>OZ020236.1:10785633-13564082 GCA_963971235.1 Cryptus armator
TCACCAAACATATACAGTACCGATCGCTCGGGAGTCCGTGTCTCGGTGATGTATGATTATTCAAACGAGACACGTACCGTCCCGCTTTTTAACGGAGTAGGCAACTGTTAGGCAGTGATGGCGACGACGAGAGGCGTGTATATTTACGAGGATACGACGTCTCTCGCCGGTCTCATTGAAACTTCCGGCGCAGTGCCGGAGCGACGCGGGGAACGCCGAAGGGGAAGCAAACTCAGCGACGTTGCAGTGTCTGGTCAGACGTGCCTGCTGCGCGCGTTCATATGAGAGTATATGCGTACTATATATAGTACACTCACTGAATACCTACTATAACTACACTGTGTATACATATAGATACTGCATGTTACCTATCTGCATTCTATGCGTCAGCAGAATGCACGCTATGCCCTCGAAAGCCCTCGATGCAATAAATGAGCCATAGTGAGAGTAAGAATGAAATAACTCGAAGGGGGAATATGCCAGTTGGCTAATTCTCTTTTTCCCTCGACTGTTGAGTCAAACAGAGTCGGATAATCGTTAAAAAAATGTTTAATGTATTTCAAGCTTTTAGAAAAAACTCGAGTTTTTTTGTTTTGTTATGTATACTTTTCAAGGCGTCTAGTAAAACAATCGAACACTTGGTAAAATCAAATAGTAAAAATATTTATTAAAATATGATTAGTTAATTATTAAATTATTAATAATTGATCTCATTATTAAATTAATATCAATTAATTTTGTTTATTTATTTATTCTTTTTTTTTTTGTAAGAATTGAAATTTTTCGGATATTTGTTTTTATTTCAATATCATTTGTTCCTCCGAATCCCCAGTGGACGACTTTTGTTAGAACTACTGAACCGAACTTTAACAAATTCCTACGATATAATCGAAGAGTTAAATGCTGTTATTTTTATATTTGCTCCGAAAAATGATCGCATGTACGCGTACAACGGATCAACATGGTGTTTTTCTTGGTGGAATTTGTTTGCCACAATATCTCTGCTATATACTGTATTTAGTTTATAAAATAGTAGAAACGCACGATCGGTAGTTAGTTTACGTTTGCGCGTAAGGTAAACGTACGCCTCGACGAATAAAGGAGTTCAGTGTGTTGCGTCTACGAGAGCAGCGCGGAGTGGAGTGACCATTAAGCGTTTGATTTCATCGGGAGCGCATAGTCGAGTACCGGCGCCTCTGGCCACCACTGTCTAATGAACCTATCGTATCGTTGCAACGACAACGACGAGACTGAAGAATAAAGAATATGTAGGTACATATATTCTTACTGAATAAGCGAGAAAGAGACAGAAAGCGTCTTTATACCGAACTGCGTTACGAGAAACGCGAAAGACACAGAGAAACTTCTCGGTAAACGTGACTCGACGAAGATGAATGTTCATTGATGGATTTTCTGCAAGCATTTTGCTTCATTAGTCCGCGAACGTTGGTCGTGAGTGCATTTCATTATAGCGTATACGGAACACTATAATACTGTCCGATAGACGGAACGTCCGAGCGAAACGTGATTCCCCCCACGCGGATCCGATTAAACTTATCACTCTCGTCGTAACATTGTTCCCTTTGCTTTAACAATGGATATTCGCGATTCAAGAAAATCAAATTTAACTGCATATAAATTTATCGTCACAGTCACGCGGACCTTTCAACATCGCCCTTTAAATCGAATCTTTTTACGTATTAATATATCTCGACGCCGAATATACAAATTGGACTAAGCTTTTGGTTACCGAGCATTATAATTTATTTGGAAGCATCGTAACAACGAGGCCACCGAAAAGGGACGATTGGATGTAATGACGTCCGTCACGCGAACGAGGTCTCTCCGAGACTCGTTCGCTCACCCGTTCGGATAAGTAAGAGAGCGTAATTCAAGCGGTCTCCGTGGTTACCTCTCAATCGTATATACATACGTATATACCATACCACACTTGTTGTGTGTACTCCCACGCGAACTCTCCGACGAAATCGCTTTGTAAATTGACATCGCGCAATGCCACCAACCGGGAAGCATGCAATGGTGAAGTAGACGAAGCAAAGAGAGGTACAGGGTTCAGTGTACTACCTATATAGCGTCTCTAAACGCGGTTTGGCGCCGGATTAAGACTGAGATTATTACACGGCCGTTGCCGACCGCGCGAGAGGGAAAGGAGAAGGCAGTTAGGCCTCGCGGGACCAACCCGTCGTTTTTCTATTTTCGAACTCCGCGGCATTCCACAACTAGAAATATCCCTCTCGGCTACCGTTGACTGGTAACGCCGCGGTGCAACGCGCTCTGGTCCAATGGCCTCTTTGTCGCCGCATCCGCGAGTTTTACGCTACACACGCACGGTGTGGTCCATCGGGTGATTAAAGACACATATTTTCCTTGACAAATTTGTTTCTCGACAAGAAAAAAAAAAAAAAAAACTGACGATTTTGAAAAGTTCGTTAACCCCTTTAGCTTTTATTTTGGAAAATAATGAACGATGTGTCTCTCCAAGCATTTTTACTGAAGTCGGTTTAATTTTATTCTTATAACGATTTTTATTTTTTTTTCTATGAATCGCGTTTTATCAATACGAATTTGTATTTTGCATAAAATTGACGAGGAAAACTAATAGGAAATTCGAATATATATTGCCAATTTTTTTTTTTTTATATAGAAACACAGCGATAGTAGCAACGACGAGTTTTGTTGCATAATTTGGAGCTGAAATTTGGAGCGAACGCTGACACGCTTTTTGGTGCGTGTAAAATCAAAGTATCTACGGGAAGCCATGTCTGCTTAAGTCGGAAGATATTTACGTTCGAAGATTTTTTTTTTTTTTGTTACGATAATTTTTTATATCGGGTCAATCGCATTCGGGTTTGAAACAAACACCGACGACGTTCGTTCGGGCGGCACAGAGAGCTGCTTCGTTCTATCTCACGATCGTTCGCATTCCTCTTGGGTGATGATGCCGGGTATCCCCTCTTTGGGATCGTCGTCTCCGTCGAGTGCAAATTCGGCGCGTTTGCGGTGAGAGATATACATCCCATGGACTCGAGAGCGCCTATCATCCCACTTGCACGGCACGATGATCGTCGGGCAGTTACACCGAGTGCGGCGCCCCGAAACTCTCGTGGAGTCGAGCCAAGAGGGACTTTGGACCAATGCCAAGGAATCCACGAGCATTTTTCCATTCATAACCAGCCTCCTCTCTCGCGCATTCTATATTTGGGTCAGGCGCTCCCCGAGATCGATCTCTCGTTGGAAAATCTTATTACGGTCGTTCGTTGGCATTATTGCGAAGGTTCGGGAAGACCACGTGAAAGTTTCAATATCTCGGTAAGGTCAGTCACGTTGTTTGACAATTGTTACGAAATGAAAAAAAAAAAAAAAAAAAAAAAAAAAAAAACATGACGTTATATTCTTTATAGGAATCAACGCGCCGATATTCCATATACGAAAAAAAAAAAAAAAAAAAAAAAGTCAACGTTCGAACGAACTGATAAAGGACTGTGGAATGTCTAAAATACACAAAAGACACTCCCAGCGTATTTGCGACAGTATATTCCTATTTGACTTACAGCGAACAGCGTGAATGCGTTTCTCGTTGCGTGCGTTTTAACAGCTTGCTATACGTTTATACCATCGTCGTTCATAATGTAATTTTCTTAATTTTCTAAATCATTGAACGTTACCGCCGCTTCGTTAAACTTATTCGCGGGCACTTGTGTAAAACTTTGTTCAGGTGCGCGCGACGCGACTCGAGCGTCAATCGTAAGAAAAAAAAAAAAAAACGTCATGTCGAAAAAGAAGTGATCTATAATCCGAAACGCGATCGGAGGTCGTTTGTGCGTTGCGACACGCGCGATACAACGAAATTCGTTTCGCTCCTCGCTACATGTTGATCTATTCTTCGGTTGCGAAATTGCAAATCAAATTCGGAAAAATAACTTCACGAAAAAAAAAAAAAAAAAACAAATTGTATACACAACAATCGAGAAGAAAAACAGAGCTTCGACGAGACATCGAAAAATCCATCGATCGAAACCGCGCGGCGCAGTCTCTCTCTTTGATTGATCAAATATGTATAATACGTTCGAACGAAAACATTATTCCGGCTGATTCGACGGGATTCGATATTGCAAAAAAAAAAGTTTGTTCGGGATGTATAAATAAATAAATAATACGAATTATGATTATCGCGACGGGGGGAATGGAATGTTTTTTGAGAGTTCTCTCGGGCAATGATTATACAAACGAGTTGTCTCACTCTCTCGTCTTCCACCAAGTGCTCGAGATATATAGTGTATATTTCCGTCCTGGAATGAGACTTTGGAACGAAATGATTTCACGCGGGGTCAGCGAAAAAGGCGAGAGGGAGGGGGGGATTAGGATGTGGATACGGAGCCAAGGGGTGCAGTTTGTTGATGCGAGTCTTGCCAGACACTCGAGGCTATTTGACGCGAGGAATTTGCTAATTGTCGTTGCTATATTTGAGACTCCGGGGCGTTTGAGTGGTTTGGTATAACGCACACATAGGCGCATATGCAGTGCTGGACGGCTGAACCGAAATTACGAACCGACGGAAGACAGAGTTCACCTTTCTTCGTCAGAGAAGCAGCGCGTTTCTCTGCAACTTTATGCTCGCTGTTCCTACTATTCCTTTTACCGTTTTGCGCTTAAACTCGAAAGATCCTGAATGGTATCAACTGGGAATAGTCGCAGTCACAGTTTCGAGGATTCGGAGCTAACGATGTCGGGTTGAATCGCGTAGCGCGCGAGCGATCGAAAAATATATATTGCGAAAAGAAATAAGCGAACGAAAGGTAAGGATGACGTAAAGAAATCGAAGCTTATCAAGGCGACGAGATTACAGTGTCTCATTCTGTATCGATATACCAACAACCGATTGCCAATATCGGACTAAAAAAGACATTTAAGAAGAAAAAATCACCTATTTCAACATCTTTGTGAAACAACATCTTTTCTTATTTGTGATTTTATCCGCATATGGATGAGTTTTTTTTCTGAAAAAGCAACTGTGCGGATAAACCCGATGCTAAACATTTCGATGCTAAACATTTCGACACAAAGTCGTTTGGTTTTTACATCGAAGGGGAGTGAAACAAAATGTCTCGGAATTTATTTACCAAAAATTATTCATGATTTCCGGAAAAACAGGAAAACGATCTGACGAGGTGTCGATCGATGATTCATCGGCACTTGTATTTCAACGAACTGAAGAATTTGTTTGTCTTCGCGACGATTCTCGTTATTTTCTTCGATTGGACGACGATATCGTTTATCTCGGAAAACAATGTAAACGAAAAATCATCGATCATCAGTATCGATCGAACGGCGCGGCAGGGATTGGGTGTTTTCTATAAATATCGTTTTCAACGCGGAATCGTAGATACAACGGAATAGCGCGACGGATAATTTTGCACCGACTTTTTCACCGATCGATTCTCCATCGCAGCCGCTATTAGCACGCGACTGAGTTTCGTTGAGGTAACGGTGATTAACGATCGATACGTCCGGATTAATTGATTTGCGTCAAATTGATCCGTAATCCTTTGCTTCGCATTGGAAATCGTGAAACACAAACGTGGCGAGCGAACTCTTGCGTCCCGTCTGTGTCTCCGTGTGTTTGTAAGCCTCTGGAGTCTCGTGCAGAACAGCGAAAGTGCGACTTGCATGATCGACGGATTTAATATATTATTAATACGACCGGCTCTCCTTGATTCACCGGTATCGATTGCTCTATCCGATAATCGATAAACACGTATACCTACGCGGTCGCCGCGATCCACCGCTCGCAACCGCACGACTCGTATACGTCTTGTGACTCTCTCGCGCGCGGGTATCGTCTCTGCCGAATAGAGAAACAGAGAGGCGATCGTCAATGGATCAATAAAAAAAAGAAATGAAATAATAATAATCAGTCTGTATCTACAGATTTTCTCGACGCGCCGACGCCAATTTCGTACTCATTGACTTAACAGAAAATAAAAAAATCAATGAATCGTAATAACTCCAAAAAAAAAAAAAAAGAATTCAATAACCCAATTTTTTTTCTCAAGTCAATCAACGGTATTATTTTTGTATCAAATTCGATAAAACGATTCGCCAAACACCATTGCGCAGGTGATTAAATAAATGAATTATTAATTCGGAATAAAAAAAAAATGATATTACCGTCTTATAGATCGGAAAGAATTAGGCGATTAAGTTTGCACGATTGAATTTCGCGTAGTCGTGTTTCCTTTCGGAATTCTCCGTTGTGCGATAAAGTTGTACTCGGAAAGTCGAGAGAACGAAGGCTGTTTCCTTGTAAGAGTTAAGCTATATACGGTGACGGAGAATTCGTGATATGCGCTGATTCGACGAAATTCCAAAGTGTCAGTGGCGGTGGTTAATGGTACTCGGCGTGTCGCGAAGATTATACACCTCGGAGAACTTTAGTATCCAAATATCACACGGTACATATATCTCTATAGATGTACGGCGCTCTGCACACGAGAGTTCTAATCCGGCGCGGTTGCTGGCAAAGGCTCATTCCTCTCGCCCCCCTCTCGCGCGCCCATTTACATAACGATTTGGGTCGTTCGCACCGCTCTCGTGTATTAGAGAACGCGCTAACCGTTAGAGAAAACGAGACTGCGAAGGCTCTCTCTCTCTCTCTCTCTCCCTTTTATCCCTCGAATTGCGTTGCCAAGAGTTGGAAAGCCGCTGCAACGTCCCCGACGTTGAAACGCACCTGAAACCGGTGCCCGAAAATTTCTCGGCGCCCGGACGTCGCAGTTCGCCTGGCATTTCGCGAGTGAGGTAGGTCGCTCGCGATATTCCCTCCTCCCGTGTTGCCCGCCGCGGCTGTCCCAGCTGTTATTTTTACGGGGAGCGTTAAGTTATTTTTAAACATCTCCCGCTCGCCTGCCGCGCGCGAGAAGACCGCGCAGACACCGCCGCGAGGGGAGAAGGGAGGCAGCAATAAAAATACGCAAAGAATAACTCCCTTAAAGGGGATGAATTAAAAAAAGAAAAAAAAAACCAAATACCATGCAATTTTGCAAATACATAACGATGATTCGCGATCGTTATATCATTTATATATATTTGGTTTCAATGAATGAACCGATAGCGATAAAAAATCGTATGTATTACCGATCCATCGGAACAATCATCGATCAATGAAATAAATATTCTCCAATATTTTATAATTCGAAAAAATACGGTAATAATTTTTTATGTCGAAATTATGTGGTCGTAAAATTTTTTTTATCACGAATCGAGATAAGGCGGCGTAAGCGTAATGAGTGTATATATCGCCGAATCGTTTAAACTCTTTAAAACCGAATGAAACCGATTTATTTAAAATTAATTTCGTTTTTTAATTTTAAAACGTCATCCCAATTTAAGTTATTTTTTTATTTAAAAAAAAAATTCTCGATACTTTTTCCGTAATCTCTTTATGTCGATGATTTTGTAATTTTTTAAAAAGCCGTGAAAGACGTCGTTGCTGCTGGACATCGCGCGATGTACACGGCGATTCTAGAGGTTTCATAGGCACAGTCCACGGTATTATGTCTCTCGATGATCGCCGCGAATATGTTGATGTAACACACACGGGAGAGTATCGAATTTCGCGAGAGACGACCTCGGTACTCCCGGCTGATCACGCCGATGTAACGTGTATGTGCGCGCGAGCGATACCAAGAATAATTACAGTTCAGATATACATATAAGGATTCGCAGGTATGCAAAAGCCGAGGGGATCGTTGGTTGAGACTCGTTGGCGTGTCGAGACTCTCACTTTTTAACATCGTGCAAAGTCGCGCGAGAGGAGGAAAAAAAAAAAAAAAAAAATAAGCGCGTTGAGGTCGAGAGAAGAGTAGGTGGCGATGAAGAGACGAAGAAAAAATCGAGATAAGAGGACCTTAATGTTTGCGCCACGAGAACGCGACAATCTTTTCGCGGTATCGCTGTTGTGAGGCTCGCGGCACCTAATTTATAATACAACACTCTGCATACACAGATTGTCCGTCGAGCTACTTTCGTCCCCGTCGCTGTCTGCGATAAGATTCGCGGCGTTTCTATTGTGAGCGGCGATCACCAAGACGCATAAAGCTCTGTTTTTTTTTTTTTTTTTTTTTTTTTGAGAATATTAAGGTACCGTCTGATGTGCCATTATCATCAACGACAGCAACTTCTTACCTTTATGTCGAGATGGGCGACGTTAAACGAATGAAGAAACGCTATTCCGTCGAGTATCTGTTTAAGAAGTCTCGCGACTTGTCTCTCCTCCGGTACCTCATCCCTGTCGAGCACCATTTGCAATTCACCACCCGGAGCCCTTAAATTAACAAATAAAAAACGAATTAATATGAAGAATTAATCGCGATTAGGTAAATAAACGAAAGGAAACGAACGATAAATAAACAGAGAGAAAAAATCGGTTCAACCGACTAAATCGGCGCTCGCTGGTGACGAAACAAATAATCGATTGCTTAAAAAAAAAATGTTTGTAATGAGAAAAGAAATGGTCAATTTAACTTGCTGTTAGTATGATTAACTCGAAGTATTTCTTTCTGTGAATAAAATATTTGTTTCGCCACCCGTAAGTGCCGATTTTGGCGATTCAACAGAATTTTTTCTCTCAGTGTAGATCTCTACAAATAAGAAAATAATGATAATACTTACAGTTCCAAAACGAGAACCATTTCCGTATTGGTTTCAAAGACTTGATGGAGGGACACGAGTCGTGGACAGTGAGCCGCGGCATCCAGCACCGCTACCTCGTGAAGGGCTTCGGCTCTGAGCTCCTGAGCCCTTCGTCTCTTTCGCAAAAATTTCGCCGCCCACTGACGTCCGTTCGATCTTTCTCTGCATCTTCGTACCGTCGCATATTTTCCTCTGTAATTAAACGGAATTTTAAGGAAAATTAGAAAAAAAAAAATTCATTTTTTATTTAAAATATATCGCGAATTTTGTGATAAACAAATTTTTTACATTTTCTTGAAAATCTACCGACGAGTATAGACGCATGTAAGCGTCAGATTAAAACAAGCGATTCAAGTAAGAATTCTTGCTACACGTGTGTACACGCGAATTAAGGTGTACGCGTCCCGCCAAAGGTCGAGGATCGCGGAGAATTATAGGCGGCTAGCTAAACCGAGATTAATATCGAGACATCGAGAAGCGCATAGGTAATTCCACTCAGATATGTTCGCCAAGTCGCGGGAGTTTATTACCGAGAGTCCGTAGCCATTTGATTGCTTGACCATAGCTAGAACTCCAGACACTCTTGTCCGCGATGTCCACTTGCTACACGCGGCATCGCGTGACTTGTCGCCTCCGATTTCACTGCGAAAATGCGAAGTCAACGACAAAAAATCACCCGGATCGTGAATGTATATTTAATGTTTATATAAAATATTCCCATAAAAAAAAAAAAAAAAAAAAAAAAAAAAAAAAAAACGAAAATTGAAATGTATATTATGGAAATTTTATTAAATTTTATTATGCATAAGGTAATCAACATTGGCACGAGAGAAAATCTTATTTCACTCGTGTTTTGTGAGATTTAAACTTTAAAGCTGTGCGAATTACCGGAAGAACTTCCGCGGGAGTTCATAACGCGTCTCACGGTGACTTGGAACTATACTTCGAAAAATCCATCTTTTCCAAGAAGAAAAATCGTAGCAACACAAGTCGGAGCGGTAGAATCGTTCGGTGATTCTCGTACGGCGAGGTAGCAGATGGAAGTTGCTCTCCGAGAGCGTTCTGTGCAATTTAACGCACCAAGAGTCGCAAGTTCCCTAAGCCCGTCTTGGTGGCCTCCGCTACTCTGCGCGGAGTACCCGGAGTTCCGCGGCTGATGAGATAAGACGGAAGCCTCCTTTGTTCCGCCGTAGAGCCCATCAATGTGCTGGTCATGGCGGCCACCGGGCATCCAGGTTTACGACGAAGGTGAGGCCTTCTCTCCTGCACTCTCAGGGGGGGAGGAGGATGCCCCTCTCTTTCATTCTCTCGTCTTTCTCCTCGTTTCGCCGCGCGCGGCAACACAGCGAAAATAGGAAGTGCGAGAGGACTCGGAATGCTCTTATTTCACACAACTTATTACGCTACAATGTTTGCGGTGATTTCGGACCGTAATGTCTCATCGCGACTTTTCTTTTTGCTTTTACCCATAGATTTTTCTACCGACGAATCATCGAATGCCGTTGTCTTTCATTAATCTTTCCGATATACTGATGTATAAAACCGACGCGATAGTGGCGACGTCGATAAAACAGGGTATTGATTACAGAGTCGAACATATGAACGCATTTTTTTTTTCTTTCTCGCGTGCGCAATGCGATTCGTTCGACGCACGAATTCACGCTTTTTCATCGACATACACACACATGGCGCCGTTCTCAATTTAAGGTTTCCCTTTCGCCGGTGGCCTACATCCACGGGGGATACTTTGGCTGCCTGGAAACTTATACTTTGCCGCAGCAAAAAGGTATACGGCAAGAATTTTATTTCCGCTCGTGTGTGACGCAAAACAATCGAAGGTGAAACGTCGTTGGGGAGAACGAACGGATAATTCGAAAATTATCGTCAGACGGCTGTGGAGCCGCGGAATACTAAACCAGAGCGCTTGCCCTTTCGACAAATTTCCCTCCGTTAACCGGAACTACATGTATCGCCTTGCGCTCGGGTTTCGTTCGCTTTCGAACAGTTTCACGCTCGGTATTCGCGCAGCAAAATTCATCATCTTGTCAAAACTATTGCTTGTAAATCTTCGTTACAGCGGAGTATGCGGCTAGAAGTGGAGCTTTGTTGAGGATCATTTCGTCACCGCGTTTTATCGACAGATGCGGCCAAACATCGATGCAGCATACTTTCGATCAGATGGCAAATATTCCCTATTCCTACTCATTAGCTAGTGACGGAACTAAAATACTTTCGTAACGCGGGACGAGAGGAGGAAAAAAAAAACGCCAAAATTTCACGCAAATATTTCTATTGTAAAAAAAAGCCAATTTTTCGTTGATGGTTGTCGAGGGCAAAGCTCGCTTCTCGGGAAAAAGCGGTCGAAGAACAATGAGAAAATATATGACGATTCTCAATTACCTTGAAAAAACTTCCTCTTGTTTCTTGAGTACCAATCACCCGGACAAATTTTTTCGAAAAAAAAAACGCATTTTCGATTTTTTAACGCGAATTCGTGCATTCAACTTTTTTCAAGTGTCTCCCGACTATCGATAGCGAAATATTGAATAAATTGTTTTTTTTTTTTTGCAAGTTAAGCCAAAAATTCTGCCGCCGACTTGAAACTCGGGCGCGAGAAGTTTGCGGTAGCAAAGAGACGTTGTGTAGAAAGCATACACTTTCACCGCGAGAGGCGTCTTTCGTTCGCAAAAGCCTTGGAATATAACCGCGAAGGTATGAGTGCGTAATATGAATTCGCCCCCAAGTGCCGGACGTCTCTCGGCACACTAGCGTTTCATCGTGTGTATAGGTAAAACTACACGTACGGTAAGATACACGAGCAGTTAAAGCCGTAAGTGTGCCCGGTGTACAAAGTTCTCAAGCAGGTTACGCGAAGGTGTTTATATACGTATCTACACAGGTGTAACGAGACGAGAGCGCACACATGCGATGGACACATGCGGAGCCCGCATTATCGGCCGCTTGATCTCTCGTTGCCCGGTTCGTCTACTGATGATCATAAAAGCCTTCTCCGGTTATACGTTCGATCGTATCATCCCGTACATTTGATACTTTGAACCTAAATCCATTACAAAGTTGCATCGACGTCTACTCAGAACTTGCGTGTTCGATAAGAAGAAAAAAAAAAAAAAAAAAAAAAAAAAATGGAAAATAATAAAATAAAACAAAAAAAAGAATTGATATCTGAAATATCGTGTACCGAGCGCATGTTCGGTTCGACTACTCGATCATGCGAACGTAGAATATACCGACAGAAGATTGAAAAGAAAAAGTGATAAAAGTTTTTTTCAGTCGTCGCGCAGGCCGGGAAATCTCTCGGCACGATATCGCGTGTCCGGTTGGATATCCTTTCCCACGGCCGGCGGTATGCGATCCATCCGAGAGGAAGGAAAAAATCGAGTAAAGTATATTCCAACCTCTTGTTCGTAGGACGATGTGTCCGAATGCATCTTCCATACCAAAGCGTTCATTCGACTTTTAACGGATTAATTCAAAGACGGATTAGTTCCATCTGCTGCGATAAAGTAAAGGAGAAAAATACTATTGCACGGAAAGAGGTATCTATCTAATGAAGAGATATTCCCACGCAGCAAGAGCAGCAGCAGCAGCAGCAGCAGCTTAAGTGTCAGCTGATATCAGCATCAGAATAGTCCAAGAGAACCTCAACCTATGCAGTATCATCGCTAAACATTCCGGTTGTTCGTTCGATTCGCTGGTATCGTCTAAACTGCGTCCGGGTAAATTCGAGATCATCGACCCCCCAACGACTCTTTTCTATGTAACTAACGACTATCGGTTCTGTTTCTTCAACTCCGGAGTCGGTAAGACACCGCCGACGCACCAGGAAATCGGTACAACGAAGTCTATTCTCCGTCTCTCGTTCGTTCATTTCTGTTCGCCATTGGACGAGGTTTAGCGGCTCTACGAACATCGTCTCGTCGTAGAATATCGGCTCGGAAGCGAAGGAAACCCTTCTTATCCCATTCGTGGCCAGCAGGCCGGTCATTAGTTGCGTAGCTAAACTAAACACCGAGTGATTCGACCGATGGTCACTCCACAGTCCGCGAATCCCGGGATACGTCTGTCTCTCTCGCCGAACGTCGAAACGGCGACGTGTAGGAGCTCCCCGGTTGAACAACGAGAGTACACCCGTTGGTAAGCGTCGTTATATATCGTGGGTCATCGACATCCAATGGAAGGGCCCCCGCAGTACTCACAGACGTCTTCTTGCGCGCAGCGGCCAACGGGAGAAACAGTCAGGGGTCTCTGAACAGCTCCGGTCGCGGTGACGGTCATCGCGATTACCCGAAGGAGCACTGCCGCGGTGAAAACATCGCGGGAAACTAACAGAGAGCCACGCACCTTGCGCGAGTTAATACGCCGAGGAATTAACCGTTCTGCGGCTTTTCTACATATACCTACATAATGGGTTAACTGTTTCGAGAGGTTAACGCATTACAATAAAAGAGACAAAGAGAATCGTCAACTCGAAGAATTGTACGGGAAGCTCTACCACATCGCGCGCACGTGTCGAATAATGGAATTAATCGGACGCGCGGTATATTTTTTTTCTCAATGCTTTCCGTATTATGTACTGTTTACAAAACATAAATTATATCTTATAGTGTATAAAGTAGAAATTGACTGTTCTCCAGTACGCGATAGATAACACTATTGCGGTATCTTTAAACGCGCGTGTCGCAAATGCGCACTGATGTTAAGTTGGAAGTTCGTTAAACCCGGTAAACCGCGGAAACGTCATCACCGGTAACACGCGCGACCCTACGAATTAACCGTTAAAGGGCTCAGAGTCTTCGTTGATGGAGACCCAGGTGACCATACAGGACATTCTACGGTCTCGGCGCGTTCCACGGTGGATAACCGTGAATACAATGACCAGTCATCGAGGGGGGAAGATACGACCACCGGGAGTCGTTTGGGGTACCGGAAGACTCGAACAATGCAAGAAAAATAACGTGAGAATTTATAATCTCAATATTGATTTTTGGGATGAGAATCGCTAAGATCTGTTTATCTTTTGTGAGTTCGTCGTTTTGGATAAAAGAGCTCAGCGATGTATTCGAGTGACCGAAGATGACGCGAGAGTTTTCGTTACGAAACATTTCGTAATAACAATGGAGGTATAATTTAACGAGAGAGAGAGAGGCTTCGCGTGGCGCGGCAAATGTTAACCAGAACGATTTTCACTGTTAGCGTAAGTCAAGACGAATGGTTGGTGTACACACAGTGAGAGCAAAGCGTTCGGGTGGGCCGTTGCACCGTATGACGCTCGTTGCATAATAACCAGAATTTGCATTCGTTCGCGCCGTCTCTCGCGCGATTGTAAGTAACAACCGACGAAGGACTATCTCTGCCTTCGCGTACAGCATAGAGGTGCGCAGGATAAGCGCCGCGAGCGCTCTTAGGGGGTATCCGTTAATTCCCCTAATTGCAAACGCGCCGGTGAGAGCGAATAATTAATGCCTCGCCGAAGCGATCCGCTCCGGTTTCCGTGTTTTGCTGACGTCTCTGGTAATGAGATAATTAGCTCGGTGGAGATAGACGGTAGTCTTCTTATACGCATTCGCGATTGTGTGCATTGATGAGTACGTTACCCACAGACAGCCCACTGTCGTCTGCATACTGTATAGAACTCGTGCCATCGTGTCTAATCGTAATATACTAACAGTCGAGAAATTCGATCATTCGCGAGAACGACATTATCGCCGTTAACGTCCAAACTAAACCATGTCGATACGATTACGCTTTCGCCGATGATATTAAAACCCGATTCTGGGTATCTGCGTACTTTATTAATTATACGTGTTCGACAACGAAGTTACTCGGTCGATTTTTCTTTGGTCGATGTGCCAAATCTTTTGCCATTAAATTTATGTGTATGGAGAGAAAAATACAAGAATAATCTCTATACTTGTGTGGCGATAGAAGTAAATGCTTTTTGGCGATTGTTCCGATACTTGGAAATGTGAGATAAAAAATGTATCGTATATGTGTTCACAAGTACGAGGAAAATTGCCAAAATGCCGTAATACACTTTAACTTCTTCCAGTGTGGTATCCGTTAAGGGGTTCGCGAGAAATCGCGTCGAACATTTATTTGAGAGCATTTATTCGCGCTGTCGTCTCCTGCGAACTTCCACCTTTTTTTTGTTTTTATTTCGCGTGTGTGATGTATATATATACGAATAACGGTTCCTTTAGACTTTTTTAAATAAAAATAATTAAATTAACAGTTAACGAAGATCGTGATATTAGGTTTATTCTATATAGCAACCTATGCAATTTCCCGTGAGTTTGTACGTAACATTCCCACTATAATTACGATGATGATAAAAAAAAAATGTATCGTCTCTCGATTGTCGATCTCAGAGGCGATATTTATCGGATCGTTAACGAGAGACGATCGGATACGTAACAACGTATCGACGGCGTCTCCGCCGTTGAATCTATAAGCCCAGCGAGACAGGTACGTTGACTAACGTTTAAGAAAACTTTAGTCTCGTCGTCGTTGTCGAGTGGATACGAATACGAAGAAGAGGAAAAGTGGTACAGGCGGAGAGGGTGGAAGGATGACGATGACGACTGGCAGACGTGACAGGTTCGCTTGGCTCAACGTCACCCGCGATGTCGCGAGATCAACAACGATGGGTTAACCGTTCGTGAAGCTACACTCTCGACTCTCACGAATATTCTCGATTATATTAGAGGCCAAAGGAAAGATAGACAGATAGATATCGGTATAGTCCCCCATGTGACCGCGTCTCGCGAAGGTGTATCGAAGTGTATGTTTCACCAACCTTCCGATTCCAAAGGAACCCCCCGCGGGCGGTCGTCTAAAACGTTAACCCGGCCACCGGCAGCCACGACTGGGAGACGACGAGGAGAGATGCCTTTCTAATCGAGTGCAGTGACTCTCGTTTTGCCACGACGCAGGCGGATTAAAGGTCCCACGGATCCCAAGGGTTCTTAAACAACAGTCGAAGAACGATTGCTTCACAGTGCAAATGCTACTGCAGCTGCAGCAACTGTTTACCAATTTATTAGAAATTAAAAAAGAACGAAAAAAAAAGAGAACACTGTTCGATCGTCAAGGTAATCGATCTATGAATATATTATTATTCGTACATCGTGCAACGCGAATAATTAAAAATAATTATAATTCTTTTTTAACATCTTTGGTTAACTTCGATACGCACGTAATAAGGTAACTTATGGGTTGGAAATAGCGCTCATGGTTTTGGCAGTGTTTGGGCGGCCCGTCTGCAAGACGAAAACGCAAGCAGATGTGGAAAGATGGGTCTGAGAAGTACACGACCGATAGTAGGTGCATAAACTTCGGTATCGTCTTAACTTTTCTCTCGAATCGACTCTAACGGTCTCTGGACATTTAGCGAAGAAACGAAAAGTGTGACTGACGGCAGAAGTTTGCATCCGCGCCTCGGCGTTTAACTTGGATCCTCCGACTAACGGTTCTTAGCGAAGTATAACCCGCGCAAGATGAGTGCCCACTAGAAGCACTCGAGGATGCAATGCCGGAAGCTTCTATTCAGAAATTAAGTGGGTTTCTGCCGATTTTTTGATAAAGATCATCACACGATGAGTGTTAAAATTGCAAATTGACTCGAGTTTACGGTACTGAAAATCAAAGTTCAAACACAAACGTTTCTCGCAATATGTCGCCGTAATTCAACATCGCTGAGAGTCGGAATAAAAATTTTCGATGGAGGTACAGTTGTGTAAGAGGATCCGGGGAAAAATAAATGAGGAACATCGCGAGCAGTGAGATAAGTGTGGCGAATAAATAAGAGCGGACGAGAAGAAATAAAGTGAAAAAAAAAAAAAAAAAAAAAAACGAGTCTGGTGCATTCGAGTTCCGGAATAAATGTCAACGTTTCTCTCGGCGTTCTTGTGTTTCAATTTTTTTTTTATTTTTTTACACTTCATTTCTTTAGCAACGAGTTTGACGGGTTTACCTTGCGGTTTGTCTCCCGACAGCCGCTTCTTCCTTTTACTTCTTCCGCTCGATTATACGAAACCGGGTCGTTGCAACTCGTCAAAAACTCGCGGCGTCCCAATAGAAAAACAAATAATTAAATTGATTTCTTTCTCTATTTTTCCGATGTTCGTTCTGTCGCACAACGCGATAGACGGTTGTAGAAGACAAATTTTTGGAGTAAAAATTCGCATTCGTCGTCTTTGCTTTCGACAAACGCAACTGCGTCTAATTTACATCGTCCGACTGCAATCCTCGCGGAAAACCAGTATGAACGATGACGAAAAAATAAAAATGTTATACCCACAGCCTATGCTTGCCGAGTAAGTTAACATAACAGCAAACTCGCGAGAATCTCTGCGTGGGACAGCGCGGGAGGGTGAAAGCTGCGTCGATAGATCTGTCGAGAAGAAAAACCTCTTTCCATCGAAGGTGCGCGCGCGCGGTAGATGCACGAGTGAAAACGAAACGCGCACCCACACCTCGGTCACACACGAGGCCTTACCGGCGCATTTCTCTTCTTATAATGTCGTTAAGATGAATGACCCGCATCTCGCAGTCACCGACGCGGACGTTCGGAGCAATATAGGAAATTCATAGTAAAGCAAAGAGGCTGCGCACGGGGACACGGTAATAAAGCAATTATAAATAAGCAAGCATCTCGGTTTATTCGAGAGACACGCATCATGCATTCATATGCAATGTTCTCTCTTTATAATGTACAGAATCCCACAGGAATAAATAAAAAAAAAATCATATTTTTTTAAAAGATGAAACTCGCGAGATTCGAGTATCTCGATCTAATGGCGAACCCCACTCGACACTTGCGATTCGTGTATTAGTTTCCGGTCTCTCGTCTGTTGACGTTAACGTGCGAATTTCCGTTATTAACCCACAGCGATGTTGTATGAAACAACGAAGAACAAACTCCCGGTTGAGCAGCCGCCGCCGCCGCCACCGCCGCCGCTGTTTCGAACGAGTCGAAACTTTCTCGCGAGCGTTGCTCACTCGGGGGGCCTTTCAGCCGAGAGACATAGTGCTGTAGTACCTATGTAGGATACGCGGGTTGTGCACCGCCATTGGTGTGTACACACCGTACACGCGAGATCGAAAACTCCATCGCGAGAAAATGCGAGGTTGCGGTGCCTCGCGATGCCTTCCCATTCGAGCAAATGTTACGCAAGCATACAACAGCCAACCAACACCAAACGCCAAACGCCAAACACCGTTTTACCTCTACCAACGCGTTTCTGTATTCTCTCGAAGTGCCTTCGGGGCGCGCGCTTCCTGCTTCGATAACATCACGCTTTTCCGTACTTTACAAGGTCTCTTGTTCTCTCGACGTGTGCGCTGTGCACTCCCCCGAGAGAGAATCGGAGAGAATAGAGAATGCGCGAGACAAGTGCTGCTAGGTCGTGACATCGATCTTGCCACTCTTTAACTACCCAACAACGTGGGTAATCCTACACGCCATTCATGCGTGTGTCCCGTGTGTCTTTTTGTTGAATCGCGAAACTAGGAAGTGAGACCAAAGCTACCCAACCGAACGAAGCGAAATTATTTTGCAAATGAGACTGCGCTCGAGGTCAGGTTCAACAAATGCTTTTTGTTAATTTTTTTTTCTGCAGCTTCCTTGGGAAAAATGTAGAAGAAAAATCTTGAATTTTTTTTTTTTTTTTTTCGAAAAAATGTTAATTTTGTTCGATATGAAGTTTTTAATGATTTTTAACTTAATTTTCAAGTAAAAACAAATATCTGAAGAAAACATTCCGATGTTAAAGTGGACTACACAATTTTTGTTATTTTCGATAGACGTAACTCGTTCCACTCTTTGCGTTTTGAATGCGGTATAAATTTGGCAATTATCGGGAACGGTATCGACTAGCAATACGAATCGAATGGGTCGATGACACGATCTGGCAGAGGCACAAGGAGTCGGTACCGATATAGTGAGACGGAGAATTGAGAAAGAGGAACCCAATCGAAAAAGCGATCGTCTGCGAGTTTGTGTCGTTGTCCTCCCGCCAACGAGGGGGAGGGAGGGGGGGGGGCTTTGATCACGCTGTCGACGAATCGTGACCGGATTACAAGACAGCCTCGAGTGTTGGACGTCTCTGTGTTACGGATTCGATACCGGTCAGCACTGCGAGAATAAAAGATCGTCGAAACTATTTTGGGCAATCGATATACCCGAAATATCGAATAACAATATTTTTTTCTTTGAAAGTCGCATCACTGCAGTGGTGTTTCCCCCCACGAAAGGTCCGAAAATGGTAAAAATGTCCCATCAAAACGCAAAAACATGTAAATTCCAGAGAAAAGTGGAGGTGTACGGGCTTCCGTAGAGGGCAGCAAACTCGTTTCTATCTCATGGGGACTGTCACCTCTCGCGCTGTTCCGGTTTTCGGCAATCGGACGATGCTACTCAGTGTTTTTTTTTTTTTTATTTCGTTCTTTTTGTTTTTCTTTCGCTCCTCTCCCGTTGCTCTCACTCGATTCGCGAATTATATATTTTCTTTCTTTTGTACAAAAGAGACGAAATACAGGGTCAGCAAACTGTGGCGGTCGTCGAAGGACGCCGAGGGTGCATCGCGGTCGATTGGGAACCGTTTCCTCTTATGCTTCTTCGCGTTCCTCTCTTCTCCTTCGTCGCCTTCGCCACTACTGTCTGCCGTGGCAATTCGGGACGTTCTTTCTTTTTCGCTCGATTGCCCGCGCCCGCTATTCGGGTTCTCTTTATCGCTCCATTTCTACGGGTTATTCGCATCGAGATTTGGAAGCAATCGAACGACTGGGCGCTGCGCTACACCCTGCGTGATACGATTTCTTCGCGCACCGCGAATCAACAACCGGTCGTTCGCACTCCTTCACCGCAACATCGGTAGTTCCGCACCTCGCGGATTCGTCGCTACGGTTCTCTCCTTCGGCTTTCCCGCTTGGGCTCTCGTTCTTACTCTCTCGATTCTCGTGACTCCGCACCGAATTCGTTTGGACCAACAATCTCGCCGGTTGCCACCGCTTGTGGCCGTTGCCCGATTACAATTCCAATTCCGTGTCTCATTCCTTCCTCGCCGAATCGATACTCCGAAACTTTTCGACGACCGATAAAAGCCGATAAGTAACGTAGATTTTAAATTGAAATTCAATTCGAATCGGTACACTTGGCAAGTGCTGTGTGGCGTAATTAAGGTAATGGTCGACAAGAGAAAGTCGAACGAAGGCTCGAGGCGAAAGATTTCGGAGGGGACCCACCTCATTTGAATTCGAGAATCGAGAGGCGCGATCGCGCTCGCGATCTCTGCTCTCGATCGTTCCCCCGTCGCCACTCCGTCGCTTTCATCCCGCCTTCCCCTCCGCGCCATACGTTCGCTCAAACAACCGGGGTGTTACTTAAGAAAACACGACGGCTGTTTTAACGAAACATATCGCATCGAATTAATGAAAACTGAATCGTTTATTTCGCTCGTCTCGCACTTTGGTGTTGCAAACATTTTTGTGAACAACGAGATAATTCGCTTACGAAGCTTTTTTTCGGTGGTTAAGAAGGTTTCGTATTTTTACTTCGTTATTGTTGTTGTTGTTTTTTTCATTTTTTTTATTTTTTTTTTGAGAAAGAAGCTTAAGTGGTTTTGCAATACAATAATCATTCCCGAGGTGCAGTTCAAGTTTTTAATGATATATAGATGATGCGGTATGTTTCATCGTGGTACATTGGCGTCTTTGTGCTCCCGTTGGCGTGAATGAATAATAATGAGAAACGCGTTCAGAAAATTAACGCGAGAGCTCGTTGAAAGTACGAGATGAAGGTGCGCCTTCAACGACAGTGGAACTCGTCGCTCGATCATTTCGATTCGCTCTCGACGACGCGAACGAAATCAAGACGAAGGAATGACTCATCGGACGTGGAATCCCGATGATTGAACGGGGAAGTGTTGACTCTTTGCACGGGAGCCCTTGTTAATATCGCGTAGTTTCGACATCAAAATTCATCGTAGGCGTCCAAAAAAAAAAAAAAAACTCTCGCGCTCCCTATGTGTAAAGGGAACGAGTCCCCAGCGGCCATACTAGACGATTTGCGGTTCCAATCGCGCAACCGGACTTCTTCGATACGTGAAAAATATTCTGCTATCTTCTATCGAGTGATTCGGTTCGAGATCTTCGAGATTACATCGCTTCGATGTTAAAAAGAACCGGTTTCGGTGTTTATCGAGAACTTCAGTCTGCTTTCGCATTGTGTTCAGCGCTAATGGATATTAACAAAAATGTCCGTTCACAGCTCGATATTTTATACGAATCAGAACGTTCCAGACGTGAAAAAAAAAACATTATTTTTCGCGTTTGTAATTAACAAAACTTTTGGAGCGCACGATGACGGGGCTTTCGTCGACCTCGAATCTGTGGCTTCTATCTCCCGGACTCGCATCGTTGGCGTGCACACCTGTTCGCGCAGAAACGCTCGCATAAAAAAAAAAAGGAGCAACGAACGATCGTGTTTGTGCTCGAGATCGGGCAGTTCCCTCCCGCCGCGAGGGAGCGCCGTTAATTAAAGCCGGTAATTTGATTATTTCTTGCTGCGATCAAAAGGGTCGGGGGATATTGCCGGCGACTTTTGCGTAGTCATTCGCGTATACGCGGCGAAGAACTCGTGTATTTCGCGATTGGAAGTTACCGAAATTATCGTAAATATCGCGAGCCCCGTGTGTCACACACTCGTACTTATACATTGGCGCCAAACGCACGTACGTCATATCTGTAGAATAGTACATGTATGCGATCCAAATACAAGAAATATTCGCACTGAACCAAAGATAACTCGAGAGCTCTCGTTTCCTTATGCCGCGGCCTACTCTGCTGACAAAGCTCGGGATATCGCCGCAGCCTCTTTCTCACATTTTCAGACACGAGATCTCTCCGTTGATCTCTCTTTGTCTTGCGACTGCAATCTTTCGCCCTCCAAGGCCGCTAGCGGCCGAACCACATCCGGTTTTCGAACGATGAAAAGAAAAATGATCTCTCAGCAACTGCGCGAAAAAGTCTTACCGAACGATAAAAGTAGAATGACGAGAGTATAACAGAAAGGAAGCGAAGAAGAGACTCGCAGTGGCCCCGTCAGTTGTTTGCTTGAACCGTTCGATCGGGCGGCCTTGCCAACCCGAGCAACCATCGCGCTTCCAGCTACGGAGTTCGCAGGAAACTTGCGGCTAACATAAATTTACACCCACCCGACTATGGGTTACGCCATGCAATGGAGCAGAGGTGAAGGAAAAAAAATAAAAATAAGAGCCGGGGGCACGAAGTATCGTATCTACTTGTTAGTAACCTTTCACTGCCGGTGCTTCGTATTATAAGTACCTAAGCAGTAGCAGAGGAGGTGTACCTATTGCGCGCTTAGTATGTCCGTTGGGCAATCGTCCAACGCCTTATTCACTAACGAGCGCCATCGTCGCGCTCAGTAGCAAAGTTTAAAAGGGAAGCCGTAACATCGGAAAAAAACGAATCTTTTCGGTGATTTTTTTTTTTTTTTTTTTTTTTTTTCAAGTGGCCGAATCGTCTCAACAGCTACACTTGGGTTAAGTAAACTCGTATCGAATCGAGTCGGAAATGTTCGTGAAACAACAAAATTTCTTATCGATTCGCCGATAACTCGGAAGACCCGAAAGAGAGTGCAAATGGAAGTCGAGCGCGATGAACATCGCGCGGCGGATGTGTATCGAAAAGAGATTTTTCGAGTACGTTGTCCCCATGCAGTGTTTCATCGAAGCGAAGATAGCTATCGCGCGATATCCAACTACGGCTGACACGTAGCCATTCGATAATGATATCGGTGAAAAAAAAAAAAAAAAAAAAAAAAAAACAGTGTATTCCTTTGATTCTCGAGCTCTTTAATTACATACCGTTACGCAAGCATCTTTCCTCGTTAAAGCCGCGCCGCCCGTTCGCGCGCACTTGCCATATATCGTATACGTGTGCTACACTTGCAACTACAAGTCAACTCTATCACTGTACCCCCCGTGACTGGTATATCTTTACCTGTACCGGTAACAATACACACACATACGGTTCGGTAACTTTCTCGGAAATCGAGAACGCCACCGTGTGTGACTTCTTGAAGGAAAAACCGGATTTTCAACTAACATCCCGAAGAGCAAAGAGAGCCGCGACGCTGGTATTATAGCGTAGCGTAATTTGCGAACGCCAGAGAAATGCCAATGACGTACGCGTCTCTTAGCTTTGATCTCAGTTACCTTTTGATGTGAAGCATTATTATATAGTACCCTCCAAACTTCCGAAGATATATATAAGTTTACAGGAATTTCGCGAACTCAAACGTGCGGACAATAGCAACGAGTCATCCAACAAAATCGACGATTGGTTATTTTTTTTTTTTTATCAATGAACCGGCGGTCGAATGTCAATTTGACTTTAAAAAAACGCTTTCCGTTCTATAGTTTCGGAAAAACGAAAGATTTCGTTTTTTCGTACGATTTTTTACATTTCATTATAAATCAATAGAAAAAAAGAGAGAAATAACTTTTTTTTTTTTATTATAGTTACTCGTTTTTTTTCCGCATGATTGCCATCGTCGCTCTGGAAATTGGCTACATACCTGAAACACAAAAAAACACAGGAGATGCTCGATTAATAGCTCTCATTTACATTTTATCGGTAAAAACATAAGCGTAAAGTGTGAAATTTTCTTCGCTGCAATTTACATCGGCGAACGAGGGTTTCGAACTATTCATGCGTGGAGGCAATTTGCTATCACTCTGCACGCATAATACGCGCGTCTATACGTGCGTACAGGTGCAACGAACAGGAAGGATCCCACGTGTGTGCACCAAGCCTGTCGAAGAAGCTATCGAAAAATCTCGAATCCCACTAACCTCGTTGGCTTGCAACGAGCATTAAACGTAAACCCTA
Organism: Cryptus armator; assembly: GCA_963971235.1. Lineage (NCBI taxonomy): Eukaryota > Metazoa > Arthropoda > Insecta > Hymenoptera > Ichneumonidae > Cryptus > Cryptus armator. The sequence goes on from OZ020236.1 coordinate 10,809,280, forward strand.
CTTGCCGCACACGTAAGGCTTATACGCTGCAGTGCGCATGGCTTCGTTTGATTCCTTTGCGGGCCTCGCTGGGAATTCATTATTGCTTCTTTATATCGGTCGGATACCCGTAAGTATGTGTGTGTTTCACGATGAGCACAGAAGCCGCCCAACGCGCGAGAGCAGTAGAAGCGTATCAACGCTCGGCAACACACATTGCGCTGTGCACATTGAAATTCTCGTATCCTATGCATGTCCGAGAGAAAACTTTCGCATCTGCCTGAATTTGATATCGTTTACGCATGAAAAACGTTTTCTCGGATACATCCGGGAAGAGTTTTCAACGTCGCGTGTAAACAAACAAGTTCCGTCAAAAATGTATACGAAAAAAAAAAAAAAAAAAAAAAAAATTAAAATATATGATTGTCCACATTAAAAAGTGAAAGAGAAGGACGAAAATCCGAGATATCGCGATAGTGCCGTTGGCCTCGACGAGCATTAGTAATTACGGGAGCCAATTAAAAAAGATTATACTTTGTCGATGTTCTCGCTGTGGGATCGAAGGATTTCTTTAGAAATATTTATCGAAAATGTATACGTATATATAATGATGCATCAGATCGATTGCTATCTATTTTCATGTGAGAAATAAATTTTATTATCGTAAAATCTTGTAAATTCGCGGTAACGATAAGAATTCCTGCATTTATGAAACAGCAAAGAAGCTTATAGTGTTTATTTCTTTAGTCGTTGTTGTTGTGTCGTTATTTTATTATCTGTATCGGGCAAAGACCTTGTCGTTCGTGTATTTGCCCGATGTCAGGCGCCAGAATTCTCAGTGGCCGGCGATGACGACGACGACGACGTTCGCGACGTAATACCCGCATGAATATACGAGTGGGAGCGAGTTTTTTCGTCATCGCATTGCCTCCACGGGTTGTTCGAACGGCGCGAGCGAACGGGTAACGCCGAGAGAGGAATCGTCGTAAGACGCGACACGTAGGAAGGATCGTTGCGAGTGTATTATCGTTACACGTCGAACGCGTACGCGATGTGGGTAAAAGAGCGGGAGAGACGTAAAGGTGATTGGAAAAACGGCGCGTGTGCGATCACGGTAGCTCGTTGGACCGGGAGGTGGCATTCCGCGAGGGGTTGGCCGTCAAGAGGACGCTGTGTTCCAGGAACACCGCGATCGTTCTGTCCGTTAACTGTGATCGTTTTTCCTTCGTAGGTCGCGGTAACAGGGACGACCCGTCCTTTCGATCGCGCTGACTCTAGTAGTAAAACACACTTTGCTTCTCATGCACTACCTGAACTCGACGATTCCGTGTGCCGCGGAGTCGACGCCCCGAACGAATTGATAATAAAAAAAAATAAAAAAAATAAAATATCCGACGTTTTGTCAATTATCGAAATACGATAGTGAAAAAAAAGAAACCGTTGAACATAGATGTTTTTTTTTATTCACGTAAAAATCTCGTTTATTAATTCGCAATGGTTTGTTTGTTACGCTGTTCGGATATCTCGTAATATAACATTGTAAAGAAAAATATAATTTCCAGGCGTGCGAATTCAGTTTGGCCACAACGCCGTGTAAGATAAGTCCCGCTGGTCTGCTGTAGGTAACTATATATACTAAGATACCGCCTGCATATATATATTTTTTTACTCGAAACCCCCCGTGGCAACGATAATTCTGCAGAGCATAGCAGAGAGAGCCGAGAGCGTGACGCCTTCGGTGGTGAGTCGGCAACTCCGTCGAGGACGAGCGAAGAAAGAGAAGAAAGACTCGACTAGTTATCCGCGACTATCCTTTAGCTCTTTTCGCTCCTGGGAACCGGCGTTTCGATCGATGCTCTCTCGCGTGGGACTGATGCCGACAGCAATATAAAAAAAAAGAACAAATGCTCTACAAGAGCAACTAAACCCCTTATTTAAAAAAAAAAAAAAAAAAAAAAAAAAAACGTCCGTGGATCGCAGCGCTGTAACTCGAAACTGTTAAGTCTGCAAATTCGCGACGATAATCGTCTCGAATAAATCAAATTTTTCAATTATTTCTCTCGATTGGGTGAAAAAAAAAAAAAGAAAAAAAAAACCGAAGGTAATCGGCGTTTCGATCTCCCGAAGGAGTTATCAATTAATTAATTTTCCGCGGGTGTACAATGATGCGTTATCGCGAGTACTCGTATTTTCCTCGCTTCTCGAGACTACATTGCGGAACGCGTAGCACGATCGGATGAAGGTCGAGGCCGGGGAAACGAGAATGAGATGTTGAAAAGAACGCGTTAACCCTCGGAGATAACTAATCGAGAGACGAACCGTCAGCGTTGTCGGCAATCGCTGAGTAAAATGCGGGGGAGTCGGAGCATCCGGCGAGTGGCGCGCGGGCCCTACATCCGGTCTCTGCGTTAAACACTACCGAGCGGGGGCTGTGTGCTACCGCGTCGGAGCAACAGTTCGAAAGACGTTCGTAGGACTTAAAAAGCGTGAAAAGAAGAACACAGAGAACGCAGAGATATATCCTCCAGCGAGCATCCTATCGAGTTTGTGTGACGCAAACTCGCTGCTCTCGTTATTCCGAAAACCGATGACCGGCGAGCGACGATTTTTAACCACTGTAATAATTCGCGTAAGAGGCCGAATTTTATATTCTTCATGTCGCAAAACCTATGTCCTTTAGTAGTAAAGTACCCGAGGATAGTTCAATATCCGCGAGACATACGTTTCGAGATGTCGAAGCGCGTGGCGCGCGCGCGTCACGAGAGCGAGCGACCGAGCTGTCGATCAACCCGACGTGAGGTCTGCTACGTGCTCGGAGAACTCGTAATTATGTTTTCAACTTCGTAAATTATATACGGTTACATATATAGATATATGGGTACTGGGAATCGTCCTGGGAACGCGACGACCAAGAGAACTCGACATTCGTACACACGACGTCCATCCCTTGCCGTCTCAATGATCGTGCGAGTTTCGTCTAGACGCGCTTGACGACGTCGAAGATCTCATAGAAACAACGTTAATGCCGCTGTGCCTCGGCCGGTGAACCTGTTTGCTCGCCGAGTTAGAGAATCCGAGAAAAGTATACACTGTAATAGTTGTTACCGACCGTACAACACGAGTTCAAGTGTAAGAATTTCTCTATGTCTCGCGTAGCAGAGGAAAGGACCATTGGAAACTAAAACGACGCGGTACTTAACGATTTCGGTAAACATCGCGCGGATTCTCGTCTACAGTCTAACGGAATCTTCAAGTTTGAGGTTAAAGATGCTTAGGAGTGGATCCGTCGTAGAATGCGTTGAGAGGAGAACTCTTCTTTGGAAAAGGTACCGATATCATACATTCTACACAATGGCAAGAGACAGCAGCGATCACAGCTCTCCCGCAAAATTGCTCGATAGACGTTTATCAATGGCGATTTTAAGACGTTCCTACCATCTTTTTACCCTCTGTTCCGAACGTTAAACTCATTTCGTTGAAGATTGCTACCAATCTTTGACTCGGTTAATGGCAGGAAACTCATTTCTTCTTTGATACATAGATATATACATTCTATGTAATGCGCATTCCGTGCTGATAAGACTGAATGAAAAAAATCTTCGTAGAATCGTCGAGACGCGGAGATAAGAGCGAATGTGACGATTGGACAAATTGAAGAGACAACGAACGATGAATATAGCGCGCGCAAGCGAACAGCCGTTGACGATTAAGAGCGTACGAAAGTCGCTCGATGCATCAGTTTAAGTTGCAGCTAAACACACGAGAGCGAAGCCCATTCGACGAATCGTTGGATGCAACGCGTGCTTCCCACGTGACTCACCGAGGCGCAGATACCCATCGGGCGTGACCCTCGCTTGGGCCGGTGAAACACGCCACGCATATACCGCACGCACAATGCGTTTTCTGCTGCTCTCGACCGCGCGGTGAGCGTCTAAACGAAACGGAGAGAGAACTTGCGCGCTCCACGCTGCACTCTCTGTTCCACTCGGAATCATCTCGGGGACGCTGCGCGGTTATACGCGTCTGACATCGGCGTTGCTGTCCAACAAGCTAACGCACCTTATGACTCAACTTCTTCGCGACACGAGATGCGAGTCACTAACCTTACGCGCGCGTCTGTATCTCTTTTTCATTTTGCTCTTTTCCAACGCTATTTTTTTTTCTTCATTTTTTTTTTCTTTTTGTTTCTTTGGCCTTTAGTTTCTTGGAGTCGCATCTCGCTTTTCGAATGAGAGGGTCGGATCGGGTACAGTCGTCGAAGACAATATCGTCGCGACGAAGCCTCCGAAAGAAAGGAACCTTTTCGTATCTCTCGTTGGGTACACAGAACGCCTTATCCGTTGCAAAGATCTCAAAATTCGTTTGAGGCTCGTGGCAAAAAGAAATATCCCTTAAAATTCTTTTTCTTTAGAATTTCGAGACGAAAGAGCGCTTTTTCAGGGATTCTCAACTTTGCTACGGATTATGGGTATTGGAACCAATTTTTTTTTTTATATATATTTTTTTTTCATTAGAATGATGAATTTTTTATTGTGTGAGAAATCAAAAAAGTGAATTGAGAAAAAATTACGAAAAATAGCAGATCGGGAAATTTTTTCGGTTACGAAATCGAGACTTAGATGTAAAATTTCGTCAAGGTATGTGACCAACGCGTCTAACGGTTCAAGAGAATGAATAAGTCTCAACGAGTCTCAAAGACCTCCACACGAAGCGAAATACCTCTTATATTAGAGCTCTGGAACGGGTCGGAGGCCTCATGAGTCACCTGTTGTATGCCTCGTGGCGAACCACCGTGGGGCTCGGCGCTTAACGCTTCGTGATTCACGAATGCCGGCAGCGGGGACGTGGCGAGAACGTTCGAAAAAAACATTCCTCCTCGACCATCCCCCGTCGCGATTCCTCTGCGTTTCAAAAACTAACCCAACCCGCGAGACCGCGCGGCATGCATGTGAATTAACGAAAATTACCGTAGAGGGCGTGAGAACGAACGTGTACAGGAATCATAAAGCCATGAATCCGTTTCGTGTGCCGGCAAAATGGTTGAAATGATCGCTAATGATTTTAAAATCACGAAAGAGAGAAATATGGAATGATTTATGGTTGGATATCGATACTACTTGAGTCCCAACAGGACAGCGGTACCAGTCGCTTGCTTCATTGTTTCAATAGTCCGGTTAGCGCGTAGCTTTGGCGAAGGCACACCGAAGATCTCGAGGCTATGGTTAATCGCGAAAGATTGTAAATTGCGATAATAGGTATAAGCCGCGTGGAAGGTAAGACCCTTTTCTTTATAGCGCAGGTACCGAACCGTTTGGGAAGGGAATACGCTGTAGGTAGGTAGGTAGGCATCTCTGTATACCTATATAGGCGATACGCGAAGAAAATAAAGGACTAATTACCGCGAGCAGCGCCATTACCGCTCCCGCACACACCGTAAACAGTGAGAACAGGGGCTGCGCTATGGTCCCTCGGATTAGACTAGGATTTGATTTATGCTCGTTGTGCCACGAGCTCTTTCTCTCTGTCCGTCTCTCGCGCGTACACAGACGCTTACCGACGTTCTTCCAGGCAGTTACCGTATGCGCAACTGGCTGTAGATAAGAAAAAGCCGTCACGATCGCGACGAGAAAAGCGTTACAAAGTCTCCACCCGCAAGGGACTGTAAAATTCCACGCGAGTAAAAAAAAAAAAAAAAATGCCGTCTGCTCTCTTGTCTGCGTCGGCGCGAGAGGGGGGCCCCTCGTGAGAAAAGTATAATAATTACTTTACGAGGCTACCAGGTACCACAATCTGGATGATCCTTTTTATGGAGTTCACCACACCAAGAATTACGGCGGTGTATATCATACAAAGGCGTAGTCGTGAAATCGGCAAACATTTTATCTCGAAAGATTTAACTCTTTTATACCCCGAAGAAAAAATAGATTTAAAGATTAAAAAAATGCTGTTATTAAATGATAATTGAAGGAACTGCTGGAATATACTGAAGAATATATGGATGAAGTAATGGCAAACGGACGCGAGTGCCATACCGATTTTTATTTCGCGTTTACGACCCTTTCGCATAAATTCATCAATACGAATGCACGAAGATTATCATAACAATACGGGAACAGAACCATTTGCTTATTCAAAAAAAATTTAATACGCAGACTTAATGGACTGTAGCGATGATGCCGCGTTTCCGTACGCGCGTCTCAATACCGTCGATAGAGTTATTCCATCGATCGAGATTTATCCGCGTCATTGTCTGTACGCGCGAGCGGTACATCCCGTTTCTACGATACACCTATAAGTGCGCTCTCCGCTATGATTCGTGATTTCGCATATATAGGCATATTATTTTCTGATGCGTAATAAAAGAAAACACCGACCGCGACAATTCATTGAAAATTTAAAAAATGATATACAACACTAATCGGTATATTGTTAATGCCAACCGAAAAATCATCAAGTTTCCGAAAAAAAAATAATGCAAACTATTTCGCGATTACGTCGCTGTGTAAACCGAGTAGAGATATGTTTCACTGTCGACACAATGGGCATATAACCGCGTAGCGAAGAGTTCGCGACAGTTGATGCACGACGAGCGGTTCAATAACCGCGAAATTATAATCGCTATTCCGTTACGCTATAAAGTGTCGTAATGATTTATTATCGCACGCGGACGGCAAGCGAAGAGCGCGGGGGGGGGGGGGGGGGGAATCATCGGAACTGCCAGTGGTTACTCGACAGTACACGAGAGTGCCTCCCGTTGCTTCGCGATCGAAATTAAGCTCCAGTTTTTTTTATCTCTTCTCTCGTTCGTCGTTTTATTTATTTTTTTCTTCCCGCTGTCGTCGTTAATGCGAACTCGATATGAACTTTAATGCAATAAGGTACACGTGGTGAAGGTATATGAGAAAAAAAAAAGATGTTGATTACTTTTACAAGGTCAGGCTGAGGCCTCGAGGCCCCAAAGGCGAAAAATGCCCAAACGATACCCGTAGAGGAGGCCGAGTTTCGGTGAAGAGGTTCCCGGAATGGTGAACGACGGTGAAGACCGCGGGAATCGGGCGCACCTGCGGGCGCTACACGAAACCGTATATTCTCGTGTGCGGGCCGATGGAGATGCGTGAGGCGATCTTCGATTCTTCGTCGAGCCGATCGCCCCCCTCCCCTCCCCCCCATCCCATCCTTTCCGCCCTCCGTTTGCGTATCGTGAACAACGGTCTGTGTATTCGAACTCCCAACGCATCTCTCGCACGTTGAAGAGGTTCGTTGGATTACATAGGTGTATCGTCGTAGCATCGAAACGGCAGCATGAGACCAGAAGGAGAGCCCCCCCTTCGCGAGAGAGACCCACTTGCACGCGGCCTACTTGGAAGGTTCTCCTCGAATCGCGCGATGGTATACTCTCCCAGACGTACACCACACGCGTGTGTGTGTGCGGATATGTGGGACTATCGTGTGTACGTGAATACATATAGGTATCGAAGGAAGAATTGCGTCCGAAGAGCGATCGACCACAGTCTCGGGAACCTCTTGAAGTCATCGGCAAAAGAATCGAAATGGTGTGTCCGCATGCGATGACGCGGATTCTAAACGGCCCCCGACGCATTAGTTTCGACATTTTTCGCTGAGATTTATTTAGTTTTATTGTCTAAAGGCGCGGAGAAAAAATCGGTTGAACCGATTAAATCGGCGCTTCTGGGTGGCGAAACAAATAATCGGTTATTTAATAGAAATAATTGTCATCGGTAGGAAAGAAAAAATCAATTTAACTAGCAATGAATACGATTAACTAAGTATTTGTTACGGTAAATGGAATATTTGTTTCGCAACCGCAAGTGCCGATTTTGTCAATTCAACCGATTTTTTTTCTCAGCGTAGCGAAGCGCGTGAATCGAATAGCAATAACGATACTCACAATTGAATTTAATTCTGGAAATTTTCCAATGCTTAATAAATGAAACATCTGTTAAGTTAAGGAAAAGTACGATTTATCGAGAAATTCGAAGTATTACTCACACAATCGAAATCGCTCGACGCGCGAAAGTCACGAAGACATTTTAATAGTTCAAGTGAGACATTCTCTTTAATGGCATAATGAATCGTAAGAAAATTTGTACAATATCTTCAGAGTATTTTAACACCAATATTTCACAGAGATTAATGCGTAGTTGGGACGAACGATAATTTTTCTCATAACCGTATTGTTTCTCCGTCAACAACATATTTTTCTGCGTGCAAATAAGACGAATACTTTGTTTTTTTTTAGTCATTCATCTTCACAGCTACACTTTGGAGCGCTGATGGCGAGTATCTTTTTCCCGTTTATATCGGCCTATATGCAGATTGTTGGCTGAAGTTTTTTTTCTTTTATTTATAACCATTTATTTCGTGAAGATAAGCCGATATATTCATCAGGCAAACTGTTATTTCGACAGGTCTATACGTCAATTTGAACGCAGAGTGGCGCGATAAGAGCTGAAAGAGCTCGTCTATCTATATAATACTATGTATTCGTATACTAGTATATAAGCGTTTATTGCTTTCACGCGAAAGAGAACGACGATCGTCTCGTATGGATGCATCACGTGGAGAATCGTGAGTGTGAACGGGTGAGCCTCGAGCGCAGTGTCCTCATCTCATCTCGACGTTGGGGACCCAGAGACCTGAATAGCCGTAGCCCCGGGGGAGGGGAGGGGGAGAGGGCAGAGTAACGGTCCACGGATGAAGGTTAGCGTTATCCATAGCCCCGTACGGTTGGTGATCGCTCGCATCGCGACGAGACGATCCGGAGACGCGCGGTGATGTTTTACGGCAATACGAAAGAGCACCGGGGGATCATTTTATATCGAAAGCTGCTTGGGACGTTCCTCGTCGGATGAGTAGAATAATATTTTGTAGACCGAGGCGTACAAGGCGCGGTATGAATGTTTAATTTTTTCCATTACAAAAAAAAGTCAGTCGACACTTTCGATCTGCCGTATGATTTGACGAATGATAAATTTCTTCTATTCTATCATCTATCGTATCTATTATTTCTACTCGAAGAAAGTGATAGTTTTGAATAATTTCCGACTCGATTTATCGAGAATATATTTTAGTATTGATTCGAACCTTCGTTGAGTTTGCTTCACGGTGAAGAAATTCCTTTCGGTCTTAAATTCTACAGGGAACAAATATAGGTTCGTTCTTTTTTTTTTTTTGTTCGTTCTTTCTTTTCTACGTCTCTTTTACTCGAAAGAGAAGGCCTTTACGCAAGGGCTCGAAGCAGGAGGGACAAAGGGGAGAGAGAGCAGAGAGAGCAGAGAGGTATATGCACCAACGGCTCGGAACATAATGGAGTAGGAAGTAACGAAGGCAGAAACGAGCCGTTTCGCGGGAAAGGCACTTCCCGAGCGAAATTCCTTTCGGATTACTCACAAGAGAAGACGACGAAGACGAGGAGAATCCAAGACCCACGAGGGAAGCCGAACAAAGCTGCGAGATAGCTATGGCCATTCCCGGGGCTACGAACTCCCGTAGTTCTTTACAGGTAGCGGAGAAGAGAAAAATATGCAAAGGACCACGCCTCGGCATCGACCGATGTTGTCGCGGTCGAATCGACCCGATCTACGAAGCTGAGAAAAATTCTTTCGTGATTTTTCGGGTGAAAAAATATTTACCCTTACAGCTCTCTCCAGGCGGAATATGAAAAGGAAAATGAAGAGCGAAGTCGTTCCTTATAAGGAAACAATTTTTCGGAATTTTTTTTTGTATTACGAATTTTCAGAATTTGTCTTTCAAACTTTATCACGAAAAATACTCGGATATCCAAAATTACAATTTTGAATTCAATGCTTATTAGAATTTTTTTTTTTTATCAATCAACGTAATCTATCAACAGTAACGAAGCGACAGAGAAGGAAGGTACCATTTTGAATAGAAGCGTTTAATAATCATAATAAAAAAATAAATAAATTCTGATTCTTTCGTCTCTTTTATCCTGACGTTCGCGGGTCACGCGCGGCTCTGGGTGACCCACTTCCTGTGGCACAACATCGACGTATTACAGCGTCGAGGAAGCGCGGTCATCCGCGCGCGCGAACACACGGTAACGCGAACCTTTTTTCCGCTTATCTCACGCGCTCATTATTGTGCATTGTGAACACGTGAACGACGATGAAGAGCGGGTGTTCGATCGATAATGGTAGAGGACGCGATCCTACGTCCGTTAAAACGACGCATAAGCGTACATATCCTTCGAGTCGTGCAAATTCAGCCGATCGATCGATCGACAACAACTATACTGGACTCGCATATACCGTAAGGTATAAATTATTGCATAAGCCTCGAGCCGGCAAAGTACAAATATGTATTCACCTATCGCGTTCAAGATAAACCCTTTTCAAGGTTTTACCGAACAATCGATCGGTACGCGTTGTTCGCGTCACCGTGACGGGCGATGACGCAACTTTGTAACTTTATCGTTTCGTCGCGATTTTTTTTTTTTTTTTTCGAAACGATTAGATAACCAGCGAGAGATAGAGAATACGTTATCGCAGTTATTATTTGTTATTGATGAATTTTATTTCTATCGATAAGTGACGATAAGTCGTCACCAAACGTGCAATAAATACGAAGCGATTCGAGGCAAATTCATTCGGTTGATTCACAATTCGAGAATCTATCTAAAATAAACGATATTATCGTCAACGCGGTCTCCGGAGTGCGGTTACATCGTGTTCTCTTAGTCATCAATGACGTCGTCATCGACAGGGACGGGACATCGCATCGCCACGGTATATATGAATGCGTTTTGGCTAATATACACTATCGGACTGAGTAATATGCTAGGAATGTTCCCCTCTTTCCTCACTGTCTCATCCGACACCGCGCATAATTATCACATTGGTAGAAACAATTTGTTTAATTGACCCACATATTTTTTTAATCAAATAAAATTCATTTGTCTCGCGATTCAGTCGATGATTCAGTTGAGATAAAAGCGAATCAATGATAGTTTATTCGGGAAATTTTTTTTCCACATGCAATAACAGTGATTTTCTCGGAATATACCAACACATCACTCGAGAAGTCTAACTCCGGGTTTGTAATATTAATATGGCGGTGTGCGGAAAACGTCGTGCCGCAAGGCTAATAAATCGATGAGCCATCGTGTGTCAAAGACGATATCTATACCGCACGGCAGCAAAACCACAACATTTACAGTACGGTAACTTTTTCTTTTCCGTTCGAACGAGCAGAAGAATTCTCATGGATTTGACAGCTGTCGAACGACAACCAAACGTGGCGCTGGGAACGTGAGGGCCACGTGTTCAACGCGGGAGCGACTCACGTGAGCTAAAATATCTACGATTATTATGTCGCTAATGTATGTTTTTTTTTTTTTTTTTTTTCTTTAATTCACCCTTCCGTTAGGTTTACGATAGAATCGATAAATCTCAATACAACAATCATCACCCAAAAATTAAATTCTTACAGATTATAATGTTTTAATCTGCAAAATTAAAAATGTTTCAACGAATTTTATTTTTGTAGATAAAAAAAAACATTTTTATCGGCAGGAATTAAGTTTTTTAGGTCTCCCAATAAACATTCTTTGTTTACTGAAACTCGTATAACTTCGCATGCGCGTGAATGCATTATTTTACGGTTCGGAGAGTCTTGAAGAGTTCGGCTTTGTAGCAAAAATAACTGATCGTCGCTCGGGAATAGGTTTGTCCATAATTAACGCTTCGGAGAAGACTGCAGAAAAAAAGGGAGGGTAATCCTCCAAACAAACATGTCGTTGCATCACTGCAAATCCGTCGGAGTCGTTCACCGGACTCCGCAGATGGAAAAACTGCAGGGAGAACGGATGGCGAGTTAGCGAAGAAAGACGACGAAGCACACTGGCGCCAAAGCTAATGCACCGTGTACTGTGAGGGAATGCATTCGCTATGACTGCGAATGACGCGACGGCGTCGTACGGTACGTGCGTATGCGTGTATATGCGAAAGACTGCGCGCAGCGAGAGAATAACGCACGCAGTTCGCTCTCATCGCAGCATCAAACGCTTGCAAAGTCAACGACAAACCGTATACGAAGTTCGCAGCGCACTCACCAGCGTCTGTGTATACTACGCATGCAAAGAAAAAAAAAAGTTAGCATCTCATTCGCGGCTCGCTGTTATGTAGGTGGTATTATGCGCGTACGCATAAAATACGCTGGGTATGCACTGTGTATACGGTTAATTCTCTCTTTCGCGATGAGTTCGCGCGGAAAGAAGGAGGCGACTCGAATCTGGAAAACGAGCTATGCTCGAATGCGCGTGTGGGTGGCTTGTCTTTGCATGGATTATGGAACAAAGAGAAGAGTCAGAGATACACGAGCAAAAGAATCGGAGACAGAAAAAAAAAAGACCCACGCGAAAAGCGCAATCGAATTCTTCTCGTCGATAATCATATGGATTATGACTCGAGGACGAGACCGAGAACTACAGAATAAGAATAGATGAAACATTAACGACACGGGGTCAACGCGACCCTGAAGGGCTCGTTCGTCATCGATCGTTTGACCACTTCGCAACCTACATTACGATATTTTGTTTCCTCGAATTAACGGCCGTGTGAATCAACGAGAGACGATCGGTGGATCGCTATATTTAGACACAAGCGAAACTCTCGGAGGATGTTGCCGTTGTCTTTTTTTTTTTTTTTTTTTCTTTTCTTTTGATGCTTTTTCATCATTAGTCAAACAGGATATGCTTGAGTATACGTGCGGTATTAATGTCGGCGTCAGGAATAAACGAAACTGCGTATTACGCGACGAGAAAACAGGAGGCGGAGTAATCTTATTGGATATACTGCTGCGCTCTATGACGACGAACCGGGTGACCATTCGACGTCATTCAACAGACGCGCACTCAAAGTTCACTCGAGGTCCCTACGAGATCACAGGCAGTAGCAATGACAGCAACAACATTCGGTTTTTTTTTTTTTTTTTTTTTTCTTTTTTTCTTGTTCTTGCGACGCGTGCCAGCTGTGCGTTACGCAGTACCAGTGTCTCGGTACGTGCGCGCGTGTCTTTTCTCCACCCGCGCTTCGCCTATCGCGCGCGGACTTTCCACGCCGGAGGGCTTCCTATATGAAATTTCTTTCTCGTTGCTTTATTATTATTTCGACTTTAATCGCGTTTCTGATACACGACACGTGGATGTGTGTTTTTCAAAGTAAAAACCATATTGAAGGTTCGGATAAAAAATTCATATTTTTTCAAAATTTTCATACAAATACATCGATATACCAATGATGCAATAAAAATTATCTGTGTTTCGAATTCTCAAAAAATTTTACGCACTTTTTTTTCCCCACAAAGAGTTTTCAAAATTTTTCCGCTAATTTAAATACGTGACACGGTGAGTCTTCACGGATCTCTCGAGATACGAAAAAAAATCGAAGAAAACAAATTTGTTTGTGTAGAGTTTCATCAGTGTGAAAAAACTCGTCGAGAAATAATGGTGTCGTTTCGATGAAAGAAGAAAAAAAAAAAAAGTGAATTACTCGTGATAATGAAATGAAATCGAGACGATCGAGAACGACAAGTACGACAAGTATAGTCTGAAAAAGTCGTGTCTCGGTCGGTGAAAGGTGAAGGAATTTCATTGCTTCGCGAGCGCATTCGCGGTTATCGGTATGCGCCGAGAGACATCTCTCTCCGCCTCTGTAGCGAGAAGAGCTCCGTTTCAATTCGCAAAGATCGAGTAGCGCGTAGCAATAGAAGAGCATACTATTTCGCGCTATCCATTAAGATCGCGCGGGGCGCGTTTTGCCATCGTCGTTATTCCAAGCAGCTTCGGCGCTCGACGCCAGGCGAGTCGCGCAAGGATGCTGCAGCTGCGGCCAAAGCGGTGAAACTCTTCGCTCGCGGTTTCGCGGCAAATAACGACGAAGACCGAGCCACACCGGTCGACGCGACTGGTTTAGCTTCACTTTTTAATCGAGGTTGGCATTTTCTCGATCGCTCTGTGCGCTCGCGAGCATCACGAGAGCTGCGTTGACTATGCATATACACACAGACAGACGCACACCCGATGCGAAACTAGGTTTCTGGAGCTTACCGCGCCGGCGATGGGCAATCGTGGAAAGCGTGAAAATCGTACGAATCCCCGACACCGTCTCATTCAATCACAATACGAAATAACGAAATAAACAAATTTTATATATATATATACAACAGTTTGTTATGAATCGCTGATCGATTGTTCTCACGTTTCGGAGTCTCGTAATATTTTGTCGAGACGACACACTCGATCCGAGTGTCAGTCGGTTTCGTGATATAAATTAAATGAGAACGGAAAACAAGAAGGATAAATCCGCACGACGATGTAACCCACGCAACTCGCGCACTGTATAACCTGCGAGAATCGGTTTGCACGCCCGCGCTGAAACTCGACCGAGTTACAAACCCATTTTCCTAAGGCAGCCGACTACCTACGAGAGCGTTTTACAAAACGTTCAAAGTTCGACTCCCAATTAACACCCACCGATCGACGGTTGGATTACCCACGCGAGTACTACCACTCCTCTCGCGTATATTAATAATGTACTTTGCCGACTCGCCTTGTAATATAATATCCATCCCCCCACCCCAACGGCGCTGCGAAATTATTCTCACGAATATATCGCGCGCGCGCACGCCATGTCAGGTCACGTGGGTGAGACTCTCGACAAGAATAATTCTATGGAATTCACGTGCTGAATATATTCGCAGGTATATCTTTAACGATACGCGAACACGAAAATGAGAAGATCGCAGCCGCAAGACGGTAGCGTTCACGTTGGCGCTCAGCTGATTCTTCACTCTCGATGATCACTTTACGATTTGTTATGATGAAAAAAAAAAAAAAAGAGTGCCGAGGCTCTTGTTATAATAGGATAGGTACCAAGAAACCCGCGACAACCGGATGCCGAATGAATATATTGAATATCATCCGTCATTCGTACCCTCGATGTTCTTCGACTAGTGAAACTAATAAACTACGTACGCTGATCCCGGGCACCGGAATTTTACCATCATTTTTCATTCTATTTCTCTCAATCGATTGGTAATAAACACCAGTCGAAGACAGAACGAACGAGAAATAACGATTGAAAATTGAAAGTTGACGCGGGAGATTGTATATTCATCATCCCATAAATAGTTTCGTGAACTCCCGGCGAGTCTACGTGGTTTGAGTCGGCGGCCCTTCGGGAAAAGACAATCTCCGCGTGTCAGCCGTTTCAATTTATTTTCAATTTGTTTCTTCGTGAATCAATTTCCATTGGGTTATGACTGATCGCTGCTTAGGAGTGTAAATAATTCTTTTTTTCGTCTGCTGTCGATGTGATCGAGAAATGTTGCAAAAAAAAAAAAATAATCTGCGCACCAAATAATTTCGGTGATTGTATTAACGAAGAGAAATTAATTCATTTAAAATATCTCGTTTGCCATTTTATTACATTGAACTCCGTAAATCGACGATATTGAATAATAATAATAAAAAATTCTTCGTCGTCGTGCAGATCGTTTTATTTACGATAAATCGGCGATAAAGTATTTACACGCCGATATTATTCACGGGTTCGCGCCTCGAGAATATCTGTGAGAGTCCGATATATCCATTTCACGTTTACGAAAGCATACGGATAGGAGTGCAACACGATATGGATTGTGGCAGGCGCGTCAAAGTGGAATGAACAATAAGCCAATTCGATTTACCGAGGTGTAAGACATATACTCAAGTGTTTTGCTTCGAGTTTAACACGAGGCATCGAGGCAGCGTGTCTGTGTGCGTACTATCCGGTTGGCAAAGCAGTGAGGGTGTTTACGAGGGAAAGAGGACCGCGGAGTCCGGAGCATAATGCACCGGGCAACAGAGTCGACGGGTGTATGGCGCAACGAGCGTACGAAGGGTTAACGAACACGAAATCGATCGGTGCTAACACTCGGTCGCGAATGCGCTCGAGCGCCTCTTGTCCCGAGGCAATTCGTTCGAACGAGAGCCCTATGATCCGAATGATGGAGAAGTCGACTGTGGAAGTAGTCGGTTCGCCTGTTTCAACCGACCGTGCTAACCTACCGACGACGCGTCTCGGTTAGCTTTGACCAACTATAATACTTGCCAAGCTCTCGATCCTGCCGAGAGAAATAGAGAAAGAACGAACGAACGAACGAACGAACGAACGCTGTTCAGGCAGAGCGGAACGGCGCGTTAGATCGGCGCCATGTCTGCGCGGCTTGAGAACTCGTGGCGTGAACATTATTCACAACGGAGACAAAACTGTGCTAACGCGGCGGACGAGACGACATCGAATGTTATGGTTAAAAATAACATTTATTTTTCGATCTACAAAAAAAAACGCGATCTTTTTTTTTTTTTTTTTTTTTTTTTTTTTAATTTTCGATGTATTTACTATGCACCGAAATCTCAATTTCGTATCACAGTCTCAGCGGCAATAGTGATTCGATTTTCATTTCGTTAAGTCACTGGATGGTATTATATCACAGATGAAGGAAGAAAAAATTATTTTTTTGTACAGCGCAAACGTTATTAGAACGAATAGTTTGTTTTCTTCTTTTTCCTCGCATCCGGAGTTATTTGTATCGCGGATGTACCGAGACATTGAACTATTATCGATCGATCTCGACGTAACAATATTTCCTTTTATTTTAATTTTTTTCGTTCCATTCAACATCGTATTCATGAAAACAAAAATTATTATTACCTACGAGAGATCGATGGCGGCAACGAACCGCAAGTAGTTATTATCGACGTCGAACTATTGAGCGAAAGCGTTGAACACGCCATTTCAAGTTGGAGGCGATTCGTTCAATCGTTCGATCGTTGGTTTCGCTAAACCGCACCGCGCCCAAGAGACTCTATCGCACCTTCGTGCGAGAAACATAGACGCGTTTTACTTCTTTCCCTTTTACCCTGCCTTGCGAATGTAAACCTTTCCTTCTTCGTTAACTCGCGAGCGCGCGCGCCTGCCTCACGTTTCTACACTTGTATAATACACGCGAGAACCCGGTGCCGGTGTTGAGGCGTTAAATACGTCACGGCGTTCGTTCCTCGCGGTGATTAACTATCCCGAGACCGAGTTTATTAGAGTCGTGCGAGCGCTGTGGCGTTAGCGGCCAAAGGTGAGGGGGTAGACGAGCGAGAAACATAGCTGGATAGGTCGGGGAGGGCGCCTCTCCGTCGACTTCGTTTATCCTATACTATACCCATGTGCATCGCTCGCAAGAACGAAAGGAGGCAAAACCACGAAGAGATACAAGTACCTCACCGATATTGCCGAGAGAGACAGCGGCGGTTCTCGTGCGGGTGCATTAACCAGCACCGGACATTGCTCTCCCGTTCGCTCCACCCCGACAGTTTCTCGTAACTCCGCGAGAACATCGCTAATAGATCCCCGCGCCCGTTCAACTGGCTTAATTGAAGTTTTACTCTTAAAACAAAACTCTCCCGGTGTTATAGATAGATAGGCACACCGTGCAGACCGAGAACTTTGCCGCCCCGAGACTCTCTGCTCTATATTGATTTTCTTTTCAATCTAATTCACCTCTTGGCAGCGTATAGCAATTTATAAACGAGAGGCGTTTCATTTTTTTTTTTTTTTTTTTTTTTTTTCTGAATACTTTATCGTGGCAGGGACCGGGGGCACCAGGTTGAGATTTTATACCGCGCGCGTGAAATGAAACTTTTGCTTACCTGCAACATTCAGCGAAAGGAAGACACGTTCATTTTTTCTGAGCCGTGAATTAAAAAGGTATTAAAACGAATGGGATGGAAATATAACTTTTTCACAGCGTGAGATAACACGCGAAGGAATGGCGGATCGTAAACGTAAAAATAATGCGCTCCTCCGGAAGGTTACGACGTGTATTGCCTGTGGGTTAATAAAACATTGCACACCGACGCGAACACACATCTTGGCATCGTAAAGTTGTGCGTTTTCTTTTTTTTTTTTTTTTTTTTTTTTTAGAGTAAAAAATAAAAACGAAAGGGAGACGTCGTGTGGTCCGGGAGTGAATGGGAAACGACAGTGAGATGCGCGCATCATGACGATGAATTTCCGAGGCGTTTATCGAGTTCTTTCATCATCTACATACGCTTTTTTTAGCTTTACTCAAAGTACAATCGCGTCTGATTCACTGTTAAAAATTAATTTTTAAATAATATCATAGAAACGTCTCCAATAATTATCGAAAGAAAAAAAAAAAAAAATGTTGCGTAAAATGCATTTTTTTTCAATATTAGCCGTTCATTTACCAGAGTGCCTTTGCTCTACAGTTTTTTTTTTATCCCGACAAGTAATGGAAAAAACGCGATCGATACTACGCGTAGCACGCAATATTTTTGCGCTATCATAACACCGACAATTTTCGCGCGCCGTTTTCTTTTTAACACGCGAAGATCGCGATAGTACCTACAGTTACAAAATAAAAGATGAGACTGCTGTAATTTTTGGTTATAAAACATTTTTGTATCATTTTTTCGGAGTATTGGGCCATTTGATTGAAGTCGTCGGCAGTCTGCCAATTTTGCATTCCCGACGAGTACTATAACGTGCACAATACGCGTGCGCTATAGTTATTGCGAGCGACAATATATAGAACACGACGACGTAGTTTGTTGGAACTGACTTTACTTACACCACGACGAAGTAATTGGTTTCGATTTCCAAACCGGAGACCGGAGCGGAGAAGCTCACCGCGAGTGTCTCCCGACGACGATCTCAAACGAGTACCAGAGTACGTATAATAACGATACTACTGCCTACGCTATATTTACGGCTTGGCAATGCGCGAAGCTACCTCAACAGTGAAACCCGTTGCACCGTCGAGAATCCAGTCGAATCGAACGTTCCATTTACGAAATCGTTCAACACCTGTCCCCGCCGTTCGTTGCGTTCGATCGCTTGTTTGCACACACCGGCCGCCGCCTTTTGCTGTAAGAACGAAATCTTTCTTCTCGACATATCCGATCGCGCGCTCTTTATCATTCGTTTAGATTGTTTATGTACTGCGTGCGAAAAAAAATGCAACGAAAGAACTTTTCTAGCAAATTTGCGACAATTTGGCGGCTTCGGCACGTGACGAACGGCGAAACGCCGAATGGCGCAGCGACGACCAGTGCTGTTCGACAAGAAAACGCTACGCACATTTGGTTGATTATTTTTAACGTCGCAGAGTGTGTGTATGTCCATCAGGAATGTTCAGCGTTGAACAAGGGGACTATTGCTAGTGCGTTTTTTTTTTTTTTTTTTTTTTTTATGCCAACCGCGCGCCAATGTTACTCAACTATCGCTCGACGTTACAAACTCTATGCGATACTCAGGTTACACTAGTCGTTTATACTGTACGAAGTACCGTGTATGAAAGTTTCGAGAATATACGTAAACACCTACAAGGCGGTTCGGAAAACTAACGATTTAACTGTTATAGGTAGTGCCACCCGAGTAGATATTTCCAAGCTATTGATCATGGTAAATGTGCCTATATTCCCGTGCGTCATATTATTATATTACACGAAACGAGGGAACATAACGATTGAGACGAGAGAAGACTTTCTCTCCCCTCGTTGACGGCTACACATATGCGCGATTTTAACACGGAAAGTGTACGGACCGTGCGTATGTATAAAACAATTTTCCGCATTTTTTCTTTTTTTTTTTTTCTCTGCACCCGAGAATTTGGTGATTTCGCTTTCACCGAGAGACGAAGAGCGGAACTCGCGGATCTGATGGGTACTCGTGCCGCTGGTGGCGCTTTTGTCGATGCGCCGGGGCGCTGGGTAGGCGTGTCGACGAAAATCGAAGATCTCGCCGGATCGCACGCTCGATGAATTACTTTTTTAATTTTTTTTA
Source organism: Cryptus armator (assembly GCA_963971235.1). Lineage (NCBI taxonomy): Eukaryota > Metazoa > Arthropoda > Insecta > Hymenoptera > Ichneumonidae > Cryptus > Cryptus armator. Next base: position 10,829,142 of record OZ020236.1, read on the forward strand.
TTCGTCTCAACGCGTGAAATTTCACGAATTACGCGCACATGAAAATCGTTCAGCACGTAGTCATCTTATTAACGATTCTAACCGATCCGAAAATAACACGAAATTGTTGGCCTAATTGTAAACTTAAAGGTCACAAAACATTATTATCGAAAAAAAAAAAAAAAAAAAAATGAAATTTGAAATTATTTCTTGAATATTCACAGTGAAAATTTCAATTATTAATCATCAGTTACACAAATTTTTACGATTTTTACGAAATCGGAAAATGTATATTTGTCTTTACGAAATTTGCCTTCTAAAACCATTTATTCGTGACGAAATGTTTTCTCGCGGCTTGCGAAACAAATAGAACAAAGAGCCGTGGAAAAAAAAAAAAAAAAAAAATCGCAATTACAATTTTCGAATTTGTAATGTAATTAAAAATGTAATCATTCAATCCTATCGTATTGTGTCTATTCCGACAAGCGATCGTAACACGAGTCATTTTATTCAGCTGTGAAAATCATATTTTTCACTAAAACGAGTGAAATCGTTATTGCACGTAGGATAATATTTCACCCACGCGTTTACTCCGATTAATAATATCTCGTCGTTTATCGCTCAACGAGCTCTCGTATCACGGTGCAAGTGCCCTCCCCTCCCTGGTTCTCTTCGGGCTGAATGTTGACTCGTTTCTCGAGCTCCGGAGAGCTCCGTGCTCCGTTCGCGCGAGTTCTTCCGTACGTTTAACCAGGAAATAATCCTAACGTGCCGGGAGGCGAACCAGCGGGGTGGGAGGCACCCGTTCCAGCGTTTTATTGCATCTCGGAAGGTGTTACTTGAAGCGAAGGCGGTTTAACAGTATCACACGACTCTCGTACATTGTATCGTATAGATATACCTTCGCGCCATCTACGACCCTCTAACGTGCGCGTGCCTACGCAACATACACCTTTAACCGGGTGATCCGAGAGTCGGTTTTGTGGCAAAACTTCCATGCATACCTGCGTTTACACGCTCCCCCTCACGCACACGCGGATAAATCGTTTGCTGCAACGCGAAAAGGCTAAAAAGTCTCGAGTGTACCGAGCGAACGAGCAAAGCCAGAATACACCGGGGTAAACTGGAACGCGCCCGCGTTTACTTACATATACGCCCGACGGAGGATTCAGAGTCAGCAGTGTATTATATCGAGGTTTGTGCAAAGAGCACTCGCGTTTGCCTCTCTCGCGAGAACCGAGAGAACGCTCGTGGAGAAAGCTGTTGATGCCGAGAGATGGGAAACGACTATGCCGCCGCCACCACCACCACCGCCGCCTTCTTCTTCTTCTTCCTACTCTTCGAGACTCGTCTCTTCTCGGGACTGTTTGCCCGTGGAACGAGCAACGGGAAGAAGATAACTCGCGGCACAGCGAAAACGATAACCGCAAGAGACTGGGCGCGTTAACTCCGCACCGAATCGCCTCCACCCGCATCGCGAGGAATCTTGGCGTATCTTCGGATAATACACACTCTCCGAGTGCACAATCCGTGGGATGCATCTATTGCCAATGCCGTTTTGCCCGACGTGCTTACATGGCATTCATAGAGAAACGATTTTTTTATTTTTTTTTCTCGAAAGATTTTTTTTCTCGCTGAAGGATATTTCTTTACTGTTATATACAAGAAGAAGAGTCAAGGAGAGCTGTTTATGCCAAACAATACGTATCTTTTTCACTCTTTTTTTCTTCTTCTATTCGTATCTACGAATCGTTTCCTGCTTTCGCTGCAATACAATATATTTTTCATCGAAACTTATTTCTGTAAGAATACGAAGATTGCAAACATCGCGCGTTTTGTCCGAATGAAAATGGACTCGTGAATTCATGTGCCGTTACATCTTTCGATAAGTTTTTATTGAAAATCCGTTACGTTCGATCGTGAAAATGGAGTTTCGATAAATCGGTGGGTATTCATATATATATCTATACGCTTACGAAGTTTCGACTAAGAAATTATATACCGCATATTAATTGCCAATAAGTATTATATTTTTTTTTTCTCATTAACCAATCGATATTTCCTCTTCGTAAAATCGTCGCACAAAGTCAAAGCGATGACTCAGCGGTCATAATGCACAGGTGCGCGTGCATATGCACGTGTATATGAAGGTAAAAAAGGTATTAAGTCCGGTAGCTGTTGAGCCAAAAGTTATACGACATTGCGTGTCTCTCGCGCAGAGCTGGAATCGTCGACGTTCACAAGTTGCCATGTTTCTTCGACGTTTCGTGTTCTCGTATAATATCCGCCACCCGGTTACCGCCGCACGTTCGTACGTGTGGAATGTGCGTGCGACGTGGAAATCGCGATTTTACCGCTGACGTGTCTCTCTCGGCGAGTTGCGCGCCGGTCTCTTTTTTTCATTCTTCCTTTTCCTCCTTCGTTCCTTCTTTCTCGGACGTCCTTTCCACCTCGTTGCTATGCCGAGGTTTTTACTTTTTTTTTTTATAAAAAAAAAAAAAAAAAATCGCGCGTTACGGCTTTTGGTCGCAGCGAACTACCGGTTGGCTGGTGTGCACCCAATGACACATATCTTCAAATGCGCCGACGTTCGTCGAATAAAAAAAAAACGATATTACGATAAATCTATCTTTCGCGAGAATCGACGGGGGAACGGATCAAAGTGAATTGAGTTACGGCATCCCGCTGTGAAATTCGATTGGCACAATGAAAAAAATAAATAAAAATTTTAATAATTGAATACACAAAGCATTTTGAATTGATTAATTCAACTCGATACTTCGATACTACGACGCACAGCGACACTATAACCTCTAAATAAAATGCTCAATTTTTTAAACATCGCGATGAAGTTATTATGACATTCATATGACATGCGCGAAGGGTCTGCAGATTAATGTCGAGAGTTTATTTAATTTTTTTTTTTTTTTCCAATCCTCTTTCACGCTAAAATTCATCATTTTTTTTTCGTATGGATTCTTTTAAAGTATTTGCATATATGAATAATCGTTGTTCGAAGTGTTAATTGCGCAACGCGAATGTTCTATAGATAATATATTGAATATACGGGCGTTAAATAACGAGAGGCATAAATTCCTTTCGAAGAAACGAGTTCACTCGGACATTTACCTGACCGTATGACCCGGAGTCGTACACGACTCTCGTACACGTTCATTCGCGGCCAGTAACTGTGCGGACTTTTACTACACGCGTTATATATACCTACTTCTTCGAATAATTTTTTTTCTTTTTTTTTTCTTTTTTTTCTGCATATATACGAGGATCGAACATATTTGTCGTGTCCGGTAGCGACGTTAGAATTCTCCTCTCTCGCCACTCTCTCGGAAATACACACATAATACGCCCATCGTGTGTATACAGAGCTGTAGGCTACTCGATATATCAATTACAATATCGTTGGTCGCGCGGGTGATATCTCGCGCATAGATTATTATGTCGGTGAAGGTGGTCGAGAGTCAAACCGTTCACCGACTAGATGCGCCCTTCTCTTTCTCTCCAACGTTATTCCCGATATTCCTTACCCGTTAGAACAACGACAACGACGACAAACGTCGACGACGTTGCCCTTGAGATTCCTGTGGGGCGTGGGTGCCTTTTTCTTTTATTCAGGCCGACCCCGAGCCCCGGAGAACTATGGAGACGCGAGAGAAAGATAGAGAAAGAACGGCGCAGCGAGCGCCGAAGCGTGATGAAACAACTCCCTCACTTTTAACGCTCTCGGTACCCTACTCACCGTACGACTATTGTTACGCGCGCATAACTCTGTCTTTGCTCCAAATAGAGACGCAGCCATATATATACCAGAGTACCGCTTACGACAAGAGAATTCCTGACTCTCTGGTACAATCGTCGTGCTATACGGGCGGTAACTTCGACCCGCTGATACGAATACGAGAAGCGTTACTTGCCGCGAAACTATAAGTATCATTTCAGAATTTTTATTAATATTGCGCAAAACCGCAGCTAATTTCGCAGAGATTTATCAACCGAGACGTCTTGAGGCCCACGTTTCTGCATAAGACGAGCGCTCCCTCCTCCCCCCGTTCTCGTCGTTTCCACGCGACATCGTTAATCTCATCAACGCACCCGTGTCCCATTGTTACCCGCACGACTCATTAGCGTCGTCGCGTGTGGGTTTGACGCGGTCTAAAGTAATGAAAATGCGAAGATTGCGCGGCTACCGTGAAAAAAAATTCACTCGGGTTTCGTTGGTCAATGCCAATGACCAAAACTCGACTCCGTTTGGTCGATTTTCGGAGAAAATTAAAATTTTATTTTTTCTTATTTTTTTCTCTGAAACGATTAATTAACGTGACCTTTTGCATCGTTCCATGGTATTCAACTTTCAACAAAAAAAAAAAAATTGCGACATCCCGAAACGAGATACGACGAAAGATTCGCAAGTCCCATCACGCGTTACCTCACGAAGGAGAGAAGCTATTATGCGCGCGATGTCATAAATGACGCAAAAAAAAAAAATAAAAAATAAAAATCGTGTGATACATTCGCGTGTTTCCTGAACGCAACGATAATAATATCGAGTGAGTTTCACTTTGGAATAAAAAGAGATCGTCCGATTCGCTTAGGGGCAATAATTGTTGATTGCGTTGCGTCGCATTGGATAATAGAAATAAACAAATATCCGCGTCGTCGTCGGTAGAAAATCCGGGAAGAGCTTTTCTCTCGTATCCACAATCCTCTAATGAAGCATATCGATACGACTATCGCAAATTGATCATCGCTCGTATATCCATCAACGAGAAAATTATACCGACCCGTGTGCCATTTATAAGGAGCGAAATGATACTCGATTTCGAACGATCCGTCATTCGTGCATTCGACGAGATCGTTGGATGCTGTACGACCGTTCGAAGAAGATACGGTTAGTCGAGAGAAAAGCTACTCGCGGATACGCTATAACTTCGCGATATGGTCGACGAGAGCGCGAAAAATTCTTGCGTATCTACATCCACCGCTGGACCCTATCGCTCCGTCGACGAACTTTCCTTCGCCGTTTGCCAACGACTTTATGCTGTAAGGCACCGGTGTTAATTACGCCGGTAATTATCTCGCGATAATCAATGCCGCGCGCGCGCGTTTATGCCTCGGTGAGTCGCGGGGGGGGGGGGGGGGGATTTTGCCACCGGCGGAGTGTCTCGTTCCTTTCATTCGACGTGCTCCTTCGCCGCAAACCCGCGCACAGCAAAACCAGAAGCAGCAACTAGCAGCCTCGTTTAAGTAGGTCGCTTCGCCATTCGCCAACGCGATTTTGTATATCAAACTCTCCTCGTGTGTCGCGCGTTCGTTCGTAATACTGTATCACTTCCTTCGGATCCGATCGATATCACAAATTATATTATATTTAATTAACGCGATAAGAACATTAAATGTTTCTCAGTGATTGGATGATTAAGAAAGTCGCGTCAACGTATTACCAAAGAGCAATTCATTTCACGCGACTAGTCGCTGTTAAGTTGAAGAGAACGATCTATATATCTCAATGCGGATGACTTGAAAAAAAAAAAAAAAAAAAATCGCATACAAAGATATCGATATTTATCCTCGAAAATGTCGTTAGCTGCTCGAAGGCGACAAGGCTGCTTCAACGATAAATATCGTTATTGCGTTTTATTGGAAAAAAAAAAAAATGCTATCTGTCGGAAAGAAAAAATTCATTTTATCGCGACAACTATCATTCGATACGTCATACATTTTTTTTTCTTTTTTTTTTTTTTTTAATTTCTTTATTAACGTCGATAGCAACAACTCTGTCGAGTGACTTTACAAAGATTGCGAACCTCGGGTGTCGGATCGCCTACGATAATTCGCCCGATGGTTAATCGCTCGTGTGTGTTGGCTGAATCGGGTTTGCCTCGTATGGAAAATAATAAATAAATAAATAAAAAATATGTGCACGCGGAGATACCGATCGCCTCTCACTCCTCGTGATACAGCACGGCGGAGAACCACCCGAGTTCTCCTTGCTACTTGCACCGTCGTGTGCGCCCGCATGACGTACGCTGCTCGCGTTCCTCGTGTTGGCCGACCTTCACCCGGCCGTACACACGCCATTATGCTCGTTACACCGGTCGCTCGTAATTTACGGTTAACCGAACGTGTATGCGAACGGAAACCAAAGGAGGGAAAGACTATCGGCGGCTCACCTGGGGTGGTAACGAGGTCGCGCGAGTAAAGATTAATTCTTAACGAAGCACCGCGATACTTCGTCGTCGCTTCCTCGATAATAGTTCGCTTATCGTTTTCGCGACGAGATCGAATAAACAAACTTTCAATAGAGTTTCGCTCTTTGCTTATTGTATCGAATGTAAATAAATCAATTATTAATCTCGAGTTAATCACTTCCGGTATTTATCTTCGTGTTAACTAACCTATAATTCTAAATTTTTTTTTGTCAACAATGCGTTGATAATCGTAACATTTACGGAGGTTTGGTAAAAAAAATGACCACTTTTTGGTACTGTGAATTAATATTATACTGTCGTGGAAAGTCTTAGTCGAAGTATTAGTAAAATAACGACCGACATTATCATGTAAACACACTAACTAGTGATTGACAATTAGCGAGAGAAATTCGTAAAATTTTGCGATCTCTTGAAAAAAAAAAAAAAAATTCTGCACGGGGAGAGTCTCATTTCGCGAAAGGATAGAGCACGTAGCTCACGACTTACGTGTAGTAAAATCAGAGGAGGGAAGGGAGGCGACACAGAGAGGTGAACTGCACCGAGAGAAAGGCGGTGATGGAATCGAACAACTGGTGAGCCAAACCAGCCGGAGACTGAGACGAAAGAGGGTAACAAAAATGGTATGTATAGCCGGTATATAGAAGGGAAGGAAGAGAAAACCGGAGGAGGCATTTCGAGAGTCTCCAGATTGCTGCCCGAGACTAGAGAGTATACGGTAAGTTTGCGACGTGCGCATATCGCCGAGGCGCTCGTTTCAACGGAGTTATGAATGGCGACGACGAGTCGCCGGCCAGACACGAGAGCGCACGGGTAAACCAAGTGCGAAGAAGTAGGAGGGACGAGCAAACTGTGGAATGAGCGAATAAGAAATGCACGTCCCAAACCATCCCGAGGGGGACGTCTGTGTAAACTGAGAATAATGAAAACGCGAATACGGCTGTGTGTGCGCGCGCTGCGAGTTTAAATTGGGCAGTTGACATTTCGTCACGAAAATTCTTCATCCTGAGCTCATATCGAGTTGATAATAATCTCCGGACAAAAACGCGGCAAATGCGCGCATAAGTTCCGAGGAAAAAAAAAAAAAAAACTGGGAAGGTAACGGGTCCGGCAGGATGAAAGAAAGACGCGAGAGAAGAAATAGCCAGACTGTCGGGCTGCTAACGAGACTGAAGTCGACGAATTTAAATTTTGTATAAAGCTTTTGAAAACTTCTGATCAATCGAATTTAATTGAAATAAAAAGCAAACTAACACAAGTATCACTCCGATTTTACGCGTGTTATAGCGAAAAGATCGATCTACAAATGATCTTCGAAGTTACTGATTCTTTTTTTTTTTTTTTTATTGAAAATCAATTTTTGATTGTTATTTTTATCGTACAATCAAAAAGATCGATTTGTCGATCAATTTGAAAAAACGCACCGATCGATGAAATTTTTTTTTTTTTTTTAATTAAAAATCAATTTTTCATTGTTATTTTTATCGTACAATCAAAAAGATCAATTTTTCGATCAATTTGAAAAAACCCACCGATCGATGAAATTTTTTCTCCACAAACTCGCGTGGCTTCGATCTCGAGTGCGTTAAGCAAGTCCCGGGCGTCTTGACTACGATTAGCGTCTCCCCGAAAGAACATTAAGCTGTTGCAAGAAAGCGCGACAGAGAATGTCTCGGTGGTATTTTCAGTGTGTTCGCAGCCTCCAGAAACACCGGAAGTGTATCCAAAGCGTATACCCGCGCTAAGCCAAGAGAACGACGGAGAGTTATGAATGGTGACCTCTTATGAACGGGCGCATGTATGCATCACGCTCGTGGCGGAATAACGCGGCTCTGCGCTCGTGTCGTGCCCTTTCTATGCGTGGGCGTCACCGGTCCCCGAACAAACCGTGTTTGCGCTTCGTTCTCGCTATCTTGATTATTATCCCTACGTGACCAGTCGACGACGACGTGCTACATTACAATCTTTTCATTCGTAAAGCCTAATGGGAGCGCGTGGAACGCGGAAATATTAAGGCAAAACGAGAGTACACTGAGGGCTCGCGCGCAAACGCAATCGCGAGTTCGCTAACCTTAAAGTAGGAAGGAACAAAACTTTTTTTCCTATTTTTTTTTTTTTTTTTTTTTTTTTCACTCGATGTATTTTCCGCGATCGCTACGAATGTTTTACGATTCATTTGCCATAGCGGAGTAGCCAATGGAGCCATTGAGAGGACGTATTTAATGGCAAAGCCAGAAATCGTGCCGAGACAATGGGGGGCCCCGTGTGACCTGCCGTGGCAAAAGGTCACTCGGCAGGATCGTGACCCATAGATCATTACGATCTCGAATGATCCAGTTTCCTGTTCTCTCCGTTCCCAGAGAGGGAGTGGAAACTTCGGTTAAGTACCGAGCCGAGCCGCTTTGGCATCGACTCTTTTTTTCAACCAACTCCCGCGACCTTTAACCTTATTCTCCCACAAAACGCGAAGCTTCAATTCCTACTTTGCGTATTTTCCATGGATAATTAAGTTCTCGAGAACAATTGAGTTCATAGATCTCGCGAGTGGACTCGGAGCGATGATCTTTGAAATGACAAATTTATCGCAATTAAACGGTATTTGGTATTATACCGTAGGTATACATTTCAGCTTCGTTGCCTGAGGGAAAAACCTATTCTATAACGAGTTACGATTCAACTCGGTGGAGACGATCGAGCGATCGAGATTACGGACGATACAACAGTACACCAGGCGCACGATATTCTTATTCCGTTCTATTTGTCTATAAGTTCGATCGGTTTCTATGCTCGTTGCTGCCACCAGTCGCTGCCGTTGCTAAAGGGAGAAACGGAAACTCCGTGGCTCGCGATAGGTATCCCGGAAGTGAACGAGGTAGCGAGAGCCTCTTCGCAGAACTGTTATTAACTACATGTATTTTTTTTAATCAACGTCTTAACCCGGCAGAAGTATGTTATAGAGTACATACTCCCCGAGTGGTTGTGGCAAACGTACTGTGGTGCGCCTTCGGAATTCCTTCTCGATGAATTATGAACCCGGTAGATTCGTAATCGTACACTCGCAAACGTATAACGTGTAGCCACACCGGCGCGTCGAGATAAACGAAGAAGCTACCCGCGATATCTGCGGCTGCGCGTTGCACATTTATCTCACTGTTATTTCTAACAACTGTGAGAAGATGGAGTACGAAAAACATTTTTCACTGTTTCATCATAACAATAATAACACGAATTATCTACTATCGTAAAAATTAATAAAATTTCAGGTACATCGACGCCGCGTTTTGGAAAAAAAAAATTATGTAGTTGCGTCACGAAAATTCTTAACTTTTTACCTCCAAAACCACAATTTACCGAAGTGAAGTTTCTATCGAAATTTTTTTTTTTTTTTACGAACTTTGTTCGCCGATTGCGAGCGAAGAATTTAATTTTTTTTACGAATTTTGTCCGCTAATCGCTAGCGAAGAATTTCATTTTTTTTTTTTTTTTTTTTTTTTTTTTTCTTAACGAATTTTGTCCGCCGATCGCGAGCGAAGAATATCAATTTAAACGTCTAAGATTCGATTGAAAAAAAAAAGTGTTGTCGCACGTGCACATTCTCGGATTCAGGCCGTAGCCAGAGTAAGAGAGATCGAAGAAAGTACACAGTCGTATTGTACGGGGAACACAATACGCACAAGAGCCGAGAGAGCCCTCTCTCGGCTCGAGCGTCTTATGGCTTCCATGTTTATAAGGATACCGTTGTAGGAATATTCTTCTCTCGTTCAATGTGGAAGTGGAGCATTGTTATGCTAAGCGAAGAAGCGTGTCGCCCAGTCGAGAACATCTACGAAAAGGATCTTTCGTAGCTGCGCCGTCTATATCCGTCTGCACGGTCCCTCTATACGTCTGTCGTACGAGATACTTAGGTACTCGGAGTTGAGAACGACGAAGAAAAGTTATCCTTTCCAAAGCGTTCCCTATCGCGGCGCAACTGTTTTGTCCCGACGAAGTCCCGAACTCCGAGTTCCAAGTTCTCGTGCGGCCCATCGTGGCGAACGAAGAAAAAGCAAAACCGAACAGCTGGCGATAGCCGAGACGGTGAACGAGAGAGAACGAGACCGTTGGCTCGGCGAAGGCAGCTGCAACGCTCGCCCCATCGTCGTCCACCACGGAACAGGATGTTTCCTCGGTTACTCGTCCTCCCAATGTGTACGCGTTACCCGGACTATGGAATTTTTTTTTTTTTTTTTTCTTTCACGAACACCAACACCCACGAAAAAAACCCATCTAAACACTTACCAACGAATCGAAAGAAACGTGCGGAATACAAAGAATTTTTTTTTTTTTTAAACCCATCTATTGACGCATCCGATCGGAGTTTCCCTTGTCGAAAAAAAGTTCCTACGAGAGTTACGACAGAAAAATAAACGTTGTCCCACTCGTAAATACTTATTTCACAAACTCTCGTTAATATATGCAATATCTTTGACGATGAAAGTTGTACGTTTGTAGGGATAGTCGCGTGTGACGCGGATCATTCTAATGATCTTACAGTCGTTGATAGAACGAAATGTAATACACGTCCTCGGGGCCTGTAATTTTCATTAGATCGTTGGGGCAACGTGGAGCGTATGAAAAAAAAAAAAAATTAAATAAAAAAAACCGTAGTGAGAAAGGTTGAGGTCTCGCCGAGACCTCGATTCGTACCGCGACCGTTGATCGCGTTGACGGGCGTATGGGGGCCCCGCGCGCTTGCTACATCATTGCAGCAGCGGTTTTTTCTTCTCGTTAGCACTCGGCAAACGCCATCAGCGGTAACTCCAGAAGCTGCTTATATACAGCACGCTACAGTAGCGACAACCGTGGATCTCGTTTTCCCGTGGAGGTCACCCACGAGTTCCCGAGAGCGCGCGCGGTGTTCGACGACGACGACGACGACGACGAGGGATCGCTAATTGCGCGATGCCGTTACCGTTATTTTCCAGATGGCACCCGAGGAATAACTCGCCCGCGCAATCCTAGTCAAGGAGATCTGTGTGTCGTTCGTCGTGCCGCCCGACTCTATCATCTATATCCATACCATTCCGCATTCCCCGGCTTGTGCACTCGCCTAGGCGACGATGTATGCGCTATCGTACATCTTTCATTTTTTTTTTTTTTTTTTTTTCAATGTCATCTCAGACCGTCGAGAATATTATGAAAATCTTTGCACGATATCTTTAAAAGATCGATACTTCGATACTCGAGAATTTTTACTGAATTTCTTAAAAAAAAATGTATCGGACTTATATCGTGTTTCCCGCTTTCAAAATACTCGCTGCATCAAGGGATAGAAACAAAAAAGTGTTCGTGTAAAATGTCAAAGGGTTAAAAAAAATAAGGTTAATTTTTTTTTTATCCGCGATAATCCACTGTGCACGGTAAATGCATGTAATTAGCGGAGAGATATTCGACAACTTTTTTTTTATCGTCCGCCGTTTCAGCTCGTGTTTTGTTCCAACGGAGATACCAATCCTTCAAAAAGTCAAACAATTTTTGCTCCGGAAGAATTGTCATAGATAAGTATGTTTTCTCGATAATATCTCGAAACTTTGCGATTCCGCGATCTCGAGCAATGCACATAAAGCCGCGCGATTTCGCTGCTATACGTAACGGTATCTCGCTAATAGCTAATAGGTAATTGAGAATACAGCGTCCCACTCCGCGACAATCACGACAAAAGGATATACACTCGGTGTTCCATATCTCTCGCGAGATAATAACAGATCGCGATCTTCGCTTGTAATTTTCGCGGTGTCGCGAATGTATAATCGTTTTGAACGACAATTGAATTTCGTTTTTACGACGATTGTTCAAACAAATATTGAATTCGCCCGGCGTGAAACTGATGGCACACGCGGCGATATAGGCAGGAAGTCGGTGGAGCGAACGGAGATAACCATCATGAACCGCTCCCGGCTTACTATACAGTCGGCTATACCTTCCATCCTATCCTTCGTCTCTCGTGCCGGTGTAATAATTTTTCTCGTTCCGCGCCGGGGCCAAGTGTACACATAACGGAACCCGAAAAAAAAAAAAAAAAAAAAAAAAAAAAAAAAATGAGATCTCTCGATACCTAATTTATATCGTCCAACGGGTCAAGTGCATTATCCATGAAGATATTTTTTTTTTTTATCGTATACAATAAAAAAAAAAATGCATACGAAAATTTCCAAAATATTCGAAACCACGAATTCGAGTGTCGATTTCCGCCAGTTAGCCTTTTATAGACGCCGTTCTATTGAAATACGTTCGCGTTGCCGTGTAACGTTTTTCCACATCGGGGCCTCCGACGAAGCCAACGGTGCGGTCTCTTCTCGTCGTTCCCGAGGTTTCGATTTAAATACAGGTTCATCGCGGAACGGCTGTGCGGGCCAATAAATAACGGCACCGAGCCAGAGCTCTCGAGATTGGGGCCCGCGCCGTTGTCGACGAGCGTTACCAGACGCGAAATGAACGAGTTTTCTCCCGGTCAGCACCGACGACGAAAACGATACGAGATTATGCCGCGTGCCGCGATTATACCGACGAGATTTCCCAAAAGGCACCAACCGGGGGACGATATATTATTATATTCAATTGCGTGGGTACCTTCGAGAGACCTTCGTCGTTGAGGTATTTATATTTATTATTTAAATACGACGCCAAGATTGACTTCTCGGTATCAAATGAATTGCCGCTATGAATTTTCTCGGACACGAGTCGTCCTCGTCTTGTCGCGCACGCGGCACCCTCGTGTTAAATACAATTAACCCTGAGAACTTAACTTGTCTCGTAATTATTTTCCGACGGTAATAATAATAAAGAAAATACTATTGCCAAATGACGCGGAGTTTTGGATTTGCAATGCGCCTGTCGTGTCGAAGTCCTTGCGGCTTACGTATGTATACCGAGACTCGAAGACGGAACGGATTTTTTTTTTTTTTTCCCTGTAAACGAGGGAAGCGTACTGTGGGCAATCGGCTCTTTGTAAAAGTAATTTCTCGACGTCGCGATCGCGTCAGGACGACGAGTACTCGAGTGTCCCGTCGCTCTATCGGGGTCATCGCGCGCATCGGGTGCCCGAAAGGAAGACGAGCTCTCCTCGAGGTAAGATATATGTATATGCAATATCTCTCACAGTCGAGAGACAAACTTATCCGTGATGCGCTCCGAGAACAAACGTTCTTTCTATGTTGCAACGGTGAAACGATATTGTTTCGACAAGAATGATATACGCGGCGCATAACCTCGTATCTTTCATCGTAATATTATATCTTTCTTTTGTTTTTTTTTTTTTTTTTTTTTTTTTTTTTTTTTTTTTTTTTCGGTCTTTCGGAGAGTCGTCGACGACGTTGAATTTTGAAGAAATGCAAAACATTTCTTCGTATATAAACGCGTCGATAAAATAACATTCTTAAATTCGCAAGAACTCTCTCGGTGCATCGATGCACTTTAGAATTTCTTCAATTTTTTTTTTTTTTTTTTTTTCTTTTGTTTCGAGATTTATTTTTTTGCTCGATTTTCGAACGTTTTGATTAAACAATTTTTATTTGTTTTTTTTTTCTCCCTTTTTCAACATTTTTCTCTCCGTGAATACAAAGTCTTCGTATATGAGGATATAAATATCGTGTAGCAAAGTGCATACCAGACGCACTCGGAATTCTCCGCCCGGCCACAGGCTATTTTCGGCCCACGCGAAACTCTCTACTTCTTCTCTTTCTACATCTGTCTCTCATTCCCTCTCTCGGTTTCTCTTTACGCTCCGTTCTTGTACCACTGGAGACACCGATGCATCCGAGAGACAACCGTAAATCCAAGTGCCTCGCGTATCTCGCGTTCGCGCCTACTTCGTCGCGATTAATTTCAAGTATGAAGATTCATTAAAATAATTAAATAATTCATTTGAGATTCGTTGAGATTCGGAAAATTTTCAATTATTTGACAAATAAAGGCATTTATTTCGTCACATTAAACGTTTACGAACGAACGAACAAACGAATAAATGATTAAAATAAACGGCATCGCAATAATAATAAATGATTAAAAAAAATACACTAAAACATCGAATGAAACGATACTTCGAATCGAAGGGGGATTTGGTCGAGGAAATCAATGAAGTTCGTGGAAGTGAATGCTACAAGCATAGACGGTGTTTGGAATGGAAGCACGTGATCGAGTCATTTATCGCAACGTAATATATAGTACGCGGCAAAAGTAACGAGAGCCACTGGTTGCCGACTATGTATCGTCGATCACCGATGACGTTGAAAAAAGAAAAAAGAAACAAAAAAATCACAACTCGCGAGTGTACCGATCGGTTATTTACATTCGCGAATGACGCTTGGAACGCCAGTGTAGCCATAATATTTACCCGCGTTCCCCGCCCCCCGTTATTTCTCATTGCTCTCGTTTCTCACGCGCGAAATCACATCGCAAGGGTTCGATTTTCTCGTACACTCTGTAATTCTTTTCGAGATTCGAATTATACTCATGAGAATCGTTTGCACTGATTCTCATCGAATAAATAAAGGAAACGAGGAAAAAAAAAAAATTCCAACACAATCGATGCTCCGGAAAAAAAAAAAAAAAAAAAACATTCGAAAGATTGCTGACGTTCCGAGGCGTTGTGAATACGTGTTCGATCGATGCTCCGAGCGATTCACATTCGTCGAAACGACTTTCCTTCGGAGTTTCCGCATGAGGAATTTAAAAAATGCAAAATTCGAGCGCATCGAGTCACGTTTATCGGGTCTCGTGGTTAATGGATCAGCGGAGGACCCGCGCGACCCGCATAAAATATAGATGTCCGCCGGTTATTCGACTTCCTCGATTCGGCTCGCTTATGCTGGGATGCGGACGAAGAAAACGGTAAAAAAATGAAAGAACGCGCGTGAGTCTGTGTTTTAACCTCTTTCACCCGCATTCGCGGGATCCACGGACACGAGCAGAGACGGCCATTGTCTTAATTACATCCTGAATCTCAAGATCGATCTGAAGAGATATCGTGAAGCTTGGCACGGGTGGCTTACCGCCCGCGTGAGCCTATCTTCCGACCCGATATCGTCATCTCGTATCGAGCGATCGCACTTTGGTCGAAAGTGCGATAATGCCTCGAGAAAATAACAGTGCAATCGAAGTAAAGAACAGAAAAAAAAAAATCAAACGGAACCGCTTACAAATATCCCAACGAAAATCTACACGTATTCACGAGTCCAGAGTCCTCGTCGAGTACCTGTCGCTTAATTTTTTTTTTTTTTTTTTTTTTAATACGGCAGAAACCTCTTTAAGAGTAAAAAATTATGCAATCCGAAAGACTCCGTTTCACAAGTACCGAAAATTAGCCATACAAGTCTCGTTATAGAATGTTCTCTTCCAAACAATAATAATCACGATAATCACAATGTCAGGAGACTAATTGCGTCAATCGACTTGAAACAATCGTATTTAACGATAATATATTCTCAGCATACGATTAACACTCGCGTTAGGAATTTCGTTAATACTTTTTTTTCTTCTCTGAATAATCATGTTGATTATCGCGTGTTTATCATTGGGGATACAGTACTACGGGTATTCTGTGTACGAGAGAGGGAATTAGGACCGGAAATCGCGACCGCGATTACGCAGCAGGGAACTATTATCGAGATGCGCCATTGGTAAATTTATCCGTGACCCTGTCGTAGATTGGTGACCGTACGAGAATTCACCGATGGAAATAGTCGTTGAGATTTTTTTGGTACTATCGTATGGAAATTAATTTTAGAAACGAACGATCGAGCGGACGATCGTCGTACGGATCCACGAATGGCCCCGCGGCAACGAGGCGGCCCGTGACCTTGGTCCATTCGGGCGAAGAAATGTATAATGCCTGTGTACTATATACAACGCGATACGATTCAGCTTTTACGCTATACGATGTGTCCGGCGAGCCTCTTTCGGAGAGAGCCGAATCGGAGGTCGTAAAGAGTATATAACGCTTGTTGGCTGCTGCCGCGAAGTGTCTCGACCTCGATCTCTCGCGCGCGCGCTCTCCGTGTCCCAGGCGCGCAACCGAAGGCACTTTCTTTCTTCGGGAAGAATCAGGACCCCCGGCCATCGCCGCTGCCGCCGTCGCTCAGCGTGACCGGGTCTCCGATCTTTTACCCGACACACACACACGCGCGCGTTCACACATAAACATTACACACAAACAAATACATACGATTTGCAACACAACTTCCTCCTTCCACAGTTCGCCGCGATTATTCGAACGGTGTTTTAATTTAAAATTCTAGGATACATATGCATATGTAACCCAAACACGAGGAACCGCTTAATTATCCCACGAGCTATTCTCGTCGATTATCGAATCGAATATCTATCGCGACACCGAAAGGTCTGTTCGCACAGATGTTCGCATCTCATCATTCGACATTTTCTTTTTGGAGTAAAAAATTATTCGTTATTATTTTTATCGAATAAGCATTATATTTACGACGTGAATTTACAGTACTCTCCGAGATATTGTCGCAACACCGAAACATCGTATTGAGAAAAGTAAACGTAAGAATATTGATTTTTACGATCGATTTTACTTCGAAACTATTATCGAAATGTAATTATTTGTTGTTATCCGAAGTTTAAAACGTGAATAACAGTATAGTATTGTGGAACCGGAAGTCGTGTTTATTGCGAGCCCGACGGGCAGCGCCAGTTGTATACTCGATTGTACGACAGAAGCGTCCTACCCGACCGAACCGATCCTCGACCTCGTCGGGTCAACTCGAGAGAGCAGCGCCGGCTCATCGCGCTCGTTCAGAGACACCGCGGAGCGGGAGTTCGACGATAGACTATTATACTAAACTGTACCGTGGCCGTCGAGTGGACGTACGAGAGGAAACTAACAAAACGATGAACGTTGTACAGTTTTTTTTTTTTTTTTTTTTCGTTTATTTAAGTATCATCGTGTCATAGCGCCGCAAAGCCATATAGTGGTAAAATCTTACCGTGCGAAAGGCTGTTCCTCGACCTCGTAGAGTTCTTCGAGGGTCTGTTTTGAAAGAAGCCTCTCCAGACGCTCGGGCGTGGGAGCGAGATGGCCCGGGATGCTGGTAGTCTCGAAGAGCCGATCCGCAGTCATGGCTGTGCTGTTAGCGTCGTCGTAGACGCGCGCTTTATCACAGATAACAGAAGAATAATAATCCCAAAGAGAGGTCGAACACCGTTGACGAACAAGCGGATTGTCGAGGCGGGGGGGTGGGGAGAACTTTTGAGGGGACTCACAGTCACACCGGCTGAGTTTCGTTCGTTTTCGTAATAAACACGATACTAACCCGTATGCGGAAAACGAAAAAAAAAGGAATCAAAAAGCTTCAAACTCTTTCGAAGAATGAAAATAATAATAATATTGATGTTTTAACTCAATCTTGTACCGATATCGTTAACGAATATCAGCGTAAAAAACTTAGCACCACGTCACTATTACACGCGACGAGCCTCGCGGCGTTACACATCGTTACGCGGAATGCCCGAATGCTTTAATTATTTATTTTCAAATATTTCGCTTTACGAGAAACTCCGCGGAAACTTTTTTTTTTCTTTATAATGAAGATTTATTACAATTTCGCGACGAATCCATTGGCCATTGAATCACAATTACCAAAAAATGGTTTATTTATTTATTTTTGCTTTAACGATATTTTATCCGTTGTTGTTCGAGCTGACGAGCCGTTAAACACGCGACCGGGGGACTTGGACGTTGTTTCGTTTATTGTACGAGTAGAAAATCGAGTGATAGCACGCGTTCGCGCGAGCGTTGACACACGCGACCACTCCCACTGGCGGTTGACCAACAATTGAACGGTGCACCGCTCTTCGCTCGACGGTTTGCCCCACCATCGCGACTTCCCGTGCTTCCCCGTCGATTCTCTATCCCCGTAGCGGCAAATACATACGCGGGGAAGGAGAATGCCTGCCCTCTCCACTCGCGACGATCTCGCAGCCGTTCGGTTTGACAGCCGAAGAGCTACGGAAAGTCCCGAACTGTGCCTACGGTACATACTACAGAGTCCTGGCCGTTGAAACGCAGCAGTGTACTGGCTGTCGAGCTATCGAAAACCCTCGGCGGAGTAACAGAGGGACGGACGCCTCGACTACTTGATATTTCGTTTCCGTAAGCTTCCCTCAATCCTTTTAGGAGACATTCCATGCATCCATGCGACAACACAATTCGGACTAATAGTTGTGTGAGAACACAACAGATTCGAAGAGATTCGTAAAACTTTTTGGTGAGTAAACGGAAATAGGCTGAATAGAGGATCGTTTCGGGCACAGAGGCGGGGGCCAAACGTGATACGTGACCGCTGTAGAACCGGAAGCAGGAAACTTGCTCTTTGAGACACGGAACAGACCCTGTTGCATTCTGACTTGAGAAAAAACATTCGAGATGCTCGACGAAAAAATTTAAAAAATCATCACGAACTAATAATAAGGCTGATCTTTTCATAGCTCGATTTATAGCAACTCGATAGGGCAACCGTCACGTCAAATACGCACTATGAGGTTATGTGAATGATAAATGATGTATAGTCGGATATTATTCGATTTCATCGTTTAATTTTCCATTATGTCGTTTTGGCGAAAGGTGTGCAGCGACGTAAAACAAAAAACAATTATTGTATCGATCGCGAGACTATATCGATAGGATAATAAAGGTCTAAACGAGTGCGAAGAAAACGTACAGTAGCTATAGCGTCGCGAAGTGCTTGGCAAACCGTGACACTGGATCTTGTCAACGATCATGCATGATTATGGCGGCCGAGGCATGAATAATGCAATGCATAATTCATTGATTTTATAGTTCCTCTCTTCGGTCGCGAGCATAAACGCGTAGAAATCCTGTCTAATATACGGTGAGGAGGATAAATGCGCTGGTAGGATCGGTTGCTCTTGGGGCCCTGAGTATTGCTGCTGAAACTCACATATAACATATCGCCTAATAAGTCGGTGTTCTCAATGTCGCCGTGAAATCGGGTAATCTTGATAAGGATGAGTATTATCGTGATAAAACGCCAGTATATGACTCTCCGCGAGTATACATACGCGCAGACGCACAGCGTTCATTCTCGTCTTTTCGTAAGCGTTCATTTTATTGCATAGTTATTATCGAACGTTAGAGAAAAAAACACAGCAACGATAAATCGAATATAATACCTATGCTGCAACCGACAAAAAGTCAACTACAATTCTTACGATCGATAATCATTTGTTTTTTTTTTTTTCGAAAGATAAAAAAATATCAAACAGAACCTCAAAATTATGAATGTCAAAAAAGATTATATGGATTGATATGTCCGGGTGAGTTGATCGTCGTGACAGTTCGGACGATTTTTTTTCCATTACCTACCTTCCTTTGTTCTAATTTCTCTCGATCGCGCCGTTGAGCTGTCGCTGCGGACGGTCTGCGGTTTATGGATACGATCACGAAACTCCGACTCGTTTCTAACTCAAGAGCTGTCGTCCTTCCTCGCGCGCATTCGCGTTCATTATTCTAATGGATCTTTTGTTTGGCATAGCTGCTCTCTCCGCTCTCTACTCGCTTCTTCTGTCCGGAGCAGCAGAAGAAGAAGAGGAAGAAGAGACGAACGACCCGACGCGATGTCGTGCGGACAAGTGGACAGTCTCTTTTTTTCTACTATTTTACTGCGGCCTATCGCTCTCGCTGCAGTGGCAGAACACAAGTAGGAACGATAAAACGATAACGACGGGAAGTTGGATTTGTTCTAACATTCCCGATGCCAGATGCAACGCAACAAGGTTTCCAGCATCGAGATGCATCGGATGCGATATATCGATGATAAACATTCCTTCAATTTTATTTGAAAAATAAAAATAAAAAAAAAAATCTCACAGTCGTCTTCTTTTATTCATAACGCATTTTTTTTATTTCCGTAACTTTATGTCATCGATTAAATTAACGATTCTTCATTCGCGTAACAATATCGTAGTCGTGTGCGAGTCTTGGCAATTTTTTTTTTATCGTCAACGTTGTTCGGGAATGCGCCACGGCGGGACGGGGCGAGAGGAGAGAACGAGAAAGAAAAGTGCGCTTACCGACGACGCGCGGAGAGTCGGTTATTGGTGAAGCGCAATAATGAACTTAATGGGGTCCCCGGGTTCGCTCGACGAGGTTGAACGGCGGCGCGGCGGCTCTCTCGTCACATGTGATTCACCGCGTCGACCAAAGGAAGTCCGTCCGGCTGTATCCCGCGCAGAGTCGGACCCGCCGGCGTATCGTACGGTTTCTAGAATGGCAATCGGAACGTCGCGGAGAGAGACACGCTTTGCACACACATGGATACACAAATGGCAACACATCGCTCCCGGCAAACGTTCGCGATCGTCATCCTTCTATCTCACGTAACTAACCAAGTGCCACTTCGCTCGCGGTGTGTATACTATATATATACATTTAAAAACTATAGTTATATAGCAAAGTGTGCGATATTTCTCTACGTGTCCGCGCAGACATTTTTATGAGTTCGTGGAAAACGCGCATTGAACCGAGCCGTTGGAACGTCCGAACGGACGTCGTCGCGTCACCGAGAATCGTCAAAGATGCGCCACACGACGGTTTGGAGCGAAAGCAAAATAAAAATAAACAAATCAACACACTTGACTCTTTTTTTTTATATTATTTCCTGCAGAAAATTCCTAGTCGACCAATCCCATCCCGAAAAAAAAAAAAAAATATCCCACGTTTTTTTTTCTCGTTAATGTTATACTTATATTAAAATAAAAAAAATTACAAACGATTTTTTCGGATATTTTTATTTTATCAAAATTTCGTCGGCGCTCCGTATTGAATCGAGCTGAGCGATCTCGAAACACCTCGGAGTGGGGGAACAAACACGACAGGTTCGATAAACATCGTTTCGAATCGGGAGCGAGGTTCGAAGATAATGCAGCAGCAGTGTGGCGCGATCGTTCGTTCACTTCGCGATCATTGATGCAGCATTAAATATGAGAAGGCGGAGGGGTAGGGGAGGGGTCGTATAT
The DNA here is from genome assembly GCA_963971235.1 of Cryptus armator. Taxonomy (NCBI): domain Eukaryota; kingdom Metazoa; phylum Arthropoda; class Insecta; order Hymenoptera; family Ichneumonidae; genus Cryptus; species Cryptus armator. Next base: position 10,850,378 of record OZ020236.1, read on the forward strand.
ACGGGGAGGGAATATATCAAAGCCCAGTGTGTTAGCAACTTTCCCTCCTACGCACACCGAAACGAAAGAACGACACGCGAACGGCCTTTCTAATCCGAAACCGCGTTCGTTCATGCAAATGTTTTCTAACCTGTTAGTATACGTTTATATAGAGTGCGTTGCGTTAAGAAGTATGTATATAGAGCCGAAGGAACGCATCCAGTGCGCTGCCCTGAGTTGGCTGTTGATGCCTGCTGGTAACGGACGGATGGACGGACGGACGGACAGACGGACGCGAGCGTGAACGTTGCCTACCGCACGGGGCAAGGACGGCCGAGGCCGAGCGGTACGGCAGCAGAACCGACAGAACCAACAGCCAAAGGAATCGTGTCTATAGCGAGCTGTACGCTGAGCTCTTGCCACTCCGCTGTTGCTTCTCCGCCAACAGGAGAAGTCGACGCGAAAGAAAGAAACGAAACGAAGCGAAAGGGGGGGAACGGGGCGGGGAGGGGGAGGAAGAGAGAACGAACGATCGACAGACCCGACGAGACCGACTCCGCTCTTCCACCGTGCAACCAATACATCGCCGTTACATATGGTATAGTATTTCCTCTACCAACACTACGAAACAAGTTAGCTTTATCCTCGCTGGTCTCCGGTGTACCATAGCTCTCAGCTTAGAGAAGGCATAGGGATAGTATTTACGGCGGTATATAGTAAAAGTACACGCTATACCTACCTATCTTACCCAAGCCACGGCAACATCGTTCGACGTCTACTGACACTCCAACGGATCGCTCTCGACTCTTCTTCGCGGCTCTTCCCGTCCAACTCTCGCGAGACGCGAGTCTCGAACGTAGCAGAATACCGAAGGACTCTCTTTCTTCTCGGAGTCTTTGGGAAGACCTACCGGTTTTGCCGTTTCAACATATTTACGTTTGTTATATATATATATACAAAGGAAAAAACGCAAAAGGTATTGTTTGGATTGGTCAATGAATTCGGTGTTACGTTTTGGTTTGAGATGAAAATAAATATAAATATCGATGAAAAAAAAGTAGGGTTATTCGGCTTTGTATACGAAGAGAATTTTGCCATTCCTCGGGCGCCTTTGAGAGGAGGCGCGCGCACAGTAGCAATATCGGGGCGAGTTAACCGAGAGAGCCAAAGCCAGTAACAGTGGCAAGTATGCTAGTCGCGATTTAAATTTCAAAACATGCGAGAGAGGGAGGGATATAGGGAAAAAAAAAAAAATTCTCTGAGCAAAGAAACTAGTTTTGCGATCCTTTTTGTTCTCATGCGATGTTGCTGTTGTTGTTGCTGCTGTTGCTGCTACTGCTACCGAGCATACTGTGTGCACGAATCTCAAAGTCTAATGCAATTCGTGCAGACCGCCTCGTACCTTCTCTCCCGTCCTTTCTCGCTCCGGCTCGAGGCACGAGGATATTTTTAGGGAACCAGTTTGCGGAACTCTTCACGAGCGAACGAATTTTTAGTCAACCTGCCGGTGGACCGAACGATATCGACTCCTGCGCCGGAGACACACACACACACGCGGGAAAATGTACCGAATACCTTGCGCAGGTTGTACTAACGTTTGGGAAGGAAATTTTGACGATCGACGATGTCATCGATGATTTTAGACGCGCGCAACGCCCCCTCGATGATACTGTGTACTGATTGATAGATGAATAAAAAATTTATTTATTTTATTTACATATTTTATTTATTTATAATTGTTTTTTTCATCGCAGCTATTACCGACCAAATTGTTTCTGGTGTAATGTAAATAAATAATCAAACGTGTTGTTGTCGATTTATTCGTTCGCTGAGCGTCACACGAAGCCGAAAAGTTAGCAGGTTATTTACGAGTCAATGAATATAACGCTCGATTAATCCCATGCGCGTTACTAACCGTTTTTCTTCGCCAATTTTAATGTAAATTTAAAGCTCGTTATTAATTATGGCATCGTAAAAGAAAGATTTTCTGTACGTGTATCCTGGGTAGTATATAGGATACTCGAGGGAAGGCCAAGCTCTCCAATCGCGATAGGATGCAGTGTAATCCACGATAGAAAACCCCGTCGAGTTTCCCGTGCTGTTACGTCCTTTTTATGGTTACCAAGGAATGCTCGTATTTACTACGCCAAGTACTTGTGCGCACCCGAGGATTTCAATGAAGGTTCTCCTCTAGCGATGCCAGAGCAGTCTGGGGAATTGAAGAGTGCACTCTCGTAGTTGCGCTCACCAGCGCGCGCAATCCACCGCTCGTTGTACCGAGACGACCGAGCCGAGTCCCCCGACACAATCCGCACCGAGCGCCCCGCGAAACAGCGACTATCACGTCGCGAAAACATTAGCCAAAGGGTCGGTTTGCCAAGCAAACGTTGTAGAATGTAGAAGAAGAAGGTGACACGGAGAGAGGCACAAAAAAGAAATATAAAAAAAATGTATAAAAAAAAATAAAAAAAGAACGAACCAAGTCGGGTAATATATAAGGTTAGTTAAACTCCCCAAGCCCCCCCGGTTCGAGTTACGTTCGTTTTAAAGAGGGAGAACTTTTAATAGCCGTGAAGCAACAGATGGCCGATTCACATAGAGCAAAATGCATCACTTGCCCGGGTTACGCGTCTTCCCGAAGAAATTAAAATCTGTTCATTGGAAATATTACGTGTGGTCTTGAATTTACGTCGTCGTATAGGCGTCGCAAAGCCATAGAAATAGAAATTAATACTCTTCTCATTTCTTCGATATTTTTTAACTATTATCTTCGGAGATTCTAAACGAACGCGATTTCACGAATCTTGCCGTCGTGTTCTTGTGATCGTTTATCAAATCGTATGAAAATTCGAGTGACGTTAATTACGATTTTTCTTTTGTCCCTTCGAAGTGCTCAAAACGTTTTCGTGCCTTCGGTCTATTCTCTCGTAGACGTGATTTTTCGTAAAAGGGGCAGAAGACGTAGTCGGGAAATGGTTGGGGATCGGAGAGCAGCAGTGCCGCGTTTGTGCTATTGTCGTCACGTCGTGAACCTTCGACGTGGATGAGATATCTACGGGGGAAGAAAACTTTCGCTCCGTGTCCAGATTTTCGGACCACCGTCGTTTCGAAGACTTACGAAATTGTGGGAACACATTTTTCGAACAGTGCTCTCCAACAAGGTTCGCCGAATAGAAGGGAAAGACGAAGACGCGCGTCTCAGGTTTTCTAGGTTAGTCCGGACCGCCGCTCGTGTATACTTACGCAGGTATGTCCTAACCTAAGCTACCTACCTACCCGCGTCGTAAATTAAGAAAAAATAAATAGTTCTGGTATTTATTGCCCACGAAAGTGCGACTACCGTACATTTTGAGGATTAAATTGCTCAATGTTAGCACAATTGAAATATTAATTTCGACATGTGCGCAAACGATCCGGTAATGGATATGGCATTCATTTAAATTATATTGCCAGATGATTTACGAGATAAGCCTGCGGAGGGTGTTGTTTCTTTATGTCTCCGAAGCCATGAATTCGATTAAACTCGGTGCGGGTAAAGTGTATCGCACATATACGCGTTCGCGCGCCGGCAGCAGCTGGATAGATCGCACGATTTTCGGCTTCTGTTGCGTCGTTGCCACGAACACCCTTGCGTCATGGCCATTTGGCCTTTCAGCACAATTGTTACAGTTAAATCGCGACTGTCGCTTCTCACATGGGGGACTTATGCATTTTTTCGCGGTATAAATCCACACAGGCGTCACGTACGCGACATATGGGATCGCGGATACACATCGGGGATATTGCAAGCTGTGAAAAATCGACCCGCGCGAAACATCGATCTTTGAGAGAAGTGAATGGAACAAAGCAAGTTAGATAGAATGATCGACAACTGCTAATGTTAAAATGTTAATACGAATTCGTAATTGATTTTTTACTCTAAAATCACCGATACTACAAAAAAGCATCGACATGATAATAATTAGCGTTTAATCAGCGGTGGCGAGTGCGAAATTTTTGTTTGGGAGTTGATTGGTTACACAAGCAAAATTGTTTCGTTAATGAGAGAGCCGTTGGTTCAACACCTGCGACTCTTGCATATGTAAAAAAATCGGTTAAATCGACGACATCGGCACTTGTGGGTGGCGAAAGAAATTTTCCGTTGATTAAAAGAAATTATTTGTCATAATAAAAAAATACGAAGTATTTGTTTCGCCCCCCGCAAACGTTGATTTAGTCGGTCTAATAAATTTTTTTTTCAATGTCGGAAATTTGCGTATTCCATTTTCCTTTTCATCGTTGCACCATTCACACGAAAATCAATACTTTTCCGATACTTTTTTGTTGTGAAATTGACAAAAGATAGGTTATGCGCAATATGTCTATTGAAATATTTGCAAAACGTATGCGGTGGTATAATGTTCTCCGAGAATCATAACCTCCAAAAGTTGAACATTCCCAGTTAACCGCCGCCATGCATAGTCTTTTACAAAGACCTTTAACAAAGATATTACAGCGAAGAATCGAAAGCCAAATGCCATTACTGTACTTCGACATGCGGCATAAAAATAACCGATCGATGCGCAGTCCGCACGTGTCAACGATATAACGTCGAGCCTCGAATCCAATTCGGAAGTAGAGACGATCAGTCCTTTGAATTCACAAATGATTGACCCTTTTGTTCAGCGAAAAATCGTATCCTCTTCGACCATCGAAAATTCCCGCTTGATTCACCGTGAAAAGGATTCTCCCCGAGTCAACCCTCGAGTTCGTTTCTTCCGTACTTGAGACCACGTGGCCGCGCATGAGCAAACGACGGTTACATTACATACACAGCAGTACTTATAAGATCGCGAACTATAAACTCGGCATTGAGAACGAAACCGCGCGTGTGTTTGTGCAGTAGGGAGGTACGCACGAGGGTGCAGAATATAGGGGTTGTTTATAGCGGTTGCCAACGAAACGATTGTTGTATCGCGGTGGCAACAATACCGAGAGTCACTGCCACAAAATGATATCTATCGTCCCCTGTGACTCGTGGAATTTGTTTCTATGTACGCGTTATATACATATTCTCTGCGACGAAATTTATCCGCGAGAAAGCTAACTAACGTTAACAAACGCACCAACAGACGTAAATGAAACGTCTAACGGCTGCGGCAACAGAATTCGTTCGTAATTTCGCGTGTAACCATTTTCCTTCCTCCTTTTGCAGCCCGAATTGCATCGATCGTTAGTTTATGATATTTTACACATTTCTAGACAATTTCAAATAATATTTCCATTCCCGCATATCGACGAACAAACTTACGCGAGTTTTATGCGATTTCTCGAAAACGTTTCTATGTATCGGCTGAAGTTTTCATAGATAAAAGAGAAAACAGGGGTTGTTTGCCGTATCTACGCATTAGCCGATTGTATTGTCTCGCGTGGCCCACGATGTTTATACACTCGAAGCTTTTGTCCCTCAATGCCTTCCGCACGGGACTATTTTCACTGACGATATTGTGCGATGAAACGTTTCGAGATCTTCGGAGAGAGGCATTCGCGTGAACGAGAATAGGGTGAAAATGTACGAATACAAACAACAGTAGCGGCATATGGGCGATTCGTGCCTCGAGGCTGGCGATTGTAGAGGGCGAACCGTTATTTATCGTGACGGGCGTTCGGCATTAACTCCCACACCAATATTGTCTGCCGAATTTCGACTACCGATCTATCTAAATCTTAATTTCACCGGGTACAGCGAATAAAACGATTGGGAACAATTGGGTTTCATTGGATAACCAACAAATCCGAGCGAACGAACGTTTGTGACAACTTTCGTTGACTTTTTTTCGAAGAAGGAAAATTAGGATGAATGACAGTAGTGGAATTAATATTGGAACAACGCCACGATGATTTACTGAAATGCGAACAAAAAGAAGTGACGACGAGAGGTATGCGCGATACACGAAAGAACGCAGAAAGAGTGGACGGGAGGTATCGTTTTTTTTTTTTTTTTTTTTTTTTTTTTTTTTTTTTTTTTTTTTACTCCGAGTCGTGTCATTGTTCGCTCGTGCTTTTGACGAGCCTCTCGCGTATATAAATCCGTTACGCCTCGCCCATTTCTCTCTTTCATGGCGTACACACAACGCGCGAGTTCCTCGGCCGGAAATGGACTGCAGCACTATCTTCACGTTGAAAAATATCAGCTTCTCGGAACGCGCCCTCTCACACAAGCTGCCACAATGTATGCACGTTTGGAACATGCATTCCCAACCCCCCTTTGTTGAGACTACTCCGGCGAAAGATTGGAACGGCTAACTCGACGGTGGATGGGCGAAGCGAACGCGAAATTCCCGTCAAAGAGAACACAAAAAAAAATGCATTTATTCTCGTGGTTTCTCGTTCGTTTTATCTTTCCAGCGTGTGTCAAAGACTTTCCTCGCGTCTGTCAACTCTGTGAAGTTTGCAAAGTCTACGTGCCGGTTGTCGATAACAATGATGAGTCTCGGAATTTTTTTTTTTTTTTTTTTTTTTTTTTCCGTTTCAAGATATAAATGTACAAAAGTATTTAATGTTACCTTTTTCTAATCAGGTTAAAGTACATACGTAAAAATTATTATTATTATTGTATCATAAAAATCTCTCGTGAATACCACATGCGGCAGAGAGTTTTTCGAAAATCCCGAATTACAGCGGAATGAGAACCCTTTTAGTTTTGCCGATGCATGTGTCCAACGAGGGAGGGTTTGAAAGCCTTTAAAAGGTAAGCCTGTGGCATACCGCCGCGTTCGCTTGAAGAGATTCTTCAAACGCGCGCTTACGCATCGGCGCAGAAACTTGGCGTATGTCGGAGACAGGCATGCAATGTTTTCGCATACGCACACTCCGCGTCCATTACCCGTTAGTCCAAATCCGTGCTTCCGGCGGGCAAAGAGATTTTCCAGAATCAGGAATGAGTAGAGATATCGTTTGGTATCCTTAGCGATGGATGCGATAGGCCTTAATCCATAGCACGTGCAGCTCGCTGCCGTTCTCTTGTTCGACAAAACTCACTGTGTGTGTGTGTGTTATGCGTTGTGTACACAGGGATGGGAGCATCGGGCATCACTCGAGATAACGAAAGACTCTCCGACCGACAGATACGGTAGGGTTGTTCGACACTCGAGTTCTCGAGCTTCTCGACAGCGTAACTTGTATGAGAAGCTTGAGGACCTACCGTAACACCTAAATAAAGCGATTCCTATGGGATCGGCTAAGTTGAAACATTCCTCTAGCGATATAAGAAGGAACTTGTGGAACAGTAGTGTCCGTGGTGCCGTTTCGGGAAGCGAGGGACTCGCGTCAAGGGTAAAATAAAAATAGAGCCCTGAAGTCTAATTAATGGGCCTTGCAGACGCCTTCTTCCTCGTCGTATGGATCCGTTCGAAGCGGCATTCATGCTCGGGGTCCGGGTCCTCAAGACCGTTTAGGTATTAGATGGATATTCTCGTGAATGCGATAGTTTAGTCGCTTTCAAAGAAACACGCGCGTGATTAGCCCTGTATCCAGCTATAGGATCCTTTCATTCGCTGATGAGATTATCCGCGAACGCGTTCCGTTTTTGCGAGCAGTAAGATCTTTGATACTTTAAGGATCGATGCGACGATAGATCGTTAGATTATTATTTTCAACTATTTGCCATAAAATACATTTCTTTTGATAACAATTTCTTCTCATTCCTGCGGTCCTCTTTTCGGATAATTAATGCTTTATTATACGAATCTTTATTTTAAGACAAAAAGTTCTATATCTCAGTATATACGTAATTTCTATAGGGGTTCGAAGTTACGATATGTATGAGTCTCATATCGACGCTATTTAACATGTTGTTAACACGAGAAAAAAGAAATTAAAAAAAAAACAGAAAAAAGTTAAATACTCGAAATTTAGTCGATGTACACGTGTATACAGAATTTCTAGTATTTTGTCCACAAGAGTTCGTTTCGAGTCGCGTGCACTCGTGTAAACTCGTATTTCAGTCACTCGAAACCCGTGATGTCTAAACCATGAAAAAATAAACAAGCGTCTCCGTACCGAATCCTTTATCTTACCCTTATCCCCTACGATCGTGTGCCGTCGTTCATTCGCCCCGCCGTGAACCGTGACACGAACCTGACACGAGCGATGCGCCGACTCGCGTAGAGGGTGCCGAGATCGCGCGCCGAGAGACAGACGCACAGTCCTTAAAGTTGCGACATTGCTGGGTGTCGCAGCGGGCTTTCTATCACTCGGGGCTTTCCTATTAATTCAATCGCGTTGCCAGGCGTATACGTACGATGCATGGCGAAGGAAGTTGCACCGAGCGCGCCGGTATCGCTGAGTCGGATATACCGTGGCGCCATGGATCGCCGAGAATATCTCACGTCTGAATCACCGCCCCCCCTCCCCCCCCCCCCCGCCCCTCTGTTATAGACTCGGTTAAAAAGCTTTGGTCTTCCGAGGTTGAATGTGCGCATACGGTGCGTCCCTCGTTCTCCTTGCTGCTGTTGTTGTTGCTGTTGCAGTCGAGTAAAGCGAAGAAAACGACGAAGACGAAGCGGATCGCCTTCTTCGTCGTTGCCTTCTGCTTCCTCTCTGAAGAGGAAGATGACTCCGACCCAGTAGCTACCCTGTGACTGACGTTGTGTACACATGCGCACACACAAGCGTTCTTCTTCCTCGCATTCGCGAAGAGCACGTGTGCAGCTTTCTCGCGTAAGCTCGCGGGAATATACACAATGCGCCTTTTCTATCGAGATATTGGGAGGCTGCACTCTCCGGCGCCCGTCGTATATTTACAGTCTACAACTAATACCAACCAACGTCAAATATACCCCGATATAAACTCTAATAACGAGAGATCCTCGGAACGGAAAGCAACGAGAGACGGGGGTTACATTGAAGGATTAGACTCGCGAGAGTAGACACGGCTTCTTACTTCGTTCGCCAGACTCCCTCCCTAAAATCCCGGATCGCCGCGGTTTCCAGACGCGAAGAAGATTATTCTGGATTTATACTATTAATTTAGTATGTCCATTTATAAATCGCGTGAGTCAAGATTCGCATCGCGAGCGGAATGCACCGATGCACTCACGACGCGCGTCGACCTCGTTGGTCATCGTCCTCTTATCCGCTATAGAGAGTTCATACGACCCGCGTGCCTAAATAGGACGTGGTTAACAGCTGTATGTATCTTTCGCGTTGGAAATTTCTAGTGGATACTCTCATCGTCTAGTTTCACCTAAAATTACGCAACCGCATTTAGCGAGATGATTCAACGACTCGGGCGGCAAACAGCATCATCGCGGCTTGCAACGGACATCTACACGCCGAGCGCGAGAGACTCGCGCGAGTCCCAGAGTACAGATGAGCCAAAGAAGATATCTTTCGCTTCGCTTAAATGTAATATAGGTACACTGCAGGTCGGGTAGGCATACCTCTCGAAGAAGAGGCGGATCTCGATGACTCCTTCACTCGTATCCATAGTCGATTGCTCGTTGATTACCGTCGAGTGTCTCTCGAACGACTATTGAGTTATATGGAACACCCGAGAGCCTCGAGATCGAAGCAGATTACCTATGTGCATTTGCATTTGCGTTTGCAACGACATAGCGCTAAAGGGGGCCTCAGCCAGCCGCGGCCACTTCGCGCTGCGCAAGGTGGACGACGAATCGTACCAACGAGGCTCCCCCGTCGAGTGATTCATCCGCGGAACGTGAGAAACACGACCTAACCGCGTCTGTGCAGACCGACGTTGCACGTCGCGGAGCTTCATCGCGATGCCGCGCTAAGATGCACGCGGTACTCCCGGTTCTATTTCTATTTCTAGCCGGCCGAACGATGTCCGTTCGGTCTGTTTGTGACCGCTAATAGAAGCCTCTTGATGAGCCCGGAATTACTTATAGAGCATCGGGTATAGAAAGTGAGAGAGGGAGACAGATTCTCTCTGATATCTACCACCTGCCACCTGCTCAACTGATTCAGGGTACGCGGATTTGCACTTGTGCTATAAACACCTACGTGGATATCTCGTGACGGAACCTTTTGAGGCTTCGGTACGTAATATTCGGTTTTCTCGGATTTGACCCAAAGTGCTAACACACGTTCGAGAATCGTCATCGAGGGACCGTCGACGGTGAGAGCTTTCTATCGCTTCGGCCGGCACCGAAGCCACACACCGCTGATGCATTCTAGTAGTCCCTGTGGGCTATTTTAACGTTGAGTATTTGGCAGAGCGCATAACTCGCCAAGTATTCTTCAAGTGCTATTAACCTCGCGCTCTCATGTTGCTCACTTGCCACGACGAACGAACGAACGAGCCTAGGAAGTTAACGTCGAGAATCTTCCTCGCGTCCAAGATAACTCTGAAGCAATCGAAATCGATGTATTCCCCATTTTTCTTCATTGATCATTACCGAGATATTATTCCGATATCTTCAAAAGATCGATAGGTCTATGCGATCGTTTTTTTCGCAATGTTTCGCAAGAATTGTTCATCTAAAATTACACGTCGCCATTTTTTTTTTTAACAAGGAATCGCACATCTCCGAGAAGACGATAACTTTTATTACATTTTTTTTTTCAACCTTTCTTTTGCAAGAGATTATTTTGGTTTTTTCATTGCTTTTTCGGGGTGACGGTCGATAAAAAAAATCTGCTGATTTCAGTAAAATTACGTTCGGAATATTAATTCCCTTTTTTTTTATGTGTTTTATTTGCCGAAGATAAACCCAATATTTGTTGGTTTAGAGAAAAAAAAAAATTTTGTGGAAACCTACTTTCGCGAGAGCCAAAAAAGGGGACACGGGTACACACGCGCCCGGGCACCTTCCGGTTTCCCGGGTGGTTTCCGGGCGCCATTAGTGTTTCGAACACCGATCACGTTCCGTGTTTCCGGCGATTGGATATTATGCCCCGTCGCATCGTCGAACGCGGCGTCAAAACGTGTCCCATCGTACGTACAAACACACACGCGTTGTGGCGTATATTTTTAGGACACTACTGACACGCTATACAAAATACACAATAATATTCTCGCGCATGAAACGTGGGGCAATACAGTCGTATAGTTTATCGTGTGGATGTAGAAAAACAAAAATAAAATTCATTGCGAAACAGTAAAGTCTATTATTGTATCCTATCGATGCGATCGACAATCGATACCACCGAAATAGGGGCAATCCGCCCACGTGTTCTCGTCTAAGCGGCGGCCAGTGTGCGCTGAATCATATCCCTTGGCCTGAAAATCTTCGGGGTTCGTCACGCAAGACCCAAATTACACTATACGGTATAATGCCACCGAAGAATTTCTGTTCAATGGCCTCGAATGACGTAAATTTAGACCGGATGCGAAATAATCGGAATTCCGCTCGTTAACAAATTCACGAACTGCACATATGTCATTCGTAAATTTGTTTCCAATTTTCAAGATGAGACACGCCAGCGACGTTCCGCGAAGCCGATAATCGTCTTGGTTTCGAACGTACGTCACGGCGTACGTGTTACGGCACACGACCTCGATATGTTTCACATCGCCGCGATTGAAGTACGCGATGATTTAACACGTCTCAAAATCTCAAGAGTTATTTCTCCGACATGGCTACAATAACATTTCATGATTTCGATCACCTTGAAAATTGAAGTCAAAAGAGAGGAGACGTTATATTACGAGGGCGAAAAATGGTCTCGTCGCTACATAACGAGCAAAAGAGTACTGTTGCTCATAGGACTCTGTGAGACGAACTAGTGAGCTATAGCGGTCTTGCGCAATCCACTCGTAGGCCCCCGCGCTCTCCGACAACTGGGTAAAGTTCGTGATAATGGGCATTGTCCTTGTGCCGGGCGACGGCAACGAGTCAGCACTTTCTCGAAGACCACAGACTACAGAGATTCCACGAGTTGTACGGTCTTTACGAAGCATACCAGTCGAGAGCTGTGTGTGCGCGTGTGTCCGCGTATCCTCTTCGGTGAATGATGGTGCGTAACGCATCGTGAACTCGGTGCTTGCTTAGCTATAGTAATTTCCACGTCTGTCCACATAAGCGTTAACGACCCGGAGTCGGTCGCATGGCAGGCGACGGAGACCGCACGTACCATCACGTTTCAGTAGCGCAAAACCCGAGGAATTCCCTCGCGTTCGCAACCCAACGAAGGCCACGGAACATCGCATGCACACGAGGACTTTGCCTTCCGATGCTGCGGGGACGAGAGCATCACCTGTATGAATGAATGCCGCCGGAGACCCGGGGCTTTGCAAGCATTTATATCGCACACGCACGTGGTTACAGGTGCAACTTGGCAAGAACCGTATCACGTGCAACAGTTTACCACGAGTATCGCGAGGAACAAGAGAGATCGCGGCGCATGCCTCCGTCGTATGATAGCCAAACGGGGAAGAAGATGAAGAAGACGGAGAAAAAGAAAACGAACAAGAGAACCTATGCATCCAAGGAGTCTGACGACACGCCCCGCGGGAACGATATTTGCCGAGTGGAAGATGCGTTTTTGATACTAGAAATATTTTTGCACCTCTGTCGTCAGGCAGTATCCATGTAGGGTACAAAATGTAAGGTTCGACGAATAAAACGTTTGCGGAGTCAATTCGTAGCGTAGCGCGGCGCAAGACCAATACATTTTGTAATACTTGATTCGACTTCGATTACTTGACTACATAGTTATTTTTTTATTTTATTTTTTTTTCATTGTAGGTTTGTATAGTCCACTTCTAGATTCGGACGATATTACTCAATAGGTTTATTAATTCGCGGCACGTTCATTGCAATAGTTAGATGTGCTTAACCTCGGATCATATAAAGTTGTGCCGAATACCGAATCTTATTCGTGCGGTGGAATTAAATGGTTGTTTTGCCATATCCCACGAGACATTGGTTGGTTATTTGGTTCTTTTCAGACGATTTCTAGAACGAACCTTCTTTTTAATTCTGTTTCTGGGTGGAAAAACTCGTATAAAGGATGAGTCGTTAATTTGCCAATGACGGCAATCGTGACTGGGGATACGCAAGTGGAAATTGCTTTACAGGTAACTTTCCTCGAGAATAGTATTAAAAGTTCAATTGCACAAAGTCGCGAGGATCTTTGGTGAGGTCGAGAAAACAAGCGACTCTACCATAACAATTTTCAATGCCATTCAACCGGAAGATTCGCACGCGATCGAGCATTTAGGTATGTATCGAATGTGTTGAGCTATTAGCTACGCGTAAAAAGGAAGGTCTCTCATTCTCTCGGCTTTGTAGGGACTTTCGCCAATTATTTTCCCATCAAGAAACCTACGCGAAGCATGCCAAACCGTTGCCCTGTCGTCGTCGAAAACTGTGATTTCATACGGAATTACGAATGATTGATAACTCTCCGATTAGTAGAGACGAAATTTCTCGATCGTGAAGAAAATTGTTGCTAATCGGGGTTATTGCAACTTTGTTTGTGTACGAAAGTGTGAGTCTTGCATGCAGCCTTAAGGCATCCTTGCGTGAAATCCTTCGTGTAATGATTAGGTGCACAGAGAGGCAAAGAAAATTTATCACACGGCAATAAAAAAATTTTCTACGATGGTGCGGTGTCGTCTTCGCAGACTAACCGTAACGGCTTGCTGGTGGATAGTAAACTGACCCGCGAAATGCAATTTCTCTTCTCTAGCAGTGACTCGAAGCATCGTAACTTTTGTCGCGTAAACCAGTGAATTATTACGTAAACGGTCGTAAATTATAACGAAAAGCTGGCGACGAAACGGTCGCATTGCACGAACCGTTAATAGAATAAATAATAGATCTTTCGGCGAGAAGATATAACCTCAACTCGGGCACAGCTACGGCTAGTAGCCATGTGCATCTCTATATATCATCTATTCCATGCTTCCGCGCATTACCACGAGTTCAATGTACAAGCCGAAGAATCGTTGGTCAGAAGGCGATTGCAAAGTGTCAATTTCCTGTCGAGGGGGGAACGGGTTAATATTAGATATTCGCCGAAGCATCGCATCATCCCCAAGTGGGACAAGGACGCGCGAGAGTATACCGACGTTGCAACTGCAACTCGTTCAACCATTGTCATCAGTTCCGTCAACCGTGGCGCAGGTAAACTCTAACAGGACAACATACATTCTACTCAGACACGTTGATCCTACATAGCAATACAAGTTACCCATGCATCGGAGTTCGTATTGTACCGAACAAACGGGTCAAGAACCCGGACATCGAGGCCGCTATAGGTTAGGTACGTTGTACTTTGCTCCATTCAAATAAATGTGAGCGATTAATGCAAATATTGCCTATTCTGGAAATGCTGACATAAAAATCACATTCCATCTCGTTATATTGCGAATTCATCGTCAACAAACGACAGAATTTTAAACTTTAGACTCCGTATCATCATTTCGGTGGTACGATTTATTTATGATATGCAAACAGAGGATTGATGATTCATGCAGTTGGTTTAAAAAATCGTGTACGACACAGATGATTATGCGCCATATTTTTCTATACACATATCACGTCGTTCAAAATTTATTTTCTACACGATCAATAAAAAAATCTTAAGTGCCGCGTCAATTGCTAAAAACAAGCGATCTTACTTGACTTCGTACCGCATTGACGATCCTTAATAGCGCAGCGATCCGTGAATTAACGGAGACATCCGTGCAACCCGTGTGATTCGACACGCGACGACGGCGAATGAATTCTCTTGGATACAAGTATAGATACCTACTTACAGATTGCCGCCCATCGGTCGTTCTATCAGCGAACAACGAAACGAAAAGTTTCTATAGAATTGCTTGCGTCTCTCGGTCTATCGAATGGCACGGAGCTCGATATGTAATCGAGTATACCGCTTGGCGTATATTACTATATGCCATATATGAATTAATCTTAGACGAGATGGATTGTGAAGCCACGAGAACGCGAAGCCACATAGCGCGGAGCGACTTTATTTACGACGGGCGAACGAGCAAACGCGCGGTCTCAAGACCGACGATGAGTATCGGCATTGTCAGAAGGATCTCTCGTCGTACACGTTAGTGCCGATGCAAGTCATCGGTGTTAATCTTATCGAATAGTCGCGAGAGCCGAACGCATACTAATACATACTATGGGTTATAATCACTCGATAAAATCCCGGAGGGTCGATCATAAGCTCGCTGCTCCGTCTCTGTGGGCCTTCAATCACAGCTATTAGCGGGCGCGTTTGTTGATCCGTGTCATCGGGCGTGAAAAGCTCAATCGTGAACGATCCTGCGAAGCCATCTAATCGGAGGGTCGAGAGTCGCGTCGAGTCAGTTACCTCTGTGTGTTCCCGCGGTCAACGTCTCTCTTCTCTCGTCGTACCCGTCTTTTTTGCTGCTCGAGGGTCAAAAGCAGACTGATCGATTGTCAGAAGGACAGTTATGCGCGATACTGCACTCTCGAGATGAATTGAACTGTTGTCATATGAATTGAATTAAATGATATTCGTTTGAACGAAAAATAGAATATGTATTATGATTTGGACGCAAGGTATGCATTACGATTTGGGTGGAGGTCCACCGTTTTTCGGAATTTTTCGTTCACTTTTGCTGCACTTTTGGCTACTATACTCCAAAGTCTGTTACTCTGAATAAAATCATACATACGGCAACAAAGTTGGCCGCAGGTTGATCATTTTATACATTGATATCGATATTTTCAAAGTATAAACATCAAATTATGGATAAACAACAATTCGACAATAATTTATAGTGAAAATGCCCACAAGCGGCAAAGTGGTCACAAGCTGTGCATCTACTCTATCCGCGAAATCTTGCATCGACAAGATTTTATCGATCCCGGTCGTTGATCTCGGTATGCGAGTACGACGATCGGTTATTAGCTTCCCTTTCGAATGCCTTAACGCTTGTAATCCAACACCTCGAAAGCTTCCGTCCGGAAGTACGATATAGTCAATGCCGGAGAAAACGGAAATCACTGCTACCGTATAGGCTTTTACGCGTATCGCCTTCGTGTTTGCGACTTCAACCGTTGGTAATGCTGTGGCCTTTCGATATATACGTATTTTTGTCATCGCCTCGGTAACTCGGTGGACTATCCGTATGTTTCTTACGGCGTTTGTTCACTCGCTCGTTCACTTCAAGACGGGCGCGCATTGACATCGAACTCGATCGCGTGTCCGTAATAAATCCGATTCCGTTATGCCCGGGGGAACGGGGGACAGAGAGATTGTCCGCGTCATTCAACCTGACTGCCAGCTGTAGACCGCGGGGACTGTGACCGGCATGTCAGGCTTCAACTGCGGCATGACGACAACGACGACGACGTCGACGAGGACGCGAGAGACGACGAGAGTCCGCCGTTGCTGCAAGCACATTCTTCCGTACCGTAGATCGTACATACGAGAAACGCGTTCGTTCGCTCTCCCTTACTCGATCGTACGCGCGTTGCTGTTCTTACTTTAGAGGTCTGCGACCTCGCAACTTTTCTCATCGCTGTGCACTCTTGCTCTCTCTTTGTCTCACTCACGAACGAGAGATCTTCTCTTCGATCCGTTGACTCGCTTACACCGATAGTACACGCGGTGTGTTTCCCTGAAGTTTACTTGCGCGTCTCGGTAAGCCAACTTAACGTTATTCCAAAGTGTATTCGGTTATTCGACCCGAAAGAACATAATCTCTTGCGCATCTACAATTAGCGATCTTCGAGGGATGCGCTTGAAATACGCGGAGCAGCGAAAAGCACGTTAGGGGAGGCGAAGGAAGGGAGAATGTCGGCGATTTCAGACAAAAGATCGTATTTTATTTTTTTATCCGTGAAAAATCTTATCACAAATCGTGAATTGATCGTGTGAAATAATCACCAGATCCGAATATAAAAATTTGTAGCGGGTAAATTTTTTCCGAAATAATTTTTTTTTTTTTTTTATAGAAAAAGTGATTTTTTTACGATCTTTTCGACAAACCTTGGTGTGGTGTACAGTGGGTTAATATCTGCAATAATGCAGTTTCGATATCGGCATATTTTTGTGCTCACAGGGTATTGGACAAACCTTTTTGAAATGCTGAAAAAGTCGAACATGTCTGTGATTCTTTGATAAAGATACTTTGTATGAAAGTTCGCCAGGGGTATCCGTTGAAAATCTTGCGGGTTCGCGACGGAACGAGTGCACGTGACGTGGCTTATCGTTCATAGTTCAGACCACATAGCGAATTCTTGGCACGACTATGCTGAAAATAATAAAAATAGACGGATAGACGTACGAGGGATATGTAATACCGGTTATCGACAGCGGCAATGCCGCTCAGTATTTTGCCAATAACGGTGAACGTCCGCGTTCTCTTCGGTGTTCCTCTGTCGGTCTCTCTTCGCCGCGCGAATACTCTTCCCACGCAATTCTGACATTCCTTCTGGCACTTGGCCTATCTACCGCTGGTTGGCGTGTAAATGCAGCACCGGGCGCACTTCCAGTGTACTCTTCTTCTTCTTCTTCTTAGCTTCGCAGCGAGCTGCCACTCGATTCCGACGTTACGCCAAAGACGGCGCAAATCGTACACGCGAATGCATATATGCATAGGAATGCAAATTTTCGTTAATTCCGATCAACGACGACGAAGGTCGGAACGTTCGTGAGAGTTCCGTACGTGAAACCGCCAAGAGATAGTGATTGATTGACTGAGATACGAAGATGGTGATTCATTTCTTAAACGTCTGCAAGGCATTGTTGTGCGTGCCGTTTAATCGAGTTGCCGAAGAACTTCCCGTAAAAATCTTTACGGTAAATCACCTCAACGACGAGATGTGTTGATGCAATAAAAATGAATCCTATTGAATCGGTAGCAATTTTGTTTAATCGAATTTCCGTGCTGATTTCTTATAGTGTATGAAAAATGCATAAAAAAAAAAATCGATCCGATCACATGGATGTGATAACACCGTTGTTTCGATTCAAAGTGGACAATATTTATCTTTTCACCGAAGTAATCATCGCATAGCACTCGGAACGCGTCATTCGAAGAACCTCGACGTCATACAATATTCCCGTAGGTATACCAAAACTCCATTACCATATTCATAGAATATATCTCACATATCGCATTTTTTTTCTTCTTCTCTCGATGACACGATAAAATCTCGTGAAGAATCAAACACCCCGAGGGATATAATATTAATCGAGTCCGTTCCACACATACATACACTCGGCAAGTGTCCACTCCGCGCGTTCGCGAGGTTCTCGCATTTACATTATTTGAAATTTGCATAATCAGTATAATCAACGTCGCGTTAGAGCTGCGTACTCGCTTGGCACAAGTAGAACATACGTTAATTCTATATGGTATAGCGTGGGGCAAGCGACGAGTATTATAACAGCTCTCGCAATGATTTATCGCAGGCGTGAATTCTCCCGCTCGCTTCCGTCCTCCGAACCGGGTAAGTACGTGGGGAAGAATATTCACTCTCGTTCCTCGTCACTTTGCTTCCTAGAGACGCGTTCTCTCCGCGTTAATGTGCCCGAGAGTGGACATTGCCGCTGTATTGCGATTATGCGGCTCTGGGCATTAACCGGAGCTTCGCGGAGCTCCGTAGAGCCCACGTCGTCCGGCGAAGCTCCGTAAAGAGAGAGAAAGAGAGAGAAAGAGAGTGAAAATAAATTGGTCGGAATAGTGGCGCGATCTTGTCAAGAACCTATCGAGTCAAAAGCACATCCGGAGCCTTCGTTTTTTACCGCTGAATCTTATTTCCCTTCGCTCCGTCATTCGCTCAGCTGCGGGCGCGTTAACGCTCCGTTCGGACACTGACCCATCCCAACCGCAGATCCAAATTCGGAATTATTAATTCATGAAAGTACTTTCGATTTTTGAACATTCTAAATATATCTCCAATGCAATGTTCACTTACGATTTCATCTTTATTTTTCGTTATAAAACATCGATAATTCAATTGTGGTCAATGCAAAGCGAAAACTTCTATCGATAGGTGAAAACAGCGGAGCTGTGAACGCAATGCATTGTCTTTTAGTAAATCTGCCGCGGAATTTGTAGTGAGTAGTGGTCAGGTCTGTCGTTCAAACCCGATATAAAATACACTTCGTGCACTCACCTCGCGGTACCTCATAGCGCGGTCTCTTCAAGTCGCTCTCGACGCGCAGCGGCACTTCAGGAATGTCTCTCATCGTTGTTGTTTTCTGTTTTTTTTTTCTTCTATTTTTTTTTTCTTCGCACGAGCAGCACGAGTTGCATGGAAGTTGACTCGTGTCTCGGCTCCCCGGCCCTTCTGCGAGTCTCGAGCGGAGTCGGTAACCCGGTTCCAATAGCAATGCGCTCGTCTGCGGACCCCGGGAGAGAGAGCGATCTCTCGAAGTTGAACTCGCGACAGTGGAAAAAGAGAGTAAAATAAGAAACACTCCGCGACGGTCATCCTCTCCCGATGTGACGATGTCTGCCGGCTTCGAAGCTCTTCGGAACGCTGGTTAGCAGCTGAGTGTCGCGAGTGCGTATGTTTCGTATGCGCATACAGAAAGAAGACAAATACGACGGAGGTCGGCTATGGTGCATTGGCCCGGGTTTACGGCTCGAACGCGACATGCCAGCGGCATATTCAACTCTAGCAACAAGGGGTAGCGGTACCTTCGACGAGTCTCTGCGTTTTCTCGCCGAAACTCAAAGCTTCTCTATAGCCCACTCGGCGGGACGGGTCTTTAACGTTTTTTTTGCACCACTGGTCGGGTATATAAACTAAAGACGAGTGGCACAACCCGCGATTTTATAACGTCAATACGTACGCTTCGAGTTACGCATCGCGAGTGTAGGTATGCAGCAGGTATATAGGTATATGTTTATCGTATATACTACGTATATATATGGCGAGATAAGATTTAGATACCAATTGGGGGTGGAGAAACAGTGAAATTCTCTCGCGTGAGTCGTTTCAAGGAAGAAAAATGTTACATAGACGATAATACGATTCGTATACATATTTTGGCACATAAAGTATATATAGAGAGTACATACTGTACTAAATATAAATTATATACACTTTATACGTGATTTTTTCGCTTGTGTTATTGCTGTTGGTTCTTCTTGCCTATTAATTTATCGATGAGACCGAATGTCCATGTTTCACTCGCATGTGTGCTTTAGGTTTTACTAGCGCGAGCTGTGTACGCGGATGCTGCGTACACAGAGTTATCTCGAGAGCTGCGTGCCCTACGAAGCCTAAGGCGACTATAAATGGACCCGCTTCCGCCTCTTTTGCCTGTCCGTCCCTTCGTCTCGATGAACCTTAGAAGTAGCAAATAATAATTACCTATGCCGCAACGTTTTGCATCGGTTGAATAAGGATTTTTTCTTTCTCGTACCCTTCAACTTTTGAACTTATTTTCTCTCCCTCTGCCCCTCGCTGACTTTGCCTCTTCTGTATCTTCAGTCGCTCGAGCGCGTGTATAAATTCTCTCGGTGGGCTGACTCTTGGTACTCGTAAAGTTCGACGTTGTCGCCTGTAAAGCATGCCGAACGGGACACGCAAATACGTACGTTATTATCTACGATGCGAAAGATCGCGCTTCGTTGTAAGCCGTGAATATACCCGTATGCGCCGTTCTGCGCAGCTCTAGCGTGCACGTCATTGAGGCGTGGGTACGCCGCCAGCAAAGAACCAAAGATGCAACCGCTACCGGCGGCAGAGATGCACCTACACATACCGAACGCTAATTACGTCCCGTAGCGCACAACCGATAGAAACGTGAAGGGGGGGAATCGTGGGTTCGATCCCGGTTTGTTGTATTTTTACTTTTTTTTTTTTTTCTTTTTCCTTTAACCGCTATGATTTTGCTGTTCCCATGGGAAAATCGCGCGCATTCCACGACAGTGTGAATCGCAGATAAATACATTAAACCGTTCGCTAAATATTCGAAGGCAAGTTATACATTTTTCGAATATTTTGCCTTTTTGCATGATATTTAGCCAATTGGAGATCGTGCATATCATTTACAATGAAATCAATATGTTTTTTTAAATATTTTGAAAAATTTTATCGATGTTTTTACCAATTCATTGCTACTTTTGTTTGACGGTGCGAGATATATATTGGAATGAAAATTATGGAGAAAAACGATTAAACGCCGACGTAACGGTAGTGCGACGAGGCAACGTTAATTTGATTTTTTTTTTTTTTTCAATCCTACATCTTCGCAGTATCACGAAAGAATCTCAATGAATGTGCGGTCCATAATCACCTGGGCGGCCATCAGAGTTCAAGAAATTTGAAATAGGTTCTCGAATTAATTAAAATTTTTCAAGGTGCTACGGTGCAGTAGGCCATCGCGGTACTTTCGTGACGAACATATACGGGTTGAGGTCCAGTTATGTCTGGTTATTCGTTGACCTGGTCTACGCTAAGCTACGACCGATGCGTCGAGGTCGCGGCCCTAGAGAAAACCAACCGCACCTCGAATAAGCGGGTACTCGCGTTTACATATAGGGCACACATAGAATATGAAATATGAAGCTGAGCGGTTGCGCACCTACTGTGTCAATCCATGACTCACGCTGTACGCGTATACAGGCGCGCAGAGACCTTCTATGTGTATGAGACATTCTTTCATTTCTTTTTTACTTTTATTTACATCTTATTTGCACTTGTCTCTTGAATTAACTGGGCAATTCTTGTGCAATACTTGACACTAATTCAACTCACAAATCGATATTCATTGTTATCTTTTAAATACCGCGTTTTTTCTCCGAGCGAAAAAGATTCGTTGGTTTTACACGTATCTATATCTGACGAATAGTCGAACCGTTTTATTGCGTTTTTTTCAATACGCTTTCGTGTCTTAAGAGGAGGTGAAACCTTATCGCGTGCGCGAGAGCGTCATCGGCGCTTACGACGGAGCAAGAGAGAGGCACTCGCTAAAGTGTTTCACCTCCTCTTAACTCAATAGGAAATGGATATTTTCGATATTTTTCGATACTGTCGATTTATATGGTAGCAAAGATGTAGCATCGTTGTCGCTCCAATGGTCGATAAAACCTTCAGTCTCTATGACACTAACAGACAAATTACTCGAAAAAAAAAAAAAAACTTGGACGAGTCTTCCCGTTGCCCGTAGGTTGCTCTTCCAACTGCCGCTAGTCGAACATGGATGGGCTATATTTAGAGATGTTTAAAGGAAAGTCAGTTCGAGGATAGATAATCCGAGTAGAAAAAGTAATGGATCCCAAGGGAGAGGCTAACGTTATCGGAGGCTTGAGGGATGATAGCCGGAAGACTCGCTACCAAAAACCGTCAACGAGCAATTGAGTGTAATTAAGACGATGTTCCCGCGGCAGTGATAACGGTGACGATGAACCGTATGTTAACTAAATTAGACATTTTTATCTACAAGACGGCGTCGATAGTCCCGGCTGAGTTCGGACTCGCAAGCCGCCGTCAATTCGATCTCTAATTCCGTCGCGTAAAATGAATTGTTCTTATGTTTTTTTTCCTCGACCTCTTAAATGATGCTGTTGCATTTAGAAATTTCTTAAAATGATTTTTACAAAAAGTTCAATTATTTTGTAACAACGATTGGCGAAAAAAATTGAAAACAAAAAAAAAATCTTTAAAGAATACATCGATCGCGGGAATACATATGCGTCGTTGAAACGCCACATTCGATGAACGAGACAGCGGAGACGACCTACTATCGTGTTATCGAGAGATTTGTAGCGGAGGATGAATTGTTTTATTTTTTTTTTCAAATACCTGAGCTTAAAATAACAATCTTTTCTAAGCAAAGACGGATAGGTCGGTGTTTCCTCTTTCACTTTTACTTCACGATAAACGAAGCCACATGCGAAAGACCCGGTGCTCTTCCGTTCATCCGTTAACGACTGGCGCTTAAACATCTCATATTGCATCACACGTGTGTGTGTTTGTGTGTGTGTGTGTGTCGACTGTCGTCAGTAGTTCTTAATCGCGCGTACGACTTTACCCATGAGGCGACTCTGAGACACGCCGCTCTCTCGAAGAGACTATCACTCGTTCATCGTCGCGACGCCACCGCTGTTTGTCACATTCTCAATTTTTTTATTACGAGTGAAAGAAAAAGGAAAAAGGAAGGAAAAAAAAAACACACAAACTACCGACTTCCCCGGAACGTTGCCCAATTGCTGTCGCGACAAACTGTCCTCTCTCCCGGTACGATACACGTTCGATGCAGCAACATAACTTCGATAAACCTGAATACATAATATCCGCGTATTATGTATCTTTACTATATTATTATAACGTAAGATGGGTGAGACAGAGGTAAAAGTAGGCATATAGAGGAGTTGATTATTCCGAGCGAAAGAGACGTATGTGCACGTGGGCCGCGTGGGAGAGGCCCACGTGGATCTCTGCGGGATATATCGCCATCGGAAGGAGTCGGATACCGCATTCCACGGTGGCGTCTGGCGCCAAAAGCGGTTCTCAGACGATTTCTCAAACTAGTCGGAGACTTTTCCATTCCGCGATCACCAAGCGTACTGGAATAAACGACGAAGAACGCGTTGCACCAGCGGCTACCGGAGTATCTTAACCGAGAGACTGAGAACCCCGCGTTTCAAGCTCGCGAAGAGAAGCCGAGAGCTCGAAGCGCGCGGAATAACGATTCCCTCAAGCTTCAGACTATCCTATATACGATGCGGAGGCTGGTCTTTATCGAATAGCTGTGCGAAGCGAGTTAAAACGTGTATGTAGGTATGTATACATAGTTGAGTCTGTAATGTCGCTGATCTTGCAGTGAGGCCTCGCGTAACCTGTCGATATAGGTATATCCTTTTTCCTATCATCTTTCCCGTCTTCTTTTTCGTATTCTCTTGGGAGATTTCTTTTTTCTCTCGTATCCCTTACCCTGATACACGATCCGTATAATGACGGAGAAGACACGGAAGAAGAAACATCGAAACAACATTATATTAAAAAAAAAAAAAAAAAAAAAAAAAAAAAACAATATTACTTTCTATACATATATATTGTTTTTTTTTATTATTCGTGAATGATAAAGCGTCGCGATTCTTAGTTTGACACGAGATATCATCCCGTGTGGGTGCGGGGGAGTGAATAATTCTTTGAGCTCCACAAACAAAAGACACGGAGGAGGAGATATGGAAAAGGTGGAAGAGGAAAGGGTAATAATGGAATAGATAGTACGCTATAAATTTCTGAGCATTACACGTTGCGGATACAGTGACAGGACGAGCGCTCGAGCGCCGTTTATACGGCATGCAGCCTCCTCCTGCATGTTATGGCCGGTGTCCACCGCAGGAACACGATTGCGGAGGCGCGCGCGCGCAATCCGATGAGATTCTCGCGCGAATGCATACCGGTGCTTCAATATGTATAATCTACACTCGGATATTGTGCGCGTTTGCTCCGTGTAATTGGTGTTATGCGCGAGAATATGTACGTATATCACGACGAACGTGGACGCAACTGGATGAGATCCAATTTATCATAATGTAAATGCCGTCGCGTTACAAACGTTGAATTGTTCGGACGAAACGAGAAACGCGAAATGAGAACCGAGACTGCGGAATATTAGAGAGATAGAGAGAGATTGATGAACCTGGAAAAACGTTCCGTTTATTTACCTACGAACGACCATTGTTCTTGCCGAGTTCACCGAAAAACAAATTTTAGCTCCAAAAACGAATAGTTTTTTGAGAAAATTACTTTTTAAGAAACAAAATGATTTTATTAGTTTTCTTAGTCAATCATTTTTTTCCAAGTTGGAACACAACTTTTTATTTAAAGAAGTCGTAACGATTTCTGCGGACACTTTGCATTTTTTCGCGGCCTCGTCGTTAAGGCTGTTTTCATATATAAAAAAAATAACAATTTCAAAACAGAAATATTAATTCTTTGAGAATAATACACAATTTTCAAAATAAATAATTCACATTTTTTCGACAGGGATATCAACATAATCGTAATTAATAGTACATTGCGTCACCAACGTAAAGCCTATGAAAAAAAATGTTTCAACAAACTCATCGACTTTACTATTAATTTTGTATATTTCTCGTATTGCGTATGTCCCAAGTGGGTCCCTCTAAAACAGCGTTGTACCGTAACTCGTACAATTGTTTTCGCGAAAGAAAAGTTTCCGTCTTCCTGGTACATAGCGAAGAACTCCCGCGCAAGAGTCCGACGAACTTGCCGACTCTTTCTTCGGTAGCTCTCTGTCCGTTGGTCAGTTCGTAGCGGTGGTCGAATCGCGTGTATTCCCCGTTATACGGTACAAGTGTCAAAACTGTTAGGTAACGGGGACGGCGCGGCTAGTAAGAGAGCCCAGAGGATTCAGAGGGGTTATAAGTTATAATAATAAGGTGCGTGGGAGCGTGGGATCGCGCAATCTTTTCAGAGCTTTTATATATCGGTGTTCTCCGTTGTCGTTGGATCCAACGCGTCAAACGGCCCTCCGGGCTTATTCCGCGCGTCGTATTCCATGCGAGGGCTTCACCGTTTGCTCTCTTTCACTCTCCGTAGGGCTTATATACATACATGTATACGTATTATACCGATAAATAATAGATGTACCGTCCGCATCGCCCGCCGTCTCTTCTGCGCTCTCCGTTGCTGCTGTACAGCCCGCGTGCCTTGGAGCAATCGATAGTAACTAACTCCTACTTCGACAGTGAGGGAGGCAATGCCGGCTCTCTGTACTCGGCTGTACCTATCTATAGTCTACAGTGCACCATCGCATAAATGGTCTATCTCCGTCTTCGTTTTCTTATTCAAAACCTCCCGTACGCGATATTACATCGTGTGTACACGATACTACGCCATAGTATATCGCTTTTCCGCACGATATCGACCCGACAGGATTCTTCCTCAACGATGAAATGATATTCAGACGTACATTCACGCTGTATAGCCCACGGACGGGGACAAATAACGCATATTATTTATCGCGTAATGCTCGTTTATCAAAGACCTATCGGAACCCAGTCTCGGTGATGCAACGCGCTTAACTTCATTCCGTTGTACGTTTTTTCGTTGCGGAATTTTTTTTTTTTTTTTTTTTTTTTTTTTTTCGGAGCGTCGTAGGCAAAATCGACAGAGGGAAAATCATTGACGCGGTTTTGACTGTAGACGCGTAGTATCGACTTTCTCGGGATCCCAGCGTGCTTCGTCGCATCAATCGGCTCGGAGATCCCACCTCATTACGCGATCGTTGTTGCCGATTAATGTAAACTCTCCCTGTCGAAGGAACGACGCGATTTTGTCGCCCTCGAAGCATTGCCGATGGGCGGCTAAGAGACTCGCGCACCGCCGTATATTCTCGATGCAACATTGTAGATTGCATCCGGTTTTGAGACTATCGAAAAGTTACGATCTTTACAAGCGTTTCTCCGGAGCCACTGAGTTACGCTATTCGAATTTCCATGCAACTTGAGATGATTACGCGTTCCAAGAAGAGAAACGATCGCGATGGCAGTAACGAGAGAGAAAAAAATGAAACGTTTCTATATTTTGCGAGGAAATGCGGTGGCAACGTAAGGGATGTGCGGTAACATCCTTATGTTCTTCGGCTAATTGTACTATTAACGTTTTCCGCTATTAAACAGTCGTTGGTCCATTGGATCGATTGGTCGTCATTGTGCCACAGAAATTCGACGGAAATTCAACAAAGAGTATAGGAAACTGTTTATTCTCTTCCGCGACGTTGTAAATTATGCGCGTGTAATTTTTTCCGTAAACCGGATGATTCACCAATCCGCTATTCTCGTAATGTGGACTCTCATTGCGACTTGAAACGAGACGAGTACCAAATTACAAAAATAGATGTTACGATAAAGTCCACTGTAAGATAGAAGACCGGTCTCGAGGTTAAACCGAAATCGCGAATAATTATGATCTCGCGATTATCGCTTGCGTCATGCGGATAACCCCGCAGCTGGACTCGCGTCGGAGACTCCGAAAGACCGTGCGAATGCCGATGTCGTGTCGTCTCTTGACACTGAGCCGCGACCGGCTGTTTGCTGTTGTAAAACCCGCGCGGCTTCAAGTCCACCCGTCGACCCGTTTGAGTATAAGGCACTCGAGGTGCATAGTACCTTTACGCGCACGTAGGAGCGCACAGAGTCGGAGTCTCTCGCGATCTTTGCAGCCGCCTGCGCGTTCCCAACGCCGGACGTCGGAGCCCCCGGCAACATTCGTAGTTATGGAAGTGGTGCACACCGGCATCGGTGGCAACGAAGCTGCTTCGGGCGACACACAAACAGCCGCTTCGCCAGAGAGACGGCGATAAGGGAATATAGCCTCCGGTATGAAATCCCCTCGCGCTTCAAGACGACATTCCTCCACGGAGCATCCGTGTTCGCAACCCGATCGTCTCTTCTTCTAGGCGTAACGCTGTATAACCATATCTATATATATCGTCGATATTTTATACGCTCCTCTCTCAATATCTATTCCGAGGGACAATATTTTTGCGTTAAATAGGCGAATCATAGGGTTGCAAATGGACCCTTCGGAGAGCTCCATAAACAACGTGTACTCGTTAACTTCCTGGTTCTTTGGCGAGAGAAAATAATTACTACTTCACGAAGAAAATTTGTGAAAACGAAAAAAAAAAGAAAAAAAACAGAAGCGAAAGCATGAAGAAAAAAATTTAGGAGTTGTGCGCCGTATTTGTTAAGACCATCGAAGATCCTTCTCGTTGTCGCGATCTTAAGAATTCCTGGTTCACGATGAGAAGTGGGACTCCGAGTTCTACGGGCTCTTCTAGTACGTATAGAGAGACTAGATGTCAGCT
Source organism: Cryptus armator (assembly GCA_963971235.1). Lineage (NCBI taxonomy): Eukaryota > Metazoa > Arthropoda > Insecta > Hymenoptera > Ichneumonidae > Cryptus > Cryptus armator. Next base: position 10,878,101 of record OZ020236.1, read on the forward strand.
TCTTCTCGAGAGTAGAGGTGAACATTCTTTTTTTTCCTTACTTTTGCTTCAACTCATTTTGCCGAGACACACGGAGAAACCTAATGATACAGCGCTGACGTACCCAACGTAACGTACAAACATATATTACCGACAAGGTTGCGGGGTACACGTGGGGTAGATACCAAGCCGAGAGCCCCGTTGTCTCTGATGACAATGTTGAAGAACCGAACGTCGAAGAATCGGGGTCGTTGGCCGTGTCCGTGTCGCGTATACATCGCGAAATACGTGAGACATTCGCGGTCTATACGGTCGAACACCACGAAAGTCACATATTGCCCTATACTCGAGAAATAATTACAGTATGCGTGCGACGAAGAGCCTCGACGCGGCACATTTGTAAGTCATGCGAGTCGTCCGACTCGACGACACGGTATTGTATACACGTATGTACAGATAACACACACATACACACGCGCTGCGTGCTATGCACGCGCAAACGAATGCTTTACACGTATGAATACCATTCTGTTCTAACGAGCGTACGGACGTCGGATCATCGCGTAAGGATCCCGGCAATTATTCCGACGTCATTTGCCCACTCAGGGTTGAGTTTGATTCGTTAATAGTTTCGGTAAAAAGCGTTGTTTGTTATTGTCTAAAGAATTCCCGTTCAACGCAGTAGAGACACGCGAAAGATATGACACGCGCCGAATGCGGAAAGATAATATACTATATATATTATCTTGTATATTATTCATATGTATATCTTGTATATATGTATATTTTTTTTACTATCGCTATAAAAAAAATTATAAATTTAACGCAAACAGACGTTTTAAGTTTACTAACTTCGTCCGCAAAAAGAACATTAATGTTCCCAACACTGCGAGTTTCCAAATCTTTCGTATAATTAATATACCAAACAACGAAATTACTAAATGTCGGTATCAAGTTACAAATTTGTACATTAATACCGTTAAATTGGTACTTTAAAGTGACAACGTACATGCGGTTTGGAATTTAAGCTTCGGCTTCGTACATAAAAATTTCCGGTACCAGTCGTTAATTTTCAAGCTATATATATATTTTTTTTTACGGTAGCGCTATTGCTTGTTGTACATTGTGACGATCCCATTAATTCCTTTCCCGTCCAATCTTTCACCGTAATGTCAAAAGTGCGTAATGCAATCGCGTAGTTTTCTCTTTCGGTGGACAACGATTTTGAAAAAAAAAAAAAATTCCGCCGCTTTGCGAGTTAATTTATATTCCTCAATCTTATAATCCGTTTTTCATGCCAGAAGGATCTCGAGAGAGTCGCGACAATGTTGTGGAAAAACGAGAGTGATAAACTTTAAGTGAGGATCCTTCTCGCCTTACTGATTTATCGTCGATATAACTTTTAGCTCATTCACAGAAGTCACCGGCGTGACTTTTGTGTCGCGGGGGAATCTTCGGTGGTACTTAAAATCGCGTCGCCGCGTGTGGCGCGCGCGAGAGCGTTTAAGAAATGTACACGTGTGAGCGCGCGAGGAGAAAGGGAGTTCCTCGTCGGAGAATTTACGTACATCGTCGCGACAATTTATTAACAAGCGTGCGAGGTTGGCAGCGAGACAAGCGAGCGGATAGAGCTACCGTATTGAAAATTGATCTTCGGGCATTTGCCACGTGTATACGGTGCGGTGCGCGCTTTGGCTTTTGCTGCCGGAGAAAAATCACTCCTCCCCAACGAAGAGATCTTTTCAGTATCTGTTGGTCTTTCTATACCGGCGTAAACTGCCGTAGTCTTTATCGCGTATCGGGATCTTAATAGTTGGTAGAAGCAAGATAACGACACCGGTGGCTCGTACCAACGTCGCGCTTGTTACACCGCGCGTGATCCTGGGAAAGATCTGTTCCGTTTCGCTTCTCCGTGTCGATGTTACGTTAGTTAATTACCGGCGCTCAGGGAGCAAAAGTCTCGGTGAAATGAAATATATTATTAAGTTAACACAGAGATATTATATGTAAAAAACACACGTAACGCGCTTCTATACTACGTGTTTAACGATACGAATATTATTATTTTGACGTCGGGTCATTGGGTCGAACAATGTTTTTTTTTTTTTTTTTTTTTTTTTTTCATCACCGCAAATATACGTAACGAGTTATCGGCAGTCAAGCGATTCGCGGTGCACGGTATTAATGACATGACAAAGAAAAATGATTAGAGTACAGATGTAACCTTTCGAAACCATCGAACTCCCCCGACGTAACAAGCGATTGTTACTCATTATTCTTGCGAATCCACATACTTCATTTCGCGTACGAGTTTTCACTTTCTTCGTTATTATTCGTATACTATTATAATTATTCGCGATGCGTTCCGATTGATAGGTAACTTCGTGAAAAATCGTCGTTGTCTCTCACTCGCGCATTTACGTATATATAGGTACATTTGTAGTACGCGTAATACACATCCGGCAAAGTTATCTTTACCGCTCGTCTGCAATTTACTGTCCGAATGGTTTGCGCCTCGGGCACGTAAATTAGATACTGCAGTTGGTGAGTCGTTGCGAATATCAAGGAGTACGATAGCATATTTATGCAAAGTTAATACATCGTAATTCGATTACAGTGAGATTAGTCGAATTCGTAAGGATATCTCGTGATCAATAGTTTTTCAGCTTGTAAACGTTATTATTATTATTTTTTTCTCATACGGTTTGCGTGCCCACAATTTCCGAAGTATTCGATTTCTTATGATTAACGATTCGCGTGCTTAATTGCGCATCTTCTCGTACTTGTTTCGTTACGCAATATTATAGTTACGTTCCGAGTGTCTAGTAGCTATTATCCTCCTTGCGAGTTTATAAATAAACGCATCGATCAATTTTTTTTTTCTACCGGGGAGCGAAAGTCCGGTAGTGTAATTCTCGTACATTAAAAATGACGATAGATGTAAAAATCGCGTTACTTTCGTTCGAAGAAACGAAAATTTCATACGTATTTTTGGTATTTTCGTACGAACTGCAAATACGCTATACTTTCGATGATTTTCAATGATTTTTAATTATTGCGAATCAGACGCAGTAGTAACGTCCTGATATCTTTAAGAATTCTCGTTATATATAGAGTCCATATCGTTGTTTGAGTTTTTCTCAAGCATAAGATTTAATGCAGAAAATTCGAATGAAATTTTCTCAGAATACGGCGATGAATTTGCATGTATCTGTTGCAATCGATCGCGTCTACGGTGGTGGCGATGCATTATAATTATATGGAATAAATATTCGAGAAAAAAAAATTGAATTGATCTGTACGGAAACGCGGGACTATTGTTCACCGTGACGTTCCGAGATCGGGGATTCAGAGGCGTTTCTCGCGAGCGACGCGAACTTAGACTCGAATAGAATGACAATCGATGCTAATTTTGAAACGAGACGCGAGAACCCTCGTCGTCGCGACGCTCAATGCTCACTGCCAATTTTCTCATTCTATTCTCGATAAACTAGTTTCGCTTGTCGATTGCAAGAATCTTGGATCGCGAATTCGTTTACGTTGGACGATTTTGCGTTAGAAAAATGTATCGTTTATTATTTTACATATTTTACGTATTCACATTACGCGAACTCATCGGTGGACAATACTTCGGGGACACTTTGTATTTACTAACATCCATTCGTGTGTCGCCATTCATTTCCACTGATAAAAACTGAATTAAAAAAAAATGTCAGCAGTATTCTCCTTTTTTGTTCGAAAAAGTATGAGTGAAGTTAATAGATTGGATAGCAAGCGTCGCCGGTTGTGAATATTCATAAATGCAATACGTTGGGTTTCCTTCGCATGGATATAAACTTTGTACGTTGTTCAGCGAGATGACGGGAGACTCGTCGAGCTCCCGGTAATCTCTCGCTCTCGATTAAATAGGTAGGACTACCTATATTGCGTTCGCTATACAACGAGACGAACGTCTATGGTTTCGACATTCCTCGCGTGCCGCGAGTTCTCTCACGAAACTCATTGGAATGCCAAAGACCGGACCGAGAGAGTCCGCGAGAGAAAAAAAGATTGCAGCGTTGAGGTTGGACGAGGCTGATGGAAAAATTATCATAAGCATTGATCCAACTTCGAGGACACGTTGAGAAGTTGCAGTCGCAGAGTCACAGTAGCGGAGCTGTGTGACCCGATGCCAGTTGGTGTGGTGCACAGGTACACTGCCGTAACTCTCGGTCCAGGTGTGTCCCGTCTAACTAACTGTATTCCATATATTTCTCCCTTTAACAATAGTAGTTCTCTCGTATAGTCCATATTGTAGAATGGGAATAGTCAACGTGCCGGCAAGAGTCGGGCGGAGATTGCTAACGTTCACCTACATCGTCGCAGTGAATCGTTGCGGATAGTCAGCGATCGTCGTTGTTTATCTCGTGTATATATGGTTGAAAAAGGTTTATCAATGTCCCTCGACATCTCTCGCGAAAGCGATTAGCATTGTTAACCCACATGCACACGGGTTTACGTACGGAAAATATTAGTTGCGCCAACGTTTCGTATTAATGTGACTGTGGATTTTCTCGTATACGCGCACTCAAGACGCAGCACAGCACGAGAACGTTTTTGCTTGCACACACGCGAAGGCAGGTCGATAGACTCCGACAGATAAGCAGGTATTGCCACCCCGAGAACACATGTTACGTATTACGCGAACGACCTGAATAAATTCCTTCGGAGGAACGAGACGGCGAAGAAAGGAGAACTGGATTGCGACGAAAGACACACGCCACGTGCATACCTAACGTTCGTCATTCGGCACGAGAGATCGAGCGAATTGCCCGTGTGTCGCAGTAACCGATTCCACTGAGCATATTTTCTATTGCTCATTGCTAATACTGCTCGTTGGTTCGGTTTTGCAGCATCAACCGGTGCCTCTCGATCAAACGTACAGTCACGAACGTTTAAATGCTCAACCGATAGCTCGGCAATCTTATGCTCCGTTCGAGATACAAATCGGTATCTATGTGTGCTATATAGGTGACTACGTGCCGACATCGGAGTAGACGAAGAATTTACTTGGGTAATGCACGGGGATGACGCCGACGTTACCAAACAGCCGTCTAATCATCGAAACTGTGCAATACCCCAGTGGATCCTTCACTATCGCAATATTGCTTGTCGGCTACGATTTTCTTTTCAGTTCCTATACCGCCGGTGTCTTTGTGACCTGAATTTCTTTTCGCTCTCGTCGAGGAGAGAACCTTCGCGTGTTATTTGCTGTTTCTGATAACGGAACGACGGTGCGGGAACACAACGGTGAGAGGGGAACGACGGTGCATTATATTTACGGATTTGGAGTTGCACTCGTTTCAAGACGCGTATATACCAAAGCGACACACACTCGGCTTTGCTTTGGAAAACAATTCTATACGGCTGCGTTCTCTTTTAGCTCGCGGCTATACCGCTGCTTGGGTTATATACGTACATTAGTTATACGCGGATACGGTGTTTGCTCTCCGGGCAACAGACGGAGCGAAAGGTCTCGACGTCGGGTGAACCGAGCGAATGCAGAATGTTGCTGACACTCGGTACAAACGCCCGATTGGCTTACGCACGCGGAACAAAACGACCTTTTTGAAAACAAAGTTCGCGGTTGCAGATCTCGGGTCATCCGCATCTCGGCGATAATACGGACGCGTTAGTACTTTTTTTTTTTTTTCTCTCGAAAATGATCGATGGAAATCGAAAATTTCACAACTGTGACTGTTATGCTTGTTTGGCGGAATTAAATGAACATTTTTGCCATTAATCCGGTTTTCAACCCGTTGACCCAATTGTTGCTACGCTCTCTAGAATTGTGAAAACGGTCGGGTCTTTCATCGCGCCGATAGAAAATAATCGGTGAAATACGGCGATTTAAAAATTGTTCGCCCGAACGATTGCACATCGACAGGGGCAGTACTCTCACCACAGAGAGATTCACAGAGGTACAAAGTATCGTACTTTATGCTCGTTGAGAAATATCTCGCAGTTTTCGACAGAATTTCAATATTCTATCAATTCCGAGGGGAGAGGAGCAATTAACTTTTATTCGTACGGAAAAAACAAATGTTTACACGATCATGAAAAACTCCAAATAAAAATGAGATCGATCGACTGCGGTGCACGACAGATACGAGAATATATGTTGCTTCATAATTGGATATTGTTATTATTTTTCACTGATAAGAAAGGAAACTCGATGGTTGGCAAACATCGGGATGGTTGCGAACAATCGGAGATCTGAACTCTCACTTTCTCTCCGTTTGTGTTGTACGGTCCGTTTTATCGTAAGTATATCGAAACAAACATTCTTCGAAAGGAAAAAATGGCATACAACATTGTACGTGATTGATATCGTAACGTCAATATATAGTTGCAAAGATACACAGACACATGTGTGTATCAATCGATATCTTGTGCGCCAAATTCTATAGACTGATAATACAGATAAAATTAGATGCAGTGTCATGCGTGCGAGTAGCGCGTCGAGATATCGAGCGGCATAAATGTCGATGGAGACGAGAAGTCTCGCGTTTCGTAAGGTCCCGAGAACCGCGGTAATAAAATGCAGAAAATAGTATCCGAAATATATGTCGTCAAAATATAACCTCTTCGATGATACAAAAATTTATTAATTACCAATATTGTCATAGTTGTCGCAGTTAAAATAATACGGCGTGGAGTGCACTCTGCAATTTTTATGCGCGCGCAGACAAAAAGCTATGACTGGTAATTGGCGAATCATATCAATCCAACGAAACAACATACCAATCTTTCTATTCTCTCGAAGCGGTGTCCTTCGGAAGATTCGTCGTATAGCCCTCCAATGTTCTCGTTTTGACGACAAGTGTTTAGCTTTTAAGAGGATCCCGAGAATGCCGAGAAAAATATTGGACAAGAGAAGGGGACAAACGACGCAGTGGCACTTATCGCGTAATGTCGCTGATTGTCGCGCAAAGCTCGAGGTTGCAGATGCGGCTGAATATAATGATGAAGTAAATCAGCCGCGTCTCTCTTTGCGCAGTTATTAGCTACTTAATACAGCTACGCGACGAGAGATAGTGCGGAATACTTTTATAATGCGTGTGTGTGTTGGAAGATTGAATACGCAAAATATAGTTTATGGAGAACACGCAAACAAGTCTGTTTTCTTCGGGTTATGTCGTCGCAAGCTCCTCGGAATTAGGCAGGAATTTTGTAAATTGCCATTTTTTACTATCTTACTGTTATTGCTGCGTGCGCATTAAAGTGCCGCCACAATCCGACGACCATAAGATAACTCATAGTTACGAAAAAAATGTGAACAACACGTCTTTCAATGTTTCCATATTCTTCACGTTCTTCATTGACCTTACGAACACCATACCAACAATTTTGAACCATAAAAAAATTGCAAATGTATCTCAACGTCTACTCACATCGTGATATCGAACGATCTTTAAAAAAACCGATTTCGGATTTCAAATTTTTACTCTCATAGTATTCCATTCTGAAAGTTAAAAAAATGAAGAAAAACATGTCTTTCATCCGTTATGGATTTCATAGAAAAAATGTTAAATTCGAAAGAGTTATGAAATTTGCGGTCACGAGAATCGGTAAATCTGATCGCTATGTGTCCTATCGCGAGAGGACCAGATTCGAAGGAAAGGCGTCCGGTCGATCGTACAGTATATTTCTCCACCCGCGTCTTGCCAACACCGAGAATCAACGCAGCCGCAAATTACGCGCCTCGTCTTCTTAACGAACGCATTTCATTCCTTCGGATTGATACGTTCCCGGGGGACTCGTCCCTCATGGATGATTACGGTGCGCTGTGCACAGCGGTGAGCCTTCCTTGGCCACTGTCCTGCCGCCACCGCACCATGTCCGGAACGTCAGCGAGGAAATGAGGCTCAGTGCCCGCGCGCTTCTCATCCGTTGCGTCCCTTCTTCTCCTCCCTCTTTTCTTCTTACAACCACCACTCGAAGACGATCTCGCGATCCTGTCGAGAATTCTCAAAGTCCACTGAGTCTCTCGGCCAACGACTCGTTTTACGGAGTTTCGAACAACGAGACAGGGAGAGAAAGAGAATCAGTACCCCTCGCTGATTCTACCGATGCGCTCTTTACATCGCACGATTCAACGAGTCTCCTGGGGTTTTCATGGTATCAACATGACGCACCCGAGCTTTTCCTTCCTGGATACACCGCACATGCTTCTTAGTTTCAACATTTACACAAGTCTTACCGTAACGCCGTGTATAAAAAGCTTGAGAGAGACTCGAACCACTGGTTTTTCTACCCTCTTTTACCCATGTTATCTTACATGTTAGATTATTACATCCGATGTCACGGACACCGCTACCGTTGGTACGGCAGCTTCGACACGGTCCCCCTATACAGGGGCTTTGCACCAACCTGCGTTCCTGCAGTTAATTATATTGAATAGAAGATAAACAAGCATTCCGCTGATAATTTTATTTACAGACCATAAATACGATTATCCGCATAACTCACAGTACCCCGAGTATCTTAGTGACTTTTTTTTTGATCCATTGATATTCGGCTTATGCAGTTGGTTCCAATTTTTTCTTTGCCTTTCTCCGCGCAATAAAACACGAATGTTTTACTGTTTTTTTTTTTTGCAAGTTTATTACTATGTTGCGGTAATAAAAAATCAGAAAATCAGCATATTTTCTACTTACGGTGAACACACTCTCTTTTATTTTGATTGAGTCGATGATCAATAATTCATGCAATAATTTATGCCAATGAAGAATTTTTAATATTGCAAATGGCAGAGATAACAGAATAAATGTGGAAACCATTGCGTTCGATAATTGGAGACCTTATTTTCCGTCGTAAATTAGGAAAAAATAGTGCGTTTTACACACAGGCGACTCGCAGTGTGAACTTAAGTTTCGAGGTGGTCGTTTCGTTTCGTTAGACCACCAAAGCCGTGACTGACGTCGTCAACATCTCACAGCACCAAGAACACTGGATACTCAGTCTGACGATGAGAAACAATCCACCGGAACCGACAGCGTGTCATTCCGGAAACGTCGTCTCTCGTCTCGCGTCTGACATTCGACGGCTGTGCGCCACGCCGCCATGTCTTGGAATAGGTATAATAAATATTCTTTTTTCACATATGGCTCTTGAATATTTTATTGCTGATACGCGCGACAGGCAGATGGGTACCTTTGGTACAGGATGCATCTTTTTCGATGAATGACTCTCACTTTTTTTTTTTTTTTTTTTCGTCATGAAACGAAAGCAATTATCGATCGTGTCATCCTTCGAGAGTTCATTGCTACCGGAGACTTCGGTTACGTAAGATACGTAACGCGGGAGAAATTAGTTTTAGTGAGAAGACGTATAGTGCGTCCGTGAACTTCGAAGAAACGGTTTAAAAATAAAATGAAAAAAAAAAAATAATGCATTGGAGAGCTGTCGGAGTAGCTACTGATTCCTCTCACCTTGCATGAGAGGCGAAACCCCATTAGATCATACGGTTTTTGCTCTTGTTCCCGCCTCGGAACAACGCATAGCATCGGTGAAAGTGATGAGTGTTTTCAAGAGAGATTTTTTTTTTTTTTTCTTTTTTTTTCATAATGTTTTCACTGTCGAATTTAATTTGACCGGACGAGCATGTGACACAAGATTGGAAGGAATCATTGCATTTCATTTACGTGAGGTGAAAGTCCTCTAAGGGCAGAGAGCTACCGAGATTACCGAGAAGATTTAATCGCCTTTTCGTCAGGAAGTAGGTATATTCTTGACATAATGACGATGTAAAAATTTAGATAATATTTTGTTAATAAAAAAAATAAATGTTACGAAAAAAAAAAAAATAATACTGTCGACAATCAGAAACATCGCGAATTATTTACAATTTTGTTATTCACTGTTTTTTCCGATGTTGTCTGACTTTGGTGGAAAAACCGATGTGTAAATATGGATTTTTTTTTCGGGAATTCCATTATATCAGCAAATGTATAACTCATCGGCAGTGATGGCTATCGGAGTTTACCTTCGAATTATTTGCACGCAACGTAAAGCAAACGGCGATCGTTGGAAAATATTTTTCATTCTAAACGAAAACATATCGTGCAGAATTTCTGATATATATATACGCGCGATAAAATGTCGTTTCTGCATCGTCGCAGACAGTACATATAACGTGGTGATGAAGAACGGACTCTCGGGAGTGCCATTCTTTTTCCATGACTATGACGGATCGGTTGTTTCGCGAATATTTCGCTGCAGCGCCGCGACACTTGGTCGGGATAGGATTAACCAATGGTTATTTCTGTCTCAAGGCGATGTCGTATCATTGTAAAAAAAATCGTTGATACACGCGTAATTAATACACTTGACAATCTTTTTGTACGTTTGTATCGCTGGGACACCGCAATCGTGACAAAAGTAATATTTGGATTTCTCATTAACAGATATCTTAAGTCCGCACATTTTTTTTTATGTAATGATTAAAATTACGCGATACTTTTTACGAAGCTAATTTTTTTTGGTACGGATTCTAACACAGCAACGATTAGCACAATGGTTTTCCGCAATAACATTTTTTCAATTTACTCCTATCGAACTAAAGTGGATTACGAAATATTTCCAATCACGCGTATCTCTCACAGTTCGCAAAAGGAATTTTCTCAATGAAAATCAGATACAACGCCGCGAGTTTATGTAACTCTTACGTGTTGCATTATGTGCGTGAAAGATAAGCATCGATTGTGGCGGTTGAATGTGTGCGATTTTTCTTAACCGTTGCTTGCGGAAACTTTAACGGGATAAAAAAAAATGCACATTCCGTCTATGAAAACGTACAGCTCGCGCTGATTCATCGACCAAGCGTACAACATAACGCAGGTATCTCTTTATTGATCCTGTCAATAGATGTGATTGATTATCGAACGTGTTTGTACGTGAATGCGACTCCGCGAGTAATTAATAAAATAAACTGAGATTTGTTATTAGACGCCTCTGGGAATAAATTTGTGGATTTTAAAATTACAAAATTCTTATTCAAAACAACAACATTTTTGTAATTATAAAATTATCTTCTGTAGTATGCAATAAATTAACGAAACTGCGTGAAAAAAAAAAAAAAAAAAAAAAAATGCGACATTGGTAATCACTGAGGCTTTACATTCTACGACAATCTCGTTGCGTTTCTACAAATGTCCGCTTGCGGATTAAGAAGTTGTGTACTGCTGTCTTCTCGAGAGAAAGGCGCGCTTTGTTCCATTGCACCCGAACGCCCTCGCGTCGCTGTGAAACAATGAGATGTCGATCGACAAATTATGCAGTATCTCGACGCTGTGTATCGATCTTGAAGACGATGAGTTTGTTTCAATGGAAATACGAGCGCACGATTAAGCATAGAGTTTGGATACTTGCTGTTTGTGAATTACTTAAAATCCGCGAATCGACTTCACGTGCACTGTGCACCTTAAAATACCATTTTTTTTTTTTTTTTATTTAATAGCAAAATGTTATCCAAATTTTACATCGTCATTGCGTATTGACTGCGTATCTGCGTATCAACCTATCCGCGTATTTCGATCGCTATAATTATTTAATAGGTTCTTTTTTTGTATCGAAGTTACTATTTACGCTAATGCAGGTTAATTACTGTGCGGGAGCAATTAAAGGAGAACATGATACTGGCTATAAAGAAATGTAAAGTTTTGTATATTCGTAATTGCGGTTCTGATACTTGTTTTCAAAGTGAAGATCCCCCCCTTTGAATTAATTCTGAGCGCATTAAATGAGAAAAATTAACATTCCCAAAACATCGATACTTCGGGTTCAATTTATTTCTTAATTGAAATTTCATGTTAGATAACGATAGTCCCTTTAAAAGGCTCATCATTTATTTTGTTCGACGGGTACGAAAATACGAAAATACGAAAATAAGAAACCGACAAGTGCAATAACTTTCCCTGGTATATAAATAGTCTATCGTATCATTGACCCGTGAACAATCGTTTCCTTCGTACGATGGAGTTTGCAATGAGATATCGGCATATCAACGTCGTTCAAACGCGCAGAGATAAATATTCAATTGGCATCTTGACGAGAGTTTCTTATATGCGTACAAACGATATTTCTCACTCAACAGCGAACAGCTGGCTTAATTAATTGCTGCCAAAGGGGAGCAACGGGATGACAGAGACGTTCGAACGAAAATAAATAATATATAATATACGGAGGGATCGATCTGCTCTAATAGCGAAGTAACCCATTGAAATTCCAGCCATTAAATGACGCGATTTAATTACCATGACAAACATCGGAATTCTCCGGTTTATCGGCAACTCTCGTCGCGTAATGAATCCGCGTGAGCTGTTGTCGACTTGAGAGTTTCGCATTTTATGGATTACTTTATAGTATACGGCTATTGCCTCCTATCTCTGCACGATTGTACGTATACGATTTTGTTTTAAACGACATGCATACACTTTCCATTAATTTCTATATCTCAATTTTCCTCCGGGGTATCGCGTTTGCCCGGGAATTAGTAGAAGCAATTTTAACAAATGCCAAAGAATATTGGTGTTGCTAATCCGAGCGATGGGTAGTATGCCATTAAAATTAAATCGTTCGATGCATTCTCGACTCAACGGTGCAGGATAAAGTATATATATATTTTTTTTTAATATGTTTATGTGTGTATTTATATATATGTGCGTGTGCGGCGGTATATACGAACGCACAAAAGACCCGCTGGGCTCTCCGCGAGGTCGTGTAATTTAATATATAAATCATTATCCATCGGTACGAGAAGATCGGGGTATCTCGATAGAAGCAGAGAGTTACGCATCAACGTGGGCAATTCAACCCGTATAATTTAGTAGTCTCATCATATGATTTTTATGATGGTGGACCCGCAGAGAAACGCGCAAAGTTCGAATATGCAGCAGCCGCACGCAACTGGATCATGTGAATTTCTCTGGAGTACGCGAGATGATCGATCGTGGATCAATCAATTATGCATTAATCAATATCGGAATTACGGTGTGGCTGATTCCCTGGTATGGCGAATACCTCGAGCGCAGTCCATTACCGTATCCGCGTAATCCGCAGCCTATGGCCGGTGGGTTCGATATGAAATGTGTTTTCTCATTTTATCGTTTAAAATATGTTGGGCTTCGCTCGCTGGCTCGCTGCCCGATCGTTTCGCGCTTCTATGATGTTTATAACCGTGCATACGACGATCGCGAGAGTACACAGCTGACCTCGAGGCCCGGATGCAGCCGCAGCACTGATCCTTTTTTACTTGCCAAGCTTTCCGCTGTGCTGACAATCAATTATCCTCCCCACTCGGCCCGGAGAATCGAGAGCGAGAGCCAATTACTCTGTCCAACCCGTGATTGGGAAAAAAATATACTGGACAAACGTTCATGTTGGCTTTACGCGATACTTATACAGATAAACCGCGATATCTCTGCTTTACATCAGTGATAAAATGGTCGTTAAGGGGATATCCACAGTGAATGACAAGTCCGCCTCTGTTGTTTATGGATGCACCGGGCAATTATAATTTTTTATCGTCCAATTTGAACATAAAATGCGTCATTCGATAACAATATATTATTACACTCGCGAATCATATACGTAGAATGCTTTAAACGATTGACACAAGTACGCCAAGATTTTTACCGGTTCGCATATGATGTATGCGAGCAGAGAATGCATTGCAATACAAATTTGAAGAAACAAAAGAAACTTTCGGAAATAAATGGTTATTTAATTGAAGTTAATCGAAAGTGCACGATTTGTTATTGAGAAACGCGGTAGCGTCTCGACGTCGAGTACTTAAAAAAAAGTTTTTTTACGTGGCGCGACGCTACAGTGTATACATACGGCAATATTCCGGAAGTGTTCAGGAAGTGAGACTTTCAATCGATATATCTCAGGAATAAAACATCGGATCAAATTTTGGTTGACTCTTTTATAATATAATTTGGGATTAATCTTTCGAAAGCACCACGTTACATGTAAATTCGTTCAGCCGATTTTGAGATCATTTATTTTTAGAAATAATTCTTATAAACGGAATTTTTAAGTACTTAGCGTATTATTATTTTTTTTTTCATGAATTTTTTTTTTTGCGAAATATGCATTTACTCCAAAATTTCCGTTGAAAATAATTTGATTATGATCGATTTTTATCGCAGTTAAAACAGAAATATTATTTTTCCGGGATACGATAGCTACGGAGAATTAAAAACAAATTGATATCGATGACTCGATTGTGGCTGTCTTTTTCATATAAATTCTCCTTAAGCCGTTCCGTAAGATAAACTCTCATCGTTCGGGACTATCGTGCATGAAATTGCGCAGCAATATGATACTGCAAGATTTTTTCACAGAATGAAGCGAGGGATATGCAATTTTCATTCGTATAAGAACTTTGTCACCGATGATAGCCTCTGGCGTGTGTGCACTCTGCACCAGACAGCGTGGCATCACAATCCGGACCCCGCTATTAAATGCGGACTCGGAATACGTGCACCAATCGTAAATTCCTCTCGACGCAATCGTCTTTCAATTATAAACAGTTTAATGCGTTGCACGATGTCCGTGGTGCCCGCGATGACCCTATCGTTCAAAACATAATATGTCATCACCGACTTTCCGTTGATTTTTCATTCTCTCTCGATTTTCCATCGAACGATACATATACGATATGCGATGCAATTAACTCGTCGCAATGTTCTTCGATAAATAAATTAATTAAACGACATGTGCGGCACGACGTTCGGGTCAAAACCTATGACACATTGTTTTTCGCCGTACGCGTTCGCTTGTTTTCTTCTCGCAGTCGAGCTCCCGCTTCGCAGCACACAATTTACAGAATTTTCCGCTCGCGGGATTTTTTTTTTATGTATTTTTCTTCCTTCCTCCCAATAATTATACAGGCAACATTTTCCGCTGTTGTTGTTTATGCAATTCTGTCGCGAGAAGTACAGAGAGTTCGAAGGAGTTGTACGGAAATTCTATGAACTCTGCCATCTCTCGTGGCTGTGCGAGAACTTTGAACGAGATTGGCGATTAAGATACGCGTGTGCGTGTGGCTTCGGCGAGGTGATTAATTTTTTATTGGCATCTATGTTCATTGTTTTCGTTGACAAGACTCGGCAGCTCAGCGATCGTGTCATTACTCCACGCAAAATCAAACGGTAAATTCTCGTATGTATTAACACCCGATAAGCGACATCTAAGCTGCAGGTGTGAATCGTCGTGGTGCAGCAATGCAACAATGGAACACATGCCGCTCGTGAATTATCGCATCGCGAACATTAGCTCTCGAGCATTGCGTGTGCCACCGATTCAAATGGAATGGGTCTACAGGTCTACATATATGTCGGTTGGGTAGCAAAAGGATCCGTAAGGATCTACTGCTGGGCAAGAAACGTCGCGAGATATTTTATCTGTGAAATAACTCGAGAATGCACGTGGGCAGGAGCTCTCGAACTCTCTTGCATCTATTGCGCTCGCGACGCGCTATTGCGAAAAGATATTATGAGCAAACAACGGGCCGTCGCGCGAACGTTCTCGCGCAAGTGTGACCCCTTTTCATGTGTACCGCGTCGCTATCCTACTCGTGGGACATAAGTTCCATTTACAAGTTCCTTTCACAGACAATAAAAAACCAAACAAATGGACTGGATGTGGATTAAAATTCAGAGAGTCATCCGTAAAAGATCGTATTTTAGATTTGTCAACTTCGTGCTATTATAATTAGGGTAGAAGTACCATTTTCGGGGACAATGTTCGAATGGACAATACTTTGAAAATACGGAAAAATACTTAAAAAGTATTAACATAAACATATGGACCACAATTGGTAAAATGGCCACAACTGACGCATCTATTCTACACGACATTTTTTTTCGACAAACGATCGTACTATCGGTAAAGTGGAATCTCTCCTACGAAGTCCTCGAAGTTAATAATCAAAGTACCATTTTTAAAAATATTTTTCTATTATTTTTTATTCTACGCTATCATCGATGTTATAGCAATTAAATGGAAATACAAAAACGAAAACCAGTGCCATCTCTTTTTTTCCTAAAATAAAGACGAAAGGAAACCCGACGCAACGTGCTGCGACATTCTTTGCAAAAGATTCTTTGGGTTGGCCGTTTCATCTTAGCAAATTTAGCGGGGATTCGCTTAATATTTTCTTTTCTTTTTCTGTAAAAATAGTTAATGTAACTCGTATGCGGGATAAGCTTGGAAGTTGCCGTTGCTTGCTGAATAACGAGCGAACGGGAAGGATTCCGCAAGAGTGTATATCTACAGGCATAATGCGAAAGGGGAACTCGAAGAACCCGACGTATACACACGAAACGAGAAAAGTCAGAATGGGAAGAAACAAAAAGGAAGGAGATGGTGAACAAGAACAAGAAGAGGAAAGGATGAGATGCTGCTCGGGCGAGTAGTGGAGTTGAGATCGGTGCGTATAGCCGATAGAGAATCATTAAAAGAAGAAGAAAAGAAGATTGAGCGTCAAGAGGGGCGGTAGAAGTGAGAAAGGGAAGGAGACGAGGCGAGACGAGTCGGCAGGAACGAGAAGAAGAAGAAGAAGAAGAAGACGAAGAAGTAGAAGAGAACATTAGAGACGGCCTTGGAAAGAGCCTTGCAAGGCCGTCACGGTTACCTGTGTGGACGCGGTGCAGCGGCTTCGTCTCACGCTGCTGCACGAGATCTCGCTCCTTCGACTTGCGAGTCCAGAACCAACAGCAGCAGCAGCAGCGGAACAAGAATATGAGACTTGAATCGATACGGAGAAAGCTACGCGTCATCAAACAGACGGACACATGCATATATACAGTTCGTACCACGTGTAAATTCATGATATATACCCCGCTATTGGCGAGGGATCGATTTCAGCATCGATACAACAACTGCGCGAAAGCCAAATCCATTGGATCGGGAACGACCTTGTCGATTTTGTTTAGGATCATTAGACACTTTACGTGTACGAAGAGTCTCGACCGGCTGTTCGACGAAGCGATACAGCTCAACGGAAAGTTATGTCTATACTCGAGGAAGGGGGCGGTATCGAAGAAACCGAGTTCCGCTTATCTCCCGAGTAATTCGTAGAGTATGTAGTATACAAGCGTTAGCAACAACCTTGTCAAGGTTATCAATAATACTCTTATCGGAAAGATTAGAAATAGAATGTATCTCAAGATTGTCCCGATCGTGTGTTGTCGAACGGTAAAACCATTTCTTAGATTTTTTTTACTTACGCCGAAAGCAAAGAACTGCGTAGTCTCACAGTTATAGACACAGGTGCGATTTTAGTGATGAATTACAAAACGGGTTTCATGCGTACGGAAACGTTCTTCGATCAGAGCTATTCTCGGTGTCGTATTAAATGTGTTGTAAAGAATTCATGCAAAGCTTCTATTAAACTTAATGTATTACGAGATGGACAATTAACGTAACATCGCGCTTTTCTTCGATCTCCAGCTTAACGTCGTTGTAATCTCATAGCAAGAGATGATTGTTCTCTTAGATGAAATCCATACTTCGAAATCGAAGCAAACAAATATATTTCTTCTTCTAAAACTTAGTATAGTCTTCATAAAACTTATGTAAGATACTGTACATTATCAAATTCCACGCTAGTCGTCGATGTCCTTGTGGCAACAATCCGCGCCAAGTCCCTGTCAAGCTTTGTGTATCGCGAGACGGATAATTTATTACCATCGCGTTCTTATATTATTATAAGAACGACAAAGCGTCTTGGAATGCGACGATTATGCCTCTTTTTATCAAGAATTCGTAACAACACGGAGACAACGAATGCGACGTGAGAAAAAGCGAACGTACCCACGGTTAACGTGTGTCACAAGAATCACGTATTTAACCCGTCTTCCGATGAATCTACGGACAAATATGCACGACTTTGCGTCAATTTGTTTGTACAGCGAAAGTCGAAAAAATGCTTTCGATAAATCTCGCTCCCACATGTCTAAAAATTTAAGACCTTATTATTTCTTTTTCCGGATGGACGTAATAGTGATCAGGAACAATTTTTTCCCGATCTGCAGTATACAGAAATAATTGTGATATCGACTTATTTTGGGCTCATTGGCCACCGATGTTTTTCGCAAGTCATAATCGATAAAAAGCATGACGTAAATTGAGAGATTAAAATGTTGTGAAAGTGATGGTTATGGGATAAAAATATCCTCTTTAATTACCACTTAATAATCATTACAAAAATTATTATTATTGTCAGATCAACACGGTATTACGACCTCTGGAAAGTCTTAATTTTGCACATCGATGTACAAAAGCCAGAAGAATGCCACTTGAACCTTTTTTTTTCAATATCTACCCGCAAGTCAAACACGAGTCTATGAACCGAAAGAGCTGTTTTATGAAAAAGATGTTCTGTATAATTCTTCAATAAAGCGTACGGTGTTTCCTATGGGACTTTTGTTGGTCGTCGACGGTGGTCCGATGTGAGAGATAGCGACCGCTCGTGCTGCTCTATTGTATCCGCGTTATAATACGGAAAGTTATGCAGCAACGTCGAGGAAATCCTCAGGATAGAGAGTCTGTTCTTCAACACCGAATTCCATGACAGAAGGGATGGCCGCAAGTCAAACTTGTTTATCTTTCATCTACGTTTGTCATCCATTGAACAGAAACTCCAGCAAAGCCGTGGAGTCTTTTAATGTATCGATGCCAGTTAAAGTTTTTAGCGCGTCCATTAAGATGATTTTACACGATTCGCAGTCATTGAATAGAGGTAACAATAAGTAGAATAAAGTTTTTCTATATCCGGAATTTTCATGTTTAAATGCGCAAAAAATGCGAACAAACAATAATCAGTTCGCGGCATTTTGCATACCTCAACCGTTTGTTCATATTTTCAATAGAAACGAATGCAAATTTTCAGGATGTTTGAGTCACACATTAATGACAAAGTAGAATTCTGTTCCGAGAGATCCCGACAGAATGGAATTACCTATGACAGGTCGTGCGGTGTACGACATTATTCATAGGTTGCCTCCCTTTCCATGTTGACCGAGCGCTTACGAGTCAAATGAAATATATTGACTGCTAAATAACTGACTGGCGTAACTCACATTCATTTAATATGTAGAGTCATGTAGGTTACGTCCTTTTGTTATTCAGCGGTATGTGTGTATAGGTAGCACGAGTCAGACGTAACTTGGTCGCCATAGTACTTGGAAACCATCTGGTGTATCAGTTACCCAGGTGTGTCTCGTACTTCGAAATCATCGGCAAAGATACCTTTGGCTCTCGGTATACACCCAGTAATGCCCCGATACGCTCACGCGCTCGCATTCAAGCAAAATTCTATACGCACGGGCCGCGCGCTTACACATACACACACATTTATACACGAGGAAGCGAGACGTGTCACGTTTTCCTTATCGGAGCGTGACGTCCGCAAGGTCGACAAACGTCCTCGTCGATCTCTCTCTCCCTCTCTCGCTGTCTCTGTCTCCATCAATTTTCTGGGCGTTCAACCTGTCGCAATCTTTATCATCATAAAAGCTATGCATCAATGTGCAAAACGGGAATTTCCACGGACCCACGATACTGTGACGTTAATAGGTCGTCGAATAATCGCCGACGTAAAGAAAGTGGAGTTGTCAGATTGTTTGCAGAACTTGTTTGTCTTTGTATTAAATGAATGATTGCATAACTACATCTAAGCTAATAACGCCATCCTTCAGAATCAAAATTGGAATAAGTTTGGTATGATCCGTTAAAAACGCGTTTAAGTTGGAACGTGCGCTGTGTCTCGTTAACGAACACATGTTTTTTCTTCTGGCTTTCGGTGTGCAATCGGTTCCAGGAACCGATTGAATGTCACGTTGCATTCTCCTCATTGAGACACTCGGAGGATTCCATCCGTATCTGTTTTACAGTGGTTCACTACTCTGCACTGCGTATTACACATTAGCACGAGCCTCAGCAACAGAGAACGAAACGGTATTACAGACGATAATTCTAAACGTAACGATTAGTCAACGATCTGTGCACCTCGTAAGTGCCGAGAGACTGGTATACCATCGATTCTCGTTCACAATCTATCGTACATCGAGTTCTCGCTTCGTCGCCACCTCGTCCTCGAGACACTCACGTGTAACCTGCTACGGCTCTTTCCATCCCAACCCAACTAATACATTTCTCTTGTGGTCTAATTGAATAACGATTGCGAGGTGAGCAACCGTGACGAAGCAACAGTGAGAATGAGAGAGTAGGAATGTATTCTGTACATCGTATACGCCATCTGCGCCTATATGTTGTACGCTATGTATGCGCACACGTTGGTATATATCCTGGTCGTCGATCGTATAAACTAACTTAGCTGTATTATCTCGGGTTCTGTTGCGCGAGGTGATAATCGAAGATCCGTATAACCGGCCGGAGAACGTTCACACCGGTGTGTACCGGTGAGCAATCGAGATATTCCTTATATACACTGTACCGATAATCTGTCTCTACTGAAATCTACTGAAGTTAGATTACAACAGAGGTAACCAGCAGCTATGCCAACACCACGGGATCCCAAGATTTCCATAACTAGTATCGCGGCCGATGCATTGGCTTGTAACCTGCCGATTCAGAAGACAGTGCAGAGTGAGTTTGCTGGGTACCGCGATTGCTTTCGTCTTGTAATACCTTACTTTATTTGTACACTTATGCGATTCGGATCGTTTACTTCATACCGATCGATACCTACAAATCTCCAATCACAATGAATTCCCTCTGTACAGTATCTGCCCGGACGTCCTTAGATGTGTTCAGAAAAAAAGCGTTCGGATGCATTAAATCAGCATTCCCGCTTATTGAAACGGCTGTTTAGTCAATACAATTAAACGATTAGATTTTTTAATGAAGCGAACATTCGTTTTGGTTCAACTGAAAGTTCATTTCAATTAGGATTAACGCCGATTTGCTTGATCCCATTTCTTGTTAATCAGTCTTCTTTTGAATAAAAGTAATTCCTCTATCTTATTCCTACTATTGGATCCGTCATCGCACCAGCCGCGGCAACGTCAGGATTTGGAACACATTGACAATAAATTGCGGGATTATTAGCAGTTATCGCCGATCCGGTTACTAATTTTTCGATTGGACCATCGATATGTGATGCCCTCGCTATCATACAACAAACGTTTAGTATCATACGAACTGCTATAGTTACGGGAAATTGCAGTCTACCAAGACGCGATTTGCAATCTAATCTAATCATTCTTCATTGATATCAATTTTCATTAGTCGATCTCCAATCCACATTTCAGACATCGTTAAGTTCTGCAACTTCTCGGGTATATCTACAGTTTGTTACTCCAACTGGTGTAATTTATATTTTTAAATGTGCATCATTACGCGATGCGCGATAAATTTCGTTGTATTCGGTCGGTTTCCACCAGAGTCACACTTTGAACACTGTATGTGCGATAATGTTTCTAAGATTTATATCAAAGTATACCAAATGGCGGTGTATGCAGGTCTGCGTACTGTAAAGTCAGGTTCAACGAGTTCGAAGTCCGGCTGCATATGCAGTGTCACTCGTTATGCAAGTTTTCGTTCGTTGCCCGACGACGTCGACGACGACGAGTTATTCGTCGGTGAGTTGGCTGCGCATGCTAGGCTCGCTGGTTTATCGGCTCTGGCAATATGCTGCTGCTGTTGCTGGTGATTCTTGGTTGGCTGGCCGGTTGGTCGTGGAATATCTACCGGTCGACACGCTCTCTTGCGAGAGCATACTACTCACACGTATACTATAACACACAGTAAGTAAGCCTGCGTTCTTCCTTCTCTGTCTCACCATCTTTTTCTCCTTGCGTCGCATCGGACCCCACGAACTTGCGGAGAGCGCGAAGACAGTCTCCGCAGGCCGTGGGGCCCGACGTGCAGCAAACACGCGCGCGTGGAGGCAACTCCGTGCGCGAAGTAAGAGAACGTCCTTGCAAGGCCACGACGTCGTCGGGCGCCGACGCCCAAGCAGCAGCGGAGAGTCGACTTGCGAGCCAAGCCTGTAGAACTCTTTCTCACTTCTTCTCACGCACCGTGTCCCATCGATCTTTCTTTATTTTTCTGCTTCGTTCTCTTGTTCTCTCTCACATCGCTTCTTGTATATCTCTTCTAGTCTCAGCAGTGGATTTCTTCTTTTTCCTCATCTCTCTTCAGCTTGATTTCTCGTCAATCTCTTGCTCCTCGTCCTTTTGCGTTTTCTTCGTTGCTCGATAGTTTCCTCTTTTCCTCTCCTCATCCACATTTGCCATTCTCAGCCCTTCCTCCTTTATCGATCGACGATCTTCTTCGTGTTCTTCTCCTTCATCTTCGCAGTTCGTTCGAGCTTCTCGTCCGTTTCCTCGATGGACCTGAAGACCTGTATGCGTCTCACCGGTTACATGGCATAACGACCTACCATTTCGCTCACTCGTCCGGCTTCAGCAAACTGTCATATCATCTATCCGGGTATATGCCGAGTACGATGAGCGGACGATGAGGACGAAGATACCACGAGTCCTGCATTCCTCGAGGGACACTAACACTCGCAGGACTTTGGGAACGGTGGGGCAGTATCGAGACCGGCTTCGAAACTGCCCACCTGCCCCGCTTCGCTCTTTGTCCGACGAGATATCCTCGTGGAATGCAGGGCCCACTCTCTCTCTCGTTCGCGAGCTGTAAACTCTTTCGGAGTGCAGCAGGCAGAGAGTCTCGACTCTGCAACTCCCCTCTTTTCTACCGTTCAACAAAAGTGCGACTGGCACGCTGGAAGACGGTACTCCCGTGAAGATTTTATCTCGTGGGTAGTTCGCCTCAGTCCCGTGACATTACGTTGCACAATCCGACTCTCACCAGCGCAACAACTCGTTCCGTCTCGATGACGAGCATCGCACTCTATATGTCTCCGCTGTATAGACGCAGTCATCTTGCGCTTTTGCAGGAAGTGAATTTTCCGGGCCGTTATCGAGTGTACATACACGAGTATAAGAGTATTATGAAACGGTAAGTGACGAATAAACGCCAATAATATCCCAACTCTCTATTATCAATAAAAGGGCTCGTGGACACCGAAAAGATAATTATGAAAAAAATGTTGAAGTCGAATAATATAAAGCATGACGAATGTGTACGCGCAATATCAGCAGATGCTTACCGCACAAATACATAAAGTCGCCCGGTATTTATTCACACCTACATCGCTGCCGCGGTCTCGTCGTCCTCGTCTTCGTAGTTCTGACATCAACTTAGGTTTGCAAGCCTCTCGCCAAGTGCCGAGTTGCGGCCGAACGAACGCGTTCATCTTTCTTTCCCTCTCTCGCGATCGAATGACAAGTTCGCAAGACCTCCTCGGCATTTATCTCACAGGACGCGCGCACCAGCGTGAGAGACATGCGGTATATATAAGTAATTCCACTGCGAGAGATTCGCTCCGATATTAGTCAGCGCCAATAGAATTGACGCGGACCCTGCTGCGAGTGCGTTGGTATCGGACGTCGATGTTGAATCTTCGTGATCCTTAAAGAACCCGTAACAAACGATCGTCTAACTTTATTCTACCGACGACTCCTGATCGTTGATTTCAGCTTAGTAAACGTGGGAACGAGAGCTCACCGCGTCCACGATAGAAAAGTGATGTATATCCACTGGACGACGAATAGCGACATGCCACAGTTCGATGCACCGCAACTTCGGTAACGAGAAGAATTCGCTATATCTTTTTCTTTATATACTCGATATTATCTCCCGCAGGCATATCGCAATGCCCTGTATAAACGCAGGATGAAGTTAATTTTTACGCAACGTCTCGGCTGCATTGAAAGTCAAATCTTTCGCAAATCTCGCATTGGGTACGTGGGGAGTCTTCTTGTAAAGAATGACAAAAAAAAGTCAGGGGTTTTATATCCCCCATTGAATACCACGACTTTTATAAAAACGTCCTAAAGACCGCTCCAGGACATCCCGTACAGGTTCTTTCATTGTTACTGTGTATTTTCACTGGAAACCGAATGGACTCGCCAAGTAAAATTTTATGACATTGCTCAGTTCAATATAAATGAGTTTCGTATGTACGGTAGTGCATATTTTGCAAGATGCCGGAGGCTATACATCGTCACGCGCATTCCTTGCGCGTAGAGATGCTAACGAGAAACATCGCGAGCGATAGAGTGTCAAGATGGGTGCAAGAAATGGCGAGTTTGTACGAGAGATAAAAGAAATTGCGTCTAGTAGTTGGAGCAAATGCGAACACGGCGCAATGCAGTCGGCCCACCTGCCCCGAGAGACGTGCCCCCGCTATTGCGTTTGCTGACTTTACCGCGGCGAGAACGACACGCGTTGCACTCAATCCTCGATATACCTACCTACAAGTCCGTGGTCTTTACGCTCGGGCCGTTTTGCCCCTGTAGGACATTGAGAGTCTCGTTCCCTCAACGGCAGTGAGTCGTGTGGGCGATTGCCTCGATCAATCGAGCTGCCGGGTGCCGCCGTAGCTGCTGGTTTAACGTTCGCCCGAGCCGCGGACACCATTTAGCTCCATGCACGGGGTGAGCACTCCAGCGGCGAACGATTCATTCAAATCGCAATGGGGTTATAAATAGGCAAACTGGTATTTAAAGCGAGGGATTAATATTTCATGCGTTACGGAACGAGACAGCTGGCTCCTGCTTATTGCTTAGCCGCGCGCTGCTGCACCTCGTCTCGGCGGTCCACCAACCGAGGGAGTCCTTCGTGGGCTGACCAAAGGGAAAGCTTCTACAAGCTTCCTGCTGCACACTATGCCTAATACACTGTACACGCTGTATATTTACGGCAGTTGATTTGCGGAATGTCGAGGTAGGTATATGTTTATAGCTATGCAGATCAATCGCGTATTACGGCTGGTGCAACGATGGAACGGGGCATGCCAAAAAAAAAAAATGTACGGACGGTATTTTTATTCAAAAGAGAGCCTTTATTCGTTAGTTATCATCGATACTGCTATATGAAATTAATTTATTTTAAATCAAAATCGATTCCCTCGAATATGTAAATTCGGGATTTCCAACGATTAAAAATCGTAATTCAACCGAATCGAAAAAAATAGATGTTCGTGACAATTTTTTTAACTTTGCCAACGGGTATCGTCACCAGCTGAACATTTGCTAATTAAACGTCGAGTTTTTTGTTCCAAAGATGATCTGCTATCTCCGTCTGGATGACATCCTTAGTCGCTACTCGGGATCGTTAGAACCGCAGATAATCTAAATATTTATTGCACATTGCACAATTTTTTAACAAATTACGAAACTGTGTCTCATTCATAACTTTGGCGATTATGCAACCCGATCCTATGTGCGTGAGGCAACGTGACTCGCGACGGCGCCTACGAGCGTTTGTCGCGGAGCACACAGAAGTTACTCTACACATACACACGGGTAGATATAGTATAGATTTATCAATGGCCTTCCGAGAGGATACGAGCGTAAATCTGAAATAAAGAAAACGTACTTGAGAAACTGAACCATCGGCAGCCGAAGCTCTCTCTCCGCGTGTTCTCCGTCTTGGCATATATGGCGCGCCGGCAGCGGGCATACTGTTACGAGCTTCGACTCCATTGCGATAGGAGTTCTCGAGTTCTTCGTTCTTCGGTGTCCCGAGTATACGAAAAGAAATAAAAAGGGTTTTTATTGAAGTCGATGTTTATGTAGGATTCCTCACAATATTTACGACTCAAACGCGCCCACGCTGACCGAGTGCTGGGAGACTTGAACGCAATACCGCACCGGTTTTGTTGCAGTGCCGAGATAGCTATATAGTACCTCTAAATTATCGCGGCAAACCCGCACCAACGTTGCTTTATTTATTGCACCACGACGTTGAGTCGGTTCATTGCGTACCTACATATTTATTTCGGTGTCGCCGTGGCGGCGGCGACGACGACGACGACGGCGATGGTTTGCTACGACCAACAGCCCCCCGTTCACCCGGTGATTCTTAAGGTGAACAACTTTTTTAGCCCAGGCGCGAGCTGCACTAATGGAAAAGCAATCGAATGCGGCAGATATGGCGCGCGTCCTCTGAGCCGTACGGCACCGATAATCATTCAGTATACATATACTCTTAATCCGCTCATATAGATACTCAAACTTTTGCACAAAATCCGCGTATGCATTTTATTATTCTCTCGAATATTTCATCGATACGAATAACATTATGAATTAGCATAATTGTTTAAGCGTTTCCAAAGTTCGCGTCAGGTATTCCCCGCATACACTTTTCGTATAAAATAGTAGCGTACGCTTCGTCTAGTTGATTTTTTTTAATAAATCACCTGGAATATAGGCGCTACGCTTTTTCTATCCAATTGTATGCAAATTTTATATAACTTCGGTATCCCTCGACCGATTCTCGGTCGAGACAACCAGACAGCCGCCGGATGCTTGATGAAGAGTTTAATTCAGTTATACACCGACTCTGCGAGGTTTTGGAGTCTGTCGAATTTACTCCGTCAATCAAGATATTGGTGGAATTTGCAGACCGAGCTGCCGCTCTATCGGGGAGAGTGACTGCGAGATCAGACGCGACGGGTCGCGAAATATCAGCTGTCGGAATAGATTCTTCCGCTCGGAGAGTGGCTTTCGAATGAATTTTGGTAATCGAATCGGCTGGTCTTGGGAACTCGGGACGACAATAAACCAACGGAGTTTGCATTCTCCTGCATTCGCCATCAGTCTATGAACGCGAGCTATCGATGATTTTGCAATGCCACATGCATATATGCAAACGTTCGAGTTAACGTTAAATCGAATTAATTCGCAATTGCGAGAGACCCAATTATTCAAAGATTGCGCGGGATGCGATTAAAATCGAAAGGTTTCTGTGCGCAGCATGGACAACGGTAAAACCTTTGTGGCGCGCAGTAACTCAAACGTATGGCTAATGAATCTCTCCGTGCGCGAGCGCGAAGGTCCTACATGCCGGAGAAGCCAGAAGCCGAGCAGTTACTTCTTTCACCTTTGTGTTATGATGTTATTTCTCGTTTTTTCGAACTGTACATTTGCTTTCCAATGAGATATCGTTAAATCCGAAACATATCTCTTGCTCCCCGGGGAAAAAATTCGCGCCATAAGATAATTCTGCGATTCTGTATCTGTGATTAAAAACAATTTTTTTCGAAATATTACCTACAGGATGATGAAAAAACGAGTAAAAAATGAATGATAAAATCTTTAGATTCGTTTCGTATCAAATCGAAAGATCGTGTTAAGTGTGTAAGTGTAAGATCGTAATAAGTGTTCTGAACACGTATTTCTATATTTTTGGTAGCGGAGTTATGAATGCGACAGTCGTTTAAACACAGAGTCAAGGCACAGAGTCGTAATTGGGGGAAATTTTTAATTTTTTTTTGTTTTTTATGCACATTTTTAACGGTACATATAATAATAACGAATGGATTACCGTAATAGACCTATACGCGCAGACATTAAAAGTACATGCGCTGCACATATTTTGATGACGACGCAAAATGCTGCCACCCGAAGTGCAACAACCACCTGAACGTTTTAACTTTTACGGTTTAATAAAACCGCACTTTTCGCGTGTGTGTATGTGTCATGCATTCTATTACTGCCGCTGTGGCTGCTACTACAACTACCGCTTAAATACGTTGCATTGAACGCTACCGTAGACCCTACTACCGCGTTCCCACGATCTCCCTCTGTTACCTTTAATTGTTCGGTGTATCGAATTGATAGCATCGATTCTCTCGCTTTCGCCGAACGATACCTGCCCTACACTGCAATGCATCGATTATCCACCGCCACTGCTGCACGGCTGTGTTGTACCATGTCACATGTTACTCCCGCACAGGTGGGCTATCGATAAACGTCACGACAGACTTGGCTACTTTATAACGCAATTTATTCAAGTACTGTCGACTGGAAAAGGCGATACATCGGTAATAGCAGAAAGGATATACATATATTGCCATCGAATGTGATGTAATCGATCTCGAGACCTCTCTAATAGAGGAAAATCTATCCTGAAGCAAAGCCCGACGTAGTGAGCGTTATTCTCCGTTAAATTTCCGACTGTGTAAGCGATTTCTTACGATTATTACTCAACCGAGTTCTCTGCTCCCATCTGATCTCTCGTTTAACCCGTCACAGTCTCCGTAATGTTTAGTTCGGCCAAATTTTCCGTCTATTTCCTTCATAGATTTCACATTGAAAATTGCAGACCAGACGAATTTGTCTTGGAAAGGATTGTGACGGAACGAGAACCGCGCAACAGCGTGACATCACTCATAATAAAATTGCGTAAGGTCCATTGTGGGTGTAGGCAATTCTCTCGAGGATAGCTACTTATGCGCACCTGAGATCGGTTGCCATGACTCCGTCGAGCTTTCTTCCTGCTCTGATAACCTCGGTGATCCGGATTACGTAGCGAGAATGGCGAATGCACCGTGTAGAAAGGGGAATTGCGTGTCTATAATAGAATTATAGTTTCGTAGTTCGTTCGGATATCTATCGTTCTCGTGCTCCGTACACATAGAGATTCCATTTTCAATCCTTCTCCGTTCGACCCGTGCGAAATAAATAAATATTCAACGAGATGTCGAATCAAAAGTCATGTATGCTTAATACCTTAAATGCGTATTTAATTGTGGAGAATTGAAATGCGGCTGTGACGTAAACCGAAGGAAAGTCGATACGGTATATGTCTTCGTTAGAATTGACTGCTCTATGGGCCTCGTATGTGGTGCTATATACGATAGAGAAACGCGTCGTTCGTTCAGTCGAATCAATATAATAGACCATTTATACTGTGCACCCAATAAATAACGATCTCGCTAAGAGCAATTACAAGACGTACGGGATCGGCAACA
Source organism: Cryptus armator (assembly GCA_963971235.1). Lineage (NCBI taxonomy): Eukaryota > Metazoa > Arthropoda > Insecta > Hymenoptera > Ichneumonidae > Cryptus > Cryptus armator. Next base: position 10,906,986 of record OZ020236.1, read on the forward strand.
AGCGCGAACGTTATCGCGCCTATCCTATAACTATATACCTATAACGAAGGACGGTTAATACGGGCTACTAAATTGATTTACGCGAAACGGAGCTCACCCGCGTCGATTCCAATATAATTCCCTATGGCACATGGTAACACGTGTACGCACGGTTGAGCGTGGAAGCTGACCGCACGCGCTACTCGTATTTATAATGCTCTCTCACTTTCTCACTCTCATCCGTGTAAAACAAATCGATCGTAAAATAACGTTTGAACTTCGCGAACGTACGGATGTGTACGGAAAATCAAGATTTTCCTCGTAAATAGATAGCCCGGTCCATTATTGTCGTTTGTAAAGCGTTTGTTGCTGATTTTAAAAAGATTTAAAAATTTAAAAAAAGAAATCGTAAATTGTCAGCGATTAAAAGCAATTCGCATCAAACATCGGCAAATAGCCAAAAAAAAAAAAAAATGTTATTCAAGAAATTCCCGACTGAATAATGGTTAATCCACAAAAAATTAAAAATAACTTAACAGGTTAGAAAAGTGTCTCCGATGCAGTCGGAGGAACGCTTGTTGAATGCTTTTATTTGCGATCCCTAACTGCATCTTCAACTAATTGCAGATTGACCGCTTTTCAGTTGAGGGTTTTTTGCAAAAAAAAATAAATTTTTTTCTACCGATGGTAATACATCCGATGCAGTGTGCAGTCCTATGGTAGTCTTCGTTAAAACAAAAAAAATACATATATAATGAAGGCGCGGGATGGTCGAATGTCGTTGATACATGGAACGAGTGTCCTGCATCTCGTTCGATCTCGGCGACGGTTTACAAGAAAAGTATTTCATAGCGACATACCGCGTACCCCCGATCCTGAAGAACTCCCAAGAAGTTCTCCAAGGATCTCGTCCATCGGTGCTTCGTCGACAAGATCGTATCCGACGACAACGAGATCCTCGAAAAACCGCGCCCGTGAATCTAGAACGCGCCGATAGAACGTGTCGTAGAAGGGGCATTGCATGGCAGTATAGGATGCGGTGAATCTCAAATTTCACGATGTAAATCCGAGCGCGGTGACACAGCGCGCGAAATGATGGCGCGCGCGCGGGGAGGAATCGGAGGGATATATACCTATATCCGCGGAACGAGAGCGGTGTCACGGATCTCTTCGCGAGATCTCTCGGGGAATCTATAATTAAGATCGTTGGATGATCCGCGAGAGCGAATGGGGCGGGCGGTTTGCCCGGAGACACAGTCAACGTCGACGAGGAGAGGAGACCATAGAGGCGCGACACCACCGCTGGATGTTGCATGGATCTTGTGACGGGCGCGCGTGTGCGGTCTCGCGGCTCTCGCTCGCTTGGACTTGGGATCTCCGATGGATCTTTGGATCGTATTACTCGCGATCGTGGCCTCGCGTATCCGTTATTCGCGCTCGTTTCCTATACCTCTACAATTGGCACTGAATTATCCTCGAAGCACTCTCGTCGAGCATTCAGAACTGAGAAAGGAATTATTTAATTCGACACCTCGCGCGACACAAGGGTCGATCGCTTGACTTCAATTGAATCTATTCGGGTCGTTTATAGAACCGGAAATTAAATTTTCGAGAGCTTTGATGGGCTTACGTTGCGATTATTCATCGAAGAAATCGATATTATTTCATGAAATCAACGCAAGCTTTCCGCGAATAATGACCGTTAAGTACATTTCGAAATACACTCGCAGTCTTGACGGCTTTGCGAAGAGACAGAGATGTGGCTACGAGAAAGAGTCAGACGTTAGGTCGACACGTTCGGTGAGCCCCAGAAGATTCTGTTCGCTCTTCGAGACGAGAAGAACTTCTGACCTCGAGAGCCCGAATCGTGATACCTGAAAGCCGAGACCCCCGTAACACACGATTAACGACGTGCTCGCGCGCTGATGTTGCTGAACTCGTACTATGCGGGCTCTTTGCGTTTGCCGCAATGAAGCTAAATTTCTCGCAGTACCTTTTCGAAGCTACGATCGTCGTCGCAACAATAAATACGCGTGCTTAACGGCGAGTGCGCGCGGCCAGCGGCTCATATTCTCAAGGAATCCTCATACCTCTTCCTCCTCGTCGTCTATCGACGATTCATTAAACTCCGATGAACGTTACGTCCAAGAAGTAACGTTGAGTCTCTCATCGAATAAAATACTCGTATATACCCGCAACTTTGAAAGAAGCACACATTTTTTTGCGCTTTGCGTTTTTTTTATTCATTTTTTAGCGATCTATTTGTAGTCGGCGAAGCATTTGAAACGGCAGAGTGTATGCGATACATGTCTCGGTACTGCGAGAGTGATGGATTATCTTGTAAAAAAATAAGAGGCCGGATACAAAATAAATTGAAACAGTGTCGGATGTACGTTTGTTTCTTTTTTTTTACAATTGACTTTGACGAAAGAAGCGTATAAAATTCGCACTCGCATCATTCGATTTATCGAAGTGTGTATTCGCATGTAGCCGATGCCGGATTGCCACACGGTTACAGGATATAATGTATCGGGAGAGTGACCGGGGAGGATCGAAACTCGTTCAAAGTCGCCAGTACGGCGGGATTCCCGGAGGGAACAAGTTGGTACAGTTCGTAGCCTCGAGGTATACCAACCGCGTCGTCGTCGCGACGGCAAAGAACGCTCTCGCTTGGCGCGATAAATTTCAATCGGCGACTCGTCGTCGCGGAGCTTCGGCTCCCGGGATACACTGTACAACGACTACTAACGATTAGCGATTCGATCGCGCAAAGTCGATTGGTCTGCGTGCCACGAACACGCGGGATAACTTTTCGCGATGTAATAAGTACGCGAGATTGCTTTATCGGCGCTTACCTTGTAAAAAGAGATATCGGATACATTATTCCATCGGTGTATTCCGATGTGCCCGTTCGATCTGTATCGCGTGGCGAGAGAACTAAAGCCCCGTTACTCCGAGAATGCTGTATCGACATAGCTCCGCGCATAGCTCGATTGGAATATCAAATAGCCGCAATACTACTTCCGATTACTTTTCTCCTGTCGGGAGACCCCAACTAACGCGCGTACCCGACATTGTTCCGCTGATATTATTGTTATTACGTAATCGACAGTACGGTATCGTGTTTTTAATTCTTTATTAACGTCATACCACACCGGATGCTCGAGGAGCCCGAACGCTCGGGCGGTGTGGGATGAACGTATTACGTTGATATTTCATACTGTACATATAACGCTCCTATATTATATACCAGCTGTGTGTATGTTTTACCGTAAGACAATATGGGTCCGACCTACATACGATCTCTCGCTTTACCATTCCAGCCGCTACGGTTTTTCCATTGTTCCGCGAAAGTCGTGACGTAAAAGTCCTCTCCGTAGACTCTTGAATTTGCCATATGGCGCAGGAATCGATGGTCGGACTATAAGAGTAGCCCTGCATCCCTCGAACTCATTAATCAAACCATTACGAACCCATACTAACCTCTCCGCAACGGTCACTCTTGAAAAAGAATTAGCGGCGGTCCAAACTTAGCAGTATTGCTTTAGTTGTTTGCATCGCATCGATTACATCGCGTCCTCAGTGCCATTAATCAAAAGATCGAATTGTCAATGCTATTAATCAGGATCGGGTTATCCGAACTGCGCAGTATCTGTCCGTACCGATTTTTTTTTTACCGTCTCCGTTGAGTAAAAAAAAACGCGTCGTATCTAAATATCATTTTGACGTGAGACTCCAAACTCGTTGACACGATGTGTCTTCGTCTAATGAGGGCGAATCGCAAATCGAATGCTATTGATCGACAGCCAATTCAACTACTTGAAATTCTCTTGAAAAATTGACAATTTACCCTTTACGAGCAAATATTTTTGTCGCAATTATCGATCCAAGAAGTAACATGGCGTAGAAAAATGCATCTACGAGATACGAGTTATAAACGACGATAACGACGACAACGATCGTAGGGCAGTCGGAACTCGTACTGTCAAGATGAACAGAACGAGAAGTACGTTCAGAAGTGGTTGCAACGATTCGCGCGAATATCACGTTACAACAGATCCTCGTTATTGCTTGAAAGCTTGAAAAACAACGAACGGATAACGAATCCGAATGGAGCGAAAATGGCGAAGATCGCATAGGATCGAAGGCGTGCGCGCGCGCGCGCGCGCGACGCGGACGGCGGCAAAGGAACTCGAAGGGAAGGTCGAATCAATTAATCCGGCTCCTGAGTTCCCACATCGACAGGCCGGATAATTGCACTCGGATGCGCACTCCTGGAGTTTCCAAGACTCTTTCTATCTCGTTTTAGCAGCGCTCGGTAAGTTCTCGATACTCTTCTTCGCCTCGCGAGACGTGTAACGTATATTTCCCGCGGCTCTTCTTGCCACTCTCATTAGCGTCGTTTTCTTTTTCACGCGTTCCCGTGAAATATTGCTCTTGTGTAAGCGTCGCCGCGGTCGCGGAATGGAAACGGCGACTGCGGCGATGTGAGGTGAAAGAGACGCTGAAGCTTTTTTTTTCATTGATGAACGCGAGACGCGCAAAATTGGTTGTTATAGAGAACAGTAGTTAGATACACATAAACCGACACGGCTTATACAAAGACATTTGTTATTATATTCTAACAGACGAGGAAAAAAAATGCCGTACGTTGAAAACTGTTGATTATTTTACGTCAGTTACGAAAGAATGAGCGCATCGTAAAAAAAAGAGGTTGAACGCGGATGAGACGGTGAATAACAGCGTGGGAGAGAGCTACGGGTGAAATGTCAGGGACGCTTTCCACTCGGATTGCGGTGTTTGTAAAACGGTACGAGAGTCGGATCATTAAAGTCGTGAATGTTCAACTTTGGGCGCACTGCCAAGAGAGATTGCTTATTCGAGTGTTCAACGTGTTTAGTTTATTTGGGCAATGCGCGAAATTTTTTAAATTGTCCTTGAAAAGTCCTTCAGTATCTCCAACGAAATTTTGGTCCGCAATCGATAAATCGCGAGAACGATGACCGCGTGGCCGATTCAAAAAAGGCGCAAATGCATCCGACCGGGAGAAGAGATTTGCTCACCCGTCACAAGATGCGAAATGCGCAAACGCCGGAAGAAGAAAATCCGTAAGACAAAGCCGCCGCTATAGTATATTGCAACAGGGTCCGAGGCAAAGCCACGAAGAGTAAATCAGCTGGAACACAACGGCGGGCAAACCCCGAGATAGAGAGAGAGAGAGAGATAGAGAATAGAGAGCGTCCCTTACACGAATAAGAACACAGCGCAGTTGAGAACAGGATCATCTGCATGCCACGCGGCTACGGTGGAGCTCTTTGACGGCACGCGCGGTGCAGAAACCGTTGCGCCGTTCTTTATCAACGCCGCTGCGACCACTTGTCCGTAGATAACGAGCGAGGGAAGCGGAGTGTCTTTCATCTACCGACGCGGATCTCTTTTATTTGATTTTTTTTTTTCTTTTTTTTTTTTCGTTAGAGTTGCTTCTCTACTCCCCAACCGTTCGTTTTTCCCGGAGATCCGACCCTCTTGGTCAACGATAGTCAAATAACTTGTTTCGTACGATCCTAGGAGACGAAGGGCATCGCAGGTGGTACCTTATCCGCGCTTTTGAACGATATAATCGAGAAAAAATGAGATATTCCACTCCCGGTCGTTAAATGTCGTCGAAAATATCTCGGAAATTACGTTCGTCGCCACGATTCGTCGTCAACGTTGATTGCGAGAGAGTGTTAGTTTTATATACCTTTCTGGAAATGTGGTTTTATAGCGCGTTCTTCGAAAGACAGCGGTCGGGCACTCGCTAGCAACGACTATTACACAGTCCGATATATACGTATAGTGTTGTCGACCACCCATAGTTATCGACCTGCAAAACTCGTTGAAAAGAGAACGGACACTCAGCTGACCGTCAATCATCGGTGATTGGACGTCTCTTAAAGAGCCAATCACTGTGGCATTTATCCTAACTAGTAGAGACGTATTTATCCGAATGGGGAACTTCGCTGTCTCGCAATGAACACTATCTTGTGGTACATACAACGAGAAAATTTCGCACGTGCGAATCGCCTTGCGTCGACGAATCGCACGCTGATTGAGCCGTTGCGCGAAGGTCGATTGCGCGGGAGCCGCGAGTAACTATGTATCATCACTTTGTAAGGGTTATAGCCGTTGTTCCTCCCATAAATCGGAAAATTTTCACAATTTCGTTCTCATTAAGTATTTTTGTAACGTTTTCTCCGGGTAATCGCATCCCATGCGACTGTCCGCGTTCCGAGTTTTTGTATCCAGTAGAATGATCATCACTACTGCCGCCGCGTTGCCGCTGCGCCCTATGAGCGAAGATTTTTTTTTTTTTCATTCATTCTCATCCCTTCTCGTTGCTCTCCGCGAAAGCGATGCCAGTATTCCACCGGTGGTGGGTATCGCTTGCAAAAACTCTTTAATGGGGCTCTTCGCCTGGCGTAAACGATTTGTAATATCAAGCCATTCGCGTCGAGCGCTTTGCAATTAATGGCAATAACGCGAGATTACGCGGGTCGTGGCCGTGTCGCGTTCACGGTAAATCCCCCCTTCGCTGTTTCTTAGTTTTCCGTTCGAGTCACGACACGGTCGCGAAATAAATAAAAAAAAGCGAACGGTGTATAGCTCTCGCGATTCTTCGAGATTGCAAGCGAATCGAAAAAGATGCGCGTCAATCGATACCACGAATAATCGTCTGTGTTCGCAGCGTATTCCTTGTTTACTCTCGAGTTACATCGTCATGAAAAATCGGAAGTAATAGTCATAAAAAAAAAAATTTGAAATGATGTCTCTACCGGTTGACATCCAAAAAAAAGTAAAGATTTAAAAATCCTTAAACTTTCCCAGTTGTCATCCCCTTTTCGATAGCGAACTCCCCAAAACGTTGCATATATTTGGCGTAACAACATTTACGCTCATTCGCAAAACGGTCATTCGCGACTCGGTGCGCTTTCACTTCGTGGCGACTGCAGAGATCGGTTGCACAGCTCGAATCTCTTTCGTCTCGGTAAATCTCTGTAAATCTCGGCACACGTGCGGGCCTCACCGATGGAAACCGCCTTCTCTCGTGTCAACGGAGAACCCGCGTTCTCGTTAAGGTGATTACGGCCAACGGGTATCGCGTTCGGTTCTCCCCTCGTGACTTTGTCGCATAAAATTAATTTAATACGCGAAGGGATCATTACACACGGCAGCAGGAGCAGCAGTACCAATCGAGGAGAGTAAGAATAACACGATGGATGGAAGAGGGAGGCGAAAATAATAGGTTGCGAAACTATCGTGTAATGTTACGTGTTATATATATATATCTTTTAAAAGGCGAGTGTGTCGAGTCTCTCGCGAAAGCTCGCGAAGGCTCATAGCTTCGCGTTCGTTCGTCGCGAAAGATCGATACGATCGGTAACGATATCGATCGACGTATATTCATGTAATTGGACCGGCGTGATGTCTTGAAGTTGTAATGAGCGCTGCCAGCGATTTAGATTCAGCGATTGTATTATCCCTTACATTATACACCTCAAACGCCTTCGGCCAATTCTAAACGCAAACACCATGAACCAATATAGCAGATAAATGTTTATTCTCAAGCTATTTAAATTTTTTTTTTTCTTTCGTAAAATAATTCAATATCCCGCAAATATATCGCGACGCGACTATCTATTCCTTACGGTATACTAACGACGACGTATGTAAGTACATATACAACTTTGTACGAAGCCGACCCAAGTCCGCGCGTCGTAATACATCTTAACAAGGCTCAACGCTCCCGCGAGAGAGTAAACGAGCGAGCGAGACAAACTGTCGTAAGGATTTCAGCACCGCAATGTGTCTAGTAGGATAAATATTTATTGCGATCGCGCCCACGCGTTAAATATACTCGAGATACATTCTAACATCGCGAGAGGGAGGGAGCGCCACTTAATTTCGACGGGGAACGCATTAAATCGTTTCCCTCTGATCTGTATACATAAACACCGCTATAATATCATATTTTACATAATTTAATACCTCCAAGTCCGGGTTTTCTTGTTCGGGTAAAAAAAAAAAAAAACACGATTTTTTCATTAAATTTATGAGAATTTTTTTTTATTTTTTATTTTTACACTAAAATTAAAAAAAATGCAAATTTTTCAAAAAATCTTTCAATTGAATGTTTTCCGTCAAATTTGTTTAGAATGTTCGGAGATACAAACTGAAAACGATGTATAAAAATAGCTGTTTTCCAAGCTGCTAGATACGGTAAACCGGGTATTAAAGAGTTAATATATCGTTACGCGACTTTGATAAGCAGTTAAATCGCTTGTACAACGTCTAATTAATATCGATAGCAATCGCACAAGGAAGACATACCTACATTCGGGAGAATATCTATCCGCACTTTATCCATCACCAGGATTGTCGTGTACGATGTATATGCATAGCTCCAAACCTCAATGTTGCAACTTGCATGCGTGCTTTAGACTCGAACCGCAAAACACACTTAAAAACTTTCTCGCATAGGGAATGCTCCCGTTTCCCTATTCGAGATTCATAATCATACATTTATGTAACTACTATGCGTTGAAGAACGAGGAGGCGATATGCCGGTACGTACTCACCGTCTTTATTCGATACTGGTTACCGAGTATCAAGGCATCGAATCTCTACCGGTACCCTCTCAACGGCATCAGGAATAATCTCCTCGGCACTCGGGAGTCCGAAAGTAGCGCGTGCGAAGCGCGATGTTGAACACACGAGCAATGGTAAGAAACAGCACCAGGGCGTCACGGCGTGGCCTCGTGAGGTCGCGCACCCTAATACGTATATTCGAAAAATCATCAATATTAATTAGTCGCGAATCGTGGGATAGAAGCTGATTTGGAATAAACGATAGAAAAAAAATAAATGGTGGCAAGGAATACAGTAGATATAGGGTTAACCTCGTCTCATTGGACGACTGGTGGGTATATAATAGCTGAAACATTATTCTCAATAAACAAAATCGATTCACGATACACGTGCATCGGGCTGAGAATAAACTGCCGTGTCTGCGCTATGTGCGGTCCAGATATCGAGAAAACAATGGGAATCTGGCACGGTGCGGGTCACGACCCACGATACGCTTGGTAACAGAGAGAGAGAAAAAAAAATAAGCTATCTTCGTCCGATTTCGAAGCGAAGAAGGCACTACGCACACGCGCGTAGAAACATTTGTAGCGGATTTATATTATTTTGTATGCCGGTACGTACACAAGAGGGCATATTATACGCATATACCCAATGGGCGCTGTGTTGTTGGATTCAGCTCCGTGTACGTCCGGGACGTCGTTTAATTTGACGTGCAATTATCCCGGTATAGGCGGGGCTCCGTGCATAATCGCGTGCGAATACGATCGAGAGAGTCCTATGCCTATCCGACCGCTCGACGGGAGAAGCCCTCGGGGGCTCTCTCGGTGAAGTTGCGCTCAGCATCACAAGAGTTAGCTTATTGCGAGTAGGTAAAGCCTCTCTAACATTTCCGCATTCGCGCGATAATCCGCCGTCGGTTACGCCTGCATTCGCAAAACTCCGAAGACGCTGAGAGGATGGGATGGGATGGTATCTTGGGCTCGTGACGAGGGCTCAAGCCAATCAACGAAGATACACTGCTTCAACAATTTATTATTTCTCAAATACATCGTAGTTATAAAACCTCCGGACGAAGGTGACTTTGGAGAAAAATCGATGTGCCAAGAAAATAATAAACCGCGTGCGGAGGTTGGGGTTCAAAACCAATATGGTTTCCGAAGGAGTGAAAAAAATTGTACGATGTTGCTATTTCTCCCGTGCGCCGTGCGATATATCTACAGTGTAACGCGGAATATCTTGTGATAGGTTCGCATTTATAAAAATTTGTTTAATAACGAAACTTTTTACATTGTCGGGGCTGTGATTCCAAAAGTATGATGTCAAATATTGCATTTAAAACCTCTGGCAGTTGTCGACTCGATCGCGAGACTTTTCGGTAAGAGAAGTGTAATAACACGCTATACTTGTCAAATAACTTTTCAAACAGTACTTTGTCCTTCGCGTTTGTTTGACGCTTCAAAATGCTTCATGTATTTCACATCGAATAAGAGTCTCGATGTTTTTTAGACTTCGTAAAATAATTATGAGCTGAAAATCTCGGATTATTCAGCCATTTATATCTCCTCGAGAGCGCTGTTTTTGTTCTTTGTACAAAATGTATTATCCGCTCATCGCGTGTCATCGCTTTCACGGGCTTCGTGCATGTAATTCGCGTAGAAACACGCGATTGTTTGTGAAAAGATTGCGACGAAGTTTGGAGAGAAGGATTAACAGCGACCGACAATGCAATTCGTTGTTTCGCAAAAGGAGCACCGCGCAAGACTTCGGAGTACTTCCCGATGGCGTTGGCGGTGGTTCTTAACCGGCACGTAGCACGTAGCACGTAGCGCATATCTCTTAGGTGAATTGTATATGTGGCGAGAGGAACTTGGTCCGAGTTGGTCATTAACGGGCATTACGTTCGCGAACCCCGGTGCTTCGCTCCGGTACGCACTGTATGCAAAACCACCACATGCAGTTCCCGAGAGTTATGTCTCGGAAGATATTGCCGTTTCTCCGGACCTTTACTGTATCGCGTTTTTCTTTTTCCCAAAGTACAAAGCCACGAACGCCCGAGGCTCGCGCCGAGTAGGAAGCGCGAGGAAAAACGTTTTGGTCGTCGAGCAACTTCTTTGCTCGACTCTCGTAGCCGCAACAGGTGTTGCGATGATTAGAAATAAAACTGGAGTCCCGTTGGACCGGTAGTAGGTCGCACCACCGGTATTAAGTTTGTGGTTAAGCAATTAATATCGTTTACGAGGCATTCTCTCCGCTGTGTACACTTACATGTATCTACGACGATCGACTACACGACCCTAACGACAATTATTCGTGCGTAAAAAAACTCATTTGATTAGTTCATTAAAAACAAACTTAGCGACTGCAGCGCCACATGCTAATGATTCAACTCGCGGCAGTGGGATGTCGAGAAGGTCGGTACGGGGTAACGAAGTACGGAATTATGAAGGAATAAGAGTTATAAGGTATAAACTGCCGTTGGGACGAGAAGTCACGTGGTTTTGACTGCACACCGTGCCGCAACCTTACATCCGCGATCTTTTCAAGTTTTACGATTTTGGTAATCGAGATTTCCAGTCTAATTCCTCGCAGGAATAATTCTTTATATGCGTAATATTTTACGAAAAAATGATACTTTAAATCGTAGAATATCTCATTGCTTTCTCGAATCCTGCAACTGTCCAGCGTAATTCCTTATATTCCTTATATATAAGGTTGCGCAGTGTACAGTTAAAGTCACCTTCGCGAAGCAGTCACAACGGTGAACACGAGACACAATGCGCAAGCTGAGCAAAGACAAGGACCACTTCACAAAAGTATATGGTACTCTACAAGGTTTGATTACTCAAAGACTCGTGTTTCTCGCGACCCAGTGGTGTACCCACATGTAATGCCTATTATGTTATCGCCCGGTTGTACGGAGTTGAACCGTTGTACACTATAAGTAATTGTAACGCTAGTTATCTAACTCGAGGTGCTTCACAGTTCTTGACGCGGTTGTACCCCGTTAATCAGTACATTTGCATGCCTGTGAGTTCTCGCGAACAGTTAGTTTTTTTTTTTTTTTTCCGCGACCGCGGAGATCCGGAAGATCGCGTTATGATTGTAAAGATTGCAACAGCTGCGCACGGCCTTGCAATAGCACCATCGAGTCTCTGGTCAATCCCGGTAGACTGTAATCATACACTTAACGCTGTCTTATTTTACACCTGACAATGCGTCCAATTTTACTTTTTTTTTTGTTTTTTTTTTTTTTTGTTGTTGTTGTAACTCTTTCGCTTTTGTACGCTTCGTTTTTCCAGACTTTCTCGACGAACATAATAAACGCGTTGAAAGAATGCCGCCGCGCAGTCACGTTGCGGCACGTGACTTTAAATATGAACAGACCGCGAGCGAACTATTTTATACATGCGGGTATATGTATACACTATCGTCGTCCCATTAGTTTGCTGCCAGATACAAAGGTTATCGTATTAATCCTTCGTGGCAACAGGGTTTTAGCTCAACAGAAGCAGCAGGAGTACGTCGCGTCGTACCTCCTCGTAATTAGTCCTCTCCCTCGAGCTGTGGATACTCTTCGCTTCGCTACGTTTCAGCGAGTCTACGCTACGATATAAACCAGCGGCAGGATTGCGCGCAGAAATTAACGGACCGTTGCATAATTTCCCTTTCATCGCGGAATCCTTACCCTCTGACGATTTACGAACGCTGATTGCGCGCGTATGAAAAGAAAAAATGAATAATATGTGAGACGAAGGACGCGCGCGCTTCAATAGACGAGAATTTTTCATGATTTTAATGTGTCTAACGACTGAAGGGAGAAAAAGAGAATCATAAAGATTCATTCTTCACTCCAGTTTTTTCAATTACCGCCACTCGTTATTATAAACGAGAATCAAGTACCTACGACTGTTTTGTGATAATGAAGTTTTCGAAATGTACTTAACACGGCACACGTGCACATTGGTTCAAAATTATATTTCGTAAATCACGTTTTTCGAGAATGAAAAAAAAAAAAATGTCAGCAGTTGGTAAAAACGGTTATTTGGACGTAATAAACATCGTCAAGTATTGTGAACATGTAAGATCGGAAGAATCAAAAGATCGAATAAAAAGCCTTTTAGCACAAAGGATTTTTATCATATATGACATTTGCACGATGAGACGGCAACTACGCGTACGGAAAATGCAAGATAACGGGCGATAGTGTGCTCCGTAACGCCCAAAGTCCCGTTGCTCGTGAACAAAGCGGTTCCGGGAACGTTTCGCGATCGCGGGGATCCATCTGTGCGCTACAAACCCGTCATATGCAATATAGAAATATGAAAATTCTACAGACAAAACTCCAATGGCCTTGCGTAATTATTTTTATTCGCAAATTTACATAACGACATTATCGACGGTTCCGCAACCCTCTCTGCATAGAGACTCCATAAATCATATAAATATTCATACAAGAAACAGCGGACGTTTATTATATCCCGACTGGCGCCGCTACCGTATCTCGTATTGCAAGTTTGCTATTTTATGAAATAACATAGCGTAGGTGTTGAAAAAAATGCTTAATGAACGGTGTTTAAAGTACTATAGTTAAAGCACAATACAGGGATATACGACAGAGTGCGACTATCGATCGATGTTTGTCCAATTGACGAACGAGAGGCTGATGTTTTCAAATTTCGTAATATGTCGCGCGAGCGCCTGCGACCGACGCTGCGACGATGCGTAATGCCGTGGCCTCGATAACGCGCTTTATAATAACGTCTGCAAGCGATGCCTGCCAGCATCATTGGCAGGTTAATAATTATGTATTAACGTGTCTCGAGTTTACTGTGCTCCAAACATCCACGACTATGTACTGTTCTCGATTGGCTCGTATTTAGAGAATGATTTATTATCACAGCACGCGGGAACGAGCCGCGAGACTCCTCTCTCGCTGCTCGACCGGTCCCGTTATCCCATATACCGACTACGAAAGAACCAGTTAATTCCTGTGCGATACAATTCGAGAATCCTTATTGAATAGATTTCGTTTGCATTGCCACATCGATGAACGAAGTTGTCGAGAGAGCCAATTGGCCATCGCGATCTTTTCATCCTCCATTAATTCGCGCAACTCGTGACCGATTCTCCGCGGCCAACACAATTTGCAAGAATAAAAGGGGAACACGAGGGACTGTATCTCGTGTGCGTCTCGCGAACTCTCGTCGAGCGACGAGAGTTACACTATCGACGAAAATATCCGCGCACGCGACGAGAGCCGGTCGAAGAGAAGGCAGAAATAATGGACCCTAATAATAGCATCCACCGACGCCACCGACCCGACGACAAACCCACTGCATTGTCCGAACCTTTACAGGCCATCGATAACCCTCGCTTTCCTCCAATGTGACTTCGAGCAAAACTCGTACGATACATTGCTTCGCTGCATTTATTATCGAAAACATATTTTAAGCTCAATCCCTAAAATAAGCGAAGTAGAAGCGAAGGAAATGCCTGTTAATAATAAGTGTATCGACACGATGAAAAAATCCAATTAAACGACATTCCGTCCCTTTTTTTAAAATTATTTCGAATATTTTACAAAAAATTTCAAATCGTCGTAGTAAACGGATAACGAATAAATTAATTCGGTTTAATGTTTGCATATCCTTGGAACATTAATCATTATATTACGTTATGACTTATATTTAGGGAGTGCAATGAATGATGATGATAATGAATGGGGTACATACGTAGGCCACGCGTACCGATGTAACTCGATGTTTCATTGTAATTAAAGTCGTACAATATAGATATAAGGTCTCCGCAATCGTGTAAGGAGAACAATTGAGACGACACATAAATCTGTGAGACAATGGCGTACAAAGTACAAGCAACACACGGCGCGGATCGTTTAGGATTAAAAAGGAGAACGAAAAAACGATAAAGATTAATAAAGAAAGACGAAGAGATCGGAAGACCGAAGATGCAACAGTTCCTTTATGATATAAAATACACAAGCGCGGAGTTATGAACAGTTATTTATCCGTGTCTTACCTGTGGTGTGCGCGAACATACAGGCAAAGGCCTTGGGCAATGCTCCCACGCAAAGTGGGGCCCCGCGCGAGCTACGAGAGCCCCGACGGAGTGAGACTCCGGGGCCGCTTTCTGGGCCGCAGCCTCGATGCCTTACTTCTTCGTCTTCTTCTTCATCGTGAAACGGCCTGAGATGCCCGCGATGCCCCCACACCCCCCGACAATAACTGAAACATGCACACTCGCGCGCATCGTCCAAGTTTCGTTGCGCGCTTTGATTCTCTCCGATGAACCAGCCAATGAGAACAGCGCATGCGCGGTAAGGATCCCTCCCGACCCGAGAATATGGGTCTTATCTATCGGTAGACATGTGCGCGCACGTGCATCCATATATATATTTCACATACCGGTGTTCCGATCCCGATATTAGCTCGAACTACGATACGGAGAACAGCGAACGATTCGCGAATACGAAGACGAAGAAATATTGATTTTTCGTCGGTGTCAAGAAATCGGAGGATCGGGTAAGTTCGTCGCAATTCTTTGTCAATTGTTGGAAGATAAGGGGCTGCTATTTGCACGCAACAAGCTTGGGAAATTGAAAAATTGTTATGGAATGTAATATTTCTCAAATGATTCAATTGCCATCCTAGCGACATGAAGGCTTCGCAAGCCGCACAATCTTGCGTTCACTGTTGTCCTTGTGTGTTGCGTATGACCCAGTTAATGAATTTTCTTGCACGCGCCCGGCTCGAGAAAGGTGGTTTGGCATACGCGCGGTACAATATTGTACCCGCAACCGTCAGGATTCAGATCGCGCGTTTGCCGAGACTTATGGTTGTGCAAAATTGACTCACACGTTGAGAGACACGAGACCCTTTCGCCGACGCAGGCTCTCGAAACCTTTGTGATACATTATATACAACCGCAAAAGTTTTCACGCTCTCGGGTTTTCAATACGCAAGAGAGTGTTCAAGTGAACAGCAGCGGGTGTGCGCGCGCACACAAGAAACATATGTCGCACAGTCCGCGAAGCGAATAATACTATACCATAACCTTACCCGCTGGTCTTGTCGGCGGTTAAGTAATCCTCCGCAGGCTCCATAACAACGCATAAAATTATCAGTGAATATTGAAAATGTCATCAATTGTCCAAACCAAATACTTTTATCAAAGTTTGTGTATATACGGGAAAAAAAAGTTCACTATCGCGAGGTGTGTCTGGTGTATCATGATAAAGTACTTTTGTTCCTTTTTATTTCACGCTGATATAAATCGAGATTACGAATACACAGCATACATTTGCCACAATACCACAAAACTAAACTAAACTTACGTAGAAAAATCTTATAAAAAAATCTCGAATTAAATCGCATTCGCGATCCGTTTATGTTCGTTGTAACCTCGTCGTATGCATTGGACGCGGTCGTGTTATTTCTGGTATTGCAAACGAATTCTTCGTATCGAATATGCAAGAATATATCGCTAACGACATTGCGCGTGTTCCGTGTCAATATGACCGATCGAATTCACGGTCAGTGTGTCACGATTCGATTCCATAATTGACAAGGCGACACGATGCGAAGGACCATCGGTACGATTGGCTCAGTTGTGTTAAACCACAAACGATAACTTAGCGGGGCAGCCGACACTGATTTGACACGTCGCTGCACAAGTTATTCAGAGAGTCAGCGAGTGAGAGGTTTATTCTCGATTGCGGATCGACGGATAATGAGACGCCATACCAAGCGGGAGGGGGGCGGGGGGGAGAAATATGTTTGCACACGCGATGAACCCGCAAAAAGACGAACGCCGAGGAGTCGTGAGAGAGGGATTGACCATCTTAATCTACAATATAACGAACTCGTGCATCGAACGTCGTTTGCTCTCTTTAACGATCGCACGAGGCCTCTCCCGTTTCAAGGCCAATTCAAATATGTTACACCCGCATATGGGACACGGATCTCGCGTTACACGCTGGTAGAACGTAGGGTCGGCCGGTGGTGGTACCGCGTACCGCAAGGTCAGCGTTAGATACGATCTATCGGGCAGCAACGCGAACGCCCGCGGTCTGACAGCCAAGGCGCCCGCGCCTCAGTCAGACACGCTGCACTTACATTATATTATAAAGTAAAATCGTGAAAAATCTCGAGTTAAACCATGACGCGTTCCAGATTGCTTCGAATATCCGCGAAACGGCATCTCAACGATGCGATACGATGAAAGATTCATTTATTTAAAACCAATGAAACGATATGACCCGCCAGTAATATGTATAGTAATAAACATTGTAATTTCCATCGGTATCGCGTGTCTTTATTATACCAACTGACATTTGACACATAGCGTAATGACATCGTTTAGCGAAAGTACATATATATCGCTGTGCCCAATGATATCCTTTGAATTTTCCCGACGCCGGTGTTACGCCTCGAAGGCAGAGTATATTAAGCTCGTTGTCGGGTCGTAGATATAACCGGACTGATTCGTCCTGCATATACTCCTTCTATTCGCAATTTTGCATGCACACACGCACTCACGCGCATGCGCACACACGCGCGTTAAGTACGAGTGGCCGGCCGGCTAACTAAATCGATGCTACCGGGAGGGACTGCGAAGCTCAAGCTACCCTACTTTAATATTCATTAATCATTCGATTAATCGTACCAAACGCGCGAAGTCTCAGTGTGGCCGGTATTACCACGAGCGGCATTGATATCCCACCGCTAGATCACAAATTAACGCTTGCCGAGGCGAAACTTTCCATCGGCTCTCATTGCGGGCGTACGCGCGCGAAACGAATGATTTAGCGACATCGGTCGATGCATCAACATCGCCGCGGCGTTCATTGATCTCTCTGTAAAACGAGAAGAACGGAGCAAGTCTTCGTCCTCGAGAGAGTCACGATCCTCTTGTTCTTTTTTCTCAAACGCCACATTCGCGCGACTAAAGTGTACGCGTCGTTTAAACGAGGAAAGAGAGAAGCCGAAGAAAATCGAAGAACGGAGGACTATGACGGGGATCGCGGTGGCTTCTTATCATGACGTATGGTAAGTCCTTCCCCTTTCGCTGTAAGATTCTCGAAGACTCGAACATCAGCCCCCGGGGGGGAGAAAAACGGATCGAGCGAGAGATGGCCACTGGCAGAGACGCATTACCTGCCGCCTCCCGAGGACGGCGATCTACGATCCAAAGGGTTACCCTGACACGACAATGAGATTAGAACGCCCCCAGTCGTCAAGAGACTCAACCTGTATTTTCCATCGAACCTCTCCTGGATTATCCAATTTCGTTATTTTATAGTCAAGCTTTAGAATTGACACGTGACAGCGACGATTTCATCGCGACATTATAAAAAATTCGAAGATACGTGAAACATCGAATTTACGAGAAATTTTTTTTTTTTTTTTTTCTGACTTCAAGTCAAGAGTATCTGCGTCACGTTGGAAACAAGTTTTGCCATCGATAAACAGATTTCATTTTATAAAAAAAAATAAATAAATTTTTATTCGATTTTTTTTCGAGTCAGTAGAGACAATGAAAAAACGAGATGAGAATGTGCTGTGAATTACTACATAGACGGTGAAAGAACCGGACCACCGGCGCCTCGATAAATCGGCGCCTCGATGTCACACGTGGTAACTTTACGCGTCCAGCCGCACGCCCGTACGTCCGGGTCTCCGCGGGTTTGTACATCGATTCAAACAACAGCTACAAATGCGGGGGAGAAAAATAAAACCCCTACCGTCACTCTCTCGTGTGCGCTGAAACGAGTCGACCGAAACCCCCCCCCCCCTGTGTTTTACTGCACTACTTAACGACTACCAGCATCGCACAAGGCAGCAGCAATGGAAGCAACAGCATCCGCGGCTAGCTTTGGATAACCATTTGCTTCGGGAAGAGACATTACTGCCGAACCATTAGGCTGCACTCGCGTTCTCGGTTCGCTCTTTCGCTCACGAAGATATCGTCTGCCTGCCGGCACTGCTCCGCAGTTGGGATAGGGTTACCGGTCCCATTTTCGGACCGAGAACCCGGGCTAACGGCAACACGCTTTTAGTACTCCTTTTATCTACGAAGACGACGACGATGTGACCCCCCTTCGTCATGAAAACCAGTCGCCTCGTCAATTCGAAAATCCATTAACCCCGTCTAACGGGAATAAGATTGAGAGTGTCTTTGGAAGTCGACACAAACTTCGTTGAGAAAATTTTGATAATACATTTTTTTTTTTTTGCGAAGAACTTGAAATTACAGCTTTTACATAGCGAAGTACACTCATCATCTGTTTGGTAATTGTTTAATAAATCGTAACGCAAAATGATTTGCGTTACCAGAAAACATTGGGCAAAACGACAAAAGCTCTGCCCGACCGCGCGGGGGCTTTACAAGGTGATAAAAACGAAAGATCGTAGATCGCGACTGCGTAAAATACAACTTAGCGGTCTCAGCTGTGATCTGGATAAAGCGAAAAGTACAATTGCGAAGTGAAAGAGATTTGTCGAGATTTGTTCTTCGGTTCGGTTGTCTCGCGAGTTGAGACAAGGAATCTATGGACAAACGTGTGGCGATCGGCAAAGAGAGCGATTGGCAGTACACACGAGCGCGACTATCGTTAATCGAGCGGTGACTTGGCGCAATTGGATCGAACCAACCCTCCTCCTTCTTCGACAGTACACTTATTCCACACCGTCTCCTCATTCTCCTCTCACGAAATTCCACTGTGCAGTGACGCATAACACGTGCGCGCTGGCATCGAACGATTTGCATATTTGAAAGTAAGAGTCGAAGACTCTTGGAGTTCGGCGAGTCGATAATATAAAATTTATACCGCGAGAATCGGGTTTAACAAATATATTCGAATCGTACAAATTCTGCGGCGTCGTAGATCCCTTTTTCGCAACTCTGCGAATGACGAAACACCGATCAAGTTAACAATTTTTTTTTTTTTTCTCTTCGTTCAGTAGAACGAAGTTTTGGCTGAATATCATGTCGCGTTCGTGCGGAGATAAAATTATGCGGAATAAAAAATAAAATAAAAATGCGATAGGCGACTCGAGAAGCCGGAGAGAACAGCGCGTACCGAAAAGTCCGAAGATCTAAGTACAGGACATGGGATCGCGGTAACACGAGAGGGCCACCAACATCGTGGGTCGTCTCCGGTTTCGAATTTGTCCCAAAGTAATTAAAACCCTCAAGGGAACGTAGATAAATGCCACACGCTAAGGATACGGCAATGAAAATAGCACAACGATCGAATAGCTTTACTGTACGTATCTTGGCGTCGTATGGGACATAAACGAAGATATATAGAAAAACGACATCGATGTTTCGAAATGTTGAAAAAATTTCTAGAAAGATAAATAAATTTTTTTTCAAACCACTTTTTTCGATGTTTTAAATGATTTCAAGTCATCTGATGTGAACATTTCGAAAACAATTTTTTTGCGAAAACAAAGCTTTCTTAATGAGAAAACAAAAACAAGAAAACTAAACGTAAGAATACGTTTATCAAAGGATGGATACAGATGTAGCGATGAACCATAAACGTCGCAATAGCTATGTGTAAAACGGGTTATATAAATATGTAAAATAAACACATCGTAAACTAACTGTCTTGGGAACTGAATAAATTCGTTGGGGATAAATGCGAGTATGCGAACAGAGAGAATGAGTAAAAAATCGTAATGGATGTGAGGGTAGGGTTATCACGGAACGCGGACAATTTCACGGATGTTGAGTCTCGGGACTCGAGAACTCATGGCGAAGTCTCTCGGTTCTCTATGGCAGTCTATGTATTGAAGCTATCCGGCCTCCTAGAGAGTAATTAGCATATATTCTCACAATAAACTAAATGCTCTCATCTGCGGTTGTTGCGTACGTATCGCACGATTCTCGTTCGAATAACGCGAAACGTTTCACGGCTGTATGGGGTACAAAGCGTTAAATACTTCGAAAAAATGCGAGTTTGCATAATCGGCAAGTGCGGTAACGAACTATCGGGCGATTATTCGAGTTGTAGAGAAGGAATGTAAGCGCACATAGTTGCTGTTCGTATTATATTTTTTTTCGAGGAATAGAGTAAACTTAACGCATTCGTAAAACGAAGAGCGTTACAGTTGAAAAAGACGAGTGTATTCGTGTTCTCACGGTGCACCTGGATAAGAAGACATCGAGGTTTTGTGAGTTCTTCTACGAGTGTGCAACAGAGACGGACAAAGACGAAATCTTGAAACGAAGGGAAGTATTATAATTAGAAAAGCCACCTGTTGAACCACGTTTGGCTGTTCAGGTGGGGCACGTGATGTCACGTGCGACTTCGAAGACCGTTACCCGACGATGGTGCGCTGAATTGTATGCATAGGAAGCGTCCCTCCGTCTCGATTGTCTTCGTATCGGGTAGCCCTTGCCTCTCGGTTCGCTATCTCGAACACGATGATCACGTGTGCACGCGAGTCTCGTGTACAATAAAGAAATAATATCGAAGACTTGTTTCTCATCGATTCGTTGCGCGCAACGCGCATGCGCCGTTGCTATCAATTCAAATTTTTCTTTCGCCTTTAATTTATGTTTTATCATTATTTTTATATATGTTTCGTGTTCCTACGCACTTTGCACGCACTTCGCGGTATACATTTTTTATTAATTAAAAAAAAATTAAATTTCACGTCTTGCAAAGCCAAATGATAGAAGGTACGAGCCGCGGCACGTCCGATCGTCTAAATAAAGAAATATCTACGTCGATTACGTTTTTCGTAATTTCACGCGATCGTGGGATCTTGTGATCCCAAAGAGACTCGGGAGGTATACTGCAAAGTATCTTAAATGCACAGATATCCTCTGAGTAACGTGTTCCAATCTAAGGTTCAATCGTTCTGACGAAGCCACTCACGCTTGTGGTTGGCGTCGACGCCGCGGACACACTCGACTTTACCAGTAATTAAAGCCACTTATAGTAACAGTGGTGCAAGAGTCACGCTCCGTTCTTCCGCGAGATGTTTCTACGAAATGTTCGCGATGCAACGAGAAAGCAAACGCTCGCTTGGGGGGGCTACACTCGGTATATTCACAGAGAGAACGAGTGAATGAGAGTAATTCGTAAACTCAATGATGACGAGGGCAGTTCGGCACTACACTCAAACCCCAAAGAGCGCTAAAGTGTACGGGAGGAAAAAAAAATAAAAAATTGTCTCGCCAAAGGGTGCACGGGGTCTAGACGCAGTTATCTCGAAGTGGCTAATTGAATATATTCCGGCGAGGGTCTCCTCTACTTCGTTCTTAAGTCGCTAAAAATAAAATTATCGTTTAACACAAGAATTCTTTCATGAAGTACTGTTTTTGTTTTTTTTTTTTTTTTTTGCTTCCTATCTAAATTTAACTCTCGTAAGAATGGTCATTTGGCGATCGTCGAGATGAATCCCGAATTAGCATGAAGCCGCGCGCGTGGGTAACGATTCACCTCGCGCCATGTAGGTACTTGGCGAAACGCGCTTGCGGGGCCTCATCGCGCATACGTGTACCACAACTCTTTCGATTTCACTGACTCGAAGCACGAGGCTCGTACGAGCGCGGATGGGATGTGCGTGCATCGTTCGTGTACGCTTATCTCTTGGCTCTGCTTCTATACGGTTGCTCAAGGAGCTCGCCGTTGGATGCTGGGACTCTCGTGAAATGACGGCGATTCACATGCGGCCACTAAGTGGCCGACGCCGCGGCGCTCTTCAATATAGATTCGTTTCGCATTCAAGTTCATAAATTTATGTACTCGGAACAATTACCATAATTGCCATCGCCATGCCGACTTGCTCTCTCGCACTCGAACGCGACGCTTGGAATTGCGGCAATAGGAAGCTACATGGAATGTCAAGGTTCTCGTTGCGCCCGCATCCCGACGGAATATTTTCTTTCCCCTGAGAATTGTTCTATATAGCTTTAGCTATTCGAATCAATGATTACTACTAATTTTTATTTCTATGCGAGAGGCATACGCCGTATTGAGTCCATCAAGCAATTTAGCACATGAATCGAGAAGCGTTCTGTGAAAATTACAGAAAATACGACGAAATTTAAATGAACGAAAAATAATATTTCTTATGATGTAAAATATAGTAGTATTATGTAATTACATATATTATATATTATACATATATATATATGCATTTTTTTTAACTCTGTGAAAAAAATATGTTATGAAATAAAAAAAATTTTGAATCCGAAAATTTTATTTTTATTTTATAAATAAGAAAAAAATATGACACGTTTTAAGAGCGGCATCACGAGTGACGAAGTGGAAATGTGCGTAAATCGTCACGTCGCCGGGCGACGAAAGCTTTTATTCATGACATTAGCGATCTGCAGTATCCGCGAGGGCAAGAGAAGAAAAAAAAAAGAGGAAACGATGGTTGAGTGGATCGGAGAGCTCTGCGCGATGATGGGGTCTCTGTGGGTTGATTAAAAATCCCCGAGACGCCAGCACCACGTCCGTTGACGACGCAACGTTGCACACACGAGTGCATGTTCGCGCCCCCGTAATGATGACAAATGACTGCGTTAATCATGTGACAGTGGGGACGACTTATACGCGCGGTCAACATAAGCCGCGCACTCCCTGGAGTGCGAGACCTCAGACTCCAACGTAACGCGGCGCAGGGCAAACGCGTGTCTTTTCATTTAAATCGCGTAAAGATAAGCACATGATGAAATACTTTAAAAACACCAAAAAAAAAAGATGTTCTCGATAATTTTTTTTTTTTCAGATATATTTATCAAAGTCGCGAATAATTTTTGTAACAATTGCTTATTATCGATCTTAAGCATAAAATCACTGCGTAAAAAAGGAATTTCTGAAATCTTTATTTATTCTTAACTTCCGCTCGATCAATAATGAAACGTTAATAGTCACTTCGTGATAACAATTGATTTCATGGAAATTTCAATTTTAAAACCACGAAAAATCGAATTTAAATAGATAGATTCAAAGGATAAAAATAATCAACAGTGATAATCAAAGAATATCCGAATCGAAAAATGCTCGACATCAAAGCTATCTAATTTCCATTGTCTGCCCGCGAACGTTCCAAGTCCAACTTCCGGAATTCTCACGAGAAACCAGATCCTCGTTCTTTCGTTTCTCTCCATTTCCCCGCTTTTGTCTCGAGGCAAGCATACAATTACGCAATTAACGGCGACACGTTCGCAGGTCAGACGAGAGTTCAACCGTCCCGATCGTTGTTGGGTAATCGAAGCTACGGTCACACGGCAAGAATTCTTGGAGATGCTCTTCGTGTGCCGGATGCGGAATCTCATTGAAACTCGTAAATTACGCTCCAATAAAGTAACGATATGGCTTTTTTGCTCTCCGAGGTCAACGACCGTTTGTGACCATTTTTAACGATCCGATCCAAACGCGTAAGATAAAGAGATAAAAAAAAAAAAAAAAAATCGGAATCGAAAGAGTGAAAAGATTTCCTGACCTTGCATTTGGCCCATGAGTTCCCCCGCCGTAGATGTGCTCAACGCCGCAGGGTTGCACGAGACCCGCACGCCGACGGGCGACGAGGCTATGTAACGATCGCGAGACAATTTTACACCAACGACGCTTATACAATACTCGTGGGCCGCGTGTGTGCCAAAGAGGGTCGAAGAGGAGCTTCGAAGGGTCGTCAAAAACTCGACGTATTCACGTGTCTCGCCGCGAACCGTGGCAGTGGCTTTGTCTCGTTCGTACGAGCAAAGGCTCTGTCCGACGTTCACGAGACAGACGATCGAACAAAAACCAGAGACGATAACTCCTCGGATCAAAGGATTTCTTCTATACTCGGTCGCTTGCAGCATCATTTTCTTCATCTTATTAATGCTTTCTTACACTCCCCCCCCCCCTGTTAACAATTTTTTTATTTTATTTTTTATTAAACGCGATATTCGTATTGTAAAGATACAAGTATGTAGTTTATATCGCGAACGTAGGTGAGCCTTGCGTGCACCGCAGGCGTAGGTGGCTTCGACGAGGACGCGAGCTCTGGCAAAGACTATCGGAGAGTCATCGTATGAAGATGTCACGGTTTGACAGGGCCGACAATGGAGTATAAATTACTGGTGGCACAAGTGCACGGGGTGTATCGTCGCTCGGCATCTACGTGGCTCCTCGCCCTCTCTTTCTCCTATATACGTATCTCACTCTTCGTCCTGCACGAGTAGAAGTTGGACGGCGAGCACGTGGCGGTGGAGGAATTGAAGGTGGAGGAAGACGCGAAGACGAGGGCCCCAAGCCGGACGATCAGTTTGCTACGGCAAGGAGTACAGCCAACTGCTGTTGGGCAAAGAGGGGATGAGGATACGGAAAGGAAAAGCACGAGGTGCACGAAGACGACAACGACGACGAAGAAGACGACGACGATGTTACTACGGGGCGAAAACTAAGACGACGAGCGGCCTTCGTTCGCTCGGGATCGCCGATAGCAGGATTAAAAAAAAAAAAATTTAATTTTATTTCACTCTCGCGTCCACCTCCTATTTCTCTGCATCGCGTTCCACGATAAAGCGGAGGTAAGCCGGACGAGAGGGAAGGTGGAGAAGAGGCTATATTCGATCGAGCGAACGCCGCGGGATTCTTGGAACGCCTACGGGGCACTTGACCCTTCTCTTAACGTCCGAGTCGGATCCTCGTGCATGGGAGTCGTGCGCGAGGGCACAGGACCTACGAGGTTCCCCAGGCTCACGATAATCGACCTTCGGTGCGACCTTAGACGACGATGCAGGGGAACGGGGCTCTTTCTTCCTTTATTTTTACCTATGCTTTTTTTTTTTTTTTTTTTTTTTTTACAACACAATCTTCTTCGCTCTTCTCGACTCGTTTCTTCTTCCCGAGAGAATTTCAAGCTGCAGGGTTTGATTGAACCTATCAAAGTCACTGAAACGATCCATACTTGGCGGTAGAAAAAATTCATTTAATTCAATTACGTTAACAAAAATTAATGAGTTTCTTTTTTTTTTTTTTTTTTTTCGCGTTCGCGAAATGTATTCCAACGTTTGTGATAATTATAAAATATGTAACTGCGCGTTTTTGTAAACGTCGCGAAGTTTCTCGTCGGCAAAAAGGTGGGAGAAAGAAACTCGACGAATGAGGATTATTTCGCGGCTACCTCCGTGGCTAAATCATGGATAAATCACGCGCACGCGCGCGCGTGAATATATGCGCGAGACAGATGGGACAAAAAATGAGAGTGTCAACTCGATACGAGTATAGTAATACAAATAAGAGAACCATTGAAGTCGACGAAGAAGCTATGTTCATCGTTGCGAACCTTTTATTATACGAGGGAACCGCGAAGCAAACGCCACGGCGTGGGTAGTCTCGATGTCGCAACGTATCTTCAAGAGCGTCCTTCCGTCCCACCGAGTTGAAAAGCGAATCCCTCCCCCCTCCCTCTTGCCCTCTCGCCCTCCTCCGTTCGGACATTGCAATTAATTAACGCGCATTACATAAAGCTTCTCCAATTTGCATAATTGAAGCGAGAGCTCGTTGGATGGTCTCGGAGTGCATTCATCATTGAGACGGAATCTCATCGATTATATTACTTGTATAGCGGTAAGAGACACGCTTTAGCGTCACGGCGACGAGCGATTTTAAATGAAGTAAAAAGTAACACAGACACACACAGACTGTCGCACGAAAGAATCGACACCACTCGTGTTTATTTCTTGTCGAAATGAGAGCGAACATATGCAACGAGTTAAATTACGAAATCGGCCGAAGCCGATGAAGTCCGGACAAATATAATTCCGTAACATTGCTGAAATAATTTTTTGCGAGATTTAGACACTGACTACGATGTGAATCTGTCGTATTTATTTCACGACTATTTTTTTTTTTTAATAAAAAGAAATCATTCATTTTTCAACTCTACGATGGAGATATGGGGGCAAAAACATGTCTAACTTTGGGTCATTGATTTGCGAGTATCTGTAACGTAAAGTAACCTATAAAGCATATACCGTATAACCAGATATTAGAAGCGATTTTTTTCCACTTGAGACTTTAGAGTTTCAAGTATCAGGATCGGTAGAGTTCAACAGGAAAGTGCATCGATACTATAACGGTGCATTATACGAAGTGCAACGAGCGGCGTGCAGCCTGCAAGGAAATGAGCTTTCCACATGATTCAACGTGATATCGATGCGTGTGTATTGCGTTTACGAAAGTGTTCGGGGACCAAGCGGCACGTTCACCGGGGTGAACCCATGCGATCGAACTACTCGATTTTAACTCAATCTACCATTCGCCGCCTGTGTAATACGTGCCGATCTATCGACTGGCTACCAGCGTGTCGGCGGCTCCTTCGAGACTCTTTCGATAGGAAAATATATACGCGACGTGATTACGCAATTCTATCGACCGGTACAAGCGCACGGAAATTTCTTGTATACTTCGAGTTCGAGTTCGCAAAGCGAACGCGTTGTTGCATTGCATAAGAAATGATTGCAAATGTATCACGTCTCTGTCTATTGGCGACTCCATAGTTGGGTTCGGCCGAAAGATTGTGATTGTGTGAAACTGCTTAGGGAAGCTTCAGCGAGGTGCAGCGGTGAGGATTGGTCGTACGGTGCGCGGGGTGCGCGGGCAGGCTGCGCGCAAGAGAGAGGTCCGCATCTCGTCATCCCGAACGCCTTGCTTCGCGTCACGCGCGATCTTTTCGATCTTTTATTTCTAATATCTCAAATACTAGACGATGAATCGGTTCGAAACTTTAATATGCACCTTCGCAAAACATTTTCTTTTTGCAGATCGATTTTTTTGCCACATAATTTTATCCAGTTTTTCATAAAGACGCTTAAAAGCAGCTGTTCTTCCATACTGCTAATGTTAAATAACTCAACTTCAACGGTGAATATCTTAGAAACGGAACGGCCAATCAATTTCAAATTTTTTGTTCATTTCAAATATTTCGAATTCAAATTTTGCAGATAAAATATTCTATCATTCATTACATTAAATGAATTTTGTCATTGTAATTAAACGAATTATATTAATTAATTAAATGCAATTTAATTGAATTTAAATTTCAACATTACAGATATTAATACGGAATACTTGTGTACGCATTACTTGCACCTTTCGGGACCGATACATCGCTGTAAATATAGTTTACTTTACGATCTTTAAGTCTGCAGATAGTCGGATAGATAAATATATTTTTTACGATCGGACTACAGGCGACAAACGGTAGAGAAATCAGGGAGAAGAATATCGCTGTACATAAGAATTTATCGATAAACGTGAGCGAATTGAGATTTACAGGTTGGATATACATTCCTTCGTGTTCATATCCCCCGGTTAGATAACGATTTAATTATCTCATCGGTAAGATCCACAGGCGGGATGTGCAACCTTCGGGAGGTCACGGTGAGGTAACTCACGGGCGAACGGCTGCGGAGGTCAATGACGCCCACCACCAAGAGTCATCTACTCTTCTCCCCCTTGTAGTTCTCCTTCTTTCTTTCCTTCCTTTCTTCCTTCACCCTCCTCTTCTACTTCTTTTTTATCTTCCGCTTCTTCATCTTCTTCTTCATCGAAGGTACAGAGGGTTCGGAAGGCGATGAGACTCGCCACGAGAAGAGACTCTGTTTCGTTATTAATTAGTATCGCCGACAAGAGTCAGCCGACTATCGTAGAGGCAAAGGAAGAAAAGAGCGCCGAGTCCTTCTACTACTCGATGACGAAAAAAAAAAAAAAAAAAAAAAAAAGAAAAAGTCGACTGAGTAGAGGAAAAAGGTTTCTTTCGAGAACTTATTTCCCCCGATGAATAAAAACGAAACGCCCAGGCGTCGACGATGAATTCTCGGGAAAACCGCAGAAGGGATTTCTTCGTCGGTATTGTATATCCCCCTCGTGGACTTGTTCCTCTCTGCTCAACTCGGCAACGAGCTGTATTTCCGCTCGTGCATGTCGCGGCAAGAGTTCTCGAAGAGAAGCTCTTCTCGCCTCCCCCGATACTCCCGGAGCTCGTTCTCGACGCTTCGTCCGCCTTTCCCCGAAGACTAGATCTTCGACGCCTGATTTTCTTCAAGGAATTCAGTGTCGCGCTCAGGCGTACTCTCGATCGCTCGAGCGCTTATACATTGCCGCGGGGAAAGGCGTTAAAACAGCACTATACGTCATATCTCGTCTCGTCAATAAAATCGTTTCATTACGAGTACCAATGTATGCATGCATATTGCTGTGTCCAGTGAATAACTGCGGAATATCCAAGACCGCGGCGAGTCGTAAAATTAAAGTTCGATTAATGGACTGCAAAGTGTTTTTTAACGATAATTTCATCGGAACTGCGCGAATTTAATAATTAAACATACGTTGATTGATAATATCATGTATCGGAGAAACATTTTGCCGGAAAAGTAATACGAGTTTACCTTTAATTTTTCGTTAAATTGATAAAAAATTTTAATTACTAAAAAATGCAACATGTTTTGGATTTTTTTTTTTTTTTTTTCCGATCTGATCTTTGCGAATTCTCGACATTCTTTACAATGAACAGAGTTTTGCACAGCGAAAGTGTAATGTGTGTAAAATAATGTTAAAATTCTCGAGAGATAGACAAGCGGCGTCGACCAGCCGGCGCGACGTCGAAGCCTCTAGGCGCCGGAGATCCGCGAGCTCCTCCTCGCCGATGCCTCTCTCTATCGTCGACGAACTTGCTGGCGCGGCTGGGCGTGCTGCGAAACCCGAAGAGAAGAGAGCGCGCGCGCGCGCCGAACGAAAGAATAACGAGAAACAAAGCTCCCTCGGTGTTTGATGCACGGACAGTGCCCCATGCCATAGCAATAGAGCTGCTGGAGGCTTGAGATCTCTCGCGTCAAAGCCGCACCTACGGGCGCCGCGCGGTGCACCGCCATCGAGTTCTGCATCGTTATATTGTCAGGAGGGGAGAGAGAGCCTTTAATTATTACGCCGATTAATTATGCCGGAACGGTGCGATATACAACGCGGCGCTCGCTCGCTTGCCGCTTATTAATAGGAGGGCAGTGTGCCGCCAACGATCTTTATGTACTTTGTTCTCAGACATTTGTATATGTATACCTATATCTAAACGGTATTTTGCAATCGTTTACCAATAATTTGAATAAATAGATGAAATAAAAATCAGAGACGATCTTTCACATTGTCAGCAGCATTATCACCGATAAATCGTCGTGTCGACTGATCTCGCAATTGGATTACACAATTCGGTTAATATAGCGTTTTAGCGCAACGTTTTAGTGCAATTGTCGG
The DNA here is from genome assembly GCA_963971235.1 of Cryptus armator. Classification (NCBI taxonomy): domain Eukaryota; kingdom Metazoa; phylum Arthropoda; class Insecta; order Hymenoptera; family Ichneumonidae; genus Cryptus; species Cryptus armator. The sequence goes on from OZ020236.1 coordinate 10,936,876, forward strand.
TAATTATTATTTGCACTGAATTTCAAATGAAACCATTAATTTGAATTAATTTTATTCGGAAACCGTTAATTGAAATTAATTTTTTTTTTAATTAATAGAAATTTATTATCTCGCCGCGTCAATGTAGCTTCGATCTTTTCGATGCGCCTGAGAAATTTTCACGGAGGTGTATCAAACTCCGCGATCTATTCAGTTTCAATGACCATTCAGAAAGGGGGATGGAGATGAGAATAGCGGGCAGTCGAGTGCAAGATAACCATTAGCCGAAACGGTATAAAGTTGAGTTTTGTTTAAACCGCAGGGAGAGAGGCGACGAGGGGATTGATATACAGAACGGACTATGTAATGCCCGCTATTTATTTCATCGGCAACCATACAACATGCGGACGTGCCGTATATCTATAGTATATAGTAGCCATATAAAGACACATAGAAACTAAGTCCCAATTCGCGCAGCTGTCTCGCATTGTCGGTGATTCCCGTTTGAGTGCCGGCCTCTCGTTTATCTATGTGTGCGTATATACATATATATATATATATATCAGTATACGAACCATCAAACGCGATATACTCAAAGCCCCTATACGTTTGTACACTTTATATTGTGTTGCACAATGCACTGTGGCAAGTTGGATTTTATCGCGGAACGATCGAGAGACCGCCGGTTGCCGCCCATCACGACACAGTTAACCGAGAGAGGTTGCTCCACTAACATTTACGACGAGAGACTATCGTCGGGGTTTGTCGTTATCTCTGTCAAACTCTAGTCGTTCTACCGTATGCCATAAGGGAATTATAGTTGCAATAATAACGTAGGGGCCGTACCAGAGGGCAAAGCGAGAGCGCGCAAGGTAACCCTCGACTCTCACCCGCGCCGCGACCCTCGGGGGCCTAGCGGCGTGTCGCTGTAGCAAATTTTATGGACACAGATTCCTCCGACTCTCTCGCCCGCTTTGCCTGGTACCGTGCAAAATCTGTCGCCAGGAAGTGTGACGAGGCGTCGTTCTACGCGCGCGCTTCAATACGATCCATTCACTCGCTAATTTTTCTTTCGCCGCGAAAGCGAAATTGTAATTCGCGGTTAACGTCTTCCACGGTAAAGTCCGCCCGCGGTAACGCTTGGAATTTGTTTCTTTTTTTTTCCCGAACGTACACAATATAAAAATCAATGTTGAAAGGAATGGGAGATGAAATTGCTGACCAGCGATGGGCTGTTTTTTTGCTTTTGGGAATTTCAATAACAAGCTATTGGTATGGAAACCCGTGAAACGCGCATAATTTTCGATGATAAATAGATCTGTGCGAAGGTTACGACGACTTTTTTTTTTTTTTTTTTTTTGAGGTACATGAAGATCAAGGTACAGTCTTCTCATTAATTCTGTTTTATTTATCACTTTTAACATTTTTTTCGAAGTTTGTTTGCAATGCGAAACGTTTGCAGAACGAATTTCCCCCGAGATATTTTACTGGGGGAGAGAGGTGTAACGAGACACCGCGAACTAAACGAGAAACACCTTGTAAACGTCATGCGCGCAATGTTGTTATTCTTCGCAGTATTCTGATGCTGTGGATCAGCACGGGAATTCCAAGTCGAATGTAAATGTCTCTGTCACTTCGCGCAATAAATCCGAGTCTTTTTAGCGTTGACGGGACGATGCTGGTTCCTCGTCTGCTGCACCTTCCGGTCTTGTTGACGGGTGGGCACAGGCTTTCGCTTCGATTATCCGTAACTCTATGTGTAGTCAAAGTCATCCTGGAGAGTCTCATACTCTCGATCTCTCACCGCGCATCAAAAATTCGTTAGGAAAGTTCTATCGGCTTTGTTCAACGACCGGACATAATTATGCAAATGAAGTTAGAAAAAACGGCCCGAATCGCAAAGATAGAGGTTATGTGTTTCTGTGAAAAGTAAACACTTTTCAATACGAGGAACCTATAAGACGGATGTGATTTCGTCGTGTAATATACAGCCGATATACAGTGCAAATGGTGATTCCGAAAAAAAAAAAAAAAAAAAAACGTATACACAGATATCATATTCTTATAATTATTCACTACTCAAAAAACACCTCGAACTCGTCTCAAATAATTTCAATAACAATAACGGCAATAATCAATAATAATAATAATGATAATAAAATAATGCAATTTTTTATTTTTATGTATTCTCCGATATACTTGTATACCTTTTCCCCCGCGTTTTTCCGCAATTTCCCGAAGTCCCCTTTCCGTTACGTCAAAGACGAAAATGGATTGTCTATGAAACCGTAAAGGGTTGACTTACCACATCCTGTCCCCGTTAATGCAATCATTGTATCGTTCGCAATAAAAGTTGAACCTATAACTCACTGATTTGTATTAGAGTTATCGCTCTAAAATCAAATGAGTGCGCAGAACGTGTACAGTTGGTATGTGCGCAGAATGCCCTCCCGTTCTCCGTACTGCTGATTACTGAATTACCAAAAAAAAAAAAAATTAAAAAAATGAACAGCGTGAGACCGACACACCCTTCGGTTATGCATATACAAGGTTTGCCCATATACGACGAACGCCATGGAGCGCCAGCAAGGGTTACAGGATTATTGCGATCGCGCGCGTGACGCCAAAGGCGCCGATCTTCGTTACAAAAGAGACAAATTGCGCATTAGCTAAATGTCAGGTCAGGGCGCCGCCGGTAGACAACCGGGATGCTGAGATATCTCGTCTGCACGTTTTGAAACGCGAAAGTCTCGGCTGTTGTATGAACTTCCATGTGTGTCTACACGTCGCCCAGAACTTGTGCGCCGTACACATTGCATATTGCATATCGTAAGTTGCATTTTGCATATCGTATTTGCAATAACTGAAATATATTTATTGCCAATGGGACCATTCGTCTCCATTTGTCATTTATTTTTCACTTAAACACGCGAAGAAAAAAAAAAAAAACATTATTTTTCTTCTGTCGGACAATCTTTGAATAATATTGCGCCTTGACCTCCCGCACCAAATGGCGAATACTCTCGCCATCGGGGCCCGTGAGTCTCTGCTGACTATCCTCTCTATCTTGTGCAGTGTCGTAATTCCCGGCTTTATTTATTCTCTCTTTGGCCATTCGCTCGTAATTTAAAGCTCCGATAGTAACGCGTGACCGGGACATTTAGATCCAAGCGAACTAACCGGCACAACGTGCGCGACAGCGCGGGTGCAATTTGCGAGACTGGTGTGCATACACACGTGACGTTGCGCATACACTCGCAAGCACACGGATTCAGCTTTCCGCAGAGGAATACGAGGATACGGTTGCATCGAGGGTTTCTCTCTCAGCCCCCCTTCGGTACATCTCGCGTGGCTCGTTCACGGGCGCCTTTTCGAGAACGAGAAGCTCGTAATGGCGCGTGACGAGAACATTTAGATTTCGCGGTGCGACAAACTCGCGCGAGTCGCTCAGCTGCCCGTCTTCGAGACGGTGTCCAACGGTAGCCGAAGAGTCATTGAATGCCCACTTGGATCGAACGATGCGCGAGAGTGAACGCGGCAAATATGCGATGGCCAATAGCCCAGAGCACAGTGGTAACCATCGGTATCAATGTGCGCTGTTAGAGCAGAGAAGAAAATATGATCGTCCGAACTCTATAGCCATCAGTGACAGAGAGAGGCACCGAGAAACGATCTCCTTCGTCGGTCGGACCAAACCGGATAGAGAACGTAATTAGATGGGCTTCCAGGCGTCTCACGATCATCGAGCAGAGATCCTAATTGCCTTCACACCGGTAACTCGATAGTATTTTAAACGCTGGAATCATGAATGACCCAAGTATGCCGTACAAACTTTACCTCTCGCGTGTCAATGATAAATTAGATATATATATCGTTTTCCGGAACTTGTTTCGTGATGAAATCATACGTACCATTAGCCGAATTACTACCCGCGCATACCATTCAGCAAAATTTCATGGGATCAATTATAAAAAAGAAAAGTCGTAATTTTCCGCGTACTTTCCTACACTTCCTTTTTTTATGAATATTGTATTCTTATATTTCTATTCTTGAATACTCGCGATTTACGTAAATGTTGGAGTTTTTTTAAATTGAATACTAATGTATATTAAACTTTCCGATACTGGTGCGTAAAGTTGGTAGATTACTATAAAACGATCGGCTGGCGATAAATTACCGGTATTCATTGTCATACTGCATCACATAACCTTTTTTTTTAATTCGCATAACCCACCAGGAAGACTGAGTATTATTTTGGTAACATTATTCGGTAACATCGGTAACCCTAACGCAGTTTGCCAACACGTCAAGCGTCATTAATGTAGTTGGCGTGCTTTACTCGACTTACAGCACGAATAGCTGCTAATACAGTCGACCCGAGCAAGGAATGTCGCTGTTAAACGAACCATTGAAAGTTTGTATACTTATATCTTTTTATATGCGTTTCGCGCTCAACTGAGAATTCTATTCAAGCGTTTGCCCGACAATCCTACTTCTCCACAATGTTAATACTCTAACGTATAATACGCCTCGATCTCGCGTAATGCGATCAAAGTGGCGGATTCGGCAAACAAAAGAATCGTTTTTTGTCCCTTGTGTACTCAACCTCTCCTTTGTACGTTGTACCGAGTGTGCGGTACATACACCGGACCCTCTTGCGTACCTACTTGCATTAATGTACACGCGAGTTGTACAACGGGCGAAGGAACGCCGGGAAGATGTAATCGCTGCTGCTGCTTCTTCACCTTTCCCTCGTCCCTACTCTTTCACTCCCTACAATTAGTGTAATTAATGAGAGGTGCTTTTGCGAAGAAGTGAATAGCCGAGACTCGAATTAAAATCTCTGACTTTCTATAGCAGTATGCGTACACATAGCTATGTAGCAGTATATTTTCTATGTATACGAGGGCCCCAACGCGACGGAGAACTTGGCGCGCACGAGACTCTAAACGGTCCGAGAGAGGTTCGCGTCCGAGATGCGAGTCTCGAGAGCCTTTATACGGTATATACACTGTTAGCCATGCTATTTTACTCTTGTGCTATCGTTCGATTCTTTACCCCCGTGAATAGACGCGAAAACGCGATTACGATTGCCCACGAAACGATTTTATATTTCATTCAACCATCGTACACCTTGCCAACGAGACGCAATGGGATTCTCATTAATTCTCGATTTGGGAGAAGACTCGGCAAAATATAGTTTTGTTCTTTGTCCCCCTTTTATCGCGGTACCGTGTTGGTAAACCCCGTTATTGTATATCTATTCCCATGTGTTCCTAATGATTACGGCAATTGATCGCGAACACACATTATTTAAAAGTCGCGAGAGACGTGTCGTCTTGTGGAAAATCTTAACTCTCTTCCGGTTATGAACTTTCTTGCCGCACTACGCTGGAGATTTTGATTGGACTGATCAGAGTGGTTTTCTTACATAGAATACGGGTGTCCCAGTCGTTGACCATTTCGCAATCCCTCACTTTTATGCATCTATCGTGTTATCAGTTTTAACATACATTTACTCCAACTTACGATTGCTTTAACTTCGTATCGGGATCGACTGATTCAGTTATTGAATTACCGAAAATATGGCTCTTTAGTACGGTTTATTTTTGCGACAGGTCAGTAATTGGGACATTTACCTCAATGCGGCATTTATCTCAACATTCGTCGGGAATTCGCTGAATATACAGTGTGCATCGCTTGTAAATAGATATATACTATACGTAGTATATACATAAATGTGTGTACCTATAATGGTTATGGTGTATACGCAATATAGGGAGCACGAGAGCGCGGGCGCGGGACAAACGCGTCTGCAAAAATGCCGATGCCATTCGAGATAGAGGTGGTGCTAGGAGCGGATTCGCCACGGCGTGTGCGCGCCCGGCACCGCGGCGCGGCGTCTCGCGGAGCTTTATGGCCCGACGCTCCCGCGAGATCTGCTGGTTCGCGAGTTGCTCCGCTGATGCCGGTGCAACTCGGCAGACCTCGCACGATTTTTTTTCTTTTTTTTTCCACTCTTTCTTTCATTTGTTCTCGCTTACCGGGCGATACACGTACCTATGTGTACCCCTGTGTTTCCTTTCGGAACCCTCGGAACGAGACGGCTGCTGTTGGTACGGGATTCAAGGGCAGGTGCTAACACTGACCACCTTGCCGGACAACAGGGCGAACCAACTCTCTGCTTGGTGATGGCGGAAAAGGAAAAAATATAACAACTTGTGTGAAAAAAAAAAAAACCATTATAGTAATTTCGGGAAGAATGGCTTTTGATAATTAACTTTTATTCACCCTTTGAATTGCGAAAGGAACGCAACCTAAAAATTTATTTAAAAATTGTAATACTCGTCGCTTGTTTCACATTTATTATTTATTCGAACCCTTTGTTCGAGAAAAAATATAAAAAAAAAAAAAAACATAATTTTTCTCGAAAATCGAAGTCAAATCTAAATTGGAGCAGAAATCTCCAAGACTTGGCAGGTAGGTAGGCAGGCAGGTGCAAGTTTTAGCTCACGTGAAGAGAATCAAACTCCTCTTTCTTATAAAATTTAAGGGACCAGATGCCACTCGCTCTGGTAGGGGCAACACGAACCGATTCACTTTATCACCTGTCTCGAGAGAAGCTGAAATAAAGTGCGAGAAAAAAGAAAGCGGTTGCAGGCAATTATGCGATTCGATAGATCGCATTCGGTCCATACTCGGGGGGCTTGGTGTTCAGATTTATCATTAAAAATAATAAAAAATAAAAATTTCAAGAACAAAGTAACTCCACGATATATCGTCGCATTTGAATCGATGCAAGAGTAATCTTTACGATACGATAACTCGAAGGGGAAAAGTCCATCGCGCAAACAATGTATAAATGAACGATTGTAAAGTAGAACCCTGTGATTTAAATAATATTTTTGTGCCCGCGAGCGGAGAGAGGGGGGGGGGGATATGTGATCTCGAGAACGAGAGAGAATGCAGTACAGTCGCGTTCGCGTTCCACGATAGAATCGTGAACATTTGCGAGGTGCAGATGCTCGATGGCAGATGGTCGAGGGACACATACACATACATAAACATACACAGACGCATGCGCACCGGCTGTATAGCACGAACAGCTTCAGAAACGTCGGTCGAGTTATCCTCCGCGGCGGACACGCGCCACTGGCCGCCTCGGGTCAGTATAATCAAGACGCCATAAACCTGCTCTCTTATTGCTCCTTGTTTTTCAGATACAATCATGGCCTCCCCCCTCCCCTCCCCCTCCTCCCTCAGCTCCGTAAAGTTCGAAGCGAGAAACAGAATGAGCGAAACAGTGAAACGAGAGACCTCTGTATACTATTTTCTTCCTATCCGGTGAATCATGAAGAAGGCTATAAAAATAGCGATCCTAACCTATCCGCAGCTTAGGTAGATTAATCAAACACGAGATTCGTTGGAACGAAGGAAAAAAAAAATCGCTAGATCGTTATCACAAATTGCAGAAAACTTATAAAACATTCACGACGGTTCTTCAGCCTCATCGGGATTTATGCTCATTGTGCAATACAAAATAAATAAAGAAAACATTTAAAAGTTCTTTCGATGTATTAAACGTTAAATTGTTGCTTGTGTCAAAATAGAAATAATCTGAAGGGTAATTCGACGAAAGAATTTTGTTGTTTTTTTATTCGTTGCGTGATTGACAATTAATCGAAGCTTCACCTATTTTCTCGGGTAAACTACGCCTCGGAAGTTAATTTATTAAAAAAACATCGTTCTTCCTAAATTATCATTTTCGAAACGGTTCGGAGTTCACGAAGCGTGCCGATGATGCCGGATAAACGAATGACACGCTCCGGCGTCCGGGAATGACACGCTTCATGTTCCGGAAACATAAAAATAATGGAGAAATAAAAAGAAAACCTGTGTCTTAAAAATCTTAGATAATTAAGCGTAGGAAAGTTTAATCGCCGCATCCCTTCGTGTAGCCGGTGGAGAAGTACACTGGAGCGATATAAAAAAGGAAGAGAAAAAAAATCTTCGACGGCTATAGTACCTAACATTTATCGTGGAATATATGAGGAAGAAGTAGAAGAAGAAGCGGCGGAAAAAGTGTGCTCGATCGCAACCGTGCCGGCTATCGATTCCCGGCGTTAACACGAGCATAACGGGTTCGCATAAACTCGACCGTGAGAAAACGGTTGAGCGCTCGGTAAATCGCGGATGGGCCTTAACCCATACGACACAACACAGCCTATCCGTGGCACGTATAGATACGATACGATAAAATCCTCTATAGTATTAGTATTACGCTATAGTATCCGTATATACTACATAAATTGGCGTACAAGCCGATAGACGCCGAGTATACACATTAGAGGTAAAAAAAAAACATTGTATGCAGTATCTATGGTACCTGCGGACGCGCCTATCTCTCATTCGTGGCATTAGCCCAATTCACGGGATTCCTGCGTGTGGCAACATACACTCTCGTATCTCTTTCTCCCGTTGGGGGGTTATCGGTCATCGAGATGGAGGCCGTTGAGAGGCATTCATCAAGAGGCACGTTAAGTCTGGTGCCAACTCAATTAACGCCACGGCGTGTACGAGTCTCGCTCCTGGTGGCTACACCCCGCAGGCGCGGGCGCGAACCGCGTGCGACTATCCGAGACGATGAATGGTCGTGAAATACACACTACCGTTGTGCGGCAATAATTCCAAGCGCGCCACGTTGAATGAGGATTAAACGAAACGACGAGACGCGCGAATCGCGAATTAGTTTCGCGCCGAGTCATCGCGAAACTTCGCGGAGAGCGCGTCGTTCGGTGCGAATTTCTTTCCACTGTAATAAACGAGATTTTGTCGAGAAAACTCGAATCTTTTTTTCACGAATGGAGATGCCACCGAATTTTTCTCGCAAACAAACTTAAGCACCACTCGGATTAATATCGCGGCTGCATTCTTGAAGCTTTTATAATATGCGTTCAATATAATATACAAGAACGCGAGAGATTTCGAACGCTATAAAAAGCCTTCTCCTTCGCAACTTGGCGCCGGTTAATCGTTGCTGAACTGTGTGCGCACATGAACCACGCGCGCGGTCCTCCGCTCTCACAGCAATTATGGCGAGGATCGTGTAAAAGGGATGAGATACGAGTCGGGATGTCTACTGTGTCTGCTCTCTCTATTCTCGGCTCGCGCACAAATCTTTGCGCATGACGTTTCTCGAATGAAAGCGTTTACGCGAAATACATCGAGGCGAACGTAAAGTTAAACGATGTTCTGTTTACATTATCTGCATAACTAATAAAGAATCTATACATTTTTCCTCGATATTCGCGAAAATTCAAATAGACCGAAAGTTTTGGAACTTTATATGGCGCGATGAAAAATAAAAAAAAATTCATCGCTCCGACAATTCGATACAAATTAATTTTTTTTTTTTTTTTCGTACTCGTCGATTAATTGTTTAATATCCTAACCTTAAAAACAAAAAAATTGTCGCTTTTACTCGTCGAATGCCGTAAAAAGTTTACACGTCATTTCCTCATGGTATTATTATCTCGACGATGAATCTTCGAATGTTCCTACAATCTTACAACTAACAGCAATAACGGTAAGCGAGGGTGGCGACGTGCTTTGTCGCCGGGCGCGTTAAAGAAAGTCAACGACTGTAGTGGTGTGAGACCGCGACGGTAACTACCAACTCGTGTATGCGCAAGCTGCACTTTATCCGCGAGTTAAATATAGACCCGCGCGAACTGCTAAGTTTATCTTTATTGAGGTTTATACGCCGGGGTTCAAACGTGACTGACAATGGCCCCTCGCGCTCGGATCCCTTGTCGCTCTTTACGACACGAGATCGTTGCTCGCACGCGCTCGTATAACGCGACCGCAACGACGAAGAGCCTCGCGGATCATCGTCTTCGTCGTTCATAGAGCGCGAAGCACATACGGGAGAGAATCCCCTTCGCAACAAGAGAACACAGATTACGATTGTTCGGTTCGCAGCGAGGCGTCCCTCTCGCGGATATGCTTTTCCCCGTTACGTTCCGTGTAGAAAGAATTTTTTTTTCTCTTTTTTTCATCTTCAAATCCGTAACATCACGCTGCATTGTATAATAAGACGCTAAATCATGCAAGCGCGCTAACCGATATGCAACTGCCGGTGTGCAGTACGCGCGATATGGTGTACCAGGAGAGAATCACATTTATGTGCAAATGCACTTTGTACACCGCGCGCGGCATAATTCTCTATACGCGCGAAGACGACGTATCCAGGGTGAAATATCGTACTGAGAGTCGTGCATGTGGTGAATTGTTACGAGGATATAACAGTGAGCCGTGATTTTAATGCACGTTAGCTGAAAACTCGTTCGATTCACACGATCGCCCGGGTCCGCGCTGCCACTTACTTTCTCATTGTTCTCCGGTAATGTATAGCGAACACTCGAGAGGAGCAATAACACACACGCGTTTATTATAAATTACTATCATCGGACTTACAACGACCGAGCACCTGGTTTCACTCTTCCAAAGATTTCATTTTTTTTATTACTTTTTTCTCTTCGATATACTTACCCTCCGTCGCTCGGTCGCTCAATCGAGGCCGATATACGAGACCGAGGCTCGTCACTTAGCGCGCTTCGTACACCTAACTGCGACTCGTTGCAAAAACCAAAAGGTATCACAAACGAGTGTTGCGTGTGCGCTGTTTCTCTTCGTCGGCCTCGAAGAGTTATAATTTGCCGCTCGAGGATGCGGGAATAGATTCGCTATCGAGATTATTAATCTGTCGGTGCATTCAACGGAGACGGGCTCCTCGAACTATCGCGCATCAACGCGAAATGGACGGCTCCGAGTTTCAACACTCGTGATTCGTTTAAACGGCCCTATGAACTTTTTGTTCTTCAACCATTCCGTGTATAGTTTTTCGAATCGATATAGAGGTCGCGATGTTTAGATCGGAGATATGCATTTACCGAGAGTCACTAATTTGAATTTTTTAATTGAAAAAAAAAGTAACCCACTCCTATTTATAATCACGCAATAAATATACCGACGATGTTTTATCTTACGAATAATTTTTTTTTTATGTTCTTAAAAATTTTTTTTAATTTAACAAAAATTAAAATACTCCCGACTAAAAAAAAAAGAGTGAAATAACAATTAATTATTCACATGTCGTAGTCGAGCGATATCTCCGTCATTGAGTATCGAAATCTCTCGATTACAACATGTAAATAATTAATCGTTATTTCACGCTTTTTTTCAGTCGCAAACTTTTTAAGTTTTGTAAAAAAAATGTATTTTATCTTCTTTAGAGAAGACAAATTTTAACTAAAATCTAGACTTCCGTGAATTTGAGGTTATACCGCGCAGAGATCGAGGATCGGGCATCGAAAAAATATAACGCAGAAAATGGCGCCCAATCTTCGATTTATCTAAAGGACCGTAAAATACTTTTTTCTCTACGAATATTCAACTAATTTAAATTCTCCATTGCAAACAACATCGACCGTACGTCATAGAATCGCTGTATCAAATTCTGTTAAGTAATTTTTAGCCGTTTTCGAGAACATACCGGACAACGAAATCGCTCGTCACCGTGAAACATATAGCTCCCGTCTTTTTGCTCTCGCGAGCAGTCGGGAGTTAAAAAAAAAACTACAAAAGATCGATATAGGAATGATATGGTATAACCTGGTTAATAATGTTTTTTTTTTTTATTTTTCTTCGTTACGATCGAGCAAACATTCGCGGAATAATTGCGCGCGATGCACTATGCAAATTCAGGGTATGCGATATCGTCTCGATAGGGACGTACACAAGTTTATTTTAAGATAACGAAGCTCTCGCGAGTCTTCTTCTTGTGTGCCCAGTGAAATTCCCGACCTTGAAGACCCCGGCCGTGTGTTCATGCGCGAACGAGAACGAAGACCGGGCATCATAACGAACAGAAGAACCCTAAGTGACGCGTCGAGTGACGTTTCATTAACACTCGTGTGCACTGTGCGCAACTGGCTCCGCTAGACGATGGTCCATTCGCGATATGCATACTCTTACTCTACAACCCCCCTTCGAAAGTGGAATGCCTCTCGGTGAGTGGATGAGAGGAATGCCTGTATTGCCTCTGTACCGCTTATACCAACAACGAAGAAACCCCTCTGTCTACTCGACGCGATGCGTATTTTACTGGACAGGGAAAGAGGACGTGTTCAATGAGTCCGGACGCGAGATGATGCCCTCAAGGGGCCAATATAGCTTCCCCTTCGTCATCGTCGTCGCGCAGACTGTATTCTAAAAATTTATCAAATTCATCGGCCGCCTAAATGCTATAAATATCCCACAAGCAGATTGAACTTCAGATACGGACGCTGAAAATAGCATTTACCGTAATAAAAAAAAATTTGACAAACATTTTTTAAAAACACCCAATTAAAAAAAGACTAATACGAAAATACAGGAATTAGCAAATAAAAAAAATAACATATAATTATTTGCACATTGCAATCGGAAGATTTGCACGGATATAATATGCGGATAATTATTTATTATTTTCCGATTTTTTTTTTCTTAAATTCAATTTCTTTATTGCATTTTAATATTATTTATTTTCCATGACGCAGTCGCGTTGAATCGAACCGCCATTTTCATTAATTTCGCCTTATATTTGGTACCGCATTCGGTAGAAAAGTTTCTATACGATGACTGATTATCTCGTCACAGGATAACGCGAAGAGAATTTTTTTTGCGGTGTGAAATCTCATCGTAGTGTCGCGACAACGTCGCGGAGTTCATCGAAGACGAGTCTATTGAATCGACGAGAGAAACACACGCGACTTAATACGTATGACCACAGGGCACCATTTCCTCATCCTCGGTTCGTCTTCTTCTTCGCTTTATTGTACTTCTCCGCGTCGTAAGTTATCTCCTACGACATTGCATGCGCATAGAAGTGTCTTTCCGCGGGATACCTTCCGACTCGTCTATTTCTTCTTCTTCTTCTTCTCCTCCTCGTTTCTTATGCCCTATCGCTGCTACCTGCCTCCGTTTCTTCCTGATTTCTTCACCACTTCGGTACCCTCCGAGTTGCAGGGCCCATCGTGTTCAGAACGTGTACACGTCGCGAGTCGAGAAGCTTTTCCTCGCAAACCAACAGTCCGCGGTAGAGAACGCGTCGTCTTTATACGATTGCTATATACATGCGCAACTAAAGACGAGCTGTAAAGAGGAAGCGGCAAGAAGTAGCGAGCTGTTAATGAGACTGGAATATGGATCGACGAAGGCAAAGCCATTCGAGGAGGTCTTCGAGTGTTCGTACTTTGCCCGAAGGCGTCACATCTTGCGTCGTTCGTTTTGAAGGGACGTATACACGGCGGAAACTCCGGTCAACTTGTACTTATCCCGAGATATAAGACTAATTAACTATCTATAATCGCGGGTTCGATGCTTACACGACGCGGTACGGCCGCACATTTCGTATCGTTTCTGCGTCGATAGAAAATGCATATTGTTACGTAGTAAATCGCAAAACGTCGGTAAATCTTGATAAATAATCAACAATCCCGTGTTGGTATAGTTAAATCACTACGAAGTTTAACAAAACATTTGTCAGATTCGTATGAATTGTCTTACGCCTTCAAAACGTGAATCCCGATGGCATTTTTATCACTATTTAGACCAATGATAATCAATGATTCTTCGTTGTTTTTTTTCTGTTTTACCTACTGCCGTCTGTCTACCAGAAATTCTTGAAGATGATAACGAAAAACAAGAGGGTGAAGACCCCGATTTCATTTAGCTATACAACATATCCTACCTACACTATCCAACTATCCGCTCCTGAAAGGTAAATCAAGATGGAATTTTACGTAATGGACAACGAGCAACATCTTAATTAGAAAAAAATAAATAAAAATAAGTTCGCGCGAGCGGTCGAGCTGATGCGGCAGCGGCGAGCATCCGTTTCTACAGATCCCGGGTGGAGTTAAGGGGCGGTAGTTGCATTCTCATTAACGTCCCTCTGTGGCTTCTCGAATACGCGAGTCGCCGGAGTTCTCTTTCGAGACCTCACATTTTTTTTTTTTTTTTTTTTTTTTTTCTCGTTGCGTTGGAGCTTCTGCGATGCAGCACGAGGGCCTCACCTCGTTGCGCTTACTCGGACTATTTATCTTAGCCCGAGGATTCGCGGAAGGTGCCTCCGACGATCGTTACGAATATCTCTCGCTCTCGGAGTAATTGATTCTTATACTGTTCCACCACCGTACCATTACAGCGCATGTACACAAGTGATTCGCTCTTCGGATAAATTGCCTTTTCGCCGTATGCTCTATCTCATCGCCTCGTCTTAATTTGCTTACAAAAGTATACAGTGTGCGGCGCGCATGAACGGGCGAACGTTGTAAGGAGATCGCGGGGTTAGTTGACGTCCGCGGGAAATATATTGAATTAGCCAGAAGTTTCGCCATACGTGGCGGAAATAATGAAACAAAAAAAAAAAAAATCGATAAAAAAAAAAATTCCAAAAGTATCACGAAAATTATTTTTAATACCCTAGCAGAGAGCCTGTGGACTGAGTAAAACGGGTTGTCGACAATATCAGACCCATAAGTCGCATTTTTTTAAGCCGAAGTAAAAAATTTTAATTATAAGAAAATTTACGAGATGACTCCGTTAACCCCGGTCTTCATTAGTTCTTATTCACGTGTCCTCAGATGAGATATATCGTGACGATATATCAGAAGATAATCGATCGAATCGCGTGTGAATAAAATGGCCTCGCGATCGTCTAATTATCGCTGAGACTAAGTGTTTTCATTACATAGTATTTGAATAAATGATAGATGATTAAAATACGTCATTTTGCTCTCTCAAAGGGCGGAGGGGGAGAATCAAAAGCAAAATCTTGCGGGAGTGGGAGACATCGAATGACCAACGACTCTCTGCAGAACTTTGCGCGATTATTTCTTCGCGTATATGCCTCGACTCGAACGACTCACTTTCATCCGCGCGTGTATATGCAAGCAGACATCATACCTCGGTGACATAATTAATGCCTCTGCATCGTTCGTAATTGCAGCTGAACCGGGTTCGTGGAAAATTGATGATCTCTAACGCGGGTGCTCTCGCGGCACGCGGGAAGATTCTTGCAACGTGTACCGTATACTATGGCTACTGCTATATGCGCCCCGGTCCGTTAATTGCCGTACGATTTACTCCCCTATTCCGGCAGCTCAATTATCGAACCTTTCTCTCGTTTTTCTATATACTCTCCTCTCCTCTCTCCTTCGTGGAACACGCAAATAAACATATTATAAACTTCAACAACGAAAAAAAAAAGAAAATAAAATTGAAATATCGCGTTGAAGAGCGCGTGCTGATGATGCGCAATCTTATTTATATGGCAGCTGTAATTATATACGAGATTGTATGTCGTAACGACGGCGACTACTAGGAGACGAATATGCATAATCGCGCGTAAAACTCTAATTAAAAAAATATTGTCGCAGCCGCCCAATCACAGTCCGTGTGCGCCCACTGCGTTAAATATTGTAACAGGACGATCGTTTACAATTTTCCACATACATAACCTCAACGAGCCATTGCTTCTTTTTGGTTGAAAAAAAAAAAAGAAAAAAAAAAAAAAAAAACAACCTTGCAGCATGGAACCGGGAATGCGGTTGATCGCGCGTCGATCATTTTCCTCTCGTCTATGTAATTACATGGCTAACTATTACGAGGACTCGAGATAATTCGGATTATACACGTGCGTTATAACAGAGTAGAAAGTATGTAACGAGCAGTGCGTGTACCCAATATTTCCGTGCGCATTGCACAAATTCTGCAAACCCCTGAGAGATCGACATTACGCGGAGCTTTTTTTGTATTTCATATTTCAATTATTATTTCAATTACGATACGACGAATCGATTTGATATTTGGTAAGCATCGAGAAATCAGTTTTCAAATGTCATGTAATCGATAAAGATACCGTGCATCGTTGGTTCATTGAAATTGTTGCTACGTGCAGTCAATGTCGAGAATTCGGAGCAATTAGATTGGCTGCGTTCTCTATGTTGCCGGATTGACAATAAAAAACCGAAAATGAACTTTTAACTCGAAAATTCATCAATCAACAAACTCTCAAGTGACCGAACGTCGAACGATAAAATCTCTCGCGCGTTATATATCGAAACACGCGCATGACGTCGCTTTGTGCCGAGCGAACAGACCGAGTCCTGTGCAGAGCGAACGTAAAGGGGCTTTCGTTTTTCTCGCGCGATGCAGCACGCAGAATAACATAACACACGCAAGTGTGTGCGCAAAGGCGGGATAAAAAAAAGATTTCAAATAAAAAAAAACGAAAAGAAAACGAGTAATAAAGACAGGATAAACGATTGCGCGTTAGGAGGTTATGTGAGATACAACGCTGTGCCTCTGCCGTAATACTGCGAAGCGAGAGAACGAAGTGACTCCTCCTTGGACCCCTTACCATAAGCATGTTAACCCGGGCGACCTACGAATTTCGCATGCATTCCATCGGTTAGCAAAACGAGCCGAAGAGGCAATACCGCGGGGGCAAAATTGCGTCACGGGATTCATCGATCTTCGAGGTGAGATGGCACGCGGAAGATTACACGAGAAACTCTTCTCCACGAAATCTTTGTTCTCTCCGTATACGGCGGAGTACGGAGTAATATCCGAATGCTCGCGACACCCCAAGCGATTAATATTACGTTAGGTCAGTGACGTGAGCCATTGCGTACTCGACTGTCGAAACATAAAGACTCGTACGCGTATGCTGATGCGCGTGTTATTTTTATTTAAAAAAAAAGTGTCTTTTTTTTTATTACCAGCGTAATAATAATGCTTCTCGGAATTGAAATCGAAAACCTCTCGAAACTTTCTCCCACACCGTTCTCGCGCGCGATCTTCGCAACAAACAAGTTACGATGATACTCGACACGAAATAGCGGGAGTCGTTTTTTTTTTTTTTTTTTTTTCGGTCTTTCCTGCTCTCGTTCCAAATTTTTCGTACATCGTAGCCTACTGTGCACACAAGACGATTTTGTAGGGCGCATCCCATCGCGAACAAACCACTGCCGATGTGTACTTTCGATTGCTCGAGATGTATACTTTCGTTTCGATCGGTCATGCGCGGCTGCCTCGCGAAACGCGCGGACCTCAGCTCTCTGTGAGCTGCGATGCGCTTGCGTAACAACTGCAGAAGCGCTGGTAGAAGGAAAAAGGCGAAGAAAGAAAGAAAGGATGAAAAAAAACAACGACGCTACATGTGTAACGGTGTAGTCGATAAGTATTAGACGTATATGTTCTGTAGTGTAGAATGTACATATATATATATGTCTGGAGACAGTGAGAACGGGAGTACGATCGCCACAGCACGATCCGACTGATTGGCTTCGATTATCGAACGCGTACCGCCGAGATCTCTCGTCGTATTCCGGTTAGTAAAGTCTAATTAGCCATCGATTCGTCGGTTTTGTATCCTCGCGCAATCCATAGTATGCGCTACTCATTTTAACTATATATATACATTTATATATGTATAGTATATCTGATCTCTCCTGGAGCGTGTAGGCCATCAGATATTCGATTCTGTGTATAGAGCTTCGTTTGTCGATCCGCAGAAAGCCGCTCGGAAAAATTATGTCGCAGCGCGCAAAAGACAATTAGTCGTTGAAGCGTAACGAACCTATACCCTACGGCAGACTCACCTGTGACTCGGCGATGAGTAATGGAATATGTAATTATCTATTCATAGGTTGCATGTGCACATCGACATCGATTTAAAAATGTGAGAATTTCCCGTAGGTACATTCTGCGACGCGTTTGTTTCGTTGAAAAAATAAAAAAAAAAAAAAAAACGACTACATTGATCGCATTATTTTGAGGTTATTATTTAATCTGTTAATTTTTTTTTTTTCATATTAATATTTTTTTATTATTACATATATATCATTGAAAAAAAATTTCGACGATAAAACGTAAAGTTTATCGGTAAGTTATCCCCGGAAAAAAAATAAAGAATTGAGAGCACTTTGGCGGTTTCGTATTTTTCTTAACTCGTAGCTCGGCGGATTCTCCCTCGCGAAGTCGATTCTACTTGTGACACGAGTAAACGGAACTCGAAATCGTTGTCCGTCCGACCGATGCGAACGCTTCCCGGTATCAAAGCGAAAGGGTTACTTTACGGTGCCTCGTGTCTCGGAGCCGTAAGTAAACCGGATAAGTGAGCGGAACCGAGAAAGAGGAAGACGAAATGGAGAAGGACGTTGAACGTTGGCAAAACCGTCCACACAGGGCGAAGGAGCTTGTTGTTCGCTACGTACGGTTTTGCCATAAAATCGACAAGCGAACCGTCCGTCGGTATTATACATACTGTTACTGCACTACAGTGCAAATATGTATAGTCTCTCAACGACATGTATATATATTTTACGACAAAGGCTGCGGGATTCGATCGAAAGAAATTTCTCTCACGTCGATCGACGAGTACTGTGGGATACTGACCCCTCCCGTTGTCCAACGGCGCGAGCGCCGATTCGCTTCCGCCAGCTGACAAACCAAAAGAGAAACAAACATTCGAGATTCCTCGAGCAAAAGAACATCATTTCCTTTCCCACCCACTGAAAACACCGACATAGAACGCTCGTAAAATAATCATTTTTATCCACAGTTGCGTTGAACTCGTGAGAATAATCATTCACTTCTAAAACGTCGACTGAGATTCGGTCGAATTGTCGTTTGATCAGTAAAAAATCGTATCACCTTTCGCTGTTGATAATGATTTAAATTTTAAATCGCGGAAACGTTCGAAACGGAAGATGAAATAAAAATCATTGAGTGAAGTTTACTTTTTTTCGTTTCCCGGACTGCAGAGGAGCGTTCTCTCTTTTTCTGTTCCTCGCCAACATCTAATAATTAGACATAATTAACGTGTCAGCCTCGATCGCGATCTCTTTCGGAAGTTTATTTTCCTTATTTTCACGTTGATTTTCGTTTGTGTTTTAATCGGATCTCCGGTATTTGTGTTCCGTTTCGATTTGTAGGTTAATGCTTTTTTTTCCCCGAAGACATTATTTTTTGGTCGATATTTAAATTATTAGAACGTAGAATCAAAAAAAAAAAAAAAAAAAAAAAAAAAAAAATGTAAACCTACAACTGTTCCTCGATGCCCCAAATTTGCTCCCGTAAGGTCTCTCTATTTACGTCTCGATCATTCGGACTGATGTTTTCTCAACGTTAAAATAACGGTTTTAAAGCCAGGAGCCAGCTATTTCGACGGCTCGACGCCGTCCATAATAGGAGTTACAGACACTATCGATTATAATGGTATTCGATAAGTTCTATGCTCCGAGTCTTGTGTGACGCATACCACGGATTTTGCCCGGGAGTGCTATGCTAATTTTTCCTCGACGCAGGCACGCGCGATATATCTCTCTGGCTATCGAACGAGCGTGGATTCTTCGATGAAGAAGAATTAGTCGTTCTCGCGTGGCGACGAGCGGGAGCGTTGAAAAATAATATCGAGACGATCGTGGCAGCCGCGCCGACGGCGGTCCAGCCTCGTTATCCCGGCTGACCGAGAGCGAACGTCCGCGCGTTTATCACTCTCGATATATCACGAAAGATTTTTTTGTCTGTCAATGCCGTGAGTATGCGGGTATCTCTCGCTACTGCTACCGATTCTACGAGAAACGCCAGCTGAGAGATTAATTATCCCACGAAACTTCTTCGACAGACTCTGACGGTAGGTCCATTTTTTTTCAGATGATAAGAAAAAAAAAAACAACATGTCGATGTTAGCTAACTTCACAAGCAATAAGTCACAACGACACCAGTCATGCGAGGAGCACGACGAGCTTTGGCGCGATCGTCAATTTATTTTTTTTTATTATTTTTTTTTTAACTCGAATAGTAATAAAAAATACGAAAATTTCTCGCCGAATGGTCTCGTGACAGCCGTTTGCCGCATTACCATCCGGGCGTTTTTAAACATGAAAATATTGTCAAAATTCACGTAATCAGAGAAATATCTTCCGTATAGATAAGAAATTTAAAAAATGCGATGAATCGCACGGTGACGATGGCGGACGTTGAGACGACGGTTAACGTCGAAGTTAAACCCGTAACAGGGACCATCGCCTGTCTCGAGCGATTGCAACGCGAGGTTAAGTATCGCTACGAATTTTCACGTGTACAATTCGGATTCGACGTTTTGCATGAATGTTTTCGTGTATCTATAGGCTCTCAACTGTCTGAATTCTTTGCCGAAAAGAGTCACGGAACTGAACGCTCTCGTGGAGAGCTACATGCCGGCGACGATAAAAACGTCGACGGAGAGCGTCGCGAAAAACGACGCGACATGTAGATTGCCGAGAACTCGATCGATGTCGTCGACAATGCGGGAGTACGATATTACCTCCGCTTCGGATACGAATGGTATAGACAAATATTTACTGCAGAATTTTTTTTTTTTTGTTTTCATCCGAACAGTTTTTGCACAGAAAATAAGCTTAGCGTTCTAGTCGTTGAAATAGAAATATATTTTTCACAGAATTATACACTCGTTGTCGTTTGGATCTCGGATCGGTAACGAGTTATTATTCATTTGCTACGTACGATCGCACGCGCTCGTCTCACGGTATATGCAAAAGAAGATACTATAGATTGAGGGGTTTGAAAGGATCGGCAATACGTCGACGACCCGGACCCCTCGGTCAGCTTCTCGTCTTTATCGCCAATAAATTAGCGGTGTGCACCAGAGCTATGGTCATAGGGCCATCTTGGTACATAATCGATCGTATAATCGCGATGTTTTTCCAGAGGTATGGAAAAAGTACTCGTTAACCCTTCGCGTACGGGATTCTTCAAATTCTCTACGCATTTAGTTCCGCAACGATAACTCGGCGTTCGCCAAACTCATCGAAGCGCAGCTGCTTCGATCGTGATAAACATGAATATCCTTATTGAAAATAAAAAATCAGACACAGCCAATGAAAAATTCCTCGTTCGTGAAGGGTTAAGCAAATCTATTTTTCACTCGAGGTATTTAATGACTTTTTTTTTTTTTTCGACGCAAAATTCCGTGCGCAGAAGGCAACTGAAGAATGCGCAGTGTGGTCCATCAGTGGATTGGCGCAGTTCCGCGTCGGGTTGCGTAACTGCATTCAAGGAAGATAACACGAAGGTGGGCAACTTTATCGACGTTATGAGGCCCGCTGCGGTGCAGCTCATCGCTGACACGACGACGGTAACCATGTTGGCGATTCTTGTTTATTATTATTATTATTATTTTAATATCCGAGCGGTGTACTGCAGTGTCCAATGGCACACGTAATATCGAGCAAAGGCGCGAGGAAGAGATGACGACGAATAAAAACAAATCGAACGTAAACTCGTTTATCCCCTCCCTTTCCGCCCGCATTTTTTTTTTTTTTTTTTTTTTTTTTTTTTTCGTACGCTCGCGCGTACGCGAGGTTTGGCACGCAGCAAAAAGCACACGCGTAGAGTATCGAATAACGAATATAATAACGGGTAACGTGTAGGATCGTTGGTTCCTCTTTGCAGATGAAGCGATGGCTTCAGGCTGTCGCTCTGACCGCCAAGCCACCGTCCGCGGAACTCGTCAACGCGACTCGCACTGCCGAGACTATAGATTGCTGGGCTTATGAGCTCTTCTTTCATCTCAAGTATCTCCAGGTCAACCGCGCGCGCCGTATCGATAAAGTAATTATACGCTATGCCAAGATATCAGCAATCAAGTTTATCTTTCAATAATCGATAGCAGATTATTATTAAATTTTCGTCGCGTTGATTTTATAATAAATTTTTTTTTTTTTTTTTAAACATCCTTCCAATGAAATCGTAATTTTTAAACTGAAGAGTATAGAAAAAAAAAAAAAAAAAAAAAACCCACGGAAAAAAAATGGAGTAAAAAACAACTCGAGTTCGATATATTATCGTTTGTAGATTAATTGTTGTGATGTTTAAAGGCAGCCGCTCCCGATGGCTCATCCGGCATCGACGACGAGATGACCCACATTAATCTATGGCATCGGTTGGTCCAGCTTCGCGACAATTACATAATACTATACGAGACCCTCTATGACGAGCCTAAGATTCACGAAACGATGCCGCCGAAGTGAATGGAGAAGGGGTGCGCCGAATACGTAATACACCCGATAAATCAATGAAATTTTTAATAGATCATATCTGCGACAATTTAAATCCGATCCTATCGGGTTTTTTTTTTGTATTTTTTTTATTACTACAATAAACGAATCGAACTTTATATCTTGTTTTCCTCACGGCGTTGTTGTACAGTTGGGAGATCTCTTGTACAATTCTTTTGGCTTTCTATCGTTGCTTCTGGCACTCTGGCGTCCGAGCAAAACGTTCGTCGACTTTCTTATATGTTTGTTGTGTTATGTATATGTTTGTTGCACGGGGAACAGAGAGAGATCTGTGTGTACGCGCGCACGCGCGCGCGCGCGCGGGAGGAGGTCCGTCAGCTAAATCTCCCGCCGGTCGTCAAGCGGTTATTTCGACACGACCTACCCAACGGAGCAACTCGAACTTTCTGACACGGCAGCACGCCATTGTTGGCGTATAACATTTATAAGTCAGGGCAATCGTGCGCGGTGAAGGTAGCAGCAACCAGCGGAGCAGCATTAGCGCTCGAACGGCAGGGCGCTATATAGCTATATACGCGTTCTTCGTGCTGCTCGAGATTACGTCATTGAACTCTCTCACATCAATCGCCATAAGCTAACCACTAAATTATCCCCTTTAACTCCTATGACCTTCCGAGAAAAAAAATGTATCTTTTCAATATCATAATCGATATAAATGAATTCCAATACGATGCAAATTTGTGTGTTTTTTTTTAATCCCTTATCGCGGTACTCACGACCGATCGTTAAATAGTTTGATTTTATCAATTAAACTAACAGGATTATGTTAATAGTTTGATTTCGGTTATAAATAACTATTACTTTACATTCTCGATATTATCGAAAGAATAATTTATTCTTCTCGCGGAGCAACTCGTGTTCACTTTCGAAATGAGAATCGATAATTCGCTACCGATGGAAAATCTACTTTTACAATCTAATTGAATAATATAGATATTAATATCTATTTACTGCTTGTAAAATAACATTTTTATTTTTACACATTTTTTTAATTTTTTTTTTTTTTTTTTACTTGAGATTGAATTTACTTGGAATTACGTACGATATTTTTATCGAATCCGACTGGTCGCAGAACTTACGAGAGACATCGAGCACTTGGGTTAAAAAAATGCTCTCCGACGAAAAACATTGAGAGACAAACTCGGAGCATTTCCTTCGCCAGGACGAGGTCTCCACACCCACGATAAACTCAACTCGGCGTTTTGCTTTCACGAGATCCTGACTCCCATGCGCGCCCGCGAAGTTTCGTCACGACGAGCTCTCGTAAGCATTGGAACAGCGGCTCGAGCATCGAACAGCAAGGATATTATGGTTGCTGGTACAGTACAGAGGGTTCTTTCGCGCGGAACAATATACCATGAGAAAGTCAATGTTACCTTTGCAACGGAACTACGACTACTACGACGACGACGACGACAACAAAAACGAACTATTAGAAAGCCCA
Source organism: Cryptus armator (assembly GCA_963971235.1). Classification (NCBI taxonomy): domain Eukaryota; kingdom Metazoa; phylum Arthropoda; class Insecta; order Hymenoptera; family Ichneumonidae; genus Cryptus; species Cryptus armator. Next base: position 10,960,489 of record OZ020236.1, read on the forward strand.
CACACGACGACATAATCGTTGAACGTGTATAATAATCCATTACATTTACGTCTCATTGTCATAGGGAAACAAGACTCTCGATGGTCACTGCTCACGATCGTTACACTCACAATCGCATGCAAATTACGCGGAATTATGATGTTATTGTTGTTCGTTCGTTTTAATGAAAATATATTTCGCAAATATCGATTCTACGAGTACGTAACGTATACTTGTATATCGCGAGATAAATTCAAGATAAGTGTCGTTTCAGCGAAAAATTTATTGATCGCGATCGCGACAGTCGATTGCATTCATTGCGATAAAAATCAAGGAAAATCAATCTCCGATATTTTTCTCTATAAATAATTCGCGTATTGTGTTGAAATATCACTTTTACTTGTTTCCGCTAATTTTAACATCATTATTAAAAAAAAAAAAAAATCTGTTACAGAATGCGGGAAAGCAAATCTTGCTGTAGAGCTTTATTACGAAAAAATGAGTTTTTCCGGAAATTCGTTTCCGATAAAATTAAAAAATGTATCAAGACGCGACGTAACAAGTAGAAAAAGCCACCATTACGCGGACAAACTTCAACTGATCGCCGAGAACGATGTATAAACTCCAAGTATATCCGAGTCTACAACTCAATGCGGCATCGTTCGCTCTAATAATAATAGTGGATGCAAATACTCTGTACTCAAATACATAATTCTATTACCCGCGGGACAAATCGAAGCGCGAAATGCGGAACAAAGTTTAATACTGGTGTTTGACGTGTTCGACGGTGCATCGCCATAATTTCTCTAATATATTCTCGGTAAAAGCTTAAATTACTAAATTCGCACGTACCGAGAGACGAGTTTCTGGCCCATCGAAGTGAATGGAGGAATACTCTCGTTCGCGCCGCATGACCGGAGGTCAATCGGTCTAATCTCGCGAAATTGTTGAATCCATCGAAATGCGACTTGTCCGAGAAACTCGCGAGTCCGTGTGGAGTTTTGCGATAGTTAATTGCGAGTTCGATGAGTTTCACCGCTTCTAGGAAGACGCTAGACGTGGCTATGCTATACTTACAGGTAGTAAGGTACGTACACTCCGCACAGCTTTACACGTAATCGCTCTCCAGCGAATACGTACGTTTATTTCCGTTATCGCGGATGCTGAATCACTTTCCACGTGCTTGTAATTTTATATATAAATAAAACATGCGAAATAAGTGTGCGCACGCATACGTACATAGTGTATCGTCGTGGAGTGCGCGTGTGTATGACGCCGCGCAAAGAGCTCTCGTGTAATCCTTCGTATTATCGCGATCGCTCGGGGAAGCACTCGCCACACGACTGTGAGCGGCCAGATGATTTATGGCGAGCAAAATCCATCGGTAATCCACGGATATAAATTACTACGACACATTCTCGCGTTCCGCGTCTACGTTTAGCGCGGCGCAATGCGCACGGTTGCACGGTTTGTCATTTTACACTCCTCTTTGCTGTAGCGCTGTAGCTTCAGATTTCACGATCTTTTTTTTTTTTTTTTTTTTTTTTTTTCGATCGAAGAGTATTTGCTCCGCTGGGATCTCTATCTTTCTATTATTATATCTGTAATCTGGGAGCACATGTTTTCTCCACCGGACGCGGAATATGCGAAAAAAAAAAAAGTGTAAATAATCTATCGATCGATTCTAAACACGATTTTGCGCTCACGCGGTTTAATGATCTGTTCGTATGCATCGTTGTGTCGATGCGTCGAGGGGGTTGCAAGGACGTTGCCAAGGGCTCGTGGCGTTACTACATACGAACAAAGATTAATGACCTCACGGCAACGGCAACGGCAGCAGTAGCATATGCGGCAATGCATCTCGATGATTCTTTCAGGAGCCGAGCAACGATCGACGTAAGCAACCAGTATTATTTTTAGATTTCGAACGATGACGGATCGCGAAGACTACGATCGATATCACAAATGGGCAGACCGACGCGATCGAACAGCCTTAAGCGATCAGCTGATCGCGGCGATCGGTGTACGCGGACGTCGAACACCGAGAAATCGCCGGCCGGCCTGATGTCTGAAACAACGACCGTGGTTACCGTGCCGCGAGGACACGCGTGTACCGTACTTCTACGCACGGGCTTCGGACAAAAAAAGAGTCGTTTGCAATTTCAATGTGACTGCGCTTAAACGCCGAGATAAACCAATGTCACGCTAGTCGATCAACCAAATAGGGAAAAACTTGTCGTCCAGGAAAACGATCGAATGAGATGATAAAATGTGCCGCGAGCCAATTCTCGATGACAGGATAATTACAGATCGGTGTTTTTATTTTCTATGCGCAAATTACAGACTGAATATTTTTTTAACACCTGCAAACATGGAAAAAAATGTAATGAAAAAAAAAAAAAGGTTTTTTTTTTTTTCATTTTTTTCAACGCTTACCAATGTCTTAATTTGATTAGAACAAAACGTCTGAAAAAATCGTAATCGCAAAAAATACATCGTAATGTGGACCTAAACACATTTCGGAATTGACACGACAAAACTCGCAACCCACTTCCCACCTTACGTCTCGTTTTTTAAATGTTTTTTTTGTCGCTTTTTTATGGCGGAAAAAAACGGTCCTGAAATTCCGTTGAATATTCTATCTGTTTTTTTCATGAAGCGATATTGTAAAAAAACATCAATCGATCAATGCTGAGAAATTTATTTCTTACGGAAGTTTTTGAATCGTCTAATTACTACGCTACGATTAAAATAATATCTTCTCCGTCTTGCGTTCCGTAAAGACTCGATATCGAATAACCTGATGTCGTTCGTATCTCGTGACAATGAATTACGAAGTTAATTGAATAACACTGGAAAACAGGATGACAAGGAAGTACGATCCTCTCGAGGATCGAGGCTCTGATTTCACGGGCGTGAAACGATCGCGCTTTATCCGCGATAGAGGAGTTTAAAGGTGGATTTTCTTCGAAGTTGTATGCGCAGTTATATACACGAAGACCGAAGGCTTGGCTTAGCAAAGATGGATAAGAGCGTTAAACGAGTCCCGACCCCAACTAACCTGCGATCTTACTTGATAGTTAATCGAACGTTGCGAGAGGGAGAAACGGAGGCTTGTGTAACACACTAACGCGCACGATCGCGTTCACACAATGCGCGCACACACAAGAATATCTTTCTTTATCGAACTTGGAACAAAATCTCTCTCTCCTCACTTCTTCCGCGGCAGTATCGTGCGAAAGAACGGTAGTCACGATTCTGATTACCGAGGCGAGAGAAGGTGCGAGAGGTATAAATATAATAAAAAAAAGTATCGAAGCGAGAGCCGCCCGTTCGGCACTATGCGCAAAATCTATAGAGAGGAGGACGCGAGGGTAAAAGTAGCTGAGAATTATGAGGAAGCGAACGAGGGAAGGAGTACACGAAACACTAACGGGTGCGATAATCACCGCTAAAACACGAGAGTAAATCATAATTAGATCCGTGCGAGTGGAGCACCGAGAGATCCGATCGAGAGACCGGTGCTCCGCGTGAATAAGTCGTGTGGAACGGTTAGCAAAATTCCTCGGTAATAATGGCCCGTCGAACAAAGTCGCTTTTCACTTGCGCCTCTATTCAACCGGTAGGTACACGAGGCATTATATCGCCCACTACGGCGCCAAGCTGTGCAATACTCACGCGACTCAACAAAAAAATAATAATAATAAATAATAATTATTGTATAATCATCGCGAGTTTATTATTAAAGAGTTATACGAGATCGAAATTTTACATCGTACAGTTCGGTGACACAGTCCCGGTCCTTGAGCGATACGTTATTATTTCATAGCGCGTATCTTTTGACCGCTTTAGTATTATGTACCCTACATACAGCGGTGGCGATACGCGTTAATATAGTTGTGGGCGTTGTCGATGTTTGCAACGATAGAAAAAAATAAATGAAAACGATGCCTCGAGAGATACCGTACGAGTATGTTACAGCTGACGGTGTCGGGCTAAGCGTGGGACGATGACGAAAGGCGTAATCGTGTCTTTGCCACGGCGGACGTACTATACGCGACGTGTAATCTAACATCGACAGCGGCCGACCTTGACTCGAAACCACAACCAAATGACTTTTTCACGCTGGTCTATTGAAAAAAATCTTAGATCATTTTTAATCCTCACTCGAGACATTTTTCTTCGATGTTTTTTTTTTTTTTTTTTTTTTTTTTTTCGGCAACAGAAACTGCCGGGATGCATCGATCTGTATCATCTAAATTGAAGTGCTTCAATTAATTTCCCCGCGGCTTATTACCCGCGAAATCCAATTTTAGCAACCGAAAAATTGATTTTGTAAAATTAGGTTATGGATACGCCTGAAAATATTATTTTCTTCGACCAATAGCTCGCGTTGCACACTCGGAATTCAGTAAAGTCTCCGCGAGCGAGTCTCAGCATCAGCCGGTTCATAGCCAGCGGAGAGTGGATTCCATTCTCGGATTTATGAGTGAAAAATTAATTGAGAGAAAAAAGAGTAAAGAAGAAATAAATAAAATTAAAAAAAAAAGTCGCCTATATTATTGCTGTATACGCCGAGTATATTCGCAGAGAGCGAAGAACAAATTGAAGACGAGTAGAAGATAAATCTCGTCTCGATTTCGCGCGAGAAGGCGGCACGCCCCGTACGAGCGATCGACGTCCTTCGCCCTCAGTGGAATATATACATATATCTCGTCTCGTCCTTCGAACTTTCCTTCGTTCCGAGTGACTATGCCGACTGTGCGAGCCTTTCCTTTCGTCGATGCACATTCGCATTCCTAACCGAGCAATACGAGAGAGGATCATTGTGTAGTGAGAGAAAAACCAAAACAAAATATCGTTGTTGCGAAGGCCCGGGTAAGGTGCGGGGATGGTATCGGAGAGGCGAAACTCAGCCAGAGGCCGAACTCCGGCATCGACGGATTTATCGACACGCGGTCATTGGCATACGAGAAACATGCCAAAGAAATAAACAAACGTACGCAGGTATATGGCAATTATCGTCATTGGCCGGCCAACAATCGCACCGTTTACCCAATCGAGTCTATCTCTCTTTCTCTCTCTCTTTCTCTCTACGGCGGGGAGAGAGTTTCTCAACGATACTCGCGAGAACCGAGAGTATCCAATTGACTATATACACTGTTGCATCGTCTCGCCGCGGTTATCGCCGTACAGAGATCTCGAGAATATACGAGACGATTATCCGTCCAGACACTGAATAATAATCACGATGTATCGTACAACAATCTCCTGGGCACTCCGTAATTTTCAGCATAAATAAAGCGTTCAACGACGAAAGTTCAAGGATTATTATTCTCTCTTCGGAACCGCGCAAAATTAACGCGAAGAATAGATTTCCTGTGTAACCTGCGCGTTTGACTCTTGTCAACCTTAACCTTCTGCAGTTTCGTGTTGCAGCACGAGGAAGAACTTTTGGTACGTTTACACTGATGTGCAAACAATTCTCTTAAAGCGTTTCTGTGTCTCGATGAATATTACCTTCAAGACTACGGGGCCAAGGTCTCGAGTGCGTTAGATTTGTCGCACGAAAACACGTCTCGAAATTGTTGAGACGTCTTTGCCGAAGGCGTCATTTTTATTTTCGTAGATTTTTAGACTAAAGATAAAAGCTTCTACATATAGGATATTTATTGTTGACGAGTCTCGAATCTATTGCAAATGATTTTTCGGTGGTGCACCTTATTTTCATGGTGTCTGATGAAAAGCCCGCCAAAAATTAAAGGATTTTTCCAGGAGAAAAAAATTCAAGGATATTTCCAGGATTTTTCCAGGATGAAAAAATTCAAGGATATTTCCAGGATTTTTCCAGGAGAAAAAAATTCAAAGATATTTCCAGGATTTTTCCAGGAGAAAAAAATTCAAGGATATTTCCAGGATTTTTCCAGGACGAAAAAATTCAAGGATATTTCCAGGACTTTTCCAGGATAAAACATTCAAGGACATTTCCAGGATTTTTCCAGGAGAAAAAAATTCAAGGATATTTCCAGAATTTTTTAGGACAAGAAAAATTCGAGGACATTCCAGGACTTTCCCAGGACAAAAAAAATTCAAGGACATTCCAGGATTTTTCCAGGAGAAAAAAATTCAAGGATATTTCCATAATTTTTTAGGACAAGAAAAATTCGAGGACATTCCAGGACTTTTCCAGGACAAGAAAAATTCAAGGACATTCCAGGATTTTTCCAGGACAAAAAATTCAAGGATATTTCCAGAATTTTTTAGGACAAGAAAAATTCCAAGGACATTCCAGGACTTTTCCAGGACAAGAAAAATTCAAGGACATTTTCAAGACTTCTAGGACTTCCAGTCCCACTGGATACCGTGATTTTAATGGGAGTTACAAATTATCGTAGTTCGCTTTCATAGTCGCGATGTTATAAATTTCTCGTTGCTTATCGGAGGCGGATATCTCACGAAGCCGGAGGACGGAGGAACGTTGCTGCAACAACAATGACTCGAGATAGCGCTCTGTCATGCTCGCCCTCACGTTGCCGGGCACATTAGCCATCCACGTATACATATGCTTTCATGTAACATGTATTTATATTATACATACGCGAATGATCGTTAGAAAGGTAAAATAATTTAATAATAATCATCTCTCAGTTCAAAACACTATCAAGGACTCGGTGGTCCGTCGCGTCGAGTAAAAGAGAGTATAATATACCGATCGAGAAGTGTATACACAATATAGGTGTGCTATATACATTGTGAGAGTTCACAGTATGTCCCCCTCCGGGAACAATGTGACATTATCGTCAACGATTGCGCATACTGGACGAAGGCTATTGTCGTGAAACTTGTGTGCGTCGCGTTACAGTGGACCGCTCTCGATAGTTGCAATCATCGTCGTCCTACCGAGTCTCACGACGATTAGCCTATTTTTTATTTCATCACTCGCTATCAGCGATTAAAAATGATTACCAATTATATAGGAATCAATTTGCCGATGGAATTGAAGAAATTCTTTAAGATATACCAAATGTTTGCACGCGTTTTTTCCTCGGTGAATGAGCGAAAAAATAATAAAAGAAACGTCTCAATAATGTAACAATTTGCGACGAGAGGCGTTTTACGATCGTCTCGGTTGCCTCGATAACCTCGAATCATCTCGATCGAGAAACTCCGGCTTGTTTGGACCATTCTGCATTCTAACTACATATATACGCGCATATATACGTATATAGCATGTGTATAAGTCGAAAATAGATTTTTACGGCGCGAAACATTGACGGGCGCGGCTGCCGTCGGTCTGCATGGATATTAGCTGCATATTTTGCCATTGACGGGAGCCCTATGTCTCTCTGATGCGCGGTCCCAACGCAAGTTCCTTTCTCGCGCCCCCACCGATGTATATATATTCTACCGTATGTCTTTCCCGCGAGAAAATAAAGTCTAAGAGGTATAAATATTCTTTGAGACCAAGGGGCGAGTTTCGCAGAAACGGTTGGGTAGTTATTCTTTGTCGTAAATCAACAATCCCACGGCCGTTTTTAACATTTTAAGCCTTTCTCTCGAAACGCGCGTGTGCCTCCAACGACAAGCTATTGCCGCATCGATGGACATCGACATACTCTGCGGTAGGGGAACGAGTCGTCGGCATGAATATTACACCGAGTCGCAACGCGCGAATGAGAAAAACCAAAGAATATCGTATTGCATCTTGAAACCTCGTCGTGTGGACGATTTACGTTAAATTTACTCGTACGTTATAAACGGCATACGATTTTCTAAATGATTCCAAGTGGTAGAAGAATATCTAGCGGAGGGGGGACCCGCATCGATTGCGCTTCGAAATTTTAAATTCGTCTTCTAACCGATCGAAACGCTTTTCTGCAAATTTGTTTTATTTTCTCGATAGGATAACGATTGTCGGCGATTCGATTTAGAACGGAAAAAATCGCGAAAAAATAAATTTTACAATTTACCTCTTTTATTCTCGACGGTATAGTTTTATTAATTTGTTGATTTGTTTTTTTATTTTTTTTTAATAGCTTTTCACGAAAATGCAAAATTTATCGCTATAAGGTTTTTTCGCATAGGAGTGTTTAGCACCGTCAACAATGTATTACGAACAATATGTATCGACCGAACGATTCGTTCGCATTCGTTAAATCGCCGGCTACAAAATAGCGATGAATATCCTTGCATTTTTTTTTTACGCGAATGTCTCTCATCTGAAAGCGATGTGATTTAATATATTGTACGGGTCTCTCTCTCATCACCTACGCCTACGGCGTGACAATCACGAAACTCTCGAGGAGAATTCGTCCTTCGTATTCGCAAATAGCGTCCTGAAAACGCGCAATCTCGGCGACAACGACGAAAGCTTCTCTCATAAAACGATACCACCTATATAATACTGACAAATACAAACTCGCGGCTCTTTATTTCTCTCATATTTCTGAAAATAATTTTCCATCTCCACAATGTCAATCGTAGCAAAAATTTTCTTTTTATTTTTCGTGTAACGTATTCCTCGAACTATAAGGCAAAATGTTTCTTCCTATCCGTATTTTTTATTCCCCTTAAGTTTCATCGTTTGCTTAAAACTACTTAAGAAAATTCACGATTTCCTCGGACTATAAATTATCATAGCTATAATATTTAATTAATTAATTTAATTAATTATTTGGCGTGTCTGCTTCTTCAGATTTACGGCAAAATGATTGCTCGGCAGAAAATAATAATGATAATAATAATATGTACAGTAATATTCGGATTGCATCTTTGTTTTTTTGGTTTGTACACGTGGATAGATGAAACGCGCAAGAGTAGCTAGTGGCGAGTACCAGTGGTCACGGAATGGTCGTGGTCAGCCGCAGCGGCTCGCGACCACTGTTGCGCTATCCGCCGCCACTGTTGCAGTTGACAAATGCGGACGCGTGCATGCGTGATGCAACAAGTGTCTCGGCTCTCCGTATCAGGAAGCGTACTAAAAGTTTTTATAACAAAATAAACGAGAGGCACTCGTAGCCGACGATTTAATTGGAACGAAATAAATTCTCTGCAACTTCGTACATCGAGAATAAATTTGGGGGCAATAAAAATATTTATTGTATTAACGTCGTGGAGAATGAATATATAAAAAGCAAAGAAGGATACGTAGAAAATAATAACAATTGAAAGCGAGTCTCGTATTTTCATAAACTGCGCGATGTAATAACGAACAGTTTAAATGACACGATACTTAAACGGAAGCCGATACGGAATTACGAGCAATAGGAATAAATTGAATTAGGAACTGTCAATCATGTAATATTAGGTTATGTATAAGAAAAAAACCAAGAAAAACACTTTTTTTCCTGTACACAAGAATATACAGTGCAACTTGTTCGGCATCGATGAGAAATTATGTGACGAAATTCTTATATGGATTGGATATAAAATATATATTATTTTCCGCTTGGATTATTGCAACTACCTTTCGAACGATTGATCGCGGCATGGATTATGGTGCTACTGCCGCAAACAGCTACGCGGGGACTCGAGTTTATGTGTCCGCGAGTGCTGAAGCCCCCGATCGAAGCTGTCGAAGCGCGGATGTCACACCCGCGAACGTTTAAAAATATCTCGCTAATAGTTAGTCCCGACGACGACATTTACGTAAATCACGTAACACTTTGCGCGTCCATCCGTGAAACGTCGTGAGAGCTCTGATTTTTTATTCGATATTATACGCCCGGAAGCCGGCGTGTACTCGTATAATAACGACGATCGAAGTCGTTCATTGGTACCGCGGAGCTCGCCGTAGCTTCGCGGCCCCAGCAATGCAACGCAATCCGCTGCACAGGCCGCGGACAGTAAAGTATAGATAAACGAGAGAAGATGACGAGTTAATCACCGACCTAAGATCGGAAGAACCGACTCTTTTAAACGACTATTACGATAAGCTTTCATCGTCACAAATATACAGCAACATTGTCGCTGAAGACTTCCGCACTATTATCAGCTTTCCACCTTATAAAAACGATATCAATTAAGGAGGGAAATCTCTACTCATTTGCCGATCGAAATCTTCCTATAACTCTATATCTCGATAATCACCCCTTCGAACGAATGCAACGTTACTCTTCATGCATGTATATCCATATATACACATAAATCGGTTATAAATATTACGAAACCCGAAGAAAGCTCTTTATAGATGAATACATAATGATTTCCTCGATTGCTTCTCTTATACCGTGCGGTCATCGATATCGCGAAAACGAGTTTCAAACGCTTCCCTCGACTCGCGCGATACCACTTTTTTTTTTTTCCTGCAGCATCGCTTATACTCTATAATAACTATGACTTCCTACATATCACCGGATCCACCTCCTGACAAATGCTTGAAAATATCGTGACACACGCGCGCGCGTTACGAAATTGCAGATCGTCGTTGTGTGGACGCGAGCGACGCGCGCCATTCCTCCTCGTTACGCAAGCATATCGCACCGTAGTTATAAACACGACGACGAATTCGTCACCTTGGCATACACGGCGAAAGTGAAGTGGACCATACAAGAGAATCGTAAAACCCGTTCCGTATACCGAAGAGAGTTCACTCCTCGTTTAACGCGGAGAATTTCGTCGTCGCGTCCCTTGCATTACAATGACGACGAAACTTGTCGTATGAAACTTCTTGTGGCTTATCATAATAATAATAATACTGTTGATTATAATAACAATAATAATAATAACGACAATACGGTTATGTACACTGTTTGCATTCCGATTACGGACGGAAACACGTATGGTATAAGACACACACAATCGTGAAGTAATAATCTCCCAGCTGCTTTCCGACTATCGTGGCTTTCACCGCGTTTGCGGATGTTATACAGTGGCATTCGGTATAATTGAGGCATTTCCTCGGCTCAACCGCATTCGTACGACAATAAAAGAAACTTTACTTCGAATCTCGTTTTCGCACCGATCTTACGTATCATTTTTCTCGGATTACGAAAATGATTTGCATTCAGTATTAAACGAAGAAAATACGAATAAACGAACGTATCATGGAAATTTCAATGTATTTTATCGAGTTCACATTTTCTGCTTTAACAACGCGACAGAAATACGATACTTCGAAGATTTCTTTATTTTCGTATAACCAAATAAAAACATTCGATTTACGGTAAAACAATAACACTGCGAAGTACAATTAAATTCGGCAATTTATTGCCTGAAAATTGATATCAATAAACTCCGTCAATTTGTATACTAATTTGCAATTTACATGACAATTTACGAAAAAAAAAAAAAAAAAAAAAATGCGACTACATTTACGCAAATACAAGTATCGCTAATATTCAGACTTTGTAGGAACCGGAAGAAGCGTGTTGTGTCTGAATTCTTAAATGCAGTCCGGTCATATATTTGGAATTTAATTGGAGAAAGCAGCGAATGGAATACGAGGTGTTTCCGATTCTATAATGGACACAACTTGTTGTAAAAGTGATTCATTTTGTGTATATTGCATGTGAGACATACGCTAAGTATCGTCCGGTTGCGGTTCGTTAACCTGAACGTTAATTAATCGATAATATCTAAGCGGTAAATAGAATACCGAGAACGGCGGGACGCGAATAAAATGAAAGAAACGAAGGAGGAGAAGAGAAATAATACGGTAATGCAATACCACAAATCTAATACTCTACAAATTCCTCCCCATTGCGTACACTTAGCTTTGATCCTCAAAGTTTTGTTGACTAACGCTGTCCATTTGTAATAAACCTCAACTACAGTGTCTCGGGATACTACTGTAACGTAATTTCATGATGCGGTATAAAATGCTTGGTTGACCATCGAAACGAGCCGAATGAAGAGAGGGAATAAGAGAAGATGCCGACGGAGAAGAAGTTGAAACGTTTAGAAGCCGACTGCCGTCTCGAGCCGTTTACGCAGTGGGGTGTAGTCGCACTTGCAGTTTAGTTTGCCGAATGCCAGAAGAGAAGTGTCCACTTGGATCAGTGGTACTCGGAACTCCTTCAATTTTCTCTTCACCATGACGATTATACATCGCAATATTTCGCGGTATATCGCCCACGAGTACCACTGACCAGTTAATAAAAGGAGATTTACGAAGACCGTTTACCAACAGTTAGCGTTTAGCACAGAGGTTGTAGGATCCTCTTTCTGAATTTTCTCATCAGTTTGGTCGCAATTGTCGAGAGAATTCGCCAGGCAACAGTGTAAACCAACTTTCCCTGTGCACGTCGCAATGACCGCGGTAAAAGTAAGGAGGACAATAAATATCATTGGTTACAACGCAATTGCGAATATTTCGCGTTTACCACCCCTTCACATAGAAATCGCAGCGGGCTTTACACGCGAATGTAAACATAGTTGCATCCTTCGAGACATTCCAAAGCTGCGCCTACCAGTGTCAACGTAATTTAAAACCAATTTTCAACTTAGGGACGCGTATATATGCCGCGATACGTCGAAACCATCCTATCGTAACAGTGTTGCGACTCTGATATCGACGTTTTATTAGTTGCTTCGTACAGACGTGTACCAACCCACTTGCAAACGAGTACACGACACATAAGTTAAAAATAAATAGAAAATATAAACCAGTTATTAAATTATCGTTTCGTCTGTACTGTGGACCGTAAAATATTATGCATTTATGCTGAAGTATTTTTAAAAATCATATTAACAAGTTGATATGACATTGTAGTAAAAACAGTCGTAATTGGAGCATCTGCTCTAATTACGTCAATAATCTTATCTCCATTTAATAGGTACGTTTTAATCTGTATCAGCGGCTATAAATAACTATACGAGTTGTACACCCCGGAAATTGCTACTTTCTAATATCATATTAGACTATCAATGACTTTACTATAGATACAAATGGCTATAGAATTCGTGTTGAACTGAAAAAAAAAAAAAAAAAAAAAAAAAAAAAAAAATACGTGACCCGAAACATTTTTCGGAATCTTTCGATTTAACTAAAAACACTTTCTGCATCGTTCTGGTAACGAAAAAAAAAATGTTATAACTCCGCCGAAAACTCTGTTTAGTGAATTTTTTTCCTCACAACACGATAAACACGACAATTTAGCCGATACTTCATCGGTAAGCAAAGATATCGACATTTTGAAAATATCCGATCATCAAAAACAAAAAAATTGTTCGAACGGCAAATTTTTGTTTTTTTTTTTTTTGAGACTATAACCAATATTTTTTCTCGCGTATTACGACTCTACCGGATGTGAAAACTTGTGGACATTTTTCGAAAAAATTATCGATTAAAATTTGACGAATTTGTAATCTCGAGTCATCTACTATTACAACAGAATCAGTGTTATTGCATTCGTGTCCATTTCGTCGTACCTATTTGCTTCCTTGATAAAAGGTAAGTACAGCCATTACGTACTTCTGGCAGTATTCGACCTCTTCGCGATTATGTTCCTTTTAGTATTAATCGATCGATACATTCTATAAAATAAGTCAATGTTTACCGATTTTTTTTTTTTTTTTTTTTTTTTTTTTTTTTGCGGTATTACTTAGATTTACCATTACATTTCAGCAAAAACTCTATTAACTCGACTATTAAATCGACCAAACAAGCTTCGAAGTCGCAGAAGTGTTTTCAAACGAGAATCGGAGAGCTTCGAAAAAATGAATCGTCGTAGAGTGCCGTTCGTTCTAACGCTGACGGTAATTGACACTGCGGTCAAATGGTCAAATGATATTTAACAGCCCACCTAGTTACGTGATTTGTGAAGTAGAGAGTAGAGACTCGGAACACTCCGCGACCTCACACAAGGCGTATAACTATACGTATTTACAACGTTTCTTGCTTGCGGCCGAACGCGATCCATAGAGAGAGAGATGCACCATAGCGTTACGATCCCGTAATCGTGCAAAAGCAATGTAGAGAGAACGCGCTATGTATGTCGTATAATAGCGCGACAAGGTACCCCACCTTCGTAAGAATATTGCAGGATATTTGTACATACTACTTGATCCTTTTGCTGCTATAGGCTGCGTGGGAGGCGACTCTCGAGATTTCGAACGAGAGCTTACGCTATGGTAATAATAAATGTACGTACTAAAGAAGTGGACGGTGCCACGGCGACAAGAACAGTTCGAAGTACTGCCGACATTGCGCCTCGCCTCGACACAGTAGTTACCTCTGAACGTAAGTACGTACAATATAAATCCCTTTCACATCTACGCCTTTATAAAATTCAACTGAAAAGGAGGCATTTGACATTCCCGCTTTGGAATCCATGCTTTCCTAACGTCCAATAGCTGAAAAAAATCGAAATATACCACCCGGAAGAAATGTTTAGAAATTTTTACCGAGAGTTCGTAGTCCAACGACAGTACGAAAAAAAATATGGACGAGGAACGCTGAAATAAAATTATGAGTTAGGAAAGCTAATGGTTAGTCGAGATAAGTACCTTTTAAGGAAAAAATTGTTGTACCAACTAACTATTAGGTAACTATTAGCTATTAAAAACAGAACCGTTGCCTGCACAGTGAAGCAACCCGCCCTGTAGTAGCTACTGAATTAATGTTGCATGCAATCTATTTTGAACCTCTTTGCTGGTAAAATTATTCCAAAAATGAACCGAGTTAATTTATAGCTCGCGATATTAATGTTATTCTGAATGTCGAAAGGCGCAATAACAATGGCGTATTGATTACGATACTATGATTCGATGATAGACCGGACGGTTCTGTTACATTCTCAATGCACACTTTTTTACGATTATATTTTTGTTATATTTCCTTCCTTATTTGTGTTTTTGACTTATTTATTTAATGTTTTTATCATAGAAAGTTCCTTTCTATGCTAACAACTTACAGACATTTTCGGAATTTCCTTTCCCATTGCTATGCGCGTAATAGATTATGGAGATTAAGCCGTTTTTGTTGCTATTACAGTGTGTGAAACATGGAGGAAAGGAAGAGGATTTTGTCCCCAAATTTTTTTTTTTTTTTTTTTTTTTTCGTTTCGTATTTATTCACAGGTTTGCGTTTGCATAAGACTTTACGCGCGCAAAAACACGATATACGACATATTCAAGACACCGGCGCGCGGTTTATCTGCTTAATGAATATTACTCGGTATAAAAGAGGTCCAACGGCATTCACAAAGCATCAATCTCTGCTTTTGAAAAGCCACTGCGTAGTCAGTAAAGGCTATAGAATCTAAACTGACGTAATATTTTCGTAAGATGAATGTACTCTTTTGCAAATTATAAATGTGATTTTTGAAGTGATGTTCTTCGAAGATAATGTAAACTGTACGCGAGAGTTACGGTGTATTTAAAAAAATGAAGTGTACCGCAGTAACGGCAAATTGTTTTATTTATTTTAGATGCCATGAAACTCGGCGTGTTGACTATTTTCTTCGTTTTCTGTGTGATACTGTGTGCATAATATACATAATTTCGATTCTTATTTATTAATTTAACATTAAAAAATAAATTTCGAAACGATTTGTTACGGATTTGGATCGGCATAGACAACAATGACTTCCCGCAGCACTTTAAGTACAAATTGTACGCTAACATTGACTATTTAACATTAGGAATGGATTTGAAACTATCTGTTGCTTACACTGTTACAGACGCTATGGCTTTTTACAACGAAAGTCCCGGAACCCAGAATCCTAAAGGCTCTGCTCCCTGCTTTTCAGTCGCCAGCATAACGCGCGGCGATCGTAAATATATGTCCGAATTTTTCGACTGGTCGTTACCTTCAATTGCCCCATTTAACAAATCGTTAAAAAATCGCGAAAATTTTTTGAAAAAAATTGTAAAATAACGTTGAATTGTTGTTTTTTTATGGTTCGAAGGCATTTGTTTTACGCTCTTGCGTATTGTTGTTACGAGCGAAGGAAATTAGCGTTCCACTTAGCCGACAAAAAGTCTCCTGTACGCGGGGGTTAAATACGAGTTTTCACCTTTTCTAGTCGTTAAATAAACTTACTACATGTACCTACTGCTTAATCCAATCTCTAATGAGTTTTTTTATTCCAATCGATTCAAGTAGTATACAAAATTGCATGCAATTTCACTTCGACTCGTGGATAACACCTCATACATGTTACACACGATCACGTGGTAAAGGGATATAATCGAAACTCGAAGTACCTAGAATCTGCGATCTTTTGATGTAATCGAAGATTCAACCATTACGGCATAAACGGATACGAAGCCCTCATCGTTCATTTCCGCCGAATATTATCGGTCCAATACATTACAACTCCCAACGTAATCTTATTGTAATCGAATATACATCGATGATAAATTCAACATTCTTCCAAATTTCGAGAATTTTTTTTTTTTTTGCGTGATAAACTATGGATACGTCGCGCATTGGCGCATTTACGAACGGTACTGCATTACGTGAATCAAAGTTTGACGCAATACGATAAATAACTCGTCGAAGAGGTCGCGGCGGCCAGCTGATTGGAAAATAAACACCCTTTGCTCTCGCGCACCATGAAGCCGGTATCATCGGTAGGGCAAAATCATGAACACTTTTAGTACGCGCAACAAAGATATCCGCGAGAAACCATCGAGAAGCGAGGAGACGAAGGAGACGAAGGCGAATAAGAGAGGTTGAGAGAGAAGAGGAAAAGAGGTAAAGGTATCCGGCGAAGCTGGGACGAGGTGCTGTTGCTGCTGTTGCCTCGCGGGTTCGAGGGCAATGCACCGCTTCTTCTCGGTTGCTCACAAGCGCCGCGATCCGCGAATGAGATTTTCATCTCTTCGGCTGATGCCTATATGTATATAGGATAATGTGTATGGATTGTGCACTCGACGTTATAGCGCATAAAGCGAGAAACCGCGTTAAGATTCTCGCCCGCATGTTCAATCTCGCTATCATTGTAAGCCCGATGTATAATTTGCCTCGATGCCGATCCCAACTTTGCGGCAATAATTCAATAAAGCAAAATATGCGTGTGTAAAACATCGCGATATCCGAGATGTACCGAGACGAAGCGGACGATTGAAAATAAGACGATTGAAAATTCATCATCGAAATTAACGAAAGATCGAGAGAAGGACGGGAGGCAGAGACAATCAAGAGAAAACAAATAGCACATAGAAACAGACCTGAGGTTCGAAGTTTTACATAAAGTGCGGCGTACAAGCTTCGGATAAGACTTTGCAATGTTTGCATGTAAAAAACGTGTTTACTGCTCGACTTTTTTTTTTTAGGTTATGACAGAATTTTTTTTTAGATTATTTTTTTGCGTTAAAAAAAAGGAATTGTTAACGTTTAATAAAAACCTGAGAACTGTGTACTCGAGAATTCTCGCGCAAACTTGAAATAATTTGAGTACATAATTTTTCGTTGAGCCGTTTGAAAGGCAAAGTATAGATTAGCGAGATTATCGAAAATTCATTTATCGATGTATTTCCAAAGTTTAAAAAGAAAAATAAATAAAAAATGTCACGATTACATTAGCAGGAAACGAAGAGAGATAAAATCCGAAAGAACTATAGGAGAATACACGCTTATACGCTATTCGACGAGGGGAGTCCGTCGAGTCCCATAATCTCCATAATACACGCCACGGAGGTGTGTGTACCGACCCTGACCATCGGTGACCCCTCTCCGCGAGCTTTATTCTCTCGCCGGGTTACTATGTTCTCCGGTATCGTCAATACGATATATACGAAAAAAAAAAAAAAAAAAAAAAAAAAAAAAAAAAAAATGTGTTGTTAACATACATTTATTTAGCACGTGAATATAATACAACGCACATGTATTCCTACAGTGCGAAATGATACAGCATGACCAGTGGATATGTATGATATTTTCCAGCCGTTTTCTTTCTTTCTTTATTCCGCGTATTGAGCATCGAACGTGTACCTGACTTCTGGCGCTGCTGCTCTACGCAGGAATATTTTCCATCGCAATTCCCAATGCATTTATATCCCAATACGCCTATTACCTATGCTGTATTATAAGTTATAAGTGAGTACTGCAAGCGAGAGCACAGGACGAGAGAGATGGGAAGGGGGGAGGGGGGGTGTATGCAGCATTCGTGTATCTCTTTATCTATGCAAGAATCGGCGTTCCGGTATGTTGAACATCGCAGAAGACGCATCACGAGAGGAGCCCCGAGATCGGGAATAAATGTGAACGGCTCCGCGCCAAGTGCTCGAGAGACGGAGATTCTCTCCCTCGTGCTCACCAGAAGCAACGAGCGTACCAACAGCAGCACCGAGCACTTGTTCGAGTTCAAGGACGTTTATATCGCATCCTAATAGGATGCGAGAGTCGTACATATCGCGGATCATTTCGAATAACGTAATTAAAAAGTACTTTGCTACCGCGCATCATCAATGAAGGGCGTAACTCGCTCGATTCGACGTTCCTTTTGCATTCCAACATTCAGTGAAAATGTCTTACTGCTCAACGCATTTATCGTAAACCACGCGGAAAGGTTTCACGTCGCTGATGCGAAACCCTTCAACGAATGTTCGCTGATCGGTAAAAAGCCAAAATCTTCGGATGATCGAACGCGCGAAAGAAACAACAACAAAAAAAACTGCGGAATGCCCACGCGTTGTTCCCTTTGGCACACCTGTGGGTAACACCTGGTCCATCGACACTCGAAGATTTCGCCCGCTAGTACTCCCCCCGCCAACTGATTCGATCGAATTTCAGGACACGGAAACCATAGAAGACGATTTCATAAAAGAACAAACGAGTGGTAAAAGGCGATGGGGAAGCTCTGTACTCTGTAAGTTCGTACCCTGAGAGTCGAAGAACTCTTGTTTCTTATCGCGGGGTAAGTGTAGTCTTCCGGACACAGTGTGTGGCTTATGGCAGTGAGGCGAAGCATTGATAAATCGTTGAGAGTCCGTTTGTTCGTCTCTCAGCGCGGAGGAAGAAGAAGAGATAAGAGATTTTTTGCTATTCTCTCTCGTGATAAGATCAAACGAGCGTGGAATTCAATGCGCACGCCGAGAATACTGGTATATAATAGATATATAGGGGTAATATAGGCGTGGAGAAGCCGCCGGGTACATCGGGTTTGGCGAAGTTGGAATGACGCGTCGGGCATCTGGTTGGGTTTCCGCTGATTTCTACGCCTGGGCTCTGGATCCAGTCGTCTGTATATACGAGGCGCCAGCCACGGCAACAGCAGCGTCAGCTTCGCGCAGATTCCTCGAGATACCGTCATAGAGACAAGTCCTAGGAGGATGCGCGCGGGGTCCTCGCGCGTGTTCGCTCACGCGTCCACCTCCCTCGTTCGTTTTCTTCGCTCGGCTCCGTTGCCTCGGACGAGGAGGCGCGGAGAAGACGAGAGGATACGCCTGCACCGACGGGTAGAAGTACAACTACTAGCGCGGTATATAAACTGCCGTGGCATTTCTACGCCTTGCTATATGGATAAAAGGTTTTATATGAGCGTCGGGCGAGAGGAACATTGCCGGGGCTTCCTGCTGCGATATACCGCTAATAATAGTCCTTGCTATCTTTATCTATCTGGCAAAGTCTCGCGAGAGCCTTGAGAGAATCTCTCTCTCTCCCTCCCGCTCCCTCTCTCTCCCTCGCTCTCTCTCTCTCTCTCTCTCTCTCTCTGGCAGACCAAAAGAATAAGAGACAAAAGATTCTACGAGATATATATCCTCTCGTGCGTAATACTTGCACCTCGCGCGGAAATAAATGGCCAGTGGTAGAAAAGTGAAAGAGTTATGAAAATGACGGAAGAATGTGGTAGCAAAAAAGAATACCGGAGTGCGGAGACTCCGGTATAGCGCGGGCAACAGATGGACGATATCCGCGAATCGATGAGAACGATAGAACGGCTTCTCGACCGCAACTCTCTCGCTTTCGCTTTATTCTATACTGGAATTCGCGGGTTCAACAGTGGAATCTCGAATAAGTTAGAAAAAAAATGGAAATAAGAATTATACTACTGTTTTTTTGTGGCGATGATCATTGGTACTTGCAGTTAATAATCATTAGCTTCAAAAGAAACACATTAAAAAAATCTAAAATTGATAAATTTTTTTTTTTTTGCGAAAAAAAAAGGCAAAGAAGTTTCGGAGTTTCTGATTATACTTGGTATAAGCAGAGCATCGGACATATATAAAATGTTGCATTTTATTACGAAAAAAAAAAAAAAAAAAAAAATCGACTATGTATCTCTGTTTTAAAGTTGTATTAAATATCTAAACATACTACGAATTATAGGCAAAGATCCAAATAAATCAGAAAGATACTGATACAGATTGTGCGTAAAAATACACTATAAATCGCGAATGTGTTGGTGTACATTATTTGTTTATTCTTGGAATTCAAGTTCAAAGTTCTCAAAAAAGAAAATAACGCTGATCTATTCGCAACGTCACCATCACTCCACCGCCGTGATAACAACTGATGGAGTTTCATGATACAACTAGAATGACGATGAAGTCACCGGATCGGATTATATAAGAGATCGACTTGCAATAACGTTTAACAGAAAATCATCGAGTCTCGATGAACGTTTAATCGAACCGGTTACTGCTACGTTGAGATTTATCTCAAAGATCGTTTAATCCGACAAGGATGCAGCGGTCCCAAAAAATGCAAGTAAGTCTCTGCGCCAAAAAAATGTGATGATCGAACGATCAATTAACAAATTCGACTTTTTTGTTTCCATAACGAATCGACGTAAAATATATATATCTATAGATGTGCAATAAACCCTTACGAATTGCATAGGAATTGACGATTTGCTTCCTCATGAAGGTTCGTGTTCGTGAAAAAATTTGTTTTCGAGATTTTCATATCCGGTCACTGATAATCGTATAAAACATCGATAAAAGTGGTTTAGAGTGGGAGGATTTTTTTAGCTCGCTAACGTCCACAATTTCTGGCATAACGAACTCAAATTTAACCCATAAGTAGACTATTGTTAAATACGGTTTGGGAATTAATTTATTTTTTTTTTAACGATTTTATTTCCGATTTTGTGTGTTTATTCGAAGGTATGGATACTGCTGGTACTTCTACCATGTTCCTGTCTGGCAATGAGATTAGCTGATAGTCATGATGATCGGAATCATAGCCAACAATTCGGAGGTGGAGAACTATTTCTTGCACCTCATTATCTGCAATCGGGCAGTTGTGAGTCATTAATGAATGAAATACAACCGCCGGGTGTTTACTACTTGGATGAGCGCTTTCTTAAGGTAATGGGGTGGGTGTGGGGTGAATTTAAAATGTATTGCGACTATTCCGACGGAGTTGGGTGGACGGTAATACAACGTCGTGGAGGAGCGCACGGTATGACGAATACGCCGGTAAATTTTGCAAGATCGTGGGACGATTATGCGAGAGGTTTTGGTAATCTCAACGGAGAATTCTGGTTTGGAAACGAATGGTTAAACAGGTAAAATGTTTTTTATCAATCATAAATCCACTATTCCGTTCTTAAAAAAAAAAAAAAAAAAAAAAAAAAAAAATCCTTTTATGCGGAATTGCTGTCCTATCAAGATTAACGAGTTCCTTTGGCCCGTACGAGTTAAAAATCATATTCGAGGACTGGGATGGTCAGACGGCTTGGGTTAAATATTCTGATTTCAAGTTAGTCGTAACTATCATTCGAAATCATGTAATCATTGATTCAAATTATCGCCCAAAATAATTTGCCGTTTTCATCTCTCGTCGATGCAGAATCATGTCGAAGGAAGATTCGTACAGAATCGTAGTTTCCGGTTATACCGGAAACGCTGGCGATTGCTTCGGTAACGAAAATCCTATTTTTACGACGTATGATCATTTAGGGAGCTCTGGTAGAACTCGTGAAGCTGCCTGCGCGTCGTTGTATCTCGGAGGCTGGTGGTACGAAAGGTTAGGTTCACAATTGACCACACCGATCATTTGAATGCTGACTAATTATATATGTTATAATTATTCTGTTCAAATTTCCAGAACTTGCCACAACGCGAATCTGAATGGTGATTATTATTGGCATGATAATCACTCTCGTCGTGATCCGCACAGTGGTTTAATTTGGCATTGCTGGCGGCCCAACTACAGTCTCAAGAGTACAAAGATGATGATACGTTCGAAATTATATCGAAAATTCGACTGCGACGAATACGAATGCGACGGTGCCGACTGCTGTGCTACTAGTAGTACTCAATTCTGGTAAAACTGTATATATAACGACCAATAAACGTATGTATCCAAAAACGTTAGTATAATTATAGATATATAAAAACTGTTGTTTTTTCATATAAAGCAATCAAAAAAAAAATGTAAAAAAAATGGGGTAATAAAAATAGTAATAAAAAAATGGATTTATCAAAGCAAAATTATAATTTTTTTAATCTGACTATAATACGCTTTTTTTTTATTATTATAATTTAATTTTAAGGTCGACAAATTGTATCTCTACAACTTGTGTTACGATCGAAATAAAAGTTACCAATGAAACTTTTATTTTGTAGTTTCGTAAATTAATCGAAAAAAAAACATCGGGCGGATGCAAATATTTTTAAAGTTTGTTGAATGCAAACATTATTTATGATTGTTTACGTTTAATGGTATCATAAAAATTGGGATATTTCATAAATGAAACTTTTGCTCTACGATACCTCGTCAATTGTAAGAGCAATTTGTATCAAACATCGAAAGCGTTGGTAACGAAGGGAATTCTTAAAATATTTTTGAAGAATTTCGCACGGAGGCAGAAGAGCGTATCTTATGGTAGGTTGTGCTGCTCGAAGCTATAGTCATAGCTATGCCATGAGAAAAGCACCGAGAATCCAGGAGGAGGATACGCGTACCCATCTCTGTAACAACCGGCGAGTCTCATCCTTCTCGACTCGACGTTACACGAGGCGTCCTTGGCCTTCGCTTTGCTTCCGTCGACGGCCTTGTCTTCCACGCTTCTTCTTCTTCTTTCTCCCTCATTATCTATATATCTACTTCGCTGCTTCACGAGGTGTACAACACAGCAGGTAGATGCGCGCCTTGGCGTACTTTTCTCACTCTCTCTCGCTCTCTCGCGACGCTTTTATTCCCTGAGGTGGAGAAATTCCGGAGAGGTGCAAAGCAGATAAGTGTACCCCGTCCATCGAGTATCCCTTGTGCTTTATACTCTATTATCTACCCATATAGCGAGAGAAGGTTTGGGCGTTAACCCATCCGGGACTCAATCACGCGTACTTTCCGTTTTTTATTATTTATCATGTCGTTAAAATTTATTCGATCATTCGCAACTTAAATTTTTCTCACTGATTGTGAACCAATGCGGAACGTGCGGTCGCAAAATGGCGATATAACGCAAGGCAAACGATGAAGAAGAAAATGATGATGATGATGATGATGATGATGATGATAATGCTTCGACCGGTATACAGTGCATCACGAAGCCCTCGGTAACATTGTACTCGATATTTCATTTTATTCCTTCGCATCGACAAATACGCACTTCGTCGTTGCAAATTGACGACGATAGGACAGGAAGAAAACGTTGCCGCAATTGGTCGTGAATATATTTCTGCGGTTTGCGTTATTTTATCCCCGAAACAGATACGAGAGTAGAAAATCCATTTTAAAATCCATTCGTGATCGTCCGTCGATAGTGGATTCGCGTCTTTTCAATTTTATCCATCCTCAGCGGGCAACTCGAATCTTTGCCTCGGTTATTTCTTTCTTGTACGCTGCACTCTCTCTTTCTCCTCTCACCCTGACATTCCTTTCGATAATTTGCAAAAGTGGGGGGTAACGGGCCGTCTAACCGAGAGGAATT
This sequence comes from Cryptus armator, assembly GCA_963971235.1. NCBI lineage: Eukaryota > Metazoa > Arthropoda > Insecta > Hymenoptera > Ichneumonidae > Cryptus > Cryptus armator. The sequence goes on from OZ020236.1 coordinate 10,984,239, forward strand.
ACCCGTTGGGTTTGCAACGCGGTTATGTACGGCAATATCGAGGGAATAGAAGGAGATAACGATAGACGAGAAGGAAAAGATGCGTTGCTACGGCGATGTGCTCTCGACGAGTAGAAACACCGAGCGCCGCGCGGGGAGTCGTGCTATCAAAACTCGGGTGAGGAATAGAGTTCTATTACACTTCGCTAAGGCCATCATTGGCTCCGCGATCATTGTCTTGTCGGCGAAATAACGCAAATTTTATCGTACCGGTGCTAACTATAGTTTCGTTGATTCCCCGCGCAACGCTACCAGGAAGTTCATGGATTATTCTAAAACTAAACAGGCGAAGTGAGAGTGCGCGCTCTTCAAGATTCAACGAGCTCTCACTTCGCGTTGCTTTTGCCATCCTCTTCCGCGATTATTCGTAGCAAAACTCGAAGCAAACGAACTTATTTACATGACAAAGTATATGTATACAGTCAGTGAAATCACAACGTCCCACGAAAATGTGTTGTTAATGTAACGCCGCTGTCTAATAAACGAGTATATTTATCACCGGAAATAGTCCGCGTTTTCATTTCACGATCTCTCCTATCCTTTCGCGAAAGTAAAAAAGAAAAACAATGTTCGACAATGAAAAAATATGAGAATTCAATTTGTATGTCGCTTCCTTTTTTTTTTTAATCGTCTTTTACGATACTCCTTGACGAGACTGTGAAAGCTATTCTGACAACGTTACAATGGAACCTTTGAAAACGGCGATAAAAAAAAATAAGAAAGCGATGCACAAGTATAATTTTTGTTAATAGCCCATCCAATCCGAAAAAATGTTTCAAATAAATTACAAAAGTTATCACACAATGGAAATTTTTTTACAAAATTCAAAAACGTTTTTTAAAAAAAATAACTTTGTATGTTTCACTGAAATTTGGAAACAAAATTTGGAAATTTAGATTTTTCATTTTGGATTTGGAGAGAAAACGTTCTCCAGTTATAGAAGTTAACGTTTTTTCGCGGCCGATACACGTGTGCACATGGCTTCGAACATTTTTTTCTAAATTTGATGTTTCGCCGTTTCCGAATGCTGCGAACTAAAATAAATCCGATCCGATTAAAATCTCGATAAAAAAAAATGAAAACGAATTTCGACTTTTTTTTCTGCTATTTTCATTCGAATGTTGACAAAACGGAATATATATATATTTTTTTTTTTCAACATAATGATTTCCTACAAAATTCCGGAATCGTATCATCGGCTCGTATCTAACCGGCAAGCGGATCTCCGAACGCGGAAGCTCGAGTGCGGGGGAGTGCAGCGCACTTGGCTTATACCAACCAAGAGAATCAAAGTGTTAGTGGTAACAGTACAGATACAGCCTACTATAGGTATTATACCTGTATATTTCACGAGCATAGATCGTAGCCGGTCGTCCCCCTTAGGAAGGTCGTGCCGGGGCCATTCACCCCTCACCCTTTTCCTTCCACCTCCGCGATCAGCCACTCGACTTTATCCTGTGTGAGAGTATCCTCTACCGTCTATACTATTCTCTATACTCTATCCGGCTTCATCGCAAGCCGGGGAATGCGCTCCTCTTCTCGTGTTACCGACGACCGAACCGGCCTCCCCCCCCCCCCCCCTCCGCCGTCCCTCTTCCACCGGTGCAATGCGCGATTTTATTATAATACCAAGAGACTCGAGGATCTTTAGTTCTCGTTCTAAGCTCTCATCATCTCCATACCATCGTGTTGTCCCGAAGAGGATTATGTCGAGACATCTATACTACTCATATACATCGCGCACGATAATATTCATAACCTTAAATATAAGTATTCTCTCGTCGCCAATTTCGATCGTTATTAACTGCGCTATATATGCGATACCGAATAATATCTTCTCCTGTTCGATGGTACGGAGGGTAGAGGTACCGATTTCGGTACTATTTTTGGTCACTATGTTCGGAATTACAGAATTCTGACTAAAATGAAATTGAGTTGACGACAGGCTTGTCATTTTAAACATTTCTATGAATACTTGCGAAGTATTAAGATCGAGATGTGGGAAACAACAATTCGGTATCAATTTGTCGTGAAAATGGTCACAACTGCGTCTGTTCTGTATATGAATAGTTATAAAATCGTCAAAATTTATACTACGATATATCTATCCCATCGATGCTTCCTTTTGTATGCATTTCATGTCTATATCACGAGCTCGTTAATTCGACAGAGCAAGAGTTGGTTTACGGTGGATCACACGTGGTTATCATTTCAACAAGAGCTCTGTAGGTAAATAGCATCTCGGTTCCCGATGTGTATATTTCACTTCCCGTTTGTGACCTCGAGAATTTCTCCTTTCCGATCACGAGAATCACGACTGTACCCATAATCCCGCGAGCGAACAGTGCTCTTCTGCTCGCTCCTCCCCGTCAACACCATTACCAACTACTCTGGAAGATCGTAGAGGTTATAAGTGCGGCACGATATCCGCTCATTCGTGTCCTTTTACACACACGATTTTATACTCGTGTATAACGCCGAGTACATAACTATCCGAGAAAACTAACTACGAGAAAGCAAGAGCGCATGAAGATTTTAATTTTTTTCTTTAGCGTTATATTTATTATTAATGAAAGATTCCGGGCTGCGAAACGAAACGCGTCTTCGACGCTGAACAATTCGTTCGTTTTTCGTCTCTCCATCTTATTTCATCGAGTTTATATTGTCCACAAGCAAAGAGTGACGGACTTTACAATTTATACGGTGTGCGCGAGCGCCGGTGAATTCGTACTGACCTGCGGAGTGATTGACGACGCGACGATGAATAAGAAAGCAAATGCTGCGGGATAACAACGACAATGGCTGGTGGCCCGTACGCCCAACGTCGGTAGTACACGCATATACTCTTTCGGCATCGAGTGTGATTCATATGTTTATTCACTGTCACAATACGCGGACGCGTGCCGCATTTTTTAAGGCCTCTACGTCGATCGTTGTCCATGTCCCCTCCTCGATATAGTCTCTTTACTACCGACCCGAGTCATACCGTAAATGAACGTTCACCGCTCTGCGCTGGTAACTTTCCAATCCCTGAACGCGCGGCGCGGAGGAGGATGGTAGGGGACCACCGTCGCGAGTCTCGCGGTTTTAAAGAGTCGCATGTCGAAAGAGTTCGCGTTACCGACCGCATGTACGACAAAGTACGAGGTACAAAGAGAACGAGAGAGGTTACAAAAACGTTCGTAAGATTAAGTGTATATATAGAGTAGCGTAACGGGGTTTCCTTGTTGCGCGATAGTTGGCGAGCTTCGCAAGGACGCGACCAGATGGTAGCACGTATTTAACGAGTCTCAACGGGCCTCGTTGTGAGTTAAAATGCTCGAAAAAATTTGCGAGAAACACGAGATTAACGGTGAATTACAGTTTATCGAAGAACAGCGAGTAAGCAGTATAACTAATGCGCAGATAATTTCGTTAATGTTTTGAAAATTGGAGAGATTTCGAGTGTAAATTTTTTTTTAAAATTACTAAATTGGTTTTGATTAACTTGCTTACGATTCTTTCCAACCACTTACCCGGATTTCGATTGACCACGATATTCCATAGATTCCGTTATAAACAGCATGATGAGCTCTTAATTTTTTTGTAAGTGATAAAAAAGAATGTTTCCAAATCGATGGTAGCAAACGCCGATTGAGATTTAATCGACGTCCGTTAGCGTTGCGATTAGAACACATCGGTTGATTAAGTACTATTCGAGAATCAACGACGTCTCAAATACGATTTCGATTATTACTGACATCGGGTCGTCGACCTCGTGCACTTCGAACTGATGTATCGACTAGTGGCTCTTGAAAGAGTTGAGGCACCGTTCGTCACGAAATTTCTTCAAATATTTTCCATAATAATCGTAACAATCAACAGTGTAAATCGACAATCGAATATTGAATTTGTTATTGACGCGTCTATAGAGTTATCGTCGATGCGATACTCCGAATCTTCGTGATATTCCAGACGATCGTTACAAGTGTTTTCGTTAGTTTGCCGATCGAAGAGACCGTATTATTCGACGTGACCGGTTCCCTTTTGAATCTCGATTATCCGTCCGTGTTGATTCGTTGCCTCGTGTAGGTGTCGTGTAAGAAACACTCGAATAAGAAGCGACGCGTGATTGCGCGGGATCAACGGCATACACGAGTGTTTCTCTTTGGGCTGCAAGACGCGAAGCCTGAGGACGGGCTGTTGCTGACACGACCATTTATCTTGATGACTGGGACACGTTCAGTCAGTTACCCCGACACGCAAAACTCTATACCTATCCGTAATCATTTCGAACTGTCGAAACATCGAAGCGTAGTCAGTCTCGTTGACGCATCTTATAGCGATAGGAGCTCTCGGACCAAAATAATTTATGAGTGTACGCGACGCCTCGAGCAGTTACGGTGTAGTTATTCGAAGACGCGATCGCACTGATAGCAGAGAGAGGGCGCGATGTTAATCGACGAATTGGATCGATTCGCCGAGCGGCACGCGAGACATTCGCGGATCCCCATCAAAACAAATATGCGTTCCGAGGCCGCAAAAGATAGCGGTTCGTTGTATTGTACGTTGCAACTCTGTCAATCGGCCCATTGTGAGACGTATCTTGTTTTCCATTGCCTCAAGTTCAAGGTCTCCGTGGCGCCCGCGGTTAACTCATAAGTGTTTTAATGGTTTTTAGGTTAATCTCATCCATTATGAACGATCGCATTAATTTTCTTGGATCTCGTTGCATCTCAGTTTACTTTTGTTGAGACCATATTGCGACATTAATATTTTTCAATATTTGGCACTTAGTCAAGGGAGAGGCCATTTTTCTTTTTTTTGCGGCAAATTTTTTTTTTTTTTTTTTTTCGATAGTTATCGCATTCGTAAGCTCGCATTCGCGCAAAACGCTTACATGGTATGACAAAATTATTGGAAACCGGTATAAGGCATAGAAGCAGCGAGGGAGTCAATTACATTGAAACGAACTCCGCCGGTATATGTACTCTCGCGCCATCGGCTATCCGCCGCACCTTTAATAAGCCACGACGACGTAAAGTAAATGTTTGCTCGCTCTCGCCAATAATATAGAGAAGAGCTGCTATATCCCCATTGCTGGATATTCTATAAACCCAACAGCCCGCCGCAGCGGCAGTTCTACTCGTGCAAGTATTACCAATGTTGTAACGCGCGCCCTACCGATCGTACGTAACGGGCTTTTGAACCTCGGACACCCACGCGATGCACCGCGGTAAAACTCACGAACAGTCAACGTGCTTAGCGACGATCACCTCCGTTAATATACTGTCGATTGTTTTCTCAAAACTGATAAATCTGATTGCACGAAAAATAATAGATTGAAGCGAATTTACAAAAAATAGAAATAAAATAATAAAAATTTTAAAAAACGATTAAAAGTATTAAATTATTTTATTGTATGAAATAATTAAAAAATAATATTAATATTGTCAATCTATACATTGCTACTATGATTAAATATTAGATTTTAAATTTGATTTGATAGGTTAAGAATGAAATAAACGTATTTTAGTGAATTGCTATGTCACGGACCGAAGAAGAGAGAAGAATTATATACTAACAGAACTTTTCACAGATATGGAGTTATCGTTGAAACTAATTAAGGTACGTCTCGAGACTCCACTTACGAGCGAAATCATTCGTTATTATTTTATTTACAACATACCGACACGAACGACTATATTCGCTAATTGGTTAAAGGATAAAACTAATATACTCCGCAAATATCTCCGATGGGCAGTAAAATTTCACTCGAGTCATATCCCCTTTGCCTATAAATGCCTTCACGACGGATAAAACGTTTTTCGGACCACTAAAACGAGAAATGATTTCCGGCTTCGCGGGGACGCGTAACCGTGAACACGGCGCTCGGAGCTGCCAATTTTTCAGTCACATTTTTTTTTTCCGTTGTCGACGACAGTATCTTTCTTCAAAGGGTTTTTTCTTGCTATAATTTCACCGGTATCCCAAAATACTCGATACTTCACGAATGTTGGGCGCGCATTAAAAAAAAAGAATTACCGCGCATAAAAAGTGTGTTTTATAGACGAGAGCTTGCAAGCCACCGAATACACGTGTTTCTCGTAATTCTCGCGTTAAAAGCTACGATGTGCCCGATGTCAGAGTCAAGTTTTACGCGGGAACGACCCGGATTATGATCGAGAAAAAAATGTATGGCAAGATACGATCGATTCGCCGACCGACAGGGCGAAAAGTGTGCACACACTTCGTTGCTGTTAGACTGGCGATTAGCGATCTTATGCGTCTCAAAAAAAATATTCAGAGAGAGAAAGAAAAAGAGGGGGCAAAAGTCTTTAGCGTTCACGAACATCGAAACACTTCGCTCGACGTTTTACAGACCCATTGTTCGCGGCGATTGGTATTTCTCTCACGTTTGGAAATCCACTCAATCGTCTCGCGGTATACACAGGTAGATATATCGTTAGGTAGGTCATATTTCAGCGTTAACCTCTCTGCGCGCGGTCGCTCGGGTGAGTTCAACGTGCAACGAACAACACCGTCGTGATCTTTCGCTCGTTCGAAACTCTCGTCTCAAGGTCGTGTCTTAGTTTCGTATACGCGAAACAACGTTCGCGAAGTATTATTCAAGATGGCGTCGAAGTTTGCGCACAAGTCACAGTCACGACGCGATCTTCTTGCGATAAAAATTAATCATAGTATCCGTGATTCCGATCGTTAAGAAAAATATATAAAAATAAAATATAAAATAATAAGCATATAAAAGCATATAAAAGAGAAAAAAGTGTGAAACATCACGGAACGAACAACGACGCGGAAATGCGTGATTTAATAATTAAGCATTATCGAGTTTAGCTCGATGGTAAATGGCATCGGCCACTGTGGTGTATACAACGGCCCTCGCGTGATGCGATTAAACGTACCTAATAGCTCTGCGCGGCGCGGCATACAGTACTTCGGTTCTTCCTGCTCGAATCCCCCTCTTCGACTTGATCGATTTGTACGATCGATCTCTTCCTGACTCGAGCGTCAATTGCACTATAATGTACAGCAAAAGATTCTCCATAATATAATCTACACGAACCAACTCCGGATAACACTCACATCGGTCGAGACACGATGGCGCATCACGAAAACAATATTTACGATATCACAACGATTAACTCTTCGATTACTTGTCGCGTATCGAAATATATGACATAAAGAAACTGCGCGAACCCAATTTTTTTTTTCGCATTTTTTCAGGTTCATTGCCATCGAAGAAGACCCAAACAGAAAATAAACGAAGGAAAGAAAATATTACTTTTTTTTCCGAAAATACTTTTCTTTAACTTTATTTTATATTATAATACATCTTAATATTATAAGTTTCTTAAAGGCCTTCTTTTTTTTTCTTTATACTGGACCTGCAAATAAAATCATTGAATGTAAAATAATAATAAAGGATATAAATAAAGAAAAAACTATTTGAAAAAAAAAAAAAAAAAAAAAAAAAAAATCGTACCATTTGCATTTCTGTTGCCGGCGTGTGGGATAGTGTTACGGTGGGTCTGATTGTCGGGGCCTTCGCGCCCGCGCCCTCGGGCGTCGGCCCTGTTGTCAGGGCGTTCGCGATCGCGTCCACGGGCACCCTGACCCCATCCACGGGCACCACGAGCTCGTCCCCGACCGCGGCCGCGACCGCGACAATTCCAACTTAGTCGTAGCAGTTTGGCGAGCACGGTAGCGTTATTCGGGTCGCAGAGGAAATTGGCGACTCGTTGTTCCTGCACTCGCCAGCCGGCTCGCGTTCCTCTGTATCGTTCTGAAATTAAAAAAAAAAAAAAATTTCTTATCATTTATGAAAAAAAAATATCTATTATTTTTTAGAATATTATAAAATTTACGTTGACGTGGCTCTTCCTCGCGCACCTCCTCGTTTCCTTGATTATTTCCTCCCCCTTCCATTTCAATGTCGTTCCTATCCCGGCCATCCACGACCCCGACTTCCTGCCGCACATTTTCGTTATCCATTTTTTCTGGAATTATTTTAATAAACCGTGATTCTTCTTTTTCCTTCCTTAATGGCTTCAGGTCATAAGCCAAGTGCCAATAACCGTGATTATTCATAAAAATCCGAAAAACACGCGGAAACTATGGATGAAGAAAATGTGACGTTGAGGTACTTACTTGCGTCACTTCCACTGTTCAACTGATCCTGTCTGAACAATAGACAAGCGACCTTCGCGCCCCTCGTAAGTAACTACTTCTTCTTCTTCTTCGATTGGTCGGACCTGTCTTTAGTGTGCTGCGTAAACAGTTGTTGTTTCTATTCGACGTATTTCTATATAAATCGAAGCAAACAGACATTTTTTTGGTTTCGCGCGTCTGCTACTTACCTACATTCGGAATGTTGGGTTATTGCCTCAGTGCAAAAAGGCCGGATAAATTTTTTTACGAGCATCGAGAAGAATATCCATGTGACATGATAAGACTGTTGGATTATTATTCCGTGAGTAATTTAACCATTTTCTCGATTGTTCGACATTTTGATTGAAATAATCGCAAAAAAAACGAAAATAAGGTTACGTAGGTTTTCGTTTTTCTTTGTTATTAAACATTCTTTTTAACTTTGTTATTTTCTTTGTATATTTCAATAGTATTTTCGATTTTCTTAAAAAAACATAATTTTTCTGACAAACTATCAAACTGAAAAGTATTTGTAAGGGAAAAAAAAAAATCTTGCCGGCCTTTTTGCCACGGAGAAGAAATATCTTCTTGTCCGTCTCTTTGGCGTCGAAGAGAAAAATCTTCTCGTCAGTCTCTTCGCCATTGAAAAGAAAAATCTTGTCGTCGGTCTCTTTGGCATTGAAAAGACAAATCGTTTCATCAGTCTCTCTGGCATCGAAAAGACAAATCGTTTTGTCGGACTCCTCGACACAGAACAAAAAAATCTTCTTGTTAGCCTCTCCGGCACAACAAAGAAAAATCTTCTCTTCGATCTCTTCGCATCGAAAACATAAATCTTTTTGTCGGTCTCTCCGGTGAAAAAAAAAACATCATGTTGGTCTCTCCGGCTAAGAAAAAAAAATCTTCTCGTTGGTCTCTCAGGCATTGATAAGAAAAATCTTTTCTTCGGTCTCTTTGGTATCGACAAGAAAAATCTTCTCGTTGATCTCTGTGGTATCGACAAGAAACATCTTCTAGTTGATCTCTGTGGTATCGACAAGAAAAATCTTGTCGACCTCTTATGACACTGAAAATGAACATCTCGTCGCTGGTTTTTCAGCCATTGTGAACCAAAATTAAAAAAAATTGAAATGTAATAAATAAATGAATAATCATGAAAAAAACATAATAGTGTCAGCAGAAAAAATAGAAAAATAAATAAGAATGAAATGAACAAATGAAAAATTTTACGTGAAATAGGACTCGTCTGCGACACCATCGATGATCTGAATGTTGTATACTGTTATGAAAATAAAATTTCGTCAAGATAATTATCGCGTATTCGAAAAGAATTATTAAAAAATTGCGGGCCAAAGCATACCGTCCAATTCATACAGCTCGATTTTTCGGCGTGCCGACGTCTTTTCTTCATTCTGTCGTCGGTGCAATAAAGAAATCGATGGCGCAGTAATTTTGTAAAAAAAAAAAATGTTTAACTAACCGCTCGGTATACGAAATAAAAGGAGATATAATGCAAACAACGTTCAAACGACATAGGTATTTGCCGAATTTTTGTTCGTAAAAAATAGCTGTGTTAACATTACGCATTGAAAAGACCCCACTGACGAGTTCAGCTCGATGTTACCGAACCCGTGACTGTAACCAGCGTACCCGGTCTCAACTCGATGTATTTTCGATGTATTTCAGTGTAATATGTATTTTTAAACGATCATAAATACCTTGGTATTCGCGAGATTTATAACGCGCTTCGTATTTATGTGCGTATGCGCGGACGAATGAGAAAAGAATTTACGAGAACAGCTTGGCGCGTGAGACGCCACGCTGAATACGCCCGGTGTATATTATGTACACCGCTTTCGCGGGAGTTATATGCACCGGCGAGTACGTCTAATGGCGTTTAGGATACCTCTGAATTACGAGAACATTTGGATCCGCAGTGTGTGCTACAAGCCGAGAGCCGAGAAACACTCGTGAAAAGCATACATCCGTTACTCTCAACTCGAAACGACCGTGCGGCACGAATATGAACACACGGCGGGATAGTTTAGTGGCTCTTTGGGTTTCCGATACAGAAACGGCGCGAAACCACGAGACTGAAGGCGCGGCTAATAAACCCGATGCTTCAATCTCCATTAGCCACTCTATCCTATCCACGATCTTTAAAAATCTTTGAGAAATAAATTTTCAAAAGAGTCGGGAAGCTAACCAAAAAAAATGAATGTATCATTACAGTACCTCGACGAAATACGATTATCGCGCCATATGCGTAAGTTACTACGAAATAGGAAACAAATAAGTCGTCAAAGTATATACCGAGAGAAAAATATGAAAATAATCTCTATACTTGTGTCGTAATTTAAGTATATCCCGAAATTTTGGCATTTTTACCAATACTCGTTGCAATACGCGATAAAATATTTATCGTGTATAACCACAAAAATGGAAAAAATCGTAAAAAAATGTCTTTCCGTAAAATTACGATTGAAACATTAATTGGTACACTAAAATTGAATAAAAATCGATTAATACGATAAAATTCGAAAAAAATAGTTTTTACACCGATTCGATAGATAACACAAGCAACGCGTAGAGCATATCTACAGACGTTCTCACAGGCCGAGTCTATCGAACGGCGAAGTTTTCACGGTCGCCATCGCGAGCGTTCATCGAGTACAAGACGAGGAGAGGATCATGAAACTATCTATTATCGCAAAGTCGCAATGGGTATACAAGCCACGCGGACAGACAGTGGAATTCGAAGGGAGAAAATGTAAGTAAATGGCTACCAGACACGACGATAGTCTCGCGCGCCGAGCAAAGCTCTGCTTCGTGAAAAACGTCGGAAAGTCGTATACATTTAATACGCGGTAAGACGTACCGCGATTGTGGTACTTGCTGCACAAGCGAGTCGAATATTACATCGAAACGATACACAGCGGCAGCGGTTGCGAAGTCGCGGAGGATTTTACCGAGAATTTATGGAGTCTCCAAGAGGCGCGTCTATACGAGAAGCAATTCGTGTGTATAGCGAGTATATTTCCATAGAGAACAGTTGTATATTCTGGATCTTGTGGGACATATCGGATATACTCTTTAATCCATTAAATTATAAAGGGATCTACAAAGGGATGTAAATAAACGATCGCGAACGGAAATTCTCTAGGAGATCGGGGCTAATCGACACACCGGATCTTTCAACGTTGCGAATTGAAGTCAAGAAATGAATGGGCAATAGTCTCGAATTTTTTTTTTTTTTTTTTTTTATGAACACATGAAACTTATTTCTCGATGGATGTCGAAGTGAAAATAAATTTCATCCAATGATAATAGAACTAAAAATTGAAGTGTAAAATAAAAAAATACATCAACTCACCCCGGTCTCCCGGTATATACGCCCGGCGCGGGACATCGCATTATTGTTAGAGTCGCGATATGCAACCCTAACTTTAACTTGGCGAAAAGTACTTACGCTTGAATATCCACAGGATAAATGTGAGTTCGATGCGCGTTTCTCCCTATCGCAATATTCTCCCTCCCTGTTTCTGGGTACTAAAGTCGGAAACAAACGAGTTTCGTACTTCGAGGCGAAGGGTTAACGAATAACTATTTTAAGAGGGGCACTGCCCCGATCGTGTCTACCGCGAGAATCTCGTTGTCGCGACTGGTGCTTATATTTCTCACTGTTAAGTGTCTTTCTTGATCTCTACCCCGATACTAATACCGCGCGACCCGTTCTCCAGATTTGATACTCTCCCGTCGTTCGCGTTCCATCGTCTCGGCTGCTTTTTCGTAAATCGCTCGGAAAGACCGGACTTCACAACGATATCTCTCATTAACAGTAAAAGCCAAACGGTTGTCGGTGGCTGTGTCTGCGTCACATCGAACGTGTAAAAAAAAAAGGAAAGCAGTGTCGCGTCGTGCTGAGCGTAAAATACACCAACAAGGAACACGGAATATATTTAGTACGCAATTTCTTAAATGAGTGGTTTTTGTTTTTTTTTCTTTTTCTTCGTCGTATCTTTCACGATGGACACGACTGAGAGGTATTATTCGACTTTCGCATTTTACCGGAGATCTCTCGATCGCAAGGATCCGGATTTGGTGGACATATCTCGGTCGATACTTCTCGCGAACCCAATGCCAGCGTCTGAGTGGAAAAAAGAACAAACGAGAAATTGCACGGAATCGTTATCGTTTAATTTTTCTTTTTTTTTTTTTTTTTTTTTTTCGTTCACGATGTATTCTCTTTTTTCAGAGATTCGAAGGATCTCTCATGCATATTAGAATACGGCTATTCGACCGCACATTCGCGCGACTCGCTTGCTTGCACCTGCAAATTGCACTGCCAGCGCGCGCGATGTATTCTACATTGATGTTATTCTACATCGCCCGTATTATCATAGTTCAGCGCAATCGGTTTGCCGACGAGGTACAAACGCGCGCGCGTGCTTGCATCTCGTAGTGTTACATGCTGTCTGAATACCGACAGCCGCGTGGGTGCACTGTGCGAACGAGTAAAATCGTATTTGTAGGTTAGTCTCGTCGAAGGAACGTGATTGTCGGCAATAGAAAGGAGTTAATTTAATTTAAAAAAAAGAAGCAAGCGAATTAAATGCAATGGAAAAAAAAGAAAAAAAAAAACAAAGAAAACGTATTTAATACATAATTAAATTTTTTTCCTTGTCGAAACGACGTTGCATAATATATCTTTTATAAAATGAAAAAAAGAAGAAAAAAAACAAAGAAAACGAATTTAATACATAATTAAAATTTTTCCCTTTTCGAAACGACGTTGTATAATATATCTTTTATAAAATGAAAAAAAGGAAAAAAAAAAACAAAGAAAATTAATTTAATACATAATTAAAAGTTTTCCCGTATCGAAACGACGTTGCATAATATATCTTTTATAAAATGAAAAAAAAAAAAAAAAAAAATGTTTCAAGACGATAATAATTTTCGCCAAACTGCAGTATATTGTGAAAGCTGTACGGTATTTAGGGTATTCAGTACCGATTGCACGAATGAAATATGAAATAAAAAGAATTTTAGAATTTCCTAAAGCACTCACCTCTCCCATTTTGATAGCCTCTTGCAGATGAGGTATCGCTGCGGCGAGAAGTTTGCATTCCTGATTCGTTAGAGGCGGAAGACCCAAATGTTTTTGAATACCGCACGGGCCGAGTTCGAGAGGTCCTGCGAAATACGTCACTTCCGGAATTACGCACGAGCGAACGTACGCGCACTCGACGACACCTTGTTGATCGCGAAGGGCTACGCGAAGGTTTTTTGCCGTAAAAAGAAAATTACTAAAAAAAAAAAAATCCTCGCAATCGCAAAAATTTTATGATCGATACTACGGACAAACCTTTGCACAGCGAGTTGCAGAATCTCGCAATGGCGAACGCCATCGCTAGTGACGAAGTTCCTCTGCCTTCGTATTCTCGCGTTACTCGGTCATCGGCCGTTCGCACAGCGTGCGTTAACTTACTAATTTCTTCCTGAACGATTAATCATTCGTACATTATTATTCATACCGTTGGATGGCGGCGGTCTCAATGATCGATCAATAACGACGTTGACAAAATTACATGCGTCAATTCGTTGGACGGTTTAGTCTGCGAGAAAATTGGTACGCAAGTTTTCGAACAATTTCCACCGACGATCGGTACCGTGACGCACTCAGCCTCGAGGCCCATTGTATCCGCCGCGAAAGTATTGGCTCTCACGGAATTAAGCGTCGTTATTCCGAAGAGGCGATTGTGATCGAATACACCAAATTTTTTGTATATCTCGGCGACGAGCGGTACCAATACGTTCACCGGGCTAATCGCCACAGCGAGCATTGCCTAAGGACACGAATTATTTTAATTTCGGAACGTGTTAAATTGGCACGACGATTATTATTTTTTTTTTTTTCTCGCTTCGGACTCCGAAGGAAAAGATTGAATTGACAAAAATCCGAATTGTGCGATGAAAGAAATAGTTGCAAACGAAAAAAAAGGAAGAGGGAGCGGAGGTCGACCACATCCGCCCCGAGGATATGCACGCGTCTTTGACTCTTCGAGTGCATCGCGAACCCCATTATTTAGCAGAGAGAACAACGGGGCGAGAAGGGGAACGACGCACTCTAGCAGAATTTTGTCGTGAATCGTGACGCATTTCTCGGCAAACCAAAAATGCAATGGTAGCTTAGCCGACCGCCTCGGCGTGTATGCGAATGAAAAGACTCCACGCGCGGATCGTACGCGAGAACAAGAGAACCACGAACGCTTTTATATTCCATTCGTGCAACGAGAACCGCGAAATTCTCTCGCTGCGTCATTATAATGCCGGCTCTCCCTTCAGCGACGATTCTCTTCTTCGAACGCGCAGATTTCAAGGTCTCGCGTGAAGCTTCCGTATGTGCCGCGATGTTATTCTTCGTATACGACACGAGAGAACGTCCATCGAGCTTTTTTTTTTTATTTATAACGCACAGGCATTTCAAATACTTTTGAAAAACACGCCAATTCGCAATTCGTTAATTAGCGACGCGTTCTTTCGTGTCGTTTTCTATTACAGTATGAAAATTAGACCTCTAATCGAACGATGCGTAAAGTAATTGACATTTTAACATCTCGAGAAATGCGTAAAAGATGCTGATCACTGTCAGGGAAAATATGGAAATTTCAGGTGATTTTTAACGTGTCAGAGAAACTTCGAAAAATCATATGGAAAAAAAGAAAATTTTGTAGTCGAACATTTTTTTTTAAGCGCAATTTTTCAAAGCCAAATAAAAAACATAAATTTAAAATTCGAGATCGAGATTTTTTTTATAAAATTTTTATATAAAAAAAGTCATAAAATTTTTTTATAAAAAAATGTCATAAAATTTTTTTATGAAAAAATTTTATAAAAAAAATACTATACATTATCGCTGTTACTCCAAAAAGTCAACTTACCCTCGGACAGTATTTGATTATATTAGGTACATAGTCCATCAGAATATCAGCGTTCGCTAGAAGATTGTCCCTTGAGCTCTCGTGCTCCGTGTCGCACGATTTGTCCGCAGTCATGACAACAATCTTCGCATCTTCCAGTGTCTCTCCGAGACCATTCTCGCAATATCCCGAATAAGATACTCTGCACCTCGTGTCGATGTGAGACAATTCCAGCGCCAAAGACGCGGCATCGATTTTGTCATAAATCGCCAATTCGTCGATCAGACACGATTGCTTGAGTAACAGAGACAGGCAACTTCCTGAATTATCGTAAAATTACGAAAAAACTGTACTATTCAATCGCGTCGTCGTACGATGCCATTATTATTATGTATCTCCATTTACTAATCAAAGATATCCGTATACCTGTCCGTCCGGCTGCACCGAGTACAGCGACTTTCATCGACTTCGATCGGGCGATCGATGTGATAGCAAAATTTCGCGAGTGTATCGACGTTACGAAAAAAAGCATCGATCCCTTGTTAACGCTGATTAACCTCTGAAAACTAATTAGTCTTAAACAAAACATTCTGTCGGTCGCTAAAATTGCAATCTATAATTGATATCGATAATTTATTTAATTTTTTAAAAGAATTTTGGGTTAAACCGCCACATAACCTGACGTATAAAACGGAGAAACGTAACTTGTTGTAACAACTGCGAATCAATTTCTTCTCGCGTGCGCAGCGTCGAGATCTTGTCGAACGATTGTTTCATTCTCGTATTCGGTTCGCTCCTCATCACACGCGCTACTCCGCCGAAGATTCTATTCTATTTAGTTCCAAGGAACTTGAAATGCCACCTCCGACATTGTACATCGAATGAGATAGCGTTACCGGTACAGCAACAACGGCAACATTACCGGCGCGCGAGTTCCGAGGATTCCGAGAGTCTCGGAGAGAATCGTTGGCAGTCACGTCTCCGGGTTCGCTGCGGCGATTCCTAGAGACGTCGACGATGGAGTTTATAGCTGTGGCTCTCGCGATATCGCGTTAGCGTGCGCTCGCGACTCTTGCGCTTCGCAAAAGTTTCTCACAGCTCTGGACTCCCAGGAACGCATTCCATTCGACGTGACGTCGATATGATTCTTTATTAATTCGCTCGGGGGGACCTCTCGAGTTGCACCGTCGACGTGCAAACATGCGATAAATAAACACGTGGTGACTACATTACTATAGGTACACCGGTATCATTCAATGATACAAATAATATTTTATCTATAATTAATTTCTCTCGATAATGATAATAATTTTCAGATAATTTAATTGCATTATTTTTGAAAAATTCATTGGAAAACAGAAATAGTTGGTAATTGAAAGCGATAATTATCACACTATTCCAGTGTTCACACATGTCGCATTAAGTGGTCAGTCCTATTAATGTGGCGAAAGATCGGTCATTTTTTTTTCTTTTTTTTTTTTTCAGACAAAATTCCGAGGGGTTATCGTGCCCACCATGTCAGTGCAACTTATCAGCCGCGGTACTCGGTTCTGCTGATAAATCGAAAAATAATCATTTTTTGTGTACAAATGTATAATAAATGCGCCTCGCGAGTTTGAAAAAAAACGAACCACAACTGTGTTAAAAAGAAATGATCTTTTTTTCGTTAAATTAATAGAACGGTTATTGAGGAATCGATGGGATTTGCTTAATTTAGGATAGAGTTCAAGACAACGACATAACCTCAAATGAATCGAACAAAACTTAGCCGATCCTTCGATCTTTTTCATCGTTTCTTCGAATTCGTCGAAACTGGAAAAAAATTCAAAGCAATCCGAAGTTCGAACATCGTAATTCTCGAAAAGTCGAGTTGCCGGATTTGAAAGTTGTTCCGAATCGACGCGATGCAAGTACCTCCGTGAGCTGTACATACCGTGCAGGGATTTCTCGTCGTGCACAGCGCGCGCGCTCCGCGCCTAATTAAGATAATATGCACGTAATAGACGTAACCCAACATCGGTTCAACTAATTGACCCGCTCCGTTTCTTGCTCATTGTAACGTCTTATTCTACGAATGGAAACTGGGTGAAGCGAGAACGTGTGTGGATGCATGCAATGGCATTAATCGCGATAACGGCCTGTGCTCCCTGAACGTGATTGAGATTTCTCGGAAGTCTTATTAGTCCCGTGACACGACAGTAAATCCTATGTAAGTTTTGCAGGTATACGCTCTCCGTTCGCTGCTCGCGCATCTGTCTCTGGTTTATTCACGAATGATAATCATTTTCCCAATGAGTCTACCCACTGCGCGCGCATCTATCGATGACTATCGAATGTTATTAAAAGCATATCTCTCAATCAATCACCGGCCCTATTCGTTCGAATCGATCACGAAGATTTCTCTGATATATCGAATTAAGACATTCGCGAAGAATGAATCTCTCGTGGACGAGTGTCGCGCTCCTCGATCGATGATCGATTGACGGTTGTTTTTGCGCCGACTGGAGCTTCTCGCATGACGACTCGCTCGACGCTCCAATGATTTTTTAAATTTCAATCCTCGTGAAAAAAATACGTAACGACGGTTCGCGACGTTCTTCCAATGCATTTCGTTTCTCACGACCGATCGACCCTTCCGAATCTTCGGCATTTTACATGCCAAGCGATTCTCGTTTGATGCGGAAGAAAAAAAACATCGAGAATGCGACCCATCGATATGCCGTGTTATCGACGAGAATCGTCGCCTCCGGCCACGTGATGAATAAAAAAGGGAGAACTATCGCGAGAGAACTCGATATGTCTCGAAATTTCTCAATGGCGCTTATTTTATAGCTGAACGATACACGAGGATTTTTCACGCCCCTTAACATACAATCATAAGATTCGATAGAAAACTCGAGTTAAACACTATGAACGATGTCGTTTAACGCTAAAATTTACACGAAAAAAATTCGGAAGTATTTCCGCTTTTTATTAAGTTTAAACATTTTTATTAACGTTTCGTTTTTTCGTAACAATTGCTCCATAAAAATTTGTTCGTTTCCCATTGTTTCGGTTCCGAGATAATATCGCGGCAGACAGGATCCGGTGGTCGATGGAGTTCAAGTTCGGTACAGCTGCGTTGTACGACTGTAAAGACGAGAGACACGAGAGTCGCTCGTTCTGCGCGAAGAGTCACTAAATTATTCATAGATTATTCACGACCAGAGGTACACCAGCGTCCGTGAAAATAACTTCGCTGAAAGGCAAATCGGTAATGTCCATCGAGAACGTTTCGAGATTTCATCTTTACTTCCATCGGCGCACTTGCGTATTAGCGTATAAATGTATTTCACTCGGCATATACCTTTGACGCGTAATATTTCATTTCTTCCATATAATATAAAAATCGCATATATATATATATATTTTTTTTTTTTATGATAAAATTGAATCTATACACACCCACGCGGCTCGTAACTAAAACAAAGGAGACTTCTCCCATTCAAAGATTTCCCGGATATGCAACAAAGCGGGGAATTTCACGATCGAAATTGCTGGCGCTGCTGCTGTTACAGCCGCTATGTAGAATACCGGAGACGCGGGGTCGAGGTGAATTCGAGATATTCTATCGCATACGTTTGGGTCACACGGTGAAATTCACTCATTGGAATGTTATTCGAATGGTTGCGAAAGGAGAGTCGAGGGAGACTCGTTGGTATACGACAGGTTATTCGCTGTCCAGTTGGACAGGACACACGACGATACATCGTGACGCGTTCTCCATGCAACAGATAAATTTCCTTCGATGAATTTCCAACAACAGTCCTGCGATCGTCTCGATTGTCGTCCCGAAAAGTCATTAAACCGCAAAAAGGGTAAAATAGTTTCGCGAACTGCGAAAGTGTCTCCACGACGGAAAGTCGCGTGAAACCAACTTTTTCGCAATTAATAAAATAAATAATTAATAATTCCCTATGATAATTAAAAAAAAAATCGTCGTTCGTTCGTTAAATCAATGGTAAGTAACAATTAACATTTAAACAGTCACTTTTCTTCGCGAAAAATGAAATAATCCATAGAGATAAATCTTCGAAACGCCCCTTATGAATAAATGCCGATGGAGACGAGTAGAGTAAAAACTTTACGGGATCTAATTAGTTGTATATTATATATGAGATCCCCGAGAAGAAGATCCGGCTAACCGCGAGATATATTTATTCAACTTGCGCGAATGCCAGCAGTCAGGTTGAGGCGATAAAACTCAACGATAGTGTAGGTATGAAAAAGATGTAGTCGAGAATACACTCCGCTGGACCGTTGGATGCCGCGACGCGTCTGCATGGGTGCAAATACCCAAGACGGCATCGCGCGAAGCGCTTACTTTCTTCGTTCTCGCGGGTCCCGGCGAATCGCCGGCCACAACTGAGCAATGCGTTCGAATACATATCCCTCGTTCGCGCGAACTTCTTTGGGGTCCGACCCCTTGTTAACCGGAGAGTTCAGAGTTCACGTCCAGCTACGTTCGCGTGGGACTTTATTACGCGAATTCTGAACGGTTCGGTGCTGAATGCGCTTATTCTTCGTCTTCTCGTCTCTCTGCCACCTTTCCCCGCGCAGGGAACTCCACGACGGGAACGTCAAAAGAGGAAAACCCAAGCGGCGTCTCGGCAGGGATGTGCGTGCAACGAAGCCAACTTGTATACCAACTCTTCGTCACGCGTACCTCCGGGGGGCCCGCACACGTGGAGACGCGAAGATAAAATAAGAAGATTTCGTGAGTACGACGAGACGCTGATTGGTATCCAGTTACTCCGGTATACAGTGTACAACCATCGTTATTACTCGTTTTCATAACTCCGCTACTAGGTTGATGTTGGCTAATGTCGATCGCCGAAGGGAGATTACCGATATTTCTTCGATAAATAAACGTTCTTTAATACGCGAAACCCCCGAAGGAATGTCGATGTCTCAATCACGGATACTTCAAAGGTATGAAAAATTTATTTAAAAAATTCCAAGAATAATTAACGTTCGAAAAAAAAAAAAACAAAAAAAAAAAAATGCTACCGATTGTAAAAAATAATTGAAACGATTCTGCCACTATAACCTCAAAATTTTTAATTTTCATTAACTATTTAACGTGTTTAACAGACGAAAAAAAATAAATAAAAACTATCGACGATAACACTATTATTAGTTTCCATTGATAAACAATCGTAAGTGTCGTTATAAATGCATTCGAAATCCAATGTGCCGATGAACATTAATTCCGAACATTTCCGAGATTTTTATTACCCCCGAAAATAGTCGAAAGTGTTATTGATACATTAATTTCTACATTGGATACGAAGAAATTGTAAGTAACGTTTGATTTTTACTGTTTGAGACCTTAAATGCCCGTATAGCCCACTGACCGGCATTAACCCTTCAGGCTGTACGGCGTAAAATATTATTCACACGCGATGCAAGAAAACATTGTAAACTATATGTTTCGATGACCATTTGCGCCTTTTTCTATTATCCATTCGTGAAGGAATGGAGTAATAATAATGAGTCTAATTGCAATGTTTCACGGGGAGACGGACGGAGGGGGGGGGGAGGGAGCGGTTATATAGAGGGCATAGAAGATCCGACAGACGGCGGGTCTGGTCTCTCTTCGTGTTGGAATTGCGGGCGCGCGATGCATCTCGTCGCGTTCGCGCAGTCCCTCGTGTAATGACGTTTAATGCTGTTCACCTCGCGATGCACGCGTCCGCCGGTACTGTAACCGGTGTGCACAACAGCCCACGGATGAGCCAAAGAAGCTTATAAACGACAACTAGAACCCGATGTCGTACGTCCAGCGAGGACGTCGAGTAAAGGAACACGCGTACCGAGAGTATACTGACCGCATCTATTTATATTTATATATATATATATATATGTATGTGAGTACCAACTTTCATGCTTATTCTCTTCCATTGTATGGACGACGAAGCCTCTCCAAGCATTCGTTCACGTTTCGTCCCGAGAAATAAATAGATACATAGCGCATTGCGCGTTCGACCGAACAAAAAGTTGTTCGCTCAGCCATGTGGAATATCATTCTCATTATACAGCATAGAGGGCTCTTCTTTTTCATCGAGAGACAAGTGCATACCTTTCGTTCATCGGAACATCGCAAACGTTACTAATGCCGACACGAAATTTCGATTTTATTTATTTTTTCGGACACTTAATTAATAATGAAACGGTAATTCGCAATAAATAAAAAAACATAATATTGTTTAATATATTCGGGTATTTCGTCATCGCGAACGCACGTTGCATTCATTACAAGATGGCGGCAGCCCCTCCGCTCACTTTTATTCGTTGACTTTTTAAAAAATTTTGTCGTAAATTATGAACGATCGTTTTTTTTTATCTGCACGAATAATTTCCAAGAAAATTTGATAAAAACGCCAAATTTTTGGTAATAGCTGATAACGAAATTTGTTGAATTTAATAATGGGAGTTCCTTCAGATTGCGTATAGAATTTATGCTTCGGAAAGATCGTCTTTGTAATAACACAGAAGACTGGGGATGTATGTATCTTCGGGAAGACCGCAAGCCACGTATCGATCTCGTTCGTCCGGAATTCCATTCTCCGTTAGAGTTCTGTTCATATCGATTGTCTTACCCTCGAATTTCCATTCGTACGATGCACCGTGAGCGTTGAAGATTAAAAATCGCTCCTGTATTCGGGTTATAGTATCTTCTTCGCAGACCTAAGCGGAGTTGAGATGCGCTTATTGTTAGCTCTGTAGCCGCAAACAGGATTTGCTGCGAAAGAACTTGTTATTCCCAATTTTTTATTCGAATAACCGTTTTTTTTTTCATTAATTTCCCTTTCGCTCTTATGATTCCTAATGATGTCACAATTCTATGAAAATTCGAATAATATTGCTATTTTAAAAAAATCATTTGTTCGCCGTTCGCAGTATTATCATTGGTCGGATAAAAAAAACGCCGCATTGCCGGGAAATCAACAAAATTGTGTTACTAATGATCGGGATATATTTTTATTTCGCGCACATTAAATAAAAAAAAAAGTTTTTCTTTGTTTCTTCATTGACTGATCGAAATTTGAAAAATGTTCAACTTTAACCGCAAACTATTCCATTGTGTAGCGTCATTAGGCGACTTCGATGATTAGAGGTAACCGGTTGAGATGACTCACCGATATAACCGCTGCGTCGCCTGTGAGAACATTGATAATTCTGCAAGGTCTCGCGTTCTTTGTAAGATATCCTTTCTTGTATTTGTCGTCGAGCCACCAGGGACATCTGTCCAACGGTCGCCGGATTGTCGCCGGTACGCCAAGATCGACATCCGGGATTGGTCCATGGGGACAGTAAGGCACCGATGAACCGGTCACTGGATTCACGAAGTATCTTATGTCGTTCGTTTGATGATCGAACCAGTGACTTATGTCTTTGCCCGCGTGCGCGATTATTGGTTTTATTTCCGTCGTGTTCTTCCACGCTTTGCAGAGATCGGTGAGATCGTAAACACCATCGAGATACGTGACCCAACAATCGTTGGGCTTGTTGTGCAAAACAACTTCAGCGGGTAGATAATATCGCGGGGATTTGCACGGGCAATTATCTTCGATGATCGAATCACTTTCTCCGGCGTGCATGTTGCAAAAATCTCGGTCAGAGTTTTCGTTCGAATTTCGTGACTGCATCGATTCGAACCAAGTATTACAAGGCTCGTAATTAACGATATCGTTGCAGGTGCTATGCATCGAAATTTTCATCCTTCGATCAATGAGGGACTTATTGCACAACGAGAATGCGCGAAGTTTCGACGAAACCACAATACAGCCTTATTTTGTTCAATTTTTCGATTTAATTAAACGCTTTATTCGAAAAAGTTTTCTCGACGAAAATAGGTACACGACTGTTAATCATTTGACTAATTAAGAATCGAAAATAAACTTTCATTTGAATCTCGCGCCTCTGTCGATAGTATCAAATAATTATCCTTCAAATTATTACGACAATTAATTAATAAATATACCATAAATCTAACAAGATTTTTCGTAATGAGTGAAAAGTTATTTATAAAGTGTGAATATTGACAGATTATCCTGTCACATGATTCCGTTGTATAAACGGACAGAGTGACTTCCTGTTTGAAGTTGCACGTTTCAACAAAGGGGCAGTGTGGTTATATTTTCAAAGTTTTTGTTTTTTACGGATCTTATAATGGCCGATAATACAGCAGAAAAGGTAAATTACACGATTTTCGTAATCCCCAACGAATTAACACTTACTTTCGCGTTTCGTACTTGCCGTGACTCTTAACCGTAAAATGGTGAATATTGTGCGGTTAGGTTAGTGCATCAATGAACCGGCGGTGCTTCAACTTTCCAATAGTATTGTTTGTGTTTTACGATGGTCCCCGCGAACGTGGTAATAATAATGCGTGTACACTATAAAACCCGAATGTTTCTTTGATACACACAATCTTTCGTTACTATTCTGAGCTCCGTCGCGGAGCTAATGACGACACTCGAAAATATCGATACCGTCGCACGTCTATAACCTCACAAGCTTTACGCAAAACGCATTTTCACCCACCAGCGACATAATAATTCGTTGTATACAAAAAAAACTGTCACCGACGCCGTCGGTCGAATAATTCGATGATGATTATTTGAATTCAACTAATTTCACTCCCGATACTACCCTTTTATCGATTTTAACGCTTCAGTGGTACAAAAAAAAAATTGTTTTTCTTTGTTTTATTTATTTTTTTTGCCATTGACACGAACCATCTTTGAAATGCTCTGACACTCAATTTGTCCACATATGGGTCCCCAGACCTGCATGGATACTGTATGAACGCAGCATCCGTTCGACTTTGAGAGACTCGTTTCGCCGAATGCAACCAATAATATCGAAACAAACGAATACAGCGAGAAACATAAGACTGATATGACACATTGCAAAACTGTCCGACAATGTCAAACAACATTTTTTTTATCTTGCATAATTAAAGCAAACGCAGCTTGCAAAATTTAACGCGTACTTAAGACTCTCTGGATCTGAAAAAAAATAGACATTATTGCCCTAATCGGCAAACCAAATGTTTCCAGCATTTTTTCGTTCGACTACAAGCGACGAATCTAGAGATTTCAAAAATGTTGGCACCGATGCGGAGACTCTCCCTGCGGGGACCGGTTGCCGGCTTTTTAGACCGGAGTCTCAATTATCGGATGTAGTTTATTTTTTTAATCAACGAATAACCCTATTGACAATGTTTTCTTTTTTTCTTAAACTCAGAAAGCTAAAAATCTTAAAATTGCTTTCAGGTTCAGGAATACAAGGACTCCCTTAAGACTAAGGTAATTGATTTAATAAATATGAATTTTTCACACTATTTAGTTTAATTTGTTCATTTATTCCAAGGATGGCTTTGGTTGCTTTTTCCATAAAATCCTTCAAAGTAACTTTAGTTCCGTTTTGGTAGAAAACTAAAATACATATATAAATTTCATTGCCGAATTTTTAATACCATTTTTCTGGACTTTGAACGAAGATCGCAGCAATCGATACGTCGTTGATGCGCGTCTATGTTTTTTCGACGCACGAATGCATTACTTAATCGATAAAAATTTCACAGGCCGAACAACTACTCCTCAAAGGATTTCCCGAAAAGATCGTGAAACTCAACGAATTTTTGGAAACGCCGAATTTCTACAACAGGGACCTGACGGAGGTTCATCAAGAGCTCAACGTGCCCATTCCAGATCCGATACTGCTAAACCATTCCGAAGATGGACCGAAGACCAAAAAAATTAAATTGGAGAATAGCGCGGACGGCGGCGTCGGAACTGCCGGTACCAAAGTTATGATCTTACCAAGCGGTCCGATACTCTGCAACAAACCCATTTGTGATATAATTCGCATAGTCAAACCGTACATACTACAGCTTCTAGAAGACTCCAATCTGGTAAACTACTGAAGAATCTTTAAAGCGAATCCAGCGATTTCCATTATTCGCGCGCAAATAGTAACGCATTCGTTTTTTTCGTTTTAATTTCAGCTGAAAATGTGGATTTCATTTATGATTCCGAAAATCGAGGACGGTAACAATTTCGGAGTATCGATTCAAGAGGACACTCTCGCGGAGATACAATCCGTGGAGAGTGAGGCTGCCGCGTACTTCGACCAGATATCAAGGTATTTCACACGTTTGATCGATCGTTGTGCATAAAGATATCGAAAAATACAGAGAATAAATATGACGAATTTTCAGGTACTTTATCTCGAGAGGCAAAGTGGTGAGTAAAGTTGCGAAATATCCTCACATCCTCGATTACAGACGAGCCGTACAGGAACTCGACGAGAAAGAATTCGCGAGTCTTTGGCTCGTTATGAGCGAAGTGCGAAATCGCTACTGTTCATTACACGATCTGCTTATCAAGAACTTGGAGAAAATAAAAAAGCCCCGTTCGTCGAACGCGCAGTCGTTGTACTGAGGATACTTGTATTTTGTCTGTACCGACCGGTACACGGCGGACCCGTATTACACGAAGATGAAAATAAAAGCTTAGATAAAAAATCGCCCGGATCATTGGACTCTGAACACCGAAGAGCGCCTTGTCTCTGATTCATTAGAATGGAGAAAAAAAAAACGACCATTTAACAGAAACGGGAATTGTCGATTTTTGACTTAACGCATCATCCGTATCGTTTCAATCTTTTTCATTTATTAATTTATTCCTAACACACGAATCTACTAATTCGCTCGATATACACGCGACGAAAACGTGTCTATAATATACCATGTGTCTCGATATATTGGCTTTACACAAATGTTTTTATATTGAAGAAAAAAAAAAAAACAAACAAACAGAAACGAATCATCAAAATCTATGTATCGGCTCTTCAAAAACTAATAAAATCTCCATAAGAATTTTTTACGAAATATCGTCGCAGATCGGCAATACTCCTGTTGATTGATGGAATGAGGGAAAAACAAAAAAATTTATTTGAAGTAAAATAGGTTCTTATTATTTCAAATATACAGTCGATGTAACGTTAATTTGTTCGCTCACTTTGGCACCATGAACTCGTAGACGAGCTCCGGACTGTTCCATCTCATGTGTATATATATGTATATATATATTTATATATTTATATATCTTTACCATGATCAACATTATCATTATTTAAAAATTGATTTCATTCAACTATGGTTTTGAGTTCATAGTAGTAAAAAAGTATAAAAATTAATTTATCGCGGAACGCAGTGTTCTACTCAGTCGTCTTCGAAAAGTCCGGGATGCAAGTAACAGTGCATGTTGAATCCTATTGACGTAAAGGTCGATGTTTGCGATTGATTTGTCGCCGAACGGAGACGCTTCAATCTTCTGTCGACCTGCGGAAAAATCGTGCATTTTAATAGTACATTATGCTATAAGGGAGGGAAGTACGTGTTTTACGCTGAGTGTGAAGTTTGCTGCTCGAGCGAAGCGAGGGCTGAAATCACACGAGGTGAAAAACCAATCCCTTCCGAGTAGCATATACTTTTTTTCCGACTACGTAAAAAATGGACCATATTTTTATGGCTGCAACGTTAGTAGAAAGACACAATTTGTTTCTTTTCTTCCCGCGAAAATTACTTTTTTGCCGCAAATTTACTTTTTTGCCGCAAATTTACTTTTTTGCCGCAAATTTACTTTTGCGTCCGCAAATTTACTTTTTTGCCCTCTGATAAGCAATCAGCAACTTTCCATCCCCGTTGCAGGTATGAAATATGGTAATTTTAGCGTAGTCGGGAAAAAAATTGATTTTTATATAAAAAATACGTATATATACGACTGTAGATGTTGGAAATCATTACCAGAGCGAACAAATCGACGAGATGCATCTCGCAGGCGTAATTCATAAAGACCTCGCAGAGTATCTGGATGTACCAACTGCCATTAATGGTGTCGCGAAAGGCACGGTATTTCGGCATTGTTGAATGAGCAATCAGTATGTCGGAATATATTCGTTCTGTTTCCTGAGAAGATCCATCGGCAGCGGTTCTTATCACTTCTTCCTGAAATTTTTCTCCTCTGTCGAAGAATTTTGTTTTTTTAATAATCATTGATTTTCACTTTGAAGTTCCGAACGCTTCGATTATCGCGAGTCGCGTACCTGCACGCTTGAAATATGAAGACTTTCGGCTTTCCGCTCAAAGGCCGACACTTGTCCGCCGTGAAAAAATCGACAAGATCGCTGCACCAAATCTTCTCAGCTGTTGACAATGCGTAATCGACACCCTGAATTTCCGTGCCGATCGTCCCGTCTTGCTTTCGTGTCTCGCAACCGTGGGCCGATATTATTACGAAGCTCGACGAAACTTTACTGAATTCTTTTCGCTGCGCAAATGCTTTCACTTCTCCTTTAATTTCCTACGATAAAATTACATTTTCTTTTTTAAAAATATAAACAGTTATATCAATCTTTTACTTTTGCTATACGATTTTTTTTTCTTTTTTTCATATTTCTGTATTATGATGAAATAAAATTTCAAGTGAAAATCACAATATTTTTTCTTTTATCCGCGAAAAAAGGAAAAAATCGGTTATAGTTGATTCGTAAGCTATTTAAAATATTAAGAAATGTTTTGAAAAGAAAAAACGTGGAACTTCTTCAGCAATCAATGAAGCATGGATGAGGAACGTTATTACCTATACGAATTTTTTCACTAAAAAAAAAGAGAAAGCATTTGCAAACTTTTTTTTTTTTTTCATTTATTACGCGTATACCTCGAAAAAATGGCGTTTGCGGTATATTCCGTGTATAGTGATTCGTTTTAGATAATGTTTTAGAAATTACCGCTCCAGTCAAATCTCTGCGAGTTGTAACTTCGAAGCCCATGTCCTCAAACAGTTTTCTCAAATTGGTTTCGTCGTGTTCAGCCGCTGCTCTTTTGGATCGGATCATATAATTTATGATGGTAATTATGAGAACCAAACCGCGAGGATTTGATCTCATAGGATAGCATCTGTTCTTGTCGGCGATGTGTCGGCAGTCGAGAAACTTCTCCGCCTTGCGAACGTTTATCTTCAGTGGTTCTTTCGTTTTCTGAAGATTTTTGTAGAATTCATCTTCTCTGAAAGTACACAATAACCAAATTAGCGCGTTCTTCGCGAGAAAAGAGAATAAATACAATTTTTACAAGAAAACCGGAAGACCCTCGTTGTTCATGTCAGGTACCCTTTCACATACTCGCCAGGAATGTCCAACGTTCCGCTTTTGGTGGAAGATATGCTATTTTCCACTTCCATCGGAGTTATTCCATGAGCCGTATCATTGTTTGTCGAGACATCAATGTTATTGTCGGAATATCCAAGAATGTTCATTGCACCTATGTGTCCTGTTGCGCGTAGACTCCGTATGAAATTCGCAAATGCATAGGGTCCGCGCGTCTTTATTGTCAGCAGGATGTCGCGAATAGTATCAGCGTTTTCCAAATTTGCCTCCAATTATTTAAAATAACATTGAAACAATTATTTCAGTGTTTTTGAAAATATATTTTATCACTATTCATTTTTATCGAATTTATTTGTACAAATTAAAAAAAAAAATGTCGCTTTGTCTATTAGGGTGAATGTGCACTATTAATTAAATAATTATTATTTTAACGATTGCAAACAATCGAAAAGAGAAAAAAAAACGTTTTTTTGATAAGCCGCGAGTTATCGTAACATCGCAAGTAAAATTGAAAATTAATCGCGTAGATGCGATAATAATCGGATGACACAATAGATTCTTATTTTTTTGATAGATTGGTTCGATAATAAATGATTTTTCACCAACCTCCCAGTTAGGTACGTTTGCGTCATCCTCGTTGAAAACTCCGAATTCGATCAAACGGGGCCAAAGAAGCGTTATATTTATTTCCGATATAATTTTCTCACAACATTGATCGATTCGATCGCGATCACTTTTATCCATCTTTATTTAATTGCACGTTACTATTTGTTATTTGCTACTATTTACACGCTATTTTGACAGTCGAAGTCGAGGAGTACGAATATTCAGAAAGGCACGAGCGAAGCAACAGAAGAGAAATGACACACGCGCACGCCTGCGGGGACCGCGGGGAGTATCGCCGCAAGGTTGATAAAAAATTACCAGTCCGGTTTGAACTATAAAAACTAATAAATTTTATTTAGAAATGGAAAACTTAGAACGAAGTCTACAGCGGAAAATTGGATGTGCATTCGCAGAGGGTCACAGAGGAAGAGAAGAAAACTGGCTGTCGCCACAGCTATGGCGGGAGATTTCGCGCTCCTTTCTTCTTTCCCTTCTTTCTTATTGGCTGCGGTGCGTTCAGAAATCTACCGCGGATAAGTCGTGTCTCTCTCGTACAGACGCATCGGCATATCACTCTCTCTCTCGTTCTATCTTATACAAAGTGAATTTCTGAACGAGCCCCTGGTGAGACAATGAACATAACAATGGCGTCGCCTCGCACGGGCAATTCGGAATTCGGAGGTACCGACGAAGTTTTTCGATCTGCCGTTGGCAGCAGCGGGCGAGTGTTGCCACAAGCCTGCGCAAGATAACAAAAGGCGGGAGAGATATCGAGTCAACGACTTTGTAATTGTGGAAGCTGAGTCCTCCTTCTATCAATAAACTGTTCGTTACTAGGAATTATCAGGTTTCAGTCGATACAATGATTTTCGAGCATCAAAACTGCCGCGACTGCATTACCGCAAATGGTTTTCTATGCAATCTCTTTTGAGGTGACGTACCACCGTCTGTTGGTAATAAAAACTCTAATCGTATTTTCTCGAAGACAATTTATAATAATTTGCCACTGGCTTCGCAAAGAGTTGTGAAATAAATTAAAAACTCGACAGCAGTAAATGCCAAGTAGATGAAGTTTTTTAATTACTCTTCGTAAAAGTTTATTCTTATCGTGACAATAGGAGTCATGAATTCAAGTCACAATATTATATTTTTATGACTCAGATTATTAAAATAACTCGTCCGGCTTGATTTTGGGTGTCCGTTTTGGACGGTGATTGAAAAATTTCCCGAAATAAGTCCCCTTTAGAGGGGACGGTGAGGTTTGCTGAAGAGAACGGCTGGAACGGCGCAGTTTAAAATATTCTACGTTTCCTCCTCCGACAGTCCTTTAGTCCAACAAGTACTGCACTCAAAGTGCGGGAACTCAAATATATAAATATCGGTCATTTATCATCGTAATAATATTGGGATGGTAGTTTTCCGTTTTGTTTTCGGATGGTCAATCTTCAGTTGAAATTTCAATTCGTAGTTCAACGTTTCGCTTACCATACGTCGTTCATTCGAAGCTCGTCGGTATCGGCTTGTATCAGCGATCTTCCCATACCCCGCGAGTTCTTAAATGCCGATGTCGTTTATCATTAAAAACTCCGTAAGCTAATATTTTCCGAGCGATAGCCATAGGTTAAAGATAATTCGTAAATTCCTTGACAACAGAGCTCACTGAGTCGTATCGTCGTTATCGCCAAAACCGAAGGACACTCGTAGTCACAATGTTCCTTCGCGAGTGCGCAGCGAGTATCTTTCGTATAGAATAATTCTAAATTCATTTCTCATAACAGAAAAATAACAAAAATGAAAAAACTTTTCAACGAAAATTGTCGATCAATATTCCTCGAGGTCTTTGGCGGAGGTAAATTTCACAACGCGACTCCGCGAGAAGATCCTTCGAAGACGCTGAATATCGCGTCACTAAAATTAACTAACTCTCGTCAGGGGTAATTTCCACACGCGTTCCATTTTAATATTATCTGCAAGTTTTCCCTTAGTCACGAATCGTCGCCGAAGCATACAAGACAATGCGCCGTCGCGATGAATTTTCATTGTTAGATGCTTAGGCACTTCGCGAAGCGAGTGAATTCATCATTTAGGAATTTTGTTGACAATAAGAGGCGCCAGTTGACCGACTAGCAGTTGTGCAACTCGCCCGGTGCTTTTCGAAGAACTTGCACGCTGCTCTCGATATTCTAGAGGTATCGTTGGTATCCTCTCATTCCAAGCTTAGCGAATGCCTCCAATCTCATAAATTGTCCTTAAAAGAGGGCATTTGAAAAAAAATTCAAAAATCGGAAAATATCAAAACAACGATAAATTTGTTTATTTTATTTAGATTTCAACGACCATAAAATGCCCGACGAAAGATCATCGGCGAGCCAAGATGTTTTCGACTAAATTTCATATTATGTTTACACACTTTTCTTATATAAACAAATTAATGTCATTTTCCGGGATTTTTTTAACTCGACTCGATTCAGTCCCTCGAACTTTTTTTCTTCAATTTATTTTATGCAATTAAACTTTAAACTTTGGAAATGCGATTTATCCAAACGTTTTCTCCGACGGCTTTTTTCCAAACGCGAGTTGGAAAGGTGTGAGAAAATATTGAGATCTCGGAAAAGGCGTATTCGGAGATTTTCGCATTGGTTGCATTGAGATAAGAATAAATACACGAGGCGAAGTGAAGATCGGTATGCATGCAAAAGCGGCGGTAAAGTATTGTACAAGCTTCGCGTATATTTGGCGACGACGCCACAGGCGCGCATATCTCTCTCCGGTTGGAGTGTTTACAATAAAATTAACTTCTACATCGTAGAAATAAATGGAATACGCGTTTAGCATGACAAAAAGACGTGGGATTTGAAGAGTAGGGGAAAGCCTTGGAAATGCCGTTGAATCTTTATTCTATATAATTGTGATACCACACCGAATAGTTCTAACAGCGAACATAAATTCGAAGCAACCATAACTGTAGCTATGATAGTCCGACACTCCTGTAGCAGCAAACACTGGACTATACTTTGTTTATCTCCGTCGCTCCTGTACATGTGCTTCCAAAGCTTTTTATTCGCGTGATCCAGTTATGAACCTAAAAAAAAAAAATAACGATGTGCAAGAAATACGGTGGATGTCCCAGTCATCGTCAGTGTACCAGTAATCGTTAATCGTATGCTTTGAATATATATTTTGCTACAGTCAAAGCACACATTGACGATTACTGGTACACTGACGATAACTGGGACATCCACCTTACAGCTGAAGAATATATCAACTAACGTTCATAGGGGTACTTCACTGTCTTTGATTAATCTTTCTTTTGCGTTCTCATAGAGAAAGCTCTGTTTTCGTGAAATTTTAAATTCTTTTCGTGATTTTTTCGAGCTGAAACTTTGCGCACGAGTCGAGTGATCACTGAGGGTGTTACGTTAAAAATTTGGTCCAAATTGATGAAGTGATTTAAAAGTTATGAATATTTTTGTTTTTCATATTTATGACATTTTTATTTGAATTTTTCTGAGATGTTAATTAATTAAAAAACCAAAGCTTGGTGAGAATTTGGTTCGATATTTTCAGTCTCTACAATTTTACAGATACGAAAAAAAGAATCCTGAAAATTGTAAATTTCCATGTTTCTTTCTCATTAATTAATTTTATTGTGAAAGCTTTCTCTACGAAGAAACAAAAAAAAACGATAGATGCTTTTTCATAGTAGAAACTTTGTGAGTAAAAGAAAGTAATGAGGAAGCAATGTGAAAATTTACGATTTTCAGGGTTGTTTTCCTTTACTTCAGAAAGGAGAATAAAAAATAAACAATATCAATGGCCTCCCATTTCAATGTCGAGTAGTTGAATTGAATAATCTGTTTATTAATTTCGTTATCATACAATATCGCGTTTAAAAAAAAATTTCAGTCGAATTATTGATTCTCTTTATATCGAAATCATTTTGCCGATTATTCTTCATTTGTAATCGCGGGCATTAAAAAAAAATACGTATAAAAAAAAAATTCAATCGAATTATTGATTCTCTTTATATCGAAAACATTTTGCCGATTATTCTTCATTTGTAATCACGAGCATTAAAAAAAAATGCGTATAAAAAAAAAAGAAAAAATTCCACGAGTGTAACTTGTACCGAGTCATATAATCAGCACAATGTCGCGGTGCTTGTGCGGCAACGATAATTTACATCATTCTCGGGAAGGTACGGGAAAGGGCAACTCGTAAAGGGACCGCGAGGCGACGATGGGATGAGCAAAGCACAGAAGGGAGAAAAAGACAGGTTATGCGAGATCGTACGAGAATGAGATAGAGAGGGCGAGAGGGAGAGACAGAGCGCGCAAGTATGAGAGCAGCGGGCGTGATATTGATTTCGCATGGTCGCAAGCAGCGAGGCCGCACCCTTCGGCTGCCACCCCCGTGACCCGTTGCGGGTTCGGCCGGCGAGGTTTACCATTGCAGATAAAAGATACAGAGGAGAGTTGACTTTTCGAACGTAAACCGTGTAACGAACGACCGTCGTATACTGTAGTACACCGGAATATAAAACGAACCCCGGTTCTTCGCGCATAATATCGAACACCTCGTTTTTTTTACACGCTAATGTTCCTTACACCCGAAGTTAAAGGTTGCGATACCGAAGAAATATTTGTAAAAAAAAAAAAAAAAAAGAACGGAAAGAAACTGTAGTACTTTCCGCGAAATGTCGATGTTTGAATATCTTCGATTTTCCGCGAATGACGAAACTGCGCATCGAAGAAGGAACGATCGCGAGAAGTGTTCCACGATGTTTCTTTAGACATTGGGCAGCTGGCCTGAGCGCAAAATTGCGAGGGCGTGTTAGAGAATAATATCAAGACAACGAGAATGTTTCGTTGTTGTTGGCCATCGCGATGCCAAGGATTCTCCTTCATTGGGCGTTAGCATTTATAGATATAGATAGATGATAGAGAGACCGTCAGAGACGTGATTCGCTGGCGAGTAGACGATATCCCAGCAGAGAAACTTCCGTCGAAGCGTGATAAAATCGCAAGGGTTCTCAGTTTGTCCAATGAAATTCGCGGATCTTGGGTGGCGCGGGATTCGATTCGACAATTTACAGAGTATCCCGTGCGCAGCATCCCTCATGGACCACCCCCGGTTGTGGAGCTAAAATGGCGCGTTACGGTGAAACATCACATCCCTTGCGTGCGACTCTCCGGCATTCGCATACGATGATCGCGAAATAATGTCTCTATTCTCGATTGCCTCACGTATGAAGCTCCGTAAATGTTTCGATAAGACGATATCGAGGATCAATGTAATAACGGAAAAAAGGACTATGGATCGATAAAATAATAGGAGATAAAGGGTTGAGGACGTAGCAATACGATTGCAAAATGGCTAATTACGCTATTTTAGCCATTTTGGAATATCACAAATGGGTTTCGTGGACCCGACGAAACAAAAAAAAAAACTTCGATAAAATTTTTTTTTTTTTTTTTTACGTAACTTTTAACACGAGTAACTTCTATAATATGTATTTTCACGATATACAACGGGTATTATAATTATTCTCCATTATCGTCAACATCGTTTTGTCACTGGGTGCGACATGAGGTACCATAGTGACGCTGTAGCCCGACGACCCCCGGTTGACGTCATCGTTAAGCTCGCAGAAGCATCATGCATCCAGAAGCGAAGCAGAACACGCGGCCTCGCGGCCATGCCTCCGCGCGACCGGACTAATATGGCGAGACCGGTCGGATGGTCGGTTGGGTGCCGATGTCCCACGGGAGGGCCTGTTTCTGCTTCCATCCCGCGCACACAAACGCACGCGCGCGAACACATAGTCATCCGAACTGCAGCCACGTTGCACTCTTTTCGTTGGCATCGTCGATAAATTATCCTGTGAGAAAAGACGAAACGAAAGCTGGAACACTGACGCGTTCATCGAGAAAACCATTTCGAACCATATAACGAAACATCTATATGCATTACAAAACTCGTGTTTTGGAACATCGATGAGATCGGGTCGAGAGATGAATTAAATAAGACGATAATTTCGGAAAACGCAATCCAAAAATATAATATAAAATTGAATTGCTGTTTGGTCGACGAATAAATGGAGTAATCGGACGAAAAAGCGAAAAATGGCGGAGAAAATACGAAGATCGTCGAGACCCGAGATATCCCCAAAACCCCATTTTTCTTTTTTCTCATTAATCTTTAAAGCTTAAAACAAAAATAATTAGAAGAATATAATAATAAAAATGGCGATAAACGGTACATCTACCGTATATTGACGATTTCAAAGCGAAGTCTCGGAATTTATCGAAGTCTCTCGCGTAGAGGACGTCGCGACGGTGTTTTCGCGGAGTATCGGACGTCGCGAGCATTTAAAAGTGCACGCTATCTCCTCTTAGTTCCTTGTCTCGAAGTGCAACGGTGCATTGGGTACCTTTGCGTATAGCCATCACGGATATTCATCGAGACAGCGGTAGAATCAGCGGGATATGGCGAATCAAGGTTGAGACATACCGACATAAATCACATCGTATATTACGGGTACGCCGTCGTCACGCTATTCCACTTTGCGTTATACACCATCTCGCCGAAGTCATTTTCATCGAGAATGGCACAAACACGAGAGACAAGAGGTTATTCGGTATACCTATATATTTAAATGGGTGGACGAGACGTAGTCTCCGATGGTGCTGCAGAACTTGCCATACGAATCTTGATGCACATTATTACTCACAAGAGATTGCATTGTATACTACACGCTACATGTATATCTCTACCTATACCACGTGATCGGGAGTATACATATATATGTATGTATATGAATACGTGAGTCGGGCACAGGTAGCGCGGTGAAGCAAAAGAGAGGCGAGGTTCGTAATTATTATAATATACATTGAATGCGGTTGGTAGAAACGCCGATATTATTAATAGAGCAGATAAATATCCAGTAGCCGAGGCCGCGGGCAGCACACGCGGCACAACGCACATCCATGGATTGGCCGTGGCGTGCCGATCGACGGTAGTTTTCTTTCGTCTCTTCTCGTAATTAGCGAACGCTTTTGGCTGATAAACCAGTACCTACGTCCTAAATATATCGGAATTCGCACTGTGTATCTTCGTACGAACGATTTGTGGATTCGATTTAATAGGCGTAAAGAAAATGGCTACAATATAGTGCCATTGCGACGTATCACCGATCGTATTTATTCCGCTCCGTCACGTATAGCTTTGCTACACGCGTCAGGTGGAACGTCGCCACCAACTGTGCTCGACACGTGGTTTTAATTTACTCGCTCAATTAACGCCTCCCCCTCGACCTATTAAATTTCTTCGATACTTCGAAATTCATGGAAAAAAAAATTTCATCGAATAGCTCATTACTAAAAATATAACTTCGTCATGAATTTTCGACAATTTTTTTTTTATCAGTCAAACAATTGCCCCGATTTCGGGATTTTTTTTTTAAACGAAATAAAAAAACGATGATATTCTGATTTTTTTTTTTTTTTTATAAAAACTGTAAAAATAAGCGCTTTCGTCGTTGTATAGTTGAAACATCGAACGGTAGTGACTGAAAGAGATGTCGATGGTACCAAAGCGACTTGAGAATATTTGCGAAGTTAATGTCTGCTTAGATATTGACTAATCACCATGAAAGACAGTCCGACGAATGCCAGTAGAAATAACTCTTTTTCTTCTTTCGATCTTCGATAGTTCTTACTGCGATGCAACTGCAGCCTCTGACACTGTTCTTTGTGCATCACGCACGTCGAGGACGTGCTACGCATCGTCCCGTGTCACCGAGCGCAATCCTCGAGACGCGCACATATATACGCACACATACGTCTGCTTATTTAACTGTATAGCTGCGTGACATTATAAAAAGCCAACGCCGGATTAGCCGCGGCGCGCACCTGCGCCAATCTGGACTGCGCGCCGCACAGTCCCGCGAAGTGGAGAGAATACACGATC
Source organism: Cryptus armator (assembly GCA_963971235.1). Taxonomy (NCBI): domain Eukaryota; kingdom Metazoa; phylum Arthropoda; class Insecta; order Hymenoptera; family Ichneumonidae; genus Cryptus; species Cryptus armator. The sequence goes on from OZ020236.1 coordinate 11,021,150, forward strand.
TTCGCTTTTATCCGGTTTGCCTCACATCCCGTCCTCGTCCGCGGTAGCCTCGTGGTCGGTACTCGTTTACGTTGTACGGCAACCCGATCGCTGAGAGTCCTTCCGATTCGCGACTCTGTATACTCGGAATATCCCAAGTTGTTTAACGATCTCTGTCGCGTCGACGTTCTCGGTGCGGACAAATTATTTAGCTAAATTTTTTTAATTATCTTGGCACAGTTGCCGCTCTTGCGATATCTGCATAGCGTCGATGTTTTGCGACGGAGTATTACATGTACAGAGTCCACGTGGTTAGCGCCGCCTTCTTCGTCTCGCGTTTGTATCACTCTATCAGTTTCTCACGATGCGCACGAATCAATCGATCTCTGCCCGCATCGCTCGTACTTTCGCGAGATATAGGCGGTATACACGTCCCTCCTTCACGTCGGTTGATCGCGTAGATTTATAGGTGTCAGACGATAGCGAACGAATACGTTCGCCACGAGAACTTCCGTAGGATATCTAAGCGCCTATAGATTTTCACGATATAACGTGCAAACATCGCGATTGAAAATAATTTAAAGAAAACATTCCGTGCAACGAAGGGGCGTAACAAGAAAAATAAATGACGGCGTTACTAATTTAAACGGAGGAAAGCGTACAACATATGTATCGTAAAGATGAAAAAACAGTCGAAACGAAACTAATCGGAGGACCCAATCTCCAGAATTATCGATAAGCCCTCGATAACGCACCGAATTTATCAGTGAGCGTTGTGCAGTCGTTCTTTCTCGATGTTTCGTACTCTGCTTCCCGATATAGCTAAATCATCGAGTAACGGTCTTTTACACGAAATATTACAATAAAAAAACGTGAAAAAAAAAACGTATGTTTATCCAAAAGCGTTTGAAATGTATGCTTCGAATTATTTTTTTATCCCTTCGTAGCTTCGTAGCGCGCTTACGCAAAGAATTTTTCTCCGCTCCCGCGCGGTTTTCTTATCAGTTAACGGCGGAGAAGTTTATAATACCGATGTGGAGTGCCCCTTCGGTTCTGAAGTCTTTCTCGTCGAGGAGATAGGATGTTTACTCGGTGCTTCTCAGCGACCCGAATCGTTACACCCTGCGGACTCGTGACACGATAACCTTTTCTTCTTCAACTCGCGCCACAACGATGTATCTCCTTTGCAACGAGTGCGGCGGGTACATGTGTGTACTTGCGGAACGTACGATATTACGTATGCGACTACTTTGAGAGGTCCCATGGAAACGGCCAATAATCTTCGTGTGCTATAAAGATCGCGATAGCGCCGTCATGCATATACTTAACGAGTGAGAAATTTCATCGGCTCAACTTTATTCATCGCGCAGGGAGTCCAACTTCAGACGTCATACACGGAGAAAAAAAATCAAATTATTTTCCGTTTGCTCGCGCGATGCGAAATAACGGGACTTTAACTGCCGGAGTGCGAGTTTTATTCGATGAATTCTAAATCACCGTTTCTGAAATACATCGATACTTTGCTTATCCACGACGATACCAATGTCTACAAAGCCGGTAAACATGCAATTACGCGGATTATTAATTGTCCTTTACTTTATTAATCTCACCTCCGGCAGGGATCAAGGACGCCCCCCCCCCCCACCTGCTTCCGTATACAACACACCACATCCCAGAGATACAATCGAATATTGAAGTGCAAAAAAAAATTATTCGCAGCTCCGTTTTCGATAAAGAATCGAAGGCGCTGATGGTTATTGTTAAAAATCGCGACAATCAAACTCGACAAATTATAAAAGCATCGACAAGCAAATAAATATTAATTAATATGTAAGTATTTGTTCTCAAACGCGTGATTTCGAATTTCGAATTTATCGTAATTATCGAAATAATCGAATACCGATGCGTAGAAAAACTCAATTATTTACCTCGCGATGTATTCGATGTTATCGTGAATTCAGTTTAGCCGCTCATCGAATTTCCTCGTCTTCTCGATAAATTTGCGATAAAAAAGAATTTAAATAAAATACAAAAACGTGCCGAATGTATTAAAAAATATACGAGTTTGATGCTCATGTACTCGAAGAAAACGATTTCGACGATGAGGATCAGCAGCAGCGACGCCGGAAGCCAATGACGCGTTCTCAATGAATATGTACGTTGGCCCTCGACCTCTCGTCGTCGCACACCTCTGCATTCGTCAATCGGAACGCGTCGAATTTACTCGCTGGGAACGCGCAATCCCGTGTATTAAACATTGTCGCTTTCGTTTGTTTTATGACAAAACGTATATACCGCGAGAGCTCGATGAATCGATTCTATACGTATGTGCAAGTCAGCGATGCATACGTTTGCATAGAGTAGTATTGCGTTCACAGTGAGGTACGGGACTCGCGACTGCACACGCGTACATTAGATTTTTCTCGTTATTCGCAACACCTCACTCGCGTGCATAATAACCCCGGGTGTTTGTATCGACGGCGATCGAGGACTCGTGAATATTTGTATTCATAATAAGCGAGTTAGTGGTTTGCAAACATTTTATATATAGCCGTATTCCACGTTAATAGAACGCGTATGTGCGCGCGCGAGTGTGCAACTGTCCGTTTATTTATTTCTTATTCTTTTTTTTTCTCACACGATCACCGCGATCGAGGACTCGCATACTTACGATGCCGACAGTTTCTCGATTAACCTTTGCCTTCCAACCGGAGGCTGGAAAACATCGCTCGTTCGATAACTCGCAAGTCTTATTCTTTGACTCGTGTTGTCGGGAAGTAGAGAGTATAGAAAAACTCGCCACCGATCGTTCTAATAAAGTTTTTTTTTCCAATCTTTGCCAATAAATAGAAAACTGCTGTTAAGTTTGTTGATTTCATCGATCGTAAAAAAAAAAAAAAAATGGCGCGCTTTAACGAATTATTTTCTTCGGAGAAACGCGCCTTGTAACGGCCAGTGAATATCGAAAGATTTCATGCGCGTGCATACAAGTGCCACCGGTCGTCGTCGATGGATCGAAAGAACTGCACGTGTGCAGTGGCGGCGCGTAAATCGAGAGAGCCACGTTTGGCCGCGCAATGCGCGTCTTACACACCGCAGAAACGAAACGGGGTACGAGGAATAGCCTCGCGCGTACGAGCGTTGAAACGCCAAACAGCAACGAACATAGTATAGGATGTTAGTATACATTTGCAGAACGAGCGATGGAGAGAGCCGCGCGAATGGGCCCCTCTTCGCATCATTGGAGAGGAAGATTGCTCCACACAGAGATCATCATTGCCATCTAAGTCTTTATCCAATCGGTTCGGTGGCTCCCTTGTCTGCTTATACGACGACGACGACGACGACGACACTCCAATTTCAATCAGCTACAGCACCTGTAACCTTATCTTCACAATGCACCGCGGGCATATAATTGCTTCAGAATCTCGAAACAATGTACTTTTTTCAATCATTCGATATTCTTTTCCGTAACATTTGGATAAAATAAAAAAACTTTTCTTCGCCTCATGAGAACTTTCGAACTCGCGAATTTGATAATTTTTTTTTTTTCAAAAAGCCCACATTTCCAAAAGTAGTCGTTAGTTTATATAATAATAATCGTATGATAAAAGCAAAAAAAAGATTTACGATATTCCTTTGTTTGGATGTCGGAGCGATTAACCTGCCATTAAATGCACGAAACTAAAAAATTGCCGACCATTCGTCACGCAATCTTCTAAGCGTTAAAAACATCGCGGAATATCGGAAAAAAAAAAAAAAAAAAAAAAAAAAACTGTCTCGATCGACTTTAACGTTTCGCCATTTGTTTCGCTTCTACTTTAATACTCGACACGGAAGCTCGCGTGAGAAGTGAATGAAAAAACAATATTATTTATTGAGATTCTCAAAGACGCTTTTGGATTCATCGAGTTTCGTTTAATGTCGAAAGGGCGTAAGGGCCGTTGTTATTTATACCCTATTTTCAGTTGTATGCTTTTGCTATCGATCGAACACGAGGGATCGTCGGTCATCGTTTGTATCGAAGCAAATTCTGACCCGTGATGAAAAGGCGAAAGGGGCGAAAATGGAGGTAATTAAATGCAATGGATTTGAATATGTATGAAAGAGTCGCTTCGCCGTTGATTATACATTCCGAGGTCCCTTAGGGAGCCGCGATAATTGTCAATAGCACGAAAAGAACGAGCGCGACAATGCAACTCCGATGCATTACCACTACCAGCATGAAACTTTGCCCTCCGCCACGAACATGAGCGGTAGTGGCAGCGGTAGAGGCACAAGTCGATACGAGCCCGTTGACCTCGAAGCTTCGATCGGTAACCATCCTGTTCGCCTTCTCTCGCAAGCCGGTTAAATACTCGCGAGCGAAGCGCGCTCTCGTGCGAAAGGAACGATCCGCAATTAACACCACTCGCTTTATTCTCCATTTTCGATAATCGATACTATTAATCCAACGAGATTGTCTCACAATCCCGAATATTCGAGACGATAATGAATATAATTTTTATCTAAAGTTTCGCAAATATATATTTTTTTTATTTTGTATTTTATTCATTGAAACGATAAATGGATATAGTATTTACGAGAATTGGTAATCGTCGGGGGTATATAAACCGATTCTCTCGGCACGTGGATGCGGCGGCCAAGTTCGTTAACCGCTCGGCGATAAGGTCAGCTAATTTAATTTCGGACCGATTTAAATTGGCCTCAGGTGTCCCTTTGGTATGTATTTCGATTGTATATATATATGTATGTACAGTCTCACCGACGATCGAAAAAAAGAAGCTTCGATCTTTGGCAACGGCGCGACTAGCCGAAAGGCTTTGATACTTAGTTCATTGTCGTTCCGTCTGCCATTCAGTTTGTGTTTTTGCAGACGTCGAAACTTGTAACAGCAACTCATTTTTTTGTTATTGACTCGCGTTGATCGATTATGCGCTGGTAAACAGTTATAATTGAAGAATAATGTCGGGGAAAAAAAAAAAAATTTGTTTCGAAGTAATAACACCTTCTCTCGAATCCTCGATGATTTTTCATAACCTTTATTGTCGTTTGCGTACATGAAATAATAAAATAATTAAATTGTACACCACATTGCGCTTTTCTACGCGACAACACGCGTCGCTTGTAGGGACATTTACCCTCGTGACGCGGGGTCAGCGTCATCGGTTTGCCATGGTCCGAGCGGATGCCTCGAGTTCGTTGACTGGGGGCGCCCGAGAGTAGCTAAACTCGAATCGTCGAGGTGCTGGACCGGTTGGTCGACCGGCCACGGCCCTTCCCATCTTATTTTATCCTGCCTCTTCGTCGGCGTTCAGCCAGCACCTCTACGAAGCTCTTTCGCGGGCGCATTCGGCCCTTGGCTCGTTTTCTCGCTTTTATGTTCCGTTTCTCTTTCGTCCGTAGAGATGAAAATAAGTAAATGCACCGCATCGGTTGCCTTTCCTATCCTAACTTAAGCCCTGTGACGAATCATAACCTACCCGTAGGAAAAAAAACGGTTTTCGGTATTTAGGTAGCAGCTACGTCAACCTTTTTCTTATCTTATCGCAAAGGCAGTTAAAAAAAGACATTTTTATGGGAACATCGGATTTCACGTGAGTTCTTCTCGTTCAGCGCATTTCCTCGCTCATCCATGACACTCCAAACTGATCGTGTGTCGAGCGATAAGGAAAATCGCTTTTTTTGTAACTCGTGCATGAAAAGCGGCGCTTTTCATGGCAGTTTTTGGCTGATTTCTCGACTGTACTGAAAAGTAGGTTTGCGCATGCGCAGTTCGCGATTGCTTACTTTTCGTTCCATGGGAGTTTATTTTTCGTCCTATAGAACGAAAAATTATAACCTCACTTTTCACTGTCCGCTCGAAAAACTGCCACAAAAGCGCTGCTTTCCATGCACTCATTACAAATAAATTATTGTGCAACTCGGGCCGAAATTGACGATAGCGCCTCGCGTGATTGCCGCCCTCACCTCGCTGGGGCGCAACCCTCGCACTCGTCGCAATCGCCAACGTTCGGCTCTTGTTGCACAATGTATATATTATTTTTCCCCGATGACGCTAAAATGACTATATCTTATGGCTGCAACGCGGGTGGAAAGTTGCCGATTCTTGACCAGCGGGTAGAAAAGTTCTGCAGCGGGCAAAAAATAGCACTTTTCATCCCTAAGGAAAAAGTACCCGACAAGCCGTTGCGCCGTTGCAGACATAAAAATATGCGTTGCGGGAAAAAAATACCATATGGTACTCGGGAAAGGGAGCGCACTTTTCACCGCGTGTGATTTTTCACACGACACTTCACACTCGATGAAAATCACGCAGAATCCCTCCGTTGAAGCGTAATATACTAATTCCACCCTTTGCATTACTTAATTTCCCTATTTAAAAAATCGTTTTTCTCATCTCGAATATCGTATCGTAAGGTAAATAAACTGTGATATACAAAGTTCATATAGATGTTTTCTTTCAGCAGCGTCCGTAATTTTAATTAATTGAAAAAATAAATAAATAAAACTCGTATACACGAATAGACGCTATTTACATCGACGCGCATGAATGTCGCGATTCTGCGTCGTCCTGGGTACAGTGTGACGCCCGTTATATACCGAACATGCACTGAGAAAAAAAAAGTAGCATGCTAATTCTCGAGCTTTGCGATCTTGCAGTCACTCTCACGTCTCTCCGTTTTATCGCTAACGTTCTCATCATTTAGATTCTTATCGGCTCTGATTATACATATAAAATCTCGTCTTAGATAAGAAAGAAAGAAAGAGAGAGAACGATTGATTTGATGTAAGATTCTTACAAAACACTTCCCGGAGAATCTGGGAATTACATTTTTTCTTCGATCTTTTTTTTTCCAATCTGTAAAATTTTTAGATACTTTGCTATATCGTGTCTCGGAAGTTTTTTTTACTCATCCGCATCCCGTTCGAACTTTTCGCTACCAAATAATCGAATTTAAATTGATGTCGATTCGATTCAACAACCACCACCTATTTCTCTAATATTTCGCGTATTTCTGGTACGAGTGGTATGAGTATTCATGGGGGTAGGTAATAGAAGGTTGGTGACGCGCTGGTTAGCTTCCGCGCTGCGTATAAACATAACCGCAATATCTTATCGCGCGGATGCACTTAAAGCTTACGGTTTAACATCCACGATTGCCGACAGCCACGAGGAGCTTGAGAACAGAACGGAGTTCACTGAGCGTCGTGTGTGCACAGGGAACAAATCACAAAAAACGCGACGGTAAAAGAGCGAATTGTGAGAGAGAGTGAGAGAGAAAAAAAGAAAGAGAAAGAACTGAACCTCATTGTATGTCAATGGCCACCTACCTCTTGGGACGCGTGTTACTGGATAAGCGACATATAGTTATTTCCTATTCTGACCCCACGACGATAAGTTCTTTCGAAGTATTAGCAAGTAAAAAAAAAATTTGCCAAGACTTGGAATAAATGTAAAAACGGACGTTATGGCTAAGTCTTTACCTCATATTATGAATGTAAAATGAACGCTAAGTATACACTTCTATTTAATTATTTTTTTATACGGCATACAGGGAATACGGCAAAGAATATCGTACGATTGTAGTTAACCCACCATAGACGCTGCTACCGATAGGCTAACTCATAGCCCGGCCGGTTGACTCAATAAATTATCATTTTTACAATTTTTTCTTTTTCATCTACTTTATTGCAAGTAATCTCCTTTCTGCATAACATTCCGGAATTTAAACTCAAGAATTATGATTTTCCTTCGTATGCGTGAATACCACGATTCGTGACTATTTTAGCTGTTAAATATAAGCGCAAACAATACAAACGTGATACGATTTTTCTGAGAAATCGTGGAAAAAGAACGAAAGCCACGTATCGTGTGGTAGTGACTTTGGCGGGGTCGGCGAAAAGGTCAAAGGACTCCAATGTCGGTGGCGCTGGTGGGTAAAAAGTTCGGTACATATGCAGCAGCAATGTACCTATATCGTGTACGTATACAAGTCGTCGGGGTTTGCGGGGGCGGAGGGTATGATCGTCGATAGCGTTGTTGGTATTGGTAGGAAACACCGGAGAACATGTGCGGTGTTGTTCGTAGACGATCTCTCACCGCGGTCGCGGGGTAAACTGGGTCGCACGCGAGGCCTCCGCGCCTCTCTCGCGCGCGGTACACACCTCTCGAGTTCGTTATCACGAGTCGCGTTAACGGCGGTTCCCAACTCGTGTTCTATTCAGGGGTAGTTTTGCCGACGTTGAGAAATCCTTCGCCCCCTCCCGCTATAATGTAAATCCTCTCGCGAATTCCCGAGACTCATTTCTTCCGTTTCTCTGACTCCCCACCATTTCGTTCCGCCATTTTTTCTAATAGACTCTCACCGCCCCCGAACGTCATACTTCGCTCGCTGATCTACGTCACGCCAAAGTCAATCAGATTGCTATGATGTTATATTACACATTTTACTTGTGACATTTTTACGAGAATCAAAAAAGTGATATTGAGAAATCGATTAATATAATGATCATCGCGTAATAGTGTATACTTTTCAACAACATATTTAGCGAAGTACTCGATTACGCAATGGTTCAATTAATAACTCGAACCTCAATCACGATCGCTGCAAGTATAACGTTTTTTTTTTTTAAATCGCGACCGTTATAAAGTTATATTATAAATCTTTTATACATAAGTATACAGCAACGGGAATTAATAACCTGGCAGTAGAGGGCGCTTTGAATTGATTTTTTTTCTTTTTTTTTGTATTTCCTTTTTTTATATATCATTCAAAAATATCTTTATTTAACTCTGTCATTCCGTAAAAAATCACACAGGTGTTGCCTCTGCGTTTAACCCTTTAACCTCCCTACTTACGTATAAATTATCTACATATCCTTATATCTATACCTCTATATGTACGTTTTGGATTTTTTCTGAAGAAAATAATACGGTTGTTAAAAAAAAACTCAGTTATCACCTTATCGAGTTGAGTTTTGTATTCCAGCGCGTCACTGGGATTTCAAATGAGAAAAAAAAATGAATTCTCAATTCTCAAAAAATTATTAATCCAAATTTTGCTCGATAATAGAACTAATTTATCATTGGCGAAATAACGGTTCTCCAATATAATCGAAACCGATAAAAATTTTATCGATTTAGAAAATTTAACAAATTTTAGACGAAAGAAAAAAAAATGTCACGCATCTCTGAATTGTCTAAATTACACCCGTTGTGCATTAAAAATCTCGTCGTTATCATAAATGAACATCGTAAAAACAGTGTCTTTACGAAGGCCAGCAGCGCATTGGCCGCAGATATTCGCCGAAATACGAGAGCAATTACTGGAGTAAAAAATAATCCAAACTGCAGGATAAAACGCAAGAAAAAACAGCAACAAAAGAGTTCGCAAGATTACTTTACTGGCGATTTTCGTCCGTACGAAGGGTTTCTATGCTCAACGGAAGCTGCATAGATTTCTCGGTCGTTTCTTCGGTCAAACGTTTTGTCGCCGATTCGAAGTTTCTCCAGTATGTAGCAACACAACGATTTAATGCATTGATGTGTCGACGATATAAGCGCCTTTACGTGACAGTTTCGAATAAAAAATTAAATGCAATTTGTCGCGTATTGCACAAGAATACGTACGGGAGAGAACATAATTTCGAAAAGTCGTGTACGTACGTCATCGGGGCATCCGGACACTACGCCGTATATAGATTATTCGAATCAAGATATACGGATCGACGAAAAAAAAAAAAAAAAAAAGCAGCGAGCAGGAGAGAAGGCACTCTTCGTTGCATTATGGAGTATCCGAACGATCGTTCTTACGACGAATGCATCGGTGAACTCTGCGTGGATTGTTCTCGACGTGAATTTATATATCTCGCAAGAATTTCGAGATATACTTCGGGACAGTAGTAGCGTTGTGCGTACTACTCTATCGTCGTCTAATGCAACTAACCGTCTAAGAACGGAAATACATATTTCATGAAATCTAAGAATAGGAGAAATGGGAATAGGATGATAAGAATAGAATAAAGAATTTACCGGTGTCGGGTCAGTTGTGAATGAAAAATTCTAATGAAACCCATTGAAATAAAATAACGTATCTGACGGTATTCCGAATGTACACTGTGAATGAAATATATCGAAAATTGAATGTACTGACGATGAAAGTTTGAATGCAAAAACTGACGCATTAAATTCGATGTACAATTATAATAAAAAAATTATGTACGGCATATTAAAAACTATAATCGATACTTTACGTTACTTTGGCTATAAAAATACTTTAAATCCAGTAATTTACTTTGATTTCGCTGTCAAGATACTTAAAATGTTCGTCACTATTGTAGGTTAAATCTGCTGTACCTGTTTACGTATAAAGATTTCCCGTACCAATACATTAACTGTACAGTTTTTTTTTACAGTGCATGAATGACAATTAACACGAGTTAAGTGTGATAATTATAGAAAGTGCCGTTCACCTCGGTAAATCGCCAAGAAAAATTCGCTCGTACGATCGTTGGAAAAAATGGTTTTTAAGTATGAAAATTGCGAGGGAAAGAAGGATTAACGTTTGAGATTATTGTGTCACGTCTAAAACAATATATTAGATAGAAGTCAATTTAAGAAATTCCATTTCAATAGTTCGAAATAAGAGGCATAACCTCAAAAAAAAAAAAACGTAGAATGCCAGGCGAGCAGTTAACAGCAAGTAACGCTTGAGTAATAGAGAGAAATGCAAAATATGCGGATAAAGTGATATGCATGAGCGGACAGGAAACATGAGTCGAGTGATAAAAAATGTGAACGGATTATCCTAAACACGTGTTACGCGGATAACAATGAGAAAGTTTAACGCAAGAACCGACGAAAGTCTGTCTGCACGTGTCCATTTCCATGGTCCACGAATTACAAAAACCTCTTCGAGAACATCGCGAAATTATTTTTGATTTTTTTTTTCTCGTATTTACAAGAAACAAATTCATACTATCATAGTCGCCCGAGCGCGTCTACGAAACGATACTCGCTCGTTCGCTCATCGTTATCGTGAAGCGTATACGGGACATAATCGCAAGTATAAATGTCCACAACCACTTGCAACGGTGGCCAATGCTTTCCCATTTACAATCATTTCGCTCGCGTTTATCGTTATTCCGCGCGCTCTTCACCAATCGCAAAAGCAAAAGTGGTTTCCTTTTCTTTTTGTCTCTCGTCTGATACTTTCGCGCACTGCGAATAGTGGATAAACGCAAAAATATCGCGTACTAATCGTTTAATACGTGTCGCGATATCAGATGGAATATTACAACTGAACGCATACGTACCTTTCGCGTATATAAATTGGCAATACACTTTATGAAAGAGAACCGGAATACGTTTATTTTTTTATTTTTTATTATTATTATTATTGCTGCATCGTCGATCGAGCGAGAAATTCATATTAAATCCTTTGAAAAATTACGACGAGGGACACACTATTTCGAAGCCTATAAATGCGTCTATCTCGGTTTATATGCCGTGGTGTACCTAAGGTCCTCGGATACACTCGACTTTCCATTCCACGTGTGTTTCTCTATATCTGCTCGAGCATCTATCATCTGTTTATCTTTCTCTATCTAACCCCGTGCCCGTCACCTCCGCCTTCTCTTTCTGCATCAACCTTACTCGACGTTGGTTAGTTCCACCTCGACACAGTCGCTTTATTCTCGCTCGCCTATCCTCCGAGAGAGTCCGCGTGTATGCGTGTGCGCGTGTGTCCGCGTCTTGGCCGCCGCTTGATTTACTCGAAACAAGTGTCACCCTTGGATTTATATTTAGAGCGTGTTACATCGCGAGTCGTGCGGGGTGTGTGCGTGACGATCCCAGGGACCGAGAGGGGTCTTGGAGTAGGATGAAACTTGCGAGAGAAAGATGAAACGAGAAGTCTCCTCGGAAATTCGAAACTGTACAACGCAGCAATAACGCGTGGCTGAGACAGCGAAAGCAAAAAAACAAAATTATCGAAGAGTAAAGAGCGCGGGATGTTGTTATGGCGATTATAAGGGTTACTCTTCGATCGAGATCTCCATTATTTCCCCAATGGATATAGGATAATCGTGCAATGTAACACGATACATAAGTTCAGACGATCTTTTTTAGATTATGTTGAATATCTCTATTGAACTTTTGCATCATTGTATTTTCAGTTAAAAATAAAGATATCGAATAAATCGAAGTTCGTTAGTTTGATGATTAACTTTATGCTTGATGATTTAAGAAGCATACAAATTCGTTTAACGAAAACACCTGACAGCTCTCGCTTACATATCTTTTCGTGTCAGTCGAGTTTTTTCCGAGTGGTTATTTTTTTTTTTTGTAAATATGAATATTCACTTATGTAGAAGTTATTGCGGTAGCAAAGTGGATCACAACTTCATCCGCGCTCTCCGGTCAGCCTGCCGGAGGTCTCGAGAGGGTTGTTGCCATGCGAGCGGCCGCGTCGTCGACGGCGACGACGACGACGAACGACGACGCGGAGGAAACCCGTGCCCGCGGTATAACAGCACACGCTCTCGACCGCGCCCTGCTAACCATGCCGTAGGTAGTAATTGATTGAGCCGCGCCCCTGAGAGGGTGTTATAGCTCAAACTCACGTGTACCGTTACTACACAGAGTATATTTCCCATGTACATAGCAAGGGTTACGACCGAATAGAGCAAAGTACAATAAAGCGAGCCGCGTTTCTAATGTACTTAACTCGCTAACAATCGACTACACACCCAAGAAGACTACAGTGGAGTCGCCAATTTTCAATCGAATAAGCAAATTTCGTATCATCAAATAGATCGACAGTATAGACTTCGTCGAGACAGAAACGCAACATAACCTCTTCAAAATTCCGCGCGAATGTTATTAATAAAAAAAAAAAAAAAGAAATGCCAAAGAAAATGATAAATAATTGATACAACGAGAAGATTCATTGAGAATACGTCAATATTTCTTCGACGAATTAGGAATCGTGAAAGAACGCGACACGGATAATACGAGTCGGAATAGCGTGCTGCATCGGTTCTCGAGCGACGACCTCGAGACGAAGCGGCGCGCGGTCTTCGTCGGACACGACCGAGACTTTCTCCTCTCGTGCGCCCGTCCGCTGTCTACGAGAGAGTCCGCAAAGTCTCGATGCTTCACCGATAATGGGCTGTACACCACTCTCTCGGGGAAACTCCGAATATCCGCAAGGAGGGCCGAGAGTTCGAGGTCGCCGTTCTCGGCGAGCCAACGCTCCGATGTGTATAATATAATCAACGGTCGTTTGCACCCATCGCTACCTGGACCCCCGTTGTACCGTGGTGGTCAGCGAGCCAAAGTTAACTTCGAATGAGTATCTCAATTCGTAAACCGAAGTAAGTAATAGAAAAAATCGATACGTCGTTTCACAGTTATGCGTTTATACTGCATTTGTATCCAAAGAAAATATCGAAAAATAAAGACGATTCCATAATTCGTAATGCAAGAAAAATATCGAACATTGGTGGTAAGAGAACGACGATGATGCTGGTCGTTATGATGGTGGTGGTGGCGAGGCGTCACGCCACATGGTGTGATAGGAGCGCATTAACCGAGCCAACCCCCGATAGCCGACGACGCCCCCCCCCCCCCCCCCCAGTGGCCCCCCGACATCGGTGAACCCTCGGCGACTCGCCCTATGACTCCCTCGTGACTTATTCGTGAAATCCGTTAGATCCAAACACCGAGGTCGCGAGAACCCGAAAGATTTCAATGAAAACTCGAAAAAATAGTTTCGTCGAAATTTTTTTTTTTTTTTTTTTTTTTCGTAAAAAAATGTTTTTTTTTCCTTTATTTTGTCCTTGCATTGTGTATATATCTATATAATCACGTAAAAGCGTGGGACGTTCGACTTTTTGCAATGGTTCTCCTCTCGTCTTCGATCATAAAATATAACCCACGCGCGTCTTCGCGTACAGAGCTCGATACATGGCGATATAACTGAGACTCGAGGCTAATTAATATTTCACAAACTCCGCGTGTGATCGAGCACATGTGCTTACTGCTCGTTTTTATTTTTTATTATTTTTATTAATCCATGATACAGCGAGATGAAACACGCGTCCGGCACGAGAGAGACTACTCGTCGCATTCGCGATTCTTGTATATACCGACTACACGCTACTGTAGGCGTAAGGCGTAGGTATATGTATATTTTGCGATGCCCTGTTACAAGAGTCCCTTTGCTGTAGCTTTTACCTTTCCTCTGCGTGTCTTCACGTATGTTTAAATGTATATATATATATATATTGCGAGGCGGTAAGCACGAGGTAGCGTGTGGCGTTTAAAAAGTCATCATCGGCAAAACCATAAATTACATTTTTGATAACCTGTCGACATGGACGAATTTTGCGAAGCGAAATGATGGCCACTATTTTTAGTCATTAAAGGGCTTGCGATACTTTTTAAATACGTGTCGATATAGTCGAGGAAAAAAAAAAAAAATTTCGCGCTCTATTAATGCGCAAAATTCGATTTAAATTCATAAATTTTTTTTTTTTTTTCGTATCGTAAAAATATTGTATTGTTGAGATATTTTTTTCTTATTCGCTTTATTACTGCGCTAAATTAAATTTAAATTCGTAACATTTTTTTTTTTTTTTCTTTCGTAAAAATATTTTATTGTTGAGATATTTTTTCTTTTTCGTGATTACGTTTATTAGGTTAGTTTGTACAGTTCGCGGTGATATGTACATAGGCATACATTAGAGGCGCACAGGTATGTACGAGACACAAGGATATTAATGCCGGGCGACGAGAGAAACTCCATCGAGAAAACCCGGCAAAGCCGCGAAGATCCCCGAACAGGCTTCCGAGTTGTTTGACCAGCTGTTACGACGATCTCTTCCTTTGGCTCGTCTCAACTCTCACAGTTCAGGGGCCCCAAGAGTTCCCAATCGCCATTCGCACGATCGCACTGCCGCGTACACACCAAACTTTAATATTACACTCGTCCAGCATCGGGCGCTTGGCAACGCTTTTTTTTTCTTTTTCCTTTTTTACGCATCAACGATCGAGTCTTTTCCCTGATCCTCTGCACACATACAACAGCAGATGGAAACAGATGAAGAATGACGGAAAAAACGAAAAAAAAAAAAAAAAATGTTCGAACCAAATTGAGACGCAGTCTTGTGTGTAAATATTTGACTATCGGATGATCGTACCTCTTATATGCGCGTCAGTTAATTTAAAATTCAATTCGAATATAACACGAGATTAACACACTTCTCTTATCTTCGTAGGAATATTTCACAGACTAAAGTATTAATTACATTTATAGGTTATCCATAGCACAATTTTTCCCGATAGATAAATCATTCGAGAGACACAATTAAAGTTGGTACGCACCCGAGCTGAGTGTGAAAGGTTATTTGCTTATATAGATCCCCCGCCCCTTCCCTCTTTCGCTCTCTCGAGTCCGTTCTATTTTGAGATAACGAGAAAACCGCGACGTGCGGAATATTTGCCGCGAGCACTCACCCCCCCGAGGAATCTTGCACTCGCGTATACGCTCTCGTGCAACTGGGCGCAATTAACTCGACGTATATCTTGCGCAGCAGTAAACGTAGATACATTAAAAAACGCGTCAAACAAGTTGCATTTAACAGTCGAATCGTCTTAGTCCCGACGTAATATCCGTTGAAGTGTGCAGTCCGATTAATCTGCCGAAAAATAGAGCATTTTCTGGATTTTTTTTTTTTTTGAGAATGTGAGACGATTTTTTTTAACTCATAGGGCTTTTTCATTATACCTTTGTACACATTTATAAATGTTTCATTGATAAAAAATCATTATTTTTCGATTAAATATTATTTTAAAGCGCGCGCATCGGAAATGATTTTTTTAATCGGTATCTATTTCGGTCCGTAAATTTCCGAACAGAATTATTATTAATTTCAAGTACATCTGTATTGATTGTTTCGTAATTTGCCGATTGCGGTCGGTGTGTAAAATTTCTTCATATACCCGATTTTTTTTTGTTCTTTTTTTTTTGAAAATAAAACGTATTGACAACCACTGGTAATCGAAGAGTCGTTCGGTGCGACCATCGGCGAGGGGACACGCGTCGAGTCTCGGCTTGACTTCCGGTATTGCAAGGGCGTACGCACACGCGCATTCGTGTTAAAAGTGGACAATGCGCGTTCGAGAGAGTTTTCGATCGGTTATCCGTCTGGAGAGGTGAAGGTGAAAAGCGCTGTATGGAAAACACATGTAGGATTATTGCAGAAAGTGCGGTTATGTTCCGTGTATACTTCACGTAGGATTATCGTATACGAATCCGAACGATCTCGCGCGTTGAAGAACGATGAGGAGCGGTTGTACGACGCAACGACGAGCAATATATTTGCGGGAATATAGCGTATACCGAGAGTCTCGGTTGCGTACCCCCGATATATCAGTGAACATCGATAAATCGTAACGCCGAATGAGAGATAGAAATAAGAGGCGCTCGCGGAGTCGGATATATACATAGAGATGAGAGAGCCTCTCTCTCGGTTGATGGTGGCGGTGTGGTGGTTGAATGTTCGATCGGTTGGTAGGATGAAACATCGGAAGAGAACCATCGAACGGACGAAAGCGCGCGTGAGAAAGAGAAGAGAAGCCGCACGGGGCTGTGGAGTCCGAGGCATTGTTTACGGCCGATTGCCGTCCGCCATTAGCCAGATAAATATCTGTGCTGTAAAAATAGGGTGGGCCGCGGCTTCTCTCGCGGGCTTTTGGTTTCTCTCTTTCGCGCTATTCGCTTCTCTCCGCGCGCCTCGGGCGAATCCTTCACTCGGCCGAGTCTCCCGTTGTTTTCTTTTCGTTCCTCGGGAGCCGACAATTGCCGGACGATAGAGTCGGGAAGTTCAACTATGCGACAACCATCGTTGAAATACTTGCGAAGCTCCAAACTCGACGGGGGTTAGAGAGGAGTCGTTAATTTCATTGACGAAGTAGCTAACGAAACGAGGGCCATTGATCTTTCTGTAGGCTGTTTTTACGTACGATATTACGAAGTAACAGACTTTTCTACTGTGTCATTTCTTCGAGATGAGAATTAAGATTTTTTTTAATGAAAATTTCGTCGATATTACGAGACCCCTACGATCACTCGACATCGCGAAATAATGTAATTTCGTTGTAGAATAATTATAGAGTTACTTATGGTTTCGGAAAATGATAATTTTATCGCTAATCTATCGATTTATTGGTATAAAATGGTAGAAAAACAGTTTTTTGAATACGGTAAAGCGGGTCAATTACATACGATCTTAAAATATGATTACCACTAAATTGCGATTTTTCACTAAGCGATGTATTCCAATTGCTACATATTATATTCGTGATAAATGATATTAAATTAACATTCGATGATTCTACAGAAAAATCAAAGTCATGGCCCTTCGAGATATCTAAATTTGGCGCCGAATAATTTTATCGTTAATCGAACGATTATTTCGAATGAAACATTATTGGAACTCATGACTATTCCACGTTTATTACAAATGACGATGCCTAAGCGCTATCCGATAATTCAATAAGAATTTTCAATCGTTCAATCACCGTCGGTTCCGTATCGGTAAACAAATTTTATCGGGACAGCAGAACTCCTAAACCGATAATTCGTCGCACTGAAAGCTTATCGAAAAATCTCATCGATCTTATCTCTCGTCTTTTTGAATTTGATTCACGATATATTCGCAGAGTATTCGCTCGCGAGACTTTCACGCGGAATTGTTAATTTCCATTTTTTTTTTTTTTTTTTTTTTTGATTGCGGAGTGCGTAGATTCAAATTTTTTATTTTTTCGCCAACGTCGTGAAGGAAGTCGGAAAAAAGTAATCTTAGATTATACATACACGTTACTCTAGACGCCTGACGAGAGCGTGCAAACGCGCCGGATCGGCGGCTTCGGTACGTTGGCTCTTAAAATTCTCCACCTGGCAAACACTTGTATTTGATTAGCGACTGTTTCGCCACCTAAGTCCTCATCGAAGTCCACGTACAATAATATCTTTGAGCAAAACATGCGTGTGTGAAAAAAATTCGATCTCGTAATTGAAAAAAAAAAAAAAAAAAAAATCAGCGTAAGACATTAAAAAAAAAAAAAAAAAAACTTGGAAGCATGAAAATAAAAACGGGCCATCGTCCGCACGAAGAAAAATCCGAGAGACGCGAGAGTCTCGTTATCGAGTTACGTAATCCCTCGAGTCTGCGGTCACAGAGACCGTACGCGATGCACACCGAACGGCCAGTCAATCGGGCGGCTATAGGCAGAAGAAATAACGTCTCGCCCACTACCACGTGTCGCACTTTCACTCTTTCCTCTCTCGTATGTGTACATGTATTTGACTTCAAATTGTCCACATAAACTCTTAGTGCCGCGAAAAAAAAAAAAGAAAATTCCAATAGCTTTTGCGCGCGCATAATGTCGCGCACCTGGCCCTCTCGCACTTTATTAACTGAAAGCCTCGTATATATATTGACTCTACACGTCATAAAGAATATTAAATTTTGTTTCAACAATTCATCGAGAAAAAATAATAATAATAATTCGTAATGTTTTCCCGTATTTGTTGGTTATAGTTGCGTGAAAAAAATAACGAAGCAGTTTCCACAAAATTACTATCGTTCACCGACAGTAGCGCTAATTTTGTTGACATATCAATGTTTTTTTTGTAAAAAAAAAATACAATCGTGGAAAAAAGAAAACGTTGCCAACATTCGTGACAATGCGTCGGCGCGTGTGCAATGAGTGACTCTCGGTGGTCGCCATTTTTTAGTCGCGTCTTTGGCATTGTCGTACATAACCGTTAAATTCCATAAAGAAAAGTTCAAACATGTTATGCTTTAAACGTTTTACGACGATCGTATCAATGACTCTCACCGTTACACGAGTTCGAAAGTCTAATATTTTACGAAAGGAGGAACAATTAGTCAAATGTTGCATACCTACGCGTCAGCCTTGCGCGCCGATACACTGTCGTGCCCCCTCCGCGCGACTCGAGTATTTAATTCTTATTTCTTTCTTGAGATCATTCGCGTACAGACGCTCAGATCTCAGGTGCAGCGACCATTAATCTTACGAGCCGTGTTCTCTCCCTCGCGAGAGTTCCGCGCCATTTTCATACAACTGTAAGCTACATGTGCATCCAAAACGAGTATTATACACGCGCGAATAAATTTTTAAAAACTTACGTAAAGTGTACCGTAGATAATACGCGTTATTTATGAAGTGGAGAACATACGAGAATCTCGCGGTCGAAGAGAGGCGAGAGATCGCCGCAAAAACCGCTCTTTCGCGTCCCGAAGTCGGGTCGCGCCGACATTCGAAACTTCGTGTGTGTGATACTAAGACTCCCTGAAGTGGTCAAACTTCACCGTCAACGGGTTCGAAAGTAAGAAGATACGAGAGAACGGAGGGTGTAAAGAAAAAAGAACCAAAGCACGAAAGTAGCATAAGCTCGTCGTATTATTCATGAAGTGAAGAGTCTTCGAGAATCATGCAGGCGACGGCATATACGATCGATAGATCGCGACACCCCCGAAATAGCTGTCGGTGCAACGAAGCCGGACGCATTGATATTTGAAACTTGAGGCTTCGATATTTATATTTTTTGAAGTGGATACACTTCAACACCGTCGGGAACGATGGTAAAGGGATACCGAAGTGTGAAGAAAAAAAAATGGCGGAAAAATATGCGAAGAATCATGTAGGTGGACATTCGAGGCTCTGGGTGCGGCATCACGCATCGTATCTTCTGTCAATAACGAAACAATACCAAGCGACGTTCTTCAACTCTGTCGGTTACTCGTAGAGACAAGAAACGCGAAAAAACGCGGTTAAATATGCATTGATTAGTTAATATCGATACGCCAACCCACTCCGGACGAATAACAAAAAAAGGTGCATACATGACGCATCGCTCGAAAGAGACGTATCAATTCAAGAACTTCGAGTGAGAATCTTCGAACTGAGAACCTCTTTCACGAGGAATAGTCGATATAAGTCAATCGATCAATACTCAAAGGACAAATCAATGCCGTTGCGATTTCCAAGTACCGAAATCGCGCATTAAATTCTATAAAATTCTACACTCTCACATTTATTTTTAACGGTAAATAGAAATAACTGTACCGATAAAAAAATTGACATTATTTAATTTACGATATTAAATATTTCCCGATCAGAACTCAAACCCGCGAGTTAGCGAGGCGATGTTAAATGGAGTTTCGTGATTACCTCATTCCCCAGTTAATCAAATATCCACAGATTCGAAGTGTCCGATATATCACAGTATTCAATGTTTTAATCGTCGAGGAACGAAAAAAACAGACATTGGCTAATCTTCGATCGTAATGTCGGATATAATCGTCTTATCTGTGGGTCATAGTCGGATCGCGATACATGTTTTATCATTTTATTTTGCAATGATATCATTCGTCTCGTGTATTATCGAGGACGACGATGTCGAATCGTCATATTCCGAAAGGAATAAAAAAAAAAAAAAAAAAAAACCGCAGCGCTGGTGGACGATTTAAAACGATGGGAACGCGCGGAGCTCGGCGATTGAGCTTCAAACGAAGCTGCAATAAAGTGAAGTGCACGAACTCGTATGGTCTCTCGACGAGGAGGACGAACGGGCGCGCGTATCCAGCCACTGGAAAACGATGATTCATCATGCTTCGCTTCGCAGAGAGCGACTAGAAGGATGCAGATGTTAAACTATCTCTCTTTCTTCTTCTCGCTCTTGACCGATGCGTTCGCGTCTTTCGTGTCCCGCGTCTCGGTTGAAAACCGCGTTCGAGTACTCCGGACGCGCGCGTAGGTATAACATATCGTATGAATATATACGCGCGTATGGTATTCGTATACATCAAGTTTGCGGGGACCATTGGCAGTAACCACTGTCGTATAATATAGTATAGCGTCGTTGTACCTATAATACGTACAAATGGTATAACGACTGGTTCGTCGTCGTCGATGTCGTCGTCGTCGTCGTCGGCTACCGCAGACCGCAGAGTAGCCAATGGGATACCCGACTCGACGACTTCTCCTCGTTGCCCACACGGACGGTAGTCAATATACGATCGTAACATGCGGTGTATTGTACTTTTTTTCGTCAATAGATTTTCTGGATAATAAATGGCTTGAAATTTAATTGAAGATTCCATTGGATTTCGTACGAATATTATTTGTTCGTTCTTCCGATGTAGTCGCGGATAAAAGATTATTTCTTCGAATTATCAAATCTTTTTTTTTTTCCTTTTTCTTTTTACGACAAAACAACATTAAATTATTTAATGGAAATTTTAAAAAAAGTGTTATTCGTTTTTACGCGACTATAGGAATTTCTTCCATCGAACGAAATCGTTCGGAGCTCTTCAAGAGAATTGTCGAAATGGATGAGAGTATTCATGGCAATAACTTTAATGACACCTGTAGAATTGAGTTTTGAGTATAACACGCGTTTAACAAAGTTACGTGTACGTCTGAAGAAAAAAAAAAAAAAAAAAACCCCGGCGATCCCAAGCGAGAAGAGTCCGCCGGCGGCTTAAATTGTATGCACCATTGAAGACGAGAGGCTGTAAAAGGTTCGTTCTCAATTGCACGTTGAGTCTCTCGAACCTTTTCGTGTTGCTTCTCGCGTGTAGCACGTTTATTTCAGGGACATTCAATTAAACGTCCGCAACGGTACGTAAACACTGTGCAAACCGCTTTATAACCTTAAAACTCGATCGGTCGACGGCAATAGGGAAAACCCAATGGGGAAACGTGTGTAACGAGAGTCGAACGAAAAAAAAAAAAAAAAAAAAACGTGTCTATGAACACCGTGTGCCGTCCGGGAGGGTGAGAAAGATCTATGGATAAATTAGAAGGGCCGCCAAGGAATTCTCGTCGCACAGAATACAGTGAGGTGGAAGAGGCAAAGTCGGTGCAGAGGGTAAATACGGTTCAACGTGAGACTCCCGGAGCGAAAACGCATGTGTTTCACACGTGTCGTGTAGTCGTCCCAAAACCCATCTCTTCTTCTCTCCATGGATTACACTGTAACTCAATATCTTTCTCCTTTTCTCTCGCAACATAATGTGCAACGCATTCGTTCGCACACCGAGAGAACTCCGTGGTGCATTCACACAAAAACCATCCCGCCATTCTCTCGCCATGTGTAACGTCGAGAGTCAAAGTCCGAAGAACACGCCAGAGACCGGACAATGTTCTCTAATTGCAAAGTTCGAAAGAGAATTTTCGGCCTCTGCATTATAAGTGTGTCTGCACTTCCTCAGCTGTATATACTACTGCTAACTACCCGTATACGGAGTCTTATATTTATTTCTCTGTCCGACTTAATTCACCGTTCACTTCAGTCTTCTCGTTTTTTTCCTCCATTGTTACCCCCTCTTTCTTTCTTTTCTTTTCTTTTCATTGCTTATTTTCTTATTTTATTTTCTTCACTCGTTCGACCATTTTTTTTCTATATTTCCTTCAAAGCCCTTTCTCCCCACCGTTTCAATTTTTCGTTCGCTCGTTTCTACCTATATAATCCGGCATCGGCGAAACTCTTTCTCCCTCACGACTCGGACGTTCCACCTCGTGCATCACGCACATGCGCGAGCTTTCTTTGGGTATATATACATATATATATACAATTTTTTTTTATACATGCGCCCGTTGTTCCGTGCGGCCGTCCCCGCGGGCACCGCGTTCCGCACCCCGCGACTTTCCGGATCTCGAACCAACGTCGGCGGGGCTTCCTTCTTTCACGGGGCAACAACACACGTCGTGTGCATTAATATAGTACACGACGACTATATACCCTTCCACCCACCCTTTGCCTTCTCTGACTA
Organism: Cryptus armator; assembly: GCA_963971235.1. Classification (NCBI taxonomy): domain Eukaryota; kingdom Metazoa; phylum Arthropoda; class Insecta; order Hymenoptera; family Ichneumonidae; genus Cryptus; species Cryptus armator. The sequence continues at coordinate 11,044,004 of OZ020236.1, forward strand.
ACTCGCGTGCGATATCCGCATGCTGTTTCCCCGATGTCCACGTTTCACTATATTGTACTTATAATCGCTGAGCTGCTGTTGCCGCTACCGCAGCCACGACTCTTTCATTTTCATTTTTATTTGGATGTATGTGTATACGAAAGACTGCTACTTGAACGAGCGTTTCTCCTGCCGCTATGCATATACTGCTCACGCGCTTGTAACGTATAGCGATATCTTATGCCGACGGAAGCACGTTTCGAGAGCGCGGATTACAGTTAACGTTGCTTGCCACGACAGCGTGACACCCGGCACCGAAAGTAACTTCGATACACCAAATACAAAACAGTTATTGCGACAATTACTCATTTTATTCTAACCTCAAAATACCGTAGTTAAAAAATTTCCTTTATTTTAATTACTAATGAACGCATCCGTACGGTGAACAATATTTACGAATGAGGTTAGGTACACATTCTCGTGTACGTGTTATATGGAGTTGAAAATATAAGGTACAATGGCAACTCTTTTCCGACGAAGGCGGTCGGTTCGCATTGATTTTTTTTTCAAAGCCGTTGTTATTCTTATCTCGTAAATGTTGTTATTTCAATCGATTAAATTTAATTAGCATTTTCGTACATTCATTATTTTCTTCTGAGCAATAGATATCCCCGTGGGGGTTATGTCATTTTTTATTTCATTTTAATTATTAACTTAATATTATATACTTGATATTTTTATTTACTTTTAATAATTTAATTATTTTACTTCATTTTTTTTTTTTTTTCGCATCGGGATTTTTTTTTCGTTTTGGAAATCACCAAACGAAGGCATTTAATCATTATAATTATTAAGGATTTGGATTATATCGTTCGGGAGAAAAATTGAGTGGTTGAGTTGTGATTAACAGGGCAACAATGGGTCGGTTTTGTAGTCTTAAAATGATGAACGAAAAACATTTTTTATTTTTTCGGACCATTTTTCTAAAAATTAAAATTTTGGGTATTTTTAAGCATCAATATCATTGCTTTTCATGGCCGTTACCAATATCAGAGAATAGAAGGTATCAATAGTGTTCTGCGAAAAAAATACACAAAAAAACACACTGAACGAAGTTTCAAAAATTTTTTTTTTTTTTTTAATCCGTTATACGGGTCGATCAAAGAATCGTCAAAATCGTGTGACAAATCCTTCGAATCCTTGCAATTTTTTAAGTTAAATTAAAGATTCTCCAAAAAAAGAAATTTTCGTCCACATATTTCGATGTATTTTGCGCAGTTAAAGACGAATTGAACAGCAGTTTGGATGTCGTCGATGTCGAGTCAAGTCGCGCATTCATAATTACCGAGAATTTTTTTTTTTTTTCTCGATTTCGTCGTCGAGGCAACTAAAGTTTCTGGCAAATAACTTCCCCCAATAGCTACAGCGCTTGTGGTCTTAAAACAGTATGAGAATACGAACGTTTCTGAAAATGGTGATAACGCCCCTTTAGCTTATCACGTTCATCGATATCTCATGGAGTACTTTTGCTCCGTTTGTGGTATCGCCGTCTAGTTGACCACACTGTGGACCGCATGTAAGTCGGACATATTGCTTCTCCTCGTCGTTTCGTGTCTGTCTCGTCTTTCTCGCAACATTGCCAGTTGACCGACCCGCTGCGACAGCGAAAGACTGAAATGACACGAAGACTCGAGAAAGAGAGACCGACGCGGTTCGTTGGAGGAAACGAAGTTTTAAACAGGAATTTTCAGGAATCTGAAATGGGACGCGCGGTCTATCTTTCGACAACGGAAGTCGTCATTCGTAACCGAATATTTCGGATGACGAATTTGCCATTACGAACGAATGAACGAAGAAAAATGTATTCTCCTTAAATGTCTCATTAATTATACACCAATTCGCACATCAATGTCAATAATATCAATAAATCATCGATAACGAAACATATTTTTATTTTTATTATTTTTCCGATCTAATGCTTTATCTTTGACTGGTTTCACGACCACACCATAGATTTTGCTGACACGCAAAGCGCGAAGCCATATCATTACAATCAAATATTTAAGAGGTTTAAAAAAAAAAATGATTATACTTGTCTTGTCTCTTCGCCGTCTGAATTCCTCGAGTTTCTTGAACGTTTGCCTTATAGGATGTTGTAGAGCCGTATATATTATAAACACTACACGCTTCCATCCATGTGGATCGAGAGTTCTCGCGAGACCCGTTGCATATACTCTCGTTACGAGCCATTAAACGAAATTGGTGCGTTTAGCCTCGCGGGAGAGTGAATGATACCGGTCTCTCGAACTCACTCACTTCGTTCTCCTTCTCCGTGTAACTTATTGGCAATAATTGAGGACGGGATAAGCGGTGACGATAGTTACTTACCGACTCTCCGTGTCGGAAGGATCCGCACGCAAGAAAAAAAAAAAAAAAAAAAAAAAAAAAAAACAATAACAAAAAAAATCCGTACCGTACTGAAAGATCTTTCGTCACCTATATTACTATCGAATGAAATCGTACTTCACGACACTCTCGACTTCGGCCGACCAACGTACTTGCGGTCTATGAATCAACTTTTTCTGTATATGGTTTCCGCCTCGACGACGTTACAGCGCGCACGAGCGAACGGTGCTCTCACGATCTTCTCGTTCTCTCATGATTTCGTTTGTAGATTTAAACGTGATTGTCGGAAAATCGCGTGCAGATACGCGCACGTAATCGCGTAAGTGACCGAACGTTGTAACTGTACGATGCATAGATGCAGCGTTCCGTTAAGAGAGCGTGTGTTGGGCACATAGCACACGTGCCTGCGAAGGAGGCATACGATAATAGAATGAAAAAAAAATAAAAAATAACAATACGAATAATAAAGCGGTGAACACGAAGCGGCTATGGCGTATCGAGATGGTTGCCGCGGGGGCTATCGTAAAGTTGCCGATGTGGAAGAAGGAAAGAGTCCTTCGGAGTCGAGACGAAGTTTTGCTTGCGATATGCGCGTTACTTCCCCGTTCGCCGGCTAAGGATCTCTATTAATTATTACTGAAGCGGAGCGAGATATAAATAACGAAGTCGCAATAAACCGGCGGGATGCTGGTGAACCAACGATGCCGACAACCGATGCTGTTTATATCGCAAACTCTCTCGTCTACGCGAAGCCGGTCCGGTAACACTTGTGTGTTGCGCCTCGTCTGCAATAACTGTACAACGCACAGCGCATGTGTACTCTTATTCCCGGCATCGATAATGATGTCGGTCGACAAGTTGCACCGCAGGTTTCACGTGTACTTACGCTCGATGGAACCCGAGCGTTAAGCACGCTGCAACGAATATGCATCAGCCGAATAGGCTTTGCAGACTCGGAGCACTTCTCGGTACGCGCTATTGAAGGTTATGTTGTTTCGCATATGGGAAAAATAATATCGTCTCCCGTCAATGATTATTGTATTCTTTCGCTGAATCAATGATTCCGAAAGATTTCGATGTATAGAAGTAAAAAAAAAATATCGGCTATTTTGGAGCAAAATCATCGAAGAATGCATCTGATTTTCGAGTTTTACATTTAATTTCGACAATTTTTTGTAAGTTTCGTAATTTTATTTCGACGTCCATTTTTTTTTTTTTTTCGTTAACGAATATTTGACGAATTGAAGTGCATAGCATTGAAATTTCATTATTTTCGTTTTTCGTTTTGTATTATAGGAAAAAACCGGTTCATTTGGTTGGAATTTTGGTGTGAAATGAAATTTGTACATTTTTTTTTTTTGCACAACAGATCGAATTTTTCTTTTTTACATACATTTAACTATACATACGAACATTATGTATGTATGCATTATGATGTATTTTTATATACATTTTTTTCCGAGTCTGAACGACGTTGATTTCTTCGATGTCGGTGAGGGAAATTAGTCCCTCTAGAAATCGGTAAAATTAGATCGTTCGTAATATCAGTGACCCGCATTTCCTCCCCCAAAATTTGTCATATTGCAAAAGTGAGCGGTGAAACGAGTTGTCCGACTGCGAAAGGGGCATATTCTCTGCCGCCGAAGCACTTTCGATGGCAGAGCCGAGTGTAGACGGGACTGGAAGTGCACCACTCGCTCGTCGTGTGCATCGGCGTCGTTGCATTGCGTATCCGTTCGTTCAACGCGCCGCCGACCTCGTGTACACTCCATGCGTACTATGGTACGGTAAAACGTACCGGAGCGGCGAGGTTACAACCGCCACGGCAAGCGAATCCGAGAAGAAACGCGAGAATGGGTTCAAAAAAAAATAAAAAAAAAAAAAGATACATTCTGCACCCAAAGATGACACACGCGACAATTTTGTGTATCAATCGAAAGGCTCTCATTATAAAAATTTTTTAATCAAATCCATGAAATATTTTCTCGATCATTTACCTTTCTTCGCATAATGCGTTTCGAATAAATTGATAATTAATTAAATTCATCGCAACATCCACGTTTACGCTTATTTAACTTGATAAACGTGATACGCACGTTGATTTTATGATAAAATGAAATTATCAACGCTTCCTCGATGTTGAATAAATCAAATTATTAATGCAGTTATAAATAAATAATTGCGCAAGAAGTTTGTCTGGTGTTTGTATAATTACGGATTGATCGTTATCGGCAAACGCCATAGTTAATTCATTGCGTAGAAAATTACTATCCCTCCTATGGAGTTCGACTGAAGCGCGCCCCCTGCGAGGCGCGGATATAGATACCGAGTACTCGACTCGGGGTTATGGTTTGTACTCTTAGATTTCTCAGTACGCGCAGCAATGCGCACCATAGTTACAGTCATAGTTCTTCGCTGTTTTACTGGATAAGTCTCAAGAAAACTCATGCAAGAGGGACGACCACTTTAGCGTCAAGTGTTATACGAGCGCATTTACGCCAAGTACCGTATGTATATTAGCCGTAACGTGAGACACGGAGTTCTCGTGTTTGCCGAGCGTATAAAGTGCACAACGTTGGACCGCGGCGAGTGTTCTTCGGAACAGTCATTTCGGTCCCCACGCGCGTGCAACGACGATTCCCCCGTACAGCAATAAACTCTCATCGCTCGAAGAACAACTCCGTGTAACAACACCCCGTCGCCTTAACCTCAAAAACTTCAATCGTCCGCAGCGCCCCCGATCGTCGGGTATATCGTGTACCTTCGAGTGCCGCGCTTCGTAAAAGAGCTTCGAATGTTTTATTGTAACACTCTCGCGAGCGGTGTAAGCGCCCGACTACAACATCGAGTGAGTAACGAGAGGCGTCCACTTCAACGTTGAGTCCTCTCGTCCGTCAACGCTGTGTGTAATTCTACAAGAGTACTCGCGCGCATACATTTGTTTCCACAATAACCACACGTGGAGCACTCGATCGATCGAAACGTCGCAGAATTACATTCCACTTTTTTAAATTTACGACACGGGAATAAAAAAAAAATGCATTAAAAACAAACCGATGCAAAACTCCGATAAAGCATAATTTTTTATTTGTTGTTTCATAAAATGTTTTTACATGAATTACAGACTGATTTTTCGAATAAATGAATTAATCAATATCATTGACGTTTAACTTTTTTTTTCCCGCCTTCGTCCTTAAAACTGATACTTGCGCAGTAACGAATCGCAATTTTTACAAACTTACGTTGAAAACAATAAATTTTCATCGCGGCGTTGTAAAAAATGGAAAATATCTTATGGCACTACTGGAGATGATTATTGGTACATGTAAACCGTACGTTTACGATAGAAGATCGATATGCGATAACGACACGCCGCGCTATAGCGTTCGGAGATCCTTTTCCACCTGTGTGTTCTCTATCGCGGAACTTCGAGACATCCTCCGAGCGTTGCGTCGGGGACTAATTAAACCTGCGGGGCCTCACCGTCTCGTCGGGTTCCTCGCACGTCTGAGCCGTTACGCACACTTTTCCCGGGCGTAACCCGCGTTTATGTACCTGCAGAGTACTTATATGCGTACCTGTACGGTACGTGTACACCTTGCAGACGGAGAGACGAGCCGAGCGGCGCCGCGTGCGAGAGCAACAGACTCAGCGAGAGGCGCGATCGTTACGCTTTTTTTTTTTTTCCTTTTTCTTTTTAATTAGCAATAACTTATCGAAGCTGGAGGTAGCGATCTCGGTACGATAAAAGACGACGAAGGAGAAGTACCGGCTTTCCTCTCGTTGCTCGGGACTCACTTTGCGCCTACGTACTCTGCTTATTCCTTTAAATTATATGCCAGCGCTGCTGCTGCTGCTGCTCTACGTATATATTACATCTTTACAATAAAAAAAAAAAAAATCTGCTATACATATATCGAGGACACTTCGCTGCAAGAGTACTCCGCAGTACCCATACGCGTGAGCGCCTCGCGGTTGGCTATGCCGACGCGAGATCGAGAGGGGAAGGAATTCGTACGACGAATTGCATTAATAAATTCGACAAGGGACGAGGGCAACTGGCGTTTTCGAGACAGCTATTTATTTATGGGCTTCGAGAGAAAAAGAGAGGGAGAGAACGGGAAAGAGAGAGGCTGTCTTACTGGAACTCTGTTCGGTAAAAGGACTTCGCGAGCCCCGCGAAGATGAGAGTCCCGGCTTTAGCCAGTGGAGAGCCAGCGACTCCGGAGTCTCTCGCGAGGGAGTTGAAAAAAAAAAAAAAATTGGAAAGAAACATCGAGATGAGAGGCAAAAACGAAAAAACTATAAGGATGGATCCAAAAGTGTGTATCCCGGTGCGATAGCCCTCGGGGGCTCCGGCGGTAAAGAACGAGAGGGACAGAAGAGGATGAAAGAAGGAAGGAGCGTATAGAGAGGTTGGATTGTGGGACGAGAACCCCGAGAGCCACGGCAGCTGCTTCGTTACTTTCGGAATTTTTCGTGCTCCGTTCGCTCTCTCATCTCTCTTGCCAACATCTTCGCGCAACTCTTTGCCTCGATTTCTCGACCAAGAGACACGTCTACGATATCGCTGTTGTGGGAACTCGAGAAGAGAGGATCCGTAGAGCTTGCAACGCGCTCTCGATGAAGTGGTATTCAATGTTAACTTTTTTTTTATTACGTAACTCTTTGACGAATTTCGTACAATTATGGACCACTATTCTCTTTCGCTGGATAAATAATTTTTTTTTTTTTTTTTTTTTTTTTTTTCGTGAACGTAAATTGCATACCTCGACTCGCTCCGTATTGGTATACATTCGTTTTTTTTTTTTTTTTTTTGTGAATCTGTGATGCGGCGCAGCCTATCCGTATCTTTCAGTTGTCCCATCGCATTCGGCGCCACACACGCGGAGATACGACGAATATCGCTTATTCATCATTGCTATAAGTAAACTCTCGTGTGCCCGCGAGCACCATCCGCGCTGTGATAAGATACGAAACGGCGTAACGCGCAAAGCTATTTCTTCGTCGGTTATTGTATTTGTATAAGTGTACAAACCGACTGTGCGCGCGAATGGTAGGAGCGTTAAATAACGTTAAGATTTGTCGCGAAAAATTTGTGGCGCGATGTTTCGCGGGATCATCGGTAAGGATACTACGCTCGTCAAGTCAATGGTATATCGTGAGTCGTTTAATTAAGACTTCCGAATCTTCGTGAACGAAATCATTTTTCGACGCGGGTCTTTACGATCGAAGTAGTGCGATTTTTTTTTCGGTTCCATTCGTTGAATTTGCAAAGTCTCGTCTCAAAAATACACGCGCTGTTTCTTAACCCCTCGCGTACGGGAGACATTTTGCCGACCAAGTAGAACGCTAATTTCGTTTACTCTTAACAACAATATGCAAGAATCTAAAACAAATCTCTTTGAATAATCGAAAAAACAACAGTTCAACGTTATTTTATAAATTTTTTCAGAATTTTTTCGCGATCTTTTTATCGATAAACGGTCCAATTGAAGGTAACGACCGGTCGAAAAATTCGACTGTATATTTACGTCTTCCGTACGTGAGGGGTTAATCAAAAAATTTCTTCTCTTACGCATCGCATTTTTCAAGGTTAACTTCAATTTATAAAAAAATATTTTTCATCCCCGTTAGCGAGCGGACGAATGAAAAATTTCAAAATTCGTCGATCTGAAAAAATTTATAAGGAAATGCGAGTAAACAAATTCGTCTATCTGATGTTTAAATATAGGTAATTGAAGGCTCGTTACAAACATTTTAACTTAAAACTCTCGTATCCGTGAAAATGTTCGAATAAAAAAAAAAGTTGGAGGGCTGTTACTCCGAAAGTCGATTTGGATCAAATGTTAATTCGCGTCCTTACAATTCGTCGTCGATGAATCTTCTTCGTTCGTTGGACGAATGAAGATTATCGAAGATAAATCATTTCGTCTTTTTTTTTTTTTTTTTTTTTTTCGTAATTTCGTCGGTAGATCGATATCCGTGAAGCAACGGCGGGAGAACACAGACGGAGAATCCGCATCACGGCGTTTATCCGATGTACCGAGGTATTGGTACCTATACGACGATACCGGGTGCGAGAGAATCTCTTCTTCTGCGAATAAGGTATATGTACTGTATATAATGTGCCGCGCGCGGCTCAAATCGGGGCTCATTGAACTCAACGTTCCGATGCTGTTGCGGCTGCGGCTGCTGCTGCTGCTGCTGCTGCTGCTGCCGAGTCGCTATTAGTCTCTCTCGTCCCACCGAACCGCCGCGCGCTCGTCTCTCGACGGGTGGCTTCAGCCTTCGCGACTTCGTGGCTCGTTCGACGAGGGCGGATGAGGGAACGCGAGATTCCCCTCCCCCCCTCCCCTCTCCCCTTTTGCCACACGGCCCTGAAGCCAATTTGCGACATGAGGAACCAGCAAACGCGCGCGCGCCTCTCTCCCTCGCAAACGAGACAATATTCGCCAGTATCGATGACGATATTTCAATTTGTTCCGTCTTTTCTCAATCGGTAAACCGCAACTACAGCGACGAAAACTCTTTTGCCTACGAAATTATTTTCAATCGGAGCAAAATTTTTTACTATGTCGTGGTTTCGATGTATTTGTCTATTACTTACGAAATTCGTGAAAAATCGCGGAACAACCGTAATATTTACGAAAAAAAAACTGTTGAACTTCGGCACGAGTAAACGACTCACAAAGCAACCGGAGGTTTCGTCGTTCTCGGGGGGCCTTTTCGATAGGCAACCCTGTGCCCCCGAAGCGCCAGTAGAATCGCGCGATCGTGGGTCGTCCCTGAGTTTTAAGCTTCGAACTCGGAATACAATATTATATAGTAGCGCAGTAGCAGTCTCTTATACTGTAGCACACAGTATCGTCCTCCTCAACGTCCGCGTATGGGCGTTAAAGTTACGCGCCGCGAATGTTAAATACTTCTCGTTGAATCGCGTCTATACATCCTTTCCTCTCGGAGTTTTTTTTTTTTTTTTTTTTTTTCTGTTCCTCTTTCGCTCTTTCCTTGCTTCTCTCGGACGCATCGAGCACTAAAACCGGCGCGGATGTCGGAGAAGATTTCGCAAACTGCCGGGGCGCAGGGGAACAAGTTTTTCCGTGGATAGGGAGGAAAAAAAACAAAGGCGAGTTTCACGAGAGGATCCGTGAGGCAAAGAGTGAGAACGGTCGAGTCACGGATATAACCGGGCGAAAGAAGATGAATAAAAATGGTGGCACGAAGTAAGAGAAACGGAAGAGAGAAAAAAAAAAAAAAAAAAAAAAAAAAAAAAAAACAGGCGACGAAGAGAAGAATACGGCGACGTTCACTATAGATAGTACTGTAACACTGTACACTTGTCTAATTATAGCGAGTCGTCCGAAAAACCGGTGCGGGAGAGCCAACACAGTAGAATATATAGATGTATATATGCGCACGCGCGTGTGTGTGTCCCTTACGATATATCTGTAGGGGCTGTGCGCGTTAGCGAACGCGACGATCGCGTACAACGGTTACACGAGCGCAAAATCGTGGGCGACGATAGACGACCAAAGTTTTTCGCGTTGGATGTGTCGGGGACGATGTTGTCGCGGCGTTTGAAAAATCTATTCGAACTGCAAAAGACCCGCGCGATCGAAGACCGAAACATCGAATTTAATTATATCGAAATGTGTTTTTTTTTTTTTTTCGTCTTTACGATGAAATTATCGTCTTTCGTGGTGTGTGCATCGAGAAAAAAAAATTGTAAGAGAAAAAATTCGGTAAAAATAAAAAATTCAGGAAAATTCATAAAAAAAAATACCGACTTTTTTTTTTATGTCTGTGTAACGTACGCGAAACGCTCGTCAGTTTAGAGCTTTAGTCACGCTGATTCGACGTTATCGTTCGCTGTCGCTATGCCAGTGGCTCGATAACGCGGAACGACGAGGCTCTCTCGTGGCGCGTTCTCAGACGATCGCTCTTGCCGAAACGACCAGAACAGTGTCGGGGAACGAGCGCGGGGGTGCGACGACCTCGACGGCGGCGTCGTGACGCGAATATCAGAACTGCGGTGCTCGTTCGCGTATAAGACTACCAAAAGATTACAAGGGCACGCGAGCTCTGCTCTTTTACATTACTGCTGCGCCTACGCTATGTCGTTTCCGGCAAAAGATTCGTATAATATAATATATATGTATATATATGTAATATATACGTAGAACGATACGATATCTTACGAAGAATCGGACACACACACCACTGTAAATTGTTAATGGACTATACATGGAAACAAACTTAAAAAAAATGATAATAATTATAGCACACCGACGACTTAAATATTCTCACGAACATCGCAGTAATATTAATTCCACGAGCGAAAAAAAAAAAAAAAAAAAAATCTCAATACTTCGCGGCGTTTCGGCAAATCTAATTATTCTCAAGAAATTTTTTTTATACTCATTATTGAAATAATTTCAATAGTAATTCTGTAAAAAAATTAACGACAATACTGTAAAATAAAATTTCATGGAAGTTTTGACAAAGTTAAAAATTACGATTCTACAAAAAAAAAAAAAAAATCGATTTTTCGATTCATCGACAGACTGTCGTCTGTTAAACACGTGTAAATATTTTGTTGTCGTAAATGAGAAATAATTAACATGTTATGACAAAATTTGTCATCGATATTTCTCAATTAGTCGTGCACTTGAAAAAAAATATTACGACTGTCCGTCGGGAAGAAAAATTGGATAAGCGTCGATGTTTCTGTTGCATGTCGAACTGTAATTTTTTTACGATCGTTCGCTCGTTTATTAGACGCCCCGAGGGTCGACGATCCTTAGGATTTACCTCGTCTTCGTCGACCTCCGAGGATCTGTATAGTCGAAAAAAAAAAAAAAAACACCTCGCGGTCGATCTCTTTTGAGAAATATCGCATTAACACGAGAGCAACGAGGCTGAGGGTTTTCTAAAACGAAACGCGAATGTCGCTGGCCACCGTCCAAATTTCAATTCCGTCGCGAATTGTAAGAGTGTAAGCGAGAGATACAACGGAGTGAGGAACATACAGAAAGCGAGAAGAATTCGCCCGTTGAATTATACGAGCGCGTAGTGCGATGACTGGTGACTTTGTATCCCGCGATTTCAAACTCTTCTCGTATTTCGTGACTCACGAGAACGGCGAACAACGGTAGAAACATCGAACGAAATAATAATAACAATAACGATAAATAAAAAAAAGAAACTTCGCCAATCGTCATCGACTTTAATTTAACATATTTGTGAAGAAATTGGAGAAGAACCTCACGATATTCGCGGTTACAGTTATAGAATATTTAACTTCGTAAATCACTGTTGCGCCGACGAGACGTTTCTACGCTTGAGGCCGCGCGACACCGCGAAGATAAGATTGAGAATTGCGTGATGAGTTCGCGTGCGTGTCGCTGCCTCGGAACACTTCGATATACAATACTTTGACAATTTTTTTTTTTTTTATTATTTTTTATAAATCTAACGAAGCGATAAGTCACAGTCGTGATTGATATTCAACATGGTTTCGTTCGGGAAAAAAAAATTAATACTCCCTAGAAAAAAAAAAGTTTCAAACGCGTCGAAACATTATTTTGTACGTAAAAAAAAAAAACGTAAAAAGTCGAAGCTTTTTCGTTGCTTGGAGACCCACGCTGTGTTTTTACGATCTACGAGTCTCGTACCGCGCACTATCGAAGACACGCGGTCACGCAGAACATTCCTACGGGTCGTGGCGCATCTCGTGGCGCATTTAACGATTCCGTTTTCCTAACGGTCTCCCGGACCGAAAAAAAAAAAAAAAAAAAAAAAAAAACCGTAAAACTTTTCACGCGCACGTAAATCCGCAACACCCTAAAAATCCGTTGTTTTCGATAAAAAAAAAATATAACGTCGATAGTACATCTCGTGTCATCTTCCGTTACGCGTAAAGTGTTGAAGCGGCGAGCGATTGCGAAGATTTTCCTCTCGTTGATCTCGGAATCCTGACGACATCTTTACCTGACAGTATTAGAAAATTGAACGTAAATCTAATGCTGCCCGGTAAGATGTGAACAGACACTCCGTTCGATGATTTTTTTCTTGTTTTTTTTTGCGTCTTTTTTTTTTTTTTTTTTTTCCAAAGACCCAAATTGTTTTGATGTTCGAGTTCCGGTGATCCATAAACGTTCCAACGATCGTCGATGTTTCTTCTTTCGAGTTCTTCTTTGTTGAATTAGCGTGAAATAAGTTGGACAAGTGGATCGAAAAATAATGCACACGAGTCTAATCCCAGCGGAGTGTTCGTAACAAAAAAAATAAGATACAGCTTCTTTCACTCCGATTAATTTGCATACTCGTTCGTCATCGTCGCTGCATTCCTCTGTGTCCCGCACCGCGCGATCGCTCCCCTAATACACCGATAAATAATATTGGAACGGACACACAGTAGATCCCGAGATGATCCGACGTGAAACTGAGCGACGTGCGTCCATTTTTTTTTTCGTCGTTTTCTTTACGTTTTTTTTTTTTTTTTTTTTTTTTTTTCACTCTTCGTGAAATTGATTCGTTTTACCGAGACCCCATTACCAGTGGGCAGATAAGATCGCGCGCGCGAAAGGGGACGAAGGGTGCCGAGCGAGTATCCGGTGCACTCTTCGACGCGAGTCATCCACCGGCAGAGAGCTACAGGTAGAGAAGGTAACGCCACTGAGACAAGCGCAAAGTGTGTGAGAGAGAGAGAGAGAGAGAAAACGAGAGAAAAAAAAGACAGATGCTGGATGCGAGCGAAGAACGCGCGGCGAAGCAAGTTTTATGTAATCACCGACCGAGTCCGCGGAGGTTGGTATTAATACTGGCAATAAATAAACGCCGTCATGGAGGAGAAGAGGGAGAAAAAAAAAGAAAGATAAATACTCGATTCTTGGGTATCTTTCTCGATGCTTTGCTCTCTAGAAACTTCTCTCTCTTTTTCTCCACCTCCCAGTCCGACGATTTTTTTCGTAATTTTTTTCATTTTTTTTTCTTTTTTTTTTTTCAAAGTCACTCGTCTTCGTCGTTTTTTTTTCTCTCGGTCACTCTTAAATATTCAAACGCCCGAATAATGCCCGCATTTACATGCAGGTGTCGTCATGGGAGCGGGTTACCGAGGCCGAGGCCTCTTCTCCTCGAGCGCGCGATGGTTTTCTTCCTTTCGCGATATATATGTCTACTCGCGTCCCTCTTTCTCACGCGCGCGATCTTTGCCGTTCGTTTATTCCCGAATCCTCCGCGACTCTCGCGACTTTCTTGCGACGCATCAACGAGAGAAGCGAAAGTCTCGTCGAACCGCAAAAAAAATGTATACGTATATATATATACCGTTATATACGAAAGTCGCGCCTGGCGCCAAGCAGATTTAGTTTCGACGACTATCGCGAAAAACTGCAACTATTTCGAAACCTTCGTAATCGCGATAGAAATGCTTGTTATCCCAATTATAGGTTATGTAATAAAAACATTAAAACTTTAAAAAAGATAAAAAAAAAAGATCGCGATAGACTCAAAGTAATAATAATCATCGAGGAATCTCACGATCGCGAACATTACGGAACAATAATTTCTCTCAAGATTCACGGCGATGAGATTTTTCTATAACTTGCATGTGACTGCGCACCGTTTTATCTGTAACGCGACGATGATACGCGAACGGATTGGAGGGGATGCTATGCGAGTCGAGAGAGAATTTAAAAAAAAATGAAGAGGAAAGAAAAAAAAAAAAGAATAACGAACGACGACCGGCTCTCGTTCGCTCGGGCAGTCGACGCTCGTTATCGCCCCGACCAGTTGTATCAACGTCTCTCTCCGCCTTTATGCAAATGGCTCAAGAGTCTAATATCCATAATGAGCATTAATCCGTTTTCAAAAGATGGCTGCCCCCCCCTCCCCCCTCTTGTGGTCTCTCTTTTTATCGTTCTCTCGTTCCCTTACACTATTACCGGCCCCAAGCGTTCTTTTCTCTCTCGCTACGTATATCCACAGCGGCCAAAGCGGCAGAAGCGGCGGCAACAGCAGGCCAGGAATAGCCACGCAGCACGGGCCCCGCTGGCACGTCGACGATATATCGGTCGTCTCAAAAACACTCGATGCGCTTCCAGCGAGCAGGACGCAGCTGTGCACGTGCGCGAGTGAAACAAAAATGGAGTCTCCCCATCGGAGGAATAGAGAGACACGTAGCTACGTATATATATATATGTATATATCGAAAAGAAAAAAAAAAAAAAAAAAGAAATAAGCCCCGAGGCCAAGAGAACGATTCACCTCGAATACCAACAGCCGTCTGACTATATAATCCAAAAGACTAGAAATTTCAGGTTTTCTCGTTTTATAGACGCGCGTATGTAACAGAATTCGAAAACTCGAAATTCCGTAAGGAATTGTCGAGAACGTGTCCGGGTAAGAAAGTGTGCTTCACAACCCGACTCGTCGATATTGCCACGTGTCGATAACCGTCGTTTTTTTTTTTTTTTTTTTTTTCTCTGCTTTCTCTATTTCGTCTGTAATCTCTAAAAACTCGTTGATAGAACGTTACGTCTAAACAGGAAGTCCGAGAGGCCGAAGAACGATTCAAGTTTTTTTATGAGTTTAAAATAAATCGCGCGGAGTATTGGCGATTACATTAGTCTCAATTGTTCACGCGTCGAACGCACACCTATTTCACGCGTTTCGTTTTTTTTTTTTTTTTTTTTTAACTATATATAATGAACTAACAATTACAATGGGAGATAAATAGATATATAGTAATAGCGTAAGTTTAAGCTTCGGGTGTTCTTCTCGTTAGAAACAGTAGGCGTACCTCGTTGACCGCTGGGCGGTACCGGTCATTATTTATCGCTAGACTAACGCGGCTCCCCCCCCCCTCCCTCTCTTGTCGAAAGCCCACAGTATTATAATATCTCGTTAAACGCTCAACGTGTACTCTTTACGCCGTTGCAAAGCGTTCGGATAATTGCTATTCTGTAGTTAATATTCAAAGCGCCGAGTCACTTTCCGCGGTACATGCATATTCCTATAAATCCTTCACATCGATTCGCGAAAAAAAAAATAATTAAATAATCGATAACGTAAAAAAAAAGGAAAAAAAAAACGATTAATGAATGAAATTAAACGAATCGCGGTGGACGAACGATTGCTGGATGGGCGTGACTGAGCATTATAACCGCACGTTACAAAATAGCGTCCGGCCACGCGGTCTCTCCGTCGTGGACGACGGAAGTGCCTCGACGGCGTTTTTTCGACGATTATTTTTCTCATAAAAAAATGTATAAAAAAACGAAAAAAACCATTGGTGTCCGGCGCCAAATATAATTATCGCGATCAAAATGACGAAAAAACTTTTATTTATAAAGATAAACGCGTGGAGATAATTGAGCGAAGGAGAAGCGCGTCGAGCAGTCGAAACCGGAAGTCGTCACGAAGCCCGACCGTAGCCAGTTAAATCGAGTTACGAATAACCGTCGAATTGTAAAAAAAAAAAAAAAAAAAAAAAAAAGATGAAAAAAAATAAAGATCGAAAATATCGATTCTCGAACGGAGCCGGAAAACGCGAGTTTGAAATATCATTGAAGACGAAATATGTGAAATTTTTTGGTTAAAGCAAAGCTCACCTTGATCGAGGTGACGGTGGCTCTTCCAGACAGTGAAGGAGGCAGCAGGCTTGCGCGGAGAGTGTCTCGACGTCCGGCTGTGGGGCTTCGTCGATCGAATCGAGAGCGTCGTTACCAGCTTACGTCGCGTCTGGTAGGTTGCAGCACACACATTTGCAATGCCCCGACCGAGAGGGAAGAGCCAGCAGTAGCGGGCATAGCGGCCGATGAGTGTTTCCCCCCCAAACCCGATCCACGTAGTGGATCCGGCGGATTGAGGTCCGGCGTGCGGTGGCAGCGGTCGTCGATAGCGCGTGCGCACGACCCGTAGATCGTTGCGCATAGATCTTCCGCACTTTTTTTTCTTTCGTTTTTTTTTTTCGTTTATTTATCTATTTTCCTCAATTTTTATCTCGCATCGAATTAACAAAAAAAAAACAAAATCATCCAAGAAAAAATACCCGAGTTCAAAGTTTCGCTAAAAACTAACCAACGTGACCGTCTCACTGTGTAGCACAAGATAATGAAGCCGCACGACAAAAATGAACAAATTATACGATTTACGTATCATGATAATTTAACGGGGAGATAAATAGTTATAAAACGTTTTTTTTTTTTTTTTTTTTTCAGCCCCCGAGACAAACGAGTCATCGTGGGACTACAATAACGTACATAATTGAGTATAACGCGCACTCGAGGATCAACCGTCGACCACGTTCGACGTACGAATAAGACGCGAATATGAGAACGAAAGAATAACACTACTCGACTTCTGTGCGTTTGTATTTTGTATTCTTTTATTTCTTTTTCGTTTTTTTTTTCTCTCGTATGTTTTTTTTGTGTCGGTTTTCGTTCTCTCGATCGTGAGAAACCCCCGGCCGTCGGGCACGCGTTTGCTCTAAGTACGCGTAAAACTTATTCAGAATAAACCCGTTTGTATGGTAGTCTATACACGTTGCCAAAGAGATTCCGGGAGCGGAAGTTTAAGAGAATGGACGGGTGAACGAGCGAGGGAGAAGAAGAATACGAGATAATGCGAGCGAGATAGACCCCGAGCCCCCGAAGCTGGCTCCCCTCGGTCGTCGAGATCGCGCGAAGAACGGAGAACCGTCGGGCAATTCTTAACCGCCGATACACGAATCGCCCTTGTCCGTTTTTTTTTTTTTTTTTTTTTTTCGTTTCTAAAATAATTGAGAGACTGACTTAAAACCGATCGAAAAAATGGAAGAATAAGCGTGTAGTTCAACGTAACCTCGAAGACTAAAGTTACACACGATAATACCCGGTTTTTTCCGATTTTTTACGTTCCCGATTTTATTCGCTTGTTTAAATTTACTTAACTGCAGCAACTTTCCGCGTGTTTGAAGTTTTTTTTTTTTTTTTACTTGACAAAACTGAACGATGCGTAGACGAAGATCCGAATCGTACCGATGAATATATACTTTATCGAAGCACGAATATGAACGACGAAGGGGGGAAGAATGAAAAAAATAAAATAAAATAAAGTAAAATAAGTTGTCGAGCACGCGGTGAACGAGAGAGGACAACCTTACGGTCAAAGCGAACGACGCAAACTGAGCTGCGCCCCGGAGGCTGGCAAGGACTCGACGACTGGATTGCGTGCGCGCGCGCACCCTCGCGCCGCCGTCGTCGTCGTCGTCGTCGGGTGCCGACGAAGTGGGGAGAAAAGCGCCGCCGTTTCTGCCGCGTGCGTTCGTGCGCCGATGTTGTGCCTCCCAACGTTATACTAATGTACATGTTCTTCGGGTACATAGCGCGTGTGTGCCGCGAGGAGTCAAGGGGACGCGAGCGCCGGACGACGAGAGTGGGAAAGAAAAGAAAGTTGGGTGGGGGGATTGGAAATTTATATACGTATATATAGATTCGGTGGGGACTGCGACACAGGGATGAGGTGAGCCCCCTCGGAGCACCACTGCGATAAGAAATCAACGCCAGTGGAGACAACCGAAGCGGAGGGAGGTGACATTTTTTGAATGAAAGTCTTTCAAATTTGAGTCATCCTTGTACTTTGGATAATGAAGCACACGACACTCGCCTTTTCATTATCATCGATGAGTCGACACGAATTTTCGTAATATATAAGATTTTCACGATTTTAACAATGTACGAAAGATATTTCGGCTCTTCTTATCATCGTTCTTAATTAATACGAAAGTGGAAATTCTCAAACTATTAAAAAGATATTCAACTTTGGTGATTCGTATTATCAGCGATTTTAAGACATTACTGTCGGATATGCCAATTATTTGGCCGTTGCATTCTTTTTTAATTCTACAAAAACATCACACGGAAAAATTGGATCGAGATAAATTGTCGACACTGCCGAAATGGTTTAGAAATAATTTTTTTTCAGCAACAATAAATCATTGAGTCTTATAAAACAGAGTAATTGATGAATACCAATTTTAGTATCAAAACAATATCGTCTATGATATTCTCGCAATCGCAGATCCGAAAGACCGGTTGTTTGCGTAACAATTGCATCTTACGAGCGCAGGACGAGCGCGGAGCGATGTATAAACAATCTTGCGGTTATCAAAACGCCCGCGACCTCGTGATCTCGTGTTTTCTCCGTATATCGAGTCTTTTCGACGGTAGTCGCCAAGCGCGAACCGATATACTCATTATATTTGCGACGACTTCAATTCGATAAATTCTAATTTTAGTTATGTCTTCATGTGCACTTTTGTCCTTCGATTTTTTTTTTTTTACTTTTTTTTATTCATCCCGCAAAATAGTAATTGACTGAATACGATTAAGAAGCTCGTTGACATTAAACATTATAACGTCAGAAAGGCGAATATATATTATTCGTCGCAGAAAGCCCGAGATCATTATTAATCGTTACTCGTCTGGAGGCGCAACATATACTTCTGCTTATCTACCTATATCGTTGTATTGACTCGGAGTATATTTCTCCCTTTTGCTCGGGATGCATTAATCGCTTGCCACGTTGCAATTAGCGTGTATCCGTCGTTCGCGGGAACACGCCTCGTTTACGGGGACTCTCATCGTGAATCGTATTCGTCGCGTTTACGACCGCTTCTCGGGCTCCGGAGACAAAATTAAATGGATCGTCGAATCGCGAAACGTTGTACATCGTCGTTGTTCTCTCCCGTCCGTTCCTTCGTAGCAGCGTCGAAGCGTCGCCACGCTTCCAGGCATTCGAGTCGCGGGAGCACCTGTTCACTATTTATATTTCAAAAAAACAGCCCATTTCACGTTATTCTCTTTCACACGCCAAACGCCCATCTCGCGTCGTTCTTACATTCACGATTTACGGATAATTCGCTAGTGCAACGCGCGTGCAAAACGACTTCGTTTCGTTATTATATTCGTTGAAAATATCTTCATTATAATTACATACAGACATTTCCTATTCGCAGAATGAATATAAATTGAATGATAATTCTTTTTTTTTTATCGATCTTTATTTTCCTTATAAAGTTCGTATCTTTGTTTTTTCTCTGTGAATGATAAATTCATCGATATTCTTTTTATATTAGGTGAGCAGTTAATGAATTATTTTTTACATTTTTGAATATTTAAAAGCTTAGAAAAACAATGAATCGTTGAAAAATGTATCGATTCCACCGGTCGAACTAACCGGCGCGATCGCTCCGCCTTAAATACATGAATATTATTACGGCAATGTGTATATTTATATAATAATAACAATAGCATAGGAATAATAATGATGGGAATTGGAAATTCGTTTCGGTAACTCCGGGAACCTTTTTGTATGGAGGTTATGTATAGACGTTGAAGATCCTCGTGGCTTTCGTCGGGCGATATATCCATAGACGCCGCGTCTCGATATAATCGCTCGAGTTACCTGTATTTATGTATAGCCACTAACCGGACGACACGGAATTCGAAGGAAGAACGAAAGAAAATTTGAATTTCGAAGGGGCTCAAGGGTCGTCCGATTGTCGACGATGACGCGGCGCACAGTTGCCTCATTTATGTATGGATGAGTCCTCACGCTTTTACTTGCAACCTTTATGCGGTACAAGGGCTCCCGAACGCGTTGCTATCTTTTTTCGACTTTTTTTTTTTATTCTATGTAATATATACAACTTTTTTTTATACTACGCCACACAAGAGGAGACAGAGGATCGGACTACCAAGAGAGATCGCGAAGAGCGAAGGAGAAGCGAAACATATTTTCGTGGCCGCGTCATCGCGGATCTCGCGCGGCGCGTCGCTAGGCCGGGGGATAATTCGCCGAGTGTATTAGTGGGCCATGCTGAAAATACCAGGCGAGACGGTTAAAATAGCCGCGGCGCGTATAATCTAAATACGAAATACGAGGGTTATATAGACTGTAATAGATGCCTCGGCGCGAACGAGAGTATCACGAGCGTGAAACAGAGTATAACACGTAAGCGCGGCATTGACCGTGCGTTTTACCGGATAACTATAAACCCCCGTCGCGAATATATCCAAACTCGAGAGAGTTTCGCTTAGCAATATTTCTATCGTAGCGAAGCTGGTGATTCGCGAGTATAGAGACGAGTGAGTGCACGTCAAGTCGGGGAGTGGCCGCGTCGACGTGTATAGTTGCACCAACTAACCTTTTATTCTCTCCTCGGCTTGGCATCCATTTAATCAAACTCCCCTCCCCTCCCCCGCCCCCCCCCCTCCGCCGATCTCTCGATAATTTAACTTTTTCTTCATTTCTTTGAACCCATTTTTGCGCATTACAAATCTTCACAATTTTCGACGAAACGTTTCGAGGGAAAATGGTGAAAAAAAATGGATAACTCGGGTAGTTTATAATTTTTTTTTGAGTTCGGAACTTATCAATAATAATACAGTTTTTCTCGTATCGTATTTCATATATTTGTACGAACGAAATGATTCTAAGATATGAATAATAAAAAGACTGTCACTTTAGTTTTTAATAGAAACTCGATAAATAAATTAACAATAATTGTAATAACACACAATTGTAATATATTTTTGTAAAAGGAGAAATTCACGAACTGAAATAAACAAACTAACCTAAAATTATGGCAGCGATTGAAAAATCTTCGAGGATTATTTTGCTTCCTTTACGTTTGGTACCTCCAATAGGTTGCATGTTTTACCGTGTTTTGCAGAAAACTTGGATGACGTACGGTTATAGATATCCTTGGTTCGTTCGATTTGTCAATCAGAGTCTCCATATGCGTTGAAAAGACACGATGGCTTCTTCGAAACTTTCTCGTGGCTTCCCTCACACGATAACCCCTCCGGTGGGTACTCAATCTCTTATTCTTCGCCACGGCACACACCGGCCGCGCCACCCTTTACTTTTATTATTATTTTTTTCGTCTCCCTCATTCTCTCGATTGGAACAAACCCAAGGGGAACACGACCAAGTATAAGCCGCTCCCATGTTTACGTACGATATTACATACTCAGCGGGGGTGTCGAGGGACGCGTATACAGAGAAACGTGTTTTTTCGTTTTTTTTTTTTTTTATAACGATTCGGGTGAAGATATATCCTCGTTACATCAACTCTGTATTATATAAAAGTCTCGAGAGTATTCGTCGTCTTTAGAGCACGCGATGTGTCGGAACGCGCAGTTGCAACATAGAATATGGAGAGCGAAGGGCGGTGAGATAACCCGCGGGTGCGACTCGGTTAGCAACACGATCGGTTCGCCTGTCACGAGAGGGTGATAACAACGAGATATATGTATATTTTTCATACGCATATATACACGCTTCGTATATATACACTTTCGGACTATACATGAAACTTATTATATGTCGAACGCGCGTCGAGCAATCGAGTCTCGAACGATATATCTCGGGTTATCGTTCGAGGGGGGAGAAACATCTCGCGTACCGCTCGAGATCTCTCGACTCTCGGATCCTCGAAGCATGAGTTTCGATCGTTTCTTCCCGAGACAAAATCCACGAAAAATCCGTCTCATTGCTCACGAAGCAATGAGATGCGTTCGATCAATGCGATTATCGATCACGAGCTCTGCTGTTACACTTTACATAGTTTTTTTTTTTTATTATTGTGTTTACAGAGGTTGATAGGAAACCGTACGAAATTTTAACGGCCAAATTAAATTTTATTGAACATTGAAACGTGTTTAATACATGCCGCAGCTGTTGGTAAAATTATCTTAAGCGGAGAGATTCATTGAGTAAAAACACGAGAAAAAAAATGATTTTATGCAAAATCATTTAAAGATCATAAAAAAAAAAAAATATTTTTTTCGTGTCGCTCGACATCCGGGTGCTTTGAATTGTATAGCAAGATTTTACACGAGTCTTCGTGTTAAAAACAAAACTATGGATTCGATCGTGGGGCATCGAAAATTCGAATAACTAGAATACATAGACAAAAACGATCGAGGCGATGTTAGCGGTGTGCCAGCGCTCCCGGGGTCACCGCATCCGGTGACGTCACGACGACCCGACGACCCTGCGCGAGCTCTGGGGTGAAGATTACCATAAGCGATTTACAAGCGTTGAGAATATGTCCTCGAATCGTTGTCGCGGCTATGGCACCGTTATACACCATCCATTACTTATACTCGGAAGCTTCTTATTACATTATACAGAGCATACCGCGTTTCGTTAGCTTTATTTTAAATTGAATTACTTATAAACTCCGACAAACTGCATAACCATATCATTGCTCAATGAGTTGCGTTACAAAACGTGTTTCCGGTATGGATTATACAGAAGGATGCACAGCGGTAAACGGTATAATGCAGGTATTTTGCTATGCGACTGTTTTATTTAGAACGAACGCTAAATACGATAAAAAATTTTCCACATCGAACGCGATCCGGAGAGGTCGAAGTTGCGATTTTTTTTCCCGTATCATCGCAGTTGCAACACCACCGAGCCAGTGTCTTTATTACGTCGTCGACCTAAATACGAATTATCGCGCGGGATTGCGAATGCCTCTGAGCAAAGAAAGAGGAGAGAGAGAGGTTGTCGGAGAGTTCACCGATATATATGCGCGAGTTCTCCTTCATCTCTTCTGATTGTAATGAATTATTATTAGATATTTCCAATGAGAGTTGGAAAAAAAACTATCCGACGATTACGCGATCTTCGTTTCTTCGTATAGTAGAAAGTATATGGAAAAAAAAGCGCAAAATATAGTTGAGTCTCGAGATTGGAGATTCGGATGAGATGACGGTTATTATTACGCGGCGCGACGTGTGACCGGTGAGACACCTGCTCGGGCGCTCTCATGATCGCTCATCTCTCGTGTTTTAATTAACGGAGACTCGGAGTCCTCGAGGGACGGATACTCATCGGGAATGTATCCGGCGACAAATGAATATACATATTTTGATCGAAGGGTGAGAACCGGTCGGAGAATGCATCGATTGCTGTTGCGCAAAGTATTATCTGACCCTGAGACTCATTCATCGTCTACCGAATAAATTTATCAATTCAAAATCTTAGAACAATTTAACGAATATATTTTTTTAATCATTAAGTGCGGACTAATTAATCGTCACAATTGCGTCATTCGGATATTGTTTCGTTAACTATTATTTCGACTATTGAAATATAAACAAAAAATCATTGAGATCGTTAAATAAGAGTTGTATGATCTGTTGATAAGAGATTGCTATGTAGAACTATTGATGGATTTTTCATTTACCTAAAAAGTTTTTTTTTATTTCATTCGTTTTTTCGCAATGTTTTATTGTAATAATAACAATAATTCGTGAAGTGTGGTAAAAAATAAACAAAACATCGCAATTTTTTTTCTCTTGCCACAGAGCTATCGTTTTTTGAAAGTCATCGATTTCGTTATCTTCGTATGTTCGAAACTTCACTGACGAATTTCACCGCAGTTTTACCGACGCGCGGCAACGACATTTTCCATTGTTACCGACTAATCGTCATTTGTAATTAATAAACAGTATATATATCCCATTCGCCTAATTCAACGGCTGAAAGGCCCAAAGGGCTTATCTTACGCTTTTCGCTTTTGCCACGAATTTTCTTTAGTTTTCCGTTATTATAAAATCGTTGCGATAAAATCGTTGCAAGAATTAAGTTTCTAAAGGCCTTAAAAAAAATCTATACGACTGCACGTTATTACCGTTCAAGTAGAATCGGAAAATCCATCATTATTTAAAAAAATTCAGATTAGCAAAAAATAATGACTGTCTTTCGATGGAAGTTCCTGAGCTCCGAGTACTTCGTAGGATAGGTATTAATGTTTATCACATTCGATGAAATGTGCATTTTTATTAATTTACGTTCAAATCGATTTCCCGTTTTCTTCCGGTCGACAAAGTAGAATTCCTTTTTATCGAGCATCAGCTCCGGTGCATTGTATAAAACGGGAGAGACAACTTACCGTTTTTCGGAAGTTGCCGATAATACCGACAAAATGTAGAAATTCTCCGTGCATCAAATTCCAAATAATTGAAGAAAAAACTCATCGAGTATATATATCACAATAATGTGCTATTTATTCAAAATTATTGTAAATTTTGTAACAAAGCTATTATTTCTTGTGATATAGTTTGTTGAACAATTCTAAATCATACAATAATAAACAGATATTCTCTCAGTTTTTAATTACTTTTAAAATTATTATAAATACGGATATTAATGATAATTACGAATATACGGAAACATGGGAATTTTTTTTCCGTTTTTTTTTTTTTTTCATCTTATAATGAGGATTACCATTTCCTTTTTTTTTTATGTTATAACAACGTAGTTCGGTCAATGATCAATTACTTTGTCAATTAATCATAATTGCCATCGATTCGTTATCGGACGATACATATCTCTTGCAGCGGTTTTCTCCGAAAAATCGTACCGGGCTTCGGGTTGCGGGAATTACGGCACAACGTCCAATTGCTATTATTATTACTCAACAAATCGGCGCTTCTTCCGGGACGCGGTACGAATTCGTCAGCGGTAAAAGATTCACTCGATAAATTTTCTCTTTTTTCCAACTGACTCGCGCACCATGCTTCCTTCCGAAAGATTCTTGGTGGGCTGCTGCGAAATTATAAGCGAAACTCGAACGAGAATACGCGGAACATTCTTGAGATCCCGCGTAACTACGAGGACGGGGCGAAAATTCATCGGCGGTAAAACTTCTCGATGAATTACCATCATTTTCCATCGATCTCGCAAAACGACTATCGATCAATGAAGATTCTCGTTGATTGCTGTTGAATCCCAATTTTTCTCCGCTCGACGATGATTCAGTCGATTGCGATAAGCGTATCATTGGCCCCGGTAGCCCCATATCGTTTCGCACAGAGGTTTTGCGATTGGAAGGCGGTATATCGACATCAACATACAAATATCTTTTACTTCCCGCGGTCTCGTTCTTCTTCGTTTTTCTTCGACGATCGTTCCTCGCATTCCCGAGAACCGATCCGGACGTTCCCGCCTGTGACTTTGAAGATGTCAGCATAATCATGTCGTACATATCGGAAGAATGGTTCGCCAGTGTTTCCTTTCCGGTGGAGCATTCGGTATTAATTGGTCGATCCTCGGCAATCGGTGACGACGGATCGGAAAGATCCATCAAGAAATCCCCATTGTCCGTCTCGGAAAGATCGATAAATGAATTATCGTTATCTTTTTCCGTGGAAATTTTGATTTTTTTCGATGGTAAAGTTTTCTTTGAGCGCCGCGGCGATTTTCGCGGTTGGCGTTTCACGGGTTTACGAGTTACTTTCGTCTTAAATCGTTTCGAAGACGAAATTCCAGACTCTGCGATAGTTTCCGTATCGACATTTATGATTCTCGATCTTATGCGGGTCGTTCGGTCCTTCGACGCCCGTTGTTTCTTCGACGTCGGTTGCGAGGCATCGTCACGGAAAAATGTTGAGATGAAAGAGAATCTTTTCAATCTCTCGGATATCGTCAAATTCAATGCTACTTTAGCTATTTCGCATACTGCGTCCAATTCTTTGGAGTAATCTTTTCCTCTGAATTTCGTCTAAGAATAAATAAATGAGATTCGCATAAACGATTTGGACGATAACCGAAAGAATTCCGATGAGTTCGAACGATCTTACCTTTTTAAGGAAAGACTCGCGTGGATTTTCGACGTACGATTTGATGTCCTTGGTCGCTAACCAGGCGCGTTCGATTTTTTTTTCGTTGAAAAACGTAACGTGATATGTGTGCTAAAAAAATTAAAAAAAATAAAAACGATAACGATAGAGAGACAATCGATTGAAACTGCGTACTTTTGAAGAAAAAATTATTATCACGCGAAAAGATTTCGGATATTCTTACGGGAACGTTTGAGTATCCGCGTGTTTCGTAGTATCGCAGATAATCCGGACAGTCGTCCACCATCGCTGGCCACCAGGGATATCCGTTGATTCGCGCCCAGACGATGCTTCCGGCACTGTATTTGTTCATTACCACGTCTTCGTCCGGTGGTACTTGCTGTTGCGGTACCGAGCAATTCGCAAATCGTGAATCTGTGAAATAATGAAAAGCCACGAAATAAGTACATTTTTCCAATGAATTATCGTGAAAAATGATGAAAAAAATTGTATAAAAAAAAAAAGTATCTCTTACCGCTGTTCATGTTGCAGTACCACATATTCGGTACATCCAGGGAATCGTGATAGTTTTTCTCGAAACGCCATTTGCGACAATTTTTATGGCAACACTCGATCCATGTACCATCGACATCCCATTGTGATTGAATCCATTCTACACGGTCTATCCCGCCGTCTCTGTTGCGCGGGAGAAGCTGGTTTCCCGGATAATTTTTTTCTACCAGAGTAAAAATAACATTTATCCTCGAAGTTTTTAGAAAAATTACAAATCCTTTAATACGAGACGATTGAATCTCCGATTGAGATAATTGTAAAGAATGGGGTCTTTTATATTATAAGTTGTATACAAACATCATACAGAGATAAATACGTCTTTTTCACAGGACAATAATTCGATCGGAAAGTGGTACACGCGATTACTATTAATAATGGTACATTCAAAAGTTATTAATAAGGATACATGCAAACATTATTAATAAGGGTACATGCAAACGTTAATATTAATGGTACATGCAATTATCATCGCTATCATCATCATCATGCATTATCATTACTAGAAGTACATGCAATTATTATCGATAGAAAAACATGCAAATATTATTGACTAAAGTACATGAAATTCTTGTTAAACTTATTGGTAACACGCGATACTGTTTTTTTTATATTCTAATATGCGCAAATTCACCTTCGGGAGTTTCCAGATTTTTCGAAATCGGCAAATTTACCGTTTGCTTCGATAAGCGTTTCCTATTCAAAATCGTACCCTGTCTGGGCTGAGATCCGTTTGCCAAATTCACGTCGTTCTCCTTATCCAAATCCATTGGATTTTTTTTGCTTTTTTCTTTTTGTGTTTTTTTGCTTTTCGGCTTTGGGTCGGAATCCTTCGATGGAACTGCGTTTCGCGATGCCTGCCGTTGTAGACTTCCTCTTGTTGGATAACGATGTTTAACTGCTACTTGGCTTTCATCGTAACCGGAATCCATTGTTTCGGCATTTTCATCTTCGGCTTCCAGAAATTGTAGTCGCTTCGGTATCGCATCAAGTTTCTTCGGTATTCTGCGCATTTTGACCGGAGCTTGCGGTATGTCCAATGGGATTTTGCTGGTTTCCGGTGTTTTCTTTGGGATTTCCGTGCCGATATCTTCTTTCAACTTTGAGTGCCGTGGAAATTTTGTAATCTGCCGAATAGATTTACTCTTTTTATTTCTCTTGTGTCTCTTATTTTATACGCGACGATTCGTCGATTTCGCTGACGCTTCGTTAGAAAATTCTTTTTAGTTCAATCAAAAATTATAATTTGAAGATGAATAAATGAATAAACGATTTTTGATTTAATTTGTTTTTCGAATTGTGATTTTTTCGTAATTCATCGATGCGAATATATCGAGATTTTTCGATCAAGCGGTGTCTTTATTGTTTGATAACGATTTTGGCGGAAGAAGTCGCATGAATAGGTTGTTTTTTAATCGCTTATCAATTCGTTCAATGCAACGAATCGGTGTTCCTACGTACCTTCTGTACGTTTTTATCCACACTACAACCGATCCGATTCTCGTCGACGGGCGTCTTACGCTTGTCGTTTTCCGAAGCGCACTGAACGAATCTCTTCCGATCGACCTCCTCCGGACCCTCCCAAATTTTGAAGGTCGTCGACGACGTTGCACCGATTTTTGCCATTCGATCTGTTTCTTCTTCCCGTCGCGGATTTATGTTATCTATTATTTGATTATTTGATTAAAACCTTTCTTGCTAAGGTCCACTTCGTGGATTTATGAATTTATCTCGTTTACCGTTTCCAATATGTAAGTACGCGCGAGTCCAAACGCGTATGCGACGGTTATAAAACTATTAACTAACGTATTTTTAACGGTCAAATACAGTTTTGCGAGTGACACGAGGAACGGGGTCCTCACGCGTTCTCCCACGGGCCAAACGTTTATAGCTGAACTTTGCTATTTTCTTTATTACTCGGGAAATAAACAATCGAAGAAACATTTCATTAATTATTTAATCTCCATTCCTTAACCTTTTTGTAAAATCAAACAGACGGTAATTTCTATTTGTGAAGTTGATTAAAAAATGAATTTACCGGCGATATAATTAAATGAATATTTAACGGTTTTTTTTTTAGAACCGGGGTTCTCGTATCTTCACGCAAGGGACTGAAACGCTTAAACATTGCTATGTTATTATTATTATTATTCGCACGTAAACAGATGACAAATATTTTGTTCATCACTTATTCTCGCGTTACGTAACCTCTTCGTGAGGTCGTACGCGAATTAATTGTAGTTGCAAAATTAATGTATAATGCGAATTAATAAATGCGATGCGATGCAATAAATTGAAGACTCTTTATGAATCGCAGTTGCGATGTTTTTACTGTCGAAGCTTTTCTTTGATTTGGCGCTTGCCGCCGGTTAACGAATAGAACCGACATTCGCCGAGTGTGAATACGAGTCTCCCTAGCGATGCCCACATGGAAAATGGTGGCTCATCGGGGCAACGGAGTAACCGAAGCAGCTATTCGCCATCGTTGATGGTCGCACGAGAGTGTCCTGAGCTGGGCGCGCCGGATATTATCCAAATTTAACGTGTTTTTGTGCTTAATGCAACGAACAATCGTGTCGTACATCGAGTGCAAACGATCCGGAGACTGTTAAAGGTAAGCTTGAATCCTCAACGTCGAACAGAAGCAACAAAATACGCATTGAAACGTTCAGGCTATACGGACCATCCGCTTTACGTGCATATAAACTATGTAATGCGCATGCGTGAACGCGGGAACGATAATTTTACGTGTGGGTACAAACCCTCGATCGGTTTTCATAATAATACGACCAAAAGTAAAGCCGGTACGGGCTAATTAAACACTCGCATCGGATTCGTGTCGTTCGAACGCTTGTTCGTAAAAAAAAATCGTTGGGAAATTCCGATGTGACGCTTCTGAAATCTTTTATCGTTGTCGTTGCGATACATCGCGGAAATAAACGTAATCACGACGTTTCGAACTTTAATCAAAATTACCTGTGGCATGCATTTCCTTATTTTTATCGCTTCATTATAAATTGCATTAACGCAAACACTCGTATCTCGTTGTTCGAAAAAGTTCGACAAATATTTGACATATTATCTTAACGAACAAATATTTTATTCTTTTCAACACGCAGGAAGGGAGGAAGAACAATGTCGTCGACTCAGGTGGATCGTCCCACCAAAGTTGGCCAAACCAACAAGAAGGAGAGCGAAAAAACTCGCAACAAGCTTTTCAATCCGTCGCACAAGAAGCACAAGCATGACAAAGGACGCCACTTCAAGTTCGGCCGCAAAAGATTGCAGAGCTTCACGGGAGCGGGAAAATTTTTTCCCCCTCACAAAAGAAGAAAGAAGGAGGGTGCTATAATACCGCCCACAAAATTTCTCCTTGGCGGCAACATATGCGATCCGTTGAACCTGAACAGTATGCAAGACGAGGAGATAAACAGAGCGATGAATGCAGTTACGCCAAAATCGAGTCCTCTGCCGACGCCAAAGCACAGAAAGGAGGCTATAGAGGTAATAATTCCGCCGAACATATGCGATCCGTTGAATCTCTGTAATTGCAACGACAATGATGACGAGGAGTACGAGAAGCAGCTGATATCGCCAACGAAAAAAGGAGCCAAAAGACGAAATAGAAAGCGCAAGAGAGCGTCGTCCGGATCGGGAAAAGACGACGGTAACGATTCGATTGAAAACAGAATCGTCGAGGAAGCGGCCGTGTCGCCGGAAGCGGCCAAAATAACGCCGATGGAAATTTTACCCGCTGAGGAAACCGTTCGCGAAACTGCGAGTCCACCACCGGCGCCTTGCGATTTGCCGAAATTCGAGATGACGGTCGAGAGTCCGCAGAAGGAAAAGAACAAATTGCGTCTCAAGGGATTGGATGATCCTAAAGATAAGAAATTGCGAAAAACGGACATCAAAGATAAAATCGTTAGTCCCGTTACACCGCAGCCGGGAGCGGGGAAACCGAGATTGCCGCATCGGCCGAGTCAAGACAAGAAGAAGAAGCAACAACACCAGCAAACCGCTCAATTGCCGAATTTTCGTGTAAAGGATGCGCGTTATCAGTATGGAAATTACAACAGGTATTACGGATACAGAAATCCTCATCACGACGTCGACACTCGACTTCCCGTATTCGCGCAACGCACGGAATTGTTCTTCGGAAAAGATGTTCTCGATATCGGCTGCAATATCGGACACATAACGCTATCGGTTGCGAGAGATCTCGCTGCTCGCAGCGTCACCGGTATCGATATCGATCGCAAACTCATCTGCATCGCTCGAAAGAACATCAAACATTATGTAAATTGCGTCAATTCACCGGCGAGCAATGACGACGCGGCGGTCGGACGAAGAGATGGCGACGCGAGTTTCTTTCCTCTCTCAATGCCGATCAATTACGGGCCCATCGACGTTCCCGGATTCACCAAAAACAAGGATCACAAAGGCTTTCCTCATAACGTTACGTTCGTTCAGGTGAGACGATCTATCTTTTGCAATATTCATTTTTTAAATAAAAAATGTCGTATTGAGAAAAATATTTTTATATAATTTACTATTGTTCTTCAGGGGAACTACGTTCTCGAGGACGATGCTCTACTCACATCGGAACAACCGCAATTCGATACGATACTTTGCTTATCGATCACCAAATGGATACATCTTAACTTCGGAGACGCGGGCCTCAAACAAGCGTTCAAACGAATGCATGCGCAGTTGCGTCCCGGCGGTGTATTGGTACTCGAGGCACAGGGGTGGGCGAGTTACGGAAAAAAGAAGAATCTCACCGTAAGCATTGAAAAATTTTCATTCCATTTCATATTCTTTGTTACGCAATATTATCGCAGCGCCTGTCGGTGGAACATTGATAATTCAAATTTCTTTGCACTTACGGGCGATCGGAAAAAATCGATTCCCACAATTAAAAAAAAAAAATACTTTTCATTCAGCAAAAAATGATTGCTATAAAATAATAGCTGTATAATCGATTATACAATTATTATTTTATCGCAATCATTTTTTTTTTTTTTCAAAATTATTGCTATAAAATAATAATTCTATGATCGATTATACAGCTATTTTTTTTTAGCAATCATTTTTTGCTGAATGAAAAGTATTTTTTTAATTTTTTTATTGTGGGAATCGAACACAAACGATAACACCGATACCGATGTTATCAAAAGCATCGATGTCGCGTTAAAAATTAGTTTTTTTTTATCCTTCCGTAATATCTATTCTGATGTTTTTTGGGGATTTTTTTTACAACTATTGTTTTTATTTTGTATAATTTCAGGAACGAACTTACAAGACTTATCAGAGTATCGAATTTTTTCCGCAAAAATTCACGCAATATCTGTTATCGACGGAAGTTGGTTTCAACAAATGCGAAGTTGTGTCGAGTCCGGCGCATCCATCGAAGGGTTTTCAACGACCGATTCAACTGTTCACCAAAGCCGGAACGAGTCCCGTGAACGCGACGCCCGATCCGTCGACCGCATCAAATCGTTTCATTGATCGCGAACAGAGAAAGAGAGATTTCGAGCGTCGAGCCTTCGAACGCGATCTGTTTCCTCAGGAGCTTCCAAAATTGGGAAATCTTTCGGATTTGAGTCAACGTAGCGCCGAATCGTTCGGTCAGTACGAACAACTCGAGAATATATACGCACCGAGCGCGACGCCGTGTTACGACACACCGTCGCACAACGCGGACAGTCAGCCCTTCGAACCCGAAAAAATGTGTTACGTCGACGTTAAGGCGGATCCCAGCAAACACGAGATACCATCGACATCGAGGAATCTGGAATCGCGAACGAAGGATAAAATCGAATCGGAACAATCGCAGACAATCGAGAACAGCAATAATCCGCAACAGCGTAAAAGGAAACTCGTTGATGTACCGTTGCCAACAACGAGACACTGCAACGGCGACAAAGAATCCACGGAGACGTCGGATCAAGCGTCTCTCAAACGACCGTGTAAAGTCGTTCGCGAAACTACCAATGATGATACAAAAAATAACGAATTCGAAGAGTCGAATTGCGAAAAATCGATGCCAACGAACGTCGCATCGCGGAAAGAAGAATTATCCGCGATTCACCAAAAGGACGAGACTAAGGCGTTATCTCGACAAAACATTCAAACGAGTCTATGTACCGTTGGATCGAATAGCGAAAAAACGTAAATCGATTTTGTTCGATTAATTTTTCAACACACACACACACACACCGACAGCACAATCGTGCGTCGGCAGACTCGCTGTGATTCTTAGCCTAATCATTCACAATTTTTGAGACACGCGTCCCATTTAGTGAGCAGAGGTATTTTTTTTTTTGGTTTATCTTTAATATTTTTTTTTCTTTTTCCCTCAAAACGCTTTTAATGTAATTTCACGAAATACAGTTTTTTTTTCTTTTTTCATTTTTTTTTTTTTTTTTTTTTCGTGTAACTCGGGGTGAGCGTATTTAGTTCGTACTGACGATTATTTCGATGTTCGGAGTTTCAGCCGAATCGCGCGTTCGAAATCGATGCAGCGAAATCGATCGAACGTAAGTGCACAGCGAACAATTTTGATTTTCGCGGATAACAACATTCGTTTGTCACGCATAATCAATACCGATCGAGAGACCAAAGTAGAAAGAGTGCAGCTATTCCAAATTCGTATCATTGAATGTAAATTGCCGATTTATAGATTTATCGCTCGTTGAAGGAGGCGATTTTCGATTTCGCCTTATTACGAAGAGTTCTTCCCAAAAGTATTGACAGCAATATTAACGCGAATATATCCGTGAATTTTAACGTTCGATAATATAGAATTTTTTTGTTTTGATACTTTGATTTGTTGTGATGAAAAATCGGTATCCTTTCCTCCGCTGCATTGCATTTGGTCGGTCCTTTGGTACGAAGACTTCTACCGAACGCATTGTTCACCTGCTGTGCCTGCATATAAAACAATAAGATCGTTTCGATATCGGATAAACAAATAATAAAAAAAAAAATAAGTTCGTATCCAACACTATCGCGATTACGAGCACATCGCGTTGTCTTTATAATTTGCTCGACCCGAAGACTGACTTTTGGCTTTACATGAAAATGAAAAAAAAATAAATAAAAAAACGAGTAACGATCGCGAGGAAAAAAAGCAATCCACAAAAGTTGATAAATAAATGAAAAAAAAAAAAAAAAAAAAAAGATATAGTAGCCTTTCGCTTGGTGCGCTCCCGCGCGGGGGCTGCGACGGCGGAAATAGATCCCTACGAAGTTTTTTCAACACTTCGCGCGATTGACCCCCCGCCGCGTGAGCGTTTATTCAGCGAGTCGCTACTGTAACAAAGCAACTTCGATCCATAGATTACCGATGTCTATATAATATGTAACATAGTAGCGTTCAATCGGAAATCGACTTCCGTTTATTGTCGGTAGCGCGCGATTGAGACATTTGTCAGCAAAAAAAAAAGTAAAAGTAAAAAAATAAAATAAAAGAGATAATAAAAAAGTATGGCATGCGTTCCACGTTGACCGTGGCATCGGTCGGGTATTGTACGATAAATATCGCTGTAAAGAAATGAAGGGAATAAAAAAAATGAAATGAAAGACTATGAAAACGGAGTTTCGCGATTGCGCGACACGTGTACATTATCTATCGTTAGAGAAAATATATTCTGCGGAAATTCTCGAAGCTCCGTTTCTCATTTAGTCGTACAATTGTGAAAATATTAAAGAGGGGAGTCGGCGAGAGTAAACACGCGCGGTGATTACTCCGATTCGTTGCATCATCTCAATTCTTTTACCCGGAGATATTTGATAGAAGGTATTCCTTGTAGTTTATAGATTTTCCACGAACGAAAGGAACATCGAGTTCCATTGCGCTTTGGGATTTGTCCAATTCGATACGCGTTATTTCGTTAATCGAGATCCATCGATTTTTTTTTATCACCCCGTCGTACTTCACGTTCGGAATCTTATTTTCTAAATTGAGCGAATAAATTCCGCCCGAGGGATCGATAAGAAAAAAAAAAAACGTCGATAAATCTTTTCGAGAATAAATGCGTAAATGTTCTTACGATTGAACGCGATGAAATTCTAGTTTTTAGAAGACAAAGACAAAACAAAATAAAAACAAAACAATACTGTAAATTTGTGTATTTTTTAAACGAAAAAAATCGCGAATATATCATTTCATAGTTGTTATTTATTTTTTAAATAATAATAATAATAATAATCCTCGAAAAAAAAAAAAAAAAAAAAGAAAAAAAAATTAACACAAACCAAATCGGTCGAAGTGCCGAAAGTATTATGATTTCAATACGAAAAATTCGTTCGATTTGTCGAATAACAATAAAACAAAAAAGATCGATTGAACAACAAAAAGAAAACATGAAAAATGGAAATTTAACAATAAATACAGATTTATCTCGATAAAAATTGTATAACACGAAAAAACAAAAAAAAACAAAAAGCACGACGTAGCGGTATAGCGTTTCACCAAATTTTAGATTCGAAAAATTTTCGAAATTTGCGGATAAATTGTACGAGAAGTTAACGATTCAATCGTTAAACGAAGTCATACAATTTTTAGATTCGCTTTTCAAATGAAAAACGCGTAATATCGTCAAACGGGAATGAAACGATTGTAAAATCGATGATTTTTCGATAAAGAAAGAGATTTTTGTTGTTGATGATGGCGTTCCGCTCGAATACGTGTATCAAAGAACTGCCGAAAGAAATACTTTTTTTTTCGCCCGTTGCGCGCTTCCGTCTTATGCTCCAAATTGCTCATTATGCAGCCATTGCGCCGTACAAATTTTTACAATACTTTTAAAAATTCGAAAGCTATACGCGTTTCACGTTCGCGAAGACCCGATTTACATCGTTCGTAACATTCGTCCCGTATCACGAAAATAATGATTGTTCTATCATAGATACTGTTTGGTCGAAAGATCGCAACGGCGACGATGAGAACAAAATACAAAGAAATTTTGGGGAAATCGCGAGCGCAAAGTAAATTCAACGGCAGCACAAGATCGATTCTGGACGCAATCACAATGTAGTTGTCGTTCGATCGACGAGAATAACGGAAAACAGAAGCAAAACAATAATTCAAAAAAAAAATAGGCTACATAGACAACTTAATAGGAAAAAAAAATGCATACTGTATAAAAACAAAACTGTGAGGAATATTGATTAGTATAATAAAATATCGTTTTAAATCGCCCACTTACGCATTATTTTTCTTCCTTCAGCAATTTCGATGCGTGGAAAAACGAAAAAAAAAAAAAAAAAAAAAAAAAACGCTGCGATAATTTCGTTACAACGAGAAGCCATGCGGTATATTTGTTTCAAGAAGTATTTTATTCGTGAGAGCGCATGGGGGGTAAGTACATAATTTCAATACTTTCACCGACGGCAGATTCGCTCACTGCGCGATCGAGAGGATTAACTCGATCGATTCGTTATTCTTAATTTACCTCAAATCTAAATAACTATAAATATATTCGTATCGTCTATTATATATATTACGTATGTATGCAAACGAAGGTGTGGGACATACTTATTAATATGCTACGCGTCGACCAGCGACACATATATATTTTTCGCGTGCGCGAAACCGACGCCTATCAACGAGAGTCCCAAGTATCAAAGACTAATCATTTATCGATTTGTCATTTATACGTTCGAAAAAAAAAAAAAAAAATTGATCCGCTTTGATTAATTTTTTTTTTTTCATTTTGTTTCAGCAATTCGTATTTTGTCAGACCTTTTACGTGGGTCCCCTCGTTGCTGGTATTGGTTCGCTCTTACGAGAGTGTTTGACGCTGAGATTGGATTAATGGAGTGCATTTCGAAGCTAATCACAAAAAAATGCGTTACGAACTATGGAAGGGACGCCCGCGCCCCTCTACTCTCACACTGGATCACGAACTACCGGGTGTGTATTAACTCCTAAATATCAACGTACAATTAAGTATATTATCTAAAAAAAAAAAAAAAAAAAAAAAAAGTTTGTCGAACGTTTCGAAGGCATTATTGTTGTCGTCATGACAATGTTCGAGATGTACGCAACTGATCGTTTTTTTTCGTAACCATACTGGCGAAACATTTAATATATCGGTTGCGAATGGATCTCTCGATACCGGCGTTACAGTCAGTCGAGCGTTTTTCAGTTTAAAATTAATTTAAAAGAAGATATAGTGGGATAATCCCTTCTGTTTCTAAACAATGGATACATCGATTCCTTAAGAAAGGGCCGTGCAGAGCGTTATTTACTTTTTTCTTTCTTGAATTTCTCGGATCTTTATAAAAAAAAAAAACGTAATATCTACTATGATATCGGAAATTCTATCGACTTTAACCGTTTAACTATTTGAATCGAAAAGTTATGCAATGGAATTTAATAGTAATATCTCATTAATAATCTTTAATTTCGTGGAACGCTATCGCATATTTTTTTACGTAATTTCCGAAAGTTTCTGTCTCCGCAATTGTAGAAACAAATTTTTTCGATATATTTGCGATAAATATATCGCAACTTTAGACCCGAACGCTTGTTGATATGTATATCGGTAATTCAATAAACGAGAGGATACATCATTTCTCGTATCGACTGCACGACGCAAAGACCGGTTCGACAGTTCCGCGTCCGATAGAAACCTTTGGGATATCGGGTAATTTAGAAGTTGCAAATTTTCTTTTTTATCGTTTTTTTTACGAAGATATCGGCGATAATATTTATCGCGAGATTGTTATTTTTTTTTTGTGTGTTACGAATCGTTTGGGTAATAATATTAATATTCGAATGAAACGAAAAATCGACAAATCAACAGGATTAACGGCAGTTACGCCCGTCTCGATCGACGATCGGGACGGCTATTAAGGGACCCCACGAACGCTTGGCATCCTTCCGGGGGAAAGATTCCATCGTGTATATGTATATTTCAACGTTACCGAAGAACCGCACGCGGCTGAACAACGATTCACTCGTCGACCAACTCCCATAACATCAGAGCGGCGTCGGTACCACCGACGGTCACTACGTTCTGATCGTTGTAAAGAAAACGCGCGCACGCGACCAGCGAACTGTACACCTTTTCCTCTACGTATTCGGCCTTTGCGCTCGTACACGGGTACCGGAAGAGCCTTAGGTATCCCTCGGCATCTCCGCTGACCAGCATATCGTGTGCCGCCGAACGACTCGACGTCGTCAGAACA
Source organism: Cryptus armator (assembly GCA_963971235.1). Classification (NCBI taxonomy): domain Eukaryota; kingdom Metazoa; phylum Arthropoda; class Insecta; order Hymenoptera; family Ichneumonidae; genus Cryptus; species Cryptus armator. The sequence continues at coordinate 11,081,788 of OZ020236.1, forward strand.
GTTGTCAAAGGGTAATAACGATTGTTCCACATTCCTGAAAGTAGAAACAAAATATTATCCATCATTAATATCTTAACAATGTAGAAATACTTTAATTTTGCGATATTCCGACGGAATATTAAAAAAAAATTTAGTTATGCAAAATTTCAATATAAAGAAAAAAAAAATACGAGATATGGACATTTTTTTTTAAATTACTGTGGAGAGAGTTGCAATTGCAATTTCCCAATATTACTATAGTGAGAATTTAATTTTCTTTTATTTCATTAATTTTATCTTATAGTTTCCAAATTTTGTTTATTTATTGCGAGTAAAGAAATGGATTTTTTTTTTTTTTTCATTTACTGTTCGAAGAGTCGAATCAACTCGATACTCACCAGAGACCATATATCCGACGGTACAATTGTGAGTGTACCATTTAACGTCTTTCATGACGAGTGGACTCTTTTCCGACGAAAGTGCTTTGACGTCCCCTACGATAGATCGAAAGCAATTAGAAAAGTCATCGAAACGTTGTCTATACGACGAAAAAGAAAAAACTTACAAAACACGAGATCGTAGTCTTGGGTAACAGTTTGCAAGAATCTGCTGTCCGAACTCCAGTCGAGTTGCACCAGCGGCTGCGTACCTCGAATTTTGTTGCTTTTCTTATAAGAGAAACCGTCGCGCGATACTCTGAAGAGATAGACGCTACCGTTTTGCGAACCCATCGCGACGATTTCTCCGGCTGTGAAGAAAAAAAAATGCGGTTTATAACAGAGAAAAAAAACTTCGAAAACGAGAGTTCGTCTGATAAAATTTGAAACGCAACTTACTGGGATTGTATCCTATACAGGAGAGAGGAGATCCGCAGACTCTCAGAGTCGCCACAGCGGCTCCGGTGTCGGCGGCGAGAACGAGAAGATGTCCTTCCGAAGAACCAGCGGCCAACGCGACGCCGAAGGGATGAAAAGCTATGCATATGCACTCGAAACCGACCTAAATAAATGTATTTATTTGTCGATAAAGTTTAATCGTCCATTGCATCTTTTTTTATTTAAAAAAAAAGAAGAAAAACCGTTTCAAGAGACCTGTGTCGTCCAAAGAAGTTTGTGTCGTCGCCAAAGGGCGATATTCTTATCGTGTCCGGCAGTTGCGAAGACCTCATCGTCCGGATGTACGGCGAGACCCCATAGCTGCCTTCCGTGTCCGAACACTACCTGGTTGAACCTCCTCTGCAACGAGCCCTCGAGGATGTTGTTTCGCGTCGTGCCGACGTAGATATTACCGTCGTTTCTACCGGGTCGTTGGGGATAAATGCTTCGTACGCCACCCGCGGCTTCCGGTAACTATGAAAACGAATCAATGACCAAAAGAATTTGTCGTTATTGTCGAGCATTGCTTGCGTTAACGGGGATGACGAATCGAGACGATAAATTCTCCATTTTATCATCATAAACAAACGATACGCGGAATAAATTAGACTTCGATAACTCCGATTGTCTTCCGGTATAATATATTTTCCTTCGATTGTACGCGGTACCAAAATCACGACACAACTACATCCGCGTCAATGTTTCTTTGCTTTGTGTCTTTTTGTCTTCGTTCGCAAGTCCTCGTGGGCTTTCGCGCTATTTTACATAACGTCGGAACAACGACAGTCATATATATCTATAATAACGCGTAAACTCATTTTTTTTTCCTTCAACAATGCGCGTTAACTCCATCTTACTACCCGAGCGTATTTTACGCTCAGGAAAAAAAATATGTTAACGAGAAAGCGTCACGAAGGTTCTGAATATTATACGTTTCTTTTTCTCGTCCGGACTCTTGACCACCGCAACTATATCAATTTTTTTTTCTCATTAGCCCTATGTTTCTTCTACGGCCCCCGATTACGCCGGATTATCGAGTTTCTTTGTCGACTCGAACGCTTGTATTGTTTTTTTTTTTTTTGTCGAATTTATCAAAGACATTTGTACAAAGGGACTCCACATGCTTTATCCGCATTTTACCTTCGTGTCCGTAATGCGTTTGTAATTCTGCAACGAGTCCCACGCAGCGATCTTACGATCTTTTTCACCGCCCGATAGCAATGTTCCTTCCGATAGCATAACCAACGAACTTATTCCCTTGTTGTGCGCCTCGAATTCCATACGAACGAAATACGCACCGTCCGCGTCAACGGAATACACGGTGATGAAACCGTCGCTGTCGGCGGTCACCACATCGCCGTCCTGTTCGAACTGTATGCTCGTCACGTGCGTTCGCGATGGCTGAATAAATCACAAAAATTCGATGATTTATCTTTCGTGATGTTTAATTTTTTTTTTTACGATCCATAATCGTTGATAATTCTTTTTTTTTTGTTAATTTATTCAGTAGACTACTTACGGGTTTAATTATGTCGGTCCTCTCGAAGAAACCGTCCTTACGACGGTTCCAAAACGTGAGGTGCCCGCGACCGTGTGTTATCAGGAGATTATCGTCGAGAGGGTGGAAAGCGGCCCCCGTCAAGTCTTCCTGTAACGTCTGCGAGCAGCAAAAAAAAAAAAAAAACGAAATAACAGAGTAAATATAATAGAATTTATTAATTTTGTCACTAAAATGTAATCAATCGTATATTATTGTGAGTTTTAATTTTCCAATTTTTTTCTTTTTCATATAGATAAGAAAATTGATAACAGAAGAATGATAAGCGATGAACGTACCGCTACTTTGCCGAGAAGATGACCCCATTGCCATTGCCAAACGGATAGTATAGCTTCGCGACCGGAATCAACGACGAGAACGTAACTTCCACCGTTCTGCGTTACAGAGGATAACATTTTTTGTAGAATTTTACGATTAAATTACGACAGAAATTGTTCTTATAGTGTTGCGGATCGAGAGGATATCTCACCAGTTGTGAAAAAGCCAAAGCCGAGACGCCCATCTGAAACTCCGTCATCCCAAAGACATAGAGGGTGAGTAACGTCTCCGTTGACCAAATGCGAACGTGTGGTTGTGCCTTTCTGTGTCTACCGGCTCTCTGACCGGATGCCACGAGTTCTCTACTCGGATGTACTTCCATACAAGTTATATCCTCCGTGTGACCGATGTAGTGACGTTGTGCGTTTTCCTCGCGATCGTAAAGAACGGCCACAGCAGCGACGTAGTAGAGAAGTTCGCCGCTCGGCAATACCCACAAATTTCTTCGGGTATCGGTACCTCTGTAGCCGTAAACCCATTCAAGCTGAAGCTTCTTTTCCGGCGGTGAATTGTCGACCGGTGGCAAATGTGATGGCGGATAAAACGATCGTCTGAGACCCCGAATCGTCACTCTCGCCGGTTCTTCCCGCAGTACTTCGACTACGCTGTAGTCTGATGTAAGATGCAATTAAGCGATAAATCAAATAAATTTGGTGTTTCCACCAGTGAAATGTTCAATTTTTTCCAAAGGGCGCCGGAACTTCGTCGACGACTTACCGTTCACCCGTACGACTTCGGACTCCGGTGCGTAGAGAGCGCGTGGTCTGCTTTTGCTACGAGCGCGTCGCTGTCTTCCCATATCTTCACTGGCGCCGGTCATCTGTACGGTAGGTGGACCTCGAGATCGGGATCTCCTCGCCGGCGAGGATGCGATAGCGACCCCACCGATACCCAATGGCGCAGCACCGGCTCCAAGGTAAAACGTATCCACATCGGCGAACTCGTTTCTCAATTGAGAAAAGCTTCTTACCTAATAGAATCGATTCGAGAAAAGAAAACAAAAATTTTTACACATCCCTCGTAAAGTATCGATAACTCGACTATATAAATAAAAAAATAAACAAATTGGAAGAATTGTCGTTTCCCTCGTCTCCGCGGACACTGATGGAAACGCAACGATGTCTCTGTGTATCCCGCGCGACCAATACGCAAAGTCGATTTAAGGGAAAAAAAAAAAAAAAAAAAATACAAAAACACAAATGTGCAGCGAACGCACACAGATAATCGACGAGTTTCGTAACGCTTCTGGTAGGTGGAAATTGGCCAATTTGTAATTCATATTCAGTAGTGACCTGAAAAGACGGATGAATCTCTGACCTTTTTCCATCGTTCAGCTTTTTCTTTTCTGGCGCATCTTTTATAATGCCGTTCCCGTTATATTGCTCATCGTGGGCGACACGTAGGTGTATAATCGCGCGTGATTTTTTTTTTTTTACTCAATATAAAAGAGATCGAAGGAATCATTAATTTCAAATGGTATATTTAGACGCTATCGATAGCCAAATTTTTTTTCCGTGTGCATAGAGCATAAAGGGTCCGTTCGGGTTATCTGTGGCTCTCGCGAGTCACGATGTTCCGATTATACACGAGAGTTAACGTGGGAAGATGATGTATACGAACGGAGAGCTCATAGTGACCCGAAAAGTGAGCAATTTTATTCTCACGAGCAAAGACAGAAAATTCAGCAGTGCAGCGAAGACACGTGCGAAGGGATAGTTTTGCGATATCTTTGACGATAGTATAGGTGCACTTTCGCGCGATTCACGTGGTGTTTGATACGCGCATACGTTTCCGAATACATAGAGAGAGAGAGAGAGAGAGAGAGAGAAAGGAACAGAGAGAAAGAGAATTATCGCGTTCGTTGCCGCTGTTAGTGCGACGGCGGTGGCACAGAACGCGCGGTGTCGGGGGTGCGGCCGACAATCGTTCGGATTACCCACCCCGGTCGTCTTTTACCAGGCCGCGACCTTATTCCATCTCGTCTCGGCTAACGGGCAACGAGTGGCCGACCCCGATCGTCACGCCTCGGTTTTCCCTTACACCGCGTGTGTTTGCGGCCCTCTTGAAACCCTCGAGTTTCTTAGACGCCCCCCCTCCCCTCCCCTCACAACGGCCAGTCAGGTCAGTCATGCATATTTATGAAAAACATTATTCAAACTGATTTTATATAAGGACGATGCCGCGGCGCCCGCGCGTCTTCCCTGCATTAGCATAAATAACTGATAAACTTTCGAAGCCAAACACACTCGCCGCAGAGGCTCTCTCTCTCTCGAGGAGATGTACGTAATATCAACGATGTTGGTAACTTTAAACATATATATATATATATATGTATATCTACATGTTAGGTATACATAGATATGTAATAGAAACACGAGATGGTGACACGATACAGATCTACAGCGGCTTTCCATTTCACGCTGTGAAACTTATACTCGATATAAGAATAAGGATACGATGTGTTTGAATCGTGTATGAGGTCAAGGATTCGGGGTGAGAAAGAGAAAAAGAGTTGTGTCGATATCGCACCTTCTCTCCCTTAGAGAAAAAAGCAACGAGCAAAAATCAACATGCGATGATAGAGCGTATAATAGAAATACGGAGATTTAAAGATTCAATTAGAGACGATAAGGAATCATTTGAGAGAACGATAAATTAATGAAAAGTCGGTAGAAAAATAATTTCTGGAGTAGTTAACAACTGCGCGGTTGACGCGATTGTTTAAAAAAATAGTCAAAAACGTTTTTTTATTATTTTTATCTTAAGTCGAGAAGATTTGGGAATGTAACGTGCGGTGCGGTGGTGTATATGTAGAATTATCGCAGTGGCAGAGAGCAGAGCAGCGGCAGTGGCTTTATCGTGTCGCGGTGTACGATATTTCACGTGACAGACATTGGTTCGTCGTCGTTTAAGGTATCTTATTCCTATCTTGCGATCCGCGATGCTCGGCTGATCAACGGTACACACGCTAATACTACTGTCCGCCCAAAGCCGCACTCTCTCCACTGCGGGTGCGGGAACGGGGCATCGGCGTCGACGATAGCCGTGAACCGATTCCCTCGACTATCGGAATGCGCATACTGACCTCCTGTCCCGACACGGTGAACATTCTCTTGGCACCGTTCATCTTGAGCACCTGACCCAAGTCCTCGAGAACCTCTTCGAACGGTTGTGACGTTCGTAGATTCAGCAATACTCGACACTGTGTAAGAAATAATCGGGTTAACTTCGAGGGTAAAATTTCCCTTCAAAGTTCTCTCCGTATTTCTTCGATGTATTTGGAATTTTTTTAAAGTAAAAGAAAAGAAAAAAAAACCGGTGAATCGTTTCGCGTAAACATTGAATCGAATGAAAAACGCTTGTCGATCGTTTTTCGAAATGATTTGAAAAAAAAAAAAAAAATTTGAAATGTTAACAACTCACCTGAACGGTGTGATCGAGATTATTAACGATTCTGATGACCCGACCGGACGATGGTTTTCCACCTCCGGGCGGCGGTGCTTCTTCGGTGATGGAGGCTTTCCGGCTGAGACTCGCTACCGCGGGTGGTCTACTCTGCCAGCCACCCCCGGTCGCGCCACCGCTACCACGACTACCACCGCCTCCGGCTCCTCCGCCCCCGGCTGGCGTGGTGTACCAGGTATTGCTCTTTTTTCCGTAGCTCGCCGGCTAAAATCCGATCGAAGATACCGTCGCGTTAATTAAACATACGGAATCCGCAAAACACCGTTTCTTTCGCATTAAAAAAAAAAAAAAAAAAAAAAAAACTTAAATAATCGATTAAATTCGTGATAATACGAAAGTTAATTCAACGAGATAATAGCGTCTTTCATTATCATTTGTTTTGGAGTATTTGAATCGAAAGAGTTTGAGACAAAAAGAAAAAAAAACATTGACGACGATTTTCGAGGGTTTTTTTCGAAAGATGCACCTGGAGCATATCTGCCGGCAGCGATATAACCTCAAAAGAGTCGCTCATCAACACGACGAAACTGTCGCAGCTCGCCTGCCAGCCGGTAGGTTGATGCTGCGATTTTGTGATTGTGGCGTTGTAATCACCGATTTCGGATTCGTCTTCGGTGCAGGAGGAATCGGCGGTACCCGGTGGTACCGGGCCAAACTCCGAGCGATAAGAGAAGCTTGATGACTCAATGGTGAATGATTGTTATTTACACCCGCGACGATCGCAATCGCGGAAACTTAATAAACTTTGCGATATGAATTTTTCGTCGTGAAATCTTTGCGTTTGATCGCTCGAAAAACAATTCTTTTCGCGTTCGACGAACCCGCGAGATCTTCGGTATTATCGTTAACGATCTATTGGCGATATTATTGTCGGAGTTGAATGAACGATTTAACGAATCGACGGATTTCGCTTTAGCATCGTCATACGTAAACAGTGCCATCCACGATTACAACAAAACTTGGAGAACCGTGCGGACGGGGGTAGTTGACGATCGTAACCGAAGTGCGAGATACTCCGTTTCGCGGATCGGTCACGACGCTCCGAGGTCCCCGGGGTGACAGGCGTCGTGACGTCAACGGGCTTACGGTATCGCGAACACGGGTTGCGGACGGTCAGCGAGGGTTTTGCGCCCCTTCTGAATTTATGTATTACCCCCGTATAGTTAGATTGCCGCCCGTCCCGGACTTTGCCCACTGCTCGACCTACAAATTATCTTCTCTCCGTTACACCGAGGAATCTCATTGGCTCGTGCATGTGTGGCGGACAATACGTATGTCTTAGACTACCCCTTGTCGTCGGTGTTGCTCTTGAACGTTATCCGGCTTGTTTCGATTTTTTTTTTCAGCGTCTATTTTACACAAAATTATTTTTTCACCCCTTAAACTTTTTTCTTTTTTTTTTTTTTTTTCGTTTAACAAAATTTATTTGTTTTCCTATTTTATCTTCATTTTACGATGTTATTTTTATAGTGTGACGATAAGTTCCGTTGGTTTCGTGTTTATACGATATATTCTTGGCAAATTGTTATAGATGGTATTTGTAGATATAACAGCTTAGATCTTTCTCCTTCAATCTTTCGGCGAGAGAGCTTTCCGTTGAGCGCACGCGACCACGACGCTGCCGAGTTACGAACGCGAGGTGTACACGACGACGAGGTGTACACTCGGATCCTCGATCGAGTACTGATGGGGTTGGAGAACGTGCCACCCTGGCCTACCTTCGGTACACGACGGCGGTGGGCCCCAACATCGTCGTCGTTCGCCGTTCGCCAGCCAAGTTACCCCCTTTTGCACTCCCCCTCCTCGTCGTCGTCGTCGTCGGCCCCTCTGTAGTATACCCTCGTAGAGGGTACATGCAGCGCGCGAGAGGGACACGGGGAGGGAGGCCGACCCAAGGCCAACCGTCTCCCCCGGGGGTGGCAGCTATCGAAGGGCCGATTGAACCACAAAGCCACGTGAACGATCGGGAGGGGCGGGAAGGCGGCGGGGCGGAGGTAATGCAAAAATTCGTAAGTAATCGACTCGAATTCGGACAACGCCCGGACGACAATCGAAGTAATTTTTTCTCATAATTTTTAATCGCTTCGCTTTTTTTTTTTTTTTTGATTAATTTTTAATCGCTTCGAGCGAAATAGTGATCGGGAAAAGATTTTATTATTACTCGTCGTTTTCGGTATCGTTTATTTTAAACACCGATTTTAATGCCTTCCGAAAGAATTGTGATTTACAATTTGAAAAAAACAAGTAATCTAATTCATGCGACCTGAATTCTTGGTATTGAAGGTCGTAGTGGATTTTTCGAAAATTATACTTCGATAAAATAAAAAAAATAAAAAAAAGTTAATTGGTTAAATATACGTTTTTTGACAGTGATATGTATGAAATATTTGGTAGGGAAGTTTTGCATTTTTGAAAAAGTACAGTTTGTCATTCGTTATCGCCGCGTGTTAATATCGAGGTGCGCCATTGAGAACTCTATGTCTTCCATTCGTTTGTGTTACTTTGCTAAACTGCATCGGGACATTTCCGCGAAATGCCCGACACGCCCTTAAAAAGAAATCGTTCGTATGTCCAAAAGATCTATCGTGATCGATGTTATTGCACGTCGGCATTCCTGATGATTAAAAAAGGGCTTTTGCAGTCGACGCGCGCTGTACGCCTGCAGGCCGTAGCCACTCCCGAGATAATGGACATTCCTCAAACGGGAATCGTCGCTCTCTTATCGGATAACACGCGTGTCGACCCTGTGCTAAATAATTTTATACGACTACCTAACGAAACGCGACAACGTTATACAGGTATACATATCATATCGGGTGAATACCTCTCGAGGGGAGAAATTGATCAGAAATTTCAAATTCTCGATCGCGATTATTCTAATGGGATATATTAGCTTAATGGCTTCACCGTGAATATTAATCTCGACGTTGAAGCAGCAAAAGGTCTCATAATCACGCGATAAATTTTCCCCTTTTTTTCATCCGAAAATTGCTCTATCCCCTGTCCTCACGCCATAAATCAAAACTCGCCCTGTTTTCAACCCTCCCGCGTTTTTTTTCTCTCTCCCCACCTCTCGCCGTGTAATAAGCTGAATACTAAACTCGCCTTCGTGAATCTCTGTTAAACGATCACCCTTCGCTATGAAAGTATCATTATCGAAGTAATTTTCATTTCGTTAATCAATCATCGTACGTTTATCGAAACTCATCTGTCGCCGAATCGTCTTGACGAAGCGTCAAATCGACGGACATCTCGCGTCTGGCATCACCGACGAATCTTTAACACGCACGGAGTCTGAAGGCTATCGGCAGAATGCCAGGAATTTTATGACCGCCGGTTTTGTACCCCGTTTCGTAGTGTATGTGTGTATATGCGTGTTTGTGTTTTCTTGTATCAGCCGTCTTCTCGCAAGTTTGTGTGAGCCTCGCGCGTTCGCTTTTCACCCTCTCTGACCGCAGAATTTACAAAGTGACCGTGGACGATCGATCGTTTCGCAGGTTCTCCACAACGACTTTTTACCATATAGATATAGAGACAACGAAATAATAATATTTTAGCTTAAGCGGAGCGGGTAAACGGAACACTTTTCCGTGATTCGTCTGTTTCCATTACATCGATACCCTGTGTTTTCAATATTCTCGTAAATATCGCTAAAAACTTCTACAACGACCTGTGAATGTCGCGAACTATTGAGGCTTTGACCCTTTATGTTCTATCAATCTTCGGGAACTAATTCTTTGGTCTATCGCTCCGAGAATTGACGAAATAACTTGCGCGTTCGTACATCCCGATGAACATAACCTTCAAATGTATTCCACTTACATTTATAAATGTACGAAAAATATACGTTTGCGAAGATATATATCTCAATTGTATTTAAAAAAACCATATAGCTGCGTAAATATATCTCAAAAATATTTAAAAAATCAATGCAATGCAAATTTTCGTATATACGAGAGGACAATTAATTAAATATACACGGGATATATTTTTGCACGTATCCTCATTTGCTGCTTGACGGGGCGACGGGGAGGGGGCGCCGCGGTTGATTGTGTATGTTGCGGGGGTTTACATACACATCGGTTAGACTCCAAGTCCAACTCTCGAAGGATATGATAATGGTAGCATGAATTAACACAGGGTGAAGGTCAGTCCCGACTGCACCTGACTTCGTAGTCCAGTTCGCGTCTCCTCGAGCGCACAGCTCGTATTCCTGCATAGCTCTTAGCACTCGAGCACATGCTTTCCGGTTGTATAGCTACCCGATGGCTGGCTATACAATTCTCCCCTCGCCTCCTCCATCTCATATATGCCTTAACCCCGGCAATACACGGAGGTCGTTAGTATTTCAAAATCCTTGAGCCTCTTGATCCCTCGCAATGTACTATCGAATACCTATGTATCGCGATCCGATTCAACAAACGTTCGACTATGAATCACACTCTTCATTCTCATATATGTCGCTTGTTTGTTTGCGTATAGTCAATGTACGTGTTAAACGCGCACGAGATCTTTGTAGATACGATAGTGTCGCGTTGTTTCCGATATATTACGCAAATAATTATCACGTACAATTTTTCCGAAAGTATATTGACATTTTTTTTATTCGATACTCATTTTTATTCGTTTTTTCGGTAAACGTGATCGAAAGATCGCAGATTTGGCATAGATCGAGGAATAATTTTTTTTATTCGAGAGTAGAGTTGGAAAATCGTAAAATTGTTATAAAGGAAGAGAAAAATTTACTGTAGTTATGCTAAAAAAAAAAAAAAAAAAAAAAAAATGCTAATACGTTACCCTAAACGAAAGGGGTTGAATCGTATGAGTGTAAAGTAGTCTACACAGTTGAACGATTTTTTAAAATTTAATACGCGAATTTATTCGATTTTTCGGTAGATGTGATCGAAAATCGATCGCATCTGCCGAAAAATCGAAGATTCAGCATAGATCGCGGAATCATTTTTTTTTTTTTGTCACTCGTCAGTAGAGTCGGAAAATCGAAAAAGCGTATTACAAATGGAGAGAAAGATTGACTATACTTATGATAATACGTTACACTAAACGAAAGGGGTTGTATCGTATGTGTGTAATGTGGTGTGCATAATGGAACCAAAGCACGAGTTATACTCCGCACGAAGAAACAAGAGACTCCTTGCGCTCTGGAAAAACGTGCAACGAAAGAAGGTAATTTGGGTCACGATTGCGGTTGATTATCGCGGGACAGAGTACCAGCAATCGTGTGAGTTCGGGGTTCGCTGTTGGTCTACTGATATTACGGAGTTGTACAACGAAGCAGCGAGGCCGAGGGGGCGCGTACGTATATTACGCGTCGTTGTACCGAGACGCGATTTCCTACAACGATACATCACTCGCGAGTCAACCGATCTGACGTCTTTTTCGATCATTCCTCCGTCACATTCCTCACCTGCTGGAGGGTTCAACCGGCCACTCGCGTGCGGAAAGAACAAATTACAATCGAAGTATTATCGAGATGTCCCCATTTTTCTTCCTCGAGAGAAAGGTATGTTGGCAATGTGATACATTCCAAAACTCGTTGTTTAATTCAAGTAAACTTTATATATAAATACCGTTTATTATAATCGGCGAATTTTTTCGTTCAGATTTATACTCATCACGCATACAACTTATACCTTCGAATTTTCAATTATATACTCTAAAATAAAAAAAATTTAAAAAAATAATAACAATAATAATAAGAATTTATTAAAAATAATAATGCAACAAACCCGTGAATAAAATTAACCATTAGATATTCTCACGTAAGATTTTAACAGTTTTGATATATGTTGAAGAAAATTAGACTTAAAAAGGTCGAATCTCCAAGGATCTTAGATACGAATATAATACACATTATCCTGTCATATCTCTCATTAAGTTTCACACTTGCCGCGGCGTGAGAAATATTCTGCGCTCTTCGCCTTCCCTTCCACTGATCGAGATTAGTATTATAAATATTTCAACCATAATTCATCGCGCTAAACGGAAACTCCGGACTTAATAATCTCTATTTCTCTCGTATAGATAAAACATTATATGATAAATAACCGTACATCGAGGGTAATATGTTTCTATTATCTTGTATAAGGCATTCTACTCTTATCAACGACAGACAGAACACTCATTGTACCACGTATTACCTACGCCTATCAGTCCATTCACGGTTAGTGCGCAAAGAGAAGAATAGGTTAGACGGGTATACCGAGTTTGTAATTTACATCTTTCCCCGACGTAAATCGCTGACTCGATGTCGCCTTCCCGGTAGAAAACACATGTAGCAGCATATGCATGTTACCGTTCGTTGCGGCCTTCAATGCCAAGGTCGTTGCACACGATGCCTGAGATCGGGACGGCGTTGTACCGATTGCAACTGCTATTGCACCACATGTCCACACCGTCCGATGCCGACGCAAGCGGTGCTCTGTATGCGATATGCATAGAAACGACTCCTACCGACAACCACACGCGTCGTGTTTAAACTCCTTCCCTAGTACTTTGCTACTCGAGAGGCTAACGGGGACGAGAGAACGTGGGTGTAGTAGCCACGGATTCCGTCGACACTCGGACGGGTCACTATCGGTGCTCAACCCTTAACCTTTCGACGCACGAGTCGGTCGTCTACCTCGAAATTTCCCGCATTAAACAAGCCATCACTGGCCGATACGCCAGTCGATTTCTTAACGCATAAAAACACCTTGAAAAATACGAAGATGACTCTCTACTTGAGACTCTTCCACTCTGAGTGAAACTCTCATTTCACCCCCTCAGGGTGCGAAACATTCGTGGCAACCTTGAGATAAGATTGCCACTTCGTTTCCCGCCAACTGGTGCATAGCTATAGCATATATCTTCGACGTGACGAATTAATCGCGAGATCGTGAAAAATTTTAAATGCAAAGATTTTCCACGGGTTTTTTTTTTTTTTTTTTTTATACTGCTCCGGGGCAAATGGTATTCATCCATCAAGTTACAGGCGCGGATAAAATTTTACGAAGGGTGCGTGATGCCGATAATGCAACCGATTTTAGGGTGCTGGGCATTTTTTTTTTTTTTTTTCTTTCTTACTCCCATTTTTCGCAGCATTAACGCGTTCGGACGTTTTGCTGGGGGTCGAGATATGTTTATGAAAAATGGCACGTGCACGAAATCGGCAGGGTGCCGTGCAATTAAGTTGGAGTGATAAGCACACACAGAGCTTTCTCGGTTGGGGGGGTCTGATGTCGTGTAAAGTGTTCATACACGATACCCGAGTTAATACGTGAGGACGAGGGCGACGTTGGGTTGCAAGGGATTGTCGCGGTCAAGTATAGGGTCCGCGGCCTGTGACGGGGTCAATTTTTATCCAAGAATAAATGTAACTTGAAGCGGTTGAGCTTTATGTCCTCAACTGCAATTCACTTGAAAAGCTCGGAACTCGATTATACTTGTGCACAGCAGCACGCGACCCGGAGAAATTGAGAAATCATTGTAATAATTTTTATGGCGCAAGGTTATTGGCAGTTTTTCTATGAGGTTATGGTCAATTATGGCTCCGCAGAATAATAATATCAGTTTTGTTGTTGGACGTAATAAAAAACTACATTAAAAGAAATCGAATCCAAGAATTCATATTTTTCTAACCAACAAAAATGCGCGGTATCGGATAAATTTCGATTTCATTTAAAGATATATTTGAATTAATCATCCAGTCCGGGGAAGTTAATCAAATTTACACTTTACTACCCTAAAAAAAAAATGAAAAAAAATTGACCGCGCATATCGAACGCTTGTAAAACTATTAAAATCCATTATTTTTTTTGCACGCGATCGCGCGTCGTAATAATAGTTTTTCATCGGACTGATAACTAACGACGTTGGACGGATGGATCGGTTGCATAATCGTCTCTCGAAACGTTGACGCTAATTGAAATACATTAATCATGAAAATTCGATGCATATCATTGAAATGAGCTCGTCGCACGGCCCGTGCGTGACGAGTGTGAAGAGGTTAGACGAGGCTTCCGATACCGTCCGCAAGGGGTGAGTGTAAGTAGGCAACGATTGCGGCGAGATTGACTCGTGCCTCCGGGGTTCATCCAGCGAGAAAATCCGAGAGGGGGTATTAGCGCGCCAAGATTTTATTTTTTATTTATTTTTTCAACGTGGCGAAGAGTGCGTGCCGAGAATAAGAAAAGTGGGTGCGCCAACCGAGCCGTATAAGTAATCGCGTGATGAACGGGAGACGGCAAGAGAGATTGTATACTACACGGATTAAACATGACGATATAATATGGCAAACAAGAGACCCTAAAGTTTTAACTACCATGTAAGACGGGAAGCTTTCATCACTGAAATTTCGTGTATTTTAAAAAATACCCATTATTTACATATATATGTATATATATATTTTTTTATCGTTCTCACGTAATCGTACGATAATGTCTCGTTCCAACGAGACGTTTTCCATTGTTCATTCCAAATTACTAATTACTTTAAAGGCTCAAATAAATCTGCGATATGTTTATTTATTAATCGACAATTTTTCGCGATAAAACGTTTAGAGTTCTTCGAAATAACGGAGCATTTTTTTTTTTTTTTCGTAAAATCTCAATGCCTGTCGCCCCTCAGAGATCGATAGCGGGTTTTCCCTGTGCGTGGAATAAATTCGCACTTCGATATAACGACGAAAAAAAAAAAAAAATCGAGGATAAGGACGAATGAAAATTGTACGAGCCTTCGACGGTTTCTCGGGGCCACCGGGGGTAGTTGAGTGTCGAGAGTTAAGCTCTATGATTAGACCTCGGGCCGTAATATACTTTTATATCACTCGGCGACATCGAGAACTTAATAATATCAATTAAAGGAGATCGTTGTCGCGAGCATGCAGCTGTGGCCTTTTCGCGAAAGAAAGACCCGCGGCGCTTTAATTCCTTGGAGGTCCAGAGGTCTTTACTTTTTCGTTATACCCGCTGACGGCAGGGGTCGCGGCCTTGTCGCGAGCTTTTAATAGAAAATCTTAGGAGCTTCTCTTGCGCCCGACAAATAGCAATATTTATCTCGGTTTAGACGAAAAAAAAAATGTAAAAAAAGGAAAAACTCTGACCGACCGATTCAAATCGCGTTCTCCGCGAGTGTGACTTTTCTTACGTAAATATTCACTTCGTGACACACGAGAGTTCTTTTTCTCTTCGTCGCACGATGTCCGCTAGCCGTTCGTGCGGCTCGTACGATTAAATGCTAATAAGTCTCGCAGCTCAACAATGTTGACCACTACACGGCGAAGCAGCAACGGTGAAATGAGCGGAAATCCCGAGGGACGACTGTCGCGTTAAAAAAGAACCGCCGATTCTCCGGATTCTCCGGGAGGCACTTTGGAACTGAATGTTGGGTAATTAGAAAAGGAATGCGGACTCGCGTGTTAGCGTCTTAGAGTCGACGTCGTTGAACCGAAAGAGAAATGGATATCTCGTTAAGATCGGTATTTTTCGTATTTTTATGAAATTTTTTAGAAAAAAAAAAAAAAATTCCCCCATAGTATTTTTATTCCTCATTTTTACGTAAAAATCAGTAATGCAACGGGAACTCCGCGTGAGAGTTTGGTTTATGGTAAACAGCGGAGATCCACGCGAAAGCTTAGTTTGCATGTATAACAATAAATTTTAGATATAGAAAAAAACAAGTAAAGGTAAATATATCGCGCGTCTTGTTACACGTAACTTCGCGTGTTGGAAAAAAATATGAAAAATCTAAAATAAAATTGCGGCACTAATTAACGAGCGTCATGCATGGCGATAATTGATACGAGAAAAATTAACGTTAATTGCGCGTATTTAGAAAGCGCGTTTCATGCGCGGCGTTCGAATTACTCGACAAGTAGATAATAAACAATGACAACGACTCGGTCAATGTGCACTGAAAATGAAAAAAACACCGATACAGAATAATAAACAAAATTTGAAAAAATATACAAATCCTCGTAAGTTAAAAAAAAATGAAATAAAAGAACTAAACTAATAAAGAAAAAACAGTTAGCCGAGGGAATCAAGTAAATAAACCACCGAACAAATTAATCACAGAGTCAAAGCTGAAATGCAAAATTCGTGGTAAATGTTCATCGCAACTGTTTAAAAAAAAAACTTTCGCATACTTATCAGCAAAAAAAAAAAAAAAAATCAGTGGACTCTCTCATAGGGCGTTCCGAGAGATCGTTTCAACATTAATTGATCCGAATCGCGTTCGAGGCTCTCGGCTTCGTTAACAGCGGGGTTTCTCAAGATATGGAAATGAAAAACGTTCACTTACGTGACGAATCGTCACGCGTACACTGGTGAAACTACTGTGCGGTATGATTACACCGCGGGGTCTCCAAGTATGCATCACTACTGACATATACCATTATACGCGAAAATGGTTCGAGATTTATTCAAGAATTTATTAAATAAACGAGAGTCCCTTACATCGCCTGTCGGAAACAACTCGCGTGTGTGCGTGAAATAATATCAGGACGATTATTACTGATATTATAAATATTTATTATCCCATCGAGCGCGCAAAGTACGAATTCGATATGATAATTACGTTTCCTTAAGCGTATAACGGCTACAAAAAAAAAATTGGGCTAATCGGGAGGTAAAAAAGTTTTGCAACAGTCGGTATAATCATCTATCGCGGTCTCCGAACAGTAGAAATGGTCGGGACAAGTAGATAAAGCACCACGGACGGTACTACTGTATTAAGGTGAAGTGATACACCGACCCAGCGGCTGCACCACTTTGCGATCCAAGTCTACTTTAAGACGATCAAAGTCATACAGGCGCCGGATGCGCGATGAGATCGTAAGATACGAAGCACAATCGGTGATTCCGATCGGCACCGATCAGACACGGATGAGGCAATCAACTTGAAGAGCTATTCCTTTAACTACCTGTGTTTCTCTCACGAGACTGTTACTGTCTTATTTACCATTATAGTACACCATTACGAGACACGGCAATGATAAAACAATGTTTCGGATAGCGATTAAACAATGAATATACGAATCCAACACCGACGTTAGTCGAGATACGAGTTATATAGTCTGAATTGAGTTCAGACGAGAGCTCGAGGCAGGAGAATAGGATAGAAGAGTAGTAAACCGGAGTGTCGGACGTTCAGAGTCGGCGACGACGATTCACGACTCTGCGTCTATTTAGGACGAACGCGTCTAAGATGTGGAACGTCTTGGACAAGCGATAGGAGATTGAATGCCTCCGAGAGGAATACACCAGTTCTACAGGGGTTGAAGGAACATTTCCTGACTCCAGTTACAAAGATCTATCGTTGATAATGGTCTGTTGAACAACAGTAGTATACCGATCCCCGATACCTCGTTGAAACATCGTACTTAGTAGGTACTGAAGCTTTATTTCTTCCGGAGAAATAGAGTAAATAGATTTTTTAAAGACTGGTTAACAGCCCTTCACCACCAATAAAGTATCGACGCGGATAATACATTTTTAACATATGTGTACCCCATTTCTTCGCTGGATGATGAAAATAGCCAATTATACGATTGCGAGAAGACGAAGAGCTCATAAACTACTTCCTTCATCCTTATTTACGTAGAATAACTCAATGTTCTTTGCGGATAATGAAGGAAGAATGAAAAAAAATGATACTTTTTGCGGGGTATACGCAAGTCGGCACGCAGGGGCGGCTTCCGTTCATATCTCTGTGCATCGTGGGCGAGTGGGGGTTGCGAGTAAAACGACTGGGTGACATCGATGCCCGGACGAGCGATGTGTACGCCAACAACCGCATATACCCCCTCGAACCCCCAATTAACTATCCACCGACGAGACAGGATGAATAGGTTAACCCTCTACTTTCCTCAACAGCGGTGGAATAATCGTTTCCGAAGTGTTGCGGCGGTAGTAAACCTTATATAACGTCTGTAACATATCCGCGCATGTAACGAGTGTTGTAAGCGATAAACGAAATGTTCTGAGCTCCGAGTTTCGTATAATCTACGAGAGAAACTAAAGTAGATATCGATGTACTCGATTGCTAAAACGAGTGTAAGCGCCGCTGCGTTTACACCCTTTTTGGTAGCGCAATACCCTACTTCTCGGGCAATAACCACACTGCCGAAACCGAGAAATTTGATCGCAGTGATGCGATAATAGACGTGTAATGACCGGGCGTCTGTGACGGTGATGGATGCAAAATCGTAGACAGACCACGCAGACGATGTGAATGCTGATTAGCGCTTTGTGGAATTTCGTCTCATTCGTACGCGTACTTCATGCGAAAAGGATGTGACGCGATTAGCGAGTTTTTTTTTTTTTTTTTTTCTTAAATGCTAAGTTTTTTTTTTAACGTAATCACGACGTGGAGTCGTGAATAACTAATAGTATTGCTATGAAAAAGTGGCACACCTCTCGTTACGCGATCGTTAAGGACCTCCGCTGGGAAAGCTTAATAGTATAGAGAGAGAGAGAGAGTAACGACCGCATAGTTCGATGGTACTTTGGGTCAGTAATACTTCTTAGACCGCAACTATTAATTATTTAGTTGGAGAGGATAGGTAAAGTAATGTTCCGTGCATTGTTATAAATCGATTCGCAGGAGGACTCTTCGTCCATCTACCTGCCCCCCTCCCCCGCACTTTGCTTTTCATACTAACGCTATCATCGCCCTGCGAGAGGCAGTCGGGCGAATGCAAAGTTGTAAACTCGCGGAGAAGTGAGATCGTCCGCGAGGAAACACCGACGACGAGGCGGGCGGCGTATTGATCCCCTCGCCGCTGACCACCCACAGCCGTCGCTGACCGGCGGTCAATGAGATACGGTCTATCCGAAGTGCTGCCTTTGCCCGCCGCTCTCGTCTTGCGCGGCTTATGTCCCCCCTATGCAAACTCACAGCATACTTCCTGACTTCTCGAATGGAAGTTACCAGCCGGCCTCCCCTATAGCTTGTCTCCCTTTCGACTCGACTTCCCGTGATTCATACACCCTTACGCGCGATCCATTCGAGAGCCCACACCCTACGGTGACCGGTCACACGACATACCGAACTTTCAACGCACTTTAACACGATAAAATCGACACTTTTCTTAAAATGAATGAATTTTTATCTTTAAAATTGAATTATTGTTGCGTCAATGCGAATTGTGTTCAATATCAATACAAATTTGTTGTTTTCTCGTTAAAAAAATCGATCGGATAAAATCGTTAAAAAAATCCCTTAATGATCGATGCAGACGTAGAAAATAGCGTATGAAATACTTGAACACAGAAATTCCGTCCATCCGATTTTAGTGACACGTTATTGTTAGTCGTAAAAAAAAAAAAAAACAATAAGAAATGCAAAAATATTTCTGTATATACGGGCGATAAAAATTCTTATTATAATATTCTATGCGAAAGCAACATTTTTAAGGTTATGTGATGAGCGCTTAAAGACTATGGTTGTCAAAAATTAATCGAGGGCCTCGAAAGGGTTATGAATCCTCGAGGAAAAAGTTGGATAGTATCGGTTAAACAGATTTCATCGAAGAGGATCGCCTCTACATTAGAGTAGTAAAAAAAAAAGAAAGCGAAAGCCGGCTATCGCGGGGGTAACAAGGACTGCGCAAGTCCGACTCAATTTCACTCACTTTTCTGTACCTCTGACCTGTCCACGCCACCTAGTTGAGTATCACAAGAGGGAGAATTACCCAAAGGGTGCAGGTGAGTTTCAACGGCACTCACGGCCATTATAGTTTGACTCGACCACCCGCTACATCGCCCGCTACCTTTCTACCCCCTTTCCTTTCGTACGAAGCAAAGCTACCCTCTCGCGCGAGTGCCCGTGCCACGTGGTTGACCGTAAACATTGCCCACGAGTCGGAGTCATGCTTCGGAAATCATTGACCGAGAAACTCATACGGGTCGTTAAATCGCACAGCTGTAAGTTCCAAAGCTAACACGTGAGTTTTATGCGTTTTCTTATTCAATTCACGATAAGGATAGAAATTTAACGTGGAAAATAATCGTGTGTACAAATCATTTTCCACGATATGTCGTAAACGTAGCAATTCTCAATACCTCGTTATTCTTCGATCGTAATTCTCAATCTCGTTGATTTAATTCGCGGAGAATTTTTCATAGCGAATGTTTCGTAATGTAATCTTCTCATTTTTTTTTTTTTTTTTTTTTCTGGAAGCACTACGAATTGTCGAGTAACGAGAAAATGAACTTGGATTCTGGTAATAATTTTTTTTTTTTTTTTTTTTCTTTAAGAACGTTAATGAGATATTTTTTCATCGACCCCCGAAGCTCGTGTTCTCAACATCCCCATGCGCGAGGCTAATCAAAAATCCCAATGTTACTTAATCATATTAACGGTTGACCCCGATTTCTTCGCGATAAAATTTGCCATGACGAGAAAAGTATCGTAATTTCAGTATCCATAAAGCGATCGAAATTCGATCGTGCATCACCGCGATTATTCGTTTATTATAACAGAGCGCGAGAGACTAAGTCGAGTCACGCCCCGAGCCCTAGAAATTTGCAAAATCGGGTGTGACCCGTTGCTTTTCATACGATGAATCACAATCAACCCAAATAGTGGATACGAAAGCCCCGTTTGCCCTGTGTGCTTCTGAAACACACAAATCACATCAACCTCGCTGCGCCCGCGATCGTCGATCACTAATTCTCGTTATTCGTTCATCACGAATGAACGATGCTGATCCTCGTGTAATAGAAATCCTCACGTCATATCGTTATCTCGGCGAAGTACAATGAAGCCAAAAATATAAATTCAGTTTAATCGCTTCCCCTTCGTGAATTAAATTGATAATACGGATCAACCGTAACCTGTTACACGCAAAGAAATTCGGAATATCCGATTAAATCGCTGTATCGTTCGAGAACACCGACCGGTGTTACCTCATTCTATATTTCTTATTTTTTTTTTTTTTTTTTTTAATGTTTAATTCTCCAATGGTATTGGATCGCCGAAGCTCTCTTTCGAGTTGTTTCGCCTTGGAAACGAAGGTTAAGTCCTCAAACATCAGAGATTGTCCAGACGTTCTTACGAGAGAGAGAGAGAGAGAGAGAGAGGGAGAGAGCTACCAGCCGGCCAGCAAACAGACTCGAGTTGCGTGCGGCCTGCTTAACGTTGATCTGCCCCAGATCAACATACACACTTATACCAACCCCCTTCGCTCCCATCCCCCCGAACTCCCGAGGTTATTATACGCAGGTACTTTTTTTTCTCTCCTTTATAAATCGCTCCTTCGTTTTACTTATAACACTTCTTACCGACCCAAGAGAATGGTATAATACAACGTTAAGGGGGCCGCAAGAAAGTAGAGGAGCGAACGAGATTCTCAGTGGGTTTGTATGCGTACAATACGGAGCGTAATCCACTCGGGCAAAGCCTCGCACCCTTGTGCACGTATATGAGAACTTACGTATACGCGTGTACGTCTCTCTCCCGCTTCTCATGAATATTAAGGCCACACGTGAGTGTGCTGTGCTTTAATTACGCTGTGAGGGGATATTTACTTTTCGCCTTTACACGGCCGCGTCTCCCTCCCTCCCGCTTTTCGTTCAGATTCGACGGGATCCTTCGCAATATGATTTTTCGCTTACGAACAATCAAATTGTCGCATACACTCGTAATGAGATCGGTCGTTAACGATCCACTTTTGCGGTGCGTTCGAATCGATCTTTGTTACCGGCGCGATCCTCAACGTCGGTCACATTCACGCGATCGTTAATACACACACACGAAGGATCTTGGCTTTGGCTTTCTTTTTTCTGTACAGTGTACACAATCTCACAATTCTTATGCCGGTTAGTTTATCTTTAGTTCGTATATATGTGTACAATTCGCGCTCGCGAAGAGCGATGAGTCAGTCCTCCTTGTTGCCCTGGTCTACTTTTCTTTTCGCGACGATCTTTATTGGAGATTATCGAGACTAAGCTTAACTTACCAACGTGATGTACGCAATGAGGTCTCAAAGAAACTTCATTTTTACCGACACACGTGGCGCTATTTCAAACGTAATTTTCATCGATATCGAAATCCTTGGAACAGCGATGTAGCATTTTTTTAAATATAAATATTGCGAGCTTTGCCATCAAATACGATCGAATTATCATTACGAAATTTTTTTCTCGGAAGCAAATTTGAGTTTTTTTTTTTGTCGCCGATTACGTACTTTTTTTTTTTCCGGCTGATATACACAACTTGCCTTGAAGGTTTTGTAGCTCGATACGACGTACGAGGCGCCATCCTCGAGCTCGTCGAGATTGAGCTTCCGATCGCCATCCATCGAGAATATGTGACGCGCACCCCTCGGTAGATCGAGACGCTGAGACAGTCGGTCCAGTAGAGCCTCCAAAGATCCGATATCTCGACCGGGTTTGAATCTGCGTAACAGGATTACCGAATGATTGAACGCGCGTTGATTGTCCGCGCGAGAGTGATAATCGCAACTGTGCACCAGCAAGTAGTAAAAACCATCGCGATCAGACATGTCGAAAAATATTTTCATTCGACGCTTTGCGTCAATTTAAAAACACAAAATTAAGTCCTTCGATTTGAGAACGAAAATACACTTTTTGCCATCGATTTCGACCTCTTTAACGTGCGCACGAAGTTCGTTAGATTTCACGAGTTTCGAAAACGAGTTGGTTAAGAGAATTTAAAGGATTTCTTACTTTGCATTATCGTTACACCTCTATATCCCCCTCGCGTGGCTATCGAATCGGAGATATTTAAATTTGTAACATACCTGAACTCAACGCCGGGAAAGTAAGGATCGCCATTTTTGTAGAATGTAACACGTCTTGCTCTCCAATAACCGAGGTTGTTGTATCTCGTTGTGGCGTTAGCGAGCTGCTCGTGTCGGCTCTTCGGCCTGTGCTCCGGCTGCTCAGGAGGCGGCATGCGGGGACTGGAGGGTCTGCTCTGCCTCCAGTAGCCGCCCATGCCGCCTCCGCCGCCACCCCCACCACTGAGCTCGCTAACCCCCGTTCCGGTTACCATTCCCATTCCCATCCCCATCATTCCAATCCCCGTACGCGCCGTCTCGCGACCCTCGTGTTCCGCCGGTCCGTGTACAGCCCCACCGCCTATCACGCCGTTATCCTCGTCCCTCTCCCGCATTCTTCCCGTTCCAACCTCATCGTCGTCGTCGTCGTCCTCCTCTTCCTCGTCCTCGACGTCGTCATCGTCGTCGGCAATCGTCGCCACATGCGCTGAACTTTCTTCGACCGCATTATCACCAACGCTACCGGCCGGTTTGCCGTTGTTCAACACCGCGCGATGTGCCTTCGTCGTCTCGTCGCGATGTGGCGCCTCTTGCAGCAATCCTTGCTCACCGGTGACCACCGAATCCTGAACGATCCCGTTCATCGTCGATGCACCACCGTTCGCTTCCTCGTACTGACCGATACGTGAATTTGCTCGCGATGTCGCTGCCTGTTGCTGATTTTGAGTGGCTATCATCTCGAAACCCGATAAATCGGGTATTCTTCCGTATAATTTTCGATTTAAAAAAAAAAAAAAAACGAAATAAGAAAACTCGTTAAAACGTCCGGATTTTTTATTATTCAAACTTTTTAAAATTACGTTTCTTCTATTTTTTTTTATGATTTTTTTTTATCGTATTACAAAATTGTTAATTAGTTTTGTATAGAAATTTTATGATTAAGAACGCGTGGAACGCCGCGATTAAGTTTGTATAAATTAATTTGCCGAGTCGAGTCGAGAGCGTGATAGGCCAATACGTAGCGTAGCGTTTACGACGAATTAATAAACCCCTCGACGGTGTGCTATGCCGGGAGACCTTTCACGCTGAAATCCAATGACCTCCACTCTTGAGTTGCCCTCCTGAGGACGACGTCCGGACAATTTGAATTCGTGGTCAACCCTCCTCCCCCTCGAGTTCAGCAGGGGCTCCGGAGCGTTCAAGGTTTTTCGATGTTACACACCGTCACTCGCAAATGGAAAATACAAGTTTTGCGAGAGTTTCGCCGAGTAAAAAAAAGTTTCGAGAGTGAAAGAGTCCTTTCCTTCGAACCGATTCGAATCGCGAGTCACGTGTCGCGTGATTGCGGGATATTCCGAATCGATTGACCACCCCTCCCCCTCGCCGCAGGGGGTCCGTTTCTCTCCCTCGCTCTCTCAATTACTCTGCCCTTACGCCTATACCCCTTGCCGACGACTTGTGGACGTTTTACAACTGCGGCCTTTCACTGCGGATCGTATCTTCGGACTGATACACACGATAAAGATTCACGTGTTTTATTGCTCGTACTATTCAATGAGAGTTTTTACGATAATAAAAAATAATTATAAAAAAAAACCCAAAATCGTAATACTTGAGATTTATATTGGCTTTAGCACTTTTATCTTTCTTTAAACTCAATTATTTCGGAAATTTGCGCAGAGATACCGTATTAATTTTTCACTGACAATTGCTCGTGACCGTAGAACGGAGGGCCCGACTATACGCGCGGAGAACTCACCCGCAGGGTCGGGTCAAAAACCTTCACGCCACGGCCACGTTCACTTTCCCATCTACCGATAACGATGCAATACGCATTAATCACAAAATTTCTCGAGTTTATCGCTTATCATTCCACTGTCGATGCACCGCTATGCCAAAAGCCCCTCCCCGGAGTGTCTCAAGCAACTCGGTAACTCGATGTTGGTCAGTGTCGTCCCCTTCCCCCTATTCGCACCTCATTGGAATTCGCATCACTGATACAATCACAATCTAAGATCGAAGACGAGAACAAATGAGTCTTTCGGTTAATCAGCTCACTCCCGTTTTTCAAGGGCAAAATTATTGTTGCCAGCAAAATAAAAATAGATAAACACCATTCGATCATCGAAATTGTTCGATTTTTTTTTTTTCGAGAGACTTCGAGAGATATCCTTCCAAATTTTTTTTTTTTTTTTATAAACAAAGTTGAAACTTTTTTTGCGTTTTTTTTTTTTACGAATTTGGTTTATCCTCTTCTCTTGCTTGTCGTAAAGATTTATCAACGTCGAGAATAGGACCGACACTGGTCAGTGAGATCCGCGTAAAAACCATTCGGATGAAAAATTCGCGATGATTATCGAAATGAATTCGTGTCGTCGATACTTTCGACGTGTTTAATGTTATTTATTACATATTCATCGTGCGCGTCCTTCGACGGTGGCGTCCGAACGTCGAGTGTCGCTCCGACTGTTGAAAGTGGTAGAGAGGCGGCTTGCGGTCGTAGGCGTCGCGGCGTCGTCGACGTTTCGTGTCAGTGAACCGACGCTGGGTTCTTTACTGTTCACTCCTTGGCTTACTCGGCTTTTGCGGTTAAACCCTCGGGCGAGAGAGCTCAGGGACTTTGATATAACTCCGTCGCGTTTCATCCGTACAGCCCGCGCGCAACGAGGGAGAAAACCTCTCGGACTTGTTGCTCCCTCGGGTTTCGCATCGTATCGACGCAAAGGAACTCCTGACTCGATCTTCCGATTGGCTGTTACCACTGCGTTCACCCCCGTTGAAAGACTCGTCGGAATGGGGAAAGGAGAATCCAAACGGTCTCGAGGCCACAACCCTCTTACTCGGCATTGGGCCACTTCCGGGGAATCTCTTTGGATACCGGAATGGCCGTCTAAATGCGCAACCCTTCGACCCCTTGCACTCTCGAAAAGGTTACGCGTTTGTTAAATTCTCTGTTACTATATCGATGGACGCTGAAGTTCCATAAACGCAAAAAAGTCCAACTATTGAAGTATTAAATATGTAGTACCGAAAGGGCGGAACTCTAACGACATATATACTCTCATAACAGTAACAACTCAATCGAAGTTACAAATCCGTCGAATCTTAATAAATTTTTTTTTTAACGCATTGTACTAATTTCCGTGACGAGAATAAAGATAGTAAGAGTATAAATCGAGGATTCGTGATTGGTAGAAAAAAATACATCGCATGTAGTCTCGAAAAGACGAACAGCAACTCATTTTTTATTCGAGTTTTTTTTTTAAATTAAAATTTGCATTTTTTTTTTAAATGCAAACTATTATGTTGTTTCGTGGAAAAAAAAACACAGTATAGAGTAGTTGGCGGAGTTCCATGACTGTTTTTCTGAAGAATAACAGAGTGATATAAAATGTAAAAAAAAGCGCCATGAAGACTTTTGCAATATTTTGCAACGAATCGAAGGATTAAAAGAAAAATCTGATCCACACAATTCTATGTATATTTTTCAGCTGCATACGAATTCGATTGAAGTTTGGATCTAAAGTCAAGTCGTACATTCGTAATTGTTGATTTTTTTTTTTTTTCGTTTCCTACGTTAATGGAAGTTTTTCGTGAATAGCTTTCAGCCTGTAATTGTACATTCTAATTTTTTTACTCCTGTTATTCCACAACAAATCAATTTTCTTTTCGGCTCAAATCAGTGCTCTTATTCTACCGAAAAAAGAAAAAAAAATCCTGAAACTCTGATCTCTACTTTTCGCGCCGTTTGTGCAAAAATACGTATTATATGACAAATTTTTTCTTCAAACCAGTTAACAACGTAAAAAATGTCAAAAAGATAGAATCTTCGCGTGACGAATTACACTTCGGTAAGGTATCTGCACTTCTAAGCAAAAGCCGTGAAAAATTTTGCACCAACGAGTTCTCGTTATATTTCTTCGGTATTTGCCTCGGTGCTCTCGTAAGGAGAACAACGGTTTTGCAAACAGTGATACGAATCTTTCGCGACGTTGTCGCGACACCCACTCGCACGAAAAATTCCAACGCGAAATCCAAGCTAAAGTTAACAAGTCCACATGGGGTGCGCATGAACAATGGAAAAAAAGATGCAATCTCATCGAAAGGTTGAAGTCGTAACGAGGTTTCGATCGGAGTCGGGTTAATTTTTGCCTCCTCGACTGCCGCTCGTAGCCTTAGTTCTTACGGTACTCGTTTTTGTCGTATAATAATGATAATAGCGGCAATATTTACGAAGAGTTCGGTTGGTCGCTCGAGGTAACTTTATCGACTTATCGACTACGGTCGGAGGCGCGGATATACTTTAAGTATATTTGCTCTTTTTCACCGAACACGGCTGACCGCGTGCAGACTTTTACTACTTGCACGATCGAGCGGTCGAACGAATGCTTTACTGGTAGCTGCACGTGCAGCGTGCCGATCGTGAATCAGCCTAAGTCGGTGAACGGGTAAAGTCTCGCTGTGTAATCATCTTAATATAGTTCACACAAGTGGCCTTCTTTTTAAGCGGTCACCACTTTTCATAGCTCGATCAATCATTTTTCGATGCTTAGAAAAAAAAAAAAAAAAAATTTCATAAAACTTCGATATAATATACCTACCGTGAGTACATACGGTCGGTCATCTCGTGATGCGCCCAGCGTTATATATATAGCAAGGATGACGATGGCAAATCTCGTCGAAACAGGACGGATCTATGATCGTGTCTTGCACTCCGCTCCATCAATCGAGCGGGAATACGAGACTGGGGCTTGAGTGAGTCACGAAAGTTCCAATGGCCCGGTATAACCTAAGAAACACTGTTCCGGGGACTACACACAACTCGCGAGAGTTTCTCGAGACACGCAGCGGGAACTCGAGTGACCATGCCCCAGTAATTTTTCCTCGTGACCAGCCAACACGAACGGGCTAAACTTTTCGATGTGTAGTTAGTACTTATATACATATATATATATATATATGTATATCATTGGCATAAGAACTTACAGGAAGACGAGGTATGCACTTTTTTTACGCGGAGCTGCAATGGGTTTCGATCGATTTGACGGCAGCTGACGTATTATACGAAGATATTACCGGTGTCGAATATCACGAAATTTATTCTTTATATCGTTCTACTTAAATTTCATTTATTCCCCTTGTATTATTCGTATACGATAGTAAAGTTAATTATAGGCGGTACAAATTATTCGGATATCCAAGCGGCAACTACATGTAAACGAAAGTTAGTATTATCTTAACTGATATCTATCGTAAAGATACGTCCGAACACGACAGGATCAAGTATATGTAAATCGGTCCTATTCAACCGGCAGAAACATACAATTCATACGCAATTAGCATACTATCGAACGGCAGTAAAAAAATTACTAACTGCAAGTACAGATGGATGATAAATAAGTAAAATTAAAAATGTGAAAATACAAAAAATGTCATTAAAAAATTGTTAAGCTGCGAAAAGATTAAGATAATTTTCCACAGACAGGGAAAAAGCTCTGACGCAGGTGTAGGGAAGGGGAGAGCGAGAATTCAACAGGCGTTTCCCGACCGCATTGGAGAATTTTTGTTCTTCAGAGCCATTCGAAGCCCATTTGAGAGTTTTTTTTTTTCGAAATATTAATTTTGCTTTCTACTTTTTTGACCGAAATTTTCTTTAATTATCTTGTTGGTTATCTTATCGAAATAACGTAACGACAGTGACTGGCAATAATAAATTAACGAAACGAAACGAAAGAAGTGATCGTTTACCACGATACGGGTCTCCCGTTTGATATGATCTCTGCACGATCGATTGAAAACTCTATTTAAAAAAAATCCTAAAAAAAATGATTTCAACTATTTCGCGAAAATTGATCGATTTTACGGAATCGTTTGCTCAATTGGCGGATCTTTTCATAAAAAACGAAAAAATCGTAAAAAAAACATCGAAATATGGAAAATATGAAATTTTAATATGGCTATATCCGTATCCTCGATATCATCCAGAAATTAGGGTAAAATATATCCCCCTCGTAATAATGGACGCAAGAGTACGTAGATGTGTGTAGAGTGCGTGTTTGTGTTCAGTATCAGGAGTGCCGTGTACTTAATATAATGAGGCGATTATCAGACCTCGCGCCAGAATCGCGGCCCGGCTAAGCGTGAGATAACGGCTAATTCCTTGGAAAATTTGTGCTCCAATCGTGCGGTAGAGAGTTATACAAGGGTGTAGCAGCCGTGTGGCTTCCAAGTGCCCTGAGAAATTATCGCCGACAGTCGAGTCACGCACCCCTCACTCTCTCGCGTAGTTTCAACCCTCTCCCGCCCCCTTTCGACGACGATCAACGCGAACGATTTACCAATAAACGAAAGTCGCTTGAATATTGTTTCCCGACCCTTCCTCTCTCCTCTCCCCTCCGTTAAGTACACCAGGATATCGCTCATCTCGCAAGACTGGAAAATATATGAATGTTCTCGCTGCTTTAATCAATCATAGAAAGTCTCTTGCTAGCGTGAGTTTTCTTGCAGCAACTTGACGCGCGTTCGCTCTCGCGCTCTTTTCGATCGGTCCTCGGGCCGTTGGCTTACAAGAAAGTTACGAGAATACAAGGACCCCCCGCCCCTTGATACCGCGAGAAACGAGTTTCTAGCGTGCAACTTGCTCGGGATGTAAAAAGTAGATTTTCCATTTCTCTTCAATTCGTATTGTACACAATCTTGTGACGTGTTAAATAAATATATTTTCTATATAGTATTTTACACGTTTATGTTGAGTAGACGATAAATGGATTTACGGTTTTTTCTCGATCGGACGAATGATAATGCATTAAAATAGGTATTTTTTTTTATTTTTTTTTTACGAATTTGGTGAAAACTGTGTAGCGAACGAAATTTTAAGATTGTCGTTCAATGCTCTTTTACCGTTGCTTTCGAGTCGATTTACTCGACAAAGAATAACTCGACGATATAACGTGAATTGATCTTTTAAGAACGCTACATATTTATTCACCAGAAACCGATATGATTTCACGGTTTCCAAAAAGTCTCGGAATTTAATGACTTCCCGTCCTGTACGCTGTTTTATCGTTGCTTTTCGATGCTATTAACTCGACGATATATCGTGAATTGATTTTTTTAGAACGCCAGATATCTACTCACGAGTATCCGATATGATCTCACGGTTTCCAAAAAGTTTCCAAATTCAAGAACTCCCCGTCCTGTGCACTCTTTTATCGTTGCTTTTCGAAGCGATTAACTCTAAAAAGAATAACTCGACGATATATCATCAATTGATCTTTTTAGAACGCCAGATATCGACTCACGAGTATCCGATATGATTTCACGGTTTCCGAAAGGTCTTCGAAATGAATGCACCCCCCGTCCCGACAGATTCTAACGGATGAGTTTTACGGTCAAGTGCATGTACACCGATCGTAAATACTGACGTCCGGTGACATTTATATTTATCTACAGATTTCTTCGGCGATAACGAGAGGAATTAAGTGGAGTTTGTGTTGTACTCGGCGACCCACTTAAGCGCGATAAAACTTTCAGTCTCCCCATCCCTTCTTCAACACCGCGAAAGAGCTCAACGGCCAAATTGCCTTTGGAACCATAACCCGGAGAGCTATTTTACCTATTTGAAAGGATCGAAGAGAAAAAAAATCATTCGACGAGAAAAGCGATTGTAGAGAAAACTGTGTATTAATCGTCGATTTACAGTTGCGACATTTTATTTTTCTTCTTCTTTAATTTTTTCCCCTCGACTGGTCGACTCTCGCTAATTTCTTCCGTTACTTCGGATTCCGATTGTTTCTTCTTCTTCTTCTTCTTTTTCTTATTTTTTTCATCCTCCGCCGGTAA
Organism: Cryptus armator; assembly: GCA_963971235.1. NCBI lineage: Eukaryota > Metazoa > Arthropoda > Insecta > Hymenoptera > Ichneumonidae > Cryptus > Cryptus armator. The sequence continues at coordinate 11,112,569 of OZ020236.1, forward strand.
AGTCTCGATTATCGTGAGTTCCTCGTTCGCTATATCAGATTCCGATATCTTCTTCTTTTTCTTCTTCTTCTTTTCGATTAAAGATTCGTCAATATTTATTGCACGTTGCGCTTCGATGTTTTCGTTATTTTCCACAGCTTCCAATGTCTTCTTACGTTTTTTCTTCTGTTTTTTCTCCGATGTTTCGTCGGATGGTTCAACTGTTTTCTCCATTTCGTTTTCCGATTTACCGTTCGATTTATTATTTTTCCTCTTCTTCTTCGTCGGCGGTTCGTCTTTTTCGTCGTCGCCTTTGCCACTCGACACTTTAGTTTTGTCGTCGTGCGAACGCTTGGCGGCTATTATCTTGCGTTTGTATTCCGGCAATTCGACATCGAAGTTTCTCTCGAAAACCGCGACGAAGAATCCGTTGCTGAGATCGTCTTCGGGTCTCGAATACAGACAATTATCTTTGCATTTGTATTCTTTCGAACTGAAGTTTTTCCAATTGGTACCAAGCAGCTTTTTTACCGGCACGAGTTTGTAAGAGTCACCAATATCCCCGAGAATCTCATCCACAACCATTTCATTCTCTTCCGGATACATGGAACAAGTACTGTAAACTACGCGCTTCACCGTCGGAAAATTCAGAAGCGCATGACGCAGAAGGAGTACTTGAAACGATTGGAGACTTGTCAGCCGACCGGGCGCGCACTTCGCGTCCCCTTTTCCCAAAATTACGCGATCCAACATACCTGAGCAAATAAAGAGAACAATTAGAATTAATGATTCAACATAAAAATCGCGTAGAAATAGTATTGGCAGTCTAAATTATAACTATAACTTGTATAAAAAAAATGATTAAACGCTTCAAATTTGCCAATATCTATTGATTATACTTTTTCGAGTTCTGATAGCATTTTTGCTCCATTTTCCCTGTTCTCTTACCTGATCCGGAGCAACTTGGATCAACGAGAATGTACTCGACGTCGGGACACTTCTTCGCATCCAAAGTCATAGCATCCGCATGAATTGTCTTCACGCAATTCGCAGCATTCGTTTCTACTAATTTACAGAGAGTATGGTATCTTCGGAGGTCTCTCTCTACGGCGAAGATATTTCTGCGAAACAAAGTTGAAACTTAATTTTTGTCTTATGCCAACGATAAACATAGTTAATCCCACAAAAGAAATAATTTTTCGCAGGAATCTACATAAGGGAATTCCATTTTTTGGTACTTTTGTATCTTATTATAACTCTGTTGCAAAGGGATATAAATACTCGTATATTGAGTCGTCGTATAAATAAAGGCGAACGTACCCGGTATTGTTGATTATTGCAGCTAAATGCGTTGTTTTCATTCCGGGAGCTGCGCACATATCCAAGACGTTGGATCCCGGTGGGGCGTTTAATAGAAACGCTGGGAAACAACTCGCCTGAAATAAAAATCGTTTAGAATTGTCTATCGATGGTTTTTTATACGACTCAGCATCGGTTTATATATAAAAAAACATTTAAAAAGAAGTTTACCTTGTCCTGCAGAACAATTGCGCCGCATTTGTATCCTGGATGATCGTGAAACTGCGTTCCCGGTGGGAATGCAAATAATTCCGGTATATGAAAGTCCTGAACGAACGTAGAATCGGCCAATTTCGATAGAACTTTGAGAAAAGACGCGTAGTCGCGACTTTTCGGCAAAAGGGTCCAATCATCGTCCGTAAAAGATTTTATCGATTCATCGACGCTCTTGACCAGCGTATTTATACGAACGTATCTCGGCTTTCGAACTGAAATTACAAAAGTAAATTTTGTTTTCAGCTTCATCCTTTTTTTTTTTAAATTTTCGTTTCACAAACTCGTCACAATTTAATGCAAAATATTTGCGTCTTATACCTCGCAATGAAATGCGATCAATTTTTTACTTGTAAACTTTCGACCTTTTAATTTTGACTTAAAATTTTACACCGCTTTTCACGTCGCTAAACTACCGTGAAATCATAAAGTAAATAAACAAAAACAATACAATTGCGTTTGGGTAAAGCATTGCGTCGAATGAAAACTCAACGATTTTATGTATATATGTTTATTGCCGTTACGAAAGTATTATCGACTCGGTAACGTTACAAAGTATCAAAAGAGAAAAAAAAATCGTAAGAAAACGAAATGCCACATTGTTTTGTTGTAAGATTCTCGAGAAAATCGCGAGAACGCGTAGATTTTTTTCGGAGTATTCTAATCGGTTTTTCCATGCGATCGCTGATCGGAGGGATCATCTTCGTCGCCGCGATCGTCGTCATTTCCCTTAGGGTCGTCCGGTTCGGTAAGCGCTTTGTAGGCATAGCAGCCGATAATAACATTGACCGTTATCACGGCGGCCAATACCGATATGCAATTGGTCGTGAATCTGTCCGCGTCGTATTTCGTCACGATATGTCGTGCGCCGTAAAACGCGGCAAACGGCAGAGTAAACATAGCCGCGCTGTACAGGAACAGAGTTCCCATAACCGCGACGAGAGTCATTGCTTCCGCGACAGTTTTATTTTCCTCGGGTACACGACGATTTTTCGCAAAATAATTTTCTCTGTTCGCGGGTACAACGCGCGAGAGTAATCTCTTCAATCGCGTATTTCTTCTCGATTGTATGCGGTTGTTACGTATTATCAAAACCATGAAGATCCGAATTTTGGTTGTTTCCTCAGCGGAATCGTACGATAGCTCTACCTTGTCGTCTCTGGTGTTTTCACATCTGTAAGAATAACGAACGTTCGTTGAATTATAGTGACGATAATTATTTACCTTTAGCAACTAATGGCGCATCGGTGTCGAAGTTCGTCAAATTCTCGGATTCTTTGCGAAGTTGAGTTTCATAAGACAGAATGGTGAGTACGGGTTTAGCTTCGGATTGCAATGTGTTCTTTCCCCACAACAATTCCGTTATCAAGACTCTGGCGAGCCACGGATCGAGGCGCGGCTCTTTGACAAGGATTTCGCTCTTGCGAATCAGTTGATCCAGTTTTGGTCCATTTTGAATAGTCGTCAATGCCAAAGCATATGTCGCAGCGAGGTTCTAAATAACAACATATTCATTCGTATTTGTACGACAAAACGATTTTGCCGCGTAAATAGCTGCGATCTGCGATTAATCGGCAAACAAGAAATTTGACACGTGAAACATTACAGAGACGAAACGGATGATAAATTCTGGAAAAAACTTCGATAACAATGTATCGTCGTAAATTCATTTTGATTGACACGTTTTTTTAACATTTTTTTGCGTATAAGGAAACGTCTACGTAGTCACGTGGCGGGGATTACTCACGGGATGTTTCTTCTCGTAAATCAATTGTTTTATACTGGCTCCTTCCTCCTCGACTGTCTGAACCGTTTTCGCGGTGACCTTGTAGAGTCGCGGGACTCTCACAGAATGTACAAAACCGTTAGACATTATATCATAACTAATAAAATTTATCAATTTATCGGAGTCGACGATGCAACGAGAGTACAAACAAAATTCGTAGGTTAGATTGAACGCTTCGGGAGTTTCTCGCGCGGTGTATCTGTATCGATACGCCTCGCCGTTGCTACTACACGGCAAGCTGTGCGAGAGATCGAGGTACTTCGCTGCACGAATATTGAACCGCGTAACGAAACTTCCAACGAGAACCAATGATCGACGCGTCTTACTGGCAAAGATACTGGTTTTCCGGTACCCGATTGGATACTGAAATTAATCGTAAAACTTGTGGACGATACGGTTTTTTTGGCATTTGCACAAAAATCATTATTATTTCAATTTAACTCAGTTTATTCATTATTTTCTTGTATTTATCGAAAGCTAAGAAAATTATTGCGCTGTACATGACGAGTAATATTGGCGTGTTGTGTATATGTGCATCGCCATTCAAATAACAATCAAAACAAAACAAATATCTTCGATGACAATGTATAGTTCGTTATAATGGAATAACAGTTGTATAGATTTTCTATTCAATATCAATAACGATAATAGGATAGGTCTAAGAGTCGTGCCAGACGACCTCGAAAAATCCGTTGAGAATGTTCGAAGAATGTACTTGTTACTTTAAACGTAGCGTGTGTTACAGAAAAACAAAATGGAAAATATCGTTACTGTACATACGGAAGACGAACATTGGGTTTGTCTAGATAATGAAATGTTCTAACGGTGTAGTTTGCACGGTGCGGATTGTTTGTACGTGTACCGGACAAATTGTGTTTTCGTTCGTAAAATACGAGGCTAAGAAAAAATAATACCGGACTCCATGGTTTGTCGAGAATTGTGCGTTCATCAATATACGTTATTCGTATTTACAATATTACGAACGTATTAAATGTACGTATTGTCCATTGTCAGATCTATATACATCGCTAATAATTCGGAAAAGCTATAAAAAAATATATATTTGTAGTTATTTCCGTTAAAAAAAAATGCATTCACAAAAAAAAAAAATATGAAATATTCTTGAACGGATGAGGTTTGAGTGGTCTCCCGTTTTTTTTTTTCCTTTTTTCACAATTCTGGCACGCAATTCGCTCGATACGTATTTAATTCGCTCGATTATGCAAAGTTATTTTTGTACGCGGCGGTCATTTGCTCGAGGAATATAAATGTTAGAACTGTGTGAGGTCCCAGTCGCGCGTAATACGGGAAGAATCCTTTCCACAACGCGAATGGTCCTTCGTTTCGTACAACTTTGCCGAGTACGTCGAACGCACCCTTGTACTCCGGTTTGCCGTCGATCGTCTTCATGTTTTGTATCCTGCGAAAAAAAAAATTCAATTTCATTCGAAAATAAACGCGATCGCCCCTCGTGGGTCCAAAGTACGGATTTCATTGCCGACCCCCACGGCTATTCGTTTATATTTTCAGCAATGTGAAAAACACGTTGCACAACCGGAAGTCGAATTAGTTTCGCGGCTCGCAACGAAAGTAGAACCAATTGTGGACACGATCGAGTTACCTTGTTTTTGCGATATCTACCGGCATCGAAGCCGCGGTTGTTATTAAACCGGATATCATTGAGCTGACGAAATGGAGCATTATATTCTCTTCGAAATATCCTGAAAAAAAAACAATTCATAGTTCACGTTTGTTGGTCCATTGATTATTTGTTCTTTTTTTTTTTAATTTATCGAATAAATCGTTGCCTTACCTGTGTCAAGTAATGCTTGTTTGGCTTGAGAATAAGACGCTAATTGCGCGGCATTGACGACCATAGCTCTTCCCATTGTTGGAATTGCTCCTCGCCACAAGGTAAATAATCCTTCTTCTCTCGTTATACGGAATAACGCGTCGAACACATTTTTGTACATACGTCTCTCGTCTGAAAATCAATGATAATGATAATTAATGATTTTTAAACATTTTCCGTCTGGATAAGTGGAATGTATATAATAATAATAGGATTTTCTCACTGAGCGGTAATCTGCCATCGGCGGTCATTCTGATGAGAGCAACTTCCGCGGGTGTTCCCACGAAAGCTCCGATGCATCCGGCGGTCATACCGAGTCCAGCTTTCACGAAAAAATTCGGTTGTCCATTTTTTCTGTAAAATAAAATTTTTATAAACGGTAAAATTTAAAAATTAAATTTCTATAAACGAAAAAAAGAAAAAAAATTAAATTTCTATAAATGAAAAAAAGAAAAAAAATGAAATTTTTATAAACAAAAAAAAGAAAAAAATGAAATTTTTATAAACAAAAAAAAGAAAAAAATGAAATTTTTATAAACGAAAAAAATTAGAAAATGTAATTTTTGTAAACAAAAAAGAGAAAAAACATCAAATTTTTTATTGTATTTCTTAAAAAAATGTGGATACTCACGAAGCAATTTCGAATAACCATGTATAAATGCCAAGTCTTGTTGTCGTGTAGGTAGCTTGTCTCATCAATCCGGCGGAGAGTCCGGAGTACATGGCCAATAGGCCTTCATTTTTTAATATAGATGATACTACGCCAACGGTAGACGTCTTTGTGCCGCTCAATTGCATGCGATTTTTTATTAAATCCAACGGCTGTACGAAACACGTCGCCGCCATTCTGCAAAATTGTTTAAACAATAATAAACCAAAGTGAATTATCGATGAATAAAAATATTTTCCAATTAATAATAATAATAATAATAATAATAATAATAATAATAATAATAATAAATGATAAAAAATGATAAAAAATGATGCAATCAGCAATCGAGTCAATATTAGGTAAACAGAATTGTTGGAATTTTACGTAGATTACGAATAACAAAAAGCGAATAATAAATGATAAAAAATGATAAAAAATTATGCAATAAGTAATCGAGTCAATATTAGGGGAACAAAATTGTCGCAATTTACGTAAAATTCCGACAATACGAAAACACCGGAGTTTTGTAAACGATGAGAAAAACAAAAGAAAAACCTACCCTGAAGTGCCGCCAATGAGGAATTTTATGCCGTTCGGCACAGTGGGTGCGGGTTTTTCGTTGGACATTGTAATAGTCTTTGATTAATTTTGCTTGTATTAAATATATAAGATAAAAAGGAAAGTTCTAATAATATCGATGAAGTGTATCGCTCGCGTGGTTAAAAGGCAGCGCGCAGAACTACGAAATCGAAAGAACTACCAGTTTAGCCCGACCACCTGACGACAGGGAGATCGAGAATTGTTCTACTTTGGGCGACCTCCGACAATGGCCTTCGGTCTTGTGACTGGCTGTCGGGTCGAGCAGTGTCAAGAGATAATACTGGCTGGCTACTGGCTCTTGGGGGAGCTACCGGACTTCGAGCGCCACTCGCACCGATAATCGATGTGTGGGTGCTAAACACGATGACATATTTACATATACGTGTTTCGTAAGCGAACGAGGAGCGAGAGCAGCAGCACCTCTGGACCTGAACGGTGCAACGAAAGAAACGCCGAGTCGATACTAAAAGAGTGAACATCGTTCGTTATGCGTCTTCGACAATAGTTCGCAACAGTTCGTTCGCGCAGTGATCAGTGTCCTACTAATGTACTGTCATTAATATTTACTACCATCAATGTAAGTTAATCAAACGGTCCCTCGCATGTTGTTTGTTTCGATACCCGAATTCGCATTCTTTGATTCTTTGATCTAAACTTCGACCATATTCCAATATATCCCCGCGAAATATCGAATCACTGAGATGTTGTGTTGTTTTTAACCTAAAAGAAAATCGATCGGAATTTATTTACCTTTACCTGTTCTATTTTATTCGTGGTGCTTTGTTTGCGTGAAAAAGTAAGTTGTCTGTCGACAGAAGCTTGAAATATGACGGGTCCAGCGACGACGTCGACCGCCGACGCCAACGTCACTTCGACAACGGAAAAAACGTCCAACAATCCGTTGGAACAATTCGTTCTTTTGGCGAAAACGGCGAAAGGCGCCGCGGCACTCGAGTTGATAAAACAAGCCATAGAGACGCCGGGCGTTCACGTGTTCGGTGAATTGTTGGATATGCCAAATATAAAAGAATTGGAAAACGGTCCGCACGCCGTTTACTGGAATACGTTGAATTTGTTTGCGTACGGCACATATAGACAGTACTTGGGAAACAAAGAGAAATTCTTGGATCTGACGCCAACGCAAAAGAAAAAGTTGCAGCATCTGACGATCGTGACACTGGCGGAGAAAACCAAATGCATACCTTACGCGATACTTTTGGAAGAACTGGACGTTAAGAATGTCAGAGATTTGGAGGATCTCATTATAGAAGCCGTTTATGCCGATATTATTCAAGGAAAATTGGATCAAAAAAATTCTCAACTAGAAGTCGATTACACTGGTTTGGGACGCGACGTGACCCCTGCAGATGCGCGTGCGGTTGCCGAAACTTTAGCCGCTTGGGGAGAAACATGTGATGCAGTTTTAGCGTGCATTGAGCACCAAGTCATTAGAGCCAATAATGAAAAACAAAAAGCCACAAGTCACAAGGAAAAAATACAGCAAGACGTAAGAGTTAATGTATAATAACTTTTTTAATCAACGGTTCAGCTTTTCGTTGGACAAATAAAAAATGATTGACAATTTTTTCATTTGGATGAGTGAGAAAACGAAAAAAAAGTTCTTCCAAAATATGATAGTTGAAAAACGATCAATTTATCAAAGTTTAATAAAAATAAGAACGATTTTTTGAATGATATATTCTAAACGATTTTTCTTTATTTCACGTAGCAAAGTTTAAAAGTAATTTTTCAGATAGATTTGAATTTTTTTTTGTTTTTTATGCTTCTTTTACCTTACTGTTTTGTTTTTTTTTTTTTACAAATATTCGTGGAATGATTACGAGATTATGAGATTTAACGGTGTGTTTTTAATCTGTTAAAGATCGCGAATATCAAGAAAGCATTTCTCGCACAAGCTGCCGGTGGCGGTGTTCAAGAGGCCGATGCCGCGGGTGGCGGTACAAGTGCTGGAGGTAGCGAATCCGGTAGAGAAGCTCTGCCGGTACCACCGGATCCGAAGAAGAAACAACAAAAGGGCAAAGGTATTAGAGGCAGTGGTAAGTTTTGGAAGACCTAAATTATAAAGTTGTTGGTTAATGTATAACACGAGAAATTAATGTTTTCTGCATCCGGCCTCAATCAATCGCGGCGCTCATTGATTCCGTAATTTAATTTATCCAAACTTCACCGGGTAAATTGATTTGTTTCGAAATTAATTTTTGGCTCTTAGTCAAATGGATCGAGAAACTGCATTTGCATCGTATGCAAAGCGTGTTACAAAAAGGATTGTTTTTTTTTTCTTCTTTTTCATTATTCAATCTTAAGACCGAAGCATCCATCGCTTCGAACGACATTAACATGATAGCAAAAAAAAAAAGACGGAAAGTTCAGGAAGATTTTTGTACCTGGCGCGGGTCGCTGTTCTCATTTCTTGTCGAGTATAATTATATATTACGAGAGAAGATATGTCTGTTAAAAAAAAAAAAAAAAAAAAAAAAAACTATAAATATATATATATTTGCGGGACTTTTCAAGGTCCGATAAAGATTACAGCCTCGTGCTGCTGCTGCGTTCTTGCAATTTATCGTCAACTTGTAAACGCGTGTGCCGCGTATAAAAGAAGCGAAACAAAAATAATACGTTTCGATTCTTCGGCAATAACTGAGTCTCCAATGATTTTCGCAAACTAAAAATTAGCCTGATTAACGAAGAAAACAACGCGATTCGATTCCAGTACACGCTACGAACGTTAGACTGTTGATTTAGTTAGTATACGAAAATGTTAGCCTATCCGAGGAGCGTTGTAACTGCTGAATGGAATAAAAAAAAAGAAGTAATTTATTTTAGTGAAAATTTTTCTTTCTCTGGACCCTCAACGCCTTATCCTTGTGTCCAGCAAATTTCTGGGTTTTTCAGAGGGTGTGTCTGTAGAATTTTGGACTGTAACATAATGTAAGGATCTTCTACTCATATATTAAAAAAAAAAAAAAATGTCGATAAGGAAGGTTCGCTGATGGGATTGGCTAGAAGTATAACTCAATGTTACTTTTTCTTTAGACAAATGTTGGAGTGGAAATTTGTAGAATAGTTTTTTTGGTGATGTATTATGCAATTTTGATTTTATTTTTCCATCGAATTGATTGATTAACAAACTACAAATTATACGACTAATGGGGATTTTCAGGATCTTCTACTAATCCGCTGACACTGACTCTGAACTGATCAATCGAAGAAATTGGGAAGATTCAAGCGCAACTTAAGCAAAGCGTTACATCGGTATTGAGGTCTTTGGATTATCCACGATGTTGTACCATGCGCAACGTCTCTTCCATCATTTTTGTATGTTCTGAAATAATAATAAATCTCATGTTTTCAATAACTCGATTCGATTTGACAAATATAATTTCCAATATCTCTCTATATATATAAAAAGATTTCGCCGATGTCACCGCCGCCGCCGAGGTACAAAAATCGAGGGAGGCAGCCGCGGTGGTCGGCGGCGGAGGAAGAAGCAAAAAATATTTAAATCCCAAAAAGGGCCTTAACTCAAAATATTCCAAGTCCCTAGAAGGGCCTTAACTCAAAATATTCAACGTCCCCAAGGGGTTCTTGACTCGAAATATTTTAAGGTAGTTATCGCGCGGTATCGATTTTTTTGAGATATTGTTCAATTGTTGTGTACAGTTCAAGCTCCGTATTCTTAAGTCGACAGGACCGGATCCGTTCCCTTTTCTGTATTTCCCCTATCGTCCCTACTCCCGGTCAGTTGCTGCGAATAGGGGTAGCGAGGGGTATACGAAGCCACCGTATGTACAAAGCCACCTTGTACCTGCTGCGCGTGCGCAGTTTACATTTTACGAAATAGGCTCCGCTTGGAGTGAGGCAAACGGACTCAGGGAAAATACAGTTAAGGGAACTCGTTATCATGGTAACGCGTTAAAATAAAGGTTCGGTAAAGTTAAGGAGAGTTAAGAATACGGAGCTTGGACTGAATTCATTATTTAATGCGTCTTCAATACACGTCTGAAGTTGCAGCACGATTTACCACCCAGAGAAAAACCAGTGAAAAAAATTATTTAAAAAAGTCTTTATTCTCGGCATTCCCTATCAAACAATATGGTGGATTACATTTTCTATCACCGTGACGTATCCTTCTTACCATTTTTAGTTTCACGAAATTTGGAAACAATCGACCACGTACTTTGAAAAATTCAATTTTGCAATGATTAGTTAATAAAATTTTTTAATTATTATTATGCAAAATCGATAAATTCATCACCTCCAATATGCTTGATTTTTTTCAGATTTTCAGACCACTGAGAACTTTTTGCAATTCCCTCTTATTTCTCTGAAACTTATGTGAAGTCAGACTGTTCGCGCGATAACTACCTTAAGTCCCCAAAACGGGGGTTAGTTCGAAATATTCTAAGTCCCTCTAAGGGGTACTAAGAAAAAATTGAACAGCGAGCGCGCGCGCAATTGGTATAAGAGATTAATCGGTGAAACGGGAGTGGAAGCGCATATGCGGACGATACTCCCGCCTGCCGTTCGCGTAGATTTAAAATTTATTCGTAACGACAAATTAATCGAAATGTCGATATCGCATAACCTATTGTTGCTATTCAATTATCGCTGCAATTCAATCGTTCGTACTAATTGGATGTCTCACGGGACTTACGGATGAGGAAAAAAAAAAAAATATTCGTCGATTGGGATCATTGTTGTTTATTTTATTAAGATCCTCTCGGAGATTCTCAAGATACATCACAATGCCTCGTTATATTTCTCAGGCTTTACACGTATGTATTTAAAATATCGTTGCGTCATAACATTCCACTTATACATTGTTTTTTTTTTGTTTGACATTGGTTTGCATTGCATTTTAAAACGTCTGTTCTTTCGAGACACGTGTCTCGTACGGGATTCATCGGACGATCGATACGATGAATTAATTAAAACATCGGTCATATGACAATTCGTCGATTCATGAGCTTCGTGAACTTTCAAAGTCTGATTACACAGTTCTATTAATTACTTTTGTTAATAATCAACAAATTCAAATAGTTCGTTCACTTCGTGCTAATTTTTTTCATATATATATCATATCACTTTCTCCTATTTACATCTTAACCTTAAAATCTCTCACGCCGTAGTGGCAAATTTTTCCGATCATAATTTGTTAGCTCTCCGGATTTTCATATAATTTTCATTGTTCGAAAGGAATGTCGTATCTACTCGGTAAAAGTCGAAGGTGTGTGTCTGTTAGGTTATAAGGCTATCGAAATCGATGCCGGTCTGTCTATCGGATTTCTTATTTTTACGCGTTATATTTTTTGTAAAGTCGTATTTAATCCATTAACCTTTCCCGCGCGAGAAATTCTTTGGCCGGGAAGAAACTTTGTCGTCTACTTTTTTTTTCTTAGAAAACTATTACGGATGTTTACAATGAAATATTATACCGCGCGCCGTGGAAGTAATTATTCCGTTATGAATTTTGTGACACTCGACCCGTTGTCGCGTAAACGATGATTTTGAAATTTGGAACTAACGATATTTATAAGTCGACGCTCAGCGCTGGCTTCGTACACAAAGGGCTAATGCCCTCAATTATCCTAATATACACGCATATATATACAAATATATATTATAAAGTGTATATATTTGCGTATATGGAAATATCTATTAAATATATTGCGAAGACGATCGCTTCGATATGCCGGACAGTTAATCCGGCGTCAATGATAGCTTCGATGCCGTTAGATCGAAATTATAAAACTAATGACTCAAAATGACTCGCGTGCGCAAGTTTTCCTTCGTCGTACCGCAATTCCTATAGCCTGCAGAGATAATTATCAAATAAATCAAAACTTACGATTATAAACTGCGTTTCACGACTAAAACGTTGACTTGTTTGTCGCAGTTTCGTACGCATTTTATCTTTTTCGTACTTCAATTAAATTACCTATAAGTAATTCGAAAAAAATCGAATCTGATTCAGAATTTTTTTTTGTTGTATATACAGTATTATCTTTTTGCTTTTTCACAGAAAGGCTAAATAAAATAAATTTTTACAAAAGCGTTCCGATATTTTGTATACTATTAATATATGACGGTCCACGTGTGCCCCCCGAGGATATAAGTATATGTACGTAACGATGTATATTTGGCCACCATATCTACGTATATCAGTTTTTTCGTAACAACTTCGTCTATCGCTAATTCTATATTTTTATTTTTTCGTTTGTTTCCATCACTTAAAAATCGTAATATTTACATGTAACATTGATTATTTAATGAGCATTGTGATTATAATCATTGTTAACTTTAATAGTAGAGCAACCGAATTGTGTACCGAAGAAAGGTATAAAACGCGTGTCGCGAATTTGATGTGTAGCGCAATAAAGAAGATGTATAGGGATCATAATCACAGAGTCGTTCGGACTTTATTGTTTTCAACTCTTCGCGTATCGTGGTGTTCACTTCGAAAATTATCATAACGGCCAGTATCACGACCGAGAGAACGAATTTATTGTATTAATACGTACGAAAAATGTGAAAACAAAAACTTAACCTCCAATCGCGATCTCCCGTCACATTCCGTTTGGTATTTGTTTCTGTATCGCTAAATATATATTTTGAAGCACATCTTTTGTATACGCGAAATCCGCACGCAAAGAGTTTTAAAAAAATCGATCGTACCTACTATTCGTCTCGTTTTGTTGTATTCCGATGTGAAAGAAATTTTTTGTCGAAAGATAGTCTTTCGTGCGCCGCGGCCGCTCTTTATGTTCGGCTAAATGCGGCGGCGCGCAACATGCCGGTGCGCACGGGTGGAGATCGTAATTCTCGAAATTTTTATAGTCACGAGCGTAGTGTTCCGGCATAACGAGAGATAACACACAAAATTTCAACATTGCACGCGGGCCGTCACCCGTCCAAAGTATTCGTTTGGTTTCACGTAGACAAACGTGATGACTGCACTTATTTTATTTATGGTTCTACAACCCTGTAAGACTATTACATATATTGAATCCATATAGGACATTACATTACATTGATCCTCGGTCAGAATTTTTTGTTCCCCCCTTATCCGTTTAAGTAATCGCCGTTCTTTCGCCGGCATTCCATAAAACAATTTATAATAGATTAGTACTCGTTTTTTACTTTTTGTTCTTTTTTGCTGCATTACAATTTCTCATTGTCACCGTAATCGATGCATCCTCGATGTATCGTGATAGTTTTTTCATCCGTGTATACTGTATTTCGCGATGTATTCGCATAAAGCTCACCATCGAACAACCATTAATATTATTAATTAATAACAGCCAACTCGTCGAGTTTTTTCGTCTTAATAGTAATCACGTAAAAAATTCTCATGGATTCAAAGCCCACATCGCGACATAGTCGATATAACATATTTTTTTTTATATATATGTATATATGCACGATGATATATGTAATGTTAATTTTATCTACTCAACGAATCGTTGAAAATTATTTATAGCAATTTATACGTAATTTTTTTTTTTTTTTAAATACATGCATATGATACATAACATTATGTTCAGCCATTGTGAAAACATTTTTCACATTTTTGACGTATCATTCTGCAGCTTAAACGTTACAACTTCCATCGGGGCAATTATCGAATGGTCGCGATAAAATTCCTTGCTTTCCGAGTTTCTTATAATTAATGATATACATTTTTTTTTTCAATGAGTTATTATTTAATTCTCTTGTTTTATGTACATTATAATTATTCTTCTACAATTCGTTAAATCTTTGAAACATTGTTCTCGATTGGCAATTGGGTAACAGACTCGATGTTCCCAACAATTATTGCAAATGCAACTTCGATCGAATTCGAAGACATCTGCTTAAAAAAACAAAAGCAATCGAACGATTTACGAACGTTTATTTTTCTCTCTTACGGAGATTCAGATGTTTCCGACGCGATAATTGATGGATTATTTTTAACTACTTTAACTCAGTCTTTGAAAATTATATTCGAAAAAAAAAAAAAAAACCGATTTTTTTTTTTCAAAAAAATAAGATTCGAATAATTAAAAAAATGAATGCTTTTCCGTCGCGAGTCGACGAACAGTCGGATAATCCGCGATATTTCTTTCCTTCGCTCCAAATTAATACCTAACGCAGTGTTTGTCTATATAGTTGTCGAATATATTGAATTTACACGGTTACAGGTTTTTTCGAAATTGGTTTGAGATCCGCTTGACGAATCGCTGTGTCTAAGTTGATATTTTTTCGCTATAAAGGGACGTCATTCTGATTAACGGGTCCATTCGTTATTTTACCGATACCGGGTCCTCTCGATGATATTAAATTTTCGTCTGTTATCTTCTCCTTTATCACCGGCGACGTTACGGCACTCGACTCTTTTCCATTATTGTTCAATAGCGTTTGCGTCTCGCGAGTCATCACCGCCGGCGTAATTTTCCCATTTTTTTGGTCCTTCAGTTCCATTTCGTACTCTGCATCGACAAAAGTATATTTATTTTTTTCTCACTATCCTACATTATCATAAATTTTCGTTATTACTTATCAAATTATACTTACGTTCGCTTTGCGTCGAACAGTCTATCGTAGTGATAACGTGTTTTTTAACAGCTTTGTTCTGATCGCAAGTTGCTGCTGTGAGAGTTACAGGAGCCAACATACTGGATTGGTTGGTCGCGGTAACCACAGAGCCTTTCGTCGTGTTGTATCGGTTTTGCATCATCATATTCGGTCGCACGTTTCTCTCGGGATGAATCAATATAATGTACAACTGCAATGAAAAAAAAAAAAAAAAAAGAAAAAACATCGTTTGTCGTCGAAATTATTTCGATCAATTAATTTACTTGTTTTTTACTTCAAACATTTTTTTTATTTTTATTTTTTTTCGATAATAATTCGTACCTTGGGACTGAAGAGACAAGCTATCGTAACGGAAGCCGAGAGGCTTATCGTGACGGACATCGAGGTGATTCTGAGCGCAACGTGACTACCGGTCGCAAAATACAACGGTACGAAAGCCAACCAAATGACGCAAGTCGTGTACATCGTGAAACCTGTAAGACGGATAAAAAAAAAGAACCATTTACTTTGATCGTTCGGCACGCGTTTGTATGCGGAGACTCTGTTCCCTTCGTTATCCGTAAATTTCGAAGTTTCGTTCGAGTTATGCAGACGATAACTAAACGCCATCGGATGTTGAAATTCGATCGGTTTGTTTGCGAGCTTTCGATAACGGATAATGAGGAGGAAACAACGTCCGCGCGGTAACCCGATCGATATTTCATTTGTCTCGACGTACAAGCGAACTCTCTACGTACCAATATGTTTGCTTTCGTTGAATGCTTCCGGTATTTTGCGAGTCAAAACCGCGTACACGGTACACACGACGATAAGTATAATCGGGTAGGTAAACGCTATCATATAACTCGCGTCTATATAGCTGTTGCACACAAGAAGATTGTCTTCGCGAGTCGGATAATGATGCATTGCTTTTGCCGGATCGATAACCATCCAAACGATGTTGATGAGTATCTGTACGGCGACGAGCATTCCGCATATTATTAACTGCGAACGCGGCGATATGAACGATGGTCTCTTTGCGCTGCGCTTTCCCGCGTTGAAGATTCTCGATATACGATTTGTCTTCGTCAAAAGTGCGGCGTACACCACCGTGAAGCAAAAACCTGCGGAGAATCTAAACAAAATTTTTCATTACTTTTTTTTTAGGATAAAATCCTTTTTATTAGAATAGAGTATCAAACGGTTGGAAAAAATGGACTAAAATTACGTTATCTTCTTGTTTTCTTCTTTAATCCCTCACGTAACAACAATGCGCAAGAGCGTAAAATAAATCTTTTCAAACCGTCGAAAAAACAAGAGTTCAACGTAATTTTACAATTTTTTTTAGAATTTTTTCGCGTTTTTTTATAGTTAAACGAGACAATTGGAGGTGACGACTGGTCGAAAAAATTGGACGGATATTTACGTCCGCCGAACGCGAGGGGTTAAATGGATAATTGTTTGCTGTTACATTTCCAAGGTATTGATTCCTTACCAACTTTTCCGCTTTTGATTAAATTTACACTTAAATTGGTATAAATTTAATGTATAATTATGATGAAAGATTAATATACCAATTATAATAAAAATTAATATTAATGAATATCATACGTAATTATATTATATATTGAAAACCGTGGAGACTCTTATAATATACTATTCATAATATACTGTAATTTCACTGTAAATAATCTACGAGTTTACGTATAAAAACTCAGTATCAGCAAATTCAATTTTTTACAAATTTTACAGTGTATTCAGCGATTTTAATAATCGAACGTTAGTAATTTATACAACACTACAGAAAACGTGAAAAAAAAGTTCAAGCGGATATAGCGATAAACGGGTTTATAGAAGAAAGAAGAAAAAAAAACCATTTTATTCCAAAAGACAAAATGCGGATATCCCGCTAATCCCGCGGAAGCAGACACGACGATATGAGAATTTGCGAAGTACCGTAGAGTCGGAGATTTGAGAAATACATATGTGACAGAAGCCGTGCAGAATTATTAAACTACAGAAGGATTATTAAAAACGTGGAAAGGTCCGCGAGCCTTCCGCATGAAACAATGAATACCCCGAGCGACTCCGCAGCCCTTAGCATACTTAACGTCCAACCGTCGAGTTTGCCAGTCGTACCAAAACCTTTTATGCATTAATTAGACGATAGACGGCCAGCGAAACTTGGATACCAATTTTATTAATGAGATACCGCGGGATTATGTTTACGAAGGCATTTAACCGGATTTATATGTAGATGTTGAACTTTTACCTCTGCATACTGCAAACGATGTCATTCGGTCTCAGTACCAATGCGAACGTAACGAGATAACAGAGAAGTATTCCAGTCAAAAGTATGTAAGACAATTCTCGTCCTGATGCTCTCACAATTGGTGTATCGTTGTGCTTTAGAAATACACCGCCGACAAGCAATGTTATCTGAAACAAAGAGAAGCGATATAAAGGTTAACTTTGTTCCATTTGTCTGATATATCAAAGCGGGAAACAAAGCTATTTTTCTACGCTCGCCACTGGCGACACTTGACTCGTACGTTCTTCCGTTTTCTCTCTTAGACGAGACAAGAAAATCGCTCGCGGAATACTGAAATGTATGTACATTCGCATACGTAAATATATATATATAAAATAAAATATATATCTTACAAGAATTCCAGTAAACGAGAAAGACATTGCGCCGATCGCCCAGCCGCTCTCCGGTCTCAGAAATTCCTCGGGAATCTCGCGACAGTCAGAATGCGTTTCATCGGGTACCGTCCCTTGCGGGCAAAGCACGCATTGTTTTTCATCGGTCCAATGTCGTATCTGAAATTGGATTATTCCGAAGTACAGTACTAATCTTCCTTTACGAATATCGCGTTTATAATTTTTTTATTTTTATTTTTTTCATTTATAAATTACAGATCGCAAAACTCTTTTAATCGAGAAACCTATTTTATTTTCTCGATGTTTTACCGCGATGCGAGTCATTTTTTTTTTTTTTTTTCTATTTTTTATAGATTCAATAATTTGTCTATGAAACTCAAGAAAAAAAAGTTTTCGCGAAATGTTAATTCGATGGGACGGGTTTTGAATATCATCGTGAGATACATTGTTAATTAATGCAAATTGTTTCGAAGTAAATGTTTTATAATTTCGTTAATTCTGCGACTCTGAGAATTTGCATTGGAAACGACGGGCAAAGCAACAGTTTTGTGTGTAAAGCGCAAGGTAAATATTGCGGAGGTAAATATACATATGCGCCAAGATACACGCGAATACCTGATACTGGGTGCAGTTGAAACAGTGCCAGCAGCAGCTCTCACCCTCGACATATTTCTTCGCTTGGCCCATCTCGCACGGTAACGAGCAAACGCTCTCAGGAGGTTCCGGATGCCCCAAGCGAAATTGGATCTCTGAAAACGGAGCGAATTTCGAGAATCGCTATTGCGAACAAGGAACAGCCGAGGACAGCGAACTGCATTATTAAACGATAGAACACACGTAGATCAACGGGGTGAGCTTTGGACTCCGTTTGTTTACGACTGACATAATTGAAATTGGATCCGGACGTTGCGAGAGAATTAATGCAAATTGCCACGTCGTCCATAATATTTTTTAGATTAATAATCACCTGACATGTTTAGACGCAACTCGCCCTCGAGATATTTTCCGACTCGTATCCACTTGTATTTACCCGGCGATACCTGTTTGAAGTGTATTATGTTGTATCTCGCAGGACCGTCGCCGTTTTTATCGAAATGAAAGACATCGCCGCTTAAACCTTCGATCAGAATAATAATATAATAATAAACAAGATTTTTCATTATTTTTCTTCGTAACTTTAGCTTTCGTTTGATTTTCAAAAAATCGACATTTCTTCCTCATTTTGTTTTTAACGTCGTTTACATAGCTTCATCTGTGAAGAAGTTAAGACCTTAAAAACAAAATGCCGAAGCGACGTGCAAAAAAAAAAAACAGTTTATATAAAAAATGTCATGCTATCCTCACCCTTGAATTCGACATTCCGCAGATAGTTCAAAAGCTCAGTGCCTTTCGTGGGTTTCATAGCGTCGCAGAGTCCCGGATTACCACGGCACAGGTTTTTGTGCATTTCGCTAAAAAAAAAAAAAAAAAAAAAAAAAAAAACACGAGTTTTACAAGTTTATTTTATCTCAAATTGTATAAACTCTACCCGTACGAAAAATCCATCGTTAAATTTGTGGTTTTTTTTTTTTTTCATTTTTATTCCGTACCGAAATGCATATGCGAAGGCGAGTACAGCGTCGGAAACGAACTGCAACTGATCCTCGAAAGCGGTATTTTGTTTCGTGAGTTTTTCTGTAGTCGTACATTCCTCCGTATAATTATTGTACGGTGTCTGCGATGAGTTGGGATAACGACACTTGAAGTGATCCTCCCAAAATTCTGGAATCGACATTGCGATTGTTACGCGTAAATTTAAAGCTCCATTGTCGATATATGTCGATTTGTGTACTTATATACGTAATCCATGAATCATGTTGTATATAACCATTCGAGTCATCTACCGGCTATACATAGTTATATATCCGCAATGGTTCGAACGCGGGAACTCGCAAAAGTGTTCGCGACTCGATTTAGCGATAAAGTTATTCAATCTCCCGGAAGCCGTTCGACAATAGCCGAATGTCGGCGATTTGGAAAATCGAATAATCCGATTATTTCATTTGTTCTCGCCGTTTAGATTTTATCTTCGATTGTATTCACGCGCGGATGAACCGTACAGCTATAACGAACGAGAGAGCGGTATAAATCGTATTTTTCGTATGGCGTACAGGTGCAATCGACGTTATATTTTGATATATAATACGGTATTTCTTGTCGATTTGGCAAAATAAATTTCTCACCGATTTTCCGTTGAGATTATTCGTTTGGGATGTGTCGATGACTTATTGTCGTAAGGCCATGGAGACTGCGTAGAAACATCGGATCGATGTATCGATATGTTTCGAGAATAAATGAAGGGATGAATCCGTACGAAAAGGTGGAAATATTCCACGCAACAACGGATTAATCGAAAGCCAAAAAATTCGAAATTCTATAGATATCGAGCGAATACGTCAAAGCGAAGACCCAGAGCTCGTTATAAAGTTTATTCATTGTTCGAAAAATCTGATTCGTCATTGTTAAATTAATTCCGTGTAAAATACGGATTTCGCGTACTGTGTTGTATGTTTTTTTTTTTTTTTCAAACCTCAAATCCTCTCGACATGCATCGAGCGATATATTTACAACTCGGCAACGTATAATTCCGTTTGCCAATTGCCGTCACGTTGACGAGCGAAGAAGAAAAATTCTCCGTAACTTTCTCACTGTCGGCGGTCGACACGCGCCCGACCGTTGCGAAGTTGAAATGTGTTTTAGTTGCGGTTGCATTGTAGTTGACAAATTCATTGTCGCCGCACGCGAGACACTCCACGTAGGTTCGCCTCAAATTATTTTAACGTGACGAATGTTGATCACTATAACGTGTCAACGATAAGCGGGTCGCGTCGATAATTGCGCTCAATTTGTTTCAGTCCCGCAATCCGCACCGCCCAATTCCGTTACTCTCGTTTTCTGCGACTATGGTAAGCACTGCTGCGCCAGCTGTCGCGTCGTTGCCCCAGATTTCTCCTCGACACAGGACGAGCGCGAAATTTACTTACAGTGAAATCCCACGAGTGGTTTGCGATAGGGACGGAAAATGCAGGGGGGAAAGGGCGGGGGGAAGCGGTCGTCCGCCAGAATTCGGGTGTTCACTGTATAAATTCCATGACGCGTCCATAATCCGGTGATTGAATTTTTATCGTATTTTAATCGTCGCTGGTTTGAATTTTTATAGTTGAAACAATATCCGATATAATATCGTCGGATCGTTCGCGAAAAAGTTCACTTCCGCGTCCCCTCGACCCCGGAAGCTCGCGAGTGTCCCGACCAATCGACACAGACACTTCGATAGAGCGTACGAACGAGTATATGCCGTCGATACATCGGCGGTACTGTTTTATTAAAAATCGCGCAAAGTGCATTTCCCAATTTTTTTTTTTTTTTTTTTTTTTTTTTTTTCGCTCACCCTCGTCGTTTATCTTTGTCATCATTGTATCCGTTAGTCATCGCTTTCCCCTCGATATATTACTTAGGCAGTTTATGTTTTCATATAACTATAGGGTCTGTTGGTTTGGACCCTTTAACCCATTTACCAATATAGACTCTTCGCCTCCCACTTCTCTTCTCCGGTTGGTATTATCGAAAAATATTGACTCACCTACGAACCAGGGGTTTCTTCTATTATTCTCGACGGTCAAGTTGAGAAAATAATCCTCGAATCCCTCCACCGGGTTTGCTTGCGGCTGCACCGACAGGGTACCCTCCATTTCCGGTTCGTTTCCATCACTAACCAAACTACGGGCGCTCCAACCATCGCTACCGATCCAAGAGAATGCACCTGTCGCGTTGCATCGCCTGACAGCCCTCATAACTCCCGCTACCTCTTGATCCGATGCAAATATTATACATCCTGAAAATAGTACGAGAATTCAGTATCGCGGTAGTGAATTCATATGTTCAAAACTACAACTTGTAGTTACCATGCCGAATTACGACGCAATTCGCTCGTACGTTTAGGTATCATAGAGAGTATGATGTCCAGTCATAAATATTCATCGCGCAAAAGCCCTGGAGAATTCTCTTTTCACAATTGCCCTTTCAACGCATTTTTTTGCTTTCTACGAGAGGATGTTTTGTTTTCGTAAAAAAAAATATAATAATAATACGTTTTCAGTGAAAACATTTTCCGAACTTTTTAAAATGTCGAAAAATGATATTTCGAACAAAAGGTTCGGTGTGTGTGTATAGGTTTGCGTGGGTTTGATTTTCATTTTTTTTTTTTTTTTCGAAAATGTCTATTCCGAAAGCTCTGACATTTTTTTAAATATCGGGTGAAAAAATTCTTCCCGAGTGCTATTGTTATTTCGTAGTTGGTATTGTTTTTAGTGCTCACATTTGGGAATAGATAGTGTCTAAATAAATCGCTCGTCGTTTTGCTTTTAGCGTCGTGTACAGTTGATTACATTTATCACAGAGAAGCTTTGTAAATATCGTTGAAAAAAAATTAAAACGCGCAATTAGTCAATTGAATTCGCATAATATTTTTTAAAGGTACAATCGTTTTTATATAAATTCGATCGTCGGTCACATATATTCCATATTTAATATCGAATTAACAATTTCATGATAATTTCGCGTAGATTTTCGTTGTACGGGATTATCGCTATTTTCAGTTCGATTTCATCCATTTTTAATTTTAATTTTTCTTTTTTTTTTTTTCTGTAATCCTGGATTGACATAAGCAGATGCCAACTCACGAATTTTCATGCAATTCGAATCGCTTTCGGAGCCTTGACCTACAAAGGATGAAAAGCGTATCTTTCATTCTAAAGACGACAGTATATTTTAATATCGTTAAATTCCCTCTTCGGAGTTTTTGAAAGCAATGTTTGATTGAAATTCGCTTGGATTGATATAGCCTGTGGCGCTTTACGAGAAAATCCCTTTATAATAACGAGCTAAATAACTCGAAATAAAATGAATAACTATGCAATGCAAGGCATTGTTTTTTTCTATCAATGAAAAGTCGTTTCTTTTCACGTCTGCCATTCATCGTTACTTTTCGTAAAAATTTCTTTTCGTTACTTTTCGTTACTTATCGTATTCTCAATTGTTATACCAATCGATATAACTATTCTGGAAAAATTTCAATGATTATACATTCTGTCCGCGCAATGCGCAATTACTTTATTGTCCGCGTTGCATCGTGAATTTTAATTTGCGACTATTTACGCGTGTAAATTATTACCGCCATTATGCTCTCAGTTATATTGCGGATAAAGAAGTATCTTAATTACCTGCCTAAGGCGAGAAAAAGCAAGATAAATTACCTGCATTTGTGTATAAAGCATAAGGATTTTGCGACTTTTTTTTTATATTTACGCGAATAATAAATCTTTGCGGACAGTGATTGATCCGACCGACACGAGTCTACAAGAAATTTTAGGCACTTTGTTATTATTTCATTTTTGTTCGGTTACTCGGTGTAAGAACGGTTGAAGTATCACGAAAATGCCGGTACACGATCTATCTCTTAAATCTGACACGTTCTCACATTACGATTGCTGAGAAACAGAAGGGCGTATCTTGTACCATTAGACACGTAGTATACGCGCTTCTATTTCTCGACGCTCGATATCAGATAAAACGAACGTTGTAAATTGTATTTGCGAAATATATACAATATTTTACCGCAAAGTACTCGATAGACTAATGAAACGGATGGCAGATTAATTATAAATATTTACAAATATGTTTTTCATCTTACCTCGTGACCTATATATAGAGGAGTTCTCGCGTTATCCCGCGCCTGTAGCGCGCGACGCTGCCAGAGATGCATTTCGTGGCATAATCTTAACTTTTAATCGGATTTATAGCCGTAATAAGACAAGATATAGTACCTTGATACGCAGGCGTGCTTCTGCAAGATTGAAGACCTTCCCAAGAGGTGATCTTACAAATTACTCGAGTTCTCGAGTGTTTCAGTAATTTTGGCGAAAAGTTCAATCGACTTCGCTCTGTCCGGCTTTAATCACTATCGTTTCAAACATCATACAACAACTATTGTTATATATTATTTATTCCCAAAGCTACAAGGAGCGGTCCGCATAAATTTTCTGTATGAAATTATTCTCTTGATTTTCGGGTTTTATACATTTTTTATCGTTGTTTCTATAATTCACGAAAACAGACAATGTTTCTATAAAAGATTTTGTTTCCTTTTTTTCCAAAAAAATATTAGAAATGCTCGACTTTGCATACATGAAGATTTTTATCGATGATTTCCTCGTCACGAACGTAAATGCTATAAAAATATATATTATACATTTTTTTTTTCAGCGCGCGTAAAATTGTTATGAATAGCTTTAGCCCCTTTCGATCATCAGTCACGAACCGAATAAAATAACGCAATAATACGCAATAAAACGGCAATACAAATATTGAAAATATGAAATATTTTTCGAAAAAATAATCAACAGATTATTTATTTTACTTATGATTTCTCGATGTTCGATTTTTAAAAAAATTTCGGTATGGGAATTTAATTGAAAGTGTTGAATCAGTCATCGTACTGTTTCTTGTATTGTCAATTCAGAAGTGACAACAGGTCTCGAGAGACGAATTCTTTGTGCGGCTTTGGGCGGCAGAAAAAAATTCTCTAACAATCCATTGTGCGCTCAATTAGGAATGCCGTCGTTTTCGTATTTTATCGGCTCTTCATTAATCCAGCGTCCCTTGTGAGCAAAGAAAAAAAAAAAGGAAAAAGCCGAACGTTGGATGTTTTTTTTTCTACACGGTGACGGGATTAGCTTGGAGTCAGTTGGAGACTTCGAGAAGTCCCGCGGATCATCAAGCGAGTTTTTTTTTTTTTTTTTCTCGACTCGACGAGATCTTAATTACACCCGGGCGCCTCCCCGCGAGGATGTATTATAGATACTGGAAGAGTCGGATGGGTTTCTCGCGTTTCTCTCCCTTTCGCCGTTTCTCTTTCGATTTCCCCTTGAGAATTAAGCAAAAGCACGTCGGGTAACTTTTTGGTGCAGTTACTCTTTGCTCCTTTTCGACGACTTGTCCCACGGGTGATTTTCCGCCGAATTCTGTCTTTCGAAATTAACGTTCGTTCGATTTGTGTTCACGACAATAGATGATCATTGTAATGAACGGTTTTACGGAACGCTTAGTCGAATTTTCCCGGTTGGCAAAGTTAGAGGAAAAAAAAACAAAAAAAAAAGTCCCCAAAGGATAAGAGATGGAATTTACACAAATAGCGGGAGAATGAGCAAAGCGGACAGTGAATAGGAGATTTTACATTACGCAAATACGACGAAAAAAATCCGGTCTTTTTTTTTTTTTTTTTTTCTTTTTTTAATTTATATTCCCTTTTTTCTCTTCGTTTGTATACTCCGTTCCACGGAAGAATTCTCTCGGTCTCACCACCGCGTATTGTACGTTTCGGGGAGAAAATAATTGTGGTGTTCCCGGTCACGATTGGGTTTTTCTCAACGAGAGTTCTTATAAAAGGAGAATATGTACCTTTCTTCGCAATATATATGGTATATATACATATATATATATATATATATCTCTTTTTGCTTTGGTCTACTTTACCCCGGTCTGCTTTACCCCGAATAGAGAGAGATGAGATAGTGCGTCTGCAACGCTTCCCAATGGTCTCCACTGTCTTCTTCAATATCCACAATTCCGTCCTTTTTCTTGTTCTCTTTTTCTTTATATACATTATATTGGGATTCTCATATCGTCTTCGAAGTCCTTTGAAGATCAAAGTACCTCGCGAACAATGTCAATGACAACGTTTGTGGCAATATCCTCCACTCTATAAAGTCTCTATATCTTTTTTGTTACCCGTTTTTTCTTTCTTCTTCAGCGAACTCTCAATTATCCCGAAGCTTACTGTTATCCGCAATATTCATTCTGTTAACGCTTTTCAAATCAGTCAAATCTCGCGGATTACTTAGTAGTTTTTTTTTTTTTTTTTTTTTTTTTTTTTTTAATACGGGATAATTTCTACTCTGACGATTTGTTCGGCATGTTTGGCGCGCTACGATTGGAAAGACTTTTCAGTACTGACAATCTCTGTATTTCTAAACCCGAGAAAGGTTCACACCAGCGGGTTTAAAGTTTGCTGCGGCCAGACATGTAGCAGAGGCACGGAAGAACTTTACTAATTGAAGTATTTGAATTCACAACGAGAGACACAAGGTCTCGGTGGAGATTGAAGTTCGTCCTACTTTCGTGACAACTGTAATCACCGACAAGAATGTCTGTGTACGCCAAGTAGAGCAGACGTAATATTTCAAAAAAGAAGGATATATATACGATAACAATGATACCAAACCATTATAATATTTCGTCGAATTTTTTATTCGAAGGAAAAAACAAAAATTCATCGGGATATCTTAAAGCAATTACCACGAGCAATTTTTCTTCGTTTGCATTAATTACAATTCTCATTTGCATTTTTAACGCTCTCGATGCAAAAGTAAAAAAGAAAAACCGTACCACGGTGAAAACGTTTCACGGTGTCACCTGCGGCATCGAATGAAAAAGAGTAACCCGAGGCTTTCGCCTCGTGAAGAAATCACCGTCCGATAATCGGATCGTGTGCTCTACGAGTTTAAAAAAAAAAAAAAAAAAAAAAAAAAAAAAAAATCGCTTTGAACTACGAGAACCGTCGAGTTGATTCGACTTCTGTTTATTTCACGGATGATAGCGCCAAAACTTTTCAATTTTTCCAAAGCATTCGGAAATATTTTGGATTAATGTAAAACCCATTGATTTCGTTGGCTTATCAGTATGGAGACTTTACACTTGTTTTCCGGGTCTCCCTGCGGCTCAAGGGGTTAAAAGACGCTATTTATTCTTTTTTTTTGCACATAATGATGAATGGGAAACGCGTAAGCATTTTTGCGCCATACACACGATTCTATCGCCTTTGCGGATGAAATTTACCGTGCGGGACTTTGCGAGAAACAAATGGAATCACGTTGACCGCGTGTACAGTTGAAGTAATTGAAAATGCGTGTACCAAGATGATCAAACGAACTGATTGGCTTAACTGTGATGCGAAGCGTAGCCGCGAGCTACGAGTGTTGCATTATAATCGGGATGGTTGTAAATCGCGGGGTGCGTGGTAACGATTTTCCATAATTCTCTCGTCCGCAGCCCCCTTCATGAAGAGGCAATTGGGAATAAGGAGATTCATGAAATTTAGGCACGCGGCCAGATGTTTCGATAGTTTACATTGTGTGCACTTCAGATTACGAATCAGTAATGTTCGCGAATAAACTACATGGAAGCTTATTTCTCATTTTCAACGTTATCGAAATATTACCCGAATAAATCAAGAATTTCGAATTTAATAGAGTGAACGTGGAATGCGTTTGGAAATGTTTCAAATCATCGGAAAATCATATATTTGGAGCGAATGTTCGATAAGATCTGTACTTGAAGGTTGGCCTCGAGCGATGAGAGTTGAAACTCAGCAGGTTAATAAGACGATAAATTCTTAAACTAAAAAAAAAAAAAAAAAAAAAAAAAAAAAAATACAATCCGTTGAATTCACTAAATCGGCGATTGCAGGAGAGAAACAAATGGTTCATTAATTCCCAAAAGAATATCTAATTTATCATCAGACTAACTGCGAGTCTAACCGATCATTTATTTTCATGCTGTAGCAATTTTTTAAGTTCGATCAACCGATTTTTTTTTCCCACCTACAACTGCCGATTTAGTGAATTAAACCGATTTTTTTTGTTTGCGAATTTTTCGCACCGATTATCGCTGAATTCTATTTTTTATGATGTATATTTGTGAAATTGACGTTGCGATAAAATATTTTAGTGATTTATGATTTTATGAGAAGTGCGTCCCCGTCGAATCACTCGTCATCGGCATATCGGCAATTCAGTGAATATTCGAAAGTGTCTAATAGATCAATCACTATATAAGGTTCAGCAATTCAGCGCAAGCTGCCGAGTGCGGTTAATGTTGAATCGTAATCCTTATTCGTCGTAACGTTTCCTCGCTTCAACTCGAGTATATGTACTCCCAAACGAATTTGACTATATAACGCCATTTCTCCATTTATTCGAAGTTGTCAGGGGTCTTCGTAGTTCCTCCCTTTCCTTGTCGAAGCGTACGCGTTCATAGCGTTCGCGGAGAGCTCGCGGGGCCCTTTAATGGAATCAATAAAGCGGAACGACCGCGTGCCCCCGTAACGCGGAATCTATTTAGATTTTGCCTCGAAGACGAGGCAAAGTGAGTGACTCAAGATAGGAGTGGCGCACTTCTTTTATTCGGTTTTCCTCGGAAGCTCCAGAGGTTTTTCAGACGTTTCTACTCAACCACGCGGAATCTTCCGATTTCGTTTTCTTTTTTTTTCCTTATTTTTTTTTTTTTTTTTTTTTTTTTCTTATTTCTACCCCGTTCCGCGGGTAAAAAGTGTGCGGCGAGATCGAATTAACTCCCTCGAGAGAGAGAGAGAGAGAGAGTACGCGCTGCCGCTGTCGCGTATCTCGTTTTCGATGGGTAGTGACGGTCTTACCGGTTGGCTTCGCGAAAAGCCGCAGCCAACCGCAATCTCACAGCTCGCTTTATCGAATGAAAACGATTGAGGGCAAAAGTTTTGGCGCGGTAATGTTTTTTTTTTTCTGTTTTTTTCTCTCTCCCCAACTCCTCGTTGAGTCGATAAATTTTTATAATTAATCTTTAATTCGCGAATAAGGGCGCAACTCGCCGCGCATAGCCCACGGCAACGGCTCAGCTTCCGCGTTGCCTCGCATCCGATACACACCCCTTTTCACGAAAATTGGCTGAATTCAGGGGCAGTAATTTATGCAACCATCTTCATCGATCCTCTGGCAGAGGCCTACGGTACACCCCCGCGGTATATTCATACGCTCTTCCCTTTCCGCGATGTTAATTTAGATGAGGCAACGTGGAGGTATTACGCTTCGCGGATCGGTTCGCAAAAGAATTCTTTTATCATGACATGATTATCATACCTAATGCGTATATGGAGGATGAATACAATAGCTTTCACTCACCTCTTGCGCGCGGCTTTGTTAATAATTTCAGAACTATGTTGTCGTAAACGTGCGCCTCGGCGACACCGGAATCCTTGGATAACTTTTCCTTTACGGCGATGCATATCTGATGCTTTCCCAAGAGCTTTTCCAATTCCTCGTAAGCCTTGAACGATAAAAGAATCAGCGAGTTATCGTTTTATCCGGAAGCGTGTATATCGAATTAAATTATCGTTCGCCGTGAATCCGGAAGAGGAAGAAATTGCAACGTCCGATGTTTACGGAGCATTTTTCAAGATGCGGAAATTAAATGAAAATAATAAAAATAAATATATGAAAAAAAATTGAGAAACGATAAAAATCGTTAATTTAACGGGAAGATTTGAAAGCAAAGACGAGGGTCGTGCCGATGGCCGGCGGTAGAACAGACACTCCGGGAGCGTCTCGGGTTAGTCGCGATCCCGCTGATGCCATGCCATTTATCATCTCAAGCGGGTGCGAAAGTTTAGTGACGACATTTTGGCTTTAGTAGTCGTTCCTCTCGGCGACCCGGCGACGTTTAACGGCTCGGGACAGTGACTAAGAGCACTGCCGCTTCTCCGGGGGTCGGTGTAATGCGATTCGCGGGCACACAAGATTTTGAATTGCGGATCCGCATAAAGGATAGCCTAAGTACCAGTTCCCGAACTTTGAAACGACGATTTTTCATTTTTATCCTCATCGCTCACGATGTGCGAAATGAGGAATCGGAGAACTTCGATTCTCAGGTTGGCTGAGATATTTGAGGGATCGTAAAAGTTGCGCAAAATTTTACGGTAAAATTCATCTTTGCGCCCCTGTGAATCTTTCGTTTATCGCTAATACACATCGAAAGAATCACATAATCAAGAGAACTTTAACTTTGATTTTTTTTTTCTAGAACGGTATTATAACTCGCAAAACTAATTCTTCAATACAATTCGTGCGAAATTACTTTTAAGCGGTATGTTAAGCTCCCGTCAGCGCACTGGTAATTTGAAGGCATATGTGACATTGAAATTAAAAAAATTTGTCTACAAAATTTTTATTAATAAATATTTTTAATATGTCAGTTAACCAACTATTGTGTCATTGAAAAGTATTTCCGACATTTTTTTTTAGGTTAAAATAATTCGAAAACCTAACCATGTCTTCAAATCCCCGGTGTGCGGAACGGGTGATCTGAACAATATGCGTCAACGGCAAGTTAATTGCGTGAATAAAAAAGAAATGACTGACAGCAAATACACTATCTTATTGTACGCTCCATTCGTATATCCGACAAAAAACCACTAATTTACCAATTAAGAATACGGAGACATTTATTGTGGCGATTCAGGTACTACGACCATTACCATCATTATTATAAGTCCATGCAGTGTCGGATACTCAGAGTAAATGGGCTTTTTTTTCTGTTTTTTATACACACGCGAGAAGTCCAAATATTGATTTTTCTTCGTTGAGTAGTGTCGTCAAGGGAATTCCGTAGTGTTTAAACGTCGAGTCATGGAGTGCTGTTGATTTTTTATAGCCATAGCCACAGCGAGATATGAAAGGAACTTTTTCCCGAGTGTCCCGAGTCCCCGAGTGTCTATCCTGACGAGTTGACCCCGGGGAAAAAAATTGCATTCGCACAGCGACTAGATGGAGTGTCAATTGAATTTTTCTAGCATGCATAAATGGAGGACCATGTTATGAAAAAAAAAAAAAAAAAAAAAAAAAAAAAAAAAAATCGAGGGCATTGCTGAATCCCCGATGACTGATCCTTTTTGCACACGGTGAGATTGCACAGTGGTGAATATTTATCGCGCTTGAGATGCTTCCAGAATATCTTTCTCGCTGTCGGCGCGCAGCAAGTAGAAATATCAGAGTTTCTCCGGCAGTTTTGATATATTCGTTATATACGCTCGATTGGAGTTATACTAATGGTGTAACTTTGAATTTATCGGACTACTTGCTACTTTTGATTTCGTGAAATACGTCAGATATTGAAAATTACTGAGAAATATCGTGAAGCGCGAATTGGTAAAGTTCCAACAACGAGTCCATTGGATTGCTATTATTTCGCGGAAGCTACAGCTTTTCCAGCAAGGAATGCGATTTGATTTGATCTGACGCTGTTGAATAACTCGTTAACACTCGTTCCCGCGGGGAAAAAACTTCGCGAATACAGAAAAGTTACGACAAAGCAACGTGAAAAATTTTAATTTTTCCAATATTCGATGTATTGTCCGTAATATCGGAGAAAGCGCACCGAAGAATTAAGAAGTATCCAGTCGTTTGTGAAATTTAGTCGCCGATGGACGGGTTAACTCGGCTCGCGGACGATGGCTGTTGTACTTAATTGATTTTATTGGAATTCAACTTGCGCGTCCGGTAATTCCTCGAAAATTCTGCCTGATTTGGCTTCTTTTTTTAATTTTTTTACATCGAACTATAAAAGCTTCGTCGACGAGTTTTAAAACCTGTAAACGCTTCAAAGCTCGAAGTTTATTCGTTTAATATTTTTACGGAACAATCGCACAGAGTCTTATAAAATATTGAAAGAAATAGTACTTTTCCTTCGAAGTATTATTCTCTTCCAGTTACTATTTGAAGTGAGTTCCTCTGTTATTGCGTGCAAAGCTCAACGGAACTCTGTACGAGATTAATAATTCTATAAAAAGTCTTTAAAGGTAATTTTCTTCGTAAGACTGTTTTCAAAGTTTCCATCGTCCTTTATCGGCTTCGATCGAATCTATAGCTGTTTGGATAGTAATAGAATTTTTTGTCCTCTTGAATCATAGATAATAAGCCGATGAAAAAGCAAAGTTTTAATAATTTGTTTTATAGGTACGTAATTTTGCCGCTGGTTGGCGAGAGGGGGTTGAAGAGGAAAATGCGAGAGGGTAAACGAGATTCAGAATGGTTTTTGCGGGTATTTTCATATATCTTTCATGAAAACTCCTATTTGCTATACCTACTCGATCAAGTATGAAACTTGGAAAACGGATGCGCGGCAAGTCGGAAAGTATCTTCTTTTTTTCTTTCTTTTTTTTTTTCTTATCTCTTGGCTTTTAAGTCATAAAGATTCGACGCTCATATTTCTCAATTCTCGTGTTCTTTCGCCGTGGACCATCTCCAGTAGTAGCAGACGCCGCTACTCTCTCATTCTCTCCCTCTCTACATCTCTGTGCGCCACGCGGAGGTGGCTATTGCCGGCATGGCTCGCCGTGAAGACATTGCGCGGGCGGTATGAAGCTTTATTTATATCGTGCATTAGAGAAGAGGGGGGCTTGACGTTATCGTTATTGTTATTTCTTTCGACTCGGCAAGAAAACGAACCTTTCTTTCTTACATTCTCTTGTACAGGTAATCAGCGTCTCTTTCTCTCTCTTTTTCCCATTTTCTTTTTTTCTTTCGGAAAAACCAAATTTAATTTCGCGAACGGTAAAAATTGAATAAGCATGCATGAGCGGTTCCTCGTGCTTTTCCCCCCGCGCAACGCTATTTCGAGGTTAAATTACCTCACCGAATGCGGCGCGGAGAAAAAAAAAAAAAAAAAAAAAAAAAAAAAAACTATGCTTCGAGCATTGAAATTTCATTCAACAGTTTTTCTTTCGTTTTTTATGGTATTCACGAGAAATATGTAACTCATCTACTGCGTACAGTTATTTGAAATAACGAAACCCCAGTATAGCGCGGTGTCTCACCGCAACATCAAATTTTCGTTCGCTCGGGTGAATAGATTTGATTAGAAAGGCGTCGTCCAAGAGCTCAACGTCGTGTTGCTCGTACGGTTGGGTCGGTGGTAAGCAAGGGGCAAGTATAGGTCGATGTCCCACGGAGCGTTAAATATTTTAACTGGATTATAAGGGTTTCGCGTTTGGGTCGTACGCCGTAGGATTAAAATAATTTGCATTCCGGCGCTTTACATCGGAGCACCAAGGATTCGAAATACCATTTTCCGTGAGACCGTTTATAGCATTTTTCCGTCCTCTTCACTACTCCAAAGCTTTTTATGCCCGAAGCCTTTTTTATAACTCACTACGGCCGTTTCGTTGCTTCGTGCCATTTTCCGCTCTTTCCGTTTTAATCACCAATTTCTTTTTCTACAGTTGACGTTCGTCTCGCTGGTCGAAATGTGCGCTTTAATTAATTTTCTCAAAGGTCAAAAAAACGTATTCGCGATCCCCTCCCCACGAAGAATTAATACGCGCGGATATCTTAACGAAAGGCTGGAAACATATACAACCCGATGCAAAGGTTATTTCGCTTGGGCGGCGGTGAGAGATTCTCTGATAATTGAACGCTCGCCACGAGGATTATCCTTATCGCGGGTCTCGTTCTATCGCTTTATGCTAAAATAAGGAAAACGCCCGTTTCTCAACGCCGTGACTATCCCGAGATTGTCCCGTGTCAAGTACAATAATCCTCCTTGCGATAGGTCCAATTGTTTTTGTAAGTCCCATCCGCGGGAGAGTTTCCGGTGAACGGGATGAACGTATAACGCGTGTGGGGATAAATTTTCCAGCGAAACCTTGGTACGCCGTAAATAGACAAGAGGAAACGTGACTGTGTCTTGGAAGGTACAATATTCGTGTCTCCTTATCGCAGCGTCGGTACTAAGGGTAGACGAGACAGCGGAGATACAGATAAATATTTATGCCATACCACCCCTCCTATCCACCCTATTCTAGAGGCTTCTCGGGCGAAAATTCGATTACCCTGGTTTACAATTCCTTTCGAGATCCTTGGGGCGTAGCGCATCTTCTCCCGTTACCGCAGAGCCACTACCGTGACTGCCTTTCTAATCGCGAAAGGCTCTTTTATAACGCGCGTATGTATATGTATGTTATGTATATATATATATATATAGAGAGATGTAGGTGTAGGTAAAGATGTGAAAAACCTTTTTGCGCATCTCGTCTTGATCTGACGCAACTCTATCTCGCGTCTTTTATTGATCGAAATACTTTGTGCGCTAAATGACAATCGAGAGATTGGAGCGTTGAACGGAAATGAAAGGGATGGTGATTTACAGCAATGCTTTTGTTGTACTCATTTTTTATAATTCGAGTCCATTAAGAGCATTTTTTACTTAACCTGATTTGTTTTATTTAAATTTTTATCTTTTTTTAATGTGCCGAATTTCGTAGTAGTCGAAGAAAACGAGTCGTCGGATTATTGCAGTGAAATGGTACGTAAATAGTAAAAAGTAAATATAAAAAAAAAATACTAGTAAATAGTTGAGAGTAAAAAAATAATAATGTAAAGTATTTTTTACGAGGTATCAAATACGATTTTTGCGACACGTTAATTCTTCGATATATTGGTACGAAGTCGAATTATCGAATGTAAGGATGAACAATTTCGATCTTTCGATAATTGTACTTCGCCATTTTTTTTTTCGACATTGAAACACATCGAGCGTAATAACTAAACGGTCTTTCGGTACTTCTTAGTTGTTTAACTTTATCTAATAAATAAGGGATACGTGACAAATACCTTTTCTCCGTAATTGCTTTCCTCGTAAATTATCGATACGTAACTCCATCCCATTACGCGAACGATGTCGACCATTGCCTTGACCTGGTAGTGATCGCTCGGTATTGTTCGCGTGAAGTACTCGAAGCGCATTTTGTTGGAAAGTTCCGGACTCGTTGAAAAAAAGGAAACCTGTAAAAAAACGAATAGAGAGAAAAAGAGAGTTTGTTAGTTAGTTAGAAAACACATGTGGAAAAACACATTGAGTATATCGAGGTACACGAACTTTCGTGCGCTTCAATTACTGTCCAAAAACCCTCGCAAGCTTTCGCACAGAGAAGAGAGGATCTTGAATTCCTCAATGATCAGACTCGCGATTCAACGGAAGAGAAGCTGCTTTGGTACTTTGCGTTAGTTTTCGAAGACCCAACAGGCGCGGGCGTTTCTATGGGTTTAGTATGAATAAGTCTCACACCGCAATGTGCTTATGTTGCAAAAGCCGCTACTGAGCTCTATCAAGTTTTACAGGGTTTATAGACGCAGCGGTAATCTCTGGCAGACGAGCAAACTATCCAGAAGTAGGTATTAATGCAGAGAAGCATAGACGCTTTCATCCGCGTTAGTTGGAGCGCAAAAACGACAGGAAACTTCTATTCCCCCCAACCCCCTCCCGCCCTTAATTGGTGTTATCTCAAAAAGTTTAATTTTCCCAGAACACTATCATATTCGGCGTCGTATTAATGTATAACATTAAGGTATAACGATTTTCAGAAACAACTATCGATATAAGACGAAAAGCGTTCCGCAATTCTTCATCGCTTACCGAGACGACGCTTTACGATAACCTTAAAATGTACTTTAGTATCGTCGTCGTGTTTGCAGAGTATCTTAGCACCATAAACCGTCACGAAAAGTTATGACACCGTAGCTGACGCGGTCCGTGGATCGACGTCTATCGTAGCGCAATGTGTGTGTGCGTTGTCGCGTATAGCCGAATGGCTTTCCCAAGAATAGTATAACTTTATGACTTATGACGTTGCCGCGATGTTCGATAGGTTCGATGTTCGAAAATTGACATTCGTCGTGACCGCACTTTGCTACGTAACAATATCATCGTCGGCAAATAAAAAAAAAAAAAAAAATACCGTAAATCTACAGTTTCGTCGTCGAACATCGATTATACGGAGAGCAATTAATAATCATCGTATGATAACGTGGAGATACTCAGCGTTTGTTCCGTTTATTCCGAAGTGACTTATGCTTCGAAATTTAATTCTTCGATATCTCGTTGAAAATGTACGCAATGCCCATAATATCCATAATTCAATAACGCGCTTCGCAACTTTGATCGATCCATCAACTCCATCAACTGCCTGATTCGCTTGTTAGTCATTGATAAATAATTCACAATGGCTGATGCATTCCCGATTAATTAAAGAGTCATCCCAATCACTCAATTACGATGTTGGTTAACATGTCGTAATAACTGCTTTGTAACCCAATTTTAACGTTATACACATTTGACTACCCGATGAATAAAGCCGCTCATGTTCATGCGCTGAGTAATGAAGAACTTTTCCTTTTCATAATCGCAACTCCCCATCGACTGTCACGTTCTTGCAGGAGGAAAAAAAAAAAGCTTGAAGTTTGAAGCTTTCGCCGAAAGTCTTGATTAAGCTGTATTCATATTCAGTGGATGACTCTCCGTGGCCTGCGGAGTGCCGAAGAAGGGATGACGCGCGGGCAAACGTCGAACAAGGGTGCCGATCATACTGATATTGTGATATATATATATATATACATAGCGTTAGTCTCCCAGAGATAACCCAGCGAAAGC
The DNA here is from genome assembly GCA_963971235.1 of Cryptus armator. Lineage (NCBI taxonomy): Eukaryota > Metazoa > Arthropoda > Insecta > Hymenoptera > Ichneumonidae > Cryptus > Cryptus armator. The sequence continues at coordinate 11,148,581 of OZ020236.1, forward strand.
GAAACCGTGTAATCTTTAGACGAGGATGTGGCGTGTAGCAAACGAGGGAGTAGAGGAATGAAGGGTCGGTCTTTTAGGGGTTACTTTCGACGTATAACTAAGGGTGCCTAACAATGAGATATTATCTGATTTATCGGATAAGCGTATTTGCAGACCTCAACATATTTACGCACTACTCTACGATATCCAAGAGTCAAGAAAGGTGCCGCGAAATAAATATCTTTTTCCAAGGGTGAGACGCACGGAGAGAGCTTCCGAGAAGCATCGGGAGACAGTTGGAAATGTGCATTTCCCACCGGTTGACAGTATGATCGATAACGTCAGGACGACTCGTTGGAAGCACCGCGGTCCACGATCGACTCGGGAAATTGCTTGCTTCAGGGCAATAAATAATTTAATCTTCCGCACCGCCGTTGTCTATATCGTCAGCGAACGTCTGTACGTCTATTTCCAAGAAATCGTTGTTACTCATTGGAATGTCTTTCAGAGAAATTACGATAAGGAATAACTTCGAGATAAAATTCATCTTAAATCTATCGCTTAATCCGAGTTCTTCACTCATTATTTGCGCGACGAAGAAGCGAAAACTGTAAGCCTGATTGCCCTTATCTTCTCACGCTGTTTTCATCTCGTGGATAATAAAAAAAAAAAAAGATAAAAATGCATCTATCCGGAGGACTCCGAAGCGACGGTCTTAACTCAATGGAAAAGTCATTATTCTCGGCGAATGTGAGCAAAAGCGCCGAGCGGACAGAAGTAGAATTTCCTGATGATGGTTTCCGGAGATATATCCGAGAGATGTCCGACTAAGTTTCCTTCGGAGTTTTCGAGGTGAAACCACGGGGCATACATAGTTGTAAATTATCCCTGAGTGGCATGAAACTTACAGGTCCGGGCATTTATGGCGTGTCGGAGAAATTACGTTCAAGTTAAGAGTCCTCGACGAGTGCTATTCGCGGAACTCTGTAGTATATATGTACATCTCGATTTTGAGATGTTCACGTAGTGAAACGCGCCGACAAGAGTGTGTGACATTTCAATTTCACGAGGAGGTGCGACATTCTCGTCGACGAGAGTGAAGTGGAGCATATATAGCCGATTGTCCGGAATCGAAACGACAGATGAAACGAGAATGTAAATAGGGGTATTCGGAAACCCATAGTGGACATAGCGCGCGTCGGGTATCTACTCCCCATCCAAACGCTTCTTATTTACTCAAACATCCTCGTTTGCATTTCGGAACTTGGAACAATGTTCCTGAATGAAAATCAGCCTTTAATATAACTCTCATTGAATCGATCTCGGCATTAATTGTAGAACAGTATTGCGACAAAGATGCGTTAAAATTAAGTCAATTAAGTCATTAAAACAACGATAAGGAATTTAATAAAAAATAATATAGTGTATATATTAATAATATAATATATAATATTAGTTATTATTATTAATAATAATAATATAATAATATAATAAGTTATTATTAATAATATATACATTAATTATTAACAATTAAAAAAAAACATTGTTAAGATCAGATTCCAGAGTTACGCAGATTTTTTCGACTACTCGTTATCATGCGAAAAAAAAAAAAGGATAAAAAAAACATTTTTATGATAAACTTTCAAATTATGATAAACGTGTAAAGACGAGCGTTGCATTGGTTGGGATATACCGGCGATCGTTCGCATGACTAATACGCCGCATGTCGAATGGATCCGGTAGGATGTGAGATTAGGCAACAAGAGAGAAAGACGAGAGAGTCGTCGGTGTCAATGGGGCGCGAAGGAACGACAGTTAAACTTCTGCTAGTTACTCTCCCTTCAAGATTAACATGTGCGTCAAAGCTTCCGGTATACGAGCGGTTGATATATTCGAGATATATGGTAATGAGGTATAAAACTTCTTTGTCGGTGTATATATATATATAGCTATATCTTTTATATATCTGATATATACACATTATTTCCATGGGGGATAGGGATATCGTGTCGGATACTCGGCAGTTTTGTTTCTGTTTATTCTTGACGTGGGATACTTGTTAAGCTACTCGACTTTTCGAGGATTTACTTGATCTTCCCTCTCGATCTTTTTCTCCTTCGTCTTACGCTAACTACGCAAACGCAGTACAAAAGTTCAATTTTTTTCACGAACAACACCACGATTTTAAGAGCATAAAACTCGTGACGTGACCATTATACAGTATATTTATGAATTCAGATATGTCAAAAAACGCTCAACGAGGAGCAAATGTTGAGAATCTTCGTGCAAACGGGGCACGTTGCCCGCGGTGAAATACCTATGCAACAGTACCCAGCGGACTTTTTGTATGTCACCAGGGAACGAGAAAGAATAAAAAAAAAGGAGAAGAGTTACAAAAAGTAAGAGACGAGGGATGGAAAAGGAAAAGAAAAAGTCTGGGAAACGGATAAAAACCTTGAGGCGATAGATTTTTTGCCGCCGCATTTGTCTCCGTCGTTCTCGCAGGGGCTCAGGAAGCTTTTTTACGTGTCTCACAAATCCGGGATTACGCGGTAGACGTGTTGGTTGTCCGAAGGGTGTTAATATACAGATACATATACTACACAGATGTAGAAATTGTACAATCGCGATTGCGGATTACCCATCGCGTAGCATCCACCGCGGAATAACAATAATCACGAAAGTTGGCAGCGTTGCGCGAACGAAATCATTATCTCTATCGTATGTACCTGTATTCCAGCTATTGAGCTATCGTGCAATTTTTAATTCCGAATCTCATGTATACCTATCGTTTCCACTGGTAGAATCCAATCGACATAATGTCAGTATAGAAAATGTAGAAAAAAAAAACGCTGTTGTTACTTTCTTAATTAGGTTAAAGCCATTGGTTTCCCTGTACTGTGAGTTTTTTTTAATTAATTTTGTTCACAGGATAGAAACTTTTATCTTAATGCGAATTCATAGGCGTGATATGTATAGAGGTTTTTCCGCGTGGGTGTCTCGCAGATAGATCGAATTTCCGGTCAGTGGATCACCCCATTTAGTTGGCCTGTCTGTAACCCATAGCAGATAGTATCGGTAGCCCTCCCACTCGATGAACGCCGACAATCCCTCTCCGAAATTTCTCGCGTCGGTCGACAAGTTTGGCTTTGCTTCTACGGCGAACTATATGGTTACGAGGTGGTAGTACGCACCCTTCTTCGAGAAAACTCGAGAAGTTCGTCCCTCCAACAATCCTCGTCGGTCCCTTTTCGTACTTGGAGGGGTCTACGTCCTTTATATCCTGTGGCGCGCACCGGCTGAAGCGACCGTGGGTATGTACGGTGCTGGTGAATATCGACCATATCCTTCGTCGTACCTATGTAACGTTCACTACTTCCTCTACACCTCGCAAAACTTCTCCCGACTCCTCGTAGTGGTCGTATATCTTGAGAAATGAAAATCTCGACTACAGTCCCCCTTAACCCGTGTAAATTCTTGGTGCGGTAGATTTTATGTTACAATTCACAGAGTGTAACATCCAAAACTGTTGTTTGTATCTAATGGGACTTGAAAATCACGGGCACCATTTGCTCCGTTTACCGCTCAAATAATACGCTACGACCAAAGTTTCATTATAATTGGTATTATTCCAGTTAATTAAGTTTAATTAGCATCCGCTTGCCGTGGCTGGCATCATACTCCCAATATGTTGTTTCACTAATACGAAGAACTAATGGGCAAATTTATGTATCGTGCGATTGATGTGGTAAAGTGCTATCTTTGGAGGCGAAAACGAAATTCCGATCAGTCACAAGTAACCGTCCTTCGGTTCTCGTCATTTTGGACCATCATCATCATCATCCTATAAACGTCGATAGCATCTTTCTCGCCACGCTGCCACGCGGCCCAACACTCGTATCCCGACTAAATTGCCAATCCCTCTGCGGCGGTTTTGGCCGCGAGAACGAAACGACGTTACACCGTCAATGGAAACCGACCGGCTGTGTCTCTCCGTTGACGACGACAACCGTCGACGAGATTCGATCGACAGAGGAAAATGAAATTGAAGCCACTGCGCAAAGTTGCACACATCCAACTTGAGATCTTCCGCAGTTTCATCGTTTTTCGCTTACGGCACACTCGCTGTTGCGTTTAGTTCTCGATTTATAACAATCCACCGAATACACTCAGCGTAACCGCGCGCGATGCAATAATTTTCAATATGCCGGAATCATCGCTCATCCACAATGAATAAATCGAATTCACTCGGATTCGTTAGATTTTAATATTATAACCTCTACAGTCTCTGCGATTCTCTCTGAATTCTTTCCGCAACCGAAACGCGACTTGAAACTGCGATTTTTTTTTTTTTTTTTTTTTTTTTTTTTACATTAGTTTCGAACCCGGCGAATTTTTTAACCAGACGCGTTCGAAGAAAGTGTGAAGAGCGAACACTCTGATATGAATAATCATGAAGTTTCAGAGTCCAATTTACAAGGTGAGAACGAAAGTTTAAAGTGGTGTCTAACGAATGAATGAAGGATTTCAGTGGACTATAAATTCAATAAATATACACCTTCGTTAAATAATTTATAATAACGAGCAAAAGCCGCTATTTCCACGATATTACGAGTAATGTACAGCAAGTGAGACACACGTACGGGATGCGTTGCTACAGAATGTTGCCACCACCCGGTGATGTCATGATGCGAATGAAAAACATGGAAAATTATAATGAGCAATAAGAAATCCAAGAGCTGTTGCCCAGGAAATTTTACCGGCGCCATAAGCGTTGGGTATGTTAAAACATCTGGTGTATCCTGTATCCTTCGTTTACGTGCATCGTGCTGTATATATAGTCACTGCAAATATTTGTATTTCGCGTATTTACGAAGACGAGTAAAAGCGTCGACCGCTCGTTTCCGTGATATTAAACCGAAGGCAAAGTTTTTACGCTTATTTCAAGCATTCGCGTTACTTTGAAAGCCATACGGTGGATAAACGTGAATACATGTTCATTCTTTCTCGTACGCGGATGCACGCAGGAATAACATACAGATTTGTTCTTTGAACCCCATCACACGTTCACTTTGTCTCACTCGCTATATCCACAGATAGGTGGAATGTCTACGATTCTTTCGCTTTTCAGCATAAAACAACAATACACATCTATATACATACATTCATTCGTTTGCCGAGGGAGACTAGAAAAAAAGGCTTCGCCGATATTGCAACGATGCAGAAGCGTACGTAGATTTTTATTGTTCGGACCAACGCTATTGTTCGTACCGCTGTTGGATTGTATTGACGATTTTTTGGCTTCACGAAAAAACTTGCATATAGTCTTTTTAGCGTGAGTTTAGTGCGAGTCCAACGAGCAGACGAACAGTACTGTATTACGTGTGTTTGAGTTTTGTGTATTTTTTTTTTTTTTTTTACGAAATTATGTACCTACTTTGCTTTTTCAGCAGCGGCGCGGGAAGTCGGGCGAATCAGCGAGGTCTGACGCATTATGTGTGTTTAGCTATTGTTTTTTATATTATTTTTTTCTTTTTCAACATTCTCTGCTGACTTATATTTTTTCTTTCATTTGGCGCACAACCGCTATTCTCGTGCATTAACTCGTTCGTTCGTACGCCAAGCCCCAGCGAATTGGTCCTACTGCACCTTTGCGCACGTATTTTGTGCGGCATTCGTCATCAAATACGCGGGTACATTGGCCATCAGCGCCATAGTGCAATGGCATTTTTTATTATTTTTCGCGACCAGTAACAACAGCGTTTCGCATGGATACCTAAATAAATATTATGCGTGAACAAAAAAAAAAAAAAAAAAACGATTCTCTTCGCAAAATATCGAAAAAAATCTTTATTTACGATCGAAAAGCGCGATTGGTATGATAGAGCACGAGAACTGCATACGAGTGACGAGCTTTTTAAGTTCGGAATAAAAAAAATAAACACGGCTATTGCAAACAAGAGCGAAATATATATATACGTATACGAATCGTATTAATTCATTGTGTACAACGCGCAAAAAATGAAAAAAAATGGAATTGCCTTGCGTTAGTCCGCGAGCTCTCGTGTGCGTACGTCGTTCTCTCTCGCTGTGTTTCGGTTAGTTTGACGTTTTCATTACAACTCTTTAGTCATCGCTTTAACACCGACGTAGTTCGCCTTTATTGCGCATGAGATCCGATCCGGTGGTCAATCGCTAATACTTTTTTGCTTATAGTACTTTTCTTTGACCGTTGGCTCTATCACTGATTTTAATAACGTAATATTACAGAACTTCGGTATTCTACATACAATGCAGTCGGATATTTTTCATAATTTCGCAGTCTGCGAACAAGTAATGTACAGTTTTTTTTTTTTTTTTTTTTAACAAACACGAGATTTCCAACGCGATCTATAAATTATACGCGAATTTCTCATCACCGTCGTAAAATTTGTTAAGGGATAAGATTTTTTTGTTTGTTGATTAACGACGCGCTACAATGGAGTTGTGGAATGATGGGTGATCACATTACGAAACTTTTGAAAGGAAAGTTTCGCGGGGACTGCGACGGCCGGAAAGCCCCGTACTATACTCGCTTTCGAACAGTGTGGCATCAAGCTGTTGCTCCTGTTGGGAAGTCATCCCCCCAAAGTGCGTCTTCCCGTCACCTCTCGCTACCGTTCATGACACCCTTGTCCATGGAGCTTCGACAACAATGGAAGCTCCATCTGTGGTACAGATAGCTGTGTATTCACCGATCGTCTATACCCTTCCGAGATCCAATATCGTGTCACGGAAACAGCTTACCCTGATGCACCCACATTCTGACGATGGCAGATGCATACACCGAATCGATCCAATCAAAGCTTAAGGCTATTCACGACGCTGAAAACTTCCCTTTGGCCGGATATCTGCTATGAACATTTCACGCCCCCGGGAATCTTGCGGTATTTTCCACTTTCTACTCCGATATGATTCGACTTATCGATCGAAATTTGCAATACTTTCTTTCTTTTTTTTTTTGGACGAAAATCCATACATTTTTTTTTTTTTAATCCGTCAATCTTTTTTGAACTTCCGCTCGACTATTGCGAAGTCGAATTTAAAAGAATTCGATAACATCGGGAAATAGTACGATTCACTAGCGATCACGGATCTCGCAATGTTGGCAGACCGTTTGTAGGTACATTGCAATCCGTTTCCTTGTCTACTTTGGATAGAATAAATCGCCTCTAAATCCTCTACTACTCTCGGGAGCGACGGAAAATACTTCGAAAACTGAAATACCGACACGTGAAACGATGTTATTTGGCGATACAAATATCACGAAAGTCGGTGATTTGTTTAATTTATTCGATGAAATAGATGAAAATTATCCGCACGTATGTAGTGTCCGATAAAAATGTCGCATAGGTACTGCAGAGTTTACGGTGGAAAACGTCCCATGGGAGAGAAATTAATTACTACGCCGTGAATATAGTGTTCTAAGGTCGAATTAAGAATTTTCTTTATCCTCTTTCCAAGAACGTGAAGCGTATAACATTACCGTCGGTCTATATATGGAGGGCGACAGGCAGCAAACTTTTTCGCAACATCATTTTGTATTTAATATTATTTTACGACGGTTTGCATAACGGATTATAAGCGATTATATTAATAACGAAAGTTTTATCAATTTCTTTCTTTTTTTTTTCAGCTTTATTTCTTATTTCTTCTTTTCCGGGTATATCGCGAGGGCAGTTACTCGCACGGGAGTATATTGCGGGGGCCGGCGCGCTGCGATTAACAGCTAAGTTGGGGAGCTAATAAAAATCGCTCGTTCCAGTGAGCTCACCGAAAGGGCTCCGGTATCCTACTACTTTTCTTCGTGAAGCGCGCTGCAAATTTAATATCGAACTTTGATTGCATGGAAAAAGAAAAGAAATAAAAAAAAATGTATCCGCTTAAGTCGGATAGCGTGCGGTGTACAACGCGGTCACAAGTGAAGTCTTTCGCGGATAAGCGCAGGCTAATCAAATTCAAGCCCCCGATATACCTTCGCAATCTCGCGTAAATGTTTAAAACGGCGTTTATACAAAAGCTGAAATTTCTCTGCATCATTGTGTAGCATTTCCGCATTGCCGCGGGCAATTGTATAATTAATTTTAGTTATACGTATGTTATTGCGAAATGGAGGAAACGGGAGGACACAAGGGGGCGGATGGCCCGACGTTCGAGGCGTTTTAGCCGAACGATCGAAGCGTTATTTTCCATCCACTCATCGGAGATGAAAGTAATTTATGCTCCGCAGGGTATCTCGTGTGTCCAAACATGTAACGGCATATTGTTATTATTATATTCAGAGTCGCGTTATGATTCCGTTTTTTTTTATAGCCCGACGGAGATTAGTAATTGCATAATGTAAATTTACTATTACGCGATTAAAAAAAAAAAAGTTTCATTATAATTTTTTTTCCTGTCCGATGTAATTGTTATTTTACGAATACGCTTGGGTAACGCGAGACCAACGTTTTAATATTTCATTTTCTTTTGCATTTTTTTTTTTTTTTTTTTTTACGAATAACGTGAAATGTCCTCTTATCCGCAGTGCTTTGAGATTCGCGATCGTGGACCACTTCGTACCGGCGAGTCGTGCGAGTTTTGCATAGAAATGTATAGTTCCCCGGACACTTGGAATGGACTACTACGTCCTATTCCGGTAAAACACGACTTTCGCTCGCTTCGTCGTTTTCTCCCCCTTCCCTTACAGATTCAACTTGACTCTTCTGCTTCTCATGGAATTTATCCGAAATCCCGTCGAGAATTTTACAAGTCGAGGTACCGGATAAAATTTTATAATAGTCGTATGCAATCTCTATTGTGCTTCGACGATATATATATGCATCGATCTTTTCATACATTACGTTCCGTCGGTTTCTGAAAAATGTTATTCACCTATCTACGTCGGTGACTCGATTGCATGTCACGTGGATTTCTTCACAGCGAGCGGAGTACACTTATCTCGTTTTTTAAGGGCCGTCGAAAGCGCGGAGAGAATAATCATCATAATAACAGTGAGTTTTTCTTGCGTGATCCGTATAAATAGCGAAAAAAAAAAAAAGTGTTTTTTTTTTAACTCGCGCGATCCCGCGACGATGAATCACACGCTCGGCGAAGACAGTTCGGACCGGAGAGTGTCACCGGCAGCCGTCTCTTTTCGTATACACTTTCTCTCTGCTCTCTCCTCGCTGCCCCTAATATTTCGAAGCTCTGGCTCTGCTGTACCTCGTGCTCTTGTCAGAAACAGTGTAGGTATCTCTCGTCTCGTAGCGTTACTACCCTCACCTCCGCCCCCCAGAAACTACGTGAGATCTTGAGAAATGTATTTCTTTTTTTTTTCTGCTTCTTTCCGACGTGATAAATCAACAAGCGTTATGTTTTACGGGAACGAGACTTTTGTCGTGTGTCTTCTTTTCAAACTCGTAATCTCAAACTTGTCATTCGAAGACACAGTACAATTTATACATTAAACATATGGTGCGCGGATGGGACGAAAATGCCGTGCCGCGTGTTCTCATTGCGATTTTCTTTTCGGGAACTGGCGATGTATTGCATTCGGCCATAAAAAATGATGAATAATGAAAGGGGTGCGTTGCTGATCCTTGACGTTTTTTTTCCGCTACTGATGTGTTTACAATTGTCCGATATAATGCTGTTGTACAGGCGATATATTGCATTCGGGAATAAAAAATGATGAATAATGGAAGGGGTGCGTTGCTGATCCTTGATATTTTTTTCCGCCCCTAATGTGTCTACAGCTATCCGACAAATAGTTATTTCGCGATCCCAGCGGAACGCTTTTATTCGCGTCGTGAAAAAGTTCAACCGGTCGACGTTGGTATACAATTTAAAAAAAAATATATATGATTTTTCTTCTGCACAAAAAGTAACGTCGGCGACGACGCTAAAGTTTTACCCGAACATATGCCGAGCAACTTTCGCATGATCTTCAAAAGTTGCCGAAGAAATGTTTTTACAGAGTCCCCACGAGTTTTTCTGATTTCATAAAACAGTATTTTTGTATTCACATCAAGGAACTCGAGAGACACATCCGAGTGATTCTCGTTTTGCGTTACGCAGAACTCCCGCATCCCCCGTCAAAAGATACGTCGAAATTCTGTATAACGTGGAAACGATTAGATCGGTGACTATTCATTTTCTCGTAAAAAGAAAAAAGAATAAGAAATACGACACTCCTCCCGACCGCTTTAAAGAAAAACAATTTAACTCTTCTTCAACAGCTTTATCATCATATATCGTTTTTGTATCTTATCCTCCATACATTCGAGAGAGGCTCGCGGGCACTTTATGATTTTAGGGGATAACGTTTTGCTTCTGTAGTTTTTTTTTTTTTTTTTTTTTTTTTTTTTTTTTTTTTTTAATGGAATAGTTTGGGAGATTGAATCGAGCCGAGAGCCGCGGACTCTAGAGAAAAAATATAGTCAAAAATACGTACGGAACGACCCTCTAGCCGATCAGCGAGGACCTCTCTCGCGTTTTTTTTTCTATAGAAACAATTTATCACCACTTTCCATAGGGTTGTTAATACCTTTAGCCGCAGGGGCCTTTAGTATAAATTCCGGCCGTTCGACTATATAAAAATAAAAACTCATATACATGCCTTCAGCATTTTTATACTATTTCACGGTGTTTTTTATATCGATTGATCCTTTTTTTAATATTGAAAGAACCATTCAAAAATTCAATCCAAAAACAATCTTGAGTTACAGAAAATCGATGGTATCGATGATATTTTTCAGAAAAACTGTTTCTTCGCTGTATTTTAGTATTTCGTGCTTTTTTATTATCAGTATTATCGAAAAATGTCTTATCGAACAATAATACCGTCCCGTTTTACCGACAGAGATTTATTAGATCCGCATTATGTCGGAAGGGTCTCTCGGGTCTTTAAATAACGTTAGACATAGTTTACAACTTGTACGACATTAATTTCGTACGCGGATGATGAATAGTAATTCATTATATAAATATATAGTAATACATATATAATAATAATAAACCCGCAGTAGGGTTTAGTTCACAGTGCACCTGTTCGGTAACAGATCATATATATATCACGCGACTAAGTCCCTTCGGGGTCTGTATATTGTAAGTACTGACTTTAGTTATGGTTTGTCCCTTGTCGGCATGTCCCTCGTTCTAGGAAACGTGATTGATGAGGACGGAGTCGGGTTTAGGTCAGTATGCGCGTACGACCTCAACGCTTCCGTAGCTCAACGCGTCTCTGACATTCTCTCGTTGCACATCGCTAACTACCCGAGAATTTCGTAATAGACACGACTCTTGTGCACTTTCATTCGCTCGTTAATGTATTCTTCGTCGTCTTAATGCCGTTGTGTCTAAAGACAATTTACGTCACGAACACGCGGCAGTTATTTTATTTGAATGATTATATCGCGCGGTGCCAATGCGCGCGACTATTCCACAAATCGTATATCGGCGAAAAATCTACATATCTAAGTTTTAAACGTCTCGAATTCAGGTGAAAAACGCGCACGATATAAAAACCTCGATGCAACAATTGAAAACGATAAAAAAAATAATGTATCACATTTATGATATTTTTGACGATATCAGTTGGCAATAATTTGGTGTGCATACTTTACGCGGCTTGTGTGATGCGATGCGATTTGTATTGGATCGTCGCAGCTGTAACGCTTATGCGAAAAATGATATGCGCCTAAATGCGAAATGCCTATATCAGTTAAATATTTGTCGAAAAAAATATTTTGTAACGTTTTTCGTCGAAAGCGCTCAACGCATAGTATTCTAAATGGAAATTTCATTAAAACGCCCTTCGTGGCGAGAGGATGCATTTTAAAAGATTCGAGCCCTTCGCTTGATAAAAATCATCGAATATCTATGTCTGTGTATGCGGATATTTTTCGTGGGTAATTTATTCGAACAAATAAATGATTAATCGTCAGTCGAGTGTTGCGAGCTTTCATAGAAAAATTTGGTATTGTTGATTCGTGACCTGGAAAATAACCTCGAAAACCTTCGGTCGAAAATTTCAAAACACAATTCATTCGGTAATAAATATTCCGAGCTTCTGCGTGACTACAAAAGTGAGTGGTACTCGGACAAGCGGGAAATCCCTCGGCGCTATGTGGGCTTCGGCTACTTTATGAATTCACACGTAAAAATCTACGCTATACCTATATATACTCGCGAATAGCGTTACGAAAATTGCATAGAGGAAGAATAATTATAGTGTCGTAGAGTACAATCTTATAGTGCAGTTGTACATGCAAAATTGCGTGTAATAACGGTGTTCAAAGTAATGTGTCTTGCCGTTACACAAATCCAAGTTGATCGTAGACTATAAATGTTTCGCACAAAAATATTAGAATGAGAGTGTAATTATCTCACGGGATAATGAAGAAAACGCTGCGTTGAAGCGAACGATTTGAAAAATAAAAAAAAAAGATTTAAAACGATTTTACATCAAATGAATTTGTCCTCGTGTGACCCTGTGGCTAACGAAATAATAAACAAAAAGCTACACTCGACTTACTGTTTCGCTGTCGGCGGATCCCGCCCCGAACGTCTCATACCATATCCCATTGAAGTTGTCACATAATACACTGTAACTATGCGGAGAACTAAATAAAGACTATTAATAGCTATATTAATCCTTATTGCGCGACAAAACGTGGCGGCACTGTTATAATTATTCGGAACGATCAGGTAATTGATTTAGTAACAAAAGAAAAACTCTTCTGAAACCGAGATATCTGATAGTAAAACGACTGAATTGGATTACTAGATAGTTACGATGTTTATATTCATGAAAAAAGCTCGACACAAAGATTTTTCATCGACGTTAACAACGGAACGACCTGCACCGCTGCTTGTTGATTAGCGGACGTCAAAGGTCCCCGAAGGACGATCGATGCGACGTCTAGCGGCAAGATCCGTCCGATGATTCCTTACCCGTTCGCGCTAACCACGCCGCGACCGTGAACTTCACGGGGGGCCCCCCGATGTATACGAGGTGTCGCGGGATATCGCGTCAAGTTTTCAATGTGAAAAAAATTGTTGTGACCATTCTATCAGTCCTCCTTGTTCTCGCGTTGTGTGATCGTCAAAATGGCTGACAGTAACGATGTATTTATTATCAAACAATATTGCTAAAACTATGCGTCGCTAACCCATATCACGCGTCGTGGAAAAGAATCTGTCAACATATCACCGTACCACCTTTTCTCTCGCGAAAAAAATATGAAGAAATTTTCTCCATAATGTGATTAGATATATCAAGTACTGTGTTGTTTCTACATTCAAGTGTCAACGTCTACTGAAGAATATGGTTTGGCGTAGTTACAGCACTATGCAGGTTACAGTGCTCTGTGGAAATATTACGATTGGATTATTCAGGTCATCGAGAACATCGAAGTAGTGAGTCTGATTGAGATATTTTATTTATACGATTGAAATTATATCTGATCTCGTTTTCAAAGGAATCATTTGGTTTCGACCAAAGACAGTAATGTTTATAACGATCATAACCTATCGAGACCGTTTTTTTTTTGTCATTCGATATAATTTGCCTCGTTCGATAAAAATACATTGGATGCCTCATTCAATGTTATTTATTCTATGTATATTTGTTTCACTTACTTTTCATTATCGATAAAGTGATTTTAACCATATTATACTTGACAGCGATAGCTGAAACAATATTGTATCATACAAACGATTTTTTGCTCCAAGTTCGATTTTATAAGAGGTTCTGTATACAAGTGCTTCGTATATAAACAAAACGGGTGTGGCGAATCGAAATCTTCCACACGCTTCTTCAATCACTCGTTCTGTTCGCGGTCTCTCGTGTTTCGTATAACATCGAAGAAAAAAAGTTTTTAACTCCCGACTGCCCGCTGGGCAAAAGACGGAACTTACGCGTTTCACCGTAAAAATATGACTTTGCGTGTTTTCTCGGCATAATATACCAAACATTTCCGACCATAATATGTAAATCATTATTCGTTATTTCAGTCTTTTTGTTAATAGTTTATTTATTGCACTCTCTTTTCCGTCGAAATTTTTTTAATTTTTCGTAAAATTATTTTGATTACAATTTTTTTCCGCTGGAAGACAGTACCACGACAGAGAGATCCACGCAGACGAACGTTATATCGAAAAGAATGAAAGAGCATTGTAATTCAAGGTAGCGAGGGGAGGGGGTAGAGCCTGCGTTGTATAAGATAAAAGTGATGGAAGCAGGAGGTAAAACGATTTCACGCTACGACACCCCTTAGGCCAATGGTTTGATAATACTCTCTCCCCGGTGTCTTCTCTCTCCGCAACTTTTCCGCCAGTAGCGTAGTCCTCTCTGCGAATATAAAGTATCACGGCTCGCTGGCCCTCGAACAGGAATTGCTTTGGATACTCGAGAAAACGCTCGTTGCTACTCTCGCCATTCCTTCACTGTTGTTGCTGCATGAGAATGGATACACACACTCGCGCGTATTACCCTATACTTGCGAGTGCCGTTACGGTCACCGAACAAAATTTTCAAAGTACATTCGATTTTTTTTTTTTTTTTTTTTTTCTTTAAGATATACACCAAGAAACATACGGATACGCGGGACGAAGGTTCTCTAATCGAATTCGTGTGTAGAATTTGATAAGCCATACATATAATATTAGTATACGAACGGGTAGCAGATGGTATTACGGTGCTACCGGGTCACGACGGGTGACGTGTTCGGATTTTTCTCTCCTTTCGAATTGAGAGGGAAAACCCTCTCGAGCGGATATATATATGTATGTCCGGGGCTCAGGTTGAATCTGCGGCTTTTCCACTGTCTCTTCGTCACCGCCACCCGAGCCGGCGGTACTCCTAAGGATATTTAAATTGACATATATACCACACTAACCTGAGGAATTCTGAAGAGTCGCAGTAGATTCGCGACTTGAATCGATGTTACGGAACTCGCGGCTCCCACCACGCCGCTTATGACTTTTCGCACCGCTGTTTTGTTGCAATGATATTCAGCACCGTCGATGTTGCTTATGGAACCTGCGAGCAGAGATTGAAGAAAAAAATTATAATTAAATTCTCAATTTTCACGAGTTTTAGTGGCACTTGTGTTATATTAACATAGAGCGGTTCAAGGGGATTTTTTTTTATTAAAAGTAAATACAATTCGTCACAAGAGATTAATTTTTTATCCATCGCGCGAATCGATGGGATAAAAATCTGAAAAAATCAACAATATAGAAAGTGCTAAGAACATTAATTTTGCAAAATGTTAATTCCAAAAAGTTATCAATATTCCAATTAGTTAAAAAAACATTTTTTAACAAATCATCCGGCAAAAGTTGATTCGTTAATTTTCGAAAATTCCGTTTTTCGAAAAAATGTTTAAACGACATTTGCAAATATGTTCGATCAATTGCCCGGAAATTTTATGATCGTGATGCGTACCGTTTTACCGAACTCGTTTCCCAATTGCGTAATTTTTTAAATTAATTAATTGAATTAATTTTTGCTAAAAAAAATGTTCGGTTACCGGATGATTCGTTGAACGAGTATATTTTTTCAATTTCACGCCCCCCCCCCTTCCCCTCCACATTTATGCCTGTAAACGGTTGAATAAACAAAAACTTTTTTTTCGATAATTTTAGTCTGAATTTATCGTAAAGTGTGAAAAATGCTTCAGTTGCGTTGTATCGACTATAAATATCTTTTTTCGGAATCTAAAGGAAAATTTTGTGAAAAACTGCAATACGTAATTTTAGGTTACCTCGCTTTCGTCGTGATGTATAGTCCGATACTTGACTTCGCTGTATGAGTTACTTTACCAATTTCCGAACAATACAGCGCTATCGATATTTTCCCGACGCCTCGCATTCTCCATCATTACTCGAGAGGTTAAATGAATACATAAAGATACCACGCGAACAGCACTGACACGAGCTTTCGGCGTAATAAACATCGGGGCTTTAGTACTTTACTGAAAAGCCGTAAAGTCAAGTATTGTCCACTTTGCTTTCACCCTCCATATCGTATTTCTCGAAGAATTAATAAATTCGACACCGCGAGGTGATTATTACGCGATTCCGTTATATCGGTGAAATTTTACGACGAAACTTTTGTATATTCTTCGATCAATAATAATTTTCAGTTGACATTGTTATAATCGCGATCGATAGATGAACGAATGTAACGAGAGGGACAATAATGGATCCGTGGGTCCGAGCAGTAAATTCTTATTTGCACCCGTAAAATTTGAACGGACATTGTCAGCAGCTCCCGCGCGATGCAGTGTTCGCGGGGTATTCCCGATGGTCTGTCGCAAGGTCAGCCAATACTGTCGAGTCGACGAGAGGAAAAAAAAAAAAAAAAAAAACAAACAAACAGTGATCGGCCGTATATTATTGATGAAAACGAGTTGCGTCGATGTGTATCCACAAGGCACGGGATATGTGGGAAAATTGATCCCTCGCGACAGCGAAAGCCCATAAATATTGTCGGTGATATACTACATATATATATATATACGATGGCGCGAAAACATATCCGTAGATGCATCGAAATTTCACGACCTATGGTAAAAATAACAAATCGAACGGATCGAATCGTCAAAATCGTAGTTCGAAATTTCTTGATATACGATATTTTGTAGACAACCGCAATAATAGAACGTTCCAATTTTACCAAAATACTATCCCTATACTGTGCGCTATATGTAGTATGTTAAGCGCACAATACATTAAATTCGGAAAATCAGCACGAAACGATGTATCGTATCGTGCTATTTCGACAATTTAGCTTGCGGCGTCGAGTCGTATTCGAGTGACAGCACATCCAATTAATGTCATCAATATAATTAGTTTGAATCTCTAATGAATCGAAAGGCGGGGAGAACCGGTGGAGTCCATTACTCGTTGATACGTACAATAATTTAGATTTTCATGTCATAGATATATATACATCGTAATTGCGATCGAGCGAATAAATAACGCGCATATTTGATTTTTTCGTCAACATTTTGATTATTTTCGCAACAATCTATATATATACTTATATCCATAAATATTTCAGATTTTGTGTTAATTTTATTCGAGATAACGTTACGTAATACATAATTAATAAACATTTCTTGTAGTGAAATTGGTGATAGTAGTTTATTTGATCGACGAAATATTATTGGATCATAAGTAATTGGAAATAGTGTTATTTGTGGTTATGTTTCTCGATTAATTAGTGGGTTACGTATTAATTAGTAAGTAGAAACCCTCCGTTGTGGAATTTCTCCTAAATTAGCGCGTCTGTTTATATATAATGGATTATATGCTTTTGGCACAGTTGTTAGCGGGGGAAGTTGCGGTTGGGGGGGGGGGGGGGGGGAGCTGCATAAGATTGTCACGATATATGCGTTACAGTGGAGATGAAATCTTTGACCTTTCAACCCGCCGCTACATGCGCTTGTATACAAGTTTTGTATAGAAGTAACTCGCGCGGAGTTAGCTACGGTGGCGCCAACACCTGTTGAATTGGGGCGTGTCGCAGCTATTACTTACACCAAGGTTACCTATATACCCTCATACTTTTCTGTACCGTCATCCACACCACTGCTAATGCAAATACCGCCGGAGGTATTATTAAAAGTTTTCCAACACTTCCCGAGAGGTGAGTTTCAAACTTACAATTGGATATCCGTTTTCCATCCCCGAGGCTTGCATTTATTTCCACATCTTCGCGTACCCGCGACAAAATAAACACGTGAAAAATCGTTTAACCCTTAATTAGCATGAAATACCGGCAAATCTTAATTTACGATGACGCGAAATAACTATCGCGTCAACAAAAATTATAATTATTATTATTATTTTTTTTTCAACGATCTATAACATTTTACGCAGACGCTGCTCGCGATGCCAATTCGCGGCAGCCTTTCGCCGCGGGCCGTTGATATACGAGACACGAAATGCACGCTCGGGCGATCAGCAATTCGCAGATCAACTAAATCGCAAATTCATTACGCGAAGTTTCCGCGACAGCGAGCAGAGTTTTTATTCCGCACTCGATCGCCATTGAATTTATTTTATTCCGGAAATTTTATTCACGGCGGTATTATTTTGTGGCGACAACGGGACTAGTTAAACAAACTTTGCTTCGATTGTAATCCTCGATAAACCGCAAATCGTATTGCTGCGGATTGCGAGTGAAGCGCGTATGCGTATATAAATGAAAAAAAAAAAAAAAAAAAATGAAATTACATTGCGATTAGAGATTCAAGACATCGACTTGAAACGTAATAGGATGTCCGATGCAGCAGACGGCAGAGTGCTTGCTATTCTCGACAAGTACCGCGTGTACACATATTCAATGAATACCAATTTCGTGACGGAACGTTGGTCATTATTATGCGCTGGTACGCCGCCCTTTAAGGATAGTACGGTACGGTTGAAGTACTCGAGTCGAGTCCTTATTGTGCACGTGACCGTACTTTCGTTTCGTTGTTTTTTCTTCCGCCAGATACGCATCGAGAAAAAGTTACGTTTGCCGCTCAGCGAGAAAATTTAATTTTACATTTCAACGCGATGGCAGTATATATATATATCAACATTTTTCGCGTGAAACGCTCAGCTCTATTGTACGTACGGTTTTTCCGGGAATAATTCAAGCAAATATCGTTTTTTTTTATAAAAAAAAAAAAAACTCATACACCGGCATCGAAGAGTGCAGAAATAGGTTTACGAGTTTCCACTTTCCGTTTGCTTTCTACCCGATGTTCTCATTAGCAACGTTCTCGGTACGTTCGCCTTCAGTACTGAAGCCAACTGCACTCTACAAATTTTCTTCAAGACCTTTGAGAGATCGTTATACATGAATATTTGCCTATTTTAAGAAACAGAGACGAAGCCATTTGCACCCGTCAAAGGAGTAGCACTGGTAACTTTGTGATTTTCTTCGATATCTCACTTCGCTCGTTATCCTTATTCCATCGTACGGTACAGGGGCTTCGCGTACTACGTACGTAATGTTTGATGTTTTTCCTGTACATTTGTTCCGCGTTTTCAAGTCAATTTGATAATTTCGGTCGATTCGCAATGGTGTTCACGGCGTCTTTCGATGCGATGGAAATCAGCGTAACGATCGAAACTCGCGTGCATATTCTGCCGATCCAACGCGATACGCATCGTTCGATATTTTTTTCCTTGCTAAAGGACTCGTCTCTACGGTACGAGGAAATTAAAAGATAAATTATGAAAAGTGAGCGAATGAGTGAACGAGAATGAATAATTGAGTAATAGACGTGGACGGTGCGGGTCCGAGAAGTATCCCAACGAGACGAGCGGAGGCTATGCGTCAGCCGAACGTGCGACCACGAGAAAAAGCTCCGTTCTACTCGACGGGATAGTGGGTTATTCCTCGGGGAGCAACCTCCTTCACTAGCAAACCAGACTGGTACTCCCAAAGACATCTACGAGTGTAGTACCGGTTCGGTAGTCCCCGTCTCGAAGTTTCCGTAGTTTTACTTGTTCTTTTACGTCTGAACGTAGGTAACGTTGGTGTGCGGTACGTGTGCGTACGTACGCCGAGGGTAGTTCAATACGCGCACGAAATTCTCTTTATCCTCTCTTTCGCAACTTGACGGTACGTACCAGACGGAGAGAAAGAGATTGAGAGACTTTTCGCCCGCCATCCCACATGTGGTGAAATGTCTCCCTAAAGCCTTTCCCGGCGAAACTCGTGTAAACCTGCACCGCGATGTTTGCCAAGAAAGAAACCTTCGTGAAACTCGAGATGGCAAATAATTAACCGTGACGTAGAATAAAATACGAGAGATGAGAGAAAGCAACGAGAGAAATAAGAGGAGGAATCGGAATCTGACACGAAGAGACCATAGAATAGAAATACAGACATAGCCAATCGACTCGCGTTTCAAAAGGTTTTTCCGTCGACGTAGTTATCGTATCTAAAGATCTACTGAGCAACCGTTTCTTATAGACATCGGTATACCAAGAGCTATACGGCCCATTGCCGATGAAAAAGTGCGAACTTGACTGCGGCGCTCTACAGGTGAATTTCTCTTTCGCCGCGAAGAAATGTATATATACATCGATGAAATGAATTGAACGTTCGAGAAAGAGCTTTGGGCTGAAAGCCAATGGTATTTCAGTGATCCCACGAGAACCTCATTGCCGAGGTATTTATCGTGTTTCACTCTTCGTTCCTTCCTCTCTATATTTCCCGTTTGGTCGCAGGTTTGGTATTCAATTATAGAGCCGATATTTTATATCTGCCGCTTTATTTCGAATTTTTTTTTTCCGATTTTTTTTCACGACGTTATGGCAAACATTGCTCCTCGGCGAGGGAGCAATCGATATAAATTATGAGTCTCGTGTAAATTGCGATTTGTGTACCAATGGAATCTCACGTATATATTTTCCGGACACACAATTTAGCATCGTTCTTGTTTGCCGAGAATATCTATATCGATTAGTGATAAACAATGAAGCTGCACACCGTTTTACACGGTGAACAGTGTTGGGATACACCATATTGTTTTTATTAGCGGTAATGCAAGTGTCTGCAAGAAAAAGACAGGTATACGAGAGATAAAGGGAACAAAGTAGAAGCGTTTTCTACTAGCAGCGGGTTTTCGAGGTCGTAAACTCCGCAGTGACATTCCTGGGGCTGTCCAGACCTTTGGTTATAGCTATATAGACGATGTTGGGGTTTCCGTCCAGCTGCGGAATCCCGGGGGGACATAATTTTCTTTCGATCGGAGGCCTCGGCTAGTTTTTGTTCTGAAATAATCGCGCTTCGATCGATTCATCCCTGAAACGGAGACGTTCTCGTCTACGAGAGGCAGAGAGAGCCAAAAAAGTGGCAAGGAAAGGTTAAACAGAGTCCGCTGTGCCGAAGGTCCGGGTGGAACTTTTAACGAGTGAGAACTTGTAGAATCTCTCAAGATGCTTTATAAAGATATCGCCTGGCGGCTGAAACAAACTGTTGAACTCCCCCTCTCTCTCTCTCCGTACCTATTCATCGACCCAACTCAATGTTGGAGTTCCTCGGGTGCTGGCAGCTTTCGCCGAAGCTCCGTTTCAAGTTTGATTAAGTTTAGTTATTGTCTCGCCTAGCCACCCTCTTTGCTCCTAGATGCAACGTATAGACGTCGTAGATTAACCCGGTATCCTCATCTCTTCTTACTCTTGAACTTCGATTGATCCTTACAACTTGACGAAAAACTATGCGGCACTGTACACAAAACTCTCGATGAACTTTTGCGCATCAGGTTCTACAAGGGGTTTCTTCTACGATTGCATCACCGTGTGCCGGAATCTTTCTTCATAATAATATAACCACACGGAGACAAAGATCTGATGCAATTGACTGTATATCTGGCAAAGAATATCGTAATTTTCTGGTAGCGCGGAGTCAATGACGCCACCTGACGAAAATTACGAGAATTATGCGGATTTCTACTGTAGGATGTGGTAAAAATTCCTTTAAATTCTTGTAAATGTGGTAAAAATCCTCATAATATCGAGCATTTTCGTGATAGGTGGCGCCACAGTCGAATTTTACCAGGTGACATAGCAATTTCTGGCAGATCCTTCTCGCCGTGCATAAAATCATTAACTCTCTTGATAACAGTAATAATGCATTTCACCTTCTCGTAGTTTAAAGTTTATACACATTAACATGTATACATTTTACATTTCAAATCCATTCTTCTTCCTCGCAAGCGGTTTTGCGATTGAGATTAAATGAGAAGTTGTTAGCATGGCAACGGGCGAAAATGCCGAGAACGATTAAAAAAAGTGGGGATTTTGACTGTAATTCTACTCGACCGAGGAATCCTAACCTCTCCATTTTATGCTAATCCGAAATCTCTCGTCACCTCTCCACGACTTTGTTAATCTCCTCTGCGCCAGAATCGCTAGAATGGTCTCCAAAACCGGGGGAATAGAGATCGTCGTTTTGCTGTGAAAAGCCTTTTACTTTTTTTTTCGTTCACTTCTCTATCCTACTGAGATTACCTACACGCCGGTTTTGTCGTAAGTGTATGTATAACATGTATGAGTCGTGTACGGTTCCGTAACGGATCGTTAAGCCGCAGTGTAAGGAACGTACTTAACTTGCGACACCGTCATGTTGTTATCATGCAAATAACTTCATATCCACTCACGTTGGAAAGTAGATCTCACAAAAGCCGGATCTTTACTTCGGTACGCGAGCTTCCGTGCGGGGCAACGATGGTGCCACTGGGTACTGGGTGTCGCATGAACGAACTTTGTAATTGGATAAATTTCGATGGGTAGTGCTTTTCCTCGTTACGATAAAACTTTAATGTTACTGCCCCGTGACTTCCCCTGAATTTCAAGTCAAACCGCGGCGGGGGAGAATCTTTTAATTTTGATTTTTACTCGCGATTTATGCCCGCGATAAAAGAGGCGCACAGTTGTCTCCCAAGATATCCTTCGACAACACCGATTTTTCATAAACCATTCCCTTTGCAAAAGTTGGAACGTTTCGCGAACTCGTGCTCAGGTGCTCGGATAGTTGGATATAAAATATATACGTCCGTACCCGTCGTATGGGTACGTCGTACAGTACCGCGAGTGGAAATTCGACGGTAAAGGGACGAAGGAATATCGTAACCCAATAGCTATATACCCGAAGAAACCGTCGAGTCACGCTGTCTATAGTTATATAGACGGTGTGTCATATAGATACGAGGAAAGTTTGAAAAGTGAGAGTGGTACTTCAAATTTTTCAGAGGGTACGGACAACTCGAAAGAATCGAAAGACGGTGGTGTGGGCGAAAGTGCCAGACGCTACCTTTGCTATGTATACGCTTGACGTAAGAAGACCGAACTGCAGCTACCTTATTGTTATTGCTAGCCCTTCGGCGACGGTGTTCGAAACGCCCCCAAGCTGTATATCGATGAAAACGCTGTTGTTTCTCAATATGCTTTATGCTGGATGGTGACAAAAGTGTAAAAGAAAATAAGCCAGCCATCGATTTTATGGGAACGCGGCTACACCGATAACAAACTTGAGGCCTACCAGCCATTTATCAGAACATGTTGTACACAGGAAAACCGGAAATACGACGAGTTATCGGCCAATTATGTAAAATTATTGGGTGGTCGGAAATGATAACCTAACTTTAAGCCTGTGGTTCCAATGTACTTACATGCATCACATATCTTTATTAGATCGTATTATCCCGAAAAGAGAGGTTATTTTTTTTTTTTTTTTACGTGGCGGTCTTTTGACCACCATACCCTTAAAAGAGAGGTTATATAAACAAATGGCGAATCAGTTCATCCAGTTAAACGCCCCACTTTCCCTCGATCTATATTCGCGAGCGCGATTTACCTGAAGTACCATAATGAACAACTCGTCCGTGAGCAACTCGAATCACGATGAAAATGCCAATCACTCAATGCTTGATTATCCCTGTAGATGTATAAAAACACTGCACATCTTTGAGATCCTCTATTCTTTATCTATATTTCCGTATGATGCCCACGGTAATGCTCGTTAGCGTTATTGATTGCTTCTCGACTTTGAGTCTGATACGTGCTTCTTTTTTGCCGATCTCCAGTGTGCGCTTCAATTAGGTTCTCGTCCTAGTTATACGAACGCGATTGTGATGTTGGATCTCATGCGTGGTTCTCGTTCGTGGATTGACCGATACAGAGCTTCCTATGTCTGTTTCAAGTGAGCTTCACGTCAATCCATAAACAGGCGATCTTCTAGTATTGGCACGTGTTGGAAAGAAATGGTAGCCGATGATTCCCGTTGGTAGGTCCAAGCGAAGCAAGGCTCGACGCGAAGGACCCTTATCGGATTGACCGCTATCGCGCATCCTCCCCTTATTTGCCCTTCGGGCAAAGAACCCCCCGGCCCCATAGGATGAGAATGAAAGGAATCGATAAGGACGATAGGCTCGTCGATCCTGTGCATCGACTGTACAAATGGAACTAAATGGAATTGGAATAATTCAATTTATCCTCATCCCTTACAGAGTTCTTCTGATAAGTAGGGTCAAAAACTTCGAACGTCTGATTGTATACTCGAGGAACCGTGAGTTATTGGATGAGAAGATTAGACGATACTAATAGGATTTGAAAATGGACAAAGAGAGGAATGGTTGGAACGGTAGGTAGTATATAGCTAAAGTAGGCATCTCGTATTCGGTTAGGACGGATCACGAAATGAATTCAAAAGCTTTTGTACCCCATTGTCGTAGCCGAGCTTGAGGAGGGATACCTTCGAAGATATTGATAGGATATGCACGACTAAGAAAGCGAAATCCGGTTGAAACGGCCTTCGGTCATGCCGGCCCATAAAAACCTCGCAATAGGGCCATGAATCAACGAAATTCGTTCGATTTTTTTACGACGGACGACGTAGAAATGTTCGATGAGTTAACCTACCTTGGTTGCGCGCCTTTCGAAAGGTTACTATCACTGTAGCAAAGAATAACCCTCGGAGTACAGTGAACACTCCATTGGTGTATGCTGAATTGATACGCGATTTCGGCAGCATTGACTCTACTGCAACGCGGTTTCAATTACCGTTTTCCTTGAACAGGTCATGTGGTTCATCAACAGATAGATAAACATGCCTATAATGCAATTTACTCCTCATAAAGGCGATAGATATGCAAGACACAGATCAACGGAGGTTCTACTGTATTCATGTTTTTCATGATGAAAAATGTTTTATGCTCCGGGATTCGCTTGAGAGGGATCGAATATTACAGCTATATAAGTGGGGTATGTTATTTGTGACGAGGTGCTTCTATGACGATCGATAGATTATAACTGGGAGTGTCGTCGTTTCCTCCACGTCCCTAATGCTTGTTGAAGCTCTGGCGGAGAACATAGGCAACGCATTGTGACATACCGGATGGTATTACTGTGTCATGTCTTACGTAATACAAAGGATTGCCCAGGGGACACGAATGTCGAGAGGGTTGGGAACGCGCATCACCTGACATAGCAAGAGCCTTTTATCGCGAATGTTATACCGATACTTGGTCGCAGACGAGGATTCTCTTGGCGTAAGTTCCTTAATTGCTTATGCACGGCTTGGGGGACTTTGTCGTAAGGTTGACGGTAAGCACGAACGTCTAGTTTACCTCGTTTGCGATAGTGACAGAATATCCTTTGGATATAGTTGTTAATCCACTATTCATTAAAGATTAACACAATTTGCATGACGTGCAGTCCAATGCAAAATTATTCATGAGCCAATCCTTCCTTGTGGATTATTGAATTAAATATTCGAGATTATTTCCGGTTAACCCGTTTTTTTGTCAATGTTCATACACTTTTTTATGAAAAACAATTATTAGCGTCCGCGGAATCGTTGGATGAAGACGGCAATAATTTTCATTTGTCTTAAAATATCAAGAGACGCAAAAAAAGTGCACTCCAGTTTTTAGTACCGACTGAGTCTTTTTACATCGTCTTCACGGATCTAAAATAATTTCACAAGCTTTTAGTGTAAAACTGGATAGAGACATTTTTTTTTGACTTTCGGAAATCATTGCAAAAATCGAACATATTTTTTTTCAATTCCGCAAATCATTCCGTTGTTTTTTTTTTTTTTCTTTCTCGTTACCGATTTGCCTAAAGTTGTTAGCAAGGTAATCGGAATGGGGGCCAACCAACCAATCGTACGTGTGAAATGCGTTGAATGAGAATGACTAAACGAATTACAAGAACGAGAACATGCGGTGCTCGACGTTCCATCGGATGGAGTAATTTACTCGGTCGGATGTATCGAAAAGCGGGTCACGCGAATTAATTCAGAGAAGAGATGCACCGAGTGCAGTAGCGGATAAAGTTGCATCGAACCCGACAGATGCAGCGTTAAATTCATTCGGGGCAACAGGGAGTGAAACGCATGTTGTGGGCAATTCAACGGTATACGAATAGGTTTTGCTGTTCTTGATGCTATCGCTAATGGTGGCGTATGAACTTTTCCCCGTTGCGCGCGGGTGCGAACAGAACGACGGGGTGTGACGCACCAAAAAGGAACTGGGGGTTGAATTAACTCGAAACGTGTCATAACGGAATGTTGAGTGAGCAACTCGGGCCACTGGTATCCAGCGCTCGCGGTGAGTCTAAATGGCTTATTAGAACGTCCGGGTACTCGAGACCATGGAAAACCTTGTATACTAATTCTGTTATCATCAACGTGTTGTCGCATCACACGGACATACGTGCGATACTGTGTAACTTGTGTACTGTGCAACTAACGTACATACGACGAGCAGCAGTTACGGTACAAAAGAACTCCCGAGCGTACCTCGGCATGCATGGAACTCGGTCGGATAAATATCTCCCCAACGAGAAATGCTCAACTTTATCTCGCATAACGTATCTGTACCGATGAAAATTGTTTCAAATGTGCAATTCCGATACAGTGAACTCTCGCTATTCCGTTCGCATATTCCCGAAA
Source organism: Cryptus armator (assembly GCA_963971235.1). NCBI lineage: Eukaryota > Metazoa > Arthropoda > Insecta > Hymenoptera > Ichneumonidae > Cryptus > Cryptus armator. The sequence goes on from OZ020236.1 coordinate 11,175,051, forward strand.
ACGAATGTTTGACAAGTTTTTTTTTCTCTACCCCCGAAAACAATTTGAAACATTGAATTAACGCTTCGCCGGATTACATGGTAGCGTCCAATTCGTTTGATGCTCTGTGCTTCAACGACCGACGTATATAGCAGCATTACCCGGCGATTCAGCAATTCATTTCCGTGCGATTGAACATAAAACTTTTCGAAACTAACGAAAAGCCCCCGCGGCACTGGAGTTATTATAGCTCAGCTGGTAGCATAAAATTTTACCACAGCCACTCAATCGCATTCCTGGAAAAAAGTTCGAAGTTCACATTTTCCACGCCGCGTAACGGATTTGAGGAAATAAAAGACGTTTTTCTGGTTTCCGTCTCGTATCGATATGATAAGGTAACGACCGAGGTTACGATTGTTGAAAATCAGACAGGCGTAACTCAACGTACGAAACGATGAGATTTACGCCCCTCCGGCTTTCGGTAGACGGGGAAACGTTTGCGTCAGACAAACTCGTAGAAATGAGTGCTTTCTTGGCTTCCACAAGTATTTCTCGACATTATTCGCACGCCGCGGAGCGGCCAACGAGGCAACGTCTATACCTATTTTTTTTTCACACTTCAGTCGATAAATCGACGAACGGAAAAGTATATCTGGAAGTTCGGAGTCGGGTTTTTGAAGCGTGGCAATGCTGCTCACGGGAGAGCCGAACGTTCATATGGTTCGGTAGGTTTGCTGGTCGTTGAGGCGTGACAACGATCGTCTTATCGTTCGCTACCAGCTTCTAATACTTTTCTACGCCCTTATCTTTAGCGCTACCATCTTCGTTTTTCGCTTTTCGCGTTATTTTAACATCGCTATGCGCGCCAAACTCGATCTCTCTGTCACTATTTCCGTCGGTCAACAAAATCTTTAGTCAAAATTACCTTCTGACGCGAAAGTTACTCTCTTCGATATCCGATAAATTTTTCCGGATATTTGCGAATTTCTTTTTAAAAAAATCCAATTCTAATCGGAGATCCCATATGCTGCTGATGGAGAGCTTGAATCAGACATGTTTGATGGAATCCTCTGGAGTCTATTTTTACGGTGATTGTTTGAATTGGTGCGTTAATGAACCGCACAGTTTGCCGAAATTCTCTTCGTGTAGGTAGAACCGTTCAAGCGCAGCTACGAGGTACCTATCGCATTGAGTATTATACGCATTGCTCACTATGTACGCGCCAACGCGGTTAGAGGGATGGGGACGTTGACGCTTTTCCATTACCATCAGAATTCGAGATCGCGGAAAAGCGCACATCGCTCGTGTGTAGTATCAGCCATATTCGGCTGTACAATTGAAGATTATTACGCCGCAAACCTCGTTGAAATTCCATGCTAAAATTCATAGATCAATACACCAATACATCGTTATTTAAATCTATGTATTTGATATGTTATCTAAATCGTGAAACATGATTAGTGCCATTCATTCCCTGCTGTTGCTTTCGCCGGGAGCATTGAATAACAGATCGAACGTAAGAGGGTTAAGGCGGTTTTGCGTTTAATCAAATACCTTCCTACACGTGCAATGACGAACGTACTAATAAACAAGCGCGGTTACAGTTCCGATTGCATCCGAACGTAGAAACATAGATGGCAAATTGCGTATGCGATTGAATGATTTATCGGAATTTATACGATAAATGCCAATATAGATAATAAAATAATTCGCAGTTTCCGATTTTTCGGAGATAAGCTTTAGAACCTTTGGTAATTAAAAAATGTTTATTATCGTAATCAGTCGCGAAGTTTTTTAATTTATTTTATACGAGGAATAAACCGATGGTCGCTCGCAGGTTTATATCACAAATTTCGACATCTATTGTCGAAATAAATGTCGAGGCGGTAGAATCACCGAGTACTCTCATCACCGAAATTTGCCGATTCAGCGCGCGGGTTAATGCTGTCTCGCATTATCGTATTTTCCCCTTCATCCAACTTCTGAGACTTTTCTCCGCAAAAAGGGGTATTCGTGGCCGTTCGCGAAAGCTCGACGGGATAATGGGGGGGTATACCGCGAAAGATTTTCTCGCGTGACTAGCGAGCCTTGGTTAGTGTGTATCTATCGGGAGCTTGCGCCTCCGGTTGCTTTCATATCACATTGTATACAGTACATGTATATCCGAGTATAACGAAAGATTGGGGAAACGCTCATCACCGATGCTTTGCGAGGCCTGTTAACCACTCTGGAAATATTCTCATCGTTCACACGCCCGTCATGAACTCTACCTTTGCTTCGATGACCGACGGAGCCGGCAATTGCATGGTGAAAGGACCCGCGCAGCGTGCTATCACGCGACTAATCCTATATGAGATCACGCGCGAGGCTCGTCCTTCATTCTATATCTATATATACACACCCACGACACTCCGTATCAAGGGAGTCAACAATTTTCTTCATCGTACCAACCTTTCTACAGTTTATACACGTATCAAGAGACTTCAAATAATTAAAATAAACGGCAAAAAAAAAATTGTCCGAAACCGGTGAATATTTTATCGATTTGGAGGATTTTTATTTTTTTTAAATTAATAAAGTAGTTTCGAAACCTAAATATTATGATTTTCATTTTTTTTTTTTTCGACCGATAATTTTTCAAAAAAAATATTAATCAGTTTATAATGATAAAAAAAAAAAAAAACGAAAAAAAGATACCAAATGTGGTTTTCTTTTTCGATTCAAGAATTTAATGAAACAATTTCACATGACTCGTCAATATTCTTCACATTCAAAGCTAAACATTATGAAATTTGTACAAAAATTTGGTAAAAAGTCAAAGGTTGGTTGGTCATTAGGTGAAATGAGCGAAGCATTTGGCATATGTTTCGTATGTTGTACATGAGTTACGTACTAAATGAATGGTAATATCCTTTCGACGATTCAATTATCTTCAGTGGATATATCGCAGGGTGTATGTTTTCTGACGGTCGTACAGCAATACGAGCGGAGAAAAACCTACGGTGTGTATGAAACACTCGTGACACGAATTGCTTCGCTGTAAAAATATTGTTTCGGTATGTCGGCCCGCCTGTTGACTGTTACTACTGCTACGCTTGTACCTACTACTTCACTTTTCCAATAGTATTTTTTTTATCTCGTCAGTTATTTCGCATCGTTTTCAAAGAATTCCAATAACATATTTACATTATTGGAAAAAAAAAGTACATTTCTTGATACTCATTTAATTAACAGATTTTACAAATTACTCATAAAACAATACGATAATATAATTGAGTTTGCAATGCATCGCTCGAAATCAAATAACTTATTATCCAAATTTATTTATCGAGAGAATCTCTCAATTTCGAAAAAGTATGAAATTGTTGAAAAAAAAAAAAAAAATGAGATTTTTGTATAAACATTATGCATGAATCCAGGAAATCGAGAGAATCGAGGGAATCTCTCAATATCGAAAAAATACGAAATTATTGAAACAAATAAATAAATAATGTGATTTCTGTGTTATCACTATGCGTGAATTCGGCGAATCGAGAGAATGGATCGAATCACTCAATGTCGAAAAAGTACATTTTTGAAAAAAAAAAAAAAAAAAAATGTTGTGTGCACATTATGCACGGATACATTGTACATTGATGTGACGATGACACAGCGTCATGTAGCGTCACTTTGGTACATTCGGTACATCGCACATATAGTGAAATTCCGTACACATCGCGACACGTCAATCAAGAACTCGATTCGGCACGACATTGTAGTCGGAGGAAGTGCATATGGGAAGTTTAACGAGAACGTGTTGCTTCGAACTCTGGAATACTATTGTACAATATGATATAACAACGGCGATAGTCAGGTGCACCTTGCAAATTTGTCATTCGGCTTGTTCCGGTGTGTTAGAGTTATCACCTAGTAGATCACTCGGTTGGACAATGGGGACTGTGGTGTTACGTGGCCGAAGCGCATAACCGCAGAATTGCGGGGGTGTTCCATATCAGAGGGGGAGAGAACTGTGTGATGGTAACCGCTTCGTCACCAGAGCGTAAACCATGTGCAGTGGAGTAGAGGGACACACGATGTACGGGTAGAGTCGGACAGTGTAAATGCTTCGGGAATAGAACTCGATGTGATGTGTATACAGGAATGAGAAGTATCGAAAACCAGTGAAACTCCAATGCTTCGATGAATTGAGGTCAATTCTACGCGATGATCTTCGAAACGAAAAGAAAGAACAAACGAAAATCGTTCATACGCTCATTTTTATTCACTGTTGGAATACAACTCATTTCATGGAATATTCGAAATATGTTTCTTTTTTTTTCTCCCGCTCGACGAGAAAAATGTATATCGACTATTGGCGCTTATAAAAAAAAAAAAAAAAAATGTTGACCATAGTAACTGTGAATAGAGATATTTTTGAGGTAAAACAATGCAGTAGCTTCATTAGTTAATAAGTCAATCAATTATGCAATCGTAAAATTTGCGCGGTAAAGATTAAGTTACGAATTCAGTAAATCCAACATTCATCACGCGTATTCTCCCGAACATATGTGATGATTCAGTGTTTTTTCGATTAACCGTTGTATTCAGTCATTTTATTCGACAAGTTATTTTTTAATTGTCTGGAAAGCTTGTCGACTCGTGATGAAAGCCAAACGCACATTGGAATTCGTGATTGCGAAGTTGCGAACTAAACATTTACAGATTTAACTATTCAGCTCTTTCCGTCACTGTTCGGATGAAGGAATGTTTACGCTGCTTCATTCGGGGTTGAGATATCCCGTCAGCGTATTAGCACGTAACGCTTTCGTTTGCTATCTCATTTACCCTTGCGGCGTTGACCGACGGTGTGCGTGTGATTATGTTCCCGCGGTATGTGTTTCATTAGGTAGCCACGTTATATGCAAACAGACCGGCACCCGACTTCGTATTATACCTTCGTCCGATGGAGAGGTATGTTTGCATTTCGTTGACTCGATTTAACTCCCCAATTGTTTAGTTACACCGGGTAATAGTGCTACGGAGAGAATTTCGAAACAGCGTGACATTGTTCGATTTGTCGGCAGAAGTAATGGCCTCTATGTTTTCTCTTGTCATTCGATACACTTCGTGGGGTAAACCCGTAATGAGTACAGTACACAATAGCGATATCAAATAATACGGCATCAGCGAAATTTTCAAAGATATCCAATTCTTTCATTCAGTTCACCCGATCTACAGGACGAAGAAAAATATGTAACATTTCCGATGACTACGGTTTATAAGCGCATCATTCATGATGAAACACGCCATCAGTCATTCCTATGATTTCATTATTTCGAACAATTGAGAGTCTGACAATACCGCGTTGAATTCGGGTAGCTTTTCGATATTCATAGCTGACTTTTTAAATTGCGCGCCTCGTTTACTCGGTTATCTGCAGAGCTAATAAAGAATTCGATTCAATATAAAAGTGTAAAAGGAATTTGCTGAATAATGAATCTTCTGGCAGTGGAAGTTTACAATAAAAAATGATGGCGAATTGAATGCATCTGAAAATAAAAATAAAAAAATTATATTAAAATGACCAAATTCGGCGTTATATTTCTAAAAGTTGTTTCAAATCCCAACATACATTATTGGTTTAAAATTTATTGCACGAGTGCATAAAAGCTTTATATACCCGTGTAAGAAGCAATTTTTACACTGATTTTTATGCATTAACTGGTATATTAAATGTATTATTCTGACGAAATATTAATGTACGGTACATTTATTAAAAACTGTAGTGGGTACTTTACTCTCAATAATTAACTTCAATTTCACTGTGAAAATACTGTAAATTCAATCATTTGTTTTTATTTCACTGTAAAAGTATTTTATTTTTTGTCACAATGGTACATTAAATTTACAGTTTTTTTTACAGTAAAAATAACTAACAGCGGGAATACAGCAGAAAAGATGTTACAATACCGCAGATTCGAAGTACGGGACTCCGGGTACTGGGATATTGACTCTTCGTTTAGTAAACCCTTTTAAAAGACATTTTTTGAAAGTTTTATCGTTATTTTGCATTGTTGCAATGCATAGTTCCGCTTACATTAATTAATGTACCAGTAGCCATCCGGGTATCCTGTACGGCATATGATTCTCAATGTTTCGCATACCTCGTTACCGATCTGCGTACTCGTGTATATATATTTTTGACGTACCGACGCGCCTTCTAAGCTGCTAGCATGCATCACTGTCTTCTATCGCTAGTGGAAAGTGCTTGAAGCTTGAAGCCGATAAAGCGTCGACGTAAGCTGCACCTGTTTCGCCAACGCTTGCGAAATGGCTAATGCGCTTGTAGTCTCGCATCAGTCACTGGTGATGGCATACCAACATAGCCGCCATAACCGAATATAATCAAGCGCAACCCCGAAACGCCTCAAGGCCTTGAAATACTCGGCTGGACTGGAGGGCTTTTCCATCGTTTGTTTTCATTATCTTCCATAAACTCGTCGGACATCAAACGGATCCTGTCGGATACAGTTCACTTTTTTCTCGAGCGTTGATCTCACGGCATAAAAAAACAATGTTTTTAAAATCTGTTTGAAAAATCTGGCGCCCCGTTAAAAATTACGAGAATCCATGAAACGAATTTATTGCGAAATTGATTTGCATACGCGAATACCATTTTCGTGACTCCGTCGAATCCCATGGATTTTCTTGCGAATAAGTGAAATAAAAAATTCTCTGTTGATCCGCTGCAAGTTACATGATTCGGAACGTTTTTATAAATAATACAAAGAAAAAATTGAAATTTTGCCAAAAATGTTCCGAACAAAAAAGTGGTAAATCTGCAAAAACATGTAATATGTTCTATAAAATTATTTAAAAAATGTTGCAAAGTTAAATTTTTAATTTCTTCCTCTTTATTATCTGTCGAACATTTACCTATCTTTGATGTGCATTTTTTTCAGCCCTCACCTTTGTCAGGTTATTTAGATTCGAATAAGCGTATTTTTTTGCTGTTTGCATTTTTTTCATTATGAAGTTAAAGTTTATTCGCCGATCCGCGACTTAACGGAACTTTATGAAGTAAAGGAACAACCGAGCTAAGGACACGGCAAATAATTCTCAATATTTTAGCTTGGGGTCAATTTACAACCTTTTGAAAATTTAAACGGTAGAAGAGCGTTACGGAGACGAAAAGAGTAACGCGAAGGTAGTGTCAAACGCATGGCACTCCTTCTTTAGAGTCGTTAAAAACTTCGCATAAGAAGTATTAGACTGTTGTTTGAACTTCGCGTAAGGAATTTGGGGAGAGTTGAAGTTTGCCTTGTATAAGGAGTACAGTGCTAATTGAAGGGTGAAGCGCGTAGTTTGAGACGGTTCAGCGGTGAGAGGGTTGGAATCTGCTTTGATTCTGCCCAACAGAAACACGAAGTTTTCCTTGAACGAAATTTCGCATCCATCAAGTTGAGTTACGTTCAGAGAATAACGTGCATTCCATTCGTTTCATGGGAACCTTCCAAAATCTAACAGGCATCGTATATTAACATTTGAGAGGAAATGCAAACGTTAGCAAGAGATTTAAAAACAATTAAAATCAGATATCGCATTTCCGTTTTATTGAATTTATAACCTGCGATGTTATTTTCGCTCAAAGATTAAATCTAAAAAGAAAAAGACCGAAAATAATTGCTTTTTCAGTTTTATTCCCGTAATTTGATACTATTTTTTATCGAACGGATGTTACCGCTCTATATAGCAGGATATTCACAGTAAACCTCTAAATAATGTGGTTATGTATTCGTGTATATGGTTCGGCGATTGATGTCGTCACTACTGATACAGTAAGTTAGCAGCACATGGTAACAAGCAGCTTGAGTTACCATTTTAGTGTCATTCACCGAGTTCTTCCTTTGGCTCATGTTCAGCAGTTAAACATTTTGGTATTCCAGTGATTCGAGCCGTCGGAAGAATGAATAATTTTAATCAAATATTTGATGCATTGCGGCTTGCGGAGCTGCAAGAATTCAGTGTATAACCATCTAAATCCCAGACATCGAGGGGTTTGAAAGTAATTCCGCCATTTGCGTTGGGCACGCGACGTAAGGCAATATAAGCGGTCTGTCGGAAGGTTTCATTGTAAATAAGCTACACGGTTACGGGGATAAACATACCTCACCATTATTCCGCGAATATATTAAAAGTAATGTCGCGACTATACAGTAATTTCGCGAAAATCAATGATACAAGAGTCGAAGACTTGACACGAATTCGAGACGCTAATACGATACATTTATCCTTCTCTATTTAATATTTGAAGGTAAACCTGTTTCATGTATAATGAAAGAAGTTTTTGCGATCGTGTGAGATAATTATTTTTAAAAACATCGTCACTACCGTTACCTTTGATATTTCAAGTCTCTTCGAAGGATTCTGACTAAATACACACGTAAACGATAGTAGTTTTGTTCCAAAGTGAATAAAAAATATCTCTGATTGACGACAAACTAAATTTTTTTGGCCGAAATTTCTCATTAATAGTTTTCACCCCGAGTTCCTTCCGCTCACCAATTAGGGAAACATGAAAGTAGGAACAGTGAAGACACATCGAGAACGCGAGATATATATTACACAATGATTTTTTTAATGGGGATATTATATCATACATCTTAATCGAAGCAATCTCCTCGATCTTTTTGTCGGTCACTGGTGTAGTGTTACATGCCAACCGTGAGTTTGGCGTGTCATCGATCTCTTTGAGTTCTAAATATCGCGGTTGAAAGTTACTCCGAAGTTGTACAGGAATGTGTGCGCAATTGTATAGCAGAGGCATTTCCACCCTCTCTGAATTCACCGCACACGGGAGAAAGTTCGACGTGAAAAGTGGAGGGTTGAATCCATGCGGACTGTCGAGTCGTCGCTGGAATTGATTGTGTTACTAGCCGTGAACATATTCGTTTGCAGTCGCACACTTTGAAAGGAACATTTTGCAAACTCGAACTCCGCCGCTCCCGCTGCCCCTTGTATAAACCTCACGACTAAAAGATGGTGCGCATGGATATTCGGTCGGTATATACTCGCAATTGTTCCTGGAAGATTTGAATTGCCGCTTCGAAACGGAGAAAACAATTCCATCTTTTATATACTCGCAATCGTTCGAGGAAAACTTCAATTGACACTTTGAAACGAAGAAAATAATTCTCCCCTTTATATACTCGCAACTGTTTCTAGAAGACTTACATTGAGACTTCGAAACGAAGAAAATAATTCGCTCCTTTATATTCTTGCTATTGCACCTCCGTAAGCCAATCGGAAATATATTAATCGAACCTCCCGCTTTGTCGCCGAAGAGTGTCGATAATTTAGTTTCCTACGACTGTGACTTTGTCATGCATTTACGTTCGGCTTCACCAGTCACGATCGACAAAACCGAAGCCACCCATGAGCATTGCTCTTGGCGAGAGCCCCAACATCAACAATTACGAAACTTTCAATGAAACCGATCGTGGCGGTTTCATCGATTTGACGTACATAGCAACCGATCGCAGATACGGTTATGGAGTTTGGCGATTCGTGATATCTTATCGTCCGAAGAAACTTGAACTCCGCAACTGTACAAATATAGTGCATAAGCTTGAAATTCGTTGTGTCAGATTTCCGACGTTTAAAATTCAATTAATTTGCTCTATTATTTCCAATCTAACCATCGATTTTCAAGACAATGCTACATGATCGACCGAAATACTTTCGTTTGAAATATATTTTCGATTACCTCAATATTGTTTATTTATTTCAATAACACTGAGTGAAATTCAATAGTTGAAGAATGTACATAGGAGCGGATAAAAATTTTTTTCGCTGTTGGGGTATGTCGAAGGAATCCAATAACGCTTTTTCCATCGCGCCACCTTTTCTTCGACAACGATTGCAAAGAAAAGGACAAATAATATGAATTCGATTGAATTCGTTCGACGGTATATCGTTAATAGTAAGTAAAGTATGCAAGACGTTGAATAATGGATCCGAGACAAAGTGTTGACTGATTATTTCATGAGGACGTGGAAATTTGCGCTACACCCCGCGTTTTCATTGTCTCTACCATTCGTGTTGGATACTTGGGCCGCAAACGATATATCGATGGCGGCAACGAATTGCCACCAATCCCGGAGAGAGAGTGCCTTTTCTGTTGGGATCCATTACCGATTAAGAATGAATGAGCCACTCTCTCCGCTGCGAGGCTGTACCCGTACAGCAATTTACATCTATTCGCGCCTCAGTCCAAGACCCTGAGTTCTGTTTAATGTATTCGCGATCCTGGTGGGTTCTACGTATAGAGAACCAAACAATCAGTGGCTGACGTTACAATCAATTCGAACGCTTTACCCATAAGCATTAGGTCCTTTAGCTTTCGTTAGGCGTATCTGATTGAGCGAACATATTTACTATTCCGATATATATATATATATGTGAATATAGGGGTTCGCAGGGCTCACGCACTCGCGGCCGTCCAAAAATACCAATCGAACCAATCAAACCGTTACGAAGCAAGCCGCAAGAGGGACTTAGAATATTTCTGGCTGAGACCGTCACCCCCACCCCTACCCATACCCACATCCTCCACTCCCCGCCTTCACCTACACCCCACCCCTCCCTTGGGACCTCCCAAGGCCCTCCGAGCTCTCCAGTGCAGCCAAACACCGGAGGGCTCAGAGTTCGATTCTTATACAGGACGGCGGCGGCGACGGCGACAGCGGCGAAATCTTTTTATATATATAGAGAGACTAGGATTTCGAAGAGCTCGGGCGCCAAACGCGCTCACCGTTGTTATCGTCGTCCTCGCCACTAACCGTTACCTAAAGAGGCCTCAAATCGGGGGACTTAGAATATTTCGGCCCTCCGCTTCGTCGCCCCCTTTCATCCTCCTTTCAGGCTCTCCAGTGCATCTATATTCCCCAGAGCCCAAGGCTCGATTCTTGTACACGGCGACAGCGAAATCATTTTATATATATAGAGAGAAAGAGAGAGAGAAAGAGAGAGAGAGAGAGAGAGAGAGAGAGATACGGAGAGATATCAAATATAGTATCGCCAGGTCGTTCAGTGAGAAAGGTATATACCAACGAGAAAGAAATGTTAGTGTTTGTGCGATCACTGTGTGCGATTGGCGAAAGCCTTTTCATCGTCGACACCGTTTTCGATGCTATCGTGTTTCCGATACCGATCGGACTTGCACACACATTCGCAAGATTCTTGATAGCAGCCATATACCATAAGATGCCATGGGAAAACGTTTGTAACGATAAGTAACCTCCCGTCATTCTCTCGGCTTTCCTTCGGCAAAGAAGGGGTAAGAGTAAGTGGGTCATACTTTATCGTCTCGCTTCCAACAGCCAGTTGGAGCGGCAGTATCCCGTCTACTGTGTTTGCCCATGAGGAAACCGTTGAACGATCAAACTCTATCGAGTGTTATAGAAAACTGGAAAATGTTCAACCTCTCCCGCTGGGCGCTTCGACGGCGTTGTAGCACTTGAAAAATATTGTACAGGTTTTTCTTTTGCTCATTCTCTTTCTGCCGGCGGTGTACCGTATAGTTGCGATCGTCCCTCGAGATTCTATAAAGTTTTCGTAAGAATAAAAATTTCGTGCACAGGTTGTAAGCTGAAGCTTTCACGGCGAACTTGTCCTCTCCTAAGATCCTCGGTTATCTATGTTTTATGCCCATTCCCTTGTTAAGAGGAATCCAATGATAAAGGTTAGTATATCCCGTCGGGAATAAACGACTGTAGTATATAACAGAGGTCTATATAAATCATGCGTACAAACGATTCCGGGGTATTTCGATAGCATTTCGTGGAAGGTGTTGGCATCGTTCAAAGGATGTCAAATTCTGTGACCGACTGGAAAATGTCTAGAGCAATGCAGGTAATACCTCTTGTTGCTGGGTGATCGCTTTACAAGCACTGCTTGTTGTTTAGTCGATTGTTCTCGGCTGTCCGGGTCAATACACGTCACCCAAAACTGGACCCTTTACGCACTTTGGCAAATTCAAGCCTTCTTCATTGAGTTGGTGTCGTCGAGTCCAATGTTCTGTGAATTCAGGGGATGGTCTCGAGTTTTGTCGAAAGCGATACGTTCGTTCGTGTCAAAGTGACGCTTTGCCATTGAATTTCGTCCAATTACCGCCGTATGAACGATTTCTCTTAGTGTGACTGTCACGCATCTCTGCGGCGATCAATTCGATAGTTCAGGATATTAGAGTATAAAGAATTCTTCAAACAAATATAATTTTAAGTACGTTAGCGCTACGAAGCATATAGCCGGTTGTTTGTGATAATTTTGTCGTTGCAAAGAGCCAAATCATAGGAGTAATAACGTTCTCATGCGCGGTATGATCTATCGTTTGCAACGAATGCAAATTGAAATTCAGATATATGCAAATCGTGTCTTTATGATTCAGCTGCGTATGTTCTGTATGGTGGGCAACCAGTTCCATGTCACTGCTGATAATGGATCATTAGTAGACCTGGATAATTGGCTTCCCCTGTTAATGCACAACTCTATTCTGCGGTTATCGCATCGGTCTCGATCATCAAGACCAATGACGTTATTGCGATACCACCCTCTATCATTCCAAGGTAGACAACACACAAACACGCGTCATCAAGCAGCTCATGACTCCGAAAGGAAAATCATTATAATCGCTTCGAACGGATGAATTTATGAGATTTCTCGAAAGTTTATCAAAGTAAACCTCTCATTCGGCGTTATCAGTATAAAATTACAGTTGTAGAAACTGAAGAACCGGTATGTAGTTTTAACGACGGGCTTAGCAAAGCCTGAAGTGAGGCCTGTGCCTACTGATAAGAGAACGTGTAATTCTATAATCACAGTTTCATAGCTCCTACTCCTTACCCTTTGCGAAACGTATGATTATCCTCAATAAAATTCTTACGAATTCGCTCGCTTTTAAACTTAAATGGCGTGGGTGAGGGAGCAAGTCTCTCGTCGGTGCACTCGGGTTTATTTTGTCATGAACTGCGTCCAAGGCACTTTCTGATTATTCAAGAAGAAAGAAAGAGCGCATTGCGGTTTCATGCTGCGGCACAACTTGCTTTCTCTTTAAACCTAAAGTATAATTTTAATTCATTCTTTAATCCATAAATACATATTTAATATCTAAATGGAGCTTAAGATGACCGAGTCGAGAATTAATGGCTGGAGAAAGCGTGTCGTTGGTGGCGAACCACCAACCAACCGCTGTGATTAAGAGAATAAATAGCGGTGGCGAGTCCGCGACTTGTTTTGCGTCATCCGTCATCACTGCTTCTAGTTTCGTTGCGATATTTCACTCTTTCCGCTCCGGTCTTTTAAAGCCGTCACTGGTGCAACTGAAATCTTGCGACGCTTTACCCGGGGATACGCAGGTAGCAACAAAAGAGAATCGTGAGCGCGACGCTCTTAAAGTCTAATGACACTTAAATGTAATGGAAATTCATTGGAATTGGAATGGGGTAAACGACTATTCGAGGAGTAAAAAAAAGAGGAACACAGAGGGAAAATTTCTAAATGTGTTTCCGTCCTTGGACCGAGCATTTGTCGACAAAAGACGACTTTTTATAGTGGACCGTAAAAAAAAAGTAAGCTCGGTGTATCAGCGAATGATATTGCTGCTCACTCTTCTGCACTGGAAACCTCGAAGTTTGCTGATATCCGTAGAAAAGACATTTCACTACCTTCTGCTACATTCAGCATAGTCGAATTTTTAAGGTACATTCAACTTATATACGCTTTCGCAACTATTATCTGCAATTCGAATTGAACGGTTCGTTCCATTGCGAGTGAATTATCGTCTTATTTTTATTTATTTCATCGAACCCTTTCGGATGATCGAATGCAATTCGTCGGTTTCTTCTCTTTTATATTTTACAAGGAAAAAAATAAAAATAAAGAAGCATCAGATATTCATTCGGGACTGTTAGTCCTCTTATCTTTTTCGTCGCGGCAATCTCGGACATCCTGAGAAATGGTAGAAAGCGTTAGCGCTTATCTGAATATAGCAATGGGCGGTATATCTGTGCAGTAAAAGTGAGTGGGTGAATGCCTTCCGCGCGTTTTTCGTCTCTCCCGGATAAGATCGAGGCTCGTAACGTTCACAATCTCAAATTGAATCGAACATGTAACGAGTACTATCCGTCCCTCTCCCTCTCCCCGTTCTCATCGCACTTTATCCTCGTTTGCCCACAACCTACTGGTACACAAAGAAAATAGTGAAAAAGATATAGAAAGTGATGCAGGCAGCTTGGCTTTTAACAGGCAATTCATGATGCGCTTCGCGCAGGGATAGAGAAATGGTGGATGACACGTCGCACGAGAGAGATTGTTTCTCGTGGCTATCCGACACGATACGCAATATAAATTGTTACGAGACAATTGCGGGTTGTGAACGATTTACTTCGGCTCTGGTCAACAAAAAAAAGTTTGATAAGGACAGTGCACCCTCTTAGAAGGGCGCACCGGTGTCAGACGGTGTAGTTTTTGGGTCATGTCGACATGAAATATAATCATTCCAAGTTTCATTCATCTGTTGAGTGCTTCGATGGAAAAGCAAAAAAATTCGGAGATTTTTTGCTAAACTTTGATGGACTGTGGGCTCTTCGATATCAATCTCGGCAGATAAAAAAACTACGTATCTCTTAAATTTTTCGAGTTCTGCAACATATATAAAAATGATCAAAATTGAGGTGGAAAACTTCGGAATGTTTTCACGGGAGAGAAATTTCGAGATGTATAGCGGGCTGTACTCGTGTATTCGAAAAGCAAGTACATGCTGGAGGGATTGCAACATTTGGAGTTAAATTTTCGATGCATTGGCATCAAACGTGGAAGTAGAGTTACGGCATATACGACCGAAAAGTATTGCTGCCCATTAGGCCGAGAAATGTGCGCGCATAGCGATTGGATGTTGGTCAATGCGATTGCAGTTGCTGCAACATCTGTTCAGAGGCCATAAAATTGAGCCGATGTCGTAAACTCTTAGGGTTCGTCCTCCGGTGAAATTCCCGTTGGTCGTTAACCGAGGGACATCTATTCGCGATTGTCGCATAATGGAACGTATAAATGCCCTTGATCATCGGTCCACTCGCTCTTAACTCGCACTCGCGACACGCTTGCCCTCGTGGCAATTGCGCCAGTCACGGAGTTATAACACGCGTGACTCGCACGTTCCGGCATTCAATCGTTGCCTCTCCGACAGTCTCATTTTATGCGCTCACCTCGGATCGACACGCATAGCGTGCTACACCTGGGACCTTTCATACTCACCGAGGTGTCAGTAGAAACGATGGATTTCTCCGTGAAATCTTTCGGTACGCAATGACGTAGCGAATGAGTCATATAAGACTCAAAAAAAAAGAAAAGAAAGAAAGAAAGAAAGATAAAAAAAAAGATGCCGTGGAGCACTAGAAAAATATCAGATTTTACGCCGGACAATTTTATTTCATAAGCATTTTTTTATCCACAGAAAAACGCTGCCGTCTCAATTTTTGCTGTAACCCCCTCTTCTCAGTATAAAATCAGAACACATTAAAACATTCAAGTGGAAAAAGCCGACACGAGTTTATTAAATTGCCGAGAGCATTTACAGCTATCTAAAAAAGACTGTAGTCATCATGTATAGGATTCGAAATAGTTATGAATCATGCTGTATTATACGTTGTATAGTACGCTGAACGCTTCAATATATACTTCGAGTGAGTAAGTGCGAAGTCACGTTTCCACCCCCTCGATGAAATGAGATGACGGAAAGAGGGTAAAGTAAGAATCGCGAGAATGTCCAGGTGAAGGTATATGCAAGTGATAATAGTACCCCGGAGAGACGTAACACGAACCACTAAACTTCCATCGCGTCTACTCGGTTTTCCTCTTATATATCTTTCTCTCTGATCCTTTTTCACTTCAATTCTCTGGAGACATCGTATCTCCACAGGGAAAGGTGTATATATATCGCAAATGGCATCGGACTTTTCCACTGCATTCCCGAACGAGATACGTTGTATTTATACTTACATAATATTGCGGTTATTTGAGGTATTATATTAGATAACGACAAGATAAGAGAATCATACATAGGATTATGAGAGATATATATAGAAATCTATGAACGAATTGAAGAGGCAGCAAAATCCTAGACTCGTGCATTTGAGAAGCAATTCCGACATCATAATTGTCACCTTCACTCATTCTGAGTATTTGAGAATCTCTTGCCATTTCTGGTTTCGGCATCACATTGGGTACTTGTGAATTCTGAATCAGTATTGGATAACGCGGAATCTGATCCTTCAGTGCAGTTAGTCAGACTGCAGAAAACGAAAACAGGAAAATTGACAATAAGTATGACAAGCGTCAGAAAAGAATCGCGTATTATATTCGACGTCTCGTAATATACCATTTCGCGAGAGTTACGCTGGTAGGACGGGGTTACTTTGTGTCAAAAGGCTCTATTTCGGGTTTCCAATAAATTCAATTATGTGACAAACGGTTACACGAAAAATGTCAATCGACCGGGCGAAATAGATCAAACATCGTTGAACCGCGCACAGCAGTCACATTTTTTGGTTGTATCGTTCGGTACCCGAGAAATAAGCGGTCATCGTGTTTACTACGATTCTATCCGGCCGAAATTCCGTCGCGATTGAACGACAAAATCGAAGTGCGCGGGGGCAGAAAAGCTTTATTGGAAAGCAGTATTGCATGCTGAACCCGTGGCGTACCGATACTCAGACGGCGATAGCTTTTCTGCGGTAACCGGTTCTACTCGGACAACCGGGTATTGTACGAATTGTGTCCCGGAAGTACAACAACATGTTACGGCGCTCGTAAGGCTCGAGCCTCCAATGCCGACAGAGGCAAATTCGAACAATTGAACTATATATTCCAATATATCGATCATGAGGATTTCATATTTTTTTACGCAATAAAACGGTTATGAACAAAGCCGCCTATCTGGAATTCTCAATATATATACATTTTTTTACTGCCTTTCCGACTCGCGAACATTTACAACCGGCGCGATGATCTCTCGTCTCTTTTTCTCATATTTAAAAAACTCGTCCATATTTCACCCTAAACTTTTCTCGACTGTTCGCCTTAACCCGAGTGGGTAATTTTTGCGAACTTGATAAGAATAATGTAAATTACACCGGGTTAATTACACCGCGGAAGCTACGAGGTGACGCAAATAAAACGACGCGATTTTCGTCGTCATTGTGAACACGGAGTTGACTCGGAGTTTGAAAAAAAAAATATATATATATATGTTCTTGTAGATGAAAATTTCACCGATATTCTTTCCTCTGAATATAACCACTCGAAAAAACGCGCCGGTTCTTTGGATCCCGCGAATATTTCCTGGCAATTTCTCTACGTTAGGCTTGTGCTATGCAGACGAGACTCGAACGGATTCAACGCTGATATTGCAGAATAATGATATAGAACGCGACGTCACTTATATATACTTGCTGTTGCATGATACGTTGCGTATAAAGGCCGCCGTTGAAGGTAGTGAGCTGGAAGGCATCCGATATTTTATAATATTTCGATACGATGGTATGTCACCCCTCTATCACGATCGGTATTATATGCAACGTGAAAATAGATAAACGTAAAATAGGTAATACACGATGAAAATTCATCTTTGCTTTGGTTTTATCGTATCGTCCTACTCGTGTGGAAATTGCGACAAGCGTAAACAAAGAAGGAGGATGATCGTCCACTGTACGATGTCATTTCCCATTCTTCATAACATGATTTTCCGTTCTGTGTTACTGCCGTATCTAATCCGGTAAAATTTCATTCGATTGCACTGCCATTGTGCATTTCCTCTGGAATTGTCTTTCATCTCTCGTTTGCATTGCCTCTGCGAACTCGTTTAGTGATATATCGATATGACGACATAATCTAAACGAAAATTTGGAATGTAGGGATGAATTACCGTTGAGTCGAGATATATACTCTTCTCTTTCACACATTTCGTTGTCCCGTAGACATGACAGGATTACATTATGAAACTCTTGTGTAAAGACCGTCGTCACTTTCATCCCCGAGGCGAGAGTTTTTGCGTTACGTCCACAGTATGACTTACGCGTCTACGTTAGCGCCGGTTTGTTGCGTATCAAAGGGCCTTTAGACATTCGTAAAACATTTTCTCGTTTACTCATTCATCATTAAATGAATTAGACCAGCTGAATTGAATTGCGTATAACCTGTGAGACCGCACATTCTCTCTGTGAATACGTAAGTAATAACTAGAATACTCCATTACAGTTTACGTAGGTTTTAATATGCTCTCAGACGCTGTCGTTTTCAATGAAGATTGCCGGCAAATAAACTGGCGGCGATTGCCCTTCTGCAGTTTATACGAAAAAGCAGTTTAACCGAACGCGGCAACAGTTAATCGACGGGAAATTATTATGAAATATTGGCTATTCGAATCTCCGCAGATGTTCTCGACTGCGTCAGTAAAGTCATTAAAGTGTGCTCTCTGCTGAACCAACGAATTTGGGAGGTAACAACGCCCAATGGCGAACTAATCAAGTCGTCCATAAACCACTGAAGTAGCATTGACCTTCTCGGAATAGGAACGATCGTATCCTATGACCGGATATATTGCATTCTCATCGTTCATAACATGATTGTCAATTATCCGTTTCCGCATAACTAATCCGATCGGATTTGATTCGATGGCTTTGCTGTTTCGTATTTTGACGCAATTTCCGAGAACAGTCAAAAGAACGAAATGTTATCCGATTGAATGGCTTTAATGGAAAAATGGCGCAAATACCATAGTCCATTCATCATTTTTTCACTCAATGCGACGGTAGAATGTTCGTAAGGGATGACATTCGTACGAATACCTATTTTCGCAGTGACCGCGTTTGTAGATCCCGAATGAATAGCGGACAAGATACCAGGAAACATGACGATGCTGTATGAATTCAAGAGATTCGTAATATGGTCCAAACACACACCATCGCTTTCTCGCGAAACCCGGCAATTATTTGCTTTGCCGTCATTTTATAAAAAAGCGGAGAACTTTCCCTAATGAACAAACTCCGCGATAAATACAATCCTCGTCGGTTCCTGTCAGTCGTTACGAAATTAAAGGTAACTCCTGTTTGAAAAAAACATTCGTAACGAGGGTCTGGTATAATATCGAGTTTACTTTTAATTACGATAATAACACGAGTAACCCCGTCAGCATTCATTACGAAAGGATGAACGAATTAATTAGTCGACGAACAAACGGAGACATGACAAATCGAGAAATTAGATAATGGAGTAACGCATCCGATGTGAAATCGCGTTTGCTCACAGAACCGTGAAGCCAAAGCCCGATGGGATTTACGCCGAACAAACATAAGTTGATTATCGTCCCACAGATATGAAGGCATATACTTTACCGGACTCGGGTTCGGCACAGTCGCGAGGTTCGCTAACTTAGAATGGATTGAAACATTTTTTAAAACGACTTGATCGTGTGTACAAAAGTACGGCGGTTTATGCGGCACTGAAAAGAGGGCGTGGAAGACGAATAGAGCGATACGAATGTTACGAACTCGTGAAAACTGTTGCGTTTAATTATTAACGAGTTGCGTAAAACTATGAAGTTTTCGTCAGCCCTCCTTAAATCGTTTCGTATATTTCTGATGAACGACATTTATGGTAACCTAAAGACATTTTTGGTCGATTGAGTAGCGGTCTGAGTTCAATCATCAAACGGGGGGATTGCATTTTAGATGGAAAGTTTTTCTTACTTTCATCGTAAACGAAGACTTGATGAGAAACATTATGTTTTATTCTGCTTTTATCGTTAGGGGAACCATCTTTAAGTTTTTACTCCGAAACTCCTAAGTTTTTGATTGATAACATTCGACAAGGCGTTGGGAGGCTGCGTGCGATGTCATCTGTACCCAGTGCTATTGCTGTCGGCTATATATACCGTTTGACCAACATAATGAGTCATAAATACATTTCTGGACTGATGAGATTATACATATGCATATCGTTATAAATCGCTAGCATTAGATGAAACAAATGTGAACATATCAATTCGCTTTATCACTTCTACGACGCGTTTCCTTTTCGATGCGTTTGACTAGTCTTCCCGCATTATGAAACCAGAGAATTGGGAGGCGTGCGATTTCCAACCAGAATTTACTGCGCTCATCCAGCCGCGTCTGCTAACTGGGTTTGCCAATTTCTGCATCATAGCATCACGTTGGGTATTATCCCATCCGTGCATCAGGCGCTTCATTGTAATAATTAACGACTGAACAGTATCTATGAAAAACTTGGGTCTATCGATCGTTGGAGGACAGAGATGTGTCATTGGCAGGTCATTATTCCAAACTTTTATCACCAACAGTTTCGCGCTAAATATATGAGTTTTACGTATTGATTTTTCAATTCTTTGCTCGATCTGCCTATTGCAGATAGCGAACAGACAATCTCGTGCCAATAAATTGGTCGAGATGTCGAACCCTTTCCACGTTAATACTATCGGCGGAATAATTCTTACTGAATTTTCGTGAAGCTCTATCGGCTCGCAGCCTATTATTGGGGATATTTTAGATCCGCGAGGCGTGCCAAAGTTGTTCGCGGTTTTGCGGTAGCTTACGTATGCCAATAGCCATCGAATAATTATCACCGACTTTTGTTCGTAAGCTCGTTAAGCTTGTGTCCATTAGCCGGAGCTTAAGTCGACAGCTTTACCACCGCGACCGGCAGCCATTCTGCTAAATCTATATTTTTTTAAATACCTTCATGGTTATTCGACCGGATGAAATTTCAACAGACTAGTCCAGTTAATCATAGGAATTATATACAAAGGCGAGGCGTGGCGGGTAGTGCTAAAATCCAAGTCCATTCGAAAAACCTTATGTATTGTAACCGATTCCCCCAAATGCTCGCTACGATTACAAAAATTGCAACGAGTGTCGCATCATAAGGGCGCCAGCCGCGAGAACCCGGAATTCTCGCGACAAATTTATTTCGATGATCCGACAATTTCCTCGATCTGGCGCTCGACTAGCTACAGCCCGGGAAGATGGTAGAGGGGAGTGGTTCGAGTCGCTCTCGCGAGCGGAAGAACAGAATCAATCTCGGGAACACAATTAATAAGTTTCGTTTATTCGTCTACTCAAATGATCTCGGGAGCGGTGTCGTGAAGCGACCGCTAGTCCGCCTCCCACTGATGACCGTTACAATAATTCTTGCGGCCCCGTACTGTCTCGAGAGCGTTAATTCTTGTTCCGTCGTTCGTTAATAACAATAATAATTAATAATTTCCGATATTCCAGTTAATAAAGACGTTCCAATACAAGAATAATTTACACCCGTCTTCATACGTCCAATCACACGCCAAAAGATCACCGAGATCCCGCGTAATAACGCGCGACCGCGACGTGAGAGCGTCGCGTCGCGGAGACCGAAGGTCGAACCGCCCTTGCGATTGACCGTTACGCGAGAACTTAGCCTAACGGACTCTCTCGCGGATTTTAAAACAAAGTCGGGAAGCAAAAGACAGAAAAGAACTCAGCGTAATAAAATATACAAAATCAGAGGAAGTCAAAATAATCAAATTATGGTAACAAAGTCAAAACTATAAGAGAAAGTCAAGAGAGCGAATTCTGGAAAACCCTTCAAGGCTCCTATCGTAAATTAACGGTTGCGCAGATGAATTTTCCCCGAACAAATCGGAACGCGAGCCCCGCACGCAAAACGCGCCGTCCCCTCGATAGCAAGTTCAGTTTGCCCCTTTGAATCTCCGGTCTCAAACCGAACACGCACGACGCTCTTACCCCTTTGAACGTTGCCGTAGTGGAAATCCCGCGAATTTCTCCGAACCGGGATCCCAAATCGCGAATCAGGGAGAAGTCGGTATTCTCGAGGTGACGATGTGCACGGATCTATCCGAGAGCCACGTCCTTCCTTATCGGGATCCTACGATCGAGTCCCCGAGTCGATTGACACTCGAGAGCTCGCGAACCCTTCTCTCCCCACCCCGGCCTACACAAATCCCTCGCCCCTTGCGATTATTGGTCGCGATTTCTCCGAATAACGTTTCGCCTCTCGGAAGTGCCGCGCGACAGTTCGAACGCGCGAACGGCAAATCGAGAGCTCCTCAAGCTCTCGCGGGGCGACGTATCGACGGTCCAGCGACGGACGAGAACGCAGAGATGATATTCTGTGCTTCGGCAAAGGGGTGAGGCCGTGGGAGGTGTTTCTCTTCTCAGCGATAGCCCTTGCCGCCGACAAGATCTCGACGGTAGCAGAAGGGAGTCTGCCGCGCTGAGGCAGCCTCCGCTGGCGTTGGTACTCGAGATCCCAGAGGACGTGTCGACGTTGCTATCGCGGCGTATAACTGCTCGTGCGATGCGATGGTGGTGGTCGTAACGATCGTCGTGCGCTCGGGAGCAATATTCATGAAATGAAATAAATCGGGGAAAATTAATTAGGCGCCCTGATATTCCTAATCTAACTCTGTCCGAATGCCTTGAAGGGACTCTCCCCGAGAGCACGAACGTCGCTTCTCGCGACAATCCGTGCACCAGTCGATAAATATGACATCCTTGTGACGCGGCAGAAAAACCACGTCACAACTCCTCCCCCCCTACGACAAGGCCGACCGCGGCCGGATAAAAACGTGGTGCTGCTCGGGAGACCCTTCGTTATCACTTATCTTTTTCTTCGTTCGGACCACGAGTTCCCGTGCGAGGCATTCGGTCAGGTTATATGTTTTGTTTCATTCTTTCCTTCCTCTTTTTTTTCCTCTTTTTGAAGCATTTTCCCCCCCCCTCGATCTCGGGACGGACACAAAAAAAACAAAGACAAAGAGCCGGTACCACTAGCCCATCACCATACTAACCGTTAACCCGAAATCACCACCGATTATAATCACCTGTTTGCACGAAACTTCCCACACTGAGCACCGGTAAACGACTCTGAAAGGGAAGGGAGTGGAGGAGCAAGAGAAAATGACAGACTAGGTACCCGGGAACCGTTCTATTTATTTTTTAACATTTTTTTTCTCTTCCCTTCACCCGTGAAGCGGGATGGGACGGGACGTCCAAAAAAACAACATTTTTTTTTCCCTTTTTTTTTCCCCCCTACGACTCCTCCATCCAGCGACGGTAGCCCTCTCTCTCTCTTTGCCGCTGCACCGACAAGCTGCCCAGGCTACGCCAGTAGTTGGCGCAACGCGGGCAGTCCCTCACGGTGGTCCCCGGGAGCCCACAAACGTAACACAACCGGAAGTCCGTGCGAGGCGGTTGCGGACACTCCCGGCGGCGATGACCCAGCTGTCCGCAGTTCCAGCATGCCTCGTCTTCGCATGCTCGCCAGGGACGACGCGAGACGGGAGCTGGTGGTTGTCCCATCGTCCCCGGCTGACGGCGAGCTCCCTCGGGAGCGACTCCTTCCCGCTGTTGGACCACCGGGGAGCGGCGGACGACCGGCTGCTCCACTGTATATGGCGGTCGCCCGCCACCGGGATAGATGGTCACCCGGTGCACCAGTGGCGGCTCCTCCTCGTCCTCCGATGTCGGGAGCATCGGCATCTCGCGCAGCAGCAGAAGGGCGGCTGCCTCACGCCACCCCTGGGCGACCTCTTCTCCCTCGACGGGAGCCGGGATCTCGAGATCCTCCGCGTCGGCCAGGGCTGCCGCTGCCCCCAGCACCTCCACCCTGGTGGCCACCGAGATCACCCGGCGGCCCCGCAGCGCTCCTCGTCCCAAGCCGCTCATCCTCGGTATCGTTCGAATCTGTGGGCGCAAAATAGGGCTTTAAATCTTTGATGGCGACAGTGTAAGGTTTCTTTAACGTCGGATCCTCGAGCTCATACACTCCCGGCGAGAGCACACGGAGTACACGAAAGGGACCGTGATACCGAGTAAAGAGTTTAGCTGCGACATTTTGCGAGGCCGACGATAGTACACGTTGTCGCTTGAGCACGAAATCACCAACATCGAAAGTTCGTTCGCGTCGATGCTTATTATACTGCGCCGCTTGCCGTTGATATGCCTCCTCGAGATCGTGCGTCACTCTCTCCCGTACCTCGCCGAGAGCTCGCATCCTCTCGGACCACTCTTCAGGAGGCAACGGCACAATGTCGCGTTCCCCTTCCTCGCGACGGCGATAAAAATTATGCGGCTTAGGTTCGCGACCGAAATTTAGATACGCGGGAGTATTGTTTATCGACGAATGAAACGAGGTATTAAACGCGAACCGAAATTCAGGCAGATGTTCGTCCCACGCCTGGTGATCGTTCTCGATGAACGACACAATCATCGTCTTCAGCACCCGATTCACTCGTTCCACGGGATCCGCCTGTGGATGATACGGCGGGGTATGCGAGTAATAGATTCCCCGTTCCGCCACGAGAGCGTTGAGATGCGCATTGGCGAACTCGGTACCGTTATCGGTGAGGAGAACTTGAGGGGTTCCCCACCGGGAGAACACGAGCTCCTCGAGAGCCTCTCCAATCTTCTTCCCGTTCGCCTTCCTCAATGCGCAACACTCCATCCACTTCGTGAACAGATCTTGTATCACGAGAACGTAAACGAATCCCGCATGACTCCTCGGGAACGGCCCCATAATATCCGCAGCGACGACCGACCAGGGCTCCTCGACGATTCTTCTACCCATCAACCCCATCGGCGGGAGCTGTTCCACCTTCGCGCGCTGACAAACCCCGCAATGACGGACGTGACGAACGACGTCGCGCATCATTCCCGGCCAAAAATACGAAGCAAAAATCCGATGGTACGTTTTATCCACGCCGAGATGTCCCGCCTGCGTCGCGTCGTGATTCTCTCGCAGGACTTCGGCCCTCGCCGACCGCGGAACCACAAGTTTCCACTCGGAATGATCGCCCTCCGGTAGCACGCGACGTTTAGTACGGCGGTGAACATACAGTCTGTTCTCGAGAATTTTCCACGTCGGAAAACGCGCAGGTTTGTCGAGCACCTCCCTCATTCTTTTCGCGTACCATCGATCTATCTTCTCGTCGATCGGTTCTCTTTCCACTTGCTCACCCCCCGCGATCCCTACAACGAATGCAAACGCGTCGGGTTCTGTCTCCTGGTCACCCGGGGGCAACCCCTCGAACATACGGCTAAGAGCATCGGGAACGTGATTTAGCGCACCCTTGCGATGTAAAACCTCGAAGTCGTATTGAGCGAGTTGCAACGCCCACCGCGCCAACCTACCCGCGGGATCTTTCAGCGTTTGCAGCCACCGCAGGCTGTGATGATCGGTGATAACCGTGAACCGATAACCCTCTAGATACGCGCGAAATTTTTTAATCGACCAGAGAATGGCTAGACACTCCTGTTCGGTTGTCGAATAATTGCGCTCCTGCTTCGAGAGCGTGCGACTCGCGTACGCGATCGGATGCTCGATCCCCTCGAATTCTTGGGTTAATACTGCTCCCAGC
This sequence comes from Cryptus armator, assembly GCA_963971235.1. NCBI lineage: Eukaryota > Metazoa > Arthropoda > Insecta > Hymenoptera > Ichneumonidae > Cryptus > Cryptus armator. The sequence continues at coordinate 11,200,492 of OZ020236.1, forward strand.
CCCGTCATACTTGCATCGGTTTGCAGGGTAAATTTCGCGGCAAAATCCGGACAGGCTAACGTCGGTGGATTGACGAGAGCTTCGCGGAGTCGCTCGAACGCTCGCTGCTGTTCCGCTTCCCACACCCATCGTTGGCTCTTCTTCGTGAGCCTCGTAAGCGGCGCAGCGATCTCGGCAAAATGCGCGATAAACCTCCGATACCACGATGCCATCCCCAAAAAGCGTCGCAGAGCTTTGAGAGTCATCGGGATCGGAAAATTTCGAATCGGCGCCGTTTTCTCGGGATCGACCTGCAATCCGTGACGATTCACACGAAAGCCCAGATAACGAACCTCGGGACAACAGAACTCGCATTTTTCCGGATTAATTAACAACCCCGCGCCCGTGATCCTATCAAAAATCCGCGCAAGCCACTCGAGATGTTCTTCGAAGGTTTCGGTAATGACGATAATATCGTCGAGATACGCGAACGCGTGAGGCTCCATTTCCGGTCCGATCAACCGATCTAACAGACGTTGGAACGTCGCGGGCGCACTCGTGAGCCCGTATGGCATTCGCGTGAATTGAAATAACCCCCTCTGTGGCACGGTAAACGCGGTTATCTCACGAGATTCCGGCGTCAATCGAATCTGGTGGTACGCCTGACTGAGGTCAAGGGTCGAGATATATTTCGCGGAACGCAACCGATCGAGAATCTGATTCATGTACGGGAGCGGATAGGCATCTTTCCGAGACACGCCATTGACTTTCCGAAAGTCGAGACAAAACCGATAGGTCTTATTAGGCTTTTTCACCATAACGATAGGTGTCGACCAATCACTACTCGACGGCTCGATAACCCCCTCCGCGAGCATACGATCGACCTCGGCATTCATTGCCTCGCGAATAATCGGAGTCACCGGGTAATAGCGTTGTTTAATCGGCGCGCTGTCTCCGACATCGATTCGGTGTTCGATTAACTCGGTAACCCCCGGCGCGGCGCGAAGCTTCGGTAATTGCTCGACTAAGAATTCATTCAACCGTTCCGTCTCGCTTCGCTCAAGATCGGATATTCCTAATAAAATATTCGCGTGTTCGATACTGTCTTTTCCCAAAAAATGAAACGCTCGCGACGGTTCCCCACTAAAATGCCATTGTCTTTTTAAATGATCAACCACGATGCCAAAGATCTCGAGAGCATCGAGTCCGAACAACAACGGTACCGGGAGCGAGGGGAAGATACGCGCGAAAAACGTCTTTTCGCGCCCTTCGAGGCCCACCGTAAGCTCCACCTCCCGCTCACACGCGATCGTCATGCCGTTCGCGATCGTCGTCGATGTCGGCTCGATTTCGCGGGTAGGAAAACCTATCTCCTCCACAAGCGCGAGACCCCCTTTCCCGACGTACGTGTTCGTTGATCCGCTATCGATCACGACTGGCACCGAGCGCCCCGCGAGATTCACGACGACTAGTAAAATCATATTAGAACGCGACGATCGTAACGGGCTGCAAAAATATTCCGTTAATCTCTTCGAGAACTCCGGAAAATTATCGAACGTCACCGCGATATTCCCTTCGTTAACGGACTTTGTCGAAGGCGGGGTCGCCGCCGTTACTCCTTGCGACCCCCCGATGGGTTTCCCGGACACGAGTGGGGATCCCGGCGCGTCACGTCTTTCTTCCCGCATCGGAAGCAAAATATTTTTCGCGGAGCTAAGCATCCGATGGACCGATGTCCCTCCTGTCCGCAATTCCAACATGAAGTTTCTTTTATTTTCTTCTCCGATCGCGCGTCTGTTACCGAGGCCACGGGAGCACCGCCTCGCCCCGGGGTAGGCGAACGATCAGCCAACGATCGATCGGCAGCCGAGCCCCTCGCGGGAGGTGACGCATCCCCGCGAGGCTTCGAATCGCGTGGCTCCGACCGCCGAGATCGTTCATCGTCGGCATAATGTACGCGCCGTTCTCTGTCCCTATCCCTATTCCGAGGAAAGCTACGCGAATCCCGAGAGTTTCCCCGTTCCGGCGTGCGCGACGTGCCTCGGGAGCGATCGCGGGAGCGGTCACGGGAATAATCATCCCGGCGAGAGTGATCCCTCTCGGACGTACGCGACGCATAAAAGGAGTACGAGCGCTCCGATGACAGCGAGCGATCGCGCTCCTCCCGCTCACGATAACGCGGTTTTCTATTATCTCGCGGTTCGCGGTACCCATCCCGTTGCCGAGACCGATCGCGATCTCTTTCCCCCGACGCGTCGTCCCTATGTCGGCGAGAGCGGGAGCGATAAGGGGAGGTTGGCTCTCGATCCGCACCGAGAGCCACAAAATTCGATCCCGGGCGCCGCGACGATGTACGCGACGGACGATACGCGAGATCGGGGTACGCGGATCTCTCGGGGATTGGTGGCGGCCGATAGTACCGTTCGGCCTGCTCGCTGCGCTCCGCCGCCCCCGCGAGACGTTCAAACTCCTCGAAATTCCGAAATTCGCTGCGACGGACAATCGTTTGCAAACGCGGTAGCAAATTACGGTGCGCGTAATCGAGTTTCTCGCGCACGGGCATCGGAGGCTCGAGACGATCGAGCAAAGCGCGAAAACACGTGAGGAAATCGATGACAGGTTCCCCCTCTCCCTGCGTGCGTCGATAAATTTCTTCGCGTAGCGTATACTGCGCGTCGGGATCCCCGAAACGCGTCAAAAACAACTGTTCGAAGTCGCGCATACGGCGGATCCGATGGCGTTCCCCGCGAAACCACGTGAGCGCGATACCCTTTAACACGAGGGGAATACACGGCAATAACTCGGCTTCGGTAACGGGTGCTATCGCGCGAGCCTCCTCGAGGCGGGTGAGGAAACTGACGGCATCCTCCCCCCTTTTCCCCGCGAATGACAGATCCCATTTTCTCAGAATATCCGCGGCCCCGCGCGTCCCGTAAAACCCTTGCTGACCCCCCACCGAGTCTCGATGATGAGTCGGGGACGAATTATATCGCGGAGGTGTCACGCGATAAGCCCCGAGGCTCCGTCTATCGCCTCCTGCGCCCCCTGTTCCCGCTTTCGGTATCGCACCGGTCCCTATACTCCCCCACAATTTCAAAGGAGAGAGCACCGGTGGCCCACTCAACGGTATTTTCGACGCGGGGTTATCGACCGGCGTCTCCTCGAGAGCGATCGTCGATGACAGAATCGTTGTCAGCAGCCGCGCTTGCAACGCGGTCGTATCCCCATCGATCGGTAACCCCCGCGAACGCAATTCCTCTCGCAAATGATCGTCCGTAAGCTCCATGGTCTTTTTACGGCCCGTTGCCATCTCGAAACGCCCGATCCCGCACGATAGATCGATCGTGTCAACTCGCCCCGGTCGGTCGGTAACACCCACGCGCGCTTACGATCCCCGAGAGCACGAGCTCTCGCGACGCGGGATCCCGTCGTATCCCCACTCGCGCACTATCGACACTATACACTCGCGGCACTGTTTTTCTTTATTTTAATTATCCCGTCGCGAATAGTTCGTTTTACTTTATTTAATTAGAATAATTATTATTAAAATTCGAAGGGTATCACTCCCGACTCGAGCGCGATTTTCGATTATTTTTTTTCCTTTTTTTTTTTTTTTTTTTTTTTTTTTGATTACAAATAAATTTTTCGGTACACGACGGCTGATCGCTGTCTCGAGAGCGGGTGCTCAAGCCGTCCCGAGAACTGTCGCAATTCAGCGGCCCACAAAAACAACAGTGAAATACTGGGTACACAGCGGCTGACCGTTGTCCCGAGAGCGAGTTCCCACGTCGCCTCGAGAACTGTCACGTGTCGGCGGCTCACATATATAGAGGATAGGGAAGGGAGAATGTCTCGCAAGGCACGTCAAAATTTTCTCGAAATATTCGCTGAAATAAAATTAAAATATTCGCAGGGAAAATATCCACGATCTCGAGTTCGAATTCCCCTCAGCGGTCGCGTTTGTAAACACCGGGACGCCGAGCGAAGTCTCGCGCGCCCGTGTTTGGAGAGAGACAGCGATATCCGAGGTTCGTCGCTCGCCGCGTACTCTCGAGAGCCGGAACTCGAGCCTTTGTTACGTGCCGAATAAAACCCGAAATAAAATGAATAATGCTTAAATAAAACGTTAAAGTCAACGATTAAAATCAACACCCGTTCGTGAAATAAAATATACTGAATTTGCCCCGTCAATGGGTTAATATTCGGGAACCCCGGTAACCGCAATAGCTTGTTACCGAACACACGAGAGCACTATAGCGTGGTAATTCGCCACGAAAGAATTTACGCGAAGATAACGCCTGCGAGAGCCTTTTCCCTTCCGTCTCCACTCTATCACCAATGTCGCACGATCCACAATATTACAGGAAAGGAAATGCGTCGTTTACCTTTTAATCTCCTCACTGCAATCCCACAGAAAATCCTCGTCGTCACGTTCTCGAGAGCGTTCTTTCGGCACACCAAAACTTTACACCGAGAGCACGTGTACGCCGTCTCACGCAAGAATTACGTATGGCGGTAAGCGGCCGTTGTTCGGCGCTGCGCGTGCTCTCTCTCTCTCCCTCTCGTCTCGCTCGAGCGCGCGGCGCGCAGCAAGCTCGAGAACAACAAGGACGGACAAACACCAAAACAATACGATAGACAAAGACAATTACCTAAATACTACGCGAAAAGAAAAGACGCTCGAGACAGTGACCGATTTCAACCGATTATACCCGAGAGCCAAATTCAAAATACTGCAAAGATTTTCTGTTCTTCCAGGATAGTAAATTCGCGATTTTCCTTCTGTATTTCTCCTTCGACAATGACGCCCCACGTTGGGCGCCAAATTTGTAACCGATTCCCCCAAATGCTCGCTACGATTACAAAAATTGCAACGAGTGTCGCATCATAAGGGCGCCAGCCGCGAGAACCCGGAATTCTCGCGACAAATTTATTTCGATGATCCGACAATTTCCTCGATCTGGCGCTCGACTAGCTACAGCCCGGGAAGATGGTAGAGGGGAGTGGTTCGAGTCGCTCTCGCGAGCGGAAGAACAGAATCAATCTCGGGAACACAATTAATAAGTTTCGTTTATTCGTCTACTCAAATGATCTCGGGAGCGGTGTCGTGAAGCGACCGCTAGTCCGCCTCCCACTGATGACCGTTACAATAATTCTTGCGGCCCCGTACTGTCTCGAGAGCGTTAATTCTTGTTCCGTCGTTCGTTAATAACAATAATAATTAATAATTTCCGATATTCCAGTTAATAAAGACGTTCCAATACAAGAATAATTTACACCCGTCTTCATACGTCCAATCACACGCCAAAAGATCACCGAGATCCCGCGTAATAACGCGCGACCGCGACGTGAGAGCGTCGCGTCGCGGAGACCGAAGGTCGAACCGCCCTTGCGATTGACCGTTACGCGAGAACTTAGCCTAACGGACTCTCTCGCGGATTTTAAAACAAAGTCGGGAAGCAAAAGACAGAAAAGAACTCAGCGTAATAAAATATACAAAATCAGAGGAAGTCAAAATAATCAAATTATGGTAACAAAGTCAAAACTATAAGAGAAAGTCAAGAGAGCGAATTCTGGAAAACCCTTCAAGGCTCCTATCGTAAATTAACGGTTGCGCAGATGAATTTTCCCCGAACAAATCGGAACGCGAGCCCCGCACGCAAAACGCGCCGTCCCCTCGATAGCAAGTTCAGTTTGCCCCTTTGAATCTCCGGTCTCAAACCGAACACGCACGACGCTCTTACCCCTTTGAACGTTGCCGTAGTGGAAATCCCGCGAATTTCTCCGAACCGGGATCCCAAATCGCGAATCAGGGAGAAGTCGGTATTCTCGAGGTGACGATGTGCACGGATCTATCCGAGAGCCACGTCCTTCCTTATCGGGATCCTACGATCGAGTCCCCGAGTCGATTGACACTCGAGAGCTCGCGAACCCTTCTCTCCCCACCCCGGCCTACACAAATCCCTCGCCCCTTGCGATTATTGGTCGCGATTTCTCCGAATAACGTTTCGCCTCTCGGAAGTGCCGCGCGACAGTTCGAACGCGCGAACGGCAAATCGAGAGCTCCTCAAGCTCTCGCGGGGCGACGTATCGACGGTCCAGCGACGGACGAGAACGCAGAGATGATATTCTGTGCTTCGGCAAAGGGGTGAGGCCGTGGGAGGTGTTTCTCTTCTCAGCGATAGCCCTTGCCGCCGACAAGATCTCGACGGTAGCAGAAGGGAGTCTGCCGCGCTGAGGCAGCCTCCGCTGGCGTTGGTACTCGAGATCCCAGAGGACGTGTCGACGTTGCTATCGCGGCGTATAACTGCTCGTGCGATGCGATGGTGGTGGTCGTAACGATCGTCGTGCGCTCGGGAGCAATATTCATGAAATGAAATAAATCGGGGAAAATTAATTAGGCGCCCTGATATTCCTAATCTAACTCTGTCCGAATGCCTTGAAGGGACTCTCCCCGAGAGCACGAACGTCGCTTCTCGCGACAATCCGTGCACCAGTCGATAAATATGACATCCTTGTGACGCGGCAGAAAAACCACGTCACAGTATATATAAGACACTATTATGTTGATGAGAAAGCTCCCAATAACGAGGGCTTACAACGCGCTACAGACCATCCGAAAGCTGCTAGAGACGGACTTACGCATTGCCTATTTTAACAACAGTCGTAGACGTGATTCGTTCAGCAAGATGAAACCCTAAAGGTTTCATTTAGACGAGTAATTTTAGTCTTATCTTGTCATTTTGCCAGTGAGCAAAGCACTGGACACTCAAGTTTTTCAATGCTTAAGTTAAATAAGAAAATGAAGACGGCTTTCTCTTAACCGGATTTAAGAAAGCGCAATTCCATATTATGCATGTCAGGATCGTCCTCATCATCCAAAGAATTCTAAAGAATCCTAAGCGGAACGATGTAAAACTTCGAATGCATGCTGCGACCACTCTATTGAATCAACATGTTTACAGCTTTACTGCAGTTTATCGTCTGCTAAAAAACAAAACGTCGGATAAGCCGAGTATAATTGTAATTATTTGCAGCTAATAATATTCATGTGATCCAATCCGGAATGACAGTGTCGATTAGCTCTTCAGCTGGTGTTTTAGAATCGATTAATCGGTGATACGTTTTGGCAACTGTAAGCTGTATGTAGATACAAACATTCACCAAAGTACGTTACGCACGCTTGTAATCTTGCGGTTGTAATTTACGTTTCCCTTTCTTAATAGGAATTCGAATGTCATCCGTTGGGATTGCCCTCGCCGCAGGGCACGTCATGCTTGCTATCCGTGCTATTTATCTGTCCTATCGCTCGCCAATCTATAAATTACTCATACATAATCGCAGTTGGCATTAGCGGTGGTATGTCACATTACAGCCACAGAGAATACAAACATGTTAAGCCTGAATGGGCTTAAGAGAAGATACTGTACCGTAAACAATAATGGGAAGACCACTATTCTTCATCGGCTACAAAGAATCAGACGGTCGTATCTCACATTGTTTTTACATTCGAAACAATGTCGGATGAATCCTTCTGTTTCTTAGCAGTCGATATCGTGATAGTGAATAACTGAGTGCGAACGGAGTTTAATAGATTGTTTTTTTTTTTTATCCGCGTAGATGAAAGTCGAACGATAAAAGAGATATTAAATACAATACATGACACGCATCTACTGGCGAGTTATTATGGTTTCGCGAAACAACACGATGATCAAATATTCACGTAAAACAATAACAATAAATCAAATATTCACATAATAACAATCCAGTCAACATAGAATTCGTAGAATTGACTACGTACAAATATTTACCTTGTTCAATAAACAGAATCCGAACGGTGTAATATCATTGAATATTCATCATAAAATGACGACTCGATTATTTCTGAAGCGAGTAATCGAAACATTACAATATGAATGTGCATCATAGCTGAATCTCCGATACCAAAGGATATGACTCGACCCCTTTGACGGATTCTGAAACGTAATTATATGCCTAGGATTCCGTAGTGTTGAAGCATCGCACTGAAGCGAAAATTGTTACGCTCTGTGAAGCATAAATTGCTCAAGTGCACTTCAGCCATATACGCGTGTCTATTCCCGGTCGCTCCACATCCTAAATTGCCTGTTTCTCAGTCTTGCTAACGGCGACGAAACATTTGGATTAGATAGAAAGAACGAAAAGAGGAAGGAAAAATGGCATCTTGCCGTACAAAATGACTTTTTCGAAACTCGTGCATGGAAAGTGGCTCTTTTCATGGCAATTTTGCAGGACGAAAGTGGCTGATTTCTTGACAATACTGAAAAGTAGGTTCGCGCATGCGCAGTTTGCGATTCCTTACTTTTCGGCTCTTGGGACAAAAAATTATAATCTCACTTTTCACTGTCCGTCCCGCAAAATGATAACCTCACTTTTCACTGTCCGCCCCGAAAAATTATAACCTCACTTTTCACTGTCCCCCGTCTTTTTGCGGACAGTCAGGATTTAAAAAGTTGTGTCGTGCAACTTAATTAAAAAAATTTTTTTTTGTTATTTAAGAATGTTTGTAGGTATTTGCGCCAATCATGCGTTATAAGGGTGAATTACCCTGCAACAGGGTAATTCAAGATATGCGTCTGAATATCAAACTTTGGTGTAACGACTGTATATCGATTTCTTCTTTGCTTTCTCGCGCTCGACTAGTCAGGGCGATTAAATAATTCAATTATACTGAGTGAGGGAACCACCTGTAGCATATTGGCTCGCGTCCTTTGCTCTTTCTCCCTCCCCCCCCCCCCCTCATCCCTCTCGCACTCACTTCGTCTCAGTCTTTCTCTTTCGACTGCTCATTTTCTTTGCAAGCTCAGCAATTTCACCTAAAAGCACTCCCGTTCGTTAGACTCCTGTTCTGCTTTATGAAGGTATATTGCCGTAAAGCTTTTCCAACAGTACCGTTCGGCGAGCACAACGATAAAGTACACAGGGAATAATATACTAGTAGTCGACGTGAACGCACCTAATAGGTATCGTGTATCGTGTAGCCACTATTCCCGTGCATTAAAAGCTTTGCAAACGTTATTCTCGTACTATTACCGTGGAAACAGGTACTATGAGTAGTCCTTACACCGTCGGGGTAACATTACACGAGGTTGCAATGCTCTCGCAGCTCGAAAACTCATCTTGGCTTCAATGAATATAGTGATTTACTTCGCGGTCCGAGGGTAGTTGATATAAGAGAAAAAAAAACTTTATCGCGTTGGGGTATATCCGTACTTCGCGTCAAGGCATCTAAACTTATATTAAAGACGTGCTATGTATTCGCGCATTATGCGCAATTCCGCGTTGCGAAAAAAAAGGAGGAAAAAAAATTCCGTAAAAACTCGGGCGGGTAAAAAAACCACAGGAAAAACGATGCATTAATCCTCTTAGGCATTATCTCACATACTTTTGGTGCGGAAGATTCTCCGTTAACTGTGCGACCGTTTTAAATGCAAAGTATCGCGTTACCTGCGCCCGGCAAGTACCAAGTCATTTGGCATTCGTTGCAATATATCATTTTTGTTCGTTTTACGTAAAAGTCAAATAACGGATTTCTATTAAAAAAAAAAAATAAAAAAAAATCGTTATTGCGAAATTTTACTCCGTATTTCTGGATACAAGTGAATTTTCTCGTGTCTCGTTTATTGCCGTCAGCGTAAAACGCAGTTCTCGGCGACAAATCTAGTTGTCCGGTATGCTAAATTATTCAGATCTTTCGTGTCTGAGCGATACGGCATCGTTCTACTAGTCGCCCGGGTTACCTTCGAATCTCGTGCAACACGCTGCGATACGAACGTAGGCAGAGCTTTCATCTCGTACAAACGGTTGATGGACGCACACAACAGTTGTGTACTATGAGCGACGCGTGCTTATTGTACGAGAATGTATTCACGTATGATAATGTACGTGTACGGAGCATCAGTTGAGAACACAAAAGCGCATCGGCGTGGCTCGCGAGTCCTGGGGGTCACGTAATCTCGTTATTGATTCTAAAGCGTGAGACTGAGGGTAATTGATATAGGGAACCTCGCCATCAAAATGGAAACGATATAACGGGCTCACGCGATTCTATTCGGCGCGGCAGTTCGTGTAAACTAATTACGTAACAACTGCATAACTATGGTATAGATACCCTCTCGCGGGAGAGAGACGGTTAACTGGCTCGTCATACTTCACGCTTGTTTCTGCAGACAGGCGTTATTATAATCAAGATGATACCAAAGTATCGTTAAGTTTATTGTTGTCGGTCCACCTGACGCCGTTCGTCGAGGAAGGATGCTCCGTGTGCATTTCAAATACTTAAATGTTTCATAGCTTTGCAATTGCGATGCATAATTGTCATTTACACGAATGTTATTCGTCACGAAATTTAGATTGTTCCTCGACAATCCCAAGACTGTTATCGCGAACTCGACACGACAAATGGCCATTCTTTTCACCTCATTCACCATCCTTGTAATAAAATTGCGATTAAATTGGTCGTTCGCGTAGTCTTACTTTGTATAAAATTAAAATTGTCAAGAATTTTCATCATACCTATGCAACTTTAACGAGGTCGTGTGGAAATAATTAAATTGGCATTGCAACGCGGCCTCGCAATGGTTGGCGCGATACATCGCGCCGGTTGAGGTTGATAAGAATTTTTTTTACCCCGTAAAAATCGGAAGGTCACTCTTCTTTTGTCCGTCAAATTTTTGCAGCAATCAATTAATTAAAAGTCACTTAATTATTCTGATTGTGATGGCAACAATGTTTATACACCCCTACGGAGAGCTATATGTTCACTGGATCTTCATGGAAGACGAGGAAAAAGTTGAAAAATGGAAATAATCTTTTAAGAAGCACCAAAAAAGTTCAAAATTTGAAAACTGAAAAACATTTAATTTTTCTCGTTTTCGTATCAACAACTGAAATGAATAAACCTGTTGTGTAGTTATTTTCTACAGAGTTAATCTCACTGCTAATATTTGCCGAATAAAATCGAACGGCGTAAAGCAACGATTGTTAATTAACGTTTTTTTTTTTAAATTTGAAAAGTGCCATAGAATAAATAAAAACGGTGAATAATACAAAACTTTCGTTATCATCCTCGATGTCGAGAAGATTTTTGCTAAAAATAAAAAAAAGGGATAGTTATCGGATTTTCAAGAGTCGTGAAGAATCAACGTAACAGCACTACTCGAGGTAACAACTCCCAGAACAACCCCGTATCACCGCATACTTATCGCAAGGGTCTCACGAGGACAGGGGACCGACAAACAAGAAAAAAAAAAAAAAAAAAGGAAGAAAGTCCGAAGGCTTTCCTGAAAGGTCGTAGAACCACTGTCGCAATCACGTTGAAATACGAACTCGAAGATCCGAGGGACATTCAAGGTGGCACCATTGGGAGCTCTCACCTCATTTTATCAATCCATGACTCTTTGCTTCTCATCCGCACGTTCAACCTTTCTCCTTACTTCCTCTGAAACTCGTGTGGCGATCGTGGAAAGGGGCGACGCACACTTTCGCTGTTCCGACTCGTGTTATTTCAGGGAAAAAACGTGATATTATTTTATTTTTTTTCCTTGGATTTTGAATGATACTTCCGAGAGCTTCGAAGAAAAAGTTTTTTCAAAACGACATAGTGTTATACGCGCGATAAATATAAAAATTCACGCGTTTCCTGTAAAACTTTAATCGTCGTTCAGTCGCCCGTTAACCAATTATAATCGGCCAAGTTAATCGCTTTTCTCAGACGGGGTGTGACGACTCTTGGGTGTACAATCTGATCGTCTTCACGCTTAGGGGTGACACGATTAACCTTGCATGAATGTGCGTCGTCGAGGCTCGTTAAATCCATAGGGTTGAGGAGAAGAGGGAGGATTCTCACATCGCTTGCCGCGTTTACGTTGAAACGAGCGCGCGAAGGAGCCCTTTGTATGAACGCTGGTGCGTTTAGGGTATAAATTCTACGAGACGAAAGGGATACGACACGAAAATAGTCGTTTGTCATTGGTAGGAGGAAGTAATATTTCATTGTTGTTCATTTTTCATTATCTCTGTGGGTCATCGCGTATCGAGCGAAACCGCATCTCGCGCTCGACTTGCCGCGGGCTAAATGCGGTCCATACAAACGCGTGGTTACGAAAAAAAAAAAAAAAAAAAAAACAGTTGAAAGCCGCAAGTCCCGTCAGCTGTCGGAGGGGACAGGTGTTAGGACCTTGTCCCAGTTTTTTTGTTTCAATTGCTAAGAATACATCCATTATCGGGGCTCCTAAAGCCTTTTTGCACTGCTCAATGGACGTAGAATGTTTTTACGAATGAATTCCGAGTCACACTTCGGCACAGTGCGGACCTGTGCTTTGTTTCTGCTTGTATACGTGCTGTATCTCAGCATGTTGCGGCTATCTACGTAATGGCGCTGAGTTGGGTGGGAGTATGATGAGGCATCGGTAATTAAAACGGGAAATTCATGAATATATGTAACCCTCATGCAAACTGCGACAGTTTTGCATGGTGGTCGATCGCATACCTCGGCGCGGCTGCAAGTATTTTTGTATCAAATCTAACAGAAGATTTGGTACACTCGCGAAATTATAGCAACGAAATATTCTACCTATTGTATTTTCAATATATAAATAATTTTTTTTCATTTATCTATACGAGAAAATTAGCTGTTGTCACGTGAAGAATACCTGGAGCAATTACAAACGATTATAAACTTCAATTATTCATGCGAGTTGGGTGGCAGCCATTGTCTTCGGGTCCATATTAGTCTTTGTAGTTCTCTTTTCGACAGTACTTATAGACTTAAACGTATGATTCGAGGCTCTTAACCATTGTTAGTTTGAAATGTAGTTGTACCGATGCCCGTCATTGTTGTCCGACAATGAGAATCCGTTTTGTCGTAACGTCCTATAGGTACAATCAGCTGACGAACAATGCTTTCTCTCCAAGCTTTGCCGTACCTTTCCCTCTCAAAGCGAATTTGCCGGACAATTTCGAACTACCGAAGCTTTCAAGATACGGCGATAATACCTGTAAACTTTGGAGAGGGAGTTGCGCGCGATACAATCGTAGTATCGACTGCTCATAAGTACAAAAGCGTATCCCATATAGTTTCGTTACGCTGAACGATGTCAAATACGCCTTTGTCTTCATCGGCTCTCGATGTAACGTGTACCATGTTCAACAGACAATTTCTAATCCATTGTCTGGGACATAAAGTGTGGTTTTTACGACTGTCAAATGCGGTGAATGAGTTAATAAATCTGTAGTACACACGGCTCGTAAAAAAACAAAACCCGATAAAAAGAAACCGAGAAGCGTTACAGTACTTGAAGTTTCGTGTATATTTATGGATGGCGAACACGAGATTTTCATTGTCCTCTTACCCTTCGGTGGTCGTCGTTTTCTATTTTTTTTTTTCGCAAAAAGCATCCGTCGGCGTAACAAAACATCTCTGGAGGTTTTGGGTTCGTGAAGCGTACGATTCGAGTCGTCTCTACAACATTTCTCTTCCTTTTCTCGCATCGCTCGTCTCTGTGCTGAGCTCGTCTCACCGAGAAACAAAACAGAACGTGCATTTCCGCCATCGTGCGCGAATGGACGTTTTCTTTAACGGTTTTTCGCTGAGTGCTTCACCGTAACCGCGATACAGCGCCAACCCTGTTACGTCGTGCTTGTTACCGGTAAGCGCAGGTACCCTTCTAAACCGTCGTCAACTGCCACGTGTCTAACATCGATAAATGTTCGCCTCTGACCCGAATACCGCATCACTCAACGCAACATCAATCCACGCAACGGCTGTACTCCAATATATCGTGGATTGTTTTGAAATGTTCGTGCTTTGCGAACTCCGTATATCATATGGAATGATATTCTCATTGTCGCGAAGTTTCGATACGCTTGCGGGCAAAGAAATATTCTAATACTGTACAGAAATAAATTGATATCGGTGTACTGCATTGCTACGCATGAAAATGTCGAGAGGCAAACCACTTCGCGCGAGGAACGATGAAGGAAGAAAATAAATATAACATATAAGAGGCGATATGATGAAGCGAGTGCGCTACAATAGATTTTTCTTTGAAAGGCGGAAATCGTGTTTTTTTTTTCTCCTTTATTTTTATTTATTTTTTCCACAGAAATTCTGCAAAGTACTTTTCGTCTCTTGCGATTTTCCCGGAATACGTGCAACTTCACCGGAAAAATCTAATACACTCACGGAGGTGGGAATAGACTTACCTGTATGGCCGGCACGTTGAAGAATTTTGAGTAGTTGCACGTATTACCGGTACGTCTGAGTGTAGCCCATGTACCATACATTCTTGCCAAGCGGATATAAAAGTCGTGTGATTCGATTTCGCGAAAGCACAGCAACAACGAGAATGTCCCGGAATATGAGGCTTGAGCGCGCGAACGTCAACGCGTTCTACGTGCCTTGCTATAGAGTCAGAATAGCGTTTTTTTTTTTATTCTTAACTTACGCGGATATTGAATTTGAATATTCTCACGGATGTACAAAATTGGAGTACCGATGGTGGACATGTACAGATTTACCCGGAGGGCGTTGTCGGTATTCCCGTCACTTTCAGCGTCCATGCATCCCGGCATGAATATTTTTTCGATTACAAAATGAATATCCTGCTTGTAATTGAAGCGCTCGTGACAGATGCCGGATAAATGTTGAAATTTTTCGAACGCGAGATTACAAGATTGCGCGAGAAACGAAGAGTAAAACGATCCTAATGACATGAAACGCGGCGAAGCGGATGGTTAACGTGCGCACAAATGAAAGGCAACGAAAATATCAAGGAACAAAAAGCTCTTAGGTGTACTATGACCAACCCTATAGTTCCAGATGTCGACAGCCTTTTACGTCACTCAAGCCAATTCCGAACGTGCCATTTCGAGGAAACAGAGCGCGCGATGTTGGTAACTCGAGAGGTTGTTCGACAATGCACTTAGTATAGATATCTCACCGGGTCGGATGCTGCACATCGAAGTCTTACATTCGACACACAGAAAAGGCTAAACGTTAAAGAATCTACTGGACTCAATCTAGAAATGGCCTATTCAACATCTTATGCACAATCTTTCTTCGCAAAGTGTCTCTGGAAAGCTCGTCATTTCAGTTATAGCGAAGTAAGAGATTGAAATTTTCCCCTCTCTCGGAAGTTCAGGAAAACATCTCATTAAAACGAGCCTCGAGGATTTCATTAAAGCTTTTGTTTATAAAATCCCAACGTAGACGGCTTTTCTGCGCGAAGCAGTGAATTTGTCGTTAGGGTCAATGCGGGAGGGTTTCGAAAAGTGTATGAAAGCGACGAGTTGGATAAAAGCTTGCAGTCTCACATTGGCACACGATGATCTTTAAAGCTATACAAATTTAGTACGAGTATATGAAGTAAAAAGGACAGGTATGTTCGCTCTCGTTCTCCGTCGGTTCAAAACAGTATGGTAAAATCGTTGTTAGGCCATTGTGACAATGCACTCTGAAGGCAACATTGAGAGAGCGTAGAAACAGAGAGGCTGATGGTCACTTCTAACGGTGTGAAATTGGCATCGTTCCAAAATCGAAAACCTCGGGGGCAATGTGTGCAGCAACCGGAACCCGAAGCGAATTCTGTCAGACCATAGAGTAGAATACGGAGGAAGAATGGTGGATGGCCATGCGAGGTTTACACGCTTATCCGGTCCGCAGACCGAATCCGAAAGACATTCGTCTCGGAGAACGTATATAACGCCTGAGATCGAGCTTTCGATTCTGCTGTGTCGCGTCGAGATCCTTTCGAATCCTCGAAGTCACCGAGACGACGGGTATTAAGGGCCAAATCAAACAGCGCGGAACAATTCCTTTCCACCACACGACATATATGACTACGAAACGGCAGACACCTGCGGTCAACCGATTGGGAACGCGAACCGGAATTCAGTTTCTACAATGGGCGAAGCTCTATATAGGGGATTCCGAACAGTCGAGGCACTCGGACGCTCGTACACAGCCTCATTCGAACCAAACATTCAACTGGCTTATCGATTATAAACGGCAGCCTTTTAAGTTAAAGCGCTTAACAGTTTTTTTCGAATTTCGAAAATTGTCGATTGTTCCAGTCACGACGAGACGGATGAAATGATTAAATGCCGAGAACACTTGACAATTTTTTTTTTTTTTTTTTTTTCACCAGGTGATTTATCGGTACAGTGGAACCTCCTGCATTTGCCGAGAGTCCTGCCTACTGGCTACTGCCTCACAAGGGCGAGTGGGAGAGAGAAACTGCTGGGTAAGTGATTGGCTTGCCACCGTCGTTTCGTGCACCTGATTGGCAACTCTCGTATTTGACGACGTCTCCCAATTGCGTCAAATACGGGAGGTTCCACTATATTTCTAATCTATTTCTCGATATGGTCGAAAGCTATGATAGTCTTTTCATAGACTACGGCTAAGCGATGCATCTGCGTAGCGATAAAATATAAATAAAATAATAACACTCATTGATGAAAGGCTACGTGTACCGCTTCATCGTGTTGTCTCGTCTATGCGGGTATGAAACGTTTGTGAATTTTTGCGGGTAGAGTTTAGACAAGTAGAGTTTTAACAATGGCGCAAATTACAAACGTCCTTTTCGTGTCCATCATATCCATCAGATATTCATTGATCGGACGAAGCGAAAGGGACAGCGATGTTGGTAAAATGATTTTGCCGGATATGCATGCATCCGCTACGGACGGATTGATTGCTTATCGGATAGCGATTAATGCAGGTTTGACTTTTCTCCGTCGTGTGTAGATTCAATCATTAACAAATGAATAAAATTCTATGTACCAAAGAAATATTTATAAATGCATCAATGTTTGTCCCGTCCGATTGTCATAACTAGCGATCGTTTCGAACGATAAAAAATTGTAACGCCAATCTAAAGGTGTAAAAATTATCAAAAATGATTCAGTCGGTTCTTGAAATCTCAATGGCCTACTAGAATTGAGAGTCCTTCAATAGCAAAGATTTAATTATCACCGTACACGATAACGAGGAGAACTCTCGTTGAATATAAACGCAGGCTGTCGACCTCTGTCTCGTCCACTCCCTCTCATTAAAAAGTTTTTCAACTTCTATTTACAGCTTTTGAAAAACGAGAATAGAGAAAAGTTATCCTCCAACCGGAAATAGGAGGTAATTTGGGTCCTCCGACAATAGCCATAAAAAATGACAAAAAGCAAAAACCACATAAATTGAAAAGACGAGATTTTGTTGTATAGTTTACACGCATTGCTCTTGTTAGACGAAATATGTGTTGTCATGTCTTCTTTTGTCAGGTGGCGAACAGTTTAATTTACGTATTACACGAGAAAAAAAAAACCGGTATTCGCTACAAACAATTGATGAATGACGTAACCTCCTGAAAGTGGTTGACACGATCAATTGATGTTCAGGAGATCGCGGCATTGAGCGGTTAGTCCTGGAAACTAATTTTTTCTTCTCTCCTTTCTTTCCGAGTCTTGTTAAAGAAAAACTCGAAGAGCAAAGAAAATTATCCTTTCGCAATTAACCCTACTCACCTTTGATGAAATCGACTGCCATCTCGAGGCCGTAAGTGTCCTTGTCGCAGTCGTCGAGTATGTGGGCGCCGATCTTGACGCCGGGCACGAGATCGCGTTTGTTAAGCCAGTCGAGAGTGTAGAGCATCGCCTCGAGTGCTTGTACCCCACCTTGAGGCATTACCGGGCCACATGTGACCGAATCCTCCCTCTCGTGTACCATCATTAGACCCCCTAGTATCAGATCACCCTCGACAACTGCTTCCTTCTTCACGGGCCAAATTAATGGTACAATTGTACGTTGACTAATGTCGATCGATCGGAACAGACGATCGCCGTGTCTGATTGGATGGTGGTTCTCCGGATTTTCGACTCGATAACGATGTGTTCCCAGATTCGATGCTCCTCGATCACGACGATAATCACTGCGTTTTTCTAATTCTTCGATTGCTTCTCTGTACCTACGTATTGACTTGGCGCTTTTCGTTTCGGCCGCATTTCTCTCCGTTAAACTCGAGACTAAGATATCAGCGTCATGGTTCTGATCCATCGTGGATTCGAAATTGATTCTCGAATCTTGATAATACGAAACGAAAGTCGAATCCCAGTCATCGGGGAATTTAGCGCGTCTAGCGTCGCTCAGCATAAAGCAGACGCAGCCCAGCAGCACCAGATGCGTATACTTCATGACTTCATACTTCCGGGTTTTCAATGACGAAGCCGATGACTCGATGCTCTCGCATCACTATGATTTTAGACACACGAAAATTCGTTATATTTACAATCAGTCGATGCTGTCCTCGCGACGGTATTGTCAATGAGTTCGTTGCACCGTGAGATTCTTCTCCGAGTCATCGTATACGCGGTTTTTTAAATTATTTAGCATTCAATGCGTTTCATTGATGAGTTCATTCAATGCGTTCCACGGCAAACGCACTCGTTGTAATGCACAAAGTCCTAAGCGTCTGACATTCGATGACTTATCGAAAGATAGCTTCCAGCTTCGTTCCGCATACTCGATTAATCAATCGAATTTGTTACGATCGTTTACATCGTCAATCACAATCACTGAGTAATCTAAAAATTTGACAGTCAACGCAACGACTATTACTACAAACGTATACACACTTTGATTTCAAATTAATGTATTTTACTGAGATCGTAAACATTTAATTTGCTCGTATGGATTTGTTTCGCGAACCGCGATTGTATTTTACTAATCCGACGTTCAATTCATTTAATCGCGATAAATATAATTGGCAATCATTCGTGTATAATATATAGGGAAATCGGAGCCATATATGCTAAGAGCGAAAAGAAGAGGAAAAAATAATTATATTATTTCGTGTCGCCCAGTGCTGGGTGGACACACTGCGATTTTTCGCGTCCTAACATCACTTTGCTTCTTTTCATGTTACAGACTAAATTTTCATTTTAAAAAATGCATATTTTAATATCAATTTTGGAAGAAAAGGATATTAAATCATGTAGAGAATATTTCAAGGATTATAGCACAGAATTCGTAAATTTTTTTTAATCGCAAAATGATATTAAACAAAACGCGTTCGAAGCAAAAAACCCCAGAGGGACCGATTATAAACGGGATTTATAGTACACTCGTGCAGAGTTAATGTTATTGCAAACCAGTAGGTAAAACACGCGAATTTTTCAACCAAATATGACACGTATAACCCCCGGTCTCCCATTCCGAAATTTTTTTTTTTTACTTTGTTTTAAACGCTGAAAGGGGGGCGAAGGGGCAAGCGATCAACATTTTGCTCACAAATTGCACGTTGAATCTCCAACCGCGAAATCGTCATTTAATTTTTTTATTAAACTTTTTTTTATCTCGTGTGCCCCTCTATTGGCATCCCATTTTTATTTTTTTTGGGAACATTGCATTACCAGGGAAAAAAAGTGGACAGCAAAGCCCGAAGCGTCAGTCGCCAGTAACTAGATTTTGTTAAATGTCAGACAGAAACGTGACGAGACCTCCCCTACAATTCTGCAACAGTTTATAATATAGAATACAGCAGAGGAAAAGAAAAAAAAATCAACATAAAATCGTACTCTCCGACGTTATGTACTCAATTATGCGACTCACGGATCGAGTTCCTTATTGGGAGACTCTTCTAGCTGTCTACTAAATTTTGTTATTAAAGTGTACCCTGTTCAGGATTGATCGACCATCCCGTCATATTTCGCTTCGTCGGACAGGACTACTCTAACTCCTCACTCTGTCTCCGGCATACAAATTTGCTAATCGATTCACCGGCACCCTTTTCGGCTGAAGTCTTACCTCCCGGAAAAGTTCAGCGACTGCCTTATAATGCGATCGGAGCAAATCGATAACCTTTACTTGCACGGGCCCTGTCGCGGTCGGTCGCATTCGATGTATAAGTTATTAATAACCGACTGCATTTTTTTTTTCACGGAAATTGCGCAGAGCTTTTCAATTATAATTTCACTTTTGCAATCTCCATAATTTCCGAAGCAGCATGTAATTTACTAAAAGGTACGATGTAAAAAAAATACACCGTTGCACTTATGATCGATTTTTTTTTTTTTTCTAATAATAGTGATGCAATTGTTTAATGTGTAAGGAAAATCGAAATCGACCGAATCCATTACCTCTTAGGAAGAATTTATTAGCTTTTTGAGACTTTTAGCTTTATATAATTCCTGTCGAAAATCGTTCGCAATCCAACAGTACGGTTCGCCCTTCTCGAAATGGAAAGATCCGCGCGCGCGAGAGAGTATATATAATGCAGAGATTCCAGAGAAAATCTCGACCGACTTTGTATGCGAGAAACGGAATCTTTCAGGAAAAATTGTAAGCGAAAAAAACTTCGTCGAGGAAGAATGTTAAATATCGCACGAGTCTCGGGCGAGCGATTCTCCTCAATGGAAGGGTTACAGTTATGATGCTTCCGGGCAATTCTACGGGTTTATGCAGCTCCAAGATCGCGCTGGCAACATCACCCTTCTCAGGACTTCTTGTTGACTTTCCGCTCGGCTATTATACACTTGGAATATTTCCGAGTTTCTCCCTAACGTGAAACTAAAGCGAACTCCATGAATAATTCAAGTGATTACAATATCAATGGGATCTTCGGACTGCTGGATTAGCGGAGCAGTTTTTCTTTTTTTTTCGGCTTTAATTGTGAGGTTTATCATTACGAAAAACTTATTAAGCATTTATCGGAATTACAATTTTTTCGTATATAAACGAATAAAGTATTTCGTACGCGAATTTTTTCGGACGTTTCATCGATATTTGTGAATTATTCTTTCGTATCGATCATTCGAAGTGGAAATATCAAAGTTTTGCCCGCATGGAAAATTATGAAATTATAGGTTTCGAACTGTCACCGACCAAACGGTTTTAGCTTTCGATAATTCATAATTTTCAGCATTATCGCACCCTCACTGTGTTAAAAAGTTCGAATGATTTCACTGATTTATGGAAAGCGGCTCATTGATTTATGCAAAATATTAAGCCAATGGCGCGACGGAAGTACAGAGTCGAGAAGCGTCTCGATTACCGTCCTTCTGCCGACATTGACGCTGCCCCTCGTCTTGCCTTAGCGTTTTTTATTTTATTTCTCTTTTTTTTCGTTCTCACACTTGACTCTCGATGAAGTTGGCTCTTGACATCGTGACCCTCGTCAAACTCGGTCTTCGTCGGACAGCGGGAGAATACAGTGACGGCGAATAATGCGCGAATATCGATATTTCGAATGTCAAGAGCCACTGACTTTCCTGGCAGCTTGCATATTCTACTAACGGTAGAATTTTATCCGGTGTAATTAAATACTCTTTCTTTTCGTCATATGCAACTTTCTACCGCGCAGTTATGGATATTCAAACGAAGGGGAATAGACAAATCGTTGCGTACGAATAGTTAATAAACGATATTCCGTATAGAAATGTTTTCAAGAAGCGATACTGAGAGATCGTCTACACAGTCATTGATTCGCGATTACCAACTCCGATTGTTGTATTATCGATAAATTATATATAACAACGAGGGAGGGGCAAATTTACCGTTAGCAAAGGGCCATAGTGGTTATCGTATCTTCCGATCTGAAAAAAAAAATATGAGTTCGGCAAACGGAATAATTAATCGAGACAAATATTTTTTTTAAATAATCGATTTCAGAACGATGTTATGCAATTAATTTTATACGATAAGTACCTCGATAAATGTGACGAAAGTCGATAGAACCGATACACAGTTGACAAATATTAATATTAATATCGACGACAAGATTGAACTACACGGGAATATGATTATTCATCGCACATATAGTGAATTTACTTCGTGGTTCTCAGAGCTTTTCATAATCGATCGTCATTACGTATGCGCGCGTGCAACTCGTTTCGCACGCCAATTCCATTCGTTTCCGATGAATTATATTCAGCAATAATATTGAAATTTATGTTCAATACACGCGAACTAACTAAACCTTTTTTTTTTTTTCTTCAAATGACATTGCTATCAGTTTCTCCGTATTAATCGTGGAGACTACGTATCGAAATTAATTATAGAGTGCATCCGGTTTACAGTTCGGTTTATTCAAATTAAAACGATATTGAAATAAATTTACTAAATAAAATATTTAAAAAAATTCTCTAAAAAAATTTTAAAACTGCACATCCTTCGTAAAATTTTATCGGAAACTCGTCGCGCTCCGTCTATAATAAAGCTCTCTGTGGTTTTACATATTTGAATGAATATGAAGCCTCAAGGGATGGTATATTTATAGGTTACCTGCATCTACGTTACACTACAATTTATAATTTTCTCTTTTTCCTATCGATGCTTGTATGAGCGTTTATGCCACGAAAACTCTCATCCGTCGACACAACACACGAGGTAACACGTGTTTCCGTTATCGGCCCGTAAATTTTCATTCCGAGAGCACACGAGTTACCCGCGTTTCGCGCTTTATAATCATTTTACCGAATATAAGAGTCATTGTTAAATTTAATCGTTTAATTTCACATTATGTTTCACACATACTTCGTCGTTGTTATTTAAATAATTTTTTTTTAATTCTCATTTTAAACGGAAAAAATTGTCACATTTTTTGCAAAATAATTTAAAATGAAAAATCATCGAGATTAATGATATTCGAGCGATTCGGAAATAGTTTCTTTATCTATGTTTAACCTGCGTATGATTGAGTCAGCGGAAATTGTACGGGAGATTCCTTTGAACGAACAAGGCGCGCACCGCTCTGTGCCACAGCACCCACTGAGGCGCCGCATCTGGACAACACTACCCTCTCCTGCTGAAACGAATCAGTCCCCCTCGTTCCCGCCTCTCTCTTCGTGTGCCCTTTGACACCCCTTCAGCGCACACCGGCTGGAATCGTGCACTTTCAGCTACCGCGCAGCTCACACCTTGTTCGTACGAATATACAAGCGGGCGAATGGTAAAAGCGAAAAGTTTTTCACCAAACTTAACCTCTTATTATACTTTTCTTTTGGCGTTTCAACGGATCGTTTCGATCTAAATAAACGAGAGTGTATCCAAGGAAATTATAGGAATTACCGAGAATCCCAAAGTTTAACAGGTGGCATTGATGACAAATTCTTTTATCATTCATTAGATATATCATTATCATTTTTTTTAATGAAAATTTCCTCGAACCCACTGCATGTAATATTATCTCTATATATTTGACACCCGATAGGCATAGCATTTTCAATTATATTAATGAGAATCGTGCGAAAAATTTCAATCGAACAGAAAAAAAAAAAATGATCACGAATCGTAGAACTCCCATTTTTTTCCCCTCGTGGGCATTCCGGGGGTTAAAAAAACGTGACATCGAAGTTGTCAACTATATGTGCAGCGAAGTAATGACTTTGACGTGTAAAACATAACAATATGATTCAGTTTGATTCCGCTCATCCGGCCATACCGCGTGTCATGACTCGTGAAATACTTTCTTGGGATTTATATTTTTCGTCATTCCATTATTCCCATTCAGGGCGACCAGCGCGAGAGACGTCGTCAAATAAAACGAACGGAGCAAACTTTTTCTCCGGTAATAAACGATCGTGAAGGCTAAAGTTGTATGAAGTGCTTACACTCGACTACCCGTAAAGGACTCGGTGTGAACAACCGGAGAGAGTTATAAAAATTTCACAATGGCGCGACAACCAGAGCGAAAAAGAAGTAGAATTCTTTGACTTTTTTTTCTTTCTCCCTCTTTGTCGAAAATTAAAGTTTGTTTCCTTTTGTTCGAAGGGTCGATAACTTTGATCAGAGTGGATGTTGCCTCGAGAGTAGAATAAATGTTATTACGATGTGACGCTTGTCAGTTGAACGATCATATATGACGTGGTATCGTTCTGTTCCTTTTTTTTTTTTACGTTGCTGCAACTATAGACTATAGTATTTCGATGTGTTACCGCAGCGGAACGACGATTAATCAATGAAACGCAACATTTTCGCACATCGAAGCACTTATGAATCGCTCTGTATAACAATTATCTGTCTCTGCACAACTGAGATATACTGAAATACGTTTGTACCCCGTCCGGCCCTCCGAGCGACGTTTGTACGCAGACGAGAACGGACGCCTTTGTTAGGTCACTCATACAGCATCCACATTGAATCGCAACAGCTGGCACTTTAACGCCGATTACACCTGCCAGCACTGTGCCGCCGTCTGGATATGGAAAGCCATTTCGGGATCCATGGCATCTGTGAGATGATACTAATACACTGGAGCGTAATGAGTGTACGGCAGATAGATTAGAGGTCGCGAAACACCGCAAGCATATGATATACAGACTATCGTCATTAGAACATTACTAATCCAACGGACTGTAAATTGATCCGCTTTGAGATCGCATCGAATATCAACGCTTGTAGACACTACTGTATCTCTGATACATCCTCTCGTCGCTTGTGAGCGATGTTATTGCTTTGCACCTCAGCGTTCCATCGTGGAACTCGATAATGTTAGTATCATTGCATATTACTATTTCGCGGCAGTTGATTATGTCACCGATGTCGTTGAGACATTATCTTCGCGCGTTGATACGCGAGGCGTATCATTTTTGTGCACTGATGAGATTCAAGAATTCGTTCAATATATCGAAATGATTTTTTTATTTATTTTTTTTACCACGTCTAACTGCCGTTCCCATCTCTGGTAACGTAATTGCAAATGATGGAAATATCGTTTCTGGAACGTCGTGAACGTTGATGATCCACTCGTCTGTAACACTGGTATGGAAATCGTGGTACGTGGTGCGCTCGCTATGATGGTACGAAGTCGTTCGCAGGTGCATAGAACCTTTGCTCGTTAACGCGGAATATATTTTCAACGCGTTGTCAAGTGCACTCATGTAGGGCAACAGAATAGAATGATGATGGTGACGACGACAGGGTTTCTTTTTTGTCCCTCAAAGAACCTCCCCGTCGCGTTATACCTTTCCAATATCGAACACATGGCAAACCTATGATCTTCGCCTCGTAAATGCCACGTTACTGCATGCACCACAATTTTACTTACTTCATTTATGTATGTAAATTGCTGGAACGGTAGTACCGACGTTTATGCCACTCCACGGGAATGATAATTAACTATGCGTGATCCCGAGTAACTGTGCATCATTACGAAACAATTCTGTTGCTCTCGTTATCGAAAACTTTTTTGTATCAGAGAACATTTGCCCGACCGTAGTCCTCTAATGATAGGACTCGTTGCACAATTTTTTGATATTTATTATCGTCAAATGTTTATCGGGTTTGACCTGCAAAATGTACACGATCCCGCGTATATGTATAAAGTTGACCGATTCTCGATGCTCCTGGGACATGGGGAGAAAAAAAAAGGATAAATTTATCGAATTCGATATTTGAATCACACACCCGCGCATACACAGGGAGAGAAGGAAGCGAGAGGATAGGCGGTAAAACGTGATTGGGAATTTCGCTTTGGTCCGTATGAAAGAGAAAAGCAATTTATACGTTTTTCGTGCCGTGTAGTTGTATTCAAAGCTGTACGGCGTGATTTATAACAAGAATATACACAGAAACGACCGGCCGCCAGATCAGTGGTCAGCTATATAGGATGGTTTTTGCATTCGATATTAAATCCGGGGTGACCATAATTCTTTTGTGTCATTAAGTAGGCGTCTTCCAAGCTGTACGCGCGTTATCGTATCAGCGTAAAAAAAAAAAAAAAAAAAAAAAAGGCACACGAAATTATTGTAATGAAATATCTCTGATAAACGACGAAGCGAATGGAACTTTTGAATAATATTAAGAATCAAAAGTACTTCACGAAAGATATTTAATGTATCAATCCTCAAGTGCCAATGTCTATTTATTGTTTAAAAGACCTAAATAGAGAAAATTTGCTTGGATACAATAAATTTATTTCACTCGTTTAACGCTAAATACCTGTCCTGTTCTCTCGAGAAGATAAAAAAACTAATTTTACGCTACTGATCGCAATTAAATTAAATTAAATAAATCGTTTATAGCACTGCGCTTATTTACTCATTCCTTCATAACTGCATGAACATTTACTCACGGAGAATCGAAAAAATGTTGAGCGGTTGAAGAGTTTCTGCGTTATTACGAGATTTCTCAACTACTCCCATAACAAGCGGCATCCCCAACGGTTGAATATTACTGGCTAATGGAGAGTAAACGTTTGAAGTAACACAGCCGTATATACCCCGTTGGGAGATGAAATGGTATGGCGATTAACTTGCGCTTAAAATGACGGCATGATTTTCTTTGTGAGTTACACTCCTCGGACGTGACTACCTGAGGGAAATCTTACTTGCAAAAGACCTGAATGTCTTTGATGTTATTAGTCCCGCAAGTCCAATAATTTAAGATCAAAGATGCAATGACGCGTACGAAGCATTCAAAACTGTGAGGTTCCTATAGTCGCAATTATCATGGTAGCAATCTGTGGCAGAACGTTACGAATCGACAACGTCCATTCCTTTCTCTTGCCGAATATCGTCAACCTCCAGCCGTACACCGACGAACGGAAGATTAATTGCGCGGCCGCGCAATTATCACGGTGGGTGGGTTGCGGAGGCCACAGAGGCAACGTTGTTATTGTTTGACACATATCTCGTAGCAAAGCTTTGTGGTTAAGCCGATTCACGACGTGACTGATCGATACTCATCTATAACACGTCTCGCATAGTTAGAGTCCCAGGGGTTCATACGTGTCATACTTTTATCTTCGCTGATTGCCAGTTTTTTCTGCTGTGCAATAACGCCGTACGTCGTAATGGAGAGTTAGGTCCGAGTTTTTAGCATCGTCCCAAGCAAAAGCCTTGTCTGCGGTAGTTAATGCGAGAAAGATATTAAAGCTGAAGAATCCGTAAAGAAAGAATCCTAAAGAATTAAAAAAAAAAAAAGGTACATTTCTCGAATACAATTGTTTTCCCAATGGTCATATCTATTAACAGGTTATTATTGAATGCCGAAACATTGCGATGCAGCCTCAATATTTCAGCTGTCCAAATACACCATCGTAATTATGGAAATATCAATGCAGGAGATGACACAATGGAAATTGGTATAGAACGAGTTTTGCATGCGTTCCTGAAAATCAATTAAATCTCCGTATAGCGGGTTACCGATTACTCATCGCTACAATGGACAATGAAATATCAATAATCATAAGTTAAAAGCAATTTGCTAAATTTTAAAACTGTTTTGAGTCCGACAAGTGGATTCCAGATGAATGGAAACATTCGGGTAATCTGTGTCCGCCATGCGGTTTCTCCTATCGCGCATTCATTGTTACCTCGGAGTAGTAATTAACACGAAGATGCTGCGGGGCTGTTTCCTCGTAATTGGATAGAGAACGACATAGTTTGTGACGAAATATATAACGAATAAAGCATCTATCCGCGTAGCCGATGTTATAATTATGTGTCTGCAACTGACTCGGAGCTAATGATACTTTGCCTGAGCTTTAGATGACAGGTTTGATCGCTTGCTTGTTTATAGTTGATAGAATGACGGTGGGATCTGACAAGGTGACGTATAGTCCGGTAGAAGTGAGTGACCAGAGGAACGGGATATATACGGGCAGTAATACTCTATCCCTGAACATCGCAGGTCTCGCCGAGTGATCTCGAGTTCGGGTAATTTCATGCGCAGACATGTATATCTATGACTTGGTATAGTTTACCGATATTCAGATCGTGTACGTTAAGGGCAGTGCATGCATTTGATACGTCATATGTCGACGTGGATTATCGATGTCTGTATTTGTCTCTCAATATACGTATACACGTTGATTCATCAAATGGCACAGGGATCAACGACTTGTGGTACATTAACGCATCAAAGACACGAAGCGATTTTTATACTGAATATCACGAAAGCGGTAACTGTACAATTCACAAATGTTTATTTGTAATTGGGGAGCTATGATCACTATCAGGAAAGCCTTCTAACGAGCCATTCGTCCGGCGTGATGCGTGATCTGTTTGATACGCGATTCAACATGTTTCCTTCGATTTCTCGAACGTACAAGTATAACCCGCGCGAAAACTGATGGCGATGTTCCAATCTCAAAGCTAACCAAAGTTTGTATAGTTGAAAAAAAAAAGAAATTGCTAACCGCATACAGAACGAATGCGAGCGTAAATCATTTCGCGGCTGGGAAGCAGATACAACGGAGTTTCGATTTTATCATTACCTCATAGCTTCGAACCTACGTGATTGCGAACCCGTTCACATGATTGCTTCGGTTTTGCCATTACCGCACTATTTGAGTTGCAGATAAAGCTGAAAAATGTACCTTTTTATTGCAAAACTCAGTGGACGATGTAAGGCCTGACAAATTACTGCGAACAATGCCGCGAAACGCGGTTATCTCGGGCGCTCACACATAATGCACTACAGTACGGCTTGTATAGAAGCTGCATGCTGCATGTTATCTATAGCGTTGTACTCAGTGTATTCTAAACTTAACTTTACAAGATTTATTCGGTTCACAGATCGCGTATAATAAGGACGATATAATTAAATACAAAAGTGTTTCGCTCATTTGCGATGAATAGTAAATATATTTTTGTTAGCTTTGTTTTATTAATTTTTTGATCAGCAGACCATTAACAATATGTTGTTCGGCATGATTATCGATCTCTTCCACACGTACAGCGACGATATATATATATATATATATGTATTTTCAGTTTATTGACATTTTCTTTCATTTCTTCACTCACAAGCAAATTGACACGAGTGAGCAATTTCGATACTCGTATGTTTAATCAAACAACTATAAATGACGATAGACAGGTATTGGCGAGTGTAGGCGGCGCTTGCAAATTCACATCGCTGAACAATTGATTAAAGCTATTGGCTTGCAGGCACTTCATGATCAACCCTCAATGTTGAACCTTTAGTTCAGGACGACGAGGTGGAGCGTTCGATAGTACGATGCAATAAAATTGCACGTTCATATAAATAGGCGATTCCAGGCGAGAAACCAATCTCTCTGTACCGAGTTTGCTGTTCTACTGCATTTAAGGGGAAAACGAAGCGCGCGCGAAAATTCGAATTAAGATTGAAACACGCTGCCGGGAGAAAAATCAAAGTAACATTATCCTAATGGCTTCGTGGTCATGCAACAGTATGAATCAAAAAAGCATTATTTACAATTATCTAGAATAGGGAGGCAGAGACATAAAAGTCGCCGCAATGCGGCTACTGGCGCCTTCAATGAACAATGTTGTATACTCCAGTAACTCCAGGAAAACTACGAATGCGTTATAATAATGAAAATGCGTTATACAAGAACGCTGCAACGACAATACGGCTTTGCAACACACCAACCTTTTTTCGTATTCGCTATACATTTTTACGATCAAGGCATCTATTTCGCTGGTTTTTATCGAATGCTTTCGCGAATATGGCGCTATATATAGTGTTACACGTTTTAAACATAAAAACGAGGTTTATGGGTAACCGTCGACTAGCGTTCGTGACCCAAAAGCCCGTTCTAAGTGACAAATAAAAATGTTGACGATCTTCCAGAATCGACAATGTGCCCATCCATTCGCGAAATATCTTGAAAATTGCTATCGTTTAATTTGTCTCGGGTCGACTTTAACAAATGAAATATTCCATTGGCGAAAAAAATTCAAGACCCGATCATTCCTCCGCTCAGGTTTGGAGCCTAAAAGCGCAGACACATTCTCGAGGCAGACGAGACGTGATCTTACAAGATTATTAGGCTTCGGATTTTCCGGAAGAAAAATTACGGACACTGTTCGCAATCAAGCGTTGGGTACGATAAGGTGGAAGAAAAATTGCCTCTCTGAGACCCGAGCAATACAATTGTTGGCCACATTGCAGAGAACACTTCATGGCAAATGAAGAATATTGGGTAGAAGGAGATACAAGTATGTTACGGATATAATAATGGGTCGTATCCCACAAGGGATAATGGTATGACGTAACCCCATCCGACATCCTCGTAAAGGACCAACGATCCGGCGGTCGGGCTACTCGCGAAAATAGTCCATATTTCAAGAAACTGACATTGCATACAGCAGTCGAAATATTCTCTGGCGTTGAGAAAAGGAGTTTCTATCCAGTTTCGGCGCTTTTATTACCTGGCGGTCGGTTACGTCGCGAGGTGAATGTCAGCTGATGATATACCATACAAATTCTTTAGTAGCACACTAAATTCAGGTCGATAGAAGTTATCGGCACAAGTTCACTAGTTCCCTGCAATATTTCACTCTCATTTACCGACAGCTGGTCCACAGCCGAAAAGCTCTCAGAGGATGGTCTCCCGTATACGGGATCTGTATGAACTTGTCGCTGCTTGCAGCCTCTGGATGTTTTATCGGAGTGCGCGAAGAAACATAGTGTCGACACTGTAGTTCGTGAACCCCGCAGGCATGATTCATTCACGGTGAGGGCGGATAACACGCGTTATGTTGTTCGCTTATGTTTGTCATCACTATGCTATCTCGGCATGACAGCTTTTCGCTTCTAACGAAAAATCACGTTCGGAACGTTTCTTTCTAGAGGTTTGGCTGGAAAAGTGATGTGAAAGCGAAGCCCTTGGAACAACAGTTTTAGCGTAAAACGAACGATACAGAGGTTGGCCACCTTCGACATTTCAATACATCGCGATTGTTATACCTTCACTTTTTTCCACGCCTTTTTCTATGCAGCGCCATTTACTATTGAGGTTGCCAATAGCTAAGGGTGGCCAACAATCGTACCGCTTATCTCAGCACCGGTGCAAAGACTTTTTTTTATCTTAATGAAAATCTAATCTGGTCTCTGTGCAAGCAATTCGATGGAAGGAACGGGGGTACTTACCGACGCTCGTTGTAATTTTATGGTTTGTCTTATCACAAAAATGTCTGAGGGCTTGCGATGAAAACTTTATTAGTATAATCAGAGTTTATCGGAGGACTTACCTTTGATGAAATCAACTGCCATTTCTAGTCCATACGTGTCCTTGTCGCAGTCGTCGAGAATGTGAGCTCCAATCTTGACACCAGGTACGAGGTCCTGTTTGTTAAGCCAGTCCAGAGTGTAGAGCATGGCTTCGAGTGCCTGCACGCCACCCTGCGGCATGACCGGACCACAGGTGATCGAGTCCTCCCTCTCGTGCACCATCATTAAGCCCCCGAGTAGTAAATCACCCTCAACTACCGCACTATGCTTTACCGGCCATTGATTTAACGTTGCGGTTACACGCGTCGAATTATCGCGGTCCGTGTGATTGAGAGATTGGCCATCGCTAGTTCCGAGATGAATTCTACTATTTTCATTTGGCCGTCCGGTCTGAGGCCGTTGCAAGCTCAACGATCGTTGTGCGGTCAAATTCAATGTCTTTTGTGTCTCGAATGAAGTTTCAAATGCTTGGTTGTTATTTTCCGTACCCGAAGTCGTGAAATTCACCGTAGATACATCAACGACTGGAATAAGCGGGCCCTCTGGCGAGAGAGTCTCATTGTTATTTGATAGTCTGCCAGCCTCAATAATGGGCAGATCCCTGCTCACCGATTCAAATTGGCGCACGTTGCCTTCAATTACTGGTATAATTTTCTCGGTTGGATGTATATCACGAACTATTGGTGACAGTGAGGGCGCAGAATTCGTAGATCCGGTATAACGTCTAGTTGTAGGTTGAGTTACGGAAATCGTAATACTATCCTCGCTCGTAAATCCTCTTTTGATTTGTTCCGTGGCGACGCCATCCCCCAATTCAACGTATACAGGCGACACGCTGGAAACTCCGAGCGGCGAGACCCGGAGATCCTCTTTTCTCATCGAGTATCTGTCATCATCCGAAGTTCGACCGATAGACCAGATGCTGCTATCGGTCTTCGTTGAACTTGTCGATCCTGCCGTCACCTCATCATGACCCAGGCTTTTACGACGTCTACCGCTACTAGACGGTGATCCAGTTTGCGCAGTTGCATGTATGCTGATATTTTCCCGACTCCCTGGTAGGGTAAGTGCATTATTGGAAAACTGGGGACTCGAGTTTCTTCCATCGGTGAAACTCTCGATTACCCGCGTGATCGAGGGCCCTTGAGTATGTCCCGCGTAAGCCTTTTTCTTCGCCGGAGAATAAAAATG
Organism: Cryptus armator; assembly: GCA_963971235.1. NCBI lineage: Eukaryota > Metazoa > Arthropoda > Insecta > Hymenoptera > Ichneumonidae > Cryptus > Cryptus armator. The sequence continues at coordinate 11,232,635 of OZ020236.1, forward strand.
GCCTGTTTGGAATCCGGCATCGGGATGAACGTACACGCTACTTTCATTGTATTCATTTCGTTGGTCAATAATTAATCCTGATGAGACAGCATCAGGGATATTTAATTTGTCGGAAATTAAGGGAGTCTTACCGGCTCGTTCCCGCAAGGGAATTAAATTCTCTCGTTTCAGCGCACTGGAAGTTGCTTCTTGGCCACGTATCAAAATACTCGAGTCTTCGTGCTGCAATTGTTCGCCAACACGTGCTTCCGGTCCTAAATAATCAATCACTTTAAACTCCACCGGGGTGTGCACTAACGAGGAGCCAACAGTGAATACAGGATCAACGGCTATTTCGTTCATTTTCGTGGTACGAAACGTGCTTTCTATATCTTGAAAATCCGTGATTGACGATTCAATTTTTTCTGTATCATGATCGACATTTTTCTGGCTGCTACGCTCGCTACTCGAAACAACTTTTTCGTTGGGTGCGTCGGTGGTGTTTTCACCGATTCCTACAATTTGACACGTTTCACAGTGCTCGGCGTCGACCGTTTTACTATCGGTATGATTGCTTGTTTTTCTTCGTTTTTTCGACGAATCGTTCTTGACTATAGTTGAATCACGAACCTTTAAACTAGCTACCGTTGTCGCGCTGTTCGTTTTATCGACTTTCAGTTTTCTTCTGTATCTTAACAACTTATCGGTTTCATCGTTTTCGTCGATGAGGCCGGAAGAATGCGTGACACTCGTACCATGGTCGATACCGCGATGATTTTTCATTAATATTGCGACAATTCGATTGGTTGCCGTGAGTTGGACGCCTATGGCTTTATCTTTCCACATATTTCTTCCCTTTTCAGTGGGAATGACTTTAGGAATAGAAGCATCGTTATCGACACTTCCTATATGCGCGAACGCTACGGATGACGCGATATCTTTATTGAGAATGTTTGACTGACTGTGTAACAATTTCTTTTCGCTGTTATCTTTGTCACGGTCTCGGGTCAATGCTTTGTCGTGTTGTGCCTGAGATCCTTTCAGACGAACAATGTCGGTCGTTACTCCATCTTCATTGCAATCGTATTCGCCTTCGCCGGTGTCGTCTGGGTCGTAATCCCTTGGGTGTTGTTCCGGGAGCGGAATTCCTATCGACGAAGGCGTATCAGTAGCCATACCCCAATCAATTTTTGCGATCGGTTTCGCCAGACTTTTCTCGGCAATGACGCGGCTTCGATCCTTTGCACCGTCTCGGAGCAATGTTGTAGATATTTTCGTAGGACCTCTTGACGGAATAATGACATCGTCACCAGTCTTCCTTTTTCTCGAATCCCGAGAGTCGGTGTCGCTCTCGGAAAATTCTATTTTTCTCGATCGCTTGTGAGCCATGACCGGCTTCAATACGTTGGTATTCCGCTGCATCACGGTCACAGAACTAAACGCGTTTGAATTCTCAAGTGCTATCGACCCCAAAGCTCCATTTTCCGAGAGGCGAGATCCACCTATCACCGGGGCATCCATCTCGGAGAAGAGCTTTCGCTCCTGTTCTTTTCGCTCTTGCACATGCTCCTGCTTCTCATCTTGCCGTAGGACGTTCCCTCCGGTACAGTCTTGTGCGATAACACTTTTATGAGACCGCTGATCCGTTTGAAAACCGGTGAGACCGATGTTAACGACACTTCTATGGATCCTGTTGCCCGACTTGCCATCAGGATTTGCCACGTTATCGACGAATTTTCCGTCACTGCTAAACCTCTTCGTTCCGTCCTTCATATCGGGCGCTTCAAAAACTTCGTTATTTTCCGTGTCATCTGATCGACTACTCCAAGAAATTCCTTTGTCCGCGTCTTCGTTTCTCCTAGCAACGATAATTTTTTCAACGCTTATTTCGTTCAATTCGTTACTTGAGAATGGCAATAAGTAAGATCTGCGCTGAGCTCTCTTCCTCGCGATGTAATTAATGCGTTGTATTTTTTGCTGCTGCTCGTCGACCATTTTCATCTCGGGTCGTGGAACCGCGGGGCTTTTCAATAGACGATCTACGGTCGGATGATTTGTATGTTGAAAATTCTCATCTGTACTCACCGTTGAAGTGCTTACTTCATCGTTATGTATAGCAGTACTGAGCGCTTGTAATTTTTTAGCCGACTCTTCCTTAAACAATACTCGTGGAATATCATTAGCGATGGGTATAAGATTGATATTGTTTTTCTGGCTGATTGGGTCGAATTTTGCGTTTTCATGGTCGGCATTCGAAGATGTAGTAGTAACCTGATAAGCCATCCTTTGTGTCGAATATTCGGGACTTGCAAAAAGACCCAATGTTCCAGAGTGACCCACATCGTCAGTGTGCATTCGTCGCGCGGCGAACATTTTTCTCGTGTCGTCGTTTTTCACAAATGGCTTGATTGCCTTATTAAACGGATTTATTACGGATGAATCCTCTATCTCGTTCGATCGACGTAACAGTGACGACAGCGCGCCCTCATCGTCGACGATTCCTTTGAATCGTGATTTTTCCGTGACAGTGATTGTTTTAATGGTTTTTACAACGTTCCTCACATCCCTGTTGTTCAATATCCTTGACGTTTCACCATTCGAGCTTTGGATATACGAAGGCAAACGCTTTTTTTTTCTTCCTTTGTCTTTGGCATGATTTGCGAACGCAATATTTGTCAGAGAGAAATTGAATATCCTCCCTCTCGTGTCTGGCGATGAAAACCTATCATGCTTGCTATTTCCGTTGCTGCCCGACGATCTTGCTACTCCGTCAATCAACCGGTGCCTCACGGTAGCATCGTTTTTTCGCGAGGAGAAACCCATCCGTTGCGTATCACCGCCTGAATGTTTCATCGGGTTTCGTGTATCATACTTGTCGATTCGAGCTTCCAGACGCAAACCCGACGCTTGGTGATTCATGCGCGACGCATTTGAATTGGTAATTAACGATGCAGAATGCTCGGAAGTTTCAGACAGATTCGGAGTTCGGTCTGTGACCGTAAACTGTTGATGCGCAGATTTGTTAGAATCTATGGCTTCTATATTTGCTTTCAATGCAACTTGCACTTTCGTGTAATTCGCATCAAACTTATTTAAAGAATTTACAGTTTCATTTGTATCACGGGATACCGTCATATTTTTCATCAACGATACCAGACTAAAAGCTCTGTGCAAGATAAGGTGAAAGATACTTGTTTCGTTATTAACATAATGATGAGGTTCTGCGATTTTGTTATTGTCAGCGTTTCTGTCAATGCTATCCTGTGAAATTGGTGGTGATATGTTATCGTGTGTTCGTGTGTTTCCCTTCATACGACTATTGAGTGCATCGGTAACTTCAATGGCTTCGGCTGTATCCCTCTTCATATTAATTAGTGGCTTTGTAGTATCGTCCAACGATAGTGTCGCATTGTTTGGCATCGGGTTACTATCATCGTCTGTCTTATTTCCATTTCGCCGACTATCGTCTTCATCTAAATCTGTATCGAGCTTTTCAACCGTTTTTTTCTCAAACCTCCGCGCTTTTGGTACGTACTTGATAGATTCTTTTGCCGCGACATTAAGCAGAATTGTCCAAACAATGGTCACAAGGACCATCCACTTGTAGTGTCCTCGCATCACCTTGGTGGTATGATGATCATCGCTCATTCCTGCAAACAAAAGAAGTCGCTATTTGTAACTGGAATGAATTTTTAATCTATAGAAGTTAGAGAATCGCGCACACGTACAGTCGTTCGAAAGCTACGTGTTTCCTGCTCCGCATCCGCCCCGCAAGCATCTCATATAGGGCAAAAAACGCGTCGCGAGTACAGATTGGAGACTGGTTGGCACGATGCCGAATCGGGAGTTCTTATTCAGGTGTGTGTATTCACGAAAAAAAAAAAGAATCCTCAACACACAGAACTTAAAGTTTTATTATACCGCAATTCTCTCGATTCAACGGCATAATGGATTGCTCACGTATTTACGCAAAAAAAAGGTGCAGCGTGTAGTATTTAAAAAAAATCAAATTGTAGAACGAGCAGTATTTTCAATCAGCGACGGCGCTCTATACGCATCCTGTGCACATCTAACCTGTCATTCGTATGGTCTTTTAAAGATAATATATTATTCAAAACTTTCCCCGCTTTTATTTTTTTTACTCGACCCGCCAACTACAGAAACTCAGCCTCCTATACTGCTCCTCAGACAGAATAAGAAATACGTTCTTTTATAGAGAGTCTCGATCATATATTTTCTACGACGTCGAATGCTGTACGACGTCGAACTCTCCCGCGCCCGTACCCGCATAGGATCTACACCAGTAGCATGTGAAGGAGCAGCGTGTAAGATCAAACTGACTATAAAATATGTTGCGCAAAAGCAGACGGTGATAAATAGAAAAAAGATAAAAATAGTCTGTAACCCGTATCCTGTCGCAAATGGATTCTTGAAAACCATAAACAGAGTGACCTCTACATAGGTTCTTGTATGACCCGCAGTGCAGTTTATTGTGGATTCAGACCAAACGAAGCATTTTCCTGTGTATCCGTATGTGGGTGCGTGTGTGTATGGACAGATACTCAGCAGATAGATGAAGGGATTTGTACCGTTTTATTTAATCTGATCAAAAGCAAAAAAACATAATTTCCTAGTAATTCATGAGTAAAGAAACGGAATAAATGATCAAACCCCAGTTATATCAGTACGTAACACATCGTGGTTACATTTGTCGTTTGGCGAGTGTATTGGGCATCGAAGTCGGATGCGATTCGTCGATATATCGCATTGGGTTTGCAGGTTTGGGACCCGGAGAATGTCGGGTTTTTTTAAACAGCAAGATCCGAACAAGGATCAAGACAAGTTTAAGTACTGGTTGTTCTCGATGAAACGCAGACTATACCCACCACCGACTGCTGGCTAGTAGAGTAGATAACTCACAGTAGGGATTGAGAAACGTGTACCGGGCGATAGGTCGTGGAGGACCCTTTTAAGCGGTGAACAAGCTTCACTGGCGCTGATCGATGAGGATTACTTTAGACCAACATGTAGCACTTTCCGATCCCGGCAAAATCCCATGTCTGACAACTAGAGACAATGCCATACTATGCGTTAACACGCCATGCGATAAATCCATTTACTGGCTTCATATATCGGTTGCCAATCGCCTCTCATTGCGTCGACAAGCAGTGTTATGCGTATAGCAGCTTTCACGTGGGGCTATTCCCCTTCGTAGAAGAAAACGCGTGTCCACGATTCTTCGTACAACTACTCTTGAATACTGCAGTCCTCACTGTAAAGAGGCGTGTCTTCATCTGAGACGGTCACATCGGAATCATTCGTATCGGGGTGTTTTGATTCATGTTGAATCTTTACATTAATTTGCACGTTGAAGATTATCAGAACAAAACAAACAAAAAAATGTTCGTTCCATTTTAGTAGTTTTTTCGCCTACAGCCGGCGTTCAATCGATATTTTTTACAGTCATCATTTTGAAGGATCGGACTTCCAAGACCTATGTACTTCCTTCACGAGTGGTTATTAATTACGAGTAGTATTGCTTTAGATGTGCTTCGATTCGCAATTACCCGATTTTCAATAGCGTTTCCGGTGTTATGCAACGTATGTCTATACCAAGCCATGTACATCAAACGTGGTAGAGATAGCCAGTATACATTTAATTCGCATAGGTAACGAGAATGGAAGGAATGGGGAGCTGGAAACGACCGTAGCTACGTCCGCGATATAATTGAATCGTACCCCGTGTTTGTTTGTTTGAGTTACATATTCGCATGACATCCGCGAATTTACATCAGACCTATCCAAATAATAGTTAGAAATAGGGGATAGGGTATAAGATAGATGTATAGAAAAGCTCTATATCAATCCCGGAAGATATCAATAATTATTAACGTGGTATTACTTGTTCATGAGTTTCAATATCATAAAAACTGTATTGGCGTAATGGAAGACCCTAATCAGAGAAACTCTCGTTTCTTTGCGAGAGAAAACATATATTTTATAATAAATTGGGTCACTTTTAAAATAAAAAAAACGCTCTTGATAAGCCAATCAGAAGGCCTTTCAGAATTTAATAGTACTTGTCTGGCTGATGATTATGCAATTATTGAAACACCAACCGAAATAAATTGGCTATCCGTTTAATCCAAGGTCCGCATCCACCATCATATTTCTCTATTCTTAGTCATTCAGTTTAAATTTATAATCACGGATGAGTTATCAAGAGAAATGGGAGTATGGCGAAGAAATATAATAAACCACGAATGGTCCGCAATGGTCTTGTTTTTCTGTCGGCAGTCGAGGGCCGCAATATTTTCAGAATTTACCGCCAAGAACGCGGACTCTCAGCTTACCAATTTATCACTCAATCCAGACATGAAATCCTTAAGTGGTACGTTACATCCAGAGCAGCAACGATAAAACTGCCAAGAATCTCCGACGGCACAGATAGGAACGTTGTGAACTGTTGCGCTGAGAAATTATTGTCGGGAGGAACGTGTGTTATCGTGTCAGTTCTCGGGGGAGAGAAAACAATGCTGATACTTTGTGGCCACAGGCATTCGTTTTCTGTACAAGTGAAGAACCAGAGACAACAAATTTATTCGGATAGCCTTGATGACATGGCTGTACGAATGACATAATCGCAATAGGTATACTGAGCAATGAAAAACAAAAGCAAGATGGACAAAGAGATTGTGATAGACGGTGAAATAACATGAGTATCTAGAATCTATTCGATGATGGTTTGGACAACATTCAACGACAGAACTCTGTGCACGGAAGTTCTGTGGACAAGTGCCAGAAGGGGAACAATGTTCGATATCGGCGCCAACTCTACTACTAACGACGTACACGACATGACTTTCAGCTCAACACTTCATACTGGTTTCATCTGTCCAAGTTCTTCTTTTCTCGTTAGAACTTTTTAAATCGAAATATGTTACCGTAGTGTACGGACGTCCGCGGCTAGTAAGGAACTTTGACAAGTTTTTTAAGATGAGCCTCCAAGGAGTTATACGATAAAGTCAAGTAACTCGAATTACTGGTTTGGCTGGATTCTAAATGTTGTTTCGATTTTTACGTTTCATTTCAATACGTTGATGACTTATGCGCGAGAATTCTTGCAAAATATAGGTTAGGTTCGGTAGTGTTCTTCTTATTCCGCCGTATACCCTTCCGGGTATTCCCCCCCCCTCCTAACATTCCCTACCCCACTCGGCTAATCTCCCTAGCCTTTCCTGTGCGTCTGCAGCTGACGTAGTTACACCGTACCGCATGTGCCATCTGTAGCCCCGTGCCGGGGACACGGGAAAACTGCAAAAAACCCGTGCCAATACAGACGGCCATATTTTACTGACCATTTGGTATTTTCTTGCACCTGCGTAAAGTGGAGAGAACACCAAAGTCTCAGAAGAATGGCTTCCCGCTCAACGATTAATGCGCAGCTCAGCGAACGGCTAAGCGGTCACCCATCCAAGTACTGCCCGCGACCAAAGCTGCTTGACGAGGGTGATCACCGGAGCCGCGCGCCAACCGCGCGTCTACCGTTGTCGGTCCGCCAAAATATATTACGCAGCTAATACGATACGAATCTAATGTGCAATTCTTTCGAATTAACGTAACTTAACGTGTGCCGTGAGAATTTCAACATTATTGTTAATAGTGAAAAGCCCCGGGACTTTAAATAAAATAACCACTTGATATCGATTTTTTTCTGACAGAATACTCGTTAATTCTCTCACTACGAGTGTCAATGTATTTCCACTCACCTATATTCATTCGTCCACTTTAAAAAAGACGTCGATGATGCGACAGGGACAACAATTTTCATCGGGCGCCGATTTACTTCGCTTCACTCCGTTTTTTTTCTCAACGGTTCCGTTAAGCCGTATTGGTTCGCTTATACATTGCTCAGCGAAGAAAAAAAAATCTGTGCTTTTCACCTATTTGCTCATCGAACCGGGCTTAATACCGAAACCTCGCGGGTGACTTTTTTTTACGCTCACCGAGAAGTGTTTGCCTGAGGCTTTCTCCTGGTTAAGAGACCGACCTACGATCGATAAAATTGAATCCGACCGGACTGAAAACATGACTCGCGTATTGACGAAATGGCTTTTGCGATAGGTAAGCCGATTTACCGTACTCTTCCTCAGACCTCTCATATGAAAAACGCTTCCGGCAAACAAAATCGATTTGGTGTCCGAGCGTTTACTGTACGGTATTTCGCATTTTCACTCCCTATACACCCAAGTTTCGTGCTGTGCGACTGTCCGAACAGCACTCGCTCGATGATTAATGGTCGGATTCACGAAATGTTTGCCTGCATACATACCAAGGGTGCCTTGTGCTATGTATACAAAACTGTAGTTTCTCAATGTTAATCCTCTGGTTTGCGTTTCCTACTGTAGGCGATACGCTCCTTTCTTTATGCAGTTTGACGAACACTTCCATTGTTAAAACGTGATACGGCGTATCCCACTATGATCAGGATTTTCACGCTTTCTTTGACTCTTTTCACATGGATTGGAGTCTGTTTACGTTCTTATAAGTCTCGATAGGGGTTCTTACCGGGAAAGTACTTTTTGCTTTGTTTATCCCAACCTTTGCCAAGTCGCCGAGTTGTTGCGTGCGAAGAAAAGTAGTGCTGTCGCCGAACGTCGCAGCACTGACCCAACTCTCCCGGGATCACGAGTTCCGAGTACAGGCTTCGAGACTTGGGAAAACTGTCGATTCCAGCCGTCTTTTATATATAGGAACGCGTTGAAAAGAAGATTTCTTATCGCACCATGAATGAAAAGAGAAAAAAATATCACGTTTTAATATTCTTCTTCTGACAATGCTGTTCCCGATTCAAAGCACGTCTTCCGTATTGCGTTCTTAAAATAAAACCATTGTCTATATCACCAAGAATTTTCCTGTAACCGTAGACAGTGCCAAAAAATAAACTCGAGCTATTGACATTATCTTATGCTGGAGCTGAAAAAACATTCTCTCGTTGATACAGATGTAGTCCGGCTGTTGTGTATATACTGTATAATTGGATGCGTTATACCACAGTAGGAGTCCCACGCGCTGATGAAAAGTAGAAGACTGGTGGATAATAGCCACACTTCAGTAGCTCATCTCTGTATAAAATGGCACCCATAAATTGTTTGCTTTTTTGTGAACTCACGGAAAACGCATGTAACGTGAAAAGAATTAAAAATTGAATCGCGAGATGGCGTGATATGACTTAAAGAAATTGGGTGCATTACTTCTGTGCGTCGCGAAGCGAGTTTTATAAATATCAATACCAATATTGGGGCCGATTATGATTAAAAGTAAGTCAATTTAGGCGCATAGGGGTCCAGTTTAGCTGAATACGAATTTGAATGTCTCAAAAATGTACAAATTCCCCGCCATTTTTCACTGGAATAAAACGTTGGTGAGTTACTGCATTGTTTTCATAGCTCGTTGCACAGGAGAATGGCAAAGCTTGCGGCCAATTTGTTGATTAACAACGAAAATAATTGCATTCATCCTTAGGGAGTCCAATTTAGATGGTCTTTTCGTAAATGGAAAAAGAACAATAAAAATTTAATTTAAAGTCCATCTCCGGACGTACAAAGATTAGGGGAGATAAAAATGTTGAATGGGCCCATCGTAATTTTTGTCTCGCAGTTGGTTTTTGTTCACAAATTCGTGAAAATTTATTGACTCGCATCACACGAATTGGTATATTTGTCCGAAAACGTATGTCCCATATCATACGTGTGACAAAACGTTGATTATTCTGTTTTTTTTGTCTTCCTCAATCCCAAAAAACCCATTAGTCCAACCCTCCGTTGTCGTTTCTTTATTTTTCTTTGTATTTTTTTTTCCGTCTCAGCGTGACACGTTTTCCGATCAGCTCGTCTCGCAACGACCGCAGCTGACGATATTGGCCTGAGGCTCGAGAACACCCGTGAAAATGGTATCTTCATTCTCACCCCTCGTTATTCCACCCTCCTGCGAAGGGCTCGACTACCGTGTCGTAGTAGTGAAGCAGCAGCCCCGCGGGTTAAGCGAGTAGGTGGAAGTTTCGCGATGTGGGGGGTGATCATATCTCGTGGTACAATGAACGAATACCAACGGTCGAAGGGTCTGATGCCAGAGAAGTTATGAAATATTTCTCTCTGTGCACCTACCGATCATGGTTACTCCAACCCCCTCAGGTTTACCGCGAAGGCTTCACTAGTGGCATGTATACGCCTTCGAATATCCGGAACAACACAGCTGCTTCGGTGGCTGTTATATATATTCTCTTTATCCGCATTTATTCGCCTGTTACGTGAAAAGCACGTCGGTGAGTTTTTATCAAACAAATCCCTATCCGATGGGAAGTAAAGCCCCAACAATCCGAGTACATCTATGCCACGAACTTTATGAAAATCAGTTTTATGAAATTTCATCTTATTTGCATTTTAAATTTACCGCGCTATTTGCTCGTCCGGATTCAGGTTATTATAATTTTCATCCGTGACTGTAATTGCGGAAAACAGCAAACGGATAAGGAACGTTCGAGCGATCCAACAGGTTGTTGACTTTTATCACGATATAGACATTAATAAAATGCGACTTTAAACAGTACCTGAAGTATTTACTTATTGCTGCGCAAAGATTGTCGTTTCGTTCTCGTTTCTTCATACTCATCTGCACTCCACGACGACGATAACGACGTTGTTACGGGGTAATTTTGCGTAAGATAGTGTATCCACGAACTGCTAGCGTTAATGCCGAACTGTGCATAATAAGCAACTTTTGTAACCGCTTCTGCGTTTGCATACTAGATTTTTGCATAATGCATTCTCTCATTAAATTTTTATTCGTCAGCCGCGATGCAGCTACCAAGTACCAGTCCAAGTACGTCCATAACTCCGCCACTTAGCGATATATGAATATTTCAGTCGTTTCCTTAACCCCAGAGTTTGCGAAAAGACTGCATCAGCACGCAACGTACGTTCGGCTGACTATTGAAGCACATCCACTACCTCCCATCTGCGAGCGTCGCGTTACTTAGCATATTTTTTTTTTGTTTTAATTACGAATGCTTCTAATTCGTTATGGTCATTGTGATCCTTCTACATAGTATACACTTGTAGCGTAAGCGATTAACTTGAATAGACCTTATAGTATAACAGTGAAATCCTCGGGACTTTTATAAACGAAAAAGTATTCCCTTTGACGAGTCTGAAAGTCCTAATTCCACTTTCGGTGATTGCGCGGAAGACTGGTTCCGTTCTATCCTTAGAAATAAAATTGAAGCCATCCGCTTACTCGGGTGCAGAATAACTACTGCTAGTTCCGCACAACTGAAGGAAGAAACGAAGAGACGTGCCATTGAGTACTCTCGTCCATGGCAAGTCGAAATCCCGGTGGATAGAAGTTGAAGTTGAATGTTAATTTATCGCGCTATTTTATTTGAAATTCCTGATAGAATTGTGGCAATGTCCTTGAATCCGTGAATAAATTTACGAATGTCCATTCACATCAAGGCGCATTGCGAAATTGGTCGGATCTTACGATCAAACCAATTTCGGCTTGGAAACGAGTTCAGGTGGCTTTATATAACTCGAACTTTCACCCGAGGAGCGGACGTTTCGAGGAAATGAATGCAATTCCAAAGTAAATATCATAGCCAGAAACAAATGTTTGTGATCGGAAACAAAACCGTCCGAATTTCCCGTATCCATGTGAGCGTAAAACACAGGAAACACCGGATGTGTTATTTGAAGAAGTCAAAATATTGTTTCGAATAATGCAATAGGACACTGGATAAACGTATGGCAGATAAACGGGAATTCGTTGTTGTCCGATCTATCGAACTACCGATGGACGGTCGCAGGATAAATGATTTATTTTTCAATTGATAAGTTGTTAATTATTTAAATAATTAATTATTAATATTTCAATCGATAATGAATTCGAAACTTGAAAGATGTTCGTAGTGTCGGTTTTTGATAACAACATTTTTTTTTTTCACAATAGCGTTTTCAGATAGTATTAACGTTACTTTTTTTCTGGTACAGAGTGAGTAAAATACTTTTATCTACGTGTACATATATATATATATATATATATATGTTTCTACCATTTTTAGTTATGACGAACAATATCTTACGGATTTTCGCTTATCCTCAGTTCTACTATAAAAATTGTTTGACATTCGTTACACGTCCGCGTTAACAACGTGAGAACTGGACGGACAAAAGTAGAAAAAGGATATCGACGATATAGCAATGCCGGTATTATTTCGTTCGTAGCTCAATGCTTGCAGACCAACAGGCGATTTCTGCTAAAGTATCGACGGCTGTTCGTGGCCGCAATCTTTCACGCATCGATCGCTCTCACGATGGCCGAGAATTTTTCGGTTCTTTTTTTTTTTTTTTCACCCGTGGAACGTGGACTGACCTATCTATATCCTTTATCACGAAAACCTTCAAATTTTTTCAATTTACCAAACGCCATATTGTGCTTCTGATGGAGCGCCCTTCAACGATCTTTTTCGCTGTGTAGTGCTCTAACCCATAGCCTAGAATCACAAAATAGCAAAGTCACTTTCCTCTCACTCACTGCGCCGACTAGAACGTGACTCCGGCATCAATAGTTGCGTTGGAAAGCAATGACGGAATGAAGGTTGATGTTTTTTAAAAAACATAAAAATTTCGTAACTCTATTTCGGAAACGATCGCGTCTGTCTACATAATCAGTTCATAAGAAAGATCCACGTATTACCGGATGTGATAAAATGAAACGCTTGAGAAGTGGATATTGATTTTCCGACGTTTTACGCATATACACTGCGGCGATGCTTGTTAAATAAAAGAATTTTTGCATTTAACGATTTTTCATTAATTTTTGTTTCATTTGTTCGTATCTCGTTAACTCCTGTCATAGAGTCGGTAAGGGATATACATATATTCGTTTATCCCAACCTATTTTTCTCGAAGAGCAGTAGAAAAACGCGCTGAGATCCAAACGTTGCATTACCTTTATATCGTTCTATCCGTTATTTCAGCTCAGCACAGCTATAGTCAGTTTTTTGCATAAAAGCCGTAAAGCAAATTAACAAAGCTCGTTGGATACGTACTAATGGGTTATCAAATAGCCCCGAGAGAAATTTAATACACGATTAAAGTGCAGTTGAAACATTTCTACCGTCACTGGCACGAGCGCGGCGTTGATGATACCCCTCTGCATCTCAAGAGTTATATATCTCATTTCTTTATTTCCGTTAATTAAACACTTTCGTATACTAATGTCAACACGAGTTCAGACAACGGTGTTAAGCGTCTTCACCAGTCGACATTAAGAAGTCTATAACTTACATTATTATGATTATTATTAAATGATCTCTTCGGTGCTGTATGCTACGTGTGTAAACTGGAATTCGATTAAAAACGGGATGTACGATATAGTTGTGCATATTCTGTATACCGAAAGTCATCGATAAGGAAATTAATAATATTATGTTAAGGGATGAAAAAAATTAATGTTCGCTTCACCGTATTATTGTTTTGGTTATTCGATGATTAATTGAAGCATTCGAAAGATATATGATATGAAAAAATATGAGGGCTTCTCAGCGCCGGACGAAATAAGATAACCATGGCGTTAAAAAAAAATAAATGATTAAAGTACAGATATATAGATGGATGGTTTCCGTATCGTTTCGAAAACTGTAATTGTGGATTCATTCCCGACTATCCGGGGCTCACCGATACTTTAACGGGCGCAGTGCGCCAGCAAAGTTCAATCCTTTCGAATCCACTTCGCGAGTCATACGTGAGATGTGAGGGGAGTCTGCAATTCAGCGGCCCTGAAATTGCCCCATATGTTTCAATCCGACGTTCGACTTAACTCTCGAGTGATTTTTCCTTATACCTCTCTCGCGAGAGATTGAGGCCGAGACACGAGGAAACGAAGCTAAAAATTTATACCCTGTGCGCCACATCCTCACCATCAATTTCTCTCTCGACTGTAGACCGCAATCTTGTATCTGCATTGTGATGAATTAATACATTTGAGAAGCGCGTGTCGATAGATATAGAAACTACGTGGGAGATAGAAACTACGGCGCGACGTAGTCGGCTTTTGTCATTCGAAAGCTTTGCGAGTTTCAGCAGATATTGCACTTGGAACGCTTCCGACGGTCTCTGTGCGACAATGAGATAATTAAATGTCTTCCCACTGCATTATCGTACTGGCATTACTCCCGATTTTGCCAGTTGTTCAAAATCATCGACTATACTATTTCGAGAGACGATTGTATTCAACCCTTGAGCCGCAGTGACAAAAGAAATTTTTGTCGGATGGTAATGCAACGATTTATAAACTAAATTCGTATTTTGCATGGTATGTAAGACGCGATGTGCACCCAGTATCGTCTCGACGTGCACCAACAGCGAAATTTCATCAGGTAGACTGTATTTCAAGCGGGTATTATGCCAACGCTGGTATTATGCGTAGCTGTATGACGAATGCCGTCCATTCTAAAATTGGTTTACGCCGGAGATATTTCCAATAATCCACACATAGCGCGAGGAAAGTGTACTGCCGCTACACAGATACGAGAAGGTAAATCGATTTTTACAGGACGTCGCACTCGGAAGTGTACAGAGGGATCATGGAGCCATAGAGGTAAAATACTCGAGCGACCCAATTGAAATTTATTGCGGCCGACACGCCTTTTTTTTTTTTCAGTTTCCATTTAGTCATTTACTGAATTTCGAAGCAATCTCCACAAATCGATAATCTCAGGAAAAAGCGATGATACGTATAGAGTTTTCGAGTTATTTGAAATTCTGCTTCTCCTGAATTCCGTATATCGAGTTATGATCTCCGATATGATCAATGGCCGCTGGGAATTCCTAATTAATTGCCAATCTTCGACGGATCGAAGTCTGATGTTAGTCCACCGGGATTAGTGGCCTAACCTACGTAGATAAAATGATGGGCACTCGCCGCGTGTAATTTCTGCGAAGCAATCTCTATTTCTAAACGTAATTCTCTCCTACGATCACATTGAGAGAAAAAAAAATTACACAATATCGGGTTGATGAAAGTACCAAATTTTTTTTTTTTTTCGGATATATAAAAAAATAACATTGATGCATTTTCAAGTACAACACACGCGAACGCGAATTAGAAATTATTTTGCTAACCCTCAGAAAAATACGTTGTACGGTGATGGATTATGCTGTACGTTTTTTTCGATGTACCATAATTAAATATGAGATACGTAAAGGCGAGTCGAGTGAAAATGTAAAGGTGTGAGTGGACACGAAAAAGTAATTAACCCGTCGAATCGCAACAGCGTCCGCGTGCCGGGAGGGAGGGGGAGGGGGGCGTCGGCGCAAGGAACAAGTTTTCATGCCGGCCGGAGCTGAAAGTGGAAAAATCGCCCAAAGCCATAGAAGCTCGAGTTTTTCATTAATTGTCGGAAGTATACTTTGTCGGAAGTATACTCGTTTGAATGCTTTTTTTTTTCGCTGCAACCCAATTTCTAAAGGCGCAGCGACGTCCTGTGGGTTTGTCCACCAACAATAAAAATAAATAAAAATCTCCTGTTTATAACTTTCGAACGGACGCTACAACAACTTTTAGTTACCAAAAGACTCAAGCAGTATAGCGGCGACCCGAATTTTCCGGCAATACTTCGTTCGGAAGTTTTTCGATTTATTCGAATAGATTTTTATTTATTTATCCACTTGACTCCATCACGTTTCGACCTCTCCAAATGGTCTGATTGGGGTGTCGCGATTGTTAACTTAATTAGCGTACGTATTTTGTATACACGAACGAGATCGGAATAAATTTTTCGGGTAACTAAGTTTCGTCGTGGAAAAGCGCCGGTGCTCAACGATGTTTCGTACCGAAATCGTCGCAACGAATCGGATGAAAACAACTACAGAATCGTTTCGATTAATGTACACACGTAATGCATCCGACGTAACCGAGCGAGTCACAGCTCACAGTGTTATAATTCATCCAGCCGGACTAATTGGTGCTGCAAACGCGGTTTAGTTACGATTCTCGTTATAAGTGGTCATTCAAACGCGACGCGAAACTCTCATCGTTCGTGTCACGTTATTGTATTTGTGGTATTACACAATACGATTTCGTATCGTTTGTTTGAATGTTATTTGACGTCTGTGTAACCGGTTGAAATTTCATTGCTGCCGTTTCGAAAGTATTCTATAAATTTCGTTAAGAAAGCACCGTCACCGAGTACATGGCATCAGGAAACGGTGCAGGATTTAGCGAAACACGTACGAAAGAGCTTTGCAGCGAGACATTTCGTTGAAACTGTAAAAAGTTGATTGCGCCTAGAGTAGACGACGTTCCGGTCTTCACCGTCTGCATTGAGCGACGGAAAACTTCATTTCGAGTACAGCAAATCGCGAAATACTATACGAAGACAATCGTATACCCGCGTAAAGTACACACCAGTGCAGGCGTCGTGGATAAAGTAGTGTATTAAGATCTTCGCTGGAATCACGGAGAGAACAACGAGACAAGATTTATCACCAGCCGGCGACATAATTCTTGCCGTTTCCTCTACTACGATGTTCATCCAGTTCTCCGCACTGCAGACGTAATAGTAAAATAAAAGATATCCACCAAGTTTCGTATTCATTGTCGAGAAATCGTGAAATTTTCCGTACAGCGATTCATGTGCTTCTAGTCATTCGGCTTCGTCGCTATGACGAATTATAGTCTTTTGCGGAATTAAATTGCTTTGAATATTACATTTGCAGTACGGAATCGGAATAACCCTTCAACCGTTTATAAGTTTTTTTATTTTTATTTTTCATCTCTCATTTGCTGCCATGAGAACAGTGTCGATTGTTACGTCTTACGTAACCTACTACATAGAAACAGTGCACCACAACATAAAAACTACTCCCATATAGAAGATTTTGGGGCTCCTTACGCGCGCCACTGCTCACACGCACTGCACGTGCTCACATGCACTTTGTGCCCATAACTTAGTAGGCCTAGACGCGCCTAACCATTCGGCGGCACGCAGTCATAGAGCGTCGCCTACGACTAGCTCTCTCAGCCTCTTCTACACATTATCGCTCTTGCCTAGAGATGACACCATACTTTATGCGTCTCTGTAAAAACTAGCGGCAACGCTCGCACGCACGGCAAAGCGAAGACGCTGCCACTACTCCCTCGCCTATTCACTTCTTACCATAAGAGTCGTTAGATGCTCTACATTATCGCCGTCGCCTACGGATGACACCCGAAAACTTTACGCATCTCTATAAGAAGTAGCGACGGTCTACTCACGCACCGCAAAGGCGAACGCCGATGCAACCGCGACTAATAACTTTTACTAAGACAGTGCGCTCTAGCCTAGGAGTGTCGCCTAGCTGTATGCATCCCCGAAAAAGGGTTTAGCGGCGATCTTCTTATGGACTTCCAAGTAAAAGCTGTCCGAAATCTTTACGACCACCAATTTTTACCGAAAGTGTCGCTAGGCGAAAGTGCATCTCTAACACTTTTTGCGCTCATTAATTTAACCCCTCCGCTCTACAATTTTTAACATTGGACACATAGGGCTAAACTAGTATAAAAAGGCGAGCATTTTCGGTAGCAAACTAGTAGTTCTGCAGTTACCATCCGACCATCATCTACGAGACTCCACTGAGCGTGCAAGGCTCTGCCCGACGAAGTACTCTACGAATCTTCGATAGCCCTGCGCGGCTAAGTCAGCTCTGCCTGGCGGAGCTCTTCACTAGCCCTGCGCGGCTAAGTCAGCTCTGCCCGACGGAACTCTCTACGATAGTCTTGCGCGGCTAAGTCAGCTCTGCCTGACGGAACTCACTACGATAGCCCTGCGCGGCTAAGTCCACGGAGCTCTCGAGTCTACCAAGTACCATAACGCAAAGATTGTACCAACAACCGAACATCGAATTTAATAAAAACATAGTGAGTACTAAAACTACGACAACTCTTCGAATTATTCCTGCATGCTCTACAATTGTGCAACGAGACTATCAGTCTCAAATATCCTTCCAACGTATCTCCTATCTACGGCAGTGTAAAGGCGAGGTCTCCGTCCCTGAGTAAAGGGCTAACGCCTTGACTCGAAAGAGAGACCGACGTTACACATGTTCTGTACGAACTCGCAAGAGCTCGTCTGGACGTAACACAAAACAAATTTGGTGTCAGAAGTGGGATTTAAACGCCCTCACTGCCGCAAGAATGAAGAATGACGCTTGGAAGAACACCAACTAAAGCTACAGGGGAACAAACTCCACCAACTACGCAAAATCCCCACATGAGCGGTGCTCGTACGAGTACAACACAAGGAATTCTTACTACTGAAGGCAATCTACATCCAAGTACTAGTCAAGGAGATAACGCAGCTACTCAATCTACGGGTCAGACGAACCAACCACCAACAGACCCAACCGTACGACCACCAACGGAACAATCAATTCACTCAGGTCTTGGCGAATTAGCAGTACAGCAAATTAATCAACTACAAGGCAGTATTGATAATATTCTCGTACACGTCATGGCCGCTCCACCTGTACCTCCAGTCTCTATCAAGTACGCGCTCGAAGCGGTACCCATCTTTGACGGTTATAACATTCCACTGTCACATTTTATCGAAGGATGTGAAGAAGCAACACAAATGCTTCCTCAAGACGTACAGGCAAATCTCGCGCTCATACTCCGAAACAAATTACGAGGAGAAGCACGTCGCGCGGTACATGGAGTCGCGCTAAATACTGTGCAAGCGTTTATGGATTTTCTTAAAACACTTTACATGCCAGCAAAATCGGTTTATCAACTGCAAGGAGAATTGGGAATAGTATTTCAACTCGACAATGAATCGGTTCTCGCATATTCCAATCGAGTTAAAGATCTCGGAAACAGAATAAGTGACGCTTACAAACAAAGCCATGAGGGAGTAATTGACGATGCATTCAAAAGAAGCCTCGACGTCGACCTAGTCGAGTGTTTTAACAGAGGACTCAAGCCGGACATAGAAAACAAAATCACAATAGGAGCATCGTTCGGCAATACTATAAAAGAAGCAATAGAAATCGAAAGACAAGTTCTCGCGAAAAATGTGCTACGAAACCCATCGAACTACAACCAACGAAATGAGAAGGTGCATTACATCGAGAAGGAGCCAACTTGCCAAATCTGGGAATCGAACGACTCATCACAACCTCCCGGAAATCATTACCAAGGGTTTGCTAACAGGGAAGAGGACCAGCATCACACGTCAAACTCATCGTCAAACCAAGGAATAGCTAGGTGTCGTTTTTGCAAGAATCTCGGACACACAATCAAAGAATGCCGAAAATTACAGTGGTGGATTTCACAAGTAAATTCAAATGACACTTCCGGTTCGTCAACAAATAATCAAAGTGAAATACAAGAAACTCCCAAGCGACCTGTGAGACATCTGCAAGAAGAAAACAGCCAAGCAGCCAGTGTCGCAACTGCTCTACTAAACCGTACAAATAACGTACCAGTCGTCAAAGTAATATCCATGGATCTGATACAACCAACACTGCTGATGATCGACACAGGTTCTTCTCTGAACCTAATTAAAAGCAAGCAGGTTGCACCAAACGTGTACATCGACGAAACAGACATTGTAAAAATCAGCGGCATAACAAAAGACTACGTCCGAACAATAGGAAGAACGAAGATACGCATACTAGACTCCGACATTACTTTCCATCTCGTAAAAGACGATTTCCCAATCAAGGACGACGGTCTCATCGGAACAGAATTTTTCAGCACATACCACGCTGATGTATCATACTCGGAACAATGTCTAAAATGGGGTATAAATTCGGTACCATTTATGAAGTTTGAATCAATTATCGTTCCAGAACGAACGAAAGAACTGCGTACGGGCCATCAACCGAAAAAGAAGGTTGATTATCTATCCCGACAAATTAACTCGCAAAGAGTCTTCCTGAGCGAAGCACTCGAAATAAATAAAGATGACGAAACTCATCTGCATTTAACCACGGACGAGGAAATCGAAGTCGCCGTGCCAGTGCTCAAAATCGAGCCGTACGAAGAGATTATGGACAATCTCCACAAGGAAATAGATGTTGCTACAGAGGCCACGCCAGCTCTATATCACACTGCAGAGGGATGCAACCCGCTACAGCATGATAACACTGAGACACAGCCGCCTCACGCGCCGTGCAAAGCCCACGACGCACCAACATATGAGAATTTTAAGGATACGGAATTATACGCGATTCCGGCTATACAGAAGACGCTACATCAAGGCAAAACTGCAACGGCATACGTCATACGCAAAGACGATCGAGTTGCAGCTATCACTAGCCTGTTACGTTTGGATCATCTGAATCCAAAAGAACGAGAAAATATTCAAACGCATCTCGAAGAATCCACTGACCAGTGTTATCTACCTGGAGGAAAACATATGCCAACGAGCATACTAAAGCGTCCCATAATTACGACCCACGGGGTCCGAATTCCTTTTCGGCAGTACGCGCCGACTTTAAACAAAGAAATGAATCGTCAAGTCAACAATCTACTCGACGGAGGCATAATTCAGCCATCCATACCTTCATACAATTCAGCAGTATGGATCATCTCCAAAACGGACGAAAAAACGAACGTCAACACCGATGCTCCATCTTGCAATACCTGCAACGAAATTTTAAGAACAGACCAACACGGTTCTACAACGGTACACGCTTATTCACCACAGAAACAAACAAAAACAGCGTGTGAAAAATGGGTATCCAGCAAAGATAAGAAGGAACCTGTAGCAAGACAGCTACGGAAGAAGTCTCAACAAACTACGCCAAATGTATCTACTACGAAAAAACCTACACAGCCTATCAAATCGGTGTCGAAACCTGTATCTGAAACAGATCGTAAGGAAAGCCCAGACGAACAAAAATTAAAACCACCGAAATCAAGAGCAAATCAATACAGAAAGGTTACGAAACCAATAGTGGAGCGCAAACGTCGCGCGAAAATAAAACAGCGTCTGGAAGAGTTAAAAGATCTAATGAGTACAGCACTAGCCGATAACAATGGGAACATCGCTGAGTGTAACACAGTAGATATTCTCGAATTGACGATACGTCATTTACATGAACTACACCAGCAGAAATTTTTGGCTAAATCAACTATCAATGCCGATCGCTTTTACTGTGCCAACGATATCAGCAACTATTTACCGCTATCATCTCACGCTGCAGCATCACAACTATCATCATCAAGCAACAAAACGGGATTCAGTAAGGAACACTCAAAGTCGTTCACACCAACGTGGAGCCAATCGCCATTGCCATCAAGCGGATATAATCAAATAACAATTGAGCAAAATCTCTGGAGACCCTGGGGACCATGGTAACAACCAAGATGGTTGACCGATATTCTAAGGAAAAAGACCACATGGACCACGACCCAACACCGAGCATCCAAAACAACTGTCAAAAGACACGTGACGAAGCATAAAAAATATACTGAAAGTGAACAGTATACCAAAGAAATGTGTCAAAGAACTGAGTAAAAGACTCTAAGTGTTTATAATTAAGAATACACAAGTGCCTTAACACCTTTACACTCAGAATTAGCTTCAAAATATTAAACTCAAATCGCGAATTATCTTACGCAAGAATTTATAAACTCGTACTTGTTCAATTATTACTCAAAACTTATACGCGCGAGTTTATTATAATACGCAAATCTAATCGATTACAATATAGCGAAAATTATGCTATTCATTTTGCGAATATCTTAAAAGCATTAAATATATAATTAACCACACATAATATTGTTATATTCAGAAGAGGTATACACTATCATTCTCATGTTAGAGCGTTGCACTCCTAACATTCGTCTTAACGAGGGAGGTGTTACGTCTTACGTAACCTACTACATAGAAACAGTGCACCACAACATAAAAACTACTCCCATATAGAAGATTTTGGGGCTCCTTACGCGCGCCACTGCTCACACGCACTGCACGTGCTCACATGCACTTTGTGCCCATAACTTAGTAGGCCTAGACGCGCCTAACCATTCGGCGGCACGCAGTCATAGAGCGTCGCCTACGACTAGCTCTCTCAGCCTCTTCTACACATTATCGCTCTTGCCTAGAGATGACACCATACTTTATGCGTCTCTGTAAAAACTAGCGGCAACGCTCGCACGCACGGCAAAGCGAAGACGCTGCCACTACTCCCTCGCCTATTCACTTCTTACCATAAGAGTCGTTAGATGCTCTACATTATCGCCGTCGCCTACGGATGACACCCGAAAACTTTACGCATCTCTATAAGAAGTAGCGACGGTCTACTCACGCACCGCAAAGGCGAACGCCGATGCAACCGCGACTAATAACTTTTACTAAGACAGTGCGCTCTAGCCTAGGAGTGTCGCCTAGCTGTATGCATCCCCGAAAAAGGGTTTAGCGGCGATCTTCTTATGGACTTCCAAGTAAAAGCTGTCCGAAATCTTTACGACCACCAATTTTTACCGAAAGTGTCGCTAGGCGAAAGTGCATCTCTAACACTTTTTGCGCTCATTAATTTAACCCCTCCGCTCTACAATTTTTAACATTGGACACATAGGGCTAAACTAGTATAAAAAGGCGAGCATTTTCGGTAGCAAACTAGTAGTTCTGCAGTTACCATCCGACCATCATCTACGAGACTCCACTGAGCGTGCAAGGCTCTGCCCGACGAAGTACTCTACGAATCTTCGATAGCCCTGCGCGGCTAAGTCAGCTCTGCCTGGCGGAGCTCTTCACTAGCCCTGCGCGGCTAAGTCAGCTCTGCCCGACGGAACTCTCTACGATAGTCTTGCGCGGCTAAGTCAGCTCTGCCTGACGGAACTCACTACGATAGCCCTGCGCGGCTAAGTCCACGGAGCTCTCGAGTCTACCAAGTACCATAACGCAAAGATTGTACCAACAACCGAACATCGAATTTAATAAAAACATAGTGAGTACTAAAACTACGACAACTCTTCGAATTATTCCTGCATGCTCTACAATTGTGCAACGAGACTATCAGTCTCAAATATCCTTCCAACGTATCTCCTATCTACGGCAGTGTAAAGGCGAGGTCTCCGTCCCTGAGTAAAGGGCTAACGCCTTGACTCGAAAGAGAGACCGACGTTACACATGTTCTGTACGAACTCGCAAGAGCTCGTCTGGACGTAACACGATCTCCAAACGAGATGAACATTGAATCCTCAGACATACACTTTGATTTATTGCATTAAAATTTTAATTGGTCATTAATTGGATCGTTAATTAAGCGATACTGCGATATACTGTAATTATTGTAATTAATTTTTTTACACGACAATTTTTTAATCGAAATAAATTTCAGCCAATTATAGCGTATCGTACGGGATAAATTATCCGAGTCTCGGAAACCAGATTTCTCAAAGACTCTTCGATATCCGGCATCTAACGTTAAATACTGTCAGCTCAGTGAACCGAGATGATACCAATTCCCGTCAGAATTATTCAGCATCCTTTGTGCAATGAAACTGTCCGAACAATGAACGACTCCACGATGAAACAGTTGTTAAAGTTGGCAAGAAGTTTAAAACGCTTTGAGCTATTCGTCTCCTTTGGGTGTTGATAAAGACGTAATGAAATTATTGATTCTGCAAATACTTGTGCACAAACACGATACTCACTTTTTTTTTTCTCATAAAACCCTTATTAACCTCGAAATTTCAACTCCAACGCTTTGAACTTTCACACCTCGTAAATTCTTCCTGCAATGTTGAGACCGATGTTCGGCATTCTATCCACATCGGAATGCGAACAATGCAACACGGTTCGAGAAACTTTCCAAAGTTTGTAACCGTGACTAGTCTCTGATTGCTCTCCGCATTGCAATCCGAATGACTCTGTTCGAAGCTCTGACAGTCTGTTTTCGTCAATCCGACGAGAAGAATAAATGGAAGAATAAGTACTTAGGCTCAATCGGAGCGATAATTCCGCGGGTTCCGATGCTGCAGCTACGAGCTTAGCACTGCGTAATTGACGTTGCCTCGACAAGAATATTTTTGCAAAATGCACCTTTTCGTTCGAGAGAATGCTTGGCATCCAACAGATAGGGAAACGCATCGAAGCATCGCGCGGACGTTTTCCGTATCTATGTACGATCGTTTATGTCATCGGTACTATTGCTCAAACATTACTTTCAGGTCAGAGATTTATCGCTTGCATGCATCGTCGATTCTTCCGATGTTCCATGAGGACATTTGCGCGAGTATAAGCATTCAACGTCTAACGCCTTAAATTCAATTGATAAAACATTCGAACAGCCGGCGAATATACATTTTTAAAGGCGCGAGTTATCAAACTGCAATCGATCGAAATTTTCACCATTTAGCTCTACTTTGATCTCTTTGAGCTGAAAAGGTCTCCTAGAATACCACTATTTAAAAAATAAAAATTAAGATTCACGGAGATACTAACTTTTTTTTTAAGAATTTTTTTTTGTTTTGTAGTTAGTAATGTTAATGCTATTTACTCCACGTCCGTACCGCCATCCGTAACGTCCACGTCATTATCTGCCGCATAATTTTCGTTATAATAGATTTTTTAAAAATTACGAAAAATTTCAATTTTAGGCAAAATAGCGCCGACAGCTATTCGAATATTCGGAAGAATGGCAAAATATACGTTTATGACGACAAAATGCTTTCATATACATGATGAAAATATTGCAACGAAATTTCACCTCGTAAATTAGATTGTTTTCTACGCGAGACAAAACAACGAAGTTGCGTGGCGTGCGTAAAATACCGTGATAACCGAGTAGGGGGATAAAAGTGGCCATTTCAGCAAAGTCGCCGGCTATACTATACACCGCCACCGCCAAACGTTATTTTACTATACAGTTATACATGTCGTTTCGTAGAACAACTCTGGCGAAAACTTATGGAATATCGTAGGTATGTTTTCTCAGTCGGCGCATTCTGTTGTCCATTCAAATTCACAGTCTCATGCGCGCAATTTTCGGTCGTCCATGTGGACCGATGCATCGATGCACTTTTGCATAGCTTCTCTGCTCGCTGGTATTAAACGCGTAATGTAAAATTTTGTGTTTATCGTACAAAATCTACAAAGGTAAATTACTACCATTATTACCATTATTTAATATCCTCGCGGGTAAATATTTATAACCGTGCAAAGTGAACGCACGAAGTGAATTATATATTTTTTCGTGATAAATGGGTAGCTGACTATATAACTCGGTAGCGAAATATTCCACACACTCACCCCTTCCCGCGAGTTTTGCTGGAAAACAGCGAAACAGGATGAGATAAAATAATAGTATTACGCGAATAAGAGAAAATAATAATTCCAATTTTATTGCAAGTTACCGAGCGATACCAGATCCGCCATGCGGATAATATGAGGAGCTTAACCCGCGGTTTGATTTTACGATCGACCCTCCAATCGAGTTAAGTTGCGTCACCCCGACTCTCACCGTTTTACGCGATTTTTGTTATGATCGAAACTTTCATCTTGACTTTTCGCCCGGATTAATGGGTTTTCCAATTTTTATGCAACGATGAAATATATAGAGAATTCGAGAGTTTTCAGTGATATGTATATACGTATATCAAATTTGTAAAAATCTATTGACGCCGACACAACTTGAACAATCGAATAAATTGTCACTGTCTGTATTGCGCAGCTCTCCATTCGTGTGAACGACTATGGCAAGCAATAAAGTCGGTATAAATGTCATATTGATATGAACGCATGGACGCGCGCCTATACGGCTGAAAGCTCCTACGGTTATGTTACGCGGAACGGGTGGACGCATTATCGTAACGCAAATATATCCGGTATTTATTCATGAGCGCTCCGATTTTTTAACTTTTTTTTTTTATTAATTTTTATTCGTTGAACGTTCGTTCAAGTTTACTGATACGGTCCTATCTCCAATATTTTTAACATCTCTCTCGGTCAGTTGCAACGATTGCCGGAAGCTCTACGTGTGAAGCTACTCCATGCATCTGTGCAATCATAAAAACAAATAAAAACAGGAATCGAGATCGGAAGATCAGGATTGGAGGTTATGATAGTGAAAAAAATATGGAAATATAATAGAATTACCCAGAATCACGAACAAATTATAGCTTTTTCAAGAATCGTGCCGATGTTTTCCGTGCTTCTGCATTTATGCCATTAAATGAAATGTAACGACATTTTCACGTTCGAAAATTTTTTTCAACTCATATAAAGGAAAATGTCGCGCTAACTGGATTTTTTAATGGAGTGGGATGGCATTGTAAAAAATAATGAAAAGCCGATGGGAATGCAACTACCGACAATAAAGGATATAATGAACGAGTTGTTCAGAGGCAAGAATCGACTCGGTTATTCCATCATTTTAACTCTTCACGGAGAGAAAAATATAGGAATGGCTACCAGACTCGCATGTTAATCGTGGGACGCGAGCAAAATCTGGGACTGTTTCCCATAGGTATTGTGATGGAGAATCTCACAAAATATAGGAAAAAGTTCCGGATTTTGCTCTCGTGCCACGATTACTAGACGAGTCTGAACATCAATCCCATATTTTTCTCTCCGTGTTTTAATGACTGTTTGCTACGGATTCATGATTTCAAAAAATAAAGAAACGTTAAAGGGTTGAAGGATGAGAACAAATTAAAACCTAAAGAAACGAGACTCAGATGTGTTTAGATAAATATGCTATTCACAGTAACAAGCTGGAGTAGCAGCAGTCCCTATACCCCGCGCCGACGCGGCACGGAGAATAGTCAATATGTTTGTAGAGAAGCTATCAAGAAGATAGACCATCGTCTTTCACTTTTTTTTCCATGGCGACGTTTCTTATGTTTATGTGCCCAATTGTTATATGATAGAACACGAACGACGATGTTTTCGGTGTCAAACAGTATATCGGTGTCGATATTATAGTCTGAGTTAGTTTGACGAGTTTTACGGTGGCTGTGAATATGCTGGCAGAAAATTGGAGTTCGCGCGGTTATACTGTTCGCATCGTGGAGTTATGAAAAATTTACGCGAATATTTCGCAACGGGCCCCGACAACCTTTCAGCGGAGAAAACTCCGTGAAAACAGACCCAAGTTTTATGATAAATAATAAAAAAATAATTTTAAAAGAAGTATACAAGGGTCGGTTGTAAACGTAGTTTTAGCCATTTCGCGAGGATTGTTCTCTGTTTTTCTCGTCCGCGCGTCGGTACGTCGCTGATATCAGACGCAAGACCAGCGTTACCGCAAGAATAGGGAAAATCCTCGTAATCCACGCTTGGCCTTTCAGTGTAGTATCGAGTTGCCGCATAGCTACACAATTTTCATCTCTTACCCGCGTCAGAAAAAACTTTAAACTGAAATATTTACTTCACGCTAAGCTTCATGCGATAGTATTAATAAAAACAACGAAAAAATAATAAATCCAGTATCGATTATCACATGGTAACAAGAATAGCTACAAAAATAGCGCACATGAATTGTAGAATTGCTTATAAAATGTACCAACATGATAATTTCGAAAATTGTACTTTTTTCTGTTTCACGAGCGCTTTCGTGTCAAATATCGAACTATAGGAGTAAATTAAGTCGCAGATTTGTTACAAGCTACAAAAAAAAAAAATGCATTGGACATAATCGTGAATAATCTAACAAGTCGTGAAAAGCACACGAATATGCAAGCTTAACTGCGGAGAAAATTGTTCCACGAAAATACCGCTGCTTCGTTATGTCGTATAAAACTCCAACTGTGTAAATTTTGGTGAAAATTTTTCGTTCGGAAACCGTCTGTATGACAAGGGTTAACCTATATTCAGACCTACTCTCAGGTAACCTATAGGTTACCTGACGCAAAAAAAAAATTTTAAGTACTTGGCGTCGAGTCGCTGCCGCGTCTCTTGATCTAAATTTTTCACAAATTTCGCGTCCTGCTTACTGAGATCGTACGGCTGAAACGAGAATATTGATCTTTTACGCGCAGCTTGGAAATTGCGGACGTTATCACGCTCGGGTGACACCTATTTCGCAATTATGATGAAACCACATCAAATCGATACTTGTACACGGAATGCGGATTTTCGTATGAGAAGAAATCGACCCAATTAGAGAACAAAATTCCGAATTAATCGAAATGGGCTTTGTGAACGCTTCGTTACTTTATACCGATTGCCCTCGTAGCTTCGATCAATTTGGAACAGAGCAGAAGCACCTCTAGAGAGTGCATCGTTTCGTGTTCACTGGGGATTTGCTTTGCTGATGCTGCTGCGGATTCCCTCGCTGTAATTTTTTTTTTTTTTTTTTTCACGCGATTCTGTTCTTGTGCACGGAAACAAATGTAACTTCATGCTTAGTACCGGTAAGCTCCCATCGCATTATCCGACGATGCTACGGTATTAGATGCATTAAATTCTATGCTGTTGGTAATGTTTTTCGCGAATGTCTAAATCCGGTCTATTCCCAGTTCTCTTGAAATACTCCAGAAAATGGAGCCGAAATAATTATGTATTCTGTGTATATACCGCGCACGCTAGAAACTTCTCCCCTACTAAACCATGCAGAGAGCTGTTGCTAATTTCGGAGATGAGTTTACTTCGCAGTGATGTCAACTACGCGTGACGAGCTACCGGGTGATCCAAATACGAAGAGAGCTTTGTCGATTATCTATTACTAACTATTGAGACTCCGTCTTCCATCGAGAATTCTCTCAGTCCGGGTTACGGTTGAATAAAGAAGCGACTCGGCGGTGGTTAACGTCGAGTATATTTGGACGTAACTTGCAAGAGCTTCTATACGCATCCCTTTTCCAATAAAACAATCGAGTGTAGGTACACTTTTTGCGAAAATTCCTTAGATCGATATGAAATCACATGCAAAGCTTCGATCGGTGTCGTTGCAACGCACCAGTTCAATCACTCGTCAATTATTCACGTAACACATGTCCCCTGTGGTTCAGTAATCCCGCTGTCTGTTTCAACCGGCTGCGGTAATCCGTACGAAATACCGCAGCGTCTATTCAAATGGAGCAATTATTTTACGACAAATTACAACAGAATACGAAATACGCGTACGTTCGACGAGCGTCTTTTCAATGCGGAGAGAATGGAGAAAATTCGTTTCCGATAGATGCCTCGAGACTTGGATTCGCAAGTGTGCGCTCGGCGAATGGGTGAAAGAGCAGGTGGATAAGATAGATACAGGATCGAGAGAAGGGAGGACAAACGAGTCCTCACATGGGTGAACTTGGTGCTTGGACCGCCACCTCGACGTGAGAAGCAGCCATTCTAAAAGCTTCGGAGTGCACCATATGTATATATTGCCATGTCGAAGCGTGGATTGAGAACTCCCTTTTACTTCTTAGAAATTTTTACGGTTCGGCTTTCTATCTATATATGACCTCCTCAGGTGGCAGGATATCGTGCTATGCGCCATTTTACGCTCAGCGTTGGCGAAAAGTTTGCGCCGATGAATCATAAATGTCCCACTGGATAGAGCGCAATATTTGCTGATAAAAAAAAAAAAAAAAAAAAAAATGCTCAGATTACCTCTTGTATTCTGATATCCGCAAGTAATATTTTGCCCGATACGCAAAATATTTAATAAAATTTGTTCCGCGTCGACATTTCGTTCGTAATGCGCATTTATGTTCATGATAAATAATAAATTAAAAAAATGGAGCAGGGGACGAGTATCTGTTCATATTAGATTTCATTTATGCGAAATCGAAATGGAATACAGCAACCGTACTCGTTCGTAAACGAATAAAATTAATGGAAATATTGCACTGTAATGGTCGCACAGCTTGCTGAAATTAACTGAGTATGGCACCGTTCTACTTTTTACGTTTTTCCGTTACTGAATTTTCCGCTGCGATTCGTATAACGGTACTATTCTCGGTTATAAATAGAAGGTTTTATGTATACGATTTTGCTTTCGCGTCTAACGCGACAGAGTGGAAGAGGTGTTTGGGAATAATACCAATTAAAATCACCGTTGATCGTTGATTTAGATACCGAACGAAGCTCTTCAACACCCACCCACTTCCGGTAGCTGTAACCTCCCTACAGTATGGCCAATCTCGGTGGCAACAATCTCCAGAAATGGGGCCAAGTAGACGTTAGTTATGAGGTGTTCGAGCGAAGCACCGAATATCGTGCAGTATACTGTACCCAGAGCCTACGCGATTTACCGTAGGGCATTAGTTACAAGATTAGGAAATACCTCCCACCGCTAAGGAGTGAACTATTGGAGGAAGTTAAACACATATAAAGACGCTTAGACGTGGTATGTAAATATACATATATATATATACACCCGGCTCGGTATTGCGCTTAACGATATCAACTTGTGACAAATAGTATCATTTTCGTTCGAAAAATCATCGTTTTACCCAAACCTTGAATGAATTTGGTCACAGAAAAAAAAGTCGGGAACAAATGACCCCTTAATAGTTTTATTCGAAAGGGCCAAAGGGATAACGGAGAGAAGAACTACCGAGGGGTGGACTAACACTGGAGCGGTTGAAACTATTCAGGGATTTTCCTGCATGCATAAATCGTACTGTTAGTAAAACCTATATTACCGCGAAGCACGAAAACTCTGAGAGCACAAACCGGTGCATTAAATTTCTTAAAAGCAATAAACGAATTCGTCCGAATTCAAGAAGTTCCGCATTTACGCTGTTTTTATCACCCGCATATCATATAATTCACTCTCGTAGAAGTATTCTATAGTAAGAAGTGCCATAATAGACAGAGAAAAATGGAGGGATGGGAGAGGATTAAAAAAAAAGTTTTTATAAATCACTCTTGAAACGTGAACACCCATTGCCGGCGGCAATGCATCGTTCGAATCTTTTCGATTTACGCCTCTCGATGGGATATATAGAGCTGCGATGAAGTTCACGGGGATCGCTTGAGCTCACAACTTTCTCTCTTAATATATATTCAACGGGGTTCGATATCGTTCAATCGAACGAAAGTATGTCTAGAATCCGTTGCGCTCCTCGCACTCCTCGCAGTCTTCGATAGGGTACTATCGAAAAGAAATAATCTATTAATCGCTATCGAACATCCGACAAAGTTGAATTACTTTAAACCATTGAACAGAGATGTGTGTCGTTAAATTTCCGAGCTTTTGGCGCTATACTGTCATCGGCATATAACATTCTCGTGACTATCCGTGGAACCATTACCGTCAAAGTTTGCCGCCACCGCGATAGCCGTTAAGGAGGTTTGGATAGCAGCTGCCCTACTGTTTCAGAACTCGGAGACTTCCGGGGATGAACCACCCCGACCGACAAGCCTCAAGGCAAATGACCGGAAGTAAGAACTTCTCGAGTGTTTGCGTGGATCGTGGTAATTTCGTTCGGCGGATAACGACCAACCATGTCGATGACGAGACGACTCTATTCGTAGGGGAATGTGACTTCGACACGGCCTGTCCGTTGGCCCGTTAATTCTCATCCTCTTTTGTTTGGATGACCCTTACTTCAGCAAATCCGATCATTGCTACATGATCTCCGTCTTTTAAATGCTCCGCATTACGTTTGGACGATTGTCATGACCAGTGATAAAAATTTCATGCATCATGGTACTCTCCTGTTAGTGCAAACTTACCGTTCATTTCGATAAAAATGGCGAAGGACAATCACCTATGTAGGAAAAGACAGAAAGAAACTTCGATTTCCATATATATTTTTGGATCCAACGTTCTTGGATTTTTCCTCTCTGTCTTTCACTTTCATTGCAAGGAATGCCTTTTATTCAATGAATACTCCACTCATACAGAACACGCAGCAATGTCGTGGAATCTCAGTCGTCGTTTATCAGTCCCCTTCTTTATTCCATATTCACTTTCGTCCCTTCTTTCCCACTTCCCAATCTCGCTTCGCCCGAACTTGGGTGATAAAACTTTACGAGATCTTCCGAGTCACCAAGTGACAAAATGCAAATCGGCAGAAGAGCACCGAGCATCGGAAGCGTTCTTGGTAAACCGACAGAGGAGTGAACCAAAGAGAATACGCAACCGGTGGAGGGTTGCAAATAAAGGAGGATAGTGCTTTCTCAGTAAATCCAATTGGTTGAAAAAATTGCACGAAGAGGTTAAAAAATGAGCGAAGGGATTAATTAACGGAGAAAATACAAGCACCCGATCAACGTGAGAAGCGGAAAGTCAAGGAGATAGAAAAACGAATCGAAGTAAGGCGTCGGAATGAAATTAAGTGAAGACGAAACACTCAATAATAATTGGTGCGAACGAGTAGGACTATCGATAGGACATATATTGCAAGAATAATAAAATTCGATACTGAAAAAAGTTAGGCAGCGATTGATTAAACGGTGTAGGGAATCGAACCAATAGAAAACAGTGAAGAAATGAGATCGATGAGAAAGGAGAACGACTGATGACGATCAGTGGGGTATTATCAAGATGGATATAGACTCGGGCAACAAAAATACATAAAAAAAAAGGAATGGAATGAGATATTGAAACCGTGACGTATATGATAGGAATCTCAGAACTAACAGAGGCATTCGATGGATAGTGAAAATCACATGTCCAATATCCTGTGCGGACCGACGCGAGGGTGCGAAACTCTACGATCTACAAAAACCCAATGGTATATACACACTGCATATTCGTACCGAGTTCTACATTTTACTCGGCAACTGGTGCTCGAAATAGAATAAAAATTCAACTAGAAATAGACGTGAATATATTTTCCTTTGTATTTCGGCTGAAAAATAAGATCGGCAGATCTGTCCGGAAATATATGCTGGAAATCCTAGTGTATCCATTCCCGAATATATTCCAACGTGCCAAATATATTGAACAATGCAGTGTAGTTAGTAACGAAAAAAAATCTCTTTATTCACGAACTTTCGCGGACGTTCCTCATTTATCGAAGTGTTACGTGCAAAAACAAATGTTTCTTTTTTTTTTTATGTATCTCATAAGATTTGTTTGATAACTCTTTATCCACTTTTAACGTACATAAAAAAAATGAGCTTTAGCGCGGATGAGTGGGCATCGTGAAAGTAACTAGCTTCCGGGCGAAGAGGCACTTGCTTTCTTCTTTCATTCGTGTCTTTGAAGCTCCGCTTGGCTTCTTGGCAATTCCGACTGTTCTAGTTTCTCAGTATGTATTGAAGAATGAGAGTTACGGTACGACGGAACACAGAGGGGGAGGGGACTCGCCTCAGGTATAAATCTCATAAAGCTCACGTACGTAGGAGAATTTTGTCTTTGGGGTTTGCGAGGTGTGAGAGTGTTGGAAAACGAGGCAAAATTATTCATGCACCGCAACCACCCGGTGTGTGTACCGGAGCGCATTAGGTTGCGTCTGTGGTTAACGATGCATCGTTAAGAATGTGTCCTCCATTTCGTTCGGTGATGCGGTTGAATGTAAACAGCCGCAGCGTTGTTGTTTCGCTTTTAGTCTCTTCGCTTCGTCTCGGTAGAACAGCCCTTCTTTTGCGAAACATGTTAAGTCCATCGAGATACTTGCAAGTCTTGCAACTCGTACATACTTCGGTTCACATTTTCCGACGAAGAAACAGCATTCTTGCTGTTCTTATAGCAATTCAGCAAGGCGAAAGACATAGAGGCGTGGGGAAGCTGAAACGGCGATACTAGTGTTCACAACACAGGCGAACTGATATTGTAGTATGGACCAAGAAGGAAACCAGTTCTTGTTTTCTAGCGTTTTAGGAATATACTGTACTGGCTACGAATATGTTAACGTATATACTGGCGTATACAGTTGTGAGAAAGTCACGCTCGACGCTCGAAATTACATTTGTAACAAGCATACCGCTATCCTCTTGCTACGCGAGTATAAATTTACCATGCAAAAGTGGATTTCGTGCCTCTGAGCTTGAAAATCTCGTTATTAAACGCGCATTCGGAAGCCAGGATCGTAATCGTTAGCTTGGGTGTAGATATAGGTTCTTAAAACAAAAGAAAAACTGGATTAAGGAGACGTTTCTATGCATTTTGTATATCGTGGGTCCAGCGCGTCATATCCGGAAGATGTTCTCGCAGTTACGCGCCACCTTTGCCAGAAATTAAGGTACAAAGAGTAATGAGGTAATTTTCTTTCGACCGAAAAATTGTAGATGCATTAAAACTTAAAAATAGTTTAATGTCCCAAAACTTGCGGCGCTTCCAAAAGCAATTATTTTCTTTGTACTTATATTTTTATATTTTTTATATTATAACGATTATAGCTTCGGGCTATGAAAAAAATTATAAATCCACTCACGAAAAATACTTGTTTTTGACTCCCGACTGCCCCCCGGGCAAAAGACGGGAGTTATGCTTTTCACCGTGAAAATGTAATTTCGCGTGTTTTCTTGGTATTCGACGTTCGCCGAAATGACTAAAAATGTCTTAACAAAATTTGGCACACCGTTCCTTTGTACCGCGAACATTGAATTTTTTTTTCAGATTTTATTATCATTAAGTAGCGAGTCGACAGAGATTAAACGGTTAAAAAATAATGCGCTTCTATATATCGCAATTTCGTCGGTATATGCCGGCATTATTTTTTTATTTATCTGCCGGCAGAGGGCTGTATAACTGATTGCGTTATCAAATTGTCGTCAAGTATAGTGTGATTTTCATTCCAAGAAGGATGAAACGAAAATAATTGAACAAAAATAAAAAAACTCCCTACTGGAAAAATAGTGTAATAAATAAATTGTATTATCAAAAAAGAGTTTGTTTATTACACTCTTATTTCAGTCGGGAGTTTCTTCATTTTTGTAAAATTATTTTTTTAAGATTTTTTTCATATGTTGCGAATTTTCGTTGAGATTTTTTTTTTTTTGTTAATTTTTATTACATATGCGTCGCAAACATTATGCATTGTGTTTTTTTGCTACCATCTTAGCGCAATTTAAATACAAAAGAATTTTATATATTTGGATTATTAATATACAGTTACGGATATTTGACGGAAGTAAGTTTCGGATGCAGTTCATTCGTTTATCCCTGAACCATTTAATCAATCAGTTTCGGTCGTCCGCAGAAAAGAAGGTCCCCTTCTGATTCCCCTTCTATCGTATAGAGAAAAATAAGATGTTATGGGAAGAAAGCGTGCAACGATATATCAACGTCACGATGAGTTTCATGCAATTCTTCGTGAGATTTAACGTTGAAAATGGACAAGTTAAACGCGACTCCGTTAAACACAACACACAGTGAAAGAGGCGGAGTTTCGAGAATAATAATGATTTTCGTTTCCGCAACTTTACCAATTTGCGTGTGTAATGTTACAGTTGTGGGAACCAAATCAACTGCTGGCTGATTAAAATATTGGACTGTCGCTTGACCTCTGCCCCGTTCTCGTATAATCTCTTCGAATCGTTCCAACTGGCGGTAACTTTCAATGTAGCCGACTCCGTATAGCTATTGCTGTAGCGGATAATAAAATCCGATCTCGAGCTTTTCTCTCGCTCTCTCTCGCGAATAGTCAAAAACTTTCCCAGCAATGTTCTCATTCTCTCGTCTTCTACCTATATTCATATTATCAGCGCAATATCGTTGAGGGCGAATCGTAAAATTATTCTGATTCGTAGGTAACAAAACCGTGAAATTTTCTTCGTAAAAAAATGAAAAAAAAAAAAATTATTAAATAAAATGTATTTACATTTATTTATATCTGCGAAATAGTGTGAACAATTTTCATGCTTATGACACTTGCGAGTTGAATATAAAATCTTTTTTCTTTCATTGTAGTTGGATTTCCCTTCCCACTGTATGTATTCATATTCATCGGTATTCGCCGGAATTTAAAGCTTTCGATGTCTGGATCGCCCAATTTTCTTTGCCGCCAATACTCGTATCTAATTAGATTATTTCCATGCAGTGATGTTTGGTTGATGTTTGTAAATCATATAGTTTACGACAATAAAAGATACAGATGCGCAATGCAGCATCGCGAAGTAAATAACAGTAGAAATGATGGTAAGAAGATAAAGGGAAAAAATATGTATTTAGACCGTAAGGTATATCCACCAGTTGCACTGTATGCATTCTTTGCCGGAGTGTCATGCAACAGAGGAAAGGAACACAGAGAAAAGAAAACCAAGATGCGAACTACGACGGATCTCGTCCTATTCACGTACACCGGTGAAGGTGCCCACGTCGCAGGGGATCTTTTTTTTTTTTTTTTTTTTTTTTTCTTTGTTGCGGTGCATGGAACATACAATGACGACACCAGTAGCTAGTGGCAGTATCCGGGGCTGTGGGAGTAGGAGTCTTCACAACTTTTCCCATTTCGACGTCGAATCACGTAGAGTCGCACGACGGCTCATCGTTCGTCACGGCGTCGAGTCCGATTTTGAGTTCCAACGCTCTTGAGAAGACGGTCAACTTTTATACAAATTTGATGAGCTACATGCCTCGTAATTTTGTTTCAAGAAGGTAAGAAGTAATTGCCATGGGAAGCACCGGGACTCTCATTTCTCTTTCGAAGCGAGTATCGAGGGCATACATTTAATCAATGAAAATTGCGAAAGCTCTTTCGGTATTGAACGTACCACAGTGACATCTCCCACAGCGTAACTTCACTCGAGTCGCGAGGATAAGCGCTGGGAACAATCTTCGTATTGAAGTTTGAAAGAGCGAGAGAAAGGCGGGCTGCTCCACGAACGTAATTGCCATTACACACAGCTTATTCGTCCTTTGCATTGAGTAACGCTGTGAGAGATTCCACTGTATCCTCAACGGGAATGTCAAGATTGTCGTCAGGCTGAGTGACACTCCCTCGGTCGGCATAATGGAAGTAGCTGCGAGTATTATTGCCGTCGACGGACAATTGTAGTCATATCTGTCACCGAGTCAAATTATTGAAATTGAAGGTACCCTTTGACATTTCAATCGTAAGCTCGGCGTTTCGTCAATACATTGGACTTAGTATTACTCTACGTTGGTACACATAATATTTCCATAGTTCTGATGCAGATTATACCTTTGAATAAACAATGCATTTTCTATACTTGATGAATAAGATATTTTTCTATCTTTATGAAAAAAAAAAACTCATAATCTCCCATTGTTTGGAAAGAAAAGAAAAAAAAAAAAAAAAACAATACCTGATTATCGTGAAGAAAATCACTTTTCTTGATCACTTTCTATCCATCGAGATTTTTTTCGTGAAGTAACGAGAAAGTGATCACGGTATATTGAATTGTGGGGAAACTTGATAAACCAACTTTCGCGATAACGACCAATACGCCAACATTTTTATGTAGGCGTAAAAGTTAAGTGGAACAACCTTTGTGCTGCCGATCGAAGGGCGTCAAGGTTGCTTATGCGAGAATAGAGCTGAAAATTTATCATTGAGCTTAGCACGAGCTTTCGCGAGCTGAAAAGATGGGAACTGTATAATATTTCACGTAGAGATTTATAGGTTCATAAAACTGTATCGGGTTTCCGCGTTCATGCGTACGATCTCATTGACGAGACGAAGACTTCGTGGTAAAGTGTCGAGAAAGAACCAATGCTGAGCCCGTCGCTCGGTCTTCTGGTATGCTACACACGTTTTAGACAGTCAACAGAAGCTTTCACGGAAGCTGCATCCCAAGAATCTACAACAGCTTGTATGGCAAGTCTATGAGAACGTAACATTATTCATTCGAGGACCTCGCGTGGTTATAGTGGCATATAGCGTAATTTTTATAAAAATGTCTACTTTTTTTTTTTTTTTTTCAAGACCATCGCTTTCTCTATAAAGAAGAAAACAGTGTGCACCTTGTTTCATCAAATTTTTTTATACGCGTTCCCTAAGCCCTCTGTATGAGAAAGTTTGGCAACCAATTTTGACTTCGCCGTAAAGAAAACTTCGCCAAGTTGGTGTAAAAAGAACGAAAACATTTTGTGAAATTCATCCGCACCTATTTTCTTTTAAACAATGACAATTTAACAATCGTGACGACGACGTCGAGAATAATTGAAGTGAAATTTAAATACAAAGTTCCTTTTGTAAAACAGAAAAATGATCTCGTAGTCAGCTTTATTCGTTAGTTTTACGCCGCAAGTCGGGCGATTCGGGGTTATTAACGGTCGAATTGTTTTCGCTGTAACACCGTGAAAATCGTAAGTACAAGCTTTTGCCCGTCGAGTATCGCGCACAGTCTGGTAAACACGGAGATTGCAAGTAGGAATGCCAAACGTCACGTAGAAGGGGGTTTTTTTCTTTTCAG
Source organism: Cryptus armator (assembly GCA_963971235.1). Classification (NCBI taxonomy): domain Eukaryota; kingdom Metazoa; phylum Arthropoda; class Insecta; order Hymenoptera; family Ichneumonidae; genus Cryptus; species Cryptus armator. The sequence continues at coordinate 11,270,874 of OZ020236.1, forward strand.
TAATAATTTCCGAGAAACAATAGAGCCCCTTTGCGAACGACATTTTCACACAACGAGTGCGTCTCTCGACAAAAGAAAGCTATCATAATGGGGGAAAAAGAATAGCAGTATCTTTTATGAATTTTTTTCTTTTTACTGAAATCAACGGTCGCACGATATAACTATAAGAAATGTGGATATCAAGAGATACGGCAGCGTCTCGACACCGAGTTCAGCAATTTTTTTAATACGAGACCGGAATTGTTTTTGACGAATTGTTTTCGACGAATTATCCGCAAATCGCCGAGGTGCTACTGCTTTTTTCACGGAGAAATATACGGTACAATTGCCAGATTCGGATGGTAATTCGAACGTCGAAAATGGCGTTTTTATCCAAACGCATCTTGAATTTCGCTATCCGTAAGTTGTTCTACTATTTATGAGATATACTCATTTTTTCCATAACTCGCACTCGCAGCGATTCTAAACTATCTCTGGGTGTATATGCAAAGTATCAAGTGCCTTTGTTGTGAAAAACTCAAAATCTAGCGATAGATTGCACGCGTTTCGTAATTTTTTGCCGTCCGTGCGTTCGGAACGATATGGCAGTGCAGGAGAGTGAAAATATTAGAAAATCTAGAACTATCTTCAGAGAACACAAAGGTTTCGTTAATACGTAGGTGCGTGAGGACTCTACTATACTCAGAATTGTGCCGCGCGGCTCAACGGTTATCTGCTGAATCCCAGCAGTTGCCCGTTGATCCCCAGACGCGTTCGCTTTGGTTTGATTAATCCTTTGAAGCATAGAGTTCTTCGGAAAAAACGAACCATTCATTTGTTTATTTATAATGCTCTTCTAGTTAACAATATAGCTATTTTCGATACGAGGGCGAGAAAAGAGGAAAATCTCGACGAGTGCGAAAGAGATTTTTCTCACCCGACAGAATAGTGTCAAAAAATACATTTTATCATTGACGCAATTAACTAATTTTATTCGTATTCCAAGGACGTGCCAAGTATTCTTTTACAGTGAAACCTCTCGTATTTGACGCAATTCGAAGACATCGTTAAATACGGAAGTGACCAATGAGGTGCACGTAACGATGGTGGCGAGCGTATCGCTCAGCCAGCATTTTTCTTCTCCCGGTCGCCCATGGAAGGCATTAGCCAATAAGCACTGCTCTCGTCAAATACGATGTCGTTAAATACGGGAGGTTCCACTGTATTTTTATTTTCGAGTTTTTTTTGTGCAGCGCTACCACCGTATTTCCTCAGATTTATTTGTAATTCTTTCTCGATGTTATACGCGGTTTGCGTCCGAGAATGTCATTGAATCGAACATTGTAGGTGGCCCTCAGGCCGCAATTGTTTTTAAATTACGTTAGTTGCATAAATTAAATTATCACGGTCATACGGCCCAACAAAATCGCAAAGGGATGCCGAGAGCGAGTTGGCGCATAATTCACGATGTCACAGTTTCTACTTCCTGCGGACGATGGACTTTGTAGGCCACATTAATAAGCTGTAGATGTTTCCGCTAAAGACAATAAGGTTAGTAAAGCTTCCTCGAGTGGCCGGCATCCCACGGGCATTATGCAGGATGAATACGAAACGGTGTGAGAACAGAGGTGAAATCCTCAAAACCAAAGATTAATGCTTCAACATTCTACACGCATGCAAACGAACCTTCCGTTCATAATTATGCAATGTCTTGATTTATACGGATAAACGCTTTCATTCTTCATCGTATTCCATTGTTGAATATCAACTCCGTGACGATGAATAGATCAACATTTCTCTATGGATAATCGGTATATCGGCATGAAACCGTTGTGGTATTAATCATTACGTTATTTAATGTTACCAACAAAATTGTCGGTGCTAAACAATCGGTGCTGCAGAATGAATCGTATAGAATCGGAGGTGGAGATCAAACGAACGTAAATTTGTCTTCATTACCGTCGATTTCGGAGACGAAAATATCCTGTCTGTGGGAGTTTTAGCTCGTTTATCGTAATTACGTAAGGCACCGTCATGACAAATTCCGGCGCAATAGCAACTTATACTGTATACATGTATATCGTACGATGTTTCGACAGGGTAGCTCTTCATATCCGCTCACTGTAATACGGCGTTACTGCACGTCGACGAAATTTCAACGCGTAAATTAATAGCTGCCTCTTACAATACACATTTTTATCGGTGGCGCTGGAAATGTAATATCGCGAACGAGTTTCGAGAGCACATTGTTGGGATAACAGTGAGCGAATACGTGTATTGTCGCATTCTCTTTGACAATTTTTCCATCCGGTTTGCTTGGTGCTTTTATCAGATGGTTTCCTGCCCGTCTCTACTGACGTTGCATTGTATTTATTACTTTTATGCGTTTTTTCATTCGTTTATTTTTCCCTTTATTCTTTTTTTTTCACCTAATATCGTTTTTTTTTTTTTTTTTTTTATTCTATTTCGCATTTTTTCAATTTCATTTGTTTATATTTTTTTTAAAAGTTCAACCTGATTGAAATTGATTTAGTGACGTGACACGACACGAATCGCGTCGATTGCGGCTTGTGACGCGAACGGATTTTGAATTAGAATAATTAAAATAGCTAAAAAATGATTCTGGTTGATGGCGGATTCGGAAAAAAATCATTAATTTGGGTCAAAGTGAATTCTTAGGACATAATACGCTTGAATTCGCGCACTCAGTCAAGCGACGATAGTTCAGGGATATTTGCAGTCCACATGCGTGAATGTAATCAATTTTCTCCTCAATTTACACCGAAACTACTTATAGACAATAGACAATTATACCGGACAAATTCCTGAATTTAAAGTATCATTTGTACGCCTATAGTTTGTCCGGAAGCTAATGACGAGACAAGTCTACATCTTCGGAAAATGTGAGCGACCAAACAATCTTAAGCTCTTCCTTTTCCTACATAAAAACTGACGACGTCGTTTACACTAACTGCCCGAAGCGCGATTTCGTATCCAACAGAATTTAATAAACTCGATCGGAGTACTGAAAATCCGGAAACGCCGCGAGGTGATTTTCAAGAAAATGTCGATATACATAATTCTTGGATAAACTTTGGCTATGAATATTCAATGTATTATATATGTACTGAAAAAGCTACAAGCGTAATAAGCTGGAAATCATAATAATAGAGAGGAAACGAATATTTTTTCCGTCAATTTTGATGACCTTATCCTTTGAAGATAGAACTTCTGTGCACTGTTAGCATTTCGTTAGCTATCCACCAGTCCCTGAGGCCATATAGCTTTGCCTGTTCAAACGCGCACCAGCCAGATTCCGTTCAACGTCGATAGTTTGGGTTGAGTTCTGATAGTACGTGAGAACTTCATGAAGCGGAGTCAACCGAGTGTGCAACCGAATTAATCGTTAGCGATGTGGAGAATCACTTCATTTCCAACAAGATGAAGTTCAGAATAAGCCATATTGATAGTTTCATATGTTCATAAAATCGTACAGCACATTTCTGTGCTATAAAGACATTTAATATGTTATATGGTATGTAAAATATTTGATAAGGTCTTTAGGATATTGAACGCTGAAACGCTGAAACGCTGAAACGCTGAAACGCTGTTATAAAATAATCGAAGTTCAACGATTTGGTATACAACTGACGTTTAACCTCAAATTTAAAATAGGTTCTTGTAGCTATTATCCACTACCCAAAATGCCTTTTTCTTTAAATGTTTTATTAAGTTTAAATATTGTATTAAACATGGCGAGATGTAGAGGTTAGAGGTTTCGCTTTTGCTTCGAAGAACCCGTCATAGTTTTACAGAGTTTTCTGTCTTAATCCAAATTGTTTGTTCAACCGAACATAACTTTAGGTCTACTATAACTTATCTACTGAAACTTCAATGGATGATTCAGCGAGATACGTAGCTACTGTTTACATTCTTAGCTCGATTAAGGCGAACTCCGAGTTCCCTTAATCTCTTCTTCCGTCAAATTTGTAACTCGACTGAAGCCGACTAATCATGTGACTATGATTAGTCGGGGTTATCATGTGACTATGATTAGTCGAGGTTATCATATAGTCACATGATTAGTCGGCTTCAGTCGATTTACAAATTTGACGGAAGAAGAAACGAAACTAACATTTCATCAATCAATTTTTTATTTTTTAATAAAAGGGGATCCACATTTCGCGAAACAAAATAAAAGCATATAGAAGTAATGCACTCCGCGATCCATATTTATTTATACGTTCTTCTGCCGTTTTCAATCTCATCGATGAGGGCCATAAGTAAGAGTTATTCATCCATCGGGCGCTCGACACACAAAGGTACCGTTGAATTAACGATGAATGTCCTCTCTTCTGGTTTACGATTTTGTTATTGAAATTGCTTTTCGCCATCGAAGTGCTTTACCTTCAATAGCTAACAACTTTTCGATTGGAAACTATGCAGTAGGTACACAGTCAAGCGCGTGTCGACCTATATCGTTGACGCAAAAAAATAAAAATAAAATAAAGCTGCAGGAAACGTGCCGGGTTTGAGAGTTAATCGACCGCATGCTGTGTATATCAGAGAAGTTGGTTTGAAAAGTTTTATCTCCCACGCTCTCCCATCCGCCAACGATACCCCGGTTAGAATCTCGAATCGTAAATATTGCTCAGTGTATTTGCTAGTTAATTACTAGTGGTCTGTGAAATTGGATACCTGGCATCATAACAGACAAAGTAGGTTAATGCGAAAAATACGAAACTAACGTTCTTGTATATTGAATCAGATCGTCATATTCACCATTTTGACTCTACTCTATCATACCAAACAATATTGTTTCGAATTCATTCGAAACATTTCTTGCATATCTAGAACTACAATATGGTATATTAGGTTTCTATACATCGTAAAATGTACGCTATTTCGATCATAGGCGCCCGATGTTCAGTTTTTTCATCTAATCGATCACTAGTCTTTCGACATATCAGCAAATATCAGCACATATTCGACATATAATAATAGATACGTTTGGCGTATCCGACAGAAGTCAGCCAAGCGTATTCCACATCGCTCAGCATTGATATTACGTTCTTCTAACTTTTATCTATTGGTATACAGATCTATTGCAACAGTGTCAAGATTACTTTCATTCCAATTTCTCACTCGGTCCTCGGTGCGTCAACAACTAAGACGCTGTTTTCCACCACCGGCAAAATACTATTGCAAAGTTTCGGAGTAACTCCCTTTACGCCAGCGTGCTCTCTCCACTGTTCACCTAAACTGCTCAACTCGCTAAACGACGTTGTCCGGTGTTGCTCGATTCTACGAGGAAATGGCGTCCTTCTGGGCTAAATAAATACAATGGTCCGGATTCGGTAAAAACCTTAAGATGGTATCTCCGTTTTTCGGAGCGACTTTTTCTTATTCTTCAAGACAGTTTGCGACTTTAGCTCGACAACCCGCACACATCTTGAACCGTAACACTTAGCTGTTACAAAATACGCAAGCTTGAGGCTCTTGAGGGAAGTTACTACTCTCGGGGGACTTATCTACTTGAGGAATTCGCGTATAGAAATGCGAAGGTATAACTGTGTATAGCGACACGTTAGCGGTGTTACAAAGATATGGAGGGTGCGATACTATACGATTTTATTATGCAACCCAACGACAAATAAATTTAAGCTGCTCCCTTCCATTAGATTTATTGCTCAATATTTAAAGTGCGGTGAAAAAAAAAAAAACCGCGGTAGGTCACTCACACGTTTCGATATTATGTGGTATGTATGGTCGATACGAGTGGTCACTGCTAATCTAAGATCTTCGCTTCGTGGCCGACTTTCAAAGATATACCGAGAAAAGAATTCAATTTATTCGAAGTAAAAGATTTCGTGGAGTAACGGAGTGAATTATGAGGTTGCAATGGAGGTTGGGTTTGCACATCGGAATCAGGAAGATAAATTACCAGGACGGAAGTAGCTGATATCCAGTTCGGATAATAGATGCCATTCACGTGGTGAGAATTAAGAGAACCTGACTTGGCTGTGCAATGCTCCGGTTCCGATTTTTTTTTTTTTTTTTTTTTTTTTTTTCAAGTTATTTTGTTCCACCGTCAGCAGCATTGCTTTTGTCTTGAATTATATTCGCTCTCTCGAGGTTTTCAACCCCCTGATTACGAACCGTAAAACATACGTTGCGGAGGTGAATTATCCGGGGCATGTCAATTTTGTTGATTAAAGAAACTTCTTTACAACCCTACCTCCCTCGGCTTGTGCTCTGGTGTCGAATACTGGGGCTCGCGACCGTTGTACCTAACCGTCAAATAATTGAGAAGGTCTTATATCGCTGCTGGTTATGTACATTGTTGGATCTCTGGGTAGAAATAGACCAACTTTCTGACACATTTTAAAGAAGAACGACCGTTGACTCACACAATCGCAATGTTTCTTACACTTATAAAAACAGCATAAAGTCATTGAAATCGGCATAAAAGTTGATAACCGATGAGTTGACAATATCTTGTTAAAGATCCATACAATGATAAAGTAATTTCACTAGCGTAATTGACAAAATGTTCTGCATTAATTTTTCAAATCACTGATTAGATCGACTAATTAGTTCTACGCTGCTTACTGCGTTAAAGATTCATCGTCGCGTGTCGTTGGTTTCAACACGAAGAGAATGAGATCTTTCTTTTTCTTTTCTTTCATGTCTGAAGTTAAATTTTCGTAATTGTTATCTGAATTAAATAGCATCATAAACTTCATTGATGGAAGAGACTCTATACAGCGATGAGAATTCATCGGCGGAAATTGTAGGGCGGTAGGCGTGTTCGCGAAAGGGTCTTGTAAATGAATTAGAGTGCCAAGCGATGAGTGCTTCATCGGCCAAAGTGAAGTCATCAAAAATTTGGCCGCGTTAACGGAGTTTATCGCGTCGACAATGGCATAACTCAGAATGATACGCAATGGAGATACGCAAATGTAGTTTGGTTTTCCTCGTTGCACGTCTGGAACATTAAATTTTGGTAATCAGCCACCCCATGTACCACACCGGGAAAACGCCTCGGGATAGAAATGAAGTGTCACGAGGGTATATACACAGTGAACGTCTAACGACTTTCAGGCGTGACGTGCGTTATTAAACTTTGGCGAATTTCGCTCACGGCTGATTTTGTTATTCAAGACCTTGCTGTACCTTTCTCGTTGACAATGATAAAATCTCTATGTAAAGTACAGTATGTTAATCGCAATAATGAAAAATATTTAAAAACCTATAGACCTATTTAATGTAAACGAACCTATTTAATGAAACGATCTTCTCTTATATTTTATAAAAAATTGTCCCGTACAACTAAATTGATTGAAGGTTACGATCTTTTAATTTTTTAATAATTTTTTTATAGATTATTCGTAAAATTGCATCATCAAAATACTTTTATAGCTTATCGTACAACTACCGCTTACCTCTGTACAGAGGCTTTTTTTTATTTTTGTTAAGACCTCAGAGGTTTTTAGAAGGTTTTCTCCTGGAACTATATTATGAATAAAGTGTTACCGTTAAATATATTATGTTTAATATAAACCCTCCGACTGCTATTCTCCGTGACCCGCAAGAAGGGACGGTGTTATACGCAGCAGGAGCAGTACTGGCAGGCTTTTAGGTATGAACTAGGGACAGGGGGTTCGCGGCGCTACCATGCTGTCGACATTATTGTAGCCGAGAGCATACTTTGACCTCGATGTTGCTTTAAGGGGGTTAAAACACTTGCACAATTCCGGTACACGCAATATGGTACAATATGAAGGGTGGTATTGTATCTATCCATTCTCGACACATTCATCAGCGCGAGAGAAGTGTAACCCTTCAGCGAAAACAAAAAAAAAAGGGTTTTTTCCTGTAATATAAGTTGTGTGAAGGGTCTGCTTCGGATGCATAGCATACAATGAGTTACGAGTACGAAGTTCGGGTGGAGAGTTAATCAATTTGTGGAAATCAGACCGAGACGCGGTCATGCGGATAAGAGACGATATCCATAATTCATTAGCAAGCCAAGGGATAGCTTGTAGAAAAACAAAAGAATCTCATCAGTTACAACGTATAGACGTCTTGGATTCAGTTTCTTCTCATTACGAAGAAGTCTATTTTAATTGCTCGGTCCCGATGATTATAATATCAGACGCCGGTCGTAGTCAAAGGCTACGGAATATCCGCAATTTCATTAAAACTACCGGCTCGTGCTTTAATGACTTTCGTATATTCGAACACGCCGAGTCAGCGAAGTGTTTTGCGAAGACATATGAATCTTTTGATTATTGCTTCTCACAGCTGTCTGTGTAGCTTCAGGATTTAAATTAATATTTTGATTTTTTTATTTTCTTAGAGACGTAGATAATGTTGAAATAAGAATTTGAGAGTATTTTTACAATGGAGAGAATCGACGAGACTCATTTTTATTGAGACGGAGAATTAATTTCATTTCACACGATCATTATTGCGTTCCCAGCAAAGTGAATCGAATTTTAAAATTAATTGGAATATTGCAGACGCAAAAATGCAGACTTGTGATTGAATAGTCGTAGATGCGGCAATAAGATCTCGTTGGCGTTATGTCTTTGGAAATTCTGAGTAATCGTCCTTTCAACAGGTATTTGCTACTGTACCGCTTCCAACATACGGGATAATTTGGTTACGGTGGAGCGCGGTATCGCGAGAATGTCGGTGCAATTATACTGTGTAACACTGTACACCTATATCAATATAGTACCGTCGAGTCTGTATGGGATAATTAACAAGAAACATTATATGCTAATTGTGCTTATCGTGCTGTTTATCTCAGACAAATAATTGGATTATGTTGATATAAATTTCGGATAATTCTAATTAGTATCGATGTCAGGATATATTTAATTTAAGTTTCGATTTAATGTTTGTCACTCGTTGGTTTCGTTGGCGATTCGGTGGTTCTGCGAATCCACGAGTACGCGATTAATCAATGTACTGACTGCAAAGGTTTGCTAAAATCAATTTAATGTGCGGGCGATTGCAAATTTGTTCCACGTCTACATTACTACATATTTAACGAAACACCAATAATGCTACAAGTTGCGAAAATAATTCGTCATCAGAGAGAAAATGCACGAACTGTTACTCAGTGTCGGTTTCTGTACTGATCTGATAGCAGTTGATGAACTTCCAGAAAACTACATCCTTGATAACAATTCATAAGGTCAACGCGGTTGCAGATTTGCATGTATTAGTCGCGTGGGTAGAGGCACGAGATATTGCAAGATTATGATAAGAGAACATCCCATTAGCCATGAACCCCTTCGAACATCAGTATCCTCCACACTGAATCAGATTAATGGTACATAGGTAAACCACCGTAGTTACGTAACATCTCCTATATCCAAACTTCAAGTTGGTATCAAGCGGATCGATTGCCAGACGGATTGTCTATCGTTGATGATGGTTTACCTCCGTTAAGTGCCTACGACCTTCCGTATACGGATATTATTTGCAAGGAGGTCACTGTCAGTAACTTACTGCGTACTGCCAGTAAACGCGATTCGATGTAAAATGTCGGTGTTACGGATGCGCAAATCAACTATGCAGTCCATTAACGATGTTGTGTATTAAGAAAAATCGTTATGATCCGTCAAGATATGAAAGGTAAATACGAAGTTTGAAATTCATATTGAAAGAATAATATAATTGTGAAGAAATCTGCTGGATTTGCATGGATTACCGAAGGCACGTCGTGGTCGAGAAAGATTTCAACGTGAAATGATTATTTCCAATGTGGCGCTCGAATTTTTTTCATTATTGGTTTCTGTTTATTCGTTGTACGAAACCTTTCGAAGACCGAGCGCCGCCCAACAAGGACAATAATCGTCGCAAGGAAAGCATCGGGAATGAAACTCGTTATAAATTCAGAACATCGGATATCAACGACATCGCAATTCAATAACTTGGTGCGAAAATGGAGACGTCATTGTACCCGATTTCCGAATACATTATAACGATGTTGAGCGTAATAATCATGAAACTTTATCCTAATTGCACTCGGTACCAATGCATTCCTCGGTTGAGCGACGAAAGTGATTATATCACGATTCATGTCTACGTTTAACTATAGAAGTAGAGAAGCACCACCGATACAGAATTATCCAGCGAATGGTCCATTATTCGATACTCGGCACTTATACGGAATGCATCGTGGAATCAATTAAAATACAACCATTCCGCTTTGGCACATGACGAAACGATTTGCACGTAACATCGTTTTATTTACAAACTCCAGACGGCTTCAGGTGGTGTTGATAAATATATGACACAACACCGGCTATTCAACGGTTTTGAATGGCGTGCAAACTATCCGTGCCACCGGACTGGCTTTCAATATCTTCTTTGGTAATGTAAACGATAAATTTATTGCGCCCGTTACGGAAATGTCGCGAACTATACCGCAACATACCGCAGCACGTGTCGCGAACAAAAACTGCACTTCCGTATCCTAGTCGAGATGAATTAATCGTTGTACATTCATTGTTACGAGTTTGCGATACGGCAAAACAATACTAATAATATCATATAACGGCGATTTAACACGCGAAGATCTTAACCTCTGTGTAAATGCATAGACGATTGACACGTCGATTCTCGAACTAATGCGTAGACAACATAACGTTAATTAACTCCCAACTGTCAGGGCAAAAAAACGGGAGTTATGCGTTTGATGAGATGAGCGATTTCGTTGTCCGGTATGTTCTCGATAACGGCTGAAGGTTACTTAACATAATTTGATAAAGCGATTTTATGACGTACTGTCAGTGTGGTTTACAATAAAGAATTTTAAAGGGTTGAATATTGGTCGTGAAAAAAGCATTTTACGAAATATTCCTTTGAGTATATCGAAGATTAGGCGCCATTTTCTGCAATATATTTTTTCAAATCCTGGTGACTCACAGAACGTTCTATCTCCGTGGGACATAAAATTCACGGAGAGCCTATCTTTGTTAAAATTCATTTTCTTTAAAACGACTGAAATAAGACATTTTTACATAAATTAAAAAACTCCTGACCGGAAAAGGAGTGTAATAAAGAAATCGTATCAACAAAAAAGAGTGAAATAACAATTAATTATTCACATTTTATAGTCGAGGGATTTCCATACCCAATGACGAAGAAATCGCTCGACTATAACATGTGAATAATTAATTGTTATTTCACTCTTTTTGCAGTTGGGAGTTTTTTTAATTTATGTAAACATTTTTCGAAGTTGGTTATGACTTGAAAAAAGCTTCTTCAGGAAGGCGACAATTATAAACGTACTTTCCTACAAACAGAGCCGAGTACATTGTATTAAAAAAAGAGAGGAAGCAATATGTCAATGTAATTAGTACGTTTTTTTTTGTTAATACGATTTCTTTATTACACTTCTTTTCCAGTCAGGATTTTTTAAATTTTTGTAAAAATGTTTTTTAATCCTCAGGTCCTTTTGAAAACTTTTTTTTTCTTTATATAATAAGAGCCTCTTCCGTGCAACGCCGAGTTGCAGGAAATTAGTTATCGGATTTTCTATGTGGGTAATTAATCTTTATACGGCGTCCGTGAAATTGTTAATTTCGAAAAATTAAGAGAGGTCAAGTCGTAGAACAATTACTTGTAATAAAATTAGTGGCGCATAGCTATGATCGCACAACTAAATAAAATTTCGCGCTGAATAGCTAATTAATTACATCGCTGGTAATTGCATACAAGTGGTAGAACTCGCGTTGGTTTTCGCGATGAGAGAAGAAACTGGTAGATGGATGATACGAAGCAACCTTGCAAGGTAGACGGCGAAATAGTAGAAAAAAGTGTGGTAAGAAAATACAAAAGAGATAATGCGAAGCTCCGGGAAATGGAAAGCGCGAACAGCAAAGAAGAAACGTGGCACAGAGATAGCGAAATGGAGCGACGCGAATAGCGTCGGGAGGGTGGGATGGGATCGCAAAAAGTAAAAAGATAGGGAAGCGTAGAACTGCGAAAGATAGAATTTTTTAAAATAAGATAGAACGAGTGCACGTCGATGAGTACAGAATTACGGGGGCCAACTACGCAGGGGATTACAAAGAAGAACGGACAATAAAAATCGCTCGAGTGTCTGGAAGTGAGTGGAAGCGTGGAGAGTGAGCGCCAGCGGAGTTGCGGTTGTGAGACTAAAGTGCGTCAACTAGCGGATGATCGACATGTATTGAATGAGATATTGAAAAAGAATACGTTAACCATGCGGTGCAATATTGACAGGTGGCAGAAAAACTGCTGTGTTGTCGGGTAGAAAGAAAAAAGGAATAAAAAACGAATTGGGAACGTGCGGCATAATATCTTACGGCAAGATAATAATGTAGCGCGAAGGGATTGCAGGGAGGAATGAGGATAAATTTAAAGAACAAATGTGGGAACAAAGGGAAAGCGGAGGATTTTTTTTACACGGGCGTTTAAACGGAAAACGTTTTCCATTTGATGCCGTCCGGTCAGAAACGAACACACGAAATACATATAATACGAGATACCTTTTAGATTGTTCCTATTTACATGATTAAAAAAAATGTTTGAAAATTTTATATGTCTACATTGATTTCTTTTATTCACAAAGCTTCTACTATGAAAAGCTTTGATCAGCTTTTCTAATTGTTTTGTTTCTTCATAGAGAAAGCTTTGTGGATACAATAAATTAATGAGGAAGTAATGTAAAAATGTAACATTTTTAAGGTTTTTTTTTTGTATATGTAGAAGTATAGCGATTGAAAATACCGGAATAAAATAATTGAATTTATTAAATAACCGACCGCCGTTCCTGATGTATACTTCAGCTAAGAATAATTGTCTAGAGTAGCCAATAATGTATTTAATAGTTAGCAGCAGAACTGTGGCAAACCCGGTAAACATTTACCACTTTAAGTATCTTTAATTCACTTTCACGAAAAGGAGGCTGAAACCAGCAGGTAGAAACTTATTGCAACGAAATTACCGTCAGTCAATTACTCACCTCGTTTGAGAATACTCTTCGTAGATCTTAAATGGATTTCACGGGAGGCACTATTTATCTTCCTTACACTCCAAACTAAGTCGATAATACAGAGGGCGATGATAATACATAAATTTAGACATCGGAAGAGCTACAAACAGTATCGCCGCACAATGCTCGTTCTCGTATATTCACCCGAAGACCCGAAGTATTGGATTGATTATTCTCTGTTTTCTCAGCCCATTTCGTATAAAAAATGCAAATTCATTTGCGCCATCCTCGAAACAGATTACAGAGTGTAATGTAATACTCCGGTAGCATTGTTAAGAACCCTGACGATTCGTATGATCGGCAAGTAGGAGGACATAGTTTAAAGAACAGCGGAGAAAACTTTGTATTCGAACAGCGAGAGCGATAGCGAACTGCGAACCACACTGCGAGACCAATAAAACCTGTCGAGTAAGGGTTAGAATAAAAGGGATTTGTGGAGGAGGGCAAAAACTTCAACCATCTTTACTCGCGTCTCACTCGTTTTCGCACCCCGGTAACTTGTTATCGTCGACAAAGACCTCGTATACATGGGTTTTCTTGCATCACCGTTCCGAAAGAAAAAAAAAAAAAAAAAATAGAAGAAATTCGATATAAGGAGAAAGAACTAATGTGGTGAGGTAGCAGAAAATATAGACTTTATCGAAAAGGTTCTTCTCAGTGTGCTACAAGTGTTTCGGCTATTTATGCAGACGTTCGCTAAACAATCCACCCACATTGAATACTTTGTGCCAAAACCTTTGAGGCATGAGCCCCAGGGAGTTCGAACGGCGTTTTCCAAGTTGCCGAAAGGATAATTGAGTCTGAGACAGTAGGTACGTGCTACCGAAGATCAGACTTAGAGTGAATCTGTTAGCAATGCTTTTTTTACCTCTTGAACCGCTACTAAACTCGAGTCTGCTACAAAGCTCTTTCATTTCGATCTCTCCGACCTCACATCAGGCTTATCTCACGTAACACCAAAATATTCGTGAAATTCGTTGCGTTAATTTGACAATTCTAATCGTAAACAACAATTTCTGCACAAAGGGTAAAAGGGTAGCCAACGTAAAATTCACTACAATACAATGTTTATCAAAGGACTCTGATATAATTTCGCTATAAACCGAGCAGCCCGGAAATTCTATACGCACACGCCATGTTCCATGTTCCTCTTATTTCGCTTGGTTGGTTTGAATTTTACAAGATTTTATACAATGCCCCGGGATCCCAAACGACTAACTATTTTACACAGCATCCGGGATCATAAAAAAATTGCATATTAAATGCACGACTATTGTAGAAAATTCGAGAATACCAAAAATTCTGTTTTTTCGTAACTAATTTTTTGGCGAATGCGTGGCATATAAATATATTTCAAAGCTGCTATGTGAAAATGCTGCTGTTATGATAAAAATAGCGATGGAATTTCGATTCGTTTTTTCGTTCTGAAGAAACATCAATTAAAATATTTGAGGGTCTAATGATAGCGGGCTTTCCGTGATTTTTTTTTTCTTTAAACAACATATGCCATCGAGAGACTATCGCGTCTCTTAGTTTTTACAGAAAAATTACAGAAACATCAGACGATGTTTCTGTAATTTTTCCATTGATGAGATAGAAATGTAACTAACGCCTAATGCGAGCGGCAATGCTAAGTTAGCGCCCAGAAATTAACTCGCTGCAACTTAATATCTCAAAATCAATGTCCCTGATATCATTACTTCGAAAAAAAAAACATCGTAATGGTGCCGAAAGAAGCAGACATTGATAGCCATCAGATTCGTATTGCTTCTTATTAAAAAAAAAAAAAACATCTTTAATTTCTTACTTCTGTCCGTAACACAAAGGGAATCAGCGAACAGATTCAATGCTTCGTAGTATCTTATTTTTTTATTGTTTTATTTTTTCTCATGTAACCAGAAACTACACCGGTTCAGCATAGGATTTTTTACCCTCACTTGGCAGGTTGATCAACGAGATCTTTCTCGACCCCTCGCAGGTTAAGAATATTTCCATAAATTCGAATGCCATGATCTATACTTATACTCAACAGGTGAGCAGATGGCGCTGCTATAAGCTGTATATGATGGGTAATTTTAGAGTCATCTACGCCATGTATGCCTCGATAACTTATACCGACTCGAGTTTATACAGATTGTGCATTCAGCGTGCTAGTCTCAGTTCGAATCTAATAGCCGTCTAGTAGAAATAGCGTAGAGCTTCAGCATCCTTTGCTTTCCGCTTTTGCCATATTAGAACCTTTGATGCTGGACACCGCTTTTGGTGGAATCAGTTCGATCACGTCCTGCCAGTTTCCCATGAATCCGGTCAAAGGACAGCATAATTGGCAGAGGTCCGGAAGACATACTGTGATCAATAACAGCTACTCCATGGCGAGTTGCATGTTATCATTACCTACATGGACCTTACATATTGAAATTATTGTAAACTACATGCCAAAATACGACTCTGACTATCATTACGTTCGCATACCAGCATAAACAACGGCCCAAGTTTCCCTTAATTCAATAGTTTCAGATGCTACTTCTCTCACGGAATTAGAAGGATTGATGTATCGAATCACGTGAACTAATCGGAACAAGTGAAAAGAAAGATTGATAACATGTACTTTTTTCTGAAATTTGAAATATCATAATGTAATATAGAGAAATTGTAACGAAAAGAACAGCGGGAGGTCAAGTGAACGATGTGTCCATTTTGCTCGCCAAAGACCCCTTCGTGGAAACGCCTCTTTCGCGTGCACTTCTTAACGTCTCTCCGTTTAACCCCGGAAGACATAACCCAAGAACTCTTGTGAATTTCCGTAACTCTTGTAGAATCCATAATGAATCTCCCTTCAACGAATGAATCGTACGAAAAATACGAGGTATCATACAAATAAAGCGGTGCAAAGTGATGTTTATACGCTCGAGAAGCACACACCCCTCACAGTGTTTAACGATTTATGGGGAATAGCGTTGAAATTGTGGTATATTTCCGCATTGTGGAACACGTGAAGAATCGTCTTACAACACGGAATGTCCTTCTCACGTTCTTTATCGTGGCGCCTAAAGTTCTTTTGCGCAACGAACGAGCGAGTTGGTCAATGAAAGGGGTGGTGGCCTCCTTTAGATTGGATTGCGTTGAAATTGAGTGTCCGTCGGATTAGGTGGTCGATCGTGGAAACGAATGAAAAAAAAAAAAAAAAAATGAAAAAAAAAAACGAACGAATTCGAGGAAACTGTAGGACCATCGCTCGATTCGTCGGGGTTAGACATTAATCCTCAGCGAAAAAAAAGTTCTCATCCATCGAATTGCGATGTCGCGTGTTATACGATTTGAAACGTCGGATTGCTTAGTCCAATACCGAGCAATGAATAATAACGGCCGGATTGATTTTAATTAATGGAACAGTCACGACGAATCTTGACTTATGTTGTTACGTACGCCAAAACATCGCTATTGACTCCAATTCCATTATATTAAATGGACATATTAAAATCCATTTGTTTGTTTTGCTTGTTTTTAACTCCGAACTACTCGCCAGAGCAAAAGACGGAATTTATGAGTTTCACTGAGAACACGCGATTTTTATCGGTTTCGTTGTCATGTATTTTTGCCAAAACGGCAATATACGCCTTAACGAAATTCAATACATTAGTTCTGTGAGTCATGAAGTGTGCTTCAGACGATAAATCATTAACATTATTCCCGAACTCGCAGCGATTAAGAACTTTGAAAAAAGTAGTCAAAACTTTATTCAGATATTTCGAATAGTCAGCGTCATTTTTTCACGGCACAGCTTGTTACTCACTTCACACTGCGTAACAGCAGACGGCACGACGATTTGTGTCTACAATATCTCGTCTTACTTTGGTACTTGGCGCCGGGCATAAAACCAGGAAAAAGAACACGAAAACCTCGTCTAACTTGGCCATCGTAAAGTATATAACTTTAAATGTCCGAAGTAATGTGCCGCGATGCTTTTTTATAGTACTAGTTGGGTATTATTTATTTATTTATAACAAACCCGGTTTCGTTTTTTTTTCTACTTTAAAAAGTATGAACTAAAAATATATTTGCAAAAATAAAAAAATGTAATAAATAAATTTAATTAACAAGAAGAATGAATTAACAAATAGTTATTACCATATTACAGTCGGAATGTTTCAATACACTGACTGATAAATAAATCTGGCGACTATGTAGCAATCGAATAATAATATGTTACGTCACTGCATTTTTAAAAATTTAATTAAAAAAAACAAAATTTAATTATTTTATACGTATAAAAATATTTATACTGTGACCCGAGAGCGGTGGCTGTCACCGAAAAAGTTTCAAAATTTTTTTTTACTGTGAAAAATAGTTAGCTGCCGATAATTATATAACATAAAATGCGAGTATATGTTCCGCTCAAAGTCTCGGACTTCTACTCATTGAACATTTTCGAAACTTCACTCGATTAATAAGATACAAAGTTTTTCCGATAGATGGCCGACATATACTCGCGCCCCTCAAATGAAGTTCACAAAAGTTAAACCTCGCAACTAATAACGGACTTAATTAAAATAAAAAAAAAATAAAAGCCCGCATGTCTAATCTTTACGAGTGAATACATTACGAGAAGTGAAGGGTAGCATGAAACGCTGAAAGGTATTGTTCTCAACGTGCAACCCCGGCGCATTAATTTCTTCCGAAGTTTCCTACGACCTCCGGGGGGTTGAATCTCAAGTCGCTCAGGCGCTGGCAAATTCAGCTATGAGAAATTTCAACGACAACAAGAATTTACGCGTCCGGAGTTACCACAGATAACGAACGACTACGAAGTACTTACGTTGTGTTTTTCAATAGATTAATTTCAATTAACGATAACAAAAACAGCGATCCAGCAAACTTACTTTCACGACATTGTCAATTAGCTTCGCCTCCTCTTCGTAATGTTCATCGCTAAACAGCCATCAGATATTCGCACACATGTCGTTGGCTTCAAATCTTATGAAGAAATATATTTCGACTGAGAAAAAAAATTTTCGGGTATTTCGAAGTTTCAACAAACACTTGCTACTTGAAAAACGATCGATAGAACTTATCTTTGTTACATTTCGTTAAAGAACACTGTCAACAATTCGGGTTTTATCGGCACTCGCGTCCCCGTTGCTCGATAGACGAACAATATTTAAAAAAATGTATAGTTGACTCAATACGATTAACTGTATTAGTGATTAATCGACGTGTCACGAGATTAAATGTATCACGACGAGGTCGCCGAATGGATTTGGAAAACGCTCCGCCCGAATGTACTGACGCGCGTACACTGAACAAACTTTTGCTACGAGGACGCCGGCTTCAACAGCCACCGACCAACCCCTCTTTCTCGGCGCTTCTCGTCACGCGCATTCTCTTATCAGCGTGTACTACGGCGTTCTTTCTTTAGCTTTCAGTTCTCTATCTAACAGCATCCCTTATCGAACTCCCCGTTTTTGATAACTAAATCGGCTTTGCTTCGGAGATCGTTTGGCGTTTGTTGTTCATACACGTTCGGTATTTATCGCGTCGTAGTCCTTGTTACTGTCGCATGATAAAAAAAAATGATTGATGACTTTGTATTAACCTCTGTTAAAAGAGTGGCAACATTGGCGACATTGGCAACATTTCATTAGCGTTCAAATACGTTCGTTTATCATTTTTAAAATCCGACCAAGGAGAGGGATGCCCAACGAGGGGTGTGCCACGTTCGATTTCCGAGTTGAATTCACCCTTTCGCAGTAGCAAAAATTATAATATTCGTGTTTAATTAATTTTTTCTCTCATCCGCAAAAATTGCAAATTTTCGGTCGCGGGGTTATGGAAATTTTTTATTTTGACTGGCCGATTTTTCTGTTTCCACTACAATGTGTCTACTGCTTAACGCTCGTTCGAGTTTGCCTTAACCGTTGGCGGGATTTCCCTTGGGGTGCTACGCGAGGAGCTTCGTCATCTTGGTTTAAATTCGCAGCGAGGGCGTCCGTGGGGTTTGGCAAGTTTAGTGGCTATAAGGTGCGTTCCGCGTTCCTGTTTTTTAAACTTTTTATGGTTATCAAGGAGTAACCAAAATACACGGGTGACCACATCGCCATCCGACATAGGCGTTTCCTTCTAATAATATTCGGTATATCCGCTGAAACACCCTTAAAAAAAATATTATTTTTTCCAAACTATCAAAAAATGTCCGCGTTACGACAAAAAAAATGGGTGCATTCGAAGGCGGCGAAAAAAAGCATCGTTTTGTTAAAAACCTATTTTTTGATACTTCCTTCGGTGCTTTAAGTGTTTGACTGCTCATTTCCACTTGCAAATGAAGCCTCGATAAAAAATAAGGTTATGAAGGAGTCTTCAAAAAAAAAAAAAAAAAAATGTACAAAAAAAGTCAACCTGTGAGACGGCGTCGTGTATATAACGTTTGATTGCTCCACTTCTGGGGGCTTCTATTAAATTACGCACGCTGCGCAACGTTCAACAAGGATCCTCATCGCGGCCTCAACACCCCGACATCTTCATGTGCCACTTACGGGGATGTTTACGCCGATGATAAAAAGCTCTTAAAATTTCAAAGCAGTCGAAGTTGTAGTTTAATTTTCCGAATTATTAACCGAAACGTTCATGCGTTTCTGAAATTTATTTAGGTTTAAACGAGGGCCACTTGATATTAGATTCGCATCAGCTTCGAGAAATTAATACTTTCGCAATTGGGGTCGTCGATCAATCGCTCATTACGGCACCCCGTATCATTATAAAAATCGATCACGCGATAGGGAGAGAAGAAGGGTCGCTAATCACCGCTGTGGATCACAGCATTTTTTCAAAGGGTTTTTTCCAAATTTTATTGAATTAAAGTCACTCGCGTCAATTTGGTGACATTCGATAACAGTATTTATACATTTTGCTCTGACTCAACACAAACGGCTAGATAACCATACAATTTTCACGAGCTAAAATTAGATTAATGGGACCTTTGAGAGCGGATTCAGTAAGCCAATTTTCAAAACGTTCCGGCTGCTGCGAAAATTTAAACGACACTATATTACCCACGGGTACATTGAAATAACGATGCGGTCGTTGATCAAACTTCATCGCACGGGTCCGTATGCTACGCAACTACGATCATAGGTATGCAGCGACGAATTTTGTTCCCGACGTACCTAACGATTGAGAGAGCTTCCCACACATATGTTACCTTGTAGTTGGAGATTCGATAATTCGCGGGCTTTCGACTAATAGACTATAAATCGTATCGTATCGTCCAACCTGTGTTAGCAAATTTCAAGCGTTAATACATTTAGTTTGCTCAATGATTACCTTCATCGGAGCTCTTAACACGCTTAACATCGTCCTGTAACGGCCCGAAAAAGCAGTTACGAAACTTTACTGAATCCCTTATTTATGTATTTTTCTTTCCACAACACGCGACAGACATCTCGGTTATCCCGATATTTTATCACGATGCAACGTTAAAGTAGATATATCGTTGATAACCATTTTTCCATTTTTGGCAATTTTTAAGAATTTTTCTGCTCAGATGTTTGCTATTTATTTAACTCAATAGGAACATAAAGGCGACTTTATTTTTTCAATTTTTTAATATTTCGATAGTCATTGATACGTTAATACGATTACCTTATCTCTGGTAAGAAATAACGGAAAATTACGATTTTTTTCCTGTGGATATCACGAATCCGCTATTCACCCTACTAACTCGACATTTGATACGGAAATACGCGTCGGAGTTTAAAAAAAAATCTTACATTTTGTGATTACCTCATCCAAACCGTCGTCTAGCGAAGTGATACGAGTTTCGCCCAACTATTTTAAATTCTATATTGCTGATCCTCTGTTTCACCCGACCCCGCGGTTCCTTTCTATTCGAACAATATCGGTGGACAAGGCAATTCCACGGGGGGAATTTATACGTATTCGTTTTCGTGTTCCCATCCCGTTTCACTTTCGTATGTCATATAGCTTTATACTTCCTGCATTCTGGTGGTTTCATTATATGTTTCGTGTAATATTTGAAGTATGCGTAGCAGCAGCAGGATCCTCGATATTTGTGGGAAGCTTTTTATTTTACAAGGGCTTCATCCTTCGTTTGGTATGGTATTTCAAATTTTTTTTTTTTTTTTTTAGGAATTCATCATTTTTTATTTCAACACATATATTTTTTCTTTCCGAATACAGGTGAACGATAATAAAAACTCTCGAAAAAAATGAAAAAAAAAAAAAAAAAGTGAAGATGATAAAATGCCGAAATACGATATTTCGAAAAAAATATTATCATATATAGGCTGTGGCCGATAAAAACACATTTCCAAACTTTTTGCTGCGAAGTCTTCGCTTCTCACTTAAGTAAGTCGTTCCATGGTCGGAGCCAAAAGTTCGGAAAATAAATTTTCGATATAAATTTTGGAACAAAAATCATCCCTTCTCCTCGGGAATTAGGTAATATCCCATAAGCCCCAAGCATCGGATAGTTTCTTCACCGACACCACTGCATAATGGAGTAAAGCGTTCAACTAAAATTGGAACGGCACATTTTCGAAGCATATATACACGTGAAATACACCCTTCCGATTTGAGTTGCATTTACGGTTAAACGTACTTCGTGGTCTATTATTGAGTTACTTTACTCTGCGAGACGAAGGCTATAGATCTTGACGACCTGGCTGCGGCTCAAACTCTACCGCTGCCATAAGTCGCAACAGCTAAGTACCTCTAATCGGTCTTTAATTACATCACTATACATATACGGCGAAGTGATAAAGTTTCGCTCGACATCGCGCAGCAGCTCGGCGGTCCGCCAGAGAGCAGAAAATTCTCCATAGAATCTCGGGGCTTAAAGAAGAATCTATAAAGTTCTTAAAGTTCTCTTTTTCTCTATACGTCTCGGAGATAAACTCGCGGTACGATCGAAGCAAATCCATTTGTTTCACTCCACAAAAACGATTTACCTTGGCAATGGCAATACTGTGGAAACCGAAGTAAAATTGATCGGCATATATACTGACAATGGAATATAAAACGATCTCATGAATCCAGATGGATTTTTTTTTTTTTGTTTTTTAAGTAGGATATAGTCGTTTTTCGTAAAACCACCAGAACAGCTCCCCCATCTTTTTATCCCACTCGTTGTCCACAAAGTATTTTCACTATGACGAAATGTCGTTCGTCCCTCAAGAATTTCTGTGGAAAGCCGCGAGAGAGAGAGCGGTGGGAATACAATCGTCGATGCATGGTAGACGTCTAGCGGAGATTTCATTAAGATTCATGAGAGAAGAGAAGGCGCGCGAGAGCGACCCTCTACCACCTACTGCTGCAGAGCACGAGTCGCGACTCATCTCGACGAGAGATCTTACCCTACGTGAGTTGCACCGTCGAACGGAAAGACTCGTCCTGTGCTGTGTCTCGACTACTCGCGCTACTCATCACTCTAAGTCGAGATGCTGCCCGGTACTTGTACATCATATGTTCTATAATCTCAAATTATACATTTAAATTTAAGATATAATTCGCAAAGTAGAAGTCGCCAAACGGATTATTCATCGTACCACACGTGTGCGCAACGTGCAATATCTATGATTGCATGCGATATACATTTACATAGTAAATTCATTCATTTATTTTCCTCCCACATTTTTTCAATATATGTAATATAGTAGGTATGCGCGTAAGATCGAGACTCGCGATGCCGCATTAATAATTTTTCTCCCCCATATCGACGCTCGCTTCGCCCCCTCTGTAGATAGATCAGAGTGGTGATTGACAGTGGGCAAACCGGAACGGGATCACGCTGTGTGAATGAGCAGCAGACCGCGTCGTGAATTGATAAACAGAGGATAATGCACGATCAATCCGTTGAACGAACGGTTGTAACAATTATTTATTTACCGAGCATTTTTCTGTACTCGTAATAATTTAATACAATATTTTATTCGGAAAAATTTTATTACGCCGATAAAAAACATCGTGAATATATGAAAAAATTTTAATCGGAAAAAATTTGTAATGCGCGCAAAGTGCGATTCCATATCGTGTTTAACGGCGTGTCCGGCACAATAACCCTTTACATATTTAATATTACAACAAGCGATTTGCGAGCACCAAACTCGTCCGTTAGTAATGTGTGATGAGCGTCTATTATACGGAGATGGATTGCCGGTTTAGGAAGCCCACTTGACTCTAACGAGCATCCAAGCCACCGGTGCGCTTGGTTGATTCTCTCCTAATTTATCTCCACAAGGTAAACCTCTGTAGACGACGACTCACACTCGCCATTTTCTCCATAATATTTCAATTCTTTCGCTGAAGTTTGAAAAAGTAGAAGAACAAGCAAAAGAAGTAGATGAAGTAGAGGAAGAATATTCGCTTCATGCGAAAGTGATAAGAAACGATGAGCCGCAGTAAGTTCCCAAGAAGCCTCATTACCCTACCTAAAAAAAGGGAGAAAAACGGGATACAACGGAAAGAGACTTATCGCTAAAGAGGTGGATAAGGTCAAGAACTCCTCCTACGCTTTCTACAGATAAGCTCCGCGCACTTTTTTTTCCGCGTCAGTAATGAGTCGACAATTACGCGGAATTTTTCAAACTGACTTACATCAAATATATTATTCAACGTCTTTATTAAACATCCTGTATTAGCTTAGTTGACTCTTCTTTCTTCCAACAAAACAGTCGTTTCGTCATGTCGGAACTATTCATTTTACGAAGAATTTAGGCGCTCGAAAGAAATTACTACCATTGTTTGGGACGCAGCGAAATAGAAAGGTATAATTAACTTCCATGAAGAAATCAACCAACGACTTCTATAGGTCAGGTTTGCAACGGAATCAAGCGATCATGTTATTAGGAAATATGACTCAATCGATGCCCTTATGGGACATACCAATGCGCTATGTTTAATAACCCGTTACATTTCTCATCTGTCCGGCAAAACCGGTTATCACGTCTATCACGTCGTCTATCGGTTAGGCATATCGAGAGCAAATTGCGAAATAACGCAATCGAAAGCCTGAATCTAATGGGCGATCTAATAGGTACTGAGTAAGGTAACCAATCAGACCAAACTTTTGCCTGATCTCCCCCCCCCCCCCCCCTCTCCTTTCAGGTCACATTCAGTAATGTCAACATTTTTTATACTCACGAAATCTCGGATTGTGGAAGCATGTGAACGAGTAGCTATCACAATCGTCCGCCCTTTTGGCGACGAAAGAAATGGTGATTTGTTGAACCCCGGTTTACTCTTCGTCGCGATACGGAGATCTCGCTATAAGCCGTATCAAAGTTATATATATATATACACATTTATGTTATTACCTACCATTGTGAAGCCGTGCATCTGAAATTCCAATTTCATTTCGGAGTGGTGGGAGAGTTCGTTCATTTGCATGACAATAAAATAGAGAGTCTCTATTAAGCAACAACGGGGAGTCACCGCACGATTTACTATCTTACGTTATATGTCCTCAGAGAATTCTACCCATTTATCACCCGACTTTTCAGAATTACGACAAATTTTCAGTTAATACAATGATAAAAAAAAAAAAATGGTCTAAATTTTGTTACTCGTAAAATTACCCATATCGCCCACATTACTTTCACGAAAGCTAACATTTCTTCTCAATACTTCCGGAATCGTATTTCGCGAGTTATCCGATTGGACAAGAATCCATTCGAGCGGAAAACCGGCTACAATTGACGAGCAGTGTGGAACCATATATACCAACACCAAGTTAATTTGACGCGAAACGAAACCGCATCGCTCCGTTGGAATGGATATAGTACCTTAGTAGCATTCTCGCGAGACATTTCCCAAGTGGCTTACTATTCACTGCCAGCTACTGTTTGAATTAAGCTGTTTAAGTGACACGCGCGCTTATGAGAAAAGCTCAAGTCGAAGACGACGGTGGCTTTTTGTATATTCAGGTTGATGGTCAGGTATCGTTGTTTGTTTATAAATAACTTCTGGTAAAAGCAACTAGATATGTCTCAATATCATTATCATGTTAGGTGACGTGGGATACGCCCTTCTGTCTCTTAACAGCTGCTATATCCCATGCGACAGAATGACTCGGCTATAGTGTGAAATTCTGTATTGTCTATATATATATATATATTTTTTTTTTTGTTCGCCCCGCGAAAATTAAAAAAAAAATAATAGTAATAATTGGTCGTATAATTGAATATATAATTGGCGTTTGATGCAATTCTTAGTTACGAAGCTAACGTCTAGCAGCGCCGTAACGGCAACTTCAGGTTCATTGTAATTACCGCAACGAGCTTCCATTGTATACGAAGCCGGAGAGCGATGAAATTACCAATAATTATTTGTCGAGTAACGAGTATCTGGGTTGTCGAACCGAAACAAGTACAATTCACATCGGCACGCTTTGTGCGCAAGTTCGGCGTTAACTATCCGATTGCATAAACTTATTACAATGCTTCGTGAATATTGAATGATTTGGCGAGAATTCGATAAACAAGAATTTATCCGCCATCGTGCTGTCGCAACGGGTTCAATAAAATGTCCAGCGAATTGGAAACAAAGCGTAAACAAAGCTTTTCCGCTGTGAGGAAACAAAGCCCTTGAAATAATATTTTTGTTTCAATGTGACATACATAAATCGATAATCAGTGTTGTTATGTTCTTCATCCGGAAACTCCCAATTATTATACGCGGATTGAAAGTATCGTGATGGCTGATGCCATCATAGCAAACATCATCGGATTGCGGGAATCGCTCGTAGGTATTAATCCCGAATTTTTGTTCGTATATCGAAACTCGACGATCTAAATATTATAAATGACGAGTGTGATACCTTTTCATTATTTAACTTTTGGTGAACGCAGCTTTGACAATACATCATTATCGTCGGGCAAAGCGGTTTATGGAAAGACCGGAAAATATCCTATGAATACCAAAGTAGATATGATTATCGAGCGAACGACCGGGAATGTGCCGGGTGAAGCTTTTTACAGCGAAGCTCGCTATTTCGCAATGCATTTTTACATACAAAAAGAAAGTATTCCAATAAAATTTTGATGAAAACAAATGAAAAAATAAATCTTAACACCTCTGGCAAATGCCATCGTCACGATCTTACAACATCGCGACGCCGTGCGCGCCGAGTCTCCTGGTTTTATCAATAATTTATTATAAAATATGCGCGATCTCCGAGTGTCGATTTTTAATACCATGGTATCAAAATAAATCTTCAATTTGCCTACAGAGTGATTTGCTCTAATCTCCCGATAAAATATTTAATAAATATCGTTTGTTTATCTACATGGAGTTTATCTACAAACGAGTCAAAATGAGGATTGTAAGGAATATCATAGTCTATAGTCGCCACAATAACTTTTCGAGGTGTTTTTAAAAAATGTCTTCAGATACCTACGAACAAATGGGAATGAAGAAACCCCTCGAGTCGTCGATCGTCGGGTTTCAAGGAGTAGTTTGTTTTCGGAAAAAAAAACAAAAAAAAACTATAGAAATGATCTCGATATCCGAATAGTGATCGAGGGACAAGTGCGATTCTAGAATCCTTTTCCATACTTTGATAAGGCTTCACTTATACAACTGAACGTTCTCGAAGAATCTCCGAGAACGAATCCCTTTCGGTGCGCATGTCCTCGCGATTACTATACGAATCCGACGATCATTCCTATATCGTTTTTTTTTTTCTCTTCGTGTGAAAAAAAGGGGACTATCGTGGGGTAAACTGATATGGAAGGGAAGGGACAATGTTCCCAATAAGCACAAGCGTATAAAAATAGGAAGAATGGTTGGTAGGGTAACGCATAATAAAAGGATCAATCGTATAATACATCTATTATATGTTAGCTTACCGGCCTTTCTTTGAATTTCTATGCGGTTGTGTTTGTAGCGTTACCAGCACCAGGGGTAACCTAATGCCGAAGTTCTCTCTACACTCAGCATATGCCGGCAAAGTTTTCTGTATAAGTGCCTGTCAACGGTGTGTAACTTTCAAACTCTTCAGGAATTTATTGAGGCGCAAGGCCTACGCGACCTTCGAAGTTTTCGACGGATCGGGTAATAACTAAAGTTTTTCTATCGACAGTAAAAATTGTCTCGCAACTGCTTGAACAATCGATTAACGATTAGCATTGATAAACGCTATATGATATTTCAAGTTATAACGTTATCAATCAATGCACTCAAGAAGTATGATCGGCAGTATGAAGCGGTTAGCATAGTATGCGATACACAAGATCGACGAGAATCCGCGTCGACTAAAACTAATTTGCAGTACCTATAGTTATATTAGGATAGTCTGATAGCTTGAAAAAAAATGACAATCCTCTTAAAATAAATTCCGATAAGGCGACGATGATGGGTTCAATAGTCTGATAAGAAATGTATTTATCGTGGGATAATGATCGAAGTGTCTATCGTCGAGAGGGGATAGCGCGGTTCTATCGACGGTAGTGAAGTGTGCGAAAAGGCGCCGCGGTCCGGGTGGGGATGCGAGTGGAAATACGTTCGTTCATTCATTGGCAGTGTTAGTCACATTTAACTCTCAGCACGTGGATTTATCACCGGAGCACAATACTCTCTTTTAAACAGTATTATATATATTTTTAAATGTATACATAGACGATTTTTGCGAAAAATGAAAGGATTTAGTGTGTCAAGTAAAGAAGAATACGCGATACGACATATCGGTAAGTATTTTAAATCGATATAAATTTCGAATGCAATTTTACCGCATTTCACGACGAATTGTTGAATCCTTGAAGCTTTCAATGGTTACAGAATTGAAAATCGAATTTGCCGATGCGCGAAAAACGCAAAGTCAACTGACGATATTTTTCCTATAACTGCGATCGATATTTCATGCTTTTTCAATAATAATAGTTATCACTTTGGTACGAATTTTTTCGAAATAGTGCATCGCTAAGCTCTTTCGGAAATATAGAGTATTCTCGGTAAATCTTTCGATTCGTAAGAGAAAAGTGAGATAGCAGAGTCGATTTTACCGGAGCGATTGCAATTTTTCTCGACACCGGGCGGGGACGAGCGGTGTAGTAACAGCGGTTTCTAGTGGATACATTATTCACCTCGACATTTAGAGTGACCTTCCAACGAAATTCCACTCCCTTCGAATGGTTGTATCTCAATCAAGGTGTCGGTTGTCGCGTGTTGCTCGTCGTTGTACGCGATGTCACTGTAGCTTACTCGACGGATATAAACATAATCTATATATGTACGCGGATAAATGAATCGTTTCGGCATCCAACTGGATAGTGAAATACATCCCTATCAATTAATTGATTGGCTAAATCGATTAATAGGTTAAGCGACCCAATAAATTTGCCGGACCAACCAATAAATTGGTTAACACAACCGTACCGTTAGTTAAATCAACGAATAATTTTCTCCACGAGCCCTTGTGGAGTTCTACTATCGTCATGCATTTCATCCATGTTGTACTGCAATCTGCCGCTCAATCTGCATATTATTTTATCCACCTTCTCACACATGTACATCAAACAACTCGATCAGTGAGACAAGTGAATTTCCGGCCGAAAGTTTCATGAACCCATGGAGCGTTCGGTGGAAGTACAAAACAAATAGCACATGCGTCCCTCTCGTATGAGAGCGATGTCAAGAGTTCAATTTCATTAAACTTATCAATTGTTTACTTCAGCGGCAATCAACTCGTAGAGGAGAATCGGTGGAAAATTTAATATGGAAAGATAAATATCATTAATATTCTTTAATATTCATTAAAGGCAAAGTTACACGGTGTAAAAATAAAATAACGTTATGACTCTGAATAAAATCGTTGAAAAATATGAATGCGATAACGTAGACAATGCGAAAATTACAGAAAAAATTTTCGATATAATTTAAGATTTAAATGTACGTATTGACACACACAATTTTATAATACGAGCACTTGTACTTAATGTTTTCGCTTTGACGCTTAAACGGGGTAGCGGGGGATGAAAAAAGCTTTCATCCAGAGCCGATTATCGCCTTTAACAGGAAGCCGATTTCCGCGCAGAGTGCCCCAACGAAAATTTTCAATGCAGTGTATTCGGTACGTGCCACTGAGCAAAAATAGTATCCGCATTTGCCGCGCGTGTGCTTGAATAATTATAAATTCCGCGGGATAAAGTCAGAATTCATTGGCGATGATTATCGCGAGGTCGATCGGAGGGTTTGCTGATTCGTTCGTGGCTTTCGCAGACTCGACAATGACAGCGGTAATGGAAGTGAGTTGAGACGAATAGCCGACATTCGTGAGAGGTCTGTGCCGCACTCGCGGCAGTAAATTGTGATTATTCGCGAGTGGTTTTCCTTATTATGAAAATCCAGTTATGCTAATGCCGAGTGTATCGCAGTGCGAAACCGAGTTCTCTCGAGGTACACCTGATCTCTATCTCCGCGGATACTGCAGCGGGTTCGTAAAAGAGTTTGGTACTCATCCCACGCTTCTTCCGCTTCTTCGTTTCCACGCACAATTAAAATTTCAAATTTAAATATCTAATTCGGCCCGTTGGGAAATACTCTTCGTGTACTACGCTTCTGAATCGTATGGTGAGCGTCGTGTTGGTTTTAATGCATTTAAAACCGAAAAATATGCCATAAGAACACTTAAATTATATTCCCTTCTGGATTTGGAAGTGTATCTGTAACGCGATATAAATACGCACCACGGTGGGACGTGCATAGTGTGAAAGGAACAGTTTCATAAATTTCTCAAGGCCACACCTTTGTTTTACTCTCCAGTCGCTGCATTCGGTATATCGTGCGCGTATATGTGTACATATGAACGAACACCGGTTATTAATCCTTGATGCAATCCGAGTCGCGGACTCTCGTGGCCACGCCGAGTTAATTAGCTGTAAGAATTACTAATGTTCGCGGAAATCGTTGTCGCATGTATATGCGCCTTCGCGCAGTATCCCCGAAGCATGGAAGACGAAATGAGATTGGGTATTTCGCAAATGCAAATGAACAGCTATCTGCAATATATGTCGTATGAAATATGACGTACGTACGGTCTAAATTCCGAGAGGCCAAACCACTCTGCATACGATTGTAACAGAACGCTCGCATTTCGTTAATGTATATACTTCAATTATTCTAAACGCAAATTGTTTTAACTAAAATGTTTTCACGTTAATAGTTTACGAAACAATTTCACGAGGACGCGGTGTTCTCTTTTGAAATAATCGACCGTCACTTACTTTGTCGTACGGGTCGGATTACTTTTCGAGGAATAATTAATTCTGCACTCGACATATCTCGATCGTGCGCGTTAAAATATCCGACACCTGGTTAACGCGGATACCCGACGTAAATTTGCTCGTGCAATTAATTAATAGCACGTAATGCAAATGTATCACTCATTGACAGGATAAATGTATTTCAATATTTCTTATTCGTGAACTGGAAAAACACTTGTCGAGTTCAAAACAAACCGAAATTGTTTTCCGTGATAAATAAGCGGAACATTTACCTCGATGCAGAAAGCAAGAGCGTATTTTCGCGTTTTTTGTTTTGTAGTTTTTTACGAATCTACACAGTGACAAGAGAAAAATTGTGCAATCACTTCCCATGTACTTCGCCAGCCACCGTGAGATTATCCACACGGGCTTTTTTTTTGTTTATAAAACTCACCATCGCCCGCGCAACCCGGAGCTTTTCATATTCAATGCGATGGAAAACAAAAAGGGAAACTTTTGCAATTTCCAACATGCGAAATTGTTACATCGGCTCACCGAACGTACCGTAGCCAGGGAATGATTAATTTTTATTTCACGTAATAGTACGTCGACATCGACCGTATCAACGTCAGCGATGTGCATGAGCAACAAACGTTTAACGCAGTTTCTTTGAAACGTGACGAGTTGCAAAAATAAATACAATATGCGTCGTACAGAGATTGGAAGGTTGCGTTCATAGCCTTCGAAAGGTACATTGTTCATCGACGAGAGTGGTCTGTTAAACGCTTTTTGTCAATGTCGATCGACGAAACCACTGTGTCGTCATCGAATCGAAAGGATTTCCAATAATCGTACCGTAGCGTTGCAAACTTGACAACGAGTAATAAAGAACATTAGACACGCTGTTGGCACATTAATTGAATTATTCATCTTCTCGGATAAAACATAATCTGACAAAAGAAACGTTTCTATCGTAGAATAATCGGTTGCGCAATATAAGATTTTCTTCGAGATATCACGGGGCGTATGGCACATTAATTAATTCACGGATCGTTGCCGTCTAAGTAGCACCGTAGTGGAGGGCCTTTGGCTGCTCATTGTCGATATCATCAATTTGCTTAGCCTTGAATTCGATAACTGCATGAAACGATATTTATTCAAACGTAAAACCACAATATCGATGATCTCAAGTTAAAAGGGCGTTTCGTCCATGTAATTCCTAAGTACTCCATAAAAATTTATTTACCTTTCCGGTCGGACACTCGCGACAAAAAGTGTTCTTTTATTCGCAGATACTCGTTAAACCGGTATGTAAATCAATTCAATTATATTAAGAATTCCCGCCGTAGTGTTCACTTACGATTCCAGGAAAAGGCGCAGAAAAATGAATTCGTGACAATTCGGCTCCATCGGAAGCGAAAGATTAAAGATGCATAAATGCTAAATAATGCATCGTTGGTCAAGCGTGAAACTATATAGTTTACGGACGACTCGATAATCAATACTAAAACGCGATTTTTTTACATTCCTTTGTAAAACCACGAAATTCAAGTTGAGATTTATTTTTTTTTTTTATTTATTTTATTGCCTTCTTTTCGATTACGTGTAATAAACACCCAGTGTAACGGGACACGTTGATAAAATGTCCTATGTAACTGATCGTGACGCCGTACAGCAGTTTCACTGTAAATATTATTGTGACGCATAGTACCGCGTAGTTCATCGTTTAAATTCAATCAAGTGCCGTATCCCCTTCGGCCCTTCCCCGTCCGGCAACCCTCGACTAGGAAGATTACGACGAATGATCTCCATGCAGAGATACCCGAGAGTCTGACCTGATTATAAAATAGTTGCACACACGTAGATACCTTAACGCACACATCTGCACGTGCACGCGAAAAGTAAATTTTTTTTCAACGACCTCGTTCTCTCACCGACGCTCTACAAATATGATTAACCGCGCTGTGATCCACAGGATAAAGCGCTCAAGGTTATTCGTTATTTTTTCATTCCATTTTTTTTTTTCTCGCAGAAAAATCCACGACGGTGATCCACGACACGCGATACTGCACACAATATCCGTGAGATGCGGGCGGAAGAGAAGTTAGTTAAAAACGAGTTATTTCAAAGTTGTTCGTCAGTGAATACGAGACACGCCCAGCCGTTAAAATCGGCGAGATAACGTCGCAGCGATACAGGTTGACGATTGTTTCAACGCAATAAATCCACTTAATCTTCGGCAAACGTTTACGATGGCCGCTTGATATTCGCAATACGCACGCGATGACGAAGACTGGACATTCTTGTTTCTTCTGCGTTATTAATGTAACGAGAAAATATCGTTGGATATAGAAAAGAAAAAAAATTAATCTCGGAAGAGAGGAATGCAATAATCGCCGACGGCTTTGAAGAGGAACGACGACTCCGGTGCACGACGTATATACAATATATATATATATATTTCAGAGAGACGTACTCATTTCACGGAAAAGCCAATTTATTTCAAAAGTCCACGAAGTTTCTCATTACTGAACTTCAGTAATCTTCGACGGTGATTGATCGCGCGACGTTTCGGTCGATGCGACGCTAGTGTTCACGAACATAATTCATGTTTCTCGATACATTGTTATGACACCGCGAAGCTAGTCAGAGGACATTCGAAGCTTCCAATTTACTCTGAGAGTCTCGACACTTACAACGGGAGATTACTAATCAGCCAGAAAGGTTCTCGATCTATCGAAATAGTTCGTAAAAATGACTGCGGGAAAGAGCGACAAGTCCGGCCAATTCGTGACCGTTGGCAAAGACGTTCAAATATTCGAACCATCGGAGAGATGGAGAATAATGAAGAACATCCTGATGATAGGATTCGCGTTTATGGTACACTTTACAGCATTCATGGGGGCGAGCAATCTTCAGAGTTCGGTGAATGCGGAAAAATCGATGGGAACCTTTACCCTCGCATCGATTTACGGAAGTCTGATCTTCAGTAATATTTTTCTACCGGTACTCATGATAAGGTAAGCTGCTACTTCGCTATCTGCCCTTTTTTTTCTCCTCCTGTTCGTCAAGCACTCGTCAAGTTCATAAATCGAATCGAACCGATCGTTCGCTTGGGATACGATCAATCATGAAAACTGCCGCGTCGTCATCAACTTTCTTCCCCTTCTCCCGTTGGATACGCATTATTTCACTTTAACGATAGCGTATTATTCAACGAAAAAGATAAATTATATCCGTATCTCATTCGTTGGAATAATAAAGGAGGTATGCAAGCGTCCATACCGAGCGGCGAGGACTATATTTTCACGGTTGCACAAGTAAAAGCTTGTCGCAAACTCTTATGACTACTAATGACCAGCCTCGCCGCAATTATTATGTGTCTCTTGACTGTCCGTTGACAAATTTTACCGCTAGGGGTAGATGTCCGGGTTATCTTTGACTATTCATCTCTTCGTTATACTCGCGCTCTCCGTTCTCCTCTCTAACCACGGAAAGCTCTAATCTCTCCGCTTCTCGTTCTTCGCAATTTCCGCTATTAATGCTTACGACCGAAGGAAATATTTTATTTTTCAGTTGGCTGGGATGCAAATGGACGATATCGCTTACGTTTATCGCATACATGCCATTCATAGCGGCGCAATTCTATCCGAAATTTTACACGATGATACCGGCGGGTTTGGCAGTTGGACTCGGCGGTGGACCGCTATGGTGCGCAAAGTGTACATATCTCACAGTTGTTTCCGAAGCTTATGCTACGGTTTCCAATCTCGGGGCAGACGTTCTTGTCACGAGATTTTTCGGTCTGTTCTTCATGTTTTACCAGATGGCGCAAGTTTGGGGAAATCTAATTTCGTCAGCGGGTACGTATTATTTATAATAATTACCCGTGATTTCCATGCGCGACACGTGTGCGACGCGTGTCACGCGTGGATAATATTACTCATAATAACGGTAATAATAAAAAATTATTCCGCTTGGCATATATATTTTTAACGTTGACGTTAATGTGTTTCAACGTGCAAATAACGTTCCGCTAATGCACAGCGGAGCTGAATAAAAACACGAGACCCGGCGCCCGAAGGTCGATTCAACACATTAGTGACGAATGATTAATTACATTTTTAATACAATGAGCTTTTTATATGATATTATTATAGTTATTAGATACACGACAAATTGTATTACGTCAGAAACGCGAGATACGGCTGGTTACTGATGTGATGATGTTTTTTTTCCGGGTACTAAGATATTCATATCTGGGCGTGTAAATCGATTCGTATGAGAAAGAAAGAAAAAAAAAAAAAAAAAAAAAAACGAATAACGGTGTTTAACGAGAGTAAACAATGATGTATGTGATCGCAACGCCTACCTTCGGCACGTGACGAATGGCTTTATGAATTGACGCTCGAGCAAAATTGGTCGGACGGGGACCGCGAATGTTAAGAATAAAAGTGATCGATATAACCCATCGAAAAGTTTCGGCTCGTAGCAAAAATGTTCTATTCAAGAAAGAATATTGGGAAATGCAAAAATATAAAATTTAAGACGATATAAAAGCATTACTGTCGAATCCAAGAGGGGAAACCGTCTTTGTCACATTCGTTATAATAGAAGAGGGACTTTTAGATCATTTTAGTCGATGTATCCTTTTTTTGCCCACATTGTTGGGGACGAATCTCCCATTAAACTCATTTTAATAATCCGCAGTGCTCTCCTATGGAATCGATGTTGTACCCGCAAACATTACCCTGAATAGTTCCATTGTCGCTGAAGTGTGCGGTGCCAATTTCTGCGGCGTTACCGCCGGCGAAGCGGAAAATCCAAATTTGCAACCGCCCGATCCGGAAAGGATTCATCTGATATCCGGCATCTACTTGGCCTGTATGATAGCGGCTTGTCTCATCGTTGCGTTCGGCGTCGATTCTTTGTCGAGGCAAGTTATGCGTTTTTTTTTTTATTTTCATACTTCGTCTATCTACGTTCTCATTTCATCCTATTTCCCGTGAGTGTTGTGCCGATTTCCGGTTAAACAGCGGTGTCTAAACTGAACCCAATTTTCAAACCAATCATCAAACGAATTTGGCGCGCGTTCATCGGACCCTAAAGGGGCGCCTTATAACTATTGCCTGTAAAATGTGAATGAAGCATTCGTTCGCCCGATGAATGCATATTACGATCCGATCGTTTAGCCCGTTGCGTCCAGAATCCTTACGATCCTTGGGGGGGTTGCTTCCTCGTTATGATCGAAGCCCTACGATATTATCCATTACCGAGTCGTTCATTCCATGAATACTCGTATCTCAATATTCCGTTGTCCTCGTCGATAACCCACGCGCCCCTCCCCTGTTCCCTGTCCAATCATCATCCCTAGAATTCTCATTGACGCATTGGTACATCAAAATTTGTGCATTGATATCTCGTACACACGCGATAACGATAGAAGTGTCGTTGGTACGGATCGTAAAAATAAAACTATTACGTACGTATTATGGGAATCTGTTAATAGAATGGTTCGGGTAATAAGCTCGTGGCGCTCTAGACGACCAAAAACCATTCGAAAAATGTTGTTCGCCGCCCCTCGTTGACCGGGAGAACAGGAAATAGAAAGGGACGCGATGGTCTAACAACAGAGATTGAAAAATCCAATTTGTTCGACGCTTTTCCCCGCAGATACGACAGAGGAAGGACTGGATCGGCCACCGGACGAACGGGACTCAAACTTTTGGCGGTAACATTGAAATTATTGAAGGAACGAAGCCAACTGCTCATCTTACCGATCACAATGTTTATTGGCGCAGAACAGGCCTTTCTGTTCGCTGACTACAATGCAGTAAGTACACCGTATACCATATTTTCATCCTCGCCAATGTCTTTCCGCGTTATGTCAACTCGTATTTTTCATGATATTTCATGTTTCCATCGGAAATAAACACTCCATCGGTTGTTTTTCTATTCTCGACGATGGATCGAGTTCCCGATATGCAGCGTATTTCATACACCTGCGAATGTTTTTTTTAGTCGTTCGTATCGTGCGCTTGGGGCATAAGCAACATCGGTTACGTGATGATCTGCTACGGGGTTGCAAACGCCATTGCCGCATTGACGACCGGGTCGGTCGTCAAAGTAACGGGACGAGTGCCCGTTATGTTGTTCGCGTTTCTCCTACACTTGGCGATCATCATAGCTTTGCTCTTTTGGAAACCGACACCGGAACAGGGATTAATATTCTTCCTTATGTCCGGTCTGTGGGGCGTCTGCGATGCTATTTGGCTCGTGCAGGTCAACGGTGAGTTCTTGCAGGAGATTCATCAACTTTATTCATTTAGGATTATTCTGTGTCGCGAAGAATCGGAAAAAAAACCGCGAAATGTGAAATTCCAACAGAATTAATTGGTTCGACTGCCGCCACCGTTTATCCTAATAGACAGCTTTTGCCGGCTGTCTATGTCGCTCCTGCGAAAAACCAATCTAATCAAATTACGAGTCCGTCTCGCGAAGAATCGGGAGTAAACCCACGAAATGTGAAATTCCAACAGAATCAATTGGTTTGACTGCCTCCACCGTTCATCCTAATAGACAGCTTTTGCAGACTGTCGCTGTCGCGGCAACGAAAAACCAATGTAATCAGCAACAACAAAAAAACACATTCAATTTCGTAACGAACGTTGAGCATTTTTCAGAGAGTGCCTCTCAGAGTGATTGTCCGAAAATTGATTGGACTTTTAATTATTTGAAGCACCGTTGGTATATACATCGCGTATCATACGGTACGCCGCTGAAATTCTTCGTGAAATGTCCTATTCGCTAAATTTCAAATGTCCGCCTTACTGATCTTCGGATTTTGGTTAATAACTTTCATCTGCTGTTCCTAAAGTAGAAACAATTGAATCACAGACCCGCGGCAACCGTGCGATGTGTTTTATCGAACTGTGATACGAAGCGTCAGTTGGTAATGTGAAATTCTGTTTTGCTTTGCTGTGATAAAGTTGCAGATGTTTTTATTCACGGTGATAGAACTTTTTTTTATCGACGGATGATAACCCTCAGTGATATCAATCGTCGATGACTCTAAATGTACTTTATTTCCACTTGCAGCTCTGAGCGGATTGCTGTTTCCCGGTATGGAAGAGGCGGCTTATTCGAATTTTCGGCTGTGGGAAGCTACCGGTTCGGTAATAGCGTATGCGTACAGTCCTTACCTCTGCACGTATATCAAACTCTATATTTTGTTGGGTTTGTTGTGTTTCGGTCTTTGTGGTTATTTCGTCATTGAGTATACTGGAAAAATTCGCAAAATCGTTACCGGCGAGAAGTCGGATTTCGAACTTGTGGCGCCTCGTGATATGACCTGCTAATCCGATATTAATTCGTGTAATAAAACGACCTTCCGATGTAAATAAATTATATGTTTCTCTTCCTATCGCTGGAAGACCAAGAAAATTGGTAGCAGATTTACACTTTCGGATTAAAGAAGTTTTAGCGGGATGCGGCGGTGGGAACAGATCTTTGATTGATAATATCTCAAGTATTAGACGGTGAATCGTTTCGAAATTTTAACTCAGTCCTTCAAAAACTATCCTCTTTCTGCAGATTTATTTTTCTGTCGCATAACTTTATCCAGTTTTTTATAAAGACGCTTTGTATACTTGAATGCAGCAATTTTTTTGGTACAGATACTGTTAATTGTCTCAACTTCAACGGTGAATAACTCAGAAACGAAACGAACAATTTATTTGAAATTTTACGCACATTTGGATTTTGTGTCTTTCTTTTTAGAGGATATTCGAAATTTAGATCTGTTTCTTCATATCGTCGATTTGCTGAACCTTTTTTAAAATGTCTCAATCCATAATTTCTTTCAAACTTCGATCGATCACAAGCCGTATCACGAGACTAATACACATTCATCTTCTCGTTTCGTTATTTCGGTGATATTGAAAATGCTGACAATAACATTATTATCGATAAGTTTAATATTAATAAGAAGACGAGACCAATAATTTAGGATTTGTACCACAATATAAGTTTTTATTTTATTCTTGTGGACATCTACTAGATTTTACACAGGTATTCGCTTAACAACTAAATTCATTTTTTTTTTTCATTAAATACGTTGCGTAATATTACATAATTTCTAGGCGCTAACATTCAATCTATCGACTACGTCATTATGCTAATTGTATACTTATGTGCTGAATTTGCCGAGTCGCCGTACACACGGTCCCTGTGGTCTCGAGTTACGAGCATTTCGACACATCGACAAGACGAACGTCTATCGCTCTCGTTTCTTTTTTTTTCTCCTGTAATTCGCATCGTTCTTTTTTTTTTACCTTCTTTAATTCCTGAATAGCTACGCGCGGGCGCGCGAGACGCTTTCATTCCTTTACGAGTTACTCGACCTTTAATATCGATCGATAAATCCTTTTTTTTCTGTTTTTTTTTAAATTTATTTCGTAGCGTCATTAAATTTGCTGATTGTTTATTGTAAATACTAGCTGAACTTGCGCGATGTATTTACATTCCAAATATTCGCAGTAAAGTTAGTCGTTACATTTTTATAAAACGTAGTAGGAACCTTGGTTTCGCCGGGCAATGTTTCAGAAACAGTTTCCTCTCTGTTGTTCGGAAGTTTTTTTTAGATATATTCTATATTGTATATATATATATTTATTTATTTTTATGTATATATAACGATTTGTCAGGCTGTCGTAGCGGATAATTTAGATCGGTTATTTGAAGTAAAAGCTTGCGATTGCCGCCAGTCTGGATAATTTAGCTGGGAACTGCTACGAAACATTGGCCCGTGGATCTATCTTCCTTAGAAATATGACACTCACGAATACAATTCACATTGTTTGTTTTTTTTTTTTTTTTCTTTTATAATAATACTCACGTTGATATTCTCATAATAAACCGCTAGATATATATATAATGTTCACGAAGAAAATACACATGATCTCTACTCACTTTGTTCTGTTTTTTTTTTTTTTTTTTTTTTCATTTTTCGTTCCCTCTTCTCTGTTTCATAACAAAATTTAATAACCGGAATATCTCTGTACAAACATTTTTTTTTTGTTAATTTATTCATTATCAAAAGGACAACATACGCCTCGACGTAATTTGGATCAAAATTTTGAATTTTGAATATCGCCACAATCGTCTCTCTTTATAATACAACTTTTTTCCTCTTTTTTTCTTTTATGAACATATTTTTGCTCCGTTCAATTTCGTTCAAAGCGGTGAGTTCCTAGTATCGCCCATTCGCTTTTTTTTTTTTTTCTCAAATTTATTATCAACCATGTAAATTTTCTTTGCACGAGTCTAGCTATTTAATAGCTATTATATTATATGAAAAGATATCTCAATATTACAATACCTAAGTGTTTTTTTTTTTTTTTTTTAATATTTACATGCTATTTCGCTCCTCTGCGGCAATTATGCCGAGTAGTTTGTTTTTATTCTCAATTTTTGTTTCTTCCTCTCGTGATACATTTCGACATGCAGTTCAAACTTACGGGAGTCGCGAGTATACGGGTATTACGATTTTTTATTTTTTTTTTCTTTAATTTCAAACGGGTAGTTTATTATATAATGCGAGGCTACGCGCGAAATACTAGAGAATACTTGTCAGCCCTCAACGTCAGCACCGTCGAACCGAAAGAGTTATTCTTAACTCTGCTTTGATATCGAAACGATTTTCTTGTGTTTTTTTTTTTCGACGACAGACTCAATTTTTCAAATTGGTCGATCGGACGACCGGAGCTTTGAACGCCAAACGCGATATTTTCAATATGGCAAAATGCGGACCAGCGTTTGGGAAAACTAATCGTTTTTTATTCCGTCATTCCTTCTTTACTTTTCGTTTATTCTCGTCATCTACGTTTCCTTATAAGAGATATTTAGATATACAGTTTCGTGAGCGCAGGGGGGAGGATGAGGGTCTCTACATTCGTTCGTAGCATACTTTCACAGAAGAATTTATTGCAATTTACTTACTATTCAATGTTTTCTTCACTTTTATGCTTAATAATCTGCATAATCTACCGAGTCTTTGAGCTTCCAGAACGTATTCGACCGGACGATCTGGTTAACTCGAGGTGAAAAAAGGAACATATACTTCGCGTATAAATTGTATATTCGAGTTAAGCGCATAGTGTTTCAGAATTTCCACAAAAAAAAAAAAAATAACTTAACCATCGCTTCCTATTATTAAAAATTCGGAATTGGAGAAACTTATCGTTTGTTAAAATTAAATACGGTAAATAGCTTTCGAGTTACGAGTCGATAAAATTTGTCCAATAAGAGACATTGGCTGAACTTTAATAGCTTTCAATTTGTAAGCTCCGTAATTTAGAAAAAATGTTCCAAGGGACAACTTTTCTTGACGTTGAACATCGATTAAGATTACCCTTTTTTTTTTAAAGAAATTTTGAATCCACTGCATATAACTGTAATTTACAAATTATATACATGATACGTACTTTTTTTTCCACTCGAAACAGGACGTAACATTAGTTTTCGTTTCGGTTATACCGTTTTTTTTTTTTTTTTAATATTTCATTCAATTCTCATCACCCCGCAACGACTTATCACTCGTTCAATACTTCCGCATGTCGATCGATCGAGAATCAACATTTTTTTTTTTTTTAATAAATAATAATCGTCCGTCACCTCTCGATTTCCTTCAACTTCTTCATCTTTTCATGTTTATTTTTTTTATTTTTTTTTTTCTATCATAAATGTATGTAGACATACGAATCACGAGTAGTAGTATAGATTAAAATTATTTACAGATAATAAACACGCGTATACGTTTTTTTTTTTTTTTTTTTTTTTTTTTTTTCGATCACAATGTGCGTGGTGAGCGTCGTACGTAAATCTCATGATATTCGTCGTTTTAATTTGCGGACGGCCTTGAATAGCGCGCGAGAAGATTTATCGGAGGTTTTTCTATTGGCGGGAGAAGAAAAAAAAAGAACTTAAACGATAATCAGGATCGTGCAATCATATGCAAAGTTCAAGACGACTCATTACACTTTTATTTTGTCTGTACTAACAGATGGCTTCGCGAATCAACGCCCGTATGTAAACCGCGGGCTCGTCAGTCGTTACGGTTCGATAAACATCGATTCGTCATTCGAGTCCTCAACCGCCTCCGTGCGTTGCGTCGCTCCGCGTTACCGCGCGAAACAGACTTTGGTTCACTGCTCGATCATTGTCGGGACGTTATTACGATAAACCCCGACACGCGCGAAGTACCCGCGAATCCGGTTCGCCGACGCAATGGGTGAAGAGAAAAAAAAAAAAATCAATTTCCCTCATCGTACGAACACCGAGTACACGGAGGACACGGGGTTCGAAGATTTTCCTGAGCCTTTATGCGTCCGGATCTGGAGCGACGTTCGAAGCTCTCTTTCTAGTATACCATTTAATATCTTCATCGATTATTCTCGGTACAGTTTATCCGTTTATACCGTCGTTCCTTTGACTCCTGTTATCATTTTAACTGTGTTTTTCAGCGCTTGTCTCTTGTTGCAGAACCAAATTCTTATTACTTCGCGTTCGTAGCCCAATTGTTGCGCCAGTATCGTGATCTCGTTACCTGCAAGCAAACGTAAAAAAAAAAAAAAAAAAAAAAAAAAAAATTAGTTTCGATGTTAATCACATTAATGTTTACACTGAAAAAATGCTATTCGGATAGTGCAGACACAGCCGACGGATCGCGAAATATTAATTCGAAACTTTGATGTCTCACAAATTAAAAAAAAAAAAAAAATGTTGGATTTCTTACCGGAGGGATGAGTATTCGTATCGAAGTGTGCATTCAACAGTTCCAAGGCTTGGGGCGTAAACGACGTCCGTCGTTTTCGTTTCTTACTCGGCTCGACCCCAATAAATTCCGTCAGATGATTTGCGCCGCTCTTGTACCTGCAATCATGGACACTACTCTGACTCAAATTCTGGCGACTGCTCGTCTCACGTTCGATAACTCTTCACGTGTCGAAAGATCGTTGTGTTCAAAATTACATAAATTACGAAAAAAAAAAAAAAAAATTCCCAAAAGTTTACACGAGGACAGGACATTTTTCGTGTCATTGAAAAAAAAATGCCATCAAGCCTTTCCACGCAGACGTCCCCGAGAGTTCGGAGTCAGTGTGCCCGTTCGCGGGGATGTTTGGCCCGTCGTAAATTTATGTTTTTAATTTAGCCCCGAGGAATGACCAACTGTCGGGGTAAACTGCCGGGTGTGGCGAACGAACAAACGAAAAAAAAAAAAAAAAAGAAAGAGTTTAGCGCGAATTAGCATCGGTCGAGGATATTTCGTTGAACGCGCGAAAAACAATATGCTAATGCGAGCAAAAGTCGCCGGTGTGCGGGAGGGGGGCTGAGGAGAACGTACCGATGGACCGGAAGGGATGGCCTCGGAAGAACGAGATAGGATGTAGTCCTCGAAAAGAACAAGGTGCCGTAGTGAAAAAAAAAAAGAAAGGAAAGAAGAAGAGGAAGAAGAAAAGAAGGGAAGACGCGAGTCGAGTGCGAGAGATAGAAAATACAGAGAACACGTCGACGAGGTCGGGCGTTGGTGGTAGTGGCGGTGGCGAAGGTGGCAGCGGAGCCAGTGGAAGGAGGAGAATGCAGCAGCGATGGGGGGGTACATCAGAAACCTGATTTTAATTAGTCCACAGTTTAATTACTCGGCAGATAAATTGTGCACGTGCACCGCATAAACCAGCCGCTTTCATTTTTCCGCGTTGGACCGCGGGGGCTGTATACGAAACTCCGGGACGTTTATACATCGCGATTCGCGAGAGCAGCCCCCCCAACACAGAGAGAGAAAGAGAGAGAGAGAGCCGCACGGTCGTACTTAGCTTTTACGCTTCGAGAATGCGAGACGAATAATTGTTGCAGTTCTGAAAAATTGCATCTTCGCGGATGGCTCGAGGCTGGCAAATCGTCGCGGGTTACGCGCGACTGGAGCCGCGATAATTTCTATATCCCTCGGGTCACAACCGCGCTGCCCCACCGTTATCGGTCTATACACGGAATGATAATCGAACATACACACTGTTACTATTCTATTCGAACTTAATCTCATTCCGACATTGTCCCGGCGGCGAGAATTCACTAGTTAGCTCGGCTGATGGTGTTGCCGCAGGTTCC
Organism: Cryptus armator; assembly: GCA_963971235.1. NCBI lineage: Eukaryota > Metazoa > Arthropoda > Insecta > Hymenoptera > Ichneumonidae > Cryptus > Cryptus armator. Next base: position 11,314,269 of record OZ020236.1, read on the forward strand.
ATCCGGCTCTGCGCTATCTATCCTCTCCGCGCCGTCATACTACGAATCTGTATATCTCGGCAATATCAATCAATAAACAAGAACTTCATTCACTATTCAAAGATATCCGGGAGGATATCTCTCGCTCGGTATAGAGTGCAGTTGAATATATTTACATGTAGTAACAGTTGCAGAGAGAGAACTACAATATAACTGTATTTCTGATCTCGATGCGTCGTTCAAATAGAATACGATCGCGCGATCGTGAGTCTCTAAGTGCATTTACCACGCGAACGACACTTTTGGATTCCGTTAGGTTCGCACGACTCGATACAATCGAATCGATTAACGATTAGACACCCGCGCCGTAAATCAATCGTGGAAAATGTGTGTCTTTTTTTTTTTTTTTCTTTCTTTTCTTGACGTTCGAAGAAAACGAAGGAAAAAAATTTCTAAGGCACGTCGGAGGCACGTTGGACCACTTTCGCGCAACGATCGCGCCGCGATATATCCTACAAAAGATACCGGATTCTCCGCGTAACATTTAACCGCCAATACCGCGATCGACTCACGCCGTACGTATCGTCGATGCGCAACTATTTTCCGCGCGCTAATTAACATTCCCCCGTATTTATTAGATGCGATTCCGCAATTAATCAGGTGGATTCAATTAGCGAATTACCAATTAGCACGCACGCGCGAGCTTTCGCACGCTCGGTTGTTCGACGCTGGGGACATTGCCCGAGATCCTGTTGGATGATTACGGATTAATCGCGCACACGAAATACGATAAGGCTGTGTACTGTTCGGTCGCGATGACGTTAACCTCCCCTTCCCGTCCCCCCCGCCGCCCCCAGCGGCCCGCCGATCGACTCCGGTCCGTACCGTGTCGACAGTTCGACCAATGAAATTATCGCGCGTTGTATGCACGCGCATGCAACAGTATATGCATGACTCGATGACGCCTCACCGCTGTTGACCTATCGACACGTGAACGGCTTTTCCGGAGTTTACGAGATTTATTTTGTACAGTCGGGAACTCTCCCCCTCCCCCCCCCCCCCGTTCCTCGCTTATTCTCAAAGCATCTGCCATCTCATCGAGTAAACGCACTATCGGCGATAGTATCGAAAATATTTCGAATTAAAAAAAAATTTCGATTACGTGGAATGAAAAAAAAAAAAAAAAAAAAACAAAATCGGTAAATTCAAATTAAAAAAATGTCTCATGCAAATTGGACGTAATTATCGCGAAAAATCTCTTCGATTGATTATCTTCGGGAATACATTTGTTTCATTAATTGTCAATACGATTCAAAGCATCAAGTTGACCAGTGATAAGAGTTTCTTCGGTGATAACGTAAAACGAAAATTAACCATAATATACCACTAATATCCGTTAACTTTCGACAATATTTGAGAAATTGATTAAATAAAAATAATAAAAACTCACCTCTCTTCAGCCTCTTTCATCCACCTCGCGAGTACCGGTTTGATTTTTTGTGCGCTCTTCGGTGTGATATCCAGTTTCTCGAACCTAAAGTCAACAGTCATTCGTTATTAACAACGCGAGCGAATTATTTTCATGGTCATCTTTCGCAAGACCTTTTTTTTTTGTCCCATAATCGAATCAAAGGTTTGACTCATCGTAACGATATTACGAAAAAAAAAAAAAAAAAAAAAAAAACTGAATAAAGGAGCACTAAGAGTCATGCATCGAATCGGTAACAGGACATTGACAATGCGTACATGCGTATAGGTTTGGTGATACCGCGTATGATGTTGCCAACGCTGGTGTCGTCGTATATATTAAAAGTAACAATCGCGAGACACTAATTTCCTCACATTTTGAATTCCATTATTTTGTATTTGCGATAGAAAAAGAAAACAAAACATTGACAGAGAATGATAGAAGACAATGTTTTAAACGCGCGTTTTAGACGCTGAACGCTATACAAGGACTCGTATTTTCGCGTGTTGGCGACACCATGCCGAAGCTTGCCAATGCCCTGGCTCGATGAACAATATATATAATATATAAATATATATAGAGAGAGAAAGATAGAGAGTAATAGAGATATTAAAAGAGAATTATTAATTTCAAGAGTGCTCCTTGTCATTCGTCACGCGAACGAGATTAGGAAAAAACCATTCGAATCGTACTGCAGCTATACCCAAAATCGTATCTAACGAAAAGGATCAAACGGAACGGAATGGTGATACGGAGAGGATTCATTTATGTTTAATGTACATCGAAGCAAGATGGAGAATAAGAATGAGTTACAGAATGAGAGTTTTCTCTACCGATTTCTTAAATATTCGTAATAACATCGATTGGCCGATCGAAGCGCTAAAAAATTTCTTCCGTTAACAACGTCTCGTTCGCGCGATGCCCATTCCATTCTCACGACTATAATCGTTCATTGTTGTAATCGTGTTTTACCTCCGAATCGCGATAACGATTTCATTTTTTTTTTTAACAATCGAACGTCGACAACGACGTGTACGAATACATTTGGCTACATTTTCTATTTTATATACAACTTTCTTTTTTTTTTTTTGGGTATAACTGCAGGGAGATGGAGTTAAATAATTTTTTTTTTTTTTTTTTCATTTAAAAAATTTCACTTTTTAGATAAATTAAGTAGCATGAGGGTTGAACGTACATAGCTTGCTGCTGAGAGGCAATCTGCGAGGCAGCTACAGTGTACATCTGGGAAGCCAGGGCACTGGGGAACAATCACCAATGCTTAAGTTAGTCGAAACATAAGAATCCGACGCGTCGCTATATATCGTACTGTGATCGCAATTCACCGCGGCAAATTTTAGCCAATACGGTAAATAAATGATTTCGCGATCGAAACGGCCCAAGCGCTGTGTAAAATTCATTCGCTTCCCTGGAATGGCATTATGATTGGTGCTCCAAATAACACCGCGGTGAATGCAATCGCGATAGAAATTATTTGTTTTCCGAATCATTTTCGAAATAAACCGAATCATGTATTGACACCGTTATTCGCTCTCCATTGGGAGTTTCGAAAATCATTGTTTATCTTTAGACAGCTTTTTATCTTCAATTCGAAATTATCTCCGAATGCTGTTCTCCGTAAACATCGAATTTCGACGTTTTGCAAGGACAATTGTAATTTTTAATCCAATAATTTATATTCATAAAAAATCAACAGTAACGTATGTATGTATACTTTTTTTCTTTAAATCGAAAATTACGAAGTATGTGCTTCAAATTTATCGTTGATAATCGTGAATTCCTATTCGGTGTGAAGAATATATAGTAACTTAAGAAAATTCAATAATTTCAATAATTTTTTTTTATTTCGACGATCATGTTGATTACGATTTTTTTATTAATTTTTTTTTTTTTACACGATTTTCGAACGCGGCAATGAATTTTTGTTTCTTTTCTTTTGCTTTTTTTTTTTTATTAGGACTAATATTCTCATGCGATTTCCAGTGATCTTGAATTTCTTTCGATTGATGACGAATCCCTAAACGTTCCATCATTGCATTATTGTAGTTCGATCGGTACCGTCTCTTTATTCGTATATATTTGTGAATGTTTGGCTCACCTGCATATTGCGCTTTGACTATAGGCGGGTCCTTCGGTGACACTGAGCGCCTGGCCAACCTGTGTTTGCGTCAAACCCAAAGACAATCGACGCTGTTTAAACGCTTTCGCGAACTCTTTGATCTCGTCGAGGTTTATTCCATCAACAACGTTGTTCGTGGCTTCGTTGATGGTCGGTTGGTCTGCAAACAAAGTCTCATAAGTCGTCCGATTACATCCTTTGATCAATATTCAAAAGTGAATTGTAATGCAAAAAAGATCGCGACAAGAATTTCATAGATTTTCATCGAAAATTCGTTCGCGATGTAATGCTTCATATGGACGAATAAATATTGTGCCATAAAACGTAATCACGCGTTTCGTAATACCGATCGATACGGTAGACTGAAATTTTGTCAGCAATCCATCGATTAACGGGAACGCGAGTGACGCAGATCTACCAAATTCGGAAACTCTAATGGGCTACAAAAAAATTATACAAAATTGCAACAAAACAATCGACGATTCATAAGAAATTTCAACAGCGAAGAAAAAAAAATATATATGTATCTCGTGTACTGTAATAAAAAATTAAATAACGAATGTGTATCGTACACGCGTAGGATTGCCGCTATCGACGAGAAATGCGCGTCGACTCGATTGTATTAAATAAGAAAAACGTCGACGCAACGGTCTACCGAGCAACGGGGCCTATCGAACGTCGTTACGCTCCCCCCGGGGTGATGGACGATTATTCCATTGAATCGGAATGACGGAATAAGCTATACCGCGCGCACGGTGATTGTGAATTATCGGACGAGTTCGCGAGAGCAAAACCTCCTCGGAGTCGTACTGTTTTCCCCGATTCGCGACAGTGGATAATCATCGTGATGGCTTTACGACTGCCGCTTCCGTGAAAACAGCCAACGCGAAGTTTCCTGCTCACTTGTCGATGATAATAATAATAATAATAATAATAATAATAATGATAATAATATAAAAATAATAAAAATAATTGATATACACGAAGCGGCATCTACCGTGGTATACCTTGGGGCGATGACGCGCTTCTAGCAGCTGTTGCATGTATAATGATTATTTCACCACTGTCCCGATCATTCGACGTCTTTATAATGGATTTCACTGAACCCGGAAGATCGGTAATATTTTTTTTTACCCGATCCCAAGAAACGCGCGGGTAATACCCGTCGGATGGTAATTAACCGAAATATGTACAATCGAGCGACTCGAGGTTTCCGTCGATATCCTCGTTTTCCTCTTATTATCTCATCGACTTCAAAGTCCCCGTGCATTGAGAAAGTCTTTTCAGTTTAACAGAATAATTGCGTAATGGGGAAAATATACGGTAAAACTTACTCGGCGAATCGCTGAGCAAATCCTCCTCGTCATCCTTCGGACTGTGCAAACTGTTGGGCGATGTTTTCACCCCTCCCATACCGCCTGATCCATGGGTTGTGGTGATAGTAATTTCCCCATTGCTTGCAGCCAGTCGGTTCAACGCAGACGCTGCCGATACGACCGGCCCGTTCATCGGTGACGACTGTTCCGGTCGGTCTCTGTGATGCTTCTCCGACGACTGTGAATACAAATAATACGATTCCGTTTACCGGCGAGTCGATTAAATCCTTCCGAACAAATCGATATTCTTTTTCCGTCAATTATACACTCCGCTACAGCCGAAGCGATACACAAGGAGAAGAGAGCGCTTGCAGCGGCAACTTGAGGACATTATTAGGACGTTTCTGAATCTAGTTAGCGAGAAGGATCGGACCGGAGAATTACGCGAACAACTTTATTTAACGAGATTATTCGTGCGATCGAGAATTATCAGCGTCGTCGCTATTAGGGATGCGTCCAAAGGTAATTGGCGCACCGTTGTTGCCTGACATTATATCTCCCGGGATAATGAATTACCCAAGTGAAACGACCGCGGATCGAGCGTATTATAGTTCAATCACAATCCAAAGAAAGTTTAACTGTTTACTGTAACAAGTGTAGACGATTGTTTGTTCGATACTCACGGCGTAGTGATTCATGTGGGAGGTATGCCGATGACTGTGTTGATGCATCGAGGTGGTGAGAAGCGGCTGTTGCGACGCCTGAGCTGCCTGAACAGCCTGCGCCGCCTGAACTTGAGCCGCTTGTGCGACCTGAAGAAGTTGCTGTGGCTGCATCGCGTTTAGAAGCTGCTGACTCGCCGAACTGTTGCCGAGAAGATGCGGCAGAGCTGCAGGATTCAGACCCAATCCTGATGCGAGATTGGGACTTGTGGGAACTACGATAAGATAACACATTTTTGTTAAATCGAACGAATCAGTAAAGATTTCCGAAGGTTCTTTTTCAGCGCATTTTCGCGGTCAGAATTTCAAAACTATCGACGAAGTTATCATTTTCGGTAACAAATAGTTTTTTTTTTTATAGAAAAAATTGAGGAATATAAGAAATATATGCAAAAGCGAAGATGCCATATCTTGAATTAATTACCATTGCTGGATGGAGTGTTCATCATATTTTGCGGCTGAGCGATAGATTGAAGATTCGCGAGGGTCGTCGTTACCACTTGACCATTGCTCAGTGCCAAGTTGACCATTTGATTGTTCGTCACATGGCTCACCGGAATCGTTAGAATAGTTTGCGTCGCGATACCTTAAATAAAAATATATGTTTTCACTCTTGTCGTCGAATAAACAATGTATACGGGCGTTAAGTATTCTAGAAGCTGAAATTGCCGAGGCTACGATGATGAGACTTCTATCGAGTACCCGGTACTGCGATACGTTTACTACTGCTATATACGTATTACGTCCACTTTTCGTTGATCCGGGGTATACGTAGCGAAGTTATCAGAGTCTCATAGAGGGATTATTAAGCAACCCATAGGGCAGGTTACGTCGGAGGCCAGCGTAGTTGGCAAACTATTATCGCCGTCTTCATAGTATGTACAGGATAGTGGATAGCTTGGTCCTGTTCCCAACTAGGCTTGGCCCAGCCTGGCCGCGAAGGACTGAGCTGCCTAATCATACTTAGAATAGTTTCGGGATTACCTCCAGCTACCCCCCTAATCTGATTATCTCCTACACGCGCTTAATATGATTACTGATCTTGAGTACCTGTGTATGTACCTAATAGCTTGGCTAAGCAAATCTCGTATTATGAACAGCCATAAAAGTTTCACGTACCGTGGTAAACTCTATCGTAAACCGATTACACTGCTTAGATTTAGGGATACGTAAATGAATTGATGACGAAACGGACGCACATCAAAACTCTCGATAAGATTCGCTTCTCGGGCAAAGTACGACTTAACGATGATGGTAACTCCACAAGTCACGGTGGATTATAACTGAAAAGCATTAAATTGCTTGACTGATCGTCAGAAACATCAGAGTTAGAAGGCGTCGAGATCAGGCAAATTTTGAAGATGCTTCTGGTTACTCGACAATGATGCACCAAAGACAATGATCCTTTTTATCCTTGGAATTTTCATCTTAATTCCATTGCAGCACTGAAGACGAACGTGACTCGCATCTAATGTGTTATTATTTCATACGGATATGGGATACGCAATACCAATCGCTCCGCGAGTCGATTCCTTGCGAGTTCACGCATTGGGGGGGTAACTTTAATTCACTTAGGTTAAGCAATTCTGAAGTTCGATGTTACTATATAACACGACTAACTTGGCGACCGGAGTAAAAACTAAGTTAGCGCATCGGATACATATATATATATATATACAATATATATCTGTGTTCTACCAATCGATATAATAACCCGTCGAATCCTTGCGGGGGTTTGCGGTCGTGGGTTCTGAAGAGGACGTGGACGATGGCGAACGACGATGTCTGATGTGAGTAGTAGAGAATTGTAGAGGGGTTAGTCGGCCGGCGGCAGACGGACGAACGGAACGAACGGACCAACGGACAGACCTACGACGACGTCGACGAAGAGGTATAGGCCAGTAGGAGTTGGGGCCGACCACCGGGAAAGGCACAGAGACCTGGGGTTCTCGTGGCGAAAGGGGATGGTAGTGAGACGTTAATTATACATTGAAATTAGTTGCAGAGTTTGCTCACTCTCTCTCCCTGCTCGCTCTTGGCCCTGCCGGCAGTCTAGAACCACTAAGTATGGACGGCGACCAGGGGTCTCTGGTCTGAACCGGCCAGAGATAGCCGCTGCCACCATCCCCGATATTATATATCGACGTAAACTCGATTGAGTAATATTATGCAGCTGTGCAAGTGTGATTAAGGCGTCTCGCCACGGTTATTCGCGTAGTTTCCACGTTCGAGATTCATAAATGTGCGATCGGATGATGCGTAATAAATACGAAAGTCGCCATTCGATTATTTTGGTAACAATTTTTTTGGTTGGGTCGTTGAAATTGGGGCAAAAACATACCTTGTGACGTTGGAATTAAGAGTTGCGCACCCTGAATACCCTGGACTAGTTGACCCGATGTCAGGATGAACTGAGGCATCGCCACCGGTTGAGGCTGCGAAAGTAATTGGGGTAACGTCGCCATAGGGGCCGAACTTGGCGGTAGAAGGTGCGGCACCGTTGTCGTGCTCGATGCAGTCGGTATCGTTCCAGCTGTTAATTAAACATCATTGGTTATCCCTCCCGAAATCGATCGTTCGATTGTGACAATGTAACAATTCGGACATTACGAAAAAACCCACCCGACGAACTGACTGTGAGATTCAACGGGGTGTTGATCAATTGACTGTTCGACAGACCTGCCGACATACTCTGAAGACCCGCCGCCAATGAAGCTACCTGCGGCAGATTCTGAAGATTCGCGAAATTCTGAAGACTCTGCAGTGTCACCATACCTGCCACTGAAATTTCGAATTAACACGCGATTTTTTAAGGATTTTCATTTATAAGGACAACGGTAACATTGCGAAATGTTTAATAATGAGACGCCATTTTTTTTTAGTTAATTTTTCAACCTATCGAATTATGATTTGAAATATGGAATCTTTTTAGAATTCAAAATATGTATTTTGCATTGCCGGTATTTGTTTGAGAAATGTGAACATATAGTTTTCATAAATATATAAATGTTTTTTTATGCTTACTGGTCCCATTGAGATGCGCTTGCGCCTCAGCCACCCGTTTCGCCTGCGACATATTCTCCGGCGAGACGCTTCTCCTACGCTTTCGCGAGTTCTTCATGCCCTCCAGTAACATCCGGTGTTCGTGCATCACACCGGACGCCGGTTCTGGACTTCCCGCGCTACTCCTGTCGCTATCCTGGAAAGCACAGAAGTAAAATATAACTCGGTTAATTTCGTATTATACGGCAAGAAGCAACCGGTACGATAATTATTTTCACGTTTATAAACGCATCGTAATTGCTTGTCTCGATAACGCTTCGGGAAACTGAGGCAAAGAAGAGGGGCAACTCGCGGAGGAGACAACGCGGGATTATAATAAATCGATAAAGTATGTGGATGTAGTATATAGCGTATGTACCTAATATAGCACGTCCTGCTGAGACGCTTTACCCAAGCATCGGTTGAAACTATACGGGTGGCAATGTTACCGGTACCAGTGCTACTTTGCATAATGGAATGGAAATATGCCGCGAGACGTGTATCGCCATAGTTAGATACAGATTAAGCGTTTTAGACCTTCCCGTTAGGTGCAACCCGACAATTCGGTTAAAGAATTCTCCTACGTGCGCACTCACCACTGCCTAAATTAGACTAAAGAGATATGCATATCGGTGAGCAACCATAGATTTTCATCGATAAACGTAAAAATATGTTTTTACGATATTTTTCCCTAATGTTTCCCGTACGTTTTTATTTTTATTTTTTATTTTTTTTACCACCTCGTAGACCTGTCAACTATGCGCGGGCAGTATATTCTTATCAGCAAAGTTTTGCAGTTCGCACTCCACCGAGTGTTTCGTTAATCGTGGACTTGATTCGGCGAGGAAAAAAAAAAAATATACACTATTCGCCGTCGATAAAGCCCGATCAATGGCTAACGAACGAAAGCCGCCTTCCATAAGAGAGAACGTGGGGGACAGCGACGGCGGCAACAGTACAAATTCTTTTTTTTTTTTTTTCGTTTTTTTTTTTCGTTCTTTATTTTTTTTCGATCCAGCGTAAATTCGTAAACGACGCGCAGCGGCGGCGATATGGGTACTGCATATTAAATGGACGAGGCAAGGGGGATTAACCCCGCGAAACGTACGGGCGCTCGAGTTTTACTTGTAAAAGTGTGGGTGACGTAGTAAGCCGCAGAAATGTATGTTTACGAGGGATGCGAAAGGGGGTGGGAACGTGACTAACCTGATCGGACCGATTGGCATAGGCAGAAAAAAAAGCGTGTACGGCCGTTTTCATAAAAATAAATGCTAGCCGGGGCTTCCGCTTCTCGCGAATTCGTAAAATTTCACCGGCGCAACGGCCACGACGAATACCGAATTGAGAGACGCACAGAGCTTATTGGTTTTTTGTATTCATTCCCGAAGGAAAAAAAAAAAAAACTCCTAAAATTGTGTTTTCTCCATCGATGTTTTTCTGGTCGGATCAAAGTCGATGAGATTTTTATCGCGGTAAAACTGGACCGCGAAAAATACCAACGAAATGGCCTCCATTGCGTCGACCACATTATTTTGCCTTAACTTATGCTACAAACCCCGAACTGCTTATGACAAATTTAGCATTTGCCACAAATTTTAAACATAAATAATGCGGCACGTGGAATCATCGTAACATTTTTTTAAATTTATGGATCCTTATGCAATAAGATCGCGGCGTCATTATTCCGATTTGCGCATCAAACCAATAATTTCCTACGGATCTTTTCTAATGAAAAATAAATTCATGTAATTCAATGATATTTATAAATCAGAGTCGGAAAAAGTACATCGACCAATAAGCCATCGGGGCTAAGCAGGTCAATGAAGAAAGGATTGCTACCTGCTGAACGTTCGGTGAATCAACAAAATTCTCGGTGGGCGTTCGTCCTGTAACGAAGCACGTTGGGCGTAGTAAAAGTAACCGGCTATTTACTCGATCGTCTGAGTAAACCGGGCTTGCATAATCGTAGCAATTCCAATTTCGGATATTGCGAGAGTGAGGCAAGGGGAGTACAATCGCGGGGACGAAATATAGAACGGATTGCACGCATACGCTGGTCGAGCGAACACACGATAAAGCTTCGACAGTACCGAGAAAAGTGCAGCTTGCGCCGCTTCTATTATTATATTGTAAATTCACTCTGAAATCGTCGATCGTTCTCGGTGGTAAAAAATGGTTCACCCAACGGCGGAGCACGGGTCATCTCGCTAATGCGAAAAACGAAGCGAACGGCCGATGGCGTTAAAAAAAAAAAAAAAAAAAAAAAAAATGTTGCGACAGGGAGTATAGGATGGAGGAGGCGGGGGTTTCGAGAGTGAATGCATGGCGAAGGGTGGACCCGGGGGTGACTGCAGAGTCGTTGGAAATGTAACAATAAACATTACTTATCGGCGCCCGGCCTCTAACAATGCGGACGTATATATACGTTCCGTGGGTTATCCGAGAGGGCGGAGGGAGGCTTTCGAGTCTCATGTGTGTGCGTCAGTGTTTGTTTGCTCGCGTACTGGGTTAGCGCAAAAACGCAAGTTTTTTGCAATAAAGTAATTTAACCGTTTGAGTTATGGGTAATTCCTATGGCGATGTGCGCCCGCGCGTGTTCCCGCTCCGCCCATTGATTAGTATTAATGACTTAGCTGCACTCATTTTGCCCGAATAAAAGTAATTGGATTTGGCTTCGAACTCCCGTAGCGCGGGGGCTCGATGTGTGTTGTTTTTCGCATGCGTCCGAACGAAAAAAAAAAAAAAAAAAACGAGACGGAGAGAACGAGAATCCACGATCGCGGCACAGACAAAAGCATGTGAGCGTTTGGCGTGTGTAAAAAATCCATTAATATCCGTTTGTGCTTAATAAACGATAGCCTCGGAGTTTGTGCGGCACGGACTTTGGACTAATGGCTGTATTCCCTGAATCGGTAATACGGATTTTTATAGGATTCAACGGTATAGCGCCTCGATGTGGCCCACCGAGAAATTTAATGCACGAAGAAATTCACGGGGTACGAAGTAGCGAGGTGGTTAGACAGCCGAGATCGCGATACTCCATGAAAGATATAGGATTTACGTTATACTATAGTTTAGGCACTGATTCCAATGCACGGAGCTTCTATTCAAGTACATTCTACCGTTCTAAGCTCATATTCATGCCGGTTTAAGTGGGAATTGTATACTCGCCGCGTTCTCAACAATGAACCTTCCAATAATTTCATATACCGCAGTATAGTTTCCACTCGGTAGCGAAGACTTTTCATTGACGCAATATTATAGTCCGCAATTTCATTAATACTCGTATTTTATCTTTTAACGTGAGAAATGTCAATATCTCTTGTGTCACATCGACATTTTTCCGAAAATCTTTTCCATCGTAGTCACGACTAAAATATTTCATAAATAGCTCCCATCAGCCATTAATCAAGAAATGAAAATGCGAGATACTTTACACACTGTTTTTACATTCACGAATACGATATCCGATTTCAAATATCAAAGTGAGAATCGATTAAACAATAATTTCGGAAATTCATTGCAGAAGATTCCACAAGGTTTTTGTTCAAATGTTGAATCATCGAAGGTGTTCCACATTTAATGTATATTCCGAGAGAGAAATATCTCGAGATCGCAGGGGGGGGGGGGAGGTTCATACTCGGGCGAGGATTACGATGAATATCTACGCGTAACGGGGTCGTTTTCCCGCGCGTTCGCTGGTACGGAATATAGGGAGAAGGAATATGATATGTCGGGGTGAAGTGCGAGAAGGGGGATCTCGCAATTATCACGTGGTCATAGCAAACCGGTGTTATCGGGAGTGGAGAATTGACCGACCCTGCGCGGTTTCTGCGCTGGCCGCCGACGCTGAAGTCGACGCCAACGCGAACGCCGCCGCTTTGTCTGTAAGTGTAATTAGTCCGCAGGAAAGCGCGGAGGGAGGTTTTGGCTCGTCGAGGGGTTGAAGCAGAGTCGGCTCATCCAGCGAGCCAGCAGCAGCGGCGGCAGCGGCAGAACCTCCACTTTCCCCGTGTATCTGCTCACTCGCTGGCTTCTTCCCTCACCGGTTTGCAAGCTCCCTTATTCTCTCTCTCTGTGTCTCTCGCACCTCAACCCTATCGTCCCGCCTTATTTATATGCAAATGAGCTTCATTTCGCGATATTAATGTTCCACCCGAGTCTCTCGGTTGACTCTCTCGCTTCTGCGACGAGAGAAGAGAAAGAGGGGGTGGCGGGTACACAAGGATACGTGGAAAAGGGTTCGTCCTACTCATTTCGCAACCCCAGTTCATATGCTTTACGCTCTTCTTTTTATTATTCCCTTCGACCCTTCAGCTACATCTCTCGTATATCTCGTATATATCTCTACATATATATACAATGAATAAAACGCTTCGTAGCTCATTTCACCAACTGCTTAACATACAGACGAAACATTACTCTAATACTCCGAACTTTAGTTTGCTGTCGGAAAGCAAACTTCGGTAACCGATGATGAAATAAGGCCGGAATAAGAAACGCATCCGACTTCTGCCTATTCCGACGCAACGAGCGCGAATAAGTACTTCGATGAAGTTCGGAGTCTTCTGGGGAATGAAGCGCGATACATTAACGGCAGGGGGGCAACGAATTTCCAACTACTCACAGTCATAAACAGCTGCAGTCGGTATACGTTAGCTTGAGAGGTTTCGTATGTATATCAAAAGGGGTAGAGGGGGCACAGAAGTATAACTAATTAACGAGCCGCCTTGCCTTGCTACTCTCCCTCCCCCTGCGCACCCAAGGCCCCCGTGGACAAGCTAAGAATAGATCGAAAATTCTGCACGCCGCGGTTCTGTAAACTATATACATAATGTATAACCCGTACTTGCAGCACACAAGCCACACTACGGAATAAGCATATACTACTTACGATGTATACATGCATAGCGTATATTTACTAACGTTAGCGTTTATTTTGTATATGTAGCTATGCCGCGTATACGTGCTATAGATAATGACCGATTTATCGTAACGACTAGAGCGTGGCAGCGGGTAGACAGACCCCCATCAAGCTCCAGAACACAGGGGTAAATTAACAACAGACAAGCCACTTGAAACATTACCGAGCTTTCCTCTGTGCGCTACCGCGAACGGCCCTATAGGAGGCACCCAAGACGCGCGGCGGTGTTACTGCTCTCGATGCTAGACTCGTTGTTACCTTACTCAACATAAATTAGGACCGATAGAAAGGGTAGATTGTGCAGAATGTTAGCTATATAGCTGCCTCTACCGATGAGGCCGCGATACATTTATTTGCGATCTTCGAGCACTCAAATTTTCGTATGATGGATCGTGTATTAAAAAAAATAAATAAATAAAAAAAAAGTGGTTTTTTGTTCACCGATGAATACGATTTTCTACTGTTTTCGATCGATAATCAGTAACACGAAGATAGTCGATAAAGTAGAACGCGAATGATCCATTCAACGATTTCTTACGTAAGTAAATTATCGTCACAATTGACATCGTAATTATATTTTAAAACGTGTGTCAAGTATTTTTTATGTTTTTGTAGTTTCAATAGAATCGTTTTGTCGTCACGTTCGATAAAAATAATAACTCGATTTTTTTTTATTCGGTTACACAACATCGAGAAAATGAATATAACTCGGAAACGTGGAACGCCAAACCCTTCCGAGAAAGAACTTCATTACGGATCCAAGTAATACGATTCGAAATACGATGGTAAAACGTCTGTTTCGCGGAATCTGCATTTAATGGACATTAAAATGAATGACCATCTCCCGCCTCATTGTGAATGCGAAGCGGCGATGTCGGTGCTCGTTGGAGGGTTGTATAGTCAGTGTGCGAGAAAATTGTCCGCAATACTATAATGAAGTCCCTGGTGAGATCTTACTTGTAAATATATTTTTTTTTCTCATTAAATTAACGATATCATTCATTCGCAAGCGTGTTATTTTATATATTTTTATTTATTTACTTTTTAACGAGCAAACGAAAGAAATGAATTAATGATCGATCCAAGGCGAAAGTAAACACTATAAATTCGTGTACAATCGTCGACGATAAGTATCACGAAAATTATTATTTCATTTTACCGTGGTATACACACGCCGAGTCCCTCGTAATCGATCGACCAGCGAGTTATCACCGTTTGCCCTATGCACCATATTTCCCATTAATCAATGAATAATGACAATGCCCGCTTGTGTAATCATCGTTACTTTACGGTCTATTTATTTTCTTCACAGTCCGTATTCCACACATCGCGCGTACAGACACGCACACGAGCGTATAAAAGTTCGGCGTGTCATGTGCTGTAAGTTTGTTGGTATATCCACAACGCGAGTAAAGTGCCACGCGTTGGTGCGGCTTTCAATTGAACAAATTGACCGATTCACATAAAACAAACCGCGCCGTTACCGCGCTCGCAAGGAGTTTTGCGTAACGCCTCTTTACTCGCATTTGATGCTGTCAGACGGAGGGAGGTTAATAACTTCGTCTCGGCCTTTGTTATTTCCTTCACCCTCGCGTATCGCGTCAACCGAGAGAAACTCTCGAATGAACTTCTTAAAACGCGGTACGATCGTGTACGAGAGAGTCATAAACCCCCGTTGAATGCACCGTAAACCCATGCCTACCGCGACTTTGTTTGATGGGGGAGGGGAGGGGGAGTCAGTCCGATGGTCGATGGGGGTTACAGAAACGCAGGGGTTGACCGAGGAAGGGTTGCGTGGGCGAGGAGAGCATCGAAGGAAAGGGGATGCGGAGAGGGCACTGCGGGACCGCTCGAAGGATCGGCGGGGGAGGTTTGCCCTGGCCGATGTATGAATATACATGACCTTACCGCCAACCCTTACACCACAACGGAGCTCTGCTTACATTATTGTATATCTAATTCCGCGGACGGTTCTCAAAATCTCGCCGGACCGTTGCTTCGGCGTCGATGGGATTCAAACGCCCAGCCGGTTATATTCCGACTTCTCTGTTTCAACGAAAGCGTCGAAGCATTCTGACAACCTCTGCCCACGGGCACACGATATTATGCAAGCAGTCTACATATTATACATTCGGACTGGGATTCAATTAAGTTCGGTTAGACCAACTTCCCACTCCGTCGTTCCTCATGCCGGTTGGTCTTGGCTGCACCCTGCGAGGTGTTCCGAATCATGTCGCACTCTCTCGGTATCATCCACCCTCCGTTACGAAAACCGTTACGGACTTTTAGCAAGCAGCCGGTATTCTACAAACGCAATACCACGATATGGACACAGAATTACGCTATACTAATATTCGTTATTCGAACAATTTATCGAAACTGAGAAATCGCCGCGGAAGTTTAGTAAAATTTTTTTGCACCCGAAATGCCGATGATAAATTATTACGAGTATGTAAGGGTAAGAAAAAAAATAATATTAATACGCTTGTTAATGCTCTGAATTCGCTCTGGAAACCCGGAGAAATGAAGAAAAAATAGAGAGTCACGAGAAAAGCGTTGAACGGGCGCAACGAGAAATTATCGTAAAGGCAGCCTCGACACCATTGACAAAAGAAATGGAAAGAAGTCGCACAAAGGGAGGAACAATGAAAAGCTCGTGAGTATGGAACTACCGCGAGAGGCAACGGAAAGTGCTCGTGTGTTATTACACTTGTACGAGCAGAAATGAGATGAAAAAGAATTCTACGTATACGCGGAGGCTTTTACTCTCTTTTCACAAAAAAAAAAAAAAAGAAAAAAAAGATAAATCGTAATGGACCACCGAGTGTTGCTCTGGTAAAAATGTCGCTCAGCGGTTGACGAAGATTGTCAATGTACTTCTTAAACCCGAATAACTAAGAATAAAAACGGGACGTCCTAAAAATTTAAACGTACCGTATTAGACGACACGTTGATTTAAAGCAGATCCACAGCAATGCGATAACTTCAAAAAGCCATATTTAGAATTCGTTGTCGTATATTTGGAACCATAGTTTGCTTATGAATAAAATTTTGCAATTTTCAGCTGCATTTCAACGAGTGAATTAGTGAAATTTCACCAACCCTCGTTGACCCCTATTGATCTTTCCCTAGAGTCCTCGAACGATTCACGAATATTTTGGAATTCTTGCCGCAGAAATAAAGTTTTACGCGACCTTAACATGTTTTCGAAATGCAGCAAAATTTCTTTGACAACAACTGCTGTACTCAGGGGACTCGGCTATTCTTTTGCCTGAGTAAATGTGTTCGCATGTATCCGGGTTACGGAAAATTTGCATGACGTGACGTTCGAGAGTGAAGGAATCGAAATATAATGCGCGAGAGCTCGTATCTAATATTACGATATTTGATAAGCGGGGGGCAAGTGCAAAAGCTCGTCACGTCGTCGCTCGACACTCGTTCGCGCGGCACACGTGCATCTCGTTGCAACTGGTTTCTGGTGACTGTATAGTGTATATTATACATCCACGATGTGTGCGCTAGAGAGAGAGAGAGAGAGAGAGAGAGCAAGAGACAATAGTGGATATCGCGGGCGCACGCCTCGTTCGGTTGAGGGAAACACGCGGTGCGCCAACGGGTGGAGAGCGGCGTGCAGCCCCCCTCCGATGCACTGGTATCCAGCGAATACACACTACCGTACCGTCGGCGTATATAGATATATACATATATATAAACGTACTTTACATACGTTCTCGTAACGTGGAGGATGCTTGTTTGACATTTGGCGGGCGTATAACTACACACAGCAATAAGGTTAATTGAAGTACGTCAAGTAGCCGGTGGTTGTGCATTGGGGAATACTTTGGGTTGTTGGTTGACGCCGTTGCATCAACGACGATCTCCAACAGCTAGCAGCTTCGGTATTAATGGATTCTGGTCGAATGAGGAAATCGGCGAGAGAGGAACGCGTTACGTTCGACCTAATATAACACAGGATACTAGTATTATGATACCAAATGCATTGCTATGTATATCGATACGATACAAATATAATACGGGTATTTAGGTATGTATGACAATCGTCAGAGTCGTATGGTTCTGCTTAACAGACACAATAGAAATAGAATAACGAATAGGGAACCCGTTTCTCCGTTTAACTAGTTCTATGCAACCCAAGGCATTCAAAAGTTTATTCAGCCAATCAAACGCATTTTAGTTTTTCCCTCCGCATGCAAAAAAAATGATGACAAAAACCCCTTTTCGCTTTATCTTTCGCAAGGGTTGTTCTACAAAATTGTTGGCGCGCTTGCAACTTTATTTAATACGAAATTCTTATACAATATTATTTTATCGCAAAAAATAAATAAAAATAAACCCTATTTTCCTGCTGGATATTAATGAGGATGTCTAGTGAAATTTCTCAAATTAAATTGAAAAAATAACAAACAGTGAAGAAATTTGAGGCGACTAGCGATTTATATGATTATTACAATGGTCAGAGTGGAATCCACACTGCCAGCATAATCCATGGAAAATCTTTTAATAGATGCATCGGATGTTAGTTTTCAAGAAACGTGGAATTATTAAACAACCCCGTACTGCGAAACATAAAGTATTTATTATCGGAGTTTCAAGAGACAGCGATACAGTACAGAATTGCTGCGAATCGTCAACGGTTAAAGAATAAATAATGACTTTGATATCATACTATCGGTAGCATATAATATGCGCGAGAAACGTGATCGTCGTGTGAGGGAACCCTTTTGCGTGTATATTTTTATCCAACTGGGTAGGTAATTGGCGAGACCGCGCGGTGTGTCGCGAAAGGCAACGGAGAAAACTTGGCTGTGGCTATACGATAGAAAGGGGTGAAATAAGTGAGAAAAAGAGCCTAGCAATTCGGTATAAACCTCTATCGCGCGTCGGTGAACGAGCTGTCAAGGGAATCTCTCGTGGTACTGAAATATAGAAGGTAAATTAGAGATCACGAGTTATAAGGAAGAGAAGGGAAAGGCGACGTCAAAACAGACAGCAAGAGATCGAGAGGTTCAAGAGTACGAACACAACACGAACAGAGAAATACGATTGATGGAAAGAGAGCGAACTTGAGTAGAATTGAACGGGACCGAAAGAGAGGAATGAATGGAGTAAAAAGGAGAAGAGGAAAGAGGGGTCAGGGGAATGCTTCGCGACTCTGTGCGCAACACGAATGCTCTCTCCGTCCGTAATGACGGAAAATTGCCCGTTTGCCAGGCTATCATACCGGTGGCACGAGCGAACTGGCTGCTTTCCTCGCTCGTTCGCAACACTTAATTCAATTCAATTGCGATACAGTTCAATAATTCGATTAATTAAAAATATACCCCAGTATCCGCACGGATTGGATATCTCTCATCGCGATGCCGTTACATCGAGAGCGCGACAGCGGCGCATGATTCAAATGTTTTCATCGGTTGGTCTGACCCGATATGCCGAGCGGATTAGCCGATAGTGAAGAGACGTGACGATGAGACGGCTAGATGAGTCGCCGTCGAGCGAAATACGGGCCAACAGGAATGAGATTGATGGGATGGGAAGCGATCGTTTGCGATTCGCAAGAGATATGAAAAGCGTATAGCGAATGGAGACATCAACGAGTGCAAAAGTGAACACAACTGAACGGGGGAGGAGGTACGGAGACGAAAGACACATTTTGAGAGCACCTGACATTCGGAGGGTATGCATACCTATCGATAGGGAATTACCTGATAGGTGAAACGTACCACTCGATATTCCCCGCATCATCTGTGATTACTTGATTATGAGTTTCGAGTGAGCGATGTCCTCATCCACCTTCGTACTCGTCTCCCTTCCTCCCTTCACCCACCGGTTCGCACGATTCTCCGCTTCGATTATTAGCGACTTTTCGTTACTCTCGTCTCATCCCGCGAACATCAAGATTCGCTTCATTCGTCGCGCTGTCCACTTAACCCGACTCAGTTGAATTTTCACTCTTAAAAATCTCGTTAAACTCGAACGCTACTAGAGAAATCCTACACTCGATTTCGGAATGCCACACCGGTTGGGTAACTATATTCGACGATAGATCGAGAGAAAACCGGAGCTGGTCGACATGTCGCAGTTTGTAAAACTGGCCACAAGTACGGGAATTCGTTTTTTTCACAATCGGAAATTATAATTATATACCAAGATTTATGGCAGAGAGTAAATTAATTCGTCAAATGTAAAATACTAAATACACATAGTCTATTGACCGCATTTGACTTTTGTAGAACCGAAAAAAAAAAAAAAAAAAAAAAAAAAAAAAAATTAAGGACAACCGCGCGTTTAATAATCATAATATCCGCTGCGGTATGATATTATAATTCGCTTCGTTCGTTCTTTCACCTTCTGCCGAGCTATATATTCTTTTCTCTCTTGATCCCAACGTCGCGAATGCCCGGAACGTCGTGGTAGTAGTAACTCGCGGGAGAGCCGAGACTCACGGGGTATATCGCGGTGATAATAATGAACGCGTTAATTAAACCAGCTGATTTATGCGCCTTTCAGATTGTAATTGCTCGACGCGCGCGAGAGCGCGACCGAACCTCCAGTCTCTTTCGTTCTTTCTCGCTCTCGTTCACTTTTTTTTCTCTTTATCGCCATGGTTCTCTACTCGCGAGCGTAGAAGCCAATCGAGCAAAGCCGCGAGCAAGAGTGACCGTGGCAAGAGAAATGAACAGATCGCTAGAGATGGAAGAAGAACGGAGATCGAGTGAAATCGCGGTGAGCATATGCATATATATGGTATATGTATATATCAATATACTCCTTTATTATAATCATTTCTTTATCGTAAATAAACTCGATGAATCGTTTAATTGCGCGTCTATAATGGCGCACCAAAAGAAAACCAATGTCCTTACTGTTGAAAGCCACCGATGCAAACTTTGGGAAATCAATTCATCAATTACTATTAATTGATACTTTTTATGATTATTATTGTTATCAATTTGACGCAACGATGTTTCGACATAACGATTATATTCACGTCACGAAACGGTTGCGAATATTTATCACTAAATTATAAATATTCGCGCGTAACGTTTATATTTAGTTTATACTCCGGACTCCGGCGCCTTCTCGCAGCTCTCGGTGTAATGTCTTTTTAGGGATGTTAATTAACGGTATTCATTTTGCACAAAGGTTTCTAATTACGTACGGTGTATAGAGCCCGACGGACTTAGCGGCTCAGACACGTTGGATGGAGATGTTATGTCGTTTCGTCCTTCAGAATCGGACTGATGGTAGAAACGAATCCAAATCGGAAGCGACATCGAAATGATCTGTTCGAAACTGTTCTCGACACTCGATATCGATCCTTCCAATTTAGCGAATAACTGTATTCGGTAGTGCATTCACGATCGATGGTTGCAACACGAGAAAACCGGAAATCCAGTGTCAGAGACGGCAGTTTCTCGCGCTAACGGCCAATAGTTGTTCCTCCGACTCGGTTGGCAGTCGCATTAATTAATTATAATTAAGTTTTAGTTGACGCGACCGGGGTGGCGCCGGCGGGGGAAGAGGGAGGTAAGCAAGGCAACGCCTGAGACCAACCAGCCAGCCAAGCTACGCGACTCGCATTTTGAACATTACCGATATTATGCAGATTTCCAAGCCTCTGCTACACTTCTCACGCTCTCTACACTTCTCTAACGTTTCCTCGTCACAATCACTACAGTCTCATTCTCACTCTATACCGATCTTTCTCTCATTCCTCTTTTTCACATTATACACCCCCCCCCCCCCTCCCCTCCCTTCTCTTACTTCTTACCCATAGTTTCTCACCGTTTTCATCGTCTCTCTCTTCTCTCTCCATTCCTAGCACTTTGCCAACCCGTGAGTCGTCGAGTGTAAATTATTTACTTATTTACAGCTCGTAAACACCATAGCTTACGACTGCTTTCTCGACTCGTCAGTTTGCGAGGTGAAAGCTTGTCGCGATGATCCCGACAGTGTTCAACGCAATCACAGATATCTGTATCGTCACAACTGCGATGAACGTGTTGATATCTTGCAATACATTGATTAAAGAAGTCGTAATTTTTTTCCCGTTAGCCGCGATCTTCAGGGGTATAAGAAATTTTGAAAATTAAGGGTTATCGCGTACTCCATTTTTTTTTCGACGATTTAAGTTAAATTTACATACCTGCATTGGTTAGTATCAAAATTTTTAAAAATTAAAAAAAAACGAATAGTTTCACTAGAGCGACGATTCAAATTTCAGCAATCCGGTTATTGAAATTACGATGTTTCGATTTTTCGGAATAAAACGGTTCATCCGCAAAGACTCAATATAATAAGGAAGAATAAAATTATTAGCCGAATAACGAATAGGCTATAACTAGGATGTAATATTGCTTCGTGAGGTTAGCCCTTTCGTTACCGTATGAGGGACTTACGACGACGACGACAGGTTTTCGTTTTGCGGGTGAGGGAGTTACCGGAAGGAGGAGGGTGAAGGCAGTCGGCAACTCCGCATCACCGTAAGAAGCTGTTAATCTTCGGTAATAAACTGTATTTTCATTATAATACCGCATGAATATGCAACGACGATAATGGCCTTAATATCCCCGCGGCGTGCATCTTCCTGTGCTTTACGAGCTGAGCCTCTTCTGCCTGAATTTCAGACGTCTCCGCGAGTAGATTTTCACCGCTTCTGCTATAACGTTTCATATATGTGTTCCGTGTTGGAATTTTCAGCCATATACTGGGGAGGGGGGCGGGTAGAACCTCTCGAGCGACTCTATCGAAATATTATAATGATCGTAAAGGATGCACACGGGGGAAAGCTTGATAAGGCAACAGACTCGCACCGAATTCAGTATTCTCCGCAAGCTTCACATTGGATGTATGATACACACACGCGTGCGCACATAACGCCCCACCCGTTTCCTGACGTTAATGCAAGTTAATGTAAGCAACGGCCGAAGGAATAATAGTGGGCCCGGCCTA
This sequence comes from Cryptus armator, assembly GCA_963971235.1. Taxonomy (NCBI): domain Eukaryota; kingdom Metazoa; phylum Arthropoda; class Insecta; order Hymenoptera; family Ichneumonidae; genus Cryptus; species Cryptus armator. Next base: position 11,336,830 of record OZ020236.1, read on the forward strand.
CCGACATTCATTTATCTTAGTTTATTGCCAACTGCGGGGGAAACAAACACCGCTGGAATACGCAACGACGCGCCATTAACCTCTCGGTCCGCGTTGCCAGCCACTGAGCTTAACCGTGTGTCCATCTCTCTTTACCTTGCCGGCGGTGATGCCATCCGGTGAACGAGCTTGCGAGCTCACAGTAACGACGAAGAGATATCTGGGGGGGAGGGGAAGTTTACCGGTGGGCTTTCGTTGGGTACATACCAGCACCGTAAATACAGGACGCCTCGGTCGCTATATCTATCAGCGGAACGATCGGTGACATCGAGAGCCGTTTGATACAGCGTCTCGACGTCATGTTGCCAAAAAAAAAAAAGAAAACACAATATTTCGAAGAAAATGAGGATAACATTTGCAATTCATGGACAATCGTGATGTTTTACCGCGGTTAGCAAATTTTTTCTAAAAATATATATAAACGAAGAGGAAAGAAAAACAAACGATGAATTCCTCGGAAAGTTTGGATACCAGAATATTTAGCTACATTAAAAGTATCTCGAAACTTTCAACGCCCCTTTCGGCGATTTGTTACGCAATCGATAAGCACACATTTATATAATGTATCTCAATAAATATATCTATGTTCAGCAATTCTTTATGCGGGAGGCATTAAAAACATAAAAAAACGCCACTATGGATAATAAAAAATAGGAAGAGAGGCAAAAGTGCAAGTGAGGGGGGGGGGGGGGGGGGGGGGGGTAACGACGAGAGAATGTTTTTGGCATAAGGATATAATGCGTGCAATGCACACGAATAATAAAGAGATTTCACACTGCAATTCACATAAAGCATTGGAAATAACGAAAACACTGTGAGATCGGCGGGGCGAGACGAAGAACGCAATGTGTGCGCGTAGGTTATTTAAAATAATAACGAAAAAACATGTGCCTAAGCATATTACCTCTGACTTTCCGGCTATTTTATGCAAAAAAAGCAGAGATGAAACCATTCGTGATGCATCTCTACTTAGCTACCGTACCGAGTACCGATAATGTTTCGAAACCCATTAACAATTCGATTTCATATCGACCTTGTAAAGCCACTTTTATCTTTCTTTTGCCTTCGCAATGCAAGTTATTGTAATGTTAAAAAAAAAAGTTCAATACAATTCTGAAAAGATGTTTCGCCCGCGTCTCCGAACCACCGACCACCGCGCGGCCACCGAATCGGAGCGTTTTGTTTTCTCACAGAGTTAGCTTTGTTTTCGTGAAAAAAAAAATGTTGAAATTTTAATGTCAATTTGTTCAGAATGTTCCGAACCATCAAAAAATTACATTTAAAAAAATGCCCTATGTGTGAGTGTATGTATGCGAAAAAAAAAACAACGATTCTTATCGGTGCGACGAACAAAAAAGCAGCTGGCCAGCTGACTACAGGCTGGAAATGCCATATAGAGTAGAGAGCGTATCGACTGTGGTCAGCCATTTATCTACAGAATATCACTCGCAATTTTAATTAATCGCCCGATTAAGCTCAACTGTCGAAATTATCGATAGAATGCCGAGTAAAAGCTACGCGGAAAGCGGGAGATGGTCAGCAATTGAAAGTAGAAGGGAAGGGAGGGAGGGATGGAGGACACACGAGGTTCAAAGGGAGAAAAAAAGGGTCGGAGGACTAGAGTGCGAGCATTTCACCATTCACTTCACGAACGGTAATTTGAATGAATATCGAACTTTTTCGAGCTATATCGAGACAGCCCGTTCAGGCGACAAGATGCCAATGTGTGTTCGTGTTTTTTGTTTCATCTATTTTTATTATTTTTCCTGTCTCCGTTCCCCGGCGTGTTTGTAGCTTTACTTTATTTTTCAACCTCATAGTAGGCATATATCGTGCGGAGGTTCGAATATCGCAGTTTCTTCTCCCACCTTCCCCTCTCCTTTGAGCGACAACGCCTAGATACGAGATAAACCGGGTATAAAAAAAAAATGTATTGGAAAGCGCGTTCGGTTGGGTCCATCGCGGGTCCATCGCCACCATCCCCCTCCCCGGCTGAAAAAAGCAACCGATAAATTTTGAATGCACCCGCCGACGAGAATTATTAGTCGTTCGGTGGTATAATGATCAAAAAATTATAAACAAAAGATTCCACGGATGGCAAGCCTTTTTCGTGGGTCAGCGAGGCAAACGGTAGCTTTTGCGGAAAGCTTTGACGTTGGTGCTTGTGGCAACGTGTGCGCTGTTCGCGCCACGTCGGCTTCCATTCGCTTCCAAACCTACTACGGGCTTCGCTATATTTAAAAATCGGTGCGCTCTCCTGGAAAACTCTCGGCGGTACAAAGAGTGAGGGCCAGCCGTTACATCGGGGTTTATTAAAATCCACCGCGCTTGCAGAGTGACCGAGCCGAGGAGAGGATGAGGGAGGAGGGTAGGGGTCGAGGGGGTGGTGAACGGGGGTCATCCACAGGGACCTCGTAGTACCAACCTACCGCGTATGTACCACCTTTCCCGCTCACCCCTTTTCACCTTTTAGTGACGCCGAATACGGTCCAGTATCCACGCGCTGGACCCGATGATCGCGCATACTCACAATCACTTTTTGTCACCGCTCGCTCGAGACTTTTTAATACTTTCCCTATACCGGATAGGCCAAAGGGGAACAATTTGGAACACCAAACAGTTTCGCGCATCGTATTAATGGATCGTTTCATTATAAACTCGGAGATATGCGAATTTTCCTCAAAATTGTCTCTCACCATCGATATGTCTTTTTTCGTCTCCATAAATCCGATTTGTAATGTCAACTACCCTTCCAATTTTGTTTCGTTATTTCAGGATTTTTTAAAAAAATTTTCAAGAAAAAGGTAACATATATTTTTAGCATCAAAAGCCTATTGTCGAGAACAATATTCGTCCGACCGGGTGTTATAACCAGTCGGCACTGTTGGATCGGTACAAATTTTTCAGGTATTAACTTCGATACGCAATTTTCCAATGCCATTAATTACGCGAGAAAACAATGTTACCCGCAATTTGCGTACACCGCGGCGCGGGTACAGAAGTGTGCGGGACAACACCGTAAAAAATAACGGCAGACACTCACCCGTTCGACGGAGTATTGCAACGTGAACTGCACCGTTCTTGTACAGCTCGAGCCGAGCTGTTGCAATAATAGCCGGTAGTCCTTTTTAATAATGCACGCGTTATGAGAATCCGCAATCAAACCGGCGAATAGAGAAAAAAAAAACGGACAAAAAGTAACCATTCTATTGATAAAAAGTTTTTATGTAACCGAAGTCAGCGTCAGACAGCGAAAATGGTTCCAGCTGAATCAGTTTTGTATTGGTATCAACGCTGTCATGTTGGTTACACCCGAACGCTTCCAATATAAATACACGCGATACACCTGTTTCTCGATCTCACACATTGAAATACATCATTATTTTTAATCAAACAAAACGATAATATGCTTATTAATTGATGAATTAAACATGACGCGAACGTGAGCACCCGAGAGTCATATGTAGAGTGGACGTTACAGGATTTTGCATGGACGTACGAAATACGCTACGCTATCCCACAATCAAAATAATAGTATTCTCGAAACGTTGGACATAAACTATCAGGCATTTATCATATATTGTGACCAATTTCATCGGATCGTATACGATTGGTGGTTATATATCGTAGAAACAAATTTACTCCAATTCGCTACGGGATGAGCGCAGATATTTTGCAAACAACGGATTTACTCTTGGATTCCCGTTTGTTACCTGAGCAATTTGCATATTAATAGGAATTTTTTTTTTTTTACGTCTTCCATCATTCCAAAATGATATGTATTTTGAAAGTAACTGTAAAGCTCGTTCCGTGCGTCGTAAAGACACCATTCGTATTGTGATGCTCATTACGACACCACATAGTGACTTCGCCGAGACAGAGGCATCAATGCGAATTTGTATTCGGAGAACCCGAAGTCACCAAAGCGCCAAAAAGTAATGCCATCAAATAAGGAAGTATCTTTCACAGAGAAAGTTTTTTATTTCAACGTTTATTAGCCCTCGAAAATTAGCAATGGTCTCGAGACCAAACTAACCGCTAATTATAATTATAATGATCTAATTCGGCGCGTCGCGAGAAAGAAGGCTCCTTGCCTACGGTTGGGCGACCGCGCCGGGTGGAGGTATCACAGTCCGGACGAGAAGAGGATCCGTGCCGGTTTGGACGGTCTGGAGGACTTGCAGTCAGGATGGACTCACCCGCACGATACGAGAAGCCTTTGTCTTGAAAGAAAAAAAAAAAAAAAAAAAAAAAAAGCCCCGACCCGGGTACGCAGTCAGGGACGCGCGTATATCACGAGAGGTCGGACCGCAGGCATTGTTTCGCCTCTCTCGCGCATAATTATTATGAGTCACGTTTCAAAGTTAAACTTCACCTAAATAAAGTTTAATATTATTATCGTGCGTATATCGGTGGGAAGCGTCGTTGGGTACGTTGAGACCATTATGACGATGTGTCCGGGCTGTGCAACTCGCTGAGCCTAGGAGTTTCGAATATCGTTATAGCATCGAGAGACAACGAGAGACGAGCATTTTGATGATATTAAAGAATTTTTTTTTTAGTTTCTCAATCGTTCACTGTGATGGGTCTTTATTATAATTAGATTCCCGTTACGATCGACAATCCGCTTACCGTCGCGAACGATCGCAAACGCATTTGATTTAAAAACTTTTTTAAATAGCTTAAAAAACACGGTTAGCCACGCGAAGCCACCATTATACCATAAAAATACCTTAATTTTGCGTACTCTCATTGCTGCAAAACTAGCTAAACCATTTCGTACAACTGTTCAACGTAGCAAACGTGAAACTCGATTTACCGTTTACAAACGATTAAACAGTAGCGGGGTTCGTAATAATGATAAACAATACAGAAACGTCGGGGTGACGAGTGTACGTTCACGAAGAGGTCTGGTGACGCTTACGCGGGAAAGGGGTAACGAATATCTTTTTTTTTCCGAGCTAAACGCCACCCCGTGAATTAATTTCCTGAGTGGTTGAATTTTGTTGGGCGATAACTCTACGCGACTTTACTGCACGCGTACCGACGCGTATCTGTATATGTATACTTTTGTACTGCGCAATAGACGTATATAGTATACGTTGAGCATATAGACGAAAGTATATGCACGATGCACACATAACACCGTTCGTGCAGTAGCTTGAAAAAGTTGTACATCCCGTCCGTGGACTGCGGGGGCGTTTGTTGACGGTCCTCATGGCCCCGGAGGGGTTGTGACGGCACGGCAGGGTAGAGAAGTAAATTTATTTAGCACGACCGCAGTGAGAGCGCACCGAGAGAGGTGTCTGGATAGGTGCATTAACACCGGGCGTCAATGATAGCCATTCTCAATATCCATAATAATTATTACCGGCGGACATTGCTATACCATATACCGAAAAATCCCCTTTGCCATTCCCCGACCTCTTTTTCCTCGCTCCCTCGATCATCTCGCTTGGGCAGCATCAGCGACGGAAACTTCTATCGAAATACAATGACAACGTTCATTTGCGAATGCGTAAAAGCACACTATTTTTATTGGGTTTGTTAGCGGACCGAATTTTTCGTATGCACCAGTGGCTCGACGTCTGTCCGTACGTTTATGCGCACACGTATACGCGTACCAAGTGTGACGCAAGTGTGGGAGCTTTCGGACAGCGAAAAAAAGAGAAAGAGAGAAAGATGAAAATGAACAAGAACGGTGGTAGCACACGAAGGCGCGGGTGTGGAGGTACGCGGGCCAACTGGTCGGCCTCATCGGGGGATTACGATAGCGCTGAAATTTTTTTTGTTTTATCCCAGTCGCGCCTAAAAAAAAAAGAAGAATAAAAAAAAAAAGAACACATAAAATTCACATCGACTGCTGCCTAAAAATTCTGTCGAACGCCCGGATAAATCCGTTACTTCGATAACTAAGTTATCGAGAAAATACGCGTTTCCCATCCTCCGACTGTTCGATCGTTCTGTGCTTTCGTCTCGCGCATGCACGACTACTGCAACACTCCGATAGACGGCAGAGAGTTCTGATATTCGATTTGTACGTCAGGCAGGGAACAGATAACCCGAAATTATTCCACCTAAACCGGACCTCGGACCGAGCCGCGTAGGCAAGAACCGAACGGATAAAAATTCCATGCAAACCTGTCTATTTATTCAACATTCGCATGAACAATAAAAGCATCATTTCTGGCAGAGTGGACAGTTCGAACGGCAAAACACGTGGTACGATTGACAGAAGCTTGAAAATACGTGCGATGTATTATTAATTGAAAGATTATGTGATTCGGCGTTGCTATTCAGGATGAACGGGGGGTGGAAGAGAGGTGTGTGTTGGGTTGTTGCCGAGTCGAGAGGATGAAAAAGGCTTATTTGGGCGGCAACGAGGCAAAAAACATCATGTGCGAGAGAGACTCGGGCATTTGTCGGTGCCGGTTTTCCTGGCGCATTATAGTACTCGGGCAGTGTGAGTCGCTGTCTGTGTGAACGAGAAAAAAAAATGGCTGTGAGTCGCACTGGGGGGGTGTAGGTCCGCAAAATCACACCCAATCCCCGGGCACGGGATCCTGCCGGCCGGTTAGCGCACCGCGGTCTCCATACTCTTTTGGTCGGTGTATGCAAATCGGGTACAGAGTGATGCGTCAACGATTATACGAGGCTCCTGGACCAGAGACTCACACCCCCCTCCTCTCCTCCTCCGTGTGCATGGCGTGCAACGAGAGGGTAAAAAAAATTCCGGGGCGACGAATGTTGTAAAAATCTAGCCAGCCAATCGGGCGCATTGTGTTCAATGGCGAACAATACTGCCGGTGCCGTCCGATGCGGAACCTACATTCTCGCGAGTTGCTGACTGCATGCCGCACATGGGACAGCAGAGTTTCACATCGGAAAGGGCGAGAGTTGCATACGCGGAATCGAGACACGGCACATGCAAGCCTCTCCCCCGTCCCCGTTCCCGAATCAGGTTTATTGTCGGATTTTTCGAATTGTATTTTCAGCCCCCGGGAAAAACCGGTGATGGTACATAGGTAGAGGGTCGTCGGCCTCACCGGCCTTCCCGTCAACTTTTTCTCTCTCTTTCCGTTACCCGTTCGTCTCTCCGCTCACTCGCTATCTGAGGGTCGACGACGATTTCGACGTCATGAATGGCGAGTGTGACAATCGCGTATAACGTAATGCATAGCGCCAACGTGGGTAGGTGGTCAGGGATCCAAAAGTTTCTGTGTGACGCTCACTCTCCTCCCCCCTTGTTGAGTTCGGGGGAGAAGGGGTGGCCGGCTCCTGGACCACCGCAGGCGAAGCGCCAGAAAAGCTGTTACAAAAATCACAGAATCCAACTTTCCAATTTGTAAATGTCCGCCAACCATCATCATCATCTGGATGTAATATTTAGAGATGCCATATAGATTGCCTGTGGGTCGCATAATCATCGATGATAATCTTCATGGTTGGTTCATTCCACTCGGCAAGTCGTGCGGAAGGTCCATGCGCGTTATTATAAAATGTAATGAAATCACTGCCACTGTACGTTATCGCGTTTGGCGGAATTAAAGCGGCGAAGCAATCGAGAACTTCCGGCATTACCGAATTTCAGTAAAGTAACCTGAGCCGAGCCGGAGAGTGTGGGAGAAGAGAAGATCCGGCTGGTTAACGATTGCACCTGTTCTTACATGAAACCTCCTCCACCCGGTTTTACACTATCCGCTATATAGTGGACAGCTCAGAGTTGGCAGGAGGGGGTGCTGTGTGCTTTCACGAGCGGGGACAAGGGTGTTCTCACAATCGGAACACCCACCTACCTCACAAAGCTCTCTGTCCTCTCTCTCTCCCTCGCTCTCATCTGCAATGGGCATTCCTAGAACAGTAATCTTATTAAATTTACATATTAATCAACGGATTTTAATTATCCCCAGCCCCATGCTGGGAGGGGAGAGTGGAGGCGGAAGAGAGCGATAGAGAAGAGTAGGGCCATAAGAGCGACTCTCGGGGGGTAGGGGAAGAGAAGAGAGGAGAAGCGGACGTGTAGACTGAGTGAGAAAAGGGAAGTAGATCGCGGGGTGAGAGGTAGAGAGCGAACGAGAGAGAGAGAGAGAGAGAGAGAGGACAGAGCGAGACGACGAGAACAGCGGAGTAGTAGGTACTACGAGAGATGGGGAAAGGGGTAAGAGCGAGAGAGAATGAGTGAGAGTTCCACCCTTGTGCGGTGGTGGCGGCGGTAGCGGTGGCGGAGACCGAGCCAGCTCTCGTAATTTACATTAATCCAATAATTGCATGGAGGTTTCCTAATTAGAAATTCAAATGAGGTGGTGGCAGGCAGGCAGGCAGGCTGGCTGGTTGGCTGGCAGGGCTACGAGCTCAACGACGGGCGAGCACACCACCGTCAGTAACACCAGCGGTAGCATCGCCGCTACCGAGCAAAGTCCGTGGCCATCCCCGTACGTCGACGGGCACAGCGGCGCCGTAGCCGAACACAAGTTCGAGTAATACCGGAACGGACGTCAAACGCGACTAAAATGACCGAAATCTGCATTACACGCTACGATCTGGTCTATGCGAATCCCTCGCACACAGCACTAACATGGATTTGCCCTTCCAGAACACTTCTGATACTTGGTAGATAAATTTGCGAGCACGGAAGAGGAGGCTTTCAAACTTTCCTATTATCGTCGAACGCTAACCCGCCTTTCGCGAATAGATGTTTCAGGAAAACTTCGAGAATAATCCAAGAGTTGTCCGCGATAAAATGCCGAATTGTGAAAGAGGTCAATGCTAGATATGTGCCATTTCTTCTGTACTGAAACTCTTCGTCACGTGGACCATCCAGTTCTCATTGAAAATCTTGATACAGATTTGATGCGAATAGCAATAATATAATCGTTGTAATAATGAAGAGATCGAGAAAGAATAGAGAGACAGGGTAGTTTGGAGGTCGGCGGCAACGGGGCGAAAGCAATTTCAGCGTAATGTGACGTTGTCCAGCGGTACGTCTCGATGCGTGTGGTCCTTTTGTTGTCTCTGCCGTTGGGATCCCTCGACAACCCTAACACGTCCCTAATACCGCCGGAGCCTCTCTCGCAGCTAGTATACTGTTAGCCCCCTCTACGTCGTTCTACTCCTCCTCCTTCGCTACAGCCTCACACTCGATTCTCATCCTCCTCTCCACTCTGTATATCATGGGGGCTCTACGGCGAACCGACCGCCTGATAGTCCCAGCACGGGACGATTAGCGCGGTTGGGAAACCTGCGAAAGCGATACGTGTTAGTCCGCTACTAGTGTTGATGATTGCCGTTCGTCCGGTCGACACCTAGATATACCGACTCACGTGTCCACAGGTCGTAGGGTAATAGCTTCGATTCATAATAATTAAAGAAATTGAGGGAATCGAGTCAGCAGAAAGCGCGACTGAAAGTCATTCGAATTATTTTACGATGTTCACGTTGCCTTAGTTGTCTCTGGTATTGTTGTTTGGATAGATTTATCGAAAAGTTCGCCCCGGCGCGATTGCTTCGAGTTGTGAAACAAATGACTGGCTACCGGCATGCGCAATCCTAGAGTTGCGGAAACTACGTTGTCTCTCCGTTCTGCGCGTTAAGATTCAGAGGGCATGCTATAGGCGTACACAGTCACTGGAAGAGAGAACAACTATGGCGCGACGGGGGCTTGAGTCGTACTCTCGCTACTTTGGTTGAACTTTACGCGCAATTATGATAATAGCGAGAGAACCTTGTCGAGGCACCTAACCCCGGCAACTCGGCGTACGGTTAGTTCGGGCAGTTCTGATATCGTCTGTGTTTAAACAGCAAGGCGAGGTTGCTCCGCTGCTGCTACCGCATCGGCGTTGCTCCTTCTCTTCCATAACGGGTTCCTCTACCTCTTCGGCACCAGCTACTTCTCGTCCTCACCTCCTCCTCTCTTCCTGCTCATGCTCCTTGTTTCTGGCTTAACCTTCGCTAGAAGGAAGCGAGAAGGAAGTAGGGGTGCAGAAAGCACGGTAGCGAACGCGATAGAGACGAAAGGGCAGGGGGTGGTGGAGATGGGAGGGGAGGGTCGGTGGTGGAAGACCGAGAAGAGGAGCAGGCTACGAAGGAAATCTGCATAATATAACCAACTATTGTTCAAATAGAACAGCGCTCCGCAGATTCAATTACCATTGTGATACAATTAATGTTGGAAATTTCATCAATTCGAGTGCCGTATATAGACTCGTCTCTTATACATATGCATAAGAGAATCGAACGTTGCTTTGTATGGACGAGCAAGCGCCCTACGAGTTTCGACTCAGACGTCGCAAGCGGCGAAGCAAAAGGACACGTTGACAAACATCGCGCTGAAACGACTATGTCGCGTTTTTTTTTTGCGGCTCTCTCTCTCTCTCCCTCTCTCTCTCCCTCTCGTTACCCCGACACGAGGATGACAAATTTCTTTCTATCATTCTCCGGGTGATTAGTAAAGATAAACGAACGAGACAATGATAGAAGAACGCGATTAAGTGATCGTAATGACTCTATGCTGTCTCGGCTAATAGTTCACTGTTTGATTTGGCGAAGATCTAGGTGAAGATATTAAATACGAACGTGCACGTTATGCATCACGGGATCGAAGGTTTCCGTGGGTTGTGCTGCTGGTCCGATGGGGTCTTCGACGAAGAATAATAAGAGGCGCGGTAGCTTGGTTCACGATGTAAACGCTATCGCTTGGGAACCCCTGCCTCGCGTGCGCGGATCCATATAAATTCTAATTCCGCAATCAGCGGCGTATATCCAAGAAGATAGTTCTAGGCCGCGATCCTAGCCACCGCTAATTTCGAACTATACCGCGACCGCCCAACCTTCTTATATTTAACCGACAGTTCGTAATGGCTATAATCAACGGTTATGGCAATCCCCCGATAATAATTACGCAAAAGTTTCGGCGAAGCTTGTACAGCGGCATAGTAGATCGAATGGTGTGTATATACAATTCTATAATACGCTTCAATGCTGAAGCCGTTCCGTGGTACTACTAACGTGTTTGCCGAGTCTCGCGTCACGAACCCACGTGGACACGTTACATTCACCCTCATCTAACTGTAATTATTCCCTGAACACCGTGTACACCTGAGTTGCGGCTAACTTTCATAGAGGAATAATAGACATTATAGATATGCGTGAGTGCGCGTTATACCGTATAAGACTAAAAAATGTGTCGTCTACGGAGAATCGAGCGATTCCAAGTAGTAATATAAGTAGTTTCATTAGTAAAAATCGATGTTTAATTTTTTTTTTTTTTTTTTGAAAAACGAATGTCATGAACCAGCATTTTATACATTGGAAGGTCCAGATAAAGACTACTTTTAGACAACTTTTTTTTAGATAATTAGATTTGTTAAAAGTTCTTGAAAACTGGACTCTGACTATTTACAGTTTTGGATCGAAATACGGAATGGTGGGTATCGAGGATAAAAAATACCAAAAATACGAGCCGAGAGACTATGCAATATTGAAAAAATTGTGAATCATTTATTCACGAGTAGGTAAACTTTTTCGCAACAACGCCGTGTATGTGTTGCGGTGTGCTACGAAGTATGACCTCAATCTTGATCTCGGTAGTTTCATGCACCCCTTTGAGTAAAATTAACCCCCTGTATTCCTGAAAATAATCGATTGCATAATTATCCTGATGTACCCGAAGTAATGTCGGGAAAGCGAGTTCTACGGCTGTGTCAGGATACGGTTATCGTCCACACTAGCGCCGTCAACAGTCGCTCGATGATAGTAGTCATTCTTGTGCTCGCCGTCGCCGCTGACGCCGTCGTAGTGTGACGGTACTATACGACATATAGATACCAGGAGGACGAGAGAGAAGCGTGTGGTAATTATATCAGAGACTAATGGATATAGTTAATTGCTAATTATGAGGCCTGCCGAATGATCGATAGCGCTGAGGTAACGCGGAGCGCGCGAACCCTCGTTGGAAACGACGTGGAATTACCAAGAGTGTCACTCTCACTCTGCCCCGTTATGGTCGTTTCCTCATCTACCTTCTCTCACTCTTCATCGCGCCTGACGCAAACCTACCCGCGACCCCCTCATCAGCTTGCCCGGCCCTTTGCCTCCACTCCGCGTCCCTATTAGTGTACGGTGATTAGCAATTAGAGATTAGGAATTATTATTATCGATAGGGAAGTTCTAGGTAATGCGTTTTCATGTACAAGTATAATGAGGATACTCCAGTGATCGGCAATGTCACAGCAATTGAAAAATTAACGACACAATAAACGAATATTGTTCAATCGCAATAATCAATCAGAACTTTTCTGAATGTCGCAAGACCTTTAGAAATTATCATCCGCGTTACTACTTAAATTAAAAGATGAACATTATTTTCTATTGTATATAAAAGGCAAAAAGAATTCCTCGTCCTATATTTCTACTAATATTTTTTTACAAGATGGCCGTCTCTTAGCTTGCGAAAAATGATTTCTTTTTTAATAATAAGCAATATAATAGCCGTATATGTATACCGAGCATTATTTTCACGAAGAAGCGTGTTGATGAGGGGTTCCAGCGTCTCTCGGGTATTGTACAAGCTAACGCTGGTAAAATCACTCTCCCTTGCGACTAGCTGAAGTACATCAAAGAGCAAATGCTCGCGCTATTAAGGAGGGGCTTTATTAGATCGCCTATAACCTCGACGATGTTGGTGTAAAATTTAGCAAAGTGCTCAACGACGACTTTCCCTCACTCCGTCTGTCTTTCACTCTCGCGCGTGGGGCTTGCAGAGATCTCCTCTGAGGTACCGCCGGTATAAGGCTTTTGCCTCTCGGTTCATAGTCAGCCGAGATTCCCTGGCGGGACCATGAGCTTTCCTTCTTGTCTGGGCTTTGGTCGAGATACGCCGAAGTGGACGACGAAGAGAGTTGCGAGTGGCAAACGCTGGGAGGAAGAGAGCAGTCGAGATGCAACGCTCTCGCTGCTTGGAGGTCGTCAAAAATCAAAGAGATGGAAATTAACTTGCCGCCTGGTGAGTCTCGGGACAATCTTTCTCGCTCTTTCTCCTTTCCGAGAAGGCGAGATTAGCTAACGCGATTTTAGGAGTGCGACAAGGTTGAGAGTTTTAGCGTAAATAGTACAACGATGAGAGGCATCACTGGAATTAACGGATTATAAAGAATAGTATGAAAAAAAGAACATTTTTAAAGGAATACCTAATTACCAGCAATAGAGTCATCTGGAACTAATTATCGAGTTTTATAAAAAGGAAAAGCTACACCTCTGACTGTCGCAAGCGCGTTAAATCTCATTATGCCGATATATAGCGAGGAAGCATTTGCTCACAGCGTTTGGGGGTGTTACCGCGGCTAACGCACAAACTCGGAAATATAATCAAGTTGTGCGCCGCGTGGAAGCGGCACTTCACGCGGTACGTACTGCGCCTGTCCATTAATTTATATAGCTGTGTACGAAAGAGCACACACTGCTCTCGATCATGACGAACCGATAATGTCTGAGTAACCCGTCAACGAATTATTTCATCATTTATATTATACAGTTAAAATGCATTAATTTCCCACGAGTTGCGCATAGTTAGCACAATAAAATCCAAGCAAACTTTATTGTTTCATAATTAATAATAATTAGGATGTTAATTATGTGACTTTGTCGGTATAATTCTATGGTATAGAGAATATATATTGTATAATACCGACAGAAGGGCGAGTAAGGGAGAGAGTAAATAATCGCACTGTATAGCCACAATCACGATCATTACCGTCCAGGCATTCGCTAATGATCTTAGTTGATTGCTGCCTCGCGAATTGTGCCACTCAAGGACTCCGTGGAAATCAGTAGACGGCGATTAATAAAAGGCTTCTACGAAATGACTTTACACCGTATATTCCCGTTCCGCATGGACTCGACTAACTTCCGCTCTCCGAATCAAAGATGTACTGTACAAGTCTTATTTTCGATAAACCCGCGGGAATGCCTGTGGGATACGCGTTTTATTTATTAGCGGTATTACCGTTGTAACCATATTATACGTTCTTCATTCTGTTCTATTGGTTTTTTAATATACTAATACATAGGCGTACATCGCGCGGATCATTTTTCATACACAAAACATAAAATATATATATATTTTTTTTTAACATTGACGCGATTTATCGAATCCGATATTGAGCTTCTCGTAAAATAGACGTTTATGCAATATTCATTTAAAAGCTCTATTTCAGGTATTTTAAAAATACGAAAAAAAAAAAATGTATTTCTATGGATTCCGGGAATAATTGCAAATTTGGGTTTTTTGAAACATAGAACTCTCAGCTTTCCAATGAAATATCGGAAAAATCGAGCGGTATATGGTATTTTTTTTATATCGTTACATTTTTTTTTTTTTCATTAACTTTTTTCTTTTAGCATTGATATTCTGAAAGAGACTCGTTCCAGAAGCAAACAAAAAATTAAATGTATGCGTACATCCATTACGATGAGTTACTTTTTATTCTCTACAAAGTTGCCGATAATCGTAAGAGTGAACGTATAAAAAACGTCATCGGTACATCAATATAATTTACTCGTTACCCCACCGCGTTCCGCTAACTCACTCTTTCATTCCTTTGCCCGTAAGTGCCACATTAAAACTCATCCTCGAGAGAGATTGACCGGATTTACCGTCGCAATAATAATTTATTCCCCTCTGTCTAACAAACGCGCAAGTGCACTGGATCTCTTAATGTGTGTCGAGCGGTCTCGAGCTCCCTTGCCGGTGGAACCCGTACGCCGCCGCATATAAGTATGCACACTGTCGTCGTTGATGGCTTCTACGAAGTCTTCACGCTCGCTGGCGCTCTCTTGCACCGTACTCGGCTACCGAGGAAAACGTCAGTGCATAATTACCGTAACGATCGTAATGACCGACGTACGCTGCACTACTCTGTGTATACCTGCTTTTATCTACTCTGTGTAGATGCAATGTACACGGCCGTCCCTGGAGAATGGGATCTGTATGGAGCTTATACCTGACTTTCCGATATAATGCTTTTGATCCATTCAAGAAAAATCGTACGTATGTCGGCCGGTTCTGCGTACGAATGAGTATCGCGTAGCGACACACTGCATTGGGTATACCGGTGAAAGTTATTCCAACAAGTAGAGCGAACAAGAATTTTGTAAAAAAAAAAAAAAAAAAAAAATTTCTTAATTTTGCAGAATATGATCTTTTAATTTTACTTCCCTCTTCGATATATTGGAAATATATATGGAACCCGTGACAAACTAATTGAACTCTGTGTTGTATCTGCTATCATCCGGAAAGAACCCTGAAGAGCATCCATAATCTTGGGTCGTCTTTCATCAAGGAAGCGACACTTGTACTTTGTGGAGAACTTCGCAATAGGCTTGGATACCCGTGACTATAGTTAATCGGTGTGTTGCGATGGTCCCTTCAAAATCGCTATCGAACTCTTGACACGGTAACGATCCGCGCCGCAGACCCATACATTACTGACGTAGATTACGAAAGATGTCTTAAACAGTTCGGATGAAAAAAACATTTTTTCTTCCGCAACTATAAACGGCATTTTTCATCCTCGTATCATAAAAACAACTCATTATCTCGTTACTCGCAGTTTAATAAACATCCCATAAATATATATGCACGTGGAAAGATCCCGCCGGTGTACGGGACGGCGAGTCTGTGTGGTAAATTTAATTAAGTCGGTTGTAACAGCGAACTTTCGACTGGTTGCGTCATCCGGGCGAAGCACCGAATAGATGTTGGGGATACACAGAGAAGTAGGACTTTCGCAAGAGCCCACAGGATCGACACAAATAAATTCAACGCCGAAACGGCATTGTCTTTGAGGTCGACACATTCGCGGAATAATACTCGATAACTCGTATAGTAGCTGTACCGGTGGCGCTGCCACTGCCGAGAAGTTATATTAGGAGGGCTTAATTAACCTCCTTCCAACGACGCCTTATTCCTTTCACGCCCTCTTCCTTTACTCCTCGCGTCGCTCTCCTTTTCAACCCCTCCGTGCAGTTCCGTTCACTTTGCGAGAGGTTCGCGCGCGCGGATCGTAGCCCTTATCCCCGCCGAAAACCCACTGTTCGCGTAACTGGCGAGAGAGCTGCACCTTTCTTCCATATAACCCCATCCTTGGAGTCTCTTAGCCATCTCGCTCTTCGTTTCCCGGGTGAATTCGGAGCACCTACTACTACCACTGGAAAGCTTGGTATCTTGCCTCGGCTCATTATGGATTCCTTATTACGGGAATAGATTAAGGGATTAAATCTTAGAGCATGCGATGCTATAGCGGGACGCTGTGTCTATATCTGCAGGAGTCCTCGCACCCGAAGCGCATATTATATACTTCTCCCGACGTATACATATAGATATATACTCATGAGTCTTCCGTCGTCGTTTACGTAGTCGTTGGCAGTGTCTATACGAGATAGGGAGGTAGAGATAGATAGGTAGGTACGTAGCTGCGCTCTCAAATGTCCAATGAGCTCCATTGTCGTCACCGGTTCTCCGACAGCAGTCGACTGAGCCGGGAAATCGGGTCAATAAACGCTTCTCCAAAGATTTCTATTGCACACAGAGGACGTTCCATCCGCTTTCGCGCATCTTATGGCAATACCTTTTCCTTCTAACATTTCTCTCACCGGTTGGACACATTGGAATTCAACGGTACCAATAAAAACAACAGCTTGCAGCTTCTGCAATTCTTACCGGTACAACTCTTTTTTTTCGCATCGATATACGTAAATTTCAACTTTGCAAATTTCCTTCGTGATTTATATCTCTAGCATTTCTGACCGTAACAAACGCTATACCGTGAAAATGATAATAGCCATACGATTGGCTCGACACTTAAGTATTGCGTACTTTGTGGGAAAAAAATACAATAAGAATAACAATAGCTCTGCGAGCGAACGAATGTACGAACAAACTGCCGACTGTAAAAATGTCGCGAGCGTTATCTGGATCACCAGAGTGGAAGGCACGGACGATGGTTGTTAAAGCGTCGGTTATTAGGGCGTCTGACTTAGCGTGTACCGAGCAAAGTGAAATAAAATTGATTCTCTGAATGACACTCTTGATGCATAGATACACTGGTTAACATACGGAACTGTTTTTTTTTTTTTCTATAGCGTTGCGTAATGAATTAGATAAGTAGACGTGATTATTGAAGCATTTTTTTAATCTTTATTGCTGGTGCATTGGATTGTGTGTCGTAGAGCCCAACGAGACTCTTATACCATTAACAATGTAACATTCGCAAAGTTCAATTGCGAGTGAGACAACGGTGAGCGGTAACTATTTATTCAAAAGTTTCGAAGGCTTTGGAAGTCGAAAGCAGCTCACTTCGAGGTAATTGCAAGCATTTCTCCGTCTTCCTTCATCTAGCTTCTCCGGTACGGCTCGGTGGCCTCGGGTCTACTGTCTTACTCGATGCGACTCCGTCTTTGTCGGATAGACGATAGAAAGTATAGCGACATCTCACTCACACTAACGGACTGATACTATCGGGCATAATTACCTTTCGCTGTCCCTCTCGAATAATCATTGTAACACCTAAGCACCCTGCCTAACCCCTCTCCCGGCCCTCAAAGCCCAACCAGCCCCCGTTTCCACCATTATTCGCCCGCACCGTCGATCGATGGCCTCACCAGACTGATTCCTGTGGGACCTGAATATTCAACGACCCGATCATTGCAATAAGATCCGGGATCGATCTCTGTATAATCCACTCCCCTATTGCGCGTTCTTTACATGCCACCAACGTTCTGTCGGAACAATTATAAATTACTTTATCCCCACTCCTTATTTTCCTTCGGCGCCTTATCACGGCGACGATAGAAAAATAATTGTTTCGCGTTGTCATTGGAAAGGGAGCTTTGATGGATAATACTTTTGTCAATATAGTTAAACTTCGTTCGCAGATTAACCCGAAATCGCGATGTAACACCGCTGTGCTTTAAACACTATTGTGTTTTCCGAGTTATTTTAAATAAATGAATTTTGTTTTTTTGATAAATTTTCGTAGCGCTTTTTTGTTTAACGTTGCATTGCAATTGATAAACGAAAGTGTGAGGGGAAAAGATTGCGAGGTGTTGAAAGGAGTAAGAAAAATAATAGATAAGATAATTTTTTTTTTTTTTTTTTGTCACCCAAACTTGAGAGATTAGATCGTTAATTTTATATCCTTACAGCGCATAGATAATCGATCGGTCAAACGTCACGCGTGTCGCAACGGATACACAGCAATCGAATAGAGAAATGTTTTGATTCTGACAAACTGCGTATATAAATCACGATGCAGCGCAATAAGGTCAAGCTGCTGGTATGACCGAGATTTTTACCTCTGTCGCGCGTCGATCGTTTGTATATCGCAAACGAGTGCTATGCCCAGCCCCCTCGTACCTAGCAAAGTTTTATCGATCCCTATTCAATGAGGATACACGACACGCGCGTCGCGCATTAAATCATTGAAATTTATGCACCACCACTACCAAAGCGTTGGTGCTATACACTCCGTACAGTATCTTTCACTTTTCATTACGGGATCATTTGTCATGCAGCGCAGATCCCTTATCACTCCGCGATCATAAACAACCGGGCATAAATTCCAACTTTCGCGCATAACCTGACGCAAAGCATCGACCGGCGCCAGCAATTTATTACTTCAAAACGACGAGAGCGCGTACGTTCACCTGTGTGCGCGATAAACTTCTCTCTTTCTCCTCTGTCTCCGTTGTACCCGCCCCGCGCGATACCGATCACCCCGCGGGCTTTCGGTCAGAGTTTAAATTTTATTCCTCCCGCGGTTTAAACGACCGACACTCTCTGCCGGGCTTCCCTAAACGATACAAATCTCCATCGCCGATTATAATTCGGCAGGAACCAGTCAAACGTCATCATAATTCAACCACCTTTATCCACATCATTCGAACCGCGAAATAATGACGTTTCCCCTCTGCGATGCGCTTGTCGACAGTGCGGATATAAGTACAAAATTGTGTAAGTGCTAATTATCGTTGCATTATAAATTACGTAGGGGCGCCGCCTTTGAAAGTTCGTGCACCGCCGCGCGCGAGCGCGAGCGAGTCCGAGGTTACGTAAAGATTATCGTTGAGCGGAGCCCCCGAGGCTCGACATAAATATTCCATCTCTCTCGAGAATTTTCATCTCTCCGCACGTAGGCGCGTCAGTGCGTACGGTTAACCATGCCGTTCAAATATAACGCGCGATTTACTCGCATCTACCACGATTGTTTGAACATTCACAATCTCGCTCTCTTGTATACACCTTCTTGACATTCTTTTATCCCACGTGGTTATAACATTACGTATGCCGAGGCCGTATTTTATTTCATTTTTTTTTTTCTTTATGACTATTCACGATCTCAAGATTTACGCTTAAAATACAAAAATGTAATCATTCGTTCAATCAAAACAACGAATTACTGACAGAGCAGAAAAAAAACAAATACAAATTTTAAATTTAAATAAAATAAAAACCAAAAAAAAAATCCAAATATTCAAATTTATTTTGATCGACATCGCGAATTTTTAAGCAATGAATTAATATATAAATTTGACGAATTTGTATAAAATATACGATACGGTTGAACGTTGTATCCGAAACTATAGATAAAAAGTCCATCGTGTTCGGGATACTACAAGCCTTTAGTTAAACGTAAAAAAAGGCTATATCGCCTAATGAAAAAAAAAAAAAAAAAAAAAATCGTGCGTTTTGAAAAAAAAAAAAAAAAAATTATCGTTTATAAATAATGATCGGCGAATTTGAGTACCTTACCCTTTCGGCGAATCGATTTAACATTAAATTTCAAAAATTGTGTTATTCCATAAAAAAAAATCTCATATAATCGAATAAAATTCTCGTTTACGCAGTTTTAATTTAATTGATACGTTGACAAGTACAAGTATCGTGAAAGGGAAGTTACATTATTAGCAACATTTGCGGCAACGACGTGTTGCGAGGTTAACGAAATTTATTGTAGTGCTATGCAAGCAAATGGGGTCTCGAGAAAGCGGTTTCGAATGGACATTATACTGGCGCGTAGCATTAATGAAGCGAAGAAATTAGTCATCCAGCACCGGGGAGAGTAGCGCTAAGCGTACAAGCGCACGATAATATGTAGTACATTATACTTTCTTCGAAGAAATGAGTAGAGATAAGGCTTTGATTTATCTTCACGCTACATCACCCTCCGCGCAGGTGATGGAGATAAGCAATTCTCGTATCCACACTTGAATACACGTAATGATATGCCAAGACGGATATCCCGGTTCTTTCGCAAGGCGTTTATGCATCATATAACGAGTCAGTGCTATAAAGTAGAATGTAATAATAAGCTCGGCGCTGTGGCTCTCGTGACTGTGCTCGGTGCTGCTGCTGCCGGCACATTGTACCGGCGAGTCGGACTTCCGTGGAGTGTGCGGTGTGCTGTTGCGGGTATTTTAATAAAGAACTCTTTTTATTCACTTTCGCCGCGTTCAACCGGCCCTCTCGCTATAGTTATATTATCAGTACACTCTCTCGCCTACTCGTTCCTCGTACGGCGAACAGGGAGAGAGATATTTTTATGCTTAATTATATTAGGTTTTATGAGGCACGCGCCTATCTCTCCACCTCTTTCTGTCTTTCCCTCGCACGTAAAACAGCTCGCTAAGTTTAAACTTTAATTGTCAGGCTGTTCCGCGGTTGCCGAGAGATATGCAGACTTCAGGGCCGTCTGGCGCACAGTAGTAGCAGCCTCTCTTGTATCCACTGCGCCTCGAGACAGGGAGAAACATAAACCGCGAGTTGTGCAGTAAAAAAAAAAAAAGAATTTCTTCCGTTAAAGGGCCAACTTCAGAGGTATCGAAAATTAATTTTAAAAGTTTCTCCAGAATACCTCAACCTGTGATATGTCTATCTTACGAATGATAAATGCGTCCTTATCAGCGAGAAAAAAAATTCACAGTAATTAATAAGTCAATGATAATACAAAATTATCTCGATGATATAATCGATAATCTTTCAATTACCAAAAAGTTGAAGCGTCATTGAAAAAATATTATGCAAAAGTTAGGGTTGAAAGAAATTTCGTTTTCATTTTCGTCGAATCTCCGCAGATATTCTGTAGATAACAATTAGCACATCGAATGAATTAATATCTCGTGTGTGCCAATTAATTTTCGTTAATTTCGAATCAGCAGTTTCCAGGCTTGAATCCCCCTCTCGTAGAATGGCGCAACCGGCAGTACGATAGAAGAGGTTCTCTCCCTTACCTCCGAAACCGATCCTACTTCCCTCCCTCGGCAGCGCGCACACGTATCGTATGGGTGCATACGTGCACACGGACTCTCGTAAACACATATTTCCCCTCGGCGTATTCTCGTTCCCCTCCGGAAGCTCGCGGCAATGTGCCCTGTAGACACTTTGGCCAAAGTTTACGTATTATAGATGCGAGAAGGTCGGGTGGGGGAGGAAACGGGTGTGAAAATGTCGCACAGAACTGCCGGCAAGGTAACAAGTAACTCACGGTAAAAGGGATTGTCGTGGCGCCAGTCCTCTCGCGAGTGAGAGAGCCACTTCTTGCGAGAAAACTAAAGTGAGAACGCCGGGCGTTACCTCAACTGCAGCAATTCGCGTTGCGAGGTTGCGAGGCATTT
This sequence comes from Cryptus armator, assembly GCA_963971235.1. Lineage (NCBI taxonomy): Eukaryota > Metazoa > Arthropoda > Insecta > Hymenoptera > Ichneumonidae > Cryptus > Cryptus armator. The sequence goes on from OZ020236.1 coordinate 11,358,535, forward strand.
ATTAGAACACACATTTAATTATGCCGCGCGCGCATTGTTACCCGAGGAGAGGATGCGCGAGAGGATCCCTCCTTCTCTTTCTCTCTGCTATGTTTAATTCACACCTGGAACCCGTGACGGAGCGACTAACGCCGCTTAAATTAAAGCCGGATAATAAAAGCGCCCAACTACAGCTCGGAACACTTCGCGCATTGCGCGCTTTTTCATCCGTTCGCTAACCTTCTCGCTATAACGGCCCAACGTAATATACGACTTTGTTTCCCTCCTTTTTCCCTCCGAAAGTAACTTAAAAGCTCATCACGCCGCCCTGTCGAGTCGGTGGAAAAATCGACGCGTCCTTGACGCGAATTCCCCTGAAGTAATCGGCAAAATGAAAATCTTTACCGCAGCTGCGACTTTTTTATATTCGAAGCTTCGAAAATCTTGAAAGTAGCAAATCTCGCGCCATGCATTTTATTCATTTACGATTATCAATCAACGAACGAGCAAAGCGACGACGAGGCTTCAAAACGTTTTTTGTTTACAATTTCGTTATTCCCGAATTTACTCGGTCGACGAATTCCTTTGATAAAAAAAATTTCGTAAAATTGATTGTTCTGTCAATTGACTGTAAGCAAATCGTGGAGTGCCGAAGACAGCGAAGTTGCTCGACACCCTCGTCGCGAAAGCAACGACGACACTAATAAAGGATGCAGAAGCGAGAGCGCGCGTAGGATTTAAATTCATCGAAAACTTTGGGGTACCCGCGGCTAAGTTCACGAGGCCGTGTGTAGCCCCGGCAGTCGTCTAACAACTGCCGGTAGGTTGGGCCGAATTGAAAAGCCAATTTTCTCCATACAATCGAGTCGTCTCAGCGTGAGACAAACTTTATGAATGTCTCTCATTAACCGTAGGCACACGACAAACGCAACGTATATCTGAGTTACAACAGTGCGCTACCTAGTACACGCGTAGATAAGTATTACGCTAAGCTTGTGCGGAATCGTGCGACGAATCAACGTTCGCGAATAGTCAGCTTACACCGGCGAGTATGCGAACTAAACAAGTACGAGGTTAGGACGGGGAGAGGGTAAAAGTCGCGCGAAAGAATATGGTAAGATGCGGTGAAGATGCACGTGTATTCGCGATAAAACTCGAATGCAAAATAGAACGATACAGAAAGATTTTATTTAATTAATAAAAAATATATTTTAACCCTCCGCGCCAGAAATCCGGTCGGCAACGACCGGCAAGTCCTCGAATTCACCGAGAATACACCGGCTAATCTAAATAATGAAATACAGTTAATCAAAGGATTAATGGGAGCCGAGGAACCATATAATGAATTATGAATGGAGTTTATTATTCGAGGATCGACTTCGTAGTACAAGAGAACGCAGGAGTCAAGTGATACCGACAATAATAATAATAGAAAATATAATAACAATAATAATAATACTAATAATAATATAAAGGCCGAGTCTCGGGTGCTGGAAGATTCACTGGTACACCCGAGAGCAGCGTGATCATTGGGGAGAAAAGGGATGAGTATCTTTGCTGATGCTGTGAACCGAAGGGGGCGAAAGCCGTGACGCAAGGACGAAACTTTACTTCTTTGTCTCTCGTCTCTCATCTCTCCCCTTTCTATTTAAATTTGCATAAAATCGTCGTCCTCCCCGCTCCTCACCCCTCAAAGCCCATCTGCGCAACCTTCGAAGATAATGAAATGAAACTAAACAAATAATGCAGATGCTGAACATTAATTACATTCGAACAAAACGTCAGGGGTTGAGACAAAAAAAGAAAAGAAATTAAACTTCGGTTGCTTCGATCTTTCGTTGTACTATCATAAGTATTGATGTATCTTGCGAAGAAACGAATTCTTGGAAAACGTGTCACATGCAGAGGATACAAACATATTGCGAGATCGCGAATGGAAAATGCAAAATTATTATTTCAAAGGAACGATACAGAAACGTTTGAGTGGTTACTATCGCGATTACGCCACAATCGTGACTGTAACAAACCACGTCACCGCGTTACACGATGTCCCAGATGCGACGGTTGATGTTTGCAACCGTTAAACGTATGGTCGGCTGCATAATAGTACACAGAGATTCATGCTGCAGAGGCTTTGAAGCGATCTCGATGGTTATTTCAGTGCAATAGCGGGGTATACTCAGCGATGGAAGCTGTCCATGCGTTTGAACCTGTCGAAGAATTATGCCGAGAGCTCAGGGACCGCCATGCGTATGATAAGCACCGGGGCAGCTCGGTACATTTCGTTCGGTCTCTTCTCGGACATTTACGAGCGCGCGTCGAGCGGTCTCTCTATATCGAAGACATTGATGGACAAGCAAAGCTTATATGGGGGCCCCGAGTCTCGTTCAAGACGATCGCTCGCCACGAACTTGCGCTAACCGCTGTTTACATATTTATGTTATGAGTTCCCGGCTTCACTCGACTTAATTGACGGAATCGCCATAAATTTTCAGAATATCGCTATAGCATGCGCGTCCTATTGGACATACGTTGGCCGTTAGTACAGTGGCAACTCGGTGTGCGTTCGATCAGATTGAAAATGAATTTCAATGAATACGATATCGAAAAGGAAGCTGTGGGGACTATGGAACACGAAACTATCGCCAGAAGGTTAGCATACACATGCGCATGAAGATTTGTGCGTACGACGAACAGCATAGGTTTTTCGACATACCTACACATCCCAGGAAATTCGAAAAAAGAAGAAAAAAAAGCGTCGGTGATAGGTGAACGCGCATCGCAGAATCAGCTCTGGACTAATTGGAAATGAACGTCCGATTCGAAGCTCTCTAGTATCTGCTCAACAGTCGTTTTTTATCCCACCCTCACCCTACCGATTTTTTCCAGCAAAGGTTATCTCGTTTTCATTAATTGCACGTTTAATCTCTGCCAATCGCAGAAAATTCGCGCGAACGGTCATCGAGCCAATGGTTTATTCAACAAACCGAATCATTGAGCAGACACCATCCTTCACGAAAGATATGAACTTTATCGTGACAGACAATTTCGGCGGGAAAAATAATTGCGAAGAATAAACAATTTCTCGTACGGTCGAGACAAACGTGAAAATCAAGTTGACGTTTTTAGTATGATAGAGAGCGGATCATAAAGTGGATAAACTGGTGGCATTTGGTTGGTTTTCTGGTAGAGTCACTGTGCACTCGAGACAGAAGATGGACCAGTTACGTAGTCGCGAGTATTGTGCTATGAATGCGTACTGACTCTATACGTTGTCACGGTTCGTGCTGTCCCGGCAGCTCGAATCGAGAGGGTCCAAGCAGAGTGAACGAGCACTAGTTTATTTCGGGGATAATCCAAACAAATGTACTCGGTGGCTCGCGAGTAAATAACATGCAAATGCCGTAATGCTGGTTGACCGATGACTGCGCTCTCGCTCGTCTCTGGCGAGCACGGGGGTCGCGTACGTGCCCCGCGAAATTTGCTTGGTGAAACGACTATTCTGTATAACTCTATCTATCTACTACTGTATCCGTAGCAGCAACAGCGTTCTATCCCCTCGTCGTTCTCGTTTACTTCTATCTTTTTTTTTCCCTCATTCGAAAGGATGTACTATCGTTCTGTAGAATATTGGATAAAAAATAACACGACGTCGAAAGTACAAGGCGATTGAAAACCCGAGTAGATACGCAGCAATTCCAAATGTCTCCTACGTGTAGATCCAATGAGCAAAGTTTCGAATGTGAATGTCTAAATTTCGATTGGCCAACAAGAAGATGAGTAAAAAATCTAGCCAAGTATCGTTGGTGATCGGCCGGCGTTGTTACTTTATCAGCATTCGGTCAGTGTAAGATAGAAATGCAAAGGCATTTGCGTGTTCCAGACAATTCCGTCGTTCATTTCTCGGTTCGTTCTCTCTCATCGGTCAGTCAGTTAGGATCTCAGAGTGGTCCATGCGCAACTGAATATATACAAGTATAGCATAGGAAGGCTGAAGGAGAAGCAGCGGTACATAGTAGAGAAATGGACATCGGACAGGGTGTCGGCTAGTGGCTATCTCAGACTTCCCTCATCTCGTACCGCCGGTCAGCCTCTTGGACCAGCCACCAGCAGGAGAACAGCCAACACTACTAAGACCAAGCCCCTTGGCCGTCCATCCGCATGTCCGTCCGTCTGTTCGTACCACTACCTATAACGACTGCAACTACAACAACAACTACTACCACTACTACAACACCTCCTACTAGCACCTTCATCTTGCTTGCGCACTCTCTACCTTGGACCACCCTCCTTTATCCGCCCGCTGACCAGCACCCGCCCCCATAGTTTCCAGGGAGATCGATTGTTATGCATAGCCTGTATTTGCCCATCCACCCGACTGCCCGGTCGGGACTCCGGAGAGCTACCGGCTCTCACTGGCGGCTCTCACTTCCAAGTCCAAACTATCCTGGAAGAGAGCGAGCAAGAGGGTTGAAGTTAGGCAGGATGGGGAAGGTGCGGAGCAGGAGATACCGGAGACTCGGGAGTCCACAGAGAGCGCACGACCAGAAGGTACCCCGGGCACATACTACACGAAGAAACCAATTCCACTAGGACAGTTGAACGAGGTGAACCGCACCTAGCCGTCCCTCAACTACACTCTCCGACAGAACGGCGTGGAGCCATCAAGGGAAATCGATATCCGGATAATACTTTCGATAGATCGTATACATCTGGAGGGATATAAAGGTCTATTGGACGTTAGGACCTAAATTCGTAGCGCTAGAATTTTATTCAAACTCCGTTACATTTATATACCGCGTTGAACAGTACATTTGGATGAATCGGTTGATCGTTTTTTCGGTACCATTTCATGGCGATCCAAGTAGCTGTAGTAAAACGCGGGGCAAAGTTTTGCACAAGAGGGTTCCGTACATTTACTTTTTTATCTCACTGACAGCATTACCGGATGAGTATTATAGCTGTCAGCATGCGCTGCGACTTTCCAATCTACCGACGCATTTCTGAAAATGCGCTAACACCTGCCTGGAGATATCCAGGAACTTAAAGCCTGTCGGGTGTACAGAATCTCAGAATGCTTGCATGCTAATACATTGAGGAACGTGTAATGCTGGTTTTACTTCATATATTGAGAGCGGATAATGCCAATTTGAGAGAAGCATAAGATTCATTAAAAATAAATTAATGAATGAAATGGAATCGAATAACACGTAATACAGGGCTCCTTAATTCAACAAAATCCGGTTATACTCGCCGCTGTATAAAAGTATGATGCAATTTCAATGAAATCCAAAGGTGTGCATAATTCGAGGACTTCGCGACTTTCAAATGCTTTACAATTTCAGAATAAAACACTGTTCCCAACAGTGAGAAAAATAGGGACACAAACTAAAAGACTAAAAGTACTTGGATCACGACGATCTCTTCAACGGCATTCTTCGGGATAAAAGCGACATAAAACAACATAATTATTCTTTCAAGATATTTGCCTTCGAGTAGTGTACTGCCGAGTATATTATTAAGCGATCTATCCTCAAAATGTCGTGAGTAAAAAAAGTGTTTGCCTCATGAATTGTCGTTACAATACACGTGGTGCTAATGATCACTTAACGGGTTCTCCGTCGAGCGAGCGACCTTGACAAGAGACGTGTTATTTTTGTCTTTCGCGAACGACGAACGGACACGGTCGACATTCTGTTACGCCTCCGTTAAAAAGAGTGCGACTACCTAATCTTCATCATCTCGTGTGTAAACGGTTTTATAACGAGAAGAACTGCCAGAGTGAGAGAAGAAGTTGAACGGGAAAAGAAATTTCATCAAACACCACGAGGGTCGGTGTGTTCGGTCGGTTCTCGAATGTTTACTCTCTTCCGCTTTCGACGTCGACCACGCGACATAGCTATAGCAGAGAGACACATACATACATGCAGACATATACCGGACGAGCATACATGCTTGTACCCGACGCACAAACAGTAGAGGAAAATGCAAATTGAGATTACCCCGCTCGCACGCCACGCGCTCTCGCTCCTGTTAACCTGAATTATTCGAGTCTTAATGATGGCTTAAGCGCCAGCCTACTGATCTGAGGGATTAGAACGTGAATATTGCAAGGTCTAATGAACAGTCGGGGAATTAGGAGCTCGTCTGGATTTTCACTTCCGACTGAAGCGGGTAATCTCCAACGAGTCCTCTCTCCATCGTCGCCTCAACTATGCTATTTTTCTTTCTCTTTTGACTATCGTACCCTCTTCATTTGCTTCTTTTACGATTTCTCGTAACATTCTAAATCAGAGAACGTGGGAACGATTCAATTTGATCGGTTCGCGTAATCCACGAGTGCGGATTGCCGCAAGCACACTTAACGAATCAGCGCGTACCACAGAAAGAGAGTATGGAACGGGGATGGGATGAGGATGAGAAAGCGAAAAGTGACGATCCTTTCTTCCTCCTTCCTGCTTCAGCAAGAGAGTAAGAGTCAACTAAACGTTTAACTTGTTTCCCTTTATGCTATACCGGCAGAAATACAGCGTTGAAGAACGAGCTGCTGGCGGGAATCTGTGTACATGATCGACGTGTATGCGCGCTAAGCGCCCTTTGGCATTTATGTGTTCATAAAGCAAGGGAAAGGATCGAGCCAGGAGTCGCGCTTTGAGCGTGAGTACATGTAGCGGAATGCGGGCGGTACGGCGAAGGAACGGGGAAGCGAGAAAGAACGATAGGAAAGTGTATAGAATGGCCCAACCCGGCAACGAGGAAACCCAAGCGAGGGTGGCAGAAGGATGGAGAAGGTTCGAGTAAGCGAGATAGAAAACCAGCTCGACACGGCGAGGCAGAGAGAAGAGCGCTATGTGCCAGCTAAGGGGGTGGCGAACGCGAACGAGGGTGTTTTTCCACCACCAGTTGCTCGCGGCATCCGCAAACCCCCCCTCGAATCCCCGCCTCGCCTTCGCCACCGCCGCAGTACCGAGTCGACCGCTCGCTCTCCCGATTCTGGCAAGAGAACGAATCCAGACCGTAAAAGTCCCAAACTCTCCCTGTCACCTCCACCTCCTTTATCCTCTTGCTCGCGTTCAACTACCACCGGCACCCATGCCATTCTCATCCTACCTCACTGTCTCATTCTCTCGTTCTTCCGCTGTTTCACCCATTTTGCCTTTTCTCTTCCGCAGCTTACTTCAACCTCCTCGCTCTCCCGTCAAACTGCACTAGGAAAACTGGGTCTAGGGGATAAAACGACGATGAGTACTAACACCGACGCGATATCTACTACCGAAGCGGCTAAGTAAAATCTGCCCGAGGGACGCCCCGTTGCCCGCAATCCTGTCGTTTCACGTATTACGACCTCTTCATCAATAAGTTGACATATAGAGAGAAAGTCTACTTTCGCGATTTTATAAGATTCATGTATAGAAGCCGTTATTTATTTCGTTTATGAATTATTGCACACGTCTCGTTTTTTTCAGTGGTTTATGAATAATGTTTGTGGAATGTTTAATCAATCTTTCGTCATAGAATTTGAGATACAGCCATTAAAAGGGTTTTACGCAATTTAACCAAATCAAGTCGACTGTTCTATATATCCCAGCAGCTTCTTCCGCATAATTATTGTCCCGAAGGCAACGCAAACTCCGGACTAAACACTTCTGCAGTTGGTAGTGCCGCCCTATGTTTACAATATCGAAACATATGCAAATGACCAATAATAATGGTTTGATATCGTTGGGTATGCATCATAAACGGACACTCCATTGACGATGCAGAGAGATTGCCGTTATGCAAATACACTTATAATATATATATATATTTACACATGCAGGAGGAATGAGTGTAGAATTTTAAAAGTAGAATACACTTCAATTGCCCTTATAGACGAGAGCACTCATGCAAGTAAAAACAGCCTCTTGAAAGAAAATACTGCCAATAAATGAAGTGAAAACGTCCGACGTCGGTGGTGTAAGGTCTTGACGGTTAGTAAACGGGAAAATTTCGAATGTTGGGTTATCGAAGATACGGGACCATTAGCTGTAGCCAGAGGCGTTCCGAGAACCCTCGCCACTCTTGCCTGATCGCACCCTTATGCAAATTGTTCATAACGAACGCAGAGCAGAGGAGCAGATTGGTATATATACAGAAGAAAACGTCGACGACGTCCGACCAAAGTGAGACGACATAAAAACGTGAAGGTGAAAACCAAGACATCGATTAAAACGTTTTGTTGATTAAAAGACGAAATATTGCCCTTCTGAAAGCCCGGCCCGGCTGAAAGCTATAGACACATAGTCGTAGAAGCGAAGGGCCATAGTCGGACCGATCGTTAATCGCGCACGTTGTCCCTGATGATCATTAATCGGAGATTAGTCGGAGGGGTTGCAACGTTCTCTCACGGGGGAGATGAGAGAGAGTTGGCAGTGGAAAGAAGTGATTGCAGCTGACGTAGGGCCGAGGATGCTGAAATAGCGGTATAGTAGCCAGAAGCATACAGGGACGACGATCGTCCGCGGTCGCAGAAGCGAGGGAAGATGAGGGATGGGCCGAGTGTCCAGGTTGGAGGGTCGTTTATTGATCTCTCAAGTCCGAACCGCCTCGGCTCTCTCGCTCTCTCGTCGTGTACAAGGGACCTCAAGCCCCCCCATCACCATTCTCCTTTCGACCCCTCTCATTCTCTACCACCTCGTCCAGGCGGCTCCTTCTCTTCATGACTGGCCACAATCACCCCACCGGTCGCACGCCGAGACACCGGACACGATGGACCAGACTCCGTCGCGCGTCCTCCTTCACATCCCAGCTTCCGCGCTATTCCCATCATCCTTCTCCTTCTCTGCTTTCCTCGATCCTTCGCTTTCCACGTTCGCTTGCTTAGTTCCTTCTGTTTCTCTCGAGCCCTCTTGCTTGTTCTCACGGACTTGTCCTCTACCATTGAGTTTCGCGCGCTCAGCGGCCCCTTGAGAAAATAGGCTCCCGACGAAAACTCGAGGTGCTCGACAGCCCTCGGGCGATGACGGCAAGCGGTACCGAGCTAAAGCGCCACGATAAAATCTATACAGCCCAAGCCGCGTGCTTGGCTCGTGCTTGAATTCTCAAATGAGTAGTAGACATTCCCGTATGCCTACGATGAGTTGTAATTAATCGATGATGTAGCGAGTTGAGAGCTAAGATACCAATCGTACACGTGCGTGTCTTCGCGTAGGGCTTACAAGACAATGTATTGTGGATTGCTTCTGAAACGAGGCCACGACCTATTTTCTTTTTTTTTTACTTGTTCAATCGATCAGATTGGACTGGCATGTTGCGACAGATTGTCACAAAGCGTTACAAATTATGATTTCAAAAGATACTTTGTAAGATAATTACATGTAACGGAACAAGCGTTGTAACCCCGCCTATCATTATCAACTATATCAAAGTAGGCTTTGCATTATGATGCGAGATGAGGTCGTTAGTAAATATGAATACTGTAAAGTGAACACTTTCGAACGCTTTTATAGAGAGGCACGTAAGATTTGTATCGAAATATTTCACGTTGGCGTCATCAACGCAGAGAGATAATAGGGTAAACGATCTGCTTGAAAGTGAGAACGGTAGTAGGGGGACTAAGGAGAGAGTAGAAGATAACTTATTTCAAGAGCAACGAACCCTCATCTCGGCAGTTCGGTACCTCTTCAAGTTCGGGCAATTCATCCATAGAAAATCGGGGGCGTCGTAAGCAGCCCGCAGACGTCTGGCAAGCGCACACTAGCAGAATCTACACAGGAACGGCGCGTCTCGGAGATGTACCGTTCTGGATGCCTAGACGCGTTTGCGGCTCAACGCGATTGAGGAAACGCGTACGGTCATCTCGGACGGCTCTGGCCCTATGTTGGGCGCTGGTAATATGGATCGTTTCAATGCCGCTCGGCGCACCATTTCCATCGCTCGAAGGAACGGAGTTGGTCTTATCGTTACAAGCGTATACAGGTTGTCGATAAATTCAGCGGAGTGGTTGAGCGCATTCGGCTACTCGACGGAGATCCTGGCTGACCTCTACTGCCCTATCTACTGCTCCTTCGGCATTCTCGTCCTGTCTGACTGGTACTCTACGTCTCTACTGCAATAAGATTTAGATAGCCTCGCGTCTTCTCAAAGTGCACGATCACGTTCGAACTTTCAGCTTCTTGTACTCTACACGCCAAATACGCTACAAAGTGAACGCATAGCTTGTATGAAGTTGAAAGACTTATTTCCATCATCTTTTAATACGTTTTTCTTGCTATGGTAAAACAATGATTTGCACGTCTTTCCGGCAAAAGAACGACATATTTGCATTCGTAGGATCTTCATATTTCTTCCTTGATCGAGTTCGCCTCGGCATTTGTACCAAGAAAGATCGAGGAGAAAGAGCGAAAAAGATACAACGATGGAATGAGAATTTTTGCATTTTCGCACAGCTCCTAATAATAGCTATTGGTTCATACATTTTCATGGCATTACAAAATCGAAACAAATAGAGTGTACACGCGGCAATTACCGATGCATTATGCAACATAAATATTGATGCTTCCTATAAAAACTGTGCAGACTCGGTACGTGGCGGGTACGACGTCGAGGGAGGGGTAACATGCAAAGCGATCGGGATCGCAACCGAGCCAGAAGAAAGCCCGAGAGGATTTGTTCCCCTGCGGGGAAAGACAATTCGGTATATCGATAACGCGAGCGTAGTTTACTTGCTGGAGGGAATTCAGAATATTGGCTAATTGTATCGTACAATATAAATATAAATATTTTAATAGCTGAACGATGAAATAATAAAATTTAAAGTGTATCGTTAATATACGAAACACAACGGAGAACTTTGGTAAAATCGAATTTTTATACATATAGTACTGTTTCGTTACTAAATAAACGGCAGATAAATAATATTTTAGACTGACTAAAGTAGCGTGAATGTAATTCGTAATTCTTTGAAACCGGTGTTAGAAACTCGAAGGGCATAAGTAGAAGAGTTAATATTATGAAGACGTTGTTGCCGAGCAGAGTTGGAGGAGCGATAACTCGGGTTCTTCAGTGGTACGTGTATGTGTAGAGTAAAGTCGGCTGTTGCTGGCGCGTCGAGCGAGAGGCCAATAAAACTGAACTCCTAATTAAGAAGCGTGAAGGATGAATCTATTATACGAACGCGCGAGGGACTTACCAACGCAAATACGCCGCGTCAGTAATGTCGCCACTGGTACAAACATAGCGACGGACATGGTCGAGCATACGTGTTCATTAGGCGTATTTGCTGTTTAGCATTTCAAATTTTGGTGCACGATGAACGAGGTCTGCGCGAACTGGCCAATACATTCGTATGGCATTGCCAGTACGCTCGAGAGATACAGACCGAGAGTGGGACATAGAGGCCCGGAGGTGAGACCCTTTTGGCAATCAAATATTTTAATTTAATCGCCCTACTAATGATCCGCCTTACACTTAGTACGCTTGTGCCTCTGCCTGATGGTCTTCACTCGCTACCTCTTAATTCGTACTTGAAAAATCCTCTCATTCGTCTTTTTTGTATTAATTAATTTTATTCCGTATGTAGAAAAAACAAAAACGAATATAGACGTTATCGAGATTTCGTCGATCCGATAGGTGTAAGCAAAACGTGTGGACGAAATATAGCAAATAAAAAAACGTCTCACACTCGAGGATTTTAATACCAGTCGAGAAACTAAAAGCAACGACTCAATTGTTCCGTTTTTTCGATAAAAATATCGAGATATCTTAGAAGCGTCGTATAATAATTTTGCAAAGTTACGTCTATCCAATATTTCAGTGCGCATCGTTCGAGAAACTGTAGAGATTGAAATATATTATTCACGAAATGAACATTTCCAGAATGGCGTTATCGCTTCAATTTTTTGGAAAAATTAACGCTTTTTTATTTTTATACCGAAGCGAGAAAGTTAAATTTTAGTTGTTAGTTTTTAGAAACTGATAATGAAAAAATGAATTTTTTTTTATGCTGTAACTTTAGCGTTTGTATCATTGATACATGCAGAATAATGATGTTTACTATAATTTAGTACCAATGAACGACAAATAAATGCTTATACGTCTAACGGAGCTATCTTCCTCATCAATCGCGAAAACGATTAGCTGTCTCCCGTCGTTCTTCGCTATCACTCTCTCGTTTTCTTTCATTCACAACGCGATCAATACATCCCGATTTTTTTTTTCTTCTTTTCAATGCTCGAGGAACGAGAACGCGGAGAGTAGCGACAAATAAACTAATGACGGGACACAGGAGAGACTATTGCACGAGCTCCCAGTCAATTTAACCCGCGAATGTTGAGAGTTCATTAGGTTATCGAAACCTTAGACAATGTAACTAGTGGCCGTCCGCGGTAAAACGAGAGAGCGACCGACCGAGCGACCGACCGAGCGACCGACCGAGCGAACGAACTCGGAGGGGCTTCATAATGCCCGTTGCCTCGAGTTGTGCACCATACGACATTTCGCATCTCTAAAACGGCGAATACGTACGACAACGATGACGACGACGACGTCGAGGACGATGAGTGCTATGGGAGCCGCGTCGGCTATTAGGTATACGTTCATTCCGTTTGCATTGCATCCCCAACGTTACTGGGTACCCTACAACTCCTGTCCGTCTGTGACGGATAATCGTGAGCCCTACAAGTGTGAGTTTAAATGCTAATTTTCCGACATTAATTAAATGCTACGCGTGTGCCCAACCGCAACGACCAGGAGGTAGCAACCCCTTTGGACGAACTGCCAGGATCTTCGCGCGATAGGGTTTACCAATAGAACTGGAAGTCCCGATTGACGGCTTGGAATTTCACTCGATACACATCGAAACTCATTTCGATTCTTCTACAGCCGAAAAAAAAAAAAAAAAAAAAAAAAAAAACTCGTTTGTTTCAAGTGGAAACTTACCCGCATCACTGGATGTCACGTGAGACAGAAGGCGGCGCGGCCCGTAATGCGGGTCTCGAGAAGTCGGATTGATTTAGAAGCTTATTGTTTTACTTTTTTTTTCGTTCTCATTCATTGGAATTAGAGTGAGACACAGGAGGGGATAAAGTACAGGCGAGCAATGCACGCTTTCAATTTGTTCCGGTTATACCTCGTCCCGTATAGTTTTTTCTTTTTTCTGAATTTAATTTGGAACACGTCCAGTTCCACCTTCATCCGAAACTCGGGTCGCGAAGGACTGTACGGAGGCACGAAGCCCCGAAAGATCACACGAAAAATGTACGTGCTTATACGGTAGAATGTCGCGAACGAGCGACGACATATATATATGATATAGCCGTCAACTCGCGGGACATTCGCCGAAGGAAAAGCTACAGCAACGAGTCAGAGGATATAGCGCCCAGACGAATTAGGAATTTTACTAACTCGGATAGTCGCATTTAATTTTAAGCCTGAAACCCTACGAGTCATTACTGTCTCCATTTCGCGATGCGTGTATTAAATTACAGTGTTCTCGTGTAGGGATTGAGCTTTTGCTTTCCGTATGTAGCTGTGCAGATGAGAGTCGCGAGTCGCGGAGGGTCGTTCGCTGAGCGTATGACGAAATATATGTACCCGAAGCGGATTATCCGAAAATTGTAGGCTGCTTCTGCAATGCTACAATACTCTTTGAGAGAGTTAACTGAATCGGAATAGTCAATTCCGCGCGTACGTAACAGCTGATAAACAGATAAATCCAATCGGCAACGTTTCTTAACTGCGCAATGTGGCCTTTCAGAATTTCGGCAAATTTTACATATCCGATATTTATAAAAAAAAAAACATTGAAACCGAAATGATTATTTTCTATATTCGCGATGAGAATACGATGACGCTGCACGAACGGAGATTTCAAGGTCCGAACATAAATTGTCGAGCATATAATAGTAGCGGGTATAAAGCAACGGCGAAGCTCGGGAGTGACGAGCGTAGGGCTTCACGAGCGCTAATTAGGTTCTTCAATCGGCAGTTATTGTTTCGTTGGAGCCCTAATTTGGATGCAGCTGCCACAGCTAGAGCGAGAACACTAATTAAAACACCTAATTGTGGCCATTAACGTGAAATGCTATGTCGACGAATGTTATATACGTATTTATACATATATGTGCGCGCGCACACCCAGCTATATATGTATAGTATATATATATTCATATATACATAACACGTAACAAATGTTAGTAAAGTGAGTGAAGTACCGGTTGGTCGATTCGCGCCAATCCTCTTATCCGTTCACTCACATAGGTTGGATACTCGAATATAGTACGCTCGCTCGTTCACTAAACCACGAGAGCGTTCTCTCGAGCTATAAATACGTACCAATTAGCATTTCTTGGCATCTCGATCGAAATTAAGCGGATCGTTAATTTTCCGGCTGTGAGTTTTGCGCCCGCGAATTACCACGATGTATCCCAACGGCTAATGTATATGTACCAAAGAATAATGCTGCGAGGGCCACTGCATGCATGCGAGGAACGAATTCGTAAGAAAAGGATTATTCAGCTTCTCGTTTTCTCAAGAAAAAAAGGGAGAGGACTCGATACGAGAGTGTATAAAGCATCTCTCGCGAGTCGGTCAATACCCTTGTCGCGTCTCTGCGCTATGCGTCTCTCGCACTTGAGCCGAGAACCCTCGATTAATGAAGTCACGCGTTAGCGCGCTCGCTTGCTCCTTCGACCAAGAATTTACGTGAAAACGTCTATTTGCATACTCGCGACCGAGAAACAGGCGAGAACGGGCGTTAGCGTTCTCACATCTCCGTCGTAACTTGGCTTTAATGAAGTGATAAAATAAACCTTAGGGAGATATTTTACACTCATTTTTTATGATCCTCTCGGTAGGAACCCTTGCGCGCTTTACGAGAGGGCACTCGTTCCTTTTTTTTTTTTTTTTTTTTTTTTCGTCTCATTCTTCCGATACGAAATGGTCGAGGCGATATTGTAAAAGCAGACCTTCGCTCGTATAAGCTCCCGTGGCCTTCACTCGGCTCTTGCTAGGTCGGTGTCGTTAACTCTCGCGAAGGAGATTCACCAACTGGGCAACGACGAATTTTGCTTCCACGCTGTTGCGGTTACGCGCAGCGAAGCCGGATCGGCTTAAATATCATAATTTTCCACCGCGAGATCCTCACCGTAGGAAAAACATACTCTACAAAGCCGATCAATTTCACGATGGTTATCTATAACCGAGTTGACACTCAACGCAATAAGTCGTTTGTTATACGAAAAGTTCATTAAACATTTGAATTTTTTTTTCTTTTAAATATCCACTCTATAGTCTTAAATTCACGAAACTATATAGAATCCCTGAATATGAAATAGTACGCATCTAAAAAAACATTTTTCTCACTTAATTAACTTCATTCAATGAGGAAAAAGCTAAAAGTATAAGTCAAACTTGGTGTCGAAATAATTGCGGTAACGCGAGGTTAATGATTAACCACTTACGCTTAACCTTGACTCGGGAATTGGATCAAAGAATCGAGAGCCCGCAGGTATGTTGCAGGTCTGTAGAAAGGCAGGAGTAGAAGAGCCGTTTGCACCGTTGGATACGAGAGATCAAGTAATACAATGTGAATCTTTGGTCGGTGGCGTGTCTAATGGGAGCCACTGAAACGATGAAGCGTTCGGGAGGCGGAGTGACTGCAGCTTCCGATCCTCCCCGCTGCTGTTGCTGTGGCATCTAAATTCCTGATTCTCGGGCCGCCGTTCCCGTTCCGCGTGGTATTCGGCTCCTCTCCTTCGAGAGTCACGCTCCGCACAGTGTGTACCGCACATCGGTCCCCACACGTGTGCGGGAGAAACCCACCTACCACTTGTACTATCGCGCACACGATGTTCCGCACACTCTCAAATATCCCTTACAAACCCTCTCTCGTATCTACGTACAGTGTACCCGCAGCGGGTTCTATAATACCAACGTATATAATCCGATCGTTGCTTACGGCGCGTATTATATGGGCTATAGAAATTTTGCGGTTGCCGGGTGTGGTGCGGCTCACATGTCTGACGAGCGTTATACACGCTCCGTTACAGCGGCAGGATCGCTACGAAACACATCGACATATACGGTTATAGAACGCGGTATATATACATGCATTAACGCATAGGAGCCAAACAGAAACTGGCTATACAGCATCAACTTCCCCTGACTTCCCGTCTCGCTACCTCGGCATCGTACGCTACGACGTAACAACGAGTGTCCCCACGCGAGGCCACTACGACGCCAAGTTGTTGCCGACACAATGACGCTATAATGACTAATGATCATATCATTTAATTAACATCGCACCTAACTAGCCCTAGAGTCTCCCCTCTACTTCCCTCGTCGTTCCGTCCCGATACATTAGCTTCGTGCATCGTTCTCTCGCGTTCGCGTTCGCCGAACAACGCGCCACGGCCTCCAATGGCTCGCTTGACGATCTCAACATACTACGCTTATTATGTATTATCCATCGGTCAACGGGCGCCCACTTGCACCACCCGCACCCGGATTGTCTCTCGTTTAATCGTAACACTATACACCAACGTGTCGAAGTCGCGGTTCCTTGCTTCGGCGGCCGACGCGGCCATACTTCGCCTCTTGTGTATCTCTCACCCGCTCCCACATTCGACGACACCATCGTCTCGGTGTACCTACGCCTCACTCGTGTTAAATTCCATCGACCGACGATACTATCTGCGGTGACAAATACACACACGAGAGACGAACGGATACGCGAACTTGTGATACGGAAGGAGCGAGGAAGCGAGTAATAATTATAGTGTCGCGGGCGCACGTGGTTTTGCAACTGAGACGCGACCAATAGGAGGTCTCGAGAATATTCCTCTTGTTTTTTAGGCGATTCGATGTGCATCGCGATATTACTGATGTAAAATTTTTTTTTATTTATTAATTAATTATTTTGAAGAAATTCTAACTGAAAGATAATAATGATTATCATTGGATTATTGTAATGTTGCGGCGCATTGTCGCCGTCCCAATTCGATTGATTTGAATCGTTGATCCAAATAATGAAACGCGTCGGGTCGATTGGTACGAATTGCCGATGCTGACGAGAAGTAAACTCGTGAGCAATACAACTGCTTTAATAAATTAGTAATTAAGATCGCGCGAGACAACGATTCGTTGTAAAAACAGAGGCGTATCGTAAGAACGGTGCATATGTTCGGTTCTCCTGTACCTATGATAATTAATAAGCAATCGGCAATGTTGTGTACATTGCCTTGACACCAAAGTCTCACTTTTCTTTTATCGCGTACACCTAATTATCACATAATAAGAGAGTTGTTGTTTCGCGGTACGCCACATCGGTTGCTACGACACACTGATTCATCATTCATGACTATCTATTATTAAAAATATATACACTTATGCATGCAAAATATATATATAAATATCTTTTTTTTTTTAATAGAAATTTCGCAATGCTTCGCGTTGAATATAAAAAAGTTTTTGTTACGTTTACGCGTTAATACGATAGTCGACGTACGTTTGAAAAATTAAAATTTATGGGAGAAATTTCTACATGCATATGCGCGTTCGCGAAATAGATGAGCGAATATTCCGGTTATGAACCCACACACTATATATATCTAATATCCAATAACAGGTGCTCACGGTATAGTCAGATATGTCATCGGCATCGATTTTGCCTATTTACTTATGATAATCCCGCAATTACGGGATTTATCGACTACCGTTGCGAAGCTTCTGATTTATTTCAACATTAATCATGTAAATGATGCGCCCTCCTGGCTCTCGTCCCTCTCCGCACCCCGCCGAAACCGTAACAGCAGCAACGACAGAATAGTAGGAGGACTCGCCTCGAACCATCTCGACCCCCCACCCCCCTTCTACCCCTCTTCCCCGCGGACCGGGCCGTCCAGATACAGCGAGCAGGAAGCGATGGTTCCGATTAAGATCGATCGTCACCGGCACCGTCGACATCACCGATCGCCTACTCAAGTTAGCAGTTTCGCAACCAACCCGGTCGAGAGGTGTATACCAAGTTAATTTCGTTAATGAGCCGTTGAGCTCCTGGGGAGGGGGTTCTTTCCATTTTTTTTTTACCTTATTTCAGACATTTGTCTTCATTATTCTAACGGCTTGATGTCGGAGTTATATTTAACTTCATGCTATAAAATTAAGGACTATTACCGAGTTATTCTAAAGCGAGAAATTGAGAGTTAATTGCAATTGAACTTATCAGACCGGTGTAGATATATTGGCTTTTTAAATCGTTAATCAATGCGATGTATATATGCCGGCAATATATAATTATTTTATTATATTTATAATCATTCAATCGTTTCACTCTAAAAGCATTTATCTTTAAATAAGAAATTCTTTCGGTTGATTTTTGCATTAAATTGAACCGAACGAAAGAGTTAAGTGCTTTGCACGATCAACAAACTGTACTCTACCTTTTTTTAGACGACGTAATTTTACGCAGAACTCACCTGAAACAGAAAAGAAAATTGCCATTGAGTTTAAGAATCATTACGTGGCTATAGGCGAAATAAGATCAGTGATAATTTTTTTTTTTTTTTTGGTAATACGGGGGAAATCGAGGGGAGTCGTGGCTTCGCTTTGACGAAATGGCGAGTATGTTCGGCGAAGGAATGCGAATTCATATGCGAATTGTGGGATGTCGAGACACGCATGTAAACACACAGACGCCAACGAATTCAGCATCAACTATGAGCTAATAGTACGATATATATGTACATCGGAGGGAAATATATATATATTTTGGCGGCTACCGCGCGTGCTGAAGCGACGAGGCTTATTATGTATATACATATATCTCTCGTCGATGCTGCGTCCGACGGTAACGCGGAAGTCTCACGTATAACCGAGAGCGACGAGCGAGTGCGAGCGAAAAGGAGAAAATCGACGGAAGGGCCGAATAGTAGAACGATGTTGCATCATCAATCAGCTGGCAAACATCAACTCAACACTCGCGCTCCTGTTTGCAGCCTCTACCCGGCATGGGCTATCGAACGAATTCACTCGCTCCCGAGGCACCGCCGGAGATCTCACGCTTCGACCTGCTATACCCAACTATACGTCAATTTAATACCGTCACGGCAATGCTACATCACGTCCAGCTGGTAATTAATTACCGAATTGTTAACGATGAGCCCCACGAGTTTCACGCACCGTAAATTTCTCTATGTCTATTAATAATTACTCTAATTTCGTTTCTATGATTTCATACGCGCATAGCGCCGTGTCGAGGTATCCATTGCATCCGATAATTATCCGACGATATCTGTGGTCATTATAATGATGCGATTTGCTTGTATTTACACGGGATATCGATATTACACGGCGAATATAATATTAACGATGAACCGATACATAATGAAGTTTTCGACGCTTCGATAAAAATGATTCATTTTCAATCTGATACACCGAGAAAACGGATTTTGTTGTGCCAATGTACCACGCGTTGGCCTAACATAACATTTGTTAATATAGTGACAACAAATGCATTTGCTGTCACTATACTTACGCAGGGTATGTTACGCCAACAAATCGTTTTCTCTGTGTAGATACGAACACTTCGAATTCACAGTTGTTAATCCGAAAACATCGCGGTAACAAGCGACTCGCGCGAATAAGTTATTACGGGGATCGAAGTTGAGTATTACGTACTCTGTTAATGTCGGAGAAAATTTATTTAACTATATGATGTACAATTATTATTCAATGAGTCAAATGTTTCGATAAAAACTGTTGCGTGAACGCGTGTTTCACATTGCGTCATGTAGAAATTGAACTATCGTTTCTTCAAATATACGCTCCGACTTCTCTTTTTTTTTCTCGATATTAGTGAGAATTAATAAAGAATGTGGTATTGATTTATTATTTTCGAATTACTTCACAACTCTTACTGATTTTTATTCGTAAAACTCTACGACTGTCCAATGACCGGTGAGATAATCGCTTCCCTACAGCAAAGTTCTCCGATGAGTTGATAAGCTTTATGAAATCCGACATATATCGAATGCATTTTCCTATTGACTAGTGGCTTTGACGCGTTCAGCTCGCGTTTCGATTAAATGAATACCGACTTTCGAGAAGACCAGCGGCATAGCGATGACATATCAATTTCGTTACAGATGTACCTTTCGCTGTATAGGACGAGGAAATAATTACTAGTTGCCGACGCCAAAGTTACAACTTCCAATAAAATGAATTACGAAAATTTGTTCATTTTTATGATCACTCAATAGCGCTGAAAACAACGTCTCTGTGTCGCGGATAATCGTGATATTGATTTTTGGCAAAATCGAATGAAAAGAAAAATCTGAAGGCTCGTGGAGGGGCGGTATTGCGGAGTTACCGACCAACTCTGGCGAACCCTTCGCAGCGTCCAGTATGATCTGATTCGTCGTTGGATTGTAGGCCCGTACGTTAACCGGCCGTTCATAGCCACGGTATACGATAATCTACCCCCGCGGTCCCCATAATGCGCACCCCTTTGGCCGCAATAATGATGATTTATTTTTAAGCTAAAAATTGCGCCACCGCCCTTGCATGAATAATGTTTCGATGCGAAGCTCGTCCTCCCCCTCCATTCGCGAAGCCACTATACGGTCCGGTGAGAGCCTTTTTTTAAAATTCTATACCATCCAAACGTTATAAAATCCATTGGCCAATCAGTGTGGTGGTGTGTATCAGGTATAGAATTCGGCCCTTTGAATATAATAGGGAACCCTTTCATTAATTCATTCGGCGCTGCGATACACAAAGAAATGCCGGCGATGCTTTCTATCTATTGATAATATACGTCACTATCGATCTATAATATCTCGAATGCACGAGACGAGAGGGAGAATCGCTCGACAG
Source organism: Cryptus armator (assembly GCA_963971235.1). Taxonomy (NCBI): domain Eukaryota; kingdom Metazoa; phylum Arthropoda; class Insecta; order Hymenoptera; family Ichneumonidae; genus Cryptus; species Cryptus armator. The sequence continues at coordinate 11,379,367 of OZ020236.1, forward strand.
AAACGCACGTAACAAAAAAAATGGCACCGACGATGCCCGCGCAAATCGGTTCTTTCAGCTTAAAATTACAGTCGTTGTTCGAATACCGGGAGAGTTGGGAGAGGATGAGGATGCAAGAACAAGGGTGATCGCATTCGTGTATCGCATTCGTATGGGAGGAGGTGGGTAACAGCGACTGGTTTTTGGGCCGAAGCGATAGGAAGAGGATGAGAAAGGCGAATGCGGGGTTAACGCGAAAGAGGGACCGGTGTTCACGGGAATACAGAAAGAGAGTCGGCGGGGACGGAGGAGATGTGTTTGCCGGAAAAAAAATCCATACAATCCGATCAGGACAATGTGTACGTGTGAACGAACGATTGTCTGTGTTTCACGTGTGTTCGGACATTGATACGGAAGCCAGATCTGAACGTGGACTGATAAATGCGAAAAAAAAAAAGAATAAAATAAATAAAAAAAACAACAAAAAAAAAAATCATCGATTTTTCAAACAAGCCCCGTCGCCCGGTGGTGCGCGAAGGGTCGTCTGTGCGAACGAGCGAATGTTCGCCCTTTCGCCCCGTCAAATCCACGAAACGTTTGTCTACGATCTACAGCACACCGTTTTCATATTAGCGCAGGTGCGAATTCCAAGGGAAATCTCAAAACAGCCGAATAAACATACAACCAAAGACAATTCTGCTCGATTGTATAATTGAACCGGATAAAAATGTTAAAATTTCGTTGCTACCAAATTTTTTGTAAAAGTTAAAGTTTATGAAGAAAAAAAAAAAAAAAATTGTCCATTATACAAAATTGGTCACGTAACGAGAGTGAGAGAGGAAAATAACAATGTATCTCGACGAATTCGACCCCGATATCGTCGTTCCTCCGATATTATACTCGTAGCGACGACACAGTAGCGCGCGAGAGTGGGAGAAAGCGGTCCCCTGATATTCGCGAAACGTCGCGGCCATTCTAATGGGTTAACGACGTATTCGAGAATTCGTTATGAATACGGATGATCGGTAGATAGGGAATGGCGATAGATAGATCGATTGCCGATGTGCAAGTGACGAGATATACAGTGTACAGAAACGTACAGAGAGAACAGGAAGAGATGGACGAGGGATATCAGGGAGGCTCGGCACTAGCCGATGTACCGCTAGTATGTCGTTGTAGTATAGGTGCGTAGTACCTTTGCCTACTCTCAACCTACTCCAACAACCTACCAATCAACCGGCTCGAAACCTCATCAGTTTTTTTTTTTTTTTTTTTTTTTTCCTCGTTGCATGCCCCGCGCTGTAGCTTCGGCGCACCCCCATGCACCGGCAGCCGGCAGCTTCCGCGCACCGCCCGTTCATCGCTCCCTCCCCCCCTTCCCCCTTTGCCGCCCCGGACCCCTTCGACGAACGAGCGGCCAAGCCACCGCGTTCATTTTTTCGTTCGCGACTCGAACTCGCGATGCAATTATAATCCAGCTTTATGAAAAAAAATGCATCGCAAATGTGATTGAGCACCGATACGGCGAGGGCGAGATTGGTGATGGGTGCGAGGTATAGGAACAAAGAGTGAGCGAGAGGAAGAAGCAGTGAAAAAGTGAGGAAGCGAGGGGGGAGTGTGTGCAATCCGGTAGGGATCGCGAAGAACGGGTGAGAGGGAGGTAACATCGAACGAAATGGGGTTGGATGGAACGAGTGGGGGAGGGGTGAAGGGGAGTGAGGGATTGGTCAAAGCGCTCTCGGTATGCTGGTGCTGATAAAAAATTACAGCCGAAAAAAGTATTACCGTCACCCTGCCGCCCCGCCGTTCGAGCTCTCGGTCCTTTTTTTTTTTTATATCCTCTCTCCCGACGCCACTCACCGCCAAACCTCGGATATACATTATTCCTGTCAGCCAGCAGCACCCACCGGTATATACCCTCTCTTACTCGGTGTAGCAATGCTCAATGTGATCACGGGGAGGGTGAGATCGCCGTACCCCTGGCACGGCGGCGTGGAGACGCACATCGAAAATTGTTCCGAACGAATCCCCACCAAAAATCGCGTGTCCAGCCATACCGGCAACTCTCGCGGCCGAAGGGTTGCGCATTTAAAACAACGTGAGATTGCGAGACAGAATAAAAAAAAGCGAAAAGTTTGGGCGAACGAGAGGAACGAAAGAGCGGCTGTATGATTATCGGCAAGACGGAGCTGCGTTCACCGATCGCATGCAATACGTTCGAAACTCGTGTAATTGACTACCGAGAAAAATCATTGACTCATTCCCATTGCAAATACATTGTGACTACAATTTATCGATAGTCGGACGCCGCAGAGAAAAAAGTATGAGGCTAATCGATTGTTGAACAAAGTTGGACTTCTGCTTTTGTTTCTGTGAGTGTTAAACAATTCTCCGTTTTGTCGATAATGTGGATGTTTATTTTTCTATTTCGCGGAAAGATCGACCGTTTTGTTCTATCCTCGGAAAAGGGGAACGATGAAACTTTGAAAATTAGTATAGCGTGGAGTGAATCTCCGTTTTTCGCTTTTGCAACTGTGTTCGATCTTTCTTTCTCGTCGTGCAATTAAACCCGTATGGTCAACAGTGGGGGATTTCACGATTACATATAATTATACCAATTCTGCACAGTTCGCAATCGCGTATAACGTTTATCACGACAGCCTCTGTTGCCGATGATTGTCTTACGATATACCGAAGTATATAGACGCGAACTGAGTACGTTAGACGCGAACGAGTACATCGTACAGACACTGAGGAAAGTTCCATGATTACGTATCGTATATATGTCTATATATATATATATATAAGTCGTGCAGAGTCTGGCGACGCGTAACTTTATTCCACGTAGAATCGCAATCGCAACCTCTAATTGAGTGTCTTCGCTATGAGAAAAATGACCAAAGGTTTATTCTCACTGTTTTTATTTCCAGCTCCCCAGTAGCCGACCGTTAACTGTTTCCCTTACGTCTCTCAAACCTCGAAACTTCGAATAACTGCTGCAACGATTTCATGGTAAATTCATATCGTTTTCGCGTAACAGCAATTTAGGAATACATTGTACCGAAACTTTGGCGCGCAAAGCTTTCGCTCGGGATCTGGCGATTAGATGCTCTAATTTTTAAATATAGAAACATCGAAACTCGTGTAATTCGAAAATACGATAGGTGATCATAAACGAACCACAATCCATGGAGATAAATTGCTAAAGGGGCGCGAAAGCCATTTTTTTTTATTTTCTAACTATAAGTTTCGAGGCTCTGAGCTTTTCGGAGATAAAGATAGAATATTTCATTACATATTTAAGTGCGGTTTAGAAGTTATTAGGTTTGAAAACGAGTATAATGGCGAAGTTTGTGAATAAATAAATAGCGGTTATTTTATTCAAATTTTATCACGGTTCGCTCTGAATTCTTTTAATTAACACACTGCGAAATTTTTAATAGTACGAGTTTTTGCGAAACGAAGAGGCGAAATTCCAGCTACGGAACAACGTCTCCATCGGCAAACCTTCAAAATATATTTCACATTACACCGAGAAAGCTCGTTTGCGACGTTAGAGATCTCGCTTCTTTTCCTTTTACTAATTAGTAACGGGATACTTGCGAAGTTTTTGCAACGACTAATGACAAAGGAAATGTATCCTTTTCATCAGTTCCAAGCTGGAAAATGAGTTTTACCCTGTGTAATTGTTTCTCCGAGAATTTTCCGCGTTCTTCATAAATGAGCGTACGGATGAGAAGAAGGAAATTGTTATTTTTATTTTTTTTGTTTTTCTGTCTCAAACGTGGAAGGATGTTGATGAAACTTTGATGAGGTCAAAGATGCATCTTACTATTGAAGTCTAATAGAACATAATATTGATATAAATTATATATGTTATCTGTGTAATAGATTGTCCTTCATAATTGTAACGCAGACGCATAAACAACGTTCCCTATTTAACATAATAGATGCGCATCGATCAAAATTGTTTTTTTTTTGTTTGTTAAATAAAAAAAATTTTTAAATTGTTATTGTCGTCGTCGTCGAATAAATGCCGAGGCTTGGCGAGCGCGTGTGGTAAAATAAAATCGAAACCGCAGCGATTTCCACCTGCGCAAGGAAACAATAACCGCGCGCCGTAAAATCGCAAAGCCCGAGGCACTTGGCTCGGCTAATCACCGATCGGCGATTAAAATAAATTATGTTTACCCCGTAGGAGGTGTGGGAGCGCAGGGGCTCACTAGCAACGGCCGACCGTTGAGCATTGGAAATTAATTATTATTATTATTATTTTCTTTTTTACATCTCACCGCGCTTGGCAACGCTCTTTTCGCGCCGGGCTCGAGTTTAATAAGTAAGAAGTGTATATAACGTTGATGCCGATTGATACCCATTGGCGGCGGCGATCGCTAATTTTCTCTTTTTGCTATATCGCGATTATTGGTTTTTCTTGACAACAAAACTATTTTATACTCACTTGACGATATAAAAAAATCGCTATAATATTGTCATTATTATTATCGTAATAACGATAAATATACTACAAAACAAAATAAAAGGGTACGTATTATCGTTTCACGAAACTTGGAGTTGAGTGAAGATTTTTTTTAATCTTCAACTTGAGAAAACAAATGAGCAGATAATTCGAAAATTGGTGTTCTGTTTGGCATTAAAATTTAGATCGTCCCGTGTAGAGAGAGTCGAGAGGACCAGGTGATTCGGTAGAGTTAGGCGCCTATGACGGAACTCATAAATTGTATCTCAACTCATAAGCCTGTAAAGCAGTTAAATGTGTATTTTAACACGCGTGTGCGTTCGTCTGTGTATGTATAGTACGTGCAGCATCGGCCGCTTGTCTCAAGCAGCAGCAACAGCAGCAGCGGCGGAACAGCTACTATAATGTTTTTATCAGCCGTTGCGTATTGCGCAAGCGTGAACGATAAAACGTCACGCGTTTTATTATTTGTGTCCTTGTCCATTCACAGGAGTACACACTGTATCGTGGATCACTGCTATGCGTCTGTGCCGTTGCTTCGCCATCCAAAGGCTCCGAGTTGTCTGTCTTATAAGCCTCGAGGCTTTTCACGAGGCCATGTTTTGAAATCATAAACGTTCTAAAATTGTGCGAACGTCCTGTTCTTTATACGAAGCTAACGCACGACGTGGATGCAATAATGGAATTAACTATCAATCGAGCATTCAACTATTTTTTAATTCAATACATTTAAGCGAAAATGTAAGAATCAATGGTATAAAAATGAATTTATTCGATGCATTAACAAAGATTTCAAAATGATGAAAAAGAAAAATTGGAAAAATATTTATATATATATATTTTTTTTAAATAAAATATACATTTAAAAAAAAAAATTTTAAGAGCTATAAATTAATGTTTTTGGTCAAAATTGTCCGAATCCGAGCTTTACATTCGAACGAATGTGGATGTCGGTGTAAATAACGTTTCCCAATTTTCTACAGGTTTCGAAAACCCATTGACATCGATAAGATTTTGTTAAAAAAAATTAGCTCTGATTTTGCGAGAGATTCACCGTTCCTCGTCTCGTAGTTACACCCAAGAAACACTACGAAGATATAATTTCACACTGAATTCTGGAATCACGGGACCTTGGCTGGTTGCTCGGTTATATAGAAAAGCAAGCGGAGCGAGCGAGAAAGATAGTGCGATCTCAAAGAGGTACGAGAAAGAATTCGTATTCCGTTCTCGCGAGTCTTGCTGCGGCGCTGCGGGTGGTAATTGTAATAATTGTTATTATTCGGTGTATAATTAACGCCAACTCGAGGTCGGTAGCAGAGAGAGAGAGAGCGAGAGAGAGGAGGCGAAAGGGACGAGAAGGTAGAAGCAAGAGAAAAGTAGCAAGCGCGAAGGTCTCAGACGAAAAGTTTAAGCATGAAAGCCCGGAGCCATTTGCATAATTAATTAAAGAAGGAGTCGAGTTTTCAACAGATTTTCATTCTACGCCTCGACCTCGAGGATTCTTCTTCGGGATCGTGGTGCTTCCACGAGAATCCTCAACTGCTCGCGCGAGAAACACTGTAGTATAATAAGTATCCGCGTTCAGCGAGATCCGAGACTCTGATTTTTTTCAAGTCAGTCTTCGGTATTTACCGTTATTTAATTTTATCGCATTAACGCGCATTTGTCGGTAGTCGTTAAATTGTCGTCCACCGCGAGACGAGAGTGTCGGAATAGCAGCGTCATCGGCAACCACCGATATACGTCTAATTGTATAGATTTTTCCATTGATTCATTTGGCCGTTGATACGAGGGGGTGAACGAAGAGACCAGGGATACAAGAGGGTACGCGCGGGCGAATGCAGGCTGTACGAGAAACGAGACGAGGTAGTCACGGAGGGACGACGACGAGACGAGGGGGGCAAATGTAATTAATTATCCCGGTAATGACTCTGACTGATGAGCGGCTGGACAAGTCCAGTCAGGTCGAAATAGCGCAGAAGTGGCGATGGCTTCGAGTCTGCTGTTCCTTCCACGTTTAAACGAACAAATTCATCGTCAAACACATTCGAAATACATAATCTATTTCATCAACGACAGTGAATAGTCGTAGTTGTAGGTGCTTTACGAAGCATTGAGAGAACGAACGACGGGCAATTTAATTACGATACAAAACATTTCAACATACGACTCAAACAGATTTGTTCGAAACGCTACGCGTGTAGGTTCGAAGCTGATCCTTCCTGCGCGGAAGGATAGTGAGACACTGAGAGAGGCACGGTGAGGGGCTGTGCATGACAAGGTAGATTTATTTTTTTCACACCCCACGTCCCGACTCCCCGGGGCTGGACGAGGTGTTTTAATATTTTAATAGGACGATGGAATGGCCGGTTTCGTGACTTGGCGTTTTATAATGATATTCTCTCCATCTAGAATTTCATTCGATGAAGCGGCACGTTCCTGCAAGCTGCGTTGTAATAACAACGATGAGGAAATCAACGGTTTGAAAAAAATAAAATAAAAAATAGTCCTATTCGGTACTTCTCTTTTGGTGAGCTATTTTCTCTTACGCTTCTCAACACACCGCTTTCTCGCAATACTGCACACTGTCGTATGTTCATAGATCATCGAAGAGCGTTTTTTTTAATTACGCTTTTGTGAAAATACGAAAATGTTGAGTTACCGTTTATGTTTCGGAATACTAATTATCCGCTTGAGATTAGCGCAATACAGCGATTGGATTCGTATCCAGCGTGATAAAGTACATGAAAAAAATTGAAACGAAAACATTTTTCGAAACTAATGGATTAGACGGAAAAAAATTCTTCATCGTTCGATAATGGCGCAAAAAAATGATATTGGAACTTCAGCAAGAAGCTTAAGTATTATATCGCGTAAAAGTCGATAGGTTTGCCAATATTCCATCGAAAGACACCGATATATCGTTGCATGAAAATACCAACAATCGTCGCTTCTCCCGAAAGTAATTATAAAAAATATTGCCATTATAAATTCTTGTTATACGTTCTTTTTTTCTAAAACTGCATCCCGCAATGCCTTAACTAACGCCGGATTAACTATACGCGTCGCTGCCTCGTTAGCGATCGGATGGTTGTTATGTTTCGTCATTCGTCTCTCCTCCATCACTATCGAGAAGCTGAACGGAATCGCTACTTTTATTGTCCGACTTTAATCCTATCGTCAAATAATTCCAAACACCGTATCCCCGAAGCCTTCCGCGTCCTTCGCGCTTTCCGTAGAAACGTAACTTCATATATTTCTGCCCCACTGAGCTCACCTCGTTTCAATCAAACCCCCTCTCCCCCCGCCCCTCTCTCTCTCCTACATAATTTCATCCGCCACGTGCATCGCAACCCCCGCCCGGCCGACACGGCATTCCGAGCTCTTCGTGCCGAGTCGAGTCAAACTGTAATTTGCGAACGCCCTGTAAGTTGGTAATACGTAGGCACCGATTGCACGCACGAAGCCTCGAAGTCTCGCGATCGCGTCCAGATATTACATATTACCGGGTATAGGTAGTATCAGCCGCGAGCTTTCACAGTTTCAAATAGTTATTGCTTTCTCTAGGCCTCACCTAGAACCCCGTCCTGTTTGCTAATTCCATTTTCATTACCTGTGCTCTGGCAGGTGGTGGCTTCTCCATATCGACTTTAACAATTCACACGACACGACGATTCATCGTATACACAACTTTTCTCCACCCGTACACTTCGACGATAAAACCCTTTTTTTTTACAAATTTTTCTATCTTCGAACCTTATGAGAATCAGGATGGACGGCACATATACACATACGTATGTGCGTTTGGATGTATACGCTAGTAGAAGGTTCGGCTCACTGAGATTGATGCGTTCGGCAAACAACGAAGGGCCCGGACTTCGTGGAGTCCTCGTTTATACCAAACGAACAGGTTGGGTGGGATAGGGTGGAACTCGCACGGATTCTCTCAATTAATCGTATAGCTATATATCCCGAGGATCGGAAGGTAATCCAGGGACTAATTTCGCCGACGACTCGACGACACGTTCCTACAGTCGTTTTTTTTTTTTTTTTTTTTTTTTTTCATTTATTTTTCATCGTTTTGATTCGCAATCGTCTGCAGTCGGAAATTCGTCGAAATTTCCACAGATTCTACATACTGCATGAAAAACGTCAAACCTCGTAGAGAACCGGAGTAATCCGATTGTCCGATGACGATCGATCGGCTGAATATAATAAAATGTTGGAAGGAAGTCACATTTCATTTTTAAAAAAATTTTAAAAATACAAAAAATTGGTGAACAATGAAATTAAATTCATCACAGGAGTCGTTATCGGGCACATGAGCAATAGCGAGGTTTGGCGGAGTCGATCGGAATCTTTTGAGAGCGAAACGCTGCTACCGCGGAAGCTTGCGGTCAGCAACGGTCCAGCGCGCTGACCGCGGCGAGGTGCAACAAACAGAAAAATCCGTAAACGACATTACCAAAGAACAGCAGCAATGCGACGTGGAAGCAGAAAACATATTAAAAACGAAAGAGGGGCTCTTAAGCTTTACAATAGCACGTTGGCTCGGTTTTGATTCAACATATGTTGGTTTCCTAAAGCGCGTAAAAAGGACAACCATTCAACCTTTTCATCAACCGCATTAATTTGTTAAAGAATACCAAACTTTGCGTTACACACGAGATAGTAAGGATTCGTACGATTAGAAAAAAAAATACACAACAAGCTTAAAAAATATATAGTTTTTTTTTTCGATAGGATCGAATTAATTCGTGAATCAAAGAATTCGATAGGTATCCTCTCGAAGGCAGGACTGACGCGATGGAGTTGTAGAGAAAAAACGAATCGACGTTGGCCAGTTTCGGTGCAACGTACCTTTCATAATCCGACAAAATGCGAAACGCTCCCGGGCGCTCCATTTTAATCGAAATAGGTTTTTACTCGGTGTATAGCGCAGAGAGGATCGCGATGAGGAAGGGGCTAGGGGGGAGGGCGAGGGAGAGAGGGGAGAGGCGGAAAAAAGAGTTCGTATTTAGAGGAGAATGGAATGAATTCACCTCCGCATGCCATCACCACCACCGCCGGCTCGGGTCGGGACGATGAAAGACCGATAAGCATAGCTGATTTATACGAGGCACGACCGGCGGCGAGAGAGCCGAACCGTTAGTTCGTCCGGTCGTTCATTCGTTCGAACGCTTCGATCTCATGCCGCTTCGTTCGATCTCTCGGGCGTTCCCCTCCCTTGCGCTTGTTCCATCGTATTTTTTTTTCTACCCGAATTTCTCTGCCTCTTCATCGGCCTCACTGTCTCTCGCTCTTTCAACCCCGTTTGTGTGAACCTGCCGAATTTCCGTGCTTCCGTTAGCATAGATACGCGTTGTTCTCTATGCTCGTGTGTACGCGGTCATTCCTCAATATTCGCGAAGTTTACCGAACTTTACATTTGTTGCGCAGTAACAACGATTTTTTTTAACAGCCTATCCTGGGGAGGGTTTTCCGTGGGCATTGGATCGTTCCCCTCGCGTACAATGCAACGATTGCGCATACGCTCGACGATTAATCCGCATCAAACATCGCAAATGGAATGTCAATTTTCCGAACTACGGGCCAATTTTCACCGTTTTGTGAAAAAATCGTAACGGCACGGAACAGACGGAAGAAATGACAAACAATCGAATATTTTCCCGACAAAAAACGCGCTATCACTATTTATTCCGCTTTTTCGTATGGCCTATACGCCCAGTTATGCGAAGACACAACGAGGGTCTGATAACACCGAATGCGGAATCGGTAAAAGCAAAACAAATTGGTAAAACAATAATCTTGAAAAGGGAAAAATAAAGTTTCCGGGCGACCGGACTGTGCGCATACACGGGGAAGGGAATGTGGTAGGATGTGAGAATCGAATCGACAAAAGGCAGAAGGTGCGAAACGCATAATAATGGCTTCGAGAATGCAGAACAGCACGGAGGAGGGGGATTCGCTACCGACAGTTTGATCAGTCGTCCTGGTTTTTGTTCCTCGACGAACACTGATTTTTCATGACCCAATACCATGGCGTGCTTGCTGCGCGCTGTGTTCGTATCCGGTTCGCTGCTGCTGCTGCTGCTGCTGATCATCCTCGTTTCTATACCATACACTCTCGTTTGGGAAATAAAACGAGAGGGTGAATAAAAAACAGAAAAAAATCGGGGTTGACCGGGTGCACAGCAGCACGGGGACAAAAGAACTCCGCAATGTCGTGCTATTTCGCGTTTTTCCCTTCTCTCTCGCGGTACCAGTTGGACATTGCGAGGGTGTTGTGCACCGACATTGGGTCTCGAAAGCACACAGCTTCGTACTACCTAATGCGTAGGTTGAGCCAATGCGACATACTCAAAAATGTATAAAAAAACTCATTACCCGAATACATTCAAACTCGAAAAAATAAAAAAAAATAAAAACAAAAATGCATTGTTTTCAGTGCGGCGAACCGGTTGAAAAATTGAGTATTGTTGAAGTCAATATTGCCGGAGATATAGTTACAATGACCAATACAAAAATTCGACGTTTATTATAACGTGAAATAACGCGTGTATGCAAGTTTTTTAAGGTATCAATGTATCGCGTTTTGAAAGCAAACATTGTTAAGGTTCGATTGAATTTTATGATTAAAAATAAACCGTAAGATACGCAGTCGCGGATAGAATATGTCAATCACTTTTTAATAATATTACTAAAATAAAAAAGTAATCAATACTATACAAATAATACAAAATAATGTTTTCAAACGAACACAAAAGCCTTCCGTTGCATCATTTGTGCAATTAATTATTCAACAATTTAAGTTATGTTTCTTGCGTAAAATGATTAACGAGCAGATAGTATAAAGGCGCGCGTGTCTTTATCAAAACACGCAATATACTTTCGACAAGAGTTCGTGACGCGGCGGTTAGCGGTACCGATTTAAATCGTACTCCGCGCATCCGAACGAACGTTTATAGAATTTTCGGCGCGGAAATGCGTTGCGCGTTTATTCGACGCGTACGCTTTCCATCGTTTCGAAACAAAGGCGAAGGATTTTACCCGAAGAGGAAGCGGAGTTTTCGGAGGCAATAGGGAGTTCGAGAGGCAGCAAACGAAGAAGAAAAACAAAACGAAAAAAAAAGAAAAGTAAATAAACAAACAAAGAAAAAATGAAAAATGGAAAAGGTTTTTTGTTTGATCCGATTGGAAGTGGTATAAATTGGTAAGAGAGAGGGATCGGTGGCATCCCTATGGGTGGGTGCCCGTTGGCGCGATAGGGGATGAGAGAACGAGAAGGAAAGGAAAGGAACGATAGAAGGAGACGGGTAGTGGCCAAAGGGGTAGGGCGTTGATTAGCAGCGTGAGAGGAAGGGTTCCCGTAGCGAGTGAGAATGATAGAAATCGGGGATAGTAGAGAAACGCGAACAGAACGAAGGGTGGATAGCCCGCGGGGGTGGTCGAGGGCGAGAGTGAACAAGAGTGGCGGGCAGATGGACAGAGAGCGAATGTACAAACCGTAGGACGTTTTCTTTTTAACGATAGAGAATCAAGGCACGACACGGGGACGGGAGGGTGAAACTTTCGTATTAGAGCTATAATGAGCTCTCGTTGTATCGCGTTACGCTTATCGATCCGAGAAGAGTGAGATAGGGACAACCAAACAGCTTCTGTGGGTTATGTATGTGTGTTGCATGTACCTACACATAGTGTTACGTTCAACGCGCGGAGTACGTTGCTATTACGCGTAGGCGGGGGATCGATTTTAATGCAAGCCCTCGGACGAGGGTGTCTCGACAAAAAAATCAATACTACCGAGGTCAATGAGTTCGGTGTGCACAGACAATTATCGTCGACGAACGCGCGTATATACACCCCCTTGACGAACGCGGCACGTAGAGGCTAAAACGACGATGAGTCATGGAGGAGAGAGAAAAGAGAATATAATGTTTTTTTTTTTTTTTTTTTTTTTTTACGGCTCGTTTCATTTATAACTTGACGACTTGCGTTTCGTCGACTTTTCGCGTGGTCAGCGAGCAAAAGTTCTCGCTGTTGGAACGGGGAAAGAATTGAGGATGGGAGGAAGTAGAAGGGGAAAAGCAACGTTCCAGATCTATTCAATAGCATTGAATGAGAACGACTTGAACTTGGCCGCCAATTTCCAAGTTTTCTTGTTGGAACGTCTCGGCGCCGTCGCTGCACCACCTACCACCAGCACAGCTCGTTCGTCGTAGTCGTTCGTAGTCGAGAGCGAAAGCTCCACTCTCGTCTATTTCTAGCGGCGCCCGGGACACCCACCCCCTTTCTTCCATCGCGCAACTTTCTCTCTTCGCCGTCTCGTTTCCTCTCGTGAGACACGGGGTCTACCCGATGTCGACTCACTGGGTTAAACATACCGCAGGCAGCGAGAAATGAGAATGAGAAGCCAGTCGTTCGGAATAATATTTTCAGATTGCCAACCCGGGTATATCCGGGAGGCTACGGTACGCTAAAAGCTTTTCGATGCACCGAGCATCCGCGACAGAGAACGAAAGGGGATAAACTTGAGATTTTTTTTTTTTTTTTCTTTTCCTTGTGAGCGGTTATAGCTGACTGGCGGATGAGTGAAGTATACGCATTAGTCTGCTGTCTCCGCCGGAAAGCACCACTAATGTTTTTATGTACGAGACGTTTCGTATCAAGTGGGATCAACGATTGGCCATCATACCGAATCTTCGGGCAGTTATGCCGGTGCATATCAACGACGAATGTTGCATAAAAATTTTCGAAAAATCGTTAATCCCGAAATAACGGAAAAAAATTAAAAATACAACTCGGTTAATTGTTGGGGATAACTTTAACAACATGTTGTATAGTTTTTCAGTTACGATAATATAAAGTTTTCACTGCAATCATGTAACGCGAGCGCTCGAGAGCTCTCATTTACCGATAACTTTATTCCCACGTATCTCGATATTCATGCAAATAATTTTTTTTTCAAAGGCAACGTTTGCTCAGCTATTGAGTTCCACGACACGAGCCCTTTTTTTCTCTCCACGAATTTTCCGACGGTCCCTATATTTCATCGAACAAAATTGGCGTGAATTTGGAAGGGGTTGGCGAAGCGTTTGAGAAAACTGTGCGTGGATTCTCTATACGTGGAAACAAGAAATATACCGCGCGTCCGAGCGTCACTGCATCTCGTTTCGGTTAGATTAAAAAAAAAAAAAAAAAAAAGGGCTTCAGTCGCGCGCCTCCGCGCGACCATCGTTTGCGCGCGAAGCAAACTGCATGAATATGCAGTTTCCGCCGTTAAGTATGCGCAGATTGCGTCGCGATACAGTCGGGGAGCCGTTCATTATTGTCCGTCGCCGCCGCTACCGCGGATATATACGTAGTAGTGTAGTCCCGTCCGCCGTTGAGCTCACAAGTATACGGTTAGTATGCGTTACAAGCACGTGGATTCGGTATACAACGACAACTGTAAATCCGGAAGCCCGACTGCAAGGGACAAAATTTGCGCTGCAATTAGCGCTCCATCGACGATGCGCTATAGTCTCACCCACCTTACCGCCTCTCCATCGCGTTCTCTTGTTCGCTCGTTTTCCCCTCAGGAACGGATCGAATTCCGGCGATACTCGGTTCTCTTCGCGTACCGCATCGCGAAGCCCTCTTAGATACCGCGCTGATATACGTAACGTGGGAACACTCGCCGGTTGGAAACGATATACAAGCCACAGAACGATTGTCGATGCTGGATTAATCAGGACACGGATAAATTATGCCGTATTCGTCGAACTATATTCGACGTCATGAAATACCTATCGGACTGACGTACCGGATCGAAATTACGCGGTTATTTCCATACTTTGCTGACGTCGTTACCGTAATATACGCTAAGCATTAGAAATACAACGGCGCATTAATAAGTAAACGAAGTACGTATTTCCAGTGAAGCCGGAAAACGGGAGAATATGCGACAATTATTAGACGCATTACTGACCCCTGAATAACCAAAATTTTACTATTTAAAAGAGGATGGAACACAGACGGTCAGTGTCTGATCGATGTGTCGAGACATTTCCGTATTCGTATTCATTGCAACTGAATTTTTTTTCCTATCATCATGAGATTCGTCATAGTCCTTAAACCGTTTAAAAAACAGGATACATAACTATTTTACTTCGATAACCGTTGTTCGCTCGAATATGCGGAGCGCACCCCTTTATTCCGAGCCGCAAGCATCCCCGGCAGCTCTCGCTACCCAACATCCGGCACTTCTCATTTGCCTCGTCATATCGAACGACGAGAAAACTTGAATAGACTATGGAAGAAGTAGATGGACTCGAAGCGAACACCCGCTTTCGTGTTTGCAATTATTCATAAACAAAAGGGCATTGATAATTACACTGCTTCATTGCACGCACTCGCGCCGCACCACCCGTTCCCGGTAAATCGCTTTCTCTTCGGAACTTATGTCCATCATGCATCTGATATATTCTTTTATATTAATCCCCCGACTTCTAGAAATCTTCGGTTGGTACTTACTTTTTATTTTTTACCCCCATGGAAATTAAGTGTAAATTTAAATATACAAGATACGTGATACTTGAATACAATTTTTTTGTAGAATACATCGCGTCACTAAAGGCTAAAAGGCGAACGTCGTATGCTTATACACAGCGCGTACGCCCTTTAGCCTTTAGACACGAGATATATCCCATATATCTTGAGATATATCATTCAATCGCGAGTCCCATCCATTGCGAAACGCGACACAAGTCATACAAAAGCTGAAACGAATGTTTTTTCTTTTCCTATTCGTAGCGATTTTTCCAAATGGATTATATGCTTCGAGGATTGCTCACCGTAAACGATGGATACACGTAATAAAAATTAATCTTATCGCAAGGTGTAATCATAATTTCGCGTCATAAAAACTGATGTAAGAGAGAAAAAAAAATAGCGCTAAGTATTTAGATACTGAATGACACACCAAGTAGACGCGCATCATGGGAACCGTGCGCGTCCGTGGCGTCGTGCTGATTTTCGATTACGTCGGGGAACGCGAGTTGATCGTAATCGAGTAGTTGTCGGTCCGGTGATCCCTACGAGAATTTCCGCACACGTGTTCCAATTACAACGATAATTACTATCCGAGAGTATCAATTAGGTTCTCTTATCAGCAACGTAGGGATAAATATACAACGGGTAGAGGCCGCTGTAACGTTCAACAAACGCTCGTGATCGGTGAGGGGGCTATTAAACGCCGGTAGATTTACGCCTGTTATTCTTGCGACGTGAACAACAAAATTATTATACTTTTTTTTCGCAGCTTTGAATACCAGTTGTGTTTCATCGTTGGTGAAAATTAACGCGCGAACGTTACTCGTCGCAGTCTCGTAAAGAGCCGGAAGTACGATGTCATTTGATGCGTTGTCGAGAATGTCACCCCGACGCTCTCGGAAGGTATAGGAAGCGTGGTTAAGTAGTTTAGTTCCGAGGGCGTGTACAGTGTCGCGAGGGGATATGGATGCCCGTGGGGTTGGAAGATCGCGGCGGTCTATGCTTGCGTATAGTGGAGAAAGAATGCCGAAGCTCGTCAAGCACGTCGATGAGATGTAGCCGGAGTGCGAACGAGACAGGAAAGAGAAGGGGGGTAGCGCATTAAGGGGGTTACAGGGTCGTCGATGTTCACCCTTCTCTCGTTGTGCAAACAATGCTGCATATCGTCTCCATAATGAACGCGGTTCGATGCTGCATCCAGTGTGTGTGTGTGTGTGTGTGTTTCTGTGTGTGCGTATGCGAGAGCCTAGACGAAAGCAGAGGCACGGTGGGTACCACCGATACGTACGAACGATACGTATATTCGCTTCTCGTATTCCTCCCCTGGTACTGGCGTTGTAATAATGAGCACGCAGATTATGCGTGGTGATTGGTGCTCGATATACCTAACCCCGGGACTCTGCCTACGCGAATGGATTGAACCGACTCGACAGAGGGTGAGCGAGAACAAACGGGAGACATCAGCAAAACTCGGAGGCTGGAGAAACCCCTCGGAAGGTTATACAAACGATTATGAATGCATACGGGCCGCAACAGACAATGCGATACAAGTACCGCGGAGACGCGAATTTAATCGTCGATGATGGAAGCTGAATCGAAAGAATTTTCATGTTTGTCGAGGCAAAGACACGAGAGAATCTTTTTTTTTTTTTTTCGTCTTATTTTTTTTTTAACTCCCGACTGCCCGTCAGGACAAAAAAACGAGAGTTATGCGTTTCACGGAGACGAGCGATTTCGTTGTCTGGTATGTTCTTGAAAACGGTGAAAAATTACTTAACAGAATTTGATACAAAGATTCTATGACGTCCGGTCAATGTCGTTTGGAATAGAGAATTTAAATTAGTTGAATATTCGTAGAGAAAAAAGAATTTTACGGGATAGTCCTTCAGATATATCGAAGATTGGGCGCCATTTTTTGCGATATATTTTTTCGACTTCCGGTGGCTGGCAAAGCGCTCGATCTCTGTGCGGTATAACCTCAAATTAACGGAAGTCTAGGTCTCTGTTAAAATTTGTCATCTTTAAAAAGGATGAAATACATTTTTTTTCGAAAAATGAAAAAAAAAAAAAAAAAAACACCCGACTGAAAAAAGGAGTGGAATAACAATTAATTATTCGCATGTTATAGTCGAGAGATTTCCATACTCAATGACGAAGAAATCGCACGACTATGACATGTGAATAATTAATATGTAATTTCACTCTTTTTTTCAGTCGGCAGTTTTTTCATTTTTCTAAAATTTTTTTATTTTTCATAGACTGCGCAAAAACGCCAAAGTATGAGAGACATCAATGCCGGATCGAGCGAAAGTGTCGCTCATCGCATACTATTGTACAAGTGTGATATTTTTGCTTTGTGGGTCGTTTCGTAATTTGTAACGTCGTTATCGCGATGAAAATTGCGCGATTGATTTTATCCGAAAATTAGCTCGCGCTCGGTCCATCTCAGTTTCTTCGAATTATATCGACTTGGAGTATATACATATATATAGGCAACCAATGGAATCCTCGTGACGGCATACCTGGCTACGTCGTAACCGTGTGGCGCTTAGAATCGACGCGAACAGGACGAACGGTCGAGGGATGAGAGAGGTTTCGATATACACATCGACGGGCGGCGTAACGCGAAATTGAATGCGCCAATTAGAGGTCGCGCAGGATTTTGCGGCAACGTCGAAACTCCCGAGATTCCTGAAGGACCCAGTCGAAGGCATTTGTCCAGCATCGTGCTTGCGGTGCTAGTTTCTGATGGTAACTATTCGATTTGAGTCACGAGCTGACCGTTTCGGGGCTTGTCGAGAGGCAACGAACAGAGTGAAAGAGACAGATTACGAAGGATAGATACCTGTAGCACTGTATCAGCGTCGAGGCGGTCGTGCGAACGTTTCGTAACTTTGCTTCTCTGGTTAGCGACGAAGACGCCGAAGTGGCAGAGGAGAGTTAGACGGAGGAGAAAAGGACCGATTGGGAACGCGAACATTCTCTCCTTACACTTGCATTCTCCAATCGCTTCTCAAACACAAATTTCCATTAAAACACCTTTGAGTCTAACGAAATAATCAAAATCAGTGGAGAATCCGTCATAACGGCATTGCGCTCAAGTTCTTTTTTTCTTCTTTTGCATATTTTTAATATCATCAAGATGATTATCTTTTGCTGCGTGTTTCCATTACGAGACATTACGACCCTTTGAGGTGTCCGTACGATTTTTTTCTTTTTTTTTTTTTCGAATCTAAATTATCTACACCGGATAACCGACCGACTCGATCCCCTGTCTCTCCCCTATCTCCATCGCTTTGCACATATTGCACGAGGCACAAGCGTGCAGTTTATACACACACATTCGTACAGTATAAATGAGTCATTGACTGTAGATACTTTCCGATGAACGGACGCTATGAAACCTTTTACCGGTGAAAATCAAATGGACCAACATAAAAATTAATCATCGTTACACCTCGTAATCACACTACCATTGTGTCACGTATGAACTAAATTAATTCCACGAATTATTTTCAAAATTAATACATTTTTCGAATCATTGTCTACATCGACTTTGAATAATGAATGAGAATCATTATTGTCGAATTCGTTGCAAAATCCATTGAGAGTCAAGTAAAATCGTCACATTGACCGGGTTACAGTCAATGTCAGCGTTAAATGGGATTAAAAATTAAGTTTTTTTTTTTTTTTTTTTGCGAAAATGATTCATTGAATTAATTATCTTCACAGCCACCGATTAATCTTCTTCAACATTATACCGTTTTTATTTTAATACCAAGAAGTTGTGCCTTGTGACATAAGCGTTTTAACCCTTTTGTTATTCATCGACACCAATGACGATCGAAGAAACATGTAATCAACGAAGTCGCGCATACTAACGAATCTTTGAGTCGATTATAGCCACGAGGCATCGGAAGCCGTTCATGTAGAAACACCTATCCGCCGATAGCACGAAACGTCAGTTCACATATAGACATATATTTGATCCGCATATGCAGAAATAGGGCTGTGGGCGAACGTAAATACAAACGGTGAAAGAGGGAGTCGATTCGCACGCAAGCCAAGCGAATTCAAGTTGTTCGAGTTGAATTCGTGGGATTGCGGCGGATCGTGGGATATAACGGTATAGAGAAAGCGAGATAGGTAGCGACAGAATGCGAATGGTAGAACGAAGGAGAAAGAGGGCGAAAGTGAGAAAGAGCTCGTAGAGAACGAGAAGCGGGGGTGCGGAGAGTTGTGACGCTGCCAACCGGAGAGGGTCGCTCGGTCAGATTGAAGTCAATAGTTTTTCCGGGCGAGTCGAGAGCGCACGGGCCTCTGGCACGTACGCCTCGTATCTTCGTTAATAATATACGTGGAAATCTGATTATTTTTCTGCCGGACGGTTTTAATTTTCAACGATTTTTTTTTTTTTTTTTTTTTTCTGTTTTGTGTTCGATGCATTGTGCAGCCGCGGAGGTCTCGGATTGGTTCGCATAGCGACCGCCACCGATGCCGCTCAACTCCTCTCTCTCTCTCTCTCTCTCTCCTGTGTGCCTGTACTTCGTCCGCCACGATCGAGGAAGGAGTGGGAAATGAAAGGTGCGGAATCCACGGATCAGGTCCGCCTGCCACAACGGTGTACCTACGCGCGTATACTCTATTATCTATGTGGATGATTCACGTATTGTACACAAGCGCGTAATGTCAATTCACCGCGGTTTGTTCCGGTGACTCTGAAATCTCCACTCTTCTCTTCGTACATCAATGCACACCTCATACGTAAAGTTCTACTCGGTATCGTGCGGATGATCGCATCTCGTGGCGATGTATGTGGCGAAAAAAAAAATGGCGAACAATTTTACATAATCGAGTTGCGCGTCGTTCACTTATTATATGTTGCAAGGAATTTTTTTTTTTCGAACACTTTTTTCGCACTATATATTACGAAATTGTTATTGCTGGTGAAAAAAAATTCCGCAACTGTTTCGTTATATTTAAGTATTTATGTCTGAATTTAATCTCCGCGCTGTTACATTGAGTGCACAAAAAATACGTGATTATTGGGTATTTAGTACTCTCCGAGATATACTTTCAATTTTCTCTTAAACAACATCGTAATTTTATAGCCGTAGTTAATTACAATCTCCTTCGAGAACTTCGGACATACGTTATTATATCACACGATATTGTACATTCTCGTGTTTCGCGATCGACAACCGTTGAATTGAAACGTTGAGTGACCGGAAGAATTTTAATAAAAACCCGTTTCTCGTCTGTTTTTTTTTTTTTTTCCTCGCTTTGCCATCAGCACCGCCGGTGTACTCGCTGATTGGACTCTCACGCGCGCGGATCTTTCACCTGTTTGAGTTTCCAGCAGGCAAACGAGATTTTTTATTTTTTACATTTTTTTTATTTTTTATTTTTTTCATTTTCAGCGAGAAAGGGTACAGTGTAACGGCGAATCGCAGAGTTGCGTTGATGGAATAGTATATTAAATTGTAAATCAACGGTCGGCGGGTAAGTGAGCTTTTCCAAGAGCGTGATTCCTCGTGTGAGCTTTTTTTTCATACCATTAACGCACCGCCAAGCACAGTGTGCTTCACAAGCTTTCACGAGGGCGCGAAGCGCATCCGTCGGGTAACATACACGTGGGCTTAGTACTTTGCCACCGGCACGGTCGTTGGAAAATTTATATTATCGGCGATTCTCGACGAAACCGCAA
Source organism: Cryptus armator (assembly GCA_963971235.1). Lineage (NCBI taxonomy): Eukaryota > Metazoa > Arthropoda > Insecta > Hymenoptera > Ichneumonidae > Cryptus > Cryptus armator. The sequence continues at coordinate 11,400,063 of OZ020236.1, forward strand.
CCATCCTTGATGAACAATGATCGATCCGTTTTTGAAGCATCATTAAATGTTTAACATGCCTTGTTGACATTGCAAATTCGATAAAAACACCATAATCCCAACATAAAACGAAGAGATATTCATACGGTAATGCCGACACGAGATGTATCGCGTCAAAGCGGAAAAATCAAATAACTATCGATTGTATCGGCAATTTCGCAAAAAAAAAAAAAAAAGAAAAATATATATATAGAAAAAAAATGTCGTCTTTATCGGATTTCCATAATCTTTTTTTTTTACTATTTTTCGCGATGTAATTAACGCTTCGATGCGCCAACGTTCCCCGCTCTGCATATCGGTCATTGTACATCGATGGTGAGCTCTGTAAAGTCGATTCCAATATCGATGAAGGTGGCTTTACACGTTGCATCAAAGGGATACGAATGCTGCATTGCTTCCTCTGGTTTCATCTCATTCGCATGGGAGATACGCATAAATCATGAGGTATTAAGCTGAAGTAATTACGAGACTGTCTCGAAGCGAACAACGCGATGCGTTTCAACAATGTTCGTATTTATCCGGTTAATCGGTGCAGCGTAGTTTAATCGAAGCGGATAAAGTACGTACAACTTCGTGGGAAAACCTTGCGGTTATTTAGCCTGAGCGTCTTTCCAGCTAAGCCGCGCACGATCGCCTACGTTCCATAGTCAATAAGGAATTTTCTATATCGATGCCTCGCGAGAGCCTCTCGTAACTATTTTAATGAATCTCGAAGCGAAAGAGACGGTGTCTTACGGTAATACCGAGAAAAATTGCGACCAGTGCGTAGCACAATCCATTACAAAGATTATCCATCAATGTTCGTCCATCTGACGCTGCAATTCTGTATGTGTCTACTTTGATGCAAGTATTCTCGAGATAAATGAATTGCATTCCGAAGAAAACATCGAAGATCTCCATATGACCATATAGTACCTACGCTTTTATCGTCGATAGAATATAAAGTCGGGTAAAAGAGACCGAATGAAGAATTTATCGTATTCGGTCGGTGCGGTCGTCGCGGCGGTCGTACAAGAGATCAATTCGTACAAAATCTCTGTCACATTTATACCCGTATAGCTTCTGCAGCTCCGAAACACTTTTCTTTTTTTTTTTTCCACCGACTAGCGAGACTCAACGCCGCCTCCCGAGGCCATTATTTATTTTTGTGTTTTACGCCACGTCGGGTGTCCGCGATGCGGAAGAGGAGAAAGAAGAAGACGAGAATGGAGTGAGAAAGATCGCGAGAGGTCGCGAGAGAGGGTCGCGTGTCTGGGAGGAGGGAGAGAGAGAGGTAGTCGAGAGAAAAAGAAGAGCGTTGACAAGTGAACGCGGGCAGTAAACGGGGAGAAAAAAGTAAAAGAGAACAGAGTAGAAACGGCAAAGAGACGGAAAACAAAAAAAAAGAAGAAGGGCGACAGAGGGATATACTTCGGCAACCGTCGCACGAGTAATTATTACGGATTTTCCGGATCTAATTCCGGGAACGGTAACACGACACAATTCACTCACGCAGATTGCGCACGAGAGGATGTAAATTTCTGTCAGTCGGGCGGTCCATTTTATCCTTCTCCGCTTCAACCTCGAAGCCCCGACTCTCTTCCTCTCTCCGCGGCGGCTATTCCACCTGCTAACTCCTCTACCACCGTGTTCTCCGCATTCTCGTTTCATTTCTCCGTTCATTCTCTCTTTCGCTTGTTCTTCCGACTGACATGGGGGAGGAGAGGTGCGGAGGGCGTCGGACGATTATTCGGTTTTCCACTCTCTTTCCACCTGAGCCTTTAACCGCGATTACTGCTGTAAGCCCGACGAGCATCAACCCATGCATCCCCGATGCTCGCCGGCATACAGGAAGCCCGCCACGATTCAGATGGCTGTCTCTCTTTCCAACGTGATCAAAGTACCACATACGCGACTTGTCGGCGTTCCTCGCAACGGACACTCTTATTCGCCGTTCGGGACTCTTCTATTCAGTAGCATATATACGTCGCGTAATAAAATACCCGCTATTCTCACTTTTTCTTCCCCTCATACGGCGCGGCACCGATCGAGGGATCGTTTTCGCATGAACGATTTTCTTTCGTCCACGTGAACACGCGAACTCGGGCGATTTATTTAAGCCGATTATTCTTCACCATTCGCCATCTCAAATTTACTCTCTCGTATCTATATATCACTTTATTTCTCATTTATATCTAAATCGCTCATGATATTTCGATTTTTTCACTGATACAACAGAAAAATGTTTAGAAGCAATCGTCCAATTTTCGAAGAATCGTTAATATTTCCGTTGAAAAAAAAAATGCATAACTTCATATTATCATATCGTTTATGAAATACCGCATACACTCCCGACAATGCTGAAACTCTTTACTGCAATCGATGACGAATTAACTATCGCTGCTCCGATCGAACGCGGTCTTCGCTCATAATAGATTGCACACACGCTGCGTCGATTCTGCATCTGTATAAAGCTTTTTTTTTTTTTTTTTCTTTGCATCACGAGGGGACGAACGAAGAGACGAGAAACGAACGGAGATAGATACAGACGGAGAGAAGCGAGTATTATGTACGTCCACCCACGTCGAAGCGAAGCGCGCGCGATTCTGCTGGATGGTCATTAAGGATGCCAAGGGCTACTAATCGTCATCAGAGTCTCATTCACTGGCGGCATATCATATACGGAATATAAAATTGGCTCCCTCCTCGTTCTTCAATGGATGTAATGATTATTTTCTCCGTGTATGTGTAATGAGTAACGGGGCGCGCAACGTCAAATGCTGGTACACCCGGGAGGATCTCCACGTACGGCTTTGGTTCGATAATACACGGCTGCGTCGACGAATAATAAGAGATTCAGGTCAATAGCGGTGTAATGAGGTATCAGACTCCATCAAGGATTCATATATCCTGCGCGTGCAATGTGCAGTCTCCGTCCTATGTGATATATATACAGGATTTATAATTACAGTTACGATAGTTATACCACGTACCGCGAAATGCAATTTGCATTCACTAGCCGTGGGCTCGTCTCAATGAAGAGTGACGCATTTTTTTTTTTTTTTTTTTTTTTTTTTATTCGCGAATATCCATGAGGGATGCTCTCAGCGATCGTCGAAGGAGCGTTAGAAACAGGAGGCGATGAAAAGATCGGAGACGAATTACAAGACTGAAAATTTAACCCCTTGAAGCCGATTAGTTTATCACTATTCCTCGTTAGAGTATTGCATGTTTTAAACTATGATAGGTGTTCGATAGTTAGACCACTATTCTCGAAAGATTTAAGGATTAAAGTTAGGATAATACGACGATAAATTCGAATTCTCATGATTCGTTGTATACGAACAAATCGCCACAAACAACAGAATCTTCGAGACTCAAAGGTGCGAAGAAATTTCTTCATACGGATGGCGTACGATCGAAATTCGTTCGTATTTAATAATAGAATTTATACGAGATACGTGCCGGGTAACGGGGCGCGCGCCTATTAACTCACGCATCGAAATCGCATATTCGCGAACAGTTTGGATTGAGTACGAAAAATCTACGGATGTCATAAAAATTGCCTCGTAAACGAAACGAGGACGAGGGTTCATGTACGCGTATTATTTCGAGCTCCCGGGACGTTCGAATCTCGCGAATGGTGAACTACGCGTGATTCTTCATCGCTCCGATTGAACGACGACGTTTGATCGACGAACAAAAAGAATCGCGTATCGGACTCGTTGCGCTGGTTGAAAATATATATAATTCATTTTGCACGAAGAGCATAAAAAAGTGAACGCCACGCGTATGCGTATGCCGGTGCGTAGAGGCGTATAACGAGTCACCCGTGTCCCTCGAACCTCATTGCAATGTTCACAAACGAATTTCGAGAATAATACGGACATTCGATACTGAAATATCCCGCATTATAATTCACGTGTCTCGGGGAAGTATCGCTCAATCGTATTTAAACACTGCACAAAAAAAAATATGCTGAGCTGTATCTACATATAAATGAATTTGAAAGATCTGCGGCTAACCGAGTGTATGGATGCGGTGAGGAGAGTGAATGACTTCAGTTATTTTCCCAAACTCTATGGCTGACAGGCCGGAACCGCGAGCGAGATCATCAAAACTTCGAAATGACTGTCGACAAATCGATCGGGACGAGTGGTCGGCGCGAATTCTGTTCATTCTGCACGTATCTATATATATATATATATTATATATGGATATATCCAGCACAGTATTTTGAAACACGACCAACAGCATGTCGGGTCAGCGATGATCAGCGACATAATAATTACCCCTGCCAGTTCTCGATTCCAATAATTGCTTTTGCGGCTACGACGCGTGCCTCCACCCTTGATCGCGCGACCGCCGGTGCGCTTCCAAAATGAATTGTGAGATCGCAATTTAATAAGGACCACCACCTCCCCACACCCCCCAGTCGCCATCTTTCGGTGATTAATTCCTGCTAAAAAGTTTCGGCAACTTTACAGACACCGACTCTCGGTTTTCTTCGTTGCACGAGCAACGGGCACCCCAGCGGTCTACACCGGGGAAAGACAAGAGAGACCACCGCAACTTTCATGCGTCATTCTTGCCGAGCATCACTACGCGCCCATACCTCGAGACACATCCTCGCGATCTCACCGTGTTTACCCGCTTCTATCGATGCTAACGAACAAACTTTCGACCCTCCGTACACTCGAGTTGTCGCTTCCCTTTGCTGTAAAACAGCTGGCAACCGATACTCGAGTTACTTCGATCCAATAGCTCATCGACACTTTGCACAGAATTTCTGAAATACGCGATTAATCTCGTTGGATCATCTTTCAGGGACTATGGAATTGTTGCGCTTAGAATGCGTGTAATATCGGATCTTTTGGTGGCAACGACGCGAAAGCTTCCGTTACTCGGATTTACGAATTCTCGTTCACCGAACAGATCGCTTCGCTGATCAGTGGTTTAAGCGAAGTGCAAGGATGTTTTTTTCCGTGGACCGGCCGTAAGGTAGCGCACGGCTCGCGGGGAAGGCGGGGGTGGCAGTCAGATTAAAATAAGTTGGCAACAACTTGGGCAATTATGATGATAATTGCGACATACACTATGCTAATACGGGACACCCATTCATTTCGAGTTTGCGTTTCCAGTGCCTCGAAGTGGGCTTTATTCGCCAAGTTTCGAAAGAGCCGTTCGCCCTCTCTTGCGACTCTCCGCTGCTCCCACCCTCTCCCCACCCGCGAACCGACGATAATTGGTACGGCTCTACGTATTTACGCGCTATCCTCTCGCCTACTTATATATCTACGACTTTCCTGCTACTTGCACTAAACGCGCAATGCGGTTTGCTAATTAAGTTTCGCAATTTACATATATACGTATGTATATATGTATAAAATATATCTATTATCGTCAATCGAAATTAGATGGACCAATTCATAGTCGTGAACGTAAATAGCCCATTCATAATTTGTTAATATGTTAGGAGAGCGGATTTTCGTTAAAATGCACCGAAGTAACGTCATCATTGGGACGAATATCACTTCGATGTGTCGCAGAGACTCAATATAATGCCACAGCTCTGTGATGTCTACGAGAGAGAGAGACGCCACGTGAAATATTTTTCAATACGGTCATTCAAATTTTTTGCGTAATTCTTGACACCGCTTCTCGTTCTCCCTCCTCATCTACAGGCGGTCCTCTCAACGTTGAAATCCCAGAAGCCATTAAAATAGAAATGGGAAACTCGACCCTTCCAATTTCAGCATAATATTGTGATTACGATATATAGGTAGCGGCGAGTGAGACAGCGAAGGGGGGGGGAGAGTATATAGTCCCCCGATGCTACGGACGAATGCGCTCTCGGCCAGTGCATGAATATATGTACGCGGATACATCGTCGGCCGCACACAGCACAGAGTGAATCGGCCGCCCTTTTTCCCCCCTTTCGCATATATTTCTCCCATACATTTATTCACGCATAAGCAAGCGCGGCTCGCGGAGTCGTGAATATTTTTCTATGTTTAATGTATATTTTCGGCAACGTATTTCCCCACGGGCTGCTGCATCGATATGGCATTTCATTTCGAATTGTTATATACGCAATTGTACCTCCCCGCGTCGTATTTCTCGGATACGAGAAAAAAATAAAATAAAAAAAATAAAATAAATACAGTATATTCAACGATTCAATATACTGCACAAACGTTAAGCAAATTTTTTTTTTTTTTTCAAAATTTTCTTATTGTCAGAACGACAAAGAAATTTGGTTAGTCACGTTTCATCGAGGCGGAAGATCTTCTTATCTATCGAGGAAAGATATAATAAAAATAGAAGGTCGAAATTGTCGATGGTACTTCTCGATGGGGCGAAAGGACCAACGACACCTATAACGTACTGGGTACGTCGAGAGATAGTACAAGGAAAACAAAACTATATACCTTCGGCGATGTACTCGCGCGAGTGAGCTAGCGAACTCGCGAGCGTGCAACGGCATCTCCATAAATCCCGAGTGTATGGCTACGTAGGTCGTATTCGCGCGTGAGATAGTGCCCAACCCAGAGAATGTATCAAAATCAGGCGCGAGGTTGCTTTATGGACGGGAACGCTCGTAAATACGCACTTCTGCTGGTACTCCTACACTCGGGTTTGCTCGCTGTAGTATGTATTAGAGTATATATACACTAGCGGCGTAGCGAGAGCAAGCGGTGGGGTGGATGAGGAGGGGAAAGAGGTGGTCGCGGGCTCGAGGCACGGTGTAGAAACTCCCTGTCAGGATGGGTTAGACGATAGAGAAAGGGGTACGAAATAGCTTCTACGGGATGCTAATAAAAGATAGAGCCGAGACGAGCGTTGGAGAAGATAGAGACTAGAGGAGAAGCGCGAGATATCGTTCGAGCAACTAACCCGCTGCCACTGGCGCTCTTCTCCATTGTTTCGTCAGTCGTTCTCGTCTACGTTGGCACTGCCGCTCAGCGTAACCGTGGATCGGAATGTCTTCAAATTTATCACCGAAACGTTGGAAAATGCAAAGCAGCCCACGTCGTTTTGTTCTATACAGCTCGTCGCTTGAGTCTTGTTCGATGTTCCTTTCCGAGAAATGGCTCCCATCGTATCACCTCCTCCCGTTAATCCTAACTGACCCCGACAATGCCCACCAACGAATTTCACACGAATTTAAGTATTTTAAAGATCGCGTCTTTCGCATCACGGTGGTTATATTTCTGTATATTCAACGCGTTTCGAGTACGGATCAGGAATGTCGAAGCCGCGACAATCCCAAAGATCCTTTCCCATCGGTTCTCCCAGTCGCCCGAGCCGACTGCGCTATCGGCACTGGTAGGAGAATGAGGAGAACGATAATCTGCAAACTGCGCTGGTGGCATTGCGGGACTGATAACGTTCCTCGGTGAAACCCTACATCGTGTACCCGTTTACAATCCACACACACGCACACCTATGAATTGACCAGTGGACTTTGGGATTCCCTTACTAGTTTAATGTGAACAGCTGCTCCGCCGTTGTCGGTGGCACTTAAAAAGGTCGAACGATCGATACGTATTATTCCGCTATGATAAATAAAACGTGTATTTTTATAACTGTTCTCATAAATCGATATCCAGACTCAAAACTTCCCGAAATACCTTACGAAAGGTTTTAACAAGCCTTCGGCGCCTTCAGTGTCTACGGCATATTATTTTGCAGCGATTAAACATGCTGAAGAATCGTGACTGGAAAATCCTTGATGCCGGAACGAATCGTAGTCGAATCGAGACAAGTGGCCCCCAGAGAAACTCAGGAAAAAAGCAAAATCGACTGCAGAGTCACAGAAGCGCGTGACCGATGTCATTAAACCAACCAGAATTCGGCACGCTCGATGCCACGCATGAGGCTTAATTGCACCATCGGACAATGTAAATATGCAGCGTAAGTTTCGTAAGCTCGAGGAACTCGCGTAGCCCACGTGTTTGAACGCACGCGCTCGCGCATAGGATACCAACAACATTCAGCGGCGGCACCCGAAAACCAGTCAGTCCGTCATGCACAGTAATGCCGGTGTGTCGTCGCTCACCGCGGCGTTACGATGCACAATAAATTTCACTCCAACTTCGTTAAATGCTCACGCGTGGTCATTATAATATACCACGACACACTTATGCATACAATGGTGGCATGTAGCGATCTTTGATTAATGGAAAAATTTGAATTGCCAAGATCACTACGATGTTCATTTTTTTTTTTTTTTTCTATATTATCCCAATCGGCGGATAAGTTTCACGAGGCACGTAGTATGTCGTCAGACAAATTTACTTAGCACTGTAACGCTAGGAGTAGCGAAACGAGCTCCTTGACCATGAGCGGCAAATTGGTCGACCGCGAGCTTGCAATTTGCTCTCGTATTCTCTATTACCGATGAACTTGGATGAACTAACCGTTGGTAGAGATACTGCAGGATGGAGGATATACCGAGACGACGTTGCCGAGAGGATGGAGGTTTGGGTCGACGAAGGGGTGGCAGCGGTATATAGCTTCGGTATCCCGGACTCCACGTCGAAGGAAGTTCCTAATCTCAGTGGTCAGCTAATATCCAAACATGGCGTAAGCTCGGATAGGTACACCCTGGAACTAGATGTAGCACTGTCTCAGTTCCACCACCGTTTTCTCATTCTATATATATGTATATAATATTCGTCCTCTCTCACCGAGAATCCAGATATATGTACTGGCAACGTCTGGTAACAGATATCACGGGCAAACATTAATACTGAGTGCCGGACGATGGCGAGAGAGCGGGCGGCGGTGTATGCTGGGGGATTATCTTATTCTTGGACAGTGCTACTGGATACTGGTCTACTCAAACCTCTTCTGGTTGTGCTGCGAAGCTCGCGACGCCGTTCGCTAACTCTCCCGCCTTCGCGTCTATCGTCGTCCTTCGGGAGCAGAAACCCCTTCATCGGCAAACATATCCTATCCAGAACCCGAAGCGATGTGGTTTAAATGTTGACCAGTGCCCGAGTACCAATTTCTACAAACCGTCCAAAGCTGTGCCGACCTGATGTTCAGCGCTTAATATCTCTAAGGAATCTTCCGACTGAGAAATCAGAAGCGTAGTTATATACCGGTAAATCTCTGCGACAATGTCTTACTTTTTTCATAAAATGCAGATGAAGACACAGCTATTTTTCCTTTTGAAGAATTTTAGTTATGCGAATCATAGCGATACAAGGATGTCTCGCGTTGTTTGTCAATTCGCGAAACTATTACCGTTGCATTTTCCTACATTGCACAATGGGTATTTTTCGCCCGGTTGTAAACTACAGGTCTCCGACAATACTATCTCTTTCCATTCTGTACTTAGGATCGCCATCTCATTTATATAGTAAAACAGAGTCGGTAGATAGTAGCAGAAGCTGAAGCACCGGCGTAGAGCAGAGGAGTAGTTGAGGTACCGTAGTGAAGAGTTTGTTTGTCGAGCAAACGTTTGCCGACGACACCGCCGGACACTGCTGGTGCTACTGCTACTGCTGCACGGCTCGCTCCCGAGCACGGGTACAAGTCTGTCCGAATCACTGGAGGCGGAGACACTCGGATTTAATACTATATTCCAGGATGGAACACAGTGGTGGTCAAATAAATTCACCAAAAGTAACTCTCATCTCCAAGTTCGCATACAAATATTAATATAGCTGCTTTTTTTGAATGCGATATATATTTTAATATTCATTAGAATTCACGCGAAAGTAATATCCAAGAATTCACCATTGTTTTCGTAGAACGATACCGTATTCCGTGTATAAGAACTCATAAATCCATCAATAAATCCGGACCTTCCTCGCGTTGACCACATTTGCTTAGGGATAAGAAGCAAAGACAAGCGGCAGGGTAGACAGGAGAAAGGGGGGAGGGAGGCGATGTGCCGGGCTGGCTGGAGGTGCTGCGAGTCTGTAGGGCGGTGAGGAATGGCTCGGTCTAGCGAGCCTTTAGCCCGGCTTAGCATGTACTGGAAACACCATCCCCTATCCTTCGTGTCGGGGCCAAGTTATACCCGCAAACAGTCGTACATTAGTGCCTGCAGGAGTCCTGCAGGATTTATAAGGGGCGCCCGCGGGCATACGGGAGGCTATATCGTCTCTACCGATGGTTAAAACTGAAGGAGATCCTGGGAGGTCACGGAGTGCCGGAGAAGAAGCTTGAGGGAGAACGCAGGAAAATTATTACCGAAATATCCATAAAGTTGACTTTGCACAAATAATAGAAACACGAATGATTACCGTGCAATTCTTAAAGTGCTCACGTGAACACGCACCCTAGAGAGTGCGATGTTACTAAATGGATGCAAGACTTCAGAACGTGAACGTGACCGAAGGGAGTGTCCGATGGGGCTGAAAGGGTGATCCTGAAGGATCTGAGAATGTTTCGCGTAGTATATAGAGCTTCACAGAAGCGAGGATCAAACCCAAGAGTTGTGGATGGGAAACAGCGACGGAGAAGAGACGAGTGAGACAAGGCTGGAGCTGCATCTGGTCAGTTGGTTAGTCCCCACGGAGAGGTCGTGATACCAACCGCCGCAGCAACCCTTCTCTCAGCGGCCAGAGTAGCCGGAATTAATTTCGCGTGTTGCTAACCGACAACAGCGAAGAACATTCGGCAAACTCTCATCCACACTATAGCTTGACGTTAGATACTAATTTCCGATATACACATGTATGATGTGTAATATTTTCATGAATTACTTGAACAATTTCTTTCCTATCGGTTGAAATTTAAGAGGAATGATAATCAAGACAACCACTGGGTTCAAGACATGTCGGGGAACAATCCTGCCACTTTTATCAAACCTTAACGAGCAGTTCGATACGAAGAGATAGATGTAGAAGAGACTTCTGAACACTACTGTGAACTCAAGGAAGAGACGGACGGAAGAGACTAGCTAGGGATGAGGCTAGAATTGCATGGGGCCTCTAAGAGTTTCGTTCGGTACGTGAGCACGTCGGTAGAGGGTGGCGGCCGGTTTCGTCGAAGGACGGAGGAACCGGAGAGACCGAACTCTGCCAGGGGGGTGGTTTAGAGGGGTTGGGGGATTGTTACCGAAGAGGGGTGCGGCTGAGCCGTCGAGGGTGAGTGGGTGGTAGCGGGCTAACAGCGGACGAGAGGCAGAGAGGGTAGCCAGTGGTCAGCACACTTGGCCGACCCTACTTCGCTAACTAGTTTAATGATATATGTTGAGCTACAAGCGCCTTGATTAATCGTTAACTAATGTTGGACCTTGCAGTGTACCACCACGAAGGAGCGCCGTCGCCTGAGCGTGGAAGGAAGATAGAGTGAGGAACACGAAAGTGCGAGAGATGGAGAAGCAGAAGGAGTGATGAGGAGGAGAACCGAAGCCTTCGGTCCTCCGCACAGCCTCGATCCGCAAGGCGCTCTTATAGAACATACCCTCGACTCTGAGGGCAACGAAGAGAGGCAGACTCTACGTCCGAAACTCTAGAGCTCGAGCGTATAGCCAAACAGAAATCTAATCTCTCCGGATAATTTGATTTATGATTTGCCCGCTCTCATGAAGCTCCGCCTCCACCTTCGTCGTTGTCGTCGTCGTCGTTGAAGGAAAAACTTTGGAGCGGTCGCCACCAGCCGCGAAGGCCAAGTTGTCGTCGATGCAATTTGTCGGAGTGTATCCATCCCGCGATAGACCCTTTGGTCATCGTAGGTAAATTCACGTCTGAGAGATACCGTGGTTAAGAGAAATCGTCTAACGATTGAGAAACCCCTTCTGTGTATTCTCCGTGCTTTAGGATTGAGTTAGGGGCCTCCCAGGCTTCTTCTTCCACAACTGTGAATCAGCGATGGATAGTTTGACTCGCGGAACATTGATCATCCTTAATTCGCTTACAGCTCTCGATCGGTTGAGTTGTTGCGCTATTTGGAAGCTACGTCTGCCCAGGCGCTTTTACAAACTGGCAATGTTAGTCCAACTGATTGTGTCATAATCCGACACTCCGTTGCATGGTCTTTTCCCCTCATGCATCTTGATCATCAATGCTACAGAGATACATAGTTGGTAGTACTGAAATTATCCCGTTAAAATTGTCCTATACGGACAGAACCAATAATGAATATAAGTTCGTTGAAATGATAAGAATTGGAAAAGTATGGCAGTAGTAAAAATAGCCAAGACACGAACCAAAGTTCTGGTAAAATATGAGAAAAATTGTATTGAATCTCTTGCTACATCGTCATCGCAAATAGGTAACACGTAGAGTTAGAGACTAGCGAATGGTGATCGTAATGTGAGGATCGTTGGCAAAGAGAGCGAATGGATTGTTCTAGCGTTGCTGGTCAGTGTACGAGTAGGTCGAGGAAGGAGTTGGAGAATGAGGAGGAGGAAGCGCAGCTAAAGCAGAGGGGCAGAGGAGGTACATGTCGGGGGTGCGACTCGACCAGGGGTTCGCTCAGGGATGCAAGACACCGTGAAATTACCAGCAGAGTCTCTCATGCCTGGGAGGTTAACGGAGGGAGAGAGGATGAAGGGTGGACGAGGCAGTGGCCAGTGGGTGGTGGAACGGACTCTGTCCACTCCGCGCCCCGGGGCCGCTGGCTACCGGGTATTTGTCTTGTCTCCTTGTTTATGAGATTCAACATTGTTATTTGGCACCACCAGGGAGTTCTAGCAATGTGTGGCAGTCTGCCTTTGCCGCTACGTTCACATTGCTTCTCTTGCTACTGCTGGACGGTGCCCGCTAGCTGCTCTCTCACTGGAGTTTCGTAGAGTTTTAGTACGTAGTGTAACAGTACCAAAAGTAGCAGCAACAGCAACAGCATAGCACACTACTCTGAAAGGGCCCGCACGCCGTGGTGACACCGGTTTCTATACGCGGAACGTAACCGGTGGCTCAAGCTAACCACTTAAATCCTTGGCTCCGTGGGTGCAAGGACACACCCGGCTTTCGCTCGCTTTCATCCTTGATCTTTGGCCGGATAGAGTACGAAATTAAATTCACTATTAGTTCAGCGAAGACCTAGCTGACCCTTCACGCCCCGCGGTAAACGAGACAGACGTACGGTAGAAACGGATAAAGTTCACCTTGGAACATCGAACTCTCATCGCGTTCAACAACTTCGTCCATTTTCTTTCGGGGGAAACCAAGAGTCAAAGTAGACACGATAAAATGTTTAACTAATTCTTTTTCAAGTCAACGGTCTCACACTTCAATTTTAATTCCTATGGCTCGTCTATGACCGTTGGAAGATTACGAAGGTTACGAGTTCCCAATCGAATATACGTTTTGTCCATTGCTTCGGCACGAGGTCAGCTGCTTCCAGCGAAAATGTAATGCACCCTCCCAATTGAGTATGTAATGGACATCGAACTGGTTCGGTAGCGACAATGGACTCCATGCACGGCGAAGCAAATTGCAATTACCGTTACGCGCCGCTTAATGTTTCGTACCGCGTAAAATACTGCTTTTCGAATATCGAACGAGGGAGATAATGTTATCCGGGACATCGCAGTAGTGGGACTATGTTTTCATTCGATTGCTTCCAAGTTATTATTGTCTCAAGACTCCCGTTGAAGCTTAACATCGGTTCCTTTCGTTGGTATTGGCAAAATTTTTCATCAAACTTGGACTCATCTCAACAGCTTTGTAAAAACTTTTCGTTCACGCGAATGAAACGCGGTGTTGCGGCTCGTTCCGTGATCACGTGTTAAGCTTAATGCACGGCATTAAGTGAAGAGCGCGCGACCGCAGTGACGCAATGAGCCAACACGCCGCGAGAGAATCGCGTTGCGAAACAAGTGAAACAATTTAATAGTCGCCGTTTACCAAATGAATTCTCGGAAACTCGTTAAGAATAAAGCTTAAATTAAATTACTAATGACAACGCGAGAAGCGAGCTTACGGGCGTCCTCATCAATTCGCGCGTCTCGACGCCTCCTCCTCCGCACTTACAAATGTTCTCAGTGTATTTACTACAGAACTACCGCTCGCACTCATTTATATCCATATGCATAAAATTTAACTGCGGTATTAACGAATTTATTCGAACGAGAAGCACCTGCCATCGTCCGGTCGTGGAAACGAACCGTTTTTTTACGTGTAGCAAACAGCAACGAAACAGCGTGAAAGAGCTAAAATGAAGAAGTGACGCGCCTAAAGAGCATACATTGCCATATAACAAGCGCAGTGGGGAAGTGATTAATTCTGGAAAAAAAAAAGAGTGAACGTCGTCGCAAGAGCGGAGAAGGGAATCGCGTCGACGTCGCGATGAGCAGGCGAGGGAGTTATCTAGATGAACCATCGGTGGACAGTAGCCGCGGCAACTCTCCTCACGGACTCTCGGGTTCGCCCTCGTCCCCGTCCCCGTCCACCACACATACGCACACACTGATACGAACATATATAGTATAATGTTCACTGTCCATATAAGCTGTCGGATGCTTTTTCCTAAATTGACAGATTTTCAATTTAATCAAATTTCAAACTAATGGAAAAAACGCCGAATCTTTTGATGTATGAATACCACCACAATTCTGGACCAGGTACATCGAATGCGGTGAAAACGCATTGCAGCCGCGTGGACCATTGCCGGTACTGTTGTGGGTGGGCCACGGAAAAAAAAGCGGGCGGCCGAGAGAGAAAGAACTCGCATTGAAAAGCACTTTTAGGTTTAATCGGTACAAAGAGACGAGAGTTGAGAGATCGGTACGATTATACTCGCTTCCTCGCGCCAATTACCGAAAGTAATCCATTGATAAATATTCCATCATTCGTATATGCCGACACGATTTACATCCATCGTTCGTGGGATGTAATAACGACGTTGAAAACGATTGAACTTGAATGTTCAAGCGATTAAAAATCGCAACGATGAAAATCCCGCGTTAAGTCTATGACAATCGACCAAAATCTGTACACCATTCCGGCTGCCGAATGATGTCGGTTTTTTTTTTTTTTTTTTTTTTTTTTTTTTTTTTTTTTTTTTTGATACCGTCGAAAATCCATGGAATTCCCAACGAATGCTTGTAATTATTGAAATTATTGTAATGCCAGATCGTCAAAGTTAAATGTCAGCGTAACGGGCCTTTCGTGTTGACGATCACCACGTGACCGCAAACGAACGATGACGGAGCTCTTCCCACAGGTCTGATAAAAGCTGTTACACTTTTATCATCATTTTCACGGTACACCAGCGTGCCGTATTGCATACGACCAATTCAACGCTCGATTACAACGTTCGATATGATTGACTCTCGATGTAATCTATTCATATACATCTATATAATGACGAACAAAATTACCCCTCTCTGTAAATAACTATTGATGCGTCCGTTCGACGTTTCACATTTTTTGGATGAATTTTCTATCGTAACGCTCGTGGGAACCGGCAATGTCAATATTTGTGCAAAAGCTCATTTCATCGACTCAGTTTACGGGAACGCAAAAGTACCAATACCGAATATGTATTAATACAGTAGTAGTCTATATAAATATACTACACGGGCGCACCTGGTACGTCTGGTTATTACATTCTCACACCAAATGTCATTACGACAACTGTAAACAAACATTTTTAATGCGCGCACGCGATAAGGAAATCGGATTCCTTATGGTCGAATGAGGGGCATAGAGGGGTCCCGACACATTCGGCTTGATGCATATTTCGTCCCTACTGCACTTTCGCGTCTCGTTCGCGTCACGGTAAGCGCGATCCGAATCGCGTGTTCCCTCCTTCACGCCAATACCAACTCGTTCTTCGACACTTGAATTTGCCTTCTTGCCCCCCTCCCCCCCCCCACCCCCTCCTCCCGACCCCTTTACAAGCTCCGGAATAATAATCATAATTATGAAATTCGATCGAAATGCAATTGAGATGCCGAAATGAGCCTTCGAGGTAATGAGATCTCCCGGTTAGAGCCGAGAAGGAGAAACTCCAATGAAACTGCAACTGCGAATGATTCACGGTGGGCGCGCGGGTGGAACGGCTGGATTTGCACATGCCTCGATCGTTTGCCTTCAATCACTTCTTGACAGATGCACTTACGGTCGCTGGGGCTCGGAACCATCAAGAAGGAATGCGCGCCTCGAGGCTTCTCAATGCGTGGCGTCGATCCGATTTCCACCACCGACGATCTCAACGTCACACGACGAGTCAACGCCTCGAGCGAAAATTTCATCTCAAAGACACATCTACAGTTCTACATACTCGTCGCACATATACACTGATATATGTATGTATATCTACTCACGAGAAGCTGTTTTTTTATCCTTTATTTTTATTTTTTCTTAAAAATACGAGGAAAAAACTTTACTTTATTTCTCATATACGACACAGCCTCGAGAAATGCGCCTCGTCAAGATTAGGTTCGCCTCGTCTGATTATTCCAGTCTGTAAGCCATGCGCTTTCGTTTTTTTCGTACCTTGAGTCGCTCGAGCGTAAATTAATAAATGTTTCATCCGCGATATATGTACAGTCCGCGGCATTAACTCCGCCCGTTTCGCGACTCTACCGTGAGAATAGATATCATGTTTGCCGAGAGGATAATAGTGTAATAGATGGACACGGATCAACGTGAGAACGTATGAGACTGCAAGAGGACTAAAACTCGCTGAAAATGCATCCCTCTTACGATGGGGTGGAAGAGATTTTTTAGCGTGTGGTATTTCTCGGCGTAACGGCGTACTTTACGATCAATTGTTCTTTTCAACTTTAAACAGTGATTTACGCGATTCTCGGGATACGCATTTCGTTTTTTTTTTTTTGTCAGAATCTCCGTGCCGACGAAATCTTCACTCGTGTAATCATCCAGCGGGGTGTGTGTATACGCTGAGCTTCGAAAGGGAGTTCGTTTCCTCGCTCGCGTTAGGCTGATACGCAAGCAGAACTGGCGAAGCCGAAGCTCGTCGGCTGTCCGCCAAAGGTGGACGCATAAGCTTCTTGCAAACAATCCCCCTCCCCCCCCCCCCTTCCCTATTCGCCGTACTCTCGAGTTTCCAAGCTACCGGTGTCGTTGCTGCCGCAGCGGCAGCGAAGCCGCTTGTATCTCTTCGCTACGGGATTTGCAAATGTCGCCGTACAACACCGAAGTCGCTGTATTCTTGTTGAAATGTTTACGACACAAGAATTCGACGAGACTGCAGTATCCAGTCGTTTAACGACATTACGATTTTTTTCAGTAAAAAAAAAAACTTTAATAATCGTAAACTAATAAATCCCATTATAACATTACGAATTTTTTGGTAAATCGAAAATTAATAATAAAAAATCTCAATTTATCCGCAAATAGAACGGCATTGTCGCGCGGAATTTGCGTCTTTGCAAAATTTACAACTCGACGAATTTTCTATTATTCCGCGTGTTACGAATGATAATACACAACAAAGCAGTTATTTTCAATTGACGGTGCTTACTGATGATGGAAAAAAGTAATTGCAAGATAAATTACCATTGAAAAAACTTAACGAATTACATTTTGTTTGCATACCTCTCGTCCCTGCAGTGAATTCACGTGTGTAAAGAAATGCAATGATTGTGGCCAATTGTGAGAAAGTGTGAAAGATCACGCGATAACTAAAGTACAAGACTACTCCCGTTTAGTTTGAAGTAACTGCATAGTGGACTATCGACCATATTATAGAATAGAATGAGTCGCTTCAATGAACCGAACGTTGACCCTGCGGCTGCGCCCTCGTGGGAGACGATTTGTCGAGCCCTTCGTAAAGTTTTTTTTGTATTTTAATCATACCGACAGGTTACAACAGCCACATGAATGCAAGAAGAGGGCCATTGGCCGATTTAGGTTGGAAGATTCCAGGGCTACTTGACCGAACAATTGATTATCATTGACACACAAAACCGAATGCGTCAATTGAAATATGAATGGAATACGAAGGCCATTGCACTTGCGACAAGCGCCACACTCAAGATTATCGTCTCCACGTGCCGCAGTGGAGAATTCTTCGATTGTTTCTTCACTTTAATGTAATTTCGGGAAAAGTAAAAAAAAAAAAAAACAAAAATTGTCGAACTTACCTCGCTCTTCAGGTTCAATGGAACGTCGCAGGGAGCGTCCATGTCAGCTTCCGTCTTGACCTGATGGGACAGCATGCCGCTGTGGCTGTGTCTCGGCGGTACGGCAGTAGCCAACATGTTAGGCTGTTGTCGATGATGGAGACGCGACTGTAGATGCCTGTGGTGATAGGGCGGCGATAATTGTGTGTTAAGGGTACGCAGATCGGCTGGCGGTGATGCGGGTGCAGCGGTACTGCTCTGTTCCTCCTCAGCCGAACCCTCCGCCATGTCAACCGAGCATCCCGAGGACTCGCGATCTGAAAATGGAAATGCGTATTGTTGGGTTTCGTTGAAGAATAAAGAAGATATTAAAGGGTATTTTTTTCTTCTTTTTTTTTGCTGAAATCAGACGAGACGCTCGGGAGTTGGTCGACTGTGTGAAAAAAAGCGTCGAGCCGCGAACATGACGATCGCTAATTAAACGCAAAGGCTTTGAGACGCTCATTCAGCGTCAACCATATCGAACCAAAACGAAACTGGCGCAGCTGTTAAGAATGGCGCAGACACTGAAAATTATAAGGATCTACTCCGTTAATCTTTCAACTTCAAAGCAAAAACTTGTACTCAGTCGCGAGGACATCGTCGGCTCGTGGATATATACTCCCATAACTACGCGCGTCTCTCGCGAACAGCTTGAAATCGCTATGCGACATGTAACCCGCGCGTCATTCACGCGACTACACACACATTTGACCGGGTAATTATTTTTATCTAACCGTTCTGTTAGTAAGAAATTCAAGGGTAATGAAATCACGACGGGTTCGCAGTCCGTCGGTTCGGCCTCTCTGTTTATTCGCTTCTTTCTCCGTTCCCTCCCCCGACCCCTTTTATTCGGCGTGATCGTTCTCGCCGCAAAGCTCTTGCAGCTCTCTCGAAGCGTACACACTCGAGAGAGAATCCCGACGAGAAAAAAGCCGGCGTCGCCAACGATCTTTCGAAAAAAGGCACACGGCTAACAAACATGTGCTTCTATTTTTGCGTTGGCCCGCGTCCAATAGTGCTTAACTTTGTAAACCGTGAATTCGGTTCTATGACGAACGGTCCCTGGATGGATCATTGAGTGTGGTCTTCGAGCGAAAAGGATCCAAGTGCAACGCGGAGAAATAAAAAGAAATAACGTAACGCTCGCTTGCCCCCAACAAAGCTCGTCGAAACGAGAAGGAATGCCGACGGCTCTCTCGCCGATAAAACTTATTCGCTGTGAAAAAAATTAAGATCCTCTAAAAATCCGAGAAAGGTGTAAAGAACCGTAAAAATACATTTGTACAGTCGTAAAAACGAATGCAAAATGATCGCATTAGTCCCGAAAACGCCCATACGAATATCGTATTTTTATTAATATTTATTTGCTTCATATTTCGCATACACTTTCCTTGAAACTTTTAAGCGCTTCGAGGTTCTCATTTTTTTTTATATCGAATTTCAAAGAATCATTTTTTCACGCGTCTACGATAATTTTTCATAAGTAAGGAGCATAATTTCGATACAAGTTTAAAGTTAGAAATTAAAAGCTGTGACGATCGATACCGCAATGACATCGTGGAATAGCCCGACTGGAAGTTTCCGAGTCGAATAGTCACGATATTTCGAACTTCCAACTGAAATAGATCGTTGGAGTGTCGAGAGAAATAAAGAAGGATAAAGAATAAACAAAGAGATATGATATGTTAAGTGTCAGACGGTTCGCGTGGTTGTGGTGATTATTCAAAGGATATACACGCCCAACTAAATGGCAAAAGCGATGGTGACACGACTTTCGCCGCTCGGCGTTATACATATACGACAAAAATATGTATAGACATTAACGGTATTAGTATGTATACGAAAGCGTTGACTCTAAACCGGATATTTAATAATCCCCGCGCGCCGACTCGCTCGCCCGTTCGCGTCTTTTTTTCCCTGTCACGCGAGCTATTTCAAAGGAAGGGTCGAAGGTGAATCACCGTTGAATAGTTGGCGCTCTTCTGCGGCCTCACGATCGTTGGCTTGTCTCTGTTTTTTTTTTTTTTATATTTTTTTTATTTTCACCACTCGTGAATCCGTTCTCGTGTCGTTTCAGTACGTCGGCTGTATCCATGAAGGTCTCTAAGCAAAGTCGTTCGGAATCATCCTCCATCGCCGATACACTTTTTATACCGAAGAATAGCCGCGAGGGTTGTGATTCATCCGTCTGACTGCTGGTTGGGAATCATCAATTTCCTTTGTAATCGCATTAATTGCCGTATAATAGTTCCTCGCTCGCGAGATGCGTGGAAAAAGAGGGAATTGAAAAAAAAAAAAGAAGTGATTACTAACAACAGCCTGTCGAGAGCTATCGCTCTTCCTCACCCACGACATCGTAGATTTTTCGTGCACACATACCAAAACAGCGTAAACATGTGTTAACTCTCCCCCTCCTCGCGGTATAACCAGCCGCGATCGAGCATGCAGCAGCGATTATACAATCGAGACTACGAGGATATAATAGCCGGGTGTTTGAAAAGTCGATCAAGTAGCTCACCCGCCGAGAGGGAATGAGACAGACTTAGAGCGATTTAAATGCGATATAATGAGAGGTGTCTGATTATACGAAAGCGGAAGATCAACGGGCGAAGGGAACGCCTTGCGCAGCCGCGCGCATAAGCAGCCCCTATGTTCCGGCTGATATATGTCAGACGAACCTGAAGAGGGAATAAGGGAATTGCGGAAATTACATAGGCGCGTATATAGCCAGTTCTGGATATTCGAGAAAAAGGGATACCGCGGCAGGGCTTCTATATACCTGTACGTCAACATTGATTATACGAACGTATCGCGCGCAAACATTATGCTTTGAAGGATTATATAATCCTCGGTAATCGGAAGATATTCGCATTTTCGACGTGCCCCGCGCGTCTTGCCAAAAAATCAAAGTTCGAAAATAAATAAATACATTTTTTTCGTATAGTCCATTCCAGTTTAATCGCTGCCCGACCGCCACTGAAGCATTGGTATTCTCGTATTCGCCTCTTGTCGGGCTCCGTTCGCATCTGGTTTTTATTAATTTCGAACTTAACAGGCGCTCTCGGGCGGTCCACTGGCCTCGAACTTATAATCACGAGCGGCAACTTGAGTTTTAAATTAAATTCAAACGCGTCTCGCGTACTCGTTGTTGAAAAGATTTTTCGCGTTATCGGGATATTCGGAGATACGAGATTAATAGAGCGAAAGGCGAAGATTATCGAAGATGAAGACAGAGTGTGTATCGTGTGTTATCGAATGCATCGAAAGCAAGCGTATCTCATCTTCAGGGTCTTTCGTCGTCGGCGTGCAGCGAATAGCTCGCCGTCGCCGCCCGAGCAGCGTGTAATTAAGGGGGTTGATTGATGTTAATTCAAAGGGTAATTAAGAATGTTGCGCATAAAAATTCGATAATTTATGGTCATTGGGGATAATTACATGTTGACCAGCTTGTAATTGCAAGCGCTATCCGTATAGCGGGGCCCTCCAGAACGGCTAGCTGCGCAAAACTTTCGAGATTCAACTTGGCTCTTGTTTCTACACGAGTTCACGAGTCGTCGTCGCGCCCGCGAGCGCTTGTGTGTGTAGTGCTTTGCGGAATATATACCTACGCTCTCAGATCGCGGCTTATTATAGGGGCTACTAGATAAGGTGGCTTTAGAGACTCTAGAGACGCCCCACTGGCGAGCGTTCGCCAACTCGGTGGGGCCCTTGCCTACTCTTGTCCTCGTAGATAATATAACGAACGCACCTTTACTCAACGCTCGAGATCCTATAAGGTTCTCTTCTAAGCTTCGCTTATAGTACCCGCGCCCACTCTGTCAGCTTGGTGCTTCGGGCTCCGCTCTAAACGGAGGCCGGACACCGCCGGCGGCCGGGTTGCAATTTATGTTCTCCGTTCTAAAGGCGCTCGCCATGCTGTTTTAGAATTTTAGACCTGCTGGCTTTAACACTCGGGAGGAGTTTGCGCGTTGCAAGTACTCCCAGATACGAAAGGCCGGTACCGGTTATACCATATGTAGGACACATTGCGAGATTAGCGAAAAAAAAATTATACCGCGTGATACAATTTAGTTCGCGCGTCGATAATAGTATTTTGCGACACTAGTGCGAGAAAGCGGACTTTACGGCGAAGGTAGGGAAGTGCGGCTACTTCACAACCGCCGTCAGAAGTCCGCTTTGTTGTACAAGTATTGCACGATACTTTTGGCAACAAGTGCAGGAGGAGTGCTGCCGCCGTGCCTGCCGATTGTGGCGCCGCCACAGCGTGCGAAAAGTACCAAAACGCGTGCGAGAAGTACTGACTTCTCGCACGCTAACCTCGTTTGCGTGCGAGAAGTAAAATTGGGCCGATGGGCGCATGCGTCCTGTTCATTACAGTACGGCTTGCTATAACACGCCACTTACGCCACTCTCGGCAGGCACGAGAAGTAGGACTTCTCATGCACGTGTTACAAAAAATTAATTATTCATTTTATGCAATAATATCTATAATTTACAATAATCGCCACAGAAACGTGTTGCCAGTGAGAAAGTTTGTTCTAAATAATTACATTTGCCAGATGTTTTTGAATTTTTTTATTTATTTTTTTTCATTGGGCGATATTAATCGTGTGCCTCTCGATATCCAGAGGGAAAAATTAGAAGGTACAAAAAAAAATGACAATGTGCGTAAAATCACCGCTGGCCCGTGAGTCTTTTGAAAAAGTTCGTTCGTTTCTGGCTCCGGGTAACAATGTTGCCCGCCCCTTGGCGCAACTTTGTATTAACGGTTGCGTGTTGCCGATGTTGCCCGACAACCTCTTTTAAATGCATCGTCGTGCAGTCTCGAAGCTCGCCCTCGTTCTATCGAAAACGCCACGGTTCGTAGTAGCCAGCCATCCTTCCTCGACATGGTCGCCCTCGGCGGTTCGAAAATAACAGGTGAAACGCACGTACACACACACGCGCACTGTTTGACCATTGAATTCTTTCACGCCATACGAGAGATCTCAACTCTCGAGAGACCGATCGTAGTAAAAATTTCACGCGAATTTATTTTTTTTTACCCGCGAAAAAATAGAAATAAGCGTCGCACGCAATACGTTGACAAGATTTTCGTCGAATGGCGAAAGTTATCGCGTCAAACATATTGTACAACTTCATCGAATGTTCCCCGATATACTTGAAATACAAGGGAGTAACATAAAGAGGTATCGACACAGCGGGACCAGTTGGCGAAACCGCCCATCGCGACATTGTCCGTAAAATATTCGAAGCCACGTAGACCTCTTTTTCATCCCGTCTCGGTTCATAATCGATCGGGAGAGCGAAGAGCTTTATACATTGCCTATGGTCTTGTAATCGTCCCCTCCTACAGTATAATGCGATGCAATGCGATGCAAAAGTACCGTGAAGTAAGCGAGAAAATGAGGTGAGGTTAAGAGTCGGAGAGTGAGCGCGAGAGGTTGAACGGAAGCAAAAGAAAAAAAATGCGAAGAGAAAGAAAAAGAAAAAAGTGTTTGCCGGACTCGACTAAACCGCGACTCGAGACGCTGAGAGAACTCGACGGAGACCCGCTGAGGCGAGCACAGCTCTCCTCGGTTTCGCGCGTCGTATTGCTCGCTCCGCTTTTGTATACCACTACAAGCGTCGTCGCGCCTTCATGCTGTTACACCGATTCTGTGTACAGTGTGCGCCCTTAAATACGTATAAGGTACGATGGTAGCCTCTTACATACGCTTGTATATCGTATGTACACGCTACGTAACGCGAGTACGACGGTAATGCTCGTTTCGTGCGATACCATTCTGTCAGAAATCCACCGGGCTTTGTCCCGAGTCACGAAACGCAAGGATTAAACCGAACAGCGTAACCGCGCGAGAGCCTCGGCCCTTCAACGTTAATGCGAGACTGTGTGAAACGTTTCTCGGTTCACAGTAGGTATATCGTCTACCCCCGCGGATATGCCACGCTTGTTCTCTCCCTTCCCTGTGCGTGCCAACGAAGGTCTAATGTACCAACCGACCCGCTATAACTACAAGCGAACTCGGTAGCAAAGATCTTCATAAATCGGTTACGTAATAAGAAGAGAGAATGAATAATCGCGGCATACGGCAAGAGGATTTTCAAGATGAGATCACGGAAAACAAAGGAACGGGGAATAACTTTTTTTACCCAAGTTACTCGCTAAATTTTCACGCATTTTTCGATCGATATTTTATATTTCGAATCGTTGCTTAATTTCCATCACCATGCATTTATAATTATTTCGGAGTCGCAAAAAGCACGAGAAGTGAAAATATCGGTATGTTTAATGAATAATTTACTTGTGGAATCTAATCTCCAATGGGTTTGGGATTTATATTGTTATAAATCAATTGGACTGACGAAAATAGAAGATGTGCGGCAAACCGGGCGCTTCGAGACATTATTAATGTTAACTCTCTGCCGTTTATATATAAAACATTTCTGCATAAATGGTCGTAATGCTTCTCATATTACGATGAAGTTTAAACGATATTTAGAATATTTGCGAACCCGTCACATCGATTTACGAGGATCTGCTTTTTTTAGATAGTTATTTCGTTAATTCAGTTTGAAATTCTCGAAAATTGCATTGTTTTAGTTGTTTCTGCACACGTAACTCAAATTCTCACGGTGAAATGTATTCGTCGGGATTTGACCGGACGTTTATGTATATATACATATATATATATAAAAAATGGAAGTGCTAGAAATTTTTTTTCAGCCAGCCGTATACACACATCTGTCCAACTTTCTTTGGGGCGATACGGACGCTTCGTGGCTCAGGAACGTCGAGCCGCAGGAAGAATAATTCATATTTTACGGCACTCTGGTAACGTCGGGCGCCGCTGGGGGTTCGGCTAAAAAGTCCACGTCAGTCTAAATCAGAGCGTGGAGAGAGTGCATTAAACCCCGAATTACCACAAATAGAACTCTTAAGCTCGAACGGCGCTACCATTATAATGATTCCAACCCCCTACTGAGGATGTATTTACGTGCTACACCGCCTTCGCGTCTCACGCTGTGCCTTCTCGTGTTTAACATCTGGACGAAAAGTTCGGGAGCCTCGATCCATTCGATTTCTCTTTCATCCCGGCTTACCACGTACGATGAATCAGAGTCCCGGGCATTTCTTTTCATTGATTTATTTCATTTTTTTTGTTTTTAATAACACTCGAAAAATCTAAAAAATTGTTTGGCTTCAATTGTTATATCCAAATTTTTTTTTTTTTTTTTTTTTTCATGTCAACGGAAACTATTGTATTTTTTTATAGATACTAGCAGCGGTCGCGCGCGTATCTTCAAGTCTTCGTATTTGGTTTTTAATTTTTCTTTTTTTGGGGCTTAAATGTCAAAGTATGTATACCGTCAAACACATGGTTCGGTTTATTCGACTGAAATTTGTCATTGAACGACTCCAGCTTCAGGCTCGTGCGGCAGCCAATCAGGCAACGAATAAAGCGATAACAATTAATATATCGAAAATGCGCGTTGTTTTTGTCATTTTTTGAAAAGGAAGAAAATTTGAAAAGGGTGAACATCGAAGGCATTAAATAATGCGAAGAATAATCATTCAAATTAACGTAATAAGGGTCGCAATTAACTTTTAGCGCTGCATGGAAAATAGCTTTGTTTCGAGAATTATAGGTCTCAAAAACCATTGGGATATGCATTTTTTTTTTTTTTTATTGAGACACATCCTTTTTTTTTAATTTTAAATAAAACTATTCAAGGCCAAGTCAGAGAAGAGGGTGCACTCTACACTCCGCGGGGATCTAGAGGCGACACGTGTCATTCTGTACGCCCAACCCGCCGTCGTCAAAGACCGAGCGTCGACTCGGTGAATCTCGGTAGAAAGAACGTGAGCGCTTTTACACGCAAATTAGATCTATTAGAGACATCGTGCGTACAAAAAACACTCGTGACCGTGGCATTGTCGAAGGGTCCCTTAGGCTAACCCTTCCGGGGCGTTACGCACGTGCGTGCTTCTTTTTAAATTATTAGAATTAATAACGGCACAGCACGCGATAGCTACCTTCTGTGGACCGTCGCACGTTCGACAAAAAGCGTGGACAATATTCTGGGAATCATCGCACACAGGGCAGACATCGGTAGAGCTTAAAAGTTACGAAAAAAGCGTCGGCGATCACTGAACAAAACAATATTTATATTGAAATTTACGTATAAAAACAATTTTTTTAATATCTCTTTTTCAATTTTTTTTTTTTTTTTTCAATCATTTTATTAGAACCAAATTACTTAGTATCGTGACGAAAGAAATATCTTTCAAAAAATTTTAGACAAAATAACATGTTGAGCCTTCGATAAAATTTTCCAAAATTACCACTTTTTTTTCAATCGAGATATCGATTTTATTCCTTCGCCATTGGCTCCAAGTCGTATATTTCCGACTGACAGTACACATCGTCAAACTTTTTTAGAGAAGAATATGAAAAACAATACTTTTGGAGGCCTGCAATTTTTTTGCGCCTCTTTGATGGGTTTCAAAAAAGTGTACTGGAACACAAAAGTCGATGTATATCTTTCCGCTGAATACGAAAATGACTGTATTTTTGGCGTGAAATTATTCAAAATCGAAATTCAATGACCGATGATTTTTTTTTTTTTTTCGCGGGGGCTGTTTTATCGTCTTTCATAGCAATTACCTATGAAGAAACGCAAATGAATGAATGAATCAATGGTTTGCTGTGACAGGTATCTTTGAAGAAAATCCGTACCATATCCACACCGAGAGAAGTCGACGAATGCTAAGATAAAATAAGTGAACAGAGAGAAGAGGTATTCGGTAAAGTGGCCAGAGAGGCGAAGAGGATAGATCGTAGACTCGAGAAGTATCTTGGCTTCCGGTGTGGAAACAAGAGCTACGCTCCGAGGTTAGTCGAGGAGGAAAATTATGGAAAGACGAGAAGAAAGTGATGGAGTAAGAGAGGAGAAAGTGCGCGAGTAAGGAGGCTATAGTTATATATATACGTACGTATATATATATATCTAAACGGCAAAAGCTGGAAGTGGGTAAGTTGTCGAGCGAAATGTTATCGCCCGTCTGATCGTCGGAACAGGGGTTGAATTGAGGCAAAGGGGAGTTGAATGGGAAAGCGAGAACGAGGGTCGACGAGCCGCGAACGGTGGGTGAGGGAGAAAGTGAGCGAAGCGAGAGAAGTAGAGGATGATGGAGAGAGTTGCCGGAAGATTTCAGCGCAGGGAAAGAGAATAAAAGGAAAGGAGGGGACAGCATCGATTCGTTTTCTTGACCTCGCCAACAATCGTTTTTCTCGTTTCGAAGTTCATCCAACGAGACAATCATTCGTCAGAAGTTTATTTTCCGCGAATGCAATGATCGATCAACTTTTGAGAACGGAATGCCGCGCGGAATTTATTGCAATCGAATGAAAAAAAAAATAAGAAAAAGATGCAGTAAAGATACGAAGAATACGAAACTTATTAA
This sequence comes from Cryptus armator, assembly GCA_963971235.1. Lineage (NCBI taxonomy): Eukaryota > Metazoa > Arthropoda > Insecta > Hymenoptera > Ichneumonidae > Cryptus > Cryptus armator. The sequence goes on from OZ020236.1 coordinate 11,427,593, forward strand.
ATTCGCCATTGTTAGACAAAACTGATACGTATGCACGCGCATCAATATACATTCGTCTAATATAATCATAAGAATAATCGTGTTTGGCTGATCCTCGAAAATACATTGTGTTACAACCGAACGTATCGCAAAAAATGTATGTCTGGCCATAGACGCTCTGTAACCACTTGGCTCGATTGAGAAGAGCGCCTCATCGAGTCTGCATCGTCGACGACGCCGGCAACTACGACGTCGTCGTTGTCGTTCCCTTTTGTGTCCCCTTTGCTCGAGTGCCTATCCCAACAATATATCCCTGGCGAGTCAAGTGGCGCCTTTGGGATTTTTCACCGTCGGCCCCCCAACCCACCTCGCGTATCCTCAACGTAACCATCGTATACCCTTGTTCGTCTTCTCCCCGCGAGTTCCGGTGCAAAAGTAGTGGGTATATACCAAGCGAAAGACTCGTATCCCTCCGGCCACTTTGCCAGTCCCTTCGTCGAGTCTCTCTCTTGGTATCGCGCTCGTCTGGCCCCTCGGTATACTTGTCTCTCGTCTCGTCTCGTCTCTTTTAATATACTCTTCCTTTCTATCTTTCACGTATATTTTTTCTGTTACTCGCCTCTTCGTCGAGGGGGTTTTCAACCCCTGCGTTCACCAACCTTGCCTCGTAATCCCCTCGGCGAATAGCGAACCCGAGGCGAGGCGGTTGGCCAAAGAACTACGTTCAGTTCGCGCGCCTTGATTTTCCACCCCTCGTCAACCACCCTATCGTTGTTGTACGACGATCACGTACAGTCGACGGCATTCGTTTTCATTCCCGTGTTAAACTCGACCATTCCCTTCGAAACACGTGCTCGTGTTTACCTCAAAACCGATTCGGTCACATGGCTGCAGAGAAATATCCTGTGCACCCCGTAACGGGCCGTAGAACACCCGCGATCTCTTCCTCTCAGTCGCCCTTACGAATACTTGCGCATCGATTTATATTCAGACTCGCGAGTTTCATACCGAGAAGGAAACCCATTCGTAACCCCCGAAGGCGCAGAGAAGACCTAATCTATTCCGGTATTCGCGCGGGTATTCAAACACAAACGGTCCTTAATTAACAGGTTTAGATTCATCGTTTCTTTGGAGTTCTGTACGGAGAAACGTAAATAATTGCGCCGATCCAGTTTCATCGGGCGACTGTCACAAGCGGCAAAGAATTCTCACCGGTCTTTATAATGTCGCGAATAATATTTACTAGTGTACGGCGTTTCGTAAATTTTACTTGTCGACCTTTCGGCTAAATTTATTTCACGTTTGGGTCAATTCTTTTTTTTTTTTAGTTCCTTTCCAGATATCGCGAATGTTGTGTTCTTTGTCAAATGTCGGGGTTCCGAAGCACCGAACTATTGTCGTAGATGTAAACCAAGTTAAACCGAAGAGCTTGCAAAGTAGAAAGATATCTTCACGTCACTTCAATCCTCTTTAGGTTATTAAAATAACTAAAGGATGCGCTTTGCATTAGACAGAGATGAATGCTTCACGAAGATTGTCGAAGAATCGCGTCACCGGTCGTTGTGACAAAAATAAATAATTGGCTGCTAAATTTTACCGTAATCGATATCGGATGACGTAAGTAAGCATGTCTAACGGAATTTAAAGGCTTCTGCCGTGAATATCAGTTCGCACATTTCTTGAAAAAAAAAAAAAAAAAAAAAAAAAAATTACGACTCGCCGATTCGTTTTTTGTCGTACGAACGGCAATTAGTGAAGATTTCTTTGAAGTCGACCTCCGTACCTCGAATTCTTGTAAAATGTATTACGAAAGATAAATGTTGGACGTCTCAAATGCCCTCTGTGCGGGATAATCGGTTGATACGTGATTAATATATACTCTTAGAATTATCCGAAGAAAAGACGATGAGGTTTGGATATTTTTAGGTATCTACAGAATTCTCGTTGCGAATTTATCGAGCGAATTCTCCGGTCGTTGGATTAGGTATGCCGATAGGACGGATAGTCATATAACCCGCTTGCGAGCGCATCGCCGAAAGATCGATAATATTCTTCATCCGTTATTGAACTTCGCCATGGATTAAGAAAAGAGAGTTTTGGAGCAACAGAAACGGCGATCGGGGACGTTGGCGCTGCGGTTTACTCACTACGCTTTCGGAAAGTTCGTCCGCCTCCGTCGACAACTCGCTCGATCCTTCAATTAGCATGTGCAGGTCACATCGAACTTACACGTACGAGAGAACATCGCGTATGCGTGGTCGTGCATAATTATCGGTTAATTATTAGAATGCAGCTAAGTAACCCGCGGTAAATTATCACCGAACTTCTAGTCCTCGAAAGTACCATGTTGCTTTATAATGCAACACCCACCCAACGACGATTATGTAGAAGTAAATATAAGTCGGATAATATCGAGCGCATGTTTATTTACAAATAAAACGTTCGTACGAAAACTTTACCTTTAACTTTTTTTTTTTTAGCATACCTATTCTTTTTTTTACCCTTTAATACGATTTCAACACGAAGAGGAGGCAAAACCCAATTAAATCTAAAAATAATTTATCGTTTAATAATTTTTTAGATCTCACGAGTAAAATAGAAATTTGCTGTTTTTATAAAAGGCAAATTAATACTCGAGCGAAATTCGGTAAACTTCAAGCAAACTATTTTTAGCGTTCCCTCGGATATCCGGCACGCGCCAGTGTGGTATCCTACTTTTCGCATTCCTGTTTTACTCTGTAGGATAAGACAAACAGTATCTCATGACGAATACGCGGTACCGCAGCAGCCGGCGATGTTATATCGCGATTATAAGTATAGACAAGGAGTCAGCTACGCTTATTAGCGGATAGGGTAAGTCGAACCTCCGCCGAACTCGCTGCTATCTCGTCGCATTCCCGAGTGGCCAACACAAGGCGCTGTTCGCTCGACGTTCGCCTTTAAGCAACTTTCTTAATTACCGATATTAACTCGATCGTAACGAGCCCGTGATAATCACGGTGGGACCTCTTCGTCGCTGGACACACACACCTTAGATAACGAATCTTACCGTCTAATACATATACATCGGAAACTCGTTTCGACATTTGGTTAGAAACAAATTCTCGTTTATAACGTACGTGCCGTTACTTTTAATAGATACGATATCAATATTTCATGACAATTCTGAGGCGTTTGAATTTTTTAATAAATCGCGAATTAATGAGTTATACGGCTTTCGGGGCTACGGAATCGCTGAATACTTTATGACTCGAGGTGTTAAATTCAGTCGGTATTCTGATCTGCTACGCGATCTATAAGTACTTGCTGACCTATATGGTTTATATTGCTACTGAACACATTATAGTATATATATTCTCCGCGTCCATTAACAGCCGGTACGAATTTAGCCAGTTACAAGCACATTTAGATGACCTACCTAATTACCAATATTGCCGGAGCTTATAACAAGCCGGGAGGGAATCGTTCGGCAGAGCTGTGAGTTCGCTAGCGCCTGCCTCGCTCGCGGCTTATATACCCGAGGCAATCCGTGACTGATGTAAGTAGGACATCCTACTGACGTAGGCAACTGCCGTCGACTGAACCCCTATTATACACGTTACTCCCCCCTCTCCAATCACCGTTTCCAGCATCACTACCGGATTAAAACCAAACCAAATTAATTCTCACCCTAGTTTTACGAAATGTCACACCTATTTATAATTATACGAAGCCTCGAAGGATTTATCATTCTCTCCAACTCCTTTTTTTTTTCCTTCGGGTTTTCTCGGTCATCGATAGCGCGTCAAGCGCCAAGGTGAAGCGCTTTGCTTCTTCTTCGAAATTATTTATTCGCATTATTCAACCAAATTTTTGGGGACATTTTCTAATCATTTATGAAAATAAATTGAGAACAATTTCGCAATTGTCATTTTCGCGGACAAAAAAAAGATAATACGCCATTAATAAAGTGCAGAAGTATGGACAATAATTCTTTAGTTGATACAAAAGAGCCGTGCAACTCGTTTCTCGCTGGTCAGCGGTATGACATCAGCCTACTTACAATTAGTAACATCGAGTATAATTGCTAGTAATTAGGGATGATCAAGGGGCAAATGGTTAATTGGAATGGGTCGATAAAAGAATTAGTACTTGCAATCCGACATGTTGAGATCCTCAGATCCGTTGTCTCTGTCCTCGCCACCGCGCGATCCTAAACTGCAGATACGCCGGTTTTCGCCTGACGATTCTACTCTACAACGCGCACGCGAATTAGTTTCGGCCCGAGAAAAAAAAAAAAAAAAAATCGTCACCGACGTATCTTGTTCCTTGCGAGAGACGCAACCCACGATGAAACTGCATCCTCGCAATGATATAACGATAAAATTGTTTCGCCACCCGTACGATCTTTCAAAGTAGAAGACATCGCATTAACGTGTACACGTATATATCTACGAGTTATTTCGCACAGAGAAGAGAGGATAGGATGAAGAGAGAAAGAACGACGGAGATAACGGAGCAACTCGACGCTTTATAATGCGGTTTTAATTATTCTATTTGTCTGTTCGTGGCGGGAACGCGGGCGCGAAGTGTTTGCCGAGACTGCCAGCAGCAAAACCAGCATGAGCCCTTCCCCAGGCCCCCCTCCGCCCCCTTCACCTTCCTCTTTCGTATAGCTCTTTCTCTCTCACTCTCTCTCTCTCGCATTGTCGCTAACTCTTTCTCTCTCTCTTGCTTGCCTCATTCCCCAGCGTTCTTGGAACGTGTATATAATTTGAGCTTAAAAAAAATACACTCACGCACACATATACTGACGTGTCCGCGCGCGCGGTCACGTGCAGCGCGCCCGTAATTACCGCGGCGTGCAGCGATAATTAGGAGTTTATTAGAGTCAGACATTTGCCCCGTCGCCCCCCTCCCCCTCCCCCTCCACCTCCTCCTCCTCCCTCTCATCGCCCTTCCTCGCGTCTATCGCCCTGCCACACTATGAGCTCCAGAACATGCTAGCAAACTCACGCGCGTTCTCCCGCCACTTCTCGCGCGCAAGTCTCTGTGGTATGCTGGTGGTTCTCCGTGGCGGCTTCTACGCTACGAATCAACGGAAAGCATCGCGAGACACGGAGAACTGAGAAGACCGCAACTCGACGTGTGCGATACGCATAACCTCGCAACGATGCAATTAAATTATCGAAATATCTATCACCCTAATCGATAGTCACGACGGATTCGATAACCGAACGTTAACCACCAATGTTCAAAATATATTTAACTTGTACCCGTCTTAGTCCTAAAATATATTATTCTTCCCCTTAATTAGTGTACAACGTTAAGGAAACATATAATTTTTTCTTATCATTATTATTATATCGATTTTGAAAGCTTTTTAACGCATTGGAGATTTATCGCATATCTAATTATATAATATTTTCGGAAATATCATAGAACTTAATAAAAATATGTAAAATGTTGTTGAGGCGAAAAAAAAAATATGTTGCATTTTTTAATTTTTTTTTATTGTTCATCTTGAAATGAAGTGAAGATACTTGATTGAAGTTGGAAAACTTTATTTTACGATATGAAACGATCGATGTTAAGGCGCGCGGTGTCTGACAAATTTTCATTATAGTTATCGATAATTGATCGACCATTTACGAAATTAATGTAAACACGAGAGCCGACATAGAAAAAGAGGTGAGTCGACCGAATAATAAATTCAACCCGAAAATATTGATATTTCGAGCGATTTACCGAAAAATGAATTGTTTATTTGGATAAAACGCGAAGCGACGATGGTCCGTATAATAAATCCATCTTTCGCCGAATGAAAATTCGGCACAAATTTAGTTGATCTAAATAATATATTAATTTTATATTGTTTTTGTTTGAATAGGGGCAATTGAGGGATTTAATACTGTTTTTAACAACCCAATAAGTTTTGTCTCACTGTTCGCTCACCTGTCTCGTACACCTGTCGCGGACTCGGCCTCGGCTCGGCCGAGATTACCGGCTCTTCTTCCCCCACGTTCGTCAACGCGTCGCTGTTATCGATGTACCCGATCGACTCCGTATTCTTCCTTCTTCGTGCGATTATCTGCTTCCGGCGAATTACGCGGAATATTCTCGATCGACCGTGATCGATCGATACGATTACGTCATCGCTCCGAAACGAAACGAGTAATAATCACGGCTATATTCCGTTGTAACAATCGGCCACGCGGCCGATTTTCCTTCTCACTCTCTTTCTAATGCCGTTCTCGCTAACTCGCTTGTCCGCCCGGTTGCTTGTACGACCACTTAACAAGCGTCCTCCGGGCTAATTAGAGTTCCAAATTTTGCTTGGTTCGCCTCTCACTACGTGTCCAGTCCCTCGTATAGCTGGCAAAGCTAGTTTCACCACCAACACCAATCTCGTATACGGCGAGATTCGTTTCACGATTAAATAACTCCAAACTTTCGTACAAACTCCGTTCAATCTTATTTTTAAACGTTTTTTTATTACAATGGGTCATTCAATTGTATATTAGAAAGGTATTTTAAACATATGAAAAAAGAAGAAAAAAAAAAACAAAACAAAACAAAAACACAAAGATTTAAGATCGTTTAAAAACGGACGAGCACTTGGCACACATCTAAATATCGTCAATGTTCATGAGTTCACACAATTTGTAATATCATCACGAAAAATGATGTATATTCACTGAACACTTCCTCGAGGCGTAAGAATATTTTCCGAGGTATTTTTTTTGTTTCCTCGAGAAAACCGGATAAAGTAAAATCCACAATTAAAACTGTCACAGAGTTTCTCGAATGTCCGAAGAAATGTGTAACACTCGTCGCTCTTTCCCAAACTGTCTCGCGAGAGTCACTGTTACGAAAATTTCATTTGAAAATAAAAATTAAAAAAACACAAAAAATCAATTTTTTTTCTCACTTTTATGAAAAAAAAAAAATGTTTTGTAACTGATAAAAACTACGATTGTTGATGAAATCTTCGGAGCGCGAGTTGTACGGCGGAAGATTCGTTGATTGTAAAAGAGTTGCGGACGGCGTGCGCGTCACGTTGTCGCGCGTTAACGTGGAGACGCGATAACTCGCTCCTGTAACCTCGCGGTCCGCAGTCTGGCTGCGTTATGGCACGAAAGTCGCGCGGCGGGAAGGCAACCCGGAGAGGCAGGAGGCAACGCGCGAGCGTACTTTAGCGTATATACCGCCGCCTCCCGCGCAACCAAGATCCGCCGTGTGCCACCCGCGACTCCGCCGCCTAACAGTTGTAGTGGGGGCAAAAATGGGCGTGTTAAGGGGGCGTTACCGATGCGCGGAGGTTGGCCTCGCGAGTTAGTCCGCGAGATCTCGTTGTTATGATTGTTATGAGTGTCCGAGCTGGTTCCGCGGACCGAAAGGGTGGTACGTGGGGGGACCTCTGTAATATACCCTCCCGTCCGCAACCCCCCGTTAACCGCCTGCCGCCCATCCTGCCCTCTTCACCCCGAACTACCCTCGTCCGACCGGCGAACTCCCTTCGCGCTAGCAGCACGTACCCATAGCCGTCCGGCAACCCTTCGTACTAAAACACCCCCCCGCTGCTGCCGCCTTGTCCCTGTGCTCTCTTGGATACCTCTCGCTCTTTCGCTCTTCCCTAAACCCCGAACCTTCCCGGTAGCACACCGAAAACCCCTTCCACGAGCGAACGAGCTCGTAACCGTGATGCAAATCAGGCGAGAGGTTGGGACACAGGAGTCCGGGGCTTGCTGCTGGTGCTGCTGGCGACGGGAGTCAGCGGAGGACAACGAGAGGAACGATTGGGTCGCCGTTCGCTCTCCCTCGCGTATATACATCTCTCTCCCCCCTCCCCCCCCCCCTCTACCCCCTCTGGACAGCGTGGCAAGAGGAACTGTTCGCGAATTTTACGGCGATAAAAATTTCGACACCGTGAAGCCACGGCATCGCGACGATCTTCGATACGTATCGAGAATAGAGCGGTTAGGTCTTCCGCTTCTATCGGCGATGCTTTCGGAGGGTACCCCCTTCTACCGGTGGATCAGTCAATTTCTGCAATTGGGACTACAAACTCTCGGCGTTGGTGAGAGATGGATTAACCTCTGACAGAGCTTCAACTCTATGAACGAATCGACTGACGAATTTTTTTGAAAAAACTTACAAAACTTGTATGTATTTCTTTGAAGTGTTTTTTTTTCTGGATGCACCCTACAAGGAACGCATTGAATAAGATATTGGAGTCGAATCTCTCAACGATCCCCCGTTTGGCTGTACGAAGGTTAACGTGTCTAATGTATATGAAAATCGTAAACGATCGCGATATCCCGAGAGTTCGATTTATCGGCGAAGGCTTTTGAATTTTGAACGCAAAAGAAGAGAAGAAAGAACGAAGACTTCGGCGATCGAAGGGGGAATGACGGTGGTGGATGGAAACTCGGTGAACCCTTCAGTCCCGGATCCCTATCTCTCGACGCCTCTGGAACTGCCCGCACCCTCGGCGTTTTAATGCTCTCTCCCCTCTGTGATTGCACGATTTCTCTGACAATCCGAATGTACCACGTCAGTCTACGACACTCTTGAACTCGCGTAACGTTGCTTACAATGACGAGACTCGGCAATACTGAATGCGCTCAATCGCGATATTATCGCGTTTTGTAATTTTTGATTCAACGATTACCGATCATTCTATCTGGTTATCGAGTAGTTGTTAACGCACACCATAAAATCAGAAAAAAAAATGGGAAAAAACTATCCATCCGATTTTATTTTTACCACCGAAAAATACGAATAATGAATGCAGTTTTTGATGAACAAAAAATAATAAGAATTTTTTTTCGTCATTGATTCATCAAGAAACAGTTTAGTATTTTGGAACGCGAAAAATAAAAAAATGTGCCATCCGTTGTTTAAATCGAGTGGTCGAATTATATATCATTGTAACTGATGACTAACCGCGAAGAATCAACACTCTCATTTGTTTCTCTGTTTATAAAAACCAAGAGTTCAATTGTTGAGAGTACGGAGCTGTAACAATCTATTCTCGAAATAAAAACCTTCGTGATTTTTCATAACGGTTCGCTAAATAAACAATACCTTCAATGAGGTTGTCTATTGCGATCGGTATGTATCATCTTCGCGCGCTTCGGCGTGTCCCCGGTACTCCCCCGAACGCTGGGTTCGTGTAGATGGGCCGGTATGATTGTGGCAATGGTCTGATTTGTAAAACACCCCTCGACGGCTGTAGCGACCAGGTCTTGTGACGTCGCCGACGAAGATATCCCTCCATAACCCGAGCGCGCCTCGCGTTCGCAACAGCGTAGCACGAGCGTCACGCCAGCTGACAGTAAATTAATGTTCTTATTTACAGGCCCCGGCGTTCTTCGCTCCCTCTCACCCTTGCATACGGATTTGTTAGTCGTCGGTGGCTCTCTCAACGTTTTCGCCACCCTCGGGCGTCCTTTCTCTTATCGATCGAACGGAACGCAACACGCTCGTTCGGAACTCGGACGCCGTTGATTAGGGAGGCAGCGAAGGGAGGGGGCGGAAGGCTTTACTTAGTATCGCTTGCCGTTGTTTTCCCATCTCAACGACCAACAGCATTACTACGTTCATCTCCAACGATATTGTCGAAAACAGATGGTCGAATATACTTGACGCAGGTCACGTTGTCGAAATCGGTGAAACGAATGAAGAAATTACTTTCTCCAATAGTCGATGAGATAACATTAATTTTTTTCAAAAATAAAATAAAAAATAAAAACTGACTGAAAAATCGTTAATCGACAAAAAAAACAAAATGATTTTTCAAACTGATTATTCATTTTCTATTCGACGCGACTATTTTTTGATCCTCGTTTAGATTATTTGAATAAACTACCAATTGTCACTGACATATCGCAATATGTGTGACATAAGGTTGGAAACGTGAACATTTTTTATTTGCCGATTGCCAAATCTTTGCCTCGATCCGTGACTAAGCGGAACTTTATGTACCAATCTGTCAAATTCACGTCAATGTTAAATTCGTAATATTCCTTTTCAGTTGGATGTTAAAAATTTCGGCAACGCATTTCAACGCTGGAACGTTAAATTTACGTCGATAGATTTGTCAATAAAAAAGATTTCGTACATTCTGAAAATCCCGTTGGTTTTCACTTCATACATTTTCGCCACGGAACACACAATAAAATAATAGTTAATTTATTTTCAAGAGTCACTTATAGCAAAAACAAAAAAGACAGTAAAAAAAAAACCTCAATATTCCGAAAAACCCGATGAAGAAGCGATAAAGTATTTTTCAATAGTCCCGCAAATTTTCACGTCATCGAATTTACCCCATTGGGAAGCTATTAACATGTTCCTTGTACGGATTTACTTCCACGTGTATCCATGACACGTGCGAGTCAAAGAGATTATACAAAACGATTGCATAGGGGGAAAGGCCGTAGAGACGAAAGAGAGGGTAAAATTCGGTATGCATGTAGCGACAAGAGAGTAAAGAGGGTATTGTGTAGTTGAGTATAAAACCGGAGGAACGACGGGGGAAGACGATGAGTGTGGTAGTTTGTCGGACGATGCTTGGAACGTGCCGAGATCGCGGCGACCCGAGTGCGACAGGTCGTCGTTCCTTCATATAACGCAGGAGAAACGAATGAATGAAATACACGCGTCCTTTCCTTCGTCTCCCTCCCCATGACCGTTTCTCGTTCGTTCTCTCCACGGAAAGTCAGCCGCGTGCTCTTCACACGTTGTCCGTGGAGACCTTTCCGCACCCCTTCGCGGCTCGTTCACTCGCTCCCTCTCGAGTCCGGAGGGGGGTCTATGGTTGAATCGTCGGATGCTCGCTCCGGTACACGGAGGAGATGCGAGAATGGAAAGGGAAGGAAAGAGAAGCCGTTGCTGTAGCCCAGCTGGCAGTGGCTGAAGTTGTAGGAGTCCGTGGCAGGATGTGGGTCTCCGATCCTCTGCGGCCCGCGTTTCTCTTTCCTCTTCCTCTGTCTTTCTTCCACGGCAAAAGCCCGGCTTGCAGTCTTCGTCTAACCTTCTCTTGCATTTCTCATTCCTCGCTCGCTCGTTCACTCCCGCGCGCGGGTTACTTCCCGGCCTTCTCTCGTGTCTGTACACCGCCCGTCCTTTTCTACTAGCGCAGGAGTGTACCCCCCTCGACGTCCTCTAACCCAAGCCTGGCCACTATACACTCGCTTCTCTTCTCCTATCCCTTCTACGTATCATCATCCCTCCTTCCTCCCCCCCGCCTACCCCTCCGCACAACTTTCTCTCCCTCGTACCCGCAACACTTTCGTTAAAACCTCCTCGGTCTTTCCACGCTCCTCGTACCCCGACGGATCGATTAAAACTACAAAGTGTTGACTCTCACATCCGTTGCCGGTACGCTCATTCGCGGTCGACCACATTGCTTTCCTATGTGTACACGTATATACACCGTATTCCGCTTGTAGTATACTTTCTCAACTATGGCTCTGCCCTCGCGGATCAACGGCACTGGGTTACCAACTCTTTTCTCGACCCTCTCGCGCACTCTCCTATCGTCTCTTTCGCTCTTTCGGCTTCGCTTCTTCGGAACCTACTCCGACACCTCCATCCCTCCGTCGCTCTCTTCTTGCGCCGCTAGTAGCGGTTTATACCGAGAGTGCCGACGGCCTCGGCTTCCACTGCCACGAGACCGGCAATGCCTCATACCCCTTTCAACTCTCTAACCCGCCATACCTACACCGGCAACCCTACCACTTTTTCTTTCTTTTATCGACGGTGGAGAATCTCTCTCACTACTTTCTCCTCCTTCTCACCCTCCGATCTTGCGTCGCCCCGTATTCATAGAAGCTCCCTTCGCTTCCTGATAATCTCAGCACAGAAATTTCCCGTCGTCCCACGGGAGCTCCTATACCGCTTTACGTTTATACCGCTTCTGCGGGCACTGCTAACCAACCACGTGCCTCTTGCAACGTATACCTTCGAGTCGCGCGGGACACTTTTCCTCTCGACGCCACCAGCCCGTCGCTCGACGACCGCCTATACGTACTATGTATATACCATCCACTTTCAACACTTTCCATGATGGACTTATCTACTAGCAATATATCTATATATTGCCGACCTCAACGTTTTCCCGAGTCAAAGACATTCTTCTCTTTTCTTTTATTCTAAACGATACTTGATACCGATGAATTTCATCGTTTTGCGAATTCTTAATAACAGGTAAAAAGAGAGGTATTATCGTAACTTTTTTCAAGTATGAAGTAAATTAACAAAAACGCGCGTTTGATTAATAATTACGGCATTAACTGAACGAGTAAACTGTTTTACAGCTTTAGGTAGCAGTATGTACTTTTTTTTTTTTTTTCTTCAGTGTTTCCAGTACTTCATAACTCATACCGTTCGCATTATTAGTTTTTTTTATTCATCATTCGAATGGTCGAAAATTTGACGCGAGAAAGAGCAATAAAGATTAGTCGCAGATATATAGTGTTTCTGGATTGTGTAGAGTAGAGTTATAAGGCGAAAGAGAATAAGGCACGACGATATCCCGGGGGCCGTGCCGACATAGCTTCTGGGCCCCGGTTGCTTGGCCGCTGTAAGTCCGACGCTGCGCCACGCGGATAATAACAGAGTCAGTCGCGAAGCCCAAGCGGTCTTTACGATCTTCTTCCCAGAAGTATAAACCCCGAGCTGTTCAACCTCGTGCCTTCTGCGCGCCACCGCTTCATTCTCGCGTTCCCTCTCTTTCCCGTCTCTCATCCTCGCTCTCGGTATTTCTCTATCTTTCTTTCTTTGGATCGTTTCGTCGCTCCTCCGGCATCGTCCCTCGAAACTCCCCAACATCATACGCGGCAGACCCTGGCGGAGTTTCGCGGCTAATTAATGCGACGTTCCCGAACAAAGTTGCTCTCGGTGTATCCCTTCTTTTCGCACAGGGGACTTTAAGTGCCTTCACGCACACTTTTCTCGGTGTTTATAGGATGAATACCGGTAGAGGGAAAAGAAAGAAAGAAAGAAAGGTGTTCATGCTTTAGCTGCCGGTGCTGCTGCTGTTCAGAATGCAGAAAAGAAAAGATATCCTCGAGGTCGACCACCGTATCCTCCGAAAAAAAAAAAATAAGTAACGGGCCGATTGTGCAAAAATATATTTCAAAAGATTCAAAGCTCCTGTCGCTACTGCTATGTGGGTATATAGACAGGATGACGATCTTCGTGTGATCATTCAATTCCGAGAGATAATAATATGGAAAGTTATTTTTTTTACTACCGTTATGCAGTATCATACCAGAGAGATTACTCATGTTCTCATGCAAAGTAGTGCAATTTTGTTCTCTCCTCATTCCCATCGATCGCGCCCATCAATTGTCGTGTCCAGGGGCTATGCCCGTGCAATAAGGCCCTCACAAAGTAGTAAAAAAGTAACACTTCGTGTTACAGTCTGTGCGCAAATAATGAAAGGGTGACGCGACATTAATGAGTGCGGTTCCTTTGTGCCTACCGTGTATCCCAAAATTTTGTCTGTTACGAACCCAGTGAAAGAACGATGAGAAGAAAGAACGCGATGACGATGAAAAAAAAAAAAAAAAAATCCCAAAAAAACCAACTGTAGCACGGCATAAGATGTTCATGTCCCGTGTGCGGTCCATCCTTCGTGTTCACGCAAAGTCAAGAGGAGAAAGAGATACACACGCGGGGACTTTTTGTTTGAAACTCGCGGGCAGCACAATACGGGTGTATTCGAGGCTCTCTCGCGACTGTAAGTGGCGGTCAGATGGTTCCTCACGGAAGTTCCAAAATCTTTTCGATTCTCGCTCATCTCCGCTAAGGTAAAGATAACACACACACACACACCTGGCCGTAGCGTGAGATGAGGAGTATAAAAAGAAAGAGAGAATTGACAAAGGTATATTATTATCATTATCCGGGCATTCATTGCGAGAACATTCACGCGATCCCTTTCTCGATGTTGTTGTTGTTAAACTTTTTACGGTTCGATGCGTCGCAAATTTTTCGCCACGAGACTCGAAGCCACCGACTTAACAATGAGAACATCCAAAGGATCTCGCAAACTTTTCCAACCTCAACGCGCGATCCGACGGTACGTCGAAGTTTCAAATATTCGATGAAAGTTTTTTTTATTATTTCTATCGAATTTTCATTACCTGAATTATATTAATCGCTCGCAGAGAAATATACAGGATAATTTCTTGCGAATTCTTGTTTTTGTTTACCGGACGCTTGTTTAATGTTTTTGGATTTGGTTTGGTAGGGAATCAATTACACAAAATCAGTGCGTGAAATCTCCAATTTCTTTTTCTAGTGTGCGTTTCAACTCGCCCCGGTTACCTATAATACCCGCTAAATTGCGATATTTCGTATTATTTCCAATTAACAACATTAAACATTTAATTAACATTTTAGTCAGCATTATACGCCATTATCGTTAAGCATAATCGGTTAGTGTACATCAATATGAAGAAAACGTTGTCCCATGATGCGCATCAATAAGGTGTCGTCGGAATATAAAGCGGTTCGGTGGTTTAATCGTTCCGAGAATCGAGGTGAAGCATTTAGCGCCTTATCGAGTCTGAAGCAAGGTGAGTAGATATATCTTCCGCGCACCTCGGAAAACGTGAACATCTCGCGAGCCAAGGCGGGCGCGCGCGTTCGAGATGGGTAGTAATTTTGCCGCTGCCTCGGTTGAGGCTACGATCGGGTGGGTACGCTATTCGGAAATCTCGAGAGTTCGCATACACAACACCTATATACGTGTTTGAAACTACTGCATGAATCCAGTCAATTATTGCCAAGTCGGTAATGTACTTATACAACGCGATAGCAGGTAGGCGAACAGAATTGGTTTTGTCCATTGATAGGCTTATTCGAGGACGATGGGCGAAGTGGGAAGGGCGCTGGGTGTCTCACCATCATATCGCGTCCATACGACGGATTCTGGACTGCGGGTTGATCGTGGAAAGCCAAGAGCATAGAGCCCTTTCGATAGCGGCTCTCCACTGCCATTGCCCTCTGTCTCTCGTGCTCCTTCGTGGTCAGGGATGATCCGTCAATACTTGCCAGGCAAACTGTTAAGGCTATATCACGTTGCCTTTGCTTATAGAGTATAACCCCTCGCTAAACTATACGTATATATATATATCCATCGCGTTTTCGGACAATATTAAGCCAAGCGCGGCGCGGAACATCGCTCGCTCGCTCGCTCGCTCGCGAGAGAACCCCCGGTAGCTTCGAACATTAAACGTGCGTATATAGCCTCATAATATTGCAATCCACGGCCATAATTTACGTCGTTTTATAGTTGAAACTGCAACCTACGTAGTCAGTGGGCTCGCAGCGGCGCTCAAGCGACTTTGGAACGGTCGATTCTTCTATCTCTCTCTATCGTTCGTCGTTCTATCGCGTACCCTTGCTTCAAGCTATTTTCCGTGAAACCTGTACTGGGTGATTCCGATATATTCACTACGCCCGGTAGAGATCCCCTTTATCTCGCTCCTTTCCACCTCGTGTGTGAGATCATTTTGGTCCACCGGTTGTACAACTATAAAAGCGAAATCGCATAAGGGCACACGATAGAGTACCTGCCGCTGTTACTGTAACTACTGCCGCTACTACTACCACCATCGCTGACTGAAGTTGCTACACCAAGGGCTACGCAGCGATGCTTCTGCATCCACTGAGAATTGAGATATGCAGTTTTATAGGGAATAATCGGAATATGGAGAAGGGCGCGAGAGGGGGAACGAAAGAGGGCTCTATTTTATGTAGTTACCGCGAAGAAGCCCACAGCTCGTGCTCACTTCACCGTGGAAAGTGGTTGGTTATATACTTTGAAAGAGAGGAGTTACCACCATACCGATGGGGGAAACAGTGGTGGGCTTCTCTTGGGCTCTCTGCCACGGCTACTCAACCGGCACCCCGCGAACCGCTCGTTCACGAGACGAGTAAGCCATTACTAAAATTACTGATGATTCGAGGCTCGCAAATCATAATTCGCCGCTTCACCGGGAGACGTTAACGCTTCGCTATCGTGCACACGGGTACTTCGCGCGTGAACTCTCTCGCGAGTTTCCTTCGTACTATGTATAAAACGGACGATATATATATATATATATATATATTCGACGATAGTGTGTATATGTGTGTGTCTGAAGGTGAAAACTAAGGTTCGCTGTAACTTCTCTTTGGATTTGCAAAGTCATCGAGATTCGAAATTATACCGTGGCTAGCATGAGGCGCGGCATCTCGCCTTATATATATTTCTACGGGGTAAGAACGCAGCTGCATACCGCATATCTGCATTTAGAAGAAACATTGTTCTTTGCAGTGAGACGACCAGAATGGGAGGAGAAAGATAAAATGTAACATCGCAACACCGCATAAGGGTTTATTGCATGATATTATGCATTATGTACCTTAACAGTTCGACCCTTCGCGAGCCGCGAGGATGAGTTAGCGTTGAGGGTTGTTACAACGAATTCGCATCTCTTATCTGCGAATAACGTATGAAAATACACGAAAGCGTTGTTGACGATTTATACGGTCGCTGATTAGCTACGCAGAGAAAAAAAATCGGTTGGAACAACTAAATCGGCGCTTGCGGGTAGCGAAACGAATAATCGATTGCTTAAATGAAATAATTGTTATTGTAAGGAAAGAAATAATCAATTTAACTAGCAGCGAGTTTGATTAACTAAGTATTTCTTTCGGTGAATCTAATGTTTTTTTCGCCACCCGCAAGCGCAGATTTTGTCAATTTAACCGATTTTTTTCTCACTGTAGACTGTGAAATACATGTTTTCACATGTCCAAGTGGATTTTAGGCCAAAATTCAGATGAGATTCGTGCTAATCGCGAGAAAAGTTCATTTAATGCTGCGGTTTAGAAAATTTTTTTAGTATTCTAAGATTTGACTAAAAAAATTGCAAGGGTACTTTTTCGCGATTTTTTCACGTTTTTCGTTGATCCGTACAGCATGAAAAAATTTTCTTATAATTTTCTTATAATTCCATCGGAAGGTCGAGGTATCGCTTTTTGAAAAAACTGAAAATAGCAATTAAAAAATAATGGTTGACATAATTTTTTTTAAAATTGCAATGATCGTTCTATAGATATTTCCAATGTTTCTTATCCTTATGACGGACTTGTCACTTCCTTTGCTCTTAGTTCACTTAATCCGATACGAAAATTCGCAAAGAAAAGTAGAAAAAGATGATTTTCAATGTTTTCAATAAAAAAAAAGTTGTTTATATTAAAGGCTACGGATGTAAGAGTTATGGTTCAGAACGACAGTATACGAATTGTCTATTAAGTAAGTGTCATTCAAGCGATATCCCTTGGAATTTAAATTTCTTGCATATCCGACGGAAATGAGATTGAATGCGTACGAAAAATGTATACGTGTTCCCGGATAGCTTTTGAGAACATCTATACGATTCCACGTACGAAAAGCCATTCGGTTAGCGGTCGGTGGACCGGTATGTTGTATCGGCCGATGCACCTCACGTTCGCGAAGTAGTAGGGACGCTCTCCATGTCGTCTGTACTTTATACGCTTACTTTCTCTCTTCCTCCTCCGCCTTCCCCTGCTGAGTTCGCTGTTATTCTGCCAGCGATTCGACTTCGCTGTGGCCAAAACCTCCGCGATGTACCAGACCATCGACACTAAAATGTCGTAATTTTGCCTTTGTGCGAGTTGAGTTTTGCACGGGTCAAACCCCAATGCGCGAGACGCGCGTATCGGACCGAGAGAGAGTTTATACGCAGCGAACAGAGAGCTCGACATATCACCCGCGGTGACGAACGTCAGTGTACACGGTCCCTGGTACTGTGCTCCCGTGGTTTGCTTCTCGGAGCTTCTGTGCCGACGTTGGATACACCGAACACCGAACCAACGGAGAAGCAGCGCCTGACCTAATTTACATACATATAAAGCGCATTCGATGTGTTTTAGGGGTCGTAAATCGGCGCAGCTACGCGAATCGTTAAACCCTTCCTTGCCGCAACACCCCGGGACGATGGGATGCGATGCGATGCGTGTGCATGCGGGAGAGAAGTGCCTTCGCGCGTAATAACACATACTACGATATTCCGTAACATTCTGTACGCTCTGTATACTATAGAACCAAGTTATACGCGCGGATGCATAGTATATAGTCGACCATTCGATAGAGCAAACATTCAGAATCTGCTGTCTTCGATAAGTCCAACTTACAATCAAACTCCCTTCTCAAGGAAATCTATGCGAAGGCGGATTCAATTATTTTTAACTTACGAGTTTTCTACTGTAGAAACTCAAAACTGTAGCAGCGTGTGCGGTATCCTCGAAGTATTGTGCCTTCATGTATGCGTATAGATACGACTCGCGAAACTATGCGCTATTTCGTTGTGTCGAAGTATTCATGTTTCGCATTCTCACACGAATGCAGAGACGTTCTATCACAACTTTAGTGTATACAGGAGTCCCGTACCCAAGTCCTTTTATGCCCTATACTCGGCTTTCGCGAATAACTAATAACTATGTTGCCCTCCCTCGCGAGTGGTGTGGTCCGACTAGCGGCTCGCATGACGATGGAACATTTTTCGACCATCTCCCCTCGCCCTCTGTATTCCTCGGTTTGCCGTGGCCTCCTCTTCTTCTTCTTCCACTTCATCACGCTCGATCCGGAGTCTTTTACTTTTTTTTTTTTTTTCTTTTTTCATTTTTTTATCGCACGCGCTCTCTTGATTCCTCGCTCTCTCTTTTCACCGTAGGTCGGCAACCGACGGAATAACGCTGAGTTAGAGAAGAAAACATAAATCGCCGACGGAGAAATAAATTACTCTACATTCGTGTACGACTCGAGATCGTAAACAACGACGAGAGGAAAATCCTGTGGAATGTTATTCTTTCGTTTGATACACGTCTCGACGTTTTGTACGCTGACGGTGCGATGCGCGAGGTCCTTAACACATTAATCTTTTGAATCTTCAGAAATTGCGTAAAATTTAATCGCGATGACGCATGGAAATAATTCGGCGAGTTAAATTTTTTTTTTTTATGCGAAAATCTGTAATAACTTAAAGAACGAAAGAGTCCGATATGACATGAAGTGCATTAATGGGAATGCGATACGATGATTAAAACGTGAAACATCGCTTATGAATTCATCATAGATGATCTTGTAACCATCGTTTTAGAGGTTCGCCCTGTGCACTCGTAATCCTCGTCAATATTAACCGATGTAAAAGATGGGAAAATTGTTATTTAAACGATTTAGCAAATGCTAAAGGCCTTTAGTACGCACGAATTTTGCTGTTACACGAGCGATGGATTTAAACCTCTCGACCTTATACGAGCTTCGAAATGTGACACTCGTTGCCACATTCCGTTGTTCAGTGAATTTTCATTCTGCGTGTTGGAATAGAGTCCGAACCGGTAAGCGAAGTGAACGCGAGCAGAGGGGGGAGGGAGGTGGGGGGGCGGTCGTCATCGAACCGCGGAAAGCCATAATCCCATAGATACATTACAACGCAGGTGATGACGTTCATACGCACCTATTTCGTAACGGTGCAGCCTGCGGGAAGCCCCAGTCATCGTCGCTCGCGAAAGCACGTACTAAAATTCTGTCCACCGTGTGGAGAGCTCGCAGAAACAGCGAGGAACAAAGATGTTTCAGCGTGTGTTTTCGACGAGCCTCATTCTCGCGGCGGTAACAGTGCGAATCTATCTCGCGGCAAGGGTTGGAATAGAATTGTTGACCGGTGTATTAGAGGATACGGTTTACGGTGCCCGCGTAGCTATCATATCAGCGTACCCACCCGCGGTGTTTGTTGCAGTCATTGCCGGTGTAGCTCCGGCGAGTTCCTCTCGCCGTCATTGTTACAACCAGAAATCAAACTACTGCAGTACCGAACGGATGTTGAACGCACCGACCAACTCGAATTTTCCCCATTCATCCAATTCCGATTTCGTTACGGCGCACGAGTTTTAAGGCTTTGCTAGTCGAGAAAGTTTAACATCGATTTTACAGGTTGAACCAACGTACATGACTAACCTGTAACCTAATAGTCGCTCATCGATAAATCTAAAACATTACTGCGAGACTTCGAGAAAATCCCGCGACCCGGGTATTCAGGGCGTTGCATCAAATTTTATCTTTTGCCCAGCGGCACGAAGGTCCGTACACGATTCGT
Organism: Cryptus armator; assembly: GCA_963971235.1. Lineage (NCBI taxonomy): Eukaryota > Metazoa > Arthropoda > Insecta > Hymenoptera > Ichneumonidae > Cryptus > Cryptus armator. Next base: position 11,447,734 of record OZ020236.1, read on the forward strand.
TGCTTTTTTTTCTTTCTTTTTTTTTCTGATTACAGGCAATTAATTTTACGAGGCCGCAGTAAAGCAGGGCGGACAGGTGTTCCTTTGCGGAGTGGAAGAGAGCATTTGGTGCGCGGTGCGGTGCGGTGCGGTACGCGGCACCTCCTCGATGGATGTAGTATGTACGCTGTTGCCGGAACAGCTACCAAAGAGGGAGCAGGAGGTGGAAACGCTCTACAAGGCGCCAAGGGATGAAACTGGTGATGGTATTCGTAGAGGTTTGTAGTGGTGGTGACGGTGGTGGTGCCGATAAAGTTAAAGCCACTGGCGAACGATGCAGGGGCCGCGTAATGACAACGCAGCGCGTCGTAAACGCGTTTATGTCCAGAGTTGCATTATAGTAATACCTGCCAGCACCCTGTGTGCGCTGGATGTTCAGTGCCTCTTCGGGTACGTTACTGTTATCCTCGTGGTAGTCTATGTCTCTGTGTATGTGCGTACCAGTGCGCTCGTGCGAACCCCCCTCCGTTTCACGACCGGAGCACCAAGAGTTTTGCTTTCCTCCCGCGTACTCTCGGACTTTTGGTAATTTGAATGACCTCTGGCTATCGCAACACTCCGTATACGGATCGTACACGGTACACTAGTTATGTTGCAACGGCATATATCTCTGTACATCATAATTCTATCCTTAGTTTCGTATAACAATTGCATCATCAAAACTTTCGTGACATTATAACTTGATTCGATCTTCGTGAAGATTGTACGACAATCCTTCAGGAACGATTTCGTTCAATTATCGATTGCCAAAAACAAAATGATATCGATTGGAAGAGATAAAAACGCGGATTTGCCCTTTCTATTTGACAATGGCGCTTATCAATAATCAAAGAAATCAAACAACGTGAGTCAATTTTCTCTAGAATAGTTTCTTGACCTTTTATTCCGGTGAATTTGATTCGAATATCTTGTGTATTAATGACTCGGAGACCCTTAATCTTCAAGAACTCGAAGTTGGCGTTCGGGGCAAATAAATTTTTGTCAATGCTGATAAATGTAAAGCGTCGGTTATCCCTGAATGCCGATAGCTCATTGTCAGACACGCTGCTCGGTGATACGTTGAGATTAAAAGGTATACGCGTATATGAGTCTTGCGCCCGCGTATTACGCGAGATGACGAAGTACCGGGCCGGGTGGATGGAACCGGTAGCATCCAGCATCAGCAGCAGCAGCACCACCACTACCACCACCGGCCGAGTAACAGACCAAGAGTAGTGAAGAGAATGAGGGGGAATGCTTGCACGACGAGATGGCAGAGTTGTAAAGTCCTGCGCGTGACACCGGGGTTATGTTATGTCCTGCTCGGCCGCGTTTGTGTGTTAGCTATGCCCGAGCCATGGATATGCCGAGTTACCGTCGTTGGACGCTGGTTGGTTTCACTGTATAACTAATACTACTATACACGTTTTGGTGGCATGCCGTATTGCTCATACACTGCGTTTATGGGACATAACCGGCCGACCGCCAGCACAGATTATTTTGGTTTGATCAATTTGATAACTCCGTACCGAGTTATAGTCCTACGCGGCCTTACTGATTATGCGTGTGCGGGGTATACAATTCCACCCCTTCCATTCCTCACCCCGCGCTCTCGTTTTCTTTCCAACCTTGTGACGGACGATATCATTTCTCACAGCATTACTTCTATTACCATTATTATTTTTTTATTAATCGATTAATAGCTTCCACACGAGAGCAATCGAACATTCACTGAACGCGATGGCTTTCCGATGGGAATGGCATTTCCGTTATCCGTGTGAGACAATTATCATACAAATCGTCTCGGATGTGCCATACTGGTATTAGTTGGTCGATTATTGCTAACGAGCATGGGAAATCTTGTATGCGAGAAACGTCTCGAGATAACCGAAGCCCAATTAATCCGAAGATTATCATATTACGAGATAATTGAAAAGAAGAAATATTGGGGTTTTTCTTCTGCGACTTGAACGACAAATTTATTAGTTATTGGTATGGCAATGGTGCAGAAAGTAGACAATTATGCACGAGTGCCTATTGCGCTCATGCTGTACACGCAATTGTTTGTGCGGACTGCGCGAAAAGTTCGACTTCGAGTGACCTAACCTCACTGACTTCACTGTGGGCAGAAAGACACTTTTTACGCACTAGTGCGTAAAAAGTAACAAATATTGCGCAAGAAGTAGGCAATTCTGCACGAGCGCCAAATTGCCTGTCGCGCGCATGCTATAAACGCAATTATTTGTGCTAACTGCGTGCAAAGTTCGACTTCGAGTGCCCTAACCTCACTGACCTCACTGTGGGCAGAAAGACACTTTTTACGCACTAGTGCATAAAAAGTGACAAATATTGCGCTCTGTGCATGCATCGACATTTCTACGCACGCTTGACACAAAAAATGACTTTCTACACACTAAACATAGGCATGAAAAGTCGAACTTTTCGCGCCGGCAGCGCAAAAAATTATATTTGTTTCAATGTCTAAAAATGTCGGATAACTACTGACAAACATTACGATGACCTTATAATTCGTCGATTATCTTGATTTGTTTTTGTTTAACGCAATTTAGTTCATAATCTCTGCCCGATCGGAGAGTTTATCCGCTAGAAAATCTGCTTGTTTTTGTGCGCATGTGATAGTTGGAAAATGTTAAAAGCATGTGTTGTGTATGTTCAGTGTCTCACTCCCGCAACAATACCCTCGACGGTAGAGATATTTTATTTTATAAGCTTTTGTCGAGTCTGTTGGTCCAGCGATGGTTGACCAACGGTCAAAATATTATTTATAATAAAATCCTTCGACGAATCATAAAATCCGCTGTTCGATTTGGCTTACCGCGGCGTCAACGTAACGATACTTTTGTGGCTCGAATTTACAGTTGATAAATTTTTGCTTCCGCACCTTTTGGATATTCGATAAAATATAGATATCTTTGTTTACGATCAACGCCCGAAAACTATACTGTTATCCAACAACATCCGGTTGTTACCGCTACAATATTCACGCCGACGCGTGAATATTCTTTCGTGTTATGTGCTTTCGGAACATTTGGTTAACTTTTAACCGTCGCGCCCGAACGAACATTTCGACGGTACCAAGAGATGCGGCGTCGTCGTCGTCGTCGTGGTCATGACGATAGGAAAAAAAAAAAAAACGCATTTCATTGCGTTCGATACGTCGTCGATAAAAATTGCGAGTGGGAGTAGCCGACAGTAAAAAATGTAACTGGTAATTTAGTTAGCCGTACCGAACTGGACGTCGCCGAGGTATATGGCGCTATGGTCGACGGAGCAGCACACAGCACCCAACAGCGGATTCTCGCTGCTGGGTGTTGGTGGACAGTAATAGGGCGTATCTCGTATCTGTCCGAGCTGACGGGTTTTTATGGGTTTGCGATGCGAGGATTCATCATTCGATATATTACAGGGCATAGCAGAGGGAGGGAAAGAGAGAGGTCGGTCCGTTCGCCACCACCTCCGATGGTTACCGCGTTAACTTAACGACCTTGCTTCGAGGCAAAAATTCTGATTTTTTCTCTCCACCCGATTCTCGAAAAACTAACTGACGTGCCCCATCGCTAGGTTCTCATGTATCGAATGATCGAATTCGAAATTCTCGATACGATCGCAATCTCCACTAATTCCACACCAATCGTTATATATTTATCGATGCATGAGAATAACAGCAGAGACGAATACCTAACGTGACGACGAGAAAACTCGTCTACGCTTCCCCTCCCACAGGATGTCCCTTCGAAACGAGAAGCGAATTCACCGGATACGATCGTTCGAAGCGCAAAAATGTGTCGAAAAAAATCGCCTTTTTTATCAAGAGTACCAAAGAATCGTACCGTATTGTTTGTTCACTTGTGAATACGGTCTCTAATGGCAAAAGTATGTGAAATGATTGTGAATGGAGATTACATAGGTGAAAAAACAACGAATGCCAACGCGAGAATCCGCGTCGGTCAGGATCGGCGGAGGGCCTCGCGCGCCGACGCGCATCAAGCATCCAGCATTCAGCAGTAGCAAGCACGCTTTGTACACGTTTCGGGTATGGAGAAGCATCGAAGTATATGTATATCTACATAGATATATGTGTATAGACAGATAGACAGATAGATAGATAGATGGAGAGCGAGAGGTAGGATACTAACACGAGAACAAGCGCCAGTGCAGCGCGCCGCGAGCACGCAGATATATATGTATATATATATATATATACTTTTTTTTTTTACGTATAACGAGAGTGCAGGGAGAGACATGCATTCGAGGTGAGGCCGGAGGGCGAGCGGGAGTTGCCGCCTGGTGCAGAGAGGTGCAGCGAGGGAATCAGAGGGGGGAAAGCCGGGGAGGTTTGGAGAAAGCACGGAATTCTCGCCAGCAGAAAGAGAGAAAGAGCGCGGCGACCGGGTCGGAGGCAGTGTACCAGGGGAGTGGACTGCCGGCACTGGGGTGGACCACCCTTTACCGTCGATTTTTCGGGTTTTTTACGGGCGACGGGTCTCGCTTGCGTGGATGAACGAACACGGGGAGGAACATCAATAATCTACAATCAAACTGCAGATAAAGCTACAATCGCCCTTTTGTGAAGGGGTTTCAATAAGAATCGAAGCCCGAGGTTCGACGAACCTCCCCTGCTACTGCTGCTCGCTGTTGGTACTATGCCGCTTTCCATGCCACTCTCTGCTACGATCCTCATGGCGATGATGCCACTGTTACTATAGACTGCTCGCGCGATCGACGATTGAGTTGCCAGAAGTCCTGCGGTTGCCTTTCCGCCAGCCAGTCACTCGTACCGTCGACTGTACATTTTTCTTCTCTTTTTTCTATATTTTTTTCCTTTTTTTTTGAGAATTTTTTTCAGGGTTCGGTAGGATTTGATTTCCCGAATGAGACCTCGTTAACGAGTATTGCATTGTCGTCTTTCGTAAATCGACTGGCGCTATTTTTCAAATTCATGCCTTCGAGATTTGATCGAGAGATTCGAGATTATTTCCGGAAGGCGTTACGACGACACGCGGAGAAAAAAAAAAGATTAAGTGATTCCCATAGTTGGCGAATAATTCGCTTTAAGGCGTCTCGAGAGTCACCTGTTTGAGGAATAAAATAAAGAAAACGATAGGCGAATGGACACGAGGAAGTGGACAAGATAAAAGCAATCGGGCAGGTGGAACATTTTTTGGTGACTGGATGAAGCTAAACTTGTCCGATATACGAGAAAGAGGCATCGGAGTACTACAAGCGGACTAACTGCGGGCAAACGGACACACCGATGTGGTGCCGAGAGATGCAAAAGATCCCGCGACGTTAAGGGGGAAGGATATCAATACTAAAATCAGTCGTAAAACGGATATATAGTCGAAGAGCATCGTTCCACCCTCTGGAGAGCGTATTTACATTTCGATATACGACTCGATAAAAATATCGAAGACAGCGGCAATATAGCTGTCGCGTTTGCCATTCCTGTCATATACTTGGTGTGTACAGCAGAATTGAGAATTCGATCGTACTGAATTTTCCACATTCGACTTACGACGCTCGGCATTGTTAAAACGAAATACTCGAATCACGAAACGGATGCGACGAATCTTTTTATTTGAAGAATGAGAAGTAAAAAAAAATAATAATAAAATACAGGAGATTATGCCGGGGAATTAACTCCCCGGGAATATGATTAATGAAGCTGAACTTTATCGCGGGTTGGGGGTAGTAAACGTAATTATTACGCAACGAAGTTCGACGAGAAATTCGTTGCTGCGTGGATTGAAATTTATACAGCGAGTGGGAAAGAGACATCGATGGGGGCGTTGGGCGCCCCTCGTCTCTCGGCTCTCATTCCCCCCCGTAATCTCGAAAGTTCAACGCTTTTCAGCATCTCGCGCTACGGATGAACCCCTTCTCGATTCTCTCGGTATCCCCCTCGTTGCCCGCTCTCTAAACTCGCGATATTCTCGGCTGAAGCCGCGTTCGTGCGCCCGCCTTCCCACAAATAATGTATAGAAACTGCGCGAAGGCTCATCTACATAAGTAATACCGCGTTAACGAAAGCACCAAAGGAAAACGAAGACTCCGGATGGATCGGATGCTGCGCGGCCGGAGAGTGAAGGTGAAACGAGAAGACAACGACGAGGAACCGATGCTCCGTGCTTTCGTGGGGCCAAAGGTACTCTCTCCAAAGGATTCTTCGCATTAATTGCGCCCGGGGTGAGATAAGGAGAGAGTCAGAGTGTTTGCTATTTCCGCGGAGACGCTTGAAACAAAACGTCCGCTCGAGATAAAACGACTCGATTTACAATCACCGCGATCTTTACTTATTTCTTTTTCCCCCATCATAGATATCTTTTTTAATTATCATCGATAATAACGATGTAACGCAAAGAAAAAATCAAGTTAACAATTACTATTTACGTTAAAACAATCGATTGACTAACGATTACGCAAAATCTTAGATAATCCTTTATCTCGTGAAAAAAAAGCAATAGAAATTTCGCGACAACCGCTCCAGAATTGTCACGTTCGTGAATCATCTTGCCTATCTCTGTGTTTCTTGTCGCGTGATCTAGACGCGGGGGAGGTACGAGGGGTGTGTCGGTGAAGGATATACGTGACTCCAAAACAAGGGGGTGGTAAAGCAGAAGCGGGCAGCGGGCGCTACGCAGAGAACGATGACGAAGAGTCAGGAGGGATAGAGCTTTTCCCCTATTTATATTCCAGCTAACCCTCCTCATCAACGGCGTTCATCTTTCCTATTAAAGTAGTAATTTAGCAGGAAATTAAGCTACGCACTCGGGTTCCTCCATTCTGCGGTCGTCCTTCTCTTTCCTGTCGTTCGCATTACTCCTTCACGTTGTTTATCTCCCATTCATATCTCTTTCCCTCTCTTACCCTTGCAGTTCTTTGCCGAAAGTTCGCTTCCGCCCACCCATTGTTCGCGTCTTCGTCTACCAATCGCTCGAACCTATGTCCCTTCGCTCTCTTCTTTACACCGGTCCTCGATTCAACGCCGTTTCAACACCCTTCCGTGTCGGTTCGTTGCGAAACAACGAGAACGAAGGCCGTCGCGTGAATCTCCCTTTGTCCCGAATGCTTTCTGCATAACAAATTATCCTCTCCGATGTTTTATTAGTTGTAAGCGAATTTTCACGGTCGTGGAAAAGTTGTGCTCTATTGGGAGAGCGACTCAATATGAAACGAATGCTTCGCGTTTGCAACGATTATTCGAACGAATAAACGTCCCTTTCGTTAATAGCTGAAGTTGTTACTTGCGGAATATGGTGTCTCGAGGCGAATATAAAAACACGCAAACGCGCCATATCTTTCAATTTACTTCGATGAACATGTGTGCTAAGTGCGGAACGGAAATTACGAATAATTATAACAATAATCGCGTTGTTTTTGACGCGATATCGCTTCGAAAAGGAATCGAACGATATCGAGTAATATTTTAATTGCCATTCGGCACGCTGTTGCATGAATCTCGTGTCCTCTCGTACATAACGTTCGATGTTCGATGAGATTTAAGCTGTGTGGTGTTGTACAATCGAAAGGGGAATTGCGTTCGTTCGAGCATTGCGCTGAGACAAAGAACAAAGAAATGCGAAAGGGGTCGCGCGGGTAGGTACTCGTGTGCTGTACGCCACGATACGGCTGTGAGGCCGACCCGAAGGGTTCGTCGTACGTATCAAGCTGTTGGGGATTCGCAAAGTCGGGAGGGGGAATATGCACGCGCGGTATACGACGGCTTGATCCCCCGTATGAAGGGCTGTCAAAAACCTAATGAGAGGTGTGACTGCACATGTTACGGTGCGACCTCTACTCTCATTATTCAGATTTAAGAGGAACGAGAGAGAGTAGTGAGCTTAAGTTTTACCGAATTCATATCCATGTTGAAGAGTGATTCAGAGAGAATAAAAGTGTTTCAGAAAAACATTTCTGAGGGGTGACAATGTACGAGTCACGTGAGGCAGCATGAGAAATCCGAACGCAATTTAAAAATCTAATGATGCGGTAAAAAACAATTTTGTTTAATTCTCAAAATTTTCGTGTTTTTTTACCCTTTTTTTTTTTTTTTTTTTTTTTTTTAAGCAAATTTAAGCTGAAATTTAATGTTTCGGGAAAACTTCGAATGCTCGGAATGCTTCGAAAACATAACTAAGCATCGAATCTCCAACGTGCAGACGGAAGGTGTAAAAAATATATGTGCCGACGGAGGGCTAAAATAATAATTTTTTTCGATAACGATGCGTTAATAATTCAACCGCCTCAATTATAGGAACTTCGAGTTATCGGTTAAATTGTTTAAAAATAAATCGACTCGGAGAATACGTGGGTAAGAGTTTTGAAAATATCGCGATATAGAAATCGCGTAACGAGAATCATAAGTACCGAAAGCATACAAAATATCCCATTCCAGTTCTAGTCACGCGATGTGGTTCGCTGTAGTAAACGAAAGGGTTAAATATAAATGTGAGATCGTCAATATTGGGCCAACAGTCGCATAATTTCCGAAACGACACAACAAGAGCGTAACTTTGTTCGTAAATAATTAACCGTCGAATGTCCGAAGCCTTTGCGGTGTTGAAGTGTGTGACTGACAATCGGGTGTCCGCCGTCTCGACGAGACGCGTTCGGATAAAAATCGTCGATACACGGTGAGAGAGCCCGCGTTCGCGCAGAGTGCTCGATTAATAAATAATTCATTGAGCGACTATATCGTTGAATTAAAAATCATTCATGACTATATTATTAGAGATTCGGCGCCTGTCGCATGGGATTATGCATGCGCGACAATTAGTTGAACAAAGCGTGTATTGCGACGTTCTCTCTCGTTAGATATCTATTATTAAAAAAAAAAAAAAAAAAAAAAAAAAAAAAATGTTTACATATATATATCAACATATATGCGCATACATCGATATAACGAGTAGTCGGGGGTGCGGCGGCCGGTTTCGGCTTAAATTCTCAACGAACGTACTGTGCGAATCGTTCGGCTCATTGGAGAATCGACGAAATACTTGCCATCCACGCGGATGGGAGATTCATTTACAGATCACAGCATCGCGTCGCGTACCAACCGTTGCAGGGGTGTCGGCATTAGTCAGAACTGCGGATGGAGTTAGCCGCATAGTAGACGGAGAAGAGAGAATCGTGCAAAGGTGAAGGATAGAAACGACGATGGCAATGCGCGAACGGGGTCTGCGCTTCCCCATAAAACAATGCGCCCACATCTGTCAGCCTCTTCTACTTTCTACCCCCTCCCCCTTCCCCTGCCCTCGAAGCACCCCTTCGAGTCCCTAATTATACCGCCCCCTTGGCTCCTCCATTCGAACCGACATGCTCCATGGACTGTATTATGCCTTCGGACCACTTAGGCACGCACAGACCGTGTGCCAGGCTTGGGGGGCACCGAGAGACGCGTTTTCGATGTCGTCGCGCGCAAAACGAAGAGTAATACAAAAATAAATAAGACGCAGCCGCGCTTTGGCCGCGTGGTTCGTCTACGATAACGTTCGAGACGTAATGAAATTAATTTTTTTTTTTTTTTTTTCCGTTCGGACATTTTGATAATTCGTGACGAAAACGAATAATTCCATGTAAATGTTTTAAGTAACAGTTATAAAAAAAAAATGATTATATATCGTTCTTGCTACGTGGCAATTTTACGCTTCGCGAGATCGCGATCGAGTATAGAGTCTTCGATGCTCATAGAAGCGGCACGGGAGAGAGAGATGAGTGAGCACGTCGACGGAATAAAATTACAAATCGATTGATTCGCGAGAAGGGCTGCCCTCGGGGCGACTATATATACTCCACGCAGGGAAATTAACATCGTGTTTTTAATGCCGGGGATAATTGTAAGGGTGGAATTATACGGGGGTTGAGCAGAGTTGCGAAGCAGTGGGGGGACTCTACGACGTTGTGTAACAGCAGCGTTTCTCATTCCGCGGCCGGAAGGAGGGCTACGATTGCGAGAGTTTCTCGAGAATATGGGACACGTGTTTTTTTTTTTTTTTTTTCGATTGACGCAACTAGGCAATCGGTGGAGGATTCAACGACGGTATTGTCGATGACGAAATAAACTTAATAAATATTCGCGCGGAGAAAAAAAGCGACGATACTGCAAAGAAGAACCACTGATCCTATTCTAAGGTGACTCACGACCACTCAGCGGTTCAACTGCGCGCGAACCCTCGATTCGACAGCTCAACCACCGCGATGGTTACGTGAACCGCGAAAAGCAGTTTTTTTTTCTTCTCATTATTATAGTTCATTCCGGTTAAAAAATCGATAAAGTCGGATGGGTCCAATTATTTCGAAGATTATTTTATTCATTTACATAACCGTTCGTTAGTCGTGTTACAATGGTTCGTATTCGCGGAAGGAAGAGGAGGGGGGTGGAGGGGGGCACCGGTGAAAAAAGCTGATTTCGCTGCCTCTTTTTCATGTACGAACGATTTAACCCATTAGTGAGTAAAAAATATCGGATTAATATCAGACAAAAAACATTGCCGCGATGCAGCGCTATGGGCATCGATCATGCCGGGAAAAAAAAATACGCAAAAAAACGGATACAAAGATATTCGTTCGATATACTTGGCGATAGTATAATAGTGATGACATACGAACAAAAAAAAATATAAATAAATGAAAATTCGACGAGAACACGATACGCGAGTTTTCCTTTTGTTTTTGAAAGTCAAAAGTCGCTATAACAGATACAAAACGTTATCGACGAGCTAAAAAAAAAAAAAAAAATTTTAACGAACAATGCGTTAAAAAAAAATAGCGCACAGTCGATTCGACTGTTTCGTAATGGCGAAGTAGGAAAGGAATCTCGTTGCCATATTACAGTCGATTCCTGATCGAAATTTAGAGATCGGTCGGTATACGCGAATTCGAAAAAAAAAAAAAAAGATGAATAATAATAAAATTTCACGTTGCACGATACGATATGTGACCGTTACTGGATTGACGAGGAAGAAGGACCGTCAAAGAGCCCGCGGGTGTGTGCTCTCTACTCCACGGTTAAAAAAAAAAAAAAAAAAAAAAAAAAAAAAGCTTCCGCCCACCTAGTCAATGTAAGCCGGGACCGCTATACTCATACGTTCGTTAGGTTGCATCAGGTTTCCGATTACCGGACATACCGGGGATATAGCGGGCTTCGGCATAAAGGTGTATAGAGCGACGAGGACGAGGGAACGCCGAGCAGTAAATGTAAAAATATTGCTGAATTGGTACAGATAACGGTTTCATATAGGGGCTCTCTCCTCTCTCAACGATACGGTAGAAGTTGCTTTGAAACAAAAAAAATATATATATCTCGACTCGCGTATCCGTTCTGATACGAAAACGTTCGCATTTCAGCGCCGCGTGCACCGGTGGCCAGTAGGTACAGTCGGGAATACATGCAACAACTCTCGGGCTTCGGACGTGCTGCCGTCGCCGCCTCTGGCCTGTAGACATTCGTTCCGGTTGTAACGAGACTGGCAAATAATTTTGGATGCTTCGAGCGTTCCGAATTGAAACTGTACCGGCTATACGCCCAACTGTTCTAACGATACCGGAACGTCATGTGTGTAACACAACACGAGGACCCCCCTCCCCTCCCCCTCTCTTCAGCCTGCGAATACGTGAATGTGAAGAAAAAATTGTTTTTTGCCGATTATATAAAACACATTTTTGTTCATGGGTCCCGTGTGCAATATTTGTAGTCACTGCGTAACCCGAGAGAAAACGCTCGAGACGAAGTAGTAAATTCGGCCGTTTAATAACTATAGATATATAATCGTTAGCAATTTTGTCGAATAACTAATTAATAGTAGGAATAAATAATTATTTACTATAAAAATTACCTTGGATCGGGAATGGCGCCATTTTTTTTTAGATACCAGATCCGTAGCGATATAAATGGAAAAACAAAAAATATTTCGACAACAATAAGTACTCACCACTCTTTCGTGTTCTCGATTAATGAAACAAATCCCTTTGTAATGTTTATAGGACGGTGACGGCATGTATATTTCTTGAAAATCCGATGGCAAAGTTCGCGCGCGAACTTCACGGCTCAAGTGGCACGAGCGCACAGCAAATCTTGGCACGCGCCGGCGCATCGATCGTCCTCCGGGCCCCACAACTTAGCCTCAACTTACCGGTACGACGCGACATGGACAATTTGACTATTTTAATGTCGATTTAATTTTTACGTCGAAGCTTCTCGTGAATATAAATATCGCGTGTATGGAGTAATTTAATCGGGTAAACTCTCAATGATAGCACGACGCGCGACGAAATGGAATGCATTTAGGAATTCGCGTACACTCGTGTCTATAGCACGACGCGAGATGAAATGGAATGCATTTAGTAATTCGCGTACACTCCCGACTATAGCACGACGCGAAACGAAAAATATCAAGATTTGTAGAATGATAGCAAGAAATTCGTTTCTCAACGAAAACTTGATGCGAAAGTCCGCGACACCGCGTAAACATCGACGGAACCCCCGTGAAGTTCACGGCTCAGCTGTCCTTACCGCGCACCGAATCATAGGTACGAACGGCGATTCTTAGGCGGCGCATCGATCGCCCTCCGGGCCCCTCAAATGAATATCAGCTGGCCACGAAGACATGACGCGGGCGGTTTCGCGATTATGTGTCGATCTAATTTTCGCGTAGTCTTTTTTTCAACGTATGTCCCGCGTGAACATCGGGAAATTACATTCCGTAGTGTAAATTCATTTTCGCTTGTGTGGAGAGGTGTATATTTCCGAACAATTCGAATTGCCTCCGTGTTTATGTAAGTAACAAAAAAAAATATTCGATAGTAATATCGAGCGCGGCTCCGCGATTAATCGACAACGCAGTAAAATAAAGTAGTGTCGTGACGAATATATTTATCGTCGAATTCATCGAATATATTTAGCGTCTTTCGGTTGTGAGCAGTTACAGTGACTTTCCGGAAACTTTATTGGGATATATTATTTCAGACTTTCGAAAAAAACAACCACGTGAGCATTAAGTATTATTATTATTTTTTTTCGTATTTCACTAGCCAATCCACGAGCCGAGCGTCATTCAATCGACAATCAAAATTTCTCGTATAACATTAAATTTGGAATTATCGTTATTCGATGTATCGAAAAAACGATTTTTTTTTGGTTTAATTTGCACATCGCTCGACTCACCGCGAAATCGATCTAACATGCGAATTAACCTATCGGTCTATTAAAAAAAAATTGATCAAACAGAATGGGATAGAAAAGAGTGAAATATTTTCAGTATGACGATAGTCAAGGGAGTAAAAATGGTGTTACAGCGTCGCGGCGATCCTTAATTATAATTCTCGGTGAGAAACTTGCCGCGGAAGAGTGGGCAAGTGGGTTCCTTGGCGCGTGACTGACACACAGATCATGCGACGACTCGCGCGTGAGGTACGATGGGACGACGAAGAGGTAAGTACAGCACATTCGGTTTACCGCTCGAGAGCACTACCGCTGTCGTCGCGTCGTCGGCGTTGTTAGACCGGCGATGTCCTTTACACGTAAAGGTTGCCCGCTCGCAGCCGAACCTCACAAAACCCCCTATTGCTATTCAAAACATAAAAACCATTTAAAAATGTAATACCCGCGGACTTGGCGAAAGGAAAAAAAAACGTGCGCGCTGGGGTGATCCAACGTGTGACTCTGTAAGTAAAATATATTGCGCGACGAAAAGCTTCGGTCAAATAATCGTGATTTATCGTCGTAAGAAATTTTACGAACGAAAAAAAAGCCCTAACCTTTCTTTTATCTACCTATCCTGAGGAAAAAAAAAGTTTATCGATTCGAACGTTCGAGAAAATTGACAAACATCAGATTTTTATCGACATTTTTTATTTTTTCAATATTCTTTGACAAAAGTGATAAGAGATTGTAAATTCGGATACGGTTGCCTTTTTTTTTTTTTATAACACCGCACCGCGACAAAAAATTAAAAAAAAAAAACAAACATACAATTTGCGTTTTAACAATGATTCGTGAAGGATCGAGGCGCGGTAACGACGTTTATGGATTTCGAGGTGCTGCGCTGGTTATTTTAGTTCGCCGCGGAACAATTATCGTACAATTTGTCGGCACGAATCCTCCCCCACCGTCGCGGCCGCGGCGAATGCCATTCTATATCGATCGGAATTAATGACTTTGCGCACAAGTTCCGATGTAACACATTCGTCGCTATTGCGGCACGTTGTCGGTGGGAGCATTTAAGGACTGCGTCATACGCAATTATCGGAAATTTCGCAATGCAATGCCGAAGAAAATTTACTAATACAATACTCGACCTATGCTGTGCCTCGCTATAATAACTTTCGCATCGTTGCGGACGTTTTAAACAACTGCTTGATTACCGACAGCCAGATGGGCTTCGAATCGCGCGGCTCATTAGACATTTTCCTCGTCCTTAATGTGAATTATATGGTTCTTATGACTTGTCGATTTAATATCGCCTCGCGAAACGTATCTCGCGAAGAAAACGATTATCGCGGTTATATCCAAATAATCACCGTGCGCGCGCACACGTATGTAATTCGCTGATGGGAATTTCGCGGCTAAGCAAAGGGTATACGTCGTCGAAGTCGATGTCGATTTTCGACAAATGAGAAATTCGAGAGCGGAACGGTTTTATCGATTGAACTTTTCGAAATTGGCACAACGACGTCAATTATTCGATGAGTTTTCCGTTATGTATCATCATATTCTTATATCGCATGTATATTTAAAAGCATCTATTCTCAGCAACTCTCCAAAGCGGCTGGAGTAATCGGAACCCGCGCGACACTATCGATTGTGAGTGACAGAGAGGCAGATAGCGTGGGCGGCAAACTCCGCTCGATTCCATGTCAACTCGACTAATGGCTATTCCGGTAGGATAATTTGTCGATGTGTCATTAGCTTATGTTAACCAAAACCCTGTCGTGTGTATCTTTCGTATCTAGTTGGACGTTTCGGGTGGATTTTCCTCGTAATGAACCGTAATTATCTAACCTAAAATATTACTTAATTGCATACGCACGTTAACACAATGCTTTTAACATTTGCCTCGAGTTCCCGATTAAGAGGTGTGAGAATCCTCTCGATAGGCCGGACAGACCGCATCTACAGTTCTCGTCGCTCTCTCGAATCGATTTCTCGTTCCACCTAATAAGGCCTCATCGGTACAACACTTCGAACGCGCCTTTCCGACTTCTGACCCAATTACTCTTTTTTTTTACCACGCGCGCTCTTTGCGTCCATTACAGTAACAGCCAAACTACACCCGCGGTGACTTAACGGTATTCGTGTATGAAATTACGACATTGATCCTTCCGTAATGACGAAACGGACGTGAAAAAACACGCGAGTGTTAGATAAAGCTATGAATAAAATTGAAAAAACAAAAAAATCGTATCTTCGTCAATATTTATGTTTTAACTCGGGAACGTCACTCATATTTTTGCACAATTTTGAAACCACGTTGAGAAGCTCTGGGAAACCCTATGACTTTATCGTTGCATAACTTTATCAAAAATCAATATTTTTCAATTTAATTATAGTGAAATCGAAACGCCACGATGTAAGTCAAATGCCTGCTGTGCGGCAATATCGACACAGTGAAAATTATCAAAGTTACACGCGTACCGTCATTTGAATATTATGGTCTTTTGAAAATTACCCGAAAAGACATATTTAAAAAAATTTATTTAAAAAAATATTCAATTATATTTCCAAAAATTTAATTTTTCAAAAATTCATTTTTCAAAAATAAATTTTTCAAAAACTTACTTTTCAAAAATTCAATATTCAAAAACTTACTTTTCAAAAATTCAATATTCAAAAATATACTTTTCATAAATTTGAAGATCTTGAAACAAAATCACTCGAAAATTATTTGGTATCACTGGCCGAATCTACATCGTCATTTGCCTGCAAAAGTCTTTTTGTCGCAGCGACAGTATTGCACAACGATTAAATTCTATTGTGCGACGTAACGGCACGAGCATCAATCGCGACCCGAGAGAATCACTCCTGTGTTCCTATCGGTAAATTCGATATGATTATTCATCGCTGTTCGGTGGCTGAAAAAAAAAATAATAATAATAATTCAATAACGATGAAAATAACGTAAATTTTTGGGGGCTCTATTGTTGTCCCTCTCCCTATGCTCGTTGCTCAGCCCTCGTTGAAAGCGTCATGAAATTTATGAGAATATCATGGTTCCGCGAAAAAACGAAAAAAAGAATGTATAATGAGTCCTTTCTATTTGTTTCATCGATATCCGCGCTGCGAATGAGTGTACAATATATATCGCGTCGAAGAGTGAGAAACCTAATGGCATTTTTTTTTTTTTTTTTTCTAAATGCATTTTGAAGCTTTCTCTATCGCTCACTCGAGCCGCTCTCTCGCGTTCATCCTTTCTACCCTATATCGTCGAAAACGAATAGTTTGATCGGACGTTGAATGGAAACTCGGTGTCCGGGGACTTGGGTTGAAACGCATTTCTCTCCTCGGTACCTAATTCGATGAACGAGTATACGTGTACAAGTTGCCGGTGGGTACGGCCAGCGTTGCAATTGGAGTCGATATTTTGCGATAGGACGACGTGTACCCGGGGAGTGAGATCCGGTTCGTTTTATCGTAGTGTACTACGCGGGCGGTACTAAACTTCGACACGGCAAGAGCGAGCGAGAGGCGATGTGTAGCGGCCGGAGAGGAGTCGCGGGG
This sequence comes from Cryptus armator, assembly GCA_963971235.1. Taxonomy (NCBI): domain Eukaryota; kingdom Metazoa; phylum Arthropoda; class Insecta; order Hymenoptera; family Ichneumonidae; genus Cryptus; species Cryptus armator. The sequence continues at coordinate 11,464,487 of OZ020236.1, forward strand.
GTGAGTTTTTGCCGTTCGCGGAGTGGCTCGCGGAAGTGTACAACGGAATGTATCGGGACTGACGTTAAAAATAGTTACGAAACGGCGTGGACGTCAGGATAGGTGAAGTGGGAGGGAGAGAAAAGGGCATCAACTGTAATTAGTGCGAACGTATCGTAATTAGAGAAAATACCACGTTTAATTGCTAATTGAGTTTCTGGCCGATGCGAGATCTAATTTTAATCACCTAATTACGTGACTCGGCGTGGCTTCGGTGCTATACGGACAGCCGCGAACGCAGCGGTACGGTAATCGCGGCGATGGAACTGCCAGTTCGCCTCCGCACCGTCTTTCTCTAAGCTCAGTATAAGTAGCTACCGTCTCTCGCTTTCGGCTCTACCCACCTCCGTTCGCTATATAACAGATGACGTTCAAGCAACTCGGGAGTTTTCACCCGAGAAGAACACCCCCCGCCGTTCGCGTGTTCATCCCGCGCTAAGCTCAAAATCATTGCGGCACATGAACAAACTTATCGCAACTAATTATTTCGATATAAATCAATTTTCCGCTTTTGTCACGTCTACAAAAAATACCCTGAAAATTCATGAAAATTAGTTCGATAAATCAAAAGATATCAAATTTTTATGAATCATTTAGACATTATTATTTTGTTTAAGGGGCTCCTTCTCATTTCTGTTAAATTATAATTACTTACCGATTTTTTTCGAAATTCATTAGAATTCGTGTTAAAAAAATAATTTTTTTGTTTTTTTTTTTTTTTTTTTTTCAAAAAAAAAGATTAGAATTTTACCTTCGTAACGCGAACAATGTAGAGAATGTACTATTAAAATAATATTCGAATGACTTGTTGATGAGTTTACGGAAACGTTTGGAAGGAACTTGAGACGCGCGTAAATGCCGTGGATAAGCCTCAACGTCTCGTAACAATATCAATATGAAATTTTGCGGTTGTATACGTATTTTAGGCTGACCATTAGTATTGACGCGTTTAATATAGAGATATTTGATGGTGAATATGGTTGAAATGTGGTTAGAAATTACACTCTCGCCGGGTGACTGCTAGTATACGGGTAGCGGATGGGCGAGTCGTTGTTTCACAGGGCTCTTATTAACGTTGCGTTATTAGCAATGCCGAATCACCCTTCTAATCTATATACTCAAAGCCCTCCCAACGAAATTATTGGTTTGACGCGAGGATGGCTATCAACATTACGCGCCTATAGCTGCGCCAGTAGGGCACATCTAAAATTGTAAAATGGCGCCCGAGTTGCTCGTGTAGCCGGTATCACTACTACTACAGCTTACTACTTGCGAAATAACATTCGCCCTTTGGTTCTGAAAGCTCGATGATGCTTCACTAATACATACCGCGGCATCGCTACCCGCACCAACTTCTCGTTCCCTCGTCGTTACAATATTTCGACTCAACCTTCTACTTCGCTCTCATTTACCTATAAGGATTATCGGTCAACGACTTTCCAAACTATAGCGCGTATATACTTTCCCTACGCTTCGTAATAACTCGCGTTACAAATAAACCCTTCGCGTTAATTTGACACGAATCCGCATGAAAGTCTAATCGACCGATACTGCATTACGTATAGTTACCAAAGCCAACCTTACGATAACTTTGAGACAAAGATAAAAAAAATATTGCATGTGCATCTTTGCGTTTTTTTTTTATATTTGCTAGAGTTAAAGTAGTCCGAGCGGTAGAGACCGGCGAAACGTGGGATAACGAAGGATTCAACGAGAATTTCCGAACAATTCTCAATGCGATAAAAATCTGAAAAAAATCAGACATATGGAAGATGGAGTAAAGTTTAATTTTGCATAATAATAATATTAAAATATTATTAATAAATTAGTGAAAAAATAAATTGTTCAACTAATTACCCGGCAAGCTAACTTTTTTTTTAATAAAAATGATTCGTAAATTTTTCCGAATACATATCAATTTTTTCAGAATTTTGTTAAGATTTTTTAAATTGCGTTTTTCACCCTTCATTTTGTCTAAAAAAACGCAATTTTCAAAGACTTAATTTTCAAAGACAAAATATGTATCGCCACCAACTTTTTAAGAGCGTGACGATTAATAATTAGACTGGAGCTGACTTCGGTCGATTGCTCGTTGATAATAGCTATATATACATTTATTAATGCATCTGTAAATAGTCGACTACTCAATAAACGTCCACCTACTATTACTAATTGGACTGTCGATACGTTTGCTCGTTCATTTATCCAAATTTCTTTCGACACTTACTTTTTGCCGACGTAATTTTTTGTACTTCTCTGTTGAATGGCAGAACGATCGAAAATTCGGTGACAGTCAATAAAATCGTACACATCGACAGTGTATTAACGGATAATCCAATGTTTTTTCACCGTTGTTTATTCAAGAGTGACAAGAGTTAATGTTTGTATTTATATTTGGCAATTAGTCGGATCGTTGTAGGAGGTAAAGAGAGAAATACGTAATTAACCTTTGCGCGACCATCGACCCCGGTGTTTATCGACTGAATAATTAGTACGGTGTATCTACGTCGGATAGTCCAGAAGTAGAAGCGATGGCAACTTTGTCGACTCTGCTTGTCGAGAAGCGCGGAAAACGTGCTATAGATCAAATACTTCGATGGCCGCTAAAACGTTTCGAAAATATCGATTTCGCTGCAGTGTATATTCTCGCATCTTCTTAAAAGTGAAGGGGAAATAATGACAAAAAATTGAGTTAACTCCGGTAAAAGGGGAGTATACGACTGATACTATTCCATGGAAACCTCGTCTCGAGCAATTAAAATAACAACATTACCGGCTACACTGTGTCTGACGAGACTGAATTGGAACCAATGCCAATCGAATTACCTCCTTTGATCGAAACGTACCGGGATGAGGGAGAGGATACTTTTTCTTTGTCGATCAATTTATGATAGATTCGAGACACGAGTCATGCGTGTCTTTGAACCATTTCCACGGCAATCGTGTTAACCATTTTTCTCAAATATTGCGCATATTCTTTCCATTCGGAACTGTACTTATCGATTAAAGTATAACTACGTTTTTTTTTTATTTCGCGAAAATAAGGTGTATACGCGTATATCTTTGAGGGGGGAGGGCACAGAAACTAGAGCAAGACTTGAGTTAATAATTTTTTTTTTTTTTTCATCTTTTTGATGGCTCAAGGCAAGCTATAGGTGTGTGCTGGCGACTTGCGCATACCTCGGAGGGAAAAGCATATTATAGAAGTCACGAGAGTGAAAAAAAGAGGACTTAGGCTTACGGTTGGTATATGGTATATAGCTACGGGCGAAGAGCAAGGGCTCGTTGTCCAGCGCGCGTTCGTTGGATTCTGAAAAAAAAAAAAAACACGTGCTTTCTGAGCGAAGTGAAAAAAAAAAGTAACAAAGAGTTAAAAAAGAAAAGAAGAGGAGCGAGAAGAGTGAAATAAAAATGAAAAAAAGCATAAAAGAAATAAATAAATGCGGAAAAAGAAGTCGTACGCCTTATTGTGCACCGCAGTGAGACTGCGATTCAAAGGCTTAGCTTTGTAGCGCGGGTGTACGGGGTGTACGAGGCGTCCTGTGAAGCGGTGCCCCACACAGTTGGACAGGGTTAGTAAGAAGAGGGGAGGCAGGGGAAGCGCGAGGGGTAAAATCTACCCCTCGCGTACCCGCGACCAACCACTTCTCACGTATATATGTATATTTATGTATACCATATAGTATGCACAATGCTTGTACTCTATATACACATATACAGTCGACGTCAAAGAAATGGAGGACAAAAATACACCTAGCTACCTCGTTCATTTTTATCCCCTAAAGCAATTTCAGCATTGTTTTAAAATAGTACTTAGCAGGGTCATTGTATTATGCATGCGCCCTTCTCTAGTGGGCCGAGCGCGAGCCAACCCCGTGCTCTCCGCTGTGTGAGAACACTTGATTTCTCGCACACGTGAGCCCCTCGTACCATTGTTATAAAACCAAGGGGTCTACGGGAGGCGGAGGAGCACAACGATGAGAAGGGGGCCGGTCGTACACGTCCGAGATTTTTCTGAAAGGGCTTTCTACCGCCTCGTATTACTTTTGCTGAAATAAAAAAAAATATCCGAGATACCAGGAAACAGGGAGAGAGAGAGAGAGAGAGAGAGAGCTTGAAACATAGCAAAGACCGCGACCTCGCGTAGTCCCCCACCCCGCATTGACCAATATTCGAGAGTTCTCTCAGTTTTTTCATTCACTCGTTAAACACAATCCATTAAGTCCATAAATATCCCCATAGGCACTTCGGAACACCTTGGATATGGTAAACGCGAAAAATATCAATTTTTTTTTTGGACCCATCGTCAGTGTATCAGTAATCGTCAATGTGTACTTCGACTACCGAAATCTATATTCAAAACACACGATTGCCGATTGCTGGTAGACTGACGATGACTGGGACATCCGCCTTACTTCAGTCTCAAGTCTAAAATTGATTGGTTTTTTTGAGGTCTATGTAAGAAAAATGTGTTTCTACGATGGTTTATCAAGTATGATGCCAGTCGTCCGATTACTTTTGTCTCTCAAGATTGCGCGTAGACGTACATGTCGCTTCGTCACCGGTGAGGATTATATGTTGAGTGGAGGATTCGCAAGTGGCGAGAGCAACAGTGAAAATGGGTAGAGGTAGACGAGTGAGCGGACGAGGGAAGAGCGGAACTTGCTGCTCGACGAGTATGACGCCCGCGGTAAGGTTTTGAGAGGCCACTTGGAAGATAAAGGCTCTGGCATATACTTATTGGGTACATAGACCCTTCCATATTCCTTAAGAAACGGCCTCCATTCCAGTCCTATTCTAGTACAAGTCTGCGCTCATTTCTTCCGGGAAAACCCGCTTAAATATTGTCCATTCCTGGTGGGCTCGCTAATAAGATTTACGGTGAAACGCATCAGCGCACCGCCAGTCGGTGAATCACGACCAATTAAGCTCGAGGTTGAAGCCACCACGCCAACCACGTGTGTGCGTACGAAGCGTCGATGCTTGATTTAAAGGGGATGACGGCAAATGGACCGATATTTAATGGAAAAGTCATCGCCCCGCGCATCGAGTTTGCCTGTACTACCGCGCCTGCCTTTAAAGTGTTTTCATGAATGGGCTACCGAATGATTCACCTCTGGTGTGAATTCATTCGGCCCCCTCCTCCCCAATTCCCATACGCGACCGTACGTTTCTGCAATAAACTGTTCGTTCTGTAATTGAAAATTGATCGAATCTTTCAACGGGAAAAATTCTTCGATGATAATTCTCTCACTGTAGGCTTTATTAACTCTATCTGTGACGACAATGCCGATGATGCACGCGGCAAGCAGACAACAGCGACAATTTTATAACTACGAGGAGATGTTAAGTACACTGGCCGTGGGGCGCGTGGCCAAAGGCGCTGGAACGGCCCTCTCATGTTCATTGTTCGCGAAGTCTCTGGCCCTTTGCTTTCTTTTACTTTTTTTTTTGCTGTGACGAGAGCGAAAGCACAGACCAGACCAGCGGCACAGCCGAGAGAACCAGCCGTGCTTCTTGCTTCTCGCTCTTCGTCTCATATTGTACCAGCCTAGTGATTTTTCAAGGGTCTCATTTTCATTAAGAATTAAAGTTGAAACTCGCGAACGCTAGTATATTAAAAATAAAAAAGATTTTCATCCTTGGATCCCGTCGCTTCTCTTTATCATGCAAACGACATTGACGACAGTGCGATCCTTTCATAAGTGCAGTATAAAACCAACATTTTTTATCCATCCCGGTGTGGTTACTCCAATTTAACAGAAAAAAAGAGTGTACGATGAATCTCGCAGGCCTTCAGCTCGATATCTAGAAGTTTTTAATTACTCGCACTTATGAAACAAAAAAAATGTTCGGAGACCCGATATTATACGTTTGTTCTGCGTTACGCGTTGATGAAGATGAAAACCTTTTTTTATAAATCCCGAGAGTAAAAAAAACTGTACATTTTAAATTAATCTGCGTCATCGCGTACGGATCAATCGATCGATTGATCTTAATAGACTCAAATGCACGGAGTGTGCTTATTCAAAGTATTTTTCTTTAAAAAGGGTGAAATAAAAACAATTTTACAAAAATTAAAAAAACTCCCGACAGAAAAAGGAGAGTAGCCAAGGAATTGTATTAACTAAAAAAAGTAAAGTAACAACTAATTATTCGCATATTATAGTCGGGAGATTTCCACATTCATTGACGAAGAATTCGCCCGATTATAATATGCGAACGAATATCTGTACAAATGTATGTGAATATATTGCAAATATTTGTTTTATCTGTTTTATATATGGCAACGACCGTGCGAATGAATTACGCGCGTATTTGGCTTTGGGGCGGATATTATTAATAATGGAAAACATTAATTATCCCGATCACGAAATGTCACACGTCTGTTCGCTTTAAAAGTGCAGTTAAGACTCTTGTCATGACGATCGATCGCATATCGATCGTTTGGATTTTTTATGTCTTTGTATATATTTATTATGTCATTTCAATGGAAAAAAACTGCTGTAAAAAATTGGCATACCATTGCTAGCAGTTTGTCGTAATGAATATAGATATATAGATATAGATATAGAAGTATATTTCTTCTGTTACTTTTTAATTTTTTTTTTTTCTTTAACAGAATTTTTAAATATTTAGCGTATCATTTTTATTTTCGTACAAAATTTTTTTTGGGAAATGTGAAAAATACACGAAAACATATTTGATATTAATACGTATTATTTATATAATAATATTCATTGATTTAATACATCACGTTCAATATTTATTAGAATTTTACAGCACGTGCCGTCATGCACGTAAAGTGGCCGCGTATTTTTACTTAGATGATTGGAGACCGCTTTTGGAAGATATGCTTCGTTTATTCGCGATTAAGTTTTTTACAATCCCTGTATCGTCGGATGAATCGGACAAAAAATATATTAAAACGAAAAAATGTTATTATTTTAAGAACTATTCACTACAGAATGTGTTATATTCGTTCCTCATAGAGGAAACTTTGTTTTGATGAAAAAAAACTTCTTGACCGTTCGAATCCGAATAGAATATCTAAATGTATCTTCATGGACAACATAGAGTTTATGCGAAAGATGCAAAATTTTAGATAAATTTCAACAAGGAGATTTAAAGTCTACACGAAGCGTATTTGCGGGATCTAAATTTCGACTGTTAATATTTGCCGACTTTGTAATGTGTGTTTATGTATGTGTGTGCAAACTATGGTCCGCTGGCTGCTAGCTTCGATAATTGATGCAGGTACGCTAATGAATCGAGGTTCGTACAGCTAATTTCACCGATATATCAGGCGAATAATAATAATTCCCCGAGGGTTCTTCCCACGGGACAAGACGCCACGCATCGTTAATCAAATCGCGTATCGTATTATGGAATAACATCGCTGGATGTATCTATAGCTTTGATGTAACAAGTATTAACAAGCAATCCACACGTATTACATTATAGGACGAGGGAAACTCCTGATATTAATTCCGATTTTCATTGTCAACAAAAATGTATCATCGTTCTTTGATCAATGCTGGTGCACGCGTCCGTGTGATTGTAATATTGCACCAATTTTCTTTATTTCTTCAATTTTTTCATCGTATCTATCGATCGCAAATAAAATCGATTCGCATCCATGAAAAATTAATCGAAACGGACATTCGCAAGAATAATCCAACCGAACGAATAATCAAAACTTTTACAAAAAATACAAAAGAACCAACGAATATGCAAAAGCGCTCGTGTTCTAAAGTGGCAGACTCGCCGTTACGATTTGTGCGTCGCGACTAAAAATATACAGCCTTGCAGCGTTGAAAATACAGAACATTTCGTTAACTAAAAGCGTTCAATTGTTTCCGTGAATCGTATTGGTGTAAACATAAAACATATCGAACTCGTTCGAGTGGGTCGGCGGGGGCCCTCACATATCGTTGGTGCTTCGTGACAAACGCACCCTCGACACTCATCCTTTTTCCTCTCGACCGCGCATTAGATAAATTAATAATTACAAACATCGCCATTATCGTAATTAATGCGAGTGATATAATGTCCCCTTCTTTTTACCAATAATAATTCATGCGATCCCCGATATAAAAAAAAATCATTAAAATCGGAAGACGAACCGACAATGAAGCTTTGTTCTGATTCCCCAAAAGCGTCGAATTTTTTTATAAATCAAAAATTAAAAATAACAAAAAATCCTCAAGCTTCATGCGCTTCTTTCCAAATAGGCACGAGAAGGCAGTGTTACTTACTTCATATGATTTTAAATTGAACGGTGTGAGAAAGCTTTCACGAATAAACGGTTAGCGTCGGTTCGTCACGCGAGATGAGGCAAATATGCATGGTTATTCAAACGTAACAAATAATGCAAACAGCCGTTCGATGAGTTATGCTTCTCGATTCTCTGCATTTTGTATCCACGTTCGCGTATATCTTCGTGTCCACATTTGGGATATACCAGGCTAACTCGTGTGCACACGTTGAATTTACTATGCAGAAGGGATCACGTTGGTACAGTTTAGCCGAGATAATTTATTATTATTTTTTTCATGCGGTTACCTCTTGATTCGATAGACCGATAATTGTAGGAGATTATTAAAATTTGTTTTCGACAGGAGTTTTGTATTTCGTTGATCCCGTAGAGCTGTTCATCTATCTGTTAAGCGAGTGCAGTTTATAAATTAACCGAGTGCACAATATAAATATCAGAATAATTCCATTACAAGAAAATAACTGCTATATCAATGACGCGTAATGACAAAAAAAAAAAATCGTCGAATGGCCCAACTTGACGAAATTATGGCGCGTTCTCGGCAACACAATTGTCAAGAATTAAGTTCGTTGAAAGGCTATTATCTGGAGAAAATCATATTAGCGTAAATTAATGGACAAAATGCGTGATTGACGTTGCATGGAAAATTTAAGAAAAAATAATGATTCAACAAAGCCGATTTTGAAAAATAATTAACCTTCAAAAAATTCGAATAATAAAATATTTTCCACGTGAATAACGTTTTATTCGCATTAATTCACGATAAGATATTTTGTATAAATAAAAAAAAAAAGCTTTATTCCTATAAATGTCGACCTGGATAGTGAGGGTTGAAGTTAAAAATGGATTTACGAATATTTTCGAAAGCACTACAACCCCTCCACGTATAGAGAACGTCGCCTATTAGGATCACTTTCATCAACGATTCAGTCGGTTACTTATACGACTATATATATAATTTATATGTGTCATTGAGTCAAGTATGTCTTGGCGTCGCGAGCGCCGTGATAATCTTATACGATCCATGATCTCAAGTGATTACACCTATTTTGTACCACTTATACTTATTAGGGGTGATACGCCAGCAAGTCGACCATTATGAGTGCCATCTGAATCTCGGCCTCTTGAATGCCTCCATTTACCATTAAGCACATTACTATTATCCTATCAAATGCGCGAGCGAAGTCTCGCATCGCTTGCGTTGCGCCCAAAGGATAGATGGAGACTTCTTTGCTTTGCTCGTGATGCACGAAGCCATTTGTGCAAAGTGGCCGTTCATGACTAAATTATGCTGGTTTTATAGCGCCTGGTGCATTAGGACCACTCTTAAAGCATTCGTGACACACAACGATTCGAACAAAGTCTTTCAGAAAGTTTCGAGAGGCTCTTTTTTCTCTCTTTCCTTTATTGTTCCTCCACCAAACTGACCCCCCGTTGTAGTGGATTATTTCACACGTTAAATTCATTCAAAGCCACAATTTCGGTATTGTGGCTACGAATGTTCTTTTCCGCTGTAGAGAGATAATCTCATATAATGGTGCAATGTGCCTCCCCCGTTGTACGAAACATTTCATTCGCATATTATTTTCAAGCGGCTCCCACCCCCTTCCTCCCGCTCTTGTGTTCGCTATATATTCCGCTTGAAAAAAAATCTCGCACCAAAGGTTTATCGCCCAGCTTGACGACTCAATTCTACCGTCACATTTTACACCGACCATTTTTTAGCAGTGTTTTTTTTTTTTCTTTTTTTATGATAAAAAAAAAAGACTACAAAACTCATCCCTCCGCGAAATACATCGAGTTCGGTGTCGGTGGTAATATAAATGTACTTTGTAACAAAAATATGAGTGGGGTAGAAGTTTTATGCACATTTATAGAAGTCGGTGCTTGTATACGGCTGTCCACTGAAGATAACCAGCACCCTCCCCCCCTCCCCACCCGGTTCTCTTCCACCTCCGTTATCCTCGTAGCTTTCCATCCCCGGACGTGTTACCCAACTCTCACCCCTGACCGCAGCACTGGCTCCCGAATATAGCGGTCATCCAGCGGCTTTTAATAATATTTCCGATTTTTTTTTAACTCTTCTTTTTTTAGCGTTCTCTCGGTGCAGCAGCTCATAGGCGATTCTCTGTGATATTTTTTTCCACTGTTAATCTCGAAGTATTGCGCTCTTTTGAAAGCGTTCTCTGGAATATAAATAAACCAGAGGCGGTCACGCGGCTCTCGACGCTGCTCGCGCTAGATGAATTCGAGAATTTTTCATATTTTCTATAGACATATAGCGTAGCCGGTTTGTACCGTCGAAAATCGGGATCAGCTTTTTTTATATATTTTTTTTATTTCATCGAAAGAAAAAAAAAAAATTATTTCACTTGTACAGCACAAGCTTTGCGCATCAAGAATGGCGCGATCGCTCATATGTATTGTCATCAAAATTCGATATATACCAAAGTTCATCTAAGTATTTGCCAACATTTTTAGTAAAATTTGCCAACGTTTGGTTTGCTAATCGGATGTCGAAAGTCTCTCGGATCGATGCGAAAAACCATTACGATTCACCTTTCGTGCTGCTCCCGCACGACCACATAGAATCGACGACGAAATCAACAGTATACAGGGGATATATCGAACCCCTGCGGTTCGCGAACACATCCTCGCGCCGCACCGCGCAACGAAAAAATAATTCAATAATCTTCGACAAATTTTATTTTATAATTATTATCATTTATTTTTATTTTTTCGTCCTTTATTCCTCTACCATCGTCCGATTTAATTATACGACAAAATAGATTTTATTATTTTCAATCACAATCGACGCGCTCCGATGTTTCCCAGTTCAGCAACCTTAATTTTCGACGACCCAACGCAGCAACTCCGTTGGGGGGTTGACGAGACGGGTCTCTTCACCGATAACCATATTTCGTTGTCATTCTTTGATAATAGGGAAGGGTATGCAACTTGGGGTGCCTGGTTCGGCGTACGACCATTGATCGAAAATGCTTTACGGAAGCTTCGATGGAAAAAGTTATGAAATCACAAATGTCGCGCGATAGAGTTGAAGGGGTTCACGCCAGTCGTTGAACATGTGCGATTGTTAATTCTTACCATAAGTGTGTAAATCATTCGATTAGCAAGCGTTAGCAAACGTCATAGTATTTCCTATGACATCGGAATGGAAGTTTTGCGAAAGCGAAAAGTGACTCATCTCCGTTAGGGCGCTCATCTCTCTCGTACCAAAGTCATTCGCTGTTTTCCAATACACTTTTGGGTCATGGAGTTCCTCGCTAACTCACAAGCGAGCGAAATGATTTTTTATTTTTTTGAAATAGTTAAAATCTCGAGCCCTCCATATTCCATTTCGCGGCAAAGTGGTTGAAAAACGAGGGAAAAAAAATCGTACGCCCGAAACTTATGATTATTTATCAGGGCATCGAGTTTCCAACCTCCCGTGGGTGCTCCGCTACGGCATCGTTGATGGTTCGCGAACAGTTTGAAAAAAGAAAAAAAAATCGAACATCGAGAGAGAGAGAGAGAGAGAGAGAGATCGGGGAGGTTGGACGTAGCCGAGAGCGGGGCGTCGCCATTTCTGATTGAATCCAAGCTTGGAGCTTATATTTTGTCATTCATTGGGCGCCGTCGGGTGGTAGAGTGTGCGGAGACCTAAAAGAGCCCGGCGATCGGCATGCGGCGGGCGGGCAATGCTGCTGCAGCATATCGGCAAGAGGAGGTGAATCGAAGCCCCAGCGTTCCAGCGAGGGCTGTTTGCCAACGCAAATTTAAAAATCACGAATTAAAAAAAAAAAAAAAAAAAAACCCTCTGCCTACCTTTCACATATCCGCTGGACCAACTCCATCAACATGCTCGATGTTATAGTCGGCGATAAAAAGAGACGGATAAAGCGAGACAGAGAATCCTGGATCGAACGAGAACCCAACGATTCTTCAAATGTACCAGTCAACATTTTTTTTAAATCTATGCGGAAACTTCAATGCTATGTCAATGAACAAATGTATATTTAATTTTGTCAAAATTATTTGGTTCACGGTGAAAGAAGCGTTGAAATTAAATGAAATATCGTAATTATCGAGCGGGAATTCGCGTGTTATTTAAACCGTCCGCACAGGTCGGATACTTAATGTTTTTCAATTAACAAGGTAAACGAGGTGGAAGAGTAAGCGCCAAAAAACGATCGCACTTCAAACGTTCGTTTCGCCTCATTGAATTGTACGATAAAAAAATATACTGCATACGAAGAAACAAATATATATGTATAAATGTGTTGGAGTAATCGCGGGAGGGGAAGGTAAACGTTGAATTGTCGAGGGTTCAACGCTGGAAGAATACAAGAATGGTGTGAGAATTTTGGTCAACGATAAAAATGCAGAAACGGCTGTAGGAACGGATTTCGGTACAAAATAAACGCGCACATCCACCGCGCTAAAACCGTAACAGCGATGGTTATTCGCGGCTCTCTCGGCCTCTCTTGTTGCCCGAGAAAACTATATTTTTTTCACTCCCAAATAAAATGTTTCGCGCTAAAAATAATATTTAACGTTAACGTAATACGGGGGGATCCGACGAGTGGTTCGCTGCACCGGAGTCAACGGAAACGATGCGGAGAGCGCGAAAACTCGAACCACCAACGACTACCCCGTAGGTGAGAACTCGAGCTATTTTGACAGGACCGCTGCACGGGATCTGGCTTTTTCGTTCGTTTCGAGCAACACGTGCTGCACGTGTACCGTATGTGCGTGTTACGTATGCGCCTGCTGTTGTGCTTCGAGCATTTTCCGTACGCTCTACCAACCGGTCTTCATAAAATTCTTCGCTCAAATTGCCAAAATATAGTCGTACGAAGACGAGACGAACGTTTTCTACACTACGTAAGCGGTTTTTTTTTTTTTTTTTTTTTTTTTTTTTTTTTTTTTTTTTCGTTCAGTTTCTCTTATACCGGCAATTTTGGTTCACGTCGCCGCAAAAAAAAAAAAACAAAACCGAGAAAAAAACATCGGTTGAAACGATAAAATCGGCGCCTGCAGGTGGCGAAACAAATAATCGGTTGCCTAAAAGAAGGAATTGTCATTGTAAGGAAAGAAGTAGTCCATTTAACTTATAGTTAGTATGATTAACTAAGTATTTCTTTCAAGGAATGAAATATCTGTTTCGGCGCCCGCAAGCGCCGATTTTGTCGGCTTAACCGATTTTTTTCTCTGCGAATGTTTCTTTCGGCAATTAGCAATATCCTAATCGATTTTTAGCTAAAATTAATATCGTTTTCGTGTCCAGCGTTCAAGATTATAGTTTTTTTAAAAAATGATTCGATGCGATGTAAAAAAAATGCAAAACCTTTATACTGTTTCGTCGGATTTTTCATTGGTCTGTATCCATTAAAAAAAAATACAAAAACGTTTTTCAAACCCTTCGTAGAACACGATAGACCCATCGATTTTGCTGTTATTTAATTGAAAACTGGAATGGTCCCTTTTACGAGAGTACAAGAAAAATCATAAATTTTTGCAAAATAAATCAGATAAATAAAATTTTCTTCGCTGCCGTTTAAAAACTGCAACTAATTTATAATTTTCCACCGATCACGAAATCGCCAATAAAATTACTTTTAGAATTATATTTCAGACAAAAAAATGCCTGAATAAAGAAAAAACACTTTCGACACATTTTTTCATTCAATTTTAGAGTTCCTGAATTGAATGACTTAAAATCAAACTTGTTTTCGGTTGTTCGTTAATAACAGTCTTCGGGACATTTTGCAATTAGATAGCGCCCCCGGTAGGTATGTTCGCGGACGAAAGATGACCCCTAGAAATTTATTGAGGCATAACCGGCGTGCCGATCGTAGAATTTCCTCTAAAGACGCGCGAACGACTACGGATGCCTTTCTGTTGGTGAAGTTGACGGCGATAGCGAGTCCGATGACTTGGCTACCGACTCGAAGGGAGCGTTTTACGAGTTTGCAATTTGCAAGAGAATTCACGGCAGGTTGATGGCCAAGTGTCTTTGGAGTGGTCGGCCTGCGACGCCAGTTTGAGAAGCGTACAATGTTTCTTTAATGCGGCAGCTGCTACTGTCAGCCTCTTGGCTACAAACGGCGAGTTCTCTTCCGTTCTCCGGACCTCGAACGTTTTCATCAGCCCGGTGCAGGACGGTTCGCGTGAGGACATCAACATAATACTTACTCCCGAGACCCGTGGAGAGTTGTTCGCGTTAGCCTCGGGGGGGAGGAGGTAACGGTCTGCTTTCTTCCGTATCCACCCTCGCGGGATGCATTTATATACGCACATAACTTTACATACATGCGTACGTAGTGTCTATACATATATATCCCTCGAAGTCCGTGTACGCGGCTTTACGGTGCACGCGCACGCGTTCAATCGCAGAAAGAGCGCGCGAGGTGCGGAAAAATATATAAAGAACTGACGAACCCACTGGGAAAGGAAGGAAAAACGGATCGCGCGTAACGTTGATCCATGCGGCTAGTAAAGAGGGGGGGTTTGCACCTATGTACATCCATATATTCCTCCATGAATAACATCAGGTTCCTTCCAAGTTGGCAGAAATACCGTCCGACCCATACATACACACTTCGACGGCCGTGGAAGGATCCTTCGTGGTGAGTGGCCAACGGGAAAAGCGGTAGGGCGACCGCATATAAAAATATCTATCAAGGTTACTTTGAATTTTACATTTGCCTATCCCCGCGGTCAACATTTAAATGAGGCGATTGATCGATATTACATTAGAATACCGGCGAAAACCGAGTTCCGCCAGGGAATCGGATATCTTTATACTCGTCTCTAGAGTTCGGAAAAAAAAAATATATATATATATATACAAAAATTTCAAACAGTTATTTATGCAACTCTGAAATGAGACGCATCGACGCGCAATTTCATAAAACGATTGGGCATCGATGAAAATATTGTTAAGATCCGCGGTCTGTTCGGTTTCCACGTCCATTAGAGGTTTTCACTCGAGTAAAGAATTGCAAACGGACAGAGACGCTTGAGATTCTCATGATGACAATACCGATTGCTCCGGCTCTGGAATTTCTTCTTTTTTTTTTTTTTTATTCACTTTTATTGTTTTGTTTTTGAAGAGCATGCTGTTTGATAGGAAAAAGTAAACGTACAAACGCAATTTGGCGAGAACACGGGAAGGGGGGCGTAAGGACACAAACTCCGCGTACTCGTCGTCATCCTCGTTCGCGTCGACGTCGTCGTCGCAATTTAAATAAACAAATTATAAATATTCGCTCGCGCGAAGCCATTCCGGCATGAATAATCATTACTTGGTAGACCGGAGGAGTAAGGGTACTAGCGATTCGATTGATTAAATTTTTTAATAATTCATTTGCATTCGCGCTGCTCCCTCCTTCTGTATACCCTCCTCCCGCTGGTGCTGTTGCCGCTGCGGCGCCTCTCTCTTTCTGTCTCTCACGCCGCCAACTCAAACCTTCAATGCGAGCGTCCAACCCCTTTAATATATTTTTCAAATTACATTTTTAATTGACGCAACAAATGAATTATCGATTGCGCTTTGAGCCGAGTTGGCACGGTAGAACGACACTGCGAGCCCAAGTGTATCGACGCCACGAATGTAACGCGTGTATTAGTGCATATTGCCGAGTGGATATATGGCACAACTTGGTCTTTCCTCGTCGAGCATCACCTCCCGCGTCAAGAGAAATTCTGTTGTTCGCTGCTCTGCGTAATTCACGATGGAACAAAAAACAAACAAAATATACGACGAGTTCGTCACGTCGAGGCGTTCTCGTGCCACGATGTGACGATTCGTTGAATTTTTTTTTTTTTTTTTTCTCTTCTGTAATATCGATTCCATACATCGCGGAAAATTGTCGAGGTTCGAGAGTGTCCTACGAAGTGTGGAGATGCGCAAGTAGAAACGTTACGTCCGGGAGTCCAGCAAGAGAACGGGGGAGAACGAAAGTGCTCTATGACATTCCCGATACGCCACCGGTCTTTTTATGAACGTACAGAACGTCAGTTTCAGTTTTGCACGGTGTCGGGTAACGAGCAAAGGTACGCCTAGTTAACGTTACTTAGTTGATTACCTTTCCAATCGACACGATCGTTGCAATCAGCCGTCTCCTCGTTCGCTGGTTGGTTCAACTGCTGCTACGACTACTACCGCTAGTGTCGCCCCCGTTGCTAGTCTGCAAAGAGGATCAGTGGAAAATGCGCTACTCTTCTGTTAACGCACGAGAATTCGATATAACTCGTTTTTCCATGAAATTGTACGACGTTCCCGACTATAATTAACCGTACTTGTCATCTAACTACTCACTCTACTTTCTGTATATATGTTTGCGTTAAGAGAGACTATAAAAAGCTTGTATACGCATTTCACGTGTTCCAACGTGTAGCTATGCCGGTTAAAAGCCCTTTATAGCCGCGTTATAAATTCTCGTACGCGGAAAATAACAACTATATTAATTAAAATAATAACAACGATGAACGAGATCCTCGCTTCTATTTGATTGATAATTTAAAGATTTAATATTTTGATATTGCGTGATAAAATCGATGCGAGCGGTTCACGGTGAGATATGTTGCTCTAACCTGACATTTACCATCCCAACTTGATTATCCTTGCAGCCGGAAAATTTTACGAAATCAATTAACAACATCGATATTTGTCATATTTTGTTGCGAATCGTACATCCATTAGTCTGCATATGAATGATCCAAAAGTCAGAGTGTATATAAGCATAATCTGATATGCCCTTCAGGAATTCCTCGATCGATATACGTCGATACCAAGTTACGATATGTTTCGGAAAGCAATTGCACCCTAAGGGGCGAAAAAAAAAGTATTCACGTTGCATGGAGAATAATGAGAATACGAAGGCGTAAATTAGTCGAAGGTAATTTATATTCAATACTCCATATTCATAACTCGCCTTCCCCTTTCGAGAATCTCTATCTCGTTTAACGTTACTACGATCCCGAATGCGTAAGGTATCTTCACGTTGACGCACTCTAAGATCATAGACCATTCGCGTATGTGCGTCGATATATTATCTTTGTATATATAATCTCGTAAGAAATTTACATTGAAAATAGTAGAAGCGAGGGAGGCAGTCATCGAGAGAGAAACGGGTGTGGATGTGCGGAAAGCGTCAAGCGTGGACAATCCGAATCTCATATCTTTCGGTCCGATGGAATTCGTCTCAATATTCAAGATGACCAGCAGCCAAGAGATAGAGAGGATGGTCCCGGATGCGCGAACCTCACGCTTCGTCGCCGCCTCAAGCAATATTAGATTGAGAAGTCTCATATTGCTTCGCACACAGCGGCACAGTAGTAGTAGTCTATACGCTCGTATCCTATAGACGCTTTATCCGTATCCGCTTCCATTTCTCGTGTAATAATATCCATTGGTCAGTAGCTCGGCAACGACGCCGAGATTTCCGGCTATTCGTCTATATGCATGCAGATATAGAATGAGTCACTCATCCCTTCCGCGAATACGATATTATTCCGATAAAGATTCACCATCCACTTGGGACCACTTGGGGCGGATGGGTGGCGTGGGTGGATATCGATGCCCCCTCTACGCGCGTGTGCATACATGCACCGGCTCTCGCATCACTCGATGACTTTATTGAACGGTACACATCAGTCGGGGGCTTTCATACAAGTGTATTCGCGCTCCGGGCGCAAACATTGGGGAAACAAACCGCAAACAGATACGCGGTTATATACGCGGTATAAACTCACCCCCAACATTTTCTACGTACTCGATGATCAATTTTTCCGAATTTTATCATCGAAAGACTAAATATGCATCATCCGTCTATGGATGTCAACAATCACATTCATGAAAATGTAATGCATTTTTACCGAAAGCGTGTAAAAATATTAAAGTATAATCGAGATGAGATTTTCGAATCGGTTTGAATCGGTAATTTTTATACAATTTAGTTAGTTCGCGTTGACACGACAGCGTGACAAACAATTTGGCCAAATTGATGGACAATGATTGAGTCAACATTTGGAGAGGTAAAAAATATAAAATTCTTTGAGTAACAATGGTTGTAGCGTCAACCATAGCTGGGCGGCACTGAAAAATTTGTTTCCATCTGTAACGGACTTATAGATCGTAGCGATGCGTGGATTTCGGCGATATGTTGAAAAAAAAAGATTTTACACGGAAAAAAGTTGTATTGGCTTCCGTTAGAATGGTTGGTAGCCGATAGCAACTCTACGCATAAAGAAACGCTGCGATGAGGCACCCGAGGTTCCGTTTGAATGCATGACTCGTATCGTTGCAGATGCGAGAGTCGGGCGTCGAATCGTGTCGCCGCGTCGCGTCGTCTGTCCCGCGAGAGGCTTCGCGACAACTATTTTGGAAATCCACTGGCGCGGTAACACGAGCATCGGTACCCGACGGTATTTTTTTCGCAACCGAGGACGTGTTTCGTCAGTGGTTTTAAATTCCTTTTGAGTTGCGTACGGGTGTGCGCGGGCGCATCCGTTCGTTCGTTCGCTCGCTCGCGCACGAAAAAAACAAATCATTTGCACGGTAATTGGAAGCCTGGATTTTAGTCGATAAAAGGATGCACACACGCCGCGGCGCATACAGAGGGAAGAAACAAATGAACAAATTCGCGTTTCAGAATAATGCTCGGCAATCCCATCTACCCGCCCCCAACCTCCGTTGCACTGCGCTCTCGGGAGCCCCCGCCGAGCGCCACTGCCACCCTGGCCTCCGCCTCATTCTCACCCTCCGCCTCGACGCCCCCGATCCGCGCGCCTCACCATCAACCTCCCCCCCTCCCTCCATCCCTCTTGCAACCCCTCAACCGTACTTTTTTTCATTCCGTCCTATCAATTGATCAGGTTTTAAATTTCCGCGTCCATCCGAGCCTCGCCTCCACCTCCACCCCCCCCCCCCCCCACTCGCCCGTTCTCTCCACCTTGCCGCGCCTCGGTGCACCACCTCCCCCCGCACCACCCGGCATGTCCCTCTCTGTTTAATTAAAAGGACACATTAAATTATTTTTTCAATTGAACCCCCCATTGTTACTCGCAGACTGCTGATTCTATCCAATCTTTCTTCTCCTCTCTCCGCACTCACCCAGCTTCTCCCCTATGACCTCTCCGCCGTCCCCCCCTCCCCTTCGAACGGCACTCGATCCATCGGCTTCTATATTTTTTTCTGCATTTGACGTTGCATTCATCGGCCGCATTTCATCGCTACTCGGGCAGCCTATATCCGGAAGCTTCGATTTTTGTCGCTGATGTTATTCAATCTCGTCGACTCTCGGTCGGCGAGATACGATCCACAAGCGATAAAGAAGGTAAATTGTTTGAGATACCAAGTGGCGGAGAGCATATGCCGGTGAAACGTTGTTGAGGTGCCGGGCATCGTCAAGATAAGATCTACGAAGGAACATTGATTAAACGTTCTTACGAGTGAGAGAGAGGGGCACGTTAATGGCTGGTGTACTCGAGAGAAGACGATGAGGAGTTTTTCATTGAGAGCGATAATGAGGAACATCAGGGAGGCCGGCCCTCGGAGATAGTTGGCCCGATAAGCATCACCGCAGCGAGATACTCGCTCGATGTTACGTACGGGATTATCTTTATACCTGAGCCTCAACACTCATAATCGAGTGAAGGTAAATTGTCGGTTTCATCCGCAACAAGAGCATTCGAATAACTAATTAGTCTCAATGTATAGAGTATGAAAATAAAAATAATAAAATAAAAGAATGAAAAGAAAATAATATTCATGACGCACAAAACGAAGCGAGTAGAAGTTAAACTCAGTATCTTCTCAATGCCACCGTGGCGAAATTTTCTAATGGATAAAATCACTCTGGTGTGGTAACTTGCCAAAGCGAACTTTTCATTAAGATTACCGTATAATCAGCAGCTTGGCTATTGTCCAAATGCGGACTTGGATAAGAAAAGTCAGGGGGTAGTTAGTAACCTATATAGAGTACTTGTGCCAGTGGTAGCGGTCCTCAGTCTCCGCTAACCTTTTCTCTTTGTTCGGGTGACTATGAGACCGAAGGAGAGGATAGAGGATAGTAAAGGAGTTCGCAAGCGGTGAGCCAGTCTCGGCTACATCAGTAATTCGGAAAAGCTAATTAAAACTTGACTCGTAGGTAGCAGGGAAGACCTTACTCTTCCCCCCTTTCCGTTTCTCCGACCGCTCCAGTACCGCCACCACTGTTTCAGCCGGTGGGTACTGTGGTACGCGGCCCGTCTCGAGCCCGGAGGGGTTAAGTGGAGTGAAAACCAACCCAAAGAGCAGACGTCTACCCTCTCACTGTGTCTCCTTGTATAACATATACCCGTCGGTCTTTCTATCACAGCGAATAACCTCGCTTGACTCTACCGATACCAAGAGTCAGAGACAGAGTTGTTCCTCTCCCGACCAATATTGTCTTGATGATCGCAAACGATATTCTTTCGAGTTTCGGCCCACTTCGCTCTGCGGGTTTTTCTCGTTCCAAGCCATTTCCAAAAATGCACTATCAGCCATCAAAGCGAAGTCGATCGGTCCACAGTTGGACGACAGCATCATTTTTTGCCGGCACACTATACACGCGAGGGGATCACTTGATTCTTATTGTTATTATTTTTTTTCGCATCCCGTCAAAAACTTGGGGATACGCCTGTGTCACATTTGTCTCACAACGCACACAACGGATAGATTGATGCGCGGTATACATCCAGTAGCATTGGTATGTTATACATCAGCTCTCGTAGATGGATAAATACCGAAACGTCAGTAACTCACGATCACGATTCCCTGGGCGTTTTTTTTCTCTGTGTATCTCTCCCACTCTCTCCTTCATTGCATCGTTTCTCCCGCTATCGCGATCTCTCTTTCTGTCTACTATCACCCTCTTCCTCATAGCTCGTTTTCCACCCTCACACTCGATCGGCTTTGTGCCCGACGCTAGTAGGCGCATTGTGTGTACGCTACCAGGATGTACATCTAGATCAATAGCATTGGAAATTATCCAAACAAATTATCGATAGAGCGAAAAAACGGGCATGCAAAGGGGAGGCACGGCGAACGGGAGTTCGGTGGGTGGCAATAGGGAGGACGAGGAACGAGTTGCCTCGATGCCGTACCGGAAACCCGGGGCGCTACATCACGCATAGACGGCGACCAAGAGCGCATTAAAAAATAAAAAATTGCCGTACATTTTTCAGGCATTAACGTGTGCGAGTGGGCGAAGGGGGTCGGGGCTGGGGGTTGGGGATGGGTGCAGGCCGAAGTGCGTGAATGTGTGTGCATACTAGGGGTTTGCCGGTGTACCGGTCGCGTATAGCGAGGTGGGACGAGGTGAGCCCAGTAGAACACAGGATGAGGGTCTGCAGGGGAACGCGAGTGCGAGTACCCCCTCTGAGTTACGGACGGGGGTGCAGAGGGGTCGTCGTGCCAGTACGAGAGTGGGGTTTTGAACCGCCTGGTTGCCACGTCGGCGTGCTATTCTCTCCGAGAGAGTGACTATACAAGAGTGAGTATATAGATATAGGGAAGATAGGCGCAGGGAGGTAGGTAGTTAGGTATACAACGTATAGCATCGGGATATAGCTACGTGCGTGTCTCGCCCGATTGGCCTGTTAAAGCCCCAGAAGCCAATTCACGAGCGGTCCCCGCGTGTTTAGCGCAATTTTTCAAAATTAACTAATGTTCGACGGGCGGAGAGGAGCGAAGCCAGGACCCGACGATCGTGTGTATACGGCTATATCTCCGTGTGCCGCACTGTCCGGATTCGCTCTTCTCGTCGTTGTTGCTGAACGCGTCGAGGGGACACGTTACCCGGAAAGTTGAGAGTATAAAAGAGCGCGAGAGAGAAAGAGAACGAGACCCAGAGAGAGATAAAGCCCTTGGCCAACCACCGAGTACCGGAGTTGCTGCTGCAGCCGGAAGTCACGGAGGTGGGAAAACGACGAGTGGCCTGAAGGATTCCGCCAGACTGCAAAATGTGCCACATAGCATTAATCACGGACGTATAATTAATGGGACATGCTGTGAACAAAAAAAAAACGAAATATAAAGTTGTCGCGATCGCAACCACTGACAATAGTCGAAATCTGTAGGAGCCCTATGGTAGGTGGATTATGGAGAATTCTCGTTGGTCATCTAGACGATCCAAAGAACTTTGTCTAATTGCTTGAAGAGATAACATAGCCAAAGTTTATTAATCCGAGTGGTTTTGGGGGCCAGAATCTTCCGTGGGATTTGAAGGCTTCCGATGAAAATCGAGGGAGCCAAAAAATGGTTAGGAATTAAACGGAAAGGGCGTGGAAACGTGAGGAGCGGCAGTAGAAAGAGTGGGTTGTGGGAGGTCAAAAGAAGGGGGGTGTCCAACCAACAATTTCGCGTTGTTCGGTCGAGCACCGTTCGCGGTACTCACTTTTCGTCGCGTTCGGACCGACCAGCCCAAAAATTACGTCGACTAGAGTTTATTTGTCCGGAAATGGCGGTGCCCCCGGAGGTGGTGCTTGCACAGTTATAGGTGTGGGGGGCCATGGAAAAAAACGGGGACTGGCGTAGGTGGAGTGCGAGGAGAGAATGAGAGGGGCAGTACGTGGGGTACGTGGAAGGGTGCGAGAGATCGGAACGAAGCGAGAGGAAAAAAAAAATGTTTCGCGAGAGAGAAAAAGTATGAGAGCAAACGGAGGGAGAGAACGAGTGAGCGCCGCGAATATACGCGTATACCTACCTACCAACGGCCTGGTTGATGTATCGCGTATTATTTGTGTGTTGCGTTCGTTGCTGCAATGCGCGCTTTTTTTCGCTCCCACCGCCTATTATTTATTAGCACTAACGTGCAATTGTATTGATCTGCAATACACCACCCACCCGACGTACCACCCAGCGGGTGCGCCTCCTCCAGCGTACTCCACCCCATCCGCGACCCCCTTCGCGTTCGCGGCCGCCCACCCTGGGATTTTTTACCATTCGTAGAACGTATTTGGACTTGCAGAGCGCCGGGAGATTGTACGCGCATGTATCGGTTTTGTCGGCGGGTATTCGGGTCGATCGAGCCTGAAAAAAAATATCAGTCTCTCGATCTATCGCCGGTATACCTATGTATTTAAAACAACGCTGGCCGCTGCTATAATCATTTTTTTTCGCCCGATATACACCAGCTACGGAGAAATTTACGGATGGAAAAAAAAATGCGAAAAACCACGATATAATCGAACATGTCGATGATTTCTCGATTGTACGTAAATTTGTCGAATTTTCTTAATTTCCAAGAAGTTGATCTCAAGAATATCGTCTGGAAGACGCTCGTCGTTATCGCAACGCGAGAGTTATCCCCCTTGAATTCCAATAAAGCAAAAGAGCGTGCGAGAGCATCCGGCAAACTGCCGAGGGGCGCGCACGGTTCATCGAGCAACATCATCGAGAACGTTTCGAGCGGGCCGTCAGTGGTGGTGGTGGTGGTGGGGTAGCATCAGCATCAGGACCGTTGGCAGTCTATCGGTGGTCGGCGCGAAGCCGCGCGATGATCTCCGACACCCGATGCCGGGCGGTACACCAAGCGGGGTCCATCGAATGACTCGGCGCAGGCAATTAATCGGCCGCGCGTACGCTTCGCTTCGTGACGAGAGAGAACGAGAGAGGAGACAGAGAAGAAACGTGAGTGGAAACCATGGGGGATGAAGGGGGTGGGGAGATGGCCGAGCGAGCATCAGCCACCGGGTTGAAAATATGTAGAGGTTCTCGTTGCGAGGCTCTCGTTCGAAACGAGAGAGCGTTTGGCTATCAAACTAAATCCACCCGATGACCATCGACGAAGCTATTATATCGTCATCATAACGATATAACTCGAAATCAACAGGGTGACGATACACCGGGGGCTCCCACGTGGCAAAATACAATAGCGAGAGCCAGTAGGATAACCGGTCGTGCGTTCTTCCCCTCTGCCCCGTTCCGGGCATCACCCTCGATCACGCATACACATACATCAACTTGTACTAAAATGTGCGTGGCGTAGCGTGGCCTGGTGCTACGGCCAGGCCCTGGCCCGTGCTGCGCGTCGCTTAGCCGCGGGCCGGTATCCCGTCCACCTTCATTCTCTGTCCCGCGCTTCCCGTATAGGTGGTGGGTGAAACCAGTCAGTGCGCGAAACTACGCACAGGTGAAGGGGGATGATGTGTGTAGGAAAGGTATCGCCAGTTGATACCACTACATCGTCATGACCGGCCAACTCGTATGCATACACGCTTTTGCCGGTGAGCTCCGCATTGATGTAACCAAATGATTGGGTAAATGATTCCACAGCGTTCCACGAGTAATTGAGTTGTGCCGGCCGCGAACCGTGAGCGCGGCCAATGACTATTGTCGAGGATTCCGAACCTCTGTGAGCGTTGTTCCCGCTGTCACGAATACAACACAACGTACTTCCTCGCCCCCGCTTGGACAACTCCATGTTTCCACTCTCTTCGCATACCATACCGACACCTACAAATACCATCACGAATATCCGCTGTGTCGATAAGCTACGGGTACATACACACGCCCCCGCTTCTCTGTATTTCTCGTCATCGACGTATATAGCACGGCGCGAATGTGTTAGTGAGTGAGAAAACATGCGGTTGCAAATACGTGTGCGCGGCACGCGCGCCCCACGGCAATGACGAGTCATCCATGCTAGAACACCTCGATTCCTCGTCCCCGCGGCAACGGCAACACCACGAGCACATGTGTACCCATGGGCAGGAATGTTGGTGAGTACTCATGCATTTTTACCGTACGCGTTAGTCAGCAACGCACACCATACCAATTACTCTCCATTTTCCCACACTATAAGTTTCATCCTCCTGTTTTCGTACATCTGGCATTTTATACATGTGTATGTTGGGACTGCTTTTCGAGAACGACCGGGGCTATTTGACCGAGAAATCGAAACCGCAACTGTGATATTTATAAAATCATCAAACCCGCTTCCGTTTCACTTTGACTCTTTAAAGTTTGTTGTTCTTTCGAATCCGATTGCCAAAAGTGAACCAAAGATGTCCAATACCGATACTTCTACCCTAAGCATCCCTTAAATTCCAAATTAGTTCGACTAACAACCAGTTAAGTTACAGAATAGTATCACCTTCGAAGTACCGCGATTTCGTAATATTTTGTTTCGCTAAATTGATCCGTTTTTAATTATTTTTAATTATTCTTTTATTAAAAGGAAACATCATGAAAAAAAAAAACGCGTTAAAATTTTCAATTTTTTTGGACATATATATTACGACATATGTATATATACGTGTATATGTGTGCATGCAACATTTTTAATTGATACGCATCTTCGTGATGACACAGTTAATAAAAATGTCGACGATGCTCCATGTAGCCCCGGTCTCTACGACTGATAGCTAGCGAGTGAGGACCACACATTTTATACGTCCTTATACGGGACTTACACGCTCGC
This sequence comes from Cryptus armator, assembly GCA_963971235.1. Taxonomy (NCBI): domain Eukaryota; kingdom Metazoa; phylum Arthropoda; class Insecta; order Hymenoptera; family Ichneumonidae; genus Cryptus; species Cryptus armator. The sequence goes on from OZ020236.1 coordinate 11,490,257, forward strand.
ATCGGGCATCGGTAGTCGTGTCATGATTCCGCGTTTGTTTGCGTGCACCGTTGCGGTCGGGTGTTGGCAAATTTGCGTGGCCGCGGGGATATGTTTTCGTTTCCAATGATTTATGCCACCGAGCGTGGGTACTGTACGAGCGAACGAGCGTGCGTGTCACACGGCGTGTGCCATACGCTATTAACGCGACATACCCGCGAGAATACTACTATTACATTCGCGCCCTCTTTTTCATGATATCGATGACTTTAACTTGTTCATCGGATAACACCTCGGTACTTTTATTTCAAAAGGGAAACAAGCTACAGTTGTGGCGTTTTTAGATTAACTGACTCTCAAACTAAATTTATATATCACAATATTATTACAGTAAACGAGTTTATAGATTCTTTGCATTTTAAGACCCGTAGAGTTTTGATGTAATTTTCGTGTATTGTATTCTTTTACATTTATGTTCTGACGGCAGGGCACAAGTTTCTGTATAAAGAGACTACAGCTTAGTGGGGTACAAAATCGGCTTTTCCGATGTTGCATTGCAAAGCAACGATATGCTTGTGTGAAAATATGAAAAATCATGACTTTTATAATAATGGGTCGTGTAGATAAGTCACTGACCGATTAAAATTTATATCGAATATATTTTTTCCCGCTGATCATGAATATAACATTTATTTTACTCCTAACGCAATATTTCATGTAAAAAATCACATAGAGGATCGAAAAACAATATTTTTTTGTTGACAAAAAAAAACGTTAAAATAACGAAAAAATGTTACGTTGTTGCTAATGATAAAAATAAGTGCATTTTTTTTACATCGATTGTAGTTTTTCAAACATAACCTTCAAATATCTGGTACAATGATCAATATTTAAAATGTAACTTCATAATGTGGTCAACACATTTATGTTTAAATATTCGTGGTTTACAATGACAGGTTATGGTAGCGGAGCGAGCGAATTGACCCAACAGAATTAATCTATCTGAATAGATGACGCGAAGTAAAAATATTGAATTCAATCGGGAAGTTGTACTTGAATATGCTAAAGGGTTGACGATAAATATCCCCCTTGACGGTTGGCCGGGTAAAATAGCATTTTCATGTTGGGCAACGGGTACAATAGTGATGATGATGATGACCATCACTTAGCAGTAAAACCCCACCGGTCATCATTAATTCAATGATTGAATTACCTTCGATGAAATATAACTCTGACTCGGGTTCTCACTCGGCGACAACAGTTAATAACCATTATCGACAAAGTGCCTACTATTTTGGCGTCTACTCGCTTCCGAAATATGTAACTTTTCGACAGTTGTACGACGTTGACTGTTCATCCGACACATACGCGCGAAACAACACAATTTATGATGAAAATACTAATTTATGTTTGACGGTAATGAATAAATTCGAAAACGCTTCCAACGAATAATTGACGCGTACACGTACAAAGGTCGTATTCCGAATGAAGCCTGAGTGCGAGAAGCATTTCAACCAAGTGACAGTACCAACAAAAACTATGAAATCGAGTTCGTCGGGAACGAGAGAGCTTCAGGCGCTCCCAGCAGAAGTGGGGTTTCGTAATTTAAAAAAACAATGGATGCTAAGGTACAATGAGGCCAAATGAGATAGGGGATGGTTCGTTGGGACGTGAGTGAAGGGCTACCGGCCGGAGGATGAGGGTGAAATCCTATACTGCTGGACAAGGGGAACCTGGACGCTCAAACTTGGGGCAGTTTTAACTAGTGAACAATTCAAACGATCCTTGAATTTGTTCGAGCATCTGTCACATCTCCGATTTACCTTCAATATTTACACCATTTTTCCGATTTTTTATAAATAAAACCGACGATACAAAAAACTAACAAAGATTTTTGAAAATAAATTCCATTGCGATATGCAGTATCGACTAATTTTACTTGTTATTCCTGTTTGCAATTTTTTTTTTTTTTTTTTTCATTTCGCTTCTACCACATCGAAGTATATTTTTAACAACTCCAGCCGATTTTTTTTCCTTAGAATACCAACAACAGGGAGCTTCCCTCTTGTATATCGTATTAAAGTCCGTTCGTATTCATCACTAGCAAACTCCTATCGATTGTCGGTCTAATTGTGTTACTGTGAATGTCCGATTCACCCTGCGAAACGGCGAGCAGCAGCCCGCCGGTGCCAGGAAGAGACGAACAGAAATGAGACTCTCTCGTCCGTTGATGGATAAAAAGGGAGGATCGCATATTTTTTAACGTCGGCACGGAACAACCTGAAAACTCATGTATGCATTATCCGCCGCCAAACGAAGAGGCTAACGGCCATCAGTTTCGGAACATTAATTTTATTTTATTATTATTAATGTTTTATTATATTATTTAGTGAAATTCAGAGATACCTATTATTACGGGGCCTGGAAAACGTTGTAACGTTATTTTTTTTATCAAGCGGAATGAGCTTAAGCTCCTTTTTGAAATCCGTTTCTGTTTACGAAAGACAAAATTCGCGCTGTTTAGAATTTGTTATCGGCGTTAAGGTTGCAATTTATACGATGCGAATAAATTCTCAACGTACGTAAATGGAAAAGCCGACTGCGATATATCGCTATTACTCCAGTGTCCGATTACTCAAGCAAAGAACAAACGAGCAATGACAAATGTTTGACACGCTACTTCTCGCTTTGCACAATCAGTAAAGAGGCACGCTACCAATTAGTTAAGCCAGACAAATGTACTTATCTGTTGGCCAACTAAACCAGTCCACGCGGATCAAGTAACAGCCACTCACCGCTCGTGTGTGCGTCTACGTGGGTGTTACTTTCACGACATCCATCGTTCCGCTGAAACAAGGTCGCCGGCGTTGCATAGCAAGCCGATACGACGAAAAAACTCGAAGTTGCAACGGTTTCTCAAGTTTTATCACTCCCGAGGTCTATGGATTTTTATTGTTTTTCTGACATCCGCTAAATAGCGATTACGTATTCATCATCGTACCACTATTTCAATGTCATTTTTTTTTTTCATGCTTTATCGGCTCTCGCGTAAGAAATAGCAGTAAAATTGCCGCGCGCTAGTGTTACTCGGGCTTCTTGACCTCAAAGTTGTCGAACAGTGACGACGGTGCAAAGAATTTCAATCATATAAGAAAAAATCGAGACAACGGTAGTTTCTGCATCAATTAATTAGCCTCGAACGATACGGTTAATTGCGGCTTACCTAATTATGTAAGATTTCGCTTGTAGTCGCGACTCGCTAAGAGGCTCAGGCAAAATCAGATGCGAATTATACATTCGTTCGCGCGTCATTATCGATATTTGCATAATCAATTGGGTCGCTCGGAGTTAGTTAAAACAGTATCGTGTGTATTTCAAAATAGATTCAAATCAACGAGACAGAATAAATCGCTTGAAGTAAGAAAAGCTTTATCTTCATTGATTAGTCATAATCGGCAGTAGTTTCTGATGCACACGAATCCTTTCCTATATAAGACTTCATCGTTTGTAATAGAACGCGAGTTAATGGATTTCTCCGACTACTGATTAATAGATTAATCTTGTGGAGTCACAATTATGACAAAAATGTTTTTGTGCTGCCTGCGCGAAAAGTTCCACTTTTCGTGCCTATGTTCAGTGCGTAGAAAGTCACTTTCTGCGCACGCGTCCGTAGAAACGTTGACGCATGCGCAGACCGCTATATTTGTCACTTTTTACGCACTTGTGCGTACTTTTTGCGTCTTTTTACGCACTAGTGCGTGAAAAGTGACTTTCCGCGCACAGGTAGGTGAGGTTAGGGCATTAAAAGTCGAATTTTTCCCACAGTCTGCTCAAAAAATTGTATGTATGGCATGGGCGCAATAGGAAATTCTGCACTCGTGCAGAATTGACTACATTTGCGTCCTATTTGTAACTATTTCATTGTCATACGAATTTTGATGCGTATTAAAAGGAAAAAATGAAAAGCAATAAAAGAGGAACTCTGTTCCGTTGACCAAATGAGCCACCCAAGTTGATGGCACGTCGCCTCGAGCTCACCGGGCACGTATATTGGCTCGATTTTTAAGCCGTTCAGGAGGAATGACAGGAATGTATAGCAGCCCAACATCTTGGTTGGTATGTGTATTGACGCTCTCGCTTATACTGCGGAGTGGCTCGTTCTCAAATGACTCATGCAAAAGTAAATTATACATCGAGAGGGTTTAATATAATGAAACGCTCCATATGCATGAGACGTCGAGGCAGACTCTTCGCGCAGAGCGTACGCTCGGAGTCTTCCGTCGCTGGCCCTCACTCTGGATAACCAGCACTGACTTTTCTCTCCTATTTACGGTACACAAACTATATAACCGCGTATATTACTCTTCACACGGCATCGAATCATCCTTAGCGTGTAACCCGAGAAGAGTCCAAAGGACAAAACTATTACGGTATCAACCGATGAAAAATAAATAGCAACCAATATAGTTTTCTCAATTAACTTTTCACGGAAATTAATCGATTGTCTATTAGTCAATTGTCCCTGTAAATAATCTATTACTTTCCACGGGCGATCGTCCGACAATAAACCCTTGAAGACTAATATGACTATTTGCTAACGCAAAACATAGTTTTAGAAAGTAGTAAAATTGTACTCGAAGATATTTTCTATTGGGAATATAAGGTTAAAGCATCGTTCCATCGTTAGCCCAAATGTTGTGAAAGGTCGGATATTGGTATGGACGAAGCTCTGTGTAAGGATCGTCCACTATTAGAGGGTCGAGAGAGTCGAAAAGGGATGGTAGGAGTGTAAATGAGTAGAGAACGCAGTGATGCAACTGAGGAGGGCGTCGACGCCGGTCGCGAGATCGCTCCGGAAAACTACCCCCTCCTCCCAGTTGACTAGGTACACTATAGTACCTACTACTGCTTCTACTCTGTCGTGCGGGTGGCTTAGTCGAAGGGTACGAGTGAGCGAGCGTAAAGGTAGAAAGCAAGACAGAGAGGGCGGAAAGCATCAAAAGCAATGTTTGGTGGCGCTATAATGAAATGAATTTATGCAGAGCCGTAATGCCTGAATATTTAGCGACCCTCTTCTGGTTCTGTTCGTGGCCTGGCCAGGCCATCACCCTCACGCGCCCCCGTCGTCATGCGCTCTATAGCCGGTTCGCACTAAATTTCTCTTGGTCGTGTCTGATGGAAGGAGCGCGCGAGGGTAGATGGTCCAAGGCGTTATAGTACCATCGGACTATTCTCCTATATGCCACCGCTATTGTATACCAACGGTATATGGAACGCCTCTCGTCCCCGGAAAAACAAGGAGAGACGCATACGCGATACCTATATATCTATATAACATCTCAGGCTCTCTCGATGAACCATACCGTCGATATTCTCGGCGAGACTCGACGTTCCCGTGCATACGGAAACTCGAGTATTCACCGAGCGCTTCGTAGCTTTGTTCATCCGTCCGCCGAATCTACAAGATACGAGTGAAAATTCTCCCAAGAAATAACCACCTCGCCGGGCGAACTGCTTCTACGCTATCCACCTACCATCCGCTCATCGACTTTCGATTTCGCATCCAAGTACCTCGTAGGCCTTCACGACCCATCTTCCATCTTCCTCGGATTTACCGAAGCCCGGTACGGTGCGCTCTCAAACTTCTGAATTATCGGAACCCCTCCACATCGACGCGCTCGAAAGTTCGAAGAATCTACGCCTAATCCTCGCGGCTCGAGTAATTTATGTAATATCTCGATGAGCCCAACTATTCTCCTAACGAGTTTTCCACGTTAATTTATGCACGCGCACCACACGGACGCGAGATTCTCGAGATCCCTTCGCCCTCTAGTTATGCACACGTGCATCGCGCTTGGTTTTTCTATGAGTATACGTACGAAGAAGTTCGCGTATATCGCCTTTCGCCGGTTCTACGCACGAATTTTTCTTTGTTATTTGTATATACATTGCGCGAGAGATTTCATGCAAATATTCGTCTGAAACTAAGTAACAGTTTAGTAGTCGGAGAACTTTAAAAAAAAAAATTATTTTCAACATTTTTCAATATTTAATACAAAAATTCGCGTCAGAGTTGTAAATAAAATCTTATTTTTCACGTTTACCATATCGAAAATGTTCTGCAGCGCGCGTATTGCACAACGTTTTAAAATGATACATCGACGCTCTCGCGAGTGCCAAAAGGACGAGAAATATGTCATGCAGTTGTAAAAGAAATGTCGTTAAAATAAAATAACAATCTTCGACGTCGATGTACATAATGGATGAACCAGTGACTTAACATCGATATATTATAGATTTTTGTTATCTTATTTTCTTGTTTGACTAATTTTCTACGAAATTGTTGCGTTTACGATATCCATGGTGAATGGATTATTCGTGATCATACACAGAGAACCTATCAATCACGATGATAGCCACCTATCTTATGGATATTATGTTAACTGTGTATGCCGCTGTATTTACCGCTTGTTACGCTCTCGCGGCTTCTATCCACCTCTCTCTATCTCTCCCGGTAGCTGCACAATCATAAAATCAACAGAGAACGTTCTACACAAACCGGTGCACAGCCCGGATAAATATTCGATTAATAATAATCGACTGGGTGCAATTTAAAGGAAATTTACGATGACGACGATATTTCGCGTATTAGCATAACTAATACGATAAGGTAATTGGCGCAATAAATAAGTCATTATCGGGTTTGTTCCTATATCCCTCTCTAGATCCTTCTCGATGCCTCCTTAGAACCAAAGGGATTATTTAATCAACGAAAGGAACGGGCGCTTCCTTCCGATCGCAGCATCGAATTTCCATATAATTGTCGTCACGCTCTCCCCCCATTCTTACATCGCCTATACACATACCTATATACATATATATAATATTAATATCCCCGATGCACGCGAGACGCCGAAATATTTTAATCATGGCTAATTGTCGAGTAATAATGGAGTTCCGCGCTTCGTTCGTTGCTCGTGCGCCAGTATTCCAGTTTCTGGCACAAGTTCCTTCGTATTCACCCGGTACCGGAAGCTGCTTCGACGCAGCTACGTCTTTGCCTCACGAATCCTATATAATCTTAATACGGTATTTCGATAATGAACTGCTTTGGCAAAGCATTTAAGTTCGTGAAGTAGGTATTCGTGTGCGCGAGCTTTCCTCGTTTTGCTCCGAAGTCGAACCTCTGACTTCGGTTAATTACTAACCGCCAACAACTTCTGTTTGTTTGTAAAGTTTTCAATAATTATGCACAACTCGCGTAAAGCACGCTTATCTACCAGTCGAAAAATACTCGGAACACACCGCGAGTTTGAGAATCAGAAAAGATTGGAAGAAGCTGAATTTCACTTTTTTTCGACATTAAAATTCGTCTCTAATCTTCGGCTTCGTCTTAATTCGACTGGTCCCGTGTTGCGTGGAGCGTCGAGTCTGTACTCTACGGATAAGAATAATGACGAACGAATCGTTTGATACGATTCCAGCGCGCCGCCGTGGTACCATGTTGCAACGAAGTCTTCTTATGCATGACACTGTCCAGTCCTCCGCTCCGTCTACACTAAATCTTGTCGAGATAACATACCTAAGCTTTCTTACGCGAGCAGACAGTCGTTTCCTTCCGTCATAATTTTTCGTTGCTAAATTATGAAGCAAAATATAATGTAGCGTTAGCGTTCTTCGGTGGCGGTAGTCGGAGACCAAATCGTTCCGGTATAATATCTCTATAATTCAAGATCCATTAGTTTATAATCAACACGTCCATCTCATCTAATTTTGGAATAACGCTGTATCTCAAACGTGCCGCCCCACCGAGCCTTCGGACTCTATGTATACGCCCCCTCTTTTGAATATTACTATGTCTAAGCACTGAGTAGCATGCGAACTATCGCCGCCAAACTCCCACTTACTCCATATTTAAGGCTTTTAAGGAACAGCCTTATTCGTACGGTGGTGGTCTTTGACGCGAGTTGTTGCATCGTACAAATTATATACCGAGGTAGTACTTTTCCTTTATAAATCATTATGCACATCCGGAATTGTAGCATCTAACCAAAAACTTATAACTTATAAAGAACAAGAAAATGTTCGTTAAGGCTTTCAGTTGCCGCGATAGTTGAGCGATTTCGGAATTTTTTTTTTTTTTTCGTACGATTTTATTTGCTGATATAAAATCAATATGTCATACACCCTTTTTCACCAGAATGGTTGGACTCGATTATTTAATTTAAAAAAAAAATAATTTACAGTAAACTGATTGTAGAGAGCTGATTTTTTTTTTTTCTGTAAAACTTTGTGAAAGCAAATGATGAATGGATTATTCAACAACGACGTTGGCGAAAAATATAATTAACATCACCAAAACCCGCCAACGCAAATATGTCTGTTATCGAATTTCAAACAAGTGTCTCATGCACGTGCGACACTGGTGAACGCGATGAAAAAGTAAAATTATCTCAATTACCATTCGAGGTATTACCGACGAGGTTGAGCATTAGACGAATTCATAAACTGTGCGGAAGCTTCGAATTGAGTCAAACAAAAGGTATTTTTTTTGTTTTTTTTTCTCATTTGTTTCCCTCGGTTTATGCAACAGCTATGACAATTTTTCTAGGGAAAAAATGTGTTAGCAGGTTGAAAGTCATAGTACCTGATTAATGGATCCCGAACGTATCGGTGTGAATGAGCCTCGAGGCAACGAATATAAACTCTGCATAGCACAGTCGACAAGCATCCGGGATATCCGGTGCTGCGAGACGATTAACGTGCGCGACGACGACGATTCGAAATGCGCGTCTCATTCCCCAAGCCAGTGCCATTTCACTCGCACTCCCCGGAATACATTGATGCTCATCCACGAGAATACACGTCAGTGGCGAGTAAGGGCGATGCAGAGTGGGGGTGAGTATGAGAGGACTGAGGCGAACGATCGGTCGACTGCCGATAGCGATTCGGCTGGTGGACGCGAGGGTGCAAAAAAAAGAAAAAAAAAACGGCAACCGATGCTGCCGCAGCAGTGGCAGAGCAGGTTCGATCGTTGGAATCGTAGCGAGTTCGTAATGAAAGGTGAACGGAATTGGACCCCCTGGAGCCGGAGAACCGAAGCGCCGAGTGAATATAATTAGAGGATTGGGGGCGAGAGGGGAAAGGAGGGCGGAGGGGGGCAGTCGACGTTCACGTGGTGGGACTGAGCGAGTGAACGAGACGGGGTGCGAGAGGAAAGGGTGTTAGGATCGCGAATGGCAGGAGCATCGACGTCGGCGTGTTCGTAGCACTGTTAGAACGAAAGGGGAACGAGAGGGGTGACGTAATCAAAGGGTGGATATGGACGCGATGGGACGAGTTCGTAAGGGGAGGGGGGGGGAGCGAAGGGTACGTTCGCGGTAGCGTAACGCGGGGTACGTCGGGGTGCTTCGCAAATTATCATTCGACGAGGCACGAGTGAGGGTCCGACTGAACTGGAGCGGCAACAACTTGATACCGTCGTCCAGCACTCCGGCCAACAGTAGCGTCAACGCGCTACGGTCTGTACGGCGTTACAGGACTAGCAGACAGAACATCCAGGGCCTGTAGTTTTGTCATTAGCTCTCTCCCGATAGCGTCTATACCGATAGACGGAGAGCTCGGTAGGATTATTGGCTAGGATTGCCAACGGACGCCACTTGTATGCAAATGCTTCACGAAATTCGGCTGAGTCTCGCGAGGTACCTATGGTCACCGACTACGTTCGAACTACTGGTCGATTTCGACCACTCTCCACAGATAGGAATTTAACCATCGAAGATTTTCGGATTGAGAACCAAAGATCGGGGAATCGACATACTTGATAGGAATTGACTAACTTATCGACGATAAAAAATCGTTGATCAACGAAATAATCAAAATTTCATTAATTATCGAAAGAGATGAACTTTCTTATGCAAATCGACAACGGGTTAACAACATTTATTAAGCACATAGATATCTTTCTTTACCTATACGCACGTAGTCCCTCACGCGCGTACGTGCAACGAAAATAGCACTTAGTATAGGTACAGTTAAAATTTTTATTTTTAGCGTTTCACAAGCGTAATTTTCTTTTTTTATTGCATCTTATAGTTGGAATTTATTTGCATCGCAATAATTTTTTCTTTAATCAAATTATGCCGATACCATCGGTCGAATGCGTTACGATCAGAAGCCAATTACGAAATTGAAGCGCTAATTTTTCATTCGCAGTGAAAATTTGTTGGTCGGCAAACGCACCGGGAAAATAGTAACGCCTGGAAGTTAAAAAAAAAAAAGTACGTTTGCTTATTCACGGCTCGAAACTCGAGAGGCCGTGAGCGTTTTCTGTTTGTTATTGGGAATGAGTGGTGGCGAACACGGTCCGAGCGCCTCGATGGAAGTTTTATCCGGCGCAGTAGAGAAGGGGAGGAGGAGGAGCAGCAGCAGCAGCGATAGACCGATTCTCCTTCCCCCCATCGGAAACAGAATCTGCAGGCGAACGTGAGAAACGATATTTTTCGAATCATTCGTTACTGTTTGGCATATATTATTTATTCCGCATTCGTATATCTCCCATTCTCGTGTGGCTCTCGTTCTCTTCGTTGGGGTAGGGGTGAGGAGGGCACCCTCCGCGGTCAGCATGGAAAGGTATTGCCCGTAATAAGCGGACGGTTCTTGCATAATTACCGGGAAAATCCTCGCAATGCGAGGCCAACACAAATTCAACGAAGTTTCCGCGAGTACCGCGAACCCTTTTTTTTTTCTACACCCTCTAGCGAAACGGTACGAAACACTACAGCGATAAATTTATCTCGCAAATTTTCTCAACGACCTTCGGGGAATGTTTTCGCGGCTGGTTTTCCATGAATGTGTGTGTATTTGCGTGTGTCGGCGGCTCGCGAATGCTCTCCGATGCCGATACTTTTGCCGGCGTATCAACGCGATTCGCAGCATTCTATAACCCATTGATATAGATACGTTTTCGTCTGAAATCGAAGAGACGAGAAGTTCAAACCGCAGTCGTGTGAATTCTCCTGGGAACGATTTCGTGTATTGCGAGAAACGGTAAAAATGTCCATTAAAATTCTATTATGATCAACTTCCGTCTACGTTTGCCACGTAACACATCGCGCGAAGAGACGAGATACCGGTGTCCGGAGTTGTTACATCGACGCATCATTCTTATGCAGGCCTCCCGACTTTTTCCACTGCAGAAATTCTTCCCCCGTTATACGCGCATCCGTTCGGTTGGATAAAAATTTATGCGCATCAATTTTGGCGTACCGACGCTTTGGACGGCATAACAAAAAAAAAACAGATTCAACAGTAGCATAATTCGAGAACGGCAACTGTATACCGTCGCACGTATATCAATCGAGATGTTTACTCAGTGCACCAGCATCGGAGTTTCTAAAGTTCAACCGAAGCGTCAACTGTCAGCTCGAATGCTCGACAATATTTAGCATCGAGTCTTCGGCGAGTCGAGGCGAAAAATGTCAATTGTCAAAAGTAATAAAAAATAATAAAATGTTGAAAAAAAAAAAAAATAACTTCTGGAATGCAGAATTGTAAAATCTCTCCCTCGCAGAAATACGTCACAAATTCAAACTCAGCCTCGAAAGTGAGACGAAAAATCTTTCTTTTCGAAGAGTGAAAACGCCGAGTATAGTTAATCGGTGTAATTTTCCAGCAAGTATATCGAATAAAATAACCGGAGGGCATTTGAAAGTTCATCGGACAAGTAACGGGCAATCGGTCGATGATATTTCGCATCACAATTCGCCCTTCGGGCAAAAAGGGGCAAAGGCAAATGTGGGTAATAAATTTCAATGTAGCGGTTACATGTATATTCGACGAATGATGGAAATCCTTCGTTGTAAAATTTTCGCGTATTGACAAAAAACTTGTAAAAAAATATCAAAGGGACGCGACGATGACTGAGCAAAGACAGGAAAGAAAAATGTTGGCTCTGGAATTTTTTAATACGATTCATCGCTCCGTAAACAAATGGAAGCATTGATAACATTTTTTTTTTAAATCTGCATAGTGCTCCATAATTTTTGTTCGAATTTTTGTAAAATGCCAAAGGTGATTTATCAAAACAAAGATTTTTTCCATTAAGGTATAGACGGAGTTAAAAATGTTGTTTTGATATAGAGTAGATGAATTTTTTTTTTGGCCTTTAGGTCCAATTATCGCCATCACATTCGGAGCAATAAAACCAAATATAATCGAATGTAAAAAAAAATCGCGTAGATCATTCAGTGAATTTATATGAGAACTTTTGAAGAATAAACATGCGCTTTTCAAAAATAATAATAATTCGAAGAGTATAATAATAAAAATGGCCACAAACGGTACATCTCCTCCTACCCGCTAAGAGTTTTGCTAATTTAGAGGTGAATGCATAGGATGGAATTAATTTTTGATTCGGAATAAGCCCTGTATACTTAGTATGCGATAGGATTGCCGGTCATCGAGGATACGAAGCAGAACCCTTGACATGCGCCCGATAAAGTAAAAAAAAACCGAGTAGATCATTCAATGAATTTATATGAGAACTTTCTATATGAGAAAAAAAATAATAATTCGCGGAGTATAATAACAAAAATGGCCACAATCGGTACATCTCCTCCTACCCGCTAAGAGTTTTGCTAATTTAGAGGTTAGAGTATGCGATAAGATTGCCGTTCATCGAGCATACGAAGCAGAACCCTTGACATGCGCCTGATAACCGTAAAAAAAAACCGAGTAGATCATTCAGTGAATTTATATGAGAACTTTCGAAGAATCAACATGCGGTTTTGAAAAAAAAAAAAAAATTCTCGGAGTATAATAATAAAAATGGCTACAAACGGTACATCTCCTCTTACCCGCTAAGAGTTTTGCTAATTTAGAGGTGAACGGATAGGATGGAATTGATTTTCGATTCGGAATAAGCCCTGTATAGTATGCGATAGGATTGCCGGTCACCGAGCATACGAAGCAGAACCGTTGGCATGCGCCCGATAAACGTCACTGGCCTACCACAAATGTGAGCAGTAAATCCCAAAAGACGTTCCCGGCGCGTCTGTGGGTTGGTTGGGGCGCCGCTTTCGGACAATCCACGAGACACCGAACGCTCCTAGGCTTAACCGAGGGCTGCCGCTTCAACACTCGAGGTTGGTATTCTCTACCAAGGCTTACCTGTGAGCGAAGACTGGGTTGCGACGAATCGATCGTACAACTAGGGCAATGATACTCATCGGGTACGAAGTTATTCATCCAAAAGTATACGATGGATAAGTTATCTCTTGCAATTGGGTTTCATCCTCCGAATGGCTATTTCATTCGAACTTACGATCGCATGATTTACCCGTAAGTCGAATACACTATTAATTAAGATGCAACTTTGCCATTTTACCAATTTTATTTCCGCGCGAAAATAAACCATTTTTTTTTTTTTTTTTTTTTTTTTTTTTTCATACAAAATAGACTAAGCTGCGGAGCGGACATAACGATAAAAGAAATTATGTTTCGAATTGGCGAAATCGAATTGAACGAGCGCTGAAAAGATAAAGAGTGTGTACTATAAAAGGGTACTCGCGGAGGATTGAGAGTATTGGAACGCGCGATAACAAAAATATTAATCACACTATTTACACGAGAAGTACTTTGAAATATCCTTCGTGGCTCTCGGGTCTTCGAGGAACGAGTCGGTCGATCGGAAGCAAAGTTCTACACAATCGTACATAACAGTGTGAGTGACAAACGCGAACGGGGGGGAGAATCGAGGTTCGGTGCGAGTATTGGTGTGTGCGCGCGTTGTAATCCCTATCGATTTTGGTGCTTAGCATAATGAGGACAGACGGAGCGAAGATAACACTCGATTACGTTGAAAATGGAAGTGTTCTATTTTATACGCGCTCCGAGGAAGCGGAGTCTCCGCCTTCGCTGCGAAACCCATTCGTATCGCGTATATACCAATGTTGCATAGTTCAGTTCGGGACAAATATTAAATAATTCATGGATTTAATAAGGAATTTCGGCCGACAAATTTACCTATACAATCGCTAACGTATCTCGGTAATGTATAAGCGACAAACCCCCCGTTCGTCATGCAATTTCAAAAGTAATTATCTCGATGTATACTTGCGCTATCGTTGGCCAACGCCATTCGTTCAAGTTAGCACGGCGATAGAGCTCGCGTGAAGAACGCAAGTATACCAAGGAGAAATTTAATTAATATAATTTACCAAGCGCGATCGTTATTAATACGCACTCGATCGGGACGCATTAAAAAGCCTCGCGGCTTCCGAACGCCAGTGTAATCATACCGTTGAGCTGTCAATGTGTGCGAGCGAAAGATTCTCGTCGGCAAAGGCAATCGAGACTTTGTTGCTTCTACCTACCAACACGGGGGGCCCCCACTGAGCTGTGAAATCGAGGAAGTGCAACATAACCACCAATGACTGCCCCGCGGCTAACGCATGCTGCTCTGGAGACATCAGTTTCAATGCGCGGCATTTAAGATTTTGCATAATAATTATTATTGGCCATTGGCACGTACCGCGCATATCCAACGCGCGCTTGTTTTTCTGAGCTTCGCGAAACGTTGGTACGCGACAGCGTTTATAATGCGAAACATTATTACTTCGATTACTCGAATGCATATATGCAACCCAAGCACCCCGCTTACCAAGCTCGGCGTACTCTTTTCAGTTTCAATTGGCCGGCGGGCTTCATTATTGATTCGTCAAAAATATTCGACGCCCGTCGTTCGCGATCGCTAAATCTGTCGATCGGATACGAAAGAGCCCAGAGCCGGAGCAAACGGGGCAGTATGCGCAAAAGAGAGAATTAAAAAAAAAAAAAAATGTCTACGTACGCGAGCTTCGAAGCCGAAATTCAATTTATAATATGACAGAAGCTAATCGATTTTAAAGTCGATTCTTCATTCGTCCGGTGAACTACACAGACGCGCACACCGCTTCCACTCGACTTTTTACGTATTATCTCGAGGGAAAAAATAATTAAAAAACAAAAAAATGTATCCATCGGACGGAAAGAATTCGAACGATTTTTTGCGATTGAAAAATATTGATTGCATATTGTTTGTGCTGCTGCTAGCAGCGGAAAAGAGGCTTTTTTTCTTTTTCTCTGTACGTATTCACGCTGGATAACACGTTTCCATTTCTCGAGAGGTACCCCACCGTTCGTGTAGCTTGCATTTCGTCGCTATAACTGTCGCTTGTATCGCGGTTCTTCTCTCTCTTCCGATCTTCTATATATATTGTTTTATTCACCGGGACGGTAAAGAAGTGAAGTGCACCGTCGGGAACACCGGCGAAGCAGTGACATAGTCAGAGGCCAATGGAAAACCTTTGATAATCTGCATAAGTGGATGTTGAACGCAGGGTTCGTCGTGAGTTATATGTCCCATAGTTGATCCCAACCGAGCGGAATGAGAAGCTCCCGCTACGGTTATTACAAATCATTAGAGCCTCCAGTTGAAATCAGCAGTCTTTCAAACTCATGAATGGTCCAATTATCAAAGACGCCGCTGAGATTGGCCGGTGCGGAATTGGGCCGGAGCCATTTTAATTAGTAGCGAGGAACTGTAATATCTAAGACTCTGTTGCTTGTTGATGACACTCGCAGGCCGCAGCCAAGACGCCTTTTGTGACGAGTTGCGATCTCACTTTTTAAAAATTAGTAACCTTTCATGATAATTAAAAAATGATTTTTTTTTTCCTAATTAATTTTCCGTTATATTGACGCTTCTTCGACAATTTGCTGGCAGTTCAGATTAAAGAAAATGCTGTTTCTGTATCTATGACGTAAAAGTATGAACGCCCCAACAGATTTTTCTTGGTAGCGATTTATTGGAGTCGAGATGACGCACGACTTACTTCGTTGGTACAAATTAAGCGTCACAGATGAAGCCGCGCTTCGATATTGCCTGCGCGAAGTCATCGTTCGAGAGAAGTAATTTAAATTTTTTAATGCCGTTCCTCCTCTCACGTTTCTACACCCGAGAATTGACCTTTGGACAACCCTTAAATTTACCTCAAGAGCGCTTCGATAGTTGACATTATGTGACGCTATTGCCGTCCCTGACGTACCCGCAGGTTGGCCACGAGTCATGTTCTACTCCGTCGACCGCTCTCATTCCCTTAATTTCACGGTAATTCGTTTTTAACGCGTTTAACATTCGGAATTGCGAGCTGTCGAGGACTTGCATCGAATCCAATTGTCGGTGGATATGTGTGTGTGTTTCGTGTCGCGTGTGGTAGCGGAAAGAGCGCGTGTGAATGCGCAGTTGAATCCGTCAAACGGGTAACGCATCAGTAGCTATTTAAAATCGTCGTTAAAGTCACACGTTTAATTCACTCATCATTGAAAATAGAAAATATCGCCTCTCCAATTTATCATCAGACACATCGCTGAAATATTACTGTGGCGGAAATTTTACGAATTTTCGAAATCACCTAAAAACAGCACTCCGATTTTGTTGAATCGGACTGTTCAAAGTAGATGCAATCTTTCCTTCGCCTACGTGCATCGAACGAATGTGGAAACTATCGTTGAGATAAATGTGCGTGTGTTCGACGGAATCGCCGAGAAAAGCCCGGGGATCGAAATGTCAAAATAATTTGCTAAATGAATTTTCAGGAATTCCGCAGTTTCATTTTCATTCGATCCTTTTTAATTTCCATTTTTCGCTCTTAAATTATACGTTCTCGGAAACAGCTTAAAATGATTTGATGGAATATGGCACATGCGTTTTCGCTATTTTGGAATGATAACGGCCATTTTATTTTTTTTGATAATACAATCCCTTTATTATACTCATTTTTTAACTCCCGACTGTCCGCTAATGCAAAAAGACGGGAGTTATGCGTTTCACAGCGACGAGCGAATTCGTTGCCCGGAATGTTCTTGGAAACGACTGAAAATTACTTGATAAAATTTGATACACTCATTCTATAACGCACAGTCAATGTCGTTTGCAAAATAAAGTTTCGATCCGTCGAATATTGATAGAAATAAAAACGATTTATTAAATAGTGACTCGAATATATCGAAGATTGACCGCCATTTTCTGCGATATATTGTTTCGAGTCCCGGCGGCTCGCAAGGCTCTCGATCTTCGTGCGGTATAACCTCAAATTCGCGGAGGTATCGATCTCAGTGAAAACATCGTCTTTAAAAAGAATGAAATAAAAAAATTTTACAAAAATTTAAAAACTCCCGACTATAAAAAGAGTGAAATAACAATTAATTATTCACATGTTATCGTCGGGGGATTTCCGTACTCAATGACGAAGAAATCGCTCGACTATGACATGTGAATAATTGATTGTTATTTCACTCTTTTTGTAGTCGGGAGTTTTTATATTTTTGTAAAATTTTTTTTAGCTGAGAGCTTTTCAATGGATAATCATCGAAAGGCATTATCCTGTTAACAGTGTCCTCGGATAGTTTTTTAATTGAAATATAATTTATATCGCGAATAAGGAAGAGAAGTTTGACACATCCAATTGCCTTCAATATCCGTTTTAGTTTGGAAAGTAAAACCGCGAGTCCAGACATCGAAGCTGTGTCCGAGACTCTCGTAGCTCGGTTCGATCAATGTTCGCGAAACTAAGTTAACGATAACTTTATTGTAATAAGATGAGTCCCGCCACAGTCTTGGCAATGTCGCGAATGAACGAAGGGGTTGTAGAGCGTGGAAGGTGCTACGTGCTTGTGGCTCACTGCATATCCTCAAATGAGAGGGGTGCCGAAATAGCTTTTGCCGGTGGTGCTGGGTGAAGATCATTCTGCGCCTGAGTTACCATGGTTACGAACGCCACTCGGTGAACGCTAATACTCTGTTGCCGGACAATCCCCTCCCACCAACGAGCGGCGCAACCTCTACGCCACGTCCGTCGAATGGTCAGCCAAGTATCGCATTTGACTTTACAACCCGATTCCATTACGATTGTTATGCTTATGGCCAACGCAGCCTCCGCAAATCTCGCATAAGTCTAATTTTAAATTATCGTACTTATGTATACCTACTAGTCGAAGGTGCGTCCGTTATTTCTAACGTATCTAATCAAACGTTCTTTTAATACATAAATAAATAAAAAAATACATAAAATACCAAAAAGGTGGCATTTTGTTTAACGCAGATATCTCTATATCAGCTTATCGATATGAATCTTCAAAGCCAATATCATCGTTGTTATTTGAATGCTATCCACCAAGTTTGCATCTACGGATACGTTTAATACGAATCGAAACTCAATGCATAAAACAGAATAGATATTTTTTCGGAAATTCAGAAAGAAAGAAAAGAAATTCAAATCCAGAAATGAAGAAAAAAGACAGTGTTCAAAAAAAAGGGGAAAGAAAACTGTTCCGTCAAAGTTTTGTCCCGGGGAAAAAATTGGTTCTTTATCGCACCAACGAAAGCCTGCGAATTCTCAAGCGTATAAAAATAACTCTCTCGAATTCCTCGATACGTTTTTTTCTTCTTTTTTTTTTCCTCCTCGTCAGATGCTCTACTTAACACACAGGTTCAGGTTATTCCACAGGTGTTTGGCGTTTCCGTGAGCGATAAAGCGAGCCCCTTCCTCCGACGACTTTCAACCCTTTTTTTTTCCTCACCACCCACCCTCTTCGCTCCGATCACTTACAGTCCATAGAGAGCGAGGCGAAAGCGAGTGCGAGAGCTTCCGTGTGCGGCACTCGGCTCTCTCCCGCGCCGCCGGCACATTCGCGAGACCTCGCACGGTCTCGGGGCTTTTTTTTTTTTTTCTTCTTTTACTTTTTTCTCTTCTACACGGCATGTGGGAGTTTCACCGAGAGCCCCGGTGTATTGAAGGGAGTTCGAGCGCACCGAGGATTTCGTTCGCGTTTTTGAGGTAAAACTATACCGTACGGATCAGACTCTCCTGGCTTGTTGAATATCTGCGTGTACAAAGGTACCACACATAGTGTATATGGTAAATGTATACATATGCTGGACGAGTGAACGCATTGCGCACGTTACAGTAGAGCGTAACGAAATGCATGTGCCTTTAATGTCCATCGGCCAGATGGGCGATGGGCACAACCTATAAAACTTATTGTCCGCTCTTTACAGCCTCCGAGAGCTGTATATGTAAATCGGGAAACGAAAAAAAAAAACGAAAAAAAAAAAAGAGTTGCGCGTACCTGCAAGCGCCATGGCTATATCGCGCGTTCCATTATTCTTCGTCGAGACTGCCCTTCCAATGAAATTTTTCTCTGCGCTCGAAAAAAAAAAAAAAAAAAAAAAAAAAAATGAAAAAATGTCGAGCTGCCTCGCGCACCAGCCTATAAAAGGGTATAAATCATTTATCATGAAAATCGCTATCAGTATACGTGAAGGTAATTTTTTTAACTACGTTAAACTTCTACAAAGTAGAGCTTAACGCAGTTCTTCCAACAGATTATTGAAACGATCGAATATATCGACTTCAAAAAATGTTTTTTTTTTTTTTTTTTTGCGGTAAAGATTCTTCATTCCTCGAGCGGTCTTTGAGATTCTTGTCGCGAACCCTTGATTGACATTTATTGAATATCAAGCGGAAAAAAAAAGTTTTTACATAAACATCGAGAAATATCGCCAACGGTCACCGCTGTGTACTTACTTCGAGATAATCGATTATTTTGCTTGCGCAATCCATTTTCTCTCACGTGCAATTAATAAGAATTTATTGAAATTTTCTTTCGGCATTGTAAGACAAATATAGGGAATTTATAAGAATGTTTATGTAAGATTGCAATAATGTGAAGAAGTTCGAATCCGTTGTGGCGAAAGGAGCCAAAGCTTGCCGAGCCTTATTATCCGTTCGTTGAAAAGTTTTCGCGATTGGGATGTAGGTAGGGGATTCTGGCCGGGGAATCGCCGATACCGCCGCCGCGGGAGGATTGCATCCGAAAAGAGGGACGCCCTGTCCAATCTGTATGCTTCTCTCTATCGATGCTTTGTACGTCGAAGGTGTATGTGTGTGTATGTGTGTGCGTTTTTGTGCGACGGCATGCATGTGCGCGGGGAGGTACAGGACATACAGATAGACGCCGGCACATCGCGAGCTGCAGGGGGTCTACGAATCGATAAAAACGCATCCCAGGCAGGCGCCAGCACAGAGCCAGTGGGAGAAGGATAGAGAGATTATAGCACGAAAGGGTGAAAAAGAGAGTGAAAGAGTGGGAAAAATATATGTGAAAGCAATGCCGCGAGCGCGATGGAAAAATGCGAGCGGGGTTAATGCGCTGATCATGTCATATCGAGGCGCTCGCTAAACAAACACCGGAATACCGCGACGCGTCGTCGCGAATTGTGAAAACTGACAAACCCGACCCGCCTCGCGTCATCTACTTTTCAGACAGACAAAATATTTCGAATATTTCGTACCGTCGGATTCGTAGCGGCTTTTATATAATCGTTTCCCAATTGTACTCTCGGTACAACCCGCAAACTCCGTCGAATCCTATATTATCTGTCTTTGCTTTAATCAGTCGAACGACCAATCGCAAGCGCTCGACAATGTCAAAAAGAATACGAGGTCTCATACCGTTTTAAAATTATCTACAAACTTTCAACGGTACACCGAACGTGTGAACATCGCAACGTTCTTACCCTTCGTCCGACTGAATTTTCCCCTGATCCGGGACTCTGCTTTTAAGCCCTCATTTGGACCTGTTGATTCGATGCTTTTCAAATGTTGTGTTGCTTTCATGTTCAGCTTATAAATGCTGCTTGCGTAAATATACATTTTTTTAATTAATAAACTTGTAAACTTTAGTATTCTCTCTACGCAGCGTTACTTTATCTCAGCCGATTTTTTTTTGTCAAACCCTCGTATTTCTGTATTTCTTTTTTTTTTTCATTGGCCGCTTATGTGGGGTGAATTAAAATTGCCTTCAGAAGAATATTGATAAATTGTTAATAATGATTTTTTAAATAAATTATCAATTACTCTATGTGCTTACTATGTGTGTAATAAAAAAATATATAAATTATTTCGTTACATGTTTCAACGTACGATTCACTACATATATCACCGAAATGCAAAAAAAAAATTATAGTTTAACAACCGAAAATTTCGTAGTCAAAGAAGTTCCGATTGATCGGACTGTTAAAATCTGAATCGAAGCAACTTGTTTTCTGTCCTTATTATTATTATTTTTGTTTCCTCGAGTCCCCAGTGCACTCGTTACTTTTAAATCGACATACGGAGAATTGTAAAAGTGTCGTATATATAGTGTGTGAATGAATCGGAAAGCATCATCGTCCGCTAAATTGTGAAAAGGAACACGAGAGTGTCAGAACATTCGATGTCCCCTCTCACCGTCGCCCTTGCCACTCCGCCAACGCCATAGCTTTTGCCCCCCCCCCCTCTCCCACCCTCCATCCATTCTACTTTTTTTCATCGTGTAACTATTTTACCCGAGGTTTCGGACGCTTTTCCGATGTAATGATATTTCCATCCAATTCGGTCCCCACCCAGCATGAGAGGGGGAGGGGGGTGAGGATTTCGAAACGTCGACCGAGCCGAGTATGGAACCAGGCATCGGCCGTCTCGTGTTCAACCCCCACCGGCCCCGGGGGAGGGTGGCACGTCGCTCACTACGTCATCTGTCCCCTCGACCAATCGACGGGCAGGGCGAATTTTTTTTCCCCGCATTGGAAAAAAACGTGAAAGAGGAAGAGAGGTACCCGGCCCCAGCGAGCCCCGGCATTACCCCGTGCCGTTGGACCAATCGCCATACGTAAAGAGGCATTTTTTATGGGCGCTGCTCGTTCGCTCTCGCCCTACCACCCATTCGTTCGACTACCCTCTAACCCACCCGCTCACCCGCACGCTCGCTCTCTCGGTTTGTGTGATAAAAATTGACCTAAGTTTTTTTTTTCGTTGTTTTTATCCCGCGTTGCGACTATAACTGCCTAACATTAAAAAAGATGGGCTGTGTACGGGGACGACCGAGTGTGCGACGACGAAACTATGGGGGTGGTAGTAGTAGTGGACAGTAGCAGCAACAGCAGCAGTAGAAACAGCAGCAACCGGCACGCGAAGAGGCGCGTGCGGAAGAGAGCGAAGAAGATAGAAAGGGTTCAAACTAGCGAGTGGCGCGGGGGAGGGGGGGACGGGGGGGGAGAAACAGAGAAGAACGGAGAAAGAATGCGTAGAGTAACACGGGCGAGCGAGTGGGTCGACGAACGTGGATGCAGAAACAAACGAAAAAAAATGAAAAAGAAAAAAAAGTTGGCTCGCGGATAGAGCGAGAAAGAGCGTGGCGCGGGGCAGGGGGAGGGAGCGGTGTGTGGTGGGTTTGGTAGTAGGTACAACGTATAGCGGCGGAGGGTATAGGATATACGCGCGGTAGCCGTTGCCATCCGTGGAAGGGATGTTGCCGGATAGAGGGAGAAAAAAAAGGGCGCCAAAGTGATAGAGTGAGTGAGAAAGTTTGAGAAGCGTGGAAGCAGGAGCAAGTAGAATCGGTCGTAGTGGGGAAAATCGCGACTCTCTCACGTGGTGCTGCTGGTGCTGCTGTTGCTGCACCCCGGCTTTGGAGAGGGATGGAGGGCCGCAAAATAATGCGCATAAAATGTAGCGTATTTATCATGGAGATAAAATGATGTGCTCGACTTTCAGGCGACCGACGCGGCGTGTGTGTTGGCATCCGCGAGGCTCTCTCGTACAGTCCAGCCGGGAAATTTGTGATAGAGGAAAACACGAGAGGGTGGGAGAGAGAGAGAAAGAGAGAGAATAAGCCAGAGTCGCGGCCCGCTCGCCGCGGCTTTCCGGAGGAACGAGCCGGAAGTGAGAGGTCCCGACGAGAGGGTCGGATAATATGCAACGAGAATGAGGGGTGAGACAGGCGCGCACACAAACTAACACATTCTCACCTACTAGGCTTTTCCATCGGGATATAACAAACTTGTGTAGGTTATTCACGTACGCGTACTCTTCAGGATGCTTGGTATAAAATTTGTCGGTAAAACACTCGAGATATGCGCGTGTCCTCGTGCGAGCGTTTATTTTCATCTTTTTTTTTTTTTGTTGCCAGCTAATTTTTTTTTTTTTCGGCGGATTATATCAGTTGTATGAAAAAGACGGGTGATAGTCGAACTCGGAGTTGCTTTTCGTTTTCGATTTTTTTTTTTTACGTGATTACGGTTATTTCGTAAACTACAAAAACTAGTTAATCGATGCTTGCTATCGGATATCGTGACGACATCATTTTTTTAGTTTTTTTTTTTTTTTGTTGTTTTTTCGTTACTCGCCCTCCTCTCAATCGTGGCAAAACTACTCCGTGGGGGACACAGATCGCGCGGGGCAACTCGCACATTTGTAGAAATTGGCGCCAGCCAAGCTGCGGGGCAGCAAAAGCCGGGGAGCTCTCCTACTGTATATATACATAGAATATCTCGCACACCTCGTGGTGCACCTCTCGCTCTTCGTTCCGGCGTGTAGATGTCAAAGTCCGAAACGACCTTTCCAGCTTGCAAACGATCGTCATTGACTCTCGTTCTCGTACTGTGGAAACACGGCCACTCGACGTGGTTGCCCGCACCCTATATAGTGCATCCCTCACGCGCGCACTCACAAACACCGATAAACATTGAACAAGAGCGCGTGACCAAATTCGTTTTCCCTTGTGTATATAGATCGCGGGAGGGAAAATCCACCTATTCGGACGTAACCCGAAGAGCTCTTCGGCGGCACGCCGATAGCGTCATCAAATCACTGTAACGCGCCACTCGTAACTTCATCGCTACGAAGATTACGTTTTATGCTATAACACTAAAATTTCTCCCCGTGTAACTCGCGGCCAAATATATCACCGTTTTATAGTAAAACAGTGGATAACATATTGTGAATATATCGCGCAATGGAATGACGGAAAGAGAAGGTCATCGAAATACTTCGTAGAGAATAGTGAGTGAGGGAGAGACACAGATGCATACGAGAATCAAAGTCGTATTTCACATTCTCGTTTCATATATTGACAATGGCACGGGTGTTGATAAACCAAAAGCCAAAAACATCACCGAATGCGCGGACTCGTGTACAGGGGGCGTAATGGGTCCGCAAATTGGCAATAAAATTATCAACTCACTCGCCTCAACCTCGCCGCGGCAAAAGGAAATTGGCATGAGTGCCCGGAGAGCGAATCTTTCAATTTCGCTTCACCGCCCTTCACCGACGCGATTCTACGTCCTTTCTCTTTCCCCTTTATATTTCTCCTTCTGCTACACGACGCATCCGCTCCCTCTTTACTCGGCTCGTACGCCGTTACGGTGACTGGAAATCACGTGATCTTGAATTTCATCGTACTACCTCCGCGAAACTCTCCCTTATGCTTGTGTCCCTACACCCAAATTGGATTCCGGCGAATTCTTATTCGCATGTATATTTATATCTTTACGAATATGCTGTCTCGTGCCGGACGCAGCACAAAAGCAACCACCCAACGGTATAAAGGCCACGATAAGAGTTCATAACTTCGGTGTCCTTCTCGAGTTTCCTTCGGACTTTTTATACTTTTCTTTTTTTTATCTCAAAACACACACGAGAAAGAGGGACCTCATCAATTTCCGTTTCGTACATCGTTGAGGGACAAAAAATAAACTTAATATGATCCACTGGGTAGGACGATGTTGGACGACGACGTCGAGCGGCTTCGCCGCGGTTGGAGTTCCAGTGGGGGATGGGTATACGGCGAAGCATTGACTCGCCGTTGTCCGTCCTTTGTTTCGGGGATTTTGAGGGTTTGCTCTCGTGGCACGTTAGCGTATGTATACATCGTATGTGTTCTCCGTAGGGTTATGTCTTCGATGTTGCTATGTACTATAAAGCGAGAGAGATGCATTTATACGAGTATATAGAGGGAGAGCGCGTAAGATCGCCACGCGCGGGGTCCAAGTCCACCCTTCGTAATTCTATCAGGAGCCAATCACGTCCGGTGGAGGGTCGCCTCTATATCTTCGCATGTGGAAAATCGAGGATTCCCCGCGTAATATGCACGTTGGGGTAGTACCGGAGGGGAAAACACGCGCGACAAACGCCCGTTTTATGAAAATCAAAATACACACATAACGTTGCGAACGACTTTGCGTAGAGACGGAAATTGAAAGATTTGAAATCTCGCGCACGAGTGCGCGAGTTAATGTGTATTATACGAAAATTGTCTTATTGGCGACGGAAAGTCATTGCCGATCGTTGCACGCAAAAAAAAAACGAACGTAACGAGAAGAATTTAAAACGACAATATCTTTTGCTCGCAGCAAGGACTTGACGGTCGCGTTAACTTTTTCTGTTTTTTTTTTTTTTTTTTTACAAAGAACACAACAAGCCCAGTCATAAATTCAACGTTGCATTATCTTTCGCGGAAAAGGAGGCAAGTATCGCGCGAAATCCCGCGCGGTCTAAGCTATATAGGGTACAATGGTTACTCGCCGAAATGCCTTTACATTTCCGTAATATTTTTAAGTTATCGTGTCCGGTTAACAAATTTAATGGCCGCTATAAAGCTTCGCGGTGACGTTTTGTCCCCAACGGGGCGGTAACTGAGAGAGCGTCGAACGTCAGCATAGCGGAGGATAAAGTTAGTCAACGTGTTTGCCGAAATGAATTTGCAAATTGGGGCTTCAATATGAAATTTGTAGCGAGCATTAGCATTAAAACTGTTACAATTTCATAAAATCGACTTAAATTGCTGCAATCGCGAGATAAACTAAAAGTACAATTCGACATTTAATTATTTATACCTTCTTAACCCGCCAAATTAGACGGTTATAAGTGAGTCGATCGATGTCGATTATGTTATAAGATTGAATTAATATTAACGCTAATATTTCTAGTGTCGCGGGAAACAGATGGATTCGGGCGAATAAGAGACGGGAGAGTTATATACGGTCTTTAACCCTCCGCAATGGTTTGGAAACGTACACAGGGGAGATGGTATGGAATAGTCGAAACAAAAGTACGTTCAGTGGCGAAAGAAGGGGTATAATATGGATCTCCGTTTGAAATAAGCCCCCTCCTTAACTTGTACCTAGTTTGTTGCTTATGAATATTCAACGTTAGCGTTTTTTTTTTTCTTTTTTTCTTTTTTTTTATTAGCCTGGCCACCTTCGGTTCCGCACCCTCACCTTCTGCTCGCTCTCCCCTGTTCCCACTCCGAGTCTGCGGACCGCGAGACATCTTTATTCATTGCCTTTCCAAAGATATAATTGAGTAATTATTTATAATATATCTCGAATATGCATGCTTCACTTCTCTCCGACTGAATACATTATACTGCTTACTACACCCCTAAACGTCGTAACCTCTCGTTGGGGAGTTTGGATTTCTAGGTTGGCAAGTTATTTCGTCTTGTGCAGTGACTCTCACGCGCACTTCGAATATCGCGAACTAAAAAACCCCATAACTATCGCCAACACCCGCGACAATGTCATCGCTATTCGAGTAATCGTTGTATTAGTGCCATCGATTGGGCACATAATTATATTAGCTATGGCGACGAGAGCCAAAAGTCTCGAATCTGGAGAGACAAACGCACTTGGGGACAACATATGTACGCTGAAAAAGACATATTAAATGGTTTGGCAATGTTTTCGATGTGGTAAACACGAAAAATATTTAATTTTCTCGTCTCTAACGCAAGTTTTTATATGAAATATCGATGTAAAATCGGAATAATTTTACCAATTCATCATCAGCTGGAAAAAATACATCGGACATAGCTTTCGAACGACGAGTGATGAATTTTCATTTTTCCGACGCTTTTCGAGAAAAATTATGATTTTTTATGTTTAAAACACAAATATCTTTGCTTCCCAATGAAATATTTGAAAAATTGAAGCATCTGGCATATTCTATGGGGAAAAAATACGATAGAATATTCGGTGAAGTTTCAAAAAGGATTTTTTGTTCCGTACACGTCGATGAAAACCGTGAACAAGGCAATTGCAATTTTTGTACGTCGAATCGAAACATGAAAAATATTCCGGATCACATAATTCGACGTATTTTTTCCCCGCTGAACCCAAAAACGATGGTATTTTTGGGCGAAACTCGATAAAATTTGTTGCATAATAGCTGAAATGAATATTTTCGTTTTTTTGTTTCGTTTCGTTTCGTTTTTTGTGCATACGAAGGTATAGCTTCCAACTATAAGCTCTACTGTTCGCCAATTAGGGAACGAATAACGAGTCAACAATATATATTTCAAAAATCCGCGATACCTCAGCTGCTGGTTATTTTATGTGAGATATTTCCGCCCTCGTAGATCTCATACAGATCGTTGATTTTCTCTAAACGCTAAATTAGGATGAGCCGAACCCCCAAGAAAACGCGACGCAAAAAAACCCTCTTAACCTCTTAACCTCTAACATCCTCTCCTCCTCGATAAACCTCTTCCATTAACCTCTTTCAAGAACGAGTGACCGTCCTATTAAACTTGATATTACGACAGCAGAAATCAACGAAAAATATGGATGGCGGGTGTCTATCAGTAATCCCAATAAAGTATCAAAAATCGCGTCACCATTTATCTTATCCCCACCTTACAGCGGAATCCCGCGTAAAGTCTTGTAATAAACACATATTTACATTTCCACGTAATGTTAGATGATCTAATTACCGGTTTTAACTAATCACACTGTCGACTTAACCCCAATTTCATCGCCAACAGTGATGAAAAAATGTCTTTCTACGTCATTTGTAGATTTTCCACAGGGATGAGGAGCGCGATATCCTCGATATTATCTCTTTGGTCCGATCGGTGTCGGCAAGATCGAGAATCATTTTAATCCGAGTAAATCAATAGTACCCCTCCTCTTCGACGTTAGGTAAGATTTAGTATCCGCGAAGTGTAAATTGAGTGTATTGGTGCTTTTGCTCGCAGAGTCGAGTCGATTTGAGCGAAAGAGAGAAAGACGAAAAGCTCGAGCGTGAAAAGGGGGGAAATTCGAGTCGAGCCGGTCTCGGACCATTGCCGAGGGGCGGGAGGGGGTGTCCCCTGATTCATATTTGCGAGAAATTACGACGGGGCTGTCGCGTGTCCGTTCGCAGTTACTGGGTGACTGTACTAGTCGAACCTCGCACCACAAGCACCTTCTCCGGCTCAACATTCCGCTATTTATCGGCTAGAGCTCTCTCTACACTCACCGGATTTTATTACCGGAGAGTAATTGCGGGTTACGGATCGAGAGGGCCCGGCCTGGCGTCGCTACGCTCAGGGGTCTCAGCCCGATTTTTAACTGTCAATAATAATATGCAGGAACAGCAGCCGGGTCTCACACGAGCGTCGAGCGTCGAGCGGCGGGCGTAGCATATTTATGCGGCAATGCCTTGGGCGATCGCGGGAAAATGTGCCTAACCCTCGCGTCTTGTATACCGGGCATATTATATACGAAGGGAAATCGATGCGTTACGTTGTACGCCACTGTGAGACGTTAAGCTACGATGCGATATCGAGTAAGCGCAATTAAGTGACTCTGCTTTCATGTCGCCCATTTCTTAGCGTATTGCCGCACGACGGCCAGGTAGAGACGCAGTACCAACACACGGCTCTGCTATCGTGAGCAACTTGAAAAAATTCATTTACGTCAAAGAGTACCTTACTAAAAAAGTTGGAAAAAAATTATTAAAAACGCTGATTTACATAAATACATAGACACACCCACGTGTCTGTATGCGATGAGAAAGTAAACTAAATCGACTTGGATACAACTTTTGCCCTCTATGATGAAATAGAATTTTGTTTAAGGACTGAATAATTTTTAAAAATCATCGATAAAGTATTTTAAAAAATCGTCATTGTTAACATAATTTTTTTAAGTGATATTTCTTTTTACCGTAATGAATCTTTGGATGAAGAGAAAAAAAAATGCAGTCAGATAAAATAGTATTGATCACTCAGATGCGGCAGGCAGTGCGGAGATTCGGAGACAGATATAATTTCATCTGCGCACATTTTTTTCCGAGTGCCAACAACTTGCCGAAAATTGTTATATCCTGATACATTCTGTGGCAATTACCATTACAGTAGGGGATACGTGAAAGCGCTCGCCCGCGAAGTTGGCCGGTCGTTGGCGTAACATAATGCTGTATTTAATGGGCGCGGAGCGAGCAGTCCTGCAAGCCCACCCGCCTCTACCAGCCTCTGTGTGTGTGATGCACGATATGCAACGTATTTGCACCACCACTCAACCTATATATGGCGTCAGATTTTTTAAATTCCTTGATTTACAATGACCACCGTAATATTTGATAAACCGTACGTAACTATTGTTGAGTTCGTGATTTTAGGCCTTATGACGTCGCAATGCTAAGACGCCGATCTACGGGATCGGATTAAGATATTAAAGAAACGCTACACATTAACATTACGTATTAACACTTATTTATATTATGAATATTACATTATATTTTACATAAAAATACTAAAATATTAAGCAGAATATTTCTCTTCATTCATTTTTTTTAATTATACATCACAACGTATGTGTATATGAAACAATGATCTTGAAAATAGAAAGTATGAAACTGGAATTAGAGATTTTGTATCAGAGATCGTCGATGTTTTAACAATAGAATTCCCGGTTGTCGTCGCGCGGATGTGCATTATCTTCGAGATATCGATAAATATCGCGACACGGTAACTTTTTTTTTTTTTTTTCGTTTTTGAGGGGATATATTCCATACTGCGTATCGGAATGTCGATTGATTGAAAGCAAAAAAACAAAAAGTGTAGAGGAGACACGGAGAAATCGGGCCGTTTTCTCGCACCGGGTGCCAGAGCTCTGCTGAGATGTGTAATTGGCGAAGCGAGCACAAGCGGCCTTTACTTCTTCGAGTCACGCATGGAGCTCGCGTTCTTTAACTTGGCAACGGAGATAAGTTAATGAAACCAACGGTCGATAGTTTGTTTTACGATGGAGATTGTTATGCGTATTCCCGTATAATACAGGTCCGGCGTGAATTGATTAACCACGAGAGAGTCCATGGACCCGGTACTACCATAACTACGAACTCTTCGCCAAGGCGCTTTAATTAAGTTATCGATTTATTTTCAATATTGTCTCCCATAAAGTGCGCGTTTTTATTTCCGTTTGCGTATACATAAGTAAACGCATTTATGCAGCCCGTCACGTACGAATCTACGAGGAGTGACTACATACATAGTAACCATTTCATTTATAACGGTTCCTACACGATGGATATCCTACAATGATGAAAAATAGTCACCAATGTTACAATTGTTATTTATATCACCTAACAGTCCGGCGTTATAGAAAAATCGTTTGCGTAGGATACAAGTATTAAAAACCGGCCACCGTTTTTTTTTTTCATAGCTTTTCCATACAAAATCGGAACGCTGCATTTATCACGTTTACCTTATCAGCATCAATGCTTATTTCACTCTCTGTCGGAATCTATCGGAATCTCTACTCCCGCGGGTCAGTGACTAATTTCTCAGTCGGTTAGAAATTGGGGTATTTACCTTAAGAATTTTCGAATCGAACGCATCCCAATCGAGGATTGCACCCGAATCGTCATTCCTATTCAAGGTAAACGTCTTAAAGACGCCCGTCTCAGTAGCGGTTCTCTCCCCGTGGTGAGACGCGTTCGAAGTGAAACGAGAGGGAACCAAGCAAAGAGGAAGGGAGACATCGGTCGTGAACGGCCACGCAACCAGACCTGGCTGATTGTAAGTTATATGCGACGCGCTTGCTTTATATTCCCAATGCAACTTTCCGCTCTCGTAAAGCCGCGCTCTCCTCTTGTCTCCTCGGCCTCACCGGCCACCTCTTTGCATTCACGTTTATCGTCTTCTGCCCCCCTGCTTCGCTCTGAAACTTTAACTACGTGTATATACCCTACGTGCTTTTTAACCCCGGGCCGATTGAACAAAAACTCAAACTCGTCTGTCGGACGTGTAGACGTAATGAGTCATTCTTTATTAGGCTGTAATACCATCAATCATGCGTAATAAGATCAGAATAGACCGGATGAACATGTTTCGAAAATTCCCTTCTTCAAAACTCGTCAATGCTTTTTTCAATAGGCTACCAAAAAGATTTGGTTATTTTTCACTAAATTTCGGCGAAAAAGAAAGTCTTTATAAAAAATATCAAGATCGTCGTTGATGGAATCGATGTATTTTTTTTTTTTTTTCTTGTAAATGCGAATTTATTACGATGAAACTAAAATCAAGTGGTGGTTTTATAATCCACAGAAAGATATACATTAAATACATTTATTAATCGGCGAGTGACAAAATTTCATTTACCATATCTATTTTGAGTTAAGTAAACGATTTTTTGTATTTAAAAAAAAGAATAATTTTGCTTCCCGATGGGATATCTAGAAAACCGAAGTGTCGGTTCACACAACACGTGTGAAAAAGAAACAAAATGCAAGATGGATTGTTTGGAGAAGTTCCAGAATCGATTTTTTCTCGAGTGTTACATAGCGATGAAAAATGCGAAAGAATAAAGGAACAAAAATGTTATATTGGCTTTTTGAAAAACTGAATTCACGTGAAGCTGAAAATGTGGCGAAATAAATGTTTGAACATACCGCCAAAGACGGGTCATCCCTCGATGTTGCATGTTTCGAAATACTTAGTTTTCTCGACACCCTGCGCACAATTTACACTGGAGAAGACGATATAGCAACGGCTCAACTTCACTGACCGTAGAATGAGATGGTAGTGGGAAGAGCTGGAAGGACGTGTTATTCTTCCGGTCCTGAGACACTTCCCCGGGCAAACAGTGCGAAGTTCGTTCGAGAAACAGCGGTGTTACCAGGAGGGTGGGTCAGGGGTTGTCGTGGTTCTCGGGTAGCTGGCTGATGGCCATAATCTGGAAGGGCCGGTGAGTATAGAACATAGCCTCGTTCTACGGGTCCTCGGGGGTCCTTCCAAGATGGCACAGAAGAGGATGAAGAGAATACGGTTCGTGATGGCGGTGGCGCGACGGGGTTAACTTATAATAACAGAAGTTCCTCGAGAGTTCAGCGACTGGTCAGCGGACAAGGCGGGCGACGGTGGTGAAGGCAGACGGTTAGTGAGCAGCTAAGGGTATATGCCAAGCGACTGGGACGAACGAAGATGCGAAGCTTCGGACGTTTTAGCTATGAGCGAATGGAGGGGAAGGACGAACAGCAAGAATGAGGGATGGCTTGTCCGCGAAGTGTTCCCGGAGAAACAGAACGTCAACTATGGAAGCCCGCGGTACAAAACGCGAGGCCAGGTGGTACCCTCACGTGGTGTCTCCTCTCTACCGGCATAAACCAAGCGTACTATGTAGACGGAACACCAAGAGATTTTGCTGGTACTATACCAACGCAGTCTCATCCAGGCGCGTCCATTCGCCAACATCGGATCCGAGAGCCCGCGGACACGGCAAATCGAGGAATTTATAACTTTAATGCAAGTTCTCGCGATAGTCGTACGTAGATTGGACGCGTCGATATAACGAGCTATACATACGATCAACAATATCGATATGACTCTCAAAGAAAGTATAATGAAAAATCTTGAAAAAGACTATACGAACGATATGACGCGATAAATGTCAACGCGCAGATAAATCAGTGATCCAATGAAAGGCCTGAGACATGCCCACGCGTGCGGATTCGAGATTAAAGAGTGGCTGTTAGGTTTACAATACCCATTGGTACATATAAATGAGAAACTCGTGAATAATGACAATCGTAAAGAATCCGTGAGTCGAACAATTAGCAATCGTGTAACACGAAGACGAGCACAGAGTTGGGGACAGAGGAGCGAAAGATAAAGGATATATCGACGCATACACAAGAACGTTCGCGCAGCTCATTGAGTTCGAGAGCTCACAGAGCGCGCAACAGTCTCACAATGAGAACGGTGCTCTCCCGTTCGACAATTTGCCCGTCGGCGAATATCTCGTTAAGTGACAATCAGAGGCGGTGGATTGAAATACTGTATGACTCGTTGATCCCCGAGTCTTGTAGGTATTATCCGCTCGTTCTCCATGCCCTCTCCTCTACCACGATACATTATCTACTATAACGAGGTATTTAAAAAGTTCAGTTCGCGAACGATCTCGCCCTCCCGCATTATTAACTCTCGGCTATCTCTTCGGCTCCTGCAACATCGATACCTGGCATACGTGTCAATTAATTATGGAAATGCTATTAATGAGATTCCGTCCCGAAGGATTCGACGAAAAGGATGAAATAAAAAAGAGAGAAAAAAAAACGACTTTGCGGAAGCCTCGGGAACGCGCGAGCTGATATAAGCCGTGTTTGACGAGTGGAATCCTGATACGGTTGTGTAAAAAAGAAAATAAATAAATAAAAGGAAGCAACAGCGGCGGCAGATTGAATTTTATTACCTCAAGATAATGGTCCCACACAAACTTACGACCGCGTTCACTGTAAGTATCCGGGCGTATGGCTACGCAAAATCACGTTATAAATCGTCACACACATTTTAACGCTCAGATTCGTTATTGAGATAAAATCTGTTAAATATCATCAAAGATATTCAATTATGCTTCATGACGAAAAAAAAAAAAAAAAAAATTGTTTGTCACGTTCATAGCGAATAATATGTAAGGGAAATAGTCCCGAAGCCTATAGGCTATACGGGCCGCGAAGTGGAATATGTATGTATACGTGTACTACAACGTGAATGCATCGCTGCAGCAGCAGCAGCAGCATCCTCGCTCGCCATCGTCTCTCGCACCCTTCTCACTTGGCCCCGGGAGATATCGAGTCACGCTGTTATTACCCGTTACCCGAGTACGTTACGAGCGCGCATAATGAAGTGGCTCTTGGCATTTTATTTTAGTTTCAACTCTTTCTCCCCCTTGTCGAGTTTCGCATCATTCGCGGTGTGTGATGCGCACGAAGAGATGGGTAATCATCATCCGGCTCTCGTACGATAGGCCTATCGGCAGGGGCTACTGGGCGTGGATAAAATATTGTACGAACTTAATAAGAATAACTGTGAAGAAAGGGAAGATCGGCGTTGTGTCGTCACTGCTAAATCGCGATGTTACTGAAAAACTGGGAATTTTTTTTATTCTTTTACGCCTATTCGCTCTGCGGCTATTCGGCTCCAAAAAGCAAAGAAATACAAAGAAATATCTTAAAAAAAAAAAAAAAAAAAAAAAAAAATTCATCGATGCGAGCCATGAAATTAAAAAGTGTCTGAATTTATCATCAAATTACACAACTAGAAATAAAATTATTCTCGTGCCAAGAAACAAGTTACTCTGCTTTCATTCCCAAGAAGCTAAGCTTAATGAGAAATTAAAGTAGAGAATGAGAAACAAGAGAGTTCCGTGTGCTACTGTAATATTAACGAATTCAGAGGCTACGGGAATTTGCTCATCCCGACGAAGAACCGAATTTAGATTCAGGTCCGCATGTTGCAGCATTGGAGAGAGAAACGGGAATCAGCGGCAGACTGTTGTGAGGCAATAAAGTGAAAAAGCCTCTTCGCGTCGTCGCCGTGTCGTGTTTCGCTGGATGTTTCACTGTCCGTATTTCTGACTTCGGTTCTCGTCGTCGTCGTCGTCCTGGCGCGTCATTAAGACTACAATTAAAAATGCGGTCTCGTAATAAAATCGCGCATTAACGTAACGAATGCCCGACGATGTCTCATCTTACGCCTCGTCGGCGTCGTATTTATTGCCACGGCAATTGGGAACCAGTCCAAGTCAAACGTTCAATCCAATGTTCCGTGGAGAAGAACGATCACGACGAAAGCGCAGAAGAAGACGAAGAGGAAGAGGGAAGGGACTCAATATCATTTTCTCTCATTCCTTCTCGTCTCGCATAATTAGCACGTCGAGCATCTCGGGGGCATCTTTTACTTGGTTATTTTGTTGCCCCGCGAAGTCTCGAGTTCTCTCTCTCTCTCTCGCTCCTCTCCTGGCGGTACCAAGGGCTCGCGATCTCCATCGACAAAGGCTCCGACGAGATCCACAAAAGCCGAACTCTTTGTTACATACATACGCAACAAAGAGTGTACAACAACATGACCCGCCGTAGGCTGCCGTGGTCCCACGACGTGATGAATCAAATTTAATCGTACAAAGAAGAATACCGAGAATGCGTGTGTCCGCATCGCTATTTTTGCGAGTATCATCTCTCGTTCGTCCTCCCGTGTCTTTGCTCCTCAGCTGCGTGTAATTTGCTGTGACTTCTGGGGAACGCTCTCTCGGCGTCGCGGGACCGCACGCGCGACTCACATGCCTTCTATACCGTAACAGCGGAGCTCGTCATCCTTTCGAATGTCTCGACTTTCGTACAAACTTGCGCTGCTTTTTTTTCTTCATTTGTTTCAACATTTCGTGCGTCCGCACCAAGGCATCTCGTTGCCTTCTCTGATCGGTAGTCATTATGTCGCGGTCACGTGCGACGAAATAATAACAAAAAAATAAAAATCGTCCTTCGTTTTTATTCTTCTGTAATATATTTCACGCGTATAATTTGATGTCTATGGAAAGTTTTTTGCTGAAAGAATCTCGGAGATTGTTTGAGGGGCTCGTTGAAGAATGTTGCGAAAAATAATACGAAGCGCATGATTCGCTCATTCGTTCGAGATAACGAGCCGGGAATACGAATCGGAGTAGTTTGCTGCCGATTGCTGGACGAGCTACGCGAGGGCTCGGCGAACATCGCGAAGTTCTTCGTCGTCTGCGTCGGTTGGACGATGGCGAGCCGTAAAAGTCAAATTTAGACTGGGCGCAAAAACGGTGGCAATTAAAATGCGCCCTGATTACTGCACCGACTTCAGCGTCGTCTCGTAAAAAAATACAAGAGCGGCTTACGGGCAACAGCGAGCGGCGCGGGAACGACGAAGATCGGTGGAGACGAGCGCGAAGGAGCGAGATATTCGAGACATCGCGATGCAGCTCAGCTCTCAACAATGTACGATAATGAAGAATTATCGCCGCATAAGACTCACGCGGAATAGGTGCAGCTCTGCCTTTCCCTCTCCTCCCCGTCGCTCTACACTCGTTAGCGGATCGCGATCGTAAAAATCATGCTACGCGGTACGAGTATAAGGTGGGCAGATATCGCTCGAACACGCGCGCGTCGATCAATTTCGTTATTCGCGGCACGCCGAAAACATTTTACCTTCTCCTCAGTCTGAACTTCGATAAAACATTAATAACCCCACATATTATCAAACGATCCCGATGCGTCAATAAGATCGTAGATCGAATGATTGGCTATTTTTTTAAACGACTTTTCCGCAGATACCGTTTGCCATATTTCCCATATTCGTTGAGTATAACGGTAACGGGTGATACGAAAATTTAAAAAAGATCGAAATTACCGGAATGGATCCGGAATTCCGGATCGAAATCGAAATTTTAATGTTATTCTTATGCAGTAGTTGCTAAGAATATCCAGAGCGTCGAGCAACACAATAACTGCAATTCCGAACTCTATAAAGCATCGGGAGAGGATATTCTCTTATTGTATTTTAATTAAGTGTAAAACTTGACCGAGAATGGGCGATTTCGCACTACATATCGTTAAGGGATTTCGCTGGGGCAATATAATCTCGTGGAGGGACTTTCGTCGTGTCCGATTTGCACGCGAATCGGCGATAAAGAAACGGAAGAAAAAGAAGAAGAAAAAGCCTCGACACTTCGAATAGGAGGAGCTGCGAAAGACGTGTATTCGCGAATGATGCAGAAAGAGACGCAGGTGAGAGAAAAAAAAACACAGCTAGAAGGCGAGAAGGAGAAACGTATATGATACTATAGTACATCGAGAGGGAAGAATAATATGAGAATAGCTATGCTAGTGGGTGTACATGTGTGCGTATACGTGAGTACAGGGAGGTTAAGTGCCCTCCTGGATGAAATGTCGTTGCCAAGCGGTTGCCGTCTCGCGTCTCGCTTTCGCGCCGTCCGGTTGACGCGAGGTATACGAAAGGCAGTGAGTAAAGCGGTGTCGAGAGGTGGAGAGAATATGCGCTTAACGTGCGTGCAGAGCGTGGAGAGGCTTTAGGGTGAAGAGGGGGAGAGTCGTACAAACGACGAATGAGACGAAGAGAGTTACCACATACGTATTAGAGGGCAGTATTTTAGCGGTACTTTTAATTTCGCTGTGATCGTAAACATTTCGACGCACGGAGGCGAAGAGGAGAAGGCCCCGCGAGAGATAGAAAGGAAGGAGGAGAAAGAGGAGGTGAGGGGGTAACGCCGAGTGTATACGGACGAGGCGAAGTAGAAAGAGGGCAGAACGAACGAACCCGAGTGTATTTGCATATTTTAATGAGGCACAACACAGTGTGCCGGGCATCGCGCGGCACTCTCCGTACGATGTGCCGCGGAGGAAGCAAAAGCGAGAGCAAACGCAGAATCGACTACAGCTATTGGCGAAACGAACGATAGCATTGCGCGATGAGCGCCCTACTATACTCGCCTGTAAATACAAACCGAACCGGCGGGAAAGAAGGATCCCCCAACGTACTTCAACGATAATTCCAAATACCGATGTTAATGCGAACTCGTCGATGCTGCCGGAGCGGTTAAATGCATTACAACGAAACGCGAAAACGCAACTTTGTATTTTAATTTCAATTAAGAATGATCGCGGAAATATCGAGAGAATGAGGCATGAAGTTGCAGTTGAAAACAGGGCTTGCAGAATTGTTCGAACCAACGAAGTTTCGCGACATCGAAACATACGATCGTATGATTTAACATTTATCGATCGGCAACCTCCGAGTCGATATCGAAATCTCGTCTATTCCTAATCTATTCGTCGCTATATTTTCTCCATTATCGCATTGAATAAAAAAAATAGAAAATTCTATCAGATTATTGCGTTTGAGACGTGATTTTCATATGGAGTATTCTATTTTCGAAGTCTGGAACGAGTTTGTAAGACCCGCGGGGAAATACTGGTATTGAATTTATTATCTATGCATCTAACCTACAAATAAAAATAGCTTATCGTTGACATTCGAGAAATTAACGCGAGGCTTCCCTTGATGTTAGATTGATGCAATCATTTATTCAACGGTGCAGCGATTTTTTCGCGTTCGATGCCAGCAGCGAAAATTATAATATTAATATAGATACGACACGTACGATGCTCGTCAACCGTGAGAATATTGTGAGAGATATCTCTGCTTCGAAATAATTTCCGAGTCTCAATCGTCTCGTTGCGTTTTATTTTGTTCAGTTGGTAGATACCACATGAGCGTCTCGCGGCAGAAAGGCGTTAATTATAATTAGTAGCGAGGAGATTAGTAATTAACACTCGCGGGTGATCGCGCTCGCTCTCGGTGCTAACGGAGAGTCCGTGTATAATGTGACCACCACGCAGGGCAATGTACATTTTACTTCCACGACGACAACGTGCCCCATAGAGAATCTATATTTGCATGTATAATTGTATCCTTACGCAGTTAAATATATCTGTGTGCGAGGCGCGTATTTCCGAAGGATAATAACGCGAGGAGGCCGCCTGTACGCCGAGAGGCGAGTAGTCAGCCAAGCAAGTCACCCGATTTACAACGCAGATAATAATTCCGAAGCGAACTTCAATCGCATTTGCGTTCCGCGAGACTTCGGATCTGCAACCTTCGAGTTTCGAATATTTTTACTCACAGAATTGGATATTCCGTTGTTGGCCGAACGTCCATTATTGCAAATGTAATATGCAAATCGACGGACACGGAATTTTCGTTTGTAATATTTTTTTTTTCTCAGGAGTCAAGCAACAAAAAATTAAAATATAATTGTAATTGTACTAAAAATTCTTAACTGAAATATGCTTAACGCAAAAATAATAAAAATATTTTTTTTTCAGTTTGTACAATAATTTGATTCTTTTTTGCGGATTAAGACATTTTTAATCGATCGTTTTTTTGTTTGTTCGACATTTTTTATTTTTATTTTTTTGAGCTAAAAAATCGGGTCGTAAATCGAAAGTTTCTGCTTCAGTGTGTGTGCGCAATTGTGATTGAAGGATATACAGACGCTGTATATCCTTCAGAACCGTCGGTCTCATTTAATCGAAAACATAAAAAATGTATACCAAACTCGCCAAGGAATACATAAACATTTTCAGCATAACCGACGAGCATAAGTATGCTTGACTGACATTAATTGTGCATAATTTTCATGCTACCGGCCTGAAGATTTCTCTACCCTTGTATCGTTCCGTTCGACTTTATAACGAAACTCGAATGCGCTCAGTATTCTTTTTTCATTCCGCATACGAATAAGAGACGAAAGAATACCGAGAGGGACCGGGAGGGGGGCGGGGGGCGGGTACTGGGGGTCCTCACATATCAACGACTTCTCCGAAGTCCTCGATGATTCCTTCAGCTTTTGGGTCGATCGTCAATTCTCGTCTATTCCGTTGAAACGGAAATATTCCAACATCGTATCCCCCACTTACGATACAATAGTATAAAACATCGTCCGCCGTTTATTCTTTTTTCTTTTCTTTTTCTCCAAAATTCAACACACCGTTTCGCAGCTTTACGTGCTTTCATTGCCGGACGTTTTTATCGTCAGAAATTTTTTTTATCGTCAAAACACGCTATACACACGAAGCTTCTCACACCGAACTTCTGCTCAACCAATTGTTGTTTGTCGCTCTCGCGCGTCCCAGGGGACGCGCGCGCACGCTTCCGAACAAATTACCGGAAGTACGGGTGTTGTGTTATTTTTTTTTTGTTTTAAGTTTCGGCTAATAGGAAAAAATGATTGCAGAGAGTAGGAGGAAAAGGGACGGACGGTTTGAGTTTCGCGCGATCCGAGGACTCGGGGCACAAACAGGCATGGAATAGGAAGAGGGCAGGGCATAGAACAGTGGAAGGACAGAGGGGGGGAGTATAGTTCGTGCAGCCGTGGCGCATTTCGAACCATTATTTTTATTCCGGTGCGCTTTACCGGTATAGTCTATAGGTGTAGTATGTGGATGCCGCCGTTGTGCATGATGGCAGGGGAAAACGGTACCGAACAGAGGGATGAAGCGTAGCCCCGGCGCTTTCGTCGCTTCGTGGCCTCGTTGATGGTGGTGCACTCACCGGCGCTCACAGATTTACACACTTTTTCTGTTCGGCCCCGGCAACTGTCTGTCATTAGGCGCAGCAGCAGTAGCAACCACCTCGCGTGATGCTGGTAACGCCAGGGGCGGAGAGAGGGTTACCGAGGGGTACACGAGGCTTGCCGGTTGCTGTTGGCCGAATACCGGTATAGGACGTTCGAAGGGGATGCGAGCGGAGGAGGAAGGCAGGGAGTTAGAGTGAACCACGCAACCGGCCAGAGAGGAGCGGCAGGAAAATGCATTTAACAAGGACAGATAGTGATTTAATTTTTAAAAATTGACGAAACGGCTCGATCTCTCTCTCTCTCTTTTTCTCTCGTTTTCTCACTCACTCGACCCGAAACTCCGCGGGTCGCGATGAGGCTACCGCGGGTAAGAGAGAAAGAGAAAAATATAGAGAGGTTACTGGGATATACGAGAGATAGTCGAGAGGAAAAGGGAGATCGAACGACCGACCGGCAGGCAGCAACGGCCTCGCCATCGGGCATTGATTAACTTTCGACAATGTCAAATCGCGGAGAGGACGTGGTGGCCGCGTTTTTTAACTCATTTGTCTGCATTTCGGGCACGACTGGCAGCAACGGCAGAGAGCAGCAGCACGATGACCGTATTACTATAGATACGCTATAGATATATACGCATATATATAGTATATAGTTGAGAACGTGTTAGAGTTTGCCCGTCGCTTTTTCGCTTCTCCAACCGATGATGGTGCTCCCTGCTGTTGGCTCCTATGCGTTCTCCTCTATCGTACGCGTACTTCAGGGAGCGGTCGTTCGTGTAACACGAACAAATTACTACGAGCGCTTCTCTGCTCGACGATATTGCCGTCATGAACAAAACGATTCGGAATGTGCACTCGGTGAAACTCTCGTCTCGTCTACTGGGAAATCCTAATTCTTGAAATAAAAAAAATCGCATCGTTGTAGACTGTCCAACATACATATACCATCGCGGAGAGAATTGTCAATCGTACGTCGAGTGTATCTCGCATTCTTTAAATTTGCTAAAAACTACTTTATTTTTTATTTTATTTTTTTAACTCTCTCCCGTATCCGTGAACCCATTAAAAGCGCGATATTTATTTGAAACACATTTACACACCATTAACCGCGTCGGCCCTTCATTAATTTTGTATCAAAACGCGTGGAAATGCTTGCATTGAATCGTCGACGATGCGGTACACTCATCATTCTTCGAACAGATTCGAGCAACAAGAGAGCACAACAGCGGGGGACTTTGTACGATTACGCCGACTCCGCTTCTCTCATTCTTTCTCTTGTCGCGATTGAAATTACCATCTCAATGAGCTCATTAAGTCGAGTGCACAGCTCGAGAACGAGAGAGAGCGCTGGAATGGGGGATGTTGAAAGAAAAAGAAAAAAATTAATTATAAAGATACACCAAATCGAGTTGCGTATAAAAAGAACGTTGTAAATGTTCCGAGGAAGCAAAAAAAAAAAATCATCTCAATGAGGAGCAAAACTGCGGACGTAATTCATACAACATGAGTTGCAGCATTTACTAAAAAAAATCTGTAAAGGTTACAAGGTAATGCAAAGAATTAAATAATTTTTCTTTTTTCATTTGTTTGTTATACGATTCATGTTTTTGACTCGTAAACTTAAATTACGATTCTACGAATTATCGAAGAATTTAGTATAGAAATAAATATTCTATAAAAAGCGCGAAGCGTATTACAAATCTCGTAACAAATTGCAAAACTTGTGAAAAACTCCATATCCGTAGTAAGAGTCGCGAATTAATGGTCAGATGTGTACCGAAAAAGTTGCGAGTTGCGATCAGCACTATGGCTACTTTTTCCCTATAATAAACGAATTGCCGTGTGCCCCGACGCGGCTATGACGCCGAAAATGGAACGGGTAATTTAGAACGTTGTTGGATCGTTTTTTTTAGATACCCCCACCCAATCCCGATCAACTTTACTTTTACAGGATGACAAAAGCTCGCTATTTCCTGCTGTTGGTTACACTGTTATAACAAAATTTACTGTGTCCAACAATATCGTCCCAAAAGCCCCCGTCGGGGATCCTGGCGTATGGGTTCGTCGTTCTAAAAGTTCGTTGTTTCGATAAACTATACATGTTTGGTGCTATACAATGTGTATAGCACCGTTATAACGAAGTTATTTAGCTTATTGCCGAAACGCGATTATATTTCGTCCTGTCGGAGCGCCCTGCTATCGTCTCACTCCGCCGACTCCCTTTTTACCCATATTAGGTACCAAAAGCAGCAGAAGCATCAGAATCAACAGTACCGCCGTTATTTTTCGGCTGCAAGCTCGGCAACAGCCACCACCATTTGTCTACAATTTTTCGCACTTCTGGAGTAGCCGTGTCAACGAGGCTGCCGAGCGCGCATAAATCACCCTGTTTAGCTTCGAGTGAACGCGCAGACCGTACGATAACCTGTACGCTATATCTGTATAATAAAAAAATTACGCGGACGCAGATATCACCAGTCGAGCGATATTGGATATAATCTTAAATCCAACTGTTGGCTATAAAGAATGAGAGACAGAAAAGTGTTTCTCCCTTTTTTTCCATTGCAAGGAACTCAATTTCCCGGATACATCGTGTGCTCTTCTACCATCGGAATGCCGTTCTCCGTACAGTATTAAACATCTTATTGAAGGCGAAACACATCGACAAGATGATGTCGCGTTGCGCAGTTAAATTATAATAAGTTATTAAGTGCCACGTCGAAGGCAAAGGTGAGCCGATGAATCTAAGACGAAGAGAGGGTCCAGCAGCGATCCGATAGACGCTGGAACGCCGTTGGTATGAACTTGATGACTATACAGTAGAGTATAAGGTGGGAGTATATACTATACGCGAAAGCCGAGGCCCCGACGAAGGACGGGGGATGGGGGATGAGGGGTGGCGTCCGAGGATGATTAAACCCCCCCTGAGACGGTAATTTTTCATGTCCGATCATAAATTACCGGGGCGAGGTCTGCCTCCGCATTCGCGCGGGCACACCAGCGGCCGTTGAGGATCCAGGCAGCGGCACCAACGGTGCCCGGTCCCGGTGCGTTCGAGTTACGAGAAAAATTCAGCCAGTATTATAATTAGCTATGTTAATTATGCATTAATTTATTATCCCGCCGCGCGACGTTTTAATTATAATCTTGGCCACTGCCGGAGGCGGCGGTGAGGCAGCATCCGTGGTCGCGAAGGGCAGCTTGAAAAGTAGTTTGGTAGTTTCAAGATACTTTTTACCTTTTTCACCTTGTTTCCTCTGACTCTCGCTCGGGTTTCGCATCTTTCGCCACCATAATTGTCTTCTCTTATGCGCTGAACCCTTCTGCTCTAATATTTACCAATCTCACGTCCTATCGACAACAACATCGCGGACTTGGGTACAAAATAATTCAACGCATCACGAACTTACGTGGACATTCCGATGTTCGTAAAAAAACACGAAAATAACATCGGGGTTCATCGTTTAATAATAATGATAAATAAAACAGCATTTTTATCGAGGTTCAAGCGCGACTTTTAATAATTATACACGAACCGGATGACAAGACAGGTTGATGTAATACCAAAAAATATGTAAATGACGATCGTTTCCGATTTGCGATGAAAAAAAAAAGACATTATCGGCGTAACAGCGTGCAAGGATGGCGAGTGTTGAACTGCGAACGCCCGGCGACAGGAGCCACACCGGCAAATCGTTTCTCATTGCACCGCAGTAACAAACGTTCGAAAAGTTTCCAATTACAGTAAAATGTGTTCGTACTGTAGACTTTAGCGCGCGAAACGCGTTCCAAATTGGATTGCATCGCACATAAGTATCCGACAAATGAAAATTGATTTTTGACGCGTTGCCATTAATACATACGAACGTCGGTATGAACAACAACAGCGCAAAGTGTGAGAGGGCATTGCGGCGTTCGTGTCGTTTAATGAATTCAAGAATCGTTGCAGCGTCCGTTATATATCCCGAACCATTGCCAATGTATTGCATTGTAACGTATTTGTCATATCAGTAATGTCAGAATAGACATAACGCGTTAAAAGCGCTTCAGTGTTTCGGTTAATTCAATTTATTATCGGAATAATACAGTCGGTCATTATATTTGGTGTCGCAATGGCTTAAATGATATACCGCGGGGCTATTCTTTAATCAGTTCACAGCGAAGTTCCACAGATCGTATCGTAAACCCGATCGCAATCGAATGAAACCTATTTATCTTTTTTTTTTTCGCAATTAAACATTAATGTTCGCGAAGGGCACTTTTCAAGGGGAAATGCATGTTGTGTCATCGCGTCACAGGACCGTAACACGTCAATGACCCTCGATACCTGTACAAGTTCATTGACAATTGATTTAACAATTTACCGATGTCCCTTCATTTGAATACGCCAACGTTTCGTTGCAACTGACTCTTAGCGAGTGCTGTCTATACGGTAATTTCGACATAATCCCTCTCCCTCCCCAACGTAATACGGTAACCGCAATTGCTACTTTTGCTTTACACTGAGCAATTTACTCATTACATGCTAATTCATCGTTTGGGTTATCGACTATAGTTATAAAACGTTACCTAATGGAGAATATTTCCGAACAGGTGAACCGAAAATTATTACCATCGCTTTAAAATACCAGTACAATAACGATTTACGACTTCAACGTTGGTGCGTTGGTGTGCGCGGGTTATGAAAGTATAGATGATACACGTTAAGGTTACCGATGTGTTACAAACCAATCGTCTATGTTTCCCGAACAGATACGAAGAAACGTGAGTTGCGAG
Organism: Cryptus armator; assembly: GCA_963971235.1. Lineage (NCBI taxonomy): Eukaryota > Metazoa > Arthropoda > Insecta > Hymenoptera > Ichneumonidae > Cryptus > Cryptus armator. The sequence goes on from OZ020236.1 coordinate 11,535,095, forward strand.
AGGATTGTGGACCGTGGGAGCAGCTCGAGTTAATAACGATTTGAGCAGCTTGCTGTGGGACATAATGCTAATGTGCAATTTGCAATTCTTTTTGCACTTCTCGTTCGGGCTCCGTCTCTCTTGCGCGTTCTTTTCGAACTTACGCTACTGGATCCTGGGGCATCAGAACGAAGTTGCCGAGTGGCTATATCCAGAGAGACGGGACAGGGCGACTACTACTCCCGTTGGTATTTCTTCTTACTAACTAACACCCGTAAGACGCCTCTTGATTACAAATTGCTTATTATGCCTCGGTGGCTATCCGCGATCCGATATTTGGGGCCCCACCCTTAGGTCTGTAATTTTCGATGCATAATTTATGGTCGATTTAATGAGCCGCGAAAAAGGAACGACGATGACGTGGATGAGGACGACGAAGAGAACGACGCGGACGACGACGACGACGACGACGACGACGACGCTGATGCTGCGGATCCGAGAGAATTATTTTTAATTATCCGCCGCAGCGAGAAGTTGGTCTCTCCCCGCGGGATCTCTTCTCTCTTCGCTGTATATACCGGGAGCACAAGCGTTCGGTCTTCAACAGCATCCTATCGTCGCTTCTCAATGTCCGCGCGCTTACCACTCTCTCATTACCGGGGGGATGCTTCTAGACATCGTTACGCAGCACACCAACGAGCTCACCCTCCAATCATCCTGTCATTCCGACGGATTCTTAAGATTCATGACTCTACCGGCCACTTTGTCGAATCGATTTTATATACAAGAGAATAATTTTCTTCGAGATTTACCGTAACCGATGCGAGACATTGATACGCCAAATTAGATACCCTTTTTTTTTCACACATCATCGAAAGTTACGATTAGCTTCCGAATCGAGGATCCGAGACGATATATTCGTTTACCGATCGCTTGCTGATCAACGAACGAATTTTTAATTATTTACATGTAATTACTTATACTTAAATCTGACGATTCGATTTTTGTTTCTCAGTATTATCTTAAACGATATTCCGTTCCGCTAAGATTTTTAAATGAATTATCAATTTTGTATTTATTTCGTCGTAAGATATTAAATATCCATGTATATTCAGGCTGAAGTACTTCCATCGAAAACTGTGGTGAATTTGTATCTTTACTTACGCTATATTAGTCACAGGTGACGCGTATTGTTGCAGACACACTATTGTCATGCGAACGAGAGAGGGTGAATGTAGACACGAGAGAACGTGAAAAAAATAAGTCAACGATTATTCTCACGAGTAAAGGTAAAGCCGATCTCGTTTATCTCGAACGATAAACCGCGCCGCGTTAGTCAGATCGCGGATGTTGGAGTGAGCGAGAGATATATTGCGGAGAATTGTGCGGAGAAAGAAATGCGGAGTTCACGGGTGCATCGGCAATGCAGGAGCCGCGTCGAGTCCTCACGTCGCGAATCCCGTCGCATGCCCCGCGGCGGCTTTCATCATTTTTTGTCGACGTTACACTTTTATTTTTATTCCGCCTCACGTATCGGGCGTGGGTGCGCCGTGGACGAAAAAAAAAATGGAAAAAAAATTGCGTACCCGAACACGATTGATGTGCGGACCCGCGTATTGGTAGAGGCTCTCCGTCGGCGGATGCTGCCGCTGCTGTTGATGCTCGTCGACATACTCCCAACCGACACGTACGCACATATACACACAAATACATGCGACTGTTACCTTCGATTCGGAGAAATGACGAGTTTCAAACATGCATGCTGTACCCTCTACACCAACCGATCGAGAATGTAGCCATTTCCTGGATTCCATGTTATATTATTGATTTACAGTTTATGGGCCGATCCTCCAAGTAACAACATTTTTCAGCTTCCAGGTGATCAAAAACTTTTAATTTCTATCATATACGAAAAAAAAAAAAAAAAAAAACTCGAAATTCTTTACGAATACGTTTCAAACAATTTCTTTTTTTCAATATTTATTCCAAATTATTGATTTGGTGATTGTGATCGACTGATCATAATGTACGCTTTAATACTGTTTCCTATTTTCATCGGTTGGTTGTTTTTTTGTTCGTACGAAATTTTGCGTTCACAGTTAACAACGTCACATACGACAGTGACGACGATAAATTTAACTCCGCAATCGTAATATACGAGAATAAGCGGAAAAAGCCTATTAGTCAAATATCGCGGACTCTTTTTATCTTGGTAAAAAAATAAAATAAAGCACCGTTGAAAAGTACTGACCCTCTGGACAGGTCTGTATACAAATGTGAGTACGACGGTGAGCGTTTGTACGGCTATACAGCTATATCTCGGGGGAGGGTGGGATAACGCGAAGGCAGAGCTGTTTTAATGCCAAATGTGTTTGTCCCAATGCATCAACTACTTCTGTCCCGTAAAGCGGACCCTTTCTCTCTATCTCTCTGACCGTTCCATCGGACAGTACGTATTCTCACTTTTTCTCGACTTTTTCCCCTCTTTCCATCCATACATACTTCCTGTCTCCATTGCTCTCTCGCCATCTCTCATTCCTCGTTTTGCCCGTTGTGCCCGGTGCCGTTTGTCGTTCTCGGGGCTTTGGGACCCTCCAGCCGCGTCGCGGGTACGTCCGTCAGGCATCTCGCAACTTCGTAAAATAGGGACGCATGTCCACGCGCTTCGTAGACGAGAGTAACAGCCAACCCGCCCTACCCGCCCCCACTAACGGTGGCGGTAGCGCAGCCCAGCGGTGTTGGCATAGTGGTAGTATGCACCCCGACTCTGTCTCCCAGTGCTTTTTTAATGCTAAACGTAGCCCTTTGTTTGCACGCGAGTGTGGGTATACTATGCCTGCTTCTACTGTTGCCGTTGCCGCTGCTGCTGGCTTTCGGGGAAAAGCGTGAATTGCGCCAGTCGAGGGAGATGCGGAGATCGCGAACGGGTGTGAGAGCGTGCGAGGACTTTTTTTTTTTTTTTTTTTTTTTTTTTCAAATGCTAAACCCGCCTCGCCATGCTGCCTGTTCTCCATCAGCAGCAGCAGTATACCGAGCTTGTGGTCTATAGATACAGGGTGGTGCAAAACTGCATCGACGAACTCTCGCGTTGGGGTGTCTCTTCTCATTCCACCACATAAGCATACTATATTACGCATAGTAAAAAAAACCCTCCGTTATACACCACGGAAAAGTTCCCACTTTCGATAATTTTACTTACGCGCCGAAAAAACAATGATTTTTCGAAATGATTTTGTTTTTTTTCCGTACTTAAGATTATTGAGACATTCTCGATCTACATGTGGATGAACCCACCCACATCCCGAGAGCATAAGTATCGATGATTTCGACACTGACACTTTGCAACAATTTACTACGATATCTTTTGATATCGCCATCTTTAGGAACTGTACACGTTTGTTGCTACACTGTCCCCTGCGGCCAGACAGTACATCGAGCTCTCGGGTATAGAAACTCGATGGAGAGACACGGTGAAAGTTTTCTGTCGCTTGGTCCTGTGCGGATAACTCCGGTATACACCTAGATATGTGTGATTCCGCCGAGAGGTGAGATATCGCGTTTACGTTACGACGCATAGCTAATGGTAACGATGTCGCCCGGTACTATCGGTTAGTTTCTCACGATCGGTCAAGTATACCGCTATATAGGTACTATATACTTACGCATTATCGATGCCATACGTCAAGGCACTCATGCACATGCTTTTACGATATATATATATATATATAGTTTTTTTTTTTTTTTTTTCGTCAGTGTGAATTATGCTGCTCCCGATCGATCGATCGAGAAAGTCCTGCTTCGCAGGAATTATAGCCGATTATAGCGGAGCTACCGGCTCTGGTTTAGTCGTGATACTAGAAAGACCAAAGAGTAAGACCTCGTAGCTGTTCGCTCACATTATTCGTTATGCCGTTAACTTATAACCTGATATCTCACGACTGCTCGGGATTATCGACTGGAAACAGTGTGAAAAAGACGCAAACAGGCTATGCGTTACGCGGAGCTTGTGCCCTTCTGACTTCTAAGAGTCGAGACGTTAGCAGTTTATAGATACTTCGACTAGGATTCGATGTTGTCGGACTTAGCTTGTCGATTGAGTTACGTTCGAGTCGAAACGAGCTCTACGACAGCAATGAAATTATTTTTTTTTTTTTTTCTCGGTTCATGTATACCTGTTTATTTTCTCGAAGATATACGACGAGAGGTATCGCTTGATGCCGTCCAGTCATTATGGTCAGCAGTATCTTTATACCAGAACTCTTTTTTGCCCCCAGAAGCCCCTTCCCGATACTCGTGTCGTTGCATTGAGGAAAATATAAAAAATTCAAGTCGACCGGTTTCATCAATGTTTCAGGGATCGTGGGTACCCCCCCCCCCCCCCCCCGCCTACCCCCCGTATCGATGCTTATGTACTGCGCTAGCGAATGTTTTTTTTTACCCTGTGAAGCATATGTTTATATTGCGTATAAACTGATTTGTTAAAAACATTTTCGTTCATTTTAAACGTCCATTAGGCGAATTAAATAGTGATAGTAGCTTTTTTGCAGTAGCAATTGATATCTCAAATATGTAAATATGCATTTAACAACGTCATTGGGGTTGAAAAAAAAAAAAATAATTATCGTAAAAAACCGAATTGAACCGAGTTGATGTACCAATATGACGCCAGATGCTTCAAACAGTTAAGATTCGATTTAAAGCTCGTCGATGAACCATCATCGATAACGTTCTTCGATAAACATAGACGCGCCGGTAATGCGAAAGAATTCCTTCGTAAACCTCGGAGATTCAAGGTACGTGCATTTTCATAGGTTTCATCGAATAATTAACGTGAAATATTTATCTATAAACTACATGTTTCGGGTATCCGGACATGAAAGAAAAAAAAAACCCTATAATGCCATAATCGGTTGCACCGTAGTTGCTTCCCTACGGTGATGCTGGTTACGACGCGATGTATATGCAGCATTGGCTCTCTGTTTTTTCGTTCCTACACAACGAACCGGTTTCACAGACGCGATATATATACACGAAGCAATACGATTCTTTTGTGTCGGATAAGGTTTATTGGTATTGGTCAGTGCCCGTTTCATCCACCCGCCCGTTCAGCCGCCCTCGCGCGAGGGTGTAATATTTTTTACTCTTTTAGAGCGCGAGCGCGAATTTCTTTCTATCTCGTTCTCTGTTACTAGCGCTGGACGAGCGCTCTCTCCGTACTCGTAGCACAGCAGCACAGAGTATCACACACCGGTATAGCACCATCGCGGTACTGTACCGAGAGTGTCCCTCCCAGCGCCCCTTCGGTACAGAGAGGAAGAGGGCACACATCTACCTACCCTCTTTCCAACCTCTCTACAACCCAACCGCGCGAACGTCCCGCATTCGTATGCGTGGCTTCGATGGGTATTGATATATTATTCCCAATAGTTCGTGTTCCTTTTTTTTTCTCCCTCGGCACTCCCGGGTTTTTTTCAATTATAATTCTTTTTCGTATCCAATCAATCATTAGTATTTCCATTGTCCTTCGGTATTTTCATTCGGCGTCGCGTACCGAGCAGCTACCGATGCCTGGCTATATAGTACAAAACTATCCTGTATTGCACGCACGGATGTAGCTATAGTATATTTATAGGAGATACAGGATAGACATATACTATATATATATCTATGTATGTGTATATATATGTACGTTTCCATAACTGTATATGTATATTTTGAACGCTGATACATACGATACCAGAAAAAAAAAAAAAAAGAAAACGCGAAAATCCGTGAATAGTGCCGTGCCGAATAGTCGTGTATACGTACACTGCGTTTCTGTTACTGATGGCGTCGCCACCGATTCGTTAATGCGATTGAATATTAATTTTCACTTTGTCTCCCGAATCCGCGGACACTCCACCTCCTCCTCTACGCTGTTCGGATCGACCGGACCCCTCTGGACTTTCTGCGCATTTCGGAGCTTTTGCAATTCCGAGGCGAACACTCACCTATCTATACATCCACTTGGTTATATTCTCTGTATCGTCACGTTCGAGATCGTATGCAACATCCCTCTGAGCGATATCGATGACGAAGCGCGAGCGAGAGAAACATCGAGAGAAGTATCAGAGACGGAGAATCGAATGGAACGACTGCGAGTTTCGAATTATTTACGATCCGAGCTTCACGCATCCCGCCGAAATGCTTTGTTTATATCGGAGCTCAAAGAAAATCAATGCGATGTATTGGATCCACGCATACCTTGGACTGCAATGTAAACCTATAGAGAATCGGCCGTCGTAATCAAAAGTTTTTTTTTTTTTTTTTTCGCTGAATAACGTAACGTAATAATGTCGACGAAAACAAATATTCTCTTCAGCCCAGAAGATCGGTGATTCAAGCTGCGAAAGAGTGAACATCGATTTTGAATTCGCGAACATACGATACGTAATTTTTTTAACTATTCTTCGGTTGCGCTGGAAACAACATTTTTTTCCTTTGCTTTGCCGATAGAACAACAATTCGATGGGTATCGAGGGTAAAAAAAATCCATTACGATGCGTAGTTTGAAACATTTTTCGGAATTCTTCGATTTAAAACCGAAAAATTGCAATGCCTCATCTTCTGGTTCTTTTACTTTTTTCGTCAGTTTTACGTTCGTTCAAACGCTGAATAAAATGGGTCTAACATTTGGTTAAACACCCTGTTTCATGTATCTTTTCTGTAAAACACTCGGATTTTTAGAAAATGCCGTCGCGAAACAAAGACATTGATTCAAAAATGCATTATACCGAATTGTCAGACTTTTTCAAGACATATCAGAGATAAAAAAAGAATTCTTGGCACCATTCATCAGCCTGAAAATATCGACAAGTCACGTGCCCTTTGGCAATCTAAAATAGACGATTAGTCGATAATTATTTTGAAAAAGTAAAAAAAAAGAAGATTTATGGTATTTTCGTCCCACAATATGTTATAAAATTTTGTTACATTTGAAAACATTTATACCAATCGCCCTTTCAGCAACATCGCTGGTAGGTATGTACTCTTACAGCGTATCGTGAATCTCATTCTCCGAAACGCAAAAAAAAAATCCCCGTGGATACGCGACACGCAATTTATGCGCGTTTACATAAATAAAGAAAAATAAAATACCGGAAGTCGTACTCATGGTCTCGCGCGTTCGCGTTATCTGCAGTCGCTTTAGCACCTGCAAATTGCCTGGCGCTTTTTCGTTGCGGGGTGGGCGAGACGTACTTAATAAAACATCCTCTCGCTCTTCTGCTCTCCGCGACCGGCAACCCTTCCTGCCAACTCGACGGCCGTTCTCGGGGGTTCACGGCTTGTTCGTTCGGTCCCCTCTCTTCCTCTTTTACTCGACGCGGTCGCGCTTCGGCACCTCTCCCACCGACCGTCCTTCTTTAACTCTCACTAAATTCGTTCAACAATCGTCTCGTCTCGTTTACTCTCTCGCGCTCTACGACCAGTGGGCGGCCGCTACGAGCCGCCAGGAATCTCGGAACTTTCCTCGTCGCTCTTCTCGTCTTTCTTCAAACTCGACCGTTTCTCTCACCACTCGCCTCGAGGGATTCCCCCGCAAGTTCATCCTTTCCCACCGGCGCACATTGCTCGATTCAGCGGTAGCAGCAGCAGCAGCAGCAGCAGCAGCATCAGCCGCCTTCCCGAAGTTTCAAACTACAATTCTCTCGGGACAGGGAAATAAATGTCTCTCGTGCTCCCTACACCTCGACACTTGTCAAAGCGAGACCAGCGGAGATAATTCGATATTTAGATACATTTATTTCAATGATTAAACATACGCGCAAAAAGTGCTATAAAATCTTTATGTATCCCTTAGAATTCACGTAGAAGCTATATACGCTCATTTCCATGATCCTTCCGCTCCGATCGAAATTATGCCGAGTCACGATTTCACAATCAACTCTACAGTACTCCATTTATTCCTTTTTTTTTTTCTTAATAGCAAAGTTTCTGATAAAAATCAGTTTTTCCAACCATTCGTAAGTGCAGCAATTTATTTAGATATCGAAAGTTTAATTTTTTTCGGCCATCTTTTCCGTCATTTAACATCCAAAACGATTTATCCCGATTGCGTGATAAATCTTCGAATACAGTTCAATAAATTTCGAATCGTCGAATCTTCCGTCAACGTGTTGTAGTAGAAAAAAAAAACATTAATTTTCCGGCAAGAAGAACTTTGCTGAGAATGAAGTGAGCGCCGTTCCATTGTATAAGCAAATTCATCCCGTGAATTCCATTGGTCATAGGAGAACTTTCTGTGTACCGTCGATATGCATTTTTGCAAAGAACAATAGACCGAAAAAAAAAAAAAAAGTGGAACTAGTCGATCGTCGAGCGTCGGGTACGGCGGGCGCTATTTTCGCGCTAAACAATGCGACTTTTTCCTCGTGCATAAGAGAGAGCGGTTCTTCTCGTTGGAGGCAAAGCGAGTCGCGTTGGTAGAGGTGAAATGACGTACGACAGGTAAATACACGAGGGGGAAACGCGTGCAAAAAAAGAAGTAAACGTTGGAAAAAAAAAAAAACGTAGAAAAAAAACGGTGGGGAGAAATTCCATATTCCGTACAGCAGAAGGGAGAAGAGAGACGCGTCACGGAGAGTCGGACGGAGCGCGGAATGTTCCGCCCGTTTCGTACAGTAGTTGCGGACCGATGGACGTGGACAAACGAGGGGGAAAAATAGCAGGGGGGGGGGGGGGGGAGGGAGAGAGGTTTGGAAATGAGATTTGCTGGTAAACCGACAATTTATCGTAGGTATCCGCGAACGCATCTCTTGACGTTTCTCTGACCAGAGTTATAATTAATACGCTCTCTCGTCACAGAGCGAGAATCGTCGGCCAATATTCCCCAGTTCCCGTCGTACGTGCACACGTTTATATACATATTCACTCGTTTCGTTCGTAGTATCGAATGTGTGGCGGTGCACGTTTCTCCGTCAAGCAAATATATCTGTATACAAATACCGGATACATCGTAACGTATCAAACATTTTCACATAGACAAAACCCGACGGTGCGGACAAACTCGGCCGGACCTTTAACCGGATTGCTGATTAAGTTTGAATGACTGACGCCGCAAAAACACATTAAAACTTGAATGAGTACAGATGCAAGATTTGGTATCCGGGAATCAAGAGACCGCAAAGCAAATGGCCTGGCGGCTGTGTACTCTGCAACGTTCTCTGACCCGCTCTGATCTCTACCCCCTCTCTTCTCTTGCCATCGGAAGCCCATCAAAATATCGCGACGGGGAAAAACATCCGGGCGACGATAGTGCTCCCGGACACATATCCAGTATGAGAGTTCATACACAGTGAATGTATGAAGTGCGGTCCGTCCAACGATTCGTCGGTGGTCGCAGTTCCGGTCAACTGGCCGATCGGCTCCCAACGATATTTGCAGTTCGATTTTTCCACTCGATCTTATACGAATGAACGGAAAACCGATCGATGCGTGTTCTATCTGCTAGTCAAACCCGTATACTATACATATATATATACATCACGTACCCCTTCCGCACATGTCCTGCAAATCCAACTGAACCACAATATGCACAACACGTACAAAGAGATACAAAAGCGGTATATGGAAACCGCGAATAAATCTAATGTCGTTTGATCTCACTTCTTCGATAATTGGGCCTCTGCCTCGCGGAGAATACGATTTCAACAATCATTTATCCCGGAATATAAATTGGATTCGTATAGTTGTATAAATTGTTATCGAATGGAGACTAGAAGACAAAAGGGGGCACTAAGGTAGCATACGGCGTTATTGAACTAGAAATCGATGTGCGCAAGGGTCACGGAAAGAAAGAAAAAACGTATGGAGAAACTTGCCGCGAGGGTATGAAAAAAGAAGTCCCTTAAATGTCGTGCCCGGCAAGGATCTTTAATTGGACAGATAACCCCCAGGCGATTCACGAGCGCTGTTTTTCTTCACGAGAAAAGGGATTCTCGATTGCGCGTAATAAATACGTCACGGAGAAGAGAAGAAGATCCCGCGATCGCGGAGAAGAGAGAAGGGGAAACAGAAGGAGTCGCGCAGGTGCGAGAGCGGGTCTGTGTGCACACATAAGTACCACTCTTCTGTGGAGATCCGCAGATGAGAGGATCGCTCACTACGTGTCCCCTCCCAATGCTCTCTCGTCCGGTGGGGAAATCGAGCACTTCACCCAAGCCGCGGTACCGCAGAACGATTTCGCCAAATTGGGCAAACGAAATGAAGTCTCCGATTCCTCGCCGAACGATCATCATATACTCCCTTTTCACGTTTGTCCGAACGGCGGAGTACGATGCTCGCGTGTATCGTCAGAACTGTCATAAAACAATCGATCGCGATTCTTCGTTGACTATATACTCCCCGATCGAGGGATTATCGTTCGATGTTACGCGTATCTCCGGATCGAGTGAAGGACTCATAAAGACTTCAAGAACGGGGGATGGGAAATCACGGATGCGATTTAGCCCCGCAACGGTGATCTCGCGCTTTAAAAGCAACGATAGCCTCGGAGATCAACGAGGCTGTGGATGCTTTCCGTAGAGTAGAAGGTATCCATCAGGGGAACGGTGCGCGAAACCCAAGACGATCGTTTCCGTAATAAAAATCGTCAACCAGATCGTACCTCACGTACCGATACGGGCGTGTATACCCTCTCACGGGCGGCCAATCAGAGGCAACCCAACACCTTAATGTATTCAAATGTAAGCGGTAGCAGTGTTTATGTCTTGACATTGCAAATTGTAGCGGCTCCCCTATAACTTATAGTAATTGCTCCGGTGCCGGAGTAATTATTTATACTCCTGATATAGGCGAAGGGCTCGTCCCGGCTTCGCTTCGACTCTCTCTTCGCTACCAAAGAGATCTCTCTGCGTTCGTGATTCTCTCTCTTGCTATACACTTCTCTTATGGATGTATATTAAGCGTATGCGTTCGAGAGAGCGAACACTTGGCTCTCGAAAAGGGACGCGTCGAACCGCGAGATTCGTATCTTTCGCGGTCCCGTACGTCTCCTTCCTCGCGCGCGCATATATCGCCGCTTTTGCAAATCAGAGGACTCTCTCGCTCATCGTGGTAAATCTTGTTGGGAATTGAAGCTTAAGCGTTTCGAATGACTTCGAGACGCCGTCATTTTCTTTTTTTTTTTTTTTTCTTTCTCTCGATGAAGAATAACTGAGATTTCTCTTCGTTTCTCCATACCCGGATCATTTCGAGCCGAAATGCCAATGTCAGCATGAATTGCAAATGATATGCCCGCAGGGATAAGAATTATTCACAAAAAAAAACAAATGCCGTGATTCAAGGTAGTGGAGGGATTTCTTCGTTTTTGTATGATTCTACAGCCCTTAATCTTCATGTGGTTCCATCTCTTGTACGAATGCTGCAACTACTACGATAGAAAAACCTTACAATGTATATATACCGTGCCGTTCATCATTAAAACGCCTCGATAGTTTAACGAATACGTGAAGAAAATTAAAGTAATATACGGACTTCGAGTGAGAAAAATAAAATTTGCGATCTTAAGGCGAAAGAATATTTTACTTCGCGCATTGATAATGAAGCGAAGTCGATAAACGATTTAGACATTAGGGTCGACACGGAGACATCGATACTGCGGTTGCGGAGAAATCACTTATTGGATAAACGATGGGACATCCCGCTTCGTAACAATATTTCATGTACGACGACGAAGTTTACGGGTTTCGTCGATAAATCAGCCGTTGCGCTTAGTCGTAGAATGTGCGAGAGTGGGGGAGGGGGAGGGAGTTTGCGGGGCTAGTTTTACCGCGTAACAGGTGGTTGAAATTCTTGTTCTCTTTACAGTTTTTTTTTTTTATTCCTTTATCGGAGAAAAGAAAAAGAGCACTCTGGAACTCATGAAGTCGGGCCCGGTGGGCCGCGCTTAACGCCTCTTGAAAGGCTATAGCGCGCGCACCGCCACGATGGATTTTCAACGCCGCAAACCGCTTAACGTTTTAGTAGACTAGATCCACAGAGGTGTTTTATATCTTATTTTTCTCTCTTCATTCCTCGAGCATTTGTTCGCGTTATCAACGGATTCGCTAGACTAACAGATCGGCGGTAACGGTAAACGACGTATGTATTCGTATGTGAAGTCGTACTTTTTTTTTTTTCTTTGGATAATATAAAAAGTCAAATGATGTTTTTTATTCGACGAACAATGAAAGAAAAAAATTGTACTCGTCTCGTCCTTCTTCCGATTGGGTGTTTATCTATCACTTTCAATGTAAAATGACTCTGATTGATTTAAGGTGAAATTCTAGAATAAAAATCGCAATAACTTCGTGTTTATACAATTATTTGACCACTCGATTAAAAACTGTTGCAAAATATTTTTAATTCTTCATTGGATTTTTCGGAGCTTTCAACGAATGATTGTAAAGAAAATTCGGTTGAGATACATTGATGAATTTTGACTTTACCTATACGGTACATGTATGTCTCGTCGTATAAACGAAAGAGTTCAGTTATTTTTTTTTAGTTGAATAAAGAATTATTATTTTTTTTAAGTATATATTTTCAATGACGTTATATCAATTATCACAAAATCGAAATACTATATTAGATTTAAATACCAATCATTTAGAATCGTAGAAAAAAGAATTATATTAATAAAAATAAAACTGTTCGATGCTCGATGATACGTGTTATCTACCGTGTTACGTGATACGCGGTACGTTATACAAAGAGTTGATGTCGGTGATGATCGACAGGAGTTGTCTCAAATTTTCTACAAAGATTTGTCCACCGTTGGCTTCCGCCCATCTTTTCAGTCTCTAATGTTCAAGTTATCATTTCGGTTTCGCGAAAGTCGCCGGTGACGGTGATTTCGGTTGCTCAACGAATTTATATGAGGTTTTTGGTGTCCATGGCAACAACGTCGAAAAACCATTTCTTATAAAGGCTGATGGATTTTTTCGGAAACTTTGAAACGATGCTGCGCTTGATTGGGCAACTGAAATTGCGGATAAAGTTCGGAATTGTTACTTTTCTCGCCAAAGCTCGAGATAGATGTTGATGGATTCGGAAGAAAACTGTGGGATATGTTGACGGCGGTAAATGCCGGGGATGAACCAATTCTGGAGGCGGTTTCGGGAACCGGTGGAAAGAATGGAAAATTGGCTAAACTATTGTTGATTTCATCACCGCCTTGAAAGTCACTCTGAAAGCCGACCTTGACCGCGGGATACAATCTTTCCGGTATGTTGGACACGTCTCGTCTGTAGAATGGTGCCATCTGCTGAAGATTCGTGACGCAACTGTGGAGATGCGATAATAGCCGCTGTTTTACCGCTGGTGCAACGTTCTCTAAGTATCTAACGTAACAAGGTACTTTCCCGGCGAATTCTGAAAAACTCGAATGAAATATCGTCAATACAGGCGAATTGGTTGCCGACTGCTGTGCCCAATTGTTGTCGTTGAAAGGTCTGCAAGTGCGTCGCTGTCATCTCTAGGATATTCGCTTTTTCCAGCTTCGAGTGTCGGGATAGCAGTAACGGAGAGAAAGATTTGAATTCTAATGGTTAGATTTGTTTGAATTGCGATTAATTTTCTTTGTTAGTTGCGCATTCATTATCGGTTATCGGTAACAAGGAGATCTTTCTTTCTTTCGATAACAGTATAATTAGTCCGTCGATAAGCGGGCGGGGCGATAAGTGGCAAGAATCAAAAAGTGCCCTTCGATCGGTATAGATTAATAAGCCTCAACTAATGCCCAATAAATTAAGGGGTTGCAACGGGATTCGGGATTTCGTGATTCTGCCTAAGTGGCGGTAAGCCGCATCCGCCGCACTACGCGCTCGACTCATAACAGGAGCGAGTGACGCAGACAATCTGTGCTGCTTTCTCGCTTGCAAGTGCAACGCCTCTGTTAGCATTCGACCGTAACTTACAAAAAATGTTTTGCCCATTGGTTCGTGTATCCGGCGCCGGGTAAAGGACAGTCATTCGAGAAACAGTGTTCGAATGACAGTCGACTTTCGCGCGAGTCTATCGCATGACAACGAGAGTCTTTATGAGTTTCGACTTATTAATCTTAGCAGCCGCGTAGCTTAATATCATTATTTTAACTCTACTCGCTGTTTTATACTTCGCATTGGATAATGACGGAGGAAATGGAGTTGAAAGTGTTATCACTGAATTGCTGGTAAGACAAAACAAGTTTCAAGGTTACGTATCGTATTTACATATTGTTTAACAATGTTTTCTTATTATCGATTTACTTGTTTGCTAACATCACTACTCATCAGAAAAATACTATTCCTATTATTTTTACAGTCGAATATTAATATTAACATCGTTAATAACCACCAGTTGTTGCCATTAAATCAAAAACATTGCTTTGTGTTTACGCTAAACGTGATATATTGATCAGGGGAATACCTTACGTCTCGAAAAATCGTGCTGATCGGATGAAAGCAATAGCCATTGAACTATGCAATGGAAATTACGACGTCGTTTGTCTCCAAGAAATTTGGTCAATCGACGACTACAAAATGATCAAAGCTGTGACCCAAGAAAAATTACCGCATACACACTATTTCCATAGGTGAGAATATGATAAGTAAGTTCACGATAATAATAATTACAAAAAATTAAGAAAAAAAAAAATCGATCAATGAAATTAAATTATTAATGAATTATTATCAATCATTATTATTATCATTGATAAAAAATTATAAAAGTACTTTTGTTTGTATTCAAATTTCAGCGGAGTCGTTGGATCCGGCGTTTGTATCTATTCGCGTTATCCGATTCAAGATGTAATGTTTCACAAGTGGTCGTTAAATGGATACGTTCATAAAATTCATCACGGCGATTGGTTCGGCGGAAAAGGAGTCGGGCTCTGCAGGTTAAAAGTCAACGGTGCCAATGTTAATGTCTACGTGGCGCATGTAAATCCAATTATTATTCCGCATATCTAATTTCCGTAAAATTTATGCGCAACTTATATGTATAACGTTTTTTAAATTTATTCTACACACGTAATTTATTCACGAGACTTTGTTAACTTTTGTTGTCATTCCAGCTTCACGCGGAATACAGCATCGAACACGACGAATATTGCGCGCATCGTGTATTGCAAGCGTTCGACACGGCGCAATTCATCAGAATGACTGAACGCGGTGCCGACGCGGTGATTCTTGGTGGCGATCTAAACGCCGGTCCGCAGGATATCGCTTACAAAATAATATGCGGCGTTGCAGGGCTCGCGGACGCCTGTTCATTAGAATCTAACGAAATAGGGACCAACGAATGTGCCAATAATAGTTATACGCCTTCGAAAGTGGCGAGAAAATGTCCTCAGGGAAAACGCATCGATCATATTCTGTATCTCGGCTCAAAAAACTTTAAGGTACTTTTCGTAGTTCGTGTTATTTTCATGATGAATCGCATTGAACTTTCTAATTGCTAAGCATTTTTTTAAAAAGGTCAAAGTGACGAATTTCGAACAGCCGTTGTCTCAACGAGTACCCGACAAAAATTTCAGTTACTCCGATCACGAAGCGATTGCCGCCCACTTGAAATTGATAAGAGGTAAATCACCTCTTTAAATTGTTGACCGATAAATTCGGATTATCTATAATACTTGTCATTACTTCTTCAGGGGAATACGAAGTCACCGAAATCGACGTTCGAGAATCATTGAAAGAGGCGCTTGCTATTTGCGACGAGTCTATGGGAATCGTGCGACGACAGCGTCGATGGTATCTGCTGTTTTGTTGCTTGCTGATCGTTCCGCTTATTTGGTCGATGGGCCTCGACGCCTATTTCGATCTATCGATCGGTGCGACGATCGGTGTTAATATCGCTCGACTACTCGGAACCGTGATACTGTGCTACGCGCTGTTCATGTGTACTATTTGGAATTGTGACGAACAAAATTCTCTAAAAGCCGGTTACCTTGCCATGGAAATTCATCTTTTACAGCTCAACAGTGGAATAGGTAAGAAAAATCAAGCGAACGGTTTATAATCGTTTTTTCAACGATCCTACGCGTTATGCGAGTCATGTACAGGAACTTCGATCGAATAGAGCCGAATATTGCATTTATCTATACTTCGATAAGCCATCGGAATGATAAGTTTTTTTTTTTTTTCGCGCATCATGACACTCCGGGCACGTCGCACTTAAGTATATGATTTCTCGCAGCTTTGAGGAGACATTTATCGGGAAAATTCAACTGATTAATATCGTACATTTCTCTATTGATTATCACTATATTTTCGAAAGCGCTTCGACATGTTTCAAGTATATTGTACAAAAAAAAAAAAAAACGAAAAAATGTGCATTGTATAAATGTAAGAAATGGATTTTTTTTTTAATATATCGATGAGATATTTCCGTGAAGAAAAAAATCAATCTTAAAGGATTGAATTGCTAGTAATCTATATAAAGCTATTGATGAAAAAGTATTTCGTTACCGAGTGGACCAAGAAAATTGCTGTTGATCGGCCGGCACTATTGTGCTGCTTTTTCGTCTAAATATTTTTCTACTTCGTTTGGTTATCGATTTCGAGCGAATTTATAGAAAAAAAATAACTATATATATGTATTCGATGCTCACTTAGACGTAATAATGAAATTCTTACCGCTATTTCTGTATATCGGCTAAAACATCCCGCTGATATTGTCGACAACTATTTTTATTATTACCCGAAGAGAGGTATATTAATAATAAAATATCCCTGTGATATGTTTGCGGAAAGCTGCAACATTTACCCCGCTAATACAGCCATTTACTTTCCATTGTTTCGTACACAGCTTCGGTCGCTTTCTGATCGAGCAATTGGCTCAATTAACACCTGACGCCCACACTGTGGTCACTGGAATTAAACTATAAATAATTTTGATAACAATTCCGATAAAAGATAATTACATTTTTTCGAAAATCGAGCAAAACAATCGACGACTACATTGGATATACACTTTCAGATGTAAAAAACCTTTTTTTCTTTATTTTTCAACATCGTAACGAACGCTTACGTAATTTTAAATTTTGTGAAAAAGTTTTTTTTGTGTTTGAATTTTAAAAAATCACAGTTCACAAAAATATAATTTACATTTTTCGATAAAATCGATAGAATATTGAAGTTACATTTTAAAAAGAATTTTTTTTAATTCAATTAGTAGTCGAGTTATTCGAGATAAATTTACCCGGAGCTCCAATGATCTCAGTGTGACCGACGCGGTGCGAATAACAAAACGCTTGCGGTCGTCAGGCGTTAATCTTTCAATTTTTATCGTCAACGGAGATACGATAAGGAGAGGTACCCGAGTTTTTCGAAGCATCGAGAGGCTATTTCTTATCGTGGCAATAGTCAATAATGAACTAAATTTTAATCGAGTCAATCGGATTCAATACGCTTTATAAGAAAATTCACGTGGTCGCGACGCTCGTAAAAAAAAAAAAAAAAAATAAACGTTCCGAGGAAACCGCGATTTGTATTAAACAGTACATTCAATAATACTATACGTACAATAATTTCTTCTGTATATTAATGTAATATAATTAATGTCTCGAATAAAGCTGATCTAACTTAATTTATTAGACAATCGTTTATTTGTACAACGCGTAGGCGTCGGATATGTTGACACGTTTATATGCCAAATAATTTTTACTCGTTTCGGTGGCATTTCGCGTAACGAATCGATATATTCGTTTCGCACAACTTTCATACGCACAACTTTTAAAAAGTTGTGAAAAATCGAACATTCTAAACTCCACGATTTCTCGGCAAATCTATATATTTATCAGATTGTGCATTTTTTTTATTTTTATTTTTTTTTTATTATGCGCGATGAAACAAACGTCGAATAACTACAACACACAAGTCCACGCCGTTGAACAGATGAATCCTTAATCGGGCATTGCAAGCGCGTGGAAATAGGTTTGTGCATATAATCTGATAGGCGTAAAAAGCTCACTTTTGCGGGGAGAGAGGAAAAAAATGGTACAAAATTGATCTCAAGACCGGCTAAACGCTAAAATCGTATTTCTAAAATGGCATATAAATAATAAATGGCCCGTTGCTTCTTCGACATCGTTAGCGCAAGAGCCTCCGCTATCCAATCTGATTTCGTCTCATGATTGATATATCGCATTATTATTGTTACTATATATATCACTAATCCGTATGAATTATATATACACTTAATATTGCGTCGTTCGTATCTGCGATATTTCTTGCCAACAAATTTATATATAATTATTGTATATAAATGTACTTAAATAAAAGATATATTATTACTTTGTCGTGCCACCGTTTCACCAAATTATGCGCGAATATATACATATATATATATTGATATATATGTGTCTCACGATCTGTACCCTTAGTAACTATATACAAAGTAAAATATTTGTTTTGAGCAAATTGGGCTCCTAAATAATTCACGTGTACATACGGATGTATGTATACGAATAATTGACTATGTAAATTGTTCGCCCATGAAATCGGTGCTTTTCGGTAAAATTGTGATATTTTCATGAAATACCGTTTTTTCATTTTTTTTTTTTTTTTTTTCGTTATTGCGGTAATGCGAATAAATAGTAGAGTATAGATATTTGTATATATATGCGAGTATCAACGGGATACGCGGATCCTAGAGGAATGTGTTTCGGTCTATACGTTGCGTGTGCTTCCGGAATGTAGACGATATGCCTCGAAATTCTCGTTCGATCGACGACGATCGATAATGGGATAATTAGGCACTCTTTGGTACGATTGCTCTTTTAGGGCAACTGCTCGACGTAGTTCTTCGGAACTAATCCCGTCTTTCCGTTAAGCGTTCCCTCTAACCATCCAGGTTCGAGGGATGGTTTCACTGCAATCAAAATACGATGTTTCATTTATCAGTTTTATACATTGGGAGTCGCGTAAAACGTCGATAGTAAATTTAAAAACATTTTCAGACTATCAAAAAAATGTATGAAGTAGAAAAATGACGGAATATTATGAATTAATAATTGTAACTACTTATTCCGCAAATAGAATGAGGAATGATAAAAATATACAAGAAGAAAAGTATAAAAAAGCAAAAATTTAAGAGATGCGAAAAGGAATAATAAAATCACGGATATTAACGGGGCATTGAAAAATCGTTTCGGTGCGATTATTGTACTTCTTATGATTACACAACTGCTGGTTATAAAACCAGGCGAGGAGCGTTCGGGTGTTTTTATCTTATTACAACCGCAAAATTAACGACGTTTCAAACCGATTGGATGTATGCTATTGCGGTCGTTTCATAAATTACGACTGAAAAGCTGTAAAAACAAATCCTAATGATCGTTTTGCAGCTTAATGTGAAAAACGACCATTACGAAGATCGGTTTCTAATGATTATTTTTGGAGGATTTAGACCCGAATTTTAAAATTAGAATTACCGCACGAATTTCGATTGTCTGTTACAATTCAGCGGATATCGTGAGCTAAAAATGCCGATGTAACGTACCATTTGTTATTATTTGATTCGGTTCGAAGCTGAGCTCTCCGTCGTTCTCAGCCATACAAGCGTAAAGCGTTCGAACTCTCCTGGAATAAAAAATAAATAACGAAGTGTTATCGAGAGATATGTTTGCGCGAGCGACGAAAGATAAAGTGGCGATAGTAGATATCGTTGGCTCACCAAATTCCAGGCATTTGCCCGGGACTCGAGCGACCGCTGCTCGGTGACGTGTTGACTCTGTGTGATAAAACTATTGGTAATCCAGACGAGTATCTTAAATAATAAACGATAATAATAATTTAGAAAACGGTAGTCGCACTTACACAGATATCGCGGGATTACTTCGTTGCGAGTATCCCGATGGACATTGCATTCCCATCACTGAGCCGCGTTTATGCTTTACTGGTTGATTCGAAGAGTACAAATGAGAGTCCGATGCGACAGACTCACTGGAACTGCTGGTGTTTCCGCTGCCTAAAACTGCAACGACAATTTTATGCTTTTATCAAACAACGAACGTCAGCAATACGATTCTACAGCAGAAAATAAACTCCGTTGTCAGCGCCCGTTTCCGTTTAAATACGATATGACGAGATACAAGATACATAGAACGCATATTTCCGATTAGCAAAATAAAATCTTAAAAAACTCGCGATAATGGCTCGAGATTTTTTTTTCTTCTTTTTGTGATATTGAAAAATGTTTTAGAACATTTATTTCATTGTATAATTTTCGTATACCTTTGTCCGCCGAATGATACATGAAATTCGCGTTCGTTAATTTTGCCCGACCGACTCGACTGTCCGAGAACATCGGTAATCGATGACCAGTGTGTTCGAGTTCCTCAAAGTCGCCGTTTTTCCGATCCTCCACCGACGATGCTTTGGAAAGTACGGACATTGGGCCGTCGTAGTAGGATCTCGTAACGAGCTGTGAATAAAAAAGAATCGAGTTATTCGATCGGATAAAAGGCCAAACAGGAGAATTTGAGATAATCGATAATTTCGGATGTATCGACTCACATGCGTGGGCGGAGTCGGTAAAGCGGGATGAAGAGAGTATCTCGTGAGAGACGCATTTCCGTTGCCCGTTGTGCTTTGATTTTCTTCGGCCTCGAGATTGCGGGGTTTCGTCGAAGCGGTGTTCTGCGACACAGCGATTGGCCGCGAAAATTCTTGCGGAGGTCCGGCGGTGATTCTCTCACAATTCTCGATAAGAATCTCAACGACGATGTTGTAAAATTTGATATCCATTATCGATGCGACGGTCTCCTCCTCGGGGCGCAAGAGGGTCGGTCCGAAGCAAACCGCCAAATTACCGACAGTCATCAAATTTTTGTCGCACTTGTTCGCGACACTGTAACGAATTTTTAACGCCGATAAGCATTCATCGTGAGTACGAAACTCGCCGTTTGAATTTCAGAAAATCGTCACGCTTGCTGCGGGTGCTTTATATATTTTTAAACTACTTGACGTCGAGACGCTACCGCGTCTGTTGATTCATCATAATTACCTGCGTAAGTGCTTTATCAGCAGCATTAAAATATCGAACCGGGGCTTTGGTAAACGATAAACGAGAGTATGTACATCGTTAATGCGCGATTCGCGGGATTCCTGCTCTGTAAAGACGAGAAACTATGATGAGTTTCCGTTTGACATTAAAACTGAGTACGTTAATCAATTTAATCGAGAAATCGACTTACTTGCAGAAATGATAAAACTGTTGTAGTACTGAAACGTCATAATAGGCTCCGACAGTGTCCTGAGGTAAGTTTTCAAAGCGCTGGTGATAGTTTTGCTCTCCCATTCGAAGCGATCGTCAAGATTCAGCTTTTCCAGTTTCCTTCTGTCGAGTCCCATTGCCATAAGCTTATTGACTTTGGAGGCGACTCCGACGACACGGTACAATCCTTGTTCCTCGAGACCTGCGTAATTAAGAATTTAATTCATCAACTCCTGGCGACCGTAATGTTCTTTTACTCGTGAAACATCAACGTGAGTTGATATCCTCTCTTAATTCTGTTGCGGATTTTTCTCGATTGTATTTAACGTAAGTCGGACTTTTTACTTGAAAGTAAAATAAAAAAAGGGGTTTTTTTAAAGCTGAAAACCCGTTTTTTTTAGGTAAAGGAAACGATTTCGAAAAAGCGAGATACGAACCTCTGTCTTCGAGAGCGGTGATGCACTTCGAGACGAAGGCGAAGCCAGTTTCGTCGAGAACGGTCTCTTCCGGCTTAACGGAGGTGCCTTGCAACGCGTACGTCTGAAACAGGAGGAGATCGACAGTTTTAAACGGTATTCGTAATAATATTTTTCTCGATGAGAATTCACTTACGGGCTCTTTGCCGTCCATCGCGTCCATCCATAGTTTCCTATCTTCTTCGGAAAGAGCTTGAAACGTAAACGTTATGCTTGGCCTATCGAAAAGAAAAGAAAAGAAATACAATCAATAATCTAATATAGAACACTACTGGGAGTTATGTTTTCTTTATACGCGATTCCGAACGGAAATACTCACTTGTCGACTGCCGTGATATCGAAACAGAATCTTTTCTCAATAGTATCCGACATTCGACGAACGCAAGACGCCAGTGTCAGAGTTTCCTTGTTGCTCTGCTGATGAAACAAAAGGCGATTTAGAAAATCAGAATTTTTTTTTTTTCAAACAGCGAATTTGACGAAATTTATGAAATCAGCGATTGACTTACGAATTTGCCCGTTAATTGATTATACGGTATCATAGTAAATTCCTTTTTGTCCTTTTGATATGTACAATATTGCTTTGTCCATGTTGTGCCGAAGGCCTCTGAAAAACAGTTATTGTTAAGCGTATGAATAACGATGTGAGTAAATCCATGCGAAATTATGCGTCGAATGTTTAAAATTACTCACTTTTTTCCATAAGAAACAAGTAGCCCTCGCGAGAATTTAATTTGCTCACTCCCGTCTCGACGGCAGACTATAACAGTGAAAATAAAGGTCATCCATCTGTTGCGCGGTAAATGTCAGGGAGTTTGTGCGAAGGAAATCGAACGGTAATAATCGAAGGCGGAACGAGAAGAAAACAACAGTATTGTTGCTACTCGAAATGGTTTAAACGGTTTCTACGACTTGGGTAACAATGAAGTTCGATTTTTTCATTTTTACAACACGTTATATTATCGCGCATGCCGGAGAGGTGAAAGAATTAACCTCGTACGTTACCTTCTTCATGTCCTTCATTTTATTCATAAGCGACTCAGTTTTATCCCTGGTGGCAAGGAAATTCTCTCTAGTCTTGTAAACAAAAATTCACACACACACAAAAAAATTGATGAATCAGTTACATGCTGTTATATCACGATATTAATAATACAACTTCAAGGTACCAACTACGGCGATGAAAAAAAAAACGGGTTAATATTATAGAAATTTATTGTACTTTTCGCAATGCTGTATATTTGATAGTTAGAAATATCGAATTTGAACGATCGGAAAGTAGTATTGCGCG
The DNA here is from genome assembly GCA_963971235.1 of Cryptus armator. Taxonomy (NCBI): domain Eukaryota; kingdom Metazoa; phylum Arthropoda; class Insecta; order Hymenoptera; family Ichneumonidae; genus Cryptus; species Cryptus armator. The sequence goes on from OZ020236.1 coordinate 11,558,060, forward strand.
GAGATGTTACCTTCTGTATTTTCAATTGCAATTCCGTCATGTATGGCTTGAAGTCTTTGGCAACTTCGTGTCCTTGATGATAGAACGTTAACCAGCCGAACATGAATCCCAAAAGCTGCAATGTAGAAGAATCGTTATTATTCTACTGATAGATTGATACATTTTTTAAAAAATCGGGAATCCGCAAACATACCGTTTCCACGAATTCGAACTTCTTTCGTTCCTGTACCTCTTGCAACAAGAATACATATTCTAAACTTGCTTGACAGAAGTGTCGCTCAGCCATATCCAGAGTCGCGTCAGCCTGGTAAATCATTTTTGTTTTTTGTTTTTATGTATAATGTCTCCCGATTTTTTTTTTTTTTGCTTCTAAAAGCAATTTATTGAAACTTTGGTGAGAATATTTTTGTGAATAGGTCTGAAAATTTATTTTTAATTTTTCTGGAAAGTCCTTTGAATCTCTGAAAGTTTTCGTACGATTTCTTTGATAAGTTGTGACTGCTGGAGATTTTGCGCGGAGAACGTAACAAAGATATTTAGCTAATAGCAGAGAAACGCGGAGAAAAATTTCGGAAAATCTCTGAAAATCACTGCAACGGTGTCCGATTAGAGTTTTTCAGACAAATTGTCAGAGAAATATTTACACCAGGGAAATGGATTTTGAGATGTCGTACTTCTTGAAGAACATTGTCTTGTTTCTTGGTCGACAGATTCAATATGCGTTCTTGACTCTGGCAAAACTTGATAGTTTGTTTCTCAAACTTCTTCTTACCCTCCTGAAACGGAAAAAAAAAGGAAAATAATGAATACGCGTTTCGATATGTTATTCGTTCGTGGAAATTTGTGATAATTACCTTTACACCTCCGATGTGCTCTTTCCTGAAACTCTCTAGCGGTAGAATAATCTGGTCGTATGCACGTTCAAGCTGTAAAAATTATCCTTTTAAACAAAATAAACTATATACCGTCCGATACGCGCGGGACGACTGTGCGAGCGTGAGTCCCCGATAGACCCAACGCTATTTACGTTACTCTTTTGTGTGTTGCATTAAAAAAATCGTTTTATTAAATTCGCGCTAATGTATCTCCACAAACGTACAGCTATGTGAGACATTCTCTCATCTCTATAAATCGACATTTAACAAACGTACGATTGTAAATTCGTTACTTTTAATCGTGAAACAATAAAAAAAAAAAAACAAAAAAACATCGAAACATGCAATGGAAAGTAATACTTGCGTTTCCTAGTTTGCCAACTACAAAAAATAGAAGGAAGAATTAAAATTATCTGCAATAGATCGAATACAGCGAAAAACAAAAGGGGAATTTTTTTCTATCACAAAAATTCTATAAAACAGCTATATAAAAAAAAAAAAATAAAAAAAAAAACAAACAAATAACAGGAGCGTCGAGGGACGTGCGACAGTGAGATATACAATATTTTTATAGTGCAAGTGCCTGTGCTCCGTGAAGGGAATATCCGACGCAATTTTTTTTTTTTTATCAAATAAAAAAAAATTCGTTCCGCCACATTTATGCTGATAAATATTTAGCAGTTTTTTTTTTGCATTTTTTTTTTTTTTTTTTTTTTCTGTATTTGTGAATTGAACTCTTGCTTACCATGCGGTCTCTTTCATCTTCGATCGACGCTATGAGTTTACCAAACTCTTTGAGACTCTGCGATATGTGCGACTCGTCCTCTGTCTGAGTTTCTCCGATACATTCGAAGCTAAAGTTTTGCAGCGTTTTGGAGAACGCCCTCTGGGCTCGCGACAGATCTTTAGAAATGCAATATAACTTCACAATAATATCCGAGACTTATATTGTCGGAGCGACAAAAATTATAGTGCGCATTTAAGGGGATGGAATAGGTATATTCGTTAAAAAAATAATTAAAACTTTCTATGAGCGTAGCGACCGTCTAATTATCTAAACTATAGGTACGCAGTGTCTTAGGGTTTTTCGACTAAAAAACGCACTCCTGTGGCTCTGCGCTCTATGATAATGTAGTATTATCAATGGGGGTTGGGAATCGAATAACCCGTGCAATTAATATTTACAGCATAACAAATGTAAAATTACTTCCAAGTGTTTTGAAAACTACAAAGAATTAATGAAATTAATGTACACTGATTTTGGCGAATGGCTTGTCGGATATATATATATATATGTCTATAGGTGTCTATACGTGATTTTTTTTATTTATTTTTTTTATCGTCATACCACCAAAACCGTTAGAACCGAGTGTACGAGGAGCAATAAAAACACACAGCGGTGAAGAAAAGACAGAACAGAGATAAGGACAGGTGTGCGAGAAAACGCAAACAATTCTTTTTTTTTCGTTGTTTTTTTTTTTTTGTAATCACAGTCGAGAACTTACTTTTAGCGGCAATTAACAAATCCTTGACCTCTTTGATGAGTCGTTTGATCTGTTGGCTTGTTTTCTCCAATTCGCGTTCATGATAATGAAGATTTTCTCGAAAGTACGGACTGTCCGTCAAGCAATCGGTGAACTCCAACGGCTTCAGACCAACACCCATTATTTCACGATAGGTAAGCGTTTTTTCAACCTCGGAAATCAGCAACACATCGAGAAACGGTACGCGGAGCCTCTGCGAGAATAAGTCCGGGTGATGCTATACCAGTAGCGAGGGATTTAACACCGGATAGTATCTATGGGCTATATGGGTTATATAGATATATAATAAACACAGCGGACAGCGGACAAGACGAACTTTCGTGTCTCTGCCGTTATTCACCGCATTTGGAACGTCTTTCTCGATCGATTTTATGGACTTGCGCGGGGGCTTTGCTTGTGAAAGAAACACGAAAACTACCAAAGATGGTCGCGCAATTTTAATCCACCGAAACCGAGAGCATCCAAACGCCAGACAGTCGCAAGCGAGTAGACAACAATCTCTCTCGATAACGGGGACTTGACGGGTATACGCGACTCGAGATAATACCGAGCTGGTGGATGTGCGCTTAGTCGCCACGACCCAATCATAGATTACAATTAATCATAATGGCCAACGACGACAGACAACGAACAGATATATATGTATACACATCAACGATGGGATCATTACGTTTTTCGTTGAGTACACAGAGTAAACGTACGGAGTGACGATAATATTCCTCTCGCGTTTCAAGGTCGCGGTACTCGGTCGGTGCGAAATTATGAGGTGGCGCCCCGTATGAAAATTGACGGCAAACAAACATCGCGAGCTTCGTAAATATTCATTTAGAGATACACCAGATTTCTACTCCATTCTTTTTTCTCGGCGGAATCGAACGCGAACTGATTGTCGATGACAGTTGTCCGAGGGTTATGGATCGCGCGATAGTCGTCAAAATGATATCAGATATTCGTTGTTGATGCTAGCAAATGCAATCTTTTCGATAATCACTGGATACCGTTAAACAAATACCGGACACCGTCAAAACAAACGAATATGGATACTTTGATAAAAAACATTACAAACGGAAATGAAGTTGAAATTACCGATAGTTTATTGACTTTTACCGAAACCGTAAGTTTTACAATTGTTTTGTTTCCATTATCAAAATATCGTTCGAACGTGTCGATGGTTTCTCGGCTCAACTCTGACCATTCGGTTTTTTATTCAGTACGAGACGCATCTGACGTTCGACGAACTGAACAAAGATAATTTGAGAAAAGACTTGTGGAAAGCTTTATTCAAACGTTTGGAAGAAGCGAAATATTTCACTATCCACGAACGCTGTTTGCAGGTGCTGAGAATACTTAGGTAATCAATCAATCGTACATTCGCCAATTTCAGCGGCAAAAGAACTCGTTACCGATAAACGCTCGTTAAATTTTTTTTTTTTTCAGCCGCGACAAAACCAATCTCGATGATCTGATAACAAACGAAAGATTGAATCTTGTTATTAAAAACGCGGGTCTTGCCGATGCAGCAATCTCCAAACGTACAAATGCTTTTACCAATGGTAAAGATCTACAATTTTTTCACATTTTATACTGAAGAACAAGTGCATGGAAAGAGGTCCTTTAAATAAGAAATTTCTGGGCGGAGAGTGAAACGTGAGGTTATAATATTTCGTCCCAATGGACGAAAGTGAAACAATCGCGAATTGCGCATGTGCAAACCCTTTCAATACTAAATGCTTTCCAGTCAGCAGATAAAAAAAAAATAATTACGTTAAAACGGCGGATGATTTGATTGGCCCGTTTTATCAGAAATATCAGTATCCCACAGAAGGAACCAATCAAATCAATCCTTCATTTTTTTTTTAACATTATAATTTTCACCTGCTGACTGGAAAACCCCTATTTTCATGAAATCCGCCACTTTCGTCCCGTAAAATTGTTATGAAAAGCGCCGCTTTCCATAAAAGAGATAAAAAAAAAAGATCGCGAAAAAAAAAACGAACAGAAAATTTGGATTTTCGTGAAAAATCTTTTTTTGTCTATTCGACGAATCTCAATAATGAACAATCTATACTCTGTTTCAGTGACGACTGAGGCTCTGAAATTGCTTTGCAATTTATTGTACAATTCGCCGAGTGTACAGAAGAGCATAGGAGAGACTACTTGTCTGCGATGTATAGTCAATCGCATGAGCAAATACGACGAAACGACGCCGCACCAAGTAAAATTATTTGACACTAGAATTTTGTTTCTCGCAACGGCGCTCAACATTTCGCTAAGAAACGTCGTTAAGAATGAACTTGACGGGGATTTGTGTCTGATAAATATGCTCGATCGGCTGGCAACGAAATTTCAATCCAAAGGAACGTTCGTCAAGGTGATAAAAAACGCTTATTTGCTTACCGGAGATCCGATGATTCCAGATTTCTTAAAAACTTGAATTTAATCGATTTAAATTTGGTTAGGATGACGTTGTTCTCGCCTGTGAAATTCTCAAAGCCCTCTTTAATCTCTACATTAATTCCGACGATTGCGTCAACGAGGAAAAAGATAGACACGGAGATCTGGTGAAAATATTATACAAATTGCTCGTGAATAACGACTTCCATAACTCGACGAAAGGGGATGAATTGCAGAGGTAAAAAACTCTCAATAATTGACTCGCAAGAAACACGAATCAATCGTTGATTTGTTTGCAGTAATGTCGTCAACTTGCTGACGGTAATACCGTACAGTTCTTACGATGCGATAATGCAGCCGAGATGCGAAGACGACGGTGAAACGACATACCAAAACATGGATATGACCGCTGTAGCGCAGTTGTTGAACTTTTTGGGTCGAAGATTGGACACGAAAACGGAATTAGTGGAAAACATATCGCCGGTGATCACTGCACTTATAAGACTTGTAAAATCCGAACGATTGATCAGGAAGTACGTGCGGTTACAGGTGCGATAAACTAATCGAATTCTTTGCCCACAACTTACAAGGAATGTCGTAAGAATTATTATTGATCGCAGGTACTACCGCCACTGAGGGATGTGATGAAACGACCCGAAGAGGGATCGACTCTTCGTGCGAAACTGTGCAAACTTTTGACTTCGCCACTCACATCGTTATGCGACTTGGTTGCCGAGTTTATCTTCGTTCTTTGCAAAGAAAACGGTATGGCATTTCGTTGGATTGAGATATTTGTTTTAATTAATTATTACGATTAAATAATCGCTTTTTTTTTTTCTTAATTTCATCAGTGAGTCGGATGGTGAAGTACACAGGCTACGGAAACGCAGCGGGAATGTTCGCGAATAAAGGATTGCTGGGGCGTAGTCAGCCCTCCGAGAGTTCCGCGTATTCGTCAGAATCGGAAGACAGCGATACCGAGGAATACGTTAAATACAAGGAGAACATAAATCCCGTTACGGGTTGTTACGAACATCCCAAACCGAATCCTCTGGAAGGAATGAGCGAAGAACAGAAAGAGTACGAAGCCATGAAACTCGTTGGCCTCGTCGACCAATTGACGAGACAGGGAATCGTTCAGCCCTGTAGAATTGGCGAAGACGGCAAACCAAAACCGATCGAACATATTCTCGAGTTGCAGGAAGAACTACCGAAACTCAATGTGAATAAATCGGAGTAACGATCACTCTGATTAATTCGATATTTTACTCGACTACGTAACTTGTATTAAGGCAATGTGTATTTAATAACGAATATTATTGAATAAAACGTACTGCCAGATGTAATCGTATTTGAGTGTATTTCGCATTTCTTTATTCCTGGAAGTGGAGATATTTCTTTGGGTTTTTTTCGTTTTTAGGAAATAAATATTTCTCTGACAATTTGTCTGAAAAACTCTAACAGTTTGTCCCCATAATCTCCAGCAGTCACAATTTATCACAGAAATTCAAAGTATTTTTCGAAATATTCTGGAAAACTCTCATTTTTTCTGATAAAGTATGTTAAGAGAAAATACGAATTGTCTCTGATCTCTACTCATTCTGTTACTCATACTAAAAGTAAAGTTTGTCAGAGAAAATTATTTATTTTTTGAAAGACTCGGATCGTCGAGATACTTTGGATACGGATTTTTTTTTTAATAGAATTATTATTATTATTTTTATTATTATTGGGTTAATGAAAGGAGAGTCGCATATATCTGTTTTGCTTACTTTATTGAAAAAAGAACAAAGAACAACGTTACAAATTAAACAATTGGCAGGAAATAAAAAATATAACACTTTCCAAAATCACATGAAATGTTTAAACATTACAATTTTGGTAAACCGTGTTATGTGCTTTGTGAGCATCACAATATATACATACATGTATATATTAATTATTATTGCATTTGCAGCCTATGCGCGCACAAGATCGTATGTTTCTACATTGTTTCAGAGAACTGCATAGTGATATCGTTTTTTTTTCTTTTCTTCCGTTTTTTTTTTTTTTTTTTTTTTGTTTTTTTTTTTTTTTTCTCTTGAGAATATCTTAATATAGGATAGGGGTCATACGAATTGACGAGGTGATGGCAAATTGAGTTGATATGGTGAAATAATGTACGGCCAACGGAGAACATTCACTTTTAAGGCTAAATTTTCATATCCACCCTATAATAAAATATTTTCAATTCGACACGTTTGACAAATATATAAGTAGCAAATGTTGCATATCTTTAGTTATGTAATACGGTATTGTAGATTAAAATATCTTTTTTTTCTTTTTTTTTCTTTTTCTTTTTTTTTCGTTTGTAAAAGTGTATATAGATGTGTATACGTATAATACAATAAATTTAAATATCTCATATAAAAAACGCAACTAAAATTTTGTAGGTACAAGGTAGAAAAAAGAGGATGATTTGCATCAAAGAGAAAAATAAAATAAAAATAAACGAGACCCCTGCATCAGATATTTCACGGACTAGCGCCTTGACGAGCTTTGGAAGAAGTAAAAAATAAAATAATAAAGAAACAAAAAAAAAAATAAATGAGAGAACATAAAATATAATCATACATACACATTTATAATATATAGAGAAGGATGTATACCGGAACGTGAAAAATAAATATTGAGAACGAAAGTTTCGACAACTGGTCAACTAACATATTGTATATTAGTAAACTGACGAGCGCTCCTCGAAAAACGTTCTTTTTTTTCATTCTTGTTATTATTATTACTTTTTTCTTATTTGTTTTTTTTTTCTTCAATGAACCGCGTATTTCGTACAGCAACAGGTCTTAGTACAAAGGCTGAATTAGCTGTGGAGAGATGTTCGTAAACAGCCAAATCAGAATGGGCGCGTGGTCCGTATGTAAGTCTAAATAATATGTTACATTGCAACTTACATGCTCCTTGGCGTCCCATTAGCATATAAAAAATATATTGGTATACACGCTTTCCATATTGCATTACAATTTACCATTTTTCTTCGTCGAGTTGTACTATCCTCATACAGTTTCACATTTTTATTTATTTTCCTTTTTTTTTTTTCATTATTTTTTTTTGAAATATAAGTGAACCCCATCGTTAATACGTTGAAAAACCTTTCGCACTTATTATCCCGCGTTCTCTTGTAAACACATTTCTCCATTGGAAACCGATTGATTTATTATAATTTTTTTTTTCTCTATTACAATACCGATTCTTCAATTTTTTTTCTTGTTGTTTTGTTTTGCATTTCGAGGAGAACATGGCAATTCGCGTACGAAATTTATTTAAACGGCTTTGTGAAAAGCTGCAACGACGATACGAAGCGGAAACAATTTTATCCGCGTCGATATTGCGTCGTCGCGACTCTCCGCGAACGCCTACGATATATCGGTACATTTTTCATCTATCTAAATCGCCCGAAACTACTATTCGATTTATATTCAACAATGTTGTGAGCGTAAAATAGACCACGTCGGTAACGATTTCATTTCGATGGAATAAAACGGCAGCGGAACTATTAATATATATATCTTTTTTTTTTTTCTTTCGTGGCCTATCAATAACGAAGTACGGCCCCGTAAGACGGAGATTTTGCAACGTTAACATAACGCTTCTTTGAATTTTCGGTAATAATTGTTTTTTTAATTTTTTTTGTAATCGTACGTAGTATTAATATTAATAATTCTACAGGCGTATAGGGGCTGTGTATGTGTTTAAATGTTACGCGATAAAGATCAGTAGGATTATTTGGAGATCACGGAACTTCGAAAGGTATTCGTTAGCTGACCCTGATGTAGAAGCACACCAATGGAATGCGACTGTATAAAGTATGTGGTGGTCAATTTGATATGTAAACAAAGTACCTCCGAAAGGAACGAGTTTTTTATAAGAATATAAATAATTAAACGACGAACGCGAGGAAGATGATTGTATGACTCTTCATCGACCCCCGTTAATCGGCATCTTAAGTATTATATAATATATCAAGTAACTAATGCAAAATAAATAAAGCCAGTGCTCTTGAGGAATGGAACAAAGTAACTTTCTTTTTTCTCTATCTCTCCTTCTTTTTGTATTTTTTTTTCTCTTTTTTTCTCTTTTTTTTTTTTTTTTCAATCTATACGCCCGTTGCGACTCTCATCGATTATTCTTATCGGCTAACAATAGAATACATTAAATATTTGTACTTTAACTGACTAATCAAGGATGTAATAGTAGATTTTTTTTTTAATCTTTCTTTTATCCATCGCTTAAACACTAATAACCTCGATACTTCACATGGCACGAAACTCAAAAGTCTAATCGTTCAAATAAATCATAAGCCATAGACGTTTCATTGTTTATAAATATATCGTTTGGCACTAAAGAATGTAATTCTTGTATATGAGATAAAAATGAAGCGTAAGAAGTAGTTGTAGTAACTAAAGGATCCGAATACTAAAATTAATAATAATAAAAAATAAAAATAAATGACAACACGAACCAGTCGGAACCATGAATAACGAAGCGACGAAGAACGAGAAAAAAAAAAACAATAGTAATGAAACACAAAAAAAAAAAACAAATTTTAATATTATTATCTACGTCACTGTCCCCTATATAAAGTTTATAGTCGACGAAAATTCGATATTCCGCAAATTAGTTGCCTCAGAATATTCAAATACGGCGGAATGCACATTACCACGCAAAATATAATATATATTGATGTATCATTTCGCTTTTACACCTAAGCAACTACCGTAAACTAATCGTATAATTATCGTTTATGATAACGCGACCGAGTTTTTCAACGCGACACTTGTGTCGTCGGCGCTACGCTTCGGACTCTGAGTATTCGAAAGACCTTATTGTTTAACTAGAAATCGCACGGTATTAACGATCGAGTAAAAAAAAAAAAAAAAAAAAAAAAAAAAACGAAAAATGTAAACGATAAATAAGTCGAGTAATTAAAAAAACAAAAAAATAAACACAAAAACGATTGTCGATAATAAACTTCACTGTCATCGTCCGGATTTTACAAATGCCGCGATGAAACGATCGAAAAAAAAAAAAAAAACTAAAGAAAATAAAGAACAAACAAAAAACGAAATTGTACCAATGGTTTTCGCGCGTATAAAGGGGATATTATAGTTAAATAGGAATCGAATGAAAAAGAAAAACAAAAAATTATTAAAGTCACGAATCCGTGGCTCGTGGCAAACATCAGCGGAGCAACAGCTCTCGATGGTTTATCGAATAAGTATGCTATACGCTTAAAAAGCGTTATAAACAGCCGATAGAACACATAACGCTTGCGGAAAGATAAAACTAATTGCTATGTCGAAGAGAATGTTTGTGTATAGGGCGCAGGGGGGGCGGGGGGCGGGGGAGGGGCATCAAAGGGATTAAAATATTGTTACAAAAATAATGGAGAATGAATGTACGAAGAACTATCGTGACATTGTGTGGCTGTTTCTCGCTTATTTTGTATGTGATTTTCGTTCACGAACTTTTTTTTTTTTTTTTGTATATAAATATACGTTTACATTTACGCATATAGAAGAGGAAAAAAAAAGATGTCTCCCTCTCGAAATCTCACGAATTTTTTTCAATTGTATAAGCCGATGTCCGATAAAGAGGCGTACAGCTGTAGGGCGCGTAATATTATTGATAAACACAGCATAGGAATGGAGATACGTTGAATTTTTTTTTTTTCTTATCGATTTCCTCCCATTTGTGATTTTAGCCGGAATCGGCATTTAAATTGGCCATTTCCCTAATTCTCATAGCGATGTTAATATTATTATTTAAATATCTAGGAAGACTATGATTAACCGTAGGCTAGAATTCTCAGTTTTTTTTGTCGTGTGTCGTATTAGTCCTACCAATTAATATAGTTTTTTTTTTTGTTTTTTAATGTATGACGGTGTGGTTTTTCGCGTTTGTCGTTATCGTGTATTTTTGTCTCGCAACGCGTACGCGATCGGTGTGTCAATGTACGTGTTGTTTCCGTCGTATTGGCAAAATTTTATAAATCGATTCAACATTCTTTGCAGCTTTCCGCGACGGTGTATCGTCACGTGTACTCGTCGACGCGGTGCCTTTTTTTTCGGTATATCTTTCAAGTTTTTTTTTTTTTTGCCGTTTCGATGAATTGTATTCTCTTACAGTGCGTCGAAATCGAATGGATCTCTGATAACGATGTAAAAGAATAATTCATTATTCATCGCGACTACCCGGTGTCGTTTGGTTCTCGAGACAAAGCTGTGACGCAATGCTCTTTCGGTTTGTTTCTTTCTTTTTTTTTTCTTTTACTGTCATTGTTTGTAAATTGTAAATTTGTAAATTTACCGCGGGGTCGTCTCAGGGCTTTCATTTCTTTCACCTTCGACACAAATGGAATCGCTGGAACATCGTGTGGCGAGCTATTCGGAGCTCTCGAATTCTCTAAATGAGATTAATTGTTCGGCGAGAGTCTCGTTGCCACCACCGAGATAAATTTGGGCGGATATGCAATAATAAGCACTCAACTCGGCTCATTCCACGATTCCTTCGATAGTTTCTACAAATTTCATCCTTATTATTTCTCGTATTTATAATCGGCAATGGTTATTCGTGTATATATATTTCCGTAATACGTAATTTGTCGAAAAAAGACAAATGGAAGTCGTGAAAGAGTGGCTATTCAAACTTTGTATAGAACAATAAGCAATCGTTTGATTACGTTCTACGCTTCGATTATGATACCAGGGATACACATCGACGAATGGTTCGCTCAACTGGCTGATTCGATTTGCCTCTCGTTAAATAAGTTTCGTATAATGTTGGGCTTAAAATTTTTTTTTTCTTCTTTTTCTCGTATTTTTGTGGTTTTTTTTTTGTTCTTTTCATTCTCTGTAATATTAGTTCAACAGTGTAAGCAGAGTGTATCTATTACGTAGAGAGTGACTATATAATTCTATACATATTAGGATAATAAGACTTTTGAGATTGTAAAAATCATCAAAAAATCTATCACAATTACCATTTACGTAACAAGTAATCCTCTTTTTTTTTTCTTCCTCTTTTTTTTTACGTCTTTAAATATTATTGTTGTAATTCAAACATCAAGGCAAATAAGGGGTGAATTTCAACAGTGGCCTAAATTAGCCAAGTAGTCTTCCACAGATAAAAATATGTAAATAGAGTAAATCTATACTAAAATATTCAAGTATATATAAGGTGAGCGTAATATAATAATTTTGTGAGGTAAAAGACCCTCTCGTTTTTAATGGTCATCCATTCGTTTTACGCTATGAGTTTATCGTCATCTTCGATTTACGCGACTGGCAAAAAAATTTGCAAATACCCCACTTTTCTCCCCCTTATAATCTGAAATAGTTGTTACTTTTACGTTTTTTTTTTTTTTTTTTTCTTCCCTAAAGATTTTTTTTTTCTCATTACATTTTTTAGCGTACCATTAGAGACTGTCGATGAGGGACGCTGCTGCGCGATGGCTATGTTCGTCGTTGTGCAAATCGGACATAAACACGCCATTTTTTTTTTTTTTTCCTTCATTTCCATACTTCTCAATTTTTTTTGTTTTGTTTATTTTTTTAGTATTTTCTATGTTTTTTTTTGTCGTTTCTTTTCTATAGCGAGGCAACACCAGCGTTAGCTCTGTTCTGTTTGTCTAATTCTTTTTTTTTTTTTCTTCGTCTTCTTTCCCCTTTGTTTCTGTATTCTCTAATTATATTTACCTAGCAACAACATCAGAGACTCTTTAAGGACACAACTTATCCTGACGATACTATTATCACAGGCATTATTCATTATAACTCTGCTAACCATGACTATTATATATTTTTATTTTTTTCTTTTTTTTTTTCTTCAGATTTAGTTTTTTATTTCGCATTCGCGCGGTGTATATAAAATTAAAATGTCTAACGGTACCGAATGAATTATACGAACTGATTTTATTACCTTAGGTGGTAAATAGGCTTCGTTTGCACGATGTAGTACTACAGATACGCCGATCTTACGGGCAATTTTTTCTTTTTTTTTTCATCGTCAGATTTTTATTCCCGTTCCTAACTCTCCGTTTTGTTTCTTTTTTTTTTTAACTTATCGTGTACGTGTGTATGTCTCGATACCCTACTTTTCTATGTCAATGCTGCGTATAGTATATAATTTTGTTGTTGCTGTTGTATCAACCGATTTTTAATAAGTAGATTGATGTTCGCGTTCTTCACCCTCACGTTTAGTTATTGTAAATATTATACGGTACGCAAATAAAATCGTTGAAGCCGTTCGAATAATTAATACACACGAATGCGCCCTACTTAGCATTTTTTTTATGGCAAGAAATTATCGGTAATGAGATAATTATTGTTACAGTTGTAGTTTTTGTTGTTGTTGTTGTTGTTGTTGTATTTTCTTTTTTTTAGTCGTCTTCAATATGTGTTAACAGTTTAACGAGCTGCCAAATATATGATTTCTTTCCTTTTCTTTTAATTTGAATCAAATCTTAAGGCTGATCATGTAAACAACCCTAAAAAATATGTGTGTTTCTATATATGTATGTGTATCTTCGTCATGTACGATATTTTTTTTTTTTTCCTTTCTGCTTAATGTCTCTTTCACAAACTGTCGTATTCTCAAATGGATCTCGCGTTTAGTATATACATAAATAGAAGATGTTTAGCAAACTGTACGTTATTTTTTTTGTTTTTTTTTTTCTTTTTTTTTTTTTTTCACTTAGATAAAGTATCGTCTCTAGGATACCGGTAGTATGTATATGTATATAATATTCGCTTACGAATCCTTATGCTTTATAATTATTTCGATCGCTTCGCGCCATTGTAAAAGTTTGAAGAACGACGGGCTTTTCACCGGCTTCCTCCCCCCCGCTTATTTTTTTTTCCCCGTCCCATCTCTCCGGTACCCCTCCCCCACCCTCTCCTTTCCGCATAACAAATACATTTAAAACGTATCGGATATATCCATTCGCTAGCACCACGAACCAATAATTCACACACATATGTTTTGTTTTTTTTTTTTTTTTTTTTTGTTTTTTTCATATGGTGAATCCATATTGAAACATCCTGAGTAAATATTGTAACCATTATGTGTCTCGACTAATTCACATTGTAACAATTCACAAATGGGAGCCTACATTCGTTTTTTTTTTTCTTATCTTTTTTTTTTTTTTTTGTTTTCGACTAATTTTTATACTTTTCGCTACTCGAGGATTTGGAGCTTTTCCTATTGTATATAGTGTTTTTTTTTTCCTTTCTTCCTATCCTTAACGTGGCACCACTCGTTTTAACGTCGCCTCGATAAAGCGCGAGATTAATATCTCAAACGATACGCATTAATAGGCGAACAAATATTCAGGAACAAACAATTTTTTAATTTTTTGTTGTTTTTTTTTTCTAAAAGCTCGAATGCACCGAATTGCACGACGTGAATACGAGTATAGGCCACGTGGGGACTCTGACGCGCTTTCCAGACCCGAAAAGAGAAGAACTCTTCAGATCGATCGGAAAGCCGCAATTAATTTTTTTTTTTTTTGTTATTTATATTCAAGACACATGCTTACACGTAATTGCTTGTCCCCCGAAATTTATGTTTCTAAAATTGTTTTTTTTTTCATGTATATATCTAAAGAAAGGACGAGACGTCGAAAAAAATTCAGCAGAGCTGAAATAGGCGACATTGGGGAGGTAAACCGGGATTCGCTGTACGGGGGTTGGGAGATTCTCACCGGGGATCGCATACACCAAAAAAAAAAAAAAACTGACGAATAATAATCGCCTTTGCCGTGGCTGCTTCCAATAAGGACAGCGAATAAAGCCCGACACACGATTAATATCGTAAACAGCGCTAATCATCGATAAACTCGCATCTCCCTTTTTCTCTTTGATCTAAAAACTATTAGACTTCACTCGCACACGTATATCGGGGGTATCGTTATTACTTGTACACGCAAAAAGGGACAGGGAATGGGGTTTTTGGGGGAAGGATATCCGCGTATTTCTAAATTTTGAGCACAACTGATAAAACAGTGGATTTTTTTTCGTTTTTTCGTTTTTTTTTTTTTTTTTTTTTATGGCGGCGGGATGGGAGGATAAAGTGCTCGTATGAGACTAGATTTTAATTTGATTTACGAACCATACTTAAAATACTGACATGTCAAAAGTGATGTGCAACGACCAATTTTGACGGAAGGCCATTGTAAAATTGCTTCTCCGCTAAAAGCAAAACGCGCGCTAACGACGCTCTCTAATCGCGATAATCTCGCAGTTTCTTTTTTTTTTTTTTTCTTTTTTCTCGCGAACTGTACAACTTGTTTAAATTTTTTTTTTTTCTCTTTAAACTCCTTGGCAGTTTACCAAATGCAAATCGCTAAATAACTATTATACTGTTTGGTCGGAGATGTACGTTTACCACCTTCCCTCGTTCTCTCGCTTTCGATCCTTAACTCCCTAAATTCTTACCACCTTCGCTCGTGTTTTCGATATTTTGTTTTTTTTTTTTGTTTGTCGATTTTTTTTTTTGTTACTTTCATAAAACAGGGACGCATAATATTGTATAATAACTATTAAAGCCGCATGCTGCACTTCTGTTTGCTTGTGTTCTTTTTTTTTTTTTCTGTCATCGTTTTTGTTGCTGTTGTCACTATTGCTTGGATAGGCCCCCTCCTCTTCTCTCTCACCGTTTTTTTTTGTATTTAATTATTAATTTACCTTTCGTTGAAAGCGCTCGCGGTTCCAAAAGGATTACCGCGGTTGCAAAGAGGAAGTTGCGACGTTTCTTTTTTTTTTTTTTAACACTTTGGTCGTTTCTCACCTCATAATATGTAGAGAGTGTTCAGCACGAGTACGTGATGATTGTTTTTGGCCAGAGTCACTATGTAACCCTCGGAAGTTATTTTCAGGCCGCAGCATCGAGATACCTGCGAAACAAATTTGCGAACGAATTTTTTTTAAATCGCTGTGGTACCGTGTGAATTCTTACGAACTCAAGGGACGCGATAGCATCTCGACGTCAAGTAGTTTAAAAAGAAATATAGTATACGCTGCTCGGTGCCATAATCCATTTGATTACGAGCAGCGCTTGTAAATTGTATTATTATTATTGTATTATTATGAAAAAAAAATAAATAGGAGACGTGGAATATTCGCATCGCTATAGAGAAATTGATACTCTTACCTTGACGTATGGGCACTCGAACTCGGATATGAGAGATCCATCTCTCGAGAACACGGCAACGTGAAAGCGATTACCGTGAGAATCACCGATCAATACGTCTCCCGCGTCGCTAATGTCAATCCCATTCGGGAAGTTAGTTATATTCTCACAGCCGATGCGACGCAGGAATTGACCCTCTTCGTTGAACACGACGACGCAGTGTCCTTTGAAGTCGCATACGAAGAATTCCTTACCTGCGCTCCATGGAAAAGAAAGGAGTTAGTCATTGTAATAGTGCAAAAAATTTGAGACGTTATTTCGAGTTAATCGATTGATTTTTGACGAATTGCGAAAATAAATCGTTTATATTTTACCGCTTATGGCGATATCACTCGGTTCTCTCATGTAATCACTGCAGTCGAACCAATTCAAGAGATTGCCGGTGTCGCTGATGACGAAAACCGTAGGAGATACGCTGTCGACGGCAACGATGTGTCCCTGACTCGTCACCGCGAGTCCCGCAACGATGTCAATGTATCGTATTGCAATCTTCTTTATGAAGTGTCCGTTCTTCGTGAATATCTGCATTCTCGAGCGCTCGTTTCCACGATCGCAAACCACGAACTTTCCACAATTACGCATCACGGCGACCTTTCGCGGATACCAAAGCTGACCCTCTTCTTTACCCGGTATGCCGAATTGGAACTTAAATGTGCCGGTTTTCTCGAAGATCTAAAATTTTCCGAAATCGTCGTTAATTTTTTATTCTATTGTATATTCAATATTTTCATTATATTCATTTTTTAATATTTGTAGAGATAAATTCGCGATTTTAGTAAATAAGAACGAGACGATTGAAAAAAATATGTAATGTATGAAAATAATAAAAATTAATTTTTAAAAATAATGAAGTTCAAATCCCAGTTAAATAAATAAATAATGTCGATATTTTATGTTCAATAAAAATTGTTTTTAATTTAGAAAAGTATTAATTAAATTTTATTCATTCATTTAATTTTTTTTCTCCCCTTTCCTCTTTTTTAATTGTCAATAGTTCGTCAAATAGCAATAATTCGTATTTCGTTTATGTACCTGTATTCGGTGATTGTTCGTATCCGCGACGATAATATCCTCGTCGGTGCCGAGGCAAAAGCCGTGCGGCGAATTGAACTGTCCTTTGCTCGGTCCGAGTTGACCGAACTTCGATCGTATCTGCATCGGCGTTAGTTTCGGATTCGTGGAACGCGGATGATTGTAGTTACCGGTACCGGTGCCCGAGACATTGGCGACGACCCCGGCGATGCTGTGCATCGAGTCTCCCTTCATCTCGTCCGCGCCGCGCGACAGTATCGGTGACGTCGGAGTCGAGAGCGATTGAAAGCCTCCGTTGAGAAGACTGTTGGCGGTGAGTGATCCGAGATTCGAATTATCGACGATACCGGGCGACGGCCCGCGACCCAATACGAGACCTCCGCCGCCGTTCAATGTCGGATTATTCATATCTGCGCGCAAAATCGATAAATCAGACCTTTCGTCATCGAGAGGCGCGGTGGCGCCTTGATGCTGAGTACTTTAAAAAAAATGTTTAGCGTGGCGCTACTGCTCCACTTATACTTCAATATGCCGGAAGTAAATATTTTACGACATACTCGACTACCTTTTTTTTTTTTACGTTTATTAAAAATCTTTACCTTGATTGCCGAGAGAATTGCCGAGTTTTGCGAGTGCCTGTAAATTATTGATCGCGTGACTCGAGGAGCTGAGATCACCGGCAAGTAAATCGGCCAGTGTAAAGGACGGAGTCGGACTAGGATTGGCGCTCGGGCCGACGATACTCGCATCGCCCATTTCGACCTTCTCTGCGAGGCTCGCGAGTTGTTGAAGATTGTACTCCTGTATACTGGTGAAACCGTGAATCGCTCCTGTTGGAAGAGATACGGGCGGCTGTGGAGGGGGAACGTTCTGGGGACTCGACGTCGGTGGAATAACGTAGGAGGGTTCACCTTCGAAGGACGATTGCATGGAGGCGGGAAGGGATATCGGTGAATTCGTGCTTATAGAACTCGCGCAACCACCGCCGATCGATGATCCGTGAACGATTTGTTGTTGGCTCGTCACGACCGGCATCGTCGTCGTTATTTCCGGCGTTTGTTTGTTCGTTACCGTGCTTTCCGTGCGAAATTTGCCAAACGAATCCTAAATGAATAAAAAAAAAAAAAAAACATATTCGTAAATCGGATCTCGTCTTCCGAGAAAAAAGAACAATCGCTCGTGACGCACCTTCACCGCGTTCTCGAAATGATCGTAATCCGTCTGAAACTCAATTGAGTACTTGATGTGGGGCTTTGGTGTGTTGTTTATAAGATTCATCAATTGAGCGCCGACGATTCTTCGCAGCGCCAGGATCTCCGTAGCGTCGCCGTGATCCAACAATCTCGACGCAAAGCGGCAAGCATCCTCGATTTTTTCGACGGTTTTTTCGACGCTAAGAAAATTTCGTTGAGTTGAATAATAAATGAAAATAAACGAAGCTAATGGATAAAAATTCGACGTGTGGATAGAAACGATCGAGGAAAATGATGATTTCGATTGTCGCACATAATACCTGTGAAAAGTATCCATAACTTCGAGCTCCCGCTCGGAATGTAATTTTTCTAAATCCTCCAACGCATTTTCGCGACACTTTTCGAGAATTGCCTTGTAACTCTGAAAAGTCTCGACTATCAAGTCTTTGGCCTGATCGTGCTGAACTTGCAATTCGCTCAAAGCGTTTTCAAGCTGCGACGACGTACGATCGCAATCGGCTAGGCGCGACTTGCTTTCGGACATTAAATTGACTAGTTCCTCTCTCTGTCGCGGCTCGGCGTCCGTCAGCCTCTCGTATCGATGCTCCGGAGCCTTGTGCTCGCCTAGTAGACACTCGTTGCATATTGGTTCCTGTTGAAATCAAATTTAAAAAATTCACTTCAATTAATAAAAATAATAATAAAAATAATAATTAAAATAATTTTTTTTTTTTAATAACTCAATAATGCGAAAATAATTTCTATTAAAAAATGAAAATTTTTTTGTTTTTTTGTTTTTTTTAATAACAACGCGAAAATAATTTCTATTGAAAATACCAAAAATGTTTTTTTTTTCATATTCAATAACGCGAAAATAATTTTTATTGAAAATACCAAAAATGTGTTTTTTTTTTTTTTTTTTTTTCATATTCAATAACACAAAAATATTTTTTATTGAAAATTCCCAAAAATTGTTTTTTTTTTTATTTATAATTCAATACGAAAATAATTTCTATCGAAAATTCTGAAAAAAATTGTATTTTTTTTTTTTTTTTAATGACAATAACGCAAAAATAATTTCAATTGAAAATTTCGAGTTTTTTTTTACCTGACAAGTGTAGCAATAAAACTTCATATTCTCGGCAGGATGATATTCGCAGAATATAGGCTTGTGAATGGGTATAGCTTCGTTGGAACATTTGAGGTCCTCGAAAGCGACGACCTTGTGGCTCTCGAAGCATCTCATGAACTGATGCGCAGTGTTGCAATTGGGACACAAAAAATTGGCGCAGTCAGAACAGCGCGCTACGGCGCTTTCCTTCGCTTTGCACGACGTGCACAGCACAGCCATATTTTCGATCGCCGACATATCCAGTATATTCGTGAGAACGTAATCGCAGGATAGAGACGACGCGCCTTTCGAGCCGATCGGCGTTTCTTGACCGCACAGCGGACATTCGAGTACAGAGCCGATCTTCGAATCGCCAGCTTCGTCGATGAGAAGCTTGTCGATGCAAGACTCGCAGAACACATGAAGGCAGGTGAGGACACGCGGAGAGCACAGTTTACTTGCGCAGAGGCGACACTCTTCGTCGCCGCTGTCACCGTTCCCGGAATTCATTTCCTCGAGTGCATCTCCGGCGTTTCCGCCGCCCGAACCACCGGCCCCGCCGTTGACGTTCCACTCGTTCGGCGAATCACCGCTGTCGATTTCGTCGTTGTTGCCGCCGCCCTGTTGTGCACTCGCGATCGCAATCGTCGCGGAGACCGGAGACGTTCCCGTCGTTCCGACGGTCATCGTCGACGATGCCATTTCCGTAACGGCGAAAAAAAACCGCTGTGACAAATTGTTTTTTTGTTTTCTCGATCACGCGGGATAATTACGGTGTATCGCGAAACTACGTTTCCTCGCGATCGTCGAAAAAAATGTTGCGACGAGGATATCGCCTCTTTTCAGCCCCCGAACACCCCGGACTTTGCTTCGCGACGTTTCCCCACGTATTTTTTGACCGATTTTATAGTTATATTGCAGCAATGCGCAGAGCGAATGACGTTAGGAAGGCGCGCACTAGTTTGCCTCGATCTCCTCTACGCCACCGCCGCAGCACACACGGGCGACAACGAGGATTATTTTTTTTTTGTTTCTCGCGTTCCTCCTCTGTGTGTCTCGTTTTTCTTTGATTCAGCAAAGGTACTCGTATACCCGAGCTGCTGCACCATCGGCTATCTGTATTACACGGTAACTATCGACGACGAATCGCTTACGCGATTCCAAACACGCCATGATCGATACGGGGAAGAGACAAAACACACTCACGATTCTCTTGCGACTCTACCTCGATGGGGGGGAGGGAGGGAGGGGGCGGGTCGGGAAGGACAGAGAATATTGTCATAAACAATGTCGCGGCGGAAACTCGATTGCGATGCGCATTAGAAATATCGAATGGCTCGCGGAGAGGTTTACACTCGAAGTAATGCGACAACCGTTGGGGGTACTACTGCACGACGGGGGTTCTATTGCTTCGCTCGATCTTTCCCGTTTTGCCCGGCAGAGCCGCACCGTTAGACCCCGCGCGAGATACGATTTCGTTGCTTCGACGGGAAGCAACACTATCGACTTTTTCGCACTGACCTCTCGTTGCGCGGTTGCACTTTCACCTGATTATATTTTGTTTACCACAAAATAGAGAATAATCAATTGTTTTCTTACCGGAGGACGTTTATCAATTGTCGATTCGGGGGGAGTAAAGATTTTGCAGGAACGGGGATAGTTCTCGTACGCTGGAGCTTGCAAAACGCAGTGCGGTGTTGTAGCATTGGGCCACTGCCTAGTTAGCCTGGTTATGCGACAATGCGACAACGCTTTTTGACAGATAAAAACCCTATGTTCGTTGACTCTGAATTACTAGACAACGAGGCGGCAATGTTTGAACATAGACTGTGCATTTGAGAGCAAAGAGATGTTCGAAACCAATTCATTTTGTATATCCTTTCATTAGCGTTTTTCCCTCTATACTCTCGTGTTATTTATTCTTCACGCAGTGCACACGGCAAAAATAACTTTCAATACTTATTGTGCTTGAGAGCGTAGAGATATATATCACTAATTAAAGCTTCAATTTTCTCACGTCTTTACTATTTTATTTCTTTTTTACGAAATGTAGAGAGGGGTGTCTTTTTATTTTTATTTGATTTTCTCCTGCAAAGATAAGCTGTGATACGTATTATCGTATTCTAAAAGGAAAAGCATTACACAAATCAACAAAAAAACAACAATTAGCGACGATATACTATTTATTTAGGCTCCAAAATTTTCGTTAGTAAATGATAATAAAACGGTTTATATACAGTGACAAATGAATTAAACCGTACGTGTGATTTGCGTACACGAGGATGAGAGATCGCAAAGCTCGTCGAGTAAAAGTGATCGGCGGTTATACCTCGTCGTTCAAACGTTATTTCGTTAAGCTTCTATGGCATCGTATATTGGAATCACGACACGATTTAGCGTCTAACAAAAAATTTACTCATTCTAAGGAGAATATTGATAGACAGTGGTGTCGAGATTGTTGTATGCTATTTGCTCGTCGATCCATCTGCGAGCACCGGCAACATTGGCGTAGACTCCGGGAACGCCGTTCTCACCGCATCCGATACCCCACGCGACGATACCCGCTTGATAGTAACGAGAGGGATCGTTCAGAATTGGGCAAACCAGAGGGCTTCCACCGTCACCCTGCAATGAAAAAATATTTTTTTTCACGATACAACTCTCTGTAGGCGATAAAAATGTTATATTATCGAAATTTCCGTATTACGACGTTTACCTTGCAAGTGTCCTTTCCGGGTTCACCACCCGCGCACACGAAGCTGTTGTCGAGTTTGTAGTAATTTCCAAGACGAGTTCTGCGAAGAGTATTCTCGCAAGAATTATGAGGAACGATCGGAAGCTCGACTCTCTTCAGGATTACTTGATAATGACCCTCTTTGCCTGAAAATTGAGAATTTATGTCGTTAAAAATTTGTCCATTATGCGATAGTTGAGGAACAATGGGAGAGTGAATTTTCGATAACACGAAAATTAGCCCCCGGAAAACTGGTCTTCCGGTTTATAATTTCCTTTTTTCCTAAGCACCAGTTTCCGGAGATCAATTTTTCTAGTCACCAGTTTTTCGTGGGATAACTTTCCGGAGTCTCGTTTTCCTAAACTCGAATTTTCTTACCGAAAACATCCTTTCCCCAGCCGCTGGCGAAACAACGGCTTCCGTCGAATTGGGTACCCTGTTCCGGTAGGCAAACGACATCAACATTCTCAGCGAGATCGACGGGAGTACTGAGAATAAGGATAGCGTAATCGTTGCGAAGAGAACCCGGATGGAAGGCTTCGTGAATAATAATGTTGCTGACATTGCGGTCCTGGTGAGGGAAGACCTCGGTTTTCGTCTGCGTGTCCCATTCACCGGCGCGAATCTTCAACTGCGAGGGTCGCTTTCTGCTCAAAGAAAATTTTCGTGATAGAAAAACATAATGTTATCGAAACGAAGGAAAAAAAAAACGCGTCGCTGTATCAGCGATTAGCGTTAGAAAAATATCTATTTACCCGACGGCGCAGTGAGCCGCGGTAAGTACCGCTTGGGGATGAATGAGCGCACCACCGCACTGATAGACATTCAATACTTGTCCATTCTGATCGATCATTTCTTCCTTCAATACAGCAACCATCCAGGGAAATTCGCCGAACTGCGCTTCGTTGTCAGTTGCTCCGGTGATTCTGAAGCCAACACCGTCGGGATGACGCTGTCCGCATCCCTTGCGTACCATCGGCGCCGGAGTTATTTTGTCCTCTGGTTTCACGATAAACGGAGCTTTGCAGCAGATATCCAGGTAATTGTCGCACGAACCTGCGAGTCTAAAGAAATAAGAGTTGGTTAATATGAAAAATTTTAATACGGTTCACCGTATACGGCGAACTGTTTCGTCGAGTAATTTTTGCCCAAAGACATATCCCATGCGACTTTAACGATATAAATGGTTACAACTAAATTCCCAGCTCTGCCCAATTTTTTTTTTTTTTTTCCAGTGATCGTTACCCTCGTGCGATACTATTTACTAATTAATTTTCTACATTTTCTACATTGCAATGGCGGGGGTTACTTTTTTCCCGATAGCTGAAATAATTTAATACGATAGCAAGCAATAGAACGAAATATGCAAAAATATTAAATAAAAAATCGCCGCCATTGTAATTACATTTTTTTTCGAGATATCGAAGCGTAATCTACGTTAAGGATTAATAAATTTTATTCGCGAAATGCGAGCCATGCAATGATAAAGCGATTCTTTCTCGATAGACTTTCGATCCTCGGAAAAATAATCGCGGCCTTTGGCAGGGAGTCACTCACGAATTTCGTTCACTGTTCGCTATGTCTATCCCCGATTCACGGAAACCGGACCTGATATCGATGAGACCGACGCCGTTGTCAAGGATCGTTCCATTTTGGCACTGGTAGTACGGAACGCATTCGCAATCTCCTCCAGTTGCGGTATTTTGATTGTTAACGCCTAAGATGGTTCCATCGCCGGGAGTGGGACTGACGTTCTGATTATTGTTGTTGTTGTTGTTGTTGTTGTTGTTGTTTAAATTCGGATTGTTGTTGTTGTAACTCGGATCGTTGTTGTTGTTGTTCACCTTGTTATTGTTGCTATTGTCGTTGAATACCTCGGAAATCAAATCACCAAGATTACCACTTGGCGTAGTACCTTGAGGCGTTGAGGCCGTTGGGGTTCCACTTCCTCCTTCTCCATTATTGTTGAATACGCTACTAATCAGTTCATCGAGGTTTCCGTCTCCGGCTTTCGGTTGCTGTCCCTGTTGGGGTGCAGCGAGACAGAAACTCGTAAGAATCAACGCCGACACGATACTCAGTTGCCACATCTTGCGGTTCCTCTTTAGAGGAAATGGAGCAGTGTTATCTGAAAGTAAAAAAAAAAAAAAAAAAAAAAACCGTTAATGAATGATCCAACTTTAATTATCGTAGTTAACCGCGAGAACAAAAGTGTCGCGGTAGAAATACGGTTTTTCCTTCTAAATCACGACAAATCGTGATTCACGTCTCATATAGAGGCAAAGAATAATCCGGATTTCTGGGATTTTCCTACATCGAAAAATCGTCGAGTAAATAACTCGCATTCCGTTTAGTCATCGGCAATTTAATGGCGAAGTTATTTCTGGTTGTGAATGTGAAAAATTGTCGCATTTATCGAAACGATTGAAGTTAATGAAATTGTATCGATGGTCGCGTTAAAAATGTTCGTAAAAGTATCGTTTGTTTTGGTTACTAACGAACTCCGAAATAAAAAAAATTAAAAAATTTTCTTCGATATCATAATTTAGATTTTCCTCATAGATATACCCTATCGGGGGGACGCAGAATACGCGTTTACTTTTTATTCCGAAAGAACCGTTTGCTTCCTTGATTATCCTGAAGTTTATCCTTATCCAGTGGAGGCTGCATAGTTAGCATATTGGGACCGTGAAGTAAATGTCGTCAAGCCGGCTTTACACGTGTTCGACGATATTATAATTATAGAATAGAAGAAGCTATCATTTATGCAAGATAAATCGACTCCCGGTCGGCGGAGACTACATACGCTGAACCGTAAAATTCCTTCCTCGTGCGATCGCATATGTCGGTGACGAGAATCGTGAATTCAACATTGAAAAGGTCAATATTACTAATGTAAGCTGACGCACGAGACGATTCAATGATATCCCTGACTGTTTCCACCTGTTCTATTATTTAATCTACGAGAATATACGGGTAAATGTAACAGCTTTATTTTACAAATTATGCACGTGCAAACGACCACACAGCTGACCGTATAAAAAACCCCGAACCCGGAATGCTGCTGTATACGCGTAGGAAACCTCGGGTGTCGAAAGCAGAGAAAAAAAACACACACACACTTTTGGATACTGTAAAAAATACACTGCCGATAACTGTCTCGATATCGTGAATTTTACGATGAGAACGTCTTTAATGCCATAGTAGTGTAAACACGATACATTTTGCAAGAATCTGTTATACGCTCGGATTATCGCTGTGAGAAATCATTCGCGCGGAGAGAAGAACTATAAGGAAACTTTGCCGCAGTAGTCGTTACATTGAAGACCAAAGTCTGTTCATGAGATTAGTACCATTCGTTGGGTATTTTTTCAACTTTTTATTCATTTACTTGCGTCGATTGTTACGGCTGTAGTTATTGGTTGCACGGAATTTTGCGATCCTTCCATGAATGAACGATGGTTTGAAAATTTTCCGAACGGATCCTTTTTTTTTTGTTATATCGATAACGCAAAGCTACCGCGAGCGATTTACAAAGAATTTAATTCGAAGAGGTTAATTTAAACCCGGATGGACGCATCCTGTCGACCTGTGATCTTTCCGATACTGACAAAAGTGATAATTAATGTGTTTCCTCACGTGCCGCCTGATGTTCGATCGAACAAAATTATATTCCCGTTAAATTTGGATTACAATGAAATGCATTAATTACATCGTGACTCGTCAATGTATATGCAACCTAACCTCGGGGTGCTATCGATAATATATATCGAATCTATGTGATCGTAATCGATAAACGTAATGAATCCGTGTGCACAGATGATAACATTATTTTTTTATTTTTTGTCACACTTGTGCAAACTGATTTTATTCATATTTCCAACACAAGAGTTGTTAATGCAAATTTGACTGGTTGATGTTCGTGTCGATTTTTGATTGCCCCGGGAAAAGAGTACACAGGCTTTCCGCGTCGGTAGTCACCGCGACCTTCGGCCGATCTCTCGAGTTTCAATATATGCTGTCAATTTTATCCTCCTTCGACGCACGAAGACGACTAGTTAAATGCGCGCCGAGCTATGCGCGACATGAGGATATGTTTACGGAATTTCAGAAATGTATAAATGCCGATGACTATATACGGGATATCCGAGGATAATATAAAAAAAAAGGACTTCGTCTCGTACGTCAGATCCGACGGACCGTAGTTTCGCGCACCGTGACGATCGCAAACGTTATTTCGGTCCAAGTAATATTTCAAGGCCATCCGCGTGAATACGTTAACAACTCTTCGAGGATAACGCGTTTGCAAACGGGATTGAGGCATTTTATGATGTACCATCGGAAAATACATTACCGCGATAGAACATCGACGATCTACTATTCATAGTTAATGCGCAACGTGAGTGTTAGAGGTCTTCGATAATAATCCGAGATTGCGATGTTGAGAAAATTCTGAGAATACAAAATTGTTATTGTGCGCACGAAGTGGCCGCTGACCTCCTCTCGACTAAGTCGCGAAAAACCGGTTGATCGCTAAATCATCATACTGAAATGTATAACGACATACGCGGAGCGAATAACTGAGTAATGCTAGAAAACCACACATCCTATTTTTCGCACCTATTTAACACTACACACGTATCTGATCGGACACCGGTGTCCTTCATTGTTGCACCGCTTTGCCAATAATAAATACACGTTTACTTCATTCATAGCGAAACGACAGGATAAAAGGAAAATGATTCTCGCGATGTTTCATCGATATAAAAAAAGTTATAGAAGTTTGTGAGATTTGAGAAACTATATCGACAAATTGTTAACGAAAAAATAGATTATTTCCATGGTACGACTTTGGCTCTATCGGATTCTCATGCGCGATAAAAAATAGTTGTTTGGTTACTTACAAAAGATTCTCGATCTTCGCGAACAGTAGCGACGATCAACTTTCAGCTCGAGCGACGCTGTGCGTGTACTGCGACCCTGACGCGGAGTGCGATCCTCTATACGTCGAACATCCCTACTCCTCCGACAAATACTTAACGATCTATCCCCGCTTAACATCGGCTACTTTTCGTCCCTTCTTTGCCGAGACAAGATCGTCACTAACGACTTTTGGCTGGCGTTGTCCTCGACGCTGGGAAACCCCCCAATGTTGAGGATCGCCGCTCTGTTCCCCATGTGTTCGACGACCTTTCGAGGATTCTTCGAAACCTTATTTCTCGAAAGACCTCGCGCTGACGTAGCGCCGTTCGGAATCTAATTATATACATGTTGACAAGATTTTACGTGTAGAACGACAATTTTGGATATGCGCCCTTCTGTTTCGGAATACACCGCATCGAAAGTTAATACAAATATCAAAGCGTAACGATCGTTAGGCGCGTCGTAATTTATTCTATTAGCTCCTCAGTTTCTCGAAAGTCAATAGACCCGACACATGAGATGTTATGAGTAATTGCCTTTGCGTTGCGAGGTGAAGTAGGATAAACTTAAAATTATCGAACGAGGATAATAGTAAATTTTTCTTATCGTTCGACAAATATTTATCGTTCGATTAATCGAATGGGAATGAAATTCTGACGCCAATAGATTGACGATACGTTTCGCATAAATGAACAATCTAGAGAAAAAAACAAGACGAGAAGGATTTTCCGCATACACGTGCGGTGTGTTACATTTCGGAGACGTCATGTTAGCACGTATTCATACCCGGTTATTTGCGCGAGTATCTTACACAGACGTGAAAAGGAGTACGTGATACATTCATGTACACGAACTTTCCAGGGAATGTTTTCATTCACACATTGTAAATATGTGTAGTATATATATAAGGAAGGGTTATATATATTTGGTCTTAAATTATGTGGAAAAGAGTCCCGGCAATAACGTGTACAAGGAAAAGGGAGGCAATGCGTCATACGCGGGAAGATTATTACTTGCATGCGGAGTCGATAATAGGCTGCGAATTATACATAGTATCACTTAAGTTATTGTAAATGCGATATAGACGATTCCAACAATGATGCCGTGCATATTGCTTAATGGATTTTCCTTGCCCGCAGTCACTTCCTTCCGTTTTATGTATTTACGTGAAATGATTGGTACATATCTACAAGCTTTCAGTTAACCATTCGTTACAGATGCACGAAGCGTTTTCCGATATAATCAAATTCTACTGTTCGCGGAACTGATTACTGGGTTATGAAATATCGTCGAGGATTTTTTTTTTGTTTACATCTATATTTTGTATCTATTCGCTCGGCACGCTTCGGAACGTTATGAAAACAGTGATCGCGAAGTACTATACATTTTTTATGCGTAGAATGATAATAAATAAGAGATAAGCGATCGGCGGAAAGCAATCAATTTTTTCTCAAATATTTTTACAAAAAGTGTTGATTTTTGGAAATGGTATATACGTTCTAATGTGACTTTACAAAGACCTGCGTAACCAGTGGAAAAGCCAGTGTCCTCACCCCACCCCCCCCCCCCCCTTCCGCCGTCCTCTGTCCTTGAGAAATCTTGGTATCTATCGCATTCGCGGTAGTTACCGTACCAATTATGAGCGATGTCGCGATTATTTTTTTTGTGATGTTAAAGTGAATTAAAAAAAATATTGTTCCACCGTAACAATGTTTAAACATTGCCGTGACCAGGATTCGAACCTGGGTTACTACGGCCACAACGTAGGGTCCTCACCACTAGACGATCACGGCTATTGGAACAAGTGAATGGAATGATCTGGTTTCCGTATCCACGGTATCGCCGCATACCGCGAGTTCAACGACTGGAACCGCAGGTAGCACGGACGCAAATACCTATACTCTCTATATATATACCCATATACAGATAGGTATGGCATGTATATCTGTTATTAAATACCCATACCCATGGGTATGGGCACGCGAGGAACAGGATACCATACCCATGGGTATGGGTATTTAATAATGGACATTTATATATATACCCATAGTAATGCTTGTGGGGAGTGTATATGGATATCTGTACCCATATATATTGGTCAGTTTATGGCTATGGATATCCATATCGATGTGCATGGGTATGCGTATCCATGCACATAAGCATGGGTATGGGTATGGTTATCCATATCCATATCAAGGTGGTCACTAAATAATTTAAAAAAAAATTTCTGACATTTTCGAAAATTTCCGTGATGAACCATTCCGAATTGTGAAAAAAAAAAAAAAAAAGCACAGTAGGAACATTACGTATGTTCATTAATATTCATTTTTTGGTATTTTTGATTAGATTACGATATCTTTAGAAGGAATAAGTGAGATAACATGAGAATTATAATAAATTTGTAATTGCGATCTCGGATGTTCGATTTATTTTTTTTATTTGCTTTCGAAAAATAGCACGAAAAAAAAATGTTTACCCATAAATTTTTTTTTTTTCGATACGATTTTTCGATTTTTTCGTGACTAATCAAGAGACTCGGTAGGATTACGGTTGAAAATGTTACGGGGAAATCTACGATGAAATTTCCCGTCTTATCCTGTCCTGTAACGCAAAATCAATTCATCGAAACTCGCGTGGCGGCGCGCGTGTCGCTATAGTTGTCTCAACTGTCAATCGCGGTAACTGACAAACGGACGACACATAGCTTGACACGGCTAAAAGAAAAAGTAAGAATTGAAAGGTGCCGTTATTACGATTTTCTTTTTTATATCTCATCGTGTGTTAATCGCTGGAATTAGTCGGTGAAACGAAAGCCCGGCGTTAGAGTAAAAGTAACAAATTATTACGTATTGTAAAAAAAAAAAAAATGAACTTTTTTAAAAACTTTTACTTGATAACGTTAAAAATCTTTTTCATAGAAAAATGTTGTTAAAAACAAACGCTTAACAAAAAAATATCACATTTAAAAAAAAAATTAAATTTCCCCAAAAAAAATGGTATTCCAAGTACTTAAAATTTCTGTAAAAAAAAAAATAAATCAAATGATATGGATCCAGTGTAACGGAAGAAATATACTTTCTATATCGCAAAAACTATTATCTTTTTGATGCAAAACAATTGCTGCAAAAAATTGGCGTTCCACTGCTATCCGATTTATCGTGATCCTTGCAAACACTGGAACGTCCATTTTTCGCAGCAATTTTTTTGCATTACAAAGACAATTGTTTTTACAATAGCTATCCGTATTGTCCGTATATAGGTATAGGATATGGTATAAGTATGCATTTCATATATACATAATATTTTATTTAAATATTTCTTTCAAAATTTTTTGATAAATATATTAAATTAATTTTATTTCAGCATGTACTATCGGCTGTTTCGAACGCGATAATCGTAAGTCCTTTTGAAAAAAAAAAAAAAAGTGACCTGTGACACCGATATCTCGACTTTCGAAGTAAGCGTGTTGCACGATGA
The DNA here is from genome assembly GCA_963971235.1 of Cryptus armator. Lineage (NCBI taxonomy): Eukaryota > Metazoa > Arthropoda > Insecta > Hymenoptera > Ichneumonidae > Cryptus > Cryptus armator. The sequence goes on from OZ020236.1 coordinate 11,588,584, forward strand.
CACAATCTATCGTATCTCTTTTGCAGTATGTAGGACACAGCGTGCCGAATAGTACATTCACCACCCTCTCATTCTCGTATTTTCTGTACAAATAGTAGTTACTGTATATTCATAACAATCGTATCACATTGAGTTAAGTTGACTCTGAACATCGAATACTCAAATAATGTTAACAGCGTTCGTATTCATTGTCGGTAACGACAGTATTACAAAATTCCATAATTCGCGAGTTGTTGATCGATCCATAGTCGAAACAACGAGACTGCCGCGTAAACGGCGGGTACGTTGGATTCTCCGCAACCGATGCCCCAAGCAACAATGCCGACCTGCGATATAATGAATATAATGCATTTGTGAACCGGTAAATATACCGCTTGGCGTATTACCCGAATACTGGACTTGTCCTTTTTTTTTCTTTTTTTTTTTATACCTGAACGTATTGTCCTGTTGCCGTGGGACAAACGAGAGGACCGCCTCCGTCTCCGCGGCAAGTATCTTTGCTTGTTTCGCCACCGGCGCATATAAAACTCCCGTGGAGCTGAAAGTATTGACCCAATCGTGTGGATCGCAAGCGTGTCTGGCAGTCGCTCCGATTGACTAACGGTAGATCGACCATTCGCATTATCGTCTGATATTGTCCCTCTGAAAAAAAAAAAAAAAAAAAAAAACAATTTATCATTATTAATGATAAATGAATCGTTAATATCTATGCTTTCGCCTCAAAATGGAAATAAAGTCTACGCGTTACCGAAAGCATTGCGACCCCATCCAGTAGCCCAACATCGAAGACCGGTAGGGAATACCGTTCCCTGTTGCGGCAAACATATCGGTAATGAATTCATAGCGTAAGTTACCGGTGACGCGAGAATCAACACAGCAACATCGTTGTACAATCCCCCGTTGTAATATTGCGGATGAGTGATAACCGCCTGTACCAAAATATCTTGATACGGCACCGGTTCATTGTTATTTGCAGTGTTCCATTCCCCGAATCTCGCGACCAATGCTCCGGACTCGCGACTGACGTAAACGGGTTATTCAATTAGTATGTCATAAAGATAAAAAAAAAAAGCTATTAAATCGTAAAAAATTGTGCAACAAAGTATCTGTGAATGGGGAATGTCCAATCGTACGTCATAACACAGTGAGCCGCAGTGAGAACGCTTCGGGTGTTGAGCATCGAAGCGCCGCATTGAAAAACCGTCGAGCCGTCGGGTTTTCGAATGAGGAGGGCAACCATCCATGGAAACTCGGCGAAGGACGCTTCACCGGGGTTCGTTGCGCACGTTTGAGCTGTAAAAGTGACACACGAAAAAGTGGTTAACACATTCATGGAAAAAAAAAGAAAAAAAGGTAATTTCCGGACTTCGCAATCCATAAGTTATTTTACCCGAGAGACATGTAGTTCGGCGCATTCCACAGATAGCGGAAGTCGCCGGATTATTCGGATAGCTAATAACGTTCGGAAGTCCGTTGTCGATAATGGGACTCGCTGGAAGCTTTCTGGTGATTCCTTGGATGCGGCAACAGACTTCATCGGCGCAAGAACAAGCGCCGAATCTCGGATCGATTATTCCAGCTCCGTCCAAATATACGACGTTTCCCTGAGCGCATTCCCAGCTTTTGACGCACATACACGCTTGGGGTGTACCAGGATTTTTAATCATTCCCACGGGATTATTACCGTTCGGAAGTGTGATGGAGGAGTCTTGTCCGTTGGCCGGTATTTTGCAACATATCTCAGTCGGAGATACGCAAGTACCGGCTACTTGACCCTGACGACCGATCGGGAATCGCGGATCGATATTACCGGCGCCGGAAACGATGATGTAGCCATTGCCATCGCACTGATAGATCAGCACGCAAACACAAGTCGATGGTTGACCGATCGGAGGATTGGTTGGGATAGTGGGGGCAGTCGGAAGAGTGGCGATCGGCGCGTTCGTCGGAAAATCGACCGCTGTCGTTGGTAGTTTGCAACAGACTTGACCAGCGATTGGACAAGGATTCATTGTGAGTCGGGGATTAATGATTCCTTCGCCGCCGACGATAATTGATCCATTCGCATCGCATTGATCGGCAGGTACGCAGATGCAGTTCGATGGCGGTAGTGTCGGAGGTACTGTTGGGGGTTGAGTCGGTGGTTGAGTCGGAGGATCCGTTGGAGGTTCCGTCGGTGGTTCCGTCGGTGGTTCCGTCGGTGGCTCCGTCGGTGGTTCCGTCGGTGGTTCCGTCGGTGGTTCCGTCGGTGGTTCCGTCGGTGGCTCTGTCGGTGGTTCCGTCGGTGGTTCTGTCGGTGGTTCCGTCGGCGGCTGCGTTGGTGGCTCCGTCGGTGGTTCCGTCGGTGGCTCCGTAGGGGGTTGCGTCGGTGGCTGCGTTGGTGGTTCCGTCGCTGGCTGCGTGGGAGGTTGCGTCGGAGGATCCGTTGGATTAACTATCGGTGCCATTGACGCTGGCGGAAGTTGACAACAGACTTCTAAGTCTCCGGTGCATCGTCGATAAGTAACTGCAGTCAAGCTTTAAACAACAAAGAAAAAATTATTTAACCGCAAAATAAGAAAAAATCGATTTGAAATGATAATAATATAACTCACCGAGGATCGATAGCTCCCGTGCCATCGGTAATTATCGTATTGTTCGCGTCGCACTGATAATACGGCACACATATGCAATTCGCAGCTGGAGGCGTAGTCGGAACTTTCTCCACGGGTATGTAATGCAACTTTTTCTTCAGCAGATGAAAGATAAAATCCGATGAGCGTTTGAATCTCGTTATCGAACTATTTATAAAAGTTTTCTCCGTTTTTACCGTAAATCCATCGGTTGCCAATGCAATGATAATAGATAAAACGATAATGCAGTGCATCGTTTCAAGGATTTGTCGGCACGCGGGAATAACACTGTTCACACTTCTCCGCGCAATTGAAATTGAACGAGTTACTGCTGGCGTCGATGTTTATGTAGTCAGGATACGATTAGTGGCGATGAGTCGGTGCCGGTCGCCGGACATCGGTTTCGTCACAAGTCCACGAACAATAGTTCACAGCATACGCGGAATAATTGCTCTTCTATATTGTATATATTTTTGCTCTCTTCCTGGCTGCTTGCAACAAGTTCCGAAGAGTTTTGCTTGACTTTCCTGTAATACCGATTCTATCAAATTGATAATCTTTGGCTTTTATCAATATTCGCGATTTATTTCAAGAACCACAAAAAGAAAATGGTATGAGAGAATTTTCGATGGTCAAAGGTATTCGTCACAAATTCATTACGTCGATCGATTAAATCGGTGTATTAACGCGAACTGTTTAAAATTGTAACATTATGCAAAAACACGATATCAAAAACTATAAGTCATTCCTTTAGTGTAATTTATCGACTCGCCGCTCCGAAATGATGTGTCAAGTGCAACAATACGAAAAAAATAAATATATAGGCCAATGTCACAGACTACCGGAAGCTCGTGGTCGGTAATACACCCGTTGCCGGCCGAACGAACACTACAAAAAGTCTCCGAACATTTTTCCGTGTAAGCAACATCACCGATGGCAGACCGGCAAGCAATGGCTCTGCTTTGTGTCACGCGAACTTTTAATGTACAAAAGATGCACTGCGACGATAAATAAATAAAGTTCGCAATTGCATTTAATCCCGTCGCTGATAGGTGCGACGTGTATTACGAAAAGATTTTTATCTAATGCCTTTTCCATGTATCCATTCAGAGTCGAAGATAATTTACGAACAACGAGGGCAGAGGAGATCCCTTACGGGAAGGTTTTCGCACGCGTTAACGTTCTTTTGAAAAATGCTGTATTCTTAACATAAAAAATTGTCGTATGGATTTACATTGGACGTACGTTTGGTTAAACAATTATGATTGACATATTATAATGATTGTAACGAATCGTATCATTATTCTAGAAATACAATTATAATTCATGAAGGACGGTGAGGGGGCATCGGTTTAATTTATCGTTTAATTTACTCTCTGTTCTCCACATTATATTTGCGATAATTGTGAAAAACAATAGGACGAGTTTAATTCTCGAATGTTACGAAAAAAAAAGAAAAAAAAATCGCATTTTTTGCAAAAGTTATTTGTGACGTGCGGAAGCAACAATTTTTTTTTTTGTCCAGTCGCTGAAGATTCCGATTACATAAGTCGGTCGAAAAATATGATAAATGTTGCAAATGAAGTATTGATTTTTGTACAATTTAGTAAAATATGCAAATTATTGGACAGGAACGCATTTTTTTTTCTTCCTCTTTTCAATTCCTTACTATTGGAAAATTAATCCTTTTACGATCTGTTTAAATTTACATTGCAGAGCCTAACTACCGAGCGTCACAAATCCACCCCCGCCGTCCAATGGCGACACATATTTATTTATGCTTCAGGAACGCGCATATCTTATCGATACTTAGGATAATATTTACTCTTTAATTAAGTCAATTAAGCCATTAACTGGGTTTTCGGTAACGATCGACGCAAAGCTCTAATACTTATCCCAATATTCTCATTAATTAAAGTTTACAGGAACAATCGGTGAGGAACATATGAAACCTATTCTCACTTATCATTATTAACGTGTTAATAATCATTATTTATGTAACATATATATTATGTATATATATATATATATATATATCAAAAAAGCATTTAGCTGCATATCAGACGCAATAATATAATTTTTCATGAAAATTCTCGAAATAGCCGATAGTCGCGCTAATATAGTATTCAACATGTACAAGTAGTCCAGAATATCTCGTATCGAAAAGATTTTTTTTTTCCTCGTTACACGTCAATCTCTAGATACTTCGAATCAGCGTCGAGAAAAATCTATAATAAATATCACTCGTGTATCTCGTAAATGCGTTTTATACGCAAGAATTTGTACTTTGATTCGTCATTTGATTTTTGGCATTAGAGATTTTCGTCGTTTACGATCGCTTCTTTGTTCGATATCTATTAATATACGTTACTACGAGTTTGGCACTTTGTGTCGTTCGAGTAATAATCCTAGCGACGCACGAACGTCGCTTCTTAAAGAGAAAAACAAAATTTTCGGCGAGAAAGAGAGCCAATCTGATGAACGCCGCGAGCACAGCTCGCAAACGAAAAAATATCGGTAACCGAAAGCGTCAACATACGAATCTCTTTGTTTGGTAAACCTTCGAAAGGTTGCGAGTATCAAACTTGTAAACATCATTTTATTCTTTTGTTATCATTAGCCCCTCGTATACAGAAGCGGCGTCTCTAAATTTTGTTACCCTTTGTCGAGTTTGTTTGAGCATCAAAACTGTCGACGACATATTCTTCGAGATAGTCGCCCACTTTTCGTGGACGAAGGCGCAAACGAATAAATACAAATAAATACAAAAAAAAAAAAAGGAAAACAATACTGTGATGTGAAGCGGAATGACTCGAAGGATTTGTCGTCGATAATTATTAATGTCGATGTTGATTGATCGATTATACGTGATTTGTACAGTTCCGGATTTGGATCGTTCGAGAATTTTGTCTATTGGGTTTTTTTTTTTTTTTTTTTTTTTTTTTCGTTCATAATTATGTGTTATTTGCTGATCGCAATTTACAGTACCGTCGGTAAGATTTTACAGCATAATCTTAATGTTGATAGACGAATATTTAACGAGTTATTCGTTCGATGATTCGCGAGATTATTGCGTCCATTAGCTTAGACGCAGAAATCTCTGTTCTTCGATGAAAAAATCGCATTTACGTGATCACCTTGCGAAATGAAATTTCGTTCGATCGTTGAACGTGTGTCGATTAAATATCATGATTCACCGGGAATAAATTTGTCGGCTCTCTTTCTCTCACATATCGTACCATCGTAGTTATACGCGATAGGAAAATATAACACGAGAATCAGCTCGCGTTCACATGAATAAAATTTGTTTAAAAGTTTCAAAAAAGAAAAAAAAAATCATCGATCTATCTATTCGAGGGTTGTGCAACGATCATCAATTTTTTTTACTGCATTCGATTGCCGGGGAGTCGAAAGACGGTCGAGAGATACGCACGATAATGTCTATACAATATACAAGTTTTTTTTTTTTTTGTGCCGCGCAGAGAACGCAATGAAAGATCGAGACTCGTCGATTCGATAAAATTCGCTCACATTAACTAGTAATATATTATTTCGTATTGCATTTAAGGCGATAGGTATCGAAGGCACTTACGTATCACGACGGTAGTCATTCTTTGGAATCGATAGTAATTTTTTTTTTTTTTTACCAATCTTCGAAAGCGTATTCTCGAAGCCGTCTCGGCGTCCGCTTTGTCTCGATATTTAACTACTTGGAGCGTTTCTTGCCGGATGAGTTTCTCATGGCTTTGAGAGAATTCACCGTAGCAACAGCTTCGGGATTTTTGTTTGCGGGACAGTATTTAATCGTGTGAGCGTTGTCGCCGCAAGCACCGCATATCGGACATGTGTAAGCGCTGTAACAGAGAAATTACTTTTGTTTAGTCAGTTCTGATGATAACTGGAATGAAATAAATACAAAAAAAGATAGTGAATAAAAGTGATATAGAGATATTAAATAATATCTTTTTTCGACATTCTATTGTAATGATAAACAAAAAAAAATCGCGAAATGTAAAAAAAGTACATCCAAAAAAAGATTTTTTGCGTGTACCGTAGAACGAAAAAAAAAATCCGTCTATATATATACCGTAGAACGGGACATGCGACGCGACCGTCCGCATCCTTCAGCAGATGACGACGATAGTAACATGCCTCCTCGCCATTGTTCTTGCAGAACGCGCACTCGGTTGCCAGAGGTTTTTTGTTCTTCTTGCGGCGAGGATTCGGCAGCGGTACAACTCCCGTTTCGAGTTCCGGACAGTACTCGTAATCGCGACCGTTGTGACGAAACTCTTCCATTACATCTTCGGCTAAAAAAAAATACACGAGGTTGCAAATTGCCTTAAACTAAATGATTTGCATCTTCGTGGAACATTGTACGATATTATTAACGTTTTTTTTTTCATAATTTTTAATACACATACATATAAACATCTATAGATATATAGAGAGAAAGAGACGCAAAAGCCTCGCGGGAAGAATGCCGCAAAACCTTTAATCATTCGCCGCGCAACATTGTACGCGTAGAAGTCATAATCATTCTATCGCATCCCCGCTATTTCACGAGGCTACGAATATTATTGTTCTTCGAAAGTCTTAAAATCGTTTTCGATCCTTTCGCGTTAAAGATTTTTTCGATAAAATTTAGCCGCAGGTTTATTCACGCGGCTTGACCGTGGTGCGCTCATTTGTTTACAAACAGAGGACGGGCACAGCTCGAGAGTCCCCCCTTCCCCCCTCTAAGCAACGCGATACGGCACGAACGTTTCTTACTATTCACTGCTTCTCGAACCTCTACAGATATTTATATTTGTTATGCCAGAGGCTAGTCGATTTTCGTATAAAATTCACGGGGGTTACAGAAAAGCTTTCGAGTAGATTTTTTACTCGGGCCAACAAAGAACAAAGGACAATAATAATAATGACAACGTTCGATTTTAGACAGAGGATCGAAGGACACAAGGATAACTTATATATCACAAGGTCACGCGCGCTTCGGCAAGTTCTTTTTACTATTAGCACGCAAACTGACAAGATGAATCACAATTTTTGTAAAATAAAATTGTTAAAAAAGGTTTTATCCTAGCCGTTCGTGTTTATTGATAAAATCATTATTGTTTGGAAATTGTCTCGTAACATCTAGTGACTGAGTTTATAAAAAACCACATGTCAAGACGGTAGACGCGCATCGCGAGTATTTGTTATCGACGGATCTCGATCTTTTCGAACTTTTAATCGAACGATTACGAATAAATAATGAAATAATTACTTACCATTTGGCTTGGTGAGGGCGACCGGTCCGACGGTGAAGTTAACGAAGAGTCGCTTCATCTCGTCCTCGAGACTCGGATTAAACGGAAAGAAAGAGTTTGCGAGTACCGGCATCGGAAGTTGTTGAGTAGTCAGCACCTTCATCATAGCGATGTGTGATTCGCGTCGTTGATATTGTACGCGGATTTCTTTGGTTAAAATGATAAATGAAGTTATATGATCGGATAAGACGGCGCAATATACGAGACGAATCGCGTATGACGAATACAATTGAACTTGTCGGCCCTTCGAACACAACTGAAGCGCGAAGCCGGCTATTTTTCTTGGAATAATTTGGAAGACCGCCGACTGGTCAGTCGCAACCGAGGAAAGGGCAACTCGGGCGAAAGGGAGGGGATGATGATTCTTGGATTGGTACGTTCTCGAGTACCGCGGCGAACTGGCCGAATAGAGCGTCTCGAGTAACAGCGGCGCGCAATTCGAGACTAGTGGTGCAGTGGAAAAGAAAAAAAAAAAGATCGATCGACCATTTCACTAATCCTCATCTTTATTATTATTACTGTGTAAATATGTAGGCACTGAACAAATAATGTTTCATAATTTGTTTACAAACATTTACACTTACTGATCTGTTTTATTTTTATTTTTTGTTCAATCAATGAATATTCTTCTGCGAGAGAGCAGCCTTCGACTGCTCTGGAAAATCCCTTTAAGCAATTCAAGTCTATACACTTGTTTGCTCCTCCTCTGTTCCCCTCATTTTTTCGTGCTCACTGTTCCCTCAATTCTCTTGAACGACGTTTTTTTTTTTTTTTCTTCGCCCTCACAATCGTGTCCGCCCATTCGTTTCCCTTAGCATTGTATGCACTTCCAAATCTCTAAATGCGATCTCAATAATATTTTATCAATATATATACTTTATTATGTATACTTTTTAAATCTCTATACGCTAAATATATTGTTCTTCTAGACTAAAAATTACCACGATTATACTTCAGTTTCAAACGATAAATTGTAAATTATAATAACATTACTTAATAATAATATGTCAAACATATGGGTGTCTTGTGTTGAAGAGTGAAAAAGAACTAACGATAAACGCAAAACGCTAACTTTGGCTAAGAAATTTCGATATTCGCCGCAGCTTTGGAGAACGCGACAGCGGTGAACGATTTTTGTGTTCGCTATGCTTTATTTTCACTTCGACGTTTGCCGATTGTCGCGCTCTCGGATCTGTGAATATCGGACTAAGTGAATGAAGATCGGTATGGAGTCTCGAAGGCGTGTGTTTCGTGTGTATATGTATGATTTTTTTTTTCTCTTATGACAACAAAACGACGATGTAATCGACTCTTTCGGGTCTCGCATCGTGGAACCGATTTCTTTTTTAATATTCGTTTTTAAATAAATTTACCAATTCCGTTTGATTAATATCCATTTTCATGTTCGGTCTTTAGACAATAGCCGAAGAAGGACGTTGTTCGAGAGCGTCGGGTAAATTTTTTTTTTTTTTTTTTTCAACTTATTTTCTACATGAGACCAGAGACTTTCGGTGAATTTTCGTTCACCGTTTCAGGAATGCGCGCGTTTTATGAATTTCATTGAGTTTATTTTCGCGGTGGTTCATTCCAAATAACTTTATAATTATTTATAAATATATTTATATGGTAATAATGATAATAGGTCCATGCGATTTTTTTTCATTTTCTTTTACTTCTTTAATGCGCGTGTAATGCAATGTGTATGAGAGTGAGAGAGGTGTATACTAGGAATGTACATAGTGTACGGTAGGTTTTTTTTTTTTTTTTTTTTTTTTTTTTATATAATTAAGTTGTGTATAAAACGATGATACATTATACTATACTCATTACTCGTTTATATCAAACGACACATAATTATGATATCGATTTTTTTTAGTCTCATGGTGCGATAGCCGCAATAAGTGGCATCGTGGTTTTCGCCCTGAAAGGCTAGTCTTGTCCTGTCTTCTCGTAGTAGTTTTGTAGTAGTAGTTGTAGTAGTAGTAGTAGTAGTAGTACAATGTCAATGCGCGTGTTTCGCGCATTTTCAGTCGGAATCGGTTATAATAATAATAAATGTGGAACCCCGATGAATGGATTATACAAATACAGGTTTCAAATGAATGGCCAAAAGTTTTTGTTTCTCGGACTAAATAGGCGGGTAAATATGGGTTATTTACGGGGCGAGAAGTTTCATCGTCTTATTCGACTGTGCAGTATATCCTAATTAGTACCATCATACATCGCTTTCATCCACCATAAATAATAATCGCCGGACAATCATTTCGTGTTCTTCAATAACACGCGCTTTTTTCGATTCTCTCGGACACTTCATTTTCTACCGATAAAGTTTAATGAATGAAAAATTTGTACAAATAACGAGCGATATACGAGTATCGAAATGAAAAAAAAAATGGTCGCGGTATTGCTTCGCTAGAAATAAAACTAACGCAACGCAATAGATCGAAACCCATTGCGAAGACAAGACGAAGATGCGAAATGTAAATTTTACGATCGAACGAAATTGATCGGAAGAAAATTTCAATTCTCATCGCTTTGCTTACTATTCGCAATGGATTTTAATCGGTTGAGCATCAGAAATATTTCGTTTTTTCGTGAAGCAACACTGAGATCATATTTTGTACTCGAAGACCCATATATCGCTACAAATAACGTCGTGTCTGGCGTTGTCGTCGCGAGTCACGAAATTCTAATGATCGAATGAATGTAATGCATTAATAAACACGAAAAAAAAAAAAAAAAAAAAAAAAAAAACAATGGGAACAACCAATCTTTCACACACCGAGCGAATGCGATGGAATGCGGATTCGGCAATCGTCTCTCAAAAATATGGCCACTCATTTTGGACCGTCTGTATGCGATTATTTAACGTTATATATTTTAATACTTCTAGTCGTATACTCTTGTTAGAGTAAAAGTGGTCTTGTGCGTTCCGCTATGCCTCAGTCCGCGGAACGTGTCATACAGGCAATACAGAGTGCTTTAGCGCATTTATTTAGTTATTATGTTTTTTTTTTCTTGTTTGCTCTCTTGATATGCTGATAGTACTAAATCTAACAAAAGTTGTTCTTACATTTCTCATTTGGTATGTCTTAGTCTTATTTTATTTAAAACGAAAAGAGAAAACAAGATCGAGGCGTTTCGATTATCGATAATCGTTAATTATTTAACTTAAATAAAAGATTTTTGTTTTTTTTTTGTTTCAATGAGACGAAGTCTACTCGACGGAAATTAAATTAATGGGCGGGAAGGGTGATGATGAACAGATCCATACTTGCGACTCTCGAAATAATAAGAATAACAAACTGTCCTAAACTACGTGGCGTTATAATCGTTACATTAAAATGATTGGCTTTTTTTCAGGGCACTCGTAAAGTAATCGAAAATTTATACCCTCTCACCGACGAGGGCGATCGTCGAAAAAATAAATTCGCGCTGTAACTCGAAATACGTTTAACAGATACAAATACAAAATTGGCGTTTACTTTTGTTTTTTTTTTTTTTCTCGACTCCGGAATGGAGCGGAACAGCGAGAAAAAGAAAACCGGGTCTCCATGCGTTTCACCATGAGACGCTCGGGATCAAACGTAAATTTATCTTCGAATATCAATCTTTGGAATTAAACTTTTGAACTTTGGTTTTGAACCGTTGTTCTTAATTTTTTTTTTCTTTTTTCTTTTTTTTTTTTTTTTTTTTTTTCGGTTTGTTTTTGTTTCAATATTGTCAACGCGACGATTTCGCGCGTCAAAGTAAAGTCTACAAATGTAAAGCGTTAAAGCGCATCGAATTCCTACGCTATTACACTTTTGTCTGCGTCTACGCAGACGTATCACAATACCACTTTCGTTCGCGTTTTCTTTTTTTTTTTTTTTCTTTGCTTCATTACAAAGATCTCTATGCGTCAAATAATTCGTGGGGAACGTATCGTACGCACCTACGTTTACCGACGATTCCTTTACAAGTACCCGCGTAAGTGAATTTTCGAATGCAACTAAGTCTTGTATCATCAAAAATATCAATGGGAATACCTCTATTTTATATTCTTACATCTTAGTTTTTTTTTTATATACCTTCAGCAAAGAGGAATACTCATTTCCAGTCATTGTCTCGCGGAGTACAGATATACAGTACGGCCTGATTTTTTACTGGAACATCCCGCCGGTTTGTCAAGTGTCGCCAATCGTTTAGCTCTTTCGACCGCATATCTCGCGACCCCAACGTGTCAACGAGACAACTAACGAACAGTCGCCAACGGGAAATTCCAGTGTATTTAAAAAATTTTTTTTTTACATCTTCATCGTCGTCACAATCGTTTTCGTTACTCATTCTAACTCGACAGATTATTAACACGTTGAAAAGCTTCTCCAACTGAATAAAGTTAGACGGAAAGTGGTAGCATAACGCACTAAGAAGGCATTTCTCGACGATCCGAATTTACAATCTCGATAAATAACGTTTTGTTTCGTAAGCTTGAAATTTAATAATTCATTATTTTTGAACCGCGTGAACGCGCGAGGTATCCTTTCATTTTTTTCTTTTTTTTTTTTTTTCATTAAAATAGTGAATGAACACCTTGTGACGCAAATAATATTAATTTTAGGTTTCTCTATTGCACCGATATTTACAATGGACGTTATTCTCCGCTTTATCATTTCGAATTGATCGTTTCAAACTATCGATTCATTATATTAAAAATTATTATTTTTTTCTTCTTTTCTTTTTAAATAAAAGCCACTTAAAGTCACTATAAAAAGCTCGCATAATATGTATAATTTATCAACGTTACTAACAAAAAAAAAAAACATTTACGGTGCAGCAATATTGTTCTCTGCACCGTTATATAAAAAGGGAACAAAAAAAAAATCGAATTTTTCTTCACTGCTGTTATAATACGCGCGCAGATTAATAGGCAATGATTCCTCGCTGGAGGGGTGACTATAGTCAATTTTGCACTTTCTGAAACGATTTGTGTGCTATATGCACCAACAAAAATTGCACGATACCGCGACGGGGAGAAGAGGATGAATGGCGTCTTCATTTAAAAAAAACTATTAATGTACACAATAGAATTAGCTGCAACGACAAGTAGCGAAACCTCCGATTCGAGGAAACGTTCAAAAAATCAAATATAAATGAACGTATTAACATTGAGCTATCGAACTGAGGTTTTTTTTTGTTTCTACGCGTCTGTACATCGATACCTGATTAATGCCGGCTATAGACAGGATTTTTTTTTTTTTTTTCGTGATTCTCGTTACGATCAACGAGACTCGGAGATTGCTGTGTAGTAAACAACTTTTGTACTTTGATCAGAAAGGCAAAACTCCCTATAGCCGCTCCTTTGTCAAAACGCGTCCTTTAACGCGAATAACAATCAGTCACAATTATACATAGAGTACAGTTTGTTTTTTTTTTTTTTTTTCTTTTTTTTTTTTTGTTTCAAACGTTTCGACGTATGAATAACCCAGAATCGATCGAGTGTAGTTGATAATGTTTCTTGAAAATAAAATGAAATCAGTTATTCATTGCGGTATAGAGAGATGATATCTGGGTTCGGAAGGACTGTATGTGTTGTGTATTCGTATGGTGTGTGTCTGTGTACCTGTGTGCTTTTGGATCTCAATAAATTGGGCAGTTGGAGTACCGATGCTTCCTACGTGATTCTGGAACGCGCGAGTGTTCGCAGACGGATCAATTGAGATTATTTCCATCAAACGTTCATCATATTTAAATCTCCCGATTGATGACCGATTTCTGCGGTTTTTTTTTATCTTTTTTTTTTTTTTTTTATAGTGTAGATATTGTCGCACTTTAAACGCCTACTGTAAACCCATATACCCCCAGACACATGCGGCAGAAAATAGTCTCAAGATTTCACTCGCGATACTTCTCTCGCCGCTTATCGGCTCTCCAGACCGTCCCTTCTCTCCCTACCATCGATTTATATCGAAAAGGAACTTGGATTGAACTTTATTATACTTTTTTTTTCATTTTTTTGTTTGTTTTGTATTCGAAGGCCAAGTACGCTCTACCGACGTGGACCAAGCGAACGAATCCTGAATTATAACGGAGTTAATGTACGCGCATCGCTACATGTTTTTTTTTTTTTTTCATTTTTTTTTTTTTTTTTTAAGAAGACAGTCGCTTTGCCAGATAGTTGGCGTACGCCGACAAACCGAACCATGGCGTTTACTCTAACTGGTAAAATATAGTATATCGCCTGGAATCGAATGCGGATTTATCGACTTCCTCAGGGGGGGGGGGGGGCGGGGTTTGGGGAACACATTAAAGCTAATCTCAGCTGGCGTGCGGTTTACCCCTCTCTGCACTGTTACGGCAACATCGCCGCGCATAATTTACGCACGATGAATTAAATTATTTTGCCTCCGCACGTTTGCCTCTCCTTCGCGCACAATATGTACACATACCTCAAAGTGTCTTCACTTTAGATGAAAGTTCGTGAGAAAGCGAGTAAACAAATTCGAGTAAAACCTGCGCGGACATAGCTCCGATCGTAGGGTCGTGGCGAGCTGATTGTTCACACCTACTGTACGTCGTGGATTCGTCAGTGGTATCATATAAGGCCTGAATAGTTAGGGTTTGCTGTTGTCGTTGTTGAGGGACAGCGTGTCGGAGATTTTCAATTGTTGTTGCGCTATTTCGCTGACCGCACCGCCGCTCATCAATTTCGCATTGTTGTTCTCGGTGTTCGATACCTTCGCGTACTCGCGTTTGCGTTGCTGCTGCTGCATCACACTTTCCGTTTTGACGATCGTTATATCGGGATTATTTTCGAGGACGGAACTAGCGGCCTTCGGTACCATCGTCGGCACTTCGATGTAACCGCCGCCTTCCCGTTTTATCGTCGCCGACGTCGTCGGTGTCGCTGCCGTTGCCGCGTTTGCGTTTAATTTTTGTAACAACTCGTTCACCGTCTCGTTGTTCTCCATGTCGTTGTTGCCGTCCATCGCGCTCGTCGCTCCGCTTAATTCGGCTGCGAGAGAAATCCTATCCGGACCCTGTAGTGTCGAGAGATAAGTCGCGAGCGTATGTACCGTGACGTTCAAAAATTCGGCGGCTCGAAACAGCGTAATCTCCTTTCTTCTAAGCTTCGCGAGCACCTCCGCGGGTCCGGGTTCAGACCAGAAGTCTCTTACTCTGTAAAAAATATTTAAAAAAATATAATCGAACGTTCAACATTTATTTTATATCGACTTAACGGTTCGTCGCTTATTATTGATTGGCACACGCTACCTGTACGGGTGTTTAAGGCAACCATAGCTGTCACGGTATCTACCATAGAGGGTTCCGTACGAAACCCCGAGAATCTCGGCAGCAGTCTTCATCTCAAGTTCTTTGCTCTTTATAGCGTCCATGACGCGTCGCGTGAACGGCTCTTCCCAGAATTCCTGGCGTCGTCCCGTCGTCAGATAATCGTTCATCTTTACGACGTCTCTGAATTGTTCCGGTATCGCTGGATTCGTGGCGTTCGAATTTGACGGTGTGTTCGGTGCTGCTGACGTTACGAAACTACTCGTTAGTTAATTTTTTACAATCACCCAATACAACCCCCGCGCGTACGTGAAACTTTTATGCCCGCCGTGTGAGAAACGCTTCTCCAACTGATTTTATTCGCGACAATAATGCGACTGCGTGCAGTGATTTTATCTTTGAACAATCAACGAAAGACTTTTCACAGCTATTCTACAATTTTTACAATATCTTTTTCACGACACTTTACATACCAAACGACTGAACAAAAATTCCGGACGTCTACTCGAATCGCTCGTATGCAGTGATATAAAATTACCGTTATTTAGATTGACAATTAATTTCTATATAAAATGATCGTAATTTCCATCTCACCTCACGTGAGATGACAAGATAATGACAAGGATTTGCTAAGTAGAAAAATGGCGGCGCATTTAGTCGTAAAATTACCTTTTTTTTTTTTCGGTAATTTTTTTTTTTTTTCATTTTTTAAGTATTTAATAATCGAAAAAGAAACTCAATTTGGTCAGTCACCGTGTTTATGAACGATTCGGTTATTTCTGTCGTTTTATGAACGATCCTGTGACGATCACGCGACCGTTATATACCGGTTATGTTATCCGTGACGCGACCGTTTTACATCTTTGTTCGTATGCGTCGGGGGTTGCAGCAGTCTAAGTAATATCGTCGGCGGATATAAACTTCGATTCTGACCTTTCTTTTCTTGATCGGAAGCGCTGTCATCCTTGGATAAGTAGGACAGCTGTGAACAAAACGCATTTATAATGAATTTAAACAATAAATAATAAATTTCATAGTCTCGTCGCCGTCGGTTCAAGAATAAATATGAACTATTATCCTTACCACGGGCAGTGGGGCTTCGTTATTCTCTGCCATCATTTCGTCGTCGCAGCTTTCGTGATCGCCTTCGCTTAACATTTCCTCCTTGAATAATAAAAATAGAGAAAATTATTTCGTTTCGGAAGGTTTTTTTCTTTTATCTTCGATTAACGATTCAGTTCGGAATATATATATATTTCTTTTTTTTTTTTTTTTTTTTTTTTTTTTAAGAGTCTTACGGGGAATGTGCGTACGTTTCCAGTGAAACAAGTGATTTTAGGGGTGAATACATCGTGGGCTGAGGGTGGATCGTCGAGAGGCGGACGACCTCTGCGCCGTTGTTTGGGGGGTGGCGGCTCGTCTACATCGCCCTCTCGCAAAACTGTCTCGACACCGGGAGTCGCCGCTCCCGGACTGTGGCCACTGTTGCTCAGGTCATTCTGTCCGGAATCACTGCGCCAGCTTACCTCGGCGAGACCCTTGATGTGCAGATCTTCGGCTGTTTTTAGCAACGATGATAATCGTGTCTGAAAAAAAAAAAAAAAAAAAAATTGATTCATTAACAGATCGGCAGTATGTTCGTCGCGGTAAAAGTTCGCGATAAGCTTAACGCGATGGATTCAATTATCCATTTCTAATATTATCACAACAATATCAAAGTCTCCCCCCTCCCGCTGACTCTCGAACTGCGAAGTGGAATAAACCATTGGAACTTTCTACAAGAGCGTTGGCTACGAGACTTTCTATCGTCTCTCATAGCTCGAGGAATTGGAAATAAAATAGTCTATGTGGGTCAACGGTACGGTAGGCCGAGAAATGTATTTCAGGAACTCTTGAGGACCCCTTTGCACTGTCTCCGCGGGGAAAAACATATCATCCTTGTCGAATATCATCGTCGTCTTTGCATGGATCGTTGATTTTTACTTTTACGATGCGACTAATTGTCACAACGGAGAAGACGATTGGGATTATTGTACACGAGAGACATGATTTTTAATCGACCGATATATCGAGCCGAACATACGCATCGAATAGACCAACGCTTCGCTGGCTGTCTATGCCTATGCGGGTGTTTGAGGTCTGACGTCAAACCTGACCGCTCCAAGCTGACCGTTCGAACTGAATTATTTATCGACATCGATAGGGCGATGGTGTACAGAAAAAGAGGTAGCAGCGTGGAAATACGGAAATAACAATCGATCAAACTGATCCGAAGAAATTCGAAGGGCTTAACGCTATTATTATATTTCGACGTAGCGGAGTTTCAGTTATTTCATTGCTTAGATATTCGTTCGATTCCGAAGGGATAGGATATTTCAACAACCAGAAATTGTATATATATATCGGTGATTGCTGTTTATCTTACATTTTCACGAATAATTTGCTTCGTTCATTATGTATTTTTATGCTAATATCTTTTAACCACGTCACGAAATTTATTGAAATAATTGAAGGATATTTATGTCGGTTTTATTCGATCGAAGTTCGATACGAACTTCGGTCGAAGGCCGGGAGTGGAAAAAAAACTATATATATTAAGAAAATATTGAATAATGCGGGGAATTTTTTTTTTTTTTTTTTCAATCATCCATTTTTTGCGTTTCCCTTGCGAAATATTTCGCATTTTATCTCAAGAATGTAATTTTTTTTTTGTTTTTCGATTCGATTTTTCGAGGACATTTTATTTTCCTCGTTCGGTGCACAGAAATTTACAATTTTTTTTTTTTTTTTTACAATCTTTGCTTCACGATAGCAGAACGGAAAAACTCATCGTGATTTTCGGGAGAAAATAGAGAATAAAAGATACTCGAGGAAGTTTCGAAACCGTTTTGTTTTGTTTTCTAGTCGTTACGGAACTATGACAACGATGACAAAAAAAAACAATACAAATGTCTTGCAATTTTTTTTACGTGACATCGAGGAGTTCCAAAATTATTTCGAACCACAATTACCAACGAAAAAGATTTTTCTTGATTTCGTCGCGACTAAAGTTTCTTACGAAAAGCTTTTCCAGTCGCAAACCCCCTTTTGTACGCTAGTGACGGAACGAATAAATTAAAATATATGGAAATATCAGAGATATTTAAATCACTAAATTTTGGCATTCCAAAAATATCCGCGATACCGAAAATAATTCCCAAAATAAATGAGACGAAAAATTGTTTGTCATTCATCGATTCATATCGGATATAGCGATCTATTTTTTCCCCGCTGAGCGCGAATCTGCCGCTCATCTTAATCTTATCCAAATATTCGATACGAACAAAAAAAAAAGGGAAAAAATGTATTTTTAGCGATTGACCTTTGCGCAAACGGTTCGCGAAGGGCGCGCGAGACGCCCCTGTATAGTACAACGGAAATGTGCACAGCACTCACGTGGTCGATGTTGATCTCTCCCTTATACATGAACTCAACGAGTACTTTGATGTCCGAGAATTTGACGTCCCGCATTATTACGATGGGATCCTTCTCCTCGTACTGCGACAGTATGGTGTCAAAGTAGGTGCTACACGCCGAAAGTACGACCTGCGAAAAAATGAAAAGTGGTAAAGTATGATTACTCGTCGTCCCTGTGAAGCATCTATCTCGTCGTAGAGATGCTGCGAAAAATAAAAAAATTTCCGTCGTTTCGCGAATAATCCTGCGAAGCGAGAGAATAGAATTAATTTTTAAAAAAGAAAAAAAAAAAGAAAAAAACAAAAAAAAAATTGCGGCATCGAAGTAAAACGGAAGTTGATAAGTCGAGGAAGTTGAACGTAGAAATATGTATTCATCGTCGTTGCGACGATGAAACGGTAAAAAGCAGAGAAAGAGAGATACAGAGACCCCACCCAAACTTCGTCAGCCTTCAGAGTCAATAGTCTGAATATTTAATGTCGAAGGCGAAGTTGGGTATTGATTTTCTCGAATTTAACGTCTCCGCAAATAAGGCAGTAAAGTAAGAAAGAAGGAGAAAGAGAGAAAAAGAAAGAGAAGAGGTAAAAAAAAAAAAAAAAAAAAAAAGTAAAAAAAAAAAACATCGTGTGCGCGCGTGGAAGGCGAAGGAGGCGCGTAACTTTTCAGTGCTATATAACGCTTTATTATACCCGCCTCTTTTATGGTGAAATACTGCGATAAAGGAAAAGGTGGGCCAGCGTGGAAGAATGAGAGCGAACTAGTCTGGTGGGGAAGCGAAGAGAGCGAGAGGAGGAGGAGGAGGAGGAAGAAAAAAATTGAAATTATACTCCTCGCTTCATATCGAGACATTCCGAGCCCTGGGCAAGTCGGAGCACAATTTTTCCATCTTCCCTCTCCCCCTCCCCCTGCCCCCGTCATTCCCCCTCGCATCCCCGAGACCGCTCGCTCGTCCCGACGCCTCGTCGTTCGCCCCGCGCGCGCCCCCCTTCATCCGTCCACAGTACCCCCCCGCGCGCGCTCTCCTACTTCGCCATCCCGGTAATAAACCCTATATATCTCTCGTATAACTGCGATCCTTCTTCGGAAAAGGAAGCCGATGGGCAGAAGGCGAGTAAAGAAAGAGGAGGAAAGAGCGCAAGAGAAAAATACATATAAAAAAAAAAAAAAAAGAAAAAAACGCGGTGCAAGACGTATCGTGCGATCGTACTAAAAATCGTCGAAGCGTAATATTCTTTGTTCGAGCACCGGTTATACATAGTACGTATATAGGGGGGAAGGGGGGGGAGGAGGGTACAATACTTGTAGCGTGTATGTGTACGAAATTAGTTTTCCTACCCAGCGAAGGAGGGAAAGAGAGATGTAGCAATAAAAAATGAAAATAAAAAAAATATAAAAAAAAAGTGAACCGGTAAGAGAACGGCGCCTCGTATAGAGTTTAATTTTCGTTTCGTCTCGGTTTCTGAAATGAAGATTGCGGGGAGTGTAGCGGAGAAAACGATTGAAGGCTATCGATTCTCGTGAGGATTTGCCGTTGGGGAGGAAAAAAAAAGAATTTGAAAAAACGAAATAATCGTTGAATTACACGTTCATAACGAATTCGCGATTTCGGTGATAACGATTTATCCGCAAATTTTGTTAGGTAGGTAGAGAACGTTGACCGCGATCGTTGCACAGCTGGGGGATGGGGAAGGGGTGGCAGCGGGAAAATCCTACCCTTCGGTCTCGCGAAGATGATCAGCGAAGGGTTGATTGAGTGAACGACAACGGAACGACTGAGGTTGCTACGGGCGCATGTCCGCTCGGGCGCGGAATTAATTAACGGACCCTCCGTTTTTTTTTTTTTTCCAACTCTCTGTCACGCTCGTTGGTCTCCCCCCTTTTTCTCTTACTCAGTCGAAATAATGAATAAACGCTTTTCGTACTTCGTTTTTTTTTTTTTTTTTTTTTTTTTTTGCACCGCGCTTTGTTCTTTTCCCTTTGATTTAACGCTTACGCGTCGACACGAGTTGCAAAACCGAATGGCAACCGGGGAGTACCAGCTGCGACGGTTAGAAAAGCATCGGGTATTCGCTTCGTCAGTGCCTACAAAAGTTCAGCACTCCAGCTTCGCGACTGGTTTGTCTTGCGATCGAGTGAAAAAAATTGTGAAAAAAAAAGATAAACCACGCGACGAGGCCAAAGTACGAAAAAAAACTTTTTTTTTTTATTTTTAACAAAAAAAAAAGTATCCGCGAGGCAACCGCTCTAAGGAGAGAGGGGACGGAGTGACGGAGTGGAACGGGGTGACCGGCAATCGGGAATTTATTGATCGACCTGAGTATCCCGAAGAGCCGATAAGGTGTATAGAGTGTACGGGTGATACGGAAACGGGGTCGGTACCGTTACTGTTCTCTGTGTTTTTAAAAAGATCAGGAAATATATCTTGGGCTATGTGCTCGCTATGCACTGAGAAAATGTAATCGGAGATTTTTTTTTTTTTTTTTTTTTTTTTTTTCGTATTATTTACGATAATCCATATAGAGCATTGATCGAGATGAAAAATGATCATTAGCTGATGATACTAATGGAATGATTGGAACGACGAAAAAAAAATGGAATTCCATGAAAAAAAAAAAGCGACTGTACATCCGGGCCTTTGCTGACGGATACCGCAATGAAATGACTCACCGATCACTTTGTCTACTGTATGTATATATATATATATATTAATTCTAGTAACGATAGCGCGCCCGTCGAAGCGTTTCTCTTCGGTACCGAAGACTGACCAATGAACGAGTCAGCGAGACGGAGAGGCAAACGCGCCGTTCTCGTGTGAATGCCGCGCGACTTAAAAATTCTTGGAAAGCGGCGACGCGTGAAGGCCGCTGGTGTGGCAACACTTATAAAAAAAAAAACAACAAAAAAATAACAAAAAAACGAAAAAATCCGGACATTTTCAAATTTCTTGCTTGTCTCGTTCTCGGAATGAGGAGAAAGTATTGCCGGTAAAAAAAATCTCATGAGTCAAAATTCACCATTGCGCAACTCTGTCTCCGATGTAATTATCGATTTATACTTTTTTTTAATTACGACGCGAACCGCCTCGGGATATTTTAAATATTAATTTATCGAAACGTGCCGAATCCCGTCGACGATACTCCAGCAGCGTGCAACACGATTTTATCTCTTGAGAAACGTAAGGGCCAATCTTTCGATATTTACCTCGCAAAACTGCGCGGGATACGGCCCTTCTGTTTATTAGTCATCGATATGTGATTCATAGAGTACGAGAGCGGCGCAACTTTGGAAAACGGGGAACCCCCGCGACACTCTTTCCCTACAACACCCTCCGCGAAGTTTGCCACTTGAGCTCAAACATCGGTTCGCGACGGCGATAAACTCCAATTAACACGTGCATTTGTTATCGACCAGTTTCCGTTCGGACACTAGAAGTCCGAACGAGTCGGATCGGAGTCGGAGTACTACAATCCGAACTTCTCCTTTCTCCTCCTCCGCCTGACTCTCATCGAGTGCCCCATGCGCTCGCTAACATCTACATAAATCGAATCCACTCCGACACGTGTTTTCAACACAATTCCATTCGACTCTAACTACATTTGCCGATTTTTTTTTTCTTCTTTTTAATTCGACTCGTTTCATTGATTTTTTTTTCTTTTTTTTTTTTTACCCCCTCATACTTTTCACATCCGATTCGCGATCTATATAGAGTTAGCGAAACGTGGATAATTTCACAGCTACGGATATACCGCATCGTTCGCGGCGCGTGTACTGCATATATATGACTGCTATAGGTGGAGATGCGTGTACGATGAACAGAAGAGAGGAGGAGGGGAGAGTCTTCGTTCGTATCGTTTCTTTGGTTCGTTCGTTCGTTATGGACCATGGCGAGTGCCTCACGGAATTGTTTCTATACGCTACGCCGATGTACTTAATGACTGACTTATCGCATATGCGCAAACCAAGAAATATATTATTATACACTGAGAGAAATATAGACAGGATGAGGGAAGAGTTTCCGTGTGAGTTCTTTCAACGTCTTCTCTGCTCAAGCGACTATATCTTCGTAGATTATTGCGATTAAGTTTGCAAACTCGATCGAGATCGGTTTATGTCTTTTTTTCGTTTAATTTCCGTAAAAATATGAGTTGCGATTTCGCGTATCTCAGGTTAAACAAATTTTTTATTTTTTTTCCTCATTTCTCCGAAATATCTTAAAAAAAAAAAAAACAGTTGTGTAACTCCTCCAAATGTTCTATTTTGTATATTTTTTTCCAATAGAAAACGAAATAGCCTTCCGTTTTTCCGATATTTTATCGAAAAGTAAACTTAAAAAAATAACGAAAATTGTACTACTTTTTTTTTTTTTTATAAATGACACGAAGAAAAAAAATTGTCACTCGTCATTCAAAAGCTGTATTGTTTGTTATTTTACCGCTTAGATGGGTATTTGAAGTAAAATTTTGCACAAGAATCAAAATCTTATTTTTCGTATCTTTCGATGTTTAATAACCAAAAAATTGCCGACAAATCCAACATTATAGCGGGTGTTTTGCGCATCCGGTACAACTGGCTGTGTGCAAAAAAAAAAAAACGAAAAAAAAATTTATTTTTCGTATCTTTTGCTGTGTAATAACCAAAAAATTGACGACAAACCCATCATTATAGCGGGAATTTTGCGCATCCGGTACGACTGACTTTGGAGGGGGAAAAAAAAAAAAAAAAAACGAAAAAAAAAAAAAATTAGACCGGTGTTATCGTACACAGCGTCGACAATGAAAATAAATTAAGGAGGCCGAGGGAAGCATAGCGTATAGGATTAATAAGACATTAGTCATCGTGAAAGCAACGTTGCATAGGTTCAATCGATAATTTACATTTTTTTTCTCTCTATCGCCGTTTTGATCACTCCGTCGCTACTTGTATCAAGTACACTCGACCCAGAAAGGCGGCGTGGTCCGCCCCGCTTGACGAGAGAACGAACGACAAGGAGTGAACAGACAAAAAAAAATGTGCACAAGTAGAGAAGGTGAAAGATTCGAGAGAGTCGCTCGAGTCTCTCGGACATTCAGTTAAAAAGTTGTTTAACAATAAAAAAAAAAACATCACACTTCAAATTTGACCCAAAAAATTCCAAAATTTGAACCTTCATAACGTGAAAACGTCTTTAATTATAACGCCGTAAAAACCACAGCACGGGATCCATTGTCATTACTCGTATCAATTTTTCTCAAAATCCTCGCAATCGTTAAGATTCAACGCCATTTTGAATTTCTTCAAAAATGTCTATCAACCCGATAATTCTTACAATTATTGCGATATCGGACTAAAAATATTTTCGAAATAAACTATTACTTGACGACGATTAGTATCGTTTTTTTTTTTTCTGCTAAAAATTCGTTTAGACCGATAATAAAAAAAATGTATGCAAATTCGATTTGCGCGTCGCTTCCACATTTCGATCTAAACGCCGTTTACAAAGCTTCGACTATGAGGAAAATAAAATCATTAATTAACTATCTCATAGAGAAGTTTTGTAAACGACGTTAAAAACGAAATGAGGAAGCAACGAGGAAAGCTAATTTGCATCATATTTTTCTCACACAGTTGTTTTGTTTTTGTTTCTAGTAATAACGATTGGAGCACCTGGCCGCAGGTGTCATTAGACGACGAGGTACCAGCTGTCCAGTTAAAGAACCGAGCAGCGTTCGGTAGCCGGTAAGCGCGTTATCCACACGATAGCGTTGTAGGCGCTGCGGAGTAGGTACACGACGACTAGAAACCCCCCGACGCAAACGAAGCCCCCGAATTCCTTCTCCTCCCCCAAAAAGCCGCCAAACTCGACGCGCGTAACTGACTTCCTTTGTTTATGCCTCGATGGGTGCTTCGTCGAGCATTTTTCACTCTATCCTCCCCCATTTTTTCTTTTTTCGTCGTTACTCGTTCGTTCTCCGCCCCTATCGCGCTCGAGAAAACATCATCGCGCCCTCTCCTCGATGTGTCGAACAACTTCGCCCTCATTCGCTCTCTGCTCGTATCGTTCGACTTTTTAAATATATTTATTAATATTCTCATTCCAGCAACGTATTTTTACGACAGACGATTATTAAAAACCATCAACGTGTATTTTACTTCATGATAAACGTACGTAAATTCGTGTAGAACGATATAGCAAAAAAAAAAACAAGAAAAACGGGGGGTCGTGTCGAGGCGAACGCAGGGGACGTTCAGGGAGTGGAATAAGAGGGGGCAGAAGCGATAGACCCATACAAGTTAACATCTATCCGTACGGCTTGTATACAACACGAAGAAAGAGAAAATATACACGGGGGTATCCGCGGTCTCGTCGGGCATTCCGAATTTAGGTATAAGTATTGATTTTACAATTTGGAGTCCTACCAAAGTAAAAAATATGCCAAGCCAAATGTACTCTACTTTGATGGAGTGCCCTCTTTTAACGCTGCCGTCGACGCCGCCGTCGCCGTCGCAGCTCGACGCCACAACGCTCGTTTTTACACGAAAAACGTATGGGAAGAACGGAGAAAGGAATAATGCGTTTTGGTCGGCTCTCTCGTGTGTGTTGTGTTTTCGTATGTATTCGCGCAAGAGAAGGAAAAAACGAAGAATGAGAAAAAGAGAGGATCATCGATTGGTGCGCAAGAGGAAAAGAGAAAAACGCGAAACAAAACCGAAAGGACCGACGAGACGCAGACGACTCGAGCCGACGACTTGTTTTCTACTCTCTCTCGGATATCTCTGACCCCCGCCGACGAACAAGAAACAAAGAACAGAAATTTGATCGTTTGTCAAGTTTTATACGCTCGCGTCTGCCGAGATCCGGAAACTCGGCGCTGAAGAGAACGGTATAAGGCAGACTGGCGCGCGTACCGTCAACAAATAAGAGTCTCTTGACGTTGGAAAATTTTTCTCGATTACCGAAAAACCCGGACGACGAATGGGTGACAAATTTTTTTTAATGGCATTTAGTCACGGAATCGATGCGGAACGTCATCATTACTGAATTAAGATACTTTGAGAACGTTTTGCAGAGGTTAACCCTTTCTAGAACCTCGAAAATAGGATTTTGCAGCATGGCGTACCGTACGTAAACGGCGTACCGGCGCGTCTGCCAATGAAGTCATAAAAAAAATTTCATGTGTTTTCAAGCAATTTTTCCATTGCCAATCAGTTTTCATAGGAAAATAAAGAGAAATGAATGGCGATCGTCGTGGCGTTTAAATCGGTGCGCGAAAAAAAACCACTGGATAAAAGACCCGCGTAAGAAACACCGAAAACACGAAAATGGTAAAATAGGGGGTTTTTTTTTTCTCAGACGCGTTTGGTGCTTAAACTGATCTAAAACGTTGAAAAACGTGATTTTCACAAATTGTCTGCCTATAGAACACTATTCCGCCGCCAGCGACGAAAGCCCCGAATTCGCGGGGACCAATTTTTCAAAATTGCAAAAGAATCCATTTGGCTTTTTTTTTCTGGTAAATATATATTATTTTTTTTTTTTTAATTTTGGAAAACGCAATTTCTATACTCAGAAATATTAACGTTTCGTTGTCAGAACGTCGTTTGTCGAGTTCCATCGAATTTAAAGCCGTTTCCGAGTTCCGTCCCAAAAGGGTTAATGACTCGATGAGAAGATTGCGGGGAAGACGAAGGGTGGAAGAGATTGGAGTTGGAGAAAAATAGGGGAGACACGCAATGCGCCTTGGAGCTTTAGCTTCGCTTATAACCGGTGTATGTCGGATAAGAAGGAGGAGGATAGAGGACAGTTCTCGCAAACGCGCATCAACTATCGCCGGTGCATATCGCGGACACGTATAAAAACAAGCCTCGTGAATTCTCTCCCATCTCTTGGCATCGCTCGAGATATCTACGGGAGAGGCGCAAGCATACCAACGTTAACGCCAAGCGGAACCGTTAATTCTCTCGGTGCTCTTTTGCGTTCCTCGCTTGTGCGCAGCGTATTTACTGCGTGTACACCTCGAGGTACGGAATAATCATCCGAGGATAGATGCATTCGAATATCTTTCTCAACAAGCAATTTAATGCACCGGACTTATCGCTTAATGCCCAATGAATTTTTCTCAATATTTTTATACTTGTGATTTTCATTTATTTTTCGTAATTTTTCAAGTATTCGATATTTGAAAATAAACTTAATTTCGTCAGTCGCGATGTTTATGGCCGATTTGGTAATTTTTGTTATTTTACGAACGGTTCTCTGACGATCGCGCGATCGTAATTTACCAGTCGAGTTATCCGTGACGCGATGGCTTTACTTCTCAGGGAATAACTAAAATCCATAAACTCCCATCACGAAGTACTATCAGGAATTTAAAAAAATCGTTTCCCGTTGGATTGAGATTCGTCGAGAACATCTAAACGGTTATATGTGTATTGATTGTCAAAGTGGCAATCCTCATTCGGCCTGAAATCCTCGACACGACTGCGTCCAGAGTTTTCTCGCGGAAGGAGAGAAGAGAACGAGTTTGTATGATCGCCAAGCTTCGCCTGCGGAGAGAAGAGAACCGAAACATATTTTCCGGCAACTCTCCTGACTCGTTCCTTTGTCCGCAGGCGAGAGAGCACCAGCCGGAGAAAAAAAAAGAGGGTGGAAACAAAAACGAAGAGAGGCGAACGAGGACGATGAGAGGGACGAAGGGAACGAGTGTACGGGTAACAGTAAGGGAGGGAGAAGAAAAAAAGGCAAAAAAGAAGAGACAGGCGAATGAGAGAGAAAAGCTCGGAGTCAATGTGTTCTACCCGTTGGCGCGCCCGAGAAACAAACCGTGTGGCATATTCGTAGGGAACGCAACTATACATTGCAACTTGCATGCCGAGAGGGCACCGACACTGACAACGCTTTATCCGCTTCTGTCTTTCTACCGCTCCGCTATTCACCGGCGAACTTTTTTTTTTTTCTTTTTTTTTTTCTTAATAAATAATATAAGTTTTGCCAGTAAGTTTTCTCTCGTTTCGCGATGATAAATTAATTTTGGTATTAGCTAAAGGGAAAAATCGAAACTACCCAATAGTACCTTATGTGCCCGAAGTGTTTGACCCTCACAAGCGAGCGTCACGTCACAGTATGCCTGACGCTCGAGTAGCTGCGAGAACATCGTCTGCAGGTTGCTGTGATGGTACTTCCATCTCAGGCAGTACTGTTGGGGAAACATGTTCGACATTTTCGGTGTATTAGCTCCCGTCGTTGCCGTTCCCGTAACGTTGCGTTGCTCTCGTAGCATACGCGAGCTTTGTGCCACAACCACCTCGTCGGTTATCTCGCTGTCGTCCTCGTTATCGACGACGAAATCGAACCTCTCGATTTCTTCCTCCCGCACCAAAGCCTCCGTTTCCTCTTCCCCTGCGTCTGAAATCGAGAATAAGCTTTTAATTAAACAACAAATATCTCATTAGAATTTCGAATAACTATATTCATTTTTCGATGCTTTTCTTCTCAACTTTTTCTTCTGCATATTCGAATTTCTTTAATATAGAGGAAAGAATAAAAAATACAAGAATCTCGACGGTTTAATTAACTTGTAACACACAAAAGATACCTATATTTCGCGAGAATACAAACAAATTAACGAAAGTGCTTTTAAAAAACTACTCTGATGTTTGCTTTTCATTCTTCGCGCCAAATTAATTTTTATGTCTTTATATTTCGCTTGTATTTTTTTAATGAATAAATATTAACAATTTTATTCTATGAGGTAACATTTCTGTATATTCATGTGTTACTCTGCATGAAAGTTATGACATTTGAAGAAAAATTCTATTTTAAATGTCAGTGTTACAGTATATAGAAAGAAACCGTGTATAAGGAAATACCACGGTACTACTTTCAGAAAACTCCCTTTTAGTTTCTCTTTGTATAGTTGTGTTTAGTTCAGTTTTCGTTTAGTTTTTTTAACTTTATTATTGATTCATTCTCAGTTTTCTTTTAGTCTTTCGAAGAGTTATGTCACTGTCCCATGAAAAAAAAAAAAAAAAAAGAATGAAACATCGCGTTGCATCCAACACCGACTATAATTAACTTTCATCGACTGCTGGTATGTAAAAAAAAATGTAACTCCGTTATTATATCAGTAAAATTGAATTGTATTGATTTGAAAAATGTCCCGCTGCGAGTTAACTTCGATCCGTTGAAAATACGTAAAGTTATAAACTCGATGCGATACATCAACGAATATTGGAATTTCGGTTTTACACGAAACAGAAACACGTCGAATAGCCTGCAGCCTCCGTTGTTCCTAACCTCTATATTGCGAGTTTATATATCATCCCGAGAGTTACAGCGCTGTACTACGATTGTTGTTGTTGTTGTTGTTGTTGTTGTTGTTTATATTGTTATTTGATAGGACACCCAAAAAGGGGGGAAAGGGGGGTGAGCGAGAATCAGGTCGATAGTTACGGAACGAGGCCGCGAGAATTATGAAGGAAGTTTGTTGTAATTAAGAAAGTTGGTCGCATCGCGGACTATGCGCGCCGTGTGATACCCTCCCGGAAACGTTGGCTCTCCGGTTTCCCTACCGTCACTTCTCCACGCGACTTTCCGTCGACGCGGCGTACTCCATAATCTTTTCTCGCACCTTTACTGACACTCTCGTGATAGGTGTTGACGCGCAGCGGCCCTCCCAGACTAATAACTCAATCCTCGACATGCACCGATTGCCGACCGGATTTTCACCGATCAAAGATAATTTAACATATATATAATAATACATTATATATTGTTTTTGTATCAGGAATAAATACCACGATTATAATACTATAATCTCTGTATTATATAAAAACGAAATATGTCGCTATCGCCGTCGTCGCATACGAGACTCAACAATAGGGACGCCGAAGTGTTTTTTTGTAGGGTTATGTACGACGGTCGCGAGCGCTCGAGATCTATGAAACCCTAGTATACGATATTATTTCATTTAAAATTACTTAGCGTCGAGACGCTATCGAGTCTCTTGATATTTTAGACGAAAAACGATATACATGTGTATATTTTTTGTTTTGTATGACAATCAATCGAATGGCAATTGAATTCGCGCATTTTTCATATATATCCGCGTTTTTAAGATTTTTCGAACCTACTTGAGCACTCGTCGGGCTGTTTCTCGAACTCGAATTTATCCGAGTCCTCGAACTCGTCGATCTCTCGAACGTCCTCGGCCTCGACGAGCTCCTCGAGGTCCCCGCTCGGCCAGAACGAATTCTCCGCGTTCTGGCTTCGCTTATCCTCCGCTACCGACTCTTGGGCGGTTATTGCCTGTCGGTCCAAGTGCTTTGGCCTCACGAGTAACTCGTTTTCCTGAAAGACAGACCAAGACCCCGGCGTTAAAGAACTTTTTTTTTTTTCTTTTTTTTTTTTTTTTTCATTGTACTCCAAATCTTTATCTAACTTCGTTTGCGTTATACGCGTACGCGGATAACTGCAGATCGCGTCTAAGTTCCCGTATGCACCTGCAATTTTGTTTACGGTTTTTCCGAGTGGAATGATGGATAAAACGCTTGTTCCACAAGCTTAATTACACCATTGTTTCGACAGAACGTTTCGACATGGTGCGCGGATAAGATTAACAGATAACCCATTGAATCAACTTGAATATCGTCGTTAGTACTCGGTACGCTCGAGAATGTCGTATACTCGGTAAACGTTGAATAGACTTTTCGCTCGTGATACACGAAGACTATGGAGCGCACCGCCTTCAAACAGTGTCGGAGCTCCGGCGTCGAGATGAACATCGGAGGGAAAAAAAAAGTAATGACAAACTGAATGAAATGGAAAATAAAAAATAAAAAAAAAAAGAAAGATTGTCGACGCTACATGGCACTATAATCGACAATTAACGAGTACAATTTCCGTAGATTGAGCGAATGGGATGACGCACGTTTTTTTTTTTTTTTTTTTTTTTTTTTTTCGTGTCTTCTAAATATAGAGAGAAAAAAAAAAGAAACGAGGGAGCGAAGGCAGACCGGGAGGCCCCCTTCGGTCCTTTAATTAAAATCCCTTCTTCGACTACTCTCATATGTATATCTATAGCGTTATGGCGAGCATCATTGTGCGGCCAGTACATCCGCGCTTCAGTCGCGTCGTCTCGAATTGTTCGCGGTTCTCATATCGACCGCTAAGAAATAGACGGGCGGATACAACGTCGTTTTACTTGTTAAATTTGGAACGATACGTTCCTTTTGATTCTCAGCTGTCGATGTAATTCTTTTTTAATTAATCTTCTCGAGTTTTAAGCTATTAAACGATCGAATTAGTTCTCGTCGGATGTATTCGATTTAAAAAAATTTTGGTGACGCGGGAAGAATCAGAAAAATCTACGACCAGCGTATGATTTTCGCAGAATTCGGAATATTTGCTTTACTCGTGAATTAATTTACAATTTTAATGAGGATTAATTGGAGAAACTGAAAAATCACATTTAGAAAATACGGTCAATGATAAGCATTAAATTTCGTCGGAATCGGCAAAATCATAAATAACGTTTATCGTATTTTTAATTTTATTATTTATTAATATTTAATTTTTTCGTAAAAAAATTTCTTTCTACTCGCTGCCGCATCAACGTTTTTCTATTTTTTACGTTGAAATTTTGTGTTCAAGTGGTGCTTTTACCATCAATATTTGGTTCATTTTTAACGATAATCGATATATTCACTTAAATTTTATGAAACTTTAAGATGTACTGAAAAATTACTGAAGTAGCGGCAACTTCAGTGAACGTTTTCGTATCGAGTTAAAATATAATGAAGTCTGATTTTCCAATTTACCAATTTCATTGCAGAAATAACGTGAGTGAAGGAAATTAGTGAGGAAGCAATGTGAAAATTTTGAATTTTCAAGGTTCGTAGGACTCGGAATGGTCAATATCAGGTTTCTATATTTCTCGAACGGAATCGATGATTCGACAGCCTTTCTCCGTTGGAGTGACAATAACGCGGAGAGATGCTCCGCCACTTCTCCTACACTCCTCGGCGAGTGACGAGAATATCGAGAGAGAGTATCTCGATCGATGCTTCAAGGTCGATTCAACTTTGCGACAGTGTGGTCCGCACTCTATTATAAGACAAAAGGGTTGCGTAATGAGCGATCGAACCTCTTCAACAAATCATTATTGTTTCTATATCCGTAGCCACCGGGCAGACAAAACATTTCTGGCGAAACATTCTATCGGTTTATCCAATTGGTGCATAATTCCGCTCGTAGCCGATGAAATCGTTGTACTTTCTATTGTTAGCGCGAAATTCTATTGTAGTATCGCGTTTTTGCCGTATGGCAAATTTCTCACTTCCGCAAATAAGGTTTCTATGGATTACGAATAAAATAGATCGAGAGAAGTGGAATCGATATTTAAAAATACGGACTACCGGCGAGACGCGTAAGGACGACGAATAATTGGTCTAACGACATAAAAGACAAATATTACGAAGCAGGAAGAGCCGACGAAAAATACCATCGGATGAATCACTCTTTTTATTATCATGGAGGGGAGATTCAGATAGATTTAGAGCTTTTTTCGTCAATTCGGAGGAGAATACATCGAATTTACGTTAAAAAAAAGGTATTTTTTTGTCTCCATAAAAAAAAAAAAAGAGTTCTATTTTTTTAAAATAATAAATATTAATAACCATTATATCAAGAAAAAAAAGGTATTTCTCTTACAATGTTTTGCATACAATTGTGGTAATGTTTACTGCATCTGAGGGGTATTTTTGCTCGCTGATCACGAATCAGATAATTATTTTAGTTCCTTATTATTTTATACAAATGACTCCCTGGAAAATAGAGACATATAGGGGTATTCAGCAGACGGTACAAAAAAAAATATCCGACGAGTATCGTGTGATGTGACTCTTCCGCGGTAAGTCTACACTGCGGCATAATCGATTTTTCGCGTAGCTATGAAACGAAATTGAAGAATAAAAAAAAAAAAAAAACATTGAGGCAAACAGCTGCATCATACAATTTATCTCCGACGTTACTATATACATTCGATAAAATTTTTATCATCTCCGCCAAAAGTATTTTTCCCCCTCGTTTATGCGAGAAAATTGTGTAATCGTAGAAAAAAATGTTTATCCATATGTACACAACGCGGTTTCGATGTCATCTTTGCTATTTCGTAAAGGAATTCTCGCGATTATTCAAACTTCCAACATTGAGTATCTATTTGTCGCAATCGTTCGAGCGGAATGAGGTTTGCGGTTCGTTCAATACGATCGCGTTGACGTGCGCGTTATGATCGATAAAAACGAAAGTCGCCGCTTTCACGTGAACAATGATTATTCAAAACTATTTGCAATTGATCGACAATATAGTTATCGTTGCGAGGGGACAGCTGCGTCAGCGACGAATTGAAAAAATAAAATAAAAAAACAATTATGCTACAAATCGCGACGACCTACAATTGGGTTTACGATTGCCTTTGCACTCTGTATTCCCCTTCTCGACTGTAGTGACAACGTCGTCGACGGCTACAGAACGCGCGACGATGCCACAGAGCCGCGAGCTTTGCAACGAGCCTCGGGAGCGTCTTCCTCCTCCTTCTACTCTTATTTCTCCTCCACCGCCAACGTCGCCACCTCCTTTTGCCTTTTGACTCCCCTCGCGCGGAATCCCTCCTTAAAGCCATTCGATGCTCCCCTCTCCCCCCACCGCTTGAGCGGAGCTCCGAGTGACCCCGCTGTGACCACCACGCGCGTATTTAACTCGATGCACGCCAAACTCGTAACGAGAATTCGCGTTTCCCTGCCTTCTGCCTCTATAACCACCGGCCGCTGTCCGCTTATCAAAAATAATCGAACGTCGACGAACGAATTTCTCTTCTTCCCCTCTATTTATTAATCTATCCGGCTAACGAGTTAATAAGACAGTAAATAATGCATAAGCACCGTACGAAACTTCGTTCCGAAGGAAAAGAGATTCGATTACATTACCGCATATTCGATTATTAATGGAGAATCGAACGGTCGATTGAATTATAGAAATAACTCGTAGCGAATCAATAACGATATATAATCCATAGAGAATGATAATCGCGTCGGTTATATCACCGGAAATAGTTCGGACAGAGACAATCGTAATGCGATAATAAGTCCGTTAATTGATGGAAACGACATTTCGTTCTATAAATAATGTTTTCGATGAGTCGATATATCGCGATTTTTTATTTTCGCCACTCATGGCAAATTATTTAAAACGAACGATTTTATTTCGTTCTTAACCTCTAAAAATGTTTTTCAACGTTTGTACGATTAATTTATCGAAAAATTAGTGTTTCGTGTATATAATGAAATTTTACAAGTTTTCATTCGGGGGGTTACGCGATTGATGCACGGCAGTTCGCGTTCAACTGTACGATGATTAGGAAGTCGAGGACAAGGGCCACTTGTTGGCCCCGAGACGAGACGCCGTTATCTCGAAGGGGGAGGAAAGGGGAAATACGAGAACGAGAGAGCGAGAGTCACGAAATCAAATGGATGAATCGCGAGAGTTTGAGTGAGAAGAAGATACATTGGGGACAGACGAGGCGAGTCTCTTCCACCCGCCATATATATATATACAAACGCTTCCACATTCACGATCACGCGCACAACATTCGCACGAGACACGAAGAGTAGGATACAACACCCACACGCGTTCTACAAACGCATGCGGAGCTCTCGTCTCCCCGATAAAGGGTTCTCGACTCTGACGTCACTTCCGGTGAATCGTCAATTCGAAAAAATGCAATCATCATTTTTTTTTTTTTTTTTCCTTCGAATAATGAGTCACGATGTTTTGCGAAAAAAATCATTATTTTTAGCTCTTCCCCTCCCCTTCGTTCGAGTAAAAAATATTTACGAGAAATTTAGTTGCAGGGGGCACGGTAATAACGCCGGCACGTACCTGCGCGCATCCCGATGAGAAATCAGAAGAGAACGAGCGCGCGGTTTCTCCTCCAACGCTTTTCGCGATCCCCCGATCGCCCCCCCCCCTCCTCTTCCCCTCGCGCCCCCTGTGTTAGATAGTTCCATGGCGTTGCGTAGTAGAAGACAACCGGTTTTCTTCCTTCTCTCCCTCTCTTAGCTGCTTCACCCGCATTTTGAGAAAAAATTGAACCAGTTTGTAAAACGAAAAAAGCTCCCCGTGCATCCGCGCGCTCACAGAAATGCTCTTATGCTTCTCTCCCCCTCCCTCCCTTCCCTTCTCTGCCATCGTCTCTTTCTTCTACACTTCTATGTGTACGTTTTCTACAGATTCTCCACAACGCTCTCTTCGAGATGTTCCGAGCTCACCGGCTTATAAGATCATGGGAACGTAGTTCTCTGGCTTGCGGCATCGGTGTCTTTCTCTTTCGATGTATTTTTTTTTTTTTTTTTTTTTTTTTTTTTTTTCGCTAGCGAGAGGCTATCTCCCCCCAGCAAGTCCTCTTACCCTCCGCAAAATCGCGCTTGTAGTTATAAGCCGTATACCTAATACCCCCGACGACTCACGGTCGTCGTACCGCATTTATACGATTGGACAATTTTCCTTCATTTCCGGGATTTCGCGATTGGAACTCGCGCGCGCGCGGGCGCTCTCTTCACAAAAAAAAATATTGCGTCGCATAGAAATATTTCTTACGAAAGACAAGAAGATCGCGATGAATGATAAAAATTTATAAGGAACGACGCTTTCCGTGTGTATGAGTTTCGTATCGGAGATGCAGCGAGAGAGAAAGATGAATAATGAAGGTGAGAGAAGGAAGGAACAAGAGGGGAACCACCATCGTCGGACGGTATTGATTTTCGAATTGGTTCAAAATTTCCATAATGCAGGGGTAGCGCGCCGAAGTGAGCGGGACAGCGGGGCGGGGTAACTGACGAAGCGGCGGAGAAACCGACGAGACAGCGGTGTGGAGCGTCGTCGTCGACGTCGGCGTACAGGCCGCGGGATGAGTTCGAGCCCTCGCGACGGTTGTACACGTTCGCTCGCGTTCTCTTTCTCGCTCTCTCCGCAAAACGCTTTCCAAGTTGGCAAAGTTCACCGACTCAAAACGAGACGATGCGAGGCTATAGGCCGGGAAAGGCGCGGAAAGGGTGGAAGGAGAGACGAACGAACGTACCGACCACATGAACATCCCTCTTCGGCGACGCGTCAACTCTACTATGTACCATAACAACCCACCATCGTACTTACAGGCCGTATAGCAGCCAGCGAACAATCGTGTGGCTCTCGCGATCTTTCAACCCCCTCGAGCCGCTTTGCCTCTTTGGCCAGCGATCGCGCGTTTGCTGTCTGTCCCCATCAATTCGCGGTGTTGTTAAAAATTAACTATACATTTAAATGCAACTGGAATTTTTTTAAATGCAGTTGCATCGTTGATTGATCGCAAATTTGCGAACTCCGTAGTGCGAATTATTTAAAAATTTTCGTAAAAATAAATAAAAACAATTGAGTTTAAAGGGTTGTTATGTAAAAAAAAGGGAAAATACGAAAATATCAGGAAATTAGAACCCGAAAAAGTCGGGGAATTTCATAATTTTATGATTTTTTTCCTGAATCTATTTAACTTGAATTTTCGCATTTTTTGTATTAATTTTAATTACAAGTTTTTGAGTTTTTATAAAAATGTTACCGCGTAAATTACGGTTTTCTTATTAATCTTCAAGTTTCTAGTCTTTCGATAATAAACAAACTTTTAATTTAAAAAATTCGTGACTCACGTTCGACCGTTTTCTTCTTGGAATTATTTCTAAATTTCTTCCCGAACTCACGCCGTTTTAAGAAAATCTTTTGTTTAAAAAAAAAATGTATCGTTTTCGATATCTTTTGAAAGTGTGTAAATTCTATAATTTTTGGTATATCGATATTACGCGTCGACAGGTATCTTTCTCGCATCCCGGCGTCTCTATTTCACAACGACTAAACGTAAAAATATTGATTTTTTACTAAGTTTCGCAACGCTGCAGACATCAGGGATCCCAGACCCGTGTTTCAGGGTTAATAAAAAAAAAAAAATCCGCACGAAAAGGTATAAATCATCGAATCTATTCGCACGAAATTCCGAACGTTTAGTTGTATTTTTTCGCTCCATTTTACAGAGTAATTTCAGAAAGAAAAACAAAAATCAACAAATTTCGTATTTAGGTACGTGAATTTCTTCTAAAATTAATTCAACTTTTCCTCAAGTGAACAATTCATTGATTACGACAATACATTATTTTCAACAGAGAATGTCAACTCAAAAATTTATATCGACGGTATATTAATTTTCATTTCGAATTTTTTTACAGGATAATTCGCTTTCCAGACATTGTCTCTTAATTCACAATTTGCCCGTAAAAACTATCTAACTTGATGTTCAATCAATCTGATCAGATGGTTTTATCTCCTCTCTCTTGTCGAATTACTTATCGAACTGATGCATAATTCTCTCTATCTTTGTTTTATTCTCTTCTCATCAATTTCTCGATTCCTCGATTTCTCCGCGTCGAGTCTTTTTACTACTGCGTTCTCATCTTCGTTTACTCGTTTCGTCCGTTCGGGGTAACTACACCGAAGGGATGTATACTATCGTACTATAATTCTGTACCTATAGTAGGTGTATTAGAGAAGCTCGGCGTTACGGAGCACTTTTGAACTCGACCCGTATCCTGGCGTGAACGACCGCGGATACGCGCAATGCTACTTTAACGATGATATAGTAAGTGAGTGAGAGAGCGAACTTTAATCCGAGTGTGCGGCACCGGCACAACAACGACGATGCCCCCGGCGCGCGCGGCTGTGAGAAGCCGAGCGAGGAAGTGAAACACTGCGAGAGTGCTCCGTCCGTCCTCGAGAATCCCTGTGACTACAGTAGAACCTCAATTACGTACGCGAACGCGTAGGTACCGAGTCTGACGGGGATAACCAAAAATTCGGATAATCGAAACGCGATGTTTTTTAGGGGATGATAACACGTATAAAAGTAAATCATATATAAATGAAACCCTGAGAAAAAAAAATCGGATAAACCGACAAAATCGGCGCTGGTGGGTGGCGAACCAAATAATCGATTGCTTAAAAAAAAAAATTATCATAATAATGAAGGAAACAGTCAATTAAACTAACGATTAGTATGATTAACTAAAAATTTCTTTCAGTGAATTAAATATTTGTTTCGCCACCCGCAAGCGCTGATTTTATCGGTTTTACCGATTTTTTTTTTCTCAGTAAATATACGCGATATACGTATAGAAATAAATGCATTTTTCGGCGTTTTAAATACTTTACGTGTTACTGATGCATTCTTAACCCCTGCCGACTTGCGAAAAAATTTCGATTTTTTTTTTCCACCGTAAGAACATTGCCATTGCGCTTATACGTCGTAGGACTCGGCGTTGAAGCTGTGATACACGTGACCTACAAGTACTCGATTCATACGATTCTGTTCGGACAGCGAACAGAGCCGCGAACAGTGTACGAGCGGATTAACGTTGGAAGAGGAAAAGTGCGCCTCAACAT
The DNA here is from genome assembly GCA_963971235.1 of Cryptus armator. Classification (NCBI taxonomy): domain Eukaryota; kingdom Metazoa; phylum Arthropoda; class Insecta; order Hymenoptera; family Ichneumonidae; genus Cryptus; species Cryptus armator. Next base: position 11,626,728 of record OZ020236.1, read on the forward strand.
GATTGAAGACACGCGCGGCTTTTGCCGCAGCGGACGACAATGTGCATTCCGCCGTACATTTCGGATAATCGAGCGTTCGGATAAATTGTGTCATGGCGACCGACAATGTATATATGATTTCGCGTTAACGTTCGGATAAACGAAGACATGGTTCGGATAATTGAGGGTTCGGATGATCGATCGGATCGGATGATCGAGGTTCGGATAATGGAGGTTCTACTGTACATGTACTGTGGACTAGCGGTAGATGTCCACAGTATCTCTGTATAACGTGTATGCAGCGTTCAACCGGGAGCTTTAGATACATCAACAGGCATAGGACGCAGGCAAAACGGTGCACCCGACGGTTTTGCTGCATTTATTATCGTTTTCCGAGAGAATGATTCGTAGAAATCGTTAGATGCCTCAATCTCTGCCATCGAGGTCGTCGCGAGCTCTCCATCATCGCGGTACAGTTACGCGACGAAGATGTCGCGTTTTTTCCGGTAAATATTAACGAAAAACATTGAAAATTTGCCATTTCCACATTGCTTACTCGTTATTTCCCTTTACTTCGCACGGCTCGTTCCATTAAAATGCATATTCATAGCAGAAATTGCGTGAAGCATTGTGGCGATTTATGCGAATGAATAAAAAAAAAATTCTTATCTTTGATGTTTACCGTATCCAAAGCGTGTCACTGCTACGCGATTTCGTTGGAAAAAAAAAAAAAACGAGTAAAAAAAAAAACGATTAATCGGTAAAGAGATTAAAAACATTTTACAAACGGGAAAAAGTTTCCACTGCAGTTGAGAATCGCGAATATATGAATTCAACGGGTCTCTTTCACTTTATTTCGTAATCTACGAAATGATTTTTTTTGTAGATTTAGAATTTTTTACCGCAGAAAAGAGCGCAACAAATTTATTTTTTTTATTTTTATTTTTTATTATATATTGGATATTTGACTATTTTCGGCGGGAATTTTCTTTAACCTTCCGTTTGCGGTAAAGTTATTCGAGGATACCGACTGTCCTCGACATACGAGAATGCAACTGACACGACATAAAATTCGAACACGTGTATGTTCGACCGATGGATTTTTTTTTTTTATCATTATTTTTTTTTTCGTTGTCATGCTGAAAAAATCTTTGCCCCGAGCCGTAACTAAGCGAAGCTTTGTGAACGAACGGCTGAACGAATCAACGAACAGCGGGGCTATGATTACTCAGCGAAAATATTCCTAACATTTCCGTGGGATATATGTTAGATTTTATTTCAACGGTTTGAACGCGTTGAGGGCACGACGAACCGATATCCTCATTTTAGTGTTAAATGCATAATAAACTCCCCGCCTTTTCAATCGGCCGCCAAAAAAAAGGGTAAAAAATACTTCGATGTCCAACAACATCGCCCGCGACTCTCACGAAAACCACAGATGGCTCCAAAAATCGTCATATATTAATCGTTAAAAAAAAACATTATTTCGATCGTTTTTTTATTTTTGCAGCACCTTAATGCCACAAATGAGAGTGGAAAACCCGGTTTTTTTTCGTTGCGAAACTTCGTCGAAAATCAATATTATATATAGTGAAATTAAAACGCGAGAATGTTAGAAAGACGGTTGTTAAGGCACAATATCGATATAGTAACATTTATAGAAATTACGCGTTTTTTCAAAAACCCTAAAAAGACGATTAAAAAAAAAAAATCTCGAGATATCGTGACTAAGTTCGCCTCGCGGCTTCTTTATAATGACAGAATATTGCGAATAGAGTATACAGATAAAAAAAAAGGGTTGGTCACGAGGTAGCGGAGTAACATCAACACGCAAATATAGCTATGTGCATAAGGTGGTCGTAGCCACCGGGAAATTCGCTCGCGTATGCACCAGCGTTGCATCGTACGCGGAACCCGCGGCAAGTATATCGCATCGGAGAGCATGACGTTCGCGTGGTAGCGGCAAGACGTAGATGCGCAAGCAAAAGTAAGCAGCAACCAGAAGTGGCGTGCATGCGGAGAGGGCGCGTTAGCCCTCGTCGCATTCCTCCCTTTTTACGGTTTCCCCCCGGTGTGGGATCTTTGTGGATACGCTTGACACAGTAGTATATAGCTATCTATCTACTACAGCGGAGCTATTTTTCTTACTCGCTGCGCTGTATCTTTCGCGAGTCAGACTCAAGGATCTCTAACGTCACATGTTGGGAATTCGATTTTATGGTTAATTTTTTATACTTTTATACTTATTGCTTCGTTATATTTTCTCAATTTTTTGGAGTTAAATGCAATGGACGACTAATACCTTCACCATAAATATTCGACATCATTCGCGATCGAAATTGCGAGAATTTTTTTTTTTTTTTTGGAGCGAATGAAATTTCACGACATTTTTGTTACGATTGCCTTTACGAAAGATTCTACCAGTACAAAAATCTACGGGATTGGAACAGCCGAATGGAGGAACCATTATCTCCAGCGACGAGAGGACTTCGAGAAAGCGTTGTAAAATAAGACGATGAGGAATTCAAGTGATGGAGAGAGCGAAGAGAAGAAACAAGAAAGAAAGATTGAAGAAGGGAGAGATCGGAGGTAAGTCGAGATTCGCCCAAAATTCTCCTCGCGATATTCGTCCCCTACCGCGCTCCCGCGATCGAGAGCCAACTTTGGGAGGGCCGTCCGCAGAGCGAAAAGAACGAAAAAGAAATTAAAAAAAAAGGAATTCTGAACAAACCTAAAGAGCGGAGAGCGAAATTGGCGAGTGGAGAGGGTAAAAAAAACGTCTGCATCATCGACGAACCGATCAAAAAGCTTTTCAGCCTGAGGAATTCGAGTGTCCATCGCGATCGCCGAAAGCCCACATATTATTACGTATACAAACGAAGAATCCAACACTATATCGGTGTCGCTGGACATCGACTAACCGAAGACCCTTCGTAATCACACATATCAAAAAAAGGGCAAAGAGAGATTACTCTCTCGTCTCGTTGACACACGTTCGACGTCGGATACATTTCAAATATTCGTTATAAAACGATCCCCGCGAAGCTAACGTGATCGGCGGCGGTACAGTGTAACACACAAGAGGACGAGGGAAGGGAATAAATCATCGATGGATAGAAAGGAGGTGGGAGGCAAACGAAGCCCCGGAATAAAAAGAGAAATAAGAGTCCGAAAAAAAAAAAACGAAAAAAAAAAAAAAAAAGTCCGTAGAACTCGTACCAACACGAAGTAAATGTATGTTTCGCTCTCGTAATATACGTGTGGCGAGCGGTTTGCGTGTATTTCGTACATACCGCTGCACTCATATTCGAACGGGCGTACTACAGCTGGTATTAGGTACCTGGAGGTACTCTTACACTCTGACTCGTTCATATTACTTGCACCTCTACCGTTGCACAACACAGCCCAGCGAGAGAGTTCCCCCCCCCCTCCCCTCAGGAAGCAATGGCCCTACCGCGGGCCGAGAGCGGCCTGTCGGGCCATTGTACATTTTTTCGAAATACAAAAGTTATGAAATATCGCTCGGCCTCCTCACTCCCACCTACTACTGTCCCCCGCATCTACGTCCCTGGCGCTGCCCTCTTTCCCCGCGCGCGTCTCACCGAACGAAACTTTTAATGCGAGTCTCGGGCCGTACGAATAGAGGAGAGCCCCCGCACAGCACCGTGTACCCTCCTTCTCCGCGAGTGCCATGCTTTTCGTACATAGAGTATATTTCGCTTCGTTCGCTATACGAGAGAATCCTTGAGTGTGTCGTATACGTGTAGTGGGTAATACACACACCTATATATATATATATATATATATTCCTTGCACCACAGCGGGGAGAGAACCGCCTGAGCCATGCGGCATTGTACCGCCGGCCAACTTTTTTATTAAAAAACTTTTTTCCGAAATAATAAAAATTATATCCCCTCCCTTCGACGAAATGCGGGCTTTGTAGTGCTTACGATCGGACGTCCGCACATCGACGATTTCTCGGCTCGCGATCTATCATTATACTCTCGGACGTCTGTTTACTTTCGGTAACTCTTTGCTTCTTTCTTTCGTTTCCGTTTTTTTTTTTTTTTTTTTTTTATGATTTTTATTTCGCCATCGAGCCAATCTCTCTTCGTTACGCACGTATTGTCGATACGTGAGTGCGTCTATTCGTCAACAAAATATACGAGTAGAATATATAGCGGGGGATGCAGAGAGACTGTGAAGAATCCACGTGGACAAACGTCGCGCCAGAATGCACACACAAGCATAGAGACGTCGGGCGTTCACGTAGTGGATATATATATATATATAGTCATACATATGTATATACGTACGTATACGTGCGAACGAACGAAAGGACACCCCCGACGCGACGCGTCGTTTCGTTTTGCGGGTTACTCCGGTACTCACTCTTTTCCTCATCCTCGCTTACTCCCAGTGCACACAGAGAGCGTGATAGAGGGAGGAGGGGGACGAGAGAACGAGAGAAGAGATATACGACGTTTGTCAGTCTCGGTACAGAGGGATGGGGTTATCTTTATCAAAGTCGACGCACACCGCCGACGTAGCCATGGCAACGAAATTGGATTTCTTTTTTCTTCTCGTTTTGTAATTTTTTATTTCGTTATTTTTTTTTCCTTCTTTTTTTTTTTTTTTTTTTTTTTTTCGAAGTTTTTTTCGACCCTTCTCGGCGGTCTTGGATGAACGGGGGGAGGAGATGCACGGAGGGGAGAGGACTCGATCAGACGGGAGGACGAGGAAACGCGGTGGGCAGCAGCGGAGGAGAAGCAACGAGGTAGCGAGTAGAATGAGGCGACACAGAGGAACGGGATGCGGCTATCCGGGGTTGGGAAAGGCGCGGAGGAGCGACAGAGGAGCGCACCGAGAGGAGCGTTGACTAGGTGGCCGGGTAGAACCCGCGCCAACGCTTGCCGAAGGATAGAGGAGAGGAGCGGCAGAGAAGCGAGGGAAGCGAGAGTTCGCAGACTCACGGGGGCCCCTGGTCGGTTTGTACCAAAGAGAGAGAAATTACTATATAAAGCAAGCAAGGTTTTCATACGGAGGAGGGAGGGTGGGAGAGGGGGAGGGGGAGGGGGGGATCGAGCGAGACGGCCGGATTGTTCGGTTGGGGGAGGATCTGACGAACGACGACCGGGGAAGCCAATAATTCGAATTGAGAACAGCCAATGGCCGTGCATCTGATTTTTTGTCGTATCATCGCCGAGGTCGCCGCTCGCCTCGGTCGAGCCTCGGCGACGCAGCGACGAAAGGGGCCGACGTGCTTTTTTTTTTTTTTTTTTTTTTTTTTTCATATATATATAAAAAAAAATCCCTCTTCTCCTCCTGACTCCTCCACCCAAGGAGAGTCTTTCTCTACTTCCCCGACTCTCTCTATCCATCCACCTTTTCTTTTTTCTCCTCTTTTTCTATGTCTCTCTGTTTTCTCCTTTCTCATCCCAACGCTCGGGGAGCCTTCGCCTCTTCGCCAACGGCGTAAACCTTTATACCTTATATGCTTTTATACCTACTTCTACTAGTTGTAGCAGCAGGCAGTGCCACATCCTTCTCTAAAAACCTTACTTATTCGCCACCCTCGCAGTCGGGACTGAGATAGCTATATAAAACTATGCACCTTCCCTTCCTCCCACTCTACACCTCAACCTCTCGCGTCTTTCGGTTCGTCAAGAAACCGCGCTACCTTTGCCTCCACCTTGCGACAAGTATCTCTTGGCTTTTTGTCGCTGTACAGTTCGAATGCACGTAGGATAGTGGCTAATACGCGTATATATATATATATATACACACATCTTCGAGGATAATTAACATCGGACATATTTCATACTTTATATACTCGGATATGCGCTTGAGCTCTATGTGAATGATGCGCCATGAGAACCAAAGAACGTGGGAACACGATAAAAAAAAAAACAAAACAACCGTTAAGAAAAGAAAAAAAAAAAGAAAACGTCTTTGAACGGAGACTTGCATGTTGTAAAATATGATATTTGTTTTTGCTTTTGCCCCAACGCGTTCAATGCCGTTTTTTCGTTCCCTTTCCGTAACATTATTTGTGGTGGTTGGATAGGTATGCATACTGGAGGACGAAGAACCCCGACGACCACAAGGAGGATTCTCTTCTCCACCTCTCCGCGTCCCAACGACGGCGCGTACCAGTCGAGGAACTTCGGTCTTCGGTCGGTGACCAGAGAAACGCCAAGAATTTAATGCTCTTTCTCACTCACGCGTTTTGTCTTTCTCCCTCTCACCCCCTATCCTTCGTACCTTCCTCTATCCGACAGGATCGCGAAGCAGGCGGGGGCTTATGCTCGCAGCACAGGGTCTATGGCACCGCGGGAATCGCACTCGGGGTTAGCCACTGATGCCCTCTACGTACGTATAGCGATGGTATTGTACAGGTGGCATCGCGAAAAGGACTCTTCTTTTACCGTCTGATATATCATTTTTATAAATAATGGCAAATTTTTTGTTTTTTTATTTCATCTTTTGTCGTTAGTATCGAACGATTTTTTTTTTTTTTTTTTTTTTTTTTCGAGAGAGAGGTGTGACGTATGTACTATTCGCCTCGATACCAAGTTAATGTCGAAATATTTTTGTCGCTCAGTAAACTTTTCGTAATTTTTTTCGTATTTTTTGTTTTGAAAGTTGTAGTCGGCTTTTTTCTTTGATACGATTATTTGACTTATTTTCAAATCAATACGAAACGATTACGATAACGATTTATTTTTATCGCGAATGAAAATTTTCTCTATGTTTATCCACTTCTGATAGATATGTATATATTTTAACCAACGTATTTTAAATAACTAAGAATTAAGGGGTCGATCTATCTGGCGGTTCGAAATCCGTGTAAAATCTTTGATTTTCTTTTCTCGAAAACTATAGGAATTAATCAAATTTTTGAAAAAATATTTGAAAAAAGGAGACATTGCCGTCAGAATTTTTTTTTTTTTCAGCAGTGAACACTCCTCACGAATCTAAAATAAAAAAAAACGATACTGATTATTCGAGTTAATAGCAATGACGACGCGTCGACGATTTTTATTTTTTCAAATTGATATGTAATGTTTAATAATTACGTAAAAATGCCGATTTCACTTGGAATTTAATTCCCCGCAAATTTGTTTAACAAATTCAACAATTCGTCATTATTATTAACTTGAATAAGTCGCTTCGGTTTTTTTTAAATTATATTTTAGACGCATCGTTTCTACTGGAGAGTCTCCATCGCCAAACGTTGCGAAACAAATTTTTTTTTATGAACTTTTTTTGTAAGTCTCTGTATACATATACCTTACAGCAATAAAAAAATATTTTTATTGCCTCTTATAGTTTAAGAGAAATTCTAAATTCGATTCACATTTCGAAGCGACACCCATAAAAGATCGCGACTCGTTAAAACGAATTCATTCGAGTTGCTCTCCGTCATTTTTAGAATTTTCGCTCATATTATCTTTGATTGCGCGGGATATAAGCTGTAACCGTTGAATTGTAACATATACTTTATTATATATACACAGCTACGTGCAGTATCGCGGATAAAAGAGGTGGCGAGGGTCCGCGCGCGTTGGAGCTCAACGACGTTTCGCTCGTAGGAGCGCGAGAACTTCCGGCAGAAGGGAGATTCCGAATGAGCTGCTAGAGGTACTTCTCCGAGGAGTAATGAGTCGGGAATCGAGGAGAACTCGAAGGAATATCCGTGTCCGCTCGGCTATGGATAATTCTACGGACGGTTTCATATTCCTTCGAAAGTAAACCGATCCTTGCCGCGTGGTTTACCGATTGTATATTTCGTTCTCGAATCGATTCGAGATGTAAAATCGAATGAAAATACGATTAAAACATTCGATAATCAGATATTCACTCTTCTGAGATTATAAGCTTCGTCGCCGGTTGCAAGGAGAAAGCGCGCTAAAGATCGAAAGAATGAATCCCGCCTTCGATCGAGAAACGTTCGATATTGCTATTGGCGAATCGAGCAGAGAGAGCCCTCTGATGAACCCATTATTTCGATTCACTTTTATTACCAAAGTCTACGATACTATCTTATGCTCGTATAATACTCGCGATATAATAAAAATCGTGAGACATTAACTTTCGTATTTTATTCAGCGATGTAAAATGACCGTAATTTCGGAGTCGAGTCAATTGACGGTATTATAGCCGTCATATGACCGTCACATAAGGTCATTCGGATTTAAAATGAATTTTTACGTAAAATGACAATCATTTTTATCTCACGTGACGTGAAATAACAAGCAAATGTCAAGCATTCGCCGTGTAGATAAATGGCGGCGCACATTTATTTGGTTGTAAAAATGACAATCATTTATTTTTCGGCCATTTTTGCTGTCATCTTTTAAGTATTTAATAATTGAAATAGATCATTAATTTTGTCAGTCGCCATGTTTCTGATCGATTTGGAGGTTAGGTTTTGTCATTTTACGAACGGTACTACGACAATCACGTGATCATCATTTACCGATCACGTTACCCGTGTCGTGACAACATCACTGAATTTAACATCGTGCATTGTCTCGTTTATTTATTAATTTATGAACCAAACGACCTATAGACATTTAAGCATTTCTAGAAATCAACGCATAAATTAAGAACAATAAAAAATCAATCGCCATCTGTTTCGTTTATAAAATTTATTTTATTTCGATCGATAAAATTTCGATAAAAAAGTATTAAAAAGATTAACCAAACATCGCGTCATCGAACCCGTCTGACGTGCCCGGCAATGCGAGAGCCCCGCGCGGTTACTGGATGAACGAAGAGGCGCAAGGAGAAAGCGCTTGTGACGTTTGGCGGGAATACACATCGAAAGGCGAACGCAACGCGTATACGCGTATCGTAGGTTAAAGATCCACGTGTGTAAGTTTTCGCACGGGTTTCCTTCTCTCGCTTGGCGTCATTCTTGGTGCGCTTACTCACGTCGGATCCCCTCCCGTGACGAGGTTACCGAAGTCGCCGCCGGATTCACACGGAGAGTCGCGGGCGGGCAGCAGGCAAGCGGCTCAACGAGTCCCTACTTAGAGACCAGCGTTGCCACCGATGCTACCCACTCGACGTCCTTCCCCTCCGATTCTCCTGGCGGTAGCGGCAATAGGCAGCAGCAGCCACAGTACCCACAGAATCGTCCACACTACTACGATCCATTCCATTCAAGAAAAGCGAACCGAGTCAGCCACCCGCGCGACGCCCTCGACACGCTACGCGTCACTACGCGCCGCGTGCTCACGTACGCTACGTGATGCGTGGACGTCGCGCGCGGGGCACGTTGTGCGATATACAGTCTTTCCCCGCTGCCACTGCCCGCTTCACTCTTCACTCGTAACCGATGCAAACATTCATTCGTACAGGTAGCCTTAACCTACGCACTACTGCCGCGAGTTCGATTCGAATTGTGTGCTACCGTACGCATTGCTATTTATATATCTATTATTCCTACTGGCGTCGTTATCGGTATTATTATTAGAATGCTGCAATATCGTGTTGTTTTAGAATCTTCGAGTTTTTACGATAACACTTTTAAAGTGCATTTCGAAGATAAGTAGATTTTTATGTTTTATTATTATTGTTATCGAGTTTTATCTTTATATCGGATCGTAGAGAATTCGAGATGAGACTCATGCGTACGAAACGTCATGAAAATAAAATGTTGACCTTAAATATCGAAAAAAAAAATGAATATTCGCTTTTTCAAATGAAGTTCGAAGTTCAAAACCTGTTTTTTAGAAATAACCAGAAGGGTAGACGACGAAAAAAAAAGCTTCGAGACTGTTGTAATTCTTTCGTTTTGCACGTGTCTCAAGAGTTGCGACAATTCTCACAATGCATGCATCCTCTCTGTTCGTATAGGTTAGTTATGTACTCTTGTGTGTGTTTTGCATCTTCATACCGTGAAAAATCTCCCCTACTCGTCGACACTCCCAATTGTCACCGGAAGAACGTCACTCTCGCGCACAAAACCCACCGAGAGCCACTTGGAGATCGTCTCCGTCAGACTCGTCGGCCAATTATGCGCGAATACACGGAGGAGTTGCTCCGCGCGTAGTCAACAACGATCACACGTGCGAACAAGAAGATCCAGTGAATTTCGAGTAATGCATAACCAACGATGTTTGGGCCAACGACGGGCCGCGCACAGGATCCAAAACAAAACTGAATAAACGATCGTAATCACGTGCGCGCGATGAACGAACTACGGAATCACTCGAACGAGACTTCGTCGAACTTTGTCGTAAAACGCGCGACAATTAAAATAACTTACGAGTACACAAAAATGATTAAACAACACAAGAAAATATGTTTATTCGATTTATTTAACCGATGAAAGTCTCGGGCGCGTTAACCTCGAATAAAATTGCGTATCGTGATATAGTTCCATATTAATCACGATGATAACATACGAGACAAGCGTGAAAGGTACATCGCGTGAATTCCGAACTATTAGCTCACGTCGGATTGGCCCTCCAAACGTGGAGAGATTATCATGGAGCGCGGGAGAAATATACAACGCGAGCCCCGAGCGTCGACAGGGACGCGCCGTGTGGAGGCGTCTACAACACTAGTGAAACAGACAGCGGAGTTTGGCCCGAGAGCTCTTGGGCTCTGGTTGTGTGCTACTGGTGCTGCCTACAGCGTCGTCGTTCTCGTTTCTCGTCGGCTCGGCCGAGTCGCCGACCGGCGCGCCGCCCGGCTCTTTCCTCGGGAATTCTGTTATAGATTAAAATTTTTTACCGGGAAGATATTGATTGTTGCTTTTTATTAATGTAACATTAAAGTGGGGCCCTCCCGCGCTCTCTCGGCTCGTTCGTGCGGACCGCGCGGCTCTCCGCGGATTCGTAGTGGGGCACAGGGAAAAAAAAACGTGAGGAGAGGAGGAGAAGGGAGGGAACGGGCAGAAGACGCGAACGGAGAGAAGGTAACCGCGTTTGCCGCTGGCTTCGTTACTCCGTCGACGGGGTGAACGAGGGGAAGAAGAGAGTCAGTTTGCGTTGCGTCGCGCGCGGTGGGAAGGAGACTCTAAGCGTAGAAGTGGGGAAAAGCCTCATCGAGGGAAGGGGAAACGCCCGGAAGAAACGTGTGTGTGCGGAGGAGGAAGAAAGGATGGAATGGAGGGGTTGTAGGCCGAGTCGCGCGAGTCCACGCTGGAGAGGGAAATTTGATATCATTCTCACCCTCTCTCGTTTCGTCTCTCTTGTACCACGACGGATCCCCTCCCCCCTCCCGCCCCCCGGCCGAGGGAGGAAGAACGGTCGAGAGAGGAACATCGTACACGAGAGATCCCTCGTTGTTTCGCACTCGCGCGCTCTCCGCTCGGCGCACACACTGTAGAACGCCAGGTTTCTCGCGCGGGAGAGAGCGCAAGAGAAAGAGGATAGATCAAGCGCGCGCGCGCTCGGAAACAAGAGACGAAATAATAAAAAAAAAAAAAAAGAAAATAAAAAAAAAGCGCGACTGACGAGACAGAGATAAAAGAGCGGGGGCGCGTTTGAGAACGTCGTAAAGAGGGTCGGGAGGGAGTTAGCGCAGGTCTCCTGAGCGGACGGGTAAGAAGGAAAGAGAACGCAAGGGGAGAGAAAAAAAAGAAGGAAACACGGCTTGTCGGACCCGCTTGTGGGCACAGGAGGAGAAATCATCGCGAAAAAGGAGAAACGAGGGGAGGGGTGTCGGCGGGAAGGGCGCAAGCGAAAATAGTCCCATAAATACGAACATTTTTCGTAGCGTCTTGCGAGCCCTGTTTTGACAATCATCCCTACCACTTATCTCTCCGGCCACCTACCCCCCCCCCCCCCCCCCCCTCCACTTCTCCTTTCTTGCGTTTATACCACCACCGAGTACCGGTCTTCGCGACGAAGAGGAGATCCAAGAGGAGTTACCCGCGCTACAATACAAACACTAATACTAACTTTTCATAAAGCGGAGGGTATGAGTTCGAAACGGAAACAAGAAATGCCGAGAACGACTGAGCGAAAAAGTAAGTTTTCGATCGAAAGTACCCACCCTACCGCAACCCCTCCCCCTCCCTTTGCCAACACAGCCAACGTTTCCTATCTGTCTTCTTCGTTTCAAGCAAAACCCGATGCAACTCGCCGCGCGAAGGTTTCAACTGTTTTTCTTTGCTGACTAAGATTCAAAGCGTTGTATCTGTGTGTACGAGTTGTTTCGTTTCATCGTTCTCCTTGGATGCAACTTAACTCGATTGAGTCGCTTAGTGAATATTTTGGACAGTTTTGGGTTCAATGCAGCGGTTCTGTGTTGGTGACATAAATCTTCAAGTATTCAAAAACTTTTTTTTTTTTATTTTATTTTTTTTTTATTTTCTATTTTTCGTAACATTTCGCTTATCAATACAACGAAAGCGCAGCGAGGCCGCGAAACTTTTTACGAACATTCTGCCCCTTTCGGGTCGTTTCGAGAGCAGCCAACGGCGAAAGTCACTACTCCTCGAGTAGACCGTACACCCCCCACTCCTATTATTCCAGTAGCTTTGACATTTTCAGCAACTTACGGTACGCCAGAACCGCAACTGCTTGAATTGGTATATATACGTTTTACAAGAAAAAGAATTCATGCTTCTCTCTCGTTCACCGACCACCGCTACATTCTTTCGTTTATCCGCGTCAGCCACTCACCCCTTGACTGGGCGGGAGTTCCCCGCTTCGCGGAGTCTACACTCCCACCCCAACTCGACCCGAAGTAATTCCCTCTTTCAGCTTTATTCTTCAACGGCGCAAAACGTCAAGAAACGTATACCAAAGGGATGCACCCTCTGGACTACCCGATTTGATAATACAACAATAAACAATCGCGTTATATTGAGAGCGCAGCAATGAGAGATACTCCGATGGTAACAACTGACATTCCCGATTTTCTCCGAGATTTTTGCTCTGATGTTTAAATGCAAATTAGATTTTCGTACGTCTATCTAATGACTTCAAAATTCTAATGTGCCTTTGATCGTCGCAGGAAGAATTTCGGAAAAAACTAAGTAAGTCGATTTATTACCGACTGAAAATATACAAAATTTCCTGACTTTTTCAGGTTTTCCTGGTCTAAAATTTCGATTTTGTAACGAATATTCATGTCAACAATAAGGTTAAATCATAATTCGACACTTAAAATAAAAATTACTATTTCGGGAAATACAAATAAAATGATTTGCAATTCTCTGTAATGGAATTTTTTTTATTTGTTAAGCGGGATAATTCTTGGAGTTCTTGGAGTTCTGCGTATGTTTACAACACATTAATAACTTGTTATAAACGTTGTTTGGAGAGATAGAGAGAGAGAGAGAGAGAGAGAGAATTTGACGAAATTCTAAAAAAGTCAGAAAATTCCCGGACTTTTCCAGCGTCCGAAAAATGTCTGAAAATTCCGCGGGTTTCAGGTTTCCATGACCGCTGGACGTCCTGTTCGACTTTGGGATATTTTCCCGAAATTCAATTTTTTTTTTAATTGTAGGAAAATCGAGACGAGGGAATGCAACCTGCAGGATTGTTGTATTGTATGGCGTTTGGATCGCATAACGATTTCTCAGTGATATACACATCAATCAATGTATCATATATGATACATTAATGAAAATATTTTTTGTTACTTTATTATAATAAATTATAACAAACAAAGTAACAAAAAATATTTTCATTAATCCGCAGTAATTAATTCTCGAAAACAAAATTCATTCACGAAGAACTTTTCACTCTCAGTTTCGATGTAAATACGAACGCCGCTGTAAGAAATCCGAGATTTCACGCAGTCAGTTGGCTTTCTAAGGGATTATTTTAATTCTCAAAAAAAAATAATGTATATTTTTTTTTTTTTCGAGAAAACTTCATGTGAATTTTCACGCGATGTGATGCGCACTGAGCATCGAGCATCGAATACTGCTACTCAATGTTTCTAGGATAAGATTATCCGACGATTGTACGGTTGGAATGATCATAACGCGATAATTCGTTTCCAGATCCATATAATTCATGGCGAATGTTCGTAAGTACAGAAAACGCCCGAAGAAATACAGGACTTAGTTTTGTCATTGTGGCGTAACGATAAAAGTTCTCTCGCGCATTGCCAGAATAGCGCGAAGGAAAAATCACGTGAAATCGCATTACGAACGACGCTGCCTGATGGCTATATACACAATAACCCATCTAACGATAGATCGCGATGTATGTACGATTCGCCTCGCGAATAATGTACGCAAAGCGATCTAACTGCGTATGGACGCTCGTGTATCCTTCACGCCTTTCGTATTGCCTCTTCATCAGTATTTTTATATCCCTCTCATCTCTTTATAACAACTGGTCGATGAATTCGAGGGTAAACGACACCCATTCCGACGTTTTTCTTCCTTCCCGAACTCTTTCCACACATTTGGAGGAAGGCGAAGCGTATTCGTGCCAAAGCAATATTCTCGCATGGCAGTGGCTTCCTCAATCCCCTTCCGTGTCCTCACCCTCGTTCCGACTTTGCAGCCAATTTTTTTCGCCGAACGTGTAAAACAAGTGTCGAGGTGACGACTGATACGAATTAAAAAAAATTCGCGATTGTCTCATTAATCGCTCGGGTAGACGATATTTCTTCGGTGTTCTTGAGTTACGGGTACATCTTCCTGACGTTTCGAAATCCCCATCAAATTTTGAATTTTTTAAAAATAATTATAGGAGATAATGAAATGATTTTTTTTTTTTTTTTTTCAAATGAAAAAGTATATGTATTTGGAGTATTGCAACAAAAATATTAAGAAACAAAACACATATGAAAGAGGGAGTGTTTTTTTTTTAAGACGTTTGGCGGAGGAATTCTCCAATGAAAACGAAGCGAATTATTCAAATTAATTATAATGACGAGTCATTGACGATGACTGTTTTTTTTACAATTTTTTAACTTTAATAACCGGTTTATTTTTTTTTATTTTTGATGCATCGTTTCCCCCACCAAAAATCAATTAATTCTTCCAGCCGACATATATTTTTTCTTTGTAACGATTATCGACAATTTATCACTCAAAACATATAGCTTTTGGTAAAATTTTAAAAATTATATAAATTCCGAAAGATTTTGAAAAAAAAAAAAAAAAAATTTGACTCCGACAAACCGCCGGATGGATATACCCTCTTAATATCAAGTGATAGATAACGAAAAGACGCAAACCCCTCGCAAAGATACGAATCTGTTTGCCTCTTGTTATTTATTAATCGTCAATGTCCACAAGACGCTCGCGATTCTTACAACCAAATTGCGATATCCCTTTGATCCAACAAATAGGAACGATTGTTCCGCGAGTTATTGAAGGTACGAAGGAATAAAAAATAATAATCACGAAGATGCAACGACGAACGAAGGATGCACAGGGGACATAAAAATAATAAAAATCGAAGAAAAAGAGCGCAAGAAGCTTCGCTCCATACACCGGTGGGGCGTTCTCTTCGTGTTACCTCGGTGAATCGCAAAATCAATTTGCATTATTCGTTTAAAAGTGTGTGCCGGTCCGTGACGTCAGGGCGGGCGGCAGTGAGAAAGCAAGAGATGGAGGAAGAGGGAATGAGTCAGGAAGGGGGAACCAGAGGTGAGACGGAAAGTGACCCCGTCTGCTCGTGTCGAAGCCAGTTTCACCTCTTTCTTCTCCCCGGTCATCCCTTCCGCGTGTGCTGCCGCGCGCGCGGTGCACATACTACATATATATATATATATATATATATATATAATACAGACACCGGGGCCTATCCACCCGTTCGACCCCCTTTTATCATACTTTTGTGCGCTTCCCTCGATCGCGAGAGAACAAGAGATGGAAAGTATAATGCTATAGGCCACGGCGTCATATAGTCCACGTATATGGTATGTACTCTCTGCTCTGAGAATAGCGCGCGCTGAGGACGCTTCGCATACGAAAAAGAAGAAAAAAGAAAAAAAAAACAAGAACACCGATACGAAAGACAATACACATAGGTATTTTTGCTCTTTTTCAAATGTTTTTTGTTTATGGATCACAAAAATAGTGTCCTCTGTAAACGCCGACGGAGTACTCTGTTAAAAAAAAATATCAAAAATGATAAGAGAGTTTTTAATCAAAAGAAATTTCATCGAAAAAAATAGAAATCAGAACTTTTTGGTATTATTCATCAGTGCAAACGGAAAATGATTGCGATGCGATGAAAATAAAAAATAAAATTTTAGATAAATCAGCGTTTTGATTTTTTGATGTTATTGGTTTTTAATTCGTAACGAAATTGATGATTCAACGCAATATACTTTTTTCTAGGACTCTTAGTTCGGTGACTAATTTAAGATAACGGAGAAATCAACACTGAAAAAAGTGGCTAAAGTGTACTAATCTATACGATGATCAGTCGGATCGCACAGGTGTTTTTAGCGAAACGCAACTGCAAACATTTATTATATTGAGTTTCTGGTTAAATCAAAATACTGAATCAACTCGAAATAACGATCGAAATTGTAAACTCTGTTATCCGATGATTGTTCGAAAAGCGTAACAGTGCGCACCGGAAACGATGATACCGCAACATACACTGCTGCGAACGTTTTCGTCGATGTGTAACACATCGAAACTGTTTCAGTGATAAGAAACTCTAATTTTCACGGTAACGATTGATTCTACAAGTAAATGAAAATTTGATTTTACTTCATTTAAACGTTCAGTATAGAAAGCCAATTTGCATTCGTCATAGCGTGTCAGTCGACATCGATAAAATTTGAATCGCGAGTTGTTGTCGCGGAAGCATCTGCGTTGGCGTTTTCCACAGTCACGTAATTACGGTGAAATACTAAGATACTACGACATTTCTCCATTCTCGTAGAACATGAAATGTTCGTTTTAAATGTGAATTATACATTTTTTTCGCGTTTTCCAAAGAACTCGTTGAGCGCCTCACAGGTTTTCTCCATAACGCCCGCGCCGCCCTTCTTTTTCGGGTGGAAACCTCTCTCATCCCGTCTAATTATTAGAGCGTCGCTCGATGCTCGGTTTTTATAACGTGTGTCGGAAAGTGGTGTGCAACGGAAGAGGGTTCCGCGACGGCGGGGAATCCCCCAAATCGAAAAAAAGCTTTCGCGAAGCTCGGTGGGATCGATAGCCTTGCAGGAGGACGCGATCCTCCACCGTTCGCCGTCTACCGCCTCGTGCGGTAGCGCGTGCGTTTTTCTTTTCGTT
Organism: Cryptus armator; assembly: GCA_963971235.1. Classification (NCBI taxonomy): domain Eukaryota; kingdom Metazoa; phylum Arthropoda; class Insecta; order Hymenoptera; family Ichneumonidae; genus Cryptus; species Cryptus armator. The sequence goes on from OZ020236.1 coordinate 11,643,895, forward strand.
TCGCAAGGGGCTGTCGCCGTCGTTGGAGTACCCGAATCTTCCCCGGACGATCGCGGCATGGTGAGGAAAGGGGTGTCGACAATAAGCCAAAAATACAAGAACGGCGGCTCGATGTATTTCAGTCTTCCATCGCAAATAGAAAACAACAAATCGGAAGTAAAATTTTTAAATTCATGTTTGTTACAATTTTGACTCCCGAAACTGTAAACGAGAAATTTTAATCGTAAAATTTTCAAACCCGCGTTTGCTACAAATTTAACTCGAAACTGTTAACGAGAAATTTTAATCGTTTCGTAAACGAAAAGTAAATAAATAAAAATCGTTTTTGGCAAAATACCAATGTCCCGATTGACGTGAGTCCAAAACTACTATCGGATTTGTGTTCAGGTCGAAAAAATACATCGAGATATGTGCTCCCGACTATTTTTTTTATTTTTTTTTGGATCTCTTCCATTTTTGCGCAAAAAATGTAAGGCTGTTGTTTATTTTTTTATATTTTTCATCGCACTGGAAAGGTACGAAAAACGGATTTTGAAACACCGCCAAGTGCTCTGTGTTCTGTTTTTTTTTTTTTTTTTTTTTTTTTTCATAGACAAACACGCCGAACATCTGGAATTTTTAGTAATTCCATCGAAAAGCAAATATTTCGCTGTGATTAAAGATCTCGTAGATCCAAGCGATTTCGAAAAAACTGTAAATAACTTTATACATGCGACATTACGAATGAATATTTTTCGTTATTTTTGTGCGATGGAAAAACGTATCGGTTTATTTGTATATTTATAGTTTTATAATTAGAAAACATCGCTCAGTAAATAATGACAATGAAATTCTCAGCCAAAAATGATTGAAATAAAATAGAAAAAAAATTCCAAACAGTGATAACGTTTCAAAAGATTTTTTATTGAAAAAAATAATTCGTGATTCGTAATGTTTTTTTTTTTTTTTTTTTTTTTTTTTTTTTTCGTGAAAATAAAATTCTTATCAACGTTATGTTATATTTTAATCGCTTATTTGCTTTCACGACTACGTGAGTCTGGAGCTCATTAAATTTTTATAATCCACAAGCCAACGATCCTATCGTAATATTCAAACTGTGAATTTTACAGTTCATATATTTAATTTGAACGAAATTTAAGGTTAATGATTCGTTGATTTCGTCGTTGATGGACTTGTCGTAAGTATAGACAATTTTATCGTTGACGACATTAATTTTATGAAATGAGGAAAAAAAAAAAGAAAATATTAATCATTAAATTCTACGATATACTTGAAACGCCATTACAACCCTCGGACTCGTCGATGCGTGTAACTCGGTACGGGTCCTCTTACCGTTATGAAAGCGGTCGATGACGAGACGATAATAGAAAACAGTAGAAAATAATGAAAAAAATTTCTTACGATAAACCGAATCCAGTCTAATCGTATCATTATCTTTGCCTTAATCCACACAGATTTTTCGATAATACCGATGTGCTGTCCGAACGTTAATTGCTGTGATACGATAGATTCAGTTAAATCTTTTGACGAAATTAATTTCGAACGATCTATATTTTTCATAAATAATTTTTTTCCCTTCGCCGTCCCGTTTTTTTACCCTCACATTTAACATTTTTTGTGTCGGACAAGCATATGCCCTCGCAGAATTCGCAAACTGCACTTTAGCCCGTTTACCAGAGGATCGTTCATTAATCATCACCGGGGAATTGTGCCCCCGGCGTCTGCAGCGCTACGGCCGACTGCTACCGAGGAATTTTCGGTTTTTTACTCAACTTTCCGCACGAAGACGATAGAAACGAGACAAGTGGCTGTGGTGCGGATAAAATGAGTTGAACGATTTAATACGAAACCGAAAGATATAGAGTAAAAATGAAAAAAAAAAAAAAAAAAAAAAAAAAATTAAGGAGCCTCGATGACTCGGTCGGAATTCGAGACACGATACACAGTTATTTTTAGCTTTAATCCACTCGAATCCTCTTCGCGTTCTTTCATCATCAATCGAAATCGACAGTCATCGAAGCGTACGTTTTCACATTTAATCTCATTTCCTGAAGATCTAATCGACGAATAAAAATCCAACAACGTAATTTCCACCTCTATTGAGTTTATAATCTGTAGAATAACAATATCTCGAGACCTCATCTCAATTATATTTCTCGATTCGTTTCGCCGATTCGCGACTCATCAATAATTCCATTGAGATAAATTTAGTTATCGAACTATTTTAAGTATTCTAAGTTAACAATGCATATTCTCCGGAGATGAGAGAAGGTAAAAAAAATTGATAGAACAAAGTGGCGAAGAGCGCCGTAGCGAAAAAAAAAAAAGAGGTGTGCGCGATCGAGTGTGCAGACTGCGGGGAAAAGAAGTGTCGGACTAAAACGTTCCGGCACTTTTTTCCGTAATTACGGACACATTCTCTCTCATTTTTTCCCATAGCTACACAACCTATGCACACCGACGCCAGCTGCGAGTACGTAGCGAACGTAGTGCCGCGAAAAACCCATACGAACATAAGAATATCGTAAATGCGGCAGCATTTATATCGACGAAAAAGACGATGTAAAAAAAAAAAAAAAAAAAAAAAAGGATAATGCTAATTATCATCCTACGCTGGGAGTAGGCGTGCGCGTTACTACGAGAAATACTATAAAGCCGAAGAACACGAGCGCCAACACTGCTCGAGATAAGCTTTGAATTAGTGATAAAAAAAATGTTTAATATATATAGCTAATACAGATGTACAATCATCGCTCGGCGTATTTTATATACATACGCTTTGGGTAGTGTACGAGCAGTGATTACTGCGCGCAATGGGCCGCGATAAGAATAAACCGATAAGAAATGCAGGAAGCGTTGAAAAAACTAATCCTCCGATTGGTTACTTCTCGTAAATGCGGCTGATGTAAAAGTTGTTGGAAGTAAAAAAAAAAAGAAAATCCGTTACAATTGCTGAGAATTCTAGGCGTTAACATTAAAGAACAGAAATATAATTTCGCTTCACAGTTACGCGCGATAGATCGATTTTCATGCCCTACATGTATCTATCCGTTAGGTTTCATTTTTTTTTTCTACACGTGTCTCTTACTTATCCGCGACGTATCAAAATACACCTGTCGAATCGATCGATTTTCCGCATGGCAGTTGTCAAGTACGTGTACGAAGTACGGAGTACTATTTATAATTAATACACTCGTGTCTACGAACCGACCGATATACATGTTGGATAATCCATCGTAGCGCACGTATACATGGATGCAGTTTGACGCACAGTTTTTCTATACGCGTATCTATAGACGGTTAATAAATGGTCTAAAGTAAATAAGTCCCGTGATCCGTAACGCGGTAAAAAAAAAAAAACAAAAAGTTGCTTTTCTTCAACTGTTTTTATATTGACGTATGCGTATCTCCGAGGAAAGGCCCCTTGCGGTGACGAATAACAATATACGCATACGATTTGTATATTCGAGTCGCACGTGTCGCGAGACAAGGCAACGAGGCAACTATAGCATTGGGGCGCGTTAGCGCGTGTTGCTCTACTCGGTCAATGCGACGAGAGCTCGCAGTCGACAACAACAACCACAACCGACTTTGGCCTCTCTGACTCTCGTGAGTACCCGTGAGAGACAGTAAGTAGTGGCAGCTATACCGACGAGGTTACTCAACGCGTGAGAGTCTCGACAAGAGCGCCGACCTTCGCGTGGCCCGGCGTACCATATCGTACTATAACCCGCGATCTTACACGCTCTCGCATGGGGACTCTTCTCTATTTCGCGGACCAGAAATTCTCATCATATTTATTTATTCCCTTCGAGAATACGTATTATACGCCACGTGTCTCGAGGTTAAGCCGCGAATTAATCGAACATCTCTGCGATGTTTTCATTGTTTTTATCCACGTAGATTCCGTATCGTCACTGCGGATAAATACGCCATACGCGTCTTCGCGGATTTCGAAACGAGTTAAAAAATCTCGCTGACGCATTTTCAAATTTATCAATGATGCATCGGTTAATTTACGTAACTTTTATTCTCGGTATATTTAAATAGTCGGGAAAGAACAAGGTATATTGATTCCACGTAAATCGAGTGGAAAATCCAGAAGGGGGGGATGTTTTTTACTTGGAAGAGGACGAGTTTTTTTACGAAAACGTTTGGATTAATCGTGAATAATAATGATATTCATGTTTATTTACAACTGAGTAAAATTACAGTTTCATGTATTGTTTTATTTATTTGTTTAACAATTTGTTTAAATAAATAGATTTGGGGAGACATTCGATCGTTTTTTTTATATACAGCATGTATTCCCTCGGTACTCATACCTAATTTGATCATTAGTTCACCTATCATTCAATCACATTCGCGCCAAGTCACAGGGTTTACGCACGCTGTCTGCCCCTCCCCTCTCTCCCTCCCGCATCCTTGCATTGCTCCTCACGCACTCGTATAGAGACTAATGCGTACGAGAATGATACAAGCGCACGCGCTTCCAGCACCAACACGAGGAATCATTCACAGTCTCATTCACACGGGCGTCGACGTCTCGTCCGCGCGCGGAGGGCCCGCTAACAGCGCGCGCGCGCACGCGCGTCAATGGAGGCGCGAGGTCGCTTGACAGGCGGGCTGCTGTTGCTTGTAACATTTCTCCGCTCTTGAGAAGCGCGTCACGGCGTCGTGCTATGGATTCTTTCGTCTATTGCGATATAACTACGTATTATTTTTTTCGTCTTGTAAAAACCCCCGCGAAGCTCAACGATTCAATGGTCGCGCGAAAAGTTTGTAAATCCTCTATGCAGAGTTAACGAAAAAAAGTCCAGCTGCAATAACAGTGCCGAAAGACTCACGACTACTGTTAATCGACTATCGGAATTTCCAACGCGATGCATGTCCCTGCGAAATATATCTATCGCAATCCTTGAAAGTTTCGACAGACGAAGGGAGGACATCGTGCGCATATATAACGATTGTGAATTGCACGTGATTTTAATCTTTCAAATCTATCATTGACAGACGAAAAAGGGCGCAGGGGGGGGGGGGACCAGTTTGCAACACCGAAGTTAGTACCCGACACGAATGACCATGATAGCCACGAAAAGGATTAAAAGTGCATTTATCAATATTACTCACGTTTTTATCGTCTATTGCGCTGTTTGGCAGAACATTTTTGCGAAGCAACACACGCGGTTTCGAATACACGCTCGTTGCTTCTCCGATTCGTTCCACCGTTCCTTCGTACGATATTGTGTTATTATTGTAGCTTCGGAAAAAAAAAAAACCAAAAAAAAACCAAACCGAATATAATTTCTTGCCGCGTTTCCTGCTCGAGAACTTTTTATTTGTAAAAACGTCGCTTCCACTACTCTCCCCGACCGTCGAATATTATAAAGACTGGTGTTTTCCTCTTCGAAGAAACTAACGCACTGGGGGTTATCACACACTCTCACACACATACACGAACGATCACATGGATGGATGAAGACTGCGGCTCTCCTCTCGCGATAACCACCTGAGTGACTTTTCACATATATATGTATCTATATATATAGTACAAACACTCTCTTCCCTCCTCCGCCCTTTACGTGTGTGTCACGCGTGTTTTTGTCCGCACGCCCGACCGGACGGACATCGGGCGGGAGTGAGACGCACGCCGCACGCTCGATCCGTAAAGCTCCTCTCGCGTTGTGTTGTAACTACACAACAACGCGAAAAAAAAAAGAAAAAACGTGGGACAACTGAAGCGTTGCCGGCGTTGGATATGCCACTATTCTCTCGATTCCGTCGCGTTTAAACACAGTGTTCACCTCGCGACTAACGCTTTGTTACAAAGTAAAAAGATATTAATCCGGTACACACGGGTATTATCAAATATAAACGGCGCGCGTATACAATCGCGATCGTATTATTACGTTTACGTTATTGTCGTCAGTCGGTAGGGCGCGCGCACACGCGGAGATAACGGGCAGCAGCAGCAGCAGCAGCGGAACAAGCGTGACAAGATGGCGGTGGTTTGTTGGACCGCCCGCACCCGATCAGGTGGAAAATGCCGGAATGTGTGTTGTGTGTAGTATAGGAAAGATCGACTGACTGGCGAGTTCGCTCCGCGGGCCCTAAGTGGTTTGACGTTAAGAACGGAACCGAGCGAACCGAGCGCGACGAGGACGGAGAGAACACCCGAGCAAAAGACGGAGAATAACATTGGGGGATAATTGTGAAAGAGAAACGAGGATGGCAATGGACAGATGCGCGCAATAGAGAAAGATGAAAAATATTAAAGCAGAATGTGCGAGACGGGGAGGCATAAATATGAAAGGGGAGGGGAAATGGACGGCTCGACCGGCGACGGCGAGAGGGGGAGGGGAGGGCAGAGATCGGCTCGATGGTGGGGAGAGACGATAGGGGAATAAACTCCCCACTCTTATACCATTTCCCCACGCTGCGCACACATACAAGCTTCGGGAAAGTCCGTAGAGATTCGTTTCAAGAGCAATGTACATTTTTTCATACATATATATATATACACATATATATGTATGTAATATGTTACACATACACGATAGGTCTTTCCTCTCGCTCGCTTTTCGCCCTTTCTTCTTTCTACCCTCCGTTCCCGTACCCCCCTCCCGCGCGACATTTCTCTCTCGTCTCGCCATCAGCGGCCCCTTGTATACGTTTCTCAATTTCTTCGTACGCTCTCGCGTACACATGCACACAACTCGCACGGCTTCAACCCAAAGAAATTTGTAAAATCAATATAATGCCCTGGAGGCCTCGTTCGATTTCTCATATTCACGAGGCCGCCTCGAGGGGTTTTATCGTAAAAATAATAATTCATCGATTAAACGAGAATTTTTCCTTCTATAGTATTTGTTATCCTTGGATTTGTTTTTCTTTTTTTCATTGCGCCGTTCTTCATTGCATTGCTCTTCGGACATCGCGAGATTTGTTTTTCGCGCGAACGGAAAAGAATCGAACAAGGTGCGGATGCGTGTTTAATCCGATCTAATCGAGCGCAGTGATGTAAAGCGTCACGTCGCGGTTAACGTGACCGGTAAATGACGGTCGCGCGACTGTCACAGGACCGTTCGTAAAATGACAGACAAATTACCAAATCGATCGCAAACATGACCACTCACAAAATTAATTCCCTTTTTTTAATTATTCAATACTCAAAAGATGAAAAAAAAAAAAAAAAACAAAAAATGTTATTTCACGCGATCCCGAAATTACGGTAATTTTACGTAGAAATAAATTAATTTAAAGTCTAAATGACGTCAAATGACGGTCACAAAACCGTCAATTAACACGACTCCGAAATAACGGTATTTTTACATCTCTGATCGAGCGATTGATAGACAACCGGAGGATCTTCGTCGCTCATCATTCACTTGGCCTGACGGGACAACTCACTCGAGTGTTGCTGTTGTGGTTTGTCGGAAAAAAAAAAAAAACAGGCGTTCGGCCGTTTTGTCGAGAATCCGAACCGCGGCGTTCCGTTGGAAAGGGTCAAGGACCCCTTCGGAAACGTTCGAGACGATAGATCGGTTATGATCGCAGTGGCGGCTAGTTGCGGGAGGGAGAGAGAGAGAGAGGGATACGCGCGGAAGAGAAGGGAGACAGAGTGCTAGTCGAGACGCGGAAAGAGCTCCCGAGTCCTCTCCCCTCCAAAGCAATAAAAGAGCGAAAAAAAAAAAGATTTTTCATCGGCTTATTCACTCACCACCGAGAGAGTTCCTCCGCGTTCTCGTCTCACGCAAAGGGTTTGTTATTTCTTTCACGTTGGAGTCAACGTCGACGCCTCTATACTCGCCGCGCGCGCGCGCCAAGTGCCGGTTGCGTTGCGAGAGCATCCGTGAGAGGAACGAAAAAATTCAGGGACGAACGGAGAGGGTTGGAAAATGCATTTATTATTGGGAAGAAAAAAAGATAAATAGATAGAAAAAAAAAAAAAGTATCGGAGATATTATTGTTGATCAAAGGAGCGATCGAAGGAGTATCATTAAGTTTATCCGGCCGCAGCGTCGACGTTGGAACGTTTGATTCAACGATAAAGTTATGTATATTAAATACTATCGTCGTACTTTCGGGATTTTTGGGAAAATAGCGACGCACTAGAAGAGAAGATAATACACGAGTTCAGATCGAAGGAAATACATATATCATTCGAAAAGAGTTTTTTTCTCCTCTCGAGACTTATCGTCGAACTACAGGCTAAAAGCTTCGACATGCTGCATCTCGGCGTTATCTCGATGTCGTACCTATTTGTACCGCAACTATTTACACGCATGAAAGCTCGTTACTTTAACCTCGTTAATTGTTAATTGAGGGCGTAACGGCGAACTATCCTAAATTTCTATTGTAACTATATTAATACTATGGCGAATAAGAACGCAAGCGTGATAGTTATAAAAGTAAAGGTGACTAATCGGTATGTGAATACTATGACCCAACGGCTGGACCAATGAGTCCCTTTGTCACAGCCGTATATGTATGTATATACATTTTTTTTTCTACTATTTATAAAAAGAGAGCTCCGGTTCAGAAACAGGCGATGTTTGTTCATTTTTCCGTTACTTGAACTTTCGAACTCCGTGTAACATAATAATTCTTTAATTTTTTTTTTTTTGTGAATTAAGATTTTTAGAAGATAGTTATAGCAGTGGAGGAGCGGGGGGTGGGGGGGTGGTCATCTATGACGAGCAAATGGGATTGAAAAAACCCTCTAAAGCCAGCAATAGCGAAATAAGTGAGGTATCGAAATACTATTTGGGGCCATTTACCTGCCGCACCTCGAACCGGATGCACTTTTCGGGTGACGTTTTCTCGTTGTGGCGATGAGCTTCGATTGATGAGGAACGCGCGCGCGACACTTGCATCGTATTTTCGTTTAGCGATTTTTCGTACGACGCGAAACATCGTTGTTCCCGTTGTTCCGTCGGATCGTCGTGCATCGTTCGTCTACCGTCGTCAATAAAATCCCGACGATGATAATCATCACTGACAATGGCTGCTTCGAAGCCGACGTGTCGTTTACCCCGCCAATGTGCCCTCACATCGTGGAGGCCACCGTGCGCTACCGAGAATACCTTTCCGCAAAGTGAACAGTAAGCTTTGTGACGATCATCGTCGAGGGGCTCGAGCCACGATGCGAATTCGCTTAAATTCAACCAGCCAACGATGAACTTGCATCGGCGTCGACGAACCCGGGACGTAGACACAAAATTTTCCTTGGCAACAGTCGGTGACGACATTGATGAACGGAAAACCCGGAGAGAAAAAGGGAGTTGGATGAAAAATATAATCTACGGATCTCCTCCCTGCATACCCGCTTCCCCCACTACTCGAATTAACTTTTTTAAATTTTTCTGTTTTTTTTTTTTTTTTATTGTCGCGGTCTCTCAGTCGCACCTGACGTTCATTCTCTGTCGTTCGCCTTCTCTTTCAATCGAAATGCACACCCCACGACGATAACTGGCTAACTTCAATTTGACCGCTAATTAGCACGTTCGATCGTCGAATATAGAGAACTGAAATCCCCGCCCATTGGTTCTCCACTCTGGCCAACAATTACTCGAGCTATTCCCGTTCTTTTTTTCGCTCTCTATATCGCGGCCACAATATATTCTCTGTCGTATTATTACTGTATAGCATGCTTTACGGTGAAGAAAAAAAAGAATAATTATCGAAACTCAATGCGCGTTCGATGAATCGGATACTCAGCTCGTGTGATACTCGATGAACGAATGCGGTACGAATGTCGTCTTTGTAGTCTAATCGAAAACAGTCCAATGTGGAGCATGCGAGCTTCGGGGCTTCGAAACCTAAAGAAATTTTGGAAATAAAAAAAAAAACACCGGGCACCGAGGCATCTTCGACTGGCTGCTAGCCACGGGCATCGGGCCTTTTCCTTATTTTTGAACCGTTGCCACAGCCTTCTCGCTGGCGTGCCAGTGCGCGACCTACGACTCGTCGGTACGAGAAGCCGGCGAGCTGCGGCGCGGACCAACACCCAGAGCGTAAAATAAAAAATTTCGGGGCAAAATTCCAATTTCCCAACTGTTGCGCAAAGTTCGCGATGCGCAAACGCAAAGGAGGTACAAGACACGGAAAGCGGGAGGGGGAATTGCGGTGTGGTGAGGCGTCCGGCGAACGCCCGGAAGTGGCCGATACCATGTTCTACAAGCTATAAGTAGTATCGTTTTTATCTTTCTCACTGTTTCCTCGACACTTCCCCCTCTCCGGGATTGATTTATTTCACGATATGGTTTTTATTTTTTTTTTTCTTTTTTTTTTTCGGAAATGACGAATGCACAATTGTTTACAATAATATAATTGGAATGATTAATGTATGATCGATATTAAATAAAAAATTGTAATGGTCCGTCTCGAAAATATAGTATTGAAACTCGATACAATGCCGTTCGATCGACCGCAAGCGAGATTTGAATATCAATGGTGAAAGTCTACAGCCAATAGCGAAGTTTCTGTCCCCACCGCTTGCCGTTCCCCATTGCGATAATGGTTTGTTTTCGTTGCACAAACTCCTATCACCATGAATTGTCATGCCACTCGGGAAGAGAATCGACGGAAAAAGAAAAAAAAAACGGAATTTTTTTTTTTTCGTTCTTATCAAATTTTGGCATACATTATCGCAGTGATGTACAACTCACAAGCGTGCGCTTCGAATGCAGTCCACTACGTTTCCTAATTATTTCATAACATTCATTGATGGCTCGTTCGCGCGAACGTGTCACGAATGCTATTCACGATATTCATTCAAGAGTATCTTGTCCTTGTGTATCGACGCAATGAAGAATCGGGTCGATGGAATGCGAGCGGCTTTAACCGTGAATAAAATTCACGCATCCACGATGCAACGACGAGACTTTACGACAGCACTGAATTTATTTTCTGAGAACGGTGTGGTCGATCGGGGTGGGCGTATTCGAGTTTTCAGCGACTTCGTACCGTCTGTCGCTCCGCGGGACTCGAAGGGAGGGGGGAGGGGGTAGAGGGGGAGAGGAGAAAATGAGAAGCTTATCGCGAGATATTACTATACACACGCGAGAACATCTGGCAGGTTTTCGCACGATTCGTGTAGTTTCTGACCTTATCGACGCGCGCGTCACTGCCTCGCCGCCGTTGGCAGCGCATTAAACTGCACGCACTCACACAACAACGGCACAGCCAAGACTGCGCGATCCTCAAACAGGCGCCCGTATATTCTAAAACTCTGCTATGGTAAGCCTCCTCGCCGAAAAACAAAACAAAAAAAACATTATGGTTTATCAAATGGCTTTTCAACAATAGAACCCGCTTATCGCGCTCACTACCGATAAAATTGTGAAAATAAAATGGTTAGTTTTTTCGTTTTCGCCCAAAAAAAAAAAACAAAATGATATGCACTGTGCGAGCGAAAAACTATCGTCGTTAACTATCGGTTATCGCTTGCGACGCGTTGTCGAGGCTTTCGAGTTGTCGTACAATCGTTGGAACGCGAGTTACTACGAGGATGTATTTAATTAAATTTCCGACGCGAGCAAACTCGGTGTACCAGCGTAAAAGAAGAGTCTTCTAACCTTAAAATGACGTTTCCAGGATGTATCCGCGTTTTCCGACGATAGCTTCGACGTCAAGGACTGGATCAACAATACATTCAAGTCCGCCGAGGCACAGGATGACAAAGATGTGAGTCGTGACTAATTAATTTCGTTCCGAAACCTCCGTACGCGATTATTTGTTTCCCGCAAGAGTTTTTGAATTTAAGCCGCATTTGTACACTCAACCACTAAACTGACGGCGCTCCCATTGAACGGCGGTCAATGACACCATGCGACTTTTTAAAAAGATAAACTTTTTTCCATTGTCGTAGGTGATGCCTCGCCGTATAACGTTCCGTTTCGTATATTCATTCTTTTTTCATACATTCGCGCGTTAATCGTAATTACTCTCGCAGCATCTGTAATAACAATCCCACAAATATTGACATTATCCCTGAGTCCCATAACCATTTTGTTTTTGAATGTTAAAATTTGTTTTTTCCCTTTTTTTTTTCACAATCGAATTGACTTAATTTACAAAACCCCAAAAAAAAAAAAAAAAACATGAAAACATACGAAAAACAAATGATTTTCTCATTCAGCAGGCATTTGTCTCATCTCTTGTCATGAAACTGCAATTGTACGTTCAACAAGTCAACGGAGCGCTGGAGGAGACAAGTCAATCGGTTATCTCCGGTTTGCCAAGAATTCTCAGAGATACTCAATTGCTTCAGCAGGAAGCTTTGTCTCTGAGAGAAAAAATGATTACCGTTAAGGAAGAGATTGCACAGGTACCACAAAGTCAACTCAAACTTTTCGTTAATTTTTTTTCCGAAACGCAAAACAAATTTATAGAATGAAAAAATTTCCATCAGGTTGAAAAGGACACAGCGCTGTCGATAACGACGCTGGAGAGACTCGACAGGATAAAAACGGACCTTCAAGTTGCTAAACAGAGTCTTCACGAAGCGGACAATTGGAGTGTTTTGGCAAATGACGTCGAGGAGGTAAGTAAACATTTATAAACTTTTCTTTAAGATTAAGAAATCTTTCCAAAGAGAGACTCGTGTGATTTAGATATTAAAAAAAAAAAAATGTATTTTTCTCAAAAAATTTCTAAATTTTTTTTTTTTAACATTAAAAAATTTTTCCAAAGAGCAACTCATGTGATTCTGACATTTAAAAAAAAATGTATTTTACTCACTTGTGATTTATTATGCAATATGTAAAGGAAATATCCGTAAAATAAAAATTATTATTATAATTGAAGATATTCGAGTCCGGAGACATCGAAAATATCGCCGGAAAGCTATTTGGGATGCAAAAATCTCTGTCAATGCTGGCGACGGCGGTGGATTATGAGGATAAAAAGATGCAGCTAGAAGGCTTGAAAAATCGTCTCGAAGCTATGGCGAGTCCTCGACTAGTTAAAGCGTTCACCGCTAAGAATTTGGGTTCGTCGAGTCACCGTTTTTTTTCGATGCACCAATTTTCTGGGGTCGATTTTCCGGGGGCTAATTCTCGTGTTATCGTCGACGCGCGTCTCTGTATTTTGCAGCTAATACCATCCAAATGTTTCAGAACAATCAAAAATCTATGTGAATATTTTCAATCAAATGGACCGATTGCCACAATTGTTGAAGTATTATCACAATTGCTTGAAAGTATCGCTGTGTCAGGAATGGAGACGCATTACAGAAGTGGCGCAAGACGAGAGCGTTGGCTATTGGCTTCACACGTTTTATGACAAATTACTTTCCGAATGGAACGATCAGGTATTACTTTTAACGGTTTTTACATTTTTTTAAACTCTAAAACACCGCGAAATGCATTTTATTAATTTTCTGTGAAATAAAAATTGTATCATAAAATCCATTACTATTGATCGTTAATCACGATGCTCCGATCGTGTGAAAAAATTTTCAAACACCGATACAAAAAATGATAAACGTTCGATTTTTTAACAAAAGAAAATATCATAAAGCATTGTATTGAGGAAAAACCCAAATTCACGATGCAGAAAAAAAAAGATTCATAAAATTGAAATTAACTTTGGAAATTAACTGCTTTTTTGCTAATGTAGCAAATGCGTTACGATGGCAATTAAAGAATTGATAAGGTGCAACAGTATTTGTGGTATTTTCGAGGGAAACCAATGATAATTCTTCAAACCCTCTAATCCCGTTTTCAATGTATCCGTAAACAGGCAAAATGGTGCAATCAAGTATTTCCGAACGCATCGACGTCCATTATAATGGACGTTTACGCGGATCTCTTGCGTAGTTTGGATCCGAGTTGCAGCGACTGCATCGCTTCGGCGCTGAAGCAACACTCGAACGCAATGCAGTTGTCGCTGTTGTTGGAACTTAAGCAAACGACTCGCCACTTCGCCGTAAACTTAAACAACGCGGTGGAAGTTTCGTCGCAAGGAAAATTGCCCGCTGCGAAATTGGAAGCTCTCGCCGAGGCGATTTACGCTCCTTACGTTCCGTATGTGACGAAGTATCATACTTACGAGAGCGCGCAGCTCGTTCAACAGCTCAACTCTTTGGAATGCATTCACGACGATCTCAGCGATACCATAAATTCTCTATCGCTGAGCATATCGCGAGTAATTGATTATGCAAACGAAGCGAACAAGAGATGCAAATTATTTACCGATGGATGCGGATACCCGGGTCTCTTGAAGGCACTGAATGTACGACATTTTCTATCTACTTAACGCATAAGTAGCGAACGAAATATCTCTTTCGAAGAATCGTCAATCTAACAGTAATCTGTGTCCATACATTCGCGCAGACATACTTCGGTCAATATCTCGACAAATACAGAATCGCCGTGCGACAATTGGAAAGACGAAAGGCAAAACACGAGGATTGGAATTTGTTTCAGATGTGTTTGACACTAATGCAGAGCATAGGTACGAAAAAACAAAAACGACCCGATGCTGTTAATGCTCTTTGAAAAAAAAAAAATGTAATGCTTTGTCGATCTGTTTAGGAGAACTTCTCGTGCACATCGAACAATTCGAAAAAACTTTGGTTATTAGTATCGTCGAGACGAGCAACAAATTGCAGAGTCCGAACGGCGGCGTCTTCGAACAGTACAAAGCTTTGCTTCTCAATTCCGCTGGCCGAACGGAATTCGAGGCTCTGATAGCATCGATTCAGCAGGGTAATGCAATCGCGATTTTTACATATACAGTATGCAACAAGAAAAAGTATTGCAACCGCAAAAAAATCCGACTCTCAGATTATTGTCGGAAAAATTGATTAATATGCCTTATAATACAAAAAAAGTTGTTTCCCACTTCTGTCCGTCTGTTTGTGTCAACTTATCGTCCGAAAGCATAATAATTTGTCGCAGACACTTCGGATCGCAGTGAAATGTATTTTTCTATTGAATTTCAATTTTTTGTCGTTCGTGTCGTCTGATACTTTACCTGAAATATGATGAAAAAAAATTACAACAAAAATTTTACAAAAAATTACGAAAAAATATTTTTTAAATGTGAAAATAACTTGTGTTCAGTTCGAATGTAGATTTTCACACGTGTCGTCAGCCGAATCTTAGTTTTACGACGAATAGATGGATTGTGTCGAAACGCAACTGAAAAAAAAAAGTAAATGCAAATTATTATTACAGAGTCGGATTTTTCTTAGTGTTGTGTAACAATCGAAGAAATAGGCAATAGCGCTTTTAAAAAAAATTGCGCTTTTTTTTCAGAGGACAAAACTGTTTTGGATCCGATTGTAAAGTCGATTCACAAGCTGTGCACCGATTTGCATCACACAACGTACGAAGTTATATTCGCCCCGATATTCACGCAGTTGTTACTCGTGCAAAAAGCACCTGCGTGGTCGATGGAAAACGGCATATCGTCAAATTTGAGTTCTGACTTACCGGACTATAGTTTTGCACCGCAAGAGTACATCACCCAAGTCGGACAATATTTAATGACTCTGCCGCAGCATTTGGAACCGTTCTTGTTGCGTGACAATCCCAGTTTGACCCACGCGCTCCGAGCCGCCGATATCCAGTATACACAGGGATCATCCGAATCCGGTTTCACCGATATACTTCTCGGGATAATAGCGAAGGGAACTTGTCAGATGCTGCAGGATCAGACTCTGGGAATTTGCGAATTGAATGCCGCCGCTTGCAAGCAACTCGCCACCGACATTGGTGAGTCGACGGATTGGCATTAGTATCCCACGAGAAAGCTGTGATGTACGATTTGTAGGCTTCTGCGATGAACGATTCCCACGAGAAAGTTTCGTCCGTTTCTTGAACGACAATCATTTTCAGATTACCTGGGAAACGTTCTCGAGGAATTGGCTCTCTCGCTATCGGAGAATCTGCAACAAATGAAATTGCTGTTGCGACTCTCACCCGAGGATTATCAAAGCGGTAGCGCCGGTTGCAACGCGCGAGTTGTAGCGGCGGTCAGGCAGATGCGTAACATTGCCTCGTCGGGCTGAAGAATCGTCGATACGAATTGAAACGTTTTTTTTTTTCTTTTATCTCTAAATAATACATTCCGCTATTGAGATGCTTTATCGACTAATTCGATTTACCTTTGAGATACTAGAAATAAATACCGTATTTTCACCAGTCGCAGATGCAATCCGATGTTCTGTACATTCTAATTGAGCGAATTGTATCGTAACCCGCGACTCGGGAATACGTTTGGAAAACTTCGGACGACACTTTATCTACGAGGAGAGACTCTCTTTTTTAGGTGGAAAACGCCATATTGATTCTCCACAGTCTATATAGCTCTCCGGTGAGCTCCCGAGACTTCACGCATGCGAACGCGACTCAAAATTCTTTCAAAAAACTGGAAAAGGGTGACAAACAAAAAACCCCAAGAAATTCGCATCGTCGAAATGTTTAATAGTCACTATGTTTGTATTTTCTAAATTCGAAGCATTTTAATCATTGTAACAACAATCTTCGATAGCTCTCAGCCAATATTCCAAAAGAATAAAAGAAAAAACAATCTTATGAACAATCCAATTCGCTTGTCCAATGCGCGTTACACAAAATACGAAACAAGCGAGAATAATTTTTTTTTTTTTAGCACCGCAAAATCTTAATTTGTTTAGGGGAATTAGGCGCAACAGGATGAAATGTTTATCAGGGTTCGATGAATAGATCGAGAGAACTCTAATGTCGCTTTTCGAAATTATACAAGATTTTTTTTTTTTCTTTTCTTTATAGCAATTGAGCAATAATTACCATAGTTTTGTTTTCACGCATTCATTCGTCATACATTATTTAACATTTGCACATATATCTCCGAATCCCGTATACAAAAGTAGTACTGTGGCTAATACAATACAATAATAACATTAGTGGGGTGAGAAATATCCTATCGGAGTCGACTAATTTATATAATCTCAACGATTCCTATATCAATTTTTCATTTCTCGCGACAAAAGCGCAATCGACTTCGGCAAATGACACGTTTGCAAAAAAAAAAAAAACGAAACATCGACAGTGAAACATTATCAACGAAAAAACGGGATTATTCGAATAACACTATTTATCAGCATGCATTAAAAACTTTTATTTTCGAATAATAAAACACGTTTATATCGAGTTACCTAAATGGCATGACGATTGCGACGAGTGGCGCGCGCGATACCATAAAATATACTTGTGTAATTCATTTAACATCGGTGAATTAATTAATTTTATTTTAGTAGCCAGCCGCGTACTTGTGCGTACAATTCTCGTTTGACGCGAAGATTCCTTTTTTTACATTTTTTTCGACGTCGTTTTCCGTCTATAAAGATAACGACGAAATTGGTCTTAATAGCCTACGCGGCGCTTATATGAAAAAAAGAAATTAGCAACTTATTCTGAGTTATGATGAATTTATAGTCTTTTTCTTAAGGGAATATATCTACCTGACGATTCAAAAATATAATAAAATTTTTGATTTTCTATTTTTCAAAAAACTATAATAGGATTTGAGATTATTTTTTTTTACTAAAAAATACGTGTATAGAGACTTATTAAAAAAAATTATCAAGAAATATATTGAAAAATTAAAAGATATGGCTGCAGGAGAAGTAACTTATTTTTATTTTTGGTGGTCAAAAGACAAAACGGGTTATGCAGGTTAGTAAAAATGAAGAATCGTTAAAGATTATAATTTTTTCGAATCGATCTTCACACTGTAATAATGAAGTAAAAAAGCCCATTTTTTTTTTTTAAGAAACGAAAAAAATTTAATAAAAACCAGTGATTGTCAACGATTTATCGTTATTAATAACGTTAAGAATCCATTTCGTTTTTCGATTTTCGATGCGTCGATTCCAATGAATAATTATCCCGCAAACGTATCGAAAAAAAAAAACCGTCACTATTCTGGCGGTCATATCTGTTTTTTTTCCACAAAATTATTTGACAAATTTTCTGTAAGTCTCAGAATACACGTGGTTTTCAGTACAAAAAAAAAAAAAAAATTTAATATCTCTCATAGTGTTTGAAAAAAAGAAATTCAATATGTGACGCGCGTTTCGAACGGTCAGGTAGATGAATCCCCTTAATAAATACGTGATACTCGAACGTATGTTTTACAGCATGTGGGCCTTGAAGACGGGGTTCGGGGCAAAAGGCTTTATATTCTGATGGTTTCAACATTTCTTTACAAAAAAAAAAAGTAAAAAAAATGACAACATTTATCTATGTAGGACAGCAATAGATCCCAGTGGCACTGTTAACGACGCAGCTTTGAGCTACAAATGTGTGTTTAATGCTTCATGACTAGATTTCATCTGGCCTCCAGCACTCGTGACTCCAATACCTCGTGCGTAAAAAAAAAAAAAAAAAAAAAAAATGACAAAAAATTCACAGCGTCGCTCACGAATTACGATGTATCACAATGAAATATCCGTTCAACTGCTTTTGCACGTGACGTCGATGGATATCGGTGCTATTGGTGCTATTGGCGTATTTAAAAATGTCTAAGGGGCGGACGGGGGGATGTGAGGCGCTTCAATTAATTAAAAAACAAAGCCCCATGGCTCGCCATGAAATAGCAATTTGTTTTCACAGAGAAAGGGATGGATCTTCGTACGATCGGAAGGGGGATTATTCATGACGAATAAAGCGACATAAGATGATTCGAAACGTTTATCGCGGGAATTGGTGCGATCGATTGATTTTTTTTTCTCGCTGCTGACCGCGTTCCCGTTTGCTTTTCCCCGCTCTGCATATATTCCGCTCGCAAATTCGTAACCGTCGATGTCCGTCGAGTGTTTCGCAATTACACTCGAACGTTAACATCTGCTCAACTCGTCGGAAAAACTTGGTCCTCCTCCTTGATGTGGTCAGCAGCCGTTGAATTTCATGGAACTTTCTTCTTGGTTGGCTTTTTGCTGCGCGGCAGAGTCGCGAAGCTCGTTATCTAAAAAAATAAATCATATTTCTCGTTAGAGTATTGCGCGAGAAAAATCATTTGTACAAATGCAAAAATTCAAGAGGCCGAAGCGTCAACGAGTTATCGTATCGGGCATTAGACGCTTAAAGAAAAAAAAACAATTCAATGTTCAATATGCACTCTCCGCAATCACTCAATGCATTCACCGACGCTAAGTAACCAATGTTTGTTAATATTCGTCAAGACTGAAGAAAAAAACAATAAACTTCGGTGCAAAATCGTATTAGATTAACTCGGACTAAGACACGTTAGTTATTTTCGTTCAACAAATGTGATTATCGTTTTCATACAGTGTTTCGCAGGACGATGCGAGCTTTTTTTTCCTTCGCACGAGTTCCTAGAGATGCAACGAACTCGAGAACGGAGGATGCGGTTCGTTCGTGGAAAGGTATCGAAGGAAAAAATTGTTATTCGGCATCGTAAAACGATCGACGCGTTGGCGAATGAGACATTTGTCTAAATTTTATATTGTACTTTGTTTCTCCTTTTTCTTCGACGGATTCTGTGTTTGTTTTTTCGAGTTCTTTGTCACCAGAATCGGGTGCAACGCTCTCAGGAACGTTATCAATGGCGTCGGGGCTCTCCTTCGCGGCACTCGGAAAATCGCTGCGATTCTCATCTCTCGAATTTTCATCGGACAGTGGAATAATGAAAGACTCGGGTTCTTCGATTGGTGATCTCTTCACCGTCGCCGAATCGCCGTTGATTGGGTCACCGACTGATGATCCGACGCTCACTGATCGCGATCTCGACGAACCGGCCTCGGAAACTATTGATTTCGCGTCCTGATCCTTGTGCTCCTTGTGAAAGGCGTTGAAGAAAGTCTTTGGTATCGTCAGGAGCTTCGAGAAGCCCTCCTTTCTTCGTGATTTCTTCTTTCTCGTCTTCGATGAATCCGTAAGATGAGAAACAAATACATTCTTCGTTTGACCGACATTAGTAAAGGTTTTCAAAGTACCAGTTTTGATTACGAGAGTCGCCTTTAACGCGCTTTGCGACGCTTCATCGTCGAGATCGTCTTGACTCTTCGCAGGGACTTTCGGCGCTGGTTTTTTGTTGTATTTTCCTGCGCGACAATCCGTCTCAGAGTTGCTTCTCGAGACGCTCGGGGTCGTCCACAGTTGAACGGAAGAATTGCAACTGCTGGTATCAGAGTCGATCGGTCTTTCTTGTCGATCAACCGAATCGTTGGTCGATTCGTTTGTTTTTTTGTCAATTTCATTCGTGCTGTGTAATTTCTCATGCGACGACACAATGTTAGTTACGGCTTTGTGAGCATTGCTCAGCAGTACCTTGAGTTCGTCAAGTTTATCCTGACATAGTTCGTCGGTTATTTTATCCACGTTTATTCTTTCGTCGCTCCGGGTCATCGATCCTTCTTGATTTATCTCGCATTTCGCATTCTCTTCGTCATTATTTACTTTTGGTACTTCAACTTCCGTTGGAGCATCAATGAGGACATTGGAAACTTGAATTTCCGGAGTTGCAGCGCTCACTGATCCCGGCATAGCTTCTCCGGGTGTATCTTTCGTCGAAAGAGCCGCAGCTTCCTCGCTCTCCGAGATCGAAGCTTTTCGCTCGTGTGTCGTTGTGTCTTTATTGGGATTTATTTGGGACAGGAGTAACATGAGCTCAAGGGCCTGTTGAGCACTCAGGAGGGACAGTGACGATGGGAACGTTATTCTGTCCGCCGAAGGATACTCGGGTTCGTAGTCATCCTCTTCTTCCTTCAAATTCCAAAACGATGCATGAGGTTTAATAATGTCGAACTTACGAAAGTATAAGCGTTGATTTTCAATCGAGAAGATTCGTTAAGATCACGACGACGATAGTCCGAAGAGTACAATGCGATTGATCGCACAGAAAATTGTTGTGCATTTGATATCATTTTGCGTAATAGTTGGACAAACCTCTGGGACTTTCTTTGTAGTCGAAGAACGAGGTCTCGCGCGCGTTCTTGCGCCAACACTGGATGTTCTTAAGAGCGGATCTCCCTGAGATGTGACCCGATGAGGTTGAAGAGCCTCGCCGCTACTGTATCCGCTGGATATGTCGTCCGATGATCTAATATTACTGAAAGTATCACAAGATATATATGAAAATTGAAACAGCAGATCGATGGACAAATATTCATCGCGGGGTGCAATAAAGATGTTGGATTTTAGTGCAAATCTTTCAGAATATTGATACAATTGTTATTTTTTTTTAATGTTAATTTGTAATGAATATTCAGACGGATTACGAAAAATTTCAGATTAATTTTTCGGTACTTTTAGATAAATTTTCAAACGCATTCAGAGAAATTTCAGATTAACTTTTCGATACTTTCAGATTAATTTTCAGACGTATTCAGAGAAATTTCGAATTGATTTTTCGATACTTTCAGATAAATTTTCAGATGCATTCAGAGAAATTTCAGATTAATTTTTCGGAACTTTCAGATTAATTTTTCGATGCTTTCAGATTCATTTTACGATACTTTCAGATTAATCTTTCGATACTTTCAGATTAATCTTTCGATACTTTCAGATTAATTTTACGATACTTTCAGATTAATTTTTCGATACATTCAGATTAATCTTTCGATACTTTCAAATTAATTTTACGATACTTTCAAATTAATTTTACGATACTTTCAAATTAATTTTTCCATACTTTCAGATTAATCTTTCGATACTTTCAGATTCATTTTTCCATAATTTCAAATTCATTTTTCGATACTTTTTTTCATTACGATACGTATTTGTTACTTCGATTTGTATATCTATGGAAGATCAATTGTTTCGTACTTTAAACTAGCTATAGGATCTCTGGGCCTCGGTTGTCTCACATCGACATCTACTTCAGAGAAGTACATTTCAACGCGATTGCTGCTCGACTGCGTTCTTCGAGGACTGTATCCTCTCCTTCCGGGATGCTCTCTTCGACGAGGTTCTACTGCAAATGTACACATTGTCAAAAGTTATAGCATCGATTATCAATGTCTGAAAGCACAGGAACGTATGGGATCTACGATGTGATAGACAAGAAAAAAAAAAAGAAAACAACAACCTTCCATGTCTGTCTCGTCGCGCAAACTCGGCGTATTTCTATTTTCGTCCTCCTTTTCGCCCGTGAGATCGCTAAGGCTGTAACTCTTCTTGAGCTGCTGAACAAGACCACCGCCGCCCTACAAGCCGAAAGAAATATCGCAGTATCGAAACAACGATTTAATACCATATATACCATTTATATATATTTGGAATAGGAATGAAGTTATGAAAAAAATAATAATACTATTATAAATAAAAAAGGATAAAAATGTATCGCTTTATGCGAAAAAAATAAAATAAAGTGCGAATCTTACCAACGAAAAACGTGTTAATTTGTTACTTCTGCCATCACCAGTGCGAAGGGATCATTGTATTTTCTTTCGACTTCGCTTATGCTGTGAGTTGCTCTTTTGTTTTGTTTTTTTTTTGTTTTTTTTGTTTTTGTCGTTGACTGGTAGTGCAATAGATTTTAAATCGGCAATACGCGCGTGCCGTGTAATATTATTAAGATATTATTAAATGCGAGGCGATCCAAAAGTACGTCATGGCATTAATTATTATCCAGTAGAAGTATTGTCCAGTAACAAAATTCAAGCGTTTCTCTCGCAATGCTTTCGCCTAATTAGTTCATCCACTGTGGTAGTAGCCAGGCGTCAAATTGCGAATGTAAATCTATTCGAGATTACGATTAAATGATAAATTATTAAAGGAAACGGAAATAGGTGAATTTGTTGCACGAGCGGAGAAAAGAGCCCCGCGGCTCGTCGAGCGTAGTGGTCGAGACGTCGGTAACGTGGAGCGATACGGAGGCAGACAAAGAGATTATAACTCCGAAGTTAAAAATTGCATTTATTTGGAAAATAAGAACTCGTCATTCCGAGGATCTTTGGGGGGTTTAAAGGGGGTAGGAAGGGGCGGAGGAAAGAGGGTATAAAAACATTCTTATCGTCTACAAGTAACAATAATTATCGTAGTAAATGGGTGTATGGAGCAATGTGAACGTATAAATTAATGGGTTTTGTAACACAGATACGTAAATATTGGTAACTCGGTTCACGATGTATACGATAGAGGATATGTCTATACATAATACAATTATTTCTTTTTATAAATAATAAATAATAGCGGCGCGGCATAAATATGCAAAAAGCTTATCACTTATTACGCGGTGCACGATAGGCACATTGTGGCACGTTGAATTGACACTTTATTTGCAATTTGATAGACAATTTTTTAATTGACAAATTATTGCCTTCCGACGATTTACATTTATTCTCTTACCCGTCACAAAAATTGATTTTACTTAAACACGAACATCAAACAAATGCTAATTAACTACAGTGAAAGTTGCACCTTTAATTCTAAACAAATAAAACAGTATAAAAAAAAAGCGTACGAATTGTCATTTAACAGAAGGTGATGCATATTCAAAAAGATAATTTTATTTACTCCTTCGACGTACAACGACGAGATATCTCGAAGTTTTTAGTACGCAACGGAAGGGGCGATATTTATCGCCAGTCTTTAATCACAATACGTTTCCCTTTCCCTGGTTAACGCGCAATCGTTCGAAATTAATCTCGCAATATGCTTTAAGATACCTGTTTTTTACTTCATTATTATAACGATATGCGAGACATGATTTACTCTAATCGCAAGACTATTCGGCACGATGAATCGGTAACAGAAAAAAATTTCTTAAGAAACTTCGCCGATCAATGGCGTGCTATAGACTTTGCTCGATGCTTTTTTTTTCTCGCTCTCTTTTTTTGTGCTTTGATCCACAGGTGAAGATATAATTTCAATGGGATAACATGATATGGTATTCTTCTACTTGCGACTACGAATTCTCGTTAAAAGGTTTCGCTGGGGAATCAACGGGTCGCCGTGAGACTGGGGATCAGCGGAAGGCTTGGAATTCAAGACGCAGTTGGAAAATGTCGATGAAAATCTAAGAGTTTGTTCAGCGGGGTTCGCTACATGACATCATTTTCGTCGCTGAATTCTGGATCGAAGCTTCTCAGTGTCGCTTTTCGTCCCTTTGCCAATCGGTGCCGTTCTGTTTTTTCGCTCTTTTTCGGTTTTTCCTTCGGCGCCTTAAACTCCGGTGGTCCTTCTTCGTATATCGGTATATCATCGATTCCGTGTGGATAAATCATCGCCTCGTCTTCATTCGATGTATCATCGTCATCGGTCGAACGTTCGACGATCATTCTCTCGGCGGGTGAGGATTCGCGTAACTCGCGATCGGGCGTATCGGCCGTATGGCTGTTGTCGCTTCTAGTTCTTCGCCTGGAAGTCCCCCTCGTCGCGATACCGTCCGTGTTGTCTACCCTCGTTGATTCCTTCGTCGTTGGGGCCGATCGAGGGTTGGCTAAGCTAGAAATCGCCGAGTCTGATTGGCTGGCGGGAAGGGTAGACTGGGGGTTTGTTGGAACGACGATCGGAAAATTCTGTTTCGGCGTTCAAAGTCCGCCAACACACACCGAACCCAGGCGCCCACGATAAAAAAAGTACATCCACAATGGAACACAATCGATTGCACGTTGGTGTTAATGCAAATTTAACGAAAGGTTAACAAGCGTGCAGCCCGTGGCCGTGTGATGACGATTACCGATTTATTGGTTATTGGTGAAGGTGCGTTGCAATAATCGTCGACGGTAACAAGTGCGTCATAATTTCATGACGATTCCATGGCGTTCCCCAGGCGTTTTGGTGGTTTTTTTTTGTTCGGCAAGCATACGCAAGAAAAGATGCGCAGGGAGAATCACGATGAGCGATGGGGATTGGTGAGAATTGGGAATGGAATGAAAACAAAAAAAAATAATAAATAAAATGCAAAGAAAACGTACGTCGATTAGTGGCGAGCGCAACGCGGAAAATCGGTGCGAGTTAAATGTGAATAATCATTTACGATCGGCAGTCTGTCGTGCGGCGTTACGATGTGCACGCAGTGTTTGCGAATATTGTTTGGTTTTTTTTTTTTTTTTTTTTTTTTTCGTTCGTTTAATGAACGCAATATAGCGGACTGGTGTGACGAGGAAAAACTACGTAAATGGAACGAGAGACATTGGACTGAAGCAATAAAGGCGTTGATGACGAATTCTTACCTTAATGGCAGTCTGCATGAGTACCGTCGTAGCATAGTTTACACCTCTGGTACCGAGATGCAGAACGGCTGTGTATCCCTGTTCCGTTGCTCGGGCCAACGCATCGTCGATTTCCGCCTCACGGCGACTCAACGCTGGATGAACGAAGCGACGATAGAGAATACTCGATCCCTTGGTCGCTGGACTTAGCAACCACAGCACCAGGATTATTTTGATCTCGTAGTAAAATGGGAACCTGTCGCCGCAAACAGAGACGAATAAAATTGAAACATTTGTCTAACACTTTAAAAAATGGCGTTGCGAATACGCGACATTGTTTGCTTGGCGAAAGCAAATTATTTTATTAGGGATTGTCCCCCAGTGAAATAATTCAAACACTCAACAAAAATTGAAGCAATTCGTTAGGAATTCCATTGATTATCAGAAAAAAAATCGGTTAAAAAAATGGTATATAAAGTCTCTCACTATTATATTTTTCAAAGAATTAAGTCGCGGAACTCGCGAAAACTCGTTGAGGGATACGTCTACCTAACGGTACGAAAATCGAGTTCAATGTTAGTTTTTTTTTTTTTTTTCTGGAAAACGGAAAATCATGAAATAATTTTTTTTTTTACTGAAAAGTACAATATATATTGGAGCACTTGAAAAAAAAAAATGGTCGGCGAATATGAAAAAAAAAAAAAAAAACTTGATTCCCAATGAAATATCAAAAATATTCTGGTATCGCCGCCGAGTTCAACTTCCTCGCTTCATTTTTTTACTGCAACTCGAACACGCCGGGGATTCATCTGGTATCCATCAAAATAACGTGCGGTAGAAAGTGAGAAAGTAGAGACAGAGGAGCAGCAGAACTTTCGTGCAGCACGTGGTGCGGGAGAGCCAATATAATCTCTATCGCGTACAAAATTAGACATTCGGGATTTCCCTGGCGTAGAGGATTAAACACAACTCGAGTGTAAGTTCGCGTGCCATTTTGTTGCAGTGCCAGAGACGCGGTCACCGCAGCAGACGTCTCGACGAATCTCGAGCCAAAGGTATTCACAGAGACCGCGGTAAAGATCCTCTCGAGCGAATTCTCATCTCACTACAGAGAATTCGCTTGGTTTCCCTTACGTCCTTTCATGGGATAGTCCACCGTTTCCGATATTCAAACTCACCAGAAACTGAAGAAGACGTCGGTGAATGTCTCCGCGCACGTGAAGAGTGCGAACACTATCCAGTACATCATCCATTTTACCTGCGGGTTAACAAAGAGAATTGAAATTAAAATGATATCTTTCTGTTGTAATATGAAAACATTTCGCAGCCACCGTTGTGTACAATACGGTGACGTAGGCATTATGCTGGATTTACGGAGAGGGCTACAGTCATAAAGGGGTTAAAACGACGGAGTAGCTAATCCCACGGAGGGATTAAAATCATAGAGTAACTATTATCACGGAGACGTTTAAATCACGGAATAGCTAATGTCACGGAGATGTTAAAATCATAGAGTAACTAACATCACGGAGACGTTTAAATCACGGAATAGCTAATGCCACTGAGATGTTAAAATCATAGAGTAACTAATATCACGGAGTCGTTTAAATCATGGAATAGCTAATGTCACGGAGATGTTAAAATTATAGAGTAATTAATATCACGGAGTGACTAGGGGTCTGGCAATGCTAACATCACGGAGGAGCTGATATAATGAAAAGTCTATAGTCACGGTGGTTACGATTGCCATGAAAATGGTATCTTAATTAGGGACTGTGAGGGCTATGGGGGCTAATAGGGGCATACGTTCTTTTTTTGTTTTTTTGTCGGGTACCGAATAAAAACTGTTCGGTAGTGTCTCTTGAGGAACTACCGTCGATTGCCGGAAAAGAATATTTTTTATTTATTAAATGAAATAATATTTGTTTATAGTTTCGTCATAAGCGAAATTTATTGTCGGATATATTAATTTTTTTGTTTTCTTTTGTTTTTATGTAAAGTTTACGGCAAACGAAATTGAATTGAAAGAGATAATTATACTCACGTATTCTTTGACGTTCTTTGTTCGCACTGCCTTGTAGGATGCATAGGCCGGATATAGGGTACCGAAGACCAATCTGAAAATCGGATAGACGAGTATGTAAGTTAACGCTCGTGGCATCATAACGGCTAAGACGACGGTGACGAATCCCATGTTTCCCAGTGTCAGCTTTATCGGTATTTTCTCGAGGGAGTCTCGCGCCCAGGCGAATGACTTTTCTGCGATAACGCGCGACACGCTTATTCTACGGGTCACCGACATCGTAAGTTTTTCCAATTCATTGCTCGTCTCTATCCCGCGATCTTGGCCGGTGTCCCCGCGCTTCCCGATCCGCACGATCGTTCCGCGTTCGTTTGTAGTTTCGGTAATCATCGCAGTGTCTTCGAGAAAAACTTTTTCTATCACTCGTTCTCAACGATTCTCTCGACTTTTCCATGCGGCTCTCGCGCCGTGATTTTCGTTGGTCGACTGAAAAACATCGAATCGACAAATGATTCAAGTCAGTCAAAAGCAAATGGGGGCAATCGTGTCCATTTACATTTTAACAAGTAAACACGACGACGAATCAACGAATCGAGAATTTCTATTGTTCTCGTTGCGCGCACTCGCTTTTTTTTTTTTTTTTCTTTTTTTCGTTATATCTTCGCCATAATTTGTCTCTTCTCGTTTCGTCACATCTTTGGCGCGCAATGACAAATTACGCCTTTTTAATATTTTTTCGTTAAATTTTATAAATTTTTTTTTTTGTTTATACGAAAATCGAAGACTGTCGACGCCCCCGTCGTCGGTCACGAATCGTTTCCAATGGCGAACCCGCCGCGGCACGGGCGGCTCGATCCGATGGGTCGAGTCCGCGTTGCTCGCAGAAGCGATCGAGAGCGAGTGTGGCGAGCCGGATAAACCAACTTGGTCTTCCGCGACGAACACGAAGAGAGCACCGCCACGACAACGAGGAAGACGAGAGAGAGTGAGAATGGGGGCTCTGGGGATATGCAGCCAACGGAGGCCCCTGAGACTCTATTTTCGCATTTCCCCGTAAAGCTGCGTTCACACACGCTACGGGGAGAAAAGGCGAAGAAACTTTATCGCGGTGATTCCACAACGGAATTTACGAAAATTAAACGAAATTTTAATAATATCACGTGTACATCCTGCAACGATCGATTGATCGGCATATCTGTTTTTTTTTTTTTTTTCGAATTCTTTGTTTTGGTGGGTTTCGTCGTGGAAAAAAACTAAATCGTATCCGAAGTTATTGCGCCGCGAAATTTCGAACCGATGCCCCCGACGTGCCGGACATGACTGACTGGCTGACCGGGTGCATAGGCACGACGGGAGAGCCAAGCGGCGAGAATTTTCCTTGATTAAAACTCGTCGAAACTGCGACGATTACGTATAATGTACCATTCGTAGTTGGAGACCAACGAGCACCACGAACCGTACGAACGAGTGTAACAGGTAATTCGATGATTATACTACCTTTGATGATAACACTGTCCTTTGTGCGTCGTGAGCAACGAGCCGAGACGCGCCGCGACCGGAAAGTTCACTTGGGACAATCGTAGAAGGGTTCCTATGCCTGTAGATCTCATTCGATCGCCTTCCTCGATGTGCTCTACTTGGATAACTCAATTAAAATGTTTGATGTATAGCAACTGCGAACTGCCGTGAGGCTTCGAAGTTTACAGCCCATTTGCATATCAAACTACATATCTATCCGGTGTACGAGAAAAACTTGAATCATCCGAAAAGTAGTTAAACTCTAGCGATCTATGAATGATTTTGTAGGGATCTTTGACCTCTGAAACCGTTTTACGCTGTTCCTTGTTCGCTGGTAATACGTAGCGGCGAATATCAATGTGTTTACCGACAAATCTCGTGTGCACAGTACCGATTGTCACGCGCAACGCGTGTTCTTCATGTTTATTAATGGCATCGACTGCCGTTCACTCTCTTTCTTTCTTTTTTTTTTTTTCTTTTCTTGCCGCTTCTTTCGCGTACTCTGTATCTCTCGACGCGTTTACTCTTCATTGGGGAAGGGGCAGTCGAGTCAAAGAGGCGACAACTAGAGACGCAGTAGGAAATAAAAGGAGTGACTCGAGCGGTCAAGATCATTGGCGATCTCGTTCGGTCTTCTTGCATTCGCGCTCGTAGCCTGAATACCTTTGCGCTTCGTTCTGTCGCGTGGGTCGAATGACTCGACGCTCGACTAGTCGCGTCCATTGGGGTCTCCGCTTCGTCACTCGGTCGGCGGCTTCTCCAGTTACGACCCCAACGACCTCGACGACGCTGTTCCGTAGATATCCGAGAACGTGTGTCGGATTTTTACGCATAAAACCGCGTGGCGCGTGAACATTTTTCAAAAGTTGAAAATTACTCAACGAATAGAATGAAAAATAAATGAGAAAAAAAAAAAAAAAATTGGCCATGAAATATCTCGGATTTTTCATGGATATATATCTGCCGCTTTATTCGTTTGTGGATGGGCGACGGAAGGACCTGCAGCTGAAAGCTATTCATAAAAAAATCATAGGAAGAAGAAAAGGGAGAAAAAAAGAGTCTAAAAAATGTTATTTTTCACATATAGCCGCAAAAAAAAACTCCGAAGTGCGCGGAACGTTTGTTGTTCAGAAAAAAGCAACTCTTTTGCGCAACATATTTTTTTTTCGTTTGTTTTCGCGAAATTTTTTTTTTTTTTTTCAATTTTATTTAGATTTCTGGTCTTTTCAATATTTTTGCTCAATGATTTCGCAATAACCTGGTAATTTGATACGTTCCTACGAACAAATAATGCAGCTGCTAGAATTTTATTTTTCAACGTAACTTTATTTCTTATCGATATATAGAGAAGGTACAGTAGTATCGGCGTTAATGTTCAAGGGACTCGGTAAAAAAATTACAGATGCCGTGTTAACAACGGTAACTCTTTTAAATATTGGCGTGTGAAAGTTTCGAGAATATCGGGCCGTCGTCGGCACGATAACAGGCGCATTTCTGCGATTCGGAGGAGTGAAACACGTCATCCTACAAGTCTTTTGTCTCCGTTGTTACTTAAAAAAAAATTAAAAACCAATCGTTGATAGTAATTGTGGATACTGTGTCTTCAATGTTAGTCGATAAGAAAAATCTTCGTTTTTCTCTCAAAATCCCACGATGCGAAATGTTTTTTTTTTGCTCGAAGAACGCAAAAAATGCCCCAAGACACGTGCAACCAGAGGTGAGTCTTGGATGCTCGATATAGATAATGCCGCCGCTCTCTTTTTCACTCCTCGATGATTCTCTCGCATGAATACCGCAAAATTTTCTTCGTTCCTCACTTCCTTTTTCTTTTTTGCCCCTTGAACTTTCCTCGGCTTTTGTATTTTATTTTTATATCGAAAGCTCGTAATGTCAGCTTCGCGCACAAGCGATTATCTCTTGTATCGCGTCGACGGCGTCGAAGCCGAAAGTGCAACGACCGCTGACGCGTTAACGCGTTCCAACAAACGCTTATAATTAACACTCGATTAATCGACTCGGACTTTTGCTTTGTTCTCTGAGTCCCCACGAGCAACGAGAGCGAATCCTACGGAGTCTTCGATTCTTTCTTTAAGACGATTTAAATGTGAATCACTACAACCCCGTCGTTGAAGAACACAGTGATTCGTATTTCTTGTTTCACCGGTGCCGACATATTGTTCCTCACTTCCGTCAATGAACACGTGCCGATGTATACTTTTTTTTTTTTTTTCACGACACAAAGACGATCAGCTGATGTCCCGACAACTCGAACGTCTTGTCGACGATTTTTTTTTTTTTTTTTTTTCGATAATTACCGATGAGAATTAGAGACAACGCTATTTTTAACTCCCCGAACTCCACGTACACTTTTCCTTCGAATTCGTCGTTATTGCTCAGCAATCGAGAAAAGAAACCAATGGTACGTCGGGGAGGGTTCACCGATTATCATGAACCCTTTATCAACGTCTTTGTTTCAATAGACTCGAATAACTGTCTCTTTGTTCCTCTTGTCCGGGTGTACAATCGTCGATCTTGGCGAACGTACGATGAGATATACGCGAATAGGATGCGGTGGACCGGTTGCTCTACTGCTCTTTAGCTGGGCGTCGCGACGCCAAGACTAGAGGTTTGCCCACTCGTGCACCACGATTTATATTTAAACCCCAAATGCCCGAGTGGAGAGTAACAGCGTCATATGCCGACCGCGTCGACGTTGATGTCGTCGTCGTCGTTGTTTCGTGTATTCGGAACGATAACTCACGTTTTCACATCGCAACTGAGTCATAATTCCAAAAAACAAAATAAATCGAAAGCGTCAGTAAAAAAAAAACATTTTTTATTTTTTTCTTTCGAAAAAGTATTTGTGGGGGTGGGCGTTATATTCACGAAATATAAGTGGTCAATGAGACGCGAAGGAGGAGACTACGGAGAGGAGAAACAGGCGAATTCCAAAAGCTCGTAAGACGTAGCGAGCATAAGGTGAAATTCTACTCTTCGCTCGAAGCAAAGCAAAGAGCGAAGAGCATTCAAACGTTCTCTCCTCCTGTGGGTAGCGTTGATGAAGCGTTGGGAAATCCGGGAGCTATAAAAGATCCGAGAAAACGTATACACGGTAAGAAGGTAGAGGGAGAAGAATGGGGGAGGAAGGAAGACCTCCCACGCTGTTCGCAATGCGCTCATCGACTCGATAGCTTTTTTTACTTTATTTTTTATTTTTTAATGTAACGTTGAACCAACGAAGTAAGGGGCATCAATGGAAAGATAGAAAACTGAGAAAAAAAATCGGTTGAATCGACAAAATCGATGCTTGCGGGTGGCGAAACAAATAATACATTCACTGGTAGAAATACTCAGTAAATCATACTAACTGCTAGTTAAATTAACCATTTCTTTCCTTTCTATGACAATTATTTTTTTTAAACAACCGATTATTTTTTTCGCCACCAGCAAACGCCGATTTAATAGGTTCAATCGATTTTTTTTTCTCTGTGAAGGAAATTGAGTTTTCAACTTTTTTGCGGTCTCTCGTAGCGGTATAAAAAAAAGGCTTCTGCTATTCGCTGAACGCTGTATTTTGTGTATTTTTTTCCGTACAACACGATAGGCACTCAATTTTTATTGTTACTTCATCGGAGAGCAAAGATATTGAGGTTTTTCTGAAGGGTACTTTTCCAAAATTAAAAAATTCATCGAAATCGAGTATTTTGTCGACACGCAAAGTTCGTATGCAGATGGATACGGAAAGTGTTGTATTCTCAGCTACTGGGTCCGTTCGTTCGATAAACGTGTCGTCAGGAGTTAGACGTACGAGGGTTGGATATGGATATGCGAGGAAAATCGATACCGTCCAATGTCGCGATGGATCCGGGAGTCCCTCGGGTGAACCGGACGCTCGTAGAGGACACTAATCGATCTTGAGGCACACCCCTCAAATGGAACATTACACGAAACAAGTTTTCGACGAATGCTCGGGGACTCGAGCGCCGATCCTTCGCATTCGAGTCGACGTAGTACGAGACGTGTGACTACCAAAAACGTCGAGTCTTCGCGGTAAATATTATATATACCTACTTATACTTACGAAGAGTACGAGATTCGCGAAAGAGGATGGAAACGGTTTCGTATTTCAAAGGATTCAAACTCCTGTGAGAATTATGGATCGCCTAATTAATTCCGTTGAGAATGATGAAGAAGAAAGGACAACACTGTTATGCGAAGCGGAAAACTGCTTATAAGGAAGTCGAGTTTCGCGATCGACAAAGAACATTTTTTTTTTTTTTTTTTGATATACCAAAACGGTGTATTAAAACTAATATCGATCGCGCGTTGGAGGAAAAACGAAGAAAAATAATTGTATGCCGGATAAAAATTTCGATGTGACGCAGAATTACGAAGGAATAAGAAAGGAAAGAAGGAGAAAACGTAGAATTATCTATTCTATGTTTTATTTTTTTTTTATCGAAGTGCGGAGGGCAAGAATGCGATATGAGAGGCGATCGAACTTCGATGCTGTTTACCAAAGACGCGCTTCTTCGTCCGCGCTATACTTTTCATGTTGGCGCTCGTTGAACATTCGAATCTCAACGGAGAGCCATCGTACCCCGTTTTTCACAAGCAACGAACAAAATCGAAACGAAATTCGGAGAATCTCGATCAATGCTGCTCTTCTGTTTCCAGCCAAATATCGATACAACGTGCAACACTGTTACGAGAGACTACAAAGGGCATCTCTATATAATTACGATGCATCTCCACCGAAGCGTCTTCTCATTAATATCATTTTGTTTCGACCATTTCATTTGCACATTTTTCCTCGCTGGTCAATCATATCAATAAAAATGAATATTTCTGTCCCATACAAAAAAAAAATTTTTCGTAAATTTTTTTTCCGACTCGAAAGACTCGAAAGACTGCAATTCTTGAAACATCGATTCCTAATTTGTACCACAAATCGAAAGTGAAACTTGCCAATCTTATATTATTGTCGAAACAATGATATTCTCTAACAATTACGATATTGGAATAAAAAAAATTGTAATTCAACTTCAGTAGACTCGTCTCTCGTGGAGTCTATTGAAAATTTTTCATCATTCATAATGAACGCGATGTAATTTTAGTGCGCTTCGTTCGCCTCGGTCTCGTTTCTCGTTCCAATTATTTTTTTTGTCATCGTCGCTCGCCTATCCGTGACGAGTTTGTTTGCGTGTATATCGCGTCCAAACGATCGTCTCAAAGTGGATGAGAGAGTCGGTGCAGTGAATGACGAGTCTAGCGAAGGTTGTGTCACGCAGTGGCAAATCAGCAGTACAAGAATCGTCCGAAGCGCATGCGTTGACGGGAGAAAAAAAAACAAACGAAAAGTACTGTGAGTCTCTCGTTCTCTCTGTATCGCTCAACGGGAATAAAACGAATGACAAAAATGAAGAAAGAAAAAAAGATCGAAGCGGCTCGGCGCAGCGTTCGAGAGAAGCAAAGACGTTCGGATAGCGCACATGCCTCGAAGAGAGTGCAGCAACCCGAGCGTCGCCTTTGTGACGTTGCGTTGGATTTAAACTCCGCAGTCGATCAGCTGCTTCGGGGCACCGACACGCGGGGGCATGTGAACGAAGGAACAACGAGAAACACAGACGCCGTTCTCCGAACATTTTCGTCAATGTCGTCGAAACCCATGACCCGCAGCGCACTTCGCTGATGAATTTTAATACATAAATAAAGACGAAGGTGACTACTTCCGGTCGATTAATACGCTCGAGGATAAGTTTCGAAACTTTGTTAACAATGTCTCGATGTCAAAAACGACGGGGGCAACACGATCAGCTGATTCAAACGCGAACGGCCTGTTACTGCCTCGCTGTGTGTGTATCGCCGCTATTTTACCGACATGTCGAAAGAAAAAAGGCTTTACTATCGAGAAGAGGGAAAAAATATATGTATATCGAACAGCGCATTACTCAGTGGCCGTGTTAAACAAGCGAGAACGGGCCGAAAGATCATGCTGTGAGCTCGAGACCCTTCACCATTTTCGGACGTTGCTTTCGAAATGCTTAGAGCACCAACAGTGCCCCCGTGAGTGCTCTCCTTCGAGATGCTGCGCTCTCTTAGACTTACGCTACACGGCCCCCGACCGAGCGTCGCTTCGTCTACGTTTTATTTTTAGATACAGAACGCGCCTAGTTCGCTGTCTACTCGGGCTAAACCTCGATTCTCGCTCCGTAATTCGCGTGTACATAGTACTCGATGTATCGTCCGAAGATAATCAACACGCGAATAACTGATGTAAAGCTGTTACATCGCGAATCGCGTGATCGGAAAATGACGGTCACGTGACCGCCACAGTACCGTTCGTAAAATGATGAAAATTACTAAATTGATCATAAAAATGACGATTTTGTCAGTCTCCATGTTTAAAACATGGCGACTGGCCAAATGCTTTAAGGAAAAAACATCGATTTAACGGAGAAAATGCATAACCAGCTGATTAAATTTGTTATCCTTCGCGCTGCTTGTGTCGCGAATATATTTCGCAACGTCAATTACCGACCATGGAACTTTGTCGGTGGTCGTTCGAGTATATTTTCTCTTGTACCATTTTATATCGACTCTCGTCTCACTAGGAAAAAAATCCCCTCGCGATAGGTAGTATAAGGTAGTGCGCGACACTCGAACGAACACGATGCTTCGAGGACGAGGCTCTCGATCCGAGATGCACTTTCACTCGCTCGCTCGACGAAGCACGCGTAATCGCAGTCGAGGCCTTTGTTCATCAGTGGAAAAATCGTACTTTGCACCGGTGAGAAAAGAAATCTTTCAATATGCATGGATACACCTGTACACCGTATACTTACGACACAAGCATTGTATATAAAAAAAAAAATTGTTTTTTTTTTTTGTGAAAAAAAAATTAAGAATTCGATTTTCACATTCGGTCGAAGCTCGATGAGAAATATGTACAAAACGACGTACAAACGGGGTAGTCACGGAGTCGCACGGTTATCGCGCAATACCGGCTGCACTGTGAATCAGCATCGGCAAAATCATTTTTCAAGGACTCGCGCGTTTCGATAATGCGCATTTGCGCGTTAACTCGATAATAAGCGAAATAGTGCATAGCTTTGTTTCCTCCAATCGGAAACTTTTCAAGCCCCCGCTGACAACTCAACTGGCAATAACACACGCGCAGAAGTATCGTGCGTATCGAGATCGCTAATCGATCGAAAGACAATACACAGCTCGAGAGTTAGTTTGATACTATATATACACGCGACGTTACCACATTCACCCCAAAGCTTTCGAGAGGCCCGCAGGATATGTCCTGCGAGGAGTTGTAATAAATTATTCAATATCAACGGACACTGGTGGACTCTACAAGCTACTGGTGTTCAGCGGTGTTGAAGCGTTTATGTATGTATGTACGTTACACCGAATGCTGAAACGGGATCGATAGATTTTCAACGTCGTGCCGTTTGACGACGCGTCACCGAGGAGTACCGTATACGGTCCGACGATCGACCGATCTCCAAGACATTCGCGAGATTTTTTGTTTTTTTTTTTTCTTTTTTTGAAATACATGACGCAAAGAGGGGTCACGGAACTCGCCAAAAACGCTCACTGTCTTCGAAACGTTTTTCGTTTTCTTATATTCCATCGCAGGTTTGCAGATAAACTCGATTGCTTCGCGCGATATTTCGATCGACCGTCGACATAATTATTTCGCGATACGTTGAGGTTACGTGTGAAAAAAAATGATTTTGAAATTGGTCGATTTTCGCGGAAATATTGAAAGCCTATCATTCGACCACCAGCACGACGATGACACCATTGGTTTTTCAGAGTCGTCTTTGTCTCCGTTGACGTGGTGTTGAAGCTTTTACGCAGCTTATTAACAGAACTCTGTCAACGTATGTATCGTCGATTGTCCGAAACTTTGATCAGTTTGGAATAATATTGATATACGCGAATCGCAAGGTTACGCGACATTTGGCAAATAGATTTATACGTTCCCCCATTGTGCCGAGAGCATCGATAGCCTGGGCAGCTGACACTGGGTTTCGTTGTTATTGAATAACCATATTGAATAAGAATAACGTTAATACTCACATGACGAGACGCGAGACGATCGAAGATATCATATTAGCAGCTCGTCGCACAAAAACTACGTGTTCGCGATCGACTAAAAACTATCGAATTAAGCGGAGGCCCGAACGTAGCACCGCTGCTCTCACAGGTCAGCCATGTTGGACTGGCAGCTGGCTACTGCTGCGCCTCTGACGTCACGCGGTGTTTTCGTCACGTGACTTCAGGGGCGAAAGTAACGTGGGCGCGCATGTGGCGCTCTATATGGGCAAATAACAGCTTGTGAGTTTCTCCGGTAGCGGGCTACGCTTTGAATTTTGTATTTCACCAGCTTTTTCATTCCTTAGACTCTGCGAAATCCATTATATTCATCGGGTATTTTTTTCTTGCGTTTTTTCACAGTAGCGTTGCCAAGTCAATGGGACAACTAATCAAAACGGTTCGGACTATCGTTGCCTTAACTTTGATACCTGTTAAAGTTTAATTCGCAGCGTTTGCCTCCAATGAATCGGTCGAATAATTAAATAAAATATTAAGGACTTCGTGTGCGATGCAATTTTAACGTTTCCAAGAAAACTGATGGTAGATGTTAAATCAAATATACAATTTAGTTAGTTACATCAAATATAAATACGTTATAGGAATCAGTTTTATTCATATTCTGGTATTTTAAGTGCGATCGTCGCTTTGTAGTCTAAAATGATGATCTTGTGATACTCTATCCAGTAATTAATAATATCAATAATAATAATAATAATTTCGTCGAATAAATTTACGGGCATTTGTTATGTATAATACTTATGAAATACTGTAATAAATTATTATATGTGTATAAATGTGTATACGATTCGTATTCTGGTATTACGAATACGGATTTGTAACCTAAATCGTCGTTGGCTGTTCCGAAATTACGATGGTGTATATCCAAATTTGAAGTAATTAATAATATCAATTCCGTCGAGTTACTGCCCGAATTGTTACGTAAATTTTCTTTATATAAAGTAATTAAACTCTCACATGTTAAAGAAACGTCTTTATTTTATATTAAACGATAACCCCGTAATTTTGGCACTGCAGAGACGTATTCGTAGTCTCGAATTTTGAATGTTGATGCACCGAAAGGTTAGATGCATTGCTATGTACGTCGTTGAATTGCGTGCGTCTCTCGCGCATCACTGCCTCTCTCTCGTTCTCTCGTTTGCTCGTTGCTGCAGCGCTCCCCACTTCAGTTCCCCATGGCGGGGTTATCGTGCGCGCGGCAAGGGGTCTACGGGAGAAGGTGGAGGCGTTTAGAGGGGGAGGAAACGGTAGAAACGGGCGGGAGGTCGAGCCACGGGCCGCGGGACGGAGTCGTGCCTCCCTGCCGTACGCCCGCAGTGCGCGCTACGCGATATCGCTGGCCGGTCATGTGTGTGTTACTCTCACGTTCACACGCTCTCTTTAAAAGTTTTTCGGTACTTCATGGACAAGCGTTGTTGTTATTCCCATCGACGTTATTATAAATATAAACGCATATTACTGGAACACAATTGCTAGTTAATTGAACGAATAATAATTTAATAATACGGAGTTAAACGCGAGAAGACGACTGAGAAAAAAAACAACAAGATAGTGTTCGGTGTACGTGCGTAGTTCATCGTAGAGAAAAGAAAGAAATAGGCCAAATAAGAGTGAATAAGTTTGGCTTTAACGACTCGTGTTCCCATCTTGTTACTTGCAAATACGATTGATCTCTCCTCATTCCTCTGTTACTATCTGTGTTTACGTATCCCTGTACTACGGACGTTCGTGTCGCAGGACTTGGTAACAGTTCACTTTGAAAATAGGTATAGTCTCGATAACAGTGTCGCGTGTTATTCTCTACGATCAGGAGAAATAAAAAAGAAACGTTTTTACACAAAGAGCATCGATATAATTGTTGATACTACAAAATCGTTAAAATTTCGACACGTGAAATTTCGAGAAAAATTGAAAATACAAAAGGCATCATCACTCGGGAATGTGTAGGTGAGAGTTGTAGCGTAAACATGGCACATTCGTTTGCTCAGCGACAATTTCTCCTCGTGTATTACATTCGTTCGATGTCGAGACATGAGGATTAAAAAATAAATCGCGACGAAACATATACATTTCGCGGACGCGAAATAAAGCGCCAATCTAGGAAAATCGGAGGGAATTCTCGATCACGTGACTTTCGTGAAAAAAAAATTGAGGAGGCAACGGGGAGGGCGCGTAAGAGATCCCCGTTGAATCGAGAAATAAAAACGCATCATGGCTGGTATCGAGGTGTTCAGATCTCCTTTTTCGAACGCCTCGAACATCGCGTCACGAGACAATAAATACGAGAATTACAGTGCTATTTGATTAGCCGGGTGCATCAGTGGTGAAATTTAAATCAATATATAGATATTTATTGTGTATTTATATATGCATATACATATATATAAATAAAAAGTCGTGTGTTCAACCAACTTGTTTTCATCGATA
This sequence comes from Cryptus armator, assembly GCA_963971235.1. Lineage (NCBI taxonomy): Eukaryota > Metazoa > Arthropoda > Insecta > Hymenoptera > Ichneumonidae > Cryptus > Cryptus armator. Next base: position 11,683,110 of record OZ020236.1, read on the forward strand.
TCTGTCGCGCGAGTGTGACGGGCCGCGCGAGTGTACAGGTGTTGGAATATAACCTATGGGATTGTACAGCGTATATTAGTGAAAAAAAAAAAAAAAAATACACAGCGGTAGTTGGATTAGTAGTTGTTTTTCGTTGTTAACGGTTTTGCATATTATTGTCATTCGGAAAGATTGGGGGAGGGGGCGGGAGTCCCAGCAACAATCGTTGGATATCCACGACGTCGTTGTATTATGGCGTATAAGTTTCGCGAGGAGATCGTGGGAAAGAGGTTCCTCTCAGTGAGTGGTTTCGCGAAGCTTAAGGTTAATAAGATCAGTGAGTGGGGTTGGCGTGCTGGTGTTATACGTGCCGCGAGTCACAGGGATAACGGCTGCCAGGATTTACAGGTAAAATTTCATTTTTCGATGTTACCAAATTATCTTAACCCAGCGAACGAAATGTCTTCGAATCACAGAACAAAAGAGTTGATTTACGTTTCGTCTGAAATGAAAATGAAATTGAAAAAAAAAAATAACGAATTATTGGTATTTTTTTTAAATATAAATAAAATTTAAAAAAATTACTAAACTTTCGAGAAACGATTTTTCGTAACAAATCTTAGATGTTTCGTTTTTTTTTTTCGATAGCGTAATTAGTTTTAACATATATCTGGAGGAATTTATCGATGAACGGGTAAAATATCTGCAGAATTCACCGAGGGATGCTAATCCAATATCCCCAAAATTGATTGAACGATAATAACCTAAGATTTACAAGTCAACGTATTTCACCCATATTACGAATTGTTCGATGTCTCGTGCGCCTTCGAGCGTTAGTACAGCGAAGTTCCGTACGTTTCATTCGCCGGAGAAAACGAATGAAAAACTGCGAGTCAAAGAATTCCGCGCCGAAGTATCTCGATTCTTCGAAACGGCGCGGGATCCGGAGACCGCGTTTCATCTATTCGCGAAAAATCAACAGTTAGTTTTGCTATTTCTCGTGGAATTTATCGGTAGAACGTGAAAACATCTGGAGAATGCGAGGAAACGATGAAACTTTGAAACGCCAAGTTTCTCGAGTACAGTTACACGTTACTTTCTCAGTAGCGGTAACTTATATATATATCGTTGTATTGTATTCGAGAAATAAGTGCTTACAGGCAAATTACTTTAGGAATCAAAGACTCGTGTCGCCCGGATCGGCACGAGGCACCGTTTCCAGCAATCGTGACCTTTGATCGGTGACTCGATCTTTTTTTTTTTTTTTTTTTCGTCAGACACGAAGCCCAACGTTGTCTGGCAAAATTATTGATTTTCGAACTCTCGTTAACGTTACGCGAACGTTTTTTTTCGTACGATCGTGAGTCGCATTCGAATGTCTTTCGATCAACGACTCGATGTTATAATTCATTATAATAATTTGCAATTGTCGTTAACCTCATACGCACTCAATAACCTCAGTGATAACGTGTGCTCCTCGAATAGCATATCGCAAAAGCCCCGCGTTGACTTTTCGCTTCATGTCGCGTCAACTATACATATTCGTGAATTATGCAAGCTGCGCGGAGGTCGCGATTACGCAGAGGATTCGGTCGTCGTAGTCATTTCCCTCGAGTTGCAATTACGCTTTAAATTATCGGGTTCGGATAATTCGAGTTCGCGATGTGCAAAACGGCCGACTGAATTACCCAAAGGAAACCACCCGTACGCCCGGAGGGTTGTCTCTGCGTGACTAGTTTTTTTTTTTTTCCACCGACTGACGCTATCGAAATACGCAATATGTATAACAAATATTAAAAAATCATTCTCGTGAGTAAAACCGACACAAACATACTTCGTATTTTGCATAAAATGATAGATAGCGAAGGTGAAAGGCTTTTACGGTTAACGGTTTCTCGGCCGTTGGAGGTGTTTTTTTTTTTTTTTACACAGGCGCCTCAGCCGCTTCTAGTCACTCGCAGCGATGGTTTCTTTCGAACTTCGAGGGTATGTCGAGGAACGTAACCGTATATATGTCGTTAAACGGTGAATCGTGGATAGTTAGTAGCAAATAACGTTTCCAAAGATAAATATCGCTTGCGTTACAAACGAACGAGTCGTGTCAAATAAAGTTTTCTATTATACGCGTACTGTTCATTAAGGTACTCCTTGCGGTACACTCGACCCAATCGCGTACCGAGATTTCGAAAACAGTTTTTACACGTTTACAAAACATTTACTCGATTCATGACACAAATCCATTGACATATTTTTAAATAGTCTTTGCGAAGTCGAATTCGTAATTTTAGTTCGATTTTTAGTTCGAATTTTTCAGGTCGATGTGCATATCGATAACCACGCGCCCGCGATGTCGTTCTACTTTACTTACACTCGGAAAAACGGCTCCGGCAATCACTGCCGCTATCTTCAATGCATAAATATATAGTAGAAATCACTTATCACTGATATTCGCTCTGTATATATGTTTTTTTGTCACGGACTCCGAAGATGTCACGACGAATATGTCGCGTTGCGTTATAAAGGCGAAACGACATCGTAGTACGTGAGCGTAGTGCAGCGATATTATGTAATATAGGCCACTCGTCGGTTTGTGCTTCGGTTTGTGCACTTGGCGATGTTCGCGTCTCTCCGTTGAGGTACTCATACACGCTGCGTTACTTACCACGTGTATATATATATGCGCAACGTAACGTAGACGAGGAATATATTAAATATTGAGCGGCGCGAGGGCTATTGTTTTCATAGTACGTATAATTTCTCTGTGGCATTCGTAAGTGAAATTTTTTTTTTTTTTTTTTCAACTTTCTCCGGTTCTTTGCCACGTGCAATTGTTTTTGCGATTCATATATTTAAAAAAAAAAAAAATGATTAGATCGTAAAATAGAAGAAATGGAATCGTAATTTTTTTTTTTTTTCTCTTATAGTTCATTTGACTCTCGTTGTCTGTCGCTAATTGACGACTCTAGTTTTGTCGATTGCAACAGCGTTAAGGTACGAATTATATTGAAACTATGTTACAGTTTCGAATGTCGGATACATCGCGTAACATGACACGCATAGCATTTTTCCAATGGCGCTGGTGCGATATTCATATAGGTACTTATTATGAGGGAACGTAAAAGTTTATGCACTTGTTGAATGTCACGGACCTTCTTCCGTTCCGCGCACTCGCCACCCATCGGACACCGTACAACTATCCATAGCGGAGGCAAAACGGAAAAAGTTTCAACTCGCCTCGACGAATTCGCCGCGTGTATATATTATTACATCGTGAAATTTTCTTGAATTTCACAACTAATACCGATACACACGCGGAACAGTCGAAACGTTGTGAGTTTTTTTACTCTGCGCGAAAAATAAGACCCGAGGGCTTTGCGAAGTTTAGTTTCCGCAACGTTATTCGCTACAGCGTGGTTTGCCTTTCGTTGAATTTTCGATCATTCAGCGTCAACGTCGAGTTTTGATGAATAATTTTTTTCGAGAACTTTTTTGGCGCATAAGCCTTTCAAATTGATTATTTACGGTACCTATATTTTTTAATTCTCGAAAGAATTTTTTCAAATAAAATTTTATATTCGTCGTTTTTGGTTGTATCATTCGTTGGTTGCGTTCTTAATACGAATTTTTCGAGAATTTCGATGCAGAAAAAATTAATTCTTTTCCAGCAGATAAATTCTTAAGCTTTTGACGCTTTTTTTCGCTTCGGTTATATGATTTATTTGTGTATAAGTCGCGACGATTTTTTTCGCGAACTTTACTTTAACACAATAATGTCGAAGTACGTGTACTCGTTTCGTTTTGTTGAAAAAAATTCATGGATACATCGCCGTTTCGTTTCGTCTCTTTGTCGATACAATTTTTACGAAGCTTTGCACTTTGCCCGCAATTTTTTTTCTCCATACATTCGACGTTTGTGAACGCATCGGAGAGGTCGACAGATATATCTTTCTTTCGAGTGCTCATTTATATACAACGAACGGAAAAAAGATATGCGTTTGCACATCGTACCGAAGTACTTGCGCACATGATTGCCTATAATTTTCGTACCACGAAGAGTTTGCAATGAGTTTTGAAGACCGTATGGGGAGGGGAGACGTTGTGCATGGTATTATCAGTTTAAATGAGAAGAAAAGACGAACGTAGTTAAGGCAAAAAGATGGGCAACGAATATTCCGTGTAAAGCCATAGTGCACCTACCCGCATATTAACGAAAACAATCAGCAGTGAGAAAACCATAAGAATAAGAGCATTAATAATAATCCTTGCGTGTGTATATATATACTATGGACGGACGATAAAAGAAGAGCATAAAAAAACACATTTCTACATCGTGTTTATCCGAATTCTTCGAGCAAAGATAATAAATGAAAAAATGTTCAACAAAAAAAAAAAAAAAAAAAATTCATAATCTTTGCGAAGTCATCGTGGGTCGAGGATTTTTCAGTTGACGCCAGAAATTTCGCCAAAACACGCAAAAAAAAATTGGCGAGATAAATAATTTTTCGATCGAAAAAACTGAAAATTAAATTGACTTTTTCTTTCCTTGTTAACGACAATAATTTCATTAATATTTATTTTACAAACGTCGATTTAGGGGATTAAATTTTTTTTTTTTTCTTTAATACGACACTTAACAATACAATTGTAGTTTTTATTATTTCACAATCGATAATCGATGCATAGTTCGACCATTAGGCATTATTGCAACGTGCGTTCTCTTGGAATCATCGATACGCACGATGTATAATCGAATGCAATATCGTTTGTTACTCGCTGGTCTATAGACCGAATTCGAAGAGGCAAATGGGAGCAATCAAGGGAAAGACCTCGTGGTCCACGGGGCCTGGAACGCGGGAGATGCGCGAACGCGTGCGCCCGAACGAGGTCGTTGCGGTCGTCGACCCATACGGACTCCCGCGAGAGCCCTACTTAATTCGTTGCTTCGAAGCCCCCAAACAAGAGAGGAGATCAAACAGGAAGAATATGTGTGTTTCTGTGCGTTTGCGCGCGCGCTGCGCGACGAGCTCTCGCGAGTCGAGATATCGAAATAAAAAAAAAGTAATAAAACCTCCAAAGTTTACCAAAGATTTACCTTTGTCTCGAGTAAATTCTTATGCCGTCGAAGAAAAAACGCTTTTGGATTCGAGACGTTCCTTGGAATATAACATTGATAATAAACGCGGTATCCACGATTCCTATACATATATTATTATCGTGACGAATTTATCGTTATCGGAATTATTGGCTTCAATATTGGAGTCTCCGAGTCCATTGCCCCCAACGCGGGTGGGTGAAAACTTTGGAGAGACCAGACTGCTACTCTCGCTCTTGAATAGTTTAAAGCAGGTATCGCTGTACATGGAATTTACTCATCGCATTTGTGGGACGATGTCTCCATGGCGTATTCCAGTCAAACACGCTGAGGTCCAAACTCTATTTCCTATCAATTTTTTTTTTCTTTCCTTTTCCGAATATCTCGAAAATACTCGAAATAAATATCTAACTTGGTTTTTTCAATGCTCTCGGGGCTCCGCGCCTTTCGTCTTCGTCATGTTGTCGTCTTCGTCTTGTCGTCGTCGTCGTCGTCTTCGATATTCGTTACGCAAGTTCGACCGCCCACGCGCCAACAACTTTCTGAAATGCTCGTGAGTTTCAACGGAATTTTCTTAGTAAACTCTCCGTAAACTCCGGACTACACCAAGGAGAACTCATCCGTCTCATTCATTTTATTTTACGGTGAAATTACTGACCCAAATGATTCATCAAGAGAGCGCAACAATACCGGGCAGTCTGACAGCGACTCTGGCATAAAGAGAGGAAAATAAAGGTGAAAGAAAACAATATATATGTATGTACTTCTTTTATTTTTTTCTATCTCTCTTCGTATTGTTGGATCTCGAATCTTTTCATTCCTTTCATTCCTTTCGAGAGCACGGAGCGGCAAGTTCATGCCGGGTTGTCACCCGACCACGGCATAGAAATATGCCTTCCCTTCTTTCCATCGTTCCTTTTTCGCGTGTGCGTTCGTACAAGCGATAGAGCGTGGGTGAACGCATGACGCGTCCAAAAACATTCTAGTAGGAGTGTCATTTTTTTCGCAATATACAAAATATTACTAAAAATTAATAAGTGAAAAAAAAAAAAGTATTGAATAAAAAATCAATACTTTATATTATATAATAATAATAATAATAATGATATTTTTTATAATAATCATTATTAATAATTCAGTAATAATACTAATACAATATTGAAAAAAATCTAAAAATCTCTTCAATATGGAGATGAAGGAGCAATCAATCGATTTACGAATTGCAATGAGTTTTTGTTTTAACGCAAAATATCAACTTTTTTTTCTTCTCTTTTGACAAACTCTCTGAGTTTTCTTAAAAAAAAAAAAAAAACTTAAAAAAAAAGTGAGAAAAAATTTCTCATTTGTTTTTTCTTTTTTTTTGAAGCGGTAACTGTACAACGTCAAACTGGTGCAAGAGTTCCGCGGTAAACAATGAGTCGAGCTCTCTCGAGTCGCCGACCCAGATTCTAAGTGTTGCAGTAGGTACGTCTATGCTTTTATATACGTACGGTATAGTACCCTACGTACGTAGAAAGCGGAATTGCTTGCATAACAGCCAAGGCGTTCGTTCCTTCGAACAGAAACACTGGCAACTTAGTCGAGAATGTACTGGCACCGTTGAAAACATCGTACTATAAATTGTATTCTCCAGCGTTGCAGAGAGCTCAGTAGAATCGTTGGAAATCCAGTAAATATATACATTTTTTTTTTCAAGACTAAGGTTTCGTAGCGTTCGCGAGCTCGCGGCGATCGTACAGAACCCTACAAAAAACACCACATTGTTGCTATTATTGACACCCCTGTCCCATTTAATGACACTCCTCGTTCAAACCCACTAAGGCAACCGTTGCTATGGTAATCGTAACCACCGTGACTTTAGTCATTGCGTCATAGTAGCCCTTCCGTGACGGTAGCATTGTCGGGACGGTACCATAGCCACGCCGTGACTTTAACCTCTCCGGGACATTAGCGACTCCGTTATTTTCACGCCTCCGTGCCATTGGCTACTCCGTAGTTTTAACCCCTCCGTGGCAATAGCGACTCCGTGATTTTAACGCCTCCGTGTCGTTAGCTACTTCGTGATTTTAACCTCTCCGTGGCATTAGTTGTTACTCGGTGATCTAAACCTCTCCGTGACTTTAGCATAATGCCTAAAACGCCGTTTTGTACACAGCGGTGGCGACGGCGATAGCGGCGAAATCTGTTTATATATGCAGAGAGATTATTCCTACCGATTATCATATATGGCAATGCTGAATTAAAATCGCTTGAGCATTTAGAAACGGCACCTAAAGCAGTGCTTTAATATACATATACAAAAGAACACAGTTTCGTTACTCTCGACCTATCTACCTGTCTTGCCTCGAATGCCGAGTCTCGTTGGCCGACCGACCGTGTGCCCAACGAACGACGAGCCTCTCTCCGTCTCTCGAGTTCTTTACTGTGGCCGCGCTTGCCTCCCTTTCAATGCCCGGGCCCCTCGACCGTCTCTGTGTATGTATATGCAGCAGCGGTACAGCGGTAGAGTCTCGAGGTACGAATGCCCACGAGAGAACGGGAGACAATGCTGCTGCTGCTGCTGCTGCTGCTGCACGCTTTCAGACTTCGCTCGGTCAGTCTCTTCTCTCTCGTTGGCTCTGAAAGCCACACGAAAAACACACAGGCCGCGTTCCCTGTGTACGTCAGACCGAGCGAGAAGTAGAGAAGAGTTGGGCGACGATAAAACAGGTTCCGCGGCCACAGCGAGGCAGTACACCCGTCAGGGTCCCAGGTCACTCACCCAGATTCCACACAACCAGCGAGAACACGGTGCATTTCTTCTCCGCTCTTTATTTTTCATTATACATCGCAGCATATTTCTCTTTCTCGTCATCCTTTCCCGTCGGTCACTTGTCTCGTCGCAGCTGTGAATTCGTCTACGTGCCTTCTATTTCGATGGTCCATTAATTTTTAACTCCGAAAAATGTTCGTCTCTCGTCAAACGTCGGCCAGACGGTGCTCATTGACGTTGCGCACTTATTCATGTGTCTCCGACTTTATCGAAATGCAGCGGCAGTTTTTTTTTTTTTTTTTTTTACAAGACGAGCGATTTATTGTGAATAATTTCATTTTTAATTGTCCGACTGAAAAGAAAAGGCAGACTTTGACATTCAAGCGGCATATTTGGTGTTCTCATAAATTCCGAAGCGGAGATTCAGGTTAGCAAAATACAGCAGATACTTATTTGTTGGGCTGTAAAATTATGTTATTCTCTTTGTAGATTAACTATCTTTCAGTTTGGGTGCTTTTTGTTAATCAATTTTTTTATTTTATTCTTTGACATATATTTTATTATAAATTAGTTTACAAATGATACTTTATATTGTTATTATTACACGTTCTGTAATTGTATCGAGGAAGTTTCTGCGAGGCGTCACGATCTCACGTGTGCCTCGTCCCACGTTAGCTGCGCGTCGCGTTATTCATGTCACCAAATGTAGTCTCGTCGTTACGGTCACCATTGAGACAACACAGCGGGTTTACTCAGCGCACCTGGAAGACCTGTGGGCGGTAGGTTTTGGAGTGTTTACCACGGTCGCAAGAATAATCGTCGTTCACCTCGCGCGCGGACTTAACTACACTTCTTGAAATATATAAATGTTACGCGAATGAATAACTGAAACTCATTAGAAAGATAACTCGTTGCTGAGTACGCGAGACTGCTAGAGATACTTTTGCGTCGACGTTCGGAACTTCGATTTTTTATTTATTTTTTTAATGCGATAGTTCATTTTTCTTTTTTTTTTGTCGTGAAAAAAAATCGATATCCTCCTTTACTTTGGTCCATTAGCATTTATTTTTCATCGAGTCACACAGTCACAGATACGCGCGATGTATCGAATTGTACAGTCGAACGAATACGAGACATCGGGCTGTAGCAATGCCGTCACACATTCCACAGACCGGAAGCCAGTTAACTCAGAATCAAGTGCAACAGTCCATTTCAAGTTGGTGGGTATTTAACAGCCTGAAAGCTTAGAGAGCCACAAACGTTCTTTCGGAGCGGCAACGCAGTATCGCTCGCCCATAGCCAGCTGGTAGACTTAGGTCGTTCCTTCGCTCTCTCTTTCTCTCTTTTGACGTGAAAAGCGTCGCGGTTAAGAATCTTAGAGTCGAACGAAACCCCTGAAACGATTCCGAGAACTCTCACTCATCATTGACGCTCTTTGTCGTTTTTTCCACGTGTCTTCCATGTCTTGACTTCGTGGCTTTTCCTTTTTTCTTATTCGACTTCCTCCTTTGGTTAACTTACATAGAACGCTTTTAATTTAATTAACCCGAGAAGGCCACACATATTTTTGCATTTCATCAACAGCGCACATAGGCCTCGATGATTCAATGATATTCGTTACCGTGAAACTTTGTCAAATATAAATATTTTTATTATTATCAGAATTTTTACGCAAATGAGAAATCGGAAAAATTTGAAAAGCTCAGAGAATTCTGTTTGACTTCGAATAATCATGAAAAAATAAGATGCAAATTAAATTTGCACATCGCTTCCTAATTCTTATTGCCATCGTTCACAAAGCCCCCACTATAAGGAATTCAGTTAACCAATTTTTCGCAATTTTTGAAAAAATTTCGATAAAATTATCATATTTTTAACAATAATAAAAAATAAATGTTAATTGTTATTTAAATTCTATTAAAATTAAATTCATGAGTTCATATATTTCCAGTAATTTCGTTAAAATAATGACATGGAATGAATAAGATATTTTCATTACAAACGCAATATCTTTTTTTTTTCATCAAAACGAAGGTTTCGCTATTAGGAAGTAAAAAGCAGGAAACTTCGTAATTCTTTGGATTTCTTTTCAGAATTTATTAGGCTGTGGTAATAAAAAAAAATGTGTAGCATTAACAGAATCTTATAATCGTTTGTGTTTCTTTGCCGAGGCGTTGCGTTCTTATCTCTCGTTGATTATTATGTTTTTTCATTGAATCTTCGGCTCACTGAATCGCCGTGTGGTTTTTATCGGACATTCTGTCATCCCAGTGCCAAAGCGCGGACAATATCCAAACGGCGCTTAAAACGTCCTTGTAACAGTGATCTCGTTGACGTCATCGCGAGAGATGTTGCTCTCTCATGTGGTAGTAGCGCCGCCTCTATTATTACGTCACGCACGCAACCGCCACCCGGTTCACAATCGCGAACGAGTAGTACAGTCGAGATCATCGCGTCGTCGTTCGTCGTCAGCGAAGTTTACGATCGTCAAGGTCGCGAATAGTAACGAGCGCGAAATCTTTCGTTCCGTGAATTTACGAGAACGGTATTTCTACGTGGGTGCAAAAAGAAAGATTCGACCATCGATATCGCACAATAATAATAGTAATAATAATAATAATTATTATACTATTAAAACGAATTAATTCATTAATAATTAATTTGTATTATTAATAATAATAATAATATCAATTATTATGATTATTATACGGTTATTTTTTTATTTAAAAGTTTTTCATCAGCATTCTTCGAAACATGAAAAATTCACTGCACGAAATTAACGCACAAAAATGATTACTTAAGTCGCATCGTGGTTAGTTAAAGGAAAGAATATGTGTATAAGAGATAAACAAGAATCGTTATTTAAAAAAAAAATACCTGGATTACGCATAAAAGCTGCTATCGTTACGTCAAATCGGCAAGTCGCATTAAAATGATGATTTATATAGACGGTGGCATAAAATGGTACTATGCAAGGCGAAGTATCGATGCCTCTCTCGGTGGGTAAATGGCTACAAGAAGGACGAAGACGTCGAACGTTCTTAACAGCTACAGGTGTACAAGATACAGTTATTCAACCTTCGTGTCTTCTTCCTCATTCCTCTTTACTCTATCGTTGTCTCTGCGTCTCTTTCACTCGTGCTTTGCCACTTCGCCAAGGTTTCTCAGAGCGCGTGGATATAAAACAAAACAAAAAAAGATGAGAACTCAACGAGTGGGAGGAATGTCGAGTTAAGAATCTCTATCGCTGATATCGCACTGCAATCTATTCGCCATTCTCGATTATAATTGTGAGTCTCGTACATGCAGTAGAGAATGAACGCTGCTGTACAATTTCATTGTACACTGCGAGTCTATCGAGGCTTGCAATGCTATGAAGCAACAGCCTCGAGGCTACTTGTTTTCTTCGCGAGATTCACCGTGAAGAAGACTTGGGAAATTCTCTCCATCGGTACTGATTAAGTTATTTGAGTAGCGTGTAGAGTGCATCCAATACCTACGATAATACATATATTACAATGTAAGAACATAGATGAGTTCCGGCCGTTTTCAGTGGTGATAAACATGAAAAAAAAAAAAAAAACTGATTTCTCGTATTTTTTAACTTGTCGCCTGGAGTCAGACAATGGACTTGTTAACCACGTACAGTGAAACTTCGATTAGCCAACGGGTGAACAGTGCCAAAATTTCATTAGTTGGAACGCGTGCAACAAATAAGTTGTTGAGAATTTTACATCAATTTCACTGATAATTCTCAAGAATCGATAAATAAAAACGAAAAATGAAACCGTTGAGCCTTTGAAAATTTCGTCAAAGATGTTTTTTTTATGTTGCTAACTTCACACCGTTGCTAACTTCAGACTGTTGCTAATTTTGCATCGCTGCTGCTTACTTCACGTTGCCATAACAACGGTCTCCATAGCAACGATTTCTTCCGACGGCCGCAAGCGCGCGAGCCTCGCAATCCGCTAGTATCTAATAAAAAGTATCATTAATTTCTGGTAGTGCGAAGGGAATGTCGCTACCTGTTTAAAAGTACGAGAACCATGCAAATTTGCACCATAAAATATGGTAAAAATTCTCACAAATGTAGTAAAAAGTATCATAATATCGGGGATTTTCATGATAGGTGGCGCCACAGTCGAATTTTATCAGATGACATAGTAATTTCTAACACTAATAATACATCGCAGGTGGCATAGCAGGTTGCATAGTAATTTCTAGTAATTTCTTGTCCTTCTCTCCGCACAGTAGAGCCAAATAAGGTTTGGTACCTATTAACAAATGTTATTGAACTTCGTTCCGCCCAAATGATATTTGTCAATAATAATTTAATATTTATATCGCTATATCAAAATATGTATTTGTTGAGTATAAATAAACTGTTGTCGCATTGTATCTATTCAATTCAAGTCATTCGGTAAAAGTAGGTTGACCACAGAGGTAGGTAAGCGTCAGCGAGCAATTTACTCTTCGAAAGGTCATTTGTCTGTTTAATATAGAACTCGAGCCGCGGACGTGCATAAATTTGGCGTTAAATGGAATTTCATGGGACTATGCATTCGGTATAAATAACGGAGCAATGAGACACCACACGGCCGTCTGGGAAATTCGTTTCGCGATTCTAAACGTGTTCTGTACTTTCCGCATAAATTAACATTCGTCATGCAGTTAGATACCGAGCATTGACATCCCGAACGCGTCGTGACGATTGGACGTACAAAAATAATTCACCTTTAATATTTAATTTTATGCATCTCGATATAAATGATAACGTCGAATTCCGCGCTATGTGACATAGAGCACGCGAAGCAGGATAGTGTACAGTAGAGTGTGTGTATAGTGTGGAACGCTTGGGCAATGCATGGGGGTCATTGGCCCTGACGTGTGCACGGAGCGTGCCGTCGAGACGCTCTGTGACGCTACGGCTGTCGCGGCGGCGCACCGCACTTGGCTGCGAGTGAGTGCGTGCACCCGGAGAGCCTCGAGGACCCCCCGAGAAAATCCGGTGCGACGTGCCACGCATTTGGTTCCTACGTGAATGCGTCGTACCCGTCATAGACGTCGTGCGGCTTTGATGAAAAAATAAAAGACCGAGAGCTGTGTATATTCCGAAAAATGCGAAACTTTTATAAAATTTATCGTACGCTTTGTCGATATATACGCAGTCTATCGTCTCCAGGGGTGCGATTAACGATTTAGTCTTATAAATTAATAATAACTGACAAATTGTCGGCAGATTTTTATTTTCTCTCGAAATCCCGAAACTGTATTGACGGGAATAGACATAGATACGAGTTTCGGCGATTCGAGACGGCATGCGTATTGACTGTCAGAGCTGCAAAGTGGATCGATATATGTATGAAATTCGGAGGGATAGTAACGATAGACGTGGGAATTTTCAGTACCGTGGCATTCGTCTGCTCCTTTTCTCCAGCTGCAGCTCTTTGTTTTTTCTCATTTCGTTCTATCGTGCAGCGGAAACTTTGTTTTCATGAAACGGTTTTTATAATTTTATCATTTCGGGTCGTTTGGCGTTTAATTTTTCTCAGTATCTGGCAACGGTATTCAAAAGTCGTGAATTTTTCTCTTTACGTTTTAGAAAAAAAAAAAAAAAAATTCCTTTTCGAGATGAAAAAAATAATGAATGGAACTTTAATGAATTTTAAAAACCCAGACACTTCGTGTGGAATTTATGAAATATTTTCATTTTTTATATGAATGTCTGATAACTCTGAAATCGTACGTTTCGAGCGAAAATTCCACGAGACATTGATAATTTCGATCTTTATTTCTTTATTTTAGCCGCGGTTTCGGATGAATCTGAAAATTGAATGTACAGTATAGTCTTCGTAAATTATACATATATACTCCTCAATGATCGATTTTAATATTCAATAGACGAAGTAATTAATCGCGCATTGTTTCACGAAATTTAATCGATAATTTCGGCCCGACATTAACATAAATAATTATTTTCAAATTTACGAAAACTTAAACTCGTACTATTCACTATATAATTCGTAAACCTTTTTCTTCATAAGAAAGCTAAAAAAAAAAAAATTACGTAAGATGTCTCCACTACAAAAGAATATTTTCGATTTAAAAAAAAACCACGTGGAAGCAACGTGATTTTTTCAAAAAATTTCACGATATACTTTAACTCGAGAAAAAAAAAATCAACACTTGTCTCGAATTTCAAAACAAACGGCAGTACGCGATCCATCAGCAGACAACTTATTTTTCTCATCCATGGTGAGTTTCGTAGCGTCCCCCCGAGGGATCGGTAGGAGTGGAGCGATGACGAAGCGACGTGATCGCGGCGAAATCGTGCAGGTATTCCTACCTCCGGTAGCTTCTCGCGTTATTTCGTGCGGTCGGGCCATTTTTTTCTCTCTTCCTCTCTTCCACACTCGTTTTCCTCGTCCTTCCCTCGCGTCCTCGCATGGCCTCCGGGTACACGAATTCTTCCAGTTGGCCCGGTTCGCAGTTATAATAACGGTCCTCCGTAATTCGACCGTTACATGCAGTATAATAATGCAATACGCGATAACATTGCAAGGAGTAACAGGCGATCGAAAAAAAAAAAAAAAAAAAACGAAGGAAAAAATAATTATTCGATTTTTAAAACGCCAGTGGGCCGATGCACTATAAAAAAAAAGTAGAAGAAAGAATAACACGTCCGAGGAGTCGAAGAAAGAGGGCTGAAGCGAGGCACAAAGATAGGGAAGTCCACAAATAGACACATGTGCACGAAAATATACTGTTACAGATAGGGAACAGAGGGGCTGAAGAGAGCACTCTGGGAGAGATAATTGTTCGCGTGGAAGAGGTGAAGGCCCGACTCGAGAGGCGGAGATGAAAAGTAAGAACTATCGAGCATCAGAGCGAGAGAAATACAACGAAAACGAGAGAGAACCGAGTGGGGAAAAGAGGGAATATCTCGTGAATTCCCAGTGTGCGCTCACCAATGTTATCCGCACACGCGCGCAAAGAAAACGAGAAATGGACATACATACATCGAGGCGCGGGTGAAGCCCCGACGAAAAGTGAAGAGAGCGAAGCTTGTGTCACGCGTTTATGCGTACGTGTGGAAGTAGAGAGAATAAGTTGAAAGTCCCGCGCTATCAATTCGGGCACAAGATGAAAGGCGAGAGAAAGAGATCGCAACAGTGAAACGTTTGTCGGAGAATGTAGAGACGGGAGAGAGCGGAGAGTCCGGTATATGGGGCAAAAGGGCTATGCGAGGGATCAATAAATCCCCCTACTCATCTGCCTCTGGCGCCGAGTCTCGAGGCCTATTCCTACCCTCATTTTCTCATTCGCGCTTCTTTTCCATCCACGATCTCTTCGCTCCGAAGCAGCAATGTCGCGATCTTTTTTTTTTTTTTTTTTTTTTTTTAATATTCAGGATTTTCGTGGTTATCAACGGGAACTTTGCCGAGAACTTGAAGAGTTTGCAGCCGCGTGTACCCGCTGTCCGTAGTTTGTTTATCAATTAATATCGAATTTAAGATTAATAACAATTCAAATTGAGGATCACGAGTGGTCCATTCCACATATTATCTATTCATTTAGTCCATTCATCTATTATTTATCATAGTAGTCTACATGTTGGTTTCATAAATCAATATTTGTCCGGAACTGAAAAAGCCACTGCATCGTCACAGGGGAGATCGGCGTTAGTCGAAGCAGCAGCTGAAAAAAAACATCAGAGGTTTGATGCAGTATGTATAGCATTCTAAGGAATTACTTATAGTGTACACTCTACATCCACCGAGTGCGGTACTCGCTGCCTGGAGCCTATGATTTTTTTTTTGCTGCGTGTTTTAGACTCGTCTCGGGTTTCCAGAACCCCCAGATAATCGAATTAACATTTAAATTAATCGTATTTTTTTTAAGTATTCAGTGCCTTTGGTCTGTTTTTTGTAATTCCTTCGCGCGCGAAAGAAAAACGCTCGAAAAGCGCACGGTTAATCGGGGTTCTACTGTAGTCCCGGTCTCCCGTAGTACCCCGGTCTCCCGTGGAATCTTACGAATCTATTGCTCCGCGTAATTTTTTTTTTTTTTTTTCATGTCGCTGTGACTTCAGTAATAATTTAATCAACGATTGAAAAGGTGACTCATTCCATTATCCCTTTACATTAGGTTTGTCATCGCCCATTTTTTTTCTTTTTTTTTTTTTTCCTATTTACAATGACTGGCAGCTCTCACGCACGCGAGGTATTAAAAGTCTTTTTCTCCCACTCTCCGTCCGCAGCTTGTGGGTTGGGCCTCCGAGCGGTCTTTTCAATTTCAGAAATAGTTCTTCGATCTGGTGTTAGAGTCCGAATACCAGCGCAGAGACGAGGAAGGTAAAGACCAAAGAATTGAAGAGTGGAGAAGGCGGGTGAGACGACGAAAGGGCCGCGATTGTGAACGGTGGCAGACCAACTCTATGTATACTTGTGTTGAACGTATTTTCCGCATCGCGCGCGCGGGTGAGAGGAAGACTCCTGTAACAAAGTCGACGATAAAGGGGGAAGCCGATCCCCCTTCTCTCGTGTCTGATCGGCGCCTTTGATGGTCACCATGGCAACGCTCTTTCTTCCTTTGCTGTCCTACTATATTCAGCACCATTTTCGCAGGTCCTTTTTTCGCTTCCACAATCGTATATAACATATATACTTATATACATCGAATGCTAAGAAAGAAAAGGGCTCAACACTCATAAACTTCAATTAATATTCGGAAAAATATAAGTAGTTAATATATTTTTTTCAACTCTCTCAAATTACATGGCATCGGAGTAATGCGCTTTACCGGCATCAGCTGATGTGTTCTATGTTCTCGAGAAAGAAAAAAAAAATGAATCAATGGAATTAGGCACATCGATGCTTTGATCAATGGCGAATTTTACTTTAACAAGAAAGAAATATAAATCATTTTCCAAAAATAAACAATCTTAAGACTGAAAATAGAATATAATAAACAAATTGTATTAAAAAAAAAAAGTGACGTCACAAATTATTATTTGCTATATAATCTTTTTTATTTCCACAATTTGTTTATGATACTCCTTTTCCAGTCGGGAGTTGAACATTTTTTGTTTTTTCATTCGCTCGTATCGAAATTTCACTCTTTGCCATCTCGCCGTCTTCGATCTGTTTATTTTTGCCTTCTTCTATCAAGACGCCAAAGAAAAAAAAGGTATTGGGGTCACCCTTTTCTAGCTTCGCTGCTATGCAGAACGCCGTTCGAAAGGAGAGAACGAGTTATTTCTTGAGGCTATTTTGGTCCCTTCCATCGCGAGGAGCCTCACGCGCACTCGACACTAAATTTTTATTTTTTTTTTCCACACGAAGACTAGTCGAACGAGTCGAACTGTAAAACTTTGACAGTCAAAAATGGATTGGGGAAAGAGAAATTAAGTATAGTACACAGCGTATGCTCTCCCGCGTTGCGTGCTGCCGGTCGTTGTCTCGACACTCTTTTCGTGCCTCTTTCACGAAAGCTTTTGTTTCTTAGTGAAAAAAAAAAACGAAATAGAGCACGTATTCCACTCTCTTCTTACAGTACTTGCCCTTGGCTTAGTCGAGAAGTTTAGGTGGATAGTACAAGATTGTGTAATTACACTTTGTAACGTGACTCTGAGACAGAACTTTCGCTGGAGGGCGGAATAACGGAAGGCGCTGAGCAGCAACTGCCGAGGGCTTTTCAGGTCGTCTTCATATTCGCCGAGTATCGAGCTGTTCCACATTAATCAAACTAGAACTGTGACGTTGGCGCTGATTTTGCAGTCCAACTCTGATTTTGGAATGAATTCGCGATACACCACTCCTTGGCATGGAGCGCCGCGCATACAGTAGAACCTCCGTTATACGAACCCTCAATTATCAGAACCATGTGTCCGTTTATCCGAACGTTGACACAAAATCATATATACATTATTGGTCACCTTGGCACGATTTATCCGAACGTTTGGTTATCGGAAAAGTACCGCTAAATGTACATCGTTGCCGCAAAAACGGCGCATGTCTTCAAGA
This sequence comes from Cryptus armator, assembly GCA_963971235.1. Classification (NCBI taxonomy): domain Eukaryota; kingdom Metazoa; phylum Arthropoda; class Insecta; order Hymenoptera; family Ichneumonidae; genus Cryptus; species Cryptus armator. The sequence goes on from OZ020236.1 coordinate 11,700,958, forward strand.
GTATTGAAGGGCGCTTATCCTCTTCCACCGTTAATTCGAACGCACATTGGCTTTCCCGAGCAGAGTCGGGCAAAACCTTAACACTATTTTTTATATAAAATCGTATGAATCGAGTTGAGTAAATCATGTGTGCCATAGCTTCGACGCCGAGTCCTTCGATGTATAAACGTAAATGCACGATGTTCTTACGGTGCAAAAGAAAGTTAAGAACGCATCTGTAGCAGGTCTTTACGACACCAAAAAATGCATAAAAGCTTTGCTTTGCTTTTTTGTATGAACGTAAATGTAAATTGTCGACATTATGCACCAGTTGAGGTCGAACAGCAGGGTCACAGTTAAGCGATAGCCGGGGCCGCGAAAGACCGTGAACCAACGCGATAACATGCAAAATTGTTGATAAGCATTCGATTGGAAGGTGCGTGCATGCGAAAGTCTTGTTTAAAGAAACCGTGTTTGTCCGCCCGGTAGTACGCGACAAGGGCTTTGCAATTAACGAGTTTGTTGCGCTCGTGACCGCACGGTCTTCTTGTCGCATATATCTGGTTCATTGCGGCACTCTTATAGTCGTACAACAGTCCTTTTTGTTACTAAACCACTTGCGGTACTAAAGTGTCCGCGATTTTTTTTCTCGCTACATATATTATTCAATAAAAATGTTAATTGAAGAAAAAAAGTATGTTATTAAAATAATTAATTGCATTATTTCGGTGTGACGAAAAAAAAATTTTGAAAATATACGAAAAGGGTATAAAATATATGATTTTCAAGAAAAAATCATTTTTTTACAACAGAGTCGTTTTAACTCATTCATTCATGAATTTCACTTCGTCTAGAAGAAGAATATCATGTTTTCGTATCGACTAAGAAAAATACTAGAGAAACATGTAATATATTCCCGTGGAGATTTTTCGAATGATATTTTTCGTCGGCCTCAATTTTTTACCGAGTTTGTTGCTGCTACGCCAGGTTCTCGTCGTCGTCGTCGTCAACGAGAGCCCCGTCGACCCAGCCTCGTATGAACTTTTAGAATGGGTAAACCGCCCTATACATGTATACCCTGTGTATCCACGGCTATCGGTAGCCAGTCTCCAACGCTACGACCTTAAAGGGGATGTTTCGGCGGTCGAGTTTTCGCCCCGAGCTCCGTGCCTTCTCCCTCATCCCCTCGTCATCGTGTTCGGTGTCGCGCGACCTGTCTCCACTGTGGCGCACCCTCTTCGTCGCTCGTTCGATTCCGCCCTCCCGTGAACTCGAACTCCTCTCCTCCACCGAGGGGCCTATACCGTTCCTACATTATATTCCGACCGATCTCGAGATCCAACCCGACGTTTTTGCGGCGTACCTACCCGCCAACTACCCCAGATTCTATCATCCCATCCTGTATCCCCGATTTAAAGGGGATCTTCCGGTATACCAGTAACGCCCGTGGTATCTGCGGAATCATCTCGAACCAGCAGATTTCACTTGACGAAACAACAAAATGTTTTTCCATTGCTTTCAATGGCAACGGCAAATTTTCGTCATTCCACCTGATCTCGTAATTAATCATTTGTATCTAACTTCCGTTCGAAATCCGAGGTTGGCGTTTAAATGTCTTGGCTTAGCAACCAACCCGCGAAGATGGTTGAGATCGCTTTAAAGAGGATATTCCTGTATCGCGTGACAGCCTCGGCTGATGGGATACCGACAAGCATAACAATGCATGGTCCGTATCCATAGATGCATATTATACCGGAGTCGCGTACATCGGCATCAAGAGTATGCAGAAACACTGAAGGAAAACAAACGGATATACTCCTCTGGAGCTTAACATCGTCGGGGGATGTTTGTATTCCTAAAACATTATTATCCTTCGCGAGTATGTGTGTGTGTGCGCGCGGAGATCTAGAGAATTATTCGAGTTTTTGATGCGAAAGCACGAAACGGAATATAGAGTGGCATATGAGACGAGAGCACCGTGGATAAATAGGAAAGGAGGAGAGTTTCTCTTTTTTTTTTTTTCTCGTTTGCCGTCGAAACTAATTCAACTGCTATGCGAAAAAAGCCACACAGTCACCCTTCGGAGGGGTTGTATATAAATGGAGTCGGCATGCGAGCGTAAAAACGGGCAAAAGGAACTTCAATGAGAACCCAGAGAAGCGCTATCCGAGCGAAGGAAAAGCTTTCTACTTTTCGCAACTGCTATGCTTTTTCCCGCGGCAGCGGTGGAAGCAGAGGCTCTCTTATAACCCTCGGAACGGGAGGGTAGCAACGCTAGGTTGGCGCGCCCGCGTATTCGCACGACCTCCCGGTTTGGGCAACGCCCAGATCCGAGGGAGAGAGTGAAACGGATAAGAGACGAAGGAAACGAAAAGAGGAACGATACGTGCTCTCGCGAGCTGGAGCTCTGGATACTTCCTTCCGCCCTTTCCACCCCCGTAAAATATATATCGCAATTCCGAAAATTTGGATCTCTTTCTTCCGTTTCTCTTCTATTTTTCTTTGCTATTTTCTTTCACTATGGTTTCGCAATGGAAACATCTTATCTCTTCTCCTTTAGAGACAATAAGTTATCCAACCTCACTATCTCTCAGAGTTATTTTAGCCCCTCCCGAGAGTGGTTGCTATAATATCGTATCTCTCTCGTGGAGTCGTTTAGTTCATGGAACCCCTCCACTATATTCTTTTTTATCTATAAAAATCGATGTCACGAAATATACGGAAATACTTCCGCAGCCTACATATTGTTGTAATTTGATTCGCTCGGCGATGGACCCATTTTATCGAAGCTGTTTATGACGACAAAAAAATAATAAGTATTTTCCAAAAATTGAAATAATGCGACTGAGAAAGAAGCATAATAAACGAATTGTATTAACGCAAATGACTGATAAAACGGATTATTATTCGGATTTTATAATCGAGTGTTGTTAAATTTTTGTAAAATAATGTTAATTGCATCTTTTCTTAAACAAAGTTGTATCAAATTCGCCAAATTCTATTAAGTAATTTCGTGCAAATTTCGACAACATTAGACACAACAACGAACATCTTTTCGAATAGCTGATCGGAGTCAATTCCATAACTCCTATTTTTTTACTCCACGAGCTGTCGGGAGGTGAAAATAAAAATAATTTTCGCAATTATCAATGTTCCGGATTGACTTGCAAGCTGTGTTGCGCATAGATTAGTACGCGGCAGTATGCTCTGTGACTATCGATCTGCAGCAGCACTGACTCAAGTAGCGAGAGCCCGTCGAGCCGACTTTCCACACGGCTTTCGCGAACCTCGTACGTTTTTTTTTTTTTTTTTTTTTTTTTTTTTTTTTTTTTTTTTAATATTATTATTACTCTTAATGACTAACACGCAGTATAAATCTCGGTCTGCCAGCAAAAATGTTCAAATTGCATGTGAAACTCATCGGCACTCGAAGCTCAAAAGTATCGATGAAAACTACCGAAAAACTCAACGATTTAATAAAATTTTACCGATCGCAAGCTACGCAAAGTGAGAGTTTGATAATGGGCTCCATAAATCTATATATAAATTCGACTTCGATACGAGGAAACGTTTGAAAACAATGATGAGATATGGTCCTATCGGCTTGAATGGCCCATATTACGGTTCGAGTTTGTTTAAAGGGGTCCATATCTGATGTGATAGGTAAGGGGAGGGAGGAGGGGGGAGGGTGAGGTTATTCGGAACGACGGCAACCGGGCGGGGTTACCCGATTATTTATTGTCCACGTGGAACGACTCTTGGACACGATCGCTCGAACCGTATCGAGTTCCAAACCCCAAGTAGAACGCGATATATTATGCGGTCCCATTCCCCCCTTTTTTTACTCCGCGGTACATGCGTTAATCTTTCTGTCGTAGTTTCTTGCGCACCTGCTGTTTTTGCATCGACCAAACAATCAAAGCTCGGATCGTTGCGCCGCTTCCCGCATCGTAAAGAGTCCAAAAATTTCATTATCGTCTCCACCTGTCTTTCCAACTGTTGCTCCGCCCTCTCTCTCCGCGATAATTTGTCTGACACTAGCGATACGAGCCCCTCGATGTCGAGAATACTGTAGTCCTCATAACGTGTCTTATAATAAGAAGCCCGATAGTCTCGATAAGACGCGCTCGAGGTCGAGGATTTTTTGTTTCACTCGCAAAAGAGCGCATGTAGCATTTTTCGACGATATATCATTTTTATCGATCAATAGAGAATGATGCATTGTTTAATTCACCGGGATGACGATGACATTTTGGTCGTATTTATATTTGCTCGGTACGATTAGATTCTTTTTTACGATAGCTATCGACTTGATCAATTTCCCGGCTCCATGACAATTGCGATAGCGACTTTTTTCATAAGATTAATCATTTTTTCATATTCGTATTTATTTCTTTTTTGTATTTTTTTGTTGCGTAGTGTCCGCTTTTTTGCACGCGTATGACATAATATTCTTTTCAAAAAATTCACAAAAAATCATTATTTTCGTGGCTGTAAAGTGTGCTGAAGTATGCGAAAACGTAACTAACGTGTTATAAAACCAAAAATTTCCGACTTGCGCATGCGCGATTTATTTGTCGCATACCATACCGGAAAGCGGCACTTTTGCCACCTTTTACCGGCACGAAACTTATCAAAAAGGGGGAGTATCAACGAGAATGTAAAACTTTTTTCTTTTTTTTTTTACTTTTTTTCAATCATAAATGGTCGCGGGAGTAGCGACAGTGCACTTCACGCGAGGAAAAAAAAATCGGAAACCGCACGGCTAATCCGCTCCCCGGTTAATCGGAGTTCTACTGTAGATAACATTCTGTAACGTCTGAAGCTTGCGTATGCTTGCTGGTTTTTTGTCGAATCCGCCTCTTTCCGTTCGATAAAAAAAGTGTAATTCGATATACTGAGTCCGATGTTCAATTGGCATATATCCCGCGAATGGATTATTCGCAATGCGAGAAAGATAGAGAAAGCGAAAGTTAGGACCGATTGTAGAAGAGAGTCGGGAGAGGTGACCGAGCGACCGAGCGAAGCAAGGTCACGCGGTGGCCTCCAACTTCCGGTGTTGCTGGCTATACGAACGAACACGCACGTAGTTCACACACACGCGTGGGAGTGACGAGCGCTCACGTACGGAGCGAGGCAGGCCCCGCGATCGCCGTTACCACCGCTTCCCTCCGATTCTCTCGACACATGGCAACAGTAACCGCCAGACACCACGAGGCTCTCTTTCCGAGTTTCGCAAATTGAACGACGTCAATGAGCCCTTCGAGTCTCGTTGTTTCGCGTGAATCGCTCCGGTTTTTCGTGAAAATTTTAAATTACAGGGCAGTTTCCTTAACACAATACATTTCGCACCTCCTTAAGACAATATACATTCACGGAAACATCCTAAATTCAACAGTGCAAAACTGTACTAAAAAATCGATATGATGAAAATTTTTATATTTAAAAAATAATAATTTTATGGAATTCAAAAAATAATAACAATAGTAAATGATAATCATTTTTCATTATCTTTGGAATCGAAAGCCTGTAATGTAAGGAATATATCTGTAACGGCACAGTATTTTTTCTTCAATCACTTAAAGAAACGTTACCTTCTTTTTAGTTGAAAATAAAAGACATTTTTAAAAAATTTAGATATAAAAAAATGTTTACAAAATTAAAAAAAAAAAAAAAAAGATTAATAATTTGTTTTATCGATATAGCAAACATGCTGCAGTGTTAGAAAAACGATTGAACAATTCGGCTCCATCAGAATCCCATGCGTGGCGTTCGAGAATTTATAGTACTGAACGCCAAAATTGAATTCTCTTCCATATATATAACGAAATTGTAATTGGCGGCGGACAGGAAAGTTTACGCATCGTGAAGCTCCGAGTGAAAAACGCTTGAGTCGCGATGTGTAACCAAGTTGAGGAGGAAAACCTGCGTGTGGGCAAGAAAAGTGCGCGGAGAACGTGCCACGCGCTCGCGCGTACAGTCGGCAATGTGACTGTACACACTGCACATTATCATGTGTACGGCATCTACGAGTCTATTTACGGTTACGAGGAAAACTCATCCACCTTGCAAAGCCACTTTGCACTTTTTCGTTCGAGAAAATTTTCATGACGCTATTCACAAAGCTTCAACCGGATGTATTCGCGACAGCGATTGATGAAATCATTTCTTTTGATTAATCATTTAACGATCGTTTGTACGTTGAATCCTTTACAGGTCGCGTGTAGGAGGATTTTTTAATTTAAAGTGCAAAAGTTGTCTAGTAATTTAAATAGGATATCGTTAATTGCAGCTCTCCATTGAATTTCGTTGAAGAAAGTGGTGGAAAGTTTCTTTTTGTAAGTTCTTGGCGTTGCTATTAATTTTTTTCGAAAAATTACCACTAAATCAAAAATCTAATGCATTTATCAATATCAAAGCGTTTTCTCAATTCTGCTTAAAAGCGCTGAGTTTTGTTTTTAGTTTTTTACTCTTAAATTCTATTTTATTTATTTATTATGCTTTGCATTGTTTGCTCAACTCCGTATTAAACTTACGTCTATAGCTACCCGGTTGCTAAAATGCATCCTTACGGTCCTTAGGGAATTTATCCCATTATCCAACGAACTTTTATTTTTGTCGAAAAGGGTCTTGAGTTCTCATAGTCAAAAGAGATTGAAGATGTCTGATCAATGAAATAAATTTAAAAAATTAGGAAAAAAACAAAGTAACGGTGTGCCAAATTTTGTTAAGAGATTTTTTATTGTTCCGGAGAACATCGGATACCAAAAAAACACGCAAAGTCATAAGTTCAATGAATAAAATATATAAGATATATAAAATATATAAAATATATAAAATATATAAAATATATAAGATATATAAAATATATAAAATATATAAAATATATAAAATATATAAAATATATAAAATATATAAGATATATAAAATATATAAAATATATAAAATATATAAAATATATAAAATATATAAGATATATAAAATATATAAAATATATAAGATATATAAAATATATAAAATAAATAAAATATATAAAATATATAAAATAAATAGGGAGATGCTGTAAATTAGGGTGAAAGTTCCTCGGGTCGATCCGTGAACGAAAGCTCGTTTCTGTATGCGTGGGGGGGATATAGACGTATATATATCTGGTGGGCGATCGTGAAGAATGCTCTACGATCTCTTGAAGCGAGTTAAATGCCAAACCACCTTCTTTAATATCTATTTTCGTATGGTACCAGAACGAGAAAGACAGATGAGAGATAGTGAGTCGAAGAGTTTTCGTGGACTTCGTCACGCGCACGAAAAAAAACTGAACGACTTCGCCCGCCTTCCCACCGTCCGTTTCTCCTAAAAAGCTTGTGACGCAATGCCTCAGAGGGTTTTCTGATATTTTGTTATGCAACGCAAAATCGCGCTGAGAGAGCTAAGGGAAGAATTTCCGTTCGAGTGACACGGAGTGTTGTGATTATCATTGATTTTCCATGTCATATTCAATGATGCAGGGTACATAACTGGGGCATCGAAGCCTATATAGACTTTATGAATATTGCAAATACGAGAAACAATACGACCCGATGCCACCACCAGTTGTTTTCCCCCATTATACGATTGAATCAGAATATCCTAACAGACGCAGCAAAAACTCTTTTCACCAAGTTTTCAATGTACGTCAGCCTTTGACTCGCAATAACGGTTGACGTTTCATCACCGCATATTCACAAACTCCCGAAGCGCCTTGCTACCCGTATGACATTGGATGAACGCGCGTGAGAAAACTTTGCTTCTATCGTAGAAATTAATTTTGTTCTGTATTGTGTAATAGTCGACAGGAGACGCTGTTATTATTATTATCATTATCATTATTATTATTGTTATTATTATTTTTAACGACGGAGCTCTCGCGTCGTTAGGTCGGGCAACGTGTTGGTCTGAAAGTTGCCGTACGCGAGTTGTTCGCTTTCTCAATGTGATTGCGGCCCTGAGAGTGGCGGCGCTCGCGGAACTCGCGGAGGGTGGGAGAAAAACGAGAGCGCCGAGCGGTGAGGTTACAGGAGGGAGGGTTGAGGCAGGTCGAGATCCATTATGGCCGACCGTTGCCATGGAAACAGTTAAATCCCACCCACGCAAGTTTATCGAGGCGTGGCTTACATTTCGCGGCCATCATGGATATCCAACCCCGAGCAGTACCGCCATCTGGCGAACTAGTGACGCACTAGCATCTGTCTTTTCTTCATCCCCCGCTACGACTTGAAATTTATTTGTTCCTCTTGATCGGTATACGAAAAACCTTTACCAATTCAATAACTAATATTCTTTCGTTCACTAGTTATCGAACATATGACAATATTGTAATTGTTAGACTATCGATCTATTATATTGGATTAAAATATTTAGAAAGTAGCGAAATGTGTATAAGATCTGCTAAATACATCGTAATTCCGGGTAAAAAGGCGATGAAATAATTTTTTTCAGTAGCGAAATGTAATTACGATTTAGCAGAGTTAATTATTCAAATAACGTAATTAAACCCTTTGACTGACACTGCAAACGATTTTTTGCGTTGTCAAAACGGATATATTTGGAAAGATATTTAAAAAAAAAATTCAATCGTAATTTCACGAAAATTTCGTATTATTAATGATTAAAAATGAAAAATAATAATTGAATTTTTCAAAAACGTCATTTTTTTAAACATATTTGGAGTACAGATTAAGTGACGAGTAGTCGATAAAAATCGTATTTTTATAAAGAGTAGTCGAGATATGAAATTATTGAATCCGTTTTTGCGACTATCGAGACGTTTTAGAAGTGAACCACTACTAATAATATGGTCGTATCACCCGGAATTATCTTACGACTGATGCACACGTATAATCAACATATGCCCGATGAGCCAATACGGCGAAATAAATTCAGCTCTTCTCCGTCCTTAATACCCCTGGCAAAGATTTCTCTGACACCGAACGACGAGAAAAGTATATTAGATAGAGAAAGATGAAACGAGAGTTTGAAGAGCTAAACGGGGATTGCTACACATCACAAGTAAGCTTTGGCACCAGCGCTCCTCTCACCCTCGCAGTTATCTCCATCTCCCTCTCGCAGAATCTCTTGAACGTCGTCGTCGACGCCTGACAACGACGAACGTGGGCTATTCGCGTACACTCGGGTTTGCCACTGCGGGTCGTTGCTCCCCATTACTTCCGCGCGCTCACTACCGAGAGCCAATGTAGGCTACAATCGTATAACCGATATGACAATTATTCCTCGATATTCGCGTACCGACGACACCCGTACACCACGCGAATCCTCTCACAGTGTATAAATTCTCTGCGGTATGCGAAAATTCATATTTCACGAAAAAAAAAAAAAAAAAAAAAACATATATATATATATATTTCTCCACTGGTATTATATCTCAGTGGGCACCAACGAACGTCATGTCGCTTGGATCATTATCCCGGTGACAATAACTCGACGGCTGTCCCGGCGTCAGTGTTATACTTTATTATCGCGATCCCTTATTTTACTTTTTTTTTTTCCTCCCGTTATTGAACGATACTCGAGTCTCTCGATTGACATAATACCGTCATTTATACGAATTTTATTTAATTTTTTTTTACCGTGCTATGGATCGAGCACTTTGCCGCAGCCACTGATTTCCGTTTGGCTTTAGATTCTATACAATTATCTTTCCCATTAAATGCAAAATTAATGCCCGGCATTACGAGAGTTATTTATTTCCGTAAATAAAACACGTCTACTCTAATCTACATTCGGATTTTAAAAAAAAACTCCGTTTTTTTTTTTTTTTTTTTTTTTACGAAGGAATCTTTGACGGAAGGCGTCGATCGAATAATATATGTTATCGTATCCGGTATACAATTACCGTTGACTCAGAAGTAAAGTGTGACCTTCGTGCGTAACGGTTTTAATTGTGATAACAGCAAAATTTGTACGGCATATATGAAGAATGAAATAAACAGGATGAACTTTCTCTGTTTTGCATATAATATGAGATCCATTGATACATATGATAAACGCAAAATGATCGAAAGTGGCACTCACGTTATCGTCCTACGCGCGGACATTGGGAACGCAAGGTATTTGGATCGCGCGCCGCCTGCTTCGCCTCTCGGACACACGCATCGGGGAATGGAGGGCTTAACGAGGTTCGCGTGTTTATAAATCTAATACGGACCAAAGTATGCGTCTCGTTCGTGTTCGTAATCGTGGCGCTCGCCGACTCGCTTATGAATAATGTATTACAATCACAATTATGGTCTCTCGGTACCTATATATTCATAAAAGGTTCGTTGTAAACACATCGGGTCGTCACATCTCCCGCATTTTGCTTCCGTATCCATGACAAAAATCGACAGGTGCTTCGGGGGATTTTTTTTTTTTTTTTTTTCGTACTTTTCTTAAAGTCGTTAAAGATGCGAAGCGCCGATCAATTGGAACGGGATAAACAAAAAAAAAAGAGGCGTGGGTGGGGTTTTCGTGTATTTAAATGGAAATAATGAAACAGGAAACGTTGAGAGTCGAGTTTGTAAATAGTGCACACGGAGAGGTCTATAGAGCACCGATTGTATTGGCGGAAGCGACGACAGGCAGCCAGCAAGCGGTATAGCATTTAGCAGAAGAGTAACCGAGGCGAGAGGAACGCGAGACGCGCGTGACTTGGCACGCATCCGCGTGTGAACCACCGAACGGAAAATGAATAATTTATGAGACTCGCAGAGTTTGAGTTGCTCATCTGCGTGTGCCGGTAGTGAAAGAGGGATGAAACCTGATTACATTATTTCTGGTTTCGGTCTATTGGAATTAAATTTTGTTTGACGTATGCAATTTCGCCGTTCTGCAAACGCCATTGATCTACGAATAAGAGGGCTTTAAAACGTGTTTACGACGTTTGGAAACCTTGCAAATCTTTTCCTTTCCCTTTTTCGATATTATTGTTTTTGTTTTTCATTGTTGAATTTTTTTCTTTTTGTTTTTTTCTACAGGTGCTCGTAGAATACGACGACGTGGAGTGGCAGAGACGGGAGTGGTTGTCTCCACACAGAGATGCTGTGTTCTCGTTTTTCCTCGTGGAGAAGGGCCTCTGCTGGGCCGAGAGAATCGATCCGCGTTACAACAGTCTCATGGCCATCGAGCACTACAATAACGCCAACAACAATCACCATCACCACAGACTCAACGGCAAGCCTCTCAGGGGTTCCGCAACCACTGCCAACACGGTCGCTTGGCCCGCAATCGTGAGTACTCGCATCCCATACCTCGATACTATTATGTCTATAAATATAACTCGTCGTTAAGGGGTATACAACCATCTAGAGATCCGGAAAAAAGATCGAAATGTTCATTTTTTTCTTCTCCGCGTTCATTTTTTTGTTTAATAGAGCGTCTTTTTCCAGTTATTGTATAACTAGGGATTCGCAAAGTTCGCAGCCGTTGTTATGGTAACCATTTCTATGATAACCGTTGCTATGGCAACCATTGCTATGGCAACCGTTGCTATGGCAAACGTTACTATGGTAACCGTTGCTATGGCAAACTTTACTATGGCAACCGTTGCTATGGCAAACGTTACTATGGCAACCGTTGCTATGGCAAACGTTACTATGGCAACCGTTGCTATGGCAAACGTTACTATGGCAACCGTTGCTATGGCAAACGTTACTATGGCAACCGTTGCTATGGCAAACGTTACTATGGCATCCGTTGCTATGGCAAACGTTACTATGGCATCCGTTGCTATGGCAAACGTTACTATGGCAACCGTTGCTATGGCAAACGTTGCTATGGACTCAATTCGTGAACACTGCGATAGCAGCGAAATCTTTACATAATATAGAGAGAAGAGATTAAGATTCTATGTAGGATTTCTAAAAAAAATTAGTAAAACTCGTCTCATGTGTTATTGGCATTAATTACAATATATATTTTTTTTATTATTTTTTTAATGAAAATAATCGATAATAATAATAATGCATTCTTTATTTTTCTACATTAGGTAGTCTTTAATTCAGATACATCTTCGTTTACAATAGTTTTTGTTTGATTTCTTTCTTTTTGAATCCTCAGAACGTTCAAAAACAATAAAAAAAAAATTGAATAAACAATTTCTACGTGGATGGAACGCTAAAGCTATAATTTCCGCTCGGATAATCAAGTAGCAAAAGAATTTAGTATGCTAATAGTTGCGCGTTGCGCCCGAGCGGTCAAAACAGCTTGTAGGTTAAAATCGCGATGGGAAGCGCATTCGCAGAGTGAGAGTACTATTAGTTCATCCGAAACTGCTGCTGACACGCTATGTAACCGAAGCTACGTTATCTCTCGGTCTCTCATCTCTTTCCTACAAAGCGGCACGTTTCCACGTTTACCGTTACCATCCACTTTGTAACTCCCGCGAATGCTTGGCACTCGTGCCAACGACTATCCGAGCGCCAAGAGACACCGCTTGGATGGTCTTAACTTCTCGAGTACTCCGTGTGGTTCGGGGATTACACCGTTCGCGTATACCTGTCTTCCTTTTATAACACAGAAATAAAAAAAAAAACTTTTATCAAACGCGTATAATCGCACAGATAGACTCATCCGCAAAGCACCCTTTCATCTCAAAAATCCTTCGCGTTATTCCACGTAATAGCGAACGACTGGACCTTAATGGGGACCTTAATGATTTAACAAGAACCGTATAACGAAATGAAATAATAAAGAAAAAAATAAAATAAAAGTACAAAGTGTGCATTCTGAAACGCATTCGCATTCGTGTTTAACTCGATTCAGCGGCATTTCGATTATTATTATTCTCCCGCGTAGTCTCACAGCGTGTTAGCACGGTTATTATACTGGTTTGATTGCAAGACTGTATTTCGTATAGCAACGGAAAAAATTTTAATTAGCGGGGGCGCGAGCGCGCGCGTTCTCGCTTGAGGCTTTGTTAATGAAACTCGTATCTTCCGTGTCGAGGCTCTCTGACGCACAAGTATACACGCTGACACGAGAATATTGTGTACGTTGGGATGTATATACATAGCCGGTAAAATCCCGCGGAGTTTCCATAGTGTGTCTATCGATCGTGGATCTCTTGGGTCACGCGGAATGGGGGACGGAGGAGCGTATATACACCTACATAGTAGTAGTGAGGCAGGCAAACTCTTTTTTCCTTCGTTACTCGGATAACCGGTTATCTTACCACCATGCCACGATTAATTACCAGTCTAGTTGGCGAGCGTGCGCTCGCGCGAGCCCGTCTGGCTTGTTGGCTTACACTCGTTACGAAGCTACGAGGCATCAAACGCCATGGCGATGCGGGCCTTCGTAACAGGAAACGCCGCGGCTTGAATTCGAAGCAGCAACTATCTACCAGTATACCGTACCATCTTTCGCGCTGCGCTAGCATAGCAACTTGTATATTTTTATACGTATTTTCGTAGGATCACTGATGTAGCAATAACAATGTACAGTAGAACTCCGATTACCCGTACCCGTCGGGACTGAGTCTCGTGCGGATAATCGAAATGCGATTTTTTTTTTACGAGATGATAACCGGTATATAAATAAAACATATATACATGCATTATACGCAAAATATGTGTATATATCAAATTAGTACGTGCGTATGAAAAAAAAAAAAAAAAACAAAAATAGAATCTTTTAGGCTGAACGTCGATCGATTTTAAATCAATGTATGTGAATTTTTTGTTTTTTTTTTCCTTTCAGTCCTATTATCCTCTGGTCGCACGTGCTGAACTACACGACGACGCAATGCCCGTCGAGTTTATGCACGATCGCAAACTCGAGTTCGTCGACTACTCGAAATTGAAGCCCTTTGCCGTAAGTTGAACACTTTTGTTTTAAATTGTCAACTCTGATTGTGGATTGCTGATTGAAAAAAAAACAACGGTCATTTATCACTGCTATACGTATATGGTTTTTTTTTAATGTGTGCAAAAAATCGTAATAAAAAATGTTAAAGGAGTTTCATTATTTTTACTTTTTTTTTTTTAATTGTCAACTCTGAAGGTGAATCGCTGATTAAAAAAACCAACGGTCATTTATCACTACTATACGTATATGGTTTTTTTTTTAATGTGTGCAAAAAATCGTAATAAAAAATGTTAAAGGAGTTTCATTTTTGAAACTTTTTTTGTTTGAAAAGAATGGAATTTTTAGAATTTTTTGTATTTGAATTTGCGATTTTTTCCACATCGTCAAAGCATCATTATTAGCAAACAATCACGTGGGACTAGTGATACGATGTTTTTTACATATTTGAAAAACCGCTTTTTACCCTAAAATCGCCGAGTCTGCCACTTAAGAGACCACATAACCTGGCAATTCCAATGCCGGGTTTAATGTTTGATTTTTTTTCTCGATAAATATAGAAGATAATAAAATTTTTATTTTTTTTTTTATTAAAGATACATGTATTGAGAATCTTAGGAATAAAAATTGTCGCCAGATATCGAAAAAAAAACGATACGGCAACCGGTATTTGGAAACGATGCATCTAAAATTTAAAAATATCAAACGGGTTATTCGAGTGAATAATATTTTTAAATCAATCTTTAATTCTTAATAATTACGTAAAAACAGCAATATTCTCCCACGAATATCTCTTGCTGCAATGTTAATTCGTCGTTATATTATTAAAAAAAAAAAATCCCAAAAAAAATGAACTAATAATCAGTATAATTTTTTTATTTTCCATGCATCGTTTCCACTGGAAAGTGTTCACCAACTTCTATAAAAAAATGTCACTTTTCCGGCGACCATAGCCGTTTTTTTGCAATATTTTTTAAACCTTTCTTTTTCATAAGAGTCCCAATACGTGTACATTTCGATAGAAAATCATTTTATTATCTCATACAGCTTTCGAGAAAAAAGTGCAACAAATAACGCACAAGCAGTCGATGAGTTATCTTTCAAAATCTCCCCCCCCCCCCCCCCCCTCCCCCGTCTGTGCACAATTGTTCGATGAGCGATGTTCGATTGCCTCGTTGAATACAAAGGTCAAGGTAAAAAAAAAAGTTGAATCGTGTCCTATCCTCCTGCCGTGTTGTTGCGGTATGGAGAAAGAGAACGTGGCCTTTGCTTCGTGCCACTCTTCCTCCCCCTCGATTAAGAGAGGGCTTTCTCGCGTGTCCCAAAACTTTCGTGTTTCTCCCCCTTCCTTCGAACCCCGGCGAATTCTTTCCAAGTAATTAAACTGCCGGAACTTTTGCCGTTAAAACTTTATACGGGCGAACGGATAGCCTGGTCACGAACGCCGTTCAGACAACCCGTCCGAGACGCCGGGGGCCCGAACCTCTTTCCATACTTATGCGCCACGGCAAACTTTTCATAAGAGTATAGCGAAGAGGCATTCCAAGAAACGCCCGACGTCCGAGATCCCCCGCCTCTTTGACGAGAACCAGTCCATCCAGACGAAATCTTGATTTTTCCCCCGCGATCTATAGGTCAATAAAGCAAACTTGCTATATAATTTCGACCCGAAGAAAGAGACGTTCAACGTTTGCTTGGAACGCAGCGACGACCCTGAACCAAAGTACAAATGCGTGACGAGCAATGCTCGTAGAGTATCATCCATAATAGCTCCCGAGTACAGTATAACCTCAATTATCTGGGTCAAGCGGATTTCATCTATCCGCGACTAACTTATAATCGCGGATAATCCGAAAAGATCGTAATATATTTTGCGACATTTGTAACACTATCCAAGAAGACTTTAATATGCAATACGACCAAAAAAAACATAATTAAACCTGTTTGCAATAGTTTTGGGTTCGTATCTTGTAAAAAAAACTATCCATATATTGTTATTTTTTTTAAATTCCAATTTCGTTGTTCAGTACAGTGTAACTTCGATTATTTAAGTCAAGTAGATTCGATCGATTTCCCGAATACCTAGAAAAACACAGACAATTCGAAGTGAACATAACCCATTTTTTAATATTTTTAACACTATCAAAGAAAACTTTAATAGAAAAATACGAAAGACAATATAATTTGGAAAAACTGTGCTAATTATCCTCGCATTTCATTGCGTTTTTGGATCGCTGTTGCCATAAAATCGTATTATTGAAAAAAATTGACGTTTTACTGTACGCATGCGTCTTTACGTCATAATAGGTTATAAAGATCGAAATCGAAACAAGGAATCCTCGAAAAATATCTCAGAGTGCAACAATGCACACTGTATGTAGAGTGTCTTCTGTGTTTTATTGGCACATAGGATCCCAGATGCGTGAATTCCCGGACGCGTTCTTTCGGGCCGACGACACCGACTCGGTACCGAACGAGTTGGATTCGGTCGGGTAACTTCCTCGCCTGTAGCCCTCGTCTCATTCTTCTTCCCTTTGCTCGGTTCTTCTCCTGGACACTCGCCAGGGAGGCAATGCGAAACATCGAGGCGCCAACATTATATTTCTCCCGTTTAATCTATAACGGTCCTTGGCAGGCGTATTGCCCTCACGTGTGTGTGCATCCAACCGCGCGGGTTTACCCGTGATTGTTTCTCATACAAATAGTAACAAATCTGTCAAATTCTCATGGTACCGTTGAATAATTTCACTTTGCTTCGATATCTCAAGGCGACAATTGCCGTCCATTCGCGTCAATCGTACTGATCGATAACATAAATCTTATTACCCGATTGCTAAATTCTGCAGCAAGAATCGCCTTAATTTTCGGTTCATCGGTAATTCCCAGATTTCGCTATCCATTTGTGTTACGTGCGAAAAGCATCTTACTGAACTTTTCGATGGCTCGGACCGATATAAATTCAAACTTTTCTGATCAAGACGAAGCCCTGCGAATAGCGCACAAGTCTTTTTCCGTACGTTACTCAATATGTGTGTATAGATATATAAACCACGTTTGGGTAAAGGCAAACTTTGTTGTCTGTAGAGTTTGATCGATAAAGGTATATATCGAGGTTTGGTAGAAAGGAGGCAAGCGTTTCTCCTCTATTTTCGAACGAGTCTATCAGGATCGTGACTCGAGGTCGTAATTAGTCTTTCGCGAAACCCTCCCACAGTGACCCTGCGATCGCTCCGCTCGAAAGGATATAGAGAAGAAGAAGAACATTTTTTTTTTTTAAATAATCCCCATAGAAATATCTCTCTATATATATAAAGTTACCGCCGCTGTCGCCGCCGCCGCCGCCGCCGCCGCCGTGTCAGGAATCGAGACCCCCGCCGCCTCGATCCCGCTCGCTCAACCCCTCCCCCGCCACCCCGCCCCCGCTCGCTCAAAAGGAGCCCCAGCCCGAAATATTCTAAGTCCCCATAGGGGGGGTCCCAGGCAAATATATTCTAAGTCCCCAAAGAGGGCTCAGCCTGAAATATTCTAAGTCCCCCTTAGAGGGACTTAGAATATTTTCAGTCGAGGGGGGGGGGGGGGGGGGGGGGGGCGAGCGGGGCGGAGTGGCAGGGGAGGGGTCGAGCGAGCGGGGGAAGAGAAATATTCTAAGTCCCCCTTAGAGGGACTTAGAATATTTTCGGTCGAGGGGGGGGGGGGGGGGGCGAGCGGGGGCGGAGTGGCAGGGGAGGGGTCGAGCGAGCGGGGGGAGAGAAATATTCTAAGTCCCCCTTAGAGGGACTTAGAATATTTTTCGAGGGCCGGGGGGGATGGGGAGGAGCGTGGGAGAGGAAGGCCAAAATATTCTAAGTTCCTCTAAGGGGATTTCGAAGGAGGCAGCCGCGGTGGTCGGCGGCGGAGAAAGAAGCAAAAATATTCCTCAAATAGGTCTTAACTCAAAATAGTTTACAATTGACGAGCGAGCGCGCGTAGCGCGCGAGCCCGGGGAAACGCTAGTATATATTTAAAATATGGGGAATGTAGCCGTTGCTATGACAATCGATCTTATGGCAATCGTTGGTATGGCAACCGTTCCTATGGTAACCGTTATGGACGTAAAAAAACGTAACTTATGGTAACCGTAATGGACGTAAGAAAACGTAACCTATGGTAACCGTAATGGACGTAAGAAAACGTCACATATGGTAACCGTAATGGACGTAAAAAAACATAACCTATGATAACCGCAATGGGCTTAAAAAAACGTAACTTATGGTAACCGTAATGGACGCAAAAAAATGTAACCTATGGTAACCCCAATGGGCTTAAAAAAACGTAACTTATGGTCACCTTAATGGTCGTAAAAAAACGTCCATTACGGAAACGCATGACGCTGTCGAGTTACAGATAAACGATCGATTCGCCAATTCCCGCGATAATAATTCGTGTGAATTTCGATGCAGGATTGGGAGTTGACTTCGGGATCGATGACATGGGGAAACGCTGTGAGACGATGGGCAGAGATGCAAGACGGTCAAAGAATTCTCCTTACGACGCCGAGTGTCCTCGTGGGATTCAGAGTCGAAGTTTATCGCGCTGAAGGCACGACGCAGTGGTACACAGCTGTTATTGTCGGTTACAATGAAGCAACAAAGGTGGATACATTTACCATTACTCGCGTTCAACACTCTTATCAATAATTAATTAATGAAGGGACATTTACATTGATTGATTTTTATTGACGTCTTTTATTGTAGGACTTGACAGTGACCGACGACACTGTGCTGGAGGATCACAACGAGGATCCTGGTCTCGTGCAGATGCGTCTTATCGGAGACGGAGGTCAGATACCTTCAATACATATCTATTTTTTTTTTTTTTTTTTTTTCATCGTCCTCTTCGTCCGCGAGAATAAATATTAATTTTTTTTTCCTGTGTTCCATCCCTACAGTCGTAGAGAGTATAATGAGAGGCGAGGTCGTCGGAATGACGCCGAGAAGATCGAGATCGTCGACCGGCCTGATGGCACACGCGATCGTAGTGGTGAGTACCGATGTTCTGGTTTTTTTTTTTTTTTTTTTTTATTCTACCCGTATAACCCATTTGTGAAATCGGCCAACGTAGCGGTACATCCGATGCGTCCTTCCGCTTTAAATCCGTAAATCGATGCCGTTGGCCGTATATCCGCGTTTCCTCGTTTTCGGCGTTGGCTCTCGCGTACTCGCGTCATCGTAAACTATCGGCCGGGTATATTCATCGTTCGATATACCGCAATGGCACGCGAATTGTTTCGGACTCTCCGTTGTTTACGGTCAAAATATCTGTAGCATTACATTCGATATGAATTCGTTGAATTTTCAATGATAATCGAATGGGAGAAAGAAAAATTATGTAAATTAAATTTGCCCATCGTATCCTCATTTTTCAAGCGTTATTTACGAAGGCCCTTTTTATGGGAAAGTCAGTTAATCATTTTTTCCTCGTAACAGGAGCTTTGTAATAGACGATAAAAAAAAAAAGGTAGCGATGTGCAAATTTAAATTTTCTTTTTTTTATGACTTCATCCAATCACCGAGATGACCCAGAAAATTGCGAGAGTTATCATGCATTCGAATATTTTTGACGAAAATAACGATCACGTGACTACGTATATTTTACTGAGATTTGGAAGAAAAAATCGGTATCCCCGATCCACAATCGGTATCGGTATCGATATTGATAATCCCTTAATATACGTGATAAATGTTCCATATATCCGTTTATTTTTTATTCAATACGATTTCTCGATATTTTGGAAAATTTTGCGCACATCGTTATTGAATTTCGAAAAATATATTTTTCCATCGAATTAACGAGAAAAAACAACGAAAATACAAGAAATCAACCGAAACTCGTTTCTTTACCCGAAATCGATGGACTTTCCTTTTAAATCTGTGATTTTTAGATCACATACTGCGCAGTAGATACTTTTCGTTACTTTTAAACGAGAACCGTCTTTTAGTTTTTAATCACATGGCAAACATTTTTTTTTTCAATGACCTGATTTCGTTCATCTATATCCCGTCTATACGTTATGCACCTCCGCGGTCTTTGCTACTCTTCTATCCTCTGGATACATCGTCGCGATCAATCTCGCCGTCTGTCAGTTTCACATAACCTCCACAGTGTCAGCGTCGATACGTTGCTTCGTGGTGTATCGCGTAAGACTGTGCGTCAACGAAGAAATTTATTTACAAAACACTCCCCGACGCATCGACTTAACCATTCGCTTTTTTTTTTAAACTATTACTTCGCTTTCGCGAGTTATCCGCGATGTTGTTACTACGAAAACGCGCGACGAAACTTTCGTTGCGAAAAGTTTTACGACAATGGCGTGCGTATCGCCGATGAGGCGTGGCGGAGCGGAAAAACTAACAAGAAGTGGATAACTGGAACAATTGCGCGCCAGTTGTTGTACAATGCCTGCGACTACTATAGTCGATGAACAAATCTGAAACTTCGAAACGGAGTCTCGATGTACTATTTTCATTCGGACCTATATATCGTTTCTTGTGCTGTGATTATATCACAGGTACGAAATAGTATATACTATATACACGTGCGAAACGTGCGCTATATAGTTTGCTATGCTATGAGAGAGAGAGTCGGATAGACGTAAGTACGCTGAACGCAAATATCGGGCAACCAGTCGACGGGAGGTCTTGGATCCTTGCCAAGCGAATCTCCAGACTCTCTCTCAAGTTCACACGCGCGCGAAGGCGAAGCAGCGACGAAGGAAAGGGATGGCCGGTGGATGAAAATACGAAGAAGGAAAACCTCCCGTACACTTGAAACTCTCGGTTAGCAAAAGCTCTCGCGGTATCCGGTGATATAAACACGAATACCTTTTTTTTTTTTATTATTTTTCTGTCTACATAATCCCACGATACGTTATTTATTACATGGACTCAGCAGATAAACAAAAGTGCTTTGGTCTCATAAAGATAGGTATCGAAATATAAAAAATTATATAACGATTATCCGTAGTGATGTAAACTGATCATAATTTTTATTCACCGTCAAAAAACGAATATATAATGGTCTCGGGACGATTATTTGACGTTATTTTATTTATGAAAATTACTCTCAGCGTTTATAATGTTGAAAAATGCGAGCAATTTTTTTTTTTTTTTTTTTAAATTACTCGATAGAATTTTTTTTTGTGGTCATCTTTTGATTTATAAAAGATTCTTTTTTTTCCTTTGTTTCGCTTTGATAAAATGAGATCGACGCTAATAATAAAATGGTTAGTAGCAACATTTTTTTTTTTTACAAAAATATTTTTTTTTACGGTGATCACAAAATTTTCTGGCAATTCTGACAAACACTATATTGCTTTGTCACATCGATCAGGGGACCAGAATGAAAAAATAACAAATTAAACTTCAGGTCAATTGACACAAAACAAAACGAACAAAGAGTCCAATAAAATTACGATGAGTGGTCATATGCTACCATCCGTGTTGTGTAATGTAATCGACACAATCGACAGAATACAAAAACTAAATTTCCCCCGCGGTTCCGATGTACAACAACGTCTATTAGAAATACAAAGAAAACTGAGTATACAACACGAGAATCGGTAAAATATGAGCAGTTGAAAGTAAAATACGAGGAAAAAAAAAATAAGGGTTGAAAGAAACGAAAAACAACGGGTGGATAGGAGGAAAGTGAAAGGAAAACTTTGCCGGGCGAGAAAATAGAATGCTGCAGAGAGGAAAACATAGGGAAGTGAAGGTGGAAGAGAAAAAGAAAAGCGTCGAGGATAGACAGTGAGACTGATTCGAGGAAACGTCGTTGGGTGGAGGTAGGGAGGGAGGGAGAGGCTTTTAGGGATAACTTCGCGTGCAGTGTCGGGGGAGTTGAACGAGAAGATCGAGAGAGAACGCGCCGGTACCGGTGAATCGAACGACAGAGTTGCAAGCGCGCGGTGTATACGAAAAGGGGGTTTCGCGTGGGGAGTGAAAAACACCCCTCTGTGGGCTTTCCGGCATTCCGCGATAAAAGGAGAGCGAGAGAATCGGATTGTCAGGTGTGCGAGAAAGCGAGAAAGCATTATAAGGGTAGGGTACGGCGCCGCGCCGGTCCGTAGCTGTATTGATTCGCCGGCGGTCGAGTCAAGGGGGTTGGAAAAGGACGAGAGGCAGAGAGAGAGTCACACATCCCCCGCCGTTGGCCGGGCGAACGCGAAACCGCCACCCATTCTCAACCTTCATTCTCGCTTCGTCTCTATCTCTCGTACTACCCTCCCGTTTCTCCCCCTTCATCGATCCTCTCTCCGATCCTCCTTTCTCCTATCCCGGCAACCCTGTCGACCCTTCGCCCCCACCGTCCCACCGCACCGCTGTCTCGTGCTCCGTTCGTGTTTACATCCGCGAACTAATAGCTCTACACAGAAACGCGCACACAGAGCTCGAGCCCGTCGATCCCTTTCCGTTCGTTAATTCGCTTCACCTCCTCTTCTTCTATCTCTTCGTTCTATATCACGGTGGTTTCTCCACTCCCTCGTTTCGTTCTGGAATTCGCTGCCCTCTTCGCGTTGGCAAAATATCGATGTATGTGTACATAAACGTACTTACATAGCTTTATATACGATATACACGGCAACAGTCGTGTAGATCTTCACCAGGAGTTTACGTAGCTATACTACATCTACTACAACCGCGCAGGGGTTTCGTTCTTTTTTTTTTTTTTGTACAGCAAACAAATACCGTATTATTATGATTGTTAATGAATCAATAAAAAAGATAATTATCAAAAATTAAACGCAAACAAATGCAAACGAAAATAATAATAAATAAATCAATTGCTATTTATTTATTTAATGACTTTCGATAATTTCGATCGGTGTTATTTACGATATAATAAATCCGTAATGAATGAAAATAACAATAAAGGAAATACAAATAATTAAAATTATGATGAAATATATATTATTAATTTATTTATTGTATGACTTGTAGTAATTTTATTCTTTGTCATACATCGAGAAAATAAGAAAAAAAAATGTATTCAAAGTGTGAACTTTGTTCAAAGTAAAATGGCGTAACACGGAAGAGATGTCAGCGCGATCAACGGCATTATAATTTTTTTCTCTCTTTTTTTCTTCTCTCCCATGAATCGTTTGCTGTGCATTCGGAGGTGACAGTGTTGACGGACGAACGAGAATGGTCGGTGGTGCTTTACGGACATCTCTATAGATACGTGTATACAATATTACACAATAGGTCGCGTCGGCGTACGCATGACTTTCTTTCTCGGTTATTCCTTTCTCTTTCTCGTTCTCATTCTTTCCTATCGCTTATTTCGAATGGTGCGATGTTTCGTGTGTGTAGACGCGTGCGCAAGGGGATGGTATCCGTGTGTATCATCAACGGGAGGGCCTCCGTTCTATGCTCGAGTGACGCGAACAGAAGAGACGAGAATCGACTCATACCACCTGTTTGTGTTGTAGTTTCACCTATCTTCGCCCCCCTCCCCTCACCACTCGCCGACGACGATAGAGTTTGACTTGGTGAACAAAGTTCACGGTTTCTCGAACTCGTCGAAAACGACGTGCCATATCTTCACCTGTCTAACGCAAATGTATCGGATAAGATAAATATTTCATGGGATATAATTGTCCGATGGAAATAACTAGACTTCGTAACAGTTATCAAGTGGAGTTTTTTTTTTCTTGTTTTTTTCTTTTTCTTTGAACTACTTAACGTAAACGTTAACGTACCTCTTGATATTACACACTATACATTATTGTTTGTATACGAGACTATAGTAAATGCGCAATAGAGGTTATGTGCACAGGTATTGGTGTAACGTTCAATGCTCCCTGTCCGGGGCAGAGATTATCGATTACCAATAAATTCCGCATGGCTGTATCTCGCAAAGCGTAAATAAAGGTAGCAGTTTTCGTTCACGGCTCGACGATTGACAATGGCTTTCCCCACTACCGCTACCGCGTGGCATTACCATTGCTACCATCCACCGTCTCTCCTTTCGCGAGAGCCTCGCCGTTGTATTGCTTTAGTCGTTTACGTACGCCAAACGTGAATCCATAACCCCGTTCGACGCTGCAAACTATTATTGCGCCGCGTGCCAACGCGTAAACTATTCCATCGCATAACGACACGTACGCGCACCCTTTCGTGTGATTTGTAACATTACGATATTTCTCACGTTATTGACGAAACGATAGTTAACATTTTCGAAACGATTGAATCGATAAGAACGTCGGTTTTACGAGAAAAATAATACATATATACGGTAGAATCCCCATTAACAGGGGTCGGATTAGCCGGGGAGCGGATTGAACAAAATACAAACCAAAGTCGCCGTTTACTTCAAAAATCACGATAATCTACGTAACTTCAAAAAAAAAAAAAAAATTATATACTCGTTTACACGATTCGTCAATTAAAGAAAAGTTGTAGTAAATCATAATTGTAAGTGGTGAAAATAAAGATATATGCCATTTTGCCATTTTGATCGTATTAATCGTGATTTCGATTTATTCGGGGGTTCTTCGGTCCCGAAAACCTCGGTTAATCGGGGTTCTGCTGTATATAGATCGAAGAAGCGTCGAAGCGATGCGGAGAAAACCCGCCGTAGGATTCTATTTGGCCGAACGCCAATGATATTCTATAAGTACGTATCGATGACTTAATGGCACCGAGACGTATCGACGATGCGAAGGCATCGAGGATATGTCCTTCTGGATTTAGACCAACGGTAGATATACAGTATGCTACACCCGCCCCCCCCCCCTCTCCCTCCTTCTCGCCAAGCGAAATCTTCATCGAATATGTAATGGACGAGTTCGGAATATCGACTTTCGTGAACCCGTTGGCTTATGCCGACTCGTTCCCTCCTGTCTTCCGTGATACAAGTATATTTAGTTCAGACCGATAGTCGGCTGAAATCCTTGCGATCCGTCCAACGGGGCTTATAGAGGGGTTAGGTAAAGTAACGATCGACTATGATATCAGAGAGTCAGGACAGTCGGCTGCTTCATAATTGAAACTTCCATTCTAGTGCCCCGCGCGGCTCATTAGTATGTGTACTTTCGACTAGTTAGATTCCAGACTCGTTTCAACAGTGGGCGGCGTAGAATGCGATAACCGACAATTCGCGATGAGGTAGCGAGAGTTAAGACTGCCAGCGGCGACGATCTTGATACAGTTGCCACGCCTATGATGCTTGATAATCCGAAAAGCGCCTCGAGAATATCGTCTTAGTTTCGTCGAGTCAGACAGCGGTGCGTCGCGTTTTTATCTCGAAGCTTCGCGATGTTTTTTTTTTTTTTTTTTTTTTTCGATCTTTCAGATTTTTATGGAAAAAAACTGAAAAAAAAAATCTGAGGCAAGTTCGCGGCGAAGGGACACGTAGCCGCGAGGTAAAGCACGAGAAAACTACCGTGTTCCGCGACGAGCGCGGTAACCTCTCTATATATCCGGCGTTCTCTCGCGCGCGCGGGGGCTTCGCGTTGCCGAGAGGCAAAAAGCGAGAGCTCCGATGAAGCGGCGGCGCGGGAGGACGCCGACCGCTTCGACTCTCGAGCGCTCCCGGCGGAGGCGACGCTGACGCTGGTTGTGTGTAGCGGACGTGGTGGGATGACGCCCCAGCGTCCCGACAACGGCGGCGGCGACGACGGCGGGAGGAAGGGGGGCCGAGAGAACGGCGAACGTCGAAGCCTACTGGTCCACCAGTAGACGGCAGCACTGCGGCCCGCGCGTATCGCAGTTCGCGTCCGACTCAGTACACGGCTGTATCCACTTACGATCCCCACGGGTACAACCCGCCGTTGCCAAAGGCCATATTTCTATAGGGAGCAAAAAAAAAGAGGGAGGAGGAACAAAAACAAAGCGAGCAAAAGCGAGACAAAAATTTGTTGTCTCCGGCATCGAGAGTAATAAAACTCCCGGGAATCTCGAGGGGCTCTCCCCCTGCCGAACGGCGGTGCTACGCGAGATACCTACATAAATGGATAAATAGCGAAATAAAAAAAAATTATGTGCGCGTGCGTTTGACACTGTTAACGTTTGTTTTTTTTTACCGTCTTCGCGAGTGCAACGCGATAGACAATCCGCAATTTTTCTTTTGTCCCCATTAAACGGATACAAGTGACGAGCGCCGCGGTGATTGTGCTCTCCGTGTGTTCCGGATCTCATTATCGGATAGGCGTGTTTGCAAGTTTTTTTTTTTCATCTACCGAGAACTACCGTTTAAAGCTCCTTTTTTTCTCCCCTGTTGCACCGAAGCACATTTTTGTCGATCGCGGAAAAACTCTGCCGGGTTTTTGCAATAAAAAAAAAAGTCGTATGATTCGATAAAAAATTGCGATACAAAACACGATCGAGGCAAATCTCGCGTGATACATTCGACGAACTCGCGACGACGAAAAATCGTGAGTAATTCGCGAGGTAGTTTGATAAATCGATAGCAGTTAAAAATAACATCGAAGCGAGGAACTCGTTTGCGGAGTCTCGGAGTTAAAAAAATAATGTTTCGTTGAGTTATAACGTCGCGGTATGGTAATAATAGTATACGATAATAGGGCGAGTGTGGTGCGAGCCGGATATTGCGCCGGTGCTTAATCGAGTACAAGTGTGATTGTGATGATGCCGAGTCAGTGAAAGCCCCCGGGGCTGACCCTCGTTGACCCTTCGCTTCATAATCGGAGAGTGTTAAAAGTTTCCCCCCATTCCCCCTGTCCACCCTCGACAACTGTTTAACAACCAGTGCGAACGATAGAATGAAATAGAGAGAAGAGGCGTCTCGTCGTTCAGCATTGACCGTTCAACGTCAAAGTAAGTCATTACAATAGCGCGCACGTTCGCCTTCGTTCCACTCGACCCGAATCACTCGATCAATTACTCGATGGACCCCGAGCAGCTGCCTCGTTCGTTTTACCGTGATAACTCTCGTGTACCAACGACGACATTGTGTCTTACGATCGATTAATCGATACTCGCAAATACATCGATAACCCGCGAAAAAAACGTCGAAAATAATAGAATGAAATATAAAAATACAATAAATATTGGTTTTCGAGAGAACGGGAATGAAAGAGATTCGCGATGGAAGGGAAATGGAAAGAAAAAAAATGTATATGAAAAGAAGGAGGTTATATCTCCGAAATTCATTATTCGAATGGCTACGCGAAAGGATTGAATAGGACATCGAGGGCTTGAGAGGCATACGCACGGGGTTTATAGGGAGAGAGAACGAGGGCGAGCAGTGAACGGAGAACAGAGGCTGTACCATCCCAGCTATTCCAGGGCGGTCTGTTGGGAGATCAGGGGAAAGGGCCTGTGGGAGTAGGGGGTGTAACGGAAGGGAAAATGAATTCCCGTGCCGACACATACAGTCGGATAACCCCGGTACGATCGATCGCGGACTATACACCGTTACGTTGTACGGCGGCCGCTGTTGGCTGGTTCGCGGAATTGTTGGATAGGAAGAACGGCGGTGGAGTTTACGCGGGCGTAATTTTTTTTTTTTTTTTTTCGAGCGAATTTAGTGAAAAGCGTCCTTCCCTCGGGTTTTTCGGTTACCGCTTTATGAGAATTGCATTTTCGCAAAGGGGGGGGGATGTCCCAATGTTCGTCTTGTCCGTTTGTCTGAAACTTCTTGCTCTCGACTGCCTCAACATCTGCGATATGAATCTTCCACTAACCTCCCCTCTCCGCGACACGAACTTGGCACGAAATTATTCAACAGCCCGCCGATGCTCTGTGGCGAACGAATAATTGATGGTCGCGAGATATTTATAGACGAAGAATATACCGGTAGACTGGATTCGTCGTCGAGCGGTTCAATAAGCTCGAATGTTACGTACATTTCAATCGGTCAAAAAAGAATCAAAAAAATAAAGAACCTGCAAAGGACACCGTCAGTCAACTGTTTTAGTCACAATTCATTGAGACTCCGAAGCTTTGAAAGTTCAAATCATAAAGGCCTATTATTGACGAACGAGCGACGCTGTCGCAGCGCTATATTTCTGATTAAACCTAATTGACGGTTTTCCATGCAAAGCTGTATTACACAGATCGTCACATAATACGTTATTGTTTTTGACGATTGAGACGTATTTGGCTTTGTTATGATTTATGACAACTCAATAAAATTATTATTTTCTTTGTTCTCTGTACATAATTACCAATCTATTTACCATAGAAGGTTATATCTTTTACAAATTTTATAATTAAATATATTTCCCTTTAGAAAACTATTGTCATTTGCAGCAGAAAAGTCTGAATAATAATAATAATAATAATAAGATTAATAAAGTCACTTATTAACAATTACTGGATACATTACATGTACATTAATGCGTACAACACTTGAAGATCGATTATCTGACTAAATTATTTTTTTTTATGTTTGTTTATAATGCAAAAGTATCTCAAAAAAGTGGTTTTCCAATACAGTCTCTCCGTTTGTACGTCCGTATCAATTTTTCTGGCGAAAAGACAATAACTTTTTGCAGAAATTTTTAATCACTGCGAAACTTGCTACGTGTCTTCTATATGTTACATATCAGCTTGGAATTGAATTTCAAACTTTTTCATCCACAGTTTCTTGTAGTTTACCTGAAACGTGAAAAACAAATATGTGAAAAAAAATTGGAAAAAAAAAAAAACATTTTAAAAACTACTAAAAACTTCGAAAAAAAATAAAAATACTTGAATTACGTTCACGAATAGATTGTCTCCTAAGTCGTCCCCAGAAAATAAGTTTTTTTGTCCACCAGTTCCTTCCTCACTTCACAGACCGCAATATAAAAAAATGGGCATCGAATGAACCATAAATCGTGTTTTTAATTGTATTTACAGCCGCGTCCTGGTCGCAGACCACGAGGACGTCCAGGAAACAATTCTCAGCTACAGCCCTCTTCGGGTGCGCAGAGTCCGGTATCACAGCAGCTAGAAAAAGGTGAGTTGTATGTGATAAACGGTAAAAGCGCCGTAATTATGAATAATGAATCGACAGAGATAGAGAGAATCTCGATAGTTGAGAATTCGGTCGAAGCGTAGTTACGCCGCCGGTGAGCTGAATACTCGTGAAATTCACGATGCCTCGAATGGCCAATAAAAAAAAAAAGTTACCCCCATCGACGATTCGATTTCCGATATTATCGCCCAATATACACCGCTCCATTCTGCCTTTGGTACACGTGCTTCGCTCCGCGTCCGCTCGCGGTCTCCTTTCCTCCGCGATAGCTTCGAGTCCCTCTATCGATTATATTCGATCCATTAACACGCCAGGCGTGTATATTCCCCGGTAGGTACAGTCGATCAGAGAGACGACAATCGCTGTTTCATCGAGATGAACGATAAATCGCGATGTATTACTTTGATTTCTATCAATTTATCAGTTATCACGCAACTTCGCGATAGGAATCAAATGTTTTTTTTATTCTCATTGTCCGCGAACTTGGTATTCGCCGCGTGAGTTTTCATTCATAAAACGCGGCGCACCGGTCGATTCGGAACTTGATTCGTTCCCGACATCCTTCCGTGACTCGTTCGCGTACCGCGGCGATCCGCAACGGTCGCGACGAGAGACGGAGGAACGCATTAACATCGCGAAACGAGCTAAACGAGATCGAGCGACGATGCGGCGCACAGGGCGCACGTTGGCTACAACGAAAACGAGGAAAAAAAAGGGAGGAAGAAAAGAAAAAAAACGGAGATGGAGCAATCGTAGGTATGCAGCGAAGGAGAGCGAGCGGCGTGTTCCGGCTGACGTGCCCTCGAGAGAGGAAGGAGAGCCCAAAGTACAGAAACGCGAACACAAAACTCGAACGAGCGAGGAACAGCAACAAAATAAAGAACGTGGTACGAGGGGGAGAGAGCGAGAAGCTGCGTTGGCGAAGTAACGTAAAAAAAAAAAAATAGAAAAAGAAATGAAGTAATGGCGGATGGAGTGAAGGAGGCAGCGGGACACAGAGACCAGAGAAAACGTGAGCATAAGGGAGAACGGACACGAGTGAGAAAGCGGGCAAAGGGAGGAAAGAAGAGAAATTCGCACGCGCGCGCGCGGAGAACGCGAGCAACAGAGCAAACCGGAATAAATGCGGTTCGAGGAACTGACGGTGAACCGGTTAAGGCTATCCTCCTCGCAAACAAAAGGATCCGGAGCGAGAGAATGGAGAATCGCTCCGGAGTATCTGGATTTGCTTGCGCAGCCCCTCTTGTATTACGAGGACTCCGCTCTCTGTGGTCGATAGACGCGTACAAAGAATCGCGAAGGAGAGACGAGGGAGAGACGGATATAAAAATGGGCAGAGAAGAAAAGAAGTACAAGAAGGAAGCCGAAACTAACTCAGTAAAGAGTTACGTGGCTCGAGTAGAGTGAGCGTTGAGCTACGATATCGGGACGCTTTGCTCCACCGGCAAAAGCCCTTTCGTATTTTTTTTTTTACACGTCGATTATCTTGAATACGATTTTCCGTTTTTCTGGTTTAAAACGCGTAAAAATCATTTATGGAACCTCAGTACCCGATAAATTTGATTACCGTGAAAAATCTCTTGACGCCGACGCGAATGGGTTTAAAATTCAGTTATCATTCTCCGATAACGCGGAATTAAATAAACTACCGTTACTAGAAGTGAAGAAACTCCGAAATAATCCACTACTACAGTTATACGACACTTGCCCCCCGTCTTCTTCGCCCACCTCTAGACATCGCGGAAGATTAAGAAAGCCGGAGAGGAAAAGGGGAGACTGCAAAGTCGGCATAATTCGCGCTCAAGGACAACGCATGACGAATAATAAAACCAAAGAGACCGAAGATAGGCGACGCGCTTTAGTCGTCTTGGTTTTTGGGGCCCCGAAATGGCTGAACCTTTGAAGTCATTCCTCGCGCTCGTCTCTTTTCGGCATAATTCCTCTCGGCGGTTTTCTCTCGCGTTGTTTCTATCCCTCCCTCTCTCTCTCTTTCTCTCTCTCTCTCTCTTCGGGTTTTACTCAGTCACTCGGATCCTCCTTCGCTTCTCTGCCCTTCCAGCGCCTTTCTCCCCTCAGCCGCTTGTGTCTTAAAGTCTCACCGTTAAAGCTCGAGAGCTCAACTCTCTGCGAGCGTGAAATGCCTCCAACAGCCAACTCGTGTCGGATGACACATAGCCGAAAATATCCAGTCGGTATAGACACCGCACGTTTATACTATACGGCATGAGAGTAGAGTACACGACTATATAAGCAAACGCCTTCTCGAGTTGCAATTCGAAATGTAACGTAGCGTACGACATACTCAAGATATTTATTATTTCGAAGACGCAAGAACGTGATAAAGCGTTTAAAAAAAAAAAAAAAATAAGAAAAGTAAACAAAGTCGTGGGTCAGGGATCAAAGTGTCGCGTTTCGCATGATTTAATCATTCGTATTTTACCGCCCACGAGAATCACATTGTCGCGCGCTGTAAGCGAAGGCCGACGGTTACTGTCCGATTTGTAGAAAGTTTATCGAAGAAATTTATTTTCTCGAAACTGCGTAACTGTTTGCGTTAACGCGGGGGTCTGACGGACCCGAAGGTTTTCCAAGAAAATCTTTAATATTTAACGCTCTTCGTAGTTTTTCATGTGTTTCAAAGACGTGCGTAAGTTCTGGAATATTTATTGTATTCATAGTTGTTGCGCATTCCTTTACTCCGAAATTTCTCGATTTTTCCAGTTTTTACGAATACGCGAAGGTTGAAACTACCGAACAAAGAACGTTACATTTTAAAAAATATACTTATTTTTATCGGCGACAAAAAAAAATTGAGAATTCAAGTATCTACGGGGAAACGTAACTTGAGTGGTAACTTACTTCTAAAAATTTATTAAATTTCGAACAAAACTCGTGTGAACCGTAACATAAACTTGAAACTTCAACTATATAAACGGTATCATTGAGAAATAGGCCAACAGTCTGCACTCCGTGTTCGAACTCTAAAAACAGTTTATTTCTGCTTTTGATGTGCCGCTCTTGGCTGCCCATCTGGACTATCGAGGATTCTTCGATACTCCGCGATCAGCTCCCTTTTATTTCCATTCGCGTTTGTTTTTCAGTACAGTGAGGTTAATTCTGAAAAAAAAAAAATACCAAGAAAACACGAAAATATTTTATTTTTTCTCATAATTCCAAGTCAAAAAAAATTCCCCGAGATTTCGATAACTTCCCAAATTTTTCGTATGCGCGATAACCCTCTCTATCGACATAACTCCTCTGCTGACATAATAAAAACTTTAAACACATAGTTTTTTCTTTTTTTTTTTTTTTTTTTTCAAAGTTTCGCAACGATGAATCCGCTGGGTATTCCTGACACATGTGTCGCGTTTCAGGGTTAAGATTACTGGTAAAAAAAAGCAAAAAAAAAAGGGGGTCTCCCATCCGGTTCTCTAACGGCGAGTACCGTAAGTGCTTCTGTCGCGTTCGTCTGGTAACCACATATGAATTCCACATATGTACACATATATATCAGACTTTCTTCTGTCCGCTCGACAAAGCAATCTTGAGGACGTTCGGGGAGCGATAGTTGAGAGAATTTCATCTGCAACTTGCGAGAATTACAATTACAAACTCTATTTTACATAGTTTACGACCATAGAATACATCGCGCGGATGCCCCACACGCGTCACTGGTTTTCCTTTACCCCCTTCCTATTTTCTTGCTGGTATTTCCGTTTAGTTTGTACACACGAGGGAGCAACAGTCTCTCATTCCCTCTTGACGCTCGTTCTACCGTGTAGTTTGGCGGGTGGGGGACCACACGGAGAAGGACAAGAGGCCATGCGACGACTGTCTCTCAGTGTTACCGTACTGGTTATATACTGTGCGAAAGTTGCGCCAAGCGAGTTTCCGTGTATTCGTTTCAACGCCGGTTCAAGCACCCAACTTGGTCGTTTCAAACGTTCCAATGTTCCGCAGGATAGTGGCGGCAGGCAATACGGCGGAGCAGACTCACCGAACTCTCCGCGGGAGTTTCAGAACTCGGATAATTATCGTTCGCCAAACTACGCTGGCAAGTTTGCTCTGTCGAGAACGAGAGTATCTCGGTCCCTCTCTAGCGAGTTATTCCGCTTTGCCTCTCATCCTTCGAGACTTCCAGACACGCCTCTGGTTCTCTCCCTTTAAATCTATGTTGCCTTCGGAATATCGACGCTTTTTCGTACCTCGTACCCTGGCAAATGACTACGTGTATGTTACCGCGTGTGCTCTCGTATTCCCAGAATGTTCGGCTCGTTAATACTTTTACGCGCTTCCTTATTAACTTGTTTTCATTTCTCCGAGTAGTTTATTTAATTACATTCTTTTTCTTCCCGTTTGACGCATCTCTCGAATGAATATGGAAATATTTTTCGGGAAGATAGTGTTTTACAGATAAATTCACGTCGTCCCAAACTCTCACCTTTCGAACGGTTCGTTTAAGCGTTGTAGTAACTGTCGTGAGGATATCTTCTGATGTGATGGGTTTTTACCGATTTTAGCGCTTAGCGATCTGTTTGGAAATTTTCTCTTATTAAAATGGTTACCGACGAGTGGACCGAATATCTGGTGACTCGGCTTCAACTCCGAAAAAGCCAATGGAGAGAACGAGAAATTTACGAGATGCGAGATCGATAACGTCGTCTAGAAACTCGATGAGAACCACCCTTCGAAGATTCACGTAGGGATTAATCTTTCCCTCTCGCGCTCAACCGCGATATGCATCGCTCGAGTTAACGGGATGTACTCTCGGCGCGATCGGCAGGGGGTACGGATGAAAAGATAAACACAGAACGACTTGGGGATAAACTGATGGGTTAAATGATGAAACTCGGGTGTGATGTAGGATGAGAAAACTCATTGTGTCTGTTTGCGTTTGTTTATCGAAAGGGGATGCGTCTGGACGTTGAGGATTCTCTCTTAACCCGCAGCATCCGCTTCTTACACGTAGCCGTCTATAGGCAAAAGGCCGATTTTGCATCGTGTAGTTATCCGAGATATTCGAGTTTTTTTTTTTACGAAAACTGATTATCGTTTCGTAATATGATTGATCCGATAAGTATTTCAGCAAAATCCATTCGCGTCCTCTGAATTTCTAGTTTTTCTCTGCTTTTCCTCAACTTTTGTCTACCGATCCCGAGGGAATTTCAGTGTTGAAATACTGCAAGGTATGCGTCACCATGGAACTTTGAAGAATTCTCGATCCTAACTATACGTATTGCTTGACGCTTCTCTTTACGATCTTTTATATCCCGTCTATCCTCGTAACTCTTTTCCTTTTGCGATTCTCTTGCTCTCGTTTACTATCCCCACCGTTTCTTCTCTTCTCCTTCTCGCTTCCGGTAAGCGGCATTCAACGCTGCGGTCAACCGCCAATCGAGCATCGCATCGATCGAACGAATTTGCGGTTCTCTTACGCTATGCTCTCTTCGAGAACGATGGGCTCTCCCGTCGTAACGCTGACGTCGCCGGAGGGCCAAAGCAGTGGGTTTACGCACACTCCACGGTGGTTTCAACTCCGCGCGAAAGTTTAAGCTTTCAAACTCCCCTTAGAACTTTCAAGATAGCAGTTGCATCGGGGAAACCTGTCGGGTCTACGGGAATCGTCTGAGATATTTTTTTTTTTTTTTCACTCAGCAGTAGGTAAATTTTATTGACGGAGGTGATAAAAAAAATATCGATTCATATTTTTGATTTTGTATTTTCCATCTTTGCCCATTTTAAAGGCATCGCATGTGTTTTGCAGCGCTGTAACGTCACACATGCGTCTGGGAGACCCGATGTGTTACGAAACTGTATAAAAAATCAATATTTTTCATTTTATTTATAGTAAAATCGAAACGTCGGGATGTAAAGAAAATGTCTGTTGAGGCGCAATATCGGTATAGTAGAAATTCAATAAGTTACACATTCTTGCGATTTATCGTTAATATATTTAATTGACTCCAAGAAAAACTCCTCGTGCGTTTCGAAGGTCAGAGTATCTCACGTTATATATACCAATATCTGCAATATAAAAAAAATTAAATGACCGCAAGAAGGATTGTTGTCCGAAGAGCGATTAACTTATAGGGGTAAACCGGTTCTCCGATCCAAACAGAGATCGACATGCATTCGTAAGATCTGTAAGCTTCGGTGATATTAAAAGCTCACCGAGAAACCTCCATTCGATCTCTGAAATCTCCGTTCTCTTTTCTACGTTTTTTATATTCAATGTTATTTATTCTTCTTAAGATAAAACGTCTTTTAAGGAATCATCCGCGTGAAGACGCAACGGACAAAATAGCGCTAAAGCTCTCCGCGTATCGGTAGAACACGTTCGGCAAACGTTTGCCATTCGGTTATATTTTCTCGAATCTTTTATACGTCAATCCTTTTTCTCGTGATGTGATTTGTCTCAAAAAATATCTCGGACTCGGTGCTTAGAAAAACATTAATGGGAGTCTGCTAATCGTAATTGAGGTGAAATTATTAATTGTTTGACTCTTCGAAGGATCTTCGGTTTTTCTTTGGACCTTCGAAGGGTTAAGAAACACGCAGATCCGGTTATATCGTATCCTTCACCATACGAGCAAATAATACAATTTGCGCGTTTTTTTTTTTTTTTTTTTTTCGGTTTCACTCGCAAAGGCGTGACGGCGTCTGTTGACGGTATTTATCGTGGGTTATTTGCGTCAGGGAGATAGAGAGTGTCGAGAAAAGAAACGACATTGCCCAGCGAGTGTTATCGTATTATATTATCGAGTTTCGTCAGCGTTCGTTACACATCAGCACGAGATAATAGTTTATCTCTCGCGTTGGCTAGCAAAAAAAAAGAAAGAAGTGTCTTGTGACCCAGTAACACAGAGGAAGCCCGCGGCATCGCGACAGTTGCAGTATTTTATTTACGATACACACTTTAAAACTCAATCCGAATAATTATCTCCTTATCCGCAACGCCGTGTGACGTGATTCGCGAATTCAATTGGAAATACCGCCAGTTTTCATTGACTTTAATTTTTATTTACGTCAGTGTGGATTAGCCACGAATTGTTATCTGTAGAGAAGTAATCGCGTGATGGATTTAAAAAAAACCTCGATAACGACTCGTAATCTCGCAATTCTTTCGTTGATAAAATCGATAAGCAGAGTCATCGAGAGGTCGGAATCGGAAAAAAGAAAAAAAAAAATAAAAAAATCTCGATTATGAGCGATGAACACGAGGGGGACACATAAAGACGGGTTGAAAGTCCAAAACGTCGCGAACGATCGGCGTGCACAGATCTCGGCGAAATAAGTGCCGATGATAATAAAGAGTTTATCTTCCATAGACACAATAAAATTATCGTTTATTTATAACAACACGACGAACATGTGACATCGAACCATTTTATAAAATTGTCACCGACAAAATTAGCGGACAATAAAATATTTTGACCTTCAAAAATTCGAGACTCAGAAACCAACAATTCAGAACAACAATTCAGAAATCAACAATTCTGTTTTTTGATATCGGCATTTTCAAGCGCGTAAACGACGAATGAAAGAAAACACGTGATAGTAGATTAGTAATACGCATAACAGGAAATTCAATGTCGTATGGATAAAATGGTGACAATTCTCTTCGATACATTTTGCGACATATATATTCACGAAGAGATTAAAAGTAAAAAAAGTCACGAACTATACTATATATATGCATATATATGTTTCTCTAGCTTTCTCTTTCTCTCATAAGTCCCACGCGACCTTGAAACTCGGGAGCCCAAGCATATTTACAGTGTTCCCCTTGGGTTCTCACTATGGAGCACATAACGACCAGTTCTCTCGTCGGTTCTCCGACGGTAAATAATGCATAGCGGATAGACGGAGAAAAAAAATACGAGTTTAGCCACCATATGGAATTTGCTGTTCGTCTTCCTAATGAATTAACGGATGTGAATTTAGCGTTTTTAGCGTAATTCACCGCAATAGCTCAACGAAAGTGCGCGATTCTTGTCTCCTTCTTTCCTCGGGAACTAACGTTTTCAAAATTATCTGCACATCTTTTAAACGAAAAACTTGTGGGAGAAACAAAAGTACAACACTGAATTTACCGAAAATAACTCCTTTGAGGGAAAAAAAAAATCTACGGACATATTTTTACGTATTTTTTGCAAAGTGATTTTTATAATTTTTCATCCTTTTCAAGGATTGAAAGCCATTTTTTTTTGTTCAAAAAACTTTTACGAATTCACAAAATATTTTTTTCGTGCCGATTTTCAATCGTAAGAAAAGTTTATTTAATCTCGTAGCTCTGTTTTTTTTTTTTAAACTGTAGTACGTATTTTTATTTTCATTTTCTCGATGATCGTCAGGACCCAAAAATTCCAATGAAAATCCATTGGATTATTGAAGGTTATAAAAGTATTCAAAATTATTCGGACTCTTTCCGCGTTGCACCGATTCATTTGCCGAACGTTTAATTTTTTTTCCCTTGAACCCACTTACTTCGAGTGTTAACCTGCTGCAACGGGGATCAGGTATATCGATGTATACAAACATAAACCCACACGTACAAATGAAACAGTGCAGAGGGAGGGATCGACTGCAGATAATGCGCTCGAGTATACAAGGACCGCCGTCGTCGTCGGGTATAACGACGTAATTCGTGGTTCGCGATAACGATCGGCCTTACGCAATGCGGCGGCGGCGGCGGTTGAAGGCAGAGGGAACTTGCTACAGCAATCGGGGGTAATTGCATTCCACGAAGAGAGCGCCAGCCACCGGCCGGCGCAATGTGTCCCCATATACCTTTCGACGTGTAAGCAAAAATCCTTCGTGAATGTTTACACAGCGCATATCCGGTGTTGTATACCTATCACTTGATAAAGTGTAACACAAGTCCACTATTGTCGCGACTTTTCCTCGTCTTTTACCTTCTCCGAGCGCTGAAGGAGGGGAGATACACGGGTGGTTACCAAATAGTTTGAACCTTGAAGAAGTATCTTTTTTTTAACGATGAAGATAAATTCGTTCTGAGAAAAAACTCCGATTAATGAAGTACCAAAGTTGTTCCAACACCAAGCCACGTTATACCGAACGAACGGTGGTCCTCGTCCGAATCTCGATGCGGTCGTTTCTCTCGAGAAACCCTGTGATCAGATCTCGGGATGAGGATTGGAGGGGGTGTTTCGCCGAAAACGTGTTCGCGATCGACGAGAGTGGCCGGCCATGCAGACACGAACCGGTCCTCTTGATATTCTTTCCTCTGCTCGGCTTTGGACTGAAAACGAGGCATGCTATGCAGGACCGGTTTACTATATAGTTTCGCAGAGGATCGAAGGTGGAAGAAGAAGAGGTACATAAAGAGCGAGAGACTCGGTGCAAGTTGCTGGAGGGGATCGTATACCTGACGAGCGGAAAATATACGGGAACAGATATCTGGAACTCTGTATAGTGTGTAGTAATATATATGTATGTGTAGACTTAGGGTCCCGGATATGGGAGGATTATGTGCGCGCGTTTGAGTACCAATGGTACCTATAGCCACGGGGATACCTGACCAATTGGATGCGGACCCACGCGACTTCGGTCAGTCGAATAAATTCCTTTACACTGCTCTTCTTCCGCTTTTTCCATCCATTTGTATGGATCACAGTGTGTTTTTTGGACAGTAAATCGTTTCTACAGATTCCAAAGTAACGCTAAGTTCTCGTAATTTAGGTAGAAGAAAGAAAATAATAATTAATTTAGCGAAAAATTGATTTTACAAAATTTTTTAAAAATCTACTAAAAAAAAGGGGAATAAAGAAATTGTATTAAAAAAAGAGTGAAATTGGTAATAATCATTCGTATATTACAATTGGGTGATTTATTTGTCATTGAGTCTGAAAATCTGCCGAATAGAATATTCGAATAATAATTTGTTATTTCACTATTTTTTATGAAATTTTTGTTTTCATTGAACGGATTCATTAGTATTTTGCCCTTGAGTGGCAATAACTCAGTTTGAGTCAATAAACATTAGCGAAGTTTAAATTTGTAGGTTAAGTTCGATTATGAATTGACTATAACGCAAGGCGTACCGCGTGGTCTTAAAAATGTTGACCGGAAGTTACCCCGCGCAAGGATATCGATAAAACGTCGCGTTCGTTGATCAAGGTGAGCATAAAAAAATATACAAGGCACGAGAGACAGCAGGAGAGTCGGAGGGTTGAAGGGAACAAGTTGTAACTGGCGTTTAACGGCGTTATTCAAGGCGCATACTGCGTGGCAGTCGTTATCTTCGATTTATGACCAACGGACCGCCCTGAATCCTTATTCAGCACTCCCGATAACATCCTTTTCCTTCTCCTTTGGGTAAAGCGAGGTAAATGTGTGTTCGGAGTACTGCGATCGAAGGTTAACGTTATTACAGGGTGGATACGTATTCGAAATAAATCGTTAAACACGAAGAAAAAAAAAGCATCGATAGGGTGGCTATCACACGATTTATGTATCGCGTATACGACTCAAAAAAAAAAAAAACATACTATGATCATTCAATTTCTTAATCAACTAACATTATAACTTAAAATGAACATAAAATATTTTACGAAAAAAAAAAAAAAATCGAAAACAAAAACAAACATAGCGAATGAAAACAAGTCATAAAGTAGATCGATCGAGGTGCACGAATACATCATGGGACGGGGGAAATAAAAAAAAAATCTATTTTAACCGCAGGGGATCGATCGCGACTAATGCGACTGGTGGAGCGTATTAAGGCGCTGGTAGGTTCAGGAACGAGGATCGTCGAGCAGAGAAAAAGATAGAAAGAGAACAGGACGGCGAGGCTATACACACCGGATCAACCGGTCTCTCTCCCGATAAGCCTCTTAAAGTTTTAAAGCCGGGGCTTTCGTCGTCGTGGTGCTCGTAGTTTTGCGGTCAGGCGTCGTCGTGTTCTCCTCGTTGCTGTGTTGTCGCGCGTCATGGCCTCGGGGGCCCCAACGGCGCCGATGGCCTACTCGCATCGATCCTTTTTCGTAATTCATCCGCACGCCGATCCCGTGAGCTCCCTTTCTCCTTCCCGCCGCGGCACGTTCCTCTTTTTTTTCCTCATCGGTTTTGTCGCTCGATAGACGAAACGCACGTGGAATTTTAAATGATTTTCATTGCCCCACCCCCGTCGCCAATTGTAACTCTTTAATCGCCACGCGGCTTTCACCCCGCGCGATCAACTCGTACATAATACTATCGTTTATACAGAGGTGATTTTGTACATTCCAACGATGTGCCAATAGACCGCTGTAGTTTGTTACCTTCGCCTTGCAATCGAAACCCTGAACTTGACTGCCGCGCGACGAGCAACTATTCGCTTCTCATCGCACAGCCAACATCCGTACGCTCTCGAGTATTCCGATATATCGCGCGAATTACCTTATTTCGCATATTTTAACAATAATTTCAGTCATTAATGAACTTAATCGAGAAGGTCATAAATATCGCGAATACGGAATATAGTGGTTACTTTTTTGACTCAATTCTTTATCCTGACTTTACAAATCGAAAAAAAAAAAAAAAAAAAAAATCCATCGAATTACTGAGTGTACGAAAAATGTTAACGCATTAACGAGAAGCGTTATAATTAAGCAAACTATCGAAATTCGTTTCTTAAAAAAAAAAAATGTATCCTTTCAACAGGATAAATGGCACACATAATGCCAGTGAAGGCACACAATAAATGGGTTCATAGCTGTCGATCCGTCTGAAAAATATTAACCCCGCAACGGTACGAAAGCGCTGAACTCCAAATACGAGGCGCGTATGAGAGATAATAAATAGGCTGCGAAGTAAAAGGTAACGAGAGACGTTTGAGCGCATAACATCGTATCGCGGAAGAAAGGGAGAGATAAATAATTGCCAACAAATCGCTGCCGCTAGTTCGACCGATGTGAACTCATAAGCCGAACGCATCGTGTACAACGCACCGCGGAGCATGTAAAATGTTATATACCACGTTGTTTACAAAGTTTGTACGTCTGCATCAATCACAGTCAAACTTTTCTCATCTTTTTTTCAATAACATTTTTTTTTTGCGCTATTATCCATTAACAGCTAAAGGAAGATGCGTATACGATGCATGTGTGGCGTGTCTCGTGCTGCCAATACTTCGTGCCTCCGTCGCTCTTTTCTCTCGCGCTGACGCACGCGTTACCTGGTTTTCTTCGTCACTCTCCGCGTACATCTTTTGCCGGAGCGTGTAACGTTTCGAGTGGCGTGATTAGACACGCCAGCGCACTGCGACCAACTCCGCGATCTGTTGGAGAGAAACCGGTTTCTTGGGTTTTTTTTTTTTTTCTTCATTTTTATCATCTTTCTCCTCCAGCTGTGTTGGCACTCTGCGGGTTCTCGAATGTGCATCAGGTATATACGAAGCCTGTAGACGAGCGAATCGGTCTCCGAGTGAAGGGAACAAGTATCGACCGCTAAATAACAAAAAGGCGTAACCCCCGCGTTAAGGAGATACGGGTTACACCCTCGTTATTGTCTCGAGTACCATGTAAGATCGGGGAGATTATGCGAAAAAAGATGTAAAAAAAAACAATAATTCTTTACAAGAGTTACAATTAAACGAATTTCGAGAAGGTAGCAATCCGTGATCCCGTTTGCCATTACACGATAGGAAAGCCGCTCTCTCCTTATGCAACTGACGACGACGACGACGACGGAAGTGTTTGAAGCTCGCAGGCTCCATCGTCAAGTAGCGTGTATCGTTGAATTAAATTTATAATCGTAGCGGAAGGCGCAATTCCAAGATCAGTGGATTAGGTCAATCGTCTTGTTCTCGATAGTACGTGAGATACGTAAACCACCAACTGCCAGGAAATAGAAGGGCGTATCTCGTCACCGGTGGTAATGGGATACGCCTTATACCGTTATTGCGATCGGTCCTCTCGATTGCACACATAAAAACACATTTTATTTTCTATAGAAAAAAAAATCGTGTAAAAAATCCTTTACGATGTATAGTTTCCTCAGATGTTCCGATTGTGTAAAAAAATTCCGAGGACCGTACATAAAAAATTGTAATAGGGTCTCATTTTTGTTAAATATAAAATCTCTTGTTTTTCGTTTATTAAAAAATAAAACGTCTTCCAGAATTGATTATATCGGGAACTGAGGATTTTTTGAC
Organism: Cryptus armator; assembly: GCA_963971235.1. Lineage (NCBI taxonomy): Eukaryota > Metazoa > Arthropoda > Insecta > Hymenoptera > Ichneumonidae > Cryptus > Cryptus armator. Next base: position 11,742,893 of record OZ020236.1, read on the forward strand.
ACGATTACAACACTTTTCCGAATATAAAACGGTGGGGAATTTTTCTTGCGATTTTTTTTTCCGGAGAAAAATAGCGCGTATTTTATCTTAAAATTGAGTTTGAAGTTATTTCGCTTCCAAAATTGTAAAAAAAAAAAAAAAAAATTGGAATTTCTAAAATTTGTGTTTCCGTTTTCCCCGTTGGCGAAGCGTCCTTGTGATTTTCGACGGTGTTTCTTCATTAGCCTTGCCGGGGCTCCGGTTCGACGCGAGCCAAAACAACCCTCGGAAATTTCTGTTGACTCGAATCTCAGGGTCGCATATAGCCACCCCTTGCCGCCTTGCCACCGAATCTATCTCTCGTAGACTCGCCCATTCGCAAAGTTCGTTCCCTCGGATTCCCGGGGGGATGCGCGAGTTAATAATGCGATTGCCCAGAGTTAACTCTCGCAACCGGAGCAGTAGCTATAGCACAGTTTGGAATTAGTTTCGAAGTTTCTTCCGCCACTCTCTCAACTGCGGGTATATCGATTTCCACCTATCTGACTACTATACATCGTGCAATAGACGTACCCTATCAAATATTTTCCAGATGAATTTGTGAATATTATGATATATTAAAAACAACAAGCTTTTCGGAGGGTTTTTTTTTTAATTGGGGATTGTCACGTGACTACAATGAAAATGCCGTATTCCATATTTCGTCCCTTTAATATCGGTCATGAAACATATATCTCAACCAGACGAAGCATTCCATCTGTAATATCTGAATGTCTGTCATTATATTATGTATATTTTGCTTCGGAGTTACAAGTTGTGTCCCCGTTTCGATCTCTCGAAAAGGAATTCGAACGGAAGAAGCCAACGAGCAATAAAAAAACGATAAAGTTTCTTGTTCAATAGACCGCGCAATGAATCATCGAGAATGCATTATGTATTATTTTCAAAGAATCGCTATCGAGTTGATACTAATTTAAATAAATAAATAATGAATGGCAGAGCAAAAAAAAAACGATGATAAGGTACGATGCTTCGTCGACCTGAACCATCGTTCGCGTTATCTACTATTATTAACGAGATAAATCGAAGACCTTGTATCAAGCGTCGTATTCTGCTAAAACAGTAAAATTCTTTCGCCAAACCAACAGTAGTGAATAAAAAAAATCTTTAGCTCAAAACTACAGTAAGTTTAGTGTTCTCCGTACCAAAAAATCGTCGCTTTTCTCAAAGACGCTTCGAATAAATTAAAAAATACAATAATTGAAATTTTCTCGTTAATTATTTGAAAACTATGTCAATATATTTTGATGTGAAAAATCTCGTGAGATTTGAAAAAAAAATCTTATGTTTCGCGATTATCAGCTTCGAAACTTTCCGAAGTGCACAAAAGGCGCCCGTGCTGCTTGGTGTAATAAAACCGTAACACGCAAGTCGCTACAGTGCGCTGATGATATAGATCACTTTTCTTAATAATGCGGAGAATGAGTATTTTTTTTTTTTTTTTTCCTGTAAAGAAATTTCAATGCCGCACCCTGACCAGGATGAAAGGAGAGACGAATAGGAGAGAACAAAAAAATAAAATAAAATAAAGACTCCGTGGTTGGGGGTTTAATGAAACAAGTCGGGGCCTCCAGTCGGTCAAACCGGTTCTACTGGTTCTCCTTTCAGTCTCACCTCCTCTATTTCTCGTGGAGCGCGCGGGCGTTCCGTGTTTTCTTTTTTACTCTTCTTCTTTCCCGTCTACCATCGCCGGGATCGCCTTTTTCCCCTCTCGTCGTCTCGTGTGCCACTCGAGTGGTACCGGAATAACGCTATAGTTGCTATCGCAACGTTCGTGTAGAGGATCGACTCGAGGAGTCGAGAGAATGGAGTGCCACACCGGGTCAGGGGAACAGATTGGCGAAAGAGGAGAAAGCGGTGGATGCTAAGGGGGTATGAAGGGGTTATGGTGTGTACTATTACCTCGAAGGAACTCGATCGGCGCATCAGTTTTTATTTCTTCTTATCGTCTCTTCTCTTCGCCAATCTCCGCTCGCTACCACTTACTCATTCACTCGAAATATTGTCTTCCGTATTATCCCCGAGACCGCCGACGCAAAAGCATATAACATATAAATATTTGCTTATTCCACTTAACGCTTATGCTACGTTTACATTTTTTTTCAATAGTCAGTAGACACATAACACACTGCTGAAAACGCTGACCTCGCGAATGTTTCAATGCTCAGCGTTTTCTCGAATCACGCATCAGCAACATGATGGCATCGTGCGCGACGAGAATCTGCGAAGTTTCGTATAGTTTCGGTGTTTCATGGATCCAAAGTTTGTCCAGTTAGAGAGAGAACTCCCCTTTCAAAAGCTTCGTACAACTCTAATACTGTTATGCGGAGAACCTGTTATATGATAGAAAAAAAATAAAAGAACGAAAATCGAAAACAGCAGGTAGATGGATTAATGATTAGAATCGATCGAAACGCTGTAGCAACGTCTCAACAGCTCACAGCGCTGGTGCGCCGAAGGAAAGAAAAGTAAAAATATGAGAAAAGTACAAACAGAGAACTCGTCGAGGCAACTACTACATCGGACCGGCAGGAAACTCGTTTCTTCTATTTACCGCAACTAATATCCCCGCGATGAAGTCACCTGTAGCATATTTACTCTTCGCGTGACTCTGTTAGCGGATATATATGTTACAAGACTTGTGCACGAAGTGCATTAGAATTAAAGTCTCGACTAGTCGATGTCAATTACTGATGAACGCAACAACATCATACAGACCGCTCTGAATTCGTGTATTAGTTACATGTAATATATAAATGGAAAACGGGTTTTTTTGGTGTCTGTTGAACGGCAACGCCGAGCCTTCGCGTCCAGCGTCCAGCATCAAATCTCTTAGCATCTCAGCTGTGAAAGATATTGCATTATCGTAAATACATCGAAATTGTAATGGAAGGCAAAAACATTTCGGTGAGAGTGACTCCTTCTCTTCCCCGCGAAACACATTAAAAACTGTTCCAAGGGGACTTGTGGTCATCAGACATAATAAAAATCCCTATTTATCTATCTATCTATCAATGACAAGTTACGAATACGAGTGGCAAAACACTTTCATGTACAGTCTTTGATCCTCTTACACCGTAAGTCGTTTATGCGTAATCGAACCCGCCAGGTAGGTTATTGAGAAATAATTCCCCGGCTGCGAGGTCCATGAAGAAGGAGAGCTGTAGTATGAAAAAATAGAAGAAGAAAAAAAATGGAATGGTGGGCGCGAATCGGCAATTGCTGCGTGGGCAGTTGTTTTACCGCGTTTCTCCGCTCACGTGGATTCGACTCTACGCGCATTGGTTACCCCACGTGCAATTCGAACGAATATGCATATACATGCGAATACGCGAAGGTGCACTGGAAATATACGACGTTGAAACAATACTATCATAAATAGATAGAACCAAATCAACGAAAGTCCTGTCGAGCATTATATCTTCATAATAATGCAATCACAATAAACTACGTTACATCCACAGCGTCATACTACATGTTTAGCTCAGCGAAACAATATCGATGGGATAGTAAAAGCATAGATTTCCTTTAGAGCTTCGATCAAGTTGCTCGTACGAAGGAACAGCCCAACATTGCTAATAACAATCCGCCTTTGCCGGCCCTCGAATCATTCGCGAACGAGACTCCCAGTATTAAGTTTCCCGATGCGCCCCGAGCAATGGAGTCGTGACTGCGCGGCTTCCCTCGCAATAGTATCAGAACCCCGAGATATCGATAGACCGGCATATCGTTCGACTCGATGTACTTACTTCGCTTCCCGATGCACCTTCGAGAGAAATCAAATAGGTAAAAGCATAGTATCAACCATCCGGATGACTCACTCCTTTCTCCCGGGTTCTCTTCCGCCACTTAACCCCGGCAATCTTTGAAGGCTCTCGAAGATCGGGGCTCACAGCGGACGAGCCGAATGACGACGAGACTGAGACTGTGCAGTGTGTAGTGTATCGAACGATTGGAGTCGCAATCGGCGGTCATCATTGCCTCGATTGAAGGAGTGCCGGCGCCTTTTCCTCTTCTTCTCCCTCCTCACTGCGATCTGCATTCCTTTTCTATTCGATCCTTTTGCTCATTCGTGATACAATAACAATTTTTATCCGGGTAATTTTAAAGATAGAAATTCAATGGAAAATAGATCGCGAAGAGTTTGAGTGAATGACGAGTCTCGAGAGGAACGTCTAGCCGCTAAGAGACATCGTTTCTGTTGGCAAGGGCCGCTCTCGGTTGAATTATTTATTACGGCAGCTCTTCCCGCTGCCGAGAACGTGGTCTCCACAGACGAAGCCATTCTCCCCTCGAGTGTCTCGCGGTGAATCCGTGACGATTGAATGGTCAGTGACCGGATGTGACGCAGTCGATTGCCGCCCGCGAGCCGAGAGATAGCCATAACGCCCGATAATTACGCCCATTTTTACGACCGATAAACCCCCCTGACGCTCGCGAGTGTGCGCAGAGGCATGAGTTTTAGTGCCTCGACGGCAATATACACAGCTTGTTGTCGTTAGAAAATAGATCGACAATAAAGGCGGATGATTTGTTACACGCGATAAATAGTCTCAATTTATATTTTTGGTTCAAATTATCGTTTCTTTTTGTTAATCTCTACGATTATCTTGCACGATGAAGATCGCTGAGAATTAATAAATGAAGTCTATGAAGTCGTGTTAACGAACTTGCGAGTCACAGTGTGAATGATCGCCTTTGAAGTTAGTCACTCCGCTCGGTTTACCAGACAAACTGTTATGAATTATCGTCGCTCGTCTCGTCGCGCACTGCCGTTTTATGACTGAATTAATTTTATCTTCTATCGCGCGCTCGTGAGACTTTAATTATTGTTCGATCATTTTTATTATTATTTTTTTATGGAATTAACTTTACTTATCATTTTGTTATCGTCGTTTAAGTTTGATACAAAAGTAACGCAATGGAAATTCAATATTTATCAGAATATGTAAAAGATATGACTTTATATATAACAGCAAAGAGTTCGATATGCCGGATATATTTTGAAATATATATTCCCGATGTATGGGATATATATATCGAATACATAAAATGCATACTTAAAAAAAAGTATATTATTGAATTAATTTTAAAAAATCACTTAAGTTATTTATTTATTAATATATCTTGCGGCAAAAATGTTGTATAATTTATATATATCTCAGAATATACATCACTTCCACGAGGGTAAAACACTCACGCAAGAATGAAAAAAATTTGATCTCCCGCTATCGGCCGGAAAAGACGGTTCTATAACTCCGTCGAAAAAGCCATATCGCGTGTTCTTTTTTTTTTTTTTTTTTTATTCCGTAGAACACAATAGAAAGGCGACAAAAGGTTCGAATGCCAACGAGTCGAGAGATGCCATCGGCATCTCTGATTCTCTCGTTCCTTTGCTGGTTCAACCCTCTGAGTCCCCCTCCACTCCTCGTTTCTTCTTTCTATTACTCACCGAAAGTTCCAGGGATGGGTCAATGCCGGTCGATATATCCATCGAGCCGTGCAAGCAGCAGCTTCCATTGTGATGCTAAAGCTTCGGATAGGCAAAAAGAAAAAGAAAAAGTTGCCGGGTCCTGTGTTCTCTGTCCGGGGGTAGAGCGATAAAGAGGGAGCGCCCACCCTCTTTTCCTTGCCGAGAGTCTTGCGCACTGGAAAAGATTACAAGCTGATCTTTCCGCGCTGCAGGTCGTTCGTGTTTAAAGACCATTTTTTTCTTCTTCTTTCCTTCTTTCGTGACGGGAATCATCGATTCGTTTACGGCGCGATATTCTTCTGGCAAGAGTTACACGCGTCTCAACGTCGTGTTTTGCTGGTACGGCGTATATACGAAGAGACTTCAAGTTGCTCCAAGATCCTGGCGTGGCCCTGGCAACGAGGCTGCTCGCTTCGTTGCCCGGTTTGCCCCGGAGTTTTCTTCGTGCAAAGCGAGAAGGAGTAAAACCGGCTCTCCCTACCCTCGGTACGGGTAATAACAGTAAATCCTAAGCAATAAATCCCTCTCCTTCCTCTCTTCTGTGTACCATTCCTCGTACGACACTTGGCGTTTCTCGTGTAGTATATATTCTATACATAACAACGATCATAAATTGTTGTGACCATCCGCCATCAGTTAAAGGACCTTAGAAGAGAGTAGACCGCTGTCTCCCCCGTTTCTGCTCGATTGGCCATTTGTCACAAAAATCCTTTTGAGATCGTAAAATTACGAAAACGAAGTCTTGGGACGTCGATATAAATTTTTAAATGCTATTTAAAAAATTTACGAATGGAATACGATAATTCGTAGCTTCGATCTTTTGCTCGCATTCGTTATGAATTTTGTTACTAATGGCTGCAATACAATTTCCGAACAATGATAAATGATAACACATACTGAACAGACAAAGCGTTGTTTTGGACAAATGATAAATGAAAAAATGTCTCGTTGTTTGTTACAGAGAAGACAAACGTGAAAAACAATCGTCGTAGTCGCGTAAGCGAGGAAACTCTACGTGACAATAATAAGGGTCCGGTACCCGGGGAGGAGAGCTCGTTATCGTCGAGACAGGAGGATCGTGAGAATAAGGGTCCACCGACGGGAAGACCGGGCAATAGAGCGGCGTCGAGGCCGGTATTGGAAGAAGCCAACAACGCATCGGGTAGCAGCGGACTCGCGAAGCTTCGGAGACGCGCCGGTGCAAGCGGTTTGAAGAACACTGGAGTCGAGACAAATTCCCGAAGACCGGTAGTGAGAAACAGTAATCGTAGATCGGCAAGAACCGGACTCGAAGCGAAAAATCGAGAGCGGAACAACGACGACGAGAGGGAGGACGACGAGGTCGAAGACGATCGTCTAAGTCGTGACAAAGTGTCGATAAAGGATACCGAACGTTTGGATAGTCGTTCGGAGGCCGAAGACGAGGAGGAGACGCGGGAAGAACGTCGCGAGGAGGACGCCGAACCAGTCTCACCGCGTCCCAACAATGAGGAACGTTTGGATCCTCTCATAAAGCGTCTCAAGACAACGAGTTCGACGAGACGCTTGAGATCGGACCGTAAGTCTCGCGAGGTAATTAACGACGAGGCAGCGTCAGCGGAAGCATCGCCAGTGACGAAAATCGAACAAGAGAATAAAGAGGAAGCGGAGGACAATAGCATTGCGGAGAGATTGACGAGGAGATCGGAAGAATCGCGTGTTCTCGAGGAGGAGGAGGAGGAGAGCGAGTCGAGAGAACGCGACCGGGAACCGGAACCACCACCTCCGGACAAATATCTACAAAATTCACAATCGTCCGAGGAGCGAGTGACAAAAAGATCGACAAACAGTTCGATAGTCAAGGGTAATACACTCGTGAATGGAGTCAACCGATGTGATACAGTCGAAGTTGACGAGAGCGATGACAAGAGTCGACACGAGATCGTCGTCGGTGCTCCTCGAACGTTGAGACTACCGGCGAAGGATCGTAGAAAAGAGCACAATTACAAGTTGCAGATTGGTATTTGCGAGAGAGAGGAGAAGATCGAAGATTCGAGAACTAAAGAGAACGAGAAGAATAGATCGTCCGAGGAAAAAAGACTCGACGACGCAGTCGAGGAGGAAGTTTCGAGAATCGCGGAATCGGTAACAGTCTACACTACCGTCAACAATCTCGAGAAAAGTAATTCAACGGTTACGAGGATCGATCGGGAAGTAATAGAGGACGACACAGTGAGCCTCGTATCGAGGAGTCCGAGCGTTATAATCGGTAGCGGAATTGGCGAACAACGAGCGGCGAGTGTCGAGTCGGTCGTCGAGTTTATCGAGTCGAGCAGTCACGACGGCTCCGTGCTGGAGAGACTGAGTCCGCTGAGCGGTGGGCCGGGGAGGCAGAGCCTGCTTCTCAAAGAGCAGGAACGCAACCGGCACAACGAGAGTCCGGTTATATTGTCCGAGAGGCTAAACAAACCCCCGCCGACACAGCTGGCAACGGCGATCACGGCTCAGCATCAGCATCATCAATACCAGCAGCAGCAACAACAACAGCAACAACAACAACAACAACAACAACAACAACAGCAACAACAGCAGCAGCATCATCACAAATTTCATTACCACCACAATCAACAGCAGCGTTACACGAGCGGTAGTCCGGTGATACAACATCCGCATCATCACCATCATCTGCAGCGTCTCGCAACCGGTAGTCCCCATCATCTCCAGCAGCATCTTCATCACGGGTCAAATCCAAACCATTTAGCGGATGTTGGCGTCTCGTCGTCGGTCAATAATCGGCGGGACTCTCATCTGACAAATCAAACGCGCTGTGGCGATGAGGCCGGCCACCTCATGGAGGTGGAGGCCGGTGCCGTTGGTGGGTTATTATTGCCTGGTGGTAAAACCGTTGGCGGAAATATCCTTGGATTATCCGGTGGTACTGTTGGTACTGACAGTAACAACCTTGTCTTGTCAGGAAGCGGTCCGAGCGGAATCGTCGGTCCACTCGGAAGCGGGAACGCAAGTACCGGCGGTCTTGTTCTCGGGATTGGGGGACTCATTAATACAGGCTGCCCGGGATCTTCGCGGACATCAGGATCGTCCACAGCTGCGACGACAACGTACGGGGATAGCGGCTCCGACAGCGGGGTAAGCTCCCTAAGGAGTGCAGGTTCGGGAGACGAGAGAAGTGGCAGTCGAAGCTCGGCGTTGAGCGCCGAGGAACTCACGACCGCTGTTGCGCCCTCCAGTGCGCCAGCCTCTTCTTCGTCTTCTTCGTCCTCGTCTTCGTCCTCTTCGGCTAATTATTCGGTTGCTGCAGTTGCAGCAGCCTCAGCCACACCCGCTCGTGTTTGGCACGTGCAAAGCGTCCAGCACACCTCTTTACTCATGGCCCATCCTCAGGCACATCCGGCTCAGGTACCGCCGTCCTCGTCGACCACCCCGGCTAATTCCGGATCAACGTCGAGCCTCGGTTATCAGAGCGGACCGACTTCCGGAGCTTCGTCGGGCCATCATCATCCCTCCGTCGCGACGGAAATCCTCTGGAGGCCACCGAGATATCCCCCTTTGCCACATGGAATGCTCGCACCCGGTCAATCGGGACCCGAGGAAGTTCTCGAAAGGGATCGACACGAGAGGATGCTTCGGTGAGTAGATACATTTTTCTTCACGGATTTATTAGACGTTTAATGGGAATCATCATTTGAATATCCGTTTGAGACAACATTACGGTACGGCACGGGTTGATTTTCTAGTTAAACGAACACGCGAACCCGGCGATTGCATTAATATCTCTCGGGTATTGAGTTTACAAACTTCGGAGCCATTATGTTATTAGCATTGACGCAAACTCCGTCGACGCGTGGAAAGTTATCTGGCATTGCGACACGGGAGGGATAGTAATTGCATCTAAACTCGTGCAATCGATTATCAATATGTAACGGTCAAATGTATTGGTTTTCGTTGATAACAATGAGGTTTACATATTGTATAAAATGTTTTCGTTTATATGTTGTTCTTTGAATAACAAATTGAAGGGAATACTTATGACTTGTGACAAAAAATTGGATATCGAAGATGGAGACGAAATAGGAGAAACCCTCGTAGTCGCTGTATATCAAGTTTATTTTTATAAAGATCGGAGAATTCAGTATTTTATATATACGGAGACGACTGCGCTATGTTGACTGCAGTTGAAATACACTGGTAGACGAGTTTTTATGTTATATCACTTGTCCTGTATAAAATTCAAAGAAATCTCGACATATTGTGCCATTGGAGAGCTTCGTTGGCATTGTGCATTGGCGATTGGTAATGGAAACGGAAAAAAATCCATTTTTTTTACACGACTGCGTATCGCGAGATCACGTTAAAAACCCTAAAAATTTAATGTTTTCACGTTACTTCCTCATTCGTTTTTCCTTTAACCACAAAGTTTGTATTAAGAAAGGGCTTCATCTGTACTTTCGCATAGAGATAACTTTGTGGCTAAAGGAAATTAATGGGGAAGTATCGTAAAAAGGTTCAATTTTGAGAAAGCAAAATATCCTACAAGAAGTTCTTATCGTTGATTAGTTCACTTGCAATTCAATATTTGATACGAAACCTCAAGAGAGAGAAAAAAAGGACTCCAATTTGTCGTCTCAGGAGTTTTGAATTACGATCGAGACTGCCGAGCGAGTTTTTGTCGAGCTATTAAATCTATTTAAAATCTATTTAAAATTCGCGTTACACCGATTATCGAACACGTCCAACAGTACCGTGGAATACTGAATAAGCGATAGTTCTCAGCCGCGCCATTGCGTAAAAGTGTGTTATAGGTATTCATTTGCTGAAACTAAGAGTATCATACTTTTCTCGTACCATTCCCCTCTCTATATATCACCGAGTGTGGGTTGAATGGGTAACGATAGAAACTAAAGGCAGTCAGAATACAATATATATTAATGAACCGGAATCAATTATAATACCACCTATTAATTTACTGCCCGATAGAAAATCAACGAAACATCAATAAACGTTTTGTTTAACGCCTCCAATGTTTTTGCTTTCTTTTTTCTTTGTCAATCTCGCGAACGATCTCGACAACTCGATTAAAAAAAAATTATCGAAAAACCGGTGAGTTCGCATTCCAAGGTAACAGGTGTCGGGCGGTCAGCAGGTGCGTGGGACACGTTTTCTCGAAGCGACTACCGGAATAATAATTTTTCATGCTATATATAAAGGCTATAATATACCTACGCACGGTTATATTCCCCGGGTGTTTCGCCTCCTCGAAGCAGTGCGTCGTTTCTACAGATTCCAAAGTTACACAGATCCAACTCGACACAGGCAACTGCACACAGAAAGATTCGTCACATCATCAACGCGACACAAGTAAAACTCGATACATTTCCAACTTCATATAACATGACCCGACACCAATTCGACGCGTTACCAACTCTACACGTTACCAACTCTACACGTTACCAACTCTACACGTTACCAACTCTACACGTTACCAACTCTACACATTACCAACTCTACACGTTGTTACCAACTCTACACGTTGTTACCAACTCTACACGTTGTTACCAACTCTACACGTTGTTACCAACTCTACACGTTGTTACCAACTCTACACGTTGTTACCAACTCTACACGTTGTTACCAACTCTACACGTTGTTACCAACTCTACACGTTGTTACCAACTCTACACGTTGTTACCAACTCTACACGCTACCAACTCTACACGTTACCAACTCTACATGTTACCGACTCGACACGACTCAACTCTACACGTTACCAACTCGACACGACACAACTCTACACGTTACCAACTCGACACGACACAACTCAACTCGCCACAGGAGGGGCAGTTGGTAAACGAACTCTAACATAACTGAACACACATCCAAATGACTCAAACACGCGATATCGCAATAGGATAGATGGAGTCTGTGTTCAGTTATGATAAAGTCCATTTGCCAACTGCCCTTCCTATGTCGAGTTGGTCCATGTCAAGTTGGTAAGGTTCCAAGTTACTGTTGTGGCGAGTTGGTTACGTATCGAATTGTTATTACGCCGGATTTTGCTGTCTCGAGTCGATGATGTATCGATTCTTCTCGAATCAAGTTGATAATCCGTCGAGCTTTAGCGTGTCGAGTTGATAATGTATCGAGTTTTTCTGCATCGCCTTAGTGAAATGACGAATTTTTTCGTCAGCAATTGCCTGTATCGAGTTAACTCTGTGTTACTTTGGAATCTGTAGAAACAACGTACCGCCATCCACGATCGCAGACGTTCGTGTAATAATCCGTTTATTTATTAAATTGTAAACCGCTCAAGTAATCAGCGTCTCGGAAGTATATAAGAGGAGAGTCTCGGGCAAGTCGAAGGTTGTCTAGGTCGAGGTTCGAGGAAACGAGCGCATGATATATTACATGGCTACAGTGTAAACCGGTGAGCCTGTATCGTCGGGGTTACGTACGTACGTGTGTGTGTATGTGTGTATGTGAATGCACTCAATTCCCTTTTCCTCTTGTTGCATATATCGCGTTTCCACGAGGGCAATAAAGCGTACCTCGACAATTCGTGTCTATGTATGCGCCTTTCGTATACATCGAAGCCTCACTCTCACAAGCTGCGTGACCCGAGCCGAGAAACTCTCGCGGCTGTCGAGTAGGGAGCCCGAGTGCTCTAGCGTACAGAGCCATTAGCGCGGATCATAAAGGTCTTCAACCTGGCAATGAGTCATTGCTGCCGGTTCGTAATTACTCTCGTGTGTGTCTGTGTCTATACATACATATATATATATTTGCTCAACAAGGTGAGTGCGTCAACTCCTATTTATGAATCACTTTAGACTCATACTGATATTATTATTATTTATTCATTTTTTTTTTTTCTCGTAATAAATTAAGGAAGGAATGCAATAACCAAATTTCAAACGTATCGGAACAGATTCATGTCCTTCACGCTTAACCATTAATTTTCTTGACAATTCTCGTCGATTCCGAGTAGTATCGCCCGTTGTATATCCCCGTAGCGTGTGTGTTAGCGCGCGCACGCTCGTGCACGAGCTCCGAGTACGACGCACCGAAGATTGCGTGCGCCAAGAGATATACTCGTCGTCCTCTTCTCTTTTATCTCCCGGCTGACCGTTCCTTGTTGCTCTCTCTCGCTCTCTATGCGCATCGAGGAGTTTTGAAGCTCGAAGAGGGGGGCTTTGACAAGCCACGCCAGGTGGACGTCCCCGCACGCGAAAACTCCCGTCCGTCGCGAATATATCCGCTCATTATATTTATATCCGAGTGCGCCTTGGCTCGCTCGTAAATTAGTGTAAAAATAGACACGGGGCAGCGCCATACATACTCTCTCTTCTCTTGACTCTCACTCGATCTCATCTGTGAGTGCGCGCGCCGCAGCTCGCGTCGCTTATCGGCGAGACTTCGCCGGATCAAACGCTAACCGTCGTTGCTTTATTTTTCGCTCACGCGCTTAGATATCCTGCTGCCTCTCGCTCCGCAGAGGCGTGGAAATGAAATTTTTCGTCCTATCGTTAAAATAATGCATTTCTAACCTATCAATTATGCGCGATCGAATATTATAATTTTGGATTAAATATCAAATTAATATCATTGAAGAAATATAATTAATATATTTCGAATATAATATAATAATGTATGATTATAATAAAAATGATTATCGCAGATTATATAAATCGATATTAAAATTTTACACTCGCGATATCGCGGTGATATAATCGATAATCGATAAACGATTTAATTACAATTTCAACCAAAATCCCGGAGAGTCGCGAAGTAACTAGAAAATAATAAATGTAAAACCACCCGGTAGACCCCGGGGATTTCCTTGCTACGCCCATGTTACTTTCCGAGCTGTTACTACGAGCCACGGAGAGGAGTTTGTTGCAAGCTTTATGCGATTCCCGTGCGCGAGAGGCTGGAATAGAGGAGTACGAGAAGGAGGCGGAGAGGCGAAGGGAGGAAGCGAATTGCTCGCGTGGTTTATGGACCGTTTCGTTTTACTTGCTCGTAATAATTCTTGGCGGTACCGGGGCCCCGGAGAGTACAGTGTCGGTGTCTCTCCCTGTGCGCTAAACTCGGGTGGAATGGGTTTTGCACGGCGTCGCCTCGCTCGCTGAATTCGTTACCCTATATCTACACAACAGTGTATAATACCCGTATAGTTGTGGACGCCAATCTCCGGCACGTGGGTTCGCGCGCGTATGCCTCCGGGTCGTTCGTACGCGCGACGATAGAAATTCCGCGCGTGTCACGGGAAAAATTTATTTACCGCGTCTCTTTTATTTAACTATCGTGCGCGAAAAAAACGATTCGAAATATTGGTAACGCGAATGAAGTTATCGGGTAAAAAAACAAATATAGTCGCAGGGTCGACGGTATTTATCCCCGATATCGTTGCAGCGTATACCGCTATATTCACCTGGCTGACCAGCCTGTGGCTCTATCTGTACTCTTCGCATTGCGGCTACCCACCGGTAGTCCTCGTGTAACCTCTGCCGTAAAAGCCCGTTCTCCTGCTACACCGCGAGAAAACTAGAGGGCGCACGACTTGTCGTTCGACGAGAACCCGAGCACTCTGGAGATCCCGTATTTTGCAGCCCACGGAACCTTGCGAATTTGTGTTTCTCGTGTCTGCGTCCACCTCGTTGTCTCTCGACTCCTCCGGACTCACCACCGTAATCGTTCGCTATCTAAAGCGTTGGCGTTTCTCACCGTGCTGATGACCCCCGTGGAACCTCCAACCCCCCCCCCCCCCCCCCCCCTTTCCACGGGAAAACGACACGCGCATTCGAAAATCCAGATATTTATTCCCCGCGCGTCCCGCCGCGTTGTGTGTGTTGCAGCGCGCGCGGAATGCCTGCGCGCGCTTCGCTCTCGGGCTTCTGCTTGAATACCAAGTCCGGAGGTGGAGCAAAGACAGCAAGGATCGTAGTGGTGAATTATAGCTGCAGCAGCTATAATACCTTGTCGAGACGCGAGCCTTGGAACGTTTCTTTTTTTTTTTTTTCTCGCGTAATCAATTATTCCAGTTCTATTTATAAGTCAAACACGATCTCACCATTATACACAAAAGTTTTAATCCACTATCTTATCTGTTTCGTATTTGTGTGACTCGGCAATCTTTTTGTTGTTTTTTTTTTTTTTTTCTCTCGCGCGATTGAATTAACGTCGTATCTTTAGATGTATCGTTAACGAGACGAGAGATCATCATATCTTGTGTATTTCACGAAAATATACGAGTAAAATTACTCGCCGTGTCTCACATCGAATTTCGAGAAGACGGGCGAAACCTCCAGGAAGTTAGGCTCGTGTAACCTTCTCGGAAGAGAGTTATCGCCTCGCGGGCTCTTCTATCTCCCACTGCGGTGTCGTATTCTCGCGCTCTCGTTCTCTCCCCCAACGACCCGCTTACTGTTGGCGATGATAAACCAGTAAAAATGTCGGGACGAACGAAAAATAACTCGTCGCATTTATTGCCCATCTTAAATCGCGATTGTCGCGAAAAAGAAAAAAAAATCATCGTCTCGGGAACCGAGTCAAGGTCACGAGAACGATCGCGGCGAAGAAAGAGTAAACGGCGACGCGCGTCCCCAATACACCAACGTGTGTGAAAAAGATTGAATAAAATTTATAACCGAACGAGATGCTTCATCGAAACATCGAGGAACCAGACTATGAAAAAAAAAAAAAAAAAAAAATATATACAAATCACGAAAAATAAGAATGCGAACGAACAGTGGCGAGAATAACAAAAATAGGTTTGGCAAGAGAAGATGAAAGGATTCGATCGCGGAACGATAGAAAAAAAAAAAAAAAAAAACGATCTTATTTATCGCGTTCTCTCAGAGGTCAAAGCAGCATTGCTTTAATCCGCGGGAACGGCAAAGAGGTGTGTGTAAACGGGCGCGCGAACGCTTTCATCATCCTTCTGACCAAACGCGCGCGTATATATACAGTATATACAGGACACGATTCGCCTACTCTATCACGCAGCATCATCGTCTCGTTTCATTCGTTTTTTATCGGTATCGGTATCTCGTATTCGTTTTGTTTCCTCTCTTTATTCTCGTTCGTCTTCGGCGAAGAATAGTTGACCAGGCAATATTTTTTTCTCTCGAATTTTGCCGGAGAGAATGCTATGGGGAGGGAAAGGGAAAGACTGACTGCGTGTGTCCGCACGCCTGAGGGCCGGATACGTGACGCGTAGTTATGCGTTTCACGTTGCATTGGTTACAAAGGGAGGAAAGGAGAGAGGAAGAGAATCGAGCGAAAGGATCGGTGACGGGGAGAGTTGGGAATACTACTTATACATAATACATAACCACAGAGAGACGGAGAAGACGAAGAACCTTAAGGGGTACCGGGAGAGGCGCTACATGGTCAGGTAAATGGAAGTCTGAACCTGTCGAACCGGTTTTATTCCACAACTATAAGACCGGGTCGTCTTTCTCTCTCTCTCTCTCTCTCTCTCTCCTTCTCTCTCCTTCTCCCCGCCTTTCTACATCCTTCTTCTTATCCTCTCTTGCGGTCCTACCGATACAGCGGGAGTTATTCCGTGTCCTTTATCTTCGTGCCGGTGGAACGGGCTTCGGCTAACCCGGCAGACTGGACGGGTTGAGAGAAAGAGACGAAGAACCTTTCTCTCGAACGTTGTAAGCGGCAATGCCCCGGGGTGCCACATGTATACGTACCAACTACCGAACTCTATTCTTAACTCGCATAATCGCATGAAAAAGCCCCGTGAATCAGCATCTTTTCACGATCGTCGTTTGCGATAACAACGATTTCCTTATTCCCGCTAATGATTTTCATTCGATATAATATCGTCGTTATCGAATGTTTCAATTATCCAAGAGGGGCGGAGAGCACAAATCGACAGGAATTTCTAGAACGTTCGTGATCCTGACCTTTTCCGCGAACTCGTTTTCCGCGTCTCACCGATTCCCGGGGCGAACAGAGAAATCCATGAGCCTTCGAAGTATTACAAATCTCGCGGAGCGGTCGAGGATCGAGTTCCTCCGCGAGTAGTCGCTCGAGGCGCAAGAAACTCGCTTAGCCGCCTCGAGAGAGGAGAATCGAGTCGAGAACGTTAGTTTTGCCGGATTTTTGCCGCGAGCACTGCGTTGGCTTCTGCCCGTTTGTTCCTGTGAGTCAACTCCCGAGGGTCAGTCCGGAACGATTTTCTCCGAGATGGTATACCTGCCGTGGCATGCGATTCTGTTGTAATACACACGAAGAAGAGACTCGAGGTTCGCGCGATTAAAGCAGACGCGGCGAAGGAGCCAAAGCAAAGCGTACAGCAAAACTTCTACGCCAATGGTTGGGGAACAAAACCGTTCCAAGTTTCAGTTCATGTAGGTCAGTGGATATATGTTTCTTCGAACTATCGCTACGAACTATCGTTATACATTGGACGAACCGGAGGGATTAACTCTGTATCTGTAACATTGAGTGAACTACAAAATTTAGTCAGACGTAACAGGGAACGAGAGAATACTCTGCTGCAAAGGGCAGACAATGCGTCAATATGCTTCATATGTAACATTAGTTGAGACGAGCGGAATATCTGCTTCCTGTTTCGCTAGTTCCCTTGTTCCTCGTTTATACCGACAGGAAATATATTCTCGGAGATTCCGTGACTCGATTTCGATTTTCGGTTCTCTCGTAGTCGTTGTTGTCGTCGTCTCTCGGGTCAAAAGTGTCCCCGCGCCTTGGGAAACCCGAATGATCGATCTTTTGCTATTCCCGGCACGTTCTATCGATCTGGTGGGCCACCCGACACTGGGGGATAGCGAGGAAACGCTCTCGAGCTTAAAGGTCGTGCGCGTCCTCCTTCCTACAGGCGTGTCAGCCTCGACGAGACGAGGGGAAAAATAAAAGAGCATAACGCGTTCAACGTTTTATGACGTGTACGCTACGTCATTGGCTGAACTCGGAAGGACTTTGCGAAGGCGTACGAACGAACTACGCGCACTCGGCCCCCTTTAACGACCCGCATCTCGTCTAATCTTCGTTTCGGAGCGAAATATAAATAAAGAATTTGCGAATGATAAACACAAAGACGATACGAAACGCATCGGGGAGAACGTAGCGAGATAAACAATGAGAAATATTTCCATTGACGTTATTCGATGTTAGATAAAAGCGACGGCCTCGTTGAAATAGCTCGACGGGTTCGTTTGAGTGATGTGAAAAAATCGTCATTTTGGAGTCGTGTCATTTTACGGTTTCGTGACCGTCACGTGACGTCATTTTAGATATAAAATGAATTTCTATGTAAAATGAAAGTCATTTTTATCTCACGTCACGTGACATGATAAGTAAATGACAAGAATTTTCCAAGTAGAAAAATGGCGACGCACATCTAATTGAATGTGAAAAGACGTTCATTTCATTTTCACTAATTTTTTTTTCTCATTTTTTAAGTGATTAATAATTGAGAGATAGAAGATGACATACGATGACTGCTCAGTAGGAAAATGGCGGTCGACCTCTATTTAGTTCTAAAATGACAATCATTGCTTTTTCGGTCGTTTTTTTTGTCATTTTTTAAGTATTTAATCATTAATAACGAACTTTATTTGATCAGTCGCCATATTTATTACCGATTTTGTTATTTTTGTCATATTACGAACGGTCACGTGATCGTCATTTCCCGGTTATGTTACCCGTGACGCGACAGTTTCACATCTCTGGTTCGTTCTCATGATCTCGCAACGAGTTCGAGAGAATGAGACACGACGGCGCCCCCCCGGGAACTCTGAGGGATTAGCAAAAAAGTGGAAGAACCGTCCGACTGCGAGCGAATAGCCGATGAGTCAGTTAGAGAGCCACGAAAGACAATCCGCATAAAATAAACGTTTCTGTTGTCCGTTGGCTTCTCTTGCTTTATGCTTTTCTTCTTTCCACGGTGTCCCCCGTCCTCTTTCCCCCCTCAACTCCCGGAGAACCTGAATCTCGAATCGGTCGAAGCTCCACGCTGCCAGTCTGTTGCAGGTCTCCTCTCGCTTGTGCAATGGCATCGGCTTCTCCTCTGCGTACCTTCTCCTCCAGACTCTGCTGCCCCGACTCAGTCGGGTTGGCCTCATTCTTTATTTTTCCCGCACTCGTCTCTCTTTCTCTCCGTCTCTCTCTCGCTCTCTTTCTCTCTCTCTCTCTCGGTATGTACAGTATAATGTTTAAGGGTACTATAGTATATTGCCGCAAGACTCGCTTGCACCTTCCCGAGTCCCTGTTGCTCTCGACTCTCCGACGTTTTTATTCGTTTTTTTTTTTTTTTTTCCTTTTTTTCTTTTTCAACATTGCTAAACCCGTTTTGCGACTCGCTGGTTTCCCTCTGCGTGTTGGCTATATAAGATATAATAGTATCCAACACGTAGCGTACACTGTACCAAATGAGAATCGATGATACGCGTAAATAAACCACCTGAACGACAGACCCCGAGTATTGGCAACCGAACAGCTTTACGGCAACGAGACGTCTGGAATGGTGGGAAAGTTTTCATGCATAAATCTTTTTTTTTTTTATGTCTTAAAAATTTGCGATGTTATTTTAATAATTTATTTCAACTCACCGATAAAAGTTTTGATTTTAAGGCAATTAAATTTTTTTTCAATTTTACGAAAGATATTTATAATTTACATTACGAAGACCTCGAATTTTTGATAAATTCGCGATGTTGATTATTTAAAAATATCTGAGTGTTTTGAATTTAATGTAATTTTAACATTGACTGTCACGATAAATCGCGTTGCGAATGAAAAAAAACAAAGTTTTTTTTTTTACTATTGCGAGCGTAAAATGATTCATGATGAGCGCGTTGATCCTGACTACGTAATAATAGAGCGCTTTTTGCGCTTTTTATATCGAATAATCAACAACTTGTATCATTAAATCCCCCGACATAGTTGGAATCCCCGTGAATGCAATGGATACAGCGAACAGAGTAGATAGGTTAGTATATAGCGAGCAGAGGGGGAATGGGAAACTATTCGAGGGGTCGTGAGAAAGAGAGAGGCGAGAGGGAAAGGACTGTTAGTCTTTGGGGGCAACATCTGCTTGGGGATAGTAGTAGCAGGTACAGGTCGAGTGCATTCGAGGCCTCGAAAACTGGTCGAACCCGACGTCCGTGCGGTTTACTATATGGACACAAGTATAGCGATGAGTCGGGAGGATAAACCTCTGGAGGAAAAAAAAAAAAAAAAAAAAGAACCCGTACCGAAGGAATTGGCATGTGAAGCAAGAAAAAAAAAAGGGAGAACACGTGAGTTCCCGAACCACCCTCGTCTCTGGAATCCCGTCACCGTACCCAATGCCGATGGGATTCTGTTGCATGTGTACGACGGCCCGATGCAGCGTTTCCCCCCCTCTACTCTTGCCGAACCGAACCAAACCATCGGACGGTCTTAGTCTTCCTATGCCTCTCGATTTCGTTTCTCTGGTCCGTTCCCTTTCCGGGTTTCTCTCGTATCGCATTGTATACTCAGCTTCGTTTCAACCGACACAGCTGACCTTGTCTCACGACGCACGAGTGCGCGAGACTCTCATTACCATTGTAGAAACTACGGTAGAGTTAGGCATTCCTACGACTACGAGGAATTCATAAATTTAACGTTTGCCTTCCGCGTTACGATTTAAGAACCGTTGAGTAACTATCTCTCTCGAGGTCTGCAACTAAATCGAGAATTTTCTCGTTACGAAGGCCCGATGAAGCGAGACACGTCGATCTCATTGTCGTTTCTTGTCGAGTCCAAGTTTACAAGTCAATGACGCGAAGTTTCATGCAATTGTAGGATCGATCAACAGGAAACTACGAGGCAGTAATTTCGCTACGTTTCGCTACATCGCGAAATTACGCATTTTTTGTCACACGACGTAAATAAAATACCCGAAATAGCTTTTTTCAGTTTCTATTTTTAACAGACGTTCTTTTACGGTAGTTTCGCAATTCGCTGCACGAATTAACCTCAAGCGAATTATGCCATTCGGATAAATCTATGATTTACCTTTGCAAGTATATATTTTTCGGAAAATATCCAAAAAACAATTAAAAAAAAAAAATTTCTACGATTAAAGACATTTATTTGTCAGAAACATTATTCCTGCATTGCCAAAAGGTATTAAAGTTTCATCGAAATTTTCGGCGTTTTCGGAATTCTTCCCGAAAGCGGATTAAAGTTCCCTGAAATTCTCTTCGCAGCTTTTATACTCGAATAGACGTATACAGATATAATACGCGTATCATTTATTATATCGCCTCGTTTGCGCGTCTGTTGTTCTCCGCTGACGCTCGCCCCCGCGTCCGTGTCTGTGCCCCTGCGGCTTATCAGTCCCGCGGACTCTGCGGACGCTGGAAGCGCTGGTTACTTATCGCGCATACACTTTGGAATGTCCCCGGTTTGCACGCTCGTGGCAGCCGGAGAGAGAGCGGTCGTTCGCAACGCGACGTTGTTGCACACCGCCCCTCGAGATTAAGTATACATACTATGTTCGTCGTGTACGACATCAACGATATTTCACTCTTATCCCACCGCATTTCTTTTCATCGTCGACAAATTTCCGTACGCGACATTACATTACATTACGTTACATTACATTATTTTAACGAAATATTAAAATGGAAAAAAAAGTGTCAACGAAGAATACAAATACAATGCAATGAAAATCGAGAAACATCGAGAGAAAATCGCGACGAAGACTGCTTGGCGTGAGTTCGCGAACGCAATCCAAGAGTCTCACATCGGGCAGGTATGGCGCTCGTGCGCGAGTGGTTATCGCGCGCACGGAGAGTTGATGCATGATATGCGAAGGAAAAACTGGGTCGACATTAATACACACGGCACCTTTCGACCGGTCGAGGTACGATCGATATTTTTATGCAAGCGGCACACACGTACACACACGCGCGCGCGCGGAGACCGCGGCGCTCAAGCACCCTTTGTCACTATAACATAATACGTAAGCGATGCGTCATTTAAAGATGAAAGCTTCGAATCCTCTCGTAAATCGAGAGGCATGTCGTTACCAAAAGAAAAAAAAAAAAAAAAAAAAAAAAAATGGATAATTTCGTAATTTCATTCGTCGTTAAAAAGAAAACAATTTGTCGAAACGCGAAATTAAGACTCATCGTGAAGTAAGTTCCGTTAAATCGCCACGTCACGAGTCGACGTCTTTATTTCCAGTGTCTTGAATAACGAAAAAAAAACCTTCGGAATAAATGAAATAGCAGCGGCGTATACGACGCGCCGAGAATTCTATTCGCGTATCGCCGGTATAGATCAAGAGCATCGAGAAGATTTGACGTTATACGGGGCTCTCTCCGTGTATTATACTCACTGTTAATACGAGAGAAGGCCACAAGCTTGAATATCCCTCCATGCATATCAATCGTACGGAGAATACACGAGATACATAAACGGAACGAAACAGCTCTGCCATATACAACCTCCGGTTTGAATACACGTATATATATATACATATATATCTGCATGTATAACGCACACATACAGTATATAATACGCGATACCTAAGCGCGTGTACGTAATACGTTTCGGACCTATTTACGTCTGGCGAGTTTACTATAGGTACAGTCAAAGCTCACTACCGAAAGCTCTCCTTCTCGTCCTTACGATAGTTCGCCTCTACCTCTCTCGTACGGTTCAACACGCGCATAAACTGTTCCCCTTCCCCTCCCACATATCGCTCCGTGTTTCTCGCTGGCAGAGGCGAAACGCATCCACCGACGAGCCATGTGTGTACCAAAAACCAACACACGCGCGTTGCAAACAGTGTCGAGCGATGCGGAATAGCTATACCATTATAAACACCCCGAGTACTACTGTGCAGTTTCAGCTCTGTGAGGCCCCCGAAGCCTGAGAGAGTGAGAGCCGATGAACACGTGCAAACTGCGGGGAACGCACGTGTGGGTTATATCTTTTCTCTTTGTTGCTCTCTGCCTCGTGTATCTCTGGGCCCCTGAACGGTGCGTCGCTCTGGACTCACCGTTCTGCATACGGAATACATTATGTATTGACGAGGAATGAGGCGAGGGGAAGGGGGCGGAGTAGGGAGGGAGGGATGGGGGAGAGAAGCCAGAAGGACGTCGAGTCGAAGGAGGAGGCGAAATGGTAGTAGTTGTATAGTGGCTCAGCCGGTGGTTACTCATGCACATTGGCGCGCTGCACGGACGGAGCGAACGAGCCGGAGGCCTTTGACCTCCCGGTGCGCTCGGAGCCTCTGCCTTCTCTGTCTTTGCTTCGTCTCTTTTCCACCGATGGAGGAGAACGACGACGACGACGACGACGCACCCTCAACGCCACGGCCGCCATTATACTATCATATATACCCGTCTCTGTTCTGTTCCCTTCTTTCTCTTCCTCACGAAATCGCTCGAGTGCGCGAGAGCTACGAAGCCAGACAGAGAAGGCGGTTCGGCTCGCTTTAGAATAGAAGCGATACCGTAGTGCAGGGTATATTCCAGTTGCCAACTCTCTCTCGTTCGACGTTGTCTTCTGTGTCCCCCCCCCCCTCCCTTTTCTCTCCCTTCTCTGTCTTTGCCTATGTGCAATATTTACGTAGTGGTATATACATATATATACATATATACAAGTATATATACCGCGTATGTACAGTATAAATATTGTACGGTGTATGTGTCGTCTGCTGGCGCGTATTGCACGCAGTCGACTCTCGACGACCTGCATTCATCGTATACAAACTCCCCGTACATATACCCGGGGAGTATGTACCCCACGAGTATAAACCCGAACCGACGACGAATACGACGACTACGAACGTCAACGATAAACGAAACCGTGCGCTAAGTGTATTATAACCTCCCACGTTCCCTGCCGCTAAAGGTCATGTCTTAACGAGCTGTTGCCGCTGCTGTTGCCGCTGCGACGAGACTCGCCTGGTTGCGCTGCTCGCTGGCATCGTCTCTACACTTGTTTATTCCGCTCAACTCACACCCGTTCCCCGATATACTTCGGTGAGACGCGAAGTCGGCACATTCATTGTTTCTTTTCTATTTCGGTAGAAGACCCAGGCGAAGATCTTCATTCTCTTTCGTATTCGTTCGCTTTCCACTTACAAATCGTTCGATCGTTACTTTCGCTCGACTAATTCGTTACTCTTCTGTGCTACGTATTGAGGTTATGTCATTTCGTGCACATCGATTTTTTTTATCGTATATAACGAAATGTTTACCAATTTTATCGGTAATCTTGACATTTAAAAAAAAATTCTTTTGAGCGCCGAATCACCGTTGGCATCATTTATTCCGTTAACGAAATCGATACTTCGAATTGTTCGAGATACGAGTTCGACACTTACACATCGATGTTACGTTGAATCGAGAGCAAAAAAATAACATGCATCGTTTGAGAAACAATCGATCTTATAATTCGGATTTTTTTATTAGTTTATCGAATTATCGCAATAATGTGTTTATTCTGAAAGGAATATCGTCAATAAAAAGAAATCCTCATTATCAAGTCTGGTTGATAACATCGATGATTTTGTTCCATCTGTATTTTTCTTTTTACCCGAGTCTATCGTTATTAAAAGTAATCGGTTATTATCTTTATCCAGCGGTGTATGCATGCATGAGGTAAACGATCGTTACTTTCTGACGCGTGGGTATTGGTAGAGACTGGCGAAGGATCTGTTCGAACGGGTTTTGTGGCTCGACGTCGCTGAATCGCTATCAACTTCTTTCTCCCCCCCCCCTCCCTCCTCCCTCGTCTCTCTTTGTATTATTCGTACTACGCCCACTCGTCACAAGTTTAAAGATTCGATCGTGTCGACCGGGGGAGCGAGGTCAGCGCCCATATAGAAGGTGTATATACGTATAGACACGATTCGTAGCTCGGCAAGCAGCGTGGTGCAGCATCGCGCCGCACCGCGCGACGACGACGACCGAGCAGATGCTTGGATCGTTATTCGCAAGATGGCCGCCATTGCCACGTGACCTCGTGCCTCCGCCGACGCTTCGTCGAGCCGTAGTCGCGTATATACGCGATACGACGTCTACCTAACCCGCCGGCACGGCGGCGATCGAAGCGGTGTGGCGGGGAGAAGAGGGGGGGGGGGGTGAGAACTGGCGAGTGGGTTATTATAGCGGGGCTACGAGACGGAGTTGAGTCAGTCTGCCGTTGTGTGCGGTTCTGAGAGTACATCTGTGATGAATCGCTCGACGCACGCATACCGGTGTATAACTACATTCCTCCGGACTTTATAGCGCCGTACGGTGCACTGCACCGTACACTATGTATACTATTTCGACTATGTAGATGCGGATACGAGAGATTATGCATCATTCTCAGCATAACTCCCCTCGCCCCCGGGAGCGATATTAGTCACTTAAGAATTAATAATCACTGTACTTTCACCGATCGCTGCTTTAAAGAACGAACGAAATCTTTTGATCAATATTACGTTATAGGAATTTTCATTAACGGTACATCGCGTCATAACGAAACTAAGTACTCGTGTCATCAATTTTTTTTTCCATATCGATCGCTACTTAAAAGAACGAACGAAATATTTTAATCAATATTACGTTATAGGAATTTTCATTAACGGTACATCGCGTTATAACGAAACGAAGTACTCGTGTCATCAATTTTTTTTTCCATATCGATCGCGCACACGCACATTGGGATAAATTCTGTATCCGGGAAAAGTGATAAAAATAAATAAAAGTAAAAAAAAAACATTGCGGAACTTTCGTTATCGATACGTTTAAGATTCTTCGAATAATCGTTTCTGAAAGACGCGCCATGGTATAATCCAGAACAGGTGGAAACTCGATTCACGACCCAGAATTTTATGAGAACGAGAAGCCCGTGTGCGTTCGATCTATAGCCACCGCTCGTTGCACGTCCGCGTCCGTGCGGCTCTCTCGGGTTTCGGAGTCAAAAGTCGAAAGACCCCGAGGGCACCCGAGAGGCTCTCGAAGACAGTCCCGACACTTTTTCTCTCACTTCCCGTGGCTCTTCACTTTCGAGACTGTTCCCGAATCCGAGAGACACACTCGAGTGTTTTCGGTTGGGGGGCCTCGCTGTACAGCTCGACGGAGGAAAGAGCTTCTCGGAATGACCTACCGCTATCGTTTGCCTCGAATTCTATTGGCAAAGACACGACACAAACCGTGCCAGGGGTTCGTGCCAAATTCGTGGAAATCGGTGTATAACGCTCTCGACGTTTTCGCAGTTATGACCTCCACACACACGCGTGCGCGCGCATGCATTCTTTATAACCTCCGATAGCTCTCGACAGAGGCAAGGAGGAGACTTTTAAACATTGATATAAATAAAGTTACGATACGAGATACATTCCTCCTACATCAACGTAAATATAAACTTCGCTTCAATAATAGAAACTATTATTTGGGATGTATAGAGTCCATCGTGTTTCTCGATGTTTATCTTTTCTTTTACTTCGTCTATGACGAGCCTCTGCTTTTCTCGATATATATATATATATATGTGTGTACATATAATATACATCGACATACAACGCTCTCGAGAACTATGGCGGGGTGGCGTATCCGCAACCACTCGCTATGCCAATCGATACAGAACCGTGCAAATACGACTCCCTCAACGTTCTCGTTCTACCAACGCGTTCCCGTATCTTTTCTATATGCAACTGTGTATCCAACGCATCGCGGATTTTTATACGCTCACTTAAACACACACTTGTAGTTTGTATACAAATTATGTACATATGGTATGCTACGAGGAGGGGGGAGGGGGTCAACACTACGCATACAGACACAAAGAGTGAGTCGTGCCACGTGCTTCTCGATCTTTTTCAAGGCCATTTCCCCGTTCGCCCCAAAGTCCCGTCAATTATTGCAACTAAATATACGAACGGTTCTGTTGTCTTTATTTTTTTCGGCAATTAATTCGTAATTTATTTTAATTGCGCAAGGTGCGCATTTCTGTGACTATGCTGTATACATTTTTTTTCTTTTTTTTTTTTTTTTTTATCGAGTGGGGCAACGGCTCGGCGCGTCGACTATGTATATAGGCAATTAGCATAAATACATGCCGAGCGCTAACATAAATACTTGTACGATAGGTTCGAGGGAGAGAACGCGCGGAATGAGGGAGAGAAAAGAAAACAGATAAAGAGGAGAAGGAACGAGCTATGTGCAGCTTCAACAGTCGTATCCGTTTTATGTATATTAACTGGCAGCTACGTTCTCCCCCCCCCCCCCCCTCTCCTTCCCTCGTCGTGGCCTTGGATTCTGTGTACTACCCAACCGTTTCGTTCGTGAAATTTCAACGAAACCAAGCGATCTTGTTTTCGTTTCTCTTGGCGTCAGCCGGTGTGTGTCCCACGAGCTATTCGCTACTTTTATACTCCGCCACATTTACAGTAAGCTACAAAGTTGCGAAGTCGTGAATCCGTTCCAAGAAAATGTTGTATTCACCGTTTACGATGCTATCGAGATAATAATCGTCGCGGCTCATTAATATTCAATCGCCATCGATATTCCGTCGATCGTCGAGATGGAAAGACACATCGGGATGACAGAGAAATATCGCACCCGACGTTCTTTCGGTTCTCGTGTAATTTTCTGCGTAGGATAACAGCTGCAGGTGTAACAACCGGCGGACGAAAGACCGTCTGCCATGGCGTTCGCCACGGCGTTCTCGAAGAATCGATTTCTCTCGTAGATCGGACTCGGTAACAAAAATCTTGCATGCCGAAGACCCCTACAGCTCATTTATGTACATTTTATCGAGCGTAAGAAATAAAAAAAAAGGTTTGAAAAAATAGAAAAAAAAATGCCATGTGCACCGTAACTACCGCGGAGGCATGTTATGTTCTATATGACGATAACTCGCAAGGCAATTTCTTACGAAAAAAAAAAAAAAAAAAAAAAACTCCGAAGAAAGTCGTGGTACATTATCGTAATGTCCCGTCGCGTATAACAAATAGACGGAAAGTAATGAGAGGCAGAAACATTGCGGCAGCTCTATTATCGATTTGTCCCCACGAGTTCTCTCGAAGTTTGCGGCCCCTTAGTCGAAGTTGCACTCCCAAAGACTCCCGTACGTAGCGAACTATATATATATTCAAAATAATACTCCGCGCACGCTAGGAATCGCGTGAGTTCGAATAATCCGTACATGCAAACTTCGAAGGCCATACCATCGGGAACTTCCGTTATAACCTCCCCTCCCCCCTCTTGCGTTTTGCTCTGTCGTACCGCGGCGATACATCGAAACTCAAAGAGCCCGAAGAGTGACTAACCTTCCGAGCGAGCGAACGCGTCTATTAGTCATCCCATTAATAACCCGGAACATACACACTCGAGCTATTATGTAAATTATACAGACGGCGCGAATTTCCTTCAATACTTTGTTCGCTCGCGATGTCACAATGTAACGTTGTGACGAACTTTAATTCGCATAGATTAAAAAAACAAATCGAGCGTATTAACGCGCACTGATGTAAAATGACGGTAATTTTTTTTGTTATTTTATAACTGATTGATAATTGAGAGACGTAACACGTCAAATATCTGTTCGGAAGCAAAATGGCGGCCGCTACTTAATTGTAAAATGACAGTTATTTTTTTTCGTAATTTTTTTTTATCATTTTTTAAGTGTTTATCAATTGAAAAGAAACTTAAGATTTGGTTAGACGCCATATTTATGAGCGATTTGATTATTTCTGTCATTTTACGAACGGTCTTGTGACGATCACGTGGCCTTCATATACAGTTTACGTTATCCGTGACGCGACAGCTTTACATCTCCGATAACGCGAGAGCTGCTTGTAAAAGCTCGATGTTCGTTCTCGAATTCGAACTCTCGTGTACTCGGGCGCAAGTGCATTGCGGAACATACGAGTTCATTTGTGCACATAGGCGCATTTATACTTAGTATATAACTCGGTAGTAGGATGAGAGGCGCAGGGCTTTTTCTCTATTTATTATTCGCTGACGTGCCCAACGTTCGCGCGCATGCGCGTGTTTATAATAATGTACATACAAGTATGTAGTCGTACTCCAGTTAACGCAGATATAGTCAGTGCCTGTAAAGCGTAAAGAGGTGCGCAAGCGTTCGTATACCCGTCGACGAGTTGGCTCTCTCGGGTATCTCGGGGTTCTTCCGCTGCAAACTCCGTATAATCCTATATAGTTACATACTTGTAAGTCACGACGATGCACGGCGGAGTACGGTGGCTTTACACACGCGAGAAAGAGCGCTCGATTATAGCCGGTATTGGACCGAGAGAGGAAAACGTATAGATGAGAGAGCTTCGGTAGTACGGAGGGGAAAGAGGTGCGTGAACGACGCCGAGTATTTTTTGCAGTTGCACGGAGAGTCGTGTTTGAGTTGGCCGAGGTCTGTCGGTCGCGTTCGGTCACGGAGTTCCGAGAGAGAAAAAGATGGAAGGAGGTTTGGCGAGTAAACGCGAGGAGCGCGGCGGGCGGAGAGTCGTAGAGCCTGAGCGAGACGAGTCTCGACGACGGCCAAGATAGCGAGAGAAAGAGTGGTTTTTCGTTGGTATAGGAGGGAGCGAGACAGGTTGAGAAAACTAAGCGAGGAAGAGAGAGATGCTTGTCGGTCGAGGCAGAGAAATAGCCGTAGCGAGGGCGCAGATCGGGAGAGATCGAGTGCCGAGAGAGAACGAAAGGAAAGAGAGTAAAGCAATGAGGGAATAGAAAGACGGGCGTCGGAGGGGCGAGAGAGGGGGGGGGGAGGTGGGTTGATCAGGGAAGCGGAGTAGAAGCCGGTCATGGCGCGCATACGACGACTACGACGCCCGATGCTGCGGTTTACGGGTCTCTCTCCGGTGGCCGATGCGCCGCTGGTGCTGCCAGGACACGCCAGCGGAAGAGGGAAAGGGGGACTACCGAGAGCCGCCGAGCGGCTACACTGGTCTCTCAGCCTGGCTACCGCTCTGTCTCTGTTCCGTGCGTGTCGGTGGAGGCGCGCAACGACAGAGAGAGAGAGAAAACCCCAGCCATCCACCCGACAAAGAGCGCGAGGGCCCTCGAGGCGAGCAAGTAGGGGCCAAGCGGCGGGTATGCGGGGGAACAAGCGGGGGCCAAGTCTCGAGCGTATGGCGTGGAGGGGGTCGAGTTCTCCTCGGTGCGGCAGTAGAGTAGCGGCCTTCGACGCGGCTTGGTAACGCGCTACTGTAACGTGAAAGCGCCGTTTCCAATTCCCCCGAACTCTCTTTAAAACACGACGACCTATTTATTTAAAAAACAAAAAATTTAATAAACGAAACAAATACGCGACGAAAAAAACGGCGAGTCAATAATAATACACAAGGTTACGAATCAGGATTTTTTTTCAACGATTTTCGAGGATTAATAAATAACTACGATACAGTGCGCGAAGTGTCGAGTAACAGAAGCGAAATAACGTTATTCGTCGTTAGATTGGGAGGGAATGAGATATCCAGAGCTTTGAGTGAAATATTACAACTCCGAAGGAAATAATCGCGCGCGAGTGCTCGCCAACGGATTCTCGAATGTGCGGCC
The DNA here is from genome assembly GCA_963971235.1 of Cryptus armator. Taxonomy (NCBI): domain Eukaryota; kingdom Metazoa; phylum Arthropoda; class Insecta; order Hymenoptera; family Ichneumonidae; genus Cryptus; species Cryptus armator. Next base: position 11,772,932 of record OZ020236.1, read on the forward strand.
AACACCCCCAAGGTCTTTTGTCTTTCGCGAGCGGCGCGACCGGCCGCTCCGTATATGCGCTTACAGCAAAGTGATAATATTATACTATACTACATTTCTTCTGTATAGTATCAAAAAAAAGTGGAAGTGTGCAAAGTTCGAAAAAAAACGAGATTTTGTGATTATTGTTGTTTTTTTTGTATACACGTAATCGACGAATTGACACGTGCATACAGAGCATAGATTCTCGGGTACCCGTGTGTCGAGCCGCGTCCGCGATTGGGTCTCTTGTGCGCTCGTTTGTGACAGATAATCGAGAGAGACTTACCGCTCTCTCGTGCGTTACCTGTGACCTCGCGCCCGTTATTTCAACGCAAAACCCCTCCCCACCCCCCCTGTCGGAGGATTAATCAAGGATACAAACGAATCGAAAGATGGAGGATTATCTTTATAGCCGCATTGTGAAGAGTTTATTTTTTTCGTATCGTTATACATACGTATGTATATACAGTGTTTAAACTGTGAATAATAAAGAAATAAAATGTGTATGTGCGCGAGAGAAGTTACCAAGTGAGTTTCTTCGTTAGTTTTTTTGTTTGTTTTCCTTGTGGATTACGAGAATCGATTATTAAATTCGTCGCGTTGTTTTGAGCGACAATTGTGCGAACTTCGTGTTGTAGCGTAAGCGCGGAAAGCCAACGATCGATCGTACCGCGTCGCCCTTGTCTCTCGTGGCTTCTCTTTCGCGGTGAGCTCAACGGAGGAAAGAGAACCCGATTGGAGCTGAGAGTTTAACCGCTCGATGATGAATTAGAGTTTTTTCGTGGGTAGCGAGAAACGAAAAAAAAAAAATAACGAGAAAGGAAAGAGAAGTTACTCTTCCGCTCTTCTCCCTCTTCATTGTTCGGTTCTATTGTTTAGCGAGGTACGATAGTACACTTCGCTTACAGTTGTACCCGACGATTCTAAAGTCCGTTACTCCACCAGAAGAAAAAGGAGTCTCTGCCGACGCGGTGCTCGCGGAAGGGAGGGAGAGGGAGTTTACGGAGTGTGTAGGTAACCGACCGAGTGAGCGATGCCCCGATGAATACGGGCTATTCGTGAATGTAGCCAGTCGCGAGGGTCAAACGCGACTACTCTTTCCCTCCGCTTCGTCCTCTTCGTTTCTCGAAATCATTATTATTATTATTATTTTCTCGTCGTTTTGCTTCGTACAAAAAGTCATTGGCCCCCGCGGCCCTCGAAGTTTGGCATTTGAAAATCGTTGACAATGCCGCGAGAAGGAATCTCAAAGAGTCGAGATATCTAAAATACAACGAATCGGAACGACACAGGCCTCAGTCTCGAGGTCATTGGCCTTCTCAGGAGTAAAAGACGGGAGTGAACGACGAAGACGAGGTTCCGCGGGCGCGAGTGAGTCGCAAGAACGGGTTGCAAGACGAGAGAGAGAACGGAGAAAAGCGTTGAAACACGAGGGAAGAAAGTGTGCGGTTCTCGAGAACGAGAAGCAAACGCGCGGAGTGCCGCGAAAGAGAGGAAAGGATCACCATTGTTGCTGCGATCGGCGCTCGCTGTGTGTGTCTCGGCGCTTCGTGAGCGTTCGGCTATTCTCGGTACATCGGCGAGAACAGAGCCCCGTGTCGTCGTCCCTCGAAGATTATTCTCTGTATTTCACACGCGGATTTTATAAATACTAATAAACCAATACGTTTTACACAAATTTATCCGTTCCATTTATCTTGACAATTATACGCCTTTATGTAATCGACGCTACAAAGAAAATCGGAATCGTCTCGTCAACGAATTATCGAGGATAAAGGAAAATCATTTCGAGGCCGGAGAATAAAACTCCTGTTTCGCAAACGAGAAATTATGCGCCGAGTCACGACCCGGTGAAATATTAATTAAAAAAAAAAAAAAAAAAAACGAAAAACAAAGGAAACGCGATAATAATAATATTAATAATAACAATGAAAGGAGAATTCGGAGAAGCCGCCTCCAGCAATTCGATTCAAGGATGCCACCGGTGTTAGGAGGCGCGGCGACAATGGCGGTTCTTCCGGCGAGTCCGCAGACTGCCACGCAGGGTAACCCGCATCCCCATTCCCAGGGACAGAGTCAGCCACTACTGGCGGGCAACGAAGGAGGAGGCGGAGGCGCTGGCGGCTCCGCAAGTGGAAGTGGCATTAACAGCGGTGGTATTGCGAACATAACCGGTGTCGGTGTCGCGAGTCAGGCTACCGCTGCCGCGGCGCATCAGCCACAGCTGCTTTATCAGCCATACAATTTGATGCCCGCCGATTCGCCATCCCAGGGAACCCCGAGTCCGCCGACTGTAACGCAACGTGCCTATACACACACCCACAGGCATCGGTATCACATATATCCCCACGATGGTCAACAGTCGGAATCGCTTCCGGACGCCGGTGCGACTCTCACAGCTGAGTAAGTGCCATCGTGTAACTTTTCATATCAATCCTTGAAAGGTACAGTAGAAACCGGATAACTGGTGTCGAATTAATCGGTTACCGGATTAACCCCGCGTCTTCCGATTTTTTTTTTCCGCGTGCGGAGAAAATTCAAAAAACAAACCAAAGTCGCCGATTACTTCAAAACGACGATTAATTTACGCAAAGTTAAAAAAAAAAAGAAGTTTCGCGTATTATTTTAAACTATTCATCAATTGCTGCAAATAAAGTTATACGCCATTTTGCCATTTAGATCGGATTAACAGAGATTTCGATTATCTGTGGGGTTCTCGGTCCCGAGGACTCCGGTTAATCGGAGTTCTACTGTAAGGTGAATGCGATCTAAATGACACGTACAGCTTTGCGGAACGGTGTTGGTTCGTCGAACGATAATAAAACGTGACTCATGCCGATTAATTACGAAACTTTGTTTACCGATTGAGATTAAATTTATTTTTTTCGAAAAATCGATTGACGAAATAATCGAGAATTCCGGGGAAACAGGAATCCGAACTGAGGATTATCATTTTTTTTTATTGCGTAGGAAGAAAAATTCAATTACAATTGAATTAAGTATATAGTTTCACTCGTTTCTTCCTCCGCATTGTCAATGTAAAAATACTTGGTAAGCAGTTACGAGAACAAGTGTGATGCGATCGACAGCGAGAGATAGAGATACGAATAAACAAACGGGTGCGAAGTTGTACATGCGATCATCGAAGCAAAACCGCGTCAACACAAATGACTCGGCTGAACGCGCTCGCTGCTAATTACTCTGAGGATTGAGTTCGCGCCTTTCGTTTTTCTCGACGATTCTTTGTTATACAATGACTTTTTCAATAGTCGTTGAATAATTTTCGTAATTTTTTTTTCTTCGATCGATTTTTCTTCTTTCATATGTTTCGTAAAAAAAAAAATAACAATTAAAGTCCCTGCGAAATATTTAGCCACCTGTGGCACATTTTTTATCGAAAGGAATTTTTTTTTATCATAAAACTCAATGACCGCGCAACCTTTGTCCCCTTCGAACGGATGTGTATACATATATATGCCATAATACTACAACATTCATTCCATTGCGTTTAATAAAAAAATCGCTTGGGAACCGAAGAAAAGTTGTGCAGTGCGGAGTCTAAGGTCATTGAAGGTCACGAGATCGCAACGTGTGGCATAAACTTTATTTTTTTATTGTACGCACATAGTAAATTCCGTCGATAAATATTTATTACTGACGCATTATTTATTTAATCGATCGATTGATTGTTTAATGAACAATACGAAGATATTGGGTATCTCGTTGTTCGAATCCAAGTTCAATGATTCCGATGAGTCACGAACGGAGCAAAGACACGAGAGAACGATTGACAAAGAAAATGTCTTTCTCGAGGAGGAGTCGTTCACATTAACTTGTTATCGTCGCGCTTCGAAACTTGTAATCGTCGCGAATATTATTCTTTTCGAAGCGAAACGAAGCTAAGAGTAAATCAAATGCATTGGGAGATCCTGGCGAAAGAATTACGCCGGATGTGAGTTCGTAAAACGACGAGTGAGAAATATTATTCGTTCGCTCCACTTTGCTAAAATTAACGGTTTTCTTTGCTCCGTGATAAAATTACGGAATAACCCCGAGCGTCTATCGTGCACTACGAGAAAAAATAATAAATAAATAAAAACTACACGAGATAAGATACTTGGAAAAGTTCCAGAAACTTTTTTTTTTCGGAGTCTACATAACCTCCAAAAATCATCAATGCCGCGCGATAATTCGTTGCACCCCGCAATTTTTATGAGCAAACAGCACAAGTATTATGAAAAAACACTTAAAGTCAATGGAAAACTGATAATTGCCAAAAAAATATTATTTTTTTCGTTTTCCGAATGATTATTTTCGATCGAATAAACTGACGATGCCGACAATCCTTAACGTTCCTTCGCGCAACAATTCCTCGATATTTCGATAGAATTCGTGATATAATGCTTTTTTTTCCTATCGATAAAATTTATATCGCGTTACACTCGTCGTCGTAGATCGACCCGTTTCTTCTTCGACCCGACGTTCGCACGATAATACCTCATCGAGTATTCTACTACTTCGTAAGTCTGAATCATAACCGCAAATATCCTTGAGCGCATAACTGGCTCACGACTCTCGGGCAATCGCGGCGCGTGTTTGAGTCGGTTCTCCGGTGACCAGAGGAGCTCTATAAAAGCCGGGAATGCCTCTAATGAACAGCTTGGCTGTTATATACAGTCGTTCACGTTCCTTGTTCGCCGAGTCTCAACGGTTAGAATGTGCAATACAATCGCGCGGACTATAGCGATCGGCGAGGATACCGGGGGGGCCACGATCTCGGTCAATAGATACCAATCTCTTTTTCCCACTCGTTCCTTCGTATCCCTCCCCTCGAGTCTCCTCTTTGCAAACCAGTAGACTACGGACTTATCATTCTCTCAAGTGTCGACACTTGCGCAATCAACATCGCGAAAGAGCCTCGGGCTTCGCCAACTTCATTAGCATGTGTCACGCGTACGAGGCGCACAAAAAGCCTCGCTACGGAAACGAGACACGGTGTCGACTACGCGCTACGTTACGCATACGTCTCGAACTTGTTTCGTACACATGGCCCCGCGAACAACATCTGTAATACTAATTTTTTTTTTTTTTTTTTTTTTCTTCCGTTTCTCTCCGAATTCCTGATATTTGCTCGACGACAATGTATTTTATCATTACTCCGACGAAGACGATCCAAGAATAATAACTATCGCGTTTCGGTAACCCGACAACGGCATCGGAGCGGTGCGTGGGAAGTACGAACATTGCGATCGTTAATCAACCGCCTCATTTCCGCGAAACGTGTAATTTACTCACTCGAACCGCTGCTAACACTGACGAAACAATTCGAATGGATTCACAATTTTTCATATACGGTGATACGAGTTTCGGAATACTATATATACATGTTTCGATTAGAGATTACGCGGGTATTGTATTACGGCAATACGTGTTGTGTAAAATAGAATCGTCGATTGAGAATCTTGATATCGGCTTTGGAATGAAAAAAACAAATGTAGATACAGGAAGATAATTGTGTGTTGATAAGACGCAAACAACGGACGAAGAGACGAACAAAGTGTTACGGCATTTCCCAAACGGTGTATAAGTTCCAACAGCTACTGTGAACTTTGCGAGACTATCGTATGTATCGTCATTCTCGTCTCTGTCTTGGCGAAGGGCCCATTTGGCAGCGGCATTATTCTTTCAACCTCTTCCTCTCTCGAATAGTCGGAGAGGGGAAAACATCCGTTTGAAAAATTCTCAAACGTTTCACGCTCGACGTTCGCCCGGCGAACTAAGAGCCAAATCAGCGTTACGCGTCGATTCGCGAATTCAACGAGTCGCCGGAATTCTCTCGTCTATCGTCTGCTTATCCTCTTCCGTCGTATTTACGGAATCTCTCGCCCCGCAAAACGCATCGACCCACACGGGCGTTTCTTGTTTCTCAGTCTTTTTCGCTATTTCCGACAATTTTCAGGCGTTTAACTCGCTTCGCTTGCGCAAGTACTTCGCGGATCTTCGTCGGGATATCTTCGTTGATGTTGGCTTGTTAACGTGCCACTTGCTCGACCCATTCTACTTCTCGCACAATAATCAAAAGAGATCTCTGCCTCCTACATCCTCGTTTCTATCTTTGGATACAAAATTTATATCTTCACGAACGAGAATACAATTGTTATGCTCGCTACTTTACTTATGCGTTTTATTAACGATTCGGCATTCGGTAAAAACCCCAAAAATTTCGGGAAACACCAGAAATAGAAACGGGTACAGCAAAGCATCAGTTGCTGTCGAAACTCGTCTCGCGAAATTTCTATGTCGAAATAACTCGCATGGAAATTTTTTTCTATCGAAAATATATGCAAGAAATGTATTATAAATACATACCGATTTAATTTCAAATGTATTTTACATTTATATAAAATCTAATAAATATACGACATCCATTCGCGATGTATCGATGAAATGTATTTTGCATAGCAATTTTTTTGCCGCTTTAAATACATTTTACCTATATATCGGTTGTATAAAAAATTAATTAATGGAATAGATGCAAAATATATAACCCATACGTTAGATTTATTAATCAAAATACTTTATAACTTTATGACTTTTTTTTCATACATTTCGGATGTACTTTACGTGTATACGTTTCAGTTGAAATTTTTTTATATACACTATAAACCATTTGGCATATAAAATCTATCTATATACAGTATAAATAAAGTGTATAGAATTTATCGACTGACTACACATTAATTTGTCGTCTCGAGTTGTATATATACATTACAAACATTTTAATAATATCGGGCAATTTATAGATCGCCACGTTATTTATAATACAAAAGTTCCTTAAATACATCTTAAATATATGGATGAATATAATGCAGACGCATAAAAAAAAAATATACGTATTAAATATCCAAGTTTTTGCCGGAATAGATTTATGATATGCAAAATGTAATTTAGCGTATATTTTTGCATATATTTTCAATATATATATATATATATATTTTCACGAGGAAATAAAACTCGAAGCAGTCTAAAGCGGATTCGAGAATCGAAAGTGAGAATGATTTCTCGCTGTTTGCGAAGAAGAACGAGAGAACGCGTTCGATGTGCCTCGACGCAAAGTACCCCGGGGGAGAAGAGACACCTCGCGTCCGGTGCGTTTACGCCCCGCACTCTGGATGTACGCCAACTGCGTGTTTACGGAAATAGAGGGTCACATCGTGTGAAATATTATTTAGATTAAAAAAAAAAAAGAATAATAATACAGAGGAAGTTAAATAATGAGAACGAAAGACTGTAAGAAAGTTTTCATATATTCTCCGATTATAAAAACGAGCGAACGGCAGTAAAAGATCGTAAAGGTATAGACACGATTTCTTTTCGTTCGAAAACTCATCTTCAATTTCTCACTGATGCCTCGCGAGTAAATATAGACGATAAATATTCCCGAGTCTTTTTATATAATCGTCAGGATTTCCCGATGAGGTTCTCTCTAAAGAGGCTAATATTACAGTCAACCGTAATACGGGTTATACGTATGCGTGTATGTGGGTCTCGTATTCTCTCGCCAATTTACATCGTGAATGTCGTCTGACCTGAACTAAACGTCATCATTTTCTTGACCACGACAAGCGCGTATGGATAAAATCGTGTACCAGTCTCTGTCCCACCGCCGCTTGTATTCCTCTCACTCTCCCTACCCGGAAGTCTAGAACGGTCGACTAACCGGCCGTGGATGTCGTCAGCCCACTCAAGATAGGGATATATACGCGATCGAGAAAAAAAAAAATCGTTCGTCTATTTTTACATTTCCAACAACGGAATCGCGTTGGAGGAGAGTCGAAAAAGATACGAAACCTCTCAACGATGTTTCGCAAGTATTTCTACGGACCTTGTCGCGTCGATAATACCGAATGATGTAAAATAACCGTAATTTCGGAATCCTGTCTATTAACGGTTTTGTGATCGTCACGTGACGTCATTTAGATTTAAAATGAATTTCTATGAAAAATCACCGTCATTTTTATCTCGTGTCACGTGATATGACAAATAAGAAGAAAAATGGCGGCGCAAATCTATTTAGTTGTAAAGTACCGGTATTTTTTCGTAATTTTGTAAATATTTAATAATCGAAAAGGTTAATTTACTCAGTCGCCATCTTTATGACGGATTTTTATCATTTTTGTTATTTTATGAACCGTAATGTGACGATCACGCGACCGTCATTTACCGGTTATGTTATCCGTGACGCAACAACTTTACATCTCTGGTATCTCTGATTGGTATTATTGATATCAGTTAAATATATCGTAGTGGAAGCGATTCATGCGAGAAGTCGAAGCAATGTCAATAATGCAATAGTTCGGGTCAATGACACGCGACTACAAGGAGAAAAACAACACGAAAAAATAAAACTCTTAGTTTACGAGTCACGAACGATTGTGTTTGGATTTTGTCGAGACGAAAGAATGAGGGAACGAGGGGGAGAAGCGAGAAACCGAAGGCCATTGTACCGACTCGAGTTCTTTTCATTTAGGAAGACAGAGAAGATAGGAGGGGAGATCGGTCAGAGTTTCCATTCAGGCATCTCGAAGGGTACAGAACGGATACGCTTGAGCCTCGGAATGGCTCATCAATCAACGATATCACTTGGGGTGTTCTCGAACTCTTCTCCCCCCTCCCCTCCCCTGCGTTCTCTTATTTTCTGTTTCTCTTTCATTTGATTCCCCGTCCTTTACATCGCTCGTGCCTTGGCACTCACTCACAGGAGTTCGACCTTTTATGGCTCGTCTACTCGAGCAGAATTATCGATTATCCCATTCCAACCAGCGCTCCGCTCCCCGACTCCTTCGTCAACCCCACGTTCTTTCTCTTCCTGTGTTCTTGAATAGCATGAAACTCGAAATCCTCCGGATCGACTCTCCACGAGCGGAGGTCATTCTTTAGCACATCGAGGAATAAAGGAGTCGCGAAGGGATTTCGGTCGTAACTTTGGATTCATCCAAAATCCTTTTAACTCCACGAGGGGTCATCAAACAATAAATTTTCATCCTTCTGTCTGTAAATTGAATCGTAAAACGAAAAACTGGAAATAACAATGGCGACATAAGTGGGTTTACTGGCGCACAGTTAGTGAGTAATTTAATTATGTATTTTAAGATTCACGAAGCGTGAATCACGCATTTAACTTTTGAACAAAAGCCCGTTACGTCACCTGCTGTTATCACTTGTCGTCCTGAAAACATTGGAAGTTGTGGAAAATGTCCTTAAATATTTTCGTAGCTTTGGTGAATTTTCCGTTCTTTTTTTTATTTCTCATTTCATAATTTTCAAAACTATAACATGTCTTCAATTTATTTTTTATTATTTTCTATTTATACTGTACAATTCGTGCCTTTTACTGTTATGCTATTTAATAGTGAAACACACGTTATTGATTCATGAGTTTCGTCTGTTTCTGTTTTTTTTTTGCCGTTCGTGAGTAGTCTGAAGGTATCCTGGAAATGTCCTCGTATTTGTTACGGACTTTTTTTTTTGCCGGATATGAATTATAGCTGTTGGTAATAATATCGCTGAAAACTAAAAAGTTTGTTGCCAATGTCGATTACATTGTCCAATGGACGTAGCATGCGGCGTGTTTCTCCGCGTGTTTTGCCCGCGTCCTCGGTATACGTAATGGAGTCCAGTGGACTCGAGCGGTGAACCGTGAGAAGATGCAAGGTGCACACGTACGCCATGTTGAAAACACTTTTGCAACTGTATCCCTATGCGAAACTGTAGCGACCCAACTTGGTTTATAATGTCGTACGTTATGTCGCTAGCTGTGCTGTGATGGTCTCGTATCTTTGTTGTAAAATCTATATCGGCAACTGATACGCTATAGAATCGAAGTTATAGCGCCGTCCTATGTGTATATGTGAACCGTAGCAAAAAGAATACCGTTTGACGATTGGGTCGTGTCAATAGCGAGTGTTTGCCGAGCACGATAATAAAATATCAATTTTTACGAGTGTCTTGTCGAATGAAACTTTATTTTCACTTTTCTCTCCGAACGCCGACGATTATTCACAATTACGCGGAGTCCCGATAAGATTAGAGATCGAAATGATATTCTCTCAATTGTACTCGGCGGTATAATTTTCCTTCATGATTCTCGTCGTTCTCTCGTGAATCTTGTGGTTTTTCCGTATATCCATTAAACTTGCAAATAACAAACAAGCTTTCGCCGTAACCATGCTACGAAGAGCAGCCGACAGCCCCTCCTGCAATTTAGCTTCGTGTGCATCGGCCGATCCGACGTCGGATTCAATTGCGTCATCACTGGCATTATTATAAATCACGGCAATCCTGCTTCGAGTGCAGAAAGCGTAGGAATGCAGTTATATTATACGTAATACGAGCGTAACTGACGATCGCTTGAAACACGTTTTTTTTTTGTATTTAAATAAACGAGGAAAAACACGATAAAAACAATATTGTGGTTAACAAATGAAAGAAAAAAAGCAATTTATCGATTAACCAGAGTTATATCTGGGGATGTCGTTGTTAGATGCTCTTGAAGACCGTTCAAATAAATGTTCGAGTTCCTGATCCGATGGCGCATGCGCAAGTGTCTGTTCGTCGTCGCTTGATTGGACGGTCGAAGGCCAACCGGCTCGACCGACAGCGCGCTCGAGTGGCGCCACAGCGCGTACACGCAGGAACGGCGTGACGGCGCGCCTGACCCTAGCAAAGTCAGCAACGCGGAGACACGGGCCTCTCGTCGCCCGTTGCTTTTTGGTATTTCGCCACGTTGCCGCTATTACGATCAGAGCCACGCGATCATCGTAGTTATAACTCGTAGTTCGCGGTATCGAACTCTCAGTCGCGAACGACCCATTGCCCCCGGTATTAGAGGGACCGAAAAAAAGAAAGATTCGTAGATTACCAACGAAAAGAAAGTGATCTATCATCAACTATAATTACACGCCTCTGTATCGCGGTGTTCGCAATTATACTATTCGTCGAAGATTTCATTCGAGAAACCGAAAAACAAGAAGACACATCGACGGCCATGTTGGAGCGCCAGTTTTATAGTGAGTAGTTGAGTAAATTTTATTCACGATCTTTGCGACGCTGGTATTCGTAATATTTTTTTTTCTACGACTGAACAAACATCATTTCGTATTCTCGAGTGGAAAAATCAATGACTGTTGATAACTAACTTTAATAATACCGCGCGTGCTGTACTAGTAATCGTTGTATAAATTTCAACATGGCGATCTCGGCACACGCGCTTATGTAACCTAAAGCGCTACACGAGCCACGTGGTGTATTGGTTTTCGGGTATTCAAAATCGTCCAAAGCCGCGGAACTTTTCAATTATAATATAAACATACCGAGGAAATACGGAATTACGGAAGCCAATAGCAACATTTTTTACGAGGAATTTATTTCGACACGCTTCGAGAAAAACCCCGAAACGCGTGCTACAAAATGGCGAGAATCGATTAATTTATTTCGACACGTTTCGAGAGAAACCCCGAAACGCGTGCTACAAAATTGCGAGAACCGAATTTTCTTTTGTCTCTGATTTTAAGAAAATTGGTCAAAATCTGAGAATGTTAAGAAATTTAATAGAATTTTTCAAATTCTGAAAATATTTATTTGTAGCGAGTAATCGCCTCCCTCCCCTTTTTTTTTTACATTAAGTTCACGAAAATCTACGAATAGTATAAAACAACACGAAACAAGATATATTTCGATAAACGCTGAAATAAATAAGAGTAACCCACAGAGAGACAAAAGTTAAATAGAACTTAGTCAGAGGGGTGAAGAGAGGCACAGGTGGTTTTATTTTCTCGGTAAACAAAAGAGACGGTTCGAAATAGCTGTCCCGATTGGTCAAGATAGAGAAGGATAGGAGGAGAGACGCTCGTAAGACCTTTTTTGGTGATCATCGGACGACCGCGTCTCGGGGAACCCGCCGCCTTTCTTGTTTCTCCAGTTTCTCTTTCCTCTCGCAGTCGTTCCTCGAGGGCCATCAGCGAACTTGTTTTTTTTTTTTTTTTTTTTTTTTTTTTTTAAAGCTTCTCCCGTTGTGGGCGCGCGATGAACCGTGCAGAGTGTCGGCACTCTCTCGGTTCGGAAGGGTGCACCACCCGAGACCGCAGGTACTTCACTAGCGGGACGAGCCGCTCGTTCCCTTTTTTTTTTTTTTTTTTTCCTCGTTTCGCTCGGTTCGGTGCTACGCGGTGGTACTCGATCGAGCCGTACCTTGTGAGATTAAAGAGAAAGGTGGCATAAACATTTTTGCCCTATTGCTCGCAGAAACTCTCAGAGTCGAGATCGCCGAACGATCTCACGTGTATCGAAACCCGGCATTACTCGAGTCATTAATTATCCATAGAATATTTTCTTCTGGATTCTCCCCGATTGCACAATCGTCATCGTCATCGGCGCCATCGCCTCGGAAATCTACCGGTGTCTCGAACTATATTTCGCCCGAGAACCGCTCGCAGAAAATTACAGTCGCGTGACCGCTAGCGACCAAACGTACGTTTGAGAACCGAGAAACGAGGAAAAAAGCTAAGAAAATTGCGCATTGAGCAAAGTCACTGACTATAATCGTCAACATTTGAATGAATGATCATCTCATTATTAATCGATCGATTAAATACGATATTATCCGATTTTCATTATGAGAATCTCAGCGTCTCGATGTTTTTCCTCGTAAACATTACACGCGGTGACGCGCCAACTCGCGTATCTTTGAAGACGCGTAGCTTGTGCGCTCACTGCTCGCTGAATTAATACGTTCAGTCGCGAGAAAATCGCGTTATAAAGTCCGAAGCGAGACACACAACCGCGGAACGACGGCGGGGGCGATACGCGGCTAACAGTAAAAATAATTTGTGCAAATTCGTCGCAATGAATGCTTATCTGGTTTTTCGTCCCATTAAAAAGTCACGATGCACGCGCGCGCACACATGGGTTGCGCGCGTATGAGAAAAATAAGAGAAAGGCGGGAGAAACGAAATAACGAGGAGGGGAATCGTGTATTCCGTTTTACGCAAAGCTCAGGCGGAAAAACGTGCACGTGGGCATATTATCAATGCGTCTTGGGATCGCCGCGAGCATTGGTGTATCGGCGGCTCCACCGTCCAAGCGAAACCGTAGCGGGCAACTCGAAGTAGCAATGCATATATAGAATTTATTGCCCGTATCGCTAACCGTGAAGGATGCACTCTCTCTCTCTCTTCTCAAGCGTTATAGGATGAAAAAGAAAAACAACAACAACTCAACGAGGCAGCGGTTTATTTATATAAGTGTTCACGCACCTTTTTTTTTTGTCTCCAAGTTCACGTTTCTACATGTATGGCGTTTATGTGTAAGAAAATTCTGCACATACCAATATATCTTGTTAATAAGTTTGCGCAACTATCACGGATTTGCGTAACGGGGAGAAAAATCTGCGTAGCAAGCACGTCGCGAGTATTATCACGAGAAACGTGCGTGCGACGGATTTATTATTATTATTATTATTGCAATTATGATTGATCTATCATCTGTTCGTAATTTTTTTTTTTTAAACATCCCGTTGCGTGAGATTTAACGAATAGTTTACTGATTTATTTCAGTCAATCGCGTCATCGCACGTGTGCGACAATTCTGAGTTTTCTTTTCTCTTTCATAAAAAAAAAGACAATGGAAACATCGAAACTCGTGATATTTTATGTATAGAGAGATGTATTTTTTTTTAACTAATATTTTGTCATTTTATCGTTGCAGGGAACGTCGAGAGGCGGAAGTGCGGGAACAAGAGAAAAGGGAACGGGAATTCGAAGCGAGAATGGAACGCGATCGTCTCGAGAAGCAGAGGGTCGCGCAAGAAGCTGTTCATCAACATTTCGAGGAGTCGTTGAGGTTGGCACAGCAAAAGGTTAGTCTGGTTTACTGGCTAATGCAACGTCTGATTCACTGACGAAAAAAAAAAAAAAAATTATTCAATGAAATTTTTTTTTTCTCGTCAAACAAAAACAAAACATTTTTTTTAACGGTAAAAAATCGTTAATAATCGGTTTTTCGTCGAGTTCCACACGAATTTTTATATTCATAGCGGCCTCTTTAATTCTTGAATTCGTAAATTTTTTTTTTCACTCGCGTTGTATCCTCGAGCGCGCAGCGTCACCTGTCGCAAACACGCGGTCTCCTCGGTCCCGCAGAGCCGACAGAAAATCTCATTCAAGTCCGTACGAAATGCTATATCCGGAGGGGAATTTTTAAGGGCCGTCCGTTCTCGACATCGCTCTTGAAACGGCAGCCCGAGAAAGATAGAGGTAAGGGAGAGCGAACGAGTTCTCTTTATAAGGAGCGACGAGGGGGTTAGAAAATGACCGGAGGAGAATGGACGGAGAAGGTGGAGAATAAAGGACGGAAGCCAGCAGGCGAACGTCGGGGAAGGTGGAGGGAAAGGTGGGGTAGCTAATCGATGCATTCCAGCACCTGCCCTTTGTCCGTGAAACTCGGCTGGGTATCTGGCCGCACGGTCCCCTTCGACTGCGCCTCGAAACCTGCCGGGCCGGTTGTGTTGCTCGTCTTTCTTTTTCTCCCGAAAAAAAAAAAAAAAAAAAAAAAAAAAAAAAAAAAAAAAAAAAAACTTCATACACACGTTGGATGCGCAACTTTGCCACGAGAGATCACTGGTACGTGTTCGTCAGTATAAACACCAAAGTGCTGACGCACCCAGTGAGTCTCTCTTGTTTAGTCCTTCGTAGCGGGCATAACACGAGTCCTGCGTTAGTCGAATATCCCGACCGCTTCTTGCCCCCGCGTTCCGGCGGAATGAATCAGACGAGTCTTACGTTCTCCGTAATCGCCACGTTTTCGCCAGTTGAGCAATAGTTCCGCCGTTGTTATTCCATATCGCCGCGAAAAGTCTGTATTTCTCGTATTAATTATGCACTCCGTCGTGAAATCCGCGGGAGTGCGGGGGGTGCATAAACGCGGCAACAATAGACGCCTTCGCGAACCTCCAAGATAATGAGAGACGCTGACCAACCAGACAGACAACAGTTACACCTCATTTCGATAACGTTAACGACACGTGCCAATGTCCGCTCGATTCTGTTTGTCATCGTTGCATACAAAATACACTCAATCGTTGTTGTTACCCGTTCGCTGACTCCGAAATTCCTCGGTATTTTCAGATCATCCGGATGGATTTTTTTAAATATTTTAAGCGGAAAAAGATCGAAGACAGACTGCGATTTTTTTTTTTTTTTTTTTTTTTTTTTTTCAATTTAAATATTTATCTTTATCAGCGAGAGACCAGACGTGGAACGGGGTAACAAAAACAGCTTTTGATTATTCATCGTTGCCTTTCGTGTCCTAATTATTAATAAATTGAGTCGCTTCGTCGCTTCGTACACAGCGCGCATGACGCTCGACAACGTGGTGTACAAGTCGTGCCAAGGAGTTGTTGAAAACTCACCCCGACACTCAACGATATCTTTACCATAGTTTTCAGAATACTCGACGAAAAGTTTCGTCGAGGTTCTCGAGTGGGGGGTTTGCGGAGTGAGAAAAGTTTCGAGAACTCTGAGGCTCGCCGAGAGTCGATCGTTGGCATACCTATGCTATATTATACGTTGTGTACATTCCCCTCGTATACAAAAGGCAGAACCCGCGGAAAGACTACAAAACTAGTAACAGCTTCGCTGCATCAAAACTTCTTCTTGCGCGGAAAACTTGAACGTACGCGTAAGTTTTATGGAGTCAAGCAAAACTCTTGCAGCGTGTAATACGACAATGGAAAACTTTTCAACCTGACGATTAATCGCGTCTTAATTTTTTTTTTTTATTATAACGAGCCACATGCGCCGTTTATCTCCGTCTGCATCGCCGTTCTCTCGCACGTCGACGATCTTTTCAATCCCTCAATTAATTCAGGTCGCGTCCCATTGTGAGTCAGTAATTCATAGTTATTCGACTGTATACACCACGCGACCCACATCACGAGACTCGCCGCCTCTACAATGGGCTTCTCGTTCTCGTCTCGTTCGCTGTTTATTCACGCGCATTATCATCGTAACCGAGACGAATTTCCATTCGCGAAATACGGACTCGAGCGTTGCACGTGAGCATTTATGCGCGTAGAGATTTTTTTTTTTTTTTTTTTTTTTTTTTTTTTTTTTACGCGAGTTAATTAAACGGCGACGAAATTTGGCGGGACTTCTAATTGACGAGGGAGATAAAAAAATCGTCAAGCGGCACCAGCGGAGAGACGAAATAACGAGTCTATTCGACTTTCCTTTTGCTTCTTCGTAATTCTCTAGCGGGCAGAGAAGAGCTTTGATCCCCCGTATAATGGAGTACTCGAGAAACCAGCGTGGGCTCACTGATGAAACCGAATCGGAGCTCAGGGGCAAAAGATCTCGCGTTAGTAACGATCTCCATTTACTTCGCGGAATCTGAAACGGCGACTGAAACCCCCGCCTACCCAATCCCAGTGGTTCATCTCTACGTTGATAGAGATTGCGGAGCCAAACTAAACCGCACATATATATACATATATATGTATATACAATGTGTGTGTATACTAATGGCTGATTCCTATTATCCCTTCACTCCAATCTCTTTCCGACTGCGCAGTGTACTGTATAGTGTACCGACACGTTCGTCTCCTCTGATAACTACTACCAGCAAAACACGTATTACATTTCCTATCGCATCGTCTATCAACTTCCGTCGTACAAATAGTTCACCGAATGGAATTTCCGAGTCAGCATTTCGATGTTGTAAAAAAAAAGTGCTTCGCGATGATAGTCGCTTCGGTTGCAAGATCCATACGAGATTTCCGCGGATAACAGCAACGTGTCTCGTCCAATAAACGCTCCACGACCGACTGTTTTCGGAAGGTCATCAACTCACTTGCTGACAAAGACTCGCCGATAAACGGATAGTTATCGTTTATATGTTTCATCGCATGTTGCAAAAAACCGCATAACGATGTTTTTCCCGAATGATCGACACGTTGGCCATTGCCACCGAAGCAACGGTTTGGCATAAGTCGTAAATTGATGTACACATGATTTTTTAAATAAATTTAATAACACATGTGTCCGCTGTATTTGATCAAAGACTCTCGATATCGAAAGAGAAAAAAAAAATAAAAAAAATAAAAAAAACTCGCATTCCAGAGACGAAATATCGACGCAAATGAAGAATTACATCATTTGGGACTGCGAGTTATTCCAGTGCGCCAGTTTACGATAGGATGGACGGCCAGCTGTGCACATTATGTTCTCGATATAGGATATTTCGTGAGACACAAAAAGAAACACAGTATATTCCGAGTTGCGCATTGTAACGGGTCGACTCTCCGGGGTTTCTTATCACTCTTCCCCTATCCCGCGCTTATCATTAGCGTATACTCTCGTTATCTACTGTTTGCTTCCAACATTGATATTCTCTCGCGGCGCTTTTTTGTGTACACATTAGAAGTCGAGTCGGAACCGATAAGATAGGATTTATGATACGACATTTATTTCGCGAATCAACGCGCGAACGTTTGGCGGAGTGTACGAGAGGGAGACAACGCGCGACGACATCGCGAATATACTCCGGTGACGACGAGACGCCGTTCACATGTTCTTGCGTGCGATTAGCATAGTAATCTCTCTCTCGTTGTACGGACGGGTGTGGATATAATTAGATTGGCGCTCTTGACGATCCTCTAAGTGGGCTACGCGAGTCTCTCCGTTGGCTGCCGCGAGAGAGTCTTTTGTGCCTCGCGATCTTCTGGCATTACGCTCGAGGCGTCTCTCTGTGCGTTCGCGTGGGTTTCCTCGATCGTATACATGGATATCGGTCAGTTACCACAACATTCGCACGACTAATGCTACAATGACACCGATGTTCTTTGTTTCCTCGCATCGATTACTTCTCCTTTATTTCCCCTCTAAGCGCGTCTAACGCGACTCGGCTTTGCGCCAAATTCTCGAGTTTCCTCTTTCTCTCCTCCTCGTTCCTTCTCCCAGCGGACTCTTCTCGATGTCTCAAGGCGACGAGAGCTCTCGAGAAGACGCGACATTCCGCATTGCCACTTTCACTGATCCCGGGCCAGTGACTCTTTTCGTTATATCGATCGACTACTGCGCTATTTACGCTGCTATTCATATTGCCCTCAAGGTTTCGCAAGTTTTATGTCCGTGATAAACTCTCTTCGTATTTAGAAAAAATGTTTTTTTTTTTACAAAAATATAAAAAATATACAAAATCTTACGATTTTGTTTCGTATGAAAAATATATCGTAAAATCGTAAGTTTGTAACTTCATAAAGGTAGAATTTCGTTTATAATTTTCTATCCTTACGTTTTTTATTCAATATATTTTTCATATTAAATTTTTTTTTTTATCGACTTCCATCGAGAGTCTTTAAATGGTTCTCCTGAGAAATCGACGCTATATTATATCGGCAGTATTGATTGAAGTAGGTGTCTTATGCCCCACAGAGAAACATGCAGTCGGCCTCGATGGCGTGGAACAGTTTCATCCCCCTACCGCCACCAGGTAGTCGGAGTCACGGAGCGCCGCCGACGCATACGGGTCTTACAGCCCACGGGGCCTCTCATCATCATCCCTCTGGTTCGGGAGGTTCCGCGACGCATTCGGTTACAGTGGTCCAACAACAGCAACAGCAACAACAGCAACGCGAGCGCGAGGAGCGCGATGCTCGTGAACGCGAACGCGAGGCTCAGATCAGAGAACGCGAGCAGCGCGAACGAGAACGCGAGCATCTTGCCGTTACCGAGAGGCTGCATAGACAAGCGGAAGCTCGAGATCACGCGGCGAGAGCGGCTTATTATGCCGCTGCCACACCACCCACCGCTCAACAGGTAAAAAAAAAAAATTTAAATCACGTAAAGTAGAATTGCAATAAAAAAAAAAACTTTAATTTAATGCTTTTTTTTTTCGTTTCTCAGGTCTTGCGACCGTCGAGCATCTCCGGCAAAGTCGATTACCCACCACCTCCTGCGCACTCGAGAGCGTCAAAATCGTCTCTGCCGGTGACGGGACATCACGAAAAACCGCCGCCGGCATCGCAGGTAGTCGGACCGCCTCACAGTGCTTTGCCAAAAGCCGAGCCGAACGTCAGTCTCTTCAGTTACACGACGTATCAGCCGCAAAACTCTTACATGCACGACATGAAAGTGAAGAACGATATGCAGCATAAATCGATGGTCAGCAAGGGTCTCGGTGGTGTGATGGATCGGGATCATCACGGTAGGGAAATGTTGCCGAATCCACCGCCTCTGTTGCCCGATCACAAGGGAAGTTCGGTTATCGTTAAGAATGACGGACGGGATCTTCAGCAAAAAGTAGCATCCGCGCCGCACTCTTCAAGTCCGAAAATGATGCCTTACATGAGCGTTCAACCAGTCGCGCCGCCTATGTCGAGTCAGCAACAGCAACAACAGCAGCAACACAAATCGGTCGCTTACGAGTATCGAAGTCCGACGCAGAGTCCGCATCTTCATCACTTGGATAGTCTCCAAGCAGCGAAAGGAATGAGTCCGCAGGTTGGACATCACGGCAGAGGAAATTCCGGACAGTCACAGTTACCCCCGAGTCCCCACGGGCATCCGTCGCATCCACACAATCGTCAATCTCCGCACGGTCAGCCGCATCCCCATCAGGCGCCACATCCGTCGCCACCGGAGCCGCGTTACTTAAGTAGGCCGGAGTCGAGTTTACCTTACGCAACGGCCAAATCACCCTATTCGTATCCCCATCCGCCGAGCGCATCGCCGAGTTCTCATTACACGGCGCCTCCGCCCGGTGCAAAACCAAAAGTCAGTAGTCCAGCCCCGCCGCACATATACGGTAAGCCTAATTCCGGTATAATGACGGGAACGCCGATATGTCGCGCTTCGGATCCAGTCGTAACGGCCCCTTTGCCGTTAACTTCGAAAGCCGGCGGTAATTCGCCGTACCAGCAAGTGCCTCATCATCACGGGGCTCAACCTCCGCCTCTTCCGCCGCCCCCCGCGCACACAAGCAGATCGGTATACGATTCGCGAAGTTACGCGGGAGCTTTACCGGCATCGAAACTACCGCAATCACCGTTGCACGGTTCGCCACCGATAGCTGCCGCCGCTCCGCTCTCAAGGCCCCTCGTTGCTCATCCCTCGCATCATCACGTTAGTCCTCATCAACCGGGACAACAGATACAGGTGCCGATAAACACGAATTTCCAAACGCAACCCCTCGATCTTGGAGTCGAGAGATCAAGTTCACCGAAGAGAAAAGCTCCCACACCGGTAGATCACGCGAGTCATGCGGTGTCTCTTGAAATCGCGAAAAAACGCAGAACCGAAGATTCACAACCGCTTTCGCTGCAGTGCGTCGGACCTCCCGTTCTTTCCAGGGTCAGCGAACCGAGTCCGTTGATCGCTTCCGCTGCGACTTCGATATCGAACGTCGTTAATGCTGCCGCTCTTCTCGTTCAACCGAATAACAACAGAACGGAGGATTCGCGAACGTTGACTTCGCTGAGTCCCGCACCGAGAACGGACAGCGGCGATGGATCCATCAGGCCGGCGAGTAACGGAAGCGTTAGTTCGCTTAATTCGACGACTAATCCAACCTCCAGTGCCGTACCGAGTCCCGCGCAACCGGTCGCCGCACCGAGTCCGGCTACTTGCGCACCCGGTACATCGGCGAAAGTCAATACGATTACCACCGATAGCGAAAAATCTAATAGTCCCGCACCGAGGCCACCGAGCACAACGAATTATCCTGTTCACAAACTCAAGAAGGCGTGGCTACAGAGACACTCGGGAGAAGACGGCACCGAGGACACCACCGGTGTTGTCGGTAGCGGCTCCTGCGTTATGCTACCACTGAAAATATCTCAAAGCCCGTCGCAACCTCTCAACAACAAGGACGTCGACGCGACAACAACGATCGCGGGAACGACGACAACGACGACAATGTCGACTAACGTAACAACGGCAACAACGACAACCTCGACTACAAATAGTCTACCGAGCGCTGTTAATTCGATACACAATATCGGCAGTATGGCTGTAAATAGTATAAACAAAGGGAAAGCCTCGAACAAAAGTGGACGAAAGTCCGTTGTTAGCAAAGACACGATCAATGGCCACACGAATAACGTTAAGAATACCGGCGTACAGGAGGACTCTTCGAGCAGTGATCCTGATAGAAAATCGCCACCGAAGAGAAAACCACCTAAGGTATCTATACTATCTTTTCGAATGCTTTATCTTTAGAATATTTGATTTTGTTTTATTCTCTTTTTTTTTCTCCCTTTTTTTTCGATGTAATTGAAATGCACGATCGAAATGCACGTTACGAAAACAAGTGAATTATGCGAGTCAAGAATAGTTTATGCGTGAAATAGAGTGCATTGTTCTCTTTTTTTTTGCCGTTTTTCGCCGTGAAAAAAAGCGCATAATCGCATCGCACGGGAACGAAAGATCAAACTACGCAAAGGAAGAATACTTTAAACGCGAATATATATTACATTTTATTCGTTTTTTTTTTTCTATTCGTTTTAATGAAGTGCATATAATCATATTGTATCGTGACAAATGAAACTACGCAGTTCGAAAATACTTCTACCGCGAAAAATAATGCATTTCGTTCGTTTTTTTTTTTCCTTGTTGTGAAAAAACAAACTTACGAATAATTTGAACGAATGTTCAAAAAAGGAATAAACACGATGTAAAAATTGTTTAAACGCGCGATGTATAACATTTAGTTAAAATTTTTTTCTCGCGTTGTTTTGTAAAGTGCACGAAGTGTTTGAAGTGCACGTGACTAAAAAAAACATAAACGAAACTACGCAAGTCGAGAATAGTTTAAGCGCGAAATGCTCGGGCGACTCGCGTTACCCGAATGTTCGTAGTTGCGATCCCACCTTTGTTCGGTTTTCCATGAATTCGAAGGTCCCGCCTCCCGAGTCGCTACGAGAGACGCCATTACGATCGGGTTAGATCTCGCGTGAGCGCGACGCGGAGACCAGTTCGCGATGCGTGGTCGACAGTAAACGGTAACCCGCTCGGTATATTGTCGCTCACGTTTACAACGTTCGGTTATTATTTCGATATTGACACTCGGCTTGATGCCAGTTGATAGCTGTTATCGCGTTAACTAACACGAAGAAAATGGTAAAGTATTCCGTTGCAAATCGCGAACAAAGAAAGCGTCGTGTTGCATCACATAACCTCAAAATTGCTCGTACGACTTTTTTTGCATTATCTGTCGGCACACCGTGTTCTCCCGCCGTCTCTCGGAGAACGCGACGATAACAAAACTACTCCATTGTTCGAACAAATTCGCTGATGTCAATGGATTTATCGTGTTTATGTTTTTTTTCGTCGTATTTGGTGTTTAGTTGTTATTACGATCGGAGGGAGGATAATGGATTGTAATAGTAATTTAGCGGCGCTAGTTTAGTAGCAGCTACAACAGCATGAACTTCCTGACTACTTAATAATCTATACCCTGTGGTAGGTAAAACGAAAGAAGGGAGCAGTGCGGAGGCAGCAAGCAGCTGCGGAGGACCAAAGGAGAAGAAAGGAGGAGAAACAAGTCAGCGCGGCAGGAGCGCCAGCCAGCGATTCCAGCAACGAAAGCGAAGCCGGTTCGGCGAGCGATGCCAGCGAACAGTTAACATCGTCAACACAGTCCGTCTCAAGGGCGCGGAATGCCAGTGCCAATTTGAACAATTCATCCGGAAATGGTTAGTTTTGTAAAAATCGTAAATGCATACATTTTTTAAAAAATTTTTATTGTTATAATTATGTAATGTTTATTGACCAAAGATTTTTTTCATTAAATAAATACTTAATATTAATTTACATTTAATGAGTAAAAAAAACAGATAAGGTTTTCTATGCATTGAATTGCTATTTGGTCAAAGATTTCTCGATACCCCGTCGAAGAATTTACCGTGATGAAAAACAAATACTATTGAATAACTGTGATATGTTATTTTTGAGCTTTTTAACACTGAATACGTCTCATGACGATTTTTTTTTTTTTTTTTCATTTTGGCGACGAAAAAATAATGATTTTTTTTTTCTTCTTACACGCGCAGGTAACGGCAAAGAACCGAGAAAACGCGGTCGAAGGCCGAAAACGTCAAAAGGCAACGAGGCGGGAGAGGAGGAACAACAGCCGCGTAAAAAAAAAGAACGACGAGACGAGAATACAAACGCGAGCGTCGGGGGTGCGAGTAGTGTGAGCGGCGGAACCGGCAGCGGAAGTGGCAGCGGAACCGCAGCCGGTGGCAATGGTCAAGGCGGCAGCGGTACCGTAGCAAAACCCACAATAGCACAATTAAAGAAATCCGGAGCGAGTTGGCTTCAAGACGACTCCTGCGTGGCGATATCGAGGCTTGCAAAGTGTCGCGAGTGCATGGGAACTGCGATATTGCCGCGCAACACCTTTTGTCGATTCTATCAATTTCGACGACTGCGCTACACGAAAAACGGGTTGGTGACCGTAGCGGGGTTCAGCGACCCGCACGGAGACGTCAAGGAGGTGCGTGTTAACGATTTATCAAACGAAAAACTTTCCGATCGCCATCGTTATCGCACGTTCGATCCGTTTAATCGGCTATTAAAATGTAAAGATGAAAATTAATCAATAGTGTGATCTGATGATGCAGTCCGATCTGTCGCTCTGGCTACCCGGAAAGGAACATCAAGTACAAAGAGCCGGTGAAAAAACGGACAAAAACGATAAGGACAACGGAGCTGATAAAGCCGATATGGACTTGGAAATGGCACACATACTGCTGCGTCAGGTTGGCGATCAATTCTGTGATCTTCTCGATCAGGAGTTGGACGCTCTCGCGCAACACATAGTGGAAGGTTTGTATCGCATTCTCTCGATCCTTTGTTTCCTGAGAAAACCTCAAGTGATTTTTCGCACAAAAAAAAAAAGATCTTAATCGTTCGGTATTTATTTCTCAAGTATTCATTATCAGTAACGTCCGTTATAAAAAAAAAAAAAAAACATTCCATATCCCATTACGTGATAGAAGAATGAGTAACACGATCCTAATATTTACAGCGAGAACGGGTACCGTCGAAGGGACGATAGCGTGGAAGCGCGTTATCAAAGGAGTCCGAGAACTTTGTGATGTCTGCGAGACTACGCTGTTCAACATTCACTGGGCGTGCGGTAAATGCGGCTTCGTTGTGTGCATCGACTGCTACCAGGTTAGTTAGAAGAACCTCCATATATATATATATCATGAAATAAAAAATCCATAATTTCTCGAAAGTACAAAATGATGTAAACTTATACTTTGAAAAATTCTATGATATTATAACAAATATCGAGCTTTTTAACACTGAAAAATTAATGAAAAGTAACACCTCTTCGTATCGAGTCGAACGACGGAATTGATTAGAAATGTGAAATTTTTTGTTGTCGCGTAACAGGGAAGGAAAAACGGCACTATCAAAGTTTGGGGCGAATCGGCTAAGGATCGCGACGATTTTTCGTGGATTGTTTGTAAAAATCGTCAGGCGCACGAACTGGAGAGGCTTATGCTTACGCAAATAATTCCCGGTGACACTTTGATACGTATCAGCGATCGTTTGCACGAAAGCCGAGCCGAGTGGGGTATACCGCAGCACTGCGAGTGTTGTTCA
Organism: Cryptus armator; assembly: GCA_963971235.1. NCBI lineage: Eukaryota > Metazoa > Arthropoda > Insecta > Hymenoptera > Ichneumonidae > Cryptus > Cryptus armator. The sequence goes on from OZ020236.1 coordinate 11,797,624, forward strand.
CTCGGCAAATCCATACCGGCTAACGACAGTCTGAGAAGTCTTATCAAAGGAGATTCCATGATAGTCGTGAAACAGGAGGGAAAGGATAACGAGAAGAGGGGAAATAGCGAGTCGAACGGTTCGTCGGAGAGTAAAACGAATGGGGAGGATAAGAATTCCCCATTGAATTGGCTCGCCGACGTTGCGTTACAAAATCAAGAAAAAAACGAGAGTAACTCGAGTTCGGATTCCGACGAGGATCGCGACGGAAACTTCTCGACTCTCAGGGAATTGTTGATAAGGCCGTCGCACAAACCGAACGGTACCGGTTCGCGATCGAATTCACCAACCAACAACAGTTGCAGTACCGGAAACGCAAACGCGACGACCGGAAACGCGACGCAGAATAACAGCGCTCGTTTGGGAAAGAAATCCAAGATGGATACTCTCGACGAGGTTATATCGAGTGTTATAGAGCACAGCGTGAAAAAAGAACGCGAAGGAAGCATGGAAAACGACGAGAAGCCACGGGAGTTGAAGCACTTCGTTCGTCGTTACAAATGGGCGCAGAGGGGTCGGGAACCATTGCCAATAAGAATAATGACACTGACGGAAAGTCAGAGTATATATCCAAATGTACCGCATTCTTGGCTTTGCGACGGCAAACTTCTCAGGCTAAACGATCCGAACAATCCAAACAACTATAGAATATTCCAGGATCAATGGAAGAGGGGACAGCCGGTTATCGTTTCGGATGTTTCGAAATCTCTCGACATGGATCTCTGGCATCCGGATTCGTTTGCTCGTGACTTTGGCAACGATAAGAATGACTTTATAAACTGTATGACCGGCAATCTCGTGCCGAATCAACCGATGCGCAAGTTTTGGGAGGGTTTCGAACACTTTTCCAAGCGTCTCAAAGACGATCGCGGCAATCCTATGCTGCTAAAGCTCAAGGACTGGCCGCCGGGCGATGATTTTTCCGAATTACTGCCGTCCCGTTTTGCCGATCTCATGAAAAGTCTTCCCTTATCGGAATACACACACAGAAACGGAAGATTGAATCTTGCGAGTCGACTACCCGAGCGATGCGTGAGGCCTGATCTCGGGCCAAAAATGTACACCGCTTACGGCTCGGCACTGTATCCGAAGAAAGGAACGACGAATCTCCATCTCGACATTTCCGACGCTGTTAACGTAATGGTTTACGTTGGCATTCCCAAAGACGGCGATAACGACGAACACGTCAAAGGTACGTTTTCGCAAATTCGCTTGAAAAAAAAAAAATAAAAATTGCGATGTATGCATTTTAATTAATATACGAAACATTTTAGCGAAATTGCAATAAAAACGCGATGCGCGATGCATTTTGTTTATCGTTTTAATACATGAAAGTTTTTTGCGAAATTACAGAAGCACTGAGGGCGATAGACGAAGCAGGCTGTGATATACTAACGCGTCGGCGAGTACGGGAACGCGGCGAAGCACCGGGTGCACTTTGGCACATTTACGCGGCCCGCGACGCCGATAAAATACGCGATCTTTTGAATACTGTTGCTCTCGAACGCGGGGCACGACTCGAACCTCATCACGATCCGATTCACGATCAGAGCTGTTATCTCGACGGTCCCTTGCGAGAACGACTCTACCGCGAGTACGGCGTCGAAGGGTGAGTTTCGATATGTTTTCAATATATTATATTTTCGTCCGAAATTTATTGATCTCAGAGATTTAACTTATGTTTTTTTTTTTTTTGTTTTTCTTTATCCACAGTTACGCCATTGTGCAATGCTTGGGTGACGCTGTATTCGTACCCGCGGGAGCACCTCATCAAGTGCGCAATCTTCACAATTGTATCAAAGTGGCGGAGGACTTTGTGTCGCCGGAAAACGTTTCCCACTGTTTTCACATGACGCAGGAATTCCGCGCGTTGTCCGAGTCGCACATAAATCGCGAGGACAAACTACAGATAAAGAACATAATCTATCACGCCGTAAAGGATTCGCTTACGGTACTGGCCAACGCTAAGGAGGAGGTCCTTTCAAAGCTCAAGAAGGCCAATAACGATGTCGAAAAGGAGAAAACGTAGCGCTAAGCCCCGTTGTAAAGGATCGACGGAATTTTCGATTGACCCTCGGCCCCCCGACGAAAAACGATAAATATTTGTGAGGACGCGCGCTCAACGGACCCCCACGCCTGGTCATTTGGCCGGCCGAGGGTTACAAGTATGAATGACCATAAATATACATACATTAAGAAAGGATATTAGACAATTAATGTATATAATCAATAAAATTCTTATTTATTACGATGACAAAGTTTATTTATTTTCACGACACTACCGTTCATCGCTCAAAGAAAGAACTGCGGTAGTTTGCAGCGATTGGAACTTTAAATTTTGTGGCGTTAGCGATCGTCAGCGTTTTCGAAAGATATCGGATGACAACGATGTAGATTACTGCATTCTAAAGTTTCAAGATTAACTCGATGGAGCTGAAAAAGTATTACGTTACATTTTTTATCAAAAGTATCGCCGTCACTTATGCAGAACGCTGAGACTATTCCAGTCTGCTTCTCATACACTCTTAAAAATTAACTTCTGACTCAACTCGGATTGTATTTCGAGTTGTTGATTTGATAAAAGAAGTCACCCGTTATCCCCGGAATTTATTGTCAATAGTTGAATATCGTTATTGTTATATTTACGTACATCTTTGCATTGATACGCGATAATCTGGCGGTGATTTTCGACATTAAGCATTGCATCATCAAATGTCGTTTTTTAAAAATATAATTCAAGAATTAATGTTTTTGACGTCATTCCCTGTTTAAAAATCTTTTTTTTTCGCCACAAGTGATGTCAAAGAGAAAATTTCGAAATTTAGTTGGAAAATTGTTGAAAAATCGTGTTTTGTATCGTGTTGCAATTGTGTATTCGCATTATTAATTGGTTAAATTAAATATGAATTACGTGAACTTGTACACTTATATTCGTCATTCCAAAATGTTCGGCCGAAAAATAAGGTCCCCACTGTGCATCGAAATTGTTTTTCTCGATTTCGGTAACCGATAATTAATTTAAAAAAAAGCTTCTGTTACCAATATTGTCAAGATGAACGTTGATTTACCGATACATGAATGGCTGCACATATTTCTAGATGAAAATTGCATCATGCATAAGAAATAAAAAGTTAGCACTTTTTTAACAAATTTATTATTTTAACAATATTGCCCGCTTCGACGAGAATGCATCGATCTCTAGGCTCGCGGAAACGTTGTTTTTAATGAGTTTTAAAAAAGTTTGTATTCGATTTGTAGAGTTTCACAGGATGAAAACACGCATTTCTAAATTCTGAAAAAATTAAACGTCATTTGACGGTAAAATGATCGATCCCGAAAATTACCGTCATTGGCAGTTTACTGCTGCGTATTGCTCGCTCGGTAAGTCGCGAGAGTCCCCTAGAGACCTTGGGATGTGTGGATCGCGACAGGGCTGCCCCCATCGGTACCTCTCGGATCATCGATGCGATGTATGTCGGTTTTATGGGTGTTTACGCGGCATGCTGAACAGCCCGTGCTTAAGCGTATCGATTGTTCGGCTTTGGATTGTTCCTACGAAATTGTCGGTTCGAGAATTAGTTAATTCGCGCAAAGCTTTTGGCATTGTTGAATATTTCGTAACGATAGAATGAGCAGTAGCGACGACACGGAGAAACAGTGCGCGAGGAGAAACGAAGCTTGCGGAACGGCAATGGGAGACGTCCTCGCGAAGGGATATTACAACGAGGATAATTCAAGATCCGCGAGTAGCGACGATTCGCAGGACGATTCGAGGATCATGAGTGAAGACCAAAACATCGAGTGTTCCAAGAATCTCGTGGACAGTGTTTCCTCAACGAGAAATCTTTCCGCAATCGCTGATACGCGTCTGGTAATAAACTTGTATATCATCTTCCGTGTGTTTTTTTTTATTTTTCTTTATCTTCGCAAACTTTTTCTATCTCTTTGCAAAGTCGCGAAAGATATCTAACGTTCGTGCATTTTTCGTATGAATCCTTCGCAGGATAATCCTCTGGAGAGTATCGATTCGGTGGATACTGCTCTGAGGATAGAACGGTGCTTGACGCGTATAGAAGCGAATTCCGAAGCGCCGGAGCATTCTACCGAATGTTCCGGTGAGAATCCACAAAATTCCGATGGTTTTTGTCCCTGTGATATGCGCAAACTATGCAAACTTAAAAGGTTGGTTGACATTAAAAAAAAAAAAAAAAACTCAATTTATAGATTATTTTTATTGCCCAGGGTAATGATAGACGACGAATTAAAACGAGAGATCAGATGGCACAGACTATGGACGGAACTCAGAGATCACATACGATCCGTATTTGACGCGGCGCTGGAAGCCACAGCGGCGCAATACCAGTGCGATCCTTGTAGACTCAGCCAACTGCGTGAAAATGTTATTCAGTAAGTTGATTTTATTAAAAAAAAAAAAAAAATTCAAAGTAAAAAAAATTTAATGTTTGAACGCCAAACATTAATCTCAAATTATTTGCAGAATGTGTAAGAGAAATTCGCAACAATTACTTCTCATGCTGATAGTTCAAGCGCAAGAATTTGTCGTAGAATTAAAGAATCGCATAAAGGAAACGTTGGATGATCACAGTCTGTCTAATGTCGCGGAAATATTTCTCACGCGTAAGTAGAATTCTTCATCGCTAAATAGTTTTCTCTAAGTTAATCGTTTTCGTAATCGTTTATATAATTTTTTTTCCATGTTTACTTATTTATTTTGTTAACGGAAATACTCGTTTTTATATTTAGAAATTAATAAGTTACATTAATTATATTGTTCCGGAAATTTCATTAAAATATTTGGATATTTTTTGAAAATCTTTCGAGTCCTCGAAAAATCCTGGAATATTATTGAATTTTTTGGCAATCCTTGAATTTCGTTATTGTCCTGTGTTTTTTATTTTGTTTTTCTAAAAAGTTCAATATTTTCGTACTTCTATTTTATTCTGTATACTTTTTTTGAATATTTGGCTCAAAATAAATATTTATTAATCAAAAAGTTAATTAATTTTATTAACTGACACTTCCATTTTGCCTTATAGTTTTATTTTTCCTGAATATTCGCGATTAGTATGAAAATATCCTGGAAACGATTCTCCAATATCCTTCAATTTATTACCGTTTTTCTTAGAAACCATAATTATTATTTTGCCGAAGAATAAACTAAATGCGTTGCATCGCCCTTTCAGGAATTCTCGATGGCTACGATGCGTTCGTGTCGACCGCTAAGCAAGTTACGGATCTGGTTAAACCTGTGGAGGAGAGGCATCTATTGAAATTCAATCTGACATGGGAATTTTTCAACAAAGCTCTCTACGAAAATCATATCTGGATGTCGGAACCATCGATGCGTAACGTCACCGGTTCTTTCACCACGCAAGTAAGTTCGCGTTTTCTCTCGCAACGATCGTGCATTTTGAACAATTTTTCGAAAGAAAATTTCGCGCGACAAGTTAATCGAACGAAACAATGAAAATCAACAGTTGACAAAATCGAGGAAGCGTCACAGTTATCAGGCATTATTCGAGAGATACGTCGCCTTCGTCGAGGAGATGATGAGAGTAGCCGAGCTATGGCCCGAAACGGAGAGTCTGATCGTCAAATGGAAGTAAGTTGAAGCAAAGATGAACTCTTCTGTATTAACATCGACCGCGCCGCCGTCGTTTTTACACCGCGTATATTTCATCAGTGACAAACAAACGGCCGAACGAGGACGGGCCGCCGACGTCGACTCGATCGACGTGTCGTCGAGTTCGGAGATATGTGAAAAACCCGACGAAGACGCCGAGAGAGGGAATAACGGTTGTGAAAACACGTCGTGGAGAACGAACAGTCGGTTACCTCCTCGATTGACCAACGGTCTCAGCGTGAACGCGAGTACGGAAACCTCGGATTCTTCGCCGTGTCTTTCTCCAACTCCCGAAGGTGAGACAAACTTGGTATTCCTCTAATTACTAATATCCACTTATGAAGAACGTCGTTTATCGTTGTTCGATGCTATTCCGCAGTCGGGGAGTCGATAACGCGGCAGGATTATCACGAGGCGCGCGAGAATTTCCTGAAAACCCGATCGAGCACCGGTGACGCGTCGAATCCTCTCCACGAGTTGGACATAGCGTTGCGACACAAGACTGATATAGTCCAGGAGATCGCTAGCGATCTCTCGGAGAGTTTGGATCGTCAGCCGCAGAGACAAATGTGTCAATGTATTTACGAACACATGAGAGAGATCGACGAGACTGGTAGAACTTGGTGGTCAGACTCTCCGTGTCTCTGCGTTCTCAATCTCCGATGGCTGTGCGGTGTCACCAAGCCGTGTCCCTGTTTGACTGCTGGTCAGTCATCATTACTTTCAATCAATTCCCATTTTTTTCCCACAGTTTTCTCCTAAAGATTCGTTTCTTTCATTCGCACCCTCGTAGGTCCGACGAAAGAATCGACAACGAACGATCGACCGGAATCCCCGACATCCACAACGACGACGACGACGCCGCAGTCACCGGCGAAGTCGAGGCCGACGTGTACGACTCCGATTGGATTGGTGAAGAATCGTTTCGGTCCTCCGTCTCAGAAGCAAACACGGCACTCGACGACTCAAACAACTAATCCGGAACCGGCATCAGCAATAATAGCTTCTACAACCGACGTAACAGTACCAACGGTATCATCAACGACGACATCACCTCTACCACCTCCACTACCATCTGCACTATCCACGGCGACGTTAGCCACGCATAATCATAGTCCCGCCCCGCCGCATCAGGGTAGGTGTAAGTTCCGTAGCCGCATCGTTTCTTTCGCACGTTTTTTTTTACTCATAACGTTTGTTACGTTTGAACAATTTTATCGTATGGAAACGTAAAAATCGCGACTGCGAATCGGCGAGTTTAGTATTTTAAGAATGTTGACTTGTAGGTTCTACGCATACGCACTTTCACGGGACAACGCCGGATTTGACGAAGAGCACGGGACCGAATCGTCGGACTCATACGCATAATAATCACGCATCTCACGCTTGTCACAAACAGGCAAAAGTGGAGCATATCAAGAGAGTATTGTGCAACGATCGTGAGTATTGTGTACTTTTTTTTTTATATGTTATGTATTCCATTTATCGCTTCATTTTCCTGCCAAACGGGTCATTAAACTGCTCGGTATTCTTTTTTGTATTTCAGTAAGTCCCGCCGACGGCGATTGCTCGGATTCGGGAAGCAGCCACGAGGATTCGTCTTCGACTAGCAGTTCGACGCCGCGGGACTCGAATCGACATTGCGACTGTTGCTATTGCGAAGTTTTCGGTCCCGGAGTTGTGAGTAATTTATTTTTCGAACATAAATGCCTTTTTTTTCTCGATGAAACAAAAGTCGTTTAAAAAATTTTCTACCATTGATTGTTCGTTGGGGTAATCATGTAAAAAAATCAATAACTACGAATATAAAAAATTATAAAAGAAATTTAAATTTTTAATTTTTTTTTTCTATTAAAGAAAAATGGAATGTATTATTTTAAATTGGGACTCGGAAATTTTTAAATACGATTAGAAAATCCTTATGAATAATCAAATATGGAGGATTTTTTATAGAATTTTTTTTTTTCATGGAGAAAAAATGTATAAAATGCGTTTCGTTCGTCTAAAATCGATGGAATTTCATTCAATGATCTACTGTTGCAAATTACCGACAATAATAATGACACTGTAATCAACAGCCGTCGGTCGCACCGGTCAGTAGAAATTACAACGAGATGCGAGAACGGCTGAGACAGTTGCTCACGAAGAAGAAGGCAAAAAAGTGCAAAACCCCGTGCAGTCCGCCGAAGAGTCCCGCGGAATCGTCGGCGCCGGCGAGTGCAGCGAGTGCGGAGAAAAAACCCGCGTGTCCAACGCGTCCCGCGGTTCTTCGCTCAAATACACCGGTACCGGTGGCGCCGACGGTTCAACCGGAAAAACAGGACGAACGCGATCTCGAGGCGTTACTCGAGTTTATCGAGGGTAACCAAGGTACAAAAAAAGACAATAAGAAGACTGAGAAAAAAGCGCGACAAAAGCAGCGTAAGGTGAGAAATTTTTCGCTTTTTTTTTTTCTGAAGAATCCAAATAATTTTTTGCCTCCCATCGAAATTCCGCATACAATTAAAAATCCTCCATTGTTTTTTTTTAATATCGCAGCTCGAAGAATTGCTCACGAAAGCGAAGGAGGAGGCGGAAAGACAAAAACTCGTTCAACTGCAGAAGAAGACTCCGGAGGTTACTATCACCGTCGTCGATCCTCAGAAACCCGTTTTCCAGAGGTTATTGCCGCAACGTAACCTTCCCGAAGTTTCGATACTACCGGCAACGGCATCGCGTGTTCCTGTTCTTGGTGCGCTGAAGCAGACGTGTACCAATAGTAAAAAGAAGGAAAAGCAGCAAAATCAGCATCCGCAGCAACATGAAATTCCCGAGAGTTCGAGTACCGCGACCACTGGGAAAACGAAGACCGCGATGATTTCCGTAACGCCGATAAATCTCAATGTATTCGATTTCGTCGTCAGAGAAAGCGGCGCGGCGACGAAACGAATCTCGAAGACGGACAACAAAGCCGCGATTACGAAAAGCGTCAAAGCTCAACCGATCGTATCACGGGATGTCGTTGATTCAGATTTGACGGAAGTCAAGCTGACGAAAAAGGAGCGTAAAAGATTGCGACGCCAGATGAAGAGTTTGGAAGAAGAAAAGGCAAAGGAACCGGAACAGCGTGTGCAGACGGAAAATCAGCCGCAAATAGTAACGATTAAGAGAGTAATGGAATCTAACAGTGCCGAACCAACAGTAACTATAACTCTCAAAGGACAAACGCCAGCGGACGACAAAGTATTGTTCACACTGGTGAACGGACAGACGAAAGAACTCGGCGAGGTAAAGTCGGAACAACAGAATCAATCGGCAAGTGGCAAGAAAAAGAAAGGAAAGAAAGCAACGAACAATAATCAAAACAATGGCAATCAGACTCAACAGCCCGCGGTGAAGCAACAGCAATTGCCAACCGCGAAATCTCAGCAATCACAAAAACCAAATGATATTAAAATTGGAAAACAGCAACAACAGACGAATGAGAAATCGAAGGGAAAGAAAATCGAGGAAAAGAAAGTTCAGCCACAGCAACAGCCGATTATACCCGAAAGTAAGAGTACAAAATCAAAGAAGGATCAGAAGAACGCGAATTCCAAGCCGACAGTAGTGCAGCAAACTAATAATTCAGTGAAAAGTAAAAATACACAACAACAACAGCAGCAGCAGCAGCAACAACAACAACAACAACAACAACAACGTCAGCGGCAACAGCAAAACTCGAGTAAAAAACAGAATACCGTCGCGCCGCAGCAAAATCAAGTGGTGCAAAAACCCCAACAAAGCCAAACGACTAGCGAATCGAGTGGGAAGAAGACAAAGGTTCAGCTACAAGACAAAAATAACGTAGTTAACTCGTCGAACAAAAAGAAAAACACCGAAACGAGTAGTAATAAGCAATCGGTAAAAGGTGAGAATCAGAAGAATCGCACGAAAACTATTCAATCATCTGGAGAGCAGCAGCAAGCGAATTGTTATATATCGAACGACGTAAACGAACGCAACGTGTCGGCTCTCAGCACTCAATTGAAGGACGTCACCATGAGCTCGAAAATTAATATAGAGAATCTCAAATTACCGCCTGGTATTACGATAACAAAGGTCGATGCGCCGGCTAAGCCTCTGCCAATAAAGTCCGCGCCGATACCGAAGCCAGTCGCAGTCACGAAGCAAACTACGATAATAGCTGCACCAATGAGTGGCGTACAGTCGAGTTACGCCGGTTCGCAATCCGGCGGCAACGTTATCGTCGTGGACACTGGAAAACTGAAACAAGATCTCCTTCCGAAGAACAGCAGCGACAAGGGTGAGACTCGGCAATGTCGCGTCAATCATTAGCTATTCTTTTTTTTTTTTTATTCATTTGGTTATTTACGAGAAAAAAACGATCGAACATTGGGGTATCCAATAGTGCCGTATAACTACTTAGTAGCACTCGATCCGCGTAGGTTTGCTGCGGGTATTTTATTTTTTAAACTACTTGGCATCGAGACGTTGACGCGTCTCTTCATATTAGTCTTCGTAACATTGCTCCGTTTTTTTTTTTTTTTTTTTTTTTTTCATTTTTCTTTTCTTTTTTTTTTGCTATATGTCTAATGGTTTGCATTTATTTTTCTTCAGACTCATCGAAAGACTCGCAGCGAGGCGAGAGCGCGACGTCGGGGAAGAAGAAGAAGAAAAAGAAGAAGAAGGGAAAGAATTCGTCGGGACCGGGAAGCGCGACGAGCGCGACAAACGGATCGAGTCGCGGAGGCAACGATTCGGGCAAAGACAACGGCGACGAACCAGCGAGGATAGTTCACAATCCCGGATCGAATATGGTAACAATACGTAATCCCGCCTTCGGTCCCCCGCCAAAGATAGACACGACGCCGCAGGCAGCGATTATAAAAGTCTCGGAGAACGGAATGGTTACCATCAGAAGTCCGGCGCTGCAACAAGCGATCAATGCGGGATTAACGCCACCGCCGAAACCGGACTTCATCGTCAGAGGCGATCCTTCGAAGGTTACGAACGCGTCACCAATGACGAACACGAGGACGACACTGACCCCGAGCAATTCGTTTAATCATGGAAATCCGAATGGCATTATATCGTCGAGTTTCGCGGAATTACGCAGCCGACTTACACCCGATTGCACCGGTATCACTGGACTCGCGAATATTCACATCAGCAAAGTGACGAACGGTCAACCGATACCGGAAAGCGGCATTAATCTTAAGGGGACAAGCGTCACACTTACGAAAGTGAGAAATCCCGATGTCGCGACGTCCAGCAACAACACGCCGCCGAGCGCCGCGTGCATCGAGGATGTTCAACAGGCCAAAACCGCCGTGAGAGAGGCAATTAACGCGACGATGAACGTTCCCACTAGCGGCAAAAGCAAGAAGAAGAAAAAACGCGGCACCGGCGCTAGACACTGCGGGGATGACTGGAACCTCGTTGGTGAGAAACAAAAATAATAATAAAACAATTATTATAAATGTACCACGATAGGCCCTCTTTCATCTCGTTCGTTTTTTTTTTTTTTTTTCTTTTTTTTTTCACTCTTTTTATTTTTCTTTCTCTCTGGTCATTGTGATATTAGTTTGTCTGTTTCGATCGAAAATCGGCCCTCGATGTTTCCTTCAGATTGTTAGTCACTCCGAGGGAGAGAACTACATTCGTCTTGAGTCGAATTACGCTTTCGTAGTTATCTGTTATTTCGTTGTATTCGATTCTCGATAATCCCGATAGATCGAGAGGCTTCGAAACGAATTTCTCGTTCGAAGAGATTACTCTCCTTGCGCTCCATAGTTGTGTTCTTTTTATTGTTTTTTTTTTCTCTTTCTTACCTCTTATTTTATTTTACTTGAAACGCCCTGTGAGCGTCGGTACACCCATTACTACCTCAGACTATAGTGAATGTATTAGCGTGAGTTCCCCATTACTTGCAAGTTGACCGGATAGTTTAAAAAAAGAAAGAATAACGAATGAAAGCGAAGGAGGCAAAGGCGACTCGGTTTCGGCAACAGGTCTCGACACATTGTTTCTCACATTATCCGAACACTCTGCAGACACGTAGAGATTCTCAACTTTGTCAAAAAAAAAAAAAGAAAAAGAAAAAAAAGTGATTGAACAAACACGATTGTGATATTAAGACGCTGACTAGACGCTTATGATTTAATTTATCGAATAGGAAAAATATATTTTTTAAACGATGGAGAAACATTTTCAATAAAAGATCAAATTATATTTTTCAAAGGCTGCGCTTATCTTTCTACCCGATAGAATGGACATTATCTCCCAATTTACCGTCCGGGCTTTTTCTCTCTGTATCTTGTGCTTTATTTTTTATTTTATTTTTCTCAAATTCTGCCAAAAATCATTTTTTTGTCTTTCAAGTTCTCGCGCGACGCGCGATTTACGCTGTCTTCTTTGATTTTTTTTTTCTCTCTGATCTCTAATTCTCGTTATAGCAATTTTTTTTTTTTTTTTTTTTTTTTTTCGTATTATTTTCGATTGAGAACAGAAGCGTTTCAATTTTTATTTTCTCCGGTGGCTCTCGGATTTTGGAATACTTTGTTTTTTAATTTTTTTTCTATCTGATTATCGAAATATAACCACAATCTGTAGTATTCAGAGAGTGTCTTTTCGCAGAGAGCGTATTCACGCCAAAAGATATAGACCTCGAGGACGGCGAGATGGACGACGCCGAACGCGAACTGGAGGCCTTCAAGCGTTTCTGTCAGCAATCAGTGCCGCCACCGCGAAAGGAAAAGGTTAATCTCAACATCAAGGATATCGTCCTGAAGAAGAAATGTTCCTCTTCGTCATCGGCAGCCGGGGCGGCAATAGCCGCCAATTAATTGTAACTTAAATAATTTTCGCGTTTTTTGCGCATAAACCACCCTACTGCCACATCCGTAATTACGGATTGAGAATCATGTGCATCAACGAGATTGTCTCGACAATCGAAACACACGTATTACTCTGTTAATGAAAAAAAAAAAAAAAAAGAAAAAAAAGTCAGTGTGGAAATAATGAAAAAGGGAAAATTCCCGCGAATGGTACTATCCCGCGGGATAATAACGACGGCCGTTACCGTCGTTACATTTCTGTAATGATTTAGATGCAACGGGGACCGATCGTAAGTTGGCCGATCAAAGCGAATCGACGACTCTCTTCGATACCAACGGATCGCCAGTTGTTTTCCAGCGACTCGTTGTCTCTGTTGCGCTCGCGTTACATTTAACTTTAAAGCAAATACGCCGATGTGCGCGAGACGACTAAATGTGCACATTGAGAAATTTCCTCATGACGATACTGATTTATAATTAAAAAACAAAAAAAAAAATAGCTATTTAATAATCACGAGAGTTAAAGAAAAGAATCGCGAAAAGGGCCAACGAAAGGGCGCTTCTCGGGGGAATCGTTCGGAAGACGAAATTAAAGGCGAGGATATGACGAGGAGAGAATGAATGAATAAAAACAAATAAAAAAAAGGACAACAAGCGATAGATAGAACAAAGGTGCCGACAGTGACAGCGTTGCGGAACGTGAAACGTTTCGCGCTGCGCAAGCGACGAGGCTCCGTCGTTCCTCGTCGCGTTTAAACGTGTGTCAAAAGTTGAGAGCTATTCCCGAGGATTTTGGTATTCTCGACGTAGAAGAGAAAAGGAAGGAGGGGGGAGGAGGGGGGGGGGACTTGTCGATAGTCCGAACATAATGCATTTTTGTACGACGAGCTTTAGTTATTATATTGTATGTATGTATGTATGTATGTATAATGTATGTGCGCGTAGAGACGAGAGGTGTCGAGAGCTATTTCGGCCCTTTCGACACGAGAAATAAAGAAATTGATGCCACCCGGCCATACAAAATATAACACGCGTAAAAGTTTTTATTTCGTCGGGTAAATTGTAAATGCAAATCAGCGAGATATTCGCCGCTCGTAGATGAAAACGGTGGACTCTGCTACTTGGGAAATGAGTAAAAGTACATTTTTCGGAATACAGAAGAAACTTCGAGTTCGTCGAAACTGCGGAAAATGGTAATGGTACACTTGGAAAATTCGACTCTTGAAAAAAAAAAACCCATTAATTTATATGGGAATACGTGGAGATAATGTCGAGTGGCGTTTGGGGTACAAGTAGGGAGGAGTATCTTCATCCGCGGAGATCGCCTTTAGACCAGATGGCTGCGTAAGGACTCTCGGGAAGCCGGGCGCCAGTCGAGAGACCGAGTAGCCGGGGTTGTTGTTGTCAATAAATTACGACACGACGAACGACCGGAACAATAAGTATCTAAGCAGTGCGGCTACCGGAGTGGATACAACTCGCGGGTACTTCGGGGGTTAGAGATCGGAAGAATAGGGAACGGAAGAAAGCGAGAAGGTTGAGTCCAATGGGCGACCAGCAGCAGCAGCGCACACCGAACATCGCCGAGGCGTGATGCGCAGCGATACGTTTTAAAACTTATCGCGAGTGCACCGCGCGAACGCGTTAGCTAGAATAATGCATGACGTTGACGAATGGGGCTGTGGGTAAGCGACGCTGGAATAGAAATCGCTTCGCCAATCTGGCGCCTGGTCATCGTCGAGATGTCAGATGTATTCTGTAATCGTGATGAATACCAATCGCGTTCGGGCAGAATACGCTGCTTCTCGAACTGAACTCGGCGTTCATGCCTCACCGCTTCATACTATCGCTAAGGTCCCTACTACCGCTCACTCTTTGTCTTCCAGGTTCATTAAACTCCGCTTCCGATACTCGAGCAGATGAAGTGTATTTTATTAACCTTGTAAATTCAAAACGGATGGTCTCGGTATATCGATAGATCGATCGAGAAACGGATAGCCGATATGTGACAGAAATAACACGCGGCGTCGAAAATTTTCCAGAAGCCCCGACGGAGTCTCGAATGCGAGAGAATTCGCGAGATGAAAGACCTACACCCGGTTCGCGAAATATAAACAAATTCGCGGGAATCTAATGCATTACGTATCAATACGTTTACGTTTGAACCCCAATGGAAATATTGCAAACTCCGAATGACGCTTTATCGACTTCCTGTCTCGCCGTTTGTCGGGAAATTTTGATTCTATACAAATATATTTGCTATTTTGGGTTCGAAGTACAGTGAAGATTAACTGGATGGAGCATCAAGAGCCAACATTAAATTCCAACTTCAATTTTTTTTATGTAAACTTCGTGAAAATCTAATAATTATTTTTTAAGTTTGTTAGAAAAACAAAAAAAATTGAACAACTAATTTCGGAAATCTTAACCTTAACCTCCAATCTTCATTTTGTTAAAAACCACAACGAAAAATAAAGGTTTATGTCGAGAATTTTGTGGAGAAGAAAATAATAATATATCTGTCGAATGCACTAACCTCGGTGGCCGGCAGTTGATCGCAACTCGGGATTCCTCTTTCATCGTCTTCGAGTAAAGCAGAGCGACTGTACTAAACGGTCGAACAGTTGAAATAGTTCGTCGGTGAACGCCAGGGATCGCAAATATCTACTCACAATTAACTAACTCGAACTCCGAGAAAACGCATTAAGCGAAGATAGCTTGCAGAAATATTTTCCGACGTCGATTAGGCATCTCGATTGAAGCCGCCAACGATTTAATTAGCAAAGAGTCACGAGTTAATCTGCGATCAGTGCGCAACCATCGTGCGCATCTTATACTCCATAGTGCCATAAGATTCTTTTACAACTCCATCAGGAATGACAGGAATTTCCTCGCCGATATTTGCTGCAGCATCGTTGAGACTTGAAGGAATTTTCGCGTGAACTCCGATGACGAAAAAAAACCCTATGAAACAACGAGCTATTTTCTGCTATTCTGTTTTCTTCTGATGCTTCTTCTATTTACTGTCTGCACATAAGTCGAACGAATACTTCGGTAAACTACGAAGAATCCACGTGCGTGTCTGCGAATGCAACAACAACGGTGTTTCTCCGAATGCAAATTTCCGTAGTCAAAATTTCTTCATACCTACCTGATGTTTCGAGAGCGGTCCCCTGGTACGACATACAAAATTCTATTTATAAACCGGAAAACTTGGAAACTCTCTGCGGTTACGAGTTCGGCACAGATTTTGATGATTAGTTTAATCTCAAGATCCCGCGAGTGCACGATGATAAATGGCTTTCGAGAAGACGAAAATCGCAACTAGATTTTCTCGTCCGTACGACAAATCTCGGTAAAAATTAAAAAATCGAGTTTTATTTGGATTTAAAAAAAATTAAAAACAAGAGTTTCAAATATCTATTTATTTGGCGCCCTTCACTTCTACATCGAACGTACTAGGGACGGTACACTGTATTTTACAGCGCGGCGACGCCACAGCAGCGGAGTTCGAGAGACAAGAGACAACGTCTCGTCTCGATTAGACCAGACTGTTTCCAGCCCTTCAAACTACACGTGTTTCAGTCGTCGAGTATTCGTGAGAGAAAAAAAATAAAATGCCAGAATTCTGTCCTCCCATTTTCAAATCTCGAGTCGTAATATCCGTTTTACTAGAATGATATTTGACTACTGTACTCGTCAACAAAAATCTTGAACAGGACGGCTTTATACCACTCGAATATTTTTAGTTGCCCTCTTCGCGCTATCGTTACCAAAAGAGTTAATAAGAAGGACGTATGTGCGCAGTTTTTTTCTTCAACATCTCAGGAGTTCTCGAACTTATGTCCCTCATAGACTTGCGACAGATCGAGCCCCCGGCAATGGCAGCTAATGCTCTATACTTATTTACGATAAAATTCGCCGACTTCTAATTTCTAACTTCACATTATTATTATTTTTTTTCTTCGTTTTATTATTTACTAAACTAAAAACAATTATTGAAATTGGTTTCTCGATGTATTTATGCCCTCTGCATAATTTTGGCACGAGGATGTTTTCTCTACAACGACGCGGCGGTATTTACCACACAGCTACCGTCCTGTTCTGGTAGCGCAGCTTGGATCGTTAGTGGCGAGCGAGATTCACCGTTTTTCTCGTTGCGGAGCCACGAGATGCTTGACACTCGGTGAAGCGCCCACTATGATAGTTATCTCCGGTCTCATTAGTGGCATTCGTCAGTCACCTCTAACGCGTACATATATATACATTTCTCTGCTTCACCCCGAACTCGGGAGAGAGAGAGAGTTTCCTTTATTTTCTCGACGCTATTCTCGTTTGGCGCATTACTCCCTCATAGTTTCGTTGCCGGGTTGTTTTCTCCCGAGGTAGTTGATCTTCCTCGTGGAAATTTCGTTTAATGAGCACTCGTCCGGAATAATTATAGAATAGTCGTATGCGACGTCACAAAGTCGTAATATTGTTGGACCAAACGATTACGATATTGTCGGACGAATTGGGCACAGAATTATCCTTCACTAATGTCGCAATTATTTCTCCATAAATGTTGTAATCATAATAATTGGATTTTTTTTATTTTCCTCGTATTGTACTGTACCGCGCGATATAAATTCAATTAATGATGCATTTTTCAAAGAATCATCTTGAAAGGCCCCGAAGCTGCCTAACGATACAGCGTTTCTAATTATGATTCACGCGTTAGCTGCCTGAAGAAAGTCTCGAATGGGATAAAAAAAAATTGGGGAGAAGGTTGGTGTCCGTGTCGACATTTTTTTTTTTTTTTTTTTTTTTTTTTTTTTCGATCTTTTTCCTCTCTCCGTTTGAAGCCTCGCGGTCTGTCTGATGTTATGCATACACGTGCCGAGGCGAGAATCGGATACGCGTACGACTGTTCACATACGCCGAAATACACCAGCGCGCGTTGTAATTGGGGTCTATAGAGAGACATTTATGTAACGGAGTTCGCGGAAGATTTAAACGATGAGTAGAGCAATAGGAGAAGATCGATCGCGAAAGAAAAAATGTGGCGTTGTATACTCGTGTACACGTTCACGAACCATCGAATCGATTTCCTTCCGATTACAAATCTCGATGACCTTTTTCTTTTTGTAAGGGACTTTTTGTTTTAAGCGCACGACAATCGATATTCGAACAACGTCGTCTCGTTGAAACAGAAACGGAAGTGTGTAAACGTGATCCTTCTACGAATACGTGCCAAGTCGATCGACTGGTCGTGTCCGCAGGTTTGTTCGAACAGAAAATTCAACGACAATGGGATCTTGTAACACTTGTAATTCTGGTCCGTCTGCTGCACAATAGGTACGCGCTATCGTCCAGTTCGAGTTGTAGCGAAGTTGTTACATCGATTACTACGTTGTACACAAACCGTCGAACCGGCCACGATGTTCGGTCATAAAGTTATAGTAATCCATGCGTTAAAATAATTGCTATCTTTGTCGAAAAAACAAAACAAATACGTGTTAAAAAAAATCTTGAATTATCGCTACTTTGTTTATGGAGACCGTCGTTAAGATTGAAACGTAAACAGACAACATCGCTGGTCGTTCGTTGCCGCAGTACCTACGCCGATGACGGAAGTATCCACGCGGAACTCGAGTCGCTCAGGAAAGCAAACAAAATCTTTTTTCTTTTTTCGCGGTTATTCACTTGAATTCAGAAAAACGAAACTACAATAAATAGCGGAATCGTGATGAACATGAAAAACATCAAAATACATCGAAAATTGCGTTTAAATTACGATTGACGACATCTTACTAATATCCGGCTTATTTTTAAGAAGTGAGCATTTTTTTCATATTAAAAAAAAATATATATTTTTGCTTCCCGGTGGAATATAAGAAAAACTGAGCGTGAAATGTCCTTAATCGAGCGAAACGCTGCCGCTCTCGTATAGTTTAAAAATACACGTTTTTCGTTCTTCGAGTTATAACGACGCACGCGACCAATTCATCCCCGAGATTTTTTTTTCAACCAAAGCCACCAGGTGTCTCGAGGAGGATGCAATAATAACGGTAATGATAATAACGACCATTGACAAAAAGGCGTTTCGAATTGGTACGAGCGTTGCCCGTATTCTCTGTTCCTATATACATTACACCATCGATATAATTTCCCATTAAATAATTCCCGGGAAGAATCCTGAGAAGTGTAGATCAGTTTATTTCTTATTATCCTCATTAGAGCCATAATAACCCGAATAAATCCTGCGGGATGAAAATAGTTAACAAGCACCGAGATTCGCTCGATTATTGCCAACATTAGCGTGATTCGTAAAAATCTTCGATAAGTCTCGGTGATGATCGAGAAACGACGAGATTTGCGCCGAAGTGAACGATCTTCCGCCCATTGCGTGCGAAAATAATACGATAAGAGACCGTAGTTTGCAGGAACGAGAAGAGGGGTTGATGATGATTATACTAATCGAGTCTCGTTGATGAGAAACTCATAGGTTCGTCTCGGTTATATCGCGTGTCATTGCCTCAACGTGTCGTCTTGTCACGATTCTTGCCGAAGCTTTGCGCAGTTTCTATCTGTCGAGAAAAAATAAAGAAACGATGAGCACGCGATCGTGTCTCGGTGCAACGACGATCGCGTTGCTCGTTGCATTTGAATCCCATTAACATTGCTCGTTTATTAATATCATCGACAAGGACTGGATTCGATTCGTTAATTAATTTTCTCTCGTTATTTTCGATCGTGTATTCGAAGAACGATAATTTCACGACAAATATTTTCGTTGTGTTTGGAACAGATATTGGGTGTAATGGGCATGAAAAAAATGAATGCGTGTAACATTTACGAATATTTATTGCCGAATTGTTGCGAATATTTTGAGGTTAGTGCCTTTGTGCAGCGTAAAATTGACGAAAATGAGCTGCGTGCAGCACGCGCGACTATAGTACTATACTATATATAATATACGTATATAGAACTATATAGTAGAGTCTAAAAGCGTTGGGTCGTGCCGTGTCATCGTCTGGCCGCGCACGCGGTGCTTCTGCAGTTCTCCTTGCATACCGAGAGAGCCTAACGGAGGCTGTTCTTCTGTACTCCTCCTTCCTACCGTCACCGCAGCTGAGATGCAAACACGGTACACGCGCGCGCGTAGCGCCGAATTGCCACCAATAACCAACCGACAACGAGAGAAAAGCCTCTAGCGCTGTCGTTTCGCGTCGTTAAACGTCAAGGAAGGATTCTCCCGTGCAATACATATTTTCACGAATAAATATCTTTAAATGCACCGCTGTGCCCGAAGTTCCGACTTGTTGCTACTCATTCTCCCTCTAGGAGACAACAGATGCGAGCTAAAAATGCCACCGCGCGAGCGTTGTCTCGCGTTGCTACGCACTGAGTATAGTATGAGTATTATTTGGTATAGCGTATACGGCAGCTCGGGTGTCGGTCCCTACCGAGCCGATGCCACGGTGTCGCGATTCGCAAATAGCGCGTCGTCGGCCGCTGAGACGTCCAACTGTCTGGTACTCTTGCAAAAATAGGATTGTGTCGCGCGAGACACACCGAGAGAATCGACTCGCTGCACTTGAGAAACGATGCACCAAACAAACTTTTTTAACCAACGTTATTTCTGGTCCTATATATGACTTTTGTGCATCAATGCGGCTCTTTAATGAATTATATTCGTTGAGAAAATTTTCTATGCGATGAATACGCGTTTCCGATTATTTGCGGATGAAATAAAACTATGTCAGTATGCAGCGTGTGCTTTAGGTGTTGAGTGAGTGGTGGTGATCTTGATGATAAAGAAATTCAATTAAAATAAGAGTTACGAATTTTTGTTTATTTTTATTGATTTAGTTTTTCAACCTTTCACCTACGGGCGAGCGGGGGGGGGGGCGGTATCGACATCGCGAATATAAGGTCCGCGCCGTGCAAGGATCACGTACGTGAGCGGTTAATTGATTCTTACGGAATACTTTTTTTTTTATTGTTTATTAAATATTTTTAGAGAGATATGTAAAGAGAAATGTGTCCGACCGTCCCTTCGCCCCTCGCCTACCCTCACAAGATGGCTCGCGTGTCAGAGAAACAAAAATTTGACGAAAACAAGTATCGAACGGTTCGAGGAGATCCCGCGCATGCAACCCGTGACATATTCGTTGTATCTTCCAGCTGGTGCAACTTGCCACGCGCACTTTCACCTCGTCTCATTTCACAAGGAATGTATCACACCCGTCGGGATACAGGCTAAAGAATATATTTGAAAAATAAGAGATACAGAAGCCCGAGACTTTTGCACGAAATGCAGTAGAGTTATTTTGAGACGG
The DNA here is from genome assembly GCA_963971235.1 of Cryptus armator. Taxonomy (NCBI): domain Eukaryota; kingdom Metazoa; phylum Arthropoda; class Insecta; order Hymenoptera; family Ichneumonidae; genus Cryptus; species Cryptus armator. The sequence goes on from OZ020236.1 coordinate 11,818,449, forward strand.
GAGAGATGCTTGATGCTCGAACCCCAAGCCTATTTTGCTCGCGTGCGAGCCTCTTAAAACGTGGGTAAATGTGCGCAAAACGAGAACGTGCGGGAGAAAAACGCTACAGCAAGAACAGCAAACGTGGACAGAGATTAGCCCACCCCTCGGTGGGCAGCCGCAAGAGTGTGTGACAGGTGCCGAGTGGTACCATAAATCCCGCGAGAGCGATCGCAAAAAAAAAAAAAAGATAAAAGAGCGATGACCGAGAGGGAATAGGGTGAACGCTGCGCTCTCTCTATGTTTAGATTTTGCGTGCTTCGGTAGGATTTACGCTCCATACAGCTTTCGATGTTCTTCATGCATTCAAGTGCTACCGGCAGGTGCGCGTAAACAAATTTCCGAAAAACCGATGATTAATTCAACTTCAACATTTATCTACTCTCACTTGCAAATGTACCTCTCGTAACTTTTTTTCATTCGTGAACCTACGAAACTCATTCGTGCGATTCTATTTCGGGGTTCTCGGATGAAGAATTTAGAATAATATTGAAGGGGCGTGCGATGCAGTGGTCGTCGAACGCTACGGTGATGACGATTCGTTGTCCCCGTTGTTATCATTATTATTATTATTATTATTATTATTTCTCCGGAATATTTCTTTTCCTCGAAGTAACGTAAAGAAGTAGTATTCCGATCATGCGATAAAAAATTTAAGGTTACAATATATAAAATTATCGGAAGAATTTTGTTTAAAAAAAGAAATAAAAAATATCAAAAAATATAATGTTTCTTGTAATAATAAATAAATGAAAGTTCTCTATGATGAATGAATACATTTTCTAGCAACACGATTTGCTAGCGTTGCTAGCTGTGGTGAATGAATTTAGAGGCCGAAATCATGAATGAAGGTTCTCACCGTCGTTCGCGTGGCTTTTTCAGTTGAACAGAGACGAACGACGTGCAGAGATCGCACGAAGTGAGTGAACGAATTGCTTGCTCGCTTTATCACTCTCTCGGAGAGAGATTCGCGAGCAGAGATTAGATGAGAGCGCGTGGTTGGTTTGTCTATTCACCGTTTGCCACGGTAACTGCATTTATGCCCACTTGGTAAAGTTGTTTGACGGTGCGGCTGAGCCAACGCGAGAACGCGGGAGAGCTTGCAAGAGACATTTATTCTCCCCTCTTGGGAACGGAGGGTTTTCTCCTCGCTGTTGCTCTCACTCACCTTACCAGTTCCCCCGCAACTATTTCCAGGCGCGTTTAATTAATCTTGAACTAAAAACGTCGAGTGGGGAAAATGTCGGGGCGGTCAGCGAGGAGAAGTCGCCACCTGGCAGAAATAGCTACGAAACGCGTGCGGAGAGTCGGCAAACGTCAAATAAAACGAGTACACTTGGCACCTGCATCTCCGCCTGCGCTCGTCATGCTAGATATACGTGTGTGACGATAATTATCGTCGCTCACAGTTATACCTATGCGACTACAATGAGCCGCAAATCGATTCGATTTTCGTATATTACGCTACGCTGCATTCAATTCATGATTATTACAAATTCATATGAACTTCGATCGATAAGAAAGGAAATTCGACGACACGTATTAGTTTCTTGCTATTTGTGATTTCGAAAGTTTGGTTAGGTTTGTATATTTCGAAGGGTATAAGGGAGAAGCTTTCGGGGCACTGATAAAAATGAGTTATTACTTTTTGGTTAGTTTTTTTCATCGTCTTTCCATTTTTCTGAACGTCTTTCTTTCAATTAACTATTCATTCTTTCAACACGTAATTTTTATCAACAGTGTACAGTTAGGTATAGATATAGAATAAAAAAATTCATTTATTTCGTGAACAATCCCTGACAAAGCCTCGACGCTGAGTTCTCCCGATACGGCTGGATGATGACGAATGCTTCCAGCTCACCTACCGAATATACCGGCGTTCGTCATGCCGCTCTCCGCGGTAGGAAATTCTCGCTAATAATAAATTTGCAAGTGCCGACACTCTTGCATGCTTTAGCAGTGTATTTGTATATGTATATGCAACTACTTTTCGGTAGTGGCATATAGTATGAATGAATTCAGTTGACGCGGATGCGAGAGAGAGTCGCGGAGGAAAAGCGTAACCGGAAATCGTCCACCGAAATATATACAGGGTGCTCCTCGGGACTGCGGAAATATTATAAGAGAGACTTTGCTTGCCGCTTGCGAATGAGAGGGAGATTTGGCGTCGTTCGTAAAGTCGGACGTTTCTCCGGGAATTGCGTTGGAAAACTCCACCCACGGGATAATCACCGGGAGGCCCCTCGTGCCAAATTGCCGTGAGGTCGCTACGAGTGAAAGCAAAGCGATGTTGACGAGATGACGATGACGCGACGTTTCCTCGAGGCAATACGCGTATTCAGTGAATTTGCTAAAGGTAAAGTAGTGCACATCCGGACGACCTGCAACTTCCTGTTGATGCCGACATAACGAAACATAATCGATAATATTTCAAATCATTTTTTTTCGAACGCAAACGCGGCAACAAAAATATGTTTAAAAAAAGTTGCATTTTTTTTTTTTTTTTTTTACGAAAAATGGAAATAAAAATATTTCATCACTTTCATTGTTACATTTTGTTTAAAAAAATCTGTGATTAAAATGAAAATAAAAAAATATGAAAAATGTTTATCTTCGGTGTGATTGTATTTTATACGAGAACAGCTTTTAGGTTCAGCCTCGTGAATAGCCTACTGTCACTTAATACAACAATGCTTTCGAGATCTCGATATATATCGCGACATCAAAAAAAAAGTTTTCACGAAAGCGAAAAAAAAAAAAATTCGGTAAAATGTAAAGGATGCTTTTTGGAACTTCCGTTCAAACAAAATTTCAAGTAATGGACTAAGTCAATTCGTCATTAATGTCCAACGAGAAGGAGGACGAGGAGAAGCTTTTAAGTCCCGTCAGTTCTTCCGCGAGCAAAGGGATAGGTTAGAAAACACGACATATTCAATATTTTGAGATCTCGGAGGAAAAAATAGAATTAAAATGACGAATAATGTCAAAACCGCTAGCGATCTCCGTCGGCGAACAAGCGGAAGAAGGCGGAGTGGCAAGCGTCATCACGAGGGTGGAACCATCGGAAAATAATATTTCCGCGACGAGGGGTTCAAAGTCGAACGAAAAAGATCCGACGACGAGCCAAGAGTCTCATTTGAGTGTTGGCGACATAGAGGTGTCCAGGTGTTCTTTCGTCGAGGAAATCTCGCGAGATAATTCGACGAAATGCCAGAGCGATGGTAGCATTTAACATACTTAACTCTCAAACATTTTTTATTCTGTTTAACGACTTTTTTCCCCATCATAATTCATAAACGATTAACCATTAATTCGACGACGCTGTTTGCGAAAAATTCATTCAGGGGGCTCTTGCGCCTCTACGACGGGCGATATATGCCGAATATGTCACATGGGGGGTTTTCCCGCCGTTCCGGGCTCTCGTCCTATGTGGGAATGGCCGACCCGCGGTGCACGAAGAATCGACAGTCAGATATCAACTATATCGTCCTATGCATATCTGGGACCTCTGATATCGGCGTGCAAGTGAGCATTTTCCGTTTTTCGAAGTGCTCACGTCTAAATTTTAGATAATATCTACTAATATATTCTTCTCCATAGACGCGATATTTAAAATCTCTCGAAAGATCGAATCTCGAATATGCAAAGAAAAGAAATTGAAAAATATTATTAACAACTATTTTAAATAAAGATAATAATTTAATGATTATCACTATAAATTTTCGATTTTATTAAAAATTATTTATTTATTATTTCTACTTTTAAAAAAAAATTTTTATTCATATTGAATCGCATTGATTAAAGTCGATCAATTATCATTGTCAGATGTAGAGGGACAGTAGGACTTATTCACGCTGAATGCCTCGAGCGTTGGCTCACCGAATCCGGACATACGAGATGCGAGTTGTGCGGACATAGATACTCCACAAAGAGGGTACCGCGTTACGGTGTCTTCCGGAGTGTTGTTATATGGTTCAATACCGTAATTGCGACCCGTCAGGCGAGTACTCCTCAAAGCGCTCATTTGGAACGATTCTTTAACCTCTTTTTCTTTATTATCATTGACTCCGAAAATATTTCGCGTTTTTCCGTTTTTCACAGATGCTGCTAGACATACTGTATCTCGTAGTGACCACTCCGCTCGCGTTATTCTCGTGTTACGTTTGCGCTTTGGCATTGAAAATGATCGTCGAGAGCGGCTTTCAGGATATACCGTGGATGATCGTGGCGATGCTACCGACCTGTTCGCTGACCCTCGTCGCTTACTGGGGATGGCTTATCACCCTGGGAAGGTACATCAGCAGGTACCCATAAATCAACGTCGTCACACTCGCAATCTTCTTCGAGTCTCGTCGATAAAAAAAAAAAAAAAAAAAAAAAAAATGCAAAAATTACCTCGATCAACCCGACGAAAAAAAAAAATAACTTAAAGACCGATTCGTCCGTTTATCCAGACTGCACGGCCGACGCTGGCGAAGATTCTGGCGAAATAATTTCGTCGTTCGACTAATCCCCAACAGCGCTGATCTCGCTATTTCGCTTCATGCGAATAACAGCGACGCCGTTAGAGAACGCATGGAATATCGAATATCGAGACGCATCGATTACGAGAATAATAACAATATTTTTTTCGAAAGATCTATGGACGAGGAAGTCGATGATTTGATTCGAATAATTTGATTTTGGACTTTCTGTATCGATAATTGTGATCAATGATTTTATTGTAAAAAATAAATAAATAAAAATGTTCGCATTATTTTATTTCTCGCCCTTGTACCTTTATCGAAAATACGAAATTTTGTGCGACCGGATTTTTGTAACGTGGGATACGAGAATAAGTGGGTTAACGAGGAAAAAATGGTTGAAATCTCGGGCTAACAATGAACGCGACGAGTAGAGTAACATTAGCTTCGATCAGCGAAGTCCTGTCGTCCGACAATGATGATATATACGTACGTGTATTACGCCTGCGTGAGCGCGATGCTCGAGCATTAGAGAGCATTAAAATGTCAATTGCTGTTCTCGATTCGAAATCACAGGGGTTGTCGACTGATCGTTAATTCAGGCGGACTATGTCTTTATATTACGGAGAATCTCAGTGGTCAAAATGAGAATTGTGACGTTTCGAAGCACTACAGGTCGTTGCGATATTTCTGAGTCCGCGAGGGCCTCCTGTCCCCGTGAAGAGCGTTAAGCAAACTAATTGTTCTCTCGGTTTGCCGTGACTCCATAACCTACAAATCCCACGATCTTCGTCTCGAGCGGAAGAAAAAACAAAAAAACATATCTTCCTCTACGCGCGGAGCAATGTGTCGGTATAAAATATTGCCAATTACTACGCGGATCTCTATCCGCGAAGCCAAAATTTATCGTCGATGATAAAGGCATCGCGATGGCGAGGCGCGAGGCTCCTATAGCCGGAACGACTTAACAAGCACTCCGACGCACTACGCGACTGGATGTAAGCAGCACAAAGCTGGCCGCTGTAACGCCGGACGGTATGGCCCTTCGCAGCATATTCGCAACATGCAAACTAATAAATTCGACTACCTGCGCCGAAATCTTTACTCGCCCGAGTCTCCCATCCTCACCTCCGAGACGCTTATTCGCGAAGTAAATATTTTTATATCGATATAACTACGATGTACCGAACAAGTTCCGTCAAAATGATACTATAAAAATTCTCATTATTATTGCGTATATGAATATGAAATACAATATATACGGAATAAAAAAAAATCTCCTCAATACTATTAACATTCTCATTATTCTTGGATTCGTGTGAATACGGCGTATTGAAAGGAATAAAAAACAAAAGTGGCAAAGGAGAAGAGAAGATGTGCAACGCACATTGTTTCCAGAAGTCGCGCGATCGCCAAAAAAAAAAAGAAAGTTGCATTAAAAACGAGGAGGGAATTTGTCTAGAAACCGTCGTTAAAAACCGTGCGCGAGAACTTGAAGAGAGTCGGACCCAAGGGACGCATAGCTGCGGTAGCGTTAGCAGCAATTGCGCCCGGGAATGCCGCGAGCAAAGACGTTACACCGGAGACGCGAAAGATCCACCTAACAACTGCCGCCCCATCGCGCTTCTCAATTGCGACTGCAACATCGTGACGTCGGTGATTGCAATAGCGATAAAGAAACAGCTTCCGTCGTGGGCGATATCGACGGAGCATAGACTTGGCAAATTTTCGTGATTTAAGACGATTACGTCTTCTGCGAAGGAGATGAAAGTAAAGTATCGCGGAGAGAAAATCGAACGCTAACGAGGTCCATTTGATCAGTGAAGCGTTAAAGTATTTCACGGTGGCGGCGGGAGAGCGTCAAAGAGAGAGATAGAGGGAGAGTAGTGCGAAGTCTCAAGCCAATCACCGGTCCGATAAGGAAAAAGATAAAGTTCTCGAGAACGCGAGAAGAGAGGGGGGAAACGAGAGATTCGGTTGATCTGTGAAAATATTTGTAGTATCGCAATTTTACGTTTTTTTTCTTCTCGTCTCGGGATAATCTAATACTTGTTAACCCGCGTGCGCTACATTATCGGAGTCTCGAACACGAAATGCTGGCCTACCAAATATTTGCTCTCCAAACACCGCGACTTCGATAGCGAGCTTTTCCGACCAACCACCGCGGTGCTGCGTATATGGATATCGATAATATCCACTCCATCAGCGCGCCACCGAGACGCATTTTACGATCAACTTTACGTAGTGAATAAGAGAATAACACGAGAATACAAAAATAATGAAAAATGTTAATTAATCAAAATTCCGCATATATTTCTGACGAGCTTCCGCGACATCGTATTATTTCGGGAAGTTACGTTCACCCTATCCGCTTGTTGCACGAGGGCTTAACAGTACGAGCTGCTAGTGAGTTAATAGAAAAAAATTCGTGACTGACGCGACGGAAGGAAAGGGTGTGCGTGTCATAATTCCGGTAGGCACGGGTTTACCAGATCTCTAGTTAATCGCTCTCGAAGCTGCATCGTCGTGCCCCGAGAGTAGGGTTAGGTATCGCTGCCGCAGGGCGTTACCTTTCTCCTCAATGTATCACACAGCGCCGAAAAAAAAAACGAGAAGACTCGGACGAAACCTTCTAAAAAAAAACAAGGCGAGGAAAAAAGAAAACGGAGAAGGAAGAGTCTAAGCGCAGACGGGAAAGAAACCACACGGCAGACGAAGGATATCGGGGGTGCCGGGCGTCTTTCAATCACCGCGGTAATCTAGAACGAGGCGTCAGCAAGTAAGAAAAAAAAACTAAGAGCGAGAATAGAATTTTCCTCTTCGTGCCGTGTATCGTACGATACTTCGTGGGTTCGCCTTTCCGGAAGTTGACATTCGACTCGACAGCAATAGTTATGAATACACGTTTAAAGAGATTATTCGTTGTTTCGTTAGTATACGTCTACCGTGTATTTAGTTGCTCAGTGAAATACTATAAATAAACAACGCGATTAGTCGCCGAGGTATTAATCAAAATTCTACAATATAATGCTGATAATGCGGGTAATTTCTATTTTGCTTCTAATTCTTACAATTCTGCAAAATAGTGAAACAATTAAATACAAAAACTGTTAATGAATACCAGTATTTTTTTTTTTTATATATCATTCTTTGCTAAAAAAAACTCAGTTATTGCGACTGAATATCAATGTTTTAATTATACTATACGAGTGAGGAATAGATCGAAGATAACATCTATTTTCGTCAGCGCGTAATAATGTTTTACTTTGAATTTTTTTTTTTGATAAATAATTTTTTCGTGTTTTTCAATGTGGATTTGCCGAGTCCAGAAAATAAGAGAACGTGTCTGCGAAGAACGTACAAAATAGAAATAATCTCGCCAGTTTCATTAAAACGTAAATTAACCGCGGCGATAAATTGATCCTCGAATAGAACGAAAGTGGATATACGATTTAACCGATCATTTGCAGAACGGAGAACGATGGTGGTAATGATTGCTATCGTTATAAATGGATATTGAAAATATGTATACACGTAGGTGGATATGTAAGAGTTTAATGGCCCTGTAGTGTCGCCCATGAGTCGGTTGGCTACGATTTCTTCTTCGCTCTCCTTTAACTATCTAACTAACAGGATAACAGTGAGAGCACCGCGGGAAACCGGTTTCAATTTGTCATCCAATTAATATCGAGGGCCGATCGGCATGTCAATACGTCGAGGGCTGTTAAGCAAATTAATTTTCATCCAGCATACAGTCGCCGATCGTCGTTACATATCGATCATTAAGAAACAAAAGGACGTATACAGCATTAATTTAACGTGTAAAACGATGATAGCTTACGCCCTTCTGCCTTGTAGCGGTATGTCTGAGTCGCGACTTAGATAAAAAATAATAAAAAAATCAGACGCCTAAAGACGCGGAGATCTTCATTTCTGTCGTGTTGTAGCCAAGAATATTGTCACGTACGTTTGAATCCTGAATATTTTCACAATTTTCGCACTCCATCGCGCCGCCGTTGCGCGCGTCGCAGGATTCCGGCACGTGCTCCAAAAATACGACACGCGCTGGGCGATACGACGAGGGAAAAAGTAGTTTGAGCCGCAAAGGTCGAGAGGGGCATCTGGTCGACCGTGAGTAAAATATAATAACACCACGTGCGCCGACATGTTTTACACGATATATACACGTTGAAATATAACCGCGTATACGCGAGTCGCGTTGCGGCAAATAAACGTCGATTATTTATTGCATTTCATTGAATGCACAGGACGATATGTACAGAGATCAAGGACCGTGGTAGTTGCTACGCGCAAAAACGAATAGATGCCCGTATGTGACTAAGTCATTTAATGAAATCGTGCCGAAGGCTATTTTAATAAGCATCAATTTATTGATCACTTTAAACATCGCGGAATGGTAATGGTACTCCGTTCTCGTAGTGTATCACTTAATCGGTTTTTATCGATGAAATGCAAGAAAGTAAGAATAGCAGGTGATTTTTATTTTACATAAATACACGACGACAACTGTTATCTCACTCACAGTAAAGAAATAACATAAATACGCGATGAAGATCTCAATGATACTTGATATTTTATTGATGCAAATTTATTCCATTTAACGCGGAACTAATATATACCGCACGTTAGTCTCATACCCGCATGGCTCTCCTACGATAATTAGAAAGCCCCATGATGAGTTTCATTTTTATCTCGAGTGGGCTGTTCAATTTGCATTCGTACGAAATTTATTTTTGGACGACTCGCGTTTCTTTTAGTTTCACCCGTTCGAATATAATTCGAGTAAAAGTACAAACATCGGGGGGTAGACATGGTGGTGTTTTTTTGTGGGGTTTCGTACGATGGCCGCGAGGGCGCGTCGCGCGCGAGCTCTACGAAATCCTAATATCGATATATATGCCTACTTGGGATCAGAAAATGTCAATTTTGGTTTTCCATGCAGTTCGTTTAGAAATACAATGAAACGTGTTCATTTAATGTTTCCGGGTTGATCGGAGAATTTTTTCACATGATGAAAAATTTGTGGGCTCTCGGAAAAAGTTCCCTCATTCGTTTTATAGCTTATTAATTACCCGTGAAAATAATATTGCAACCGTCTTGCGGCACCAGACCCACGGGTTTCACGCTCTCGTCCCACAAACATTCTCATTAACATTCTCTGAAACATACATTTTTTTATATTTATTAATACCGTCGATTATTGATCGAGAGAACATGTATACGCTTGTGTTGTGAACTTTCACGAAGCTAACTATTTCCTGTTAAAATCGAATTCCTGGAAAATGCGATACTGTAAGACAACACGAAATGCTTGCTTGTGAAAAGTTAATATTTTTCGAAACATTCTGCAAGTAGAAAAATCGGCTATGAGAAGATAAACAGAATAAATAATGATAAATGAATGTGGCCTTTCGGAAAAGAGTTCCTTCATTCGTTTTATAGCTTATTATTGTTCATCCGTGAGTATGATATTGCAGCTTAACTGGGAAAAATAATGCACGACGCAATTATTGAAGCAAATCGATATCGAATTTCACGTGGCGTGACATTGTGATTGATCTTTTCGATATGGCGTGTAAAATATTCAGATTGGGAGTACACGAAGTACATATTACCACCACCAACATTCTTCATCGAGTGTTCCGTTACCGATTTTTTAAATAGACTGTCCGCGGGCATTCAATCGTTGAACGTTGTATTCGCAACTACCTAATATGGAGTAGTCGACTTTAACACATATGGTTAAAAACAAAACTCGTTAGCCATGCAGTTAACGAGATTTTCCGTTGTATTTGTGGTTCTCCTCGGAAGAATATGCTTTTCTAAAATTTTGATCAAGACAAACAAACCGGACGGATACGCCGAACTCGAAGAAGCAGCCGTGAGTAACACGATTTTCTGGTATCATACGCGCGTACAAATGATATGAAAAACTTCAACAATTCGACGAGTTGCAGATAAAAACTTTGTCAAATTGCTATGGAGACAAAGACAAGACAATGGTTCTCGCTGGAGACATTCCTGGGACTTTTGTCAAAAAATTATCGTCTCAACGATCCCATTCCATAGTTTCCATGGAAAAGTCGGGGAGGATGCTGAATGATCTTAAGGCTGATGCGCTATATGCAATGCACAAGGTGCATATCCTCGTAGCGATGGCCCCAGATTCTTATACGTTTGCCGAAGCGCTGAATGCGTTTGCGGAATCTAAATACCACGGTACCATGGTATCCGTTTTGATAATCGGATGGTCACCGATTAAAAAATATGGGACCTGCAATAGCAAAGATGACATCATGACAGCACTGGTTGTCGCCCAGGTTTTTGAACAGACGGATGCAAACCTAATTTGTCGGGACATTAAGAAGGGAATAGTGATTTACGGTTTGAATGCCTTCACAAATCGCGCGCCGAAACCGTGGCGGTTTGTTGCATCTACAAATAGCCGCCTCTTACGCCACGTTGTTTCTTATTTCATACGAGAGTATCGAGAACACGAAGAAATGTGTGGAAATCTTTTCTTCGAGAAATTTCACGATATGAATGGCGCGAAGATCAAAGTGAATAGACCCTGCGCGAAACGCCCTTGTCGGTTTATAATACCGGAGAGTCCGCTGCTATTGATTGATCAACAAAATAATAAAGGCTTTTTAAGTGAATTTATACTGTATATGAATGCTACTGAGGAAACGACATGGCAAATGAAGGTTGTCGGCGAATATGTGGAAAATGAAGACACTACCGTTCTGGCGATCCCAATTAACTTGAAAGGAATGATAGGGGATAAAACTTATACTTATCCATATTACCGAGCATGCAAATTTATAGTAACCCAATTCCGCGGCAATAAATCACAGACACGAAAGATTTATGATGTTCTCGACGGATATTCGTGGGGTGGGATGATTGTGGTCTACCTTATTACTTTGATTTTCTTTAAATACTTTCTGCGACAACCACTGCCAGTTGCAATTTTGAATCTTTGGCGTTTAACTTGCAGTTTTGGGTTACCAGAAGTACCCCCGAATGTGCCACCGCGGATTTATTTGAGCTGTTTACTTTTCTTCATGGTAACAATGCAGGGGATTTTTACGAGCAGTTTGGCGTCTGTGATGACTCACGATGTACCCGTTCGACAAGTAAATACATTTCAGGACCTCAGTTATTTTGGTTACACGGTCTATGCTGACAGGCAAAATTTGATAGACTTGAAGGAGAATGGCTTTAACGGTCGTCGCATGGAGACAGAACCTCATGGGGATTGCTTTCAATACGTTGAACGTGATAACTTGGTTGCTTGTGTCACTGTTAACAACGGTGACAGAATATACGCTATGCATGCCAGATTATACGTAAGTACCGGCTGCGTCAAACTCGACTATATCGCTATGATCCTTCCACGTGACTGGGCTTTGCAAGAAATATTAAATAAATTTATCGGAGTCAAGACAGCTGGTGGTTTTATGACAAATCTGCGCGTGTTGGTGCTTGAAAAAAGGTTACTGGAAAAGGAATTAGAGGAAAAAGTTGTCGAACCCGAGATTATGGTTCTAACCGATTTGGTTTTCGCATTTGTGATTTTGGGAATTGGTTGGGGATGCGCCTTTGTAAGTTTCATTGTGGAAGTAATGATACCCATATATCGAGAGAAAGTGCGTGATCACTCTAAATTCAGATGGATATGTCGGTGTGTACGATAAACACCTCTAATCTTCTAACATTAGTGTACCCGAAAGGGCGTACTCCGAAAGGACGCGATGCTTATGACCAGATTTGAAAGTTCGACCGATGCGATCAATGCGCCATCCGACATCTCGTCATTCGACGTCAGCTATTAATTTTGTGCATTTTTTTCTCGCTAACAGTATTTATCAATCGAATTTTCTCTTTGCATTGTATCGAAAAAATGAGTATTCAGAAAAACAACGTACATTTGTATCTGTCGATTTGGCACAAAACGTTTTTTGATTGGTACGTAATTCAATGTTGTATTGTATTGAAGCGCGTAATATGTAAAACCAATTTTAGAATAAGCATAGATTTAATATGAAGAGTAAGTTGATATCAACACAACTGTTCAAAAGTTTTAGATGTGGGTAATAAAAAAACCATTAATAAAATGGCTGGGAAAATCAGGAAAAATTGACGTTAACGGTATTTCTGTTATTATCCGCCCTCAACGTGATGCAATATATTGCGGTCGATATTAAAAACCAATAAATTTTTAAAAGACTATTTTTAATAGACAAGACATTCAACTCACTGGTAATCTAATGCCGTCTGTTACCCTCTCTTGACGTCAACCGCACAGTGCAGCAAGGTCTGTGCTCCGAGTTCCGGACTCTTTGTGAACAGCTTCATCATTGGATCGAAAACTGTTTTCGCAACGCAAAACATCAACCCTTCGTCCAAATAACGCGCGACTTCCGTACGCGTAACATCGGGATGCAGCGCGTACACTAATATACCGTCTATATTGGCCTCTTAATTAAAATTAAAAATATGTCAACACCGGTCATTCATTATTATAGTATTGTCGACATTCAGACAGATTCATGAAAACTGTATTTACCTTTCAAACGGCGCACCGATTCTTTTGTGAATAAAACATTAGCCAACTTTGGCAATAGCTTTCATTTGAAAGCTTATTGAAAGATATGACCATTTCAAATGTTCAAGTTCAGCGAACAACATGCTGCTGTTTGTGTAAATTGCAAGCAATACAGATAGAACTTTGTACGCGAGTCGAGTAACAACTGAGAATGTTTGACTTTAAATTTGGTCCAAATCGGTAAAATGGTTGAAAAGTGATAAATATTTGTTTTTGATATTTTTTCCAAAATCGCTTGTTCTTGTTGTCGCTTGATCATTTTTCAATGAATGAGGATAAAAATTTTCGTACACATCGTTTATAAAGCTTCCTCTGTGAGGAAGTTAACATTGGTTGAGTTAATTTGCCATGAAGAAGCTTTCGAGACGACGTTAAAAAGAATGAGGAAGCGTTTTGTAAATCTAACGTGTATAATTTTTTTTCTTCAAACTCGTGTGTGCTGTTACACAAACAATTCTTACGCCTTCAGGCTAAAACTTTGAACACAAATTCAGCTACTAGTTACATTTGTAGCACTATAAGTTGGTAAGAATCTATGCAGCAATTGATATGTTATACATTTTTTTGTTTTTTTTCGAACTCTAACAATTTTGTGAAACGTCGAATTATTTTACCAAAAAATTACTGCCACGATTCGGATTTTACTAAACAATAAATTGTCGAACTGAATGTTTTTCCGAAGGTTAAATAAAGTCAAAGCTTTATTACAATTCAATTCGAAGGGAATATTATACATTTTATTTGATGCCGATAAGTAATACGGTACCTCATTTTGCCCCCGACGATTTGAGACTACCCCGTGTTGGGCCCCATTTTTTTTACGGCCATTAAAAATCGATCTCACGAATCGAGTTTTTTTTGTTGTAAAAAACACTAAATATACGGCATGAGTATCGTCGTAGAGGCATTTTTCGCTTAGAGTCCCCATTTTGCCCCATTTTATGAATTCTTAACTTGCAAAACATCGAAGATCACAAGATAATTTACGAATTTAAAAAAGTGAATTACATGCGAATAGGATATTGCGATTACGACGAGTGACAGGCCAAAGTCTCGTGTATCCCGGGCGAGAGTTCAACTGCGTTAGACGCGGGTTGATTCGATTGTGAATTCTAGAAATGAGACCTGGCGTTTACCCCGCGGGGGTCACTGACCCAACGCATTAAAAGTCGCGCATCGAGTCGCATAAAATATACATACGCAATAATACTCGACATCGCTGAACAATACCGACACATTCGTATGTTAGACGACAGCAGTTTGAAAGTGGCAAGTGAGTGCGCGGTCGTTACACTAACTGGCAATCACGGTAATGCGGTCATCAGCAGTGCCGACCGGAGAGTTCTTCCTACCCGACGACACAATAACTCTTCTCGTATATGCACAACCATTTGTGTCATTCTCTGTTACGCTCCACATATCCATGGGTTACACCATCGTTTTGTTACCCCCGCATACGTACAACGATAGCGTACAATCCACTGCATACGTACTATTGATATATCACGAACGACGTCCTCATTGATTACTACCGGCCACGTTCTAACCCAACATGTACAAATCGTCGAGCTCCGACGTCTCGGTAATAACTATATGATTCCTCGAAAAAAAAAAAGAAAAAAAAACATTCAGGCAATCCATAGATAATATACGGAAATAATCTTTCGGGGGAAAAAAAAATCCCTATGCCAGTTCCCATTTTGCCGAGGGCTCGCGTGTTTCGCACAAATTTCCGCGCAATCTTCGTAACCTCCTCGGATTGCCCGGTATCTTATTTAAGAAGGGAACTCCACCGCAAGTTCCAGCCTCAGGCGAGAGAAGCTCGTACAAAATATCCCGGGTAAGTACTTCGCCGATAGTTACACGACCGACAGCTAGTGCCTATAATACATAGTACCTACGCGTATCGTAGAGTAGAATTTTGCTGAACCCAGTCACGACCGCTTGTGGTGAGAGGTTTCCCCTTCTCTTTCCATCGTCTTAAAGTATCAACGCAGGCGTCCAGGTCGCGCCCAACGGAATTACAATTTAATCGTTCCAAAGCAGGGTAGTCGAGGAAAAGAAAAATGTACCGTTGGTAATCGATCGTGTGTCGCTTCAGTTATAATCGCGTTGTAAAATGGTCGGAGCTGCGACCGTTCGCGAGGGCCCATCGGCGATGAACGGAAGAACGGCACGCGAATATACCGTGACAGCGAAAGCTAATTAATCGACACCTGTAATTGAGCCCGAGTCGTAAATCACAGGTGCGTTGCCGTCAGCGTTTAGCGTGGCTGCGTTGCGCGATGTGTCGACGTCGATGTAAAAAAAAATTGAATTCGGCTGAGTCTCGAGGCCTATTGTAAAAGACCGGGGTTATATGACACACGTAATAGATCGCGTGAAACATTAATGATAATAATAATAACTAATAAATTTATAAAACATATATCGATATCCTCCGAGCGAAGAGTTGAGAAGAACGGACAGAAGTTGAAACTATCGTACGATATGTTTCCGGTACAAGTGGTTTAACACGAGATGGAAGTCTGTCTATCGCTTCATCTTCGCAGTATATCATATACATAATTCGTGCGTGATAACCGTAGCCGTTTATGCGCACGCACGTGCGAGAATCGTTCCTCGATCGTAAACATACGGTAGTTAGTAATGTACCTTCCGGCAACTCTACAGTTGTTGTGTGTGCGATCGGTGCTGACGGGCATCCGGAAGGAGGGGGGGTTACAGCCACAGGGGAGACCGATGACGACTCTCGTCACGAGATATAATATCTCTAGCGCAGGTCATGGGATACAGATTACTAACCATGATAATGTTGAGAAGGGTTTAAGTAGAAGCGCTTAAGAGGGTACGCGTACCTGGCGATACGAAAACCGAGCCAAATGAATGAGTTTTTTTTCTCATGAAATATAGGAAGGAATGAAACTTTTTTTTTTTTTTTTACTGAATGTTACATGTATTGAGAGCCTTACAAAAAAATTGCCAATAGATGTCGAAAAAAAAAACCAGATATTGTGATAGTTACACGACGCGATTTATTATTACAAAAAAGGAATAATAATAATTCAATTTTTAGTTCGATCCCCGAGGGGATTGATATAAAAAAGTTATTTTAAAACAAACGTTGCATGTAACTTTATTTTTGTTATGAATGAAAGATCTTTTCAATCGGGAAAAATAAAAGTACAAACAAGTATTCCGATAGCGGCGTTTACCGGTCATTCACCGTATCACTTTTTTTTATCTTGTACTACCAATACGATTTCGAATTGATTTTGCATACAGTTCGAGACGACTATCAATGCTGTATTCTTCGTTGGTATCGAAGCTAACAATTTTCAACGATCTTTCCATACCGATCGTTGAAACGGGCGGAACGATGTGCCGATTTGTTGTTTCTCTACCTCTCATCATATGATTTCCGAGTGAATATAGTACAAGAAATATGAGAAGTAATAACTCAAGTAGGATGCGCAATTGGTAACAAAACAAAGAAACGAAGAGTTCGAGAATAAAAAAGTAACATCCCCTTCGCAACGAAGACCTTGCAAACGTTTTGCTCGTCTCGTATCTCATTTTCGCGAAAGGGGATTCGAACAGTAGCGGCCAAGTGTACACTGTATCACCTGTTATGTCGTTCTACTTTAACGTGCAGCCAGAAACGACGCGTGCCAAGCCTTTCGTTACGATTCAGAGACGGGCCAAGGTCTTTCGTATGGACGAAAAGAGCTCATAGCACTGTAGTGCAATAATACAAAAATTCGACGAATATTAACAAAAAGTGTATCAAATCAATATAACATCGTTGATTATACGATTTTCCATATTCCGAATTTTTTTTCTATCAAAATTAAAAAAAATTATTAACGAAAGTAAAATTCCGAAAATTTCATAATTCAATTAACATTACGCTTAATTTATTTAAATAAGTTATTATTATTTGCAAATTATTATTATTATATTCGATAAACATACATGTTATTGTATCATGGAAATCGTCTCCCTATAGACGAGAGCCGCTAAGACTGTTCTGTGCTCAAGAAACGCGGACAATAATTAATTATTTCTTGTGCCCTTCTTTTGCACCCTGCAACTCTACGAGAGTTCGTCAGTAGTGAAACTACTAGGGCCCGATGACTCTCCACGTAGGCATTGAGAATTCAAGTTCGCTGGGGCCTCACCGTTACGCTGTTAAACTAGCGGATCGCCACAAGCTATCGGAGTCAGTGCATCTTGAAGGAATAAAGTACGCGTTACGAGGCGCAAGCACCGCGTCGCGTTACCATACCAGTAAGCTCCGCGACCCTAGCTACGTACTTGCGGCTATATACTTACAAAAGTGTACGTTTACATGGGGGTTTCACTGTACTTGTAGAGACTGCATAAATTATTCAAAGAGAGAAACGAGAGAGAGAGAGAGAGAGAGAGAGAATGAAGATTCAAAGTGATGCCGGTACTGGCTACCCGCGATTAACCGTCCAACTGTTCCGCTGTTATATGCAAGTAAATGCACGGCGGTGCGTCCAAACGTGCTTCGGATACCGCGATCAAACTTGCTGGTTCGGAGCGAGAAAAAAAAATTAAAGATGATTTCTACATAATTATGCAGATATTCTGTAACTCCATGGTGTTCAATGAAGAGTCCTTAAGAAATTCAGATACATTTCCGGGTGCATTGTGAGACAATCTTGAAAGGTAAAAATTAACGATAAAGTTATAATTATTATTGTTATCGCTATATATACATTAGAAGATTTCGCTGTAGCCGATGCCATATGGAAGACGGGAGCTGAGGTATTATGCTAAAGTCACGACGTAACATCACGGAGCAGCTAATGTCGCGGAGAGGTTAAGATCGCGGGGTAGTTAAAGTCACGGAGAAGTTAACGTCACGGAGTAGTTAAAGTCACGGAGAGGTTAACATCCCGTAAGGGTTAAAGTGACGGAAGGGTTGACGCCACGGAGCAGCTAATGTCGCAGGGCGGTTATAATTACGGAGTGGTTACGGTTTCGGAGCGACTATACCGTCACGGAGCGACTAATATCACGAAATATCTATAGTCACGATGGTTACGATTGCCATTGCAACGGTTACATTAGTTAGTGGCTTTGAAAGAGAAATGTCATTGATCGGGACGGGGGTGCCGTACGGTTTTGTACAACCGCTAGAGCGCGAGTTCTACGAATTGCGAGTTATTAAAATAATAATATATTTAATATAAAAAATCCTATTTATCCCGTCTGAATGCCACAGTTCTCTTGTATTGTAGGATCATTGTTTTTTTTTTTTCGCCGATTGTTTGGTTAGGTACTCTCGCAAGTTTCGAAATTGTTCGCAATCATTTGCGGAGAAATCTAAGAATAGAATATTTCCAAGAAGCGATAGAAAAATTCAAGGACGTTCCAGGATTTTTGAAGGACACAGGTAAAAGCAATGACATTCCGTTGACTCCGAGACGTGAAGAATTTCCAGGACCACCGGACACCATGAACTCCACCAACGTCTTCCTTTCTCTCACACTCCGAGTTTTCAGTCTTTTTTATTTTTTGTCAACACGCGTGATTGGTAAAAAGAAACCGCTATGCTCATTGGCAATGATCGATACCGCGCTTGGTACACGAAATTCCAGCTACCGCGGTAGCCCGATCGTCTCGCGCATACAAATCGAGATCTGAGAATGTAGACAGCCCGACATTGCGCGAACGTCCCTCGTTGCAGTCCCTCGCAACGGCTTCTTCTTTTGTTTTACGATTTATAATTCTCGCTCTGAGGAGCTCCGAGCGTTAACGATTATTTAGAATTGTACGAGAAAACTTCTAGATTACGATATTTAGAAGTCCAGCATAGTCGAGTTGTATACGAGATCGGGGAATTCTTGTGATATATTAACGTATTAATGGAGGAATGCCAAGATGCTTATTAGACCGTTTCGCAGCGCATTTTTCCTCCATAGCAAAGCGCGCGCGGAGAGCGGCGATACTTCTGTCCAATATATTTAATAAATGATATTAGCTGTTCATTAAAAGTACCGTGGTTTCTCATTATAATTATCCTTACGGTGGTTTCGATGCGTTCTCAGGATAAAATATAAATCTTCCGATAGGACAGCATCCGAAGACTCGTATAGTCCCGTAATAGTACCTCTATTGACACGGACGAGGACTTTTCAGGGATTGCTTCGTAAGGAGGCCTGCAGAGGGCCTCGGAGGGCCTCGCGTTCTCTTTGTCGGGACATATATACGCGTACATACGAAGCAATCCACGAAAAGTCGTCGTCCGTGCAAAAAGAGGTACTATTACGGAACTGTACGAGTTTTCGCATGCGGTCCTATCGGAAGATTTATATTTTATCCCGCGATATTCTTACTACCGAGCATTCGTTTCGCAGTATTTTCCCCGTGCGCGATACTCTATCCCATCGCTGCAAACGCATCATATATCGCGGCTCGCCTCACTTACTGACACTTTACTTCTCTCCCTGATGCGCTCAAGTATAACTTACTCTTACCCTTATAATTATTCTCGCCCTCGTATCCCCGGGCCGTCTTTCCCGTGAAATGTGTCCGGAACCTGTCCCCATCGAAACTCTTGAAGAGATAGCGATTTGACGGCACGCAGAGAAAATGCGTTGGACGTAAGAAACTCGTCTCGCGTGCAACGTCGACAACATTGATCGGTTTGGATTATCGGTAGAGCGATGGGATAAGTATTACGAACGACACGTGTTGCGCATCTCTCTGGAAATACAAAAAAAAAAGATCGCGATGCCAGAAAACACGGAACGTTTATTCAATCTCCGTATACAAATATAAGCACAATGATAATTCGTAGTTTGTCTTTTCGTCGTTGATTTGTGAGCCGCCGATAAGGGGGGACGGATACTTATGAGGTTAGCAAACTGTGGAATTCTGAAGTGAAAAAAAAAAACATTGTCACTTCTCTCCCGTTGTTACGAGTCTGTTGCGAGTCTCCACACGATTGCAGAACGATGCATCCATAGCTTACCGTAATTAGGCAATTAATAAACGATGAGTTGTGAGAGATATTACATTTAATGAAGAAGACCGCGAGAGGGAAGAATAATGCTTCATCGGTGGGTGGCCCAACGGAAACAAACGCGCGCGCTTTCCGGCAGAGAATCATTCTCTCTTTTTTTTTTAATATTACTGCCCGTCGTGTAAAAAAAAAAACAAAAAAAAAGTTAGACATCGGATCGTAACCCAGCGCGCGTGTTGAATAATTTCGGCTGCCCGATCATTGATTGCAGTAGTAACGCCGCGTTATTAATTTTTGGGAGTGTTTACTGAGACCATCTCGTGGATGGTATGAATACCACGTTACTGTCCACAAATAGACACTTGTATGCTATAAAGATAATAAAAATTCAAAAAATGTCGTTGTTACATTATTTCATATCAATTAACACTCCAACGCGCGCACTAATCACGCCAGTAGTTTAATCTAAAACATTATATTCATTAAAAAAGACGGCGAGGAGCGTATGTACTGTCTTCTGATTGGCGCGTTGCTCGGACTTAGCTGCGCAGTGGCTGGAAGACCATGCGCAGTGCCTCATCGAGTTGACATCAATCAATAAGATTATAATATAATAAAAATCGTCTAATAACATAGAAAAATAGCGGTCAAGGTATACGTTTGAGTTATAGATAAGAAACGATGTAAAATATGTGCTTCGTAATCCGAAGAATAAAAAAACGATTTGAACTGAACTGCTTCGTCGAGAGATGATGTAAATAACTTCATATTGCGTGGTATTTCCACTGTAATAGTCGCTTATAGAACGTATTTTTCAGTTTTTTTTGGACATGAAATCCATTGATTAATAACAAATCAGTGCTATCATCGTATGACGAAATTATTTCGCATTATATTATCTATAAATTTTTTTAATTTAAAATATCTGTATGCCATTTATTTTCGGATGAACAACATAATCACTTACGGCGAAAAAAATAAAATAAAGTTGAAATAAAAAATATGAAGTGTTTAATGGGATCGGGGCTCGTGGGCCCGTGTTACGGTATAAAAAGTATCTCTACTTCGAAAAATCGTCAAATTCATTTTTTTCGTGCGAAGTGTCCTCCTGACCTTCAGCGAGGGATCCTTACGCTCCCGTGGCCCTTACGTCCTCTCCGCTTTCTTCGAACCGATTGATTGAATATTAATAAAAACTCGTCTGTTTTTACGACCAGCAAACTCATAAAGAATAGATTTTTTTACGAGAACGCCCGAGGGTCAAAAATCAAAATTAGTTTAATCGAAGTTTGTCGGCGAGACGTTCACGAATACCGATCGGTAACACGAGAGACACGACAACGGCTCGAGAAAGCGAGGAATATTATTAGCAGGGTAGAGTGGGGGAAGGAAGAGGAACGAGTACGTGTCCGTTAAAGCTTCCTGCAATAACTATCGCGATTACCCATTTGTATGACGATCGTTGCGGCTCGATATCCTTTTATCACGGAAGCACAAAGTACTGGGACATCGTTGCGATTCGTACGATTATATTTATTTTCCTGCGCGTTGTCAACGTAAGTATGGGAAATTCGATTTGATCGAATATTCGGATCGGAGTAAAAAAAAAAATTATTCCGCCCGTACAATGTATACAAATTTTTTATACAAATAATAAACAAAATTGTTCGAAACACAATAGAAACAACACACCATGAAACAATAAAGGAATTTTGTGATTACTTATTTCGTTATTACCTGATGATTTTTTTTTCATTTGATGAAAAAGTTTAAACCATTCCACCCAAAGGTTCGAAAAAAAACCGTTATAATTCGAATTTTTATCTTCGAATTGCCGAAACATAAGGTAAAAAAAAATTCTACACGAATGAAACATCTTAATTTATAGTTGTAGCCGAAATGAAAAGGCGATGAACGCGAAGTACTCCGAGGGGCTTACGAATTAAGCGGGCGTCGCGAATAATTGATTAGCGGCAAATTTCGATTCGGCTATCGAAAGTCACGAAGACGAAAAGAAGATGCAGCGTGGCTGGTATCCGTTCGTTCTGACGTTCACTTTCCTTCCCGCGCGTTACGTTTGACGTATGCAAATTCGAGAGTATATATATAACTTTATGCATTTACGAAGGACGTAGGTCGACTTTCTAGAATCATCTGCTACCACCTCGGCTACACGATTGCATACAAGTTATCAAAACGAGTCTTAGAATGACGAGCAGTAAGGTTATGTTAAAATTCCAAACAACACGTCGGACGACCAACGAATAGTCAATTATTGGTTAAGAAGCACCCGCGCTTCTTATCTGACGACCGAAAAAACGACGTATCGGAGAAGAGAAAGGGAAGAGGAAGGAGGAAGGAGACGAGGGTACATCCGTTGCTGCGCGGCCGCTTATCCGGAATTCAAAGTGGGGACCCAACCTGGCAGAAGACGAAAGAGAGAAAAAAATCCCTTTTTTTCTTTTCCTCGCTGCACCATCTTGAACGATTTTTTTTTTCGAAAGACGGTCTCACGACGTTTGGGACCTTCATAGATATACCAATCATAAAAACTGCGCACGTTTCGGAGTTTCCTTGAGAATCAATCATCGGTCGAATATACCAGCTATTCATATTAATTGGTTCAGTCGAAAACATTAAAGTATTAAAGTCATTTCGAGTGGAGAAACGTTGGAACACAAATTTTTCAATTAAACGTTTATTTAAATATTTTTTTACAGTGTCGTTTGTATTCTAAAGGGTTTTTCTTCCCATTTCTTTCCCCCCACCTCTTTATATCGCGTGTCTAAAAGGAAAAAGGATTAAAAAAAAATTCTTACTAAGTACTCGTATACCAAAAAAATGGCCTTTCGATTTTATTCACGCCGCCATAGATCTATTCGATTCTCAATTTTCGTGAATCAAACACAATTGAAAAATCCAGTCAATCTTCTGGCCGCTTTACCAGGCGCTCTCATCTCTCGACTTCATTGAATTTCAGTACGGTAGATTTTTTTTTTTCGCCGTTCAAACATCTGCCTTCTGCATGAAAATTCGTCGCGGCGTTTACCTAGAGCGTTGCCTATGGCGCACAAAACGAGACCATTCATTCGCGAAGAATGAACGACTTGCGTTGAAGGAGAGAACTGAAAAGATTATTCTCGGGTCCTCGAGCTTACGAGAAAAAAATGGCATTCGGATTCGGCTCTTTATTCCGAGTTTTTGAAAGACCCCTTCAATGGTTAGGGTATATCTTTCAAGACTTTCGTTCCAGACACTTGGCTGAAAAATCCTTTTGCCGACTGGAAAAAAATGAATTCTTTCTCTCTATTCTACTGCAGCGCTCCCTGTGTGTTCCCTGTTCTCACGTTCAAGTACATTCGTCCCGAAGTCGTTACTATAGTTATTGTATGAATAAGTGTTCATTTCGAGATAAATTTCTTTTAAAATCCCGCATCATTATTCTACGGGTTTACGAAATAATCGATACAATTGATCGATCGTTCGTATTATCAGAATAAAAACTTATCGCGCGAAGTATTTAAACATTCAGTACCGAAGGGCCGCGGAAATGTCTATTTTTTCCGATAACGCGGTGAGTCGTAAGTGTTTGTTCTTTGAAGAAAATCCGTATAGATGCCAATGTACCATGTGCCGAGGTACTACGCGGACAATAATGCTTCGAAGAACTGAGAACCCGAGACGTGCGCGTATCGTTACAATTTTTTTTTTTCTTATTGCCCGCCCTGCCGCCGACAGTGCAGGTGCGTCTCGCGCGCACGGAGGACTCGTCCGTGACGACGTAATTGCTCGCGCGAGTTGTTATACCACCAACCCTTCGGCCGCTTCTCTCATCCGCGAGATCCTCCGGCACTGCATTTAGAACTCACCCGCGCGTGTCGATGCGCTACGCGGAGTTTGCAATTGAGACACGAAAAGCGTAACGCGAAACGCGAAGAAGCATCGCGAGAATATTCCAATTAAATTCCCATTGAAATATTTATCATAATTATTCAAGTGTTAGATATTATTTTTGAATTTTTTGTTTTTTATCAATTTATACCATTCTCCGTTGTCCCCCGGAGACGAAGCTGAACTCTCCCGTTCGAGCGGTTTATTATTAACTCTTTTGCATCGAAATATTTTCCTTTGAAGAATACCGAGGGGTGCCACTGAGCTCCGGGGCTTCTACCGCAAGTAAAAAGAACAGACTAAACAGCGATTCCAGGTACCGCGCGACGAGGACGAACTCAGTCGCCCGAGGAAGCAGTATATTCATTCACCGGAACGAGACGAACGAAGCTCCACTGTCTAAATAATATATTCTGCTGACTCGCAAACGAAAGCTCGGGAATAAAGAACTGTTTTGACTTTGACTCTCTCGCTTGTTGCTCTTATTATCGTACTTTTATTTACGAAACCTAACGCGTTTGACGCCATTGAGACGAAAGCGCCATTTTCTCGAATTCACGATATTCTTAAGGGGGTTAATCTACCCAACGACTCAAAATCGGAATCGAGTTTTGATTTTTTTTCTCGAAAACTGTAAAACATAATAAAATGACATTTTTATTACTTTGCCGTCATTTTTATTATATGTATCATATTTATTATATGCGTAGAACGCGATGGTGGAAAATAGAAAAAAAAAACGCGCAAAAACGCGTACAGTTAGTCGTTGGAATATTTTCATTCGAGATTAAGATTTTTCTAAAACACGGACTTTCCGAAGGTTATTATTATTTGACTGGCTCCAGATGGGAGCCGAGGGAAAGATACATCAGTGAAAGGAAAAAACGAGAAGTTGAAAATCTTTAAATGAACATTCCCATGCGAGTACCATACACCGGGCCCCCTAACGCACCGGTCTTTTTACTAAGACTGGCAAACCCCGCGAGATTCTCCACTATGCTCGCCTGCTTCGTATAAGTGTGCGGAGAGAGCTTAGACGCTTCGAGAATCATCATTAAGGATGGAAGGAAGCGCTGACCGGAAGCCACGCACAGGAGATGTGACGGTTCGACGCCGCTCTTTTTTCCTCCCCAGCGCTCGTTTCCCACACCAAGTCGGTGCGGAATATCGGAGAAGCGAGGCTCGTGTATATACCTACGTTGTACATGCGCGTAGTAACCTAACCTATGTATACTCGATCTTCGCGCGTTAGCACGAGCCACGGAACCTTCGAGCCTTCGTTTCTCATACGACTAATACATACAAGTATACTATAACTATCCTCACGGGACTAGCTTGAGACTCGGACATTGCCTACTCAATGCCCACGTATCGTTCGCGCGCGTATAAGATCGCGGCAGAGTGCCGCCTCTCATTATGTGACGAGATTTTATTTCGCTGCAAAAAGGCGCTTGTGAGCTAAAGTGCAAAAAGAAATGAAAAACATCGGTATTACCTCACCGGTAATATGCATATATTACGGCTCTATCGTGCGCTGCTACATCATATCGCTGCGGGGAATTGATGCGCGGTAATTACTTTAAAAAACTGTAATATACAGGTATATTTTTTGTTCCCTCGACGTATACTGGCATTGGGAGGAGAGTCTCACTGCACTATATATACATTTGCCGAAGTTTGCTTTAACGCCTACGGGGCTGTCAACGCCTTACGCAAAATTGTCACGGTTTTTGGGTCCCGTGGGATATTCCGAAAGCCGGGTGTTAGCGATGCCTCCAAGGGGCCGAAATGCGGGAAGCGGAACTCGTTGAAAACTAATACTATTCACATATTGAAACGCGGACCGTTCGAGGGAGTCGAGAGAACAACACCGGCCAACGAACCAACTGTTGCCCGAGAGGCTGCGGCAAACCCTCCACCTCCGCTTGAGATCTCCGCGTCCCCCGTGCGGTTTTATCGATGGCGAAATTATAGAAGTCTGGGAACGATAATAAAAGGAAAAAAAATCAATTTGCGTCGTAAAATTTGTGTCATTATAAATTGTTATGACAAACTGCAACGAATTTTCTATCTCGAATGCAGCGGCTAACCGCGACGAAAGATCGTCTCTTGTTTCGTGCGGTTAAACTTTCAGCTAAGCTGCGCGCGTGATCGGCGCGCTGGTGGGGATGTTTTTGTTATTAAAAAACGTCGCCAATGCCGACCATCTCTACGAAACGGGAAAGCAACACACAAACAATAAGCCTTTTCAGGGTCAACACCTTTCTTTATCGTACATAAAATTACCCTTTTCAAGGTCATCAAATTTCTCGGACGTAAAAAAATCTCCGAAACGCAGAATAAATTATTTCGCATACATTGTTTATATTGAGGTTATAAATTACATTACAAGAAGCTGTCAAAAATTTCTATCCCGGACACGGGATAACCGGATATGAATCTTTTTTTCGAAGTATAGGAAGGAAACGCGCCACGAGCGCAGTCTCGCGACAAAAAAACTACAGACGCAAGATTCTCGGATAGGAAAAAAAAAAAACCCATACGAAAATCCAGCGGAGTCTTTCCTCAAGTTCTCGAAGATGTGAGGCTGCAACTAAACAGCGGCATAAAAACTTCACCGACGGATCGAATTTCAACGGCTTTTTGACGCCTCCGTTGAAATTCGAACGTAACGTTCATCGACCCGTATGCCTGACTGGATTCATTCCTATGGTTATCACAACGATTTTCGTTCATAAAAATATAATGATATCGTTAAGTCGTAAGCTAAAGTACTGTGGAAGGCCGGGGAGATCCGGTGAGCCGTACGGAACGATTCCACAAAAGCTCGTGCACACCGCGAGATCGGAGTGAGGAACGACGCTAATGCGTGATTTCACGGCACGGTAATCCAACTCAAGACTAACCTATAATGGCATCATTATCGTATAAAATGCACACGTCACGAGAGCAATATTGTACAGACACTTCAGTGGCTCACGATAATCAAATTCAATCATAGCTTCGAATGGTCGACCATCAAACGTCCATCAAACTCTTTAGAAAATCACACTTCGATTACCCCGATCCCCGATCTCGTCGGAACGACTATTAGTTCGTTTATGAATTCATGCGATTCGCGATGCTCTTTGATCCCGTGGTAGTACGAGCGCATAGGTGACCCACTGACCCGTCCTTTGTATATCAAATACATCGAGTCTGAACGATCGCAATGCTATATGTAATCATCATGTAGTAGCGATAATGCAATCTTCGGCAAATGCCCACTGCGGGCTCAATGGACATTTAGCGATGCTGCTATAAATAACTTTGATCCGGTTAACCATGCAGCATCCGGCTATAATCCTCACATATCTCTACATACATAAAAAGATTTCGCCGCTATCACCGCCGCCACCGCCGCCGTGTCGAAGACGGCAGCTTACCCATTATGCTAAAGTCACGGAAGGGTAAATCGCGGAATACCTAATGTCACTCAGAGGTTAATATAGCAGAGTCGTTAATGTTACGGAGAGGTCAAAATCTCGGAATCGGTAATGTCACGGAGAGGTGTAAAAACGACGGAGCGGCTAATATTACGAAGTGTCTACAATCACGGTGATTACGATTGCCATAGCAACGGTCCCCTTAGATAGTGGCTTTCAAAGGGAAGTGTCATTTTTCGGAATGGGGGTGTCGATAATTAAGGACATGGTGATGCTTTGTATAAGATTTTGCATGACCATCGCGAGCTCTACGAAACCCTGGTATATATATATATATATATTATAAATATGAGAATTTAAATCAACACCATCTCGTCATTCATTCGAGATAATAGTCGCAACGGATGGATTTGTCACACGAGAGCAATAAAGCGTGAGAGCCATAAATAAACTCGCGACTTGTGCGTAGAGATGATAGCCAACGAGAGACACGTAGAGAAAAGCCGACGGGTTATTAGGACAGGCGGAGAATTCATGGACATTTGACGACGACAGGACGAGAAGAGGATTTCATTTGCACAAACATACAGCGAATACCCTCGTATAATACCTCCATAAGATTCTCGTTTCTGCGCTCGCGGCATTCGCGTTTTTTTTTTTTTTTTTTTTTTTTTTCGTTTTTTTTTTCTAGGTACAGAAGGATAGCACATAGCGCACGGGGTCCTGTGTACTGCCGACATCACAAGAGTCTACGGAGAAATATATTTAAATTACGTAGTCGTGCATGCAGGCAGATTGCAGGACCGCGGGCGGTCGCGCACGAAAGAGAGACGGGTTGTTCGGTTTAAAATACAACGGTAATTTCCTCGACCTCTCCAACGTTGTCCTATACCTCGCCGGGTCTTCGTCTCCCCGTGACCCCGTAAAAGACCAACTAGCGCGACGACGCAACAAGTTCGAGACACTATCATTACCCGTGACATACGATAAACTCGCACCTGGTCTCAAGATTATCACTGTTAAGGTTTTATTTTATAGAAAACCACACGTGTGTCTTGTAAACCCGAGCGGTTTTCAAGAACCGATGGAGCTCAACGAAAAATACGAAAAAAAAAACGTTACCAAGAGTGCGATTGCCTTTTTTTTTTACATTGACTTAAAAAAAAAGTTCTCGATTACATTCGATTTATTTTCCGATTCCACTGAATACGAAAAAAATGTAGTTTCGCCCTGAAAACTATCAGAAAATTGTTAATTGACAAAAAAAAATGAAATTAAATGTTTTTTTCGTTGTAATTTTGTTTTGTTCGAAGATATTTGTCGAATTTTCATTGGATTATGAAGACATTTTTTTATTTGCCAGTCGATCGAATATTTTTTTTACATAGATACACTGAATTTGTAGTACACGACTGCATACAATATGACGTCGAATAAAAACACTCGAAAAGCAAACACGTTCACTGCTCGCTGCTTTTCCGGTGGAAAAAGATCGGAGTAGAGAAACGAGGCACACCGACTGTGTATCTACTCCTGTTGCCTACTGCTACTGCCACTGTCGGTGAACTACGTTATTCAGATGGTTGTTATGGTGGGTGAATTACGAGGCGGTTCGGTGTGAATAAACCAGCGGAGTTTTGGGGGGAACGGCTTTCCTCGGCTCGAAGAAACTTTCGGATGACGGAGTTATTATTCCGACTTCCCGCTGAGGAGAGGGGGGGAGGGGGGGTGCGCGTCCTCGTCAATGGCTTACGAGAAAAATCTTCTTTGGAAGAAAGAAACACGACGCGAAAGGAAGTCGAGTGTCGTTTATCGCGTTGCTTAGAATCTTGACGACAACTTATAATATCCATCATTTTTCCACGAAACTTCGTAGTCTCCACGAAACTGGTGACTACAGAATTTGCAAAATTTGTAACACTCGAATCTTCCTCCATTTTATTTATTTATTTTTATTTTTTTTTGCTACATGGATACATATTTGGAGTTTTTCTGACCGTCCGAACATCTGTAACTCGTAACAAATCGCAACCGGTAAAACAATACTTCAGGGCGTTAGTCTCCACTTTCCACGCGATCCTTTTTCACGAATGCTTGTGAGGAGTGTCGAACGCCAACATCCGGTCAGACATTTTTCTCTCAAATGATTCGGCAAAAAAAGAAATTCCGGTTGGAATTCTCATTGGGAAAAACATAATGGGCATATGTTTCCGACACTCCAACGGTTTTTTCACTTACATTTTTTCGTCAATTGTATTCAAAACACACAAAACTAATTACATTAATCAAATACAAACAAATATAGTCGAATCCCAAAAGATCGGTAATGAATGTAAGTAATTCACGTATGATAATTTATATGCGACACGTCTTCCCTGTTGAAAAAATATTGAAAATAAAAAGATCGAAGTTTTCAATTTAAAAAAAAAATAATTTTTTGAAATCAACTTTTTGATTTTTTAGACTGAAAGACAAGAAAAACATCACATTTTTTTCCAAAATCTTTATTGAAAATTGCAATACTATATGTGAAATTTTTTCAATATTTTTAGATGACAATTGAAAAAGGTGTTAAAAAAAATAGCTGATTCACTAAAGTACCAAATATGGTACAGTAGACATTAATGGGCAAATAGTAAAAACGTTAAACGCACTTCCAGAAACGAATGTCATTGTTTTAACAAGTCACAGAACGCTGAGCAATGTTACAAGTTGGTACGGCGTGTAAATATATCATTATAGGAGAAGAGCGACGAGGTCGCGTCGGCAGTCGATGCTGTAACAAACTGAGAGCCTAACACGTTAGAATACGTTAGACAGAAGAGCGACGAGGGAGAAGTTTAATATCTCGAAACTGCCTGCGAGCCCCAGAGTTTACGAGTATCCCATAAACTTTTATATTTAGACACCATCCCGTTCCATAGGTACCACAATGGCCTCGTAACTTTTCGTCGGTTCGCACCGCTTCTGTTTTCATTTCGGTTCGTACGTAAACTACCGGTGTTAGTTGCACGCATGCGCTACTAAACTAGTGGCGGGAGGAAAATACATTTTTTATCGCGGAGAACAATTCAATGGGCATTTCTCATCGGGGAAAGTAAGAAAAAACTTGTATATACGTCTCGTTGGCATTCGGAGTATTGACAACGAAAGCAAGACGGCCACGCGATGCTCGTCCAGCGGCGACACATGTCACGAACATTTTTCTTCGCGACACTCGACGCCAGCGCGACGGTTCGCTCCAAAAACCCTAAAAACTTGGAGGGTACCTGCTACTTGTATTCGAAGCACGGAAAATCCTGGTAGTCGGAAAATATTGAAACAAAACTTGTCGAACTGCATGGTATCGTACAATGGTTGTTTTTTTCGAATTACTATAAAAAAATTCTCGATGAAACCTAATGTATCGATATTGGAAAATTTCAATTTATTTCAGTTTATTTCAATTTAAAATGTATGATTGTAAGGTTATGTATTTATTTTTATTTCACGAAAGATTTTTAAGATTTCCATACCGAGAGGAATTGAATTTTCGGTTAAATTACGATATTAGTAA
The DNA here is from genome assembly GCA_963971235.1 of Cryptus armator. Taxonomy (NCBI): domain Eukaryota; kingdom Metazoa; phylum Arthropoda; class Insecta; order Hymenoptera; family Ichneumonidae; genus Cryptus; species Cryptus armator. The sequence goes on from OZ020236.1 coordinate 11,849,452, forward strand.
ATTGAAAATATCCGGACGTAATGAATTTATAGTCATTTTTTAACAGGGTGCCATATATCTCGCATATCTCGCACCGCCAAGTGTTTTTTATTTATTTATTATTATTCATTCAATATTTACATATATATATAGTGAGATGTACCTTAGGGCTCCATTACCCTTTTGCCGACCGTATAATTTATATTTATCGAGTCACATGTTTAAAACAGTTAAAAGTAAAAATCTTATGTATTGCATTTGCTGAGAAAAAAATTGTATCGTAAAAAAAAACTCAGCTATTGTCCCCGTCAAGTGTATTCGTCGTTAAATAATTAGTAAAAGCGTTGAAAATAGATGCGGGTAATGGAAACACGGAGAACCAAAGAACGCGAGGAGGTGAAATAAGTATAAAAGCTCTGCTTACGGAAGAGAGCAATAATTGCGGAAGGAAGTATGCGAGTTATAAACGTCGAATGAAGAAAGAAAGATACAGCGAGCGGAAATAAGTTTTGGAATTCTGGGAGATTTTCTCCTTCTCTTGCAGAATAGCGGAGGTGCCCACTGCGTTTCCGACTGTAACGCTGCATCCTCACGCGCACCAAGTGTCGTATACTAACCTTTCCCCGCGGGTACAGTCGTTGCGCACGTGTGCGTACGCGACAGTGTATAAGCGCATTGAGCGCAGGGCGATATAGCCGGGGTGGGGGTAAAAGTTTTGCCGGGTGTCGAGAGTCGGAGTTGGTAGTCTTCGTAGCGCGCGGCGAGCAAACGTCGGGCGGAGGGGATGGTGGGCGAGCAGTTATTTCAAGCATCGGTCTGGCACTTGGCCCCGAGCTTCCTGAGAGTATCCTTGGATAACGTCGGTCAGTGTCGCTCCTCGGCTCACGACATCACGAAGCTTCTTTAACCCGAGACAAGCTCTCCCTTTATCCCTCGTGACAATTATTATTTCGTCGAGCTGTGCGCAAGCGCAGCAACGATACCAACAACGACGATAACAATAACAGCGAGGCGGAGAGATCACGAAAAATAAATAAATAAACAAAAAAATGTTTCGTCTCTGTCAACTGATTTTTTTGTTTCATCAATAATCTCAAGATTCGGAAGCAACCCGAGTAGTAAAAGATTTATTTTTTCGATATTTATCGGAGATTCGGCAAAATATTCATTAGGGGTGATGAAAAAATTATTTCGAACATTAGTGCGCGAATCTCATTCGTTTGGACTGAATGGATCGGTGATTCGATCGAGTTAATTGGAGGAGTTGAGAGAGTTTATTGGAAAAAAGAGTCGAAGGGATTCCATAGTTGAATCTCCCGATTGTTTGCGATCAAGTGAGTGGCTTTTTATCAGTGCTGGTGACTCGATTAACTGTGGTGTCTTGGATTGGAATACATGTGACGCGTACCGTATCTGTATTGAAAGAATTTTCATTGGACCAGTGGTGTATGTTATTGTGACCCCAGTCTTTTTTCTTCGTAAAGTGAGGAAAAAACAACCGCTTTCCATTTCCCTCTCGTCGATCTAAAATTGGCCGATTGAAAGCGTGAAAAACAAGCTACGAAAACAAAAAAAACATTCGAGGTCGAGAAATATTTTTCTTCGACAAAGAATCAAAACCGAACGAGGCTTGTCAGCCAGCAACGATCGTGGGGGGGTATAACGACGTCAAAACCGCCCACGAAATCCGCGAATCGCGAAAAAAAAATCGTCGAGTAAATATAACGAAAGCGAGAACGAGAAATCGGCGAGGATAACGCGCGACGATTCGCCGAAAGAAGGGAACGAGTTAAAGAAATTTCTCACCGTGGATCGTACGAAGCTTGGTAAGTCCCTCGTAAATTATTTCACGATAAATCGACGATAGTTTAAATTAGCGTTATTTCTCGTTGAGATACATAATAATGGCCTTTGCGTACAATGAATACACAAGTCAAATAGGGAATGTTTATTGGACAATAACATTTATTCGTTAACGACATTTTTATTTACGATAAATGTGTGCGCGCGCATATGTGTACGCGAATAAAAAGAGATTGGCGAACGCGAGTGCATTGCGCATTATGTCGTGTACAATGGGTCTTCATCAGAATGGTGGCCTTTTAATTGGCAAGACGACGACGACGACGGCGATGACTATTAAACTCCGGAGTGAGAGAGAGGAGAAGAAAGACATCGCTGCTGCTGCGCGTCTGTCTATTTCACGATCCGATCGATCCTTCGCTTTTCATGATCGGCTTCGGACATTTTCTCCCGCGCAAAAATCAAGAGCATTGCCTCACGAGTTTTGACGGGTAATCCATCGATTAAAGATAATCAAAAAACAAATTTAATCCCTTCTGTCCGTGATAAAAATATTGTTTTTTAACCAAGAAAAAAAAATGACCGCGATTGTAATAAACTTAAGGATCGTCGAGGACAATCAATCGAGTCCCCGCATCAAATAAATCGAGGAATAGTCCCTTCGATCTTCTTTCAGAGTTTCGTCACGCGCCGTACTAAAAATATATACAGAGATCTCGAACAAGAAACTATCGATAAATCGTTTCTTCGTCTCACTAGTCGCGCGCACGTGACGACGCCGCGTCGCCTATTATTCGTTCGCTGATTAAATCGTCACTTGACTTGCTGCGACAAAAAATATCTAATGAGAAAAATACCTTCCTATTAAATTATTTATTCCCATCGTTCCATCAACGAGACTCTCAATCCTTCGAGTTCTTTCGCGCTAATTTCAAAACAACAGAGACAGGATAGATGTTATAGTCGATGACGCGTCTCCCGAGTGTGATATATATATATATATATACATACGCGTCGAGATGCGCGGTAAGACAGGGAGCTAAGTAATGTGCTGTACGATCGCGCATGTTGCCGTACGAACACGTACGAGCGATATATAGTTATACAGTTATGGTAAAAGGGTCCGAGAACTTCGTCGACAAACTGACTTGTCCGTTTAATTGAACCGTAAAGCCTGAATGGGTTTACAGTGCGACACACGGATTGACCCGAGAAAAACGTATAACTATTCACCGGAGAAAAGAAAGAGTAAAACCGATACAAAAGTCGAGTCAATCGAGCGACAGAACGTGCCGGCGAGCGAGAGACGTCTGTCCATAATATACGACAGTGGTACACGGCATAGCAAGCAATAATACGCGACAGTAGTGGGCTGCATGCGCAGCGTTACTGTGGCACTGCTACCCCGATTACGCAACACTCATTTCCGGTATTTACGAGCCGATTAATAAACTCGCCTTTTCGCGAGCCATCCATGTCCGGTGCTGCGCTTTCGCTTCCATCCATCTATACCGCCGCGAAATTACACGCGTAACCCGTCACGTGTTTACAACTCCTGTAATCACGCCGACGATAAGACGTATTCGTCTCGCCTCCTGTTACGCTCGTCGTACGCCTGTTAACACGGGACTCGTTTAACTTGTTAAACTCATGTTTTCTTTTTTTTTTTTTTTCTCATTTATCATTATCGGCTGACAAATTGCCGCGATACCAATCATTCAATATATCGCGGGAAATTATATACCGCCTTTTGAATAATTCGATCATTGAATTAATTCCGTATAAATCTCGCGGTCGGGAGATTTATACGAAATGTTATTGAATGAAAGCTCTTTTATACGTAAAATAGTTCTTCATCTTCTCCTCCCTCTTTCGTGCCCACGGGGGGGGGGGGGGGGGGGGGGATCATAAGTGGGCAGAAGGAGACGACAATGAACGGCTTTGTTGGGGAGATGTTTGTTCTCCTATACTTTCTTTTCCCATCTCCTTCTCGTATATTCCTTTTCACGGTCATTCCGGGAGGTATACCAGTCATTTCATATTAATCGCGCTTCCTTCGGAGGACTCCGAAGGAAGCTACGATGCTATCGAGGTTCTCGCACTCCGTAGTTTTTACTTTCATTCGTTTTGTTTTGATTTTTTTTTGTTTTTTTTTTTCGCTCGTCGTGGATTATTTTTTGAATATTTTTCGAGTCCCAACGTTAGTCACGAAAGTAGAGATACAACGGCGACAAAGACGCGCAACGCTAGAAGTCCCAGTGGCCTCTCGTACGAGTAACAGACTGCGATTTATTTGACAGATCACGAGCTGTAGAGACCCCTCGACGACAACGACTACGGGGACTACAAAACGAACGTAGCAGTCCTCGAAGTGCTTTCGTTTTATAAGACGAGATTGTCGGTCGGCTTCTCGGTTGGCCACTGTGGCCTCTCTGCTTCTGTCTGAATAGAATAATACTCTCTGCTCGTTCCCTGCGTCTCGTGTATCGCTTTGGCTTTACGCTGTGCGTATACTATCGTAACGTTTGAGCAATTTGTCTCGCGTGTTCGGAGGCCTGGGGGCGCGCGAGCGAAACCTCTTGTATGTAACTTCTTCGTTCGTTATCGATTCACTCGTCGGATCGGAGAGGTGGGGAAAAGGGGGGGGGGGGGGAGCGCGATATATTTTTTTCATTAATTTTTTATCGTAAATCGACGACGGGTTCGCATAGTTTAGAATTTTTATTCTTCGTCGATCTCGCGTGTTGTTTGCGCGAACTAATTTCGTATGTGGGTTCGCGCACGCGCGGGAGGATCGAGAAGACTCCAACGCGATATCGTGATCCTGAGAAACGATCGCGTGGCCGCAAGAAACTCCGTCCTTCACTATGAGTCACGCGAGATTGTTTCTCGACAATGCGGATCGCGGAGAAAAATAATTGACAAAATCGCGAGACAGAACGACGGATAGATAGCGGACACGCAGAGACAAGAGGAAAGAATTCACGCGGCGTGAAAGATCGATAGCGGAACGAGCAAATCCATTAAGAATCTTTTTGGATCGCGCCGTTGGTCATCGCCTCCCGAGTATTAGCGGGGCTCCCGTGTTCGTTAAATCACCGGTCAATTGGCGGGGCGTGTTTCACGCGAATAGCGCCGCCCGGCGAACACCGCACTCCAGCGAGATTCGCGTCGACGATTCACCTGATTTACGAACGTTGGGAGTGCCGAAAAAAAAAAGTATTTCGTTGGCAGCGTCGCGCGCGTGTCTAAACCAAAAAAACTACGATAATTGCGATATTTTAGTAACGATAAAAATAAAAGAGTTGCGCTTTATTTTAGCTCGTGTTTTCGTATCGAATATACGGGATAATACGAAAAAAAAAAAAAAAAAAAAAATACGATATCGATTTTTCAACAAATGTCTAACAACAATAAAAAAAGTTATTAATAATGGCAATAATAGTGATTTTTAATACTAATATATCTATAATATAATACTATTATACTATTATATCTATATATAGCATGTCGTGATTCTCATAAAATAAAATGAACCAAACAAGATTTGCGGGTATTACGAGCGAACGCAGCTTGTCTCTCCTTTGCGTCGTTGTGCTCCTTTTCCTGTATTATAATTTGTGGCGCATGCGATGCCAGACACTTACAAAGTTATAACGGTCTCATACTATACATAATTGCAAAACGTAGGTTTCAGTTAAAATTGCATGCGACGCGACGAGAATGAATACGTCGCTCTGCCCTCATGTTCGCCAAGTAGTAATTGTCAGGAGTACGTTGGGTTATTTATTGCGCGAAGGTTGGTCGCGCGCGAAAGTTTATAACAGACACAACGAAGAAAGGAACAAGGAAAATAAGAGAGTGAAACAGCGAACAAAGTTATGCGATATTCACGAGAGATAGATGAACCGATCGAGGTACACCGTGAAGGAAACTCATCTCGTGCGAGATATACGCACGAGATATACATCGATATATGAGGAACGATCGTATACGCGTCCGTGGGATCTGACACCGGTTGATTATAAACCCATCGTTACTGTCGATATTAAGCTCTCGCGCAATATTTCGCAGAAAATTTTCAATATTCTTCGAGAGTTAATTAATAATTGCGTCAACTTTGTAATCAGGTTTATATCGAATCGACATACACCCCTTTTCTCCCTCGGAGACTTGTGTATTTATTATACATGTATTTAAACATGTAGATAGATGGGTTCGTTAGACCCCGTCGGCTGTGTTCACTATCTATCGAGCTGATCGTCGATAGAAGGAAAAGATAATGCAGGAATGAAGAGACTACGAAAGGGCAGACAGGGAGATTATAAATACTTGTGCAAAACTTGAAAGTAAAAAATTAAAAAGTTCAAATGTAAAACTTAAAACTTAAAAATAAAAACTTAAAACTTAAAACTTAAAACTTAAAACTTAAAACTTAAAACTTAAAACTTAAAACTTAAAACTTAAAACTTAAAACTTAAAACTTAAAACTTAAAACTTAAAACTTAAAACTTAAAACTTAAAACTCAAAACTTAAAACTCAAAACTCGGAACTGAAAATTTCTAATAAAAAATTCAGAACTCGAAATAGAAATGGCTATTTCTATTGGATTAAAAATTACTTAAACTCGAACGCACGACGTTGAGCGCCGTCGTGAAAATATATTTCTCTCGTATAAATACCATTGCTTTATAGCACTTTCGTTCGCGCATCCTAAATTTATTAATAAACCTCGAGTTCCGAAATATAAATGGCTATCTGCGCACCCGGTAGGCCGTCATTTACTCAACGCACGTGTACATTATTATACCTTCGTGAATATATATCAAATCGCGAATGCCACATCTTGGCGAATAAAAAGGTTCGTATGAAAGCGCGCAAACGCGAATTACGAAGGATCTTAGCATAGGAATCGGGGAATTTCGATAAAGCTATTTCGTATCAAAGATCTTCAAGAAATGAGTACCGTGTTCGATCGGAGATATAGCTTCGAGGGGACTGCACCGAGGCGACTTTAAAATACGTCTTTACGACTTGCGACATGTTTTACGAGTATCGCAAAAGATGTTGTTACTCTCTCTCTCTCTCTCTCTTTCTCTCTCTCTCTCTCTCTCTCTCTCGTACAGAGGCTGTAAATAAATATCAAAGACTAGAAGTCGAAGAGAAAACGCGCGTTTACTGTTGCCGGCGTGTCCCGTGCGCGGCATCACCCGCGCACAAGCGAAAAACGATGGGGTTGTAGATAGTTAATTATTGTTGTCCAGTCGAGTGTGCAGAACGTATGAAACGAGAAAAAAAATCGAAATTAACGATTGGGAGAGAGATACGAGTACTTATGGAAGTGCGTAAATCGCGAGTAAATCAAGGCGGACTAATACGCTTTACTGAGAACCGGCAGTCATCTGTCTTCACTTATGCCTGCGCCTGGCTTACGCTACTGGAGATCCGGAGATTCAGTCGCTAAGGACGCGGGTGATCCCTTACATACATCCGCGATGCATATATACGGGTAAAAGCGGTACCATTACCATCCACTGCGCAACTCTGTAAACTAAACGGCGCAACAGCAACAACTTGACCGGTTTACACGTGTAACCAGTTCCGACGTTGCGCAGCAATACTTTATCGTACTAATTCGTATTACGAGTCGCCTTGATGCACCGCGCGCCGACGACGCTACGAACGCCTTAAAAAAAAAATAGTTACAAAAAGCTACATTATGCTACGAGGGAACGAAAGCGCCTGAAATCACGCACTCCCGACCGCGTAACACATCCATTTTTTTCGACTTCGTTAAAATTCTCATGCTTGCAACGACCGTAGACATTTTTTTAGGTTAGGGAGGCATTTGTTTATTTTAAAGATTTAAGGGAGTAATAAGGACGTCTTTAAGGGATACTCCCTTAAGGGTCACTCTTCTCGGAGTAATAAAACAGATCTGCGCATGCGCACTGATCATAGGTTATAATAGACGATTTTGCACTCGTGTTGAACGCGCGGCATATCGTAATTTTAGCGAATTCGAAAAAAAAAAAATGGATGCCGCGTTTCGTAGAGAAATAATAGTGTTCGAGCGTAAGTAGTAAAGCGCGTAGGTCGGTGCACTTGATCGGATATCGTATAGGTATAGTAAAGAACGGGGGTGGAATATTCTCGTCAATTCTCAGTTATGAGCTTCGGGCGCCGCGCATAGGCACGTGTTCGTCAGACCACCGCACAATGTATATCGCGTAGCACGCTAATTTCTTGTGATAAATCTCGATGCGCCTTTTCTCGCGCTAATTACTTCAGCTCGTTGGGCGCAATAATGGGAAAGACCGGCCAACAGCGACGACTGACTTGCCGCGCATGCGGCGTAAACGCGTAAACTACATAAGACGAGTGCGATAGGCGAGAATATATATACCATATATAACAGCAAGGCGCGCTTCTTATGCCGGTTTCGCGGTACCGGCGTTGATCGCATCATAGTACTACGGCCTCTATATACCGAACACGTAATATTACTTTCTGCTGTATACTATAGCAGTGTATAGTAGGCGCGCCAAGTTCAAGATCTTCGTATCTGTAATGTTCGCCGCGGGTGCGCACGGAGTTATTGAACTTGACGGATGTGTTTCATACTGATAACGGAATACATGTAAAAAATTATCATCGTAATACTGACGATAACACTTACTCTACTATACTACTTGCAATAATACTTACATTATTTTCGGAGACTTACAATAATAATTACATTATTTTCGGAGACTTACAATAATAATTACATTATTTTCGGAGACTTACAATAATAATTACATTATTTTCGGAGACTTACAATAATAATTACATTATTTTCGGAGACTTACAATAATAATTACATGATTTTCGGAGACTTACAATAATAATTACATTATTTTAAAAGACTTACAGTAATACTCGCGATCATTAGTTATTATAATATAAGCGGATTTTATAAACGATATTTAAATACCTGTATAGTCACGATGAGAAAAAAAAAAAAAAAAAATTCTCAGCATTGAACGGCGCGTCCTGAATTCCGAACTCCATTCAAAGACTCTTTATTATTATTTTCTTAAAATTTTCTACCACGTCTTACGTCTCTTCCGAATTGTTTTCTTCTTGTCTCTCTCGTCACTTTCTATACCTCAAAGCTTCTTTGGCAACCTGTATACCACAGACGCAGGTATAGAATGAGTAATTGAAAGAAAAACGCGACGTTACCGCGTGAAGAACGCGCTAATGAGACAGATGATGCGAGATGAATGAAAGACGCGCGGGATGAGTGAATGAGAAAAGTCCCGCGAGAGATCGGAGGCTGCATGGGACAGTTCTTTCCCATTCTTGTGTATTCTTATGGAACGGCTTTTGTACCGTATGCATGAATGCGGTAACATATATTTGCGCAACGGGTTTCGGATACACGGGATCCTTCTGGTGTTACCGAACCGCAGAGGGAAGACGGTACAACGAGGCGCAACGTTCTCCGCTCTTCAACTTTCCTAAATAACTCTCTTCGAGTCTTCGCGGGACGCAGGTGGTCCTCGTCAGGTTCCCGTTTCTTCTTTCTTTTTTCACCCTCTTGCCGTATAAAAGTAACTATTACTTACAGAGAAAATACAACACTCTCGTCGACGATCGTACGAAGACGCGACGCGGCGTTTTTACTCTTCGAAGATATATTTGCGGTATGCGTGCGTTTTTAGTGTCAGTAATTTTGACGATACGGCAATTGACATAGCCGAGGCGAACCGCAAAATGCTACAAAATCAGATTTCTACGACGGTTAGCTTACCTACCGGTGTTACGCGCGCAACACTCGAGAAATTCCGGTGGTACGCGAACGCAAATGATATTCGTATATACATACCGCGTATATATCTACCGTCAAACCGCAAATCGTCCAGTGGCCGGGTGTGCACTGCGGTTTAAATTTATCGTTTCCGGAGAATAGTGCTCTGCGATTCTCGAATGTATATATAGGTATATATATATATGTATACCATATGTATAGACACAGCGGCACGTTAGGGAAGCGATAGGTAATAACGTATAGTTGAAGAAACAAACAACGAGAGAATATTTCATTTTGTAATACGATGATATTTTTATTATCCAAGAGAGCGCGTATACGGACGTGCGTACTCGCGCAATATTATGTCGATTACCGAGTCAGCAATAGAAAACGGGGAGAGCGCGTACGAGGGCGCAATAGTTTGATTGCGTAATGACGCGCTGAAACGCGCGGGAGATCTTCGGAGTCCTCTCGGATCTAAAACACAAATACACGTACCATTATATGCTGAATTGTACTATGCGATCTATGCGCGGTATATATTTATATAACGTAATAGTAGAAAATTTGTTATTTACAATAAATATAACACTTTTAATAAATTAACTTTACGATTTTTTTGTTTAATGGTCGCTCGCGCAAAATTTGACAAAAAAACACCACCATGTCGTTATTCTTGATACGCCTGTCCCTATGATTGACACACACGGCCCAATAAATGACTCCCCATTTCAAAGCCACTAAGGCTACCTTACTATGCTATGGCAATCGTAACCACCGTGACAATAGACATTTCGTGATATTAGCCCCTCCGTGACGTTAGCATTGCCGTGATTTCAACTCCTCCGTGATATCAAGCCCTTCGCGACTTTAGCCTTTCCGCAATTTTAATCTTTGCGGGACCTTAGCTACTCCGTGATTTTAACCCCTTCGTGACTTTAGCTCATCCGTGATTTTAACCCCTTCGTGATTTTAGCTCATCCGTGATTTTAACCCCTTCGTCATTTTAGCTCATCCGTGATTTTAACCCCTTCGTGACTTTAGCTACTCCGTGATTTTAACGCCTTCGTGACTTTAGCTACTCCGTGATTTTAACCCCTTCGTGACTTTAGCTACTCCGTGATTTTAATTCTTTCGTGACTTTAGCTACTCCGTGATTTTAACCCCTTCGTGACTTTAGCTACTCCATGACCTTAACCCCTTCGTGGCTTTAGCTACTCCGCGATCTTAACCTCTCCGTAACTTTAGCATAACGTCTAAGCTATCGTCTTACACACGGCGGCGGCGAGATCTTTTTATAATGAACAGAGATACCAAAAAGTGTTATATAATATATTAAATTATATAACATTCTTCATTATAACTTGTATTTTTTTTAATATTTGTATATTTATTATATAATATAATAATAAACGTAATTGTCATTCAACGATTATATTATCGAGTAGATCTTCAGCACAAAACTCGTATAAGCCCCGACTTACTTGCGTCCCGTATTATTCGACCGGATCTCGAGAATCGTCGAGAGACGCCAAGGAAAAATCTTGCAAGACGGATCTCTCAAAGTTGAAGAAGAAAAAAAAACCGAGCGAGAGACTCGCGTCAATCAGCATCGACATTATTGCGCTCATTGCGCCAATTAAAGTCGAGCGAACGCAGACTTAGAGCCGCGAGATGAAGACCGAATGAAAGGCTTGCGCGCGCCCGCGCGCGCTCACGGTTTTGTTCGCGGAGAAAACAAAAGGAGACAGAATTGAAGAGGTTCCAAGAACAAATCGAGGCTTCTTCGCCACACGCAATAATGATCGAGAGAGAGGGCAACTTTGCTGCGCTATATCTTTAGCGCGTAAATTCTCTCGAGGCCTCCCCAAGAGAGTTCGAAGTTACGAGGACGAGAGAGAGAAAGACGATTTTGCTGTGGCATCGAAGCGCGCGTCGTTGGTGGACACCGAACAGGGGTCCCGCAAACGCGCGCACTGGATAGGCGCTATTCCTCAAGTACTTCCAGCGAAGTTCGCTTACAGAGAAACCTCGGGTCTTGCTGTGCAACGAACGCCAGAAGAAGGACGCGAAGAGACGAAAGACTTCGTACATTTATACAACTCATCTATCTCATTCCTCTCAACCCCCTTTCCTCCCCACCCGCTCGTGGCAATTACAACTCTCGCGGATTACACAGCATGATTTATCTGACTAAATATAAAAGTCAGTTGAAGATTGGCGAAACGATAATTCCGTACAATTTTGCGCGTCAATCAGTTAACTACATTTCATCTCTACTGTGTACAATGTAATTCGCTTCGCATTGCCCGTTCGCAACGCAAGAGTAACCAAGCGATGTACGTCCCATTTATATCGCGCATCGCGCTATAAGAATCGATTCTAGTTACTCTGTCGTAAATCCCTCTCGGTAAGTCCAATTGCCACGAGTTGCAACTATCGCGGCAGATATTGACGATGGGGCACCGCGGTAACGACTCTTGGCAAATTAAGCGTTAATCTCACCGCCGAGTAAATCTTCTCTAGCGAAAGTCTCGATTTAATCGCAAATTGGCATCGCTGCGGATTCTCAACTGCGTACACAGCGCTGTCGCATTTATTATTTTATTCTTCTAAAAATACTCGATACCATAGACACTGTCGTGTCTCACGATGTATTAGAGTTTTCGGTTTTAGTCTGAAGTATTAAAAAAAAAATTGTAGCGTTTGAACGATGTGGAAGTCGAGAGGAGTAACGTTGTTCGGTACACGAGTACCGCGTTCCCCCGGAACAACGGCGTCTCTCCGTTAGCCAAAACAATTCGCCCAATATAAATTTCGTGCGACGCCACAGTTCTGCTTCTCGACTGCGACTGTTCGAAGTTTGAATAAAGCAGTCTTTGTGCATTTTAATAAATTATTTTTTCACGCTTTACTTGAGTTCGACGAATTTTTTTTTTTTTTTTTTTTTTTTTTTTTTTTTTCGAGGAACAAAGAATTTTTTTTCGATCGAACGTCCAGTCAAATAATGTTTTGCACGCGTGGTACTTAAAGTCGCGTTGTGGGATGTTAGTGATTCAGTCCTTTCGGCCGCAAAACTCACTATTGCTGTACGTCTATTTTTTTTTTTTTTTTTTTTTTTTTTCGAAAAAATATTCTCGAGTGTAGCGCAACGGGGGAGGACAGCATAATTGTCACTTGACTACCGAGAATGAATAGTCGTATTGTTCAAACAACGGCCTACCTACGTTTTTTGTATACCTATGCTATGCGCGGCGAATGGGATATAGTCTGATCGCTCTCACGTGTGCCCGCTACATGTGGGTTCATTCTTGCTAAACCTTTTTTCTCTATACCTCACAATCTCTTACAGTTAAGTGCCCGCGTAAAGAAAACTCTTACATTGTCGAATGATTAAAATTCTCGAGAGCAACGCGAGGGAAAAACACGATCTCAGCACAAGGATCTTTGTTCGTTGTTTTAATCGTCGAATGTAGTCACATGTCGCTATTGTCGCTAATTTGAGAAAAAAAAAATAATGATAATAATAATAATCAACGATTCACCATTGGTTGATCAACGCGAGATAAAATAAATGATCGCGACGGTGCGTTAACGATTGAGGTGTGTCGTAAGCAGCGAGAGACTTTCCGCATGTGCAATAAATTAATTTAAAAAAACATAAGTATGCTAATCAACAATTATTTGATGATTCACCGAGTCGAGAAAAAGGTACGATTCTCAAACGCTTACGACGAAAGCTTTCTCTCGATCTTCACCGGTTTATTGCATTTCGCGATCTCGTAGAACCCGCATCGACGTTTGCACAAACGCCCACGTTGCCCACGCTTTCTTCCCGTTCGGTATTGCCAACGTAACTGTTGTCGCGCGTGGTTGGCGAATAGTGTGCGAATGCAAAGTATCACCTTGTGTACACAACTATTTACACCCAACGCGACGAGACGAAAGATAGGCGAAGTACGAGAAGCCGAAAAAAAAAAAAAAAAAAAAAAAAACATCGATCTCATAGAAAATGAATAACTTAAATATCGTTGATGATTTAGAATTGACTTTACCGATTGCTGAGTAAAATAGCGCCATTCAAAAACTCAGACAGATTGGAAAAAAAAAAAAAAAAAAAAAAAACTAACGTCGTCGTACGTGAATTACGAAAGCTAGACGTTGCGTCGAATACGTGCGATGCCCAACTTCCGGCGTCAAAACAAAAATCACTGTGACGACTTCCCGTCGTTGCGTACGGCCTACACGGGGTCCTTGGCTCTCAACATGAATTAATGAAGTTTCTCGACACTCGCGATCCCGCCTGGGATCCTCGCGGTAAGGGGCCACAAGGGGTTCTTTCTTTTTCGTACGACACACGTGACATTTTTTTTTAAATCCCCCCACAAAGTTAGAGATCGTGTTTGCAGATAACGAAGAACCGGAATTCAACAGCTTTTTTTCTTCTCTCGACATCGCGTTCTTCGACAATTTCCAGAAGCCATTTCAAAAAAGTCTATATATACACTACGAAACCGAACAGTGATCTTTGTCAGCGCCCAAGAGTAATTCGATGATATTACGTCCATTGACCGCGCGCTCTTTACCCCGGAATCTTGTGAAATTTTCAAGAAGGCGGATCGCGCCCGCGGGCTTTACAACATTACGGGTTACTCTTATCTAGAATCCCTTCTTGTGCTCGGAGAGAGGTTGCGCGAGATCCCTCACGAGGGGCTCAACGATCTCGAAGTCCTCTCTTTAGCTGAGAAAACGAACCGGACAGCATTTCATGACGATGCGCTGAACACGGTATAGGACCGAACGTTGTATGAATCTTAAGGCTTATAGAACTGTAGAGGAAACTGATGTAAGTTGAAAAACACGAGTTAAAAACAGAGAAATGTCCGTATAGTAAGTATTGCACTCTAAGGAATTACTATAATATGCACTTTAATTCCGTAGAGTGCCATATTCGCTGCGTGGAACCTTCGATCTTTTTTTTTTTTTTTTTTTTTTATTGCGTGCGTTTCAAGTAGCCGCGGTCTCCCGTAGGTTAACGGTACAAAAGCGGGCCCCTGGCATAAGGACAGGTGTTACGGGGTACCAGAACCGTCTCTCCTCGAAAAAGAGCCGATCAATATACATCAAGTATACGGTTAGTCACTGGGGCATCAAGGTACAGCTCAGTTGCTACCTAATGTTGAAAGAGCGGTATGAGTCGAAGCACTCGCCGAGTCAGCCGACGTCTGTACCCGCGTCTGCTCAGGAAACGGTCCATTACGCCGATCAGACGCCGACGTACCAAACGCGACTGTTGCTCGCTCGCTCTTCATCTCTGCATCTCTCTCGCTCTCTGCGCGTGCTGAGGACAAGTAAAAAGCAGGAGAAGCAGCAAGCCGGTCAACGCAAGTAGCCTGTTACTTGTTAACACGCGGTTGAAGCTAAATGGGCTTAACGCACTCGTACATAACTTATATACTTTGTGTAACCTTCTGAAAAAACATCGCAAGATGAAAAATTTGCAAAAATAGTTCGATTTCTTTTAGTTTTTGACAATTTTAGACAATAACTCTCGGTAACTATCGCTCTCGCTGCACAACGATTTATCTTGTATATATTTCGGAAAATCGTTCGTTTGCCGGTCTGTTTGTTTGTCTGTCTGTCGCCGCCTTCGATAAGTTGAGGTTATGGTTGTCTCATACGGGACGGTGTGAGTTATCGAGGAATAATTAACTTATCGAGGCATAGCTTTTACGTTGAACAACCCAAGTTTACGGGGGTTGGGAACGACGTGCAGATTGCATAGAGTTTTTTCTATGGCAATGTAAGTGGAGGGAAGCGCCCCCGAGCCTCCGCAACCGTAGATATTTGTTCCCAAAAAAAAAAAAAAAAAGAAACGTAATATAGATAGATAGCAACTTCAGGTAGAAATGTACCTGTGAATGGACTGTTTGGAGTGAACGATAAAAGTCCGAACGCATGTGATAACAAATAATCTTTAATGTACCGCGCCAACAGTCCGGAAGATTGTCGAACCGGCGACGAAAGGACGGGTAGTGATAATAAACACTAACTCTGTAAGAATGAAATGAAAAAAAAAAAAAAAAAAAAAAAAAAAAAAAACGGAGTCGAAAGAAAAATAGAGCTGAAATGCGCGCGCGATATCTTGTCGTTTGATTATATTATATATTATTGGCTGTACAAATGAGATGTGCATTCGTCAATACGAAATCCAACGAGCGATATAGGGTGTGGGCGATAAATTATTCCGATCTCGTTCGTATCGACGTCGGCAAGTAGTCGTCGTCGGCAAGCTTCGTGGCGATCCCAGAAGCAGGTAACCGTTCGTGTGCACCGCCTCTCCGGTTTTATTTCAGCGTCGAGGCTACGCACGTTTTCCAAAAGTGCTTTGCTATGCTCGTCACACACGTGAGAGTCCTCCATATTATTTACTCCGTTAACGCATACTCGCCTTCGTCGACGTTCCAACTGACCCAACATGGCGAACGGGTAAGAGCGTCCTCGCCTCGAATGCCTCGTTACATTTTATTCCGCGCGGCTCTTTCGATCGTCTAACATAGATGGGAGGACATGGAAAATTAATCGATCAACTCCTACGGATCGTTTACCGACAATCGCGTAGTACAGAGAAAATACCGATGGCAAATCGAAAAAAAAAAAAAAAAAAAAAAAAATGTATTTCAATTCGTAATATTAGCCCCTCTGTGACATTAGCGATTTTCGTGATTCTAACCGCTTCGTGGCGTTAGCTACTCCATGATGTTACCCCCTCCACGACTTTAGTTCTTTCGTGACTTTAGCATAATGCCTACGCGACCGTCTTGTAGACGGCGGCGGCGTAATCTTTTTAAATATATAGAGAGATAAAACAAAATCTTCATGAAATTCTGATTGAAAATTGTTGATGCATTGCCAATTGTCAGTTTTCTACTATATTTTTCCCCGAAAACAGAAGAGTTTAAAAAAAAATGGCTGTTATGCAATTGTTGGAAATGTGCCGAATTGACAATTGCAGCGTTGAAACCGTAGAGTCAGTTGTTTTCCCATTGCATTGATTTCGTATTTAACAATCCTCATGGGCTCTTATCTCTCGAGTCTCTTTCGTTTTCAGTGTGCTGAAGCACAGTTTATACAGACCCGCATAGCTTCTCACCGTTCGACGACAGATTTACGCTTCGCGAGTCTTCCTTCCCCCAGTAGCAACTGCGATCCACGGGTAACCCGTGTAAACGGGAGCAGCGCCGTGTCGATTTCCCCGGAGAGGAATTTATTTTTTCGTTATTTCACTCCGAGTCTCCCGAGGGGTTTCGTTTGCTCTTGAGGAAAAAAACAAAAAAAGAAACACCAGAAACATCGCTGCTCGTCTCTCCCTCACCGCTAGTCGAGAGCAGTCCCCGGTACACGATAGAATCAGCCATCTGGCTTTGGCGCGAGCCATAACAATCTAAAGATCATCAGTGCAAAGAGCTTGTGCTTGCCAGCAGCGTCGGAGCTTATGCCGCTGGTGCAACGCACGTGTTCTTCACGCACGGTATACTCCGCACCTCTCAAATCTCGACTGCGTCATGAACTCGACAATTTCTTCAATACGTTTTTTTTAAATTCCTTCTGTTTCTCGGGATAGTTGTTCATTCAAAAAATCCTCGAAGTATTTTTCGTCAATTTTTATATCGATTACAGAAATCTTTATCAAATTTTTCGTAACTAATTAATTATTTTTCTTTCGATATCCGACTATTATAAAAAAATGGCGTTTCTCCTTATTTTCAGCAATTAAAAAAAAATTGTTTCCCGTAATTTTTTTTATTTTTATGTTATTTTTAATTTATTATTATTAATATCGTATCAGTAAAAAAATCATATGACTAATTTATCATGCGACTGACGACGTTATTAATGGTGTTCCGGTGTCGCAAGAAGTTTCGGCAACGCGTATGCGACTTGTACGACAAGCGCTCACTGTACATTTATTTATTATTCTCAAGAAGGATTTATTAATGTGTCATTAAATTTGGACGTAAACGACTGTGACTAAAATATGATGAAAATCAAATGGAGAGCAACAAGAGAGAGTACGAGACACGAGAATTCCGTGTCGAGATGGTTGCGCGATGTGTGCGAAGAGAGAACGCAACAGAGTGAATCTCGAAAGGCTTTCAAGTGCTGTTCGCTGGTGACTTACGACCCCTTTGTTCGTACTCTCTGCAGCGAGTTCTCCCCGTTACTGCTACGCTATCCGCCAGCTAGCAAATTCCTCTCGGCAGTGTACGGGGTACAGATATAGTGCGTGTCTGCATGGCTACTTTGAGATCAGACACGGGGGCGATGCTTTCATATTCTCGCTTCTCACTGTCACGATCAGCCATCGTTTTTTTTTTTTTTTTTTTCTTATTTTTATCCTTCATTTTTGTTAATATATTTAAAGCTGATCTGTGACGAGAGTAGGCGAGAAAAGAATAAAAGGCGGATAGAAAGAAGCGATGCTGGGATACCAGTTTCTGGTCAAGAAGTCTGCCAGTTCTTTCCTTCTTTCTTTTCTCTCTTTCACCGATATCCAACGACGCGTAGCGCAGCAGAAGGCGGATCGCCCACTAAGTGGTGAACCAACTTATTTCAATCCGACTGCAAACACTCTTATGCTAAAACGTCCCGAGAATCTTCTCGTTTTGTGGCTTTTCTCCTTCTCGCTGCCTCCGGTTTGACGAACGAAAAAAGAAAAAAAAAAAAAAAAACTGGAGAACTTCATAACCCGCAAGGCAATCTACTCAACAGTCGGAGTACTTACTAACCACGCGAGTAGAAACAGGTGAAAGATTATACACGAAGAGTAAAAAAAAAAAAAAAGGACCATTGTTTGCCTACGACGAAGGATCAGAGTAGCGCTATTTGGATGAATTTCAAAAATATTTAATAATAATAATAATAGCAACAATAAAAAGTAAGTAACTTATATAATTTATTAAAGGCCTATTAAAAAAGAGAAAAATATTTATATTTTTTTTTGTACGACATTTTATAAATTCGATACGAACATTTCATGATATTTATCGCGGAACGTTCGTCGAACATCGATTGAATTTCGTTTTTTTTCCGAGTTTTCTCGCCTTATACCGGAAATACCCTTGGCGTTGTTCCGTAGACCACCCACGTTTGGGTTTACGTGACGTAGTCCTTCGATCCTTCGGTAGGGAAAACCGGCAGGGAATTGTTTTCGAAGGAAATAGTCCCTCGGGGAGGGGACGATGTCGGATATGGCTGTTCTGGTGGTATAAGCCGATTACCGCAGTGGGTTTGACACCCTTCCGGCCACCGCGGTAGTTTACTCGCGCAATGAGTACCAGAGGTCGGGAGACGGTCTTTTCCGAGTTGTTTCCATCGTTGACAAACCCATCGGAGTCGCCGATTGATGCTTCACAACAGCCGCGTTTCGGACGTCTTGAGTTGAAAACAATGGCGACTTTGAAGCCGCTTAACGAAATTTTGCCGTTCATAAAGTTGTTGAATTGTAGTAAAAAAAAAAAAAAAGAAACTCTTTAATAATCAGTTGACGTTTTAACCACTTTTTCTGACTCCAATATGAGTTTTCTGTGCATACAAACGCGTACACTGTACGTGATTGAACCGCATACTTGTCACGTGACTAATAACAGCGCTCCTACAGTGCGCACGAAACATCGCGACTTCTCAAAGAATCTTTTTGTCCGGTAATTTCGTTCGCTCGCACTTCACACTCTCGTAATTACTTTTGCATCTCGACGCTTTTCGTTTTTAATACAATGTTCCAAATTGATGTGACGTCACGTTCACGATGTAATGCGGGAGACGCGGAAAATCAAGCATCGTAATGGTGGGAAAAATACTTCGATGCATCCTTCACGATTTAGTGTTCCATTTATTATTTCCAACTCGATTATTATGTTAATAACGACGATAAACCATTCGAAACAGATTAGGAAAGGCAATTAAGTAAAATCTTAACAAGCTTATCGCGATTGGGAATACATTTGACTGTCGGTTAACTGTCGGTTGGAGTAATTATCATAATTATCTCTCATTAGCCGTATACCTGTCCAACCCAAACATCTATCACTTGTTTTCAATCCGAATGGTCACGCCGGGGCGTTTCTTTTTTTTTTTTCTTGTTTTTTTCTTCTTACAATATACGCTTTGCTCACATTCTCAGAAGGCGTCGGGAGTCGTATGTGAGACTTTTCATGGGGATAAAGGGTGCCGACGTTTCGACGTGACCGGCACCAAAGGATTCTCGCGCGGCGCAACGAGCGCTGCTCGCCGGTGGATGCATGGTTTTCGTTAAAATACTCACAAAAAAAAAAAAAAATAACCAGTGACAGAAAGTAAAGGGATGCCTGGATCCAGGAGAGGCCATGTGGGTTTCTCGAATTTCTCTCGTCTGTTACTCTCCTAATTTCGTTGTTTAGCCAAACAAATATTTAATATTAATATTAATATTAAATGTTCAAATTAATAAAAATTTTTTTATTAATTATTATTGTTATTGACCATTTTAATATTAATATTTTATAGTTTTTTTTTTTTTTTTTGCGTTTTTTTCGAAGTTTTCGAGAAAAACTCTTTGACTATCAGAATTCGCGTCGGTAGGCAAATTTCGATAGAAAAAACGAAATGACCGGAACTAGTGATGCTCGTTAAAGTTGGAGAAAAAGGGGATTTTATATCACAGAATCCATTTGCCGTAAAAGATTCGACTGATTTAATTCAAGACGTTAATTCGTTACGCTATGCTGAGAGGATCCTCGCGGCATAGTTTATGGTGGATACACGCCGTAACTCGCCACTAATTCTTCTGCGTAATGAATTCCCGAGTCATGCGCGCGGTGGAATGGTACGGGGCGTAATTGCGTATCGAACCGGAAACACTAGCGGCCACGGCGCGCGCGAACGTTAGCAGGCGTTACTCTCTTCCTATATGTAGGTACCAGTCACGAGAGTTGCAGCATGTATATGTAGATATATACGCTTGCAGTATAAAACCCCTACAGTTCCTATCCACGTACGTCCGCTCGCAGATTACATAATGCATTCCGTATCCTGCGGTCGGGAATTCTAATGGATCTAATACTGATCTACGATGCTTTTTCTTCTTCTCTCGCATATTAGTCGCGCGTAAAGTTGTTATCGCCCTAACAAAATGAAACCATTCAGAATGCGTAAATTGTATACATTGATAGCGCCATGAGAAACGAGACGAGACGGCTATGCGGGTTGTTTTATCGAATATCTTGTGTACACACGATATCAATGTAATGTAATAATATGTAAAAACGATATGTATATTGTAGAAAAAAAAAAATAAGAAAACTTTATCTTGAACCATTTCACTGAAATAATACCGGATAATGCAAAGTGCATCGCAGACAGGTGCTCGAGCATCGATTGACCTGTTGAGATCGTTCTTGCGATACAGTAAAGGGAATTAACCACTAAAATTGAAAGAGTTATTATAAAAAAAAAATATTAAATGATAAAATAATTTAAAAAAAAATAAGAAATAAATAAAAATTAATTAACATTTATTATTTTTCCTTGATAAATAATTTTTTTAATTGTATTATTTTATAATTTTTTCCAATGAAAATTGCGATAGACTCGCAACGAATTAATCATCTGCGTTACAAACCCTGTAACAGACCGACATCGATTACGCATGTTCTCAGAAAATCCCGATTCGCAGGAAAATATTATTCCACTTGTGGCAATAAATTTTCCGCGATATTTTCCTATACGGAAATAACTCTTCGCCGCTCTGATAAATTAATCATTCGGGAAGCTTAATTCTTCTTACCTCTTTAAAGTAATGGATTCGAGGCTTCGGACAAGAAGACGATCTCTCGAACAAAACAAATTCTATTTGCCGCGTTCGTTAACAAAAGTTACATAGCTGAAAGTAGTTTCAGGTTGTTTCGAGAAAAGCATTCGTAAGGCTCTACGCGAGAGCACGTTGCGCTCCTATCTTCGTACGTAATATGGAAATGTACATTTTCGTTTATTGGCATCGCGCCAGAGAGTCTCGAATGCACGGAGGTATTGATGCATCGATCAATCCGGAGCCCGAAGAGCCGACGGAATTCGTTGTGGGATACAAAATAAATTCTTCCCAAAATATAATCAATCGAGTCACGGAATTCAATCGAATCTTTATTTATCGATTTTCTTCTTATTTGTTTTTACAGAATTGCACTAATGTCTCATTGGCACTGATTGAATTCACGAGCGACTGCAACAGAGTCGAGACGTGACGACAATGGCCTCAACAACGATGCGGGAACGCATTGGCCTCGGACACTTGGTGGTCCTCTCGATGATCATGGCAACGATGGCAAAGGCTCAAGGACGGTTCGTTCGACTCGGTAAGTCATAAGGATTTATAAAATATATAGAATGCCCCCAAGAGTAGGCAAGGCGCCCCAAAAAATTCCTCACAGCTGCCGCAACCACTAGTAATTAAAATCCAAAATTATTGATATAGGGAATGTTAACCGCCCCTTTCAGCTCTTCGAGAACTGAATTATTTTAAGTCCCCGTCCCCTTACTCTTAAAGTTAGTAGCGATGTGAAGTTGGCAACAGTCTGAAATTGGCAACGGAGTGAAGTTAGCAACCCTCTGAAGTTAGCAAAGGTCTGAACTTAACAACCGTCTGAAGTTAGCAACGGGGTGAAGTTATCAATGGTCTGAAGTTGGCAACAGTCTGAAGTTAGCAATGGTCTGAAATTAGCAACCGTCTGAAGTTAGCAATGGTCTGAAATTAGCAACCGTCTGAAGTTAGCAACAGTGTGAAGTTAACAACAGTCTGAAGTTAGCAATGAACTGAAATTAGTAACCGTCTGAAATTAGTAATGGGGTGAAGTTTGCCACTTCTCGATCCCTGTACAGGGCGGCGGCGACGTCCACAGCGATAGCGGCGAAATCTTTTTATATATATATAGAGATATAAGAGTAGAGTGGATGGTGGAAGATTAGAATTTCGTATCTAAAAAAGGGTTCGGCAAGAGTATCTCGACGGTGATGAGGCAGTCTGAATAAATTGTCCCTTCAATTAACATAATCGAGGTGCGTTATCCACTCTCGCTGAGGCGAGATGCGTTTAGAGAGAAAAAAAAAAAAATTATCGACAGCAATCGCTATTTCGTGCGTTAGAAGAGAATAGTAGCGCGGCTGGACGCCAGACAGGTCGAAGAACGAACGAAAGGAGGACGAAACAGCGTCGCGTCGAGAAGGTTTTGTTGTTCGAAAAGAAACTCGGGACACGAATTGTCGCGGTCTGACATCTGGTCTGCAGATCCGCACCCACAATCCCCGATGCGGCAGAGACGTATTAGGCGGGGTAACCGAAAAACCCCAACGCTCTACGCCTCGTCGACACCCAGCAGGAACGAAAGGGAAAGTATCCCGAAGGCAGTGCGGCATGAAGGTTATGCGCGCCCCCTTCGTACTATGGCCCTGTCATCTCCCCGGTCTCTTGGCGCGAACCGGAGGACGGAACCAGAGTCACGGTATTGGCTATGTGGAATAGAGAAATTCGTCGAATTCTACGAGACTGTGGAGCATATGTCCCGCGTCTGTATATCTTTAACTATGGAACGTTCGTCCACCGTTATAGGGAAAAGTTTGCGAGTAACAAAAAAACGAAATTATCCCGTATTCACGATCATAAAAATGTATATAATAATTACCGAACGACAAAACTTCACATTCCGTAATTGGAAAAAAAAAAAAAACAAAACAAAACGATGAGTCATCTTTGCATAATTACCGAATAATAATATGTGAAAAAAAAATCCAAGAGAGGCCACCGATTTCGTGAGAATCTCTTTTGTTATTAAAAATTTTACGAGAAAATTGATGTTATTGGCAACTCGCGTAATCCGTTGAATAAGCATCGTAAAGCTTTTTGGTTCTCAATATTAGATCCCCGGGAATTCCCGGGGTTTTCCGACCCCATCCACAGTCAACCCACGAATAATTTTCTCAGTCACTTTTGGGTTGGAAAAGTTGTAACATGACGAAAATAGAGTACCCGCACGATGGCGGGTCTTCATCTACTTTTTATAAATATTCGCACAAGAAACAGTCGGCAGGTGGCAATATGAATTCCCAGTGAACGTTACGAGGCAACAGATTTTATGTCTTTCCGAAACAATTTTCTCGAGTTCGTTTATTTGCTTCAGTTTTGCAATTCGCTGCGCGAGTTAATCTGAAATTACGATATCCGGCCAAAGGTATTAAAATACTGTATAGTTATATACATTTTTTTTTTTTTTTTTTCACAAAAAATTGAAATTCTGTTTCTCCGATTTTGGGAATTCCTGTGCCAAAAATATTAATTGTCGTAAAGTTTCATTGAATTTTTTCGGGTTCTCTGAGTTCCGCTCTTAAAAGGGTTTCCGAGGCTTTTGACCGAAGGATTCAATGCTAAAAATTGTTTTCGCGTTAAAATAAAATGTCTCTGTACTATAAACATTTTATAGTATTTACAGTCGGGAATGAAATATATTACACACTCTGTATAATCCTAAGGCTCGGTACATGTAAGTATTATTATCATTGGGCTCAATTGTCCAATTGGCCGCAGTTATTGAATGCTTCTCGCTGTAGCTCTCGGCTATATCCCGTTCGCTCTCTCGGTACGTTATTAGCGAACGCGTACTACACGCGGTGATACATACAAACGTTAATAGCCTTTAGCATGCGTACACGACATTGGCGACAGCCTATCATCATCGACTTATGTGACGAATGTCAACCCCGTCGCGATAACGCCTCTTCCGAGACTCGCCGGCATGCAATCGGAGGCAAATACTTTAATGCCAAAGTTCCGTGATGTTTACCTCCGGTTTTGTTTTTTATCGCAAAATTCGGCAAATTAGAGATACTGACGAACCTTTTTCTATTCGAATGTATTCAACGACGCGATTCGACTACTATCGGTCAATTGTAACGATGAAAGAAACCACTATATGCGGAGAGATATATATCCCGCGGTCATTCCTTCGATCGCAGGGGCAAGAAAAATAATTATTCCATTTTCCAACCAATGGCTTCAAATTTTTTTTTTTTTTTCATAAAATCTTTTAATTATTTATATTCAAAGCTCAGATTTAAAAAACACGGTTTATTTTCTTGTTTAATAAAAAAAATGTATTATAAAAAATCCGCCTAAAAAGACGCCCCGTAATGCCGCATTTGAAAAATTTTTGCTGCGACACTTTTCCATTGATATGTTAATTTTCTTTGACGAAATTTAAAGCGTCAGATTCCTAATATGAAGGCAGAAAAAAATGCTTGTAGAGTGAAAAAGATTTGGTGCGGCAAAAGCCACGAAACGACCGCGACGTGCCCGCAGCGTGAAAACAGTGGATCAAGCGGCCGCGAGAAAGGAGGACGAGCGTAGTTAGGCATTGGGGGCTGTTGGTGCACTAAGTAGTCGCTGGTAAACGCGACCCGCGCACACAAAAACTCCCGAATTAATTTACGGCTGGCGCGTGCCTCGGGGAGTAAGCTGCACAGACTATATATAGAACACCGTAGAACTCGCACTTTCGATACTTTTATGATTTTACTCTGCCTTCCGTCTGGTATAAATATTTCATTTCTCAGCCTACCTGTCGGAGAAAAATTAAAAAAGAAATGCGACTGCTTGTTAATAACTACTATTGGTTCGATTCTGTGAGGCGTCGGCTCGCGGGGATTGTACCGTCGCTGGCGTATCTAATGTTTGTATTTCCGCATGAATGAACGCGTGAATATGTGTATAATAAGAATTTCCACGAAATCCTATGATCGACAGATCATCCCGGTTTTTCCCGTATCTTTTAGTTATTGTGTTTAATATTCGAGTAGACGATTTTCAGAATTCGCGATGATTCACGCGAATATCACGGGGGTGCGCGTGCCAGTGACGCGGTATATAATTTTTTTTTTTTTTTTTTTCCACATTAATACGCGAAAGCGTCGAATCTCGGAAATCGAGAAACGCGAAGTTAAACTCGTACGAAAGGGTGAAGGAAGAGCGAAAGGGAAAGAAAACGCGTCCGATCGATCTCTGACTTGAAGAAACAAACACGAACACCAGCAAAGCGATGGTGTCAGGCGACGACGTCTACGCGGCTTTGACTCTCTCGGAAATGGAATGGTTACACTCCGAAGTCGAACTAAACTCGAAACTCCCTAATGGCACATAGTAGCCATTCTCTCTATAGTGCAACGCACCGGGTCCCGACGTTGCAAAGATGTTTGCAGTGTTTTGCCAACTCACTCATATGTACTTCCCTCCGCATGAAATTCTTCGATCTATATTTGTCGATGTTATTCCCGCGTCTTAAAAAACATGTATACTTCGCAATCTTTGCAAGGAACAATTTTTTTTCTTTTTTCGAAAAAACGTTAAAAATTTACAAGAACGAAGAATGAATAAACGGAAATCTGTTCAGGATTTCTAATCCGTCGCGATTTTTCCGAATCGGATTCTATCGCGCGCGCGGGTCTCGAGCAGACCTCGACGGACTCTCGAATCACGAAGTTATTCCTGGCGCCCGGCGTTCAACCAGATGGCCCGCCGTGACGTCATCTACTCCCTCAACCGATCCCGTTCATGCCCCCCCCCCTACCCCCTTCCTTCTCTAATTCTCCCGGATGAATTGAGAATTCGCAAGATCATCGACGTCGAGTTAAATGTAAATCGGATTAAGAATTTTTTTTTTTCTTTTTTTTTTTTTCGAAAATATCGTACGCGAAGACGCGACAAGGTGGGTGGGTACAGAAGTGTGAAAAATCTCAACCAGATCGAGACGCGTACCTACGCATCTAAACCAGAAGCGGGGGCCGTGAAGCGAAAGGAAATGGAGAGGAAGATAAAAAAAAGCAGAAGAACATAGCCGGCGAGAGCTTCCATAACATAGAGTCAGCACGTGGAGACCAGACGCCCCCCGAGAGATCACAGAGAGAGGCGCAAACGCGCGAGGGAAGGGGCGGCCCGGCAATGGTTCGAAGTGAACGAAACGAAACGCGGCTGAACGCGGACGCGGAGCGTGGGGGCGGATCAAATAAACTTGGATCGATTTCCGACTCTCGTGGCAAGAGTTTCTCGAACAACGGGTAGAACTGTCTCTTCGAGTTCCCCACGCGCGCGAACATATATTCGGAATAACCGGATGTTTAAACCGCAAGCGGAAAGGTCGATTCGAGAAGTTCGCAATTTTCATAATAAACATCATTAACAGACACCTATCGTGTACTTGTACAATCGTTCCAATCTCCCCGCTGTGAACCCAAAAATACGAGACTGGAGAGAATGTAACGAAAGTAGCAGTTCGTGGCGCGTATACAATCTTCTGGGAGTTAAACAAATAACGTTATTGGCTTCAGCTTGAAGGGACGGAGAATCGGGGATAAGGCAGTGGAGACTTATTGACTGTTATTGGTTCTCGATGTCATTCGAGCTTAGATCAAATTCTTTGGGGAAACTGACGATGTCTCTCGCAATACTACGGTAAAGGGGGGAGGAGGGGTTGAAGAGAAGCCGAACTCGCGTCGGCTTCGATGGTTTGTGATCCGGGGCTGCAGCAAGCAGTCGCGAGAGACACGGCATCTAAGTCGAGATCTATAATTAGCGGTGTGCAGCCGCATTCTGGGGACAGGAAGGAAAGCCACGGGGGGAACTAAGACCGAGACGAAAACCGCGACGCCTCTGGCTGCGTGACTGTTAAAAACGAGGGGTTAACGGTGTGGAATAGCGAAAGAAGATCGCAGTTGGAGAAACCACCGGGGAAGGGGGGTAAAGGAGAAAAGAGGCCGAGGGTAGAGACACTGTCGCGATTAAGCTCTGGCGGCTATCCAACTAACTGGGACGGCGTCAATCTCCGAAAACCTCGCGATATTATACACACGCACGCGGCTCTCATTATGAATGAGTCGAAGGCAAGAACGACCAAGTCGGCGAAAACTTGCCAAAGCGAATTAGATTCGCGGCAATGAATCTCGATGTCGGCGCGGAAAGATCGTCTCATTCGATTATTTACTTGTTAAGCCGGTATAGCTGGTGGCCTAATGCGACCACAGCTCGTAGAAGTAAAGCTGTCACGTTACGGATATCGTGACGGTCACGTGACCGTCACAGGATCGTTCGTAAAATTACCGAAATAAACAAAACGGTAATCCCTTGGTAGTTCTTTTTCTATTATTAAATACTTAAAAAATTACGAAAAAATTACCGAAAAAAAAATAACTGTCAATTTACAAATAAATATATATCGTGTCATGTGACGTGAAATAGAAATTACGGTAATTTTACATAAAATTTCATTTTTAATCTAAATGACGTCACGCAGCGATTACAAAAACGTAATTCGACACGACCCCAAAATTACGGACGTTTACATCACTGCCACGACCTCGGCTATCGCGAGAACACGGAATTTCGAACTAAAACATTTTTTTTTTTTCAAAAATTGTTCGATATCTTATGTTTTATCTTTATCAATCGTAAATAATAACGTTGACATTGACGCGAAGTAGAAATCAGAGAGGAAGAGAGTTGTATCGGTCCGTTTTAGACTATAATAATAGTAATAGCAGCGGTGGTAGTTGGCGAAGAGACGAATGCAAATTGCAGGGTGTTGGACCTCAACGCCGTATATTCACCAACGCGTCAAGAATACGAGACAGAGAGACGCATCGAAGCGTACAAACGATCACGACTGCGAGCTGTAGGTGATTAGAAAATTGTTGGTCATTAGAGATGCCGCGTTGGAACGTCTCAACTATCGTATCCAAGTAAAATACGCGGTATTTCTTCAAGTCCGACCACCCGCACGGTCACTTCCGCTAATTTCTTTCGCTCGATTTGTGTGTATCTTTTATCTGTTTAAACTCGATTCATATTTTTCTTTCTTTTATCGCCGCGGCGCACGGGTAGTTTCTACTTTTCGCTCTCATCTCTCTGCTGGTAGTTTCGACGCGTCTGGCAGTTCCAATGACGAGAGGAGTCAGAGTCGTTTCAGAAACGCAATAATAACTTAACGCTAGTCGAAGGCTTCGGGGAATAATGAAAATAGAATTCGTCCGCTGTCCGCGGCGAAAAGCTTCGAGAATCTACAGTCCGGTATTTCGACGCATATTTAAGGACAACAAACTATTCGCTCGTCGATAGTCAATCTAAAGACAATAATGGAATTAAAAAAAAATAAAAAAAAAAACTTCTCGCGTATAATTCGTACGCTAAAATTTCTTAATTTTTTTTATTTTTATTCCATATTTTCAGATTCCTTTAATCCCGACGTAATTGTTACGGTTGGTGAGAGACTCACGCTGCGCTGTCCGTCTGATTACGATACTGAGATTCGCTGGTACAAGGAGGACGAATTCGTTCGTCAGTCATTGCCGAGGGTACGCGTTATAAAACAGTCGCTAAAATTCAAAAACGTTCAAGTCAGCGACAGTGGAAACTACGCGTGTCGTATGTCCGACGAACACATCGCCGAGTGGAGAAACGTTACGATTTATGTGGAAAATGTCCAGAACGACGGATATGAAAACGACAGTGGCGAATTGGGTCGAACCCTCGGCGCCCTTAGACCGGAAGACGAGACGAATGAACTCGAAATCAATTCGTCGAGTAAGCAATTAAAATTTATTTTTTTTAACCAAAACGTTATTATTTTTGCAAAAAAAAAAAAATTAATAATTAATATATTATTATTATATTTTTCAATTGAAAAAAAAAAAAAAACAAAACCCCTTTATGTTAATGCAGATTTACCGGAGATGCGTTCGCTGCATCTCGACGCCGATATGGAGAACGAAAAAGGCGAAAATGGAAATGCGGGCGATCACAACATGACGGCACCGCCGAGTCCACCGATGTTTAACAAAACAGACGAAATGCACAGCTCGATCGTGAAACCGGCGGGCAATATGCTACGACTGCGTTGTCCCAGTAGCGGAAATCCGCGACCAAACATTACGTGGCTAAAGAATAACGAGATACCAACCCGGGAAATTGGCCCGATAATGATAGCAAAATGGACCCTCAGAGTCGAGGATCTCGTGGTGAAGGACGGCGGAAACTATACCTGCATAGTTTGCAACTATTTGGATTGCATCAATCACACCTTCAAAGTCGACGTTGTCGGTAAGTCGACCATTTTTATTACTCGCATATAAAAATTTATTATATTTTTTATTCTTCGATTACTCGTCGTTTGGAATTTATCTTGATATCGTTAAATAGATTAAATTAAATTAAATTAAATTAGATACGAATAGATTATTGATAAGTACACGGAGATAAGGATCCGATACAATGTAACATATATCTAGTAAAAAATATCGTAAATTTCTGGTAGTGCGGAGTCAATGACTCCACCTGTTGAAAATTACGAGAACTATGTGAATTTTTACCATAAAAAAAAAAAAAAATTTTATGGTAAAAATCCCCATAAATATGGTAAAAATTCTCATAATATCGAGGATTTTCGTCACAGGTGGCGCCACCGCCGAATTTTACCAAATGCCATAGTAATTTCTAGTAGATCCTTCTCTCCGTATATAAAAATACGAAAAAAAAAAAAAAAAACGAAAAAACAATATCATGAATCGTTCAGAACGTTTCCCGCACAAACCATACATCAACGTGGGATTTCCGAAGAACGTGACCGCAGTTTTCAACAGCACAGTGATATTCAGTTGCCCGATAGTTTCCGATCTCGAACCCTGGATTCAGTGGTTTAAAGTCGCAGATTTTCCGGACAATGAGGAACGTTCGCCAAACGGAACTTTGCTTCAGGTAGAACAACACAATCATCAGACACTGCAGTCACAACCGGTGGTGGTCCCTGGGAATTCTGACGATATCATTTACTATTCTTAAATGTTCGATATCTTCTATTCATTTTTTTCATTTTTTCACGAGTAACAAAAAAGCATCGTCGACGGTTTCCGGTTCTTCGATAGGAATTGGATTTCATCTGGTGGATTGTTTATCAACTGCGCTTATTCTGTGTACTCGTTTAATTTACTCTGAATGTTCTTAATGTTATTAATTGGTGATAGGAATCTATAGTACTGTAAATGTGTCTTAAAAAAAAAAAGCGACGACTTCAGCTTTTTTTGCTTATTGAGGATCCATCGATTTTAGACAAAACGTTTTATTTATTTATTTTTCCGTAAATAAAAAATGTATAAAGTACCTCCCGCGGTTGATTGTTTTTAAGAGTAAAATATCATCTAAAAAAATTCCGGAATCCGATATAAAAAATTGGAGTTTTATTTTTTTTTTGTGAATGAAGAATTCTATTTTTAAAAAATTGATCTCTTCTCACGATTCTTTGTATTTATATCTCAGAATTTTTTTATATTGTCAGAACAGTCAAACGTGAAGGTTTTTTAATATGATTTTTGTTAACGTAGAAAAATAAATACAAAATGCTTTTTATCGTCAGAAATCAATGGATCCTTTTTCCTCGAAGATTAATGTAAATTTCGATACTTTTCATCAATTATTCTTTGTACGCTAATCTTTTCTATCGTTGAAAAAAAGTCTGGTAATATGGTGGTTGGGTATTTCAATTTAGAAACCGTTCCGCATCGACCGATCCTGACGAGAGCGCCGGCCAATGCGACTGTTCTCATAGGGAGCAACGCTACTATGATCTGCGAGGTACTCTCGGATTTTCATCGTCATCTCGAGTGGTATCACGGGTGTCACAAATCCTTGGAGACTCTCAACAAGACGAGCCAAAGTTTGAGAGTCGAGGTTGAGGTGGGAATGCTGTTCTTCATCTGCGTAGCATGCGATTTTAACATTTTTCCCAATGTAATCAATGCCTCTCTTGCAACCGTTTCTCTTCTCTGTGTCTCGGGAAAACTAAACGTTTATCACTAATTTGCATGATTAATGTTCATTTTTTTTTTTTCTAAATCTTCTCTACACTCGTCGTATCTTAGAGTAATATATCGAAACTGAAAATCCTTTCTATCGATGCCAAAGCTAATATATATCGTGTAATATACAATTATGTAACACCAATCGTTTGACCGGTATGCGAGGAAAAAAAATGGTTTTTTTCGTCTCTGCAGGCTGGAGCTCTGGAAAATCCCGAAGTTCTCACTCTATACAACGTTACGGAAAAAGACGAGGGATGGTATACGTGCATCGCTCAGAATGCACTCGGAGAGACTTTCAGCAGTGCTTATCTCACCGTTGTCGAGAGTGAGTATTTACATTTTTTTACAAAAAAAATATTTTATTAACATGATAATTATTATTTGTATTTTATGTATACCAAAGTTTTTTACATTTTATTTATAATAAAAAAAATGAATAATGAATTATTATTAATATTACAAATTTTTAAATAAATTTCGTCGAATAATTCAATACTAACGTGAATTTTCATTAAATTTATAGGCATAGAGCCGCCACGAGTGCCGATAATCGCTCATTCCCAGATCTTCATGTTAGACATCTTAGCCGCGCTGCTCTGCGTCTTCTTCGGCGTCGGTGTCGTCGTCGTGATTTACATATTCCAGCGTTTGAAACGAGAAAAAATGAAGAAGCTTCTGGCAATCGAAACGGCCAGAGCGGCGGTGGTGACGCAGTGGCGAAAGAAGATTATAATCGAGAAGCAAAATTTCGTTAACGCCGAGAACGTTCAGGAATCGATGCTAATGCCGGTTGTAAAGATCGAGAAGCAAAAATCGACGGTTACGAACGAAAATAGCAACGGTGGTGGCAGCATTTCCGAGTACGAACTTCCGGTCGACAGCGCTTGGGAATTGTCACGGGAACACTTGACCCTCGGCGTTACACTGGGGGTTGGAGCTTTCGGAAAAGTGGTAAGAGCGCAAACCAACACCGGTAAACCCGGAATTCCTCCCGTCGTCGCGGTAAAAATGCTCAAAGGTACGAAAACATTTTTCTTTTTTTTCATAATAGCGCTTTTTTCAAAATCAACTATCCAACAGCGTATATGATTTTTTTCTGTATTTTTAGAGGGTCACACCGACGCCGAGATGATGGATCTCGTCTCGGAAATGGAAATGATGAAAACGATTGGAAAACACGTAAACATAATTAATTTATTGGGCGCCTGTACCCAAGACGGGCCGCTCTACGTCGTCGTCGAATTTGCTCCGCACGGAAATCTTCGCGATTTTCTGCGCAATCATCGAACATCGCAGGCCGGTTACGAACCGACGATCGATCAGGACGAAAAACCGAAGAAAGTTCTAACGCAAAAGGATCTCGTCTCGTTCGCCTATCAAGTTGCTCGGGGAATGGAATATTTGGCAAGCAGACGATGCATTCATCGCGATCTCGCGGCTAGAAATGTTCTTGTTAGCGGAGAATACGTTCTGAAGATTGCTGACTTCGGACTCGCGCGCGATATCGCTTATCACGATTACTATAGGAAAATCACCGACGGCAGAGTGCCGGTAAGGTGGATGGCACCGGAGGCCCTATTCGATCGCGTCTATACCACTCAGTCCGACGTGTAAGTTATTAAAAAATCGAGTTGCATGCCGAGTACTTCGCTGAGATTAGGAAGCGAGGGATGGAAATCATCACTAACCCCCTTTTTTTTTTTTTAGATGGTCGTACGGTATTCTGTTGTGGGAAATTATGACCCTCGGAGGCACTCCCTATCCATCTGTACCTGTGCCAAAATTATTTGAGCTGTTGAGGGCGGGTCACAGAATGGAAAAGCCACCGTGTTGTTCGATCGAAATGTAAGAACGAAATTTATAATGATTACGATAAGTATTTTTATACGAAAATAAATTCGTTAAACAACTATTTTTTTTTATCGTTTAATCCAGATACATGCTAATGCGAGAATGCTGGAGCTATTTGCCTGAGGAAAGGCCCGAGTTCGGCGAACTTGTCAAAGATCTCGATAGGATATTGACGATAACGGCGAACGAGGTAAACATTGTTATTTTTTTAAATAAAATCCGCGCCATGTAAAATAGTTTGATTAACAATTCGATTTATTAAATTATTAAATTTCAAAATACGATTTTTCAAAATTTTTATATTGTTATTATTCTTTTTTATCAAAATTTCGATTTTTTAAAATCGGAACAAATATAACGCAAAAAAAAATGCGAAGCCGATGTCGCGCCGAAAAAACGGAGCTGAGGCATGAAAACAATAATCGTGTTGTAGTTTTAATAATTATTATTAAAAAAAGATAAGTCGCGATACATTTTTCAAGTTTTCGTCTCTAAAAGGATAATTAATTCTCGTTGCAGGAATATTTGGATTTGGGACTTCCGCGACTAGACACACCACCTTCGAGTCAAGAGTCGACCGAAGACGAGGACGACGACGACGACGAGGAAAAATTTCCATATCTTTTGTGAAACTTGAAACGAACACAAAGAGAACGTTGATAGCGAATTTCTGAAACCCCGGTGCAGCGAGAGACACTAAAACAATCCGAATTTTCGTCAAATTCTTCGTCGGCTCTGTGCGCGTGTTTTGTACGTCTGAAGATCACTGTTAACGCGCGTTAATATGCCAATCCCGACTGATAGGACGAATACGCCAAATATACTATACTATATAATAAGAAACAGTATTGAAACCTGTAGATCGTATTCTTTAGGGTTTAAGAAAGAGGAATTAAAATGGCGAATAAGAACACCTTGAGATCGGAAGGCGGAATGAACCGATCCGATTTTTATCGCGAAGCGATGAGCAACAAAAGCGATATTCAAATGTCGTTACGATTATCAGAAATTGTGCCATTGACGAGTGCCTAAGCATTGTCGTTGTCGAACGACGAACGGAGCGACAATAAAAAAAAAATTTGGAAAGTTAAAAAAGAAAAAAAAAAATCTATGCCGCGAATATGCAACTTCACGAGTTTTTGCATAGCGTCGACAATAATTGACTATTTTTTGAAAAATATTTCTCATGAACACGTCCGTCCGCGTATCCCGATGTCGGACTCACGTGCGCGCATACTGTTGTGTTTGTAACTAGTCAATTTGTGCGTTTCATTGTATCTCTTTGTATAATAGAATTAGCGTAACCTACAGTTATATATTTCTACCGCGTGAATGTGTAAAGAATGAATTTTATCAACGGATAACGGAGAAAATTGTAATGTATATAATTGACCGATTATGTCGTAAAAGGACATATAAATTTCTTATCTACGCATAGCCCGTAAAACCGCTCACATACGAGACAAATAAGAAAAAAATAAAATAAAGTGTATAGACGAGCAAAGGACGCATCGAGATATTTAACTAATACTTAGATTAATATTTATTTTCATTGTAAAAATAATCGTTCGAACATTTGTATCGACTACTTTTTTACGTACCTACAGTGCTAAAGACTTGTATGAGATCGAGAGATATAGGTGAATAAACGAGATTTATCACGTTCCCGTTTTAAAATTATAGCGAGTATTGAAAAAAATAAATTAAAAAAACGCGTGAATGCACATTGTATAAAGGAGTTTTTTTGTTAGACGAGTATAGCAACTCTCGCAGATGTTTAACGTACAGCGAGAGAAGGGAGTTGT
This sequence comes from Cryptus armator, assembly GCA_963971235.1. NCBI lineage: Eukaryota > Metazoa > Arthropoda > Insecta > Hymenoptera > Ichneumonidae > Cryptus > Cryptus armator. The sequence goes on from OZ020236.1 coordinate 11,884,610, forward strand.
ATATAACTAGAGAGTTTGATTAATAATTCAACGTTATTTGATGTATCTTCGGCATGGTACACCATGATCCTAGCTGTAGCCAGTGAATAAGCATTTACGTCGAGATAATAAAGAATAAGTTATATGTATAGTCTGTGTACAATGATTGTATTAAAGCAAAGTTGGAATCTCTAATAAATCAAGTCTGTGAAAAATTTTATTTAGCGGCAGGACTCGTTAATTTGCAGAAATAATGGCAATTTTATGAATCAATATCGCTGTTGAGGATGCGGAAAAAAAAATGCGGCTATGCAAACAAAAAAGAAAGTAATACGCTTTTTTGGCAGAAATCGGCGATTGCATGAAGATAAAAACCATGTAAATAACAAAAAAGAGTAGATAAAAGTCTGGTTATTTGAAAAAGATCGCCGTTCCGTTGATCTTATTATAGATGTAAACACACGAATCACGGGGAATGACGATGAGCTCATATACACGAGTGTCCTGTTTATCGTCTTCTTCAATCGTCGCGTCCTCGTTTTATAGCGCTACATAAACCATCGTCATCATTACATCCAACATCCTGGTGAATATAATCCATCCAATTAATATCCCCCACTCCGTGTGCTTAATAACCGCGTGGCGCGTTCCGAAGTTCACGATTTAACCGTCGACAGCGCCACTATCCAATTCGTTTTGTTGTCATCAGCCACATTTACAATAAGTTGTTTTTATTAAAACACATTTTTATCAAGGAAATTTTTTATTATTCAATTAATTCGGGCGGTGTGCGCGCAAAAAGGTGCCGATAGTGATGTCGACGACGAGGGGTCATCTTTGGTTGTATCGAATGTAGAACAGTCGCGGTAAATCGTCGACGCTTTTCGCTACACGATTCGAGGTTAGAATTCGGATAACCCACTTTCTAAGGATAAACCAATTAATAAATTGTTCCGCGATCATTCCGATGTACGGATTCTGCGAGTTTTTACTTCAAGCCATGAAAATACGCGATTTGATCGTCGTACAGTGAAGTTTCATTGATGCGAGATACTAAAAAAAAACACGATCTCTCGCGGCCTGTCAATGCCAAACTACACGGTCCGATCTCGTTACAATGGAATCGCTTTCCCCGACTTTGTTGTCGCTTTAACAAAATTTTAACGTCGTCGCAACAATTGCAGATCATCGGCTAATAAATGGTGCTCACCGGTGCCATGGAGAGACGAATCAAACTGAAAACATTGAACAGTCACATAACGTGTAAAATATGTCGAGGCTATCTGATAGACGCGACGACGGTCACCGAGTGCCTACATACGTTCTGCAAAAGTTGCCTGGTGAAGCATTTGGAAGAGAAGCACACGTGTCCGACATGCCAAATAGTTATACACCAATCTCATCCGCTTCAGTATATCAGCTTCGACAGAACGATGCAAGATATTGTTTACAAATTAGTTCCTGACCTTCAGGAGAGTAAGTATTTTTTTCCAATTTTTTTTTTAATTCAATATATCAGATTGAATTTTTATATTATTATATGAATTTTTAAGTTTTTATACTTTTTTTTTTGGACTCCAAAAATACATTTGGGTTTTTTTTTATATTTCAGATGAAATAAAGAGAGAAAGGGAATTCTACAGGGCAAGAGGTTTACCGTGTCCTAAGGATGTTTTACCAAACGCCGGAGAGATAGAAGAGGAAAAAACCTCTGCGGATGCGCATGCGGAGGCCGACTATCACAGAGCGGATGAACAGGTGAAGCTACTTATTCTTGCAACTAACTATACCAATGACGATAATATCGCTTATTTATCGTCTATCAACGTCGTTAATGCAACATTTTTTTTATTTTTCGTAAAAAAAACGAAATTGTAAAAATTAATTTTTCACAATTCATTTGTTCATAAGATAAAATGCGTTTTTCCATTTGGAATTAATGAACCTTTCCTTCAATGAAAATACCATTTTTCCATTCCACTTTTGATGAATAAATCTTTTTATCTTAACAACAGGTCAACGTATGTTTGGAGTGTATAAACGCGAGTTTGAAGACATTGAAGCGAAGATTTATCCGATGTTCGGCTCAAGCTACGATAACGCACCTGAAAAAGTTTATTGCCAAAAAGGTTCTGAATGGGATGGAGAAGTATCGCGATGTGAGTACCGAATTACCGAGAAAAAAAAATACAAAATTCCGTTCTATGCGCCGCGCCGCTAATGAAACTAATATTTCATTGTTACAGATCGATATTCTCTGTAACGACGAACTACTAGGTAAGGATCACACGTTGAAATTCGTCTACGTGACAAGATGGAGGTTTCGGGACCCACCATTAAGATTACAATATAGACCACGTATAGATATCTAAGGCATCGTCCCTCATTCGCTTTCTTTCGACACGGAAAAGCATAAGAGTGATAAACTCCAAAAAAAAAAAAAAAAAAAACAAAATCTTTTCCTAGTTAAAATGTTTGTCGCGCGTGTATATCGTTACATATTCCTGTGTTCTCTTCTCGTCTCTCCTTCGGTGATACATTTTTCCAAAACGTCGCGGTTACGACGGAATTTTGTTGCGCTTATCGCTGGAATCTCAACGATAATGATAGTAGCGTTGCGGCTTCGAATATTGCGAACAAGAAAATCGATCGCTGTGCGTACCGCCGCGCGATTCCATTTCCCCTTGAAATCGACATCGCACAGTGCAATTTATGAATTACTAATTTGCGTAAAGTTGAACCCCGACAATTCCGTTTACTTTTTCCCTCTCCTTGAATTAGTATCTCGTAAGTTTTAAGTTTTGGAGTAAAATAGTGTCTAAATATGAATTTATCGTAAATACGCAAATGTGGGATGGTGCAGGAGACATTCGAGCGTCAAGCGTCCCGCGGTTCCCGTTCCCAGAGGGACAGAGGGGAGGGGTGACGAAAAAAAAAGTGCATTTATTCAGAACATCCGGGTAATCAGTATTTTGCCTTTAAAAAAAAAACCAGTAACGTTGCATCGTCGTTAATGGCAGTTGAGGCGGCGTTGCGATGATTTATCTATTCGTTTGTCCACATTAATGAACAGAGAATCAGTTCTAAACTGATGCATTTTTTTTCTTGAAAACGTTTTTACCGTCACCTTCGCCCGATTGTGGATCAGTATATTTTTCACAGGATGAACGAAAAAGTAGAGGCCGCTTTTGACTAGCGATCGAGACGCCCAATTCCGGACGCATTCGATTCTATGCCTTTCCGAAAATTTTGCATGTTTATGCGCTGTAAATGTTTGCCATTCGTGGACCACAAAGTGTATCCGCAAAATTTTTCATAACGAGATTAAATGTTTTCTAGTAGAGAAATTGACCATATTTTCCGAAAGTAGACAATGTTTCGATACAATTGAAATTTCGTCGGTACACTTTGTGAACGCGAGTTTGTCGCTTTTAGAAAATATTTAAAATAAAAAGAAGAAAAAGAAAAAAAAATAAAATGAATTGAAATGGATAATACAACAAAAAAAAAAAAACGAATTTGGTCCATCTAACGTTAAAAGCAAGAAACGTGATTGTACATAATATTTAGAGAATTGATGAGAATTAATTATGAAAAAAAAAAAAAAAAATACCGGTTCGCGAGAAAAAAATAAATAGCAGCATACGAGAATCGTTAACGCTTGTACGTTGTGTGTCACTATAAATTATTGAATAAATATGTTTTGTACAGTATATTTCATGACTCGTTCTTCTCGTCGAGATTGATGATTCCCCGGCTATGCGAGTCTTCCATTCGATTCTGACATAATTGGGAAAGGAAACGAGTATCCATGAAGAAACCGAAGTCTCCTTTCACTTTCGCAGATAATCAGGAATCTATGAAACGCAAGCGGGCGGCCGCTTGCGCGCTTATCGCCTCAAATCAACAGATATTTTGAGTTTTCACGTTTAATTCGAATGTCAAAGCGATATCTTTAGTTCTCTTTATTATCATAGCGCAAGATGATCAAGTTTATTCCCGATCGCGTTATTTTTATCGATAAACATTAAGCGTGTTACGCTTACGCGGTTATCTCAGCCATCGGCCCCAAAGCATTTAGATCGATTCAAATATTCATAACGGAATACCAACAGAGTTTCGAATTACGTAAGATTACGTAAAGACACGGGGCACACTTGTGTGGCTCTCCCATTGGCCAAGCGACGTAAGGTAGTCAACGACCTTGAAGCGAACAAGGACGCCATCTTCGACACAAGTTCCTTTTTTTTTCACGCAAGGCGCCTTGCCGGAAATTGTATTGCACAAAAACCGGAATAGAATACACCGAAGCATTTCGGCTAATAGGTTATTTAATTATTCAATTAGGTTCTGTGTCGTTAAACTTCGTGAATAATGTTAATTCTTGCCGCTAATGTTTTCCGGTAGTCTCCGCGAATCGTATGGAACATGCGCGATACGTAGGCGCGTTGAGCCGTAGTATTAACTGTGAACACCGTAGTCGCGATCGAGAGTGGGAGGAGTGTTCATCTCGTGGCTTGTCTTGGAATTCTATTGTGTAGTCAGCGGAAAAATAGTGAACTCGCATAAAAACTTATTGGTATGGAGAACGAAAAATTTTTTCGTTCGAAAAATTTTCTCAGTTTTTCCCACATCGATGGAAGTTTTTCGTCGCGCCGAAGTTAGCTGCAAGTTTACGCGATAGATGAGTCTACAGGACGGCATTTTCGCCGAACAAGTGGAGAATGATATAACGCTATTCTCAAAGGACGCGAGACGAAAGAGGTACGCAACACCATTTATTTCGTGTACGTACGACAGCGCGACGAGTGGAGACGTTGAACCGCACATTTTTCAGGTTATTGCAATAATAGGTCGTGCGAGTGTTTTGTTTTTTTCGCAATCTATGTAACGCTACGTCGGAGTTAAAAATAAAAATGAAGGATAACAAAGCGGCGAAAGTCCGCGATGGGTTGCTTCTCGAACGCAGAGCTATTGCCGTTGCATGTTTTCTTTTTTTAAATAAATAAACAAACGATCGTAAGATAATCTTCGGAGATCAGCCACATTCCCGTACTGGACGCGGATGCCGAGCAACGAATTACTCACCGTGTTTTCTCATGTGCGTCACCCACGCACGCGAATCGCATGCCGTTCGCGTAGTACGCGGCGTTCGATTACATGATATTTTGCTGTTTCCCTTACCCGCCTCTCATACCACGAAAGCTCGTCTAGACTACATCTAGCGTAACACATTTTCTTTGTTTTCTTTTCGGCTCGCGATAACCGATCGATACCACATGTTGCTGGTGTCCCCGCGCGCGCGGCCTCGGGATCACGGCATTGCTACACTCCTGCATTCTTACTTATCCCACACTAATGCGCTATTGCGCAATTTATTAATAAGCTATATGCTATATACTGTTGACTCGATAAGCACGCTTGACTACTCGCCAAAGCACCGGTTTCACCCGTGGAATAACAAATTATTCCTTATCGCTGACGACTCTCGATCTCAAAGAGATCGAAGAGAAAATAACTAAAACACGGAACGAACGAAATCGAAAGTGAAATACTGCTGGTGTTACAGCACAAGTTGCTTCACTCAACTGTTATAATACGATTTCGCGTTTATCGATCGATCGCAACGATGACAATGACAAAGAGACTAAAAAAACAGTAGACGAAAGTAAATAAACAATACCGACCTACAGAACTATGAATATAAATTTATACATAAAAAAAAATCTAAAATAAGTCTTGAGAATCTTTTATTTTTACGAAAGAAAAAAAAAATACAATCACCAAACAACACATTATCGTGTTTGTTTTCTCTATGTCTATCGTCGTCCCCTAACGCATTGAAAAAATTATTCAGAACCTCTGTATTTTTTTCCCCGCTGCCTGGTAGGTTTTCCCGAACATTCTTCGGGAATTCTTTCGAATATATATTTTTTTTTTCACCGATCCGAACCGTCAGATATTTTACTTCCAAATTTATGTCCGTTAGGGAAAACCGTTTTAAAAGCAAAAAAAAAAATGTTTTTGTCAATTTTCATCTTCGAAGTGTTTTCGACGGCGCGGAAAATCCGATGTTGCGGAATGAGCAAATTCGCGAGTTATAACGTATAGTATCGAATTGGAGACGTTATCAAAGATCCCTCCGGAGTGCGGGGAAATTTCGGTCTCAAGAAGGGACACGGCGCAAGCGAGGATCTTGTATTTCAGGAAGCCGTCGAAAGTGAAAGTAAAATAAGCGCTCAGTGTCGAGCAATCGCGTTATGTAAAAGTTTAACCGGTGCTCGTGTATACCGCGGTAGAAATACTATAGGTATCCTGTTGTCGCTGTAGTGATGGTATACAGTGTATACGTGTGGCTCAGCGACGCACAACAGCACTGCGGCCTAAGACCAAAGACCCTCCCTCCCTCCCTCCCCTCTTCGCCGTCCGTTCATTCTTGTTACGTTCACCTTGCCTCGTTCAGTTCAGTTTTACTTTCAAGCGTCATTCGAACAAGTCACACGTTTTTATTTTTATTTTTATTCCTTTGCCAGAGTACTCGTATTTCCACCCGTAAACAACTATCGACGATTCCTCATACATCAACTGGTGCAGGATAACTTCGGCGATATTCTTAAAACATTTTCGATCGGCCAGGATCTCGCGAGGAGGACCGTCGTGTGCTACCAATCCGACTTTATAAGGTACATTGCCAACTTCAGTTTTCATATCCGTTTCGCGTATTTATTCGTTAAAAAATTTCGTTCAAAATCGCGCGTAAAATTTTTATATTTTTCTATGTAACTTTACTTCCGGTGAAAAAGTGATTTTTTTACAATTTTTTTTTACTCCGAAATTATTATGACTACTTCCGGATTATCATTATTTCATTTTTCACCGGAAGTAACGTCATCGCGAAAAACGTGAATTTGCATTTTCGAAAAAAAAAATATCGTCATTTCCGCTACGACGTCGTGCGTCCGATGAAAAACAAAGTCTTTTGAAACCGAAAGTGATGTCATAATTTTTTTTTTCTTCTTTTTGTTCATTCGTTAAGCAGTTTGAGGATTTTGAATAAATCGAAGATACGTAGTCTGTGATTAATTCTCACAGTGGATTCGTATTTCTTTCGATACCGTTGCATAAACTATTTTTAGAAAATCGCGATGTCTAAAACCACTCGTGGGTGTGGAACCTTTTGCACCGGCAACCCGAATGCTATTTACGAAAATAGAGTTCGTTGCACCATTAATCGGCTCGCATGTTATATTCATTTTGAAACGAATAAATCGGAGCGCTCGATGCAACTGGTGTTCATCAATAAATGTTTTCGCCTCTCGCAGCGATCGTAAATTGAATGGTGTCCCATCGAGAGATCACGTCGAGTCCAACAACTCGTACAGACTGGACTCGGCTTGTGCAGCAATGGGCGGCGAAGAGCGACGATCACCGCCGGGATCACCGGAACATTTGCGAATGAGACAAAGTGCGTACGCGTTCGCGAAAATATTTGAAACGTTTTATGCGATAAATCATTCGGATAGTCCAATAAACGACATTTGTTTTACAGTAAAATCGGCTCCAGCCGTTGAGATATACAGACCACCCGCGGCAAGGAGAGCCGGAAAAAATAATCAAACAACCGCGTCGGCTGTTTCTAACGTCGCCGAGGCTTCGTCTTCGTCCGCAAAGTTAGTACTATTGGATCGAAAAAAAAAAAGAAGTTTTTAATCGTCTCCACGATGAATTTCGTTAACTCAATGAAATTTTTTTTTTTTTTTTTTTTTTCGTTTCGCAGAGTAAACAGACATCGGCGACCCGATCGCGCTGTTTACGTGCCGAAGCATCGACGAAGTACGGATACCGATGACATCGGTCAAACATCGGAAACTTCGAGAAAGTCATCGTCACCGTACAATATTAATGGAAACGGTCGTTCGTCCAACAAGGAAGAGACGACGAGGCGCTCGGTGTCATCGTGTTCCGCGGATTGCTGCGACAAAAACAACGAAAGTTCGGAGCAATCCGCGGAAGACACGACTCCGGTTGATCATCAATTGTTCGTTCCCGCGGTGCCCGACCGTGATAATCGAGGAACGATGGAAGACTCGATTATTCGCTCGGAAACGGAAAGCCGAGTCTCGATAGAAAGCGCCACGAGATCACTGTCTGCGAGTTCGGATGAGACAATTATTTTTGCGACGGAGAAACACCGGATTCGTAATGTTGATAGTTCCATTTCGAACGATTGCAGTGGCGACGAGACGGTAACAAGCGACGCGCTAAAAAACAACGATGTTGAGATTATTCCTGAGTGCTCGTCGTCGGCGGATTCTCGTATCAAGAAGCGCGAGAGACGGGAATCACCCGGCCGCGACGACGAACGTGTGAATAATAAAAATGCCGAAACGTTGGTGTCGAATGTACTGATAATATCGGACCGGAAGGATCAACGATTGGAAGCGAAGAGCACAAACGTTGAAAAAGAAACGATAGCCATTAAATCACCGGAGAAGAAGCTGAAGAAAGTCGCGAGAGTGAAGAGCAAACCGGCTTCTCCGCCCGCACCACCGGTCAAACTTAATCGCGATGAATGCGACTGGGACAGCCTTTTCGACGACAATGGGGAATGTCTCGATCCCACGCTGATAGAGGAGGTGATGTTTTTTTCATTTTATGATAAATTTTATTTTTTCGAGTAATAAATATCAATTTTCAATTTTTATGACCAAATAACAAAATATAATTGGAATATATGAATATATTTCAATATTATTCGAAACACTTGTTCGACGACTTTGTTACGAAAGTTATTCATTTTTTTTTTAATGAAATGAGTTGTTAACAATCAATGGGACTAAAGGTGTTATAGATTTTTCAGGGTTTTTGAGTGCTTTTTACTGTTTAATGGGTTTTATATCGATAAAGAATGCCACTAGAATTTTTTTTATTTTCATCGGGAAAAATGTAGAAACTGTAATTTTCTGACCCCATAATTTTGTTCTCTACGTAATACGGAGCGGTACTGTTGATTCAGAAACGTAACTGTTGTTTAATTCGTATTTCTTGTAACAGCTAACGGCTGCGGTTGGCGAGGTGACGATAGAACCACCGAGGAACGACTACAAAGCCTTTAGCCGCCCGGTAGAAGTGTCGAACGACGAATTCGCTCACGTAGTTGAGATATACAATTTCCCGTCGGATTTCAAGACCAGCGATCTCGCAGTCGTCTTCAGTCCGTGGAAAAACGGTGGTTTTGAGCTCAAATGGGTTGACGACACTCACTGTCTCGGAGTGTTCAGCAGTCCGCTTGTCGGTGAGTTTTTTTTTTTTTTTTTTTTTTTTCGCTTCGCGTTATTTTTATTATCTCAGCATCCAGAAATCGATGATTACACGATTTTTAACACTTCGGTCCATCAATTACAGGCAAAATAACGCGTTTTATTTTATTTTTTGTCAGTAAAGAAAATAAAAATCTGTGTTTATTTGTCATAAATCTGTAAATTTATCTTTTGCCACTGTAAATTATGAATACGGTAATTATAGTTTGATTAACTTTAGCCAGCGAGGTGTTAGCGTCGGATCATCCGTTCGTGAAAACGAGACCTCTCAGCGCGGCAACGGCACTGAGCAAAACGAAGGCAAGAAAGAGCGCAGAGTTTTTGCAGCCATACAAAAGTCGTCCCGAAACTTGTGCGGCTCTTGCGAGGCGTTTGGTCACCGGTGCTCTTGGTGTCAAACTGGCGACTGCCAGACAAGAGAGAGAACAAGAAAAAGCTGTCTTACGAGAAGCGAAAGGTTCGAATAATGATACTCTTGTTATAGTTTTCAAGGGAAAATCCATCATTAAGTTTTTCCAATATAATTTCAAAAAATCAGATTATTTCGCTTTTTTTTATATCCGAAATTAAAATTTTTTTAATGGACTTTTTTTTATTCAGAATCAAAAAAACTCTTTCTTTCGTTGTAACGCTAAGAAATATCACGTTTAACAAATTTAAAAAAAAATCTTGCAGTACAGAGCACTATAATTAATTTTATTTGAATTTCGCGAAATAGTAATTTTTATCGAATTGTCGAATTACCCGTCGTCATGAATATTCGTTACAAAATCGTCACGGAAAATCGAGATTTTAGACTCGGAAAATCTGAAAAATTTAACGAATTTGATCGCTCAACTTGACTATAGATACCCTAACAAAATATTCAATTTTTTTTTTTTGTAAAATATTTCGTTAACATTTTTTTGTTTTTTGTTATCTTCAGAGAAAAGAAGACTGGCGAACAAACAACGCGAGGACGTCTGGGAGGGAATAATAGCCGAGAAATAGTGTGATCTACGATAGAATTTATGTCATGTTACGAAAAAGAAAAAAAAAAAACGTGCCTTACTCATCTGATTGTCATGAACGATTATAGCCGAAATGTTACATCCAAACTGTTACAGCTGTAAGGTTTTCTGGGATCACACGGGATTTCATTTGCAATTAAGCCACTAATAGGATGGATGAGTTCGGCATTTGAGGAATGTTATTGCATTGCGAAATACGCTGCCTGTGCCTCGAATAAAAGCGAACAACTGTACAATTTCGGTCACCGGGCATCATGCATATCAAAACTCAATGAATGCATATTTTTCTATGCAAACCGGCGAGATGCCTCGACCGATGAATAATTATTAATTATAGGACAATTTTTCCGTGTGCGTTACCGCGTGAAATGATGTTTCGGGCATTTCTCATACTTCTTTTATAAATGAATGATCTGTTTCTTTAATCGAGGAGTTAACAAGAAGCTCCTTAGGCATAACGTGCGTTATCCAGTACTACAGAGTTTAAATGTAAAACGAAAACATTTTTTTCCGTATCGAGATGTTTAAAGAAGTTAAGATTAAGTTTTTATCGATATCGTATTAAACCGACTGCCTCCGTTTACTGCTTTACACAGAAAAAACGACCGTACCAAGGGAACTTTATTCATCGCGAGACAATAATTTTTCGATTACCGAAAGAAATATTAGAAAAAAAAAAAAAAACAAGAAATTGTAGAACAATCGTCTGTCCTATTCAGTCGCGTTGTTAAAACTGTTTGCTACAATGGTATGTGCGTAGAAATTTATTTATCCGTAATGAGGTAACGCGGACGAACTGTTGAAAAAGCGACGTGGCAGAATGGAATATTATGTGTTGTATTCGTTTTTTTTTTTTTTTTTTTTTGAAAATATTGTTACGACTTTTGGACGCACAATCGAGATGAGTACATAATTGAAAGATAAAAAAAAGAAAAGAAAGAAAAACTGGATAACACAGATTGTATTTTTGTATACAATTGTTACCAATGGATAATAAAATGTGAACGGATGTATTTGCCAATACTTCTAGTCATTACGCAAAAAAAAAAAAACATGTTACCTATATCTAGTGTTACGTTCCATTGTGTTGAATTGATGAGAGAGAAACATTTTGGAAAGAACTAATAAACATATTTTATGTATTGCATTTTTTTCCATCGGCCTTTTATTCGTATTTATTCGTTGCTTAAAAAAAGACACTGAAAATATCGCGTATGCATAGCGAATTTTCTTTATTTTCACCTGAAGAAAAAAACAAAAAAAAAATGATGACAAAGTAACGTTTCTTCGGTTACCACTTGCCGCCCTTCTTCTTCTTTTTTTGCTGAACTTTGCGCTGCTGTTGCCGTGGACCAGCGGCTTCGACAGCGGGACTGTGTCTGGGGTTCGGCGATGGCTTTGCGTTCGCCGGCATTTTGGTGATATCACTGCAATGGACAAAGTTACGATTTAAAAAAATGTAAACGAAAAACAAAAGTTTTTCGAAATCAGTAAAAAAAATTAGCAAAATTCATTCTACTGACTATAAATCGCTCGCGCCGGCGGCGGTTCCCTGCGTTCCCTTCATCGCAACATCACGATTTCTTCTGTCTCTCTTTTTCCGGAAGCCGCTTCTCTCGTGTCTTGGTAACCATCGCTCCGGATCAGGAAGTACGTTTGGATCGTAATTCTTCGGCAATTTACCCTTTCGCTTGCGTTTCTTGCGTTTCTTCTCTGTAGGATCGGTTCCGGGTTTACTGAATAACATAAGATGTGTATTTTTAATTATTTTTCAATTTTTTGCAATGTTTCAATTTTACTTTTTCACCGCCAGTTATATCATAAGAAAAAATATGAAACAAAAAAATGAATTTTTTTGTGGCGAAAACTTTTTTTGGAAAATCGTTTAAAAACCATGATAATTCAGTAAATTTGTTTGTGACGTCCCCTCTGGTGCAGAATTAAGATTTCACAACCGGAAGTGACGTCGCAAAAATCGTCATATTTTTTTGGTTCATAAATAAAATAGATTTTGGTACAAAAATTGAGATCGGTGGGACTTACCCCGGCGACGGTTCGATTTTGCGTTTGACGACTTTCGTTCCGATTACCCAATTGCTGCTCTCCAAACTATCGACGTCCGTCGTCTCGGCGAGATCACGCAACGGTGGCAATTGCTTCGACAGGGCTTGAGCTTTCGCTGGTGAAAATTGGGCGTAAGCTATGACCAGTTGTGCCAAAGTCTTCTTGTCCGACGGCGATGCTTCGAGAAGCGCTTCGAGACTCGCAGCGGCAACGGTAACTTCGCCACCGCGCAGATGAAAATCTGCCGCTTGTCTCCATAACGTTCCCAAATTTCCTGTACTCTCCTTGTTTTTCTTGTAGAAGTTTACGGCGTCCTTGAGAACCGATGCGGCTCTGTCGCGATCGTTCTCAGCCATGTGAAGGGTTACTAATGCGCTTACGATGCCCGGCAGCGATTTTTCCTTCTCGGTAAGATTCTCCAATACTACGATCGCCTTCTTTCTCTCATTTTGACTCAGAAGCAACTGAACCGAAGCCAATTTCATACGCAATTGATTCTCTCCTGTTGCGTATTCGGATAACAGATCGGCAGCTTGACTGGCTTTGCCCTCTTTGCTCAATTGAACGGCTCTCACGAAATTCGCGTCCGCCGCCAATTCGGGATGTTCTTTCGCCAATTTTTTGCACAATTGCTGACAATGCTCGCTCTGTATGAAACAAAAATTAATAATTATATATTGAGAATAGAGAATATTTGTGAATCCGCTAAAGGATTCAAAACACTAGTGGGAGATAAAGATCGATAAAACTACCATTAGAAAAACCGATTGTAGTCGGTAATAATGTCGCGGTTTTAATATGATACAAATATCAGAACGGTACTTGACTCGTTTTATTGCCAGCAGTTGTGTTATCGTAAGTAAAATAACCGCATCAGAACAGTTTTGCTTCAGGTTATTTGTGGCTCGCAAGATATAAAAAACAATCAAAGCGGTTTCGATGTTTTTCGCGATTATTAGCGATTGTTTTTTCGCCAATTTATACTGATTTTTTTTTCGCGTTAAATTGGTTTTCTTTTCCTTTTACTCCGAAAGGGTATGAGATATATAGTTTTCACCTGATTTGTATACATGGCGAGAAGACACTGATTATAAGCGATGCTTCTTCTTTGCCTCGACGTCAGCTTGTGCTCGAGACCCTCGTGCGTCGCGCTCTTCATTCTCTTCTTGCTGTCGAAAACGTTCTGATCTTTGTTCAGAGTAACGAGATTGTTGCTCGCTACCGCAACCAGAGCGATGTCGTCGGGTTTCGCCTTCAGCGCATTGGTGTACAGTACGTGTGCCTCTTTCTCGCGGCCCTGTAACTGCAGGCAGTATCCCAATTGAACGCGAATTATTCCCAATTCGTCTTCAATCTCCTCCTCCGTAACGCCGTCCTCTTCCAACGCTTCTTTGCACATCTTCTCGGCGGCGCGAAGTTTTTTCTCCGCCTCGACGAGAACTGCTCGGTCTCCGTTGCTACCTTCGGCGACCATGCGGCACGCCGCATTGTAAGTCAACTCGTAAGTATCTTCTCTCAACGAAGGAACTTCCGTTTTCTGCAAAAAAAAAAAAAATTAAACATGAATAGCATAAATATCATTGATAACATAAGCCGAATTTATGATTTTTTTCGTTTTTCTTCTTTGCTTTATTTTCTGAATGAATGCTTATCGCAAAGCAACTCGTTTCGATTAAAAAAAATTTTAAATAAGAAAAAAGGTTATAATCAAATTTTGAAAAAATTTACAAAACAATAAAATGTAAATTATTGGAAAAAAAGATAAGACAATTTTTTCTAACTAATAATACGGAGCATTAAAATAAACTGCATGTTGTTGGATTCAATTTGTTTTGTTATACATACAGAACCATTGATCGTCATGTTGACCAGTACAGCCGCAAGATTCGTCTCTCTCTCATCTTCATAATCGTCGTTGGAATTTTTAATAATATCTCTGTAGACGGCGAAGCAGTCTTCATACTTTTCGAGACGATACAAAATTTGGGCCTTTAATTCTTTTATCTTCAACGATGGATTATGTATGCCGTCAACGATTTTCAGAGCTTCCGATACTTGATTCAGTCTATAGAGACAATACGCCTTTTCAAACTCCAAATTGCTAGAAAATAAAAAAGCGCAATTATTTTTGTTCAAAAAGATCGTCATTATGATTTATTTTATTTTTTTTTCGATTTTCCAAATCTTATTTACCCCGCAAGCTTTGGATTCTTCAATATAAATTGCAGCGCATCGTTGAACTTGGAGAGTTGCATGAAACAAATAACTTTGCAGTGGACAGCGACATCCTCTTCTTGAGAAATTCCCAAAACTGTTTGCGCGATAATGAAACATTGAAAAAATATCAATAATAATTAATCTCGACCGCGTATGTATTTATTATGTCGGACAGAGGGATAGGTGTATTGCGCGAACCGTCGGGTATTGGTTAACTCGATAACTCGACGCGTCGCATCGACAATTGTTTCGTCGACCGACAGATAATCTCTACGTTAAAAAAAGCGAACTTACTTCTGTTCGCGGTTTTTAAAGCTCTTTCGTATTCTCCATTGCGTTCCAATTTGTTTAACTCCGCGTAGAGAGTAGACAGATTATGATCCTTCGAAGCCATATTGGCGACTGTGGAAACGCGGCTCGGAGCCTATCGAGAATTTATCGTAATAACCATGTCGTGAGTATACATAGTTCCAACGCGACATTCGCTTCCTCTCGCCCCGGGGACCTCGAGACGGCGCTGGATTCAAAATGAATTAATGTTTTTTTTGTACTTAAATACTATCGACTAGTAATAATAAAACGGTGATGGGAAGTACAGAAGAAAATAAGAAAACCGAAAATGTAATTATTAATAGCAGGAAAATGAAAAATTGCGGATAGAGGATTGGTTATTAGAATATTGGAGTAACGAATACGAGTAAACAATTTATTCAAAGCACTCGAATGTAGGTCAACGCTTATTTAAAACAAGTTTTATAGACTCAGTGCGATAAAATCAAATGATAATGAGTACGATAGAGTGCAATATATATACATTTTGCTGGTTACTGAGAAATAAGTCATCGTAGTCCCACTGAACACTATAGCGCGGTGCAAGAACTTTCTCCTTCGGGTGATGGTGAACGCGGCTCACTCACGGACTTGCATGCCTACCGAACGTCCAGTCCTGAGGATAAGTACCCAACATTTGACAACCAAAACGTATCCGGTTTGTGTCTTTCACGAGTACCATTCAACGTTGAAACGTTTATTTGAGTTTCATCGCGAGCAAATTCTTCGTGGCCGCTTATGGTACGATTCCGCGTGTATACCTTCGTAATCTGTGGTCCAGCGACGTTTTAGAATTCAATAAATAACGGGTGTTTCATAGTTCAACGTGCTCTCGCGAGGTTGTCTTCTTCGACCAGATGATGATTAATAGTGAAATAAAATGCTGAAATATTTAACCAGTTCGCGATACAATATCGCACTTGGAATGGATTGGAGCAGAAACGTTTTGCTGACAGTTTTAATCATCCTCTGCGCTCACAGCGGTACGTAACAATGTTGTTATTCATACGAGTTCACTGGAACGCTCCGTACAATGGCGCTCGCGCTGAATTGGCTTTATAAATGTTGACCCTGATGATTTCTCGAATGGAATTGGAACTCAAACGAAACAATATCGAGAAAATTATAAGAATGTTCCCATTAACGAAACAAATTTGTTGTATTTAAAAAATCGAAGATATTCATCGGAGAAAATTATAGCCGTGTGAGAAGTACCTATGTGTTGTTCTATTGAGAGCATTAAAGTCTCCGTACCGCGGGTCTTTATCGTATCGGAGTCGAATACATATCGAATTCAACATCGATATAAATCTTTGTATTCATTTTGTAACAAGACGATTATTTTTTTTAATTTTATTAGTGGCTTAATTATTTCAGTAAGTTGTCAGGATGACGATGACGAGGAATATAAGGGAAAATATCTCGGCAAATTGAATGCCTATCATCATCAAGTATCGGGTGACGTTTACGCGGTCGATGAGTACACGTTGCTACTGACGTCTTTCAGCTACGATGGCAATGGAGCGGATACATTTTTCTGGGCCGGTTCGGCGAACCGTCCGGGGCCTCAGGGCTTCATTATTCCGGACGAATGGGGAAAGTGAGTAACGGGAATTTTTTTTCAAAATCAATCCGGTTTATGCGCGGGCGCGCGAACATACAAGTGTTTGAAATTTTTTTTAAATAATAAAAATAATAATAAATTTTAAATATCTAACATTCTTAAGATATCCGAAGTCTTTAAGATGTTTGAAATTATTAATTTTAAAAAAATTTAATTTAAAAAATGTATCGTAAGACTTCCGCTTATGCAACGTTTCTTCGAGTTTTTTTTATAATCTAATAATTTTTACCATTTTTTTTATTTTTAAATATATATATATATATTAACTATCTGACAATTCCGCGCGATCTATGCGACAATAATTGATACGATGAATTCTTCAGGACGAATGTTCTTGATCGATACTTCAACAAGGACTTCACGTTGACATTGCCGGATAATAAAAAAATTACTGAAATCAAATGGTTTGCGGTCTACGATCTCGGGAGTCAGGTAAGTGATTTTTTCGTTTATCGATATCCGTAGTCCACTAATCACAAAAGCAAATAAATTAATCTCTTATTTATTTAGAACACATTCGGTGATGTATATATTCCCGAAGAATTCGATCCACCGGCGCCGCAGAGAATAAGCGGATTTACAAAAAGATCGCACGGCGTAACTTCGTCGTCGTTAATTATTCTCGATGCGAAGACGATCAGCATACCGAATTTCGAATACGATGGTCAAGGAACGGACACATTCTTCTGGGTTGGTCCGGGACCCCAACCATCGAGTAAAGGCACCAAAGTTCCGGATGAATACGGATAGTGAGTAGCGCACCTTTTTTTACGCATTTATCTAACTAAATTTACGCAATAACAAAATTTTACCTGAAATACTAAAAAACTGAATTAAGCAAAAAATAAAAAATAAAATTCAACTGCTCCGATACTTTATGAAATGAATAAATTAAGAATTGTCGATTTAATTTTTTTTATTTACTTCAATTCTTTTTCTTTAATTAATGTTCGTATCTATTTTATTTATTTTTCGAAACAAGTGTTAATAACGCAAACAACGGATTTTCATTTTAATTCAATGCGACTTACTTTTCTGATCGCTAATTGATTTATTTTCTTCGTTAATCGTTAAACAGTTTGGATCCGCTTCGCGAATACAAAGGGGAGGATGTGGTGATACAGTTACCGGGTGAAATGACTGTTTTCAACATCGATTGGCTGAGTGTATTCGATGTTGCGACGAAGTCTAACTACGGATCTGGCATTATACCCGATGGATTGAACGTACCGCCTTCGTTAGTCAAAGTAATTAATTAATTTTCATAATTTCTCGTATATCGTCGGAGTTCAATTCTTTTTTCGTCGCTATTCATCACGATTTTCTAATATCTCAGGTACTGAAACACGAGCAAACGTTGCCGAATTGCATCCAATTGCATAAGAAATATCAAGTTGCGTGGGAGATCTTCGGACCTCAAATTACAATTCAATTGGCCGGACAAGTCGGTGAGATTTTTTTCCAAATATTTATTCCTTAAAATTCACTCTAAGAATGAAGAATTAAATTGTATTCGATTTTTTCAACAGGAGAAGAAGAATACATGGCGTTTGGATTGTCCGGTTCCGAAGAAAAAAGTCAAATGGAAGGAGCGGATGTTGCGGTCGCGTATTACGACGGTGCGCGAGGCTATGCGACTGATTACAACATCACCGCCAAAGCGCCTGTGAGTATTTTGCTTATAAATCGTTTAATATCGCGAATTACATTAATTTTTTAATTTTTTTAATTGCTATATTTTTAATTTAAAAAATTTACTTAATTTTTTAAATTTTAACACAATAAATACACCTAATAAAGCACCGGTGCATATGACGCTTATTAATCGTTTATATCGCGAATTACATTGATTTATTCTTTTTTTTTTAATGTTAAATTTATAATTTAAAAAATTTGCTTAATTTTTTTATTTTTTTATTTACCACCACAAGTATTAACATCGTAAAACTTTGTCCCTGAAAATAGTGTGGCAAGACGCTTGGACAGTATAAAGGTGTCTGCAAAGACGAACTCGTCGGTGGATTGGACAGCAATCAGCTTTTCACAGCATCCAGAGAAAACGGAATCAACATTATAACTTATAGACGTACTTTGATCTCATGTACGTATCTTTTTTTCATAAAGATTCCAATAATATTAAAATATAAAGTATAATTACTGTTTTAATTAAATTTACAATCGATTCCTTGGTACAGCCGATACGGGAGACAAAGAATATCCGACCGATAGGCCCGTTTACGTGGTGTGGGCTTTGGGGAGACTGGACGAGAATAAGGATCCAACGTTTCACGATGTCTATCCAAAGAGCAATTTAAAAATCGAATTCAATCGTAAAGAACCGGAAAACACGTGTATGGATTTCACTGAAAACGATCGGCAGTTGCGAGAAATTTGGGAAAAGTCCGATATATTCGACAGAAGTATCAGAACTTTTGATGCAACAATTGGACCGTCCGGTGGAAAAAGGGGATATCAAGGAATAACAGGTATCTCGTTGAAAAAATAAATCTCCCCGACGCTTTACCGTTTTCTCGATTGCTAACTTTTTTTTCGTTTCAGGACTCACAACTACGGGTCTCGCGTGGTATATAAACGGACAATTGGTACCGGAATTGTATTTGCGGCGCGGTCTCACATACAGTTTCAAAGTTCACGGAGGAAACAATCCTCACAGCGCGGATCTTTATCATCCTTTAATTATTACCGACGAGCCTCACGGAGGTTACGACAGACTCAGCGACGCTGCGCAGAGCAAAGTGAGGGTTTTAGCGGGTGTGGAATTCACGAGGAGAGGTCGACCGCGACCTACCGCCGGTACGTATCGTGGTGAAAATACTTCTCTGACAATTTGTCTAAAAAAACTCTTATCGGACCGTTTCAGTGATTTTCAGAGATTTTCCGATATTTTTCTTCGAGTTTTTCTGCTATTTGCTAAAAATCTACACCACGTTCTCCGCAATATCTCCAGCAGACACAATTTATCAAAGAAATTCAAAGTATTTTTCGAAAAATTCTGAAAAAATGATTTTTTCTGAAAAAGTATTTTAACAGAAAATACGAATTGTCGCTAATATCTACTTATTCTATTATTCTGTAAAATATTATGACGAGTTAAATTGCTTTCTCTTCGTACAAAATCCGTGATAAATCGAAAATACAACTTCTATTTATATTTTCAGTCGGTCCACTATGTCTGGGAAAACACGACGGACGCGACAGAAGATTGGACGACGATTTCCAGACGTTCAAAAAATTCAATCGTACGCTTATACGCGTTTGCGAATCCGGTGATCCGGGAATTCTCGAGGTAACGCCAAATTCAAGTTGGCCGGACACCGTTTACTACAATTCATTTACACACGCGAATATGGGTTGGAAAATCCACGTCGTCGACTCTTACATTAGGGTCAGCAGAGGCGAGGCGTTCGCATTGAGAACTGGTTACCTGGCGCTTTTCGTAGCCGCGCTTTTTCGTTTCGTATAAAACATTTAAACATAGAATAGCACGACTGCTCAATTATTTTGCTATTACCTAAATGATACTCGTGCGTTAGGATCGTATTACGAAAAAAAAAAAAAAAAAAAAAAAAAAAACGGATCGTCGCACGCGGTTCGTTTAAAAAACTTCGCGATTGCGCTCCGATGTGAATACGCGGAACGCGTTTTCCATCTCTACGAAATCGACTGAAAGAAACTGTTATTATCATTGAGTCGTACTTTTTTTTTTTTCTCATCTCAATTATAATTATTCGACTCGGGACACTGTAGTTTCGAAATCACTCATTAGATAGAAAAATCGTTCGAATTAAACCGAAGTCTATAAGCCTTCAAAAACGGTTTGCACCTCGAGGATTAATATCGAGGATGTGCTGTGGCTGTGTGTAAATGGACCGCGAATTTTGTTGTGCATAAAAATGGACGAATAAGTCAATTTGATAACTCTGTTACGTATTTATCAGGTATAAATATATTTTTACATCGAGGTGATAAGAGAGAAAGATTAACTCCATTATATGTATAATAATCCAACACTCTACCCTCCCAATTACGAGGGCTCTAGTTATATCAACCGGTGTTCGACGAACAGATGAAAAAGAAAATAGCGAATACATCTGCGTGTATTTTACGACCCCGAAACCTCGTTAACGAGATTTTCACACAAAAACAAAACGAAATCACGAAGGTTAATAGAGTAGTTAATAGTATCACAACCGAGCTGCTCGCCGTGCGCCTCTCTCCTCGTGTCACGCATTATAGTGATCTAACGCACGGTTAATACTCGTCGGTAAAGACTAACCGTTATCTTTCGCTTGTGATTTAAAAAGGAAGAAGAGGTACTTATGTGATAATATTGCTTCGTCATTTATGGCGTTATCGATGATACGAAACAATGCTTTTATTTCTTACAGCCGGCATTGCTTTAAATATCACTTGGCTTCCCTTACGGATCTAATAATTAGCGGGCGATTTCATTGGCCGCTGCTGTAAATAAATCTGTGGATCCGCGTTGAAACTATTTCGGTGATTTTATATACCGAACCGATCAAACGTATCCAAGCGACCAATACAACGCCGATTTCCCGCAATACAATTATATAATACGATATTCCGATGGGGTTTCTTTCTTTCTATTCTCTGTGAAACTCTATAAATTCGTAAAGAGTTGCGGGTAGTTCGGTGCATTGAATTTCATACTTAACTATAGCCTGAGCCGCGTGACACTGTAGAGTCATATATTTGACGAGATTTACGTTATTGTGCGGATTCAACGATATCAGATGTGCGGGTGTGTCGCCGGCTTTGTTCGGTGTATCCAAGTGCGCTCCGTGATCGAGCAGTAATTGAATCAACTGTAAGAATAATACAAAGCTTTTTAGAAATCTCATTTTATCGACGAAAGTGCCGACTTGGTGTCTGGTAAATAGTCCGTGAAAAATTCAAAGACATCGTCAGGTAATTTCAAGACAATTTGGAAAATTTAAAATAAACGGAATTATGAATTTATTATAGATATTTATCATTCCAAACTGCAAAATCAGCTAAAAGCAAAAAAGAAATAATACAAAAATCGAAAATAAAATTCACGGGCATTTATAAGATTTCCAGGACCACTGAACACCATGCAGAGCTCTTACCGGATTTAAAAAATTGTAACCGTTGCTCGCGACGTGAAGAGGCGTCGAGTGAGATTCGTTCCTCGCATTAACAAAAGCTCCGGACTCGAGGAGAATCTTAACGACCTCGGGATTGGGAAAAATAGTCTAAAACATTGAATGAATTTTGTTAGATGAAAATACTAATATTTCATGAATTTTTGAGTTACAAACCTGTACATCGTCGGCAGTGAAATAACTAGAATTTATGGTGTTCAAACTTGAGACGCAAAGATGAAGAAGAGAATCCTCCGTGGAGGCGGATCTTGGATTTTGTTTGACCAAATCGTGAATGAGATGCCGAGTGTCGGCTTGCGCTTCGCTCGTTGTCGCGGTCTTCATCAGCAGGTATATGAGATGCGTAACACACTTCAAGATTCTGTCGTAATTGTCTCCCTGACGTTTGTGAACCGGACGCTTCTGGAACATAACGTTTGTTCCGTCGTCTCCGTTCTGCGTAGCGAGGCGTTAAGGGTCAATCGATTTCAGGGATATTAAAAAACCAGTGAGTATCGTTACCTCGAGTAATTTTCGCGCTGCGCCTAGATGGCTTGTTAGTAATTTAAATATAGCTACAACGTCGCAAAATCGAGGCTTTTCTTTGTCGCGATTGCGGTCAATCATCTCGAGAGTGTCTTCGTTAAGATCGACCATTATTCGCACCAGCGCTTGCGCGGTGAAACACGTGTCCGTGTAAAGAATCTGCGGAACGTCAGATTCAAGTGAATTAATCATTATTTTTTTTAAACTTAATTAAATTTTTTTTTTTTTTTTACTTTATTTCAATCAGTCGACTTGCATTCGATAACTCACCGAATCTTTAGCAACGCGAATCTCGAGCGCTCGCATCCAGAGATCTATGCAATGTTGATATCTAAAAGTTAAATTCGTCAGAATTTATTGGAATCGAATGTAAAGTAAAATATTGGCGTATAACTACTTGGTAGCGCTGGACCCGCGTACGTTTGCTGCGGGTAGTTTATTTCTTTTTAAACTACTTGGCGTCGAGACGCTACAGCGACTCTTGATGTATAAAAAAAATCAATGATTTCGCTCACCGTAAAGCATCCGCGTACGAAGCTCCTCTGTACATCAGCCGAAACAACGTGTCCTTGTGATGCTCGCCTAAAATTCTTTCGCATATCAGAAGACTCTGTATCCTAATTACATCCAAATCCATTACAATAGCGTTCAATTCCTCGAGCGTTGTGAATTCGACGGCGTTTCGAAAACTATCGCGTTTCGGCATAACCGGCCGCTTTGGCAATGGAACTCCGTCGATCATGTTGGAATTTCTTATAGCTGTGGCTTTGCGCCAATATTTCAAGGTCGTTTGCGTATCGTTGTGCTCGTCGAAGAACGTCGAGCCCATCAGTTCATTGGCATCCGCTAATCTCTCCTGCGAATAGTTTACGTTTTCCACTGAAATTACAAAAAGACAAACATGTGTAGGTGTTTTGGAAAGCAATCTTTTTATAGTGAGAAATTTCGGATTGTTACCCAAATAATCGAATATATGAGTCGCTCCTTTGAGACAAGCCGTTTGCAGAGCATCGTCGTCGTTCCGCGATCTCAAATGAGGATCGGCGTTGTGACTCAACAGTAACTTCGCGGTTTCGAATCTGTGCTCCTGAATAGCATAATGCAATGCCGTTTTGTTCTGCATATCTGTCGCGTTAACATCAGCTCCGTGTCTCAGCAACAGTGTGCATAATTCGACGCTTTGGACAGAATTTATCAGACATGTTCCGCCGTTGTAATTCGCTCTCAGAATGTCTGCTCCGTGTTGCACCAAATATTCAACAATATCTGAAAATTAATTGAATAACGTTTCAATAAATAAATGCAATAATTAAATTTATCACAACAACGAAACATTATGATATTTGCCTTTTGAAATGCAACGCTAGTTATCTACTGTATTTATCTCGCGACTGTTATTTTTAATGGTTCTCTTTGTGTATTAAAAGTTCGTAAATGAAAATATCTGGTAAAGCAAATACGACAATAATAATAATAATAAATTCATAGTTTAGATTTTTTATTTAAATCTTAAAATAAACAGAATAACAATAATAAATAAATATTCTCGATTTCAAAACGCAATCGATCGTTTTAAGGACAATTGGTATATAAATAAATGTATTGCAACATTTTTGAATAGGCATTCAGAGCTGTGTGGCCCCCATTTGTCACCCAATGATAATCATTGTTGTTATCATTTATATTGCAAAACAATAAAACTTATGTAAGTCTAAAATGTTGAATATGCGCTCAGACTTAAAACTCATTTAAATTAACAGTCGTTACTTGTGAATCAATTTTTATCTATGAAAATATTTAAAAAAAAACATTTTGCAGTATATCTTTGAAAAGTGATTTTTTTAGCATAAAAACAATTTTAATGATTGATTGAACTATTGCTCATTTTTTTTTTTTTTTTCAAATATTTTTTAATAACTCATTGTACATTGTAAAAGGAGAAATTTATTGAATTCATCAAATTCCCGATATTATTAACTCCGGGAATTGCGCTGCAGTGAATCTTACCAAGATGCGTCATAAAACACGCCGATCTCACGGGTGTAGATCCAGAGTCGGAGATGGCGTTTACCTTGGCGCCGTGTCTTATGAGACACTTAATAACGGGTAACTTTCCAGAGACTGCGGCGCACCATAGAGGCGTAACGTTATGGACAGATCTGTCATCGGGCACTTCGTATAATCCGCGCTGTTCGATATCAGCATCACACGTAGAGATAAGGTATTCAACGATTTCGACGTTTCCTCTTTTGCATGCAAAAAACAATGGAGCACAATCATCTTTTATTCTACTGACGATTTCTCTACGGACAATTTTCTTGTACTTTTCCATGCGATTGCGAATGGAAAAAGAAAATTGTGCACCCGGCGCTATGTATCTACACTCTTTCATGAGATCGTTGAACAATTGCTCCATTGCACCGATCGTATTATTCGCGATCACAAATATTCGCCGAATGACAATACCATTGTGCACTTTTTTGTTTTTTTTTTTTCTTTGTCGCGATTTTCCGATTTTTCTTTACGGTTAGTCAATCGCACTGTTGACACTCGCGCACCATTCCGTCAGATAGGAGTCGCGGAAACGTACAGTGATGAATTAACGAGGCGAATGATTAACGTTTCGCGGCCTTATGTGGACACGGCAAAGGTTAACGCGGAGATAAGTTACAAAGGAAACTAATGAGCTGTCGAGTCCTGTCTCGAACTCTGTGGATGCATCAGTCAGGTAGGAATGTTACAAGTGCGAATTGCAGTAATCGTTTGGTGACATGCCAAATCGTGTAAAGCCGAGAAAACTACGCGAGACGACATAATAATCGTTATTACTTAGAGGCCCACAAGAGTATCGCATCTAAAGCAATCGATGATTCGTCGATAATTTTCATGGAGTACTATAAATTACTTTTCGCACAGTCTACGTGTTTAACCTTCGATATTTTTTTCTTCACTTGTGAGACCGAATTATATTGTTCTCGAATGTCGCGAGCAAGCGAAATGTTTTTTTTATTCGGCTTTCGTTTAACTAGTCTCGGCGTCGACAATCGTTAGCGAGTAAACAATCGCTAATGCGCTGGGTAGATACGGCTGAACGAGATTGAAAATTAATGACTGCCCGAACGAGAGCGAACACAAACACTTTCTGCTTTTCAAAACTGTCAACGAGTTATTATTGTGTTCGTGGTTCGTGTTCGGTTCAACCCGAGGAACATGCCGAGGAATCGTGTTAGTTTCCGAGTGCTCCCGGTGGGAGCACCTGTGACGGATGCGACGGCTCGCCTGCAGAGGGAACATTTGCGCAATCCTGAATCGGCGGTCGATTCAAATGTTGATAGAATATATTAGAGTAAGAATAAGAGAGTAATATTAACATGAAAATCAAGATATTTTAGTAGAAGCATTTCGGGAAACTCCGGGAGGATCAAAACTAAGCGCAGTGACTGCTCAATAGAATAAATAAAGCATGTAAGAAAACACGGTTACAATCACAAGAAGGGCTCGTAACTCGAGGAGACAATACACGATTCCCCCGAAAAATCCTTGGTAGGCACTCGGCGAGTACGTGGAATACGTGACTTTTGCTCGCTTTCACTTCTACATTTAAAAGGAAGGGGACATGCGGTCGCCCAAAGGACGTGAGCTCGCTTCGGGTCTTTTTCGGGGACCGCGGGGAGTGCGGGGACGACCTGCGTTGGGCATAGA
This sequence comes from Cryptus armator, assembly GCA_963971235.1. Lineage (NCBI taxonomy): Eukaryota > Metazoa > Arthropoda > Insecta > Hymenoptera > Ichneumonidae > Cryptus > Cryptus armator. The sequence goes on from OZ020236.1 coordinate 11,910,552, forward strand.
GAAAGGGCCAAGTCAAAGCTGATTGGACAGTCAGTACCTGGAGGAACAACGCCAACTTGGCGAAAGGGCTCGAGATTGCCGCGCGAAGAAAAAATAATAGATTAACACTAGCCTAATGGAACTTGGCCCAGAGGCATAAATCCACGGAAAAAAGGAGAAAGAAGAAGAAGAGCGCTGGCCTACGAGTAGAGCTCATCTCTTCTCTCTCTTCATTTTCTCAAACTCAAAGAATACGTTTGTTCGGTATAATCAGAGAACATAGGTGTATAATTCAATAAACATAAGAGTTGTTCAACAATCTCAGTTTTACTTTCTTCGCCGCGCAAGCAAGGCCGAGAAAATAGAGACGGTACAATGCACGATGCGAGGTTCGGCAATTCACCAATACGGATCCACAGTTCGAGGAACATCGTGGGGAAGGAATTCAAAGTTCCCGCCGAATTTCGCGATATTCCGGACGTTCCGAATGTGAGCGCCGGACAACTTTTCTCTTCTTGCTCACCACGAACGAAAGAAAGAGAGAAAAGTTCGCTCGGCGCTGATTCGGAACGTACCACAGCGAAGAAGAGTGTTTGTGTCCCTTCCCGGTTTCCGAACGAGAACCAACGAGAATGTCCGCGAAGCAAAAGCAGCAACAGCAGCACTGTCGCTGAATATTTGAATGTTTCTCGCATTTTTTTTTATTTGTCGTTCACGCAATATAACATATGCAAAAGATATATTGGCGAATGTTCGGCGGTGTTCGGACTATTACGATTCTGATAATCAAATGAAATAAATTGAACGTCGGTGTTTGGAAATAAAAAATTGGCATTCTCGTACGCGCGATGCGAGAGAGCGTACCGTTGTCTAGTTTCTTCGTTTCCGGGCGCGACGGCGCACAAGCGTACTTGCGCGACCGCACGTCGTTTTCCGTTTTCCATTTTATTATTTCTTCGTCTCGCTGATCCCAAGTGCCCACGGCCCTCCTTTCGAACACCTCGCATCATTCTCGTTTCGCCTGGAAAGGAGCGATTCTACAGTTGTACGTGCATTCAAGTAAGTAAATTCCGTTACGGGACGTTTTTTTTGTTTCCCGCACAACCTCGCGATCGATCGTTCGTCAAATCTCACGACCGATCGGTTCCCAGTTTTAATGCATTCGCGGAGTTTCGGCCATCGTGGCCTTTTGGCGCGACCTTAACCTCAGCTAAAAAAGGCGATACGTATCGTGTATCATTTTTTTCCTTTGTACTCCTTTGAGAAAGTTTCTACGAGCTTCGTTGCCTCCTGGCAAATATATTTCGCCGAGAAACGTCATCAAGCGATAGAACGCGATAATCGCGCGATGGGCTTCAATACCGTACAATTTTCGAGGCAAATGTCATTCAATCGCTGTGTCGCATGCCGCCTCCTGTTCACCTCTGCCGCGAGTCCTACGCGAGCTTCGCAGTTTTTTTTTCTTCTCGCGGACATCCGACTGCCTTCTATTTGTCTTTTCTCGTGACCTTCGCCACATCTACATTGACAACAACGATCTATCGTGCGACGATGACACGGATGAAGGTCTTTTCGATTTGTCCTATTTTTTTTCTTTTTTTTTTCGTTCTCTGGCATTTTGTCCAACAACCAACAGAAGCCATATCTTTCGAATTCCAATGAATCATTGACAATTCAACAAAAACATTAACCTCTCCACCATACGATTTTACGAAAAAAAAAAAAATATATAAAAAAATAAAAATAAATACATTGTTTTCTTTGTCATTGCAGAAGGGTGTTGTATGAGTCAAAAAATAGAAAAGCCAGTGCTGTCAGGTCAACGCATAAAGACCAGAAAAAGAGGTACGTCAAAATAAAATTATACAGTTATCAATATCATTGAAAATACGTTTATCAACATAAGTGTGTCAACGGCATCGCGTACCAAACAAACAATTAATTCTGTTGAAAAGATGAAAAAGAGAAGTACGATCCAACGGGATTTCGCGATGCGGTATTGCTGGGCCTGGAGAAGGCTGGCAACGACTTAGACGCCATATCCAAGTATCTGGACACCGCCGGCTCCAAATTGGACTATCGCCGGTACGGAGAGGCGCTGTTTGACATTCTCATAGCCGGCGGTCTCTTGGTACCCGGCGGCTCCATCGCCCAAGATGGCGATAAGCCGGTTAAAACGACGGCTTGCGTTTTCGCACAGCCTGAAGATATGGAGTCGATGAAGAATTATGAACAGGTAACAAATTCGAAATATTTATAAAGTGTGTGTAGGAGTCGCAGAAACGTAGAAAACCTTCAATTGTCGGCGAATTTTTGAACGCTGAAAAAGTTATAGAAGGTTCCCAATGTTTTGGAATTTTTTGTCTAAAAAAAAAAAAATAAAAAAAAAATGAATAATTGGGGAGAAAATTTTATGGGTCATATAATGAATGATCTCTTTTTTTCTTACCCACAGTCTTGAATGATTAAAAAAAAAAACAATGTTGATAACATGTTATCGAGGTGTTGTAACACTAATAATTATCACGCTTAGCAAATTAAAAGAAAAATTCTTGCAATACAGAGTATTATAATTAACTTTATTTGTATTCTACGAAATCGTCATTTTTATTTTAAGTTTCGAATAATCGTTTAATCTTTTCGTGATCATGAATATTCGTTATAAAATTGTCATTGATTGTTAGGAACCCTGTTATGATCGTTGAATTTATTCGCTCAATTGTCGAGCGATCGAATGGAAAAAACATCCATTGGGGATTTATTATTATTATTATTATTACTATAATATCAAGAAGTTCTATTATATTTATTATAATTGTTTACTTCCCAGGTATTCACGAAATTGATGAGAAGATACAAATACTTGGAGAAGATGTTCGAGGAGGAGATGAAAAAAGTTTTGGTATTCATGAAAGGATTCACGCCGATCGAGCGTATAAAGTTGGCAAGAATGACGGCTCTCTGGATCTCGAACGGATCCGTACCACCGACCGTTCTATCGGTTCTCATCAATGAACATCTCGTAAAGGATAACTTGGCTTTGGACTTCCTGATGGAGGTCTTTGTAACATGGAAACAGGAAAAGGGTTTATCGAGTTTGATGACAGCACTCAAACGCGGCGGAATCGAAGGAAGGTAATATAATATATCGACCGAATAATTACATTTTTTCGTAATAACTAATTTTGCGAATAACGAAAATATTTTTTTGTTAAGAATAAGAATTTTTTTTTTTAACTTTCCGAAAAGATTTTTTTCGTTCTTTTTGATTTAATTCTATCGTGAATTATTTTCAGATTAATGGAATTCGTGCCGCCTAACAAGAGATCCGAAGAACATTTCCGTTCCGTATTCGAAGCGGTCGGTTTGGCCGATATCGTTAAGTTGCACAAGGCTCAAGCGAGTCAGGAAGCGAAGCGCGACCTTCAACAACTTCTGCTGGATGACTTGGCCGACAACCGGCCCATCAAGGACATCGTCCTCGATCTCAAGGAAATGGCATTGAGATGCGGTATTCCTGAACACGAAGTTATCGGACTGGTGATTATTATTATTATTATTATTACTATTAATTACAGATAGTATGTTAAACTTGTATAATCCGCATATTGTATTCCTGTATATCACGTAAACACGTGAAAATCGGGTTTATTTTTCGCGGCTAGTAGTGTGTTCCAATCGTTTACGCATATTTCATATTCGCATGAAAAAAAAAAACGAATTTTTGTCAAACAATCTTAAAACTTTTATTTATTTCTATCGACAGATATGGTCCGTAGTTATGGGTCAAGCCGAGTGGAACAAGAAAGAAGAGTTAGTCGCCGAACAGGCGCTTAAACATTTAAAGATCTATACACCGTTGTTCGGTGCGTTCACATCCACTGCCAGATCCGAACTCGCGCTGATCCTCAAGGTTCAGGAGTTTTGTTACGAGAACATGAACTTCATGAAAGTCTTCCAGAAGATCGTTTTGTTATTCTACAAAAGTGGGTTTTTCATTGCGATACATAATTTTAAAGAAACGTTCGTCGTTCGTGTAAATCTAAATATTTGTTTGACTGAACTTTTTTCAGAGGACGTTGTCTCGGAGGAAGTGATTCTGAAGTGGTACAAGGAGGGACACTCGCTAAAGGGAAAAATGCTCTTTTTGGACCAAATGAAAAAATTCATCGAATGGCTGCAAAACGCCGAGGAGGAGTCCGAGTCGGGTGAAGAGGACGACTAAAATTATTAAAAGTGAGTATATCGACGTAAATTCGCGACACGTCGATCAATGGAACGCAACATATATAACCGTTAATAATTGTACGTTAAAATTGTCTGATTATAGATACATTCAAACCACATTGCCAGAAAAAAAACATAAATAAAAAAAGATAACCAATACGTCAGTATTCTGTCCAACATTATTGGAGCTCTCGGGGCAAACATCCGACTCCGTGAGTCACGGTGACGGGTTAATTCAATGGTAAATAAAATGAATAATAACAAAAAAGAAATCACTTGTAAAATAAAAACTCGATATCAGAAAACAAGGTGCCCCTCGAATACGGGACGGACTACGATTAAACGAAATAATAATCGAAACAATTGGTGAAACTCGACAAGGATAGAAAATAAACAATAAAAAGAAAAAACAAACAAAAAAAAAAGAATGTTCAACACAGATTCATCAACACGGGAGATTGAATTGTAAATTTGCAATGTCTCTGAATTGTATTTACTTTAAGAAAACTATTTTGTGTTACACTTTTATAACTCCGCTACAAAATATATACAAAGATCGAAACGAAAAAAAAAAAAAAAGAAAAAAAAAAAAACACTAGAAAACGAAACAATCGATCGATCGATTTGGAAAAAAAAACAAAGAAAAACGTAATAATTCGAACCATGAACTTTATCCCTGTGTACGTAAGAATTTCGAAACCCTGTCTTACTTTGTACGATAATATTGTATTAGTTTATAGAAAAAAAAATATATACTGTCGGGTGGTGTTTGATATTCGACGTTTCAGTTGTAGCGCGTAATTTCGATTTCGCATTTAGATCGTTGTAATTCGTTGTAATTCGTAGGGTGGAAACATCGGAGAGGGTATATTATTCAATGAACAAATTCCATAATCGGACACGATATTTATTGAAAGATTTTTCTGTTTATACTTGTAATCTCGCATCGGAGCAATCGGCTGTTTGCCTATCGTAGTTTTGCCGTTCATGTGAGGCAACAATTTTTCCGGTATCGTTACTTCGCCATCCTGCGTCTGATAAGTTTCGCAAATGGCTATCAACATCCGCGGAATAGCGCACGCCGTGCCGTTCAACGTGTACGCGTGTAACAATCGATCGTCATCGGTTTTGTACTTTATGTTCAATCTTCTGGATTGATAATCCGTGCAGTCGCTGCAACTCGACAATTCGCCGTACCGTTCTCGTCCGGGTAACCAGCCTTCGATATCGAATTTCCTATGAAAAAAAAAAAAAAAAAAATTAATATGAAAATAATTATCGAGAAATTAAATTAAAAAGAATCGAATGAATCGAAAGTATCGAACCTGTAGGCCGGTGCCCCCAATTCGTGGGCCGGCATATCCAAAATTTTGAAGGATAATCCAAGATCCGAGAATATTTCTTGCTGAATAGCGCGCAATTGTTCCATCAATTGCGACGAATAATTTTGCTCGCAGCAAGCGAACATCTCGACTTTGGTGAATTGATGAACTCTGTACAGTCCTTTCTCTTCCGCGAGTTTCGATATTTCGGCTCTGTAGCATCGGCTTACCGCGGCGAATTTCAAGGGCAGTTTTTTCACCGGAATTTCGGAATCTATCAGCATACCGGCCAAAGCCATTTCGGCTGTACCGGACAGACTAAAATCATCGCCGTAATGCGAGTCCAACGAGTACACGAGAGTTCTCTCGCCGTCGACGATCGTACCGCATCTCTCTATTACTTTTGTGGGCAGTATATCCGGCACGGAAACTAATTTGAAGCCGTGTTTCAGTAGTTTTCTCACGGAATATTGTACCAAAGCTTCCTCCATTTGCGCGAGATCCCCCAGCAGTATGTAACTCTTTTCTCCGGCCAATGGGCCCAAATCTTCCATTCTAACGAGATTGAGATTTTTCGCGATCTTCTCAAAGGGCAATGGTGTAAAATCGAATTTTCTTTTGTTTTGACATTTCTCGAGAATCTTCGGCTCGTCGCCGTATTCGAATACTCCCGGTGCCGTTTTATTAGGAATCTTCGCGAGTTCCTCCGTCAACTCGTTTCGACTTTCCGAGTTATTTCTCGATAACTCCAATACTTTGTTTATATCGCCGACTCCCTTTCGCTGCTTTATATTATCGTTGATGACATCGCGATTCGCTGGATTTGACAAAAATTCGACGTCGTATTCGGGTTCGGGAATTCGCAATTTTGTCTCGAGGGCCGGCATCGGCTTTCTCTGTAATTGTTAAAATAGTGAGATATAGGAATCGTGCGAAGTAGAAAATAAAACGAGAATCGAGAATTCGACAAACCTGAGCACGGGAGCAAAACCTGCGGTAACTACGCAAACCGAATAATCCTCGTCTTGAAATCATCGTATAGCTAACGACTGTGCCGTGTGATTGTTTGCCAATCGTAAAAATTGAAGGATTTCATGCGTTATTTATCAACAATCCTGTGATAAAAGGGTTATACGGCTGGGTTACGATACACATGAAGGTGCGACAACAGCGCATGCGTATCGACGCGCGATTCGCATGCAGCAGGCCCGGGTTCGATCCCCAGGTCGTCGGCACCTATGGGTTTCTCTATAGGTGTTTTTTCTGCAAATGACGGTTCGGACTGCACCTTAAATCGTAGGTCCGCATCGTTGAAATTGCATATGAATTATCGCTGACTCTCACAGAAGTTATAAATTGTTTAAAAAAAAAATAATAATAATAATCGCACGCGGTTGTCGGTCGTCTCACGCCACCTCTGAGTGGCTGACCGGAGGAGCCAACCACAAACACATCATCTATACATATATTTCGCGCGCGCGTTTCCAATTGCGCAAATTGCGTGAGGCTCACGTGATCCATCGTACGAGATGCGCGAATTGGAATAATTTTTTGTGTCAATTTTGTCAGGCGGCGTTCGTGTGCGCGTCACGTACGATCACATACGAGAAAGTATACGGGAGTGAGAGCGCGGTGGCGCGGTTCGCGCATGCGAAACAAATTTCATCGTATACTACATTTTTATCAATAAAAAAGAAAAAAAAACACGCACACTTCGCGTGTTTTTTTCATTTAAAAGAAAAAAGCATGGAACCCGCGTTGAACGTAACTCGATTACCAATGCCAATAGACGGTACATAGGACGTGATTTGTCATTGCAAAATCGAGTAGTAGCGATGGATGTAAAATTACGCCTTGCCACATCGTCCAATGTCCATTGGTACAACGGCCCACGAGAAACATAATATCGCACCGCAGCAGAGTCAACGACGGTCCTACGGCGCGTCGCGTGAACCGTTAATTTTCTCTGAAACCTCTGACACGTCGAGTGAGGTAAAACACGACGTCATCATACGAGGACGCAGTCCGGCGAGCGTGTTCGCGTTTTGTGTATTACTATTCGAAAGGGAAGCGGAGAAGAAGAACGAGTGTTTTCTCCGAGCGTCGGCGGTTCGACTACGCAGACGAGACTGGTGCGTCAGCGTGAACGTTTGTCGTACGAGGTACGTTGAACGAATAGAAAACTTTTACCGATCGCAGCGGCGTCCGATCGATTGCCATTGTACTATATTTATCAATATTTAGAAACACGCACCGCGAATCAACTTGTCGTCGATGTCAAAACAGTGAGATTAGGGCAGACGAGACGAGTCGCGCCCCCTTATCTCCCCATCGGTTGAGTCGACCGGTCGTCCAACGAAGATACTGCGCTCAACAATCGCATTTTTTTTTTTATTATCGGCTACCGTATCAACGATCGCATTGATGTCAACGGAATCGTTTCGTCATCGAATGATCTCTGCAATTACGTATCCAGGTAAGAAAAGCCTTTTTCCTCCCTTAAAGCTTTTTTGCTCTCAATTTCGTTGACAGCGTGACAATAGTATTTTTTTTAAATTCTTCCCGAAACGTACAACAAAATTATTCCAGTTTCACAATTCACTATCTGTGATTATCGTTCGATCGGTTGTTCAGTGACTGTGTAGCGTCATCGCTGAACATTATTACAGAGTTTTTTTCTGTAGTGTTATGACTCACTTTAGAAGATTAAGCGTCGGGTTTCATTGATGACGCGGCGATGTTGTTAAGTTTCTGTTCTGAAAAAAATTATTGATCGATTTTATTAGTCTCGTCGCAGTTTGCTCTTCAACGCCGCATCTGTCGATCACTGAGAAAGATTTTTATAACATTATACAAAAGTCTACGAGTGATAAAAATGTTTTTCTCGCACAGGCGACAATTCGTTGAGTCATTATTCAATTAACGATTCGATAATTAATAATGACCCAGCGACCGGATCGACGATTAATTAATTTACCTATACAAACTTTGTCTATTTATGTAAAAATATATAAATACGATTTTCAAAATATTTTATAATAATACAATTTGCATTAACGCCGATTCATTTCATTGTTTTATTATTAATAGGAAACTGCGGCTCGTCGACATTGGACCAGAAATTTTGCGAAAAAAGAAACAATCATCGACAACAATTGTACAAAAGGAGATAATAAAACATAAAAATAGCATTGAAACGCGTTTCCATGATGTGAAAAGGGATATTGAGCAATAAACGTTATTACATCACGGGACAAGGTTCTCCCGCATTTTTAAACGAGAATTTCTTGCCGGTACTCGTACTCGTAATCATTTACGATTTTTTGTTTTCTAAATAATGAGCACAAAAAAAACAAAAAAAAAAAAAAACATTGTAATCAGAGGCGTTGGCGCGTACCACAGCCGAGCGCCTCAGGTAAAGAAACGACGTTTACACTTTGATATTCGCCGCTTGCGTTTCCTGTTAATGGCATGAATTATTAAAGAGTAACCTTTGACCCCTCGTTTCTAAAGATAAAACCCGGGCGCGCGCGGCTCATCCGCCCGTTGTTGCGGTTCTCCCGTTGAATCTTTCGACCTTCGAATCGAGAAATCACATTGTACATAAGTTTCTTTGCTCGAAGCAAATTTTCCGTCTTTGCTGACCGAAATATTTTTCGCTATTTCTATTCATAGATCGAAAATTTTCATTCGAAATGTAAATATTTGTTACAGAAGCGCGATGATTTTTTCAGTCAACGAAACTTACGCCAGTTTGCCGGAAACAGGTAGAAAATAAAATATCCGAGTGCCGGGAATGATGAGTCCGCGCGTTTACGATAATCGTCGATGAGCACAAAGTTTGTCATGGCTTCCAATGGCTACTCGAGTTCACCGGCGGCGAAGCAACAGCAGCAGAATCACTCACCACCTTGTGAGTCTCCGAACTGTATGTGTGCCTAGATTAGCCACTTTTTTCTTATTTTAATTAAAACCTCCCACCAACCACTATTACCTTGTGAATCGGTAATCTTTGCATAATATCGTTAAATTTCATTGGCACTCAGTGTTGTACAGTTTGATCGACAGCCTGCGTAACTTAGTTCCCTTTCGTTTAGTATTCGTTCGATGATTCGAACGATATCCGAGACTATCGTGACCCCGAAAGTATCGTCATTTCTAACACAATCCTTATTCATTCGCCCCGTTTGTCATACCCGGCATCCGAAGCGACAATAGCAATTTAAACAAAAAGTCGTAGTGCTATGCTAACGAATTCGTCGTGTTGCATACGCGGCATTTAAAATCTATCGTCACCCTGTCGTATTGAAAGTCGTCGTGATACGGGTGAACGATCCGACGATCAAACGTGCCAACGATCGTTTCGCTTATTGCGCTTTCGTTTTCACAGCGATGCCATGGTTCGGTATGGACATCGGTGGCACACTCGCCAAATTGGTGTATTTCGAGCCGAAGGACATAACGAGAATCGAAGCCGATGCCGAAGTCGAAACGCTGAAAAACATTCGACGATATCTGACGAAAAATTCGGCGTACGGGAAAACCGGTCATCGGGATACGCATTTGCAGGTAAAATAAAAAAAAAAATTTATCGAGAATTTCGGTTCTCTCCGTAAATGACGAATCGATAAACGATTTCGAAACTCGATAACGTTATCATTTTTCTTTAATATCTCGTTATTTCGCAGATGGACAATGTTTCCATTCGCGGTAGAAGAGGAACGCTGCACTTTATCAGATTTCCGACGAGCGAAATGAGCAATTTTTTGGCTCTCGCTAAATCCAAAGGTATGGCGAATTTAGTGACAACTGTATGCGCGACGGGCGGTGGTGCTTACAAGTTCGAGGAAAATTTTAAAAAGGTACAAAGGTTGAAAGTAAAATATAATTGAATGAATAGCGGCGATAAAGGTCCCCGACGAGTGAAATTCGGATTAAATCTAAACGTCTTGAGTTAACGTTGTTTTATCTTTGAATTTTCAGGAAGTCAACATGAGTCTTGCGAAATTCGATGAATTGGATAGCCTGATACGTGGCATGCTATATATAGAAACGACGAATCCACACGAGTGCTATTACTGGTCTCATCCAACTGAGGAGAGTCAATGTCGTCAACTGCCGTATGATTTTTCGGAACCTTATCCTTTTTTGGTAACGTCGCTACATTAATCTATACAAAAAAAAAAAAAACATTTTCGATGTAAAAGTTGCGCCAAATCGATAATCGATATACGAGCGACTCGAAGATCGGTTCGTTTGCGATAAGACGAATTGTCAGTGTTGTTCTCGTTTCGCAGCTCGTCAATATAGGATCGGGTGTTAGCATTCTGGCGGTCTATGGTCCTGACAATTACAAGAGGATATCCGGCACAAGGTGCGTCCATCGCCATCAGGAGAAAAAAAAAAAAAAAAAAAAAAAAATAGAAATCGTTGATCGGTAATCGTGAATAATCGATTTTCGTAGTTTGGGCGGCGGAACTTTCTTGGGACTGTGCTGTTTACTCACGGGTTGCAACAGCTTCGAGGAGGCAATCGAACTTGCGACAAGCGGCGACAACACGAGAGTCGACAAACTCGTGAAAGATATTTATGGCGGTACCTACGGACGTTTCGGTCTTCCCGGCGATCTCGTAGCGAGCAGGTAATTCAACGTTTTTTTTTTCACAAAAAAAAAAAAAAAAAAAAAAAGACATCGTAGAATAATTTTCGATTACACGCATCTCTCGCTTCCGCTTTTTAATTTTTTTATTACTCATCCACTTCTTTTATTATTTTCGCTAAAATGGCTCTACTCGAGGAATGCGCGATTTCTATCGCAACTTATTTTATTTAATTTCACCACCTAATCACATTTATTTTTTTAATAACTTCTCGTAGATGGCCTTTGTAATCTTTCGCTTGTCTAATGGTCGACCGTATGTTAAGTTTTCTCAATGTATACAGCTTCGGACAGATGAATTCGAAGAATCGTCGTAACGCCGTCAGCAAAGAAGATCTCGCGCGCGCTACCCTCGTCACGATTACCAATAACATTGGATCGATCGCCCGCATGTGTGCGGTCAACGAGAACATCGAGAGGGTAAGACGAATCAATGTTGCACTCTCGATCGTTACGATAATCGTGAAATTTCCATTTATCGAACGAAACAGGTAGTGTTCGTTGGTAATTTTCTGAGGGTCAATCAGATATCGATGAAACTACTCGCTTACGCTATGGATTACTGGTCCAATGGAACGTTGAAAGCTCTATTTCTGGAACACGAGGTAACACCTTGAAAAATTCTACTCTTCCCCTCCGTCGTCTTTCTTATTTTCATTATTAACCCCTTCAACCCTTTTTCTTTCGCAGGGTTACTTCGGAGCGGTGGGATGTCTGTTGCAATACAACGGCGACGCCAGCTAAAGGCGTCAACTAGAACAATTGATCTCTAGCATTCCATTTCGACATTATTGTATACATATGAATTATGTACCGAGTCCAACGTACCCCGGCTGCGTCGCGAGTCGAACACGACGTTTATTCATTTATTTATTTCTCGTTCGATATGTTTATTAATTTTTACGAGGGGTCGTGTGCCAAACGCGTCAACCAATTTCTTTTTTTTTCTTTTTTTTTTTTTCGATATATCGCCGCTACTAACGTCCGAGGGAAAAAAAAAACAAACAAAGTAGAATAGTTAACGAAGGAAGAACGAATAGTTTTTAGTACGAAAAAACATTGTTTGATCGAGAAATCGATCGGAAGAGAGAGCTTCGGGCTCTCGATTGGCGTTCTTCATATTTGCGCGAGTCGTCGCACGCACTTGTCGAAGAAGGCACAAAGCTAGCGAGAGATTACACAAACAATTAACGGAACAACAAAAAACGAAAAAAAAAAAAAAAAAAATTCACTATGGACCAAAACTCAGACGCATATTTGCTACTCATCCGAATATTATTTATATCTATATGTATACACACACCGACACACGCAAAAACTCGCGCATATTTATACAAAATCACATACCTTATTGTAAATCAGTTTTCGACTCACATTTCCAAACTCCTAATAAGTTAGAACGACGAAACAAAAAACAACAAAAACGCTGTACCGCCTTTACGCATTATTATTGTTATTATTACGATTATTGTTATTATATGCACGTGGGGTCTTGAAATATTTTTTTTTTTTTTGTCGAATATACTTTTGTATTTTTCTTGACGAAAATTATTTTCCGTAGCAATGAATGCACACGAATGTGCGCTATTTTCCCGGGTATTATATGTTATCGTTGTTAATCGCTATCGTAATACATGGTACACGGTAAAGGGATCTATACTACGAGGTTTATACAAAAAAAAAAAAAAAAGAAAAATCGAATAGAGAGGACACGACATTCGTTTATGCGTTTGATAACTCCAAATTATTAATAACGGACGGCCTGGAGTATGAAAAGCGACGAATCTCCGACCGAACGACGGTCAGCAGCTCCGTTAATTCGACTCCCGGGTCAAGATAATCGGCCGAGAAATCGCGAGACTACGCTGAACAGTGCCAAGAAATCATCGAAACGAGAAACGACGCGGATTTATCAGTTTCGCACGAACGGCGATTGAAAGTACGAACACGGGATGGGGTTTTTTTTTTATTTTTTTTTTTTTTCGATGAATAATTATATATAAGAAACTAATCGTAATAGAAATAAATATTACAATAACAAAAAAAAAAAAAACGCAATATGTACTTTTGTATGTTGCACGCGAATAGAAAAAGAGAAAAAAAAAAAACGGAATTAAACGAATGGTACGACGCTCATGGACTATGTTTTCATTTCTATGAAATAAAATTAAAAAAAAAAAAAAAAAACAACGTATACCTATTCTCAGTGATTTTCCGTCGCTTGGCAACGGCTAACCACCGCACAGTGACTCGTTTTGTCATGTGTACGACTCCGTTGGGTCGGACTAATAGTTTCATTATCGGAAAGAACGAAGAATTCATAATCCACGTTTAGTCAAGAAATAGATACGTTTCGTTAGAATAAAATATACAAACCTTGAAAAATGGTAAAATATATAACTATATTTCGATGGAATAGTCGGACGGATACGCGTGGGAAGATATTCATGTATCTGCGATCGTATTTAATTTAGGGACCAAAGAAAGCAAAGGGAAAGACGACGGATTCGGTCGATGGGGTCGACACATCGAAAATGAGTAGAGAACAGCTGGACCTTTATTCGCACAAAATTCTCGAGGAAATGGAACGCGAGCGGGAGGAGCGTAATTTCTTTCAGCTCGAGAGAGATAAGCTTCGTACATTCTGGGAGATAACACGGCATCGGTTGGACGAAGCGCGCGCAGCAACGAGGTATTGTATTTTCTTAAATAAATTTTTTTAACTGATTCTCGTCCTCACCGCGATAAGATAGGAAAAAAAAGTGCGTTTTTTTTTCCTATTTTCCTATTTCCCTTTGCATTGTTGTAGAAATAAAGAACGCGAGAAGGAGGAATTGTCGGAGAAACACGAAGCGGAATTGAAGCTCTACAAGCAAAAAGTTAAGCATCTGATGTACGAGCATCAGACGAATTTGTCGGAAACCAAAGCCGAGCATATGGTTGCACTAAAAATCGCTCAGGACGATCACAGTTCTCAGGAAAACGAGCTGATAAAGGATAAAAAGGAATTGCGCAAAATCGAGAAGGAAAAAGAATTGACGCGCATGAACGAGATTCGCGCGTTAAAATTAGTCAGTTAAATGTTTTTATTTATCTCACAACTCGATCGTTCGATTTCATGAGAATGTATCGGGATATTTTTCACGTTTGCAGAAACACGCGGAAGATACGAGCGATATGATTAAAAAATTCGAAGCCGAGGCAATGGAATTGGAGAAAAAGTACGAAGAAAAGTTATCCTCTCGACACGAGTCTCTGATGCTTAAGCATCGAATGGAAATCACGGAGGTCGAGGAGCGCAAAAACATGCAAATCGCCAATTTGATTAAAAATCACGAAAAAGCATTCGCCGATATGAAAAATTATTACAACGACATAACTCTCAACAATTTGTCTCTTATAAAGAGTTTAAAGGTTTCGATGATTTTCTTCAAAATCTTTGTACACCTCGGAGAATCGATGCGAAAGAAATGTTTCTTTTATTTTCTCTTTACTTACAATTTACTTTGAAAATCGTTCTAATATTTCTTATACCTTTCCGTATACAAACTCAGTAAAAAACAATAGAGAGTAACGATTGAAAGAGAAGAGAAAAGTAAAGAGAATTTTTTCGTCGAGATTTTTCGTCAATTATAATTGCATCGAATTTTTAGCTCTCTGTACTTTCTTTTGCACCGTTAAATTTATCCAAAGCCAATGGTAATCGTGAGTCGAATAGAATCGAAATACTATTTTTATTATTATAATGAATACTATTTTATTTTATTTGCATCGTAAATAAGTAAAAAAAAATGTCGATTATCGATACGATTTTTTCTTAACTCTTAAATTGTCCTTAAGGGCGAACGAAGAAACGGTGATTCACGATGAATTTTCTCTGAAAATAATCCGTTGGAGAAGGTATTGAAGTCTTAAATAATTGCCCCCGTGCAGGAAGAAATGGAAGTAATGAAGAATCACGAGGAACGAATGAAGAAACAAGTGCGCGAATCGACTGCTGAAAATAAAAAATTAGCTGCGGATTTGCAAAAATCTGAGGAACAAGTAACGGAATATACGCGTCAACTTGCCAACTATGAGAAGGACAAGCAGTGTCTCGTCGTAAGTGTTTATGAATCGTCGAACAATTCGGAACGCCGAAACTCGCATTCCACGTTTCTTCGATTTTGCAGAATACCAAAAAGCGACTGACCGTCGTGTCGAAAGATCTCGAGAATCTTAAATGGGAGAACGAAGTTCTCGAGCTTCGATTCGAAAAAGTAAGTTATAATATGATAATGGAAAATCAATTACCGATTACAGGAATTTTTAAACGTATCGTCTCTGTACGCAGTGTCAAGCAGAACGCGACGAGTTGCATTCGAGATTCGTCTCTTCGATTCTCGAGTTACAGCAAAAAACGGGTTTGAAGAACGTACTTTTGGAGAAGAAACTCGAGAAGCTTTCCGATTTACTGGAGCAGAGAGAAGCGCAGATCGGCGAAGTATTGGCCGCCGCGCAATTGGATCCAATGGCGATAGTCAATGTCAACGAGAAGCTCGAGGTATCTTTTCGCTTTTTTTTTTTCGTAATCCGATTAACTTGGTATCGATGATAAATTAATTGGTTTAAATGACAAATGCGATATTTACCGCTATCGATTGATCTCTTCGTCGCAGGAAATGTTGAATCGAAAAAACACTGCCATCCAAGATCTTCAGTACGATTTGGCAAAAGTGTGCAAAGCTCACGACGACTTGTTGGCGACTTATGAGGGAAAACTCCAGGAATACGGAATTCCAGAATCCGAATTGGGTTTTCAACCGCTGAGAGCAAAGATGATCGGTACGAAAATTGGACGCGGACCCGCGGGACTCGTCACCGCGAATCGATAACGTTACGAACGATAGTTTCTCGTCGCGTAAATGTGAATATTAACGATGTTAATTATATTGTTAACTCTACGAATTAAACAACGAAAAGTCACATATAATACCTTTATTTTGTACGACAAATAAGTCTCAGAAACAGACAGAGATTGTTCCGAAAAATTAGACAAATTTATCACAGAGGATGTACACAATAATTTGGTTATTGGTACCTGAAAGTTGTATAGTCTTAGTCGGTTTTTTTGTTTTTCGTTTTCATTATTTTTTTTCTTTTTTTTTTTTTTCTCACACAACTATGAAGAGACGAAAAATGAATATCAGTAGCTTCCGGATTATCATAAATATTCTCTTTTGTTTTTTGTTGTTGTCATTATCGTTGAATCACATATGTTTGATTATTTTGCCAATAACACGATAAAAAAATGCGGCAATAGAATTTTATGCGTCACTTTGTTTTTTTTTTTTTTTTTTTTTTTTCAACGCCAATGCCAATATCGGTCTCCGTTACTAATATCTTTTTGTTTGTTTTCTTTTTAAATCTCTTTTGCACCAAAGACTCAACGACGAATACGTTAAATTCATAATTATATATATATATCGAAGTATCGTTACATATACAAATATTGAGATACAACGGACATTCATCTAAACTACACATTACCGGCGTAAGTCGAATATGTCAGGTCACAAGGTTATTAAATTTAAAACACCCATTAAATCTCTGAAACAGTATAAAATAATTTTTTCTGTATACCCTCCACCTCCGCTCTCGTCTCTTCGCGACGTTGGCTCCCGTATCTATTAGCCGGCATACGCGCGGCTTTCAAGCTCTTTTTATTTTTCTCGCGTGGCAAAAGAAATCATTGTTTTTATAGCCCCATATTTTTCTTTTTTTCCTCTATACATTGTAAATATTATACAACAAGTGTATATGTATATATATTTAGGAATTTGGCACGATAAGAAAGAGAATCACAGATGAAAACATTGTACATTGTGAGAATTGTGAATGGGGGCAATAGAATTCAGTATTGTTTTTCTTCCTTTTTTTTTTTTTTTTTTTTGATGATAGTTGTGAAAAGGAGGGGACAGTTATTATCGTTATATATTCAATTATCATGAGAGTGAATGAAATGTGTGACATTTTTTCTAGCTATTCACGATCGAGAGACAATAAACATACTTTCCTCTAATGGCTATTTGTTTTTCTTTCCAATCTAAAGTTACTATTTTTTTTTTTTTTTTTTTTTTTTTTTTCGTTTGCTACCAAATGGGATTCGATCCATTTCTCATCCGCGAAATTTTAGAACGGATAACCCCCGTAATTCTCCGAACGAAAAACATCGCGGGAACTCTGCTTATCATTAGGTACCGCGATAAAGATTTTTATTATCGATCGGTAAACTCCGTTTAATCCTTTTTTTTTTTTTTTTTTTAACAATACCTGTTCCACGCGACTCGTTCGGCGGCAAACGGTCAATCTAACGCTCCCATCGTTCAACTTTCACAGTCACGGCAACGCCAATCACAGTTGTAGAAAAAATAAGTATCTGTTATTTTTTGTTTTTTTTTTTTTTTTTTTTAAGTTTTTTTTTTCGTAGAGAAATATGGTCCATCGTTCAGTTGTAAACTTGTTTGTTGCGCCGCTTTCTCTCGCCTCCCTTCGATTGCTCTACTTTCTTTCGGCAATTTTATCGCTAGCGATTTATTAAATTTTCGCCGATTGACTCGAAACGCCTCTACCGTCTCGCCAAATGGTTCTCGCGCATCAAGATTTCGGATTTTTTCTTTGTTTTTTTTTTTTTTTTCATTTTAGTAAAAAAAAAAAACAACAACTATCCAACAGCGGTGAAGTTCCGACAGTCAAAGAGAAAGTCATAATGCAAGGATAGCATACGTTCGGTACACGAAGGTACTAATACTCGATTATATATCGCGCTATTAATTCATTCTTTTATCATCATTAATATATATATATATATATAATTCCTCAAGTGGTCGACGACATAAATACTCTTTTCGGCTATCTTTGACACAACGTCTTGTTTTAGAAAATCTATAATTTTTTTGTCTTTTGTTTTTTTTGTTTTTTTTTCACGCAAACAGAATATAGAACTTTTCGCGGGAATTCACTCCTATATCGCTGGATATAGTTATTTTTTTAAACGTTTTTTTTTTTTTTTTTCTTTTTGATTATAGATACTTCAGCTCATTATCCTCCAGTTGGGCAATACCTCCGCTATGAGAGTCGAAAAGTACGCGGTAACGTTATAAACGACCGTCTCGCCAGCGGCTAAAATCGCTCCGAATGAGCCGTACGTTCCGTAATCGATTATACTGTGATTACAAGCCGACAAAACAGCCAAATCTTTGCCGGGACCGCGAGCATCGATATCCGAGATAAAGCTTACTTTGTGCTGTTGCGATCGGAAATTGAATTTGCACCAAGCGATACTGTCGCTCGCAACGACGAATACGACGTTTTTATACCTTTCTCGATAGTAATCCATCGCCGCGAGATAATAGCGCACCGGTGCCGGACGTACTTTCAATTTTTGCCACAGATAATCCACGTAGTCGGTGCGTCGCACGTGAATGCCGACGTAAGTTGGTTCGGTGAGATTGAAACGGCGGGCGATTCCTCGCAGCATCATTTCAGCGTACAGACGCAAATTCGGCTTGAAAGTGAATTCGCGACGAACGTCGTCCAGCCAAACGAGTATCAGAGACCAGTAAGCGGCGTGTCTGAAATAAATAAACGCAAATACATTTGTATTTGCGTTGCGCGAGTTAAATGAGTGACTGATTTAAGAATATATGTCAAAGTACTCCGTCGGCAATGAAAACTGTAATTGTTTTTTTTTTTTCCAACAATCTCGAAGTTTTTCGATGGTAACCGCAATTGCTAACCGATTTTCTCGGAAACGATTGATCGTTTGATGGTCGCATCGACTTTCTTTTTCGGAAAAAATACGGAAAGCGCCTCGTTACCGACGGAGTCTATTACATATTCTCAAGAAGTAGTGGCGACCGACTCGCCGTCTCCACTCGCACTACCGTCCTCGATAATATGCCACATATCCTCGAGATATTGCGAAAAAACTCAGTCGGTAAAAAATCTGTAATCCATTTTTCTCCGATGTTATATATTTACCCGTAATTGCAAATTATTAACGTCTTCATCTAACATTCACATAGATAAAGACGTTAATTTGGATTTCGTCATAAAAATCCAGTAGAATCGAAAGGAATGGATTTAAGCTTCTTTACCGACGAGATTCGAGGATACGTAAGGGAGGGAAGGGAAGTTTCACAACGTTTCATGATTAATCGATATTACAAAGATCGGCGACATAGCTGAAGGACCTACCGTGGAATTATGATGTTTTGATCGGTGCTGTTCCACTGTCCAAGCGAATTGACGACGTGACTGACGTCCAGTGTACATCGACCGATGTAACTCAGCGGTGGAATACTTAAATTTTCAAAGTGTTCCTCCAACGTTTTGAGTATACATCGCGGCATGAAAGGTTCGAGACCGGTACGTCTAGCTGTTGCCCAAACGGATGCGTATTCCCAGATTTGATTGCCCAATCTTCCGCCTTGTACCGTCGAGACTATACCGTACTTTGGACACGGATTTCTCCACTCTGCTGGTACCCTGACGCTCTTGAGATTCGTTCTGCACAATGCCTGTTCGTAGACGGAGATCTTCGTTCGTCTTGCCGGCGGACTGGACGTGTACATGGGAAAGAGGAAGACGTGGATGCCGAAGACCACGATCAATGCGAGGGCTATCGCGCTCGCGAGCACATGCTGCTGAGCGTGACTCATATTATCTCTTCTTTTCTACCTCTTTTCCAGTATTGTTCCGCTTTTGGCTCTATGGCTTCTTTTGTATTTTTTTTTTTCTACCAATTCTCGACTACTGCTCTCTACCAGCTATTGCTCTCCCCGGTTGCCCAGCCCGCGAACTAGTCCGGCATTTCGGATCTACAGGCGTGCCGAGTCCTTTGCTTTCCGACGCGCATCTTTCGAATGACAATCACGAAATCATTAAAATCACGATGACACTCCGTTTCATAGCTTCGATTCATGTTTCAAATGAGTCGAGTGATAAAATGAATGTCGACAACGGCAGACAAGGAGAACAATGGTTTTATTTACCGCCTTAGCAAGAATTTTGTTATTCCAATTGATTCGACTGCTTCGATTTCACGTGAAAAAAAGTGTATGCGAAAGTTATATTAAAATTATACGCCATTCGGTGTTTTTATATAATTATATTTGTTATATATTTGCCGAAATATTTCGTAAAATATATACGTAATATGGTATTTCTCGATGGTAATGTAGAATAAATATTTTTTGTCATATGCTTTTTTTTTCACGGGGAATAAAAGACGAACAACAAAATTGTTGCTTCTGTAACAAAGCTTTTTGGCGTGATAACTAATGCATTTTTATTGTTTACTCGCATAGTTTTGATACTCATCGGTGGATTCGTTATAATTATTAATTAAAAAAAAAGATTTTTCAATCTAATAAAGTGAAATACAATAATTGAAATTTCAATTGGCAATACGCTGAGATTATGCGTTTTTGTGAAAAGGCGATATATATTTTTCGTTAGCCTATTAGCATTTTAGTGTTAATCAGCCAAAAAGAACATTTATTTAATGACAGTAAACAAAAACTATATTTCTCCATGTGGAACAGATGTTTTGTTAAGGTGATGTGATACACCGCTCGGCCGGTACAAAAACTTTCGATTTTTGGTTTTTTTGCATTACTCGATTATTTCAGAAATTTCTTTATCTTTCGTTTCTTAATTCTAAAAAAGCGCGCGAATTAGTTTTTAGGTTAAAATTATAATCATCGCGAAGAATATAAAATTGAAAAAAAATATATCTCTTTCGCGGTATAACATCAGCTCGGTCGGTATGTCACATTTGACCTTAAAAATCGTTATCTTCTCCAAGCCTATGAGATTCGTTGTGTAAAAGAGCAAAGGAGGCAGTCGGCCAAAGAAGCATTCGCGGGTGCTGATAGCGTGTAATACTAGTCGAAAAAAAAAAAAAAAAAAAAAAAAACGGGAGGTATAAATGTACATATTGTGGTAAAGTATGCTATATAATATGAAGCGTGTGTATATTATTGGATGTGAATATATATGTATACACACATAATATATACATGTATAGGTAAAGATATTGGGTGCGAGTGTCATCGGGTAACCGAGGAAAAACATTTTATGCTCACCTCGTAAGGTGGATACTTCATACTCCCTTCCGTCGATTAACATTTATCTTTCCAGCATCCGCGTTAATTCGAAGAATTGATCCTTCGCATGTAACACGCATTTTTATCGAGTAAACGATCCGATAGGGATCCCGATTGGGTGACACGATTTTTCTTTATTATCGGGACGAATTAACGGCGGAAGTTTGCAAATCGATTAAAACTATCTTGACGTTCCATTGCGTTTCCTCGTCGGACATCTAAGTCTCTCGTCGTTGCTGGGCTCTCTTGTCTCTCGTTCGTTACGTATTTGTAACTTCTCCACACTAATCCGCTTCGTGGTACATTATTTATCTCGTTCTTATTATTGTTTTTGATTGTTTAATCGCTGTAACTTTGTGTGTGTCCCTCTAACAAACTACTACTGTCTACGACACTCCCCCCTCGGAGAGCTAAAACATCACTGCGTTGTTCACTCGCGGTTATCGGACAATCGACGATCTTCCAGCAATTTCGGGGACAAGGGCTTGCGCCCTGGGAAAC
This sequence comes from Cryptus armator, assembly GCA_963971235.1. Taxonomy (NCBI): domain Eukaryota; kingdom Metazoa; phylum Arthropoda; class Insecta; order Hymenoptera; family Ichneumonidae; genus Cryptus; species Cryptus armator. The sequence goes on from OZ020236.1 coordinate 11,932,391, forward strand.
TACGATGCTTGAGGTATGTTGCGTATTCACGTCGGTAGGAAACTATTAAATTCTACTTATGACCGATCGATAGATAACCCTTTTTTCTTTTCGGAGGGATTTTTAAATCTTTTATCGTACAATTGCTTCGTTTCTTTTAACAATCTTTGCGATCATTCGTAGGATTGTAGACTCCTTGCTTCGCGATGCTTTTACCAAGAATGTTTCGCAAGAATAGAGCTTTCCGTCGCTGGATGGCGCTGGGATTCGCTTGCGTAGCTCCGAAAGCTTTGGGGGTGAGTAGTGCGGGTGAATTGGATGTTGGGGTTCACGGGCAGTGGGTATTAGGGCTTCGATTCCCGACCCAACGAGATACCAACGGATTTTTCTATTTTTCCGTTAGCTTCGAGTGGTGGCCTTTTCCACTTAATTGACGATATTCGGAAAGTCCGAATGATACGAAAAAGTGAGAAAAAAAAAAATCGGCAAAAATACACAGTACCTTTAGAAATTCTGCGTCGTCAAAGAAAAAGTAGTTTAATTTTTTCTTCACTGTCGCGGAAAAAGAAGTTTGTTACAAAATTTCATATCGTTGTTGTAGCTAAAAGAAGGGAAGCGTTACTCTCGGCGACAAATTTGCCGCAGGCGAAGGTGTAATTTATATATCTTTACAGAATACTTTTAAAAAATAGGATCAGTCGAGCGAAGCTTCGTCCAATCGACGTTGCAGCATCGTCATCAATGGGCGAAGCTTCGAAGCCCTTAAAATATGTATAAAAACAACAAAAAAAATTGAAAACCTTTAAAAACTTGTAGAGAAAAAGAAAACGAAGTTTATCCTTACTTTGATCGGCACCCAGTCAAAGCTCTCCGGCTTCGTTAGACACTGTCGATTTTTTTGCTCACATCCCATCAAGCGCATTTTTCTCTTGTCTTTTTTACGATTAGCTTCGCTCCGTCGACTCGCCTGCGCTTCAGACTCGATAGAAAAAAAAACTCATTTATCCGAGAATCCACGATGCGTCGGACGAACCGCGATACACAGAGTGCATATCGCGCTGAAACTGTAGCGCTACTACTACACACGAGAGGGGACGTCGTAAAGTGGAGATAAAAAAAATAAAAAAGCGGCAACGCGTCGTCTCTGGCAAAAAAGTACTTCTTTCACATGATTAAGCCGATTTGATGCATCGTGTCGTAGTAGAGTTGTCTGAGCTGAATATGGATATTGTAAACCCGACAGCTTTCAATATATTAACCCTGAAATACGAAATATATTCGCAAAGTTCTTTAATAAGATCGTCTCTATGAATTTAACGGATCGAAAATTCTCATCGTTGTCCGCATTTGCCGTAAATCAATATTTTTAAATTTAATTATATGAAATTGATACGTCACGATGTAAACAGAATGGCTGTCCGGATTCCATATAGATGCATCATTATAAACGAAAATAATAATATTTATTGAAATATACATTATTATCAATAATTTTTTATATTAATTCTTATTTATTTGAAAGCTTAGAAAATGACTAAAAACTGATAAATCGTTTTAAAAAATGAGAAACATTGACGTACGTACGGAGTTCTCGATATCGTGAGCAAAGTGGACATTTTTTTTTGTTTTTTATGACACCTTAAATAATAAATTTGATTTTAATTTGAGTTTTGTTTTCTTATAAAATGTGCTTTCCTAGTATTAATCTTTTACAAACTATCTAAAGTTTATCCTCGTATTTAACGATAGGAAGGATTGAAACGATTAGGTCAACTCGTCGTGCGTGGGGACGACACCCCTAATCCTTTTTTTCCCCGGATCCTGGCATCCACTTTAAAGCGATAAGCTCGTCATGCCATTCTTCGTTCACTTCATTCTCTTCATTCTCTCGCGTACTATGGAAAAAAATCTATTGTGTCACTCTCGCGTGTTGCTCTATCTCTATTCGTCGTCGTTCATCGGGTATCGACGACGGGGAGGGGTTCGCGGAAGATCAATGAAGTCCACGGCGGCATCGGCTCTCGCGCGCGCGAAAGTCCGGATAACAATTGGCTGTCAGTCGCATTCTTCACGGTCGAATAGACTCGACGTTCCACGCGGTCCCACTTGCGATCTCTCGTCGTTACGAGACGCGAGAGGATAGAGAGGCGGCGGTTGCGCGACAGTGAAAGCTCGCGGGCTCCTGGAAGGGATGAATCGCGCACAGCGCAACGCGCTCGGATTTTCCTTCATTCCTACGTACCCCCGTCCCCCCTCCTCCCCTCCCCCTCCCTTCTTTTCTCTGTGTTATCGGTAATACGTTGTTTCTCTCCAAGACCTCTCGGAGCATTCTATCGACCGATTTTTTTATCGGGAGGCCTCACTCTCTCATTTGCTTTGCGAGTCTTTTTTTTCTTCTTCGTGAAGATTAAAGAAGCTCTATCGTATCGCGTACACGTAATCTAGAATAGCCGGTGTTTTGCAGTATATTAGGAAACTTTGGTGAAGGTGACGGACTTGTATGGGGGCTTCGGCTGTAAGCTCCGCCACGATATATGCTGTTAACCAGCATCACCGGAAACAGGCGTTGTATATATGTATGTAAGTATATATGATATAGGTATACAGGGAGCTTTGACGGACGTTTAATCTCCAAGACCCTCTCGAGGCTTATCATACATCCGCGTAAGACACTCCGGTAGGCCTCGGTCAACCGAATGGATCGATCCTGTTGTGCCTCTCGATGTTGATCAATCATTCACGTATATCGGGGGGAAGGAGGAGAAAAAGGGTGGGGAAACTCTCGTTTTCATCATTCGGCTGTCTTTTCGGCGGGCTTCTTCCTTTTCGATACGACGAACTTTGACCCCAAGAAAAAAAAAAAAAGTTCGACAGGGGTCGACTTCCCCTACGCAACATATATATTCAATTAATATTCGAGGAGAAGAAACTTGACCGATCTCTCATCGTGTATAACGCTGTGACATTGACGTAAAAAAAAAAAAATAATCGAAAAAAACATATTTCTAAACATCGATGAAAATTATTTACTGCCGGAGAAAATTCCAGAAATATTAAATAAATGAAATATTAGTAAATAAAATAACTAAAATAAATAAATTTTTCTATTTTTTTTTTTTCGAATATATTAGATGATATTCGAGAAATATTAATTTAATAATTAATTTCTTTAATATTTAATAAGAATTAATAATTTTTTTCTTCTCTCGATTCGTTAATTCTCTCCTATTACTTTTTGCAATTTTTTTCCGTCTTTCCAGCAGTGATATGATCTGCTCGTTTAGTTCTATTTTGCTTGTAATCGACTCGTTATTATAATTTTCCTTCTCAAAGGACTGGTTTGCTATACGTTCCCGTGTGACCCGATATCTTCACTGGAACATCGTTATTTCGTGTCCATCAATGCGATACGACTAACGAGAGAAACGAGCGTAAGCGTCAAAATGCAGATGGAATGCATCGTCGTCGTTCTTCGCAAAAGTTCTTTTAGTTAATTCCCACTTCTGTTTCATCGCAAAGAGAAATAAATAGAAAGATATTTCGTGAAGAAAAAGTTCATACCGAGCGGTCTTAGTTCTCACCGCGAATTACCAGTTCGGCTTGTGGGTATTAGTCTCGGAATGTTTGTGATGCAGCGAGATCAACGGAGCTCATCGTCTTATCTCGTTCCGACAATTAATACTGTTATTTGCAAAGCCTTTTGTCTTTTAGCCTCTGTTGTTCCCTATACATTGAGCCATCGCTCCGATAACTCTTTCGGTATTCCCCGTTGTGCGGGAAACGCACAACGCACAACGTATCCCCTGAGTGCGGGATACGTTGGTAAGTTCGACGAAACAACGAAAGATCTTCGATAGAAAATCGCGTTTTTTTTTAAACATCGAAGTTTAAAAAAAAGAAGAAAACGAACGGAACTCGCGACAAAACGAGGTAAAGAAGAATAAAACGCGAATAAACGAGCGAAAAAACCCAGCGGTCGGACAGTGGCGGACCGGGGAATGGGGGTTTTCCCTGAAAGGGAAAGAGAGTACAAAAAACATGTGTGTTGGAAATTTGAATAAACAGACCGTACGTGCTCCGTTTTAAAATGTCCTCATTTCGTGGAAAACGGAGTTTTGGCCTGACGCCACCCGTCACGGAATCTCTCGCGGATACTCTGTTTGTCTATGTGAGTGTATTGTGCATTCTCTACGATCGAGCGAGAAGTAGGCGCTCGGGTTCTCACGCGGAAACCCGTTGGCTATTCTCGTCGCTTAATCCCTTCAATTTATACATCGATGGGTCAAAACATCATGGATCCATATGCAAATACAAAACGACAGAATATTGCATTTAGATAACCTTCCCAATGCTCGAACACGTACCAGACTGATGACACTGGTCACTCGAATAACGAAGGCAAATATTAGAAATTTTTTACTTTATTATCGAATAAATTAAAATTTCGTCCCGAAATTGCATTCGCAAGTATCGATCGATGTACAATTAAAAATCCGATAGATATATTTACTGCTATAAATGAATTTTTTCATTAACGATTAATTAAATCGCATCCGCAGAGCCGTACAAGCAAAAACGCATTAAAACGATTTGGTTTATCAGTTTGTCAGATAAATTATCAAAATATTATTTTTAATATCTGGAAGTAGTTGAATTTACGCGGCATAACTAACATATTTTTTTATAAGGATTCATTTTATTGTTTATTAATTAACGGGGATAGTCTCTCTAATTGTTACAGTTTGATGCAATTTTTTCAGTACAATTTAGTACTCTGTAGAAAATAATGGTAAATTTAATAAAATAAAAGATGAAAAACATCGTACATTGATCGGTAAAGTAGATTAACATTACGATAATTTTGTGATATTGCAAAAAGTTATTTAACATTTCGATAGCCATTTGTTTTAAATTTATTAGACGGTTTGATGCATAAGAGCTTCAAATGGGAAGCAATTTTTTCGGTATACGGCAAAGTTGACGAAAAGCAAAATACGAAAATCGAAAAATGAAATAAAAAATAATTAAATGAAACAATGTTTCTCAGTAGACTGGAGCTTATCGTATCGATTTGCAATTCGCGAACTATCCGGGTGAAGAGGTTATTGTGTCTATAATCGTGGCGATAAAACGGGACAACAAACACGTCGGCGTTTTTAGGCGGTCGAGCTGTGGGTCGCGGGGCTTCAATATCCAATACAAGCTTTTCGCAATCAACCATATTATTCAATATACCTATACTTCACGGTAATAGTAGATCCGCTATAATTTGTCTATTTTCGAGTGTAGCGAGGCGCAATCGAATGTCAGTACAATCATTAATGATGGTCCCGAATGTCAATACGACGACAATGCCTATAAGCCGTAAACCGCGAAAATTTGTTTCCCATTTTTTCAAGGAAATTGATGGAAATTTGTGCTTCGAATGGAAATTTAAGTACTGTATAGATAAAGCGTATTCCAAGGTCCGACCTACAAAAGCCGTCTTTAATAGTTTTAATGTAATTAGCCGTAGTACTACGGATTCTTGGGGAGAGGAGAACAAAACAGGAAAACTGTTGGGAAAACATTTTTTCAATGTAACGTAACATTTAACAAAAATTGAGATTATATTTCATAAATTATTTATAAATAATGCAAATGGATTTTTTATTTTTTTTTTTAATCATAATCTATCAATTTTTAAAAATGGTTTTTTAAATCTGACCATTTGACCCGCCATCCCCTCAATTTTTTAAAACTAAAAAACAAAGTTGCCTTTACCTGGAAGCACAATATTGAATATTTGAAAATTGAATAATTAACAACGATGAACAATGAAAAATCCATTCGAAAGCTCGACGTCGGCACGAATCTGTTATTCAATATTTTATTAAAAAATAAAAAGTTCTGTGAAAAAATTCGATCGCACACTACCGCTTCTAGCCGCAGAGATTATCCATTCAATTTGTAGCCTTACCACAGGTGTAGTACCATTGCATCGCTTCTGTTGTTCTCCAATCGTTGTATAATAAAGCTATGAACAAGCGATGTACCATCGTGTATACGAAAATTATTCGGAGCTCAGAGTGGCCGTTCGGTAATGTATACAGAGAGATAGGGAAGTCGAGTAATGGACGGAAGGGTACACGTCGATGGAGAGGTTGTGCTGCCACGATGTAAAACACGCGTTCATACTATTGCACCCCGACCTCCAGGTTTATCGTGGTCGGAATTCTAGCGCAACGTGTGTGCAGCGTTAACGGGGGGTTGCTTTTCTGCTTTCCGCACACGATATTCCGCTTGTGGCCTCGTCGATTAATCGTTAATCGTTGATCGTTAACGCCTGCGGCATGGAAGCTAATTGATGAACGCGCGTTGTGTTCCAGTAGTTAGTAACGATCGAGCGCGTCCAAGTCGTCGGCATGGGGAAAAGCCAACGTGCACCCTCTCGCTCTCATCCGCGATCTCCGGGTGGGTACTATCGATAATGCCGTTTATACTGTACGCGTACGCGCGTTATACCCGATGTACCCCCACGGTGGCCACGGGGGGTACATCCGCGGGTATTGCATACCATACGATATGTATAGAACATGCAAAACCCGAAGGGAAGTTGCGGTATTACGCGTACATCGAGTTCATTATTAAAGCTTCGGTCCTCTCGTCGTTATCCTACCGCTACGACCCATAGTTCCATCGTCCCCTCTACCCTCCCCATTTCTACCCTCGACGCAGCAACAAATTATAATTTTGCGCTCGGTCGCCGAACACCGGGGGTGGCCCAGTCGGCGCGAGATTCAAATTAATTAATTAATAACTCTACGGGCGGCGTTTGGTGCCTCGGGGCTTCTCGACTGCGAGCCACCAGCGTGGAACGTCGTCTCTTTTTGCTGATGGCTTTCCATCCTTCGCCTTTAACGTCTCTCGAATCACGTTGACGCATTAATTTTTTTTCGTGAGATCCTCTCGACATTCCGTTCGAGGACCCTACCGAGTTTGAAGGATCTACCGACACTACGGCTAATAAGCATGTGCACTTTTAACGAAGTTATTTTCCGAGGGTTCGTAAAACGTTATAAGTAACTATAAAAAAAAGACGATACAAATCGTGTAGTTCACTACGCAGATGGAACTTGTGTATTCAATATTTGGCTTTTTTTCGTAAAATTAGTTAACTACGATAAGATACTGAGATTTTATTGTTGTCTGTGGGGTCGATAACCTTGTAAGTAAAAATATGTACATTGTGCGCAAGAAGGATGGAAAACACCGAAGGAAAAGCTGGGGCACGAAAAGAACCGTTGAAATTCAATTTTCAATAAATTCACCGAGTCTCGTTCGCCGTGCGGCAGAGTTAGCCGGGGCAGAGAGAGGGCCGTGGGTATACACACTCCTCTGACCCTGGTGCGCTGTGGCCCGATTACAAATGCGACGCGGCTGGAGGTGGAGACTCGGCGATAGGTGCGGGAGGAAGGGTAGGGGTCGGTCCGTTCCTGCACCCGAAACAAATGAAGTTCGATTTATGATTCAATTTTCGAGCGTTTCGACGTTCTCTCTCTGCCTGGTTCTCGCGAACCCCGGTACCGTTTCCAGCCCCGCGTTCGTCTCGGATACCTCTGCCTTCTACATACGGAGCATTCGCGTGGCCCTGGCACCGACCCCGATCAGCCGCTTGTTCTCTTTCCCCTTCTCGTACGAAAACGAAATTAAGCCATTCGTCTCACGGCAAAAAAAAAACCTTTCGAACCGGCGGATGGAAGGACGAAACGTAGCGCGGACTCGCCCCCGAATCAACAACGAGAAGGACGAGAACGATGATCAAACGTTTCGTTGGGAGCTTTTCATCCCCCGTTTTTTTCCTTCTACGCTACTCGCAGTGAGGACTTCTCTCTTCGGAGAATTAATCCTCTTTTTGATGATTCAAAGGCTGGAGTCTCGTGAAAATCGAATGAAAACCGGACGGCAAGAAAGGAGAGACCGAACAATGCGAGTTAGTGGATAAGCCATTGCCTAATCAGACGTATCTGCGCTTGAGGGCGTATAACTAAACCTTTGTCGAAATTGTCGAAAAATGTCGAAAAATATTGCATTTTTTTATTTTCTCAAAAACTATACGAAGTAATGAAATGGTTTATTTTAATTGGACGGTACATGTTTTGAAAGTATTAAATAAAATTGGCCGAATTTCCTCCTATACTTCCGATAGTTTTCGAGACACAAGTAAACAAAAAATTTCATCTTATTTATGAATTGCCCGGTAGATATACTTCCTTAAGATCGCAAAAATTGTCTTGAACTCGTAAAATTTCCTGATTCATAGATGTCGCATCCATCTAATCGCGCATCCGTATACCTGCGCGAAAATAGCTTTCGCCCCTTTCTTTGTGTCACCCACTAAGACCCACAATCGTCAAATGAACCGCACAACCTCTCATCATCAAAAGCGCGATGGTATCTACAGATCTATCCCAAGATAGGAAGAAATTAAGTACCGTGAGTTCAAGAATGAGAAGAAAAGAAAACGTTGTCGGGTAGCCACTTTGTCTTTAATGAACTTGTCGGACGTGAGGCCGCAAGAAGTCTCAGGCTCGGAGCTTAGATTGAAGAAAAAGTGTGGAAAACGCGTTGGCGAGCGTAGCGCAGCGAGTACAGTAGAACATTGTAAGTCGACGAAGTTGGGGAAGGGGAAGAAGGGAGGGAGAGTAAAGCGAAAGAAGAAGAGGCAGGGTGTCGGTATCGCCGCTGCAATTAGTCGGGAACGAGGCCACGACATTAATCCTCGTTACGCTTCTGTGGTTCCCTCGCCCCCCTCCCTGTTCCCCGTCTTCGCCAAAAGCCACAAGAATCGTGAGCAACTTGCGAGCCGGTTGCTTCTTCTCTCGCGCACGAGAGCGGGATATTACATCTAATAAGAAAGAATAAAGATCGTTTGGTCCAAGGTACGTTGTTAGGTAGAGAAGCGAACGAGAGCGCGGAGAGGGTGGGTCCCGCGTGCGATATTGCCGTTGGGCTTCTTCTTCCACCGATTTCCGCGAGCTTGTCGGCTATACGTACGTGACCGGCGCGACGTAGCGGCTGCGCTTGCCGGGCAACCATGTCTGGTTGGTACCGGCCACTGTGAGGGTTTCGTCGATCTGATATACGACCGAACTAAACGAGAAATAATTGCCGGGCGAGCTATCCAGCCGTGGGCGAGACTCGAGAGAATTGCAAACGCCTCTGGCTCCTGCGGTGTGTGTATATATATGTGTGTGTGTGTGTATATATGCCCTCTTTCGCCCTTATTTCGCGCTCGCGGTTTCCGCTCCGGTGACTAGTTCTCTGTACCCTATCGGGACGCGTTTTATCCGCACTCCGGCTTCAATACTCTTGGCTCACCCCCGTTGTTCCCTGGTGTATGCGCGACCTGACCGGAGGCTTTTGCGGCGACCAGTAGGCCCTTCGGAGTTTCAATCGTAAATGCAGGAGAGCGTCGAGGCCGATTGGCCGTGAAGCCTGGCGTTGCGGTTATTCCGCGCTAAACTCGAGGGCCTCGTGACCGACGGTTCTCCAACGCGCGATTTACCCGGATAGTACTATGCTGCTGCTGCTGCTGCTGTTCAGGGATAGACACGGACAGTTCAGGAATATAGCTCACGGTGTAGAGGGACACACGCACACAGAGAGCGGAGACAACAGGATGCCAGTAGTTTCGGTCGCGAATGAGATCTCGTAACTGAATTATTCTACTTTCGCTGCGTTGGACCGTATTTCGCACTCACTCTTGCCACTCATGGCACTAACTGCAAATCCGGATGTTTACGACACGACTCTGAGCGTAGGTACTATCGGGGAGCTATAGTTACAGCTTTTGGATGAACCAGAAGTTTTTATTCTCACTGAGCGAGTCGAAGCTTTTGGCGTGACGCGGCTACTGATTTGTCGAAGTAGTAGAGATAAGCATTTGTTCAGACTTCTGTTCCGTCGGGTAATGAGCTTCGGGCGCAGTGATTGGCAGAACGGAAAATTGTCGGGAAACCCATTTAGACGAAAAGTGTACAGAAAATAAATATAAAAACAATAATAATAATTTTTATATATATATACTAAATAAATATAAAATTATATATTATATTAATATTATGAATAAATTTAGCGGGTTTTGATTTCTATGAGGAAAGATCTGTTCGTTGTTCGATGTGTTCAACGAACAATGATGTTCGTTGCACACGCGTGAATATGGAGCTGCATTAATAGTCACGCGATTTTATATTTAAAATTAGCGTCACGGAAGCGGTTTTAAGTTTGTTTATAGTACAAAAGCGACTTGTTACGTCGGCGATGCTATATAATCCCTGTGTCGCGTGCGCGAGTGGACGAATCCATAATAACCCCCGACAGCGGTGAGCTCACCCACCTGCTGAACTTGTTTATTTTCGTTACCTCGTTCCTCTCCGTGTGCTCGACGCTCTCTCGTGACGCGAGCGTTCTATCCAAGTGCCAATTACGTCGCTTGATTGGCGATTCTAAACTAAAATGCTTTCTTTTTTTTTTTTTTTTAATTTAGAATGACCGAAATATCGCGAAAACGACATAATTCGTCAATGAAAAATATATATTTATAGTGTTATGGAAATATAATTGACGATGTTCGGAGTCCATCAGAGTCGAGTAAAATAAGATTCGCGACGCGAGCGCTACATTCAACTGCCAGTTACGTCGGATAATAAGGATCCTGAGCTAAAATCGTTTTATTTATATACTACCAAAGACCGAAATATCGCTGAAACGACGTAATTCATTGATGGAAAAAATAGTATTATGAGAATATAATTGAGGATGTACGCAGTCCAACGGAGACGAGTATAATAAGCTTCGTGACTAAACTACAAATACTCGATTCCCCTGATCTTTGTCATTTACGATGAGAGAATATGATGAGAAAGAGAGAGAGAGAAGAATAAAAAAGAGAAAATGGAGAAGGTTTCGATTTGGCGATGCGGGTCACGAATGAGGAACACCCGCGTCCTGAGTACTCGTCAAATAAATCGATCGATGCTTGGCCGCCGGTCGTTTCGCCCTTCGGACTCTTACTACTCGACGCTTACCGCTCTTCGGTTCTTTCGGGACTCTCTTTTTCACCCCCCTTCCTACCTCCCTGTCGAACTGCTAAAAGTTTGTCCCGATAGTACCGGGAGTTAATGTTTAATCGGGAATCTATAGAGCAGCGACCATACAACTGTGTATAGGCAGAGTATATATATAGTCACAGACCGTACAGTCTTTCGGTTCACGGATGCCTCCTATGGCACAACTTTTTTTGTTTTCGTATCTTTTTTCACTTTCCTCTTAGTCGTTTTCGATTTTTCTTTATTTTATCCCGCACTGCACTCCGAACGTATTCCAACTTGATGTCACTTACTCTTTTCGTTCTCTTTGTTCACCTATACATTTTTTTTTAAAACCGTATTTTTTTTACTTATTATCAACGTTGCTCCCTTCTTCTTCGCGATTTTTGAAAGGAAGAGCCGAAGAGGGAGAGAGGAAGTAGCAGAAGCGGCGTCGGGAAGGTTGAGCCCACAGTCTGATGACATTCTAAAATATGCAAGCTTCTCGCTCGAGCGGTTAGTTACTCGTTGCGGGTTGGGGGACGGAGGGGGTACGCGAGAAACCCCCATCGATTTTCTAGCTACTACGCTCCGGGGAAAGCCAGAGGGACAAGAAAAAAAAAAAAAAAAAAGAGAAAATACTGAGGAGAAAAGAAGCGACGAAAAGAAGAGGAAAGTTATATGGTTGGAAGAAGCAGAAAGGAGAAAACCGAGCAACGTTTTCGCTTGTCGTCGGATGGAGCCACCGCGGCCTTGACCCTGCGCTACTCGACCATCGCCACCTCTCGCCTGTGATGCTCACATTTGGTAACGCAGTAGAAACGAAGGTAGAATCCGCGGAAAATTTTCTGGTACAGTCAACGATCGGATAAGTTGATCGTGAAAAAGTGAAATTAATTATAAAAGATCGCGACAAATTTTTTGCACTTGATTACCATTACATCGCGCATAGATCTGTAAAACCCGATCTCCCTAATCTTTTCTAAACGGTGCTGAAAATTAATATTTTTCAGCTGAATTCTCATGAAATCGAAACGTTAGGATGCAAGAAAGCCTGTCGAGGCGCAACGTTGATATATCGATTGTTATAAAAGTTACGAGTTACAAGCCTTTGGAGGAGAGCTAAAACGAATGAAAAAATGTATATCCGATTTTTTTTCTACTGGACATGTGTCTATTATTCAGAGGGTCAAGGTTGCTGGTTCCATTGTGAACGAGATACTCCCGTTTTACTACCCGCGATCGAAATCTTCGTGACACTGTCGATATTCCGTTACTTTTTAATGGAAATTCTCCAATCGTTGTGACTGTTATTTCTGGGAAACGTTCGACCCTCGTATCCAACTCCTCTACTCATATCAAAACGAGGTGAATAGTAGAGTCGAATCGATCTTTTTCCAGTAGAAAGAAAAAACCTGTCGTTCATTTCGCATCGTATCTTACGAAGACGCGCTATCCAATGACCGCCCCTCACTAAACGGCTATGACTGACGAGGGACAACGGAATACCGGACACAAACATCGCGCGTAGAGAGATCGGGTCTCGACCCATCAGGAATCCGGAAAGGGAATCTTTTCGAAGGGAAGAAACTGTCCCTGAGCGGTGTTTGGTCAGTTGATTACGAAGTTAACTGCCTCGTCGTGTTCAATTTGAGTCGAAGTACTATAGGTCTTAACTTATCCGGTCGTCTACTGTAGTTGGTCAGTTAATGAGGAATTTAACTTTAACGGTAGAGATTTACACTGAAAAACCCGCTGTTTAAGTTTATTTCTAATTATGACAATTCTGTATGAAATTAAAAGATGATTAACACTGTAGAAGAGATCTACAGTAATATAAGATGCGAATTGTATAAGTTAAACTTACTATCTGTAAATTTTAATAATAACAATATAAAATTGTAAGAATTGGAAATAAAGTTGAAATAATAAAATATGCAATTGACACCATTCCCTCGGACGATTTTTTTCTGTAAAATCGAGTTCGAGGCACTCGGCGCCTCTACTTAACTGATCTTCCCCTGTACTCCATCGAAGACGTGAGAAGTTCGATGAGAATGAATACGTAACATATGCAGCAGCACTCTTGTTAAAACAGTAATGTGCCAACTATATTCATAGCGCTCTTTCGTTATTCCACACCGACCTATATATTTGGTTCTGTTTGCCGATGAAGAAAGTATATCCGTCGGATTGGCGTGTGGCTTTGGCTCTCTTCGAAATTGCTTTTGCTCTCTAGCAGGTAAATTCAAACCTATAGGTCCAGCAGCTCTGCGACGATTGGTCAAATGAAGTGTAATGCTTCGAGAGGATCGTTCAATTCCTATAGTTCGTCTCAAACTGAATATATTCACTCGGAACAGATGGCCCCGTTCCGTCACTCGATAACCGAACCAACACCGAGGACGCGAGAGAGAAGTTGGCGCAAAGTGCCTCCTACACTCCCGAAATGGACAAATTGAAAACTAATTCCGCGAACAGTTAGAGAGCTCTCGCTTTGCTTGCCCGGCGCGCGCGCGCGCGCCCGAGAGGGTGGAGTCTCTTTAATCTTAGAAGCGGCGAAACAAAGGACTGTAAACAATGGTGAAGTACCGGGACGCCTCGTTCTTAATGAGCGAAAGAGAATGATAGAGACAGCGGTGAGAAAACGGTGAGAATAAAGGAAGTGTAAGAGATAAAGTGGAAAGGGAAAAACGGTACCCAGTGGAAAGAACTAAACAACCGAGTAGAGAATGAGCGACGCGAAGGACGCCAAGTGTCGGAAAATAGGGGAAAGGGATTTCCGTCGGTTGAGGCACTTACTCTCGTCGTCGGTGGTGCACTTTTCGGATGAGTAGTAAATGAACGAACGAACGAGCGAAGGAAACGAGCCAATTACGAATCCGTACAAAGAGCTTATCTCTACGGTTTCATCGTTATTTGACTTGTTCTCGATCACCGATCATCGTAGCTATGATGATCTGGTGAAGAAGCAATTTTCATTTGGATCACGCGGATCGTTCACATTTTTCCTCCTCCGTGCGATCCTCCGAGTGCGGACTACGATCCGTTCGGGAGCGAAATGTCGACGACGATGAAAACGATTTCTCTTTTACTTTATCGAGCGAACGGAATCGTCCGGGAATTATTTCATTATCCCCCGACCATCGCGGATCTGGACAATCCCTGCCTCCCTTGACTGCCATTCCTACTCTTTCCTTTCTTTTGGCTTTCTCGTTCGCGTTTTTTTCTTTTTTTTTTTTTACTCTTTCCACGGCCCGGAGCTCATTCTCCGCTACTCGCCTACCACCGCCATCATACCGATACTCATCCCATAAAATCTCCCGCCGCAGGGCTTTCGCTCCATGCTTTTCTTTTCGTCTCCATCGCGCTCTCTTACTCACGATATTCACTAAATTAATTAATCTCCAGACGCTATTATCGGTCGAGCGAGACAACGAACAAGGCGAATATTATAGGCGCATAGTTATCCTCGCGTTCTGATTGTAAAGAAGCCCGCGGCTAGTCGGCACCCCGTTGTAAAAAAAATCCAAAGTTTAACGTACAGCGTGACATTCTGAGAAATTGAACGCGTGATCGCGATTCAATGAAGAAGATGATTCAGCCGGATTAAGACGATCGAGATTCTACGAGCGATCGAGGGGGTAAAGAGGGGGCAACCCGACGAAGAAGTGGATGGAGAAGCAGAGTTATTCCGTCGGTGGGGTGACTAAATTTTTTTTTTTTATGAATTTTTCATCAAGGCAAATCCGCACGGCGTCGATTTTCCCTACAGCGTGCGGATTTTGCAACATCCTCCCGTTCTCTAATCTCGTCCCTTTTTCTCTTGCGCACTTGCGATATTTTCTTTTTTTTTTTTTTTTTTTTTTTTTTTTTTCGGCGTTGTCGTCGTCGTTACACTCATCAATATCTCAAAAACTTGGAGTGGATTATCTCGAGCAAACAAGTTTTTACCCCCGAAGTATTAGATCACCGAAGAGGGGAGAGCTGAAAGTCAATTTTTTAAGTCATCCCACGTGAGAAGCGTTCCCGAATAGATTATAAATATTCCCAGCCGATGTTAAGACGCGCGTGAGATAATATCAATTTTTCTGTTTTCACACTGGCGGCATAAACGCTTCGCGAAACGCGTTATCGTTAAGGTTAACATCGAAAATATCATTTACATTCTCGATGCTGATGGGCCTTTTAAGATATATATTATACATATATATATATAGATCTATCGTTTTTTTTTAATATATTATATACATATATATTGTATTTCTATGGGGAATGTTTTCCTGACAGTAAAAAATCGGACAATTTTTTAACGCCCGAATGACCCGTGTCGGACGGAGAAAAGAAAAATAGGTTTTGACTACTGCGATGTTGAAGAAGTCTTATCGCAGAACGGCGAAAATTACCAGTTGCAATTTACAACACTTGTCAAAGTCGCACATCACTGAATTTTTGATTGTCCTGAGACTAAAAGAATGTGCGTAATCCGCGTGAAAGAACAAGAATAAGCTCTTCGCATTCGTCGCCATTGTTTTCCTTTTCCGTGGGTTCGTGTATCTCTGTATTTTTGTGTTTCTTTTTTTCGGTTTTTTTTCTTTATTGTAACCATGATTAAGGACGTCGACGCGAGGAATAGCGGACGACGAAGTAGCACGACATAGCCCGGGGGAGGCGACAGAGGGGAGGGAAGTCGCTTTAATATTTCAATGGGTCGCTCGGCTTCTTTCGGCTCCACTCCCGCCCCCTCGAGGGCCAACGCTCGTTCGCTCCGGGTATACCGACGGCCGTTAGGGGTGACTTTTTATGCGCAATGTTGCGAAGGCGAGCTGAACCTCGCAACGCGTTTCGTCTATCTCATTCCCACCGGTTTTACCAGGTATACGCGTCGAGGAGGATGATGCTCCCTCGATTGGCATAGCCACCGGACTCGCATAAAACCTTTAAAACCCCTTGCGTCTGCGTCTGTCTCACGTTAAGAGAGTGCGGCAATCGCAAAAGCTCCGAGGTTCTTTCAACCTGAAAATCCTTCCCTCCCCAATTCTTAGACGAGACGATGCGACACCGAGGGCGACGAACTGGTTGTTGCATCGTCACGCAAAACTCTCGATAACTCGAATGTTTATGTCAGAAATACATACTAATGGATATGAAAAAATATGGAACAAACGAAACAAAGATAAGATAACAAAATAATAGCTATTTGCCGATTGGCTACAAGAGATTCGTAACTTCGCAATGTCTCTTTAGAAACACCAACACCGGTATGAGAGTCGGGATCGCGAACACTGACGGTTTCAGATTTGCGTTGACCGGTTTGTATGAGATATAAGGCCGCTTTCATCGTACTGTCTCAGCCGTTATTCTTTCGCGAGATAAAAAAAAAAGAAAGAGAGTCCTCGACCTCCGGAGCGGAGCTCAACGAGGCTGAGATACCGAAGGAGAGGAAAAAAGAAAAGACGAAGCGAGATAGCCGGTGAGTGAGAAATATATTTTAAATATAAGTGAAGGAAACTCTGGCATACTTAAGACACTCTTGAAAACGGACGAGAGAGGAGGAGGAAGTGGGCAAAAGAAATAAAGAAGAGCGAAAGAATGAAAAAAAAAAAAAAAAAGTGACGAAAGAGAAAGAAAGAAATTCTCTCGACGAGTTCTCTCTCCCCGAGTGTATACGAAGGGTCGACGGGGGCGGGCAGCTATATTCCGCATGAGAGGAAGTAAAATAGAAGAATCGGAAGAAGACGAAGAGAACGACGCAATATAAAAACGGAAAGATGCGAAGGAGCGAGAAAGAGAGTTAGAGCCCTCGCCGCTGCTCTCCCGTAGAGCACGTTCTTTCGTAAACCGTAGCAATAAAGGAAATTTTAATATCGAACCTTTTGTAATGCCCTTTCGATGTTTTTAATATCGAACTCGCTGCCTGTGCTGTGTTGGGGAGCGCAAGGGTGCCGTATTGGTAGGTTAACCGCTCTTCGATTCGTAAATGCACTCGTACGACTGCAATGCCCTCGGGATATTCTGGACAAACAAACTTTCTTTCTCTCGACTCTTTCGATATCGTCGATGGTACTGTTTCTAAATTTTTCTACAATTTTCAGGAATTTTTCTTTAAATTTTTAATTAAACTTTCTTTCAATGGTTTTATTTTTTTTATTGTTAGAATTTTTTTCTTCATTGTAGTAATAGTATATATGCTCTATTATGCTCTATAATTAATATTATGATTTATTACTTTACTATTATTAAACGGATATCGCCTAAGTGATTGCGAAGTGATTGATTTAAAAAAAAGTTAATTGTTATTGTTTTTTTTTAAATAATCTATTGGATACTTGCTGAAACATTGTAAATCACAGATTTGATATATTTTGCATTTTTCTCTTAATTTTTCTCAAATTTTCGTGAATTTTTTTTTTCAATTTTAACGAACTTCAATTTGCCGAAAAAACATAATAAAAATGTCCGTATATTTCTTTGCTCAATTTTTGGACGTTTTTCAAAAGTTTTCGTGTTCTCGCGTGTCTCTTTGGGGCGAATGGTATCTCCGTGGCCCTGAAGTGGTTAAATCCCGGGTTAAGCCATCGATATGTCGTTGCATTGTGTCTTATCTCGTCTCAATAGCTCAGTCGCGTGATGGAAGCTCCGGTTGAAGTTGGTACATAAGACGGTATATCCCGAGCCATTGGAATGGCGTTCTCGAGTGCGGGACGACTCACGGTGAGTAGGGGGAGAGAAGACGAGAGAATCTCGCGATCGAGTGAGATATACGGCAGGCCATCCGTGATGCCCCGTGACTCTGGTTCGATGTAAGAGCCACGAACGCCGTACAGACGCCGTATAATACGATCGAAGGAAGCAGCTCCTGCACAAACCTACACTAGGAGGGCTATCTGCACCGAGTAACGGTGCCAGAGGAGAGTTTACCATCGGAATTCAATCTTGGATTTCCCGGAATGCAGAGCGGTACGCGGCAAGTTGAGCACCGTGGCAAGATCTCGTAGGAACCCAAGCGCTTTTGAAAGAGCTTCTCGGGAACCCCGAGAAACGTAGAAGCAAACGAATCGCATTGTACATATACTATATCGTTGGGCGTAACTGGCTCAGTCGGTGAGAAATACCGTTCGTTTTCATGGGGAGGGGTAAGGCTTCCGTATTTCCTGGTGTCTGAATTCGCGAGTTTCAGCGCCGAGAGATGCGGGGAGAAGGGGGGAGCCGCGACCAGAGATTCCTTTATTTCTCGCATAGTCGTTTATATGAAAAGAAAGCTTCAGCGAGTTCGATGCAATTGACAAGGAAGTTGAAGGTAACCGAAAGAGCTTTTCCGACAATTACGGATTAGTTAAGAGAACTAATGAATTTTATTTTTATTTTCCTCAACTTGTGTCTAATAGTTAGTCGGTGGAAGTGTTTTTTTTTTTCTTTTTCATAAAAATAATTGTCCCCATGAATAATTTTTTCATCATACAAGTGTTATTTTTTTCATTATATCGAAAGGGGCAAATGTGCGCTGACGAAAGTTTGTTTTTGTCGCGCATAGGACCAGCGCATCGGAGAAATTCTTACATTAAAGGCGCTTCAAAGACAATCGTGTATCTCGATCCCGGGCGCTTTTCGTCGACACTCTCGCTCTAGAAAAAAAAAACTCTCGTCGACGTTTGCAAGTAGTCGTTGAGGTCGCAATAAAACCGCGAAGGTACACCCCCCGCGGCACTGAAGAATGAATGGAGAACGGTTGAAAGACGCGCGCGGACGCGCGGAAGGTAAAAATTCCAGTAAAAAGCTATATGGGGCGGGTAAGAGAACGAAAGGAAGAATGAAAAAAGAAAAAGCGGCGGCGGATAAAGGGTTGGGCGGAGGGGGTGGCCCTGGGGTGGATGGAGGAGGCAGTACGAGGGAAGAGTGCTGGTAGGCATCCATTGATGTTGACTCAGTGGCGGCTGGCGCAGAAAGAAAAAAACAGGGAAAAGCTCCGCGAGACTGCTGAGAAGCGACTGCGCTACTATAGAGACCCTAGAGACTATGGTATATATATACAGAAAGAGTAGTGAGAGCCAGTAAAGACGAGAAGCAAAGGCAAAGAGGGGATGAAGTGAAACTGGATAAAAACGTACGAAACGCGCGTAAGGAAAGAGTGGGGAAGGGGTGGTTTGTGCAAAGTCGGGGAAAGGTATATATAGTATAGTCAGCGATGGATGCAGTAGCGAAAGAAAGATAGGAGTAGCATAGTAGAAAAGGGGATTTTTCACCCGGCATTTCAGCCTCGAGGGTAGAGGCAGACGGTGCCTGAGTCGCTGCGAAAGAAGGTAACCAATTGTTTATAAGAGGCTGGCGCGCGAGTGCGGCTTGCGGCCAGTCTGTACTGTGCAAACGTCGGTAAAAACTTTTCAAGGCTCTCTTCGCTGTGATGTACTCGAAGATGAGGTAAAAAATGAAAAAATGATAAGAGCGTCGAGGAGTGAAGAGATACGCTAGATACCTACTCTCCGTTGGTTTATCGACGATCTGGAAACTCGTTAATTTTCATATTTTCTTTCGTTAACGCTTTTCTTTTATTTCGAAAGGAACAAAGAAATTTTTTCGAAATTTATCACGATTATTAGATTTTTTAATATTTACTTAGTCATTTTTGTTTATTTCGTTGGTACACGGACTATGGGTAAGAAGAATATAGGGGCGAACATACACGTGCAGCGGTCTCGTACTTTCGCGATTTCTCTCTCTTACTATACTGCTGCTGCTGCTGCTGTGCTACTCGACTCACGGGACTCTCGGGGAAGCAAAGTTCGTCGCTGCTTTCGTTCGTGCTGCATTAGCAATGTCTGGTGAAGCTATATATGAGATTCTTGCTCTCTCGCTTTCGCTACAGGCGCGAGGACGACGGCGACTAATTTGTCGTACCGCCTCGAAAGTGAATTAAGTGCGAGCACGCGCTTGCCGCCTGCAGCCTGCTTCGAGGCCGGTCTGGCTAATACGGGCTGTTACTACTGCAGCTATGGCTACTGTATCGCGCGGCGTTCTATGTACGTACAACTACACCGGACTATTCCGTTGTAACTTCTACAGAGCCCTTACGATACACCGAAATCGTCAAGTTAATTATCGTAGCCGATGCGAATTTTCCGTCTGAAGTGCGAATTGGAAGCACAACGGGGCGATGGATTTGATGAAAAGCAAAAATAGTCATTTTATCTCGGATTGTCACGTTGGATAGATGGGATAAAAGATGAAAAGGCAAATTGGCTTAAAGGTTCACTTGATGGACGTGTTCGCTGGTAAAAGATGTCATGATTAATACTCAACGATTCACACCTATCAAATGTTTACAAGACTTTCGTATCGATCCATGCATCGTATTACGAAGGACGCCATTCACGGCGCGCGGTGCTTTAATGCTTTATTTCCACGCTATCGTCAATATCAGTGCTGTCGTCTAAATCCGTAATCATGATAATTTGTTGTTTATCAAGTAAGGTAACAAGAGTGGGGTTAAGGGAAGCCAGGGATCGGGATTTTTTTATTTAAATAACCGATCTTCGGAAATCGGTGCGAGTCGACTGTGCGCGTCGGTAATATTGTATTATTGTCAATGTACAGTGTCCTCGCGTAGATTGGATAGAAACAAATACCAAAGAGAAAGATTTGAATGGCGAATGAATCCGGTGATGCCACTCCACCGCGAGAGAAACGGAACAGAGCGTCAGTGAGAAGAAAAGACAGATAGATAGAGATATAGAAAGAAACACGATGCTTTGTTTTTCCGTGGCCTCTGCGCTCCAGTGAGCATCCAGAATAATTCAATTACGGCAGACGGCGCGCGTTGGAGCGTCCCGACGTTTCGTATTCTCTTTCTTCTCCTATATATTCACCTGCATGCCCCGCGTGCACAACTCGACACTATATCCAACGAGGGTGAAAATTATATTTTTTTTATTTCGCTTTTTTGGAATACAAGATTTTGCGAACGCAAATCGCTGTGCGCGACATTTCGATGCAAGCGAAATTTCTTTTGAAGTTTGACGAAAATTTAAGAGGGTACATCTACTCGGAGATTCGAAAATCGAATCGAATTTGATTTTTTTTTTACTATGGAATGAATCGATATACAGATTCCTATATAAGAGAATATAACAGAAATGAAGTCTTAAAGAATTTGTGAATATAAAAATTTAAAAAAATTATACACTATCGAAGACGATTCTTCGATCGGGAAGTGGTTAATAAAGAGCCACAATACAAGATTGGATTTCGTAAGAATTGAAGATTTTATCGGTCGGAATCTTGTTGGTATAATAATTTGAATTCAAGGATTCGTTGGGGGTGTGGAAGGGTGTGAGAAATTTGTCGCTCGATTAGTGCGGAAGATCAGATTGCAGAGTAAAATATACGAACGAATCCGCTGGTTGCAACGGTGTTCCGATGGTGTGCAGAGACCGATGGAAAGGGGAGGAGAACGAGAGAGGCGAAAGGGATGCAATTTCCTTGATTTCCTTACCACCCGCCTGAGTCGCAAGCCGCGCCGCCGGAATCGTCGCTCCTTTTGCCGTTGTCGCGAACAAGAGAACTGGGAAACTCTGGAAAAGCCCGGTTTGAAACCGTGAGAACCGGATAGAAAATCGTTATTCCGCGTTCCGGAACGGGGTGCAAAGAGTAACAAAACGGTAGCGGGAGCGCGAAGAGATAGGGAGAGTCGGTGTCTCGTTCACGAACACAGCGATTCTTCCTTCCCGTCGGTTTGCCACGAGACTCGTGCAACTCCGATCTTTCCACCTCTTTCTTATTTCGTCTTACGGAAAGAGGGAATGGGGGAAGGCGTAGCTTTCTAAACAATTACCCGACACGTCTGGAGCGACATCGTTCGAACTATAAGGGAAGACGATCCGGCGGAGCTCATTCACCTTCTATCGCTCTCGGGTGCGCGCTATTATCGAAGACGCGGCCGTGAGCAGCTATGCAGAAAGGTCGGTAGGAAAACTGCGCGTAAAGTGCGACGGAGCGTGCAAAGGTTGGAAGCAAAGCAGAAGTGAGCACAGCAATGGCAAAGTCCGGGGAAGGGATAGAGGGGCGTCTGGCCGCGCGTTGGCCCTCTCGCGCGCGAAACTGCTTTTCTCGCACCACCCTAAAGGCGTAATAGAGAATGCCTTGTGCCCTCGAGCCGTTCGAAGGACTGTCGAGGGGTGTCGGTTTGAGTCGCATTACACGGAGTTCGGTGCTCCCGCGGCGAGAGTCTGACGAAGGGATGGGAGGGGTGCTTCCGACCCCACGTTATAACACTCCCGACTATACATATACTTTTCGAGGAATAACGTAAGAACCAAGAGACCGAAGTAAAGCAGATGGGGTGGTAACTACTGTGCGATAGCTGTTGGCTCCGAGCTCTTCGACGCAGCGTCTTAAGGAGCGAAGTAAAAGCCGAGTCAACGGTACATAGCGACGAAGGTGACGGGGAGACCCGAGGGTGGCGATGGAGAGGAAGCTAAAGGAGGGGAAATCTTGTCAAGCGGTTCGTCGAGAGTCAAATCTCGAAACATCCTGATCTTTCGCGTCATTGAAAATGTTCCCATTAAAAACATAAGCGAGAAATAAAAAGTAGGTATACGCGGAATATCATTCAGACGCGTGTAGAAAACGTAAATATTGAATTTTCAACTTTTTGCATATTGTTGCATATATTCTCGATATATTTTCTTAAAAGGGACTTTTTTTCGGAATCGAAAAAAAAAAAAAAAGGTAAATGACGCTTTATTTTTTATAGTAACAACAATCACTGCAAACTAATCGTTTTCATTGTCGAAACAAAGGTTCGACGATCGTGGAAAGCAGGAAAAAACATGTCTAGACAACGCGTGACAATTATTCACATGTTACCTTTTTCGAGATCTGGTATTGTTTTTTTGTCTATATATACTTAATGGCACATCGGAGACTGGAGAAAAAGGAGCCGCGACCTTTCGTGACCTTTTGAACCCAATGTAACTCGAAGGGTTTTCACGGCGCGAGTGGAATTCGTGGAGAAGGCGAAGGTTTGGACGTGCATTCGAATGAAGATAAAATCGAATGAAGGAAGGAATGTTCTTCACTGTTTTTATTTTCGTCGATAAATCCGAAGGCGACGGCGCTTGAGAAATTTTAAGCTATTCGCGAATGTTGCGTATCGAGTTGATTGGAAAAAAAAAAAAAAGAAAAATCAAAATAAGAAAATAGATTCTCGAAGAGAGGAATTAACGAGTTTAAACGGAGTCAGTAAAAAAAAAAACTAAACTAGCATCTCAAAGTGCCCGACTACGGAGTCCAAAAGGTCTCTCGTAACAGTCGAAGAATAAGAAAGAGGCACGAGACATTGCACGCGGGATGCTGTCGTCTCTCGCGTGTAAATAGTGGTCTCATTCTTTGCTGCTGAACTACTCGTTTCTCGAGAATCCGCCAATACCTCTTTAGCTTTTGATCTTCCATTCTGGCGCACGAGGAAGCCTCGCGAACGAGGTGCTTTCGTAGCCGCAGGGGGTAGACTTTCGTCTCTACCCTCCTCTTCCTTTTCTTTCGTTCTCTGCCGTTTTTCGCGTACGGAAAGTCTGCTGACACACAACGTTCGCGCGCGCGGGCAGGATTCTTCGCTCTCGTTCGTCGTTCGATGCGAATCACGGAGAACGGCGGGGGGGGAAACGCTCTGAGAAGCCGAGAATAAGATAGACGGAGAGAAGACCGACGGTCCGACGGATCGTGCGCGGCTCGTAAAGAGAACGAGTGGCTAAGGGTGGCTTCTTCTCTCGTGTCGCAAAAAAGACCGAAAAAAAAAAAAAAACACAAAAACGACGTGGGCAGCTTTACGACGGAGTCCCGAGATCGGATCGTCTTTCAGAGACGGGGGGGTGAGTCGAAATGGAAAAAAGAAACGAAAAAAAGAAGGTATACAAGACGAGTAGGGATGACAAAAAACAGAAGAAAAAAACAAATAAAAATAATGCGAGAAGACAGAATTCACGAGAATAATACCGCCGGTAGTCCAATATTTTCTCATAATTCGAATGGCCGAATATATACATACGAAAAACGACGTGGAGTATATATACCTACGATAAGCTTTAGCAAAGCGCGTGCATGGTCAGTGTTATCGTGGGATATGGAAGGGGATATGCAAGAGTTGTTAGGAACAAGCGGATGGGGAAAGATAGGGAGGGGTGGATTTCCCTGCTCGATCCGTTTTACTGCCCTCTCGTAAAAGTCGAGACGTTGACGACACCGACGACGAGGATATAGCGTTAGGGATACCGACAGGATCAGCTCCGAACGGCCGCTGTCCCTCAGCTTTCTTTCAGTGAGACTCTAACTTCGTAATCTAAATTTTTTTTTTTTTTTTTTTTCTCTCGAAGATTCTCATGATACGAGTAGAGAGAAACGTATAAAACGAGGAATTTTCACCGCTGTTTTCTCGCGCGATGTTTATAGTTTTGTGTCGAGTATCGAATTGTCGGATTCTAACGAAATTCGAAAATCGAATGTCCGAAAGCCCGCATAGTCTCCGATCGATCGACAAATGGTTCCTGTGGGTTCGCTTTACGCGCAGTTAAACTTCGACGGATATAATTAACAATTAAAGATAATTCACTCGGTCCTCGCATCACAGCTCGAGGCAATTACATAAACTGCGGTCGTTTTTTTTTTTAATTTCTTTCGAACGAATATACGAGTGCCGTGTACGAGACGTTGACGGGTAAAGAGCCACGAGAATTGTCTCACGCGATTG
This sequence comes from Cryptus armator, assembly GCA_963971235.1. Classification (NCBI taxonomy): domain Eukaryota; kingdom Metazoa; phylum Arthropoda; class Insecta; order Hymenoptera; family Ichneumonidae; genus Cryptus; species Cryptus armator. Next base: position 11,957,177 of record OZ020236.1, read on the forward strand.
AGATATCGGTGCGTCTGTTGTTAATTGTTTGCTGGTTTTTGCACTCGACGTGAGGCTATCGAGACGACGCAGCGAGTATAAAGTAACCGTTGGTTTGTCGAAACGCGAAATTTTAATTCTGAACTGTGTTCATTTACAGACGATCCATGTACGCAGTTTTATCGCTAGAAATAATTATTTTCTCAAATATATGGTGTTTTTTTGCTGATTTTCTGTAGTTTTTTAAATTTTTATATGAATTTTTTATTAACTAAACTTCGATGCAAGGAAATTTATTGCATTCCATTATTTTTCGTGTTAAAATTCGAAGAAATACGTGTACCATTAAGGGGGATGTCAGCCCTGCGGCTTGAGAACCGAGTTAAATCTTCGATTTTTTTTCTTTCGACATTTTTTTACATTTTTTATGAAAAGCTTTTTACGAAATTGTGGATGAAGAAGTTCACTTGAAAAATAAAAATTTGACTCGATTTTCGAAGCGTCGAGTGGTCGTACCTCCTTTCGGCTTCTTTCTCTGTAGAACCGATTTTACGATGAAGAAAGCATTGAATAGATGTTTACCCGAGTGACGCATTTAAAAGTTTTTAAAAATGAGTTCCGAACTGTGGGGATATTGACGAGTAAACAATTTCAATGTTATGGCAACGGGTCGGGTAACTTGGGAGGAGGAGTTAATAACGCTGAACATATTTATTTTCGGCTGAGATGCTTCGATCGATACTGTTGAACGTTACAATATAGTCGTTAGTCGTTCTCAACGACCGACGTCGGAACCGAGCGTTTTTTTTTATCACTGCGTGTACCGTATTATTGGCAGAGCACTGCGACATGTACTTTGCGATCACCCACGCAGTCGATCGAATTAAGGTGGAAAAGTACCGATTATCTTCCCACACTGCGATTGACGAGTATACCATTCATAGTTCTATGTATAATCCGCTCTATCGGAGGTTTTACTTAGATCACTCTATTTATATTGTCGTGACGACAATGACAGAATGCTTCGGTTCACTCGTATCCGTCATTCACGAACAAACATATCGATTATCAATTAAATCGTTTATAACTTCATTATATATTACCTTCGAGTTCATTTAAGCCTCTTCACTCCTCCACAATTGCGTCAGGCGCGATCGGAAAGATTCGACGAGAATTCCTCCATCTTTTTTTTTTCTATTTTTCAACTTTAACGATTCTAATACCGGTGAGGTAAGTAATTCGCGTCTGTGCGAATAACTTGCCGTGTCTGGTCGTGCCCTGGCCCCCCACCGATGTCTCGGCACCGCACGGTGCAATCGGAATTCCGAGTTGACGCGTACAGAAAGAGGAATATAGCAGGAAAAGCTCCCGAGTAGCCGAGTAGCGCGGCGCCGTGCGGTAACGTGTTTTCGCGCACGCCCGCTAGGCGCGAGGGAGAGAAAGCCCAGCGCAGCCGGCCTCACTTACGCGCTACTCGCGGCACAGCGCGGAACCGGCTTGCAGTAGTACCGCGGTAGCCCTCGAGCTAAATACGTCGTCCGCTTCTACCCGTTCCTCTTCGAGGGGGGAAACAGCTCCGAAAATTGGCTTCTTCGGTCTCTCGGTGACTACTCGTGCCCGCGCCAACGAACTCGGTCACGGTGAAACGTGAGACGAAACCGCCTCTATTTCACCGTTTTTCCTTACCGTCCGTACGCGATGTGTCATATGTTTTGATCGTACATCGAGTTGTGCAAATATAAATTCATTTGACTGTCAACGATTTTCCGAACGAGAAATATACCGGCGAATTAAACTCATTATCGTCAATTTTTTTTTTATCTTTTTTTCGTATTGTTTTTTTTTTGTTTTTCTTGTTTCTTGTTTCTTGTTCGCCGCTTGAGAGGTTTCTCTTGTGATTCCGTGATGTGACGAACTTGTGTGAACCCAAAGTTTTTTTTTAATGTTGTTTTTCAACAAGTAATAACGACAGTTATCGCATATCTGAACCAACGAGGATATCACGAGAAAAGAGGTAAGGATTATAATGTGTCATATACCGTATTCGCGCGCCTGTCGCTCGTGTATTTATCAAGGTCACGAAAAGAAAATAATAAAAAAAACAAACAAACTCTCAGAGTTCGTTGAATAACTTGAATGCATTTTCTTTTGGTCCATTTTGGCTCGTGTCTCAATGGGGATTCGTGTGACTATTATAAAGTTGTTTGTGCGCGAGCTTCGGGTACGAAAAATGATTTAACAGTCGGACCGTACGTACTTACCGCTTCACGCTCGGGGACGAGAGTAGAATCGCGCTGGCGTTCTCGTTTGCTTTGAGGCATCCGCGCTGCCTGCATTCGCATTAGTGCAGAAACGTATCAAAAGGAAAACTTCGTAGTAAGGACGGAGGCGAGAGAGAAACGAGTTAAAGCGCGAAGAGAAATAGTGAAAGAGAATAGAAATGTTACCGTGGCTTACGGAGAGACGAGCAAAGCCGGGCGCATTCTCTGCGTACGAATTTATAACAAGATACTACCAACTGCGAACTGGTGCTCGTGCGAACTTTGCTTTGTTCTGCATTTCGTTTGTTGCCACTTCGCGCGCTATTCGGCATCAATTTATTTTCCATCCTTCCAATTGTCTACAGAGGAAAAATTCGATCCCGTTGAGAATCTCGTTACATATTTTATTTATTTTTTTTGTTTTTTTTCCCACAACATTGATTTCGATGTGTACAATACCCGCGGCACGAAATAACATCGTTGGGTCACGATTTTTTTTTTTTTCTTCAACTCCCTCATTGGCATCGTAACTTTTCCTTGCGCCGTACCCTACTCCGCGGCAAACGGTCCGGTGGGTTAATAATACCGGAGATGAAAATTATTACTTTACTTTCCTACGTTTATTACTTTTCTTCCGTTAAGAAAAAGGAAGACACTTCCACTTCATTTGTTCCGAGTTGGTGCGATTCTGCAATCTCTCACTCCCCGTGAGATATGGAACAATTGGAGAAGAAAACAAGTTGCGATATTTTGTAATCTTTTTTACTCTACGTGCTTCTCGCGACTGTGTTAGATTTATAAAGAACGAAGTTTATACAGGTGAACATCGTTGATACTATATATTATATATTATTCCGCCTCTCGATCTATGCAATTAAAACAATAATTTCATTGATATCGTTAATTCTTTTATCGATTTATTTTTATCGCCGTCTTTACCTCGAGATATATGTAGTGTCACAAACACTACAAAAATCGAAAAACACGCGACGTGCCATACCGTACGATGTTTTTTTTTTTTTTAATTGGCGGAATTGATCGTTGATTTAAAAATAGTGGCACACCAGTGGTCGCCTTTCTTCTACTCGGCTTTCTTCAAAGTCTCGATGTTTAACGAGGGAAGAGGCAGTAGAGGCAGAAGCAGCTTGCGAACTTTTCTGTAATCGTATTGCAGGGCTATTGTTTTGCTCGTCGGAAGTAAAGCAACGGGTACGGGAAGGGGGTTCGGCCGGTGTGTTCGCTCGTTGCAAAAAGGAACGAATCCATTTCGGTTCTCGTGTTCCTTTTATTTCCGAGATATACTCGAAACTAGAGAAAGAGACATCGAAAGGAAAGGAGAGAAGCGCACTTGGGTAGCTTCTTGATCCTCCTAACTAACGAACTCTCCTTCGCTCACGTTGGTTCTCCGTTAACTCTCATAGCTCTTGCGGGATACTCGCGAATGGAGAGATCCTTTTTGAATACATCTATCGCCCACATACAACAAACTCTACCACGTTCTGTCCGAAGCCATTCGAAAGGATATGCAAATATTTGCCTCAAACAAATCGTTACATAGCTTATTTTCAAATGGCATTGAAAACAATACATTTGGCGTAATAACCACCGTGCGCTCTCTGTTCATTTTCTGACTCTGAAATTCTGAAATTTAAATTTAAAATGACAAAAAAAAACACGTTTGCAAAAATGGTAGAATAATTTTGGAAACCGGAAATATATCTCCGGTGCAGATGAAAAAAAACGCGAAAGCACGAAATTACAGAGCGCTTTCCGGCCGACTGCAACGGAGATATTTTCGCACTGCGTAAAATTATTTTATTATTTTTTGTAGAATAACCATTTTTTAATACTACTTAATTTTTTTTTAATTAAAAAATATTACAATTTTTGAGTTTTCAGTTTTTCAGAATGCAACTGACGCGGGAGTTGTGTTTTTTGGTTTTATATTGCTTATGTTTTAATATTTTTTAATGCGATGTCAAATTCTTTTTTCGAACCCCAACTGAACGATAGCTCTGGCAATAAATGCCCAAACAAATCAACGAAAAATCATGTTAAGTAAAAAAATGTCGAAATTAATACATCGATATCGGAAATTTTTATGCAAAAATCGTATGGTACATTTCAAACGATCGTTCTCTGCAATTTTCAAAATTTATCTTAATTTCGAATCAATTAAATCCGTTAAACGATTGCCGCAAATTTAGAGTAATTTTTAATGATTTAAAAAAAAAATTAATACCAGTGAAAGTACAGTTTGTTTTACACAGCAAGGACTACAGAGTTGTATATTCGATTGCGCACCGCGCTAGTCACGGGACAGTTTGCAAGTCTGCAAGTCCAGAAGTGAAAGTGATTTACCACCCCGGTACAGAGGATTTTATTCTATTTTTTCCTGTTTTTTTTTTTTTTTACTCCGCATCCTCTTCCCTTCGTCCAGTACCGAGCGTATCACGCCCCGTTCGCGAAGCCATAACTGAAAAAGTTTTTCACTTTTTTATTCAAACATTATTTAAAGCTCGGGGCTGTGCTCTCGCAGCGCTCTCGGCGCAAAGTATTATCGAGTTTTTTTTTTATAACTTTCGCCCTCTCGCTCCCTTTGTCATTCTTATTATTTTCCTCCCTCCCTTCCCGCGTTCAAAAGGTTCGGAATATTGAGTTCCTTTGCCTCACGAGAAGATGCGCTCCGGCCACAACCTCCCGATATCGCACTTTCGTTCCTCTCGCCTGCAGTTCTCTTACTTTATTCTATATGTTCATTTTGTCGCAAGATTCGCTTCGATCTCAAAACAATCGCAGGTACCCCGAGAGACGATCTGTACCGAGAACTTGAAGATATTTCGCAAAGTTCCATAGTCTCGTGGCCCTCAGCGGGACGCTTTCGTAGGGGATGATATAGTATAGTTTCTCGTAAATCCACAATATTATTATCATTGTTATTATTATTATTAAAATTCCGTCGATCTCTCGAAATAATTTCATTACATCGAAGAATCAATGAGGATAACCTGAAAAGTGAGTTTTTTCGATACCCGAACATTGAAACTTACGCGGGAGTCTACTGTACAACGAAAAGTTATATTACAAACGGAGAAGTGCTGTGAATTCATAGGGGTAGATTCGCTCTAATGGCAAACGCGCAGAGAGAGAGAGAGGGAGCGACTGCCTCGCAGCGTGTCGCGGACCTCACCGACTTGATATAACGTTCCGACACTCGTAAAGCGTAAAAACATTACGAAACTTTTGCAGGTATACGGTTTTGTCGTAACTCGGAGAGTACAACCTACAGGGGGGATGGACCGCCCTGCGGTAACCCGAACCGCCGTCGTAAACATTGGAATTAACTCTAATTAAAAAAATTTTTTACATGCCGCGAGTGCGATAGTGCCGGTGAGGGTAGGTAGCGGCTCTACATTGTAGGGACAAAAGACTGCGATCGGTAGGGGCGGGTTGCGAAAAAAGAAATGCGAAATATCACACAGCATCCGATTATATAACCCGCAGACTAATAAGATTAATCTTATATTATTATTAAAAGGAATATACGTATATTACAATATTGATTTTGGATGAAAATAGCATTGGATCATCCGGTAGGGGTGATGGGGGGGGGGGGGGGGGTTTGGAACATAAGAAGTAAAAAAAAAAATCAAAGCTTTCACGCAGCAGATAGGGCATTATATGGAATTGCGGTACATAAAAAGGTAATTTCTTAGAGTACCATATTAATCGCGTGAAATTTCCGATTTTTTTACCGCCTTTTTTACGCCGATTTGCCTCGTGTTTCGATTAGCCACAGTTTCTCCTTAATACTCTAAAAGTATAGGACATAATTTTTACAGATTTTTTTTTACTACAAAAACAATATAAAACAAAACGTGTTGGGCGCGAATAACGATTACATTTCTAAGATTCACTATTCGTCAGGCGTACGGCGCAATCTTATTAAAGGTCAAATTTTTTTTCTTAATTTTTTTAATTATCGGAGAAAAATTTGAAAAAAAAAAAAAAAATCCCATTAGCCGTAAAATGCGCGTTAACAGCGGCGAGATACCGATTTATGCTGTAATCCGGGGTTAGTATCCACTGGACGTACCTACATACGAAAAGTAAAACATAAAAAATAGAAATCATAAAGACGAACGGCGAATTTCACACTCAATCAAATGACGGCATAACGGATAAATGCCCCCAACAATATGTACTCCGAATTCTTTCGTTATACTTTCATTCACATGGGCACCATGCCAATTTGGCAAACGGTGGAAATTGGCGTTCCCACTAAAGAAGTCAACGGGACGAAGGCATTTTTTTTTTATTATTTATTAAAACAGGTAAAATCGTAAATGAAAAAAATGATATATATACATACGAAAGGAAAGCGGAATTAGTTGGAAAACGCGCGGTAAAAAATCAAAAGTTAGTAATTCATATCAGAGCGCTTACTATGGTTGGAAGGCATGTGTACCGATTTGCCTCGTGTTTCAAATAGCCCCGGACTCCCCTATATAAACATTAAAAACGTCCCATTGGCGTGTCGATCGGCGAATGGAAAGCAAACGGAATCGAAGAATAATAAATAATAAAAAAAACATCGATAGAGGGTTGAAATGAAATAAGCGGTAATGTTTTTGCCGTGATAGCGCGGCGAAAGGATGAAAGTGCGGCCGCGGGCTCGATGGAGATGGCACATAGAACCACTCTTCAGGCCTCTCGTTCGCGAGAGTTTGCCGGACGGATCACTAACCGCGCTCGACCGTTTATATCCACAGCTGTACGTCGGTGTGCCGTCTCTTCCACCCTCTCGCTCTCGTTTCTATTCTCGTTTCCGCGAAAACACGATGCGTCAGTGCTGCGAGTCGAAGAGCGAGAGAACTCAGGGAAGCGAAAGATAGAGAGGGAATAAAAAAAAAAAAAAAGAAAAAAAAAAACGGAACGCGATATAGAACAAGCGAAAGCTCGCGGAGACTCGATTTCCCGTGCACTCGGATTCGAATTGCCCGAACAGCTGTTCATTGCGCCAACCCTCCGCGTCACTGAGTGCACAGTGGCTGCAGAGTCGATGCAAATGTGGCGTATGCATTTTATTCATTTTTTTCCGTTGCTTCGTATTATTTTTCCATGCGTCTCGCGGCTTTTTACGCGCGAAATGACGTTATCGTTTTTCTCATGCGGTAAAACAGAGATTATGTAAGACGCTGGAGACGTTAACACGGAATAGTTGTCGTAATTTACTAAAGTACCAAAGTGAGTTGAGATTTAATCCTCTCGGAATTCGTGAAATTGGTTCCGTTACGAATACAATTCCGTTCGACAAGAACCCGTCCGCGGGACATGTAATTTCATTCATGACACTGCCTCGGTGGGTATCGTGTAAATGCTACAATGGAGAATTGCTGGTGAATCCAGTGGGGGGAGCAGATTACCGTCTCTTCCATGATGAAAATCTCAACCGGTAGTAGTTGGTTGTCTCGATGCGATCTTCGTTCGGCGCACACGCGGGGAGAGAGAGAGAGAGAACTCGAATTGACGGAGGAGGAGAGAGCGGAGTTGAAACGTAGCGAGAGAGAGTTACGCGCCCGATCGGCCGGCACCCATTCGAATACCATTTGAATTTTGATCGCACACTCGAGTCGAAATTTCCATATGTAAACACGCCACGGTGCGATACACGCGATAGATGCATCAACGGCAGAGACACCGCTTGTACTCCCGGTGCATATAGTAGCGCACGGGCGGTGCAGTGGAATCGGCAATGTGCAACACTCAAACGTGCTGTAGTATGCGCGGCGGCGGGATCTACGGTAGTCGCGCATACGGGGTATAGGCTACGGGTTCGGCTATTCCGATGTTCTCTCGATGTTCCTCGATACCCTATAGTATTCACAGAGCTATACGGACAGTCCTATCTCTGACTATTACAATACTCCTACTGCAATAGCACTGCGGGAATGGTGCTTGTGTACATCTTGTTCCACCTGCGGCAGACCGGCGCGCCTCTGTCGATCGATTCGTCGATAAGATTAAAACTTACCGGCCACCGGCGAATGCAAACGTAAATGCTAACAAAGGAATTCTTTGGTATGGCTAATCTAACTCTTGTACTTTTTTTTTTTTTTTTTTTACACACGAAGCGAAACGAAGGGGTCTTATGCGGTTAATGTCAATGCATGTCGATGCGATGTTATCGGTTTAGATTCTGCGTTTACGTGATGTACATACTGTGAAAGAAACACGAAATAAATTTTCTGAATTTTTTGGAGAAAAATTCTAATCCTCGGTTATAAAATTCTGTTTTCTAGTGATTTATTGCGACAATTTCAACGTCGCGATAAAATACAAAAAATAGGGCTACGATACGAAGAAAATTTCGTTCGAATTTTGAAGTCGTGCCAATTGCTTTTAGGTACGTCGATAACAGTCGGGAGAACGTTTAGGTAAAAACGAAAATCAGGGTTAACGAAAATTTACGACAAAAACAACAAATAATTATTACCTTATAATGAAAAATTGAAAAACCAGAATAGAATTTTTCGTAAAAAAATATTCCGACCGCCAAACAACGAACGAACGATTTTGTTATTCTCAACGAAAAGAATAATTTATTAGTAATTCGTCATCATTATTAATGTATCTTAATTAATAATGTATAATTTTCGTTGAATAAAATAAAAAAATTTTACGGACTAAAAAAAAATTACCGCGATTGTTTTTTTTTTTATAGGTCAGCGATCTTTTGAGTAGAGAGTCGAAGTATTTGTTTTTTTATATAAAATTTTAATTTTTTTTTTTTTCAATTTTTTTTACTTCGGACTATTGACGATAATTCATAAAATAAGCTTTGTATTAGGCAATCTCGGTGATACAGAAATGAGATATGTGAAACGGAACGTTAATACGATGCTGCGTGAAATTTTCCGTCGAGTCTCGAAAATCACGAGAAATTCTCCGGGGCGAGAGGGCGCGCGCGCGCACACACGCTAGTTTAGGAAACACGACGACGACGACGAGCCGTCGCCGCGCTTGTCAGGCAAAATCGTTTTCAACATCAGCCTCGAGGCTGAGGTTCCTCGCGTGTCGAGGGCGGGTAGCAACGGCACCGGGAACCTGGAAAATTCGTTGATGCCGCGACTCGACTCGCGGCGGATTTTGCCTACGGAATGGTGCGGAGGAAAGGCAAGGGGGAAGATGAATAATAAAAAAAAAAAGGTAAAATTGATGGAAAGAGAGCTCGGAGGCATTGGTTCGCGATCGAAGGTGAACCGTTGCGCTCGAGCGAGAAAGGCAGCCAGGGAAATTGGCTTCTCGCCAAGTGCTGGCGGTTCGATAGATCGAATCGAAAAAAAAAAAAAAAAAAAAAAGAAAAAAAAAAAAAAACGAGCCTCACGATAAAGGAGATCGAGATGACTGTGCCTCAAGTATTACAGGCCACTGCACCGATTGTTGCCTACGACGCCTAATAATTCATACGCGTTCCTAAATATTTTAAATTCTTTTTTCGATTATATCGCGCGGTTTCACATAATTGACTTCTATAAGTACATTTTTCATTACTGCTACGTATAAAAATGAAAAAAAAAAAAAAAAAAAAAAACATCGTTTGCATCCTTTCCGCGGCAAAATCGAGACAGTTTTGCTTCTTGGCTACTGGCAGCTCGTTAAATCGCGTAACTGTCGTCCTAAAGACGCTCGACGTTTCATCTCTCGGTTAGAGCAGCGGGACGCGCGTGGGATGAGGCAACGTTGGAGTGTCGAACGAATACTCTTCACGCGACGACACTCGAGGGACGGGGGGGATACCGGGCTTCTCTACTACTTCCGGTAACTACTACTCGTCAATCCTCGAAAACGACACCGATGACGACGTTCGTTCCCCCTCTCATAGCTCAGCCGAAAATATTTGCGTTACGGGGAGACACTTCCACCTCTCAAGAACATCGTTACCGTCTTCCCATATTTGGCGGTAGTTTGACTACTCGGAAGGGCATTTTTTCCGTTTGAGCACTTCGCGATCATTCGAAACGCTTATTATTGATTAAAAGTTTTATTTTTGTCCGAATGAGTAGTGATACAAAAAAATACATCGAATATAACTTTTGAAACGCTAAAAGTGTTCAAAATTAATCCGTTCACAGAAAAGTTACAGATATTCATATTTTTAAATGGAGATAGAAAAATATGTTTTCCAATGGAATATCGGAAAATCCGAAATTTTTAATATTGGAGTCTACAGAAAAAAAATACGCAAGATAAAGTAATTGGACGCTTCGCGACACCGTTTTTTTCCGCCGTTACAGAGCGACGAAAAAATCGGAAAAAACACAAAATCCATTTTTTTTACATCACATCGAATAGTCATAAAAAAATATTTTATACAACTTGGAAATTTTGGTTTAAAACCGATTAAGACATTAGTAATTGTTGAAAAAAATCTTTTTTTTTACTCTCGGCGCAGCTGCAATTTCTTCCAAATATTTTTCAGCTTAAATGCTTTTCCGCTTGTTTAATGGGCAAGTGAGTACCGAATAAAGTGGAAACAGTAAATATGGCGAAAATACGAGAAATTTTACTCAATTTTCGATAGGAACATAAATATTTTTTTTAGAACGCTTCTGGTCATTTAACTCAATGTCCAATAAGGTTTTAACCGTTTTTGTGGCAAAGTCTCGTTAAAGATGTTTCCACATAAAAGAAAAAAACGGCAACGTTATATCCCGATACAAGTACCTCGTCGTCGTGCTGCACGCTCGGCTCGTGACTCGTGTCTTTTTTTTTACCTCTCCCAGTATATATCGAGGGACAGATGTCGTTTCGCACGTGGCACGACGACGAGGGAAGAGCCTTTTAGTAGCTGATATCCGTTCGACACTCCACAGTGTATCTAACCACTGCTGTTACCACTACCACCGCATCTTGTCCGCCCCATTGAGGGCCCTAGAAGATTGTTAGAAAACATAACGTCGCGTCTAACATCCCCACTTCGTCGTCAAGCGGAAAAAGAAATTCTCTCTTCCTGTTTCTTATTTCATCGCTTCTCGTAAATACGAAAGTTTTAACAAAAACAAAAATAGAAATATTATTCAGACGACACGCTTATTTTCATTGAATTTTTTTACAATGGTCGAACAGTATGATTCATCGTATGATTAATCTAATTTACGATTGTGTATTTCGCTGTTTCTATTCCGGATTAGCGGTATCTCTAGTCCGGCTGTCGTTAATGTCTCCGATGTTATATGATTTGTTTTACAGATGTCGGTCGCCGCGTGGTTGAGTCAGTCGGCCCGACTATCGCTTTTGTTGCTCATCGTTGTACAACTCGGCGCGCATCAAGCGGCTAGCCAATGCGGATCGGGTTCGCAGGACAAATTGGCACTATACAAAGTGATCCTGAGGACTTACTGGTCGAGAGCGCGATTTCCCAGACATTATCCCGAGTGGAGACCACCGGCGCAGTTCGGCAAACTTATCGGTAAGTCTAATATTTCGATCCTCAATGCGCAATCCACTATTATTGCGTCCTTTTTAAAGGAAAACCCAAAGAGAGCGGAAGTTATTTTTAGATACATTTTTTTTTTTTTTTTCAAAAATTTTTAAAATTAAATTTTTTTTTTTAATTAAAAAATTTGAAAAATTAAATGTTTTTTTTTATTAAAAAATTTTAAAAATTAAATGTTTTTTTTTATTAAAAAATTTTAAAAATTAAATTTTTTTTTTTTATTAAAAATTTTTTTAAATTAAATTTTTTTTTTTTTATTAAAAAATTTTTAAAATTAAATTTTTTTTTTATTAAAAAATTTAAAAAATTAATTTTTTTTTTTTTTCGCGAGTTTGTAAGTTTTTGTAAAATGATTTTTGTTCTCTTTCGATCTGATTTGCCATTCGTCGACGATTGACGAATGTTGAAAAAAAAAGAGCGTTGAATACCGATTGAGTATCCGGATGACCGTTGAATATTTAAACCATAAGTTCGAAACGACCAACGAATGAATTCTGTTTAGCGACGAATGAATTAATAATTGTCCGCTTATCAGTAAATTATTAAATTTTTAGTAAATGTATCCACAACCCGACGCGAAATATACTTTGAATATCTCATAATCGTTGTACGAGTGGTGAATACATATGCGATGAATGGGAGAGAGAGAATTATAAACCGATGAATGCCCATTGCATCGAGAGGTACAGAATTTTCGGAGAAACGATTTTTGCCCCAACTAATCCCCGACATCGCAATGTTCCTATTATATCATATATCTCTACTAATAATAGCCGTTTATCCTTCAATTATCCGTATTATCGTATATTTCCGCCTTCCTCTCTATTATAAATATGCAGAACTCGCGTTTTCCGTCTTTTCGTTACTGTCGATATGGTATACATTTTTCTCGAAAGCAGTACCTTTTCGTCGATTAGTTCATTTAAATGGCACGCGGAAGGAATTTCAACGATTTGTCGTTGACACACGATGACGATCATTGGTCGGGATGTGTTGTATTTATTTTTATTTTTTTTCACGCCATCTCTCGTGAGATCGTCTAAAGTGGAGGATAGAAGCGCGAAGTTTATAGATGACGGTTCCGAGGGTGTCTCGGGCTCTTGATTCGAGTGTCGCGAGTGGGTGAATCATACTCGCCGGAGCGAGAAAACGACCGTCGAAGAGGGGGGGGGGGGGGGGAGCAGTGGGGTTGAAAAGCGCGAGAAACGAAACGGATGAGAGGCGTATTCGGGATAAATCGTAGATAAACTCGGTGGCGCGAGATACGTAACGCGTTTTCCTCTCCTCGTCTTTCAAGTGCGCGAAACCTCAACTTCGAATTAGAAGCCCCGGAAGAGCGTGAGGAGAGGGTGCGCGGGTAAGTATCCGCAGCGGGGAAATTCAATTTCGTTTTAAGACCCCCCCGCCAAACAAAACTCGCCTCTCCTCGCACCCTGAAGAAGATCCTCGACTGTGTGGCTGTATGGTACACTCCCGGAGGTCGTTGCTTGTCGCTTGTGGACCGGGGGTGTTAGCCGACCCTCTCTGGCGCTACTTTCGATTTACGCGTTTCCCATTTTCCTGGAAGATCCGTATTCGCGAGTGGCAAGGTCTGCTCTATCCACTCGGGCGTTTGGTGGGAATAGAAGAACGTTCATGGAAGAACGAATAGAAGAGAGAACGCGGGTGTGCGGGTTGTGTGTCTTTATGTTCGGAGATGGCAAACCCTACGACGGGAGAGAGGGACAGAAGAGTATAGGAATGTTTCACGTGAGAGGGGAGCGAGGGATAGGTAAACGGATAGTGAAAACGATAGGCGATCGAGAGAACTCTTGTGCGTTTGTCGTGTACTGTGGATGACTGCAGTACCACGCTATCCCATCCAGTAGAGTAAAGGTACGACGGATAGAGAACGATCTCACGCCGAGTCCGCAACCTAACAAGTGGGGCTTGTCTTCTATTCGAAACTCGGGAAAACCGAATGGTGTGGTGTTCTGTGGAATAGTGTGCGCTGTGTGTGGACCTGAATATAGGTATAGGCGAGTTAGATAGGTAGATAGGTAGGTATAAGCGAGTAGAGTGCGCGACGACAAAACGTAATGGAAAATCCTTTACGCCAGCTTCGCTCTCTCCTCTCTTACAGGCGCATTCCGTCCGATTTCTTCCTCTATCCTGGTCCTCGATTCTACTCTTCCGCCAGCATCCTCTCCCTTACTTCGCACTATTTCTATCCTCTGCACCGGACTCTTTTGTCCGGCTGTGTGCGCGCGTGTTGGACGTTTCTGTCCCTCCATTTTTCTCTTTGTCCTCTAATCACGCTTCGCTTCTCGCCGTTCTCGCTGAGCTTTATTCTCCACATTGGGGGACATTCGTTCTGCATTTAGTATTAGTCGCGTCTACCATTTTCAAAATCTTTTCGTCATTTTCTTCTATGTCATTATCATATTCCAAGGGTAGTTACGCTTGATAGCCATAAGGTAGACGTGCCGTTTTTGGTCATCTTAGGTCCGATTATGACCATCACATTCGAAGCAATAAAACAAAATTTAATCGAATTAAAAAAAAAACTTCGTATAAATCATCCAGTGAATTTATATGAGAACTTTCGAAGAATCAACATGAGGTTTTGGAAAAAAAATCATTCGAAAAGTATAGTAATAAAAATGGCCACAAACGGTACGTGGGCACTAATGGTATCTACTCTATCTACTCTACTCACTGGCTATCAAATGTCTCCTTTTGTCTTTTGATTTCATTAAAGTGCCGTATACACTGCGAGAAACATCCGATTCTTTTGCAATATGTTTCGACTTACTCGATGTTACAACTAACTCCGGTCTCCTCTATCTCCCTGCTTTGGTGCCGTTTAAATCGTCGGAAAAAAATCAATCGTTGATTCGATCGGCTCCTTGAGTGGCAACGATTTTTTTTAACAAAAATTAAATTAAATATTTTTTTTTTACTTCCGAAGATTTATTTCACTGTAGACTCGGTATAAGAACTATGCAACTGCGATCAATTCCTCTCCACGATTGTCTCTGATTCGGCACGTACTCGATGCCGTTGATGATCGTCCGTTGAATTCACTTCCGCCGGTGCAGTGCGCCCGGGACGAGATGATCCGGAAGGCCAATCGTTATCGGAATTGTCACGCCACTTGGCGGAGTAACCGTAAGGGAAGCCTACGCTTGTAGAAGGTACGAGAGGCACACGTCGCTGAAGTCGATCCTTCGTGTGAAATGGTCCGCGAGATAAAGGATCAAGAGAGTAGAAAGTCCATACCGCGTGGGTGGGTGGCACCGCGGAGAGTCACGTTCTTTCTATCTTCTTCGCCTTTTCTTTACGTTGAATTCTTCTCACGATGCCGAGCGAAGGGAGAGTCCTCTCTCTCTCTTTCTCGCGTGGAGAAAAACGTAAGAGGAACCGTGCAGAGTCGGTGGGCGATGCACGCGGCGAACGTGTGACCGAAACTAGTCGCTCACGAAGAAAACTCTGTGGATCTGCGACTCAGGTTTACGGATCTGCCGGGAGATAGAGAGTTTATTTCACGTTCGATACGTATATATATGTAGAACGTTCATATAGATAGATAAACGAACACGAGGAAGATACCCCACAGCGTCGAGCGACTCCCTGCTCTCCTCTTTACTTCGATAGTTCTGCATTCATTTTTCTTTCAGTTTTCGCACTTAGACTCCGATAGGAAGCTCTTTTATAACAACTCCAATTGTCTCTGTCTCTTTCACCTCATTCTTATTCTCATTTTCCCACATGTTTTGTACAGACCGTCGGCCGTAGGCTTCAAATTTCATTGCGAGAATCGCCGGTTTGTCGCATCCGGTGCAAAAACTTTTCCGTCGAATCGACTGCTGCGCTCTCTGTTATTCGTTATTTTGAACTCTTCGCGCGTGAAATCTGATTTTTTCCGAAAAAAAAAGAAAAATTTGCGATTCGATCGAATCTCGAGACTCGCGATGCGCGTAATATAGAAAACTATTTTCATCTTCGAGCGGCTCTCGTTGTTGTACACAACGTGGATCACAATAAGGCAGCTAATTTATTTCCTCATTTTCGCGGGGCGATAACGTGTTTCACGAGCGAAACGTTTGTCCGCACGTTGAGGTCGTGCCAAATCGTTCCGGAGGTTGGTGGTGTTACCTCCGGCAGATAGGGGGGAAAAGCTCGGTTGCGGATAACCGCTCGCCGTTGCAATCGTCGAAGAATCGAGCGTGTAATCTTTCCATTCTCGCGGCAGCGTTCGAGGCCAGTAACCGGGAGTTAATGTACGTGCCCCCGGGTCGTACGTGCGTCTGCGTTTAAGGGAAAATTCGCTCCGGCGCCTCTGTGATGTACGACGCAGCAAGAGAGCAAAAGAATAAACGCGTCGAGTCTCGAAAACGTTCGGCTGAGAACTTTTCCTCGGTTGAGAAACGCTCCGAGCTTTGGGAATGAGTCGACGGGGCAGATCGGCCCGTAACGAGAAAAAGAAAACCGCAGCTGCGAGGGTGAAGAGTTCGAAAAAGGCGAGAAGGGCTCACACGCTCGCGAGAACTCTGTAGACACAAGCTGCGTAGGGGTGTGGAAAGGCGCGCGTTTCGCAAAAGCGACGAGGGCGTAAAACCACGAGAGAATCATTGGAATCGCAAAAGATACGCGAACGGGCGAAAAAGGGGGAAAAGTAAGAGTAAAGAGACCGACGATTTTTCGACTCGAGTACATTTTCTCTCTACGGGCGAATGCCGGGTTAGCGAGCCGAAGGAGACTCGTAGAGAGAGCCTCTCGGGCTTTAATTATTCTTCGCTCCGAGTCTTTGCACACACGCGAGACGATCTCTCGTTATTTATTTCTTTTTTTTTTCTCCATGGTTACCGTATACGTTATTTGCTTCGGGTATTTCAGTCGAATAAAAAACCCGATATTAGAATATTTATGAATCCGGAAAGGCAATAATAATTGCTTGTTTACTTTCCAAAGTACCTATCTCTCGATATAAAGTTGCGGAAAAAAACTGAAAAAAAAAAAAAAAAAAAAATAGTCTCAGCGAGGCGTAACGCCAAGGGAGCTGCAGGGGTAGGAAGGGGACGTTGGTAACCTAAGCGAGTGAATTATTTTTAGAGCCTCTGGGAGCCCAGTAAGAGAGGCTCGCAGCAGCGCGGATTCTTTCTGTCTCATCGTGGTTCGCTCTCGTTCTCCTCCACTTTCGTTATATACGAACACATACACACAAAAGCCGCGAGTGCCACCCAAAGTGAGAGCCGTGGATACTGTACTATTTGGAGTAAAAGAGAGAAACGAACCGTGCGGCACGTAGTATCTCTCCCCGTTCGTGGATCCCCGCGTTTCCTAACGAAACACACGAAGCAATTTATAGTTTGGCCCTCGCTTTTGACTCGCGCGAGGTCGAGTGGCTTCTCTCGTACTCTCACCGACTCTCTCGACTTCTTCTTCCCCTCCTCGGTCTCTCTTCTCTTTACCCTTTCGCTTCTATTCCTCTCTATACCACTCGGTCTCCCACGAGCAATGAGAGCGTGAGAGGCTCCCAGTGGAAGTGTATACGAACCCTCCCTCAAGCTCTCGGTGGCTTCTACAACCTCCTCGTTTCTTTCTTCCCTCTGTTTCCCATCGCAGTGTCACTCTCGCAAAGGAAAGCGAAAGGGGCTCGACGTAGAGGCAAAAGGAAAAGCTTGGATGATAAAAAATCCGGATGAAAGCGTCTATTACACCGTAGATAACGAGATGTATATATATATATATATATATCGTTTTTTTTTAATTACACATACGGTTTATCTATGGAGACCATAGCTCGGGAATGAGTGAAACACCGTTGGGAAATTTTTACCTTACAGTGCGGTACTACTAGGGTTAAATATACCGAGCGCTAGAGTGTGTTTCGTCATAACGTATGCTACTCCCGCCTTCTATATACGCTGCTGGCCTTTCACTTTCTCGCTCGAGGGCCGACGCGAGCTTCTGGGCTCAGTGCGGATGCCTGACTGGTTCACTCGCCCAACCACCCCCTTGGGGCTTTTGTTGATTTAATAAACGCAATCCTCCGCCCTCCAGCTTCCGCGCTCAACCCTCTCTACTCGTTCGCTCCCTTCACTCGCAGTGAACCGAAGCTCAACGTCATATATTTTCTCTTTATCTTCTCTCATATACACCGGTCACATTTCTCCTCTTCGTTCAGTTCCCATTCTCCGGTTCTCCAATTCGCATCTCCACGTACTCGCGTCCTCCATCCTCATCCCTCGCTATCCCCTTCCCCTGTATGAAAATCTTCCGCGTTCATCCACCACAACGTGCGGTTTCCCTTTCTCTATTATTCTGCTCCTCTCGTTCGCGCATTTTCTCTTTCCCTTATCACTCTTATTCATTCCGATTCTGCTTTTCACCTCTGTTAGAATTCTCTTGGTCTCTTCCTCCCCGAAACCCTCACGGGTCTATGATCGTTTTGTTCCTGTTACTCCGTTGTCTCTTCTCTTTCGTACACAGTCACGATAGCTCTCGATCATTTGCTTGTCGCCTAAGGCATGCAGCAGTTTGCTAACGTATATGTATTAAATTCATTCCGGCAACGAGCTTCTCTCGAAATACCTAACTCACTCGCATTGTTGAGGATCTAAGCCGTATCTCGTCGAATAACGCATTACGCATTTCATGCCTCTGCGGTAAGACGAAAAGCTTTTGCGGTGCTGACGGGAGGCCCTCTAGTTTCGCGATACCTTCATTGTCGAACGAAAGAGCTTTTGAAAGCCCGACGGTAATGCGATCACTGTCTATTGCATACACTTTAATCCCATTGTTGAAATTAACATTAACATTAATACAAATTAAGAGCGTTCGAAAATACCTTGAAATTCGACAAATATAAAATAGAGCATTTTGTACCTAAGAATGAAGGGTTTTCAAAAGGAGTACTTAACGAGCATTTATCGTTATATTGTCAGTTGAAAGTCGGATTCTGAGAGAATTTCGAATACTTCTCAATGCGATAAAAATCTGAAAAATATCATCGGGTATTTGAGGTATTCGGGTGTTTGCAACGCAATGTAGGATACACGAGTTTTTCGAATGCTCGCCAATTTGTTAAAAATTCCGTTTTTTAAAATGGGATTTATCGGTATCTGCGAATATGTTTGATCAGTTGCCTGGCGAACTTCGTAAGTTTAATGGGTAACCTTTTTGCGAAAACGTAACCAAAATTTGTTCATTTTCATCCATCAAAGAAATCAAAAAACGAAAAAATATCGATAATTTGAAAAAATTCTCAAAAAATGTATATTTATTCAGAGAAATTAACTAATTAATTTTCGCTAAAGAAAGGTCATTTGTCGAATGATTTGTTGAACAATTTTTTTTATTCATCGAATATTTTAATAACTTTTTGGCATAATTATTATGTATGGAAAGTGTTCTTTGCGCCTTCTATAGATTTTTTATAGGTTTTAGCGATACGCTAATTTAATTTGCATAATTTTTTTATGTTTGTAATTGGATCTAAAAACTTGAAAAACGATTTTTTTCCAATGTCTTGATAATTCCATGAAATAGAAAAATATTCGTTTCGATAAGAACCAATCGGACTGGAAGGCGCTAAGTAATGTGGTACCGACTCAGTCGGTAACAAATCGTCTTTCCCATTTTTTTCCGACATGCTGGCTGCGATGACCAAAAGCAAATTAGTTTTTTATAGTCTCTGGAGAGACGCGCGAAAACCTAATTTGCTTTTGGTTTAACGTTCAAATCTTTCGGAAAAAATAGGGAAGGCGATTCCCTGTTCCCTCCGAAAGTTACTATCGGAGCATTTTCTCGACAACCGTACCATATGCCCTTAAATAGAAGCATATTTATTCTTGCAACAAAGAATATTATTTTTATATTCGTAAGAATAAAAAAATTTGGGGCCAAGTGGATTTTAAACAATAGTCATAATGAACTCGCCATCGAAATTTTTCTCTTCGCGTGTTATAATTACGTAACGAAGAATGAAGGGAGTATAGATATAGCGGTAGGAAGTACACTCGAAACTAAGAGCCGAGTAGAATATCCTCTCGTCATAGTATAGCTCCGCGACGCGTGAATTAAAAGAAAACACTGTAGTGCACAGCGGTTCCGGATTAGTCGGTAGAAAGGGGACGTAAGCTCGGCTCTTCGTAGCCAATGACTCTCTGTTCAAACAGCTCATCCTCCTTTTTTCTCTCCCGCGATCTCTTTCGTTTGACTTGTAAAACAATTAAAAGTACCGACGGCTTCGAATTCCTCTTTCGACTCTCAACGAAACTTTCTCATTAACTCTTTAATTTATAAAATTGCCTATAACACTCGGCGATGGATATTATAATGGAAAGTTTAATAGTACAGTACTTTGCGTCAGTGTCTAAACAGCGACGGAATTTATTGACCGCCTCTTCTACCGAAATAATTATTAATTTATTATTCAATTATTTATATATTTTTCTTGTTTCAACAGATCGCTTATTATTTGCCTAAAGGCTAAATTGTACGTCAAAAAATTCGCTGGCGCCTAAAATAAACAAATAATAAATGCTCGCCTCTACCAATATCGTACGCGACTACGAGCGAAAACTCTGATTAGTTTTCGTGTTCGTGAAAAAAAAAAACATGATCCGGAAGATTTTTTGGAGCCCTTCCATTTTTACGTAAAAAATCGCAAGGGTACTTTATCGTTCGTTTTTTGTACACATTCTCCACTCTCCCGTAATGGATCGACAAAACGGTTCTGTTAAAACGTCGAATATTCTCGCGTATTTTTTTTGTTCACGGAACGCGATGTTCACTTCAATTTTTCTCCAATTCCATTACAAAGCAAATATTTCACTGTTCAGAAGTACCAATAATCGCCATTTTTCGTGAAATTGTTGCTGAAAAAAATTTTGCAACTCGTCTTTAGAAGTCCATGATATGAATTATATATTACATTATTTTACATGATTAATACGTTATATAATATTTAATATCATACATTGTTTTCCCGCTGATCACGAAGTTGCGATGTTATTTTACCCGTTTCATTAAAAAAAATATTCGGAAGAAATATTGTTTTTGGCGATAAATATGTTCGATTCATGCGGACACTCATCTAATTCGTATTTTAATACAAGCGCAAGGGCTCTCGAGGGGTACCGAAAGAATAATTGCCCCTCGTCGTGTCTCCGAGAGCAAACGTCGAGTGCCGAGTGTTGGTAGGGCCAATTCCTCCTGCCGCTTTCGCACGACAGTAGCGCGGACTCGTACACTTCCACTCCCCGAAGCAACCAGTGTCACGACGGTAATTTCCCGTGAAATTATTCAAATCCTCGCGCGCTCACGCTCGTTTCCACCCTCAATTCTGTGTGTCTGTGCGAGAATAAGGAACCGAAGAGAAACGCGATTCCTTCTCTCGCCATCTCTCGCTCTGTTTTCTTATCCAGCGAAGCGTCAGCGAAAGGGAAATTACGGAAGACCTTCTTCCACCGCCCTTCCTCTTTTCCTTTGCCCATTCTTCCGTCACGTCACGCGAGCAATTCTTATTCTTCTATTTGAATAAAATATCTTGGATTACTCCGAGAAGGATAAAAAACAAAAAACCCTAAAAACGAAACTGGAAGGCTATCGAACAATAAAAGTGGACGAACGGCTTTAAATTCCGCGGGAGGGTAAAAAAAGGGAATGAAGGATCGTTTATACGAGAACGAGAGAATAAATAATGTTCCGAGAGTTAGGGAGTCGAATAGCGAAACGTACCTATACACGATGTTGATGCCTCGACGTATGTACGTGTCAGGAGAGTGGTGCGCAGAGCTTGTACACGAGGGCTACTGGTTATTGCCATCGCACTGGCTGCCGGTGGTTATTGCACTTTTCTGCCATCCCGCTTGAGAGCCACGGGGGCGAAAGAGTCCGAAGCGAGGCTGCGAGGCTTTCTCTCGTGACAGATCGAGCGATCTATCAAAAGCCTCGACGTAACTCTCTCGGTTAATACATAAGCGTCTGCCGCTACCACTTCTACTCGCGACGCGTTCTTCTCTCGCGTCCTCCAATAACATACGTAACATCGAAATGTTCTCTTCGCTTCTCGTTAGTAAATATCGGGTTATTAATGCCCTTTTACACGGCAAATAATGATTTATTTATGGATTAACATAAAAATTTGTCAATTTACAACACTGCATTGTTCAGAGGCTTTTCGTCGTGTTTAGATCTGAATCACAAGTGGATTGTTGTAAAAAAAAGCTTTGAGTATTTGATGTAAAAAAAAGCTTTGAGTATTTGATGTAAAAAAAAGCTTTGAGTAAAGCATTTTCTACACAAATTAGATTTAAAAAAATGCAGTGAAAGCTCCGTGAAGACGGTGATTAATGAGGACGCAAAGCGAAGCGCAAAGTTCTACTTTGCGCTTTTTCTTTTTAGTTGTATTACGTCTGTAACAATCGGTTCGAAGTTGTAAAATCTCGTCCCGGAAGAGTCGAGCGAAATGGCCATTACAGAGCAGAAAAAAAAGTCTGTTCGCGTGAGTTACTCTCAGGTGTCAAGTCCGTAACTGCCGAACCAACTTTGAAATGACCGGGTAAATTCAAATTCCGCCGTTTTATCTCGGCTGAGCATAGGAAGGTTTTAAGTGCGTTGCAAGAATGGCTGCGGCACAGTTTCCACGGGAATAGCGTTGTACCTCATTTCGAATGCCAGCCTCGGGATCAATTGTTTCGTTCTACGCTTGGAATCGTAAATGTACTCACGATGAAACGTATTGCAATGTTACAACATTTCGAAACCTCACCTATGCGTTCGTTTCAACGCAAGTTTCGCGTCATTCGCACTTCTATACGAATACTCAATTGTCGCACGATTATTGATATAACTGGTTCCCATGTTCTACAATTAAATGATTCTTGTAACGTTCTCGACGCAACTCGACACATCGCGGAATTGTTCTCTTCGAGTTTTCGTAGCTCGTCGAGGACTATCAAAGAGCAGACTGTAAACTCGAAGAATCGGGGAGTAGAAGAAGGAGAGCGGACGGTTGTGTACTCAGGGACTTTGACTACTCCTCTCGTACCTACGTGTACTCGAGAAGACCGAATAAAAGGGGTTGGGATTGTACAAGAGAGAGAAAAGCTAGAGAAAGCTCCTTTGCTCGCGCAATGCACGAGAATGGCAAGAAGGGTAGTTAAGATTCCGAGGAAAATCCCGCGACGCTCATCAAAGTTGCCGTTTCCCTTCTCGTGCCCTCGAAAGATCCAGTTCTCTCTCCCTCTCTTTGTAAACACTTTGGTCCTCGAAAGCACGAAGGCATTATCCGTTCCGCCGGGAATCGTTTCTTCGTCGTTTCTGTCGGATCTCCTCTCTGTTCGTCTCGTAACAGTTTGCAACGGTAAGACGTTTCTTCAAAAAAAAAAAAAAGACACCCTTTGCGAAAATAATAATAAATATGGTGCCTGTACAACGAGCGCGGTCCTTTTTTCCCGGAGAAATTTGTTGACCCGCTACCGGAGAAACAGAGAAAGAACGATACTACGACGCGGTCACGCGAACCACGAGAGGAATTCAGAGCGAGAGAAGGATGCTGCTCTGGATAAGAGCAGTCGGGGGTTGGGACCGGGTCGTTAACTTTTTGATATTCGCCAAAGTGCACTTTGGTGCTGAAGCGACGGATGGGCCGAGAGCAGAGCCACCCGAGGGCGGAGTGCAAGCGCATTATCCAGCGTTTCCTCATCGCACTTTTCCCCGCGTGCGGAATCGTCTCTTCGTTTTCCTTCTGGCATTTTCTCGCAGAAATGCGGCCAACGCGCGTTACGCTATCCGCGTTTAACCCGGAAAAAAAGGATGAGTACTCTCACAGACGCATTCTACAGTAAAATTTTCTGACTTTCATCATTTTACGCTGAAACTCTCAATGGCCAGCGGAGAATTCTCATGACCCATATTTAGGGCAGAAGAACGAGAATTTTTTTAAAATTTCTTCATTACGCGTTTTCTAATTGGGTACGAATGAGACAGTGTTGTCCAGCGATTTTGCAAAAAATTTTAATATCGATATAAATATATTAAAATATAATTATAATAATTATAGACATTATATTACAATATTATAATTAATTTATAATAACTCTGCAAATACATATCCATGTAAATAAAAAGCGAAAATTAAATGATGCTGAAAATCCCCGAGTGAAAAGTAATTAGTCTGCGAAAGTTCAAAATAAATGACAGATTAGAAAAAAGTCTCCGATGCGCTCAGACGAACGCCTATTGTAATTTTGTGTTCGCGTTCCCCAAATGCATCGAAGAAGTTTTCCTTGTCTGTAAATTATCTTAAGCTTTTTTCCAGATTAACTAACGTTTCAGTCAGAGGTTTTTTTCAAAATGTCCATTTTACATTTTGCAAATGTTTTTTTTATTTGATCGTTATTAGAAATTATCGAGTTTTATAAATGGTAACGAGAAGGGAAACGCGAAGGAATTATCGTCATTTTGTCGTAATCCTTCGGCTCCGATTTCGAGGATTCAGGATTTTACAACTGGAGTGACTTTACGCGAGTGAAGAAGTTATAGTCTTGATAATCCGCTTAGCAATCTACCGAAGCGTACTCCACGTTCCACAGGAAATTATTTTTAGCGACTCCATGGGATTCACGATGCTTGCGAGCGATCCTCACTCGACGGACTCGTATACTGGACTTGCAAACTCGCGGACCTGCGAAATAGTCTGTTTAAAACGATCGTTGTAAGAGATACCAGAAAACTATTGCATAGATCGTTCTGTTCGAATTGTCCGTAGCGTTGTATAGCGTTTCATCTACTACTCGTCCCCTGTAAAATCGTTCGCTACATGACAAATAGCTTTCGTGGAAAATGGGGGCGATGATCGCGAGCCATTCAAGTAACCAAATGCTACGGGAAGGTTGGCGAG
Source organism: Cryptus armator (assembly GCA_963971235.1). Lineage (NCBI taxonomy): Eukaryota > Metazoa > Arthropoda > Insecta > Hymenoptera > Ichneumonidae > Cryptus > Cryptus armator. The sequence continues at coordinate 11,981,808 of OZ020236.1, forward strand.
GAGACTTTCTCGAAAAAAATTATGCAAACTGCCGTCGATAACTCAAACGAGTACTGCTCCATTGAACCTATAGAAGGGCAAAAGAGAGGGGTGCCTGTCTCTTCGCTTGCAGTCGATAAACGCCCCCAAAGTGCTTTTCGATCGTCTCGAATTTATTACAATTTTCCAGACTACAAAAATTGTTCGCATTTTTCATTTTAAGCGACTCAATCGGTATTCGCACGGAGGGAGCGCTTTTATTGAAATAATCTACGATCAAAAATTGTATGTATATCTGCTAATAGTGACTTTGAAAGAGGTCACACTATATCTTCATAGAAATTAGGTGCACGTCATTTATACGAAACATGTAACCCCTATAAATGAAATCCCTAAAAAAAATGATAAAATAGATTAATAAACATTCCCGATAACCGAAAATCTAATAAAAACGTGAATAGTCGTTACTAAAATAATTTTTATATTCTCGTTACGCAGATGGATCTCGTATTATTAATTTTATATTACGTAATCGCTCACGAATTAATTTCGTTTTATTCTTATTTTTTCATCGTTACTTTTTTTCCCTATAATGCGTGAGTTCTTGTTATTTTTTTTGAACAAATTTCAATTTGATATATCTCGTTTGATTTAATTTAAATTCTAGTAGCGAACGAAATTACTCCGAACGAAATGTTAAAATAAATGTAAGAGACGGACACAACAAAAAAAAAACAAAAATTTCTTCAGAGATGAATCTTTTTTTTTTATTTTTTTTCACATTTTTATCGTACGCCATTAAAACAGATATTAGAGTAACAGTATATATGGCCATCAGTTTCAATTCTATTGGCCGCTTTGCCTTCGTTTTTTTTCATTCTCCCTCATTTTTTTCTCCTTCCTCGTTTGTCGAGTAACTCAATCCGCCCGCGATGTCAGACCATTTTCTGTCTCGTTATCATAATTTTTTAATACACTCTGAAAATAATCGTCGGTGATCCTCGTCGCGGTGTGTGCCGAGGACGCGGCCACCGTGTTCAGCATACGTACCCATTCCCGTGGTCGAGGAAGAATATAGGCGACGTGCAACTCCGAGCTCCGCTGGCTTCCGGATAAATTATGCAAAGTGCCTCGATAACTTAACTTCCTACTTCGTAGAGAGAGAGAGAGAGAGAGAGAGAGAGAGAAAGCGCGCGGGTCCTTACCTCCGTTCGATATATTTCTTCGAAAAACTTGTAACCTCCGGCACTCTCGAGTTTCTTCCCTTCGCTGTCCCGACTTTGCCGCCCATTGCTGAATCATTCCTCCCTGCCGTAGCATTGGAGTTCCATGCTTCTCCGACACACTCTCGTTTTTCACAAACACTTCTCACTCGCGTCTTTAATTTACACTCCATTTTCCCTTATTAGTTTCTCATTTGGACGCGTACTCGCGAATAAATTCCCAGCACCGAATCAACGAGACGCAGATTCGCAAAGCTACGATACCTACATCGTGGATGAATGAAACGTGTTGAAAGTTTGACAATGGCGTAGAGTGTCGAGTCTGGGCAATTACGGCAGTACCTTAAAGAAAGGTCTTTGGGATTTTCGATAGACAGTAAAGTAGGAAAGCTAAAGCATCACTGCGAAGCTCGAGCTCTCCGTTAGTCTCTGATACACGAGTATATATCTATATACTCTCCTTCATTATACCTGCATTCAAGAGAGTATCGTGTACGTTCGCGCAGAGTAAGTAGACTCGATAAGGCTGCACTCAGCCGTTGAACAATTAAAAGTTTCATCGACACCTCCTGAATGCCGACGACGAGAGGAAAAGCTGGTGAACATCGAAGGAAGATGGGGCCCCACCCCCCTGAGTGGAAAGGATGAAATGAGATAACGTTAACGGTACAGAAGAAGGAGTTTGAGTGAAGCCTAACGCCAGAAACATCTCGGAAGACAGAAGGGAGCCAAAAGCTGCAGCGCAGCATTGGCAAGACGATGGCCGGTTAATGTGGTCTTCTAAAGCATTTCGAGAAATCGTTTTTAGGGAAATCGTAATTAGGTCGTGAAGTGATTCTTCAATTTGCTAATCAAATATTACACAATACATATTCATGTTCTTTCCCTTTTTGGTACGGTAAATTCTTGACCGAAATACCGTGTATAACGTGGATTTAAAGTTCAAGGTGCTAACGAGTCAGTGTGCTTCGCTAGGAAACTTTTTTCGCTTTTTAATTCATTGCCACTATTCAGCTTTCTGACCTTTTCACCCGGAGTTACCTCGACTTTAAGAGATTCCTCCAGTATCCTGCGAGACTCTCTTTGCGAAATTATAACCTTTCTTTACAAGGCGCTGAGGATGCAAGAAGACGAAGAAAGTGAAAGGAGAATGGAGGGAGTGGGCAAGAGGTTCAAACGGCGTCGTCTTTATAGTTGAAACTGGAACGAGAGCCCCAACCCAGAGCAGTCTTTACGCTTATGGGTCTGCAATAAACGCGGGTAAGGCTTTGAGATTTTCCTCAGACGATGAAAGGACAGAAGCAAGAAATTCCAATCCTGCTCGCTCCTTTCCCTTCTTCGTAACGATAACGTTTGCCCTCTTACACAAGGAGCGATTGACGAAAAAAAAAAATCGATTTTATCAAGGTAGTTCGAGGGTGTTTAACTTTGTAAGATGGTGTCAGAACAATCCGGGTGTTATTGCGTACGTAGAAAGAGAATTGTCTCGATTTCGAGGGGATGGTATGCGTATGCCGAAAAGCGGCATGTAGCAGGCCGACAGTTCGACGCCCCGAAAATCGCTCGCGAGTGTCGGAGAGGGAGAGGGTATACTAATCCACCCCGATAACATTCCGATTAAACCGCACATAGCGAGGAGTTTCGCCAGAGCCCGTGCCTCGTCCCGGCTAATTCAGATCTGGCGTTTGCCAAGGCTCGCGGCGAGATAGCGCAATCCCTTAACGACGACGAGGGGGGGTTTTGAAGGGGACGGTGGAACGCCAGTCGAAGGATAGGATAGGATAGGGTGTAGTGGCGCAAGAGGGGTGCGAGGCTTTTAAATGCTCGACGCTCTTGCTCCCCCGGGGTCTCGACTAGACGACTACGCGACAACGTTGGTATACGCCACCAGCGAAAGCAGAGGAAGCGTCAGTATTACCGCTGCATTCTGCAGGTGGAGGTCGTGTCCTCTGGTGGGGAGGTGGGGGGTGGTAGGGATAAACTGCCAGCGTAGTTAGCGATGCAGATTAGAGGGCTTGGGATCCCCGTGGTCGGACCAAACCACGCTCACCGAGTATCCAGTCCACCCTGGAACATGGAAAATGTTCCGGTATCTCGCTGCGGTGCTATACAGATTGTACCACTACCGCTGCTACTGGGTTACTACACTCCGTAGACTCCGGGCACTCTCGTTACTCGTTCGTTCTCCCTTTTGTCCCATCATTTCCGACTGCCGCGCTCTGCCTCCCCCTCTCCTCTTTCTCGCACACTCGGTACGCGGCGAGCCATTGGCGCCGCCTGTTTCAGGGGCAGTTTCTCCCAACCGGCAACCATCTCTGCCTGCCTATCTGCACTTTCGTGTCGCAGAGAGTAGCCCGGTCGGCATTACGCCGTCGTGCCACACCGCGTAATAATAGCGATGAATTGTTGATGACCTTGCCACGGTTACTCTGTATTTATGTTGCGAGAGAGTCCAATGTCCCATCGGCAACCATCAGAATTCGTCTTGTATATCACCCTCGGCGAGCTTCTCACCCTAGTTTCTCCGCATGCAGACTGTTTCAATACGAGAATCTATCGCCATCAATCCTGTTGCGTCTACACAGGTTCACAATTTTTATCCCCACTCCAATTTTTTTTCTTGGACCCACCGAAATTGTATTTCACTGCGTTCGTTTCGACTTGTCTCGTGTTACGACAAGCCCCGGTCTGCTTTGTAGACGATCCACTGCTCGGGTTGATTATATTCATAAGAGTAATGGACCTTCGTGCACTCGTGGGAGTGAGGAAATGCGAATATTTGGTCGTACTTAGAGTAGGCTGTTTCCGGGGCGTTTATACACACACGGTGCACAAGGCATGGCGGAATATATGCGGAAGGGAATCCGTGGTTTTCACCAACGCCCGGTGACTCGTTACGTCGAATTCATTCGCGAATCCCACACGCTAGCTCCGTGGTATTCTGGTTCCTGTCCCAGACGCGTTGCCCACAGGGATGTCGGACTTCGGCTGCGCTCGCGCTATTCGCTTCGATGTTCCAGGGATGGACGGACCACCGGGTAGTTCTGTATACAATCTCGAGAGCGCCGTGAAAGCCCAGCGCAGAGTGCAGAACTGCACCGCACCAGGCGCTACCCGTATGTACGGTATCCGCTATTACGTGTCCCTCGTACGATTGCATTCGCGTCTGTTAGTCGGGGTAGGTGGGATACGTACGTGCCACCGCTGAAGCGGCAGCTGCGGTGATCGATGAAACAGCCTCGGCAGCGGCAACTTGCTTTGTCGTACACACGCGGAAAATTTTCCGCGCCACCACGGACGCGGCCAAGAGAATGCCTTCGTCAACACGCTCTCGGACCGATTGTCAGACGGAACGATGAAAATGAGTGAGAGCCACGTATATCTTTTGATACGGTTTCCGACAAAGCACTCAGTTTTATTGCCGTGAGCGCGGAGGCAACTTGCTTTTTTCGTTTTTTCTTACATCCTTTCTCTACTCGTTGTTCCGAATAAGTAGGAAAAAACAGAAACAATCAACAAAACTCAATAGCACCTCAACGCATACTAGAACAATTCTTGAATTAAAAAAAAGAAAATGAGGTCTTGATAAAACTTTAAGCGATCAATTGTGGACTTACGAACAAGTATTTTGTTTATCGAACATTTAATGCAATCCCAACGATTACAAATACAATTCAATGGACATTGCATGTCTATGACAGTCCGTAACCGTGCGTTCGGTTCAATTTGCGTATATTGTTTCCAACACCAACACGAATTCGAAGTTGTGTATCGCTACATATTCCTGATGCTGGAGCATTATTCGCAGGTTTTCCGCGGTGAAAACCGACGTAATTGTTCCACTATTATCGTTACATTAATTCTTGATTTTCCAAGCTACAAAACGTTTCGCTGCATTTCCGTTGGATTTAGTTTATCCCCGAAAGGAGGGATGTTTAGGTTCTGCTGAGCGCGGTAAGGTATATATAGTGTTCAGAAATTTTGGAAGCTCGACGTTCCAGGAAGATATGCCATGCGATGTTTCATATCGAGATTCCGTCAGCCTTACAGAAGCTTTGGCGCTGCTAAGGTCTTGATTCAGTCGGTGAGAAACGCTGGATCATGCCGAAGGTTCGGTGGCGGTATACCATCAGGAATCCTTGTAACTTGATATTAGTTCGGGGAATAAATTCCATAAGCTGCTTCGCTCCTTCACGCTCCCTCCAATTATCGTTCCGCTGAAGTTCCGTCGATTTTTTCAATATTTTAAAAAATACGGAAAGATCCTCCCTCCTTCGGTTTCCCTGTGGATTCTTTATACCATCTAATGAAAAGTGCTTCGTCATTATTTGGAACATAAGCACAATGAAAAAAAAAGAACAAAAAAGAAAAAACCATCCGTCATCAGTTTCAGCGCACCTGCCTGTACCCTTTTTGCTATGTTTCCAACGCCAGCTAGATTAATCCCCGCTAGTGCAATCTCCGCTCGCTTTGTCCACATATCTCATCGTTCCAATAATATGCTCTACAAGATGCATTTCACCGTCGTTTCTCAAGCTTCCGGTAAATCCAAGATTCGTAGCGTTACAACATACGCACATATATTTCAACTTACAACCGCACACGTGATTCAATACATCAAAGGTAGATTTGAGGATTAAATACACTGCTACGTCGTAGAAACTGGAAGCTGCTTGCTTCAAGCTTTTGAGTAACCCCACGCAATGGGGTGCTTCTGCATTTCCTACATGTAAACGCGCGTTAACGCGCTTGCGATAATTGGCCTAGTCGTCTTCGCCCCGAGGCTCCTTTTACTCTCGAGTGATGCAACGCGATGTTAGCTCCTCTATCGTGGTTTTCCCTGCGGCACGGGTATAAGAGCTTACGGAGCATCTCGCATAGGTATAAGCTGCAATGCAAGCTTCAACCTCCTGCAGAGTCGTATATGTCGTGTGGCTGTAAGTTTACCTCTTGCTTTTGCTCTTTCGAATAACAACCATACGGAAGCGTATATACATATATACAATAAAGTGTACGTTGATTCAAAGCTGCCTGAGGCTTCCACCTACACCTTAAAGTTGCTTCGCTTACCTTCCCCTTTAATCCCCTCCACCGCCAACTCTTCCTGCGCAATCCGCATCATCCGCTCTTGGCAATTCTTTTGCGTCTCCATTTTCATCTCTCCAGACTCCCTTTACAATCCCTTCCCTACTATCATTCGCGCAACCTCTTTACCTTTCCTTCCGTCGTTCTTTCGAGTATCGAGTCTCGTTAGAATCTTTGGATACTTCTCCCTCGCTTTATCTTTCCTTTGCCTAACTCGTCTCTGTTTCACATGGTTGAGCTGTACTACCGACTCGTCGACGCGATAGTGTACGCTTAGCAACTCCGCACTTGCTCGTTTATCTCCCGTAGCAGGTGCTTCGTAATCCCCATTATAAAGACTTGCCGCATTCAGGGCATGGAGAGGAGGATAGTTGCGTCGTTGTTTCCGTCGAGTACATTAACTGCGCTGGTAGAGAAAGCTCCGAGAGTAACCAGCCGCAAAAGCAGAGGCAAACGCAGAGTCTAAGGGGGTCGAACAAGTAGCTGGTGTACGAAACAAGTGTGCTTCGTGAATACGCTATCTATAGGTATATATGGTACATGTTTTCACCCTTTCCTTCAGTCGTTTCGGCTATTTCTCTTATTAGTCAAATCTCGTACAGTTTTAATGACGTGTCGATAAGGGACTTTGTACATAACAAGACGGTCGGAAACAACGGTGGTGCGGTTTGCTTTTGAAATTTACTCCTTTCATTATCATCGTTTACGATCCAAAGTTTTATGCCGCCTTTTCGTCTGGATTTAGGTTTTCCTTGTGAGAAAAAAGAGAGCTTTTTGTTTCTTCGTTACTTTCCCTTTCTGAGATCGCGGCAGGGATATTTGGTTTGTGGAGTCGGAGTTGAAAGAGAAGAGAGGCGGCCGTGATTTACGTCAGTAAATCGGCTTACTCGACCGTCTCGACTCCCCGTCGACGTCGTCGCGAAGATGCGAAACGCTCGTAAATTCAGCTACGACCCGGAGATAGGGAGAGGGACAGTGGAGACATGAAAGTCCTGGAAGTGATACGCGTATCAACCCCAATTCCACACGACGCCGACATTTTCCCCAATTTTTTTGGTTTTTTTCTTCTTTTTTCTTTCTTTTCTCAAGTTCTTCTCGTATTGTTTTTTTGAGATTTCATCGATCAAATAGCAGGACGTCGCGTTACTGACCTCACAACTCACGTGCTTACAGTTGTTTTTCAATCAACTATTGTATTTCATTAGCATACTCTTCGTTATCACTGTCGTTTTCAAGAAGCAAACGCCAAGTCGTGTTGTCACTGGCACACGATATTGTACATCCAATTTGTACGTAACAAAACTTGTCCCAAATTACTAAAGCACAGAGACACTAGTAGAACTCGGTGAGTACTGGTTTCGTGATCCAGTTTCTCTTCCTTTGAAGTTCCGGTGGGTACCTACCTGTTTGCCAATTAAAGTGCCTCCGCCTGTATTTCGACACCGAGCTTCCGTTCCAGCACCGTTTCGTCTCTCACTCAACGTTCTCTTCCATCTCCTACTTCTTCTCTTTTGCCTTCATCTCTGCTACCAAACTCTCCTGCAATCCTAGCCTTCCTATTTCTCATTTATCGCTTTATAAAAGTAGAGTAAATTCAACTCAAAAGAGAAGAGAAAGGTCCAGCGAAAATCTACGCTTCTATAATCACAGAGCTGATGTGTGCGTTGTCTGTTGGATTTTATCAGAGGATGTGTCCTGTCCACTACTCTCGCTAAAAGGGGCAAATATCTTTCTCAGTCAGTAACGCAGCCCCTCCCCCTCTCCCTCCCCCTTCATTCCACCGAACCGAGCAGCAACGCTCGACCGTAAAAACATAATAAATATCCAGTCGAAACGCGAACGCTCCGCTTCCTGTTTATGACTAAAGTTGCATAATAAAACAGGACGATGCCTCTATCTCTCATCCCGATGCTTTACTTTTTGGTTCTACTGTTTTTTATACACACCCCGGCGGCGTATGAGGCTCTTTTCTGGATTGAAAAATGTAAAGTTTGCGTCTGTATCAAATATTGAACGCTGAGTAAAGTATTTGTCAAATTAATTTTCTTTACTCATTTTGCAAAAAACATTTTTTTTTTTCGTTTTTTTGAAATAATATCTATATATTTTTATTTAACGATATTACGAAAATACTTTGGTTGCGATTGCGTTTTATAAAATATGATGTGGAAATTAATTTTTCGATACGCTAATAAAAACGATGGAAAACGTCGGTATTAAATGTGATTTTTTAGTAAAAATTCGAGGTTTTCAAAAAAAAAATTTTGGACTACTGATTTTCAGGGATTTTTGGTGATAAACACCAATTTGATAACAGCTTTCGTTTGAAGTCAATCGAAGCGTTGGCAATAGAGATTTAGTTTTTTTCATTTTTATCGAGATTGATGTAACAGCCAATTACTGGACGAACAAAACAAGAAAAACTGAAAAACTTCAAAAATTTTGGGACGGTGTTATGTTTTTAACAGGTGGATAGAACCATACATCAGTTAATTGCTCAATCAAATGGGCCAAGTAGAAGGAGGGGGGGGGGGTGGTGAGAGTCAATGGGACAAGTATAAAGCGATGAAAAAGCTTTTGGTATTGAATACGTCGGAACAAGCTGTTCGCCAATTAATATTATTAACAGGAGAGAATCCGGGCCGGTGTTGCATTATTCATCGCTTAATCGCGCACTCGTGAAAACGGGAGTTCCCTATCACCACGATAGACTTGGCTCACTCACTTCCACTCGACGCTCGTTCCCATATCTTTTTTTTTTTAATACATAAATTCATTCGGCATGAAATGCGACGATGTTTTATCAACGCGCAGGTTCTCTGCGGGGTGATGGAAATAATGAAAATCTCGACCGGAAACCGTCCCGTGAATTCACCGTGGACTAACGAATCTTCTGTGCGAAACGAGCAGTGTGAGTTGCACAGCGGTCGACACTGTTTTAGTACAGATATACGTATATTCGAGCGGAATATAACTATAGCCGAGGGTATTAGTAGATGAGACGGGAACAAAACGTGCTCGTTGATAACGAATCGTCCCCGAGCGGGATTGTGGTCACGTATTCAAAAAGATTTTCACCGAGAAAGAGCGAGAGAGCGGCCACCGAGGATCGAAACGGAAGGAGAAAAAGAAAGAAAAAAAAATCGTGAACAACCTCTCCCATCACCAGCGGGAAACTCCTAGCGGAGCAATATATCATCACGTTATAAATATTTCGTGGAACGTGTGCGTATAATAGTTTTTTATGGAAACGAGGGTTTTTTTTTTCTTCCGAGTGGGTGGGGTGGGTGAGAGGGACATACACGTGATAATATCGCGTGTATAGCTCGGGTTAGCATACTATACAATGATGAGAATAATGAAAATGTGTGAACCATTACGTTCACCGTACAGTAGGAAAACTTCAGGTACCGAATGATAAAGGGGGCGAAAGGGAACCCATTGCTCGTACTACTACTACTACTACTACTACTGTATAACCAACGCTAATACCATCGGCAAACCGGCGCTAAAGGATCGACGCGGTATGCCCGAAGCTTCGTAAATCTCACGAGCGCAATCCTACAGCCACCGGCAAGCCAACGAATATCCAGGCCAGCGAATTCCACGGATTTCCTGCATAAATTTTCTCGAACCCTTCCCCGGAGACCCGAAGTCCCGATCCTCGGCCCCGTGGATGCCGCAAAGATCTCGGAAGGGTGCGCAAACTTTGTAGCCCCCGACCTTCCTGTCGGATGCTGATGTAATGATGACCAGCGTATTAAGCTTCGATATACGGGTTAAAATAAACAGAATCATCGTTTCGAAATTGGTAAACGAGAATAAATGGATATTTATCATCAATCCACATTGCGTGCACATTACGAGTAAATAATTTTACAAGCGGAACTTCGGTCTTTCGTCCGGACGAGAGTTCGTTAAAAATCAATCCAATCGATCAATGGAGATTGCGCTGTATCGCGTTCGTCGGGAAAAAAAAATTCCAAATAAAAATTAATATAACTGTAGTTTTTGTGCATCAAACGAATGATTAAATTTTAACCAAATATGCATTTTAATTTAAATAAATTATTTTAATTCAACGATAAAGTTTCTTACTTTAACGTTATTTATTTTTCAAATTTTACAAATGATTTTTTATTAATTCGCAGTACTGAGGACTTATTAAAAAATATATATTTATATACGCAATTGAAATATCCGGTCCTTGTAGTAAATAAATCCGTAACGCGTACGTAACGTCTGTAAATTCTCCGTCGTACTCCCGAAGGGTTTTCATTATTCGATAATTTGAGAGGTAAAACTCTGCAATTATTGAGATTGATGGATAAAAAAAAATTGTCTCCACTAACTTTTGCTCTTTCCTTTGCCGGATCAAGAATTATTGAATGCTCTGGAAAGTCTAACTATGTCAGATACTATGTTCACTGTTTTGTCAATAATATATGTCGTACAGAGTATCTCGCGGTGCTCTCATGCATGAGCAACGGATCTTTAGCCCGAGCCAATTATCAATCAATTTCGTTTATCATTTCGTTTATCAAACATAAACGTTTGTTATCAAATATTGTCTCTCCAACTGTTTATTCTTCTACGCGATGAACAGCGAATATAAAAATAATCTATCGCGGACTTTCGCGAAAAACGGCTTTAGCGACAGTCCGGACGTTAGTAAAACATTATTAATTGTAAATTTTCACTTGTTACCTCCGCGCGTACATAGAAATTTACCTCTCAAAACTCCCGACGCGATGGTAGAAAAACATTGGCCGTGGGGCTGGCTGTTCGCTTAATCGTCGAATAATTCAAAGTTATCTCGACTACGGTCTTGCGGAGTGCAGAAGGTTGCTAGTTAGTAGTACAGTACGGTAGTAGTGGTAGCAGTAGCAGTAGCAGCAGCAGTGAACGTAAAAGAAAGAGCGAAGTCTCTGGTGCGAGATCTGCAGAATATGCGAGAGTCAAACTGTTCGTTCTGACTATACGACTCCGGGCTCTCAGCTTTGACTCGACAGGCAATGGGGAGGATGAGAACGGAGAACGTCGGTCCCACGGAGAGTCGTTAAGAAAGTCGTTAGACCCGGACGAATCCGGAAAAATTTAAATTCGACTCGTCCCGGATGTTCCCTCTCGCGTTTCTTCTTTTTGTCTCTTTTTCGCGCTTCATTTTCTTTCACCTCTGTGTGTATATATATATGAGGTTCTCTACTGGATGCAGTCGGAAATATTACGAACGTACGCGCGTTGTTCTTCGGTACAGCACTTTCCACCTCATCGGTGTTGAGGATAGTATATAACGCTTTCTATTTTATTTTTCGTTTCTTTTTATTATTATTCACCCAGTATATTTTGTTAGGACGCGACTGCAACGATGTTGCGGTATCCGGGAGGCCATACCCGCGTTAACGACGCATTATTTGCACGCTGCTCTCGCCTAGAGCTTCAGTTACGACATGCAAGACCTCCGCTCGCTAGGGAGGTACTTTCCAACTCGTGGTTGTTGCTGCTGCTGCAAGTCTGCCAGTCTTACTTCGCAATTCGCGGTTAGATCTCTAGACGCGTTGTATACATATGCCGACAAGGAAACGGCGAAGAGATGGGAGTAGAATCCGCCAGAACGGAATTCTACATCGTGTGGATTTCTGGTGATGAGAGAAGCGAAATTGGAAGAAGAAAGGATCGAGATCGCGGACTAATGCGCTAATTTCTTGTCTTTGGCATTAACTGAAAATGATCATAAGGCTTCTAATTTGCTGAAACAACGTTCCGTTATCCTTAACGGATTATTAGAATTAATAGACGGCGAGAGCCGCTTCGGAGATCGTGTTGCTTTATCGGAGACAAACGTGTTACCAATTCTTCGTCGTACACTTGCAAAATTATACGCATCAGGGAACCTGAAGTTTCCGTGTTCCAAGGAGTTTGGCCGAGTTGATTCTCTCTCTCGCGAATCACGTTGAGAGATCTCCAAAGTTGCAGGAGTGTTACAAACAAGTAAGCTCACTCGCGTCCGCGATATGGCAGTACAGAAATTCGCTACGTTGTTCAGAGCTGCGCGTCTGGCACTAAGGTGTTGTATCGCCAGCGTGGACCGGAGTGCAGGGGAGGGCTAGTAAGTCAACCAGTTACCAAGAGCTTCATTCAGAACTGTTGACACCTACGGTAACTGTTTGCGGTTACAACTTCGCGCGGTTTACCGAAGAATATTGAATTCTAACCCTGTCGCAACCCTCGAGATGGAAGCAATCCTCGGGAGGCGGAGATTATACAAATAGTCAAATGTCCGTACTTTCGGCTATTTGTCGAGAGAATGATCAGGCAGATGAAATGGAAGCACGAAAAACAATTAACCGTTGGTACAACTAACTGAAGGGTTCAATACGCTTCAATTAATCAATTATTGGCTTAAAAAACCAGTCCGTTGATCCAAAACTAATTGGTTGATTGGCGCCCAACTAACTTGTTGGTCCATGTAATTCCTGACCTGTTGGTCCAATCTAATAATTGGTTTAGTTTTGGTCTTAATGTCGATCAGAACAATGTCAATTGCTAAAAAAAGAAGAATTTTTCTTCTTCGTTTTCGGTTATGAAAAATTGGCGCTCACTCGAGCGTACTTTTTAGCGTTTTAGTCACGGCTTCCTGGGCACCTTTTTCTTTTTTTATATATTTTATACCGTTGGGCTCGGGGTACTTGACACGATCCCCGACCCGTCCGAAGTGATCCTTGCGACGACGACTGTGAAGCGACTGAACAACGCTCACTTTGGCCCCGTATTCTACCTCGTGCAAGAACTTTGGCCGAGTTCTGCTCGGATTCCAACAGTGGGGTTCTTCTGCAAATGGTGCAGAGCGCCAAGCCGGCATGACATCTGACGATGCGAAATTCGCTATGTTCTCCGCGTGTTGCGAACTTTTAGCGCATTGTACGTGACAAAATGTATACGAGGGTCAGTGACCAGGTACCGGTTGAAAGAGTACGCGGATGGGGGCGAACGAAATATAAATTTGCTCGAGCCCATCGTTCGCGAACGTAAATCGCGAACCACGTTCGCGCGATACGGGATTAAAGGCTGTTTTTACGATGGGGACGCTCTCGTCGAGAGTGAGGTAGATCGGTCGAGGCGTAAAAAAATTTAACAACCTTCCCTTCGTGACCTGTTTTTTTCATTCTCTCTTATACCGCTCATTGCCACTGGATTCTATATCATCGGCATGAAAATGCCTCAAGAACCTTGCTATGCCGATAGTTATTTCGATGTATCTTTCAATGGGCGAATCGGTTAAACTTTAGTAATACAGTAAATCCGCGAATTAACCGAGCAGCGGTTTAACCGCGTAGCGAATTTCTCGTTCCTAAATTTCTTCATTCCTTTCAACGTATGCGTCGAGTAACCTGATGAAAATTTCACGTCCAACAATCCGATGATTGAACATTTTGGCGAATTTGTTTCAACCGTACTGAACTATTTTCAACAATGCAAAAAGCGTTTTTTGTCGATAATGTATTCGGTAAAAAAATCAATAATCATCATTCGTAAATCAAATTAAAAAAAAAAATTAAAAATAAAGGACTCTCGTCAAACGACCTCAATGTCATTGAAAATTTTATTCAAAAAGTTCTTTTTTTCTTTTGTTAAAAAATAAATCGAAATTGGAAAATGTTTAATTTAGGAAGCGACTTATAGCTTTGAAAGCTTAAGTGACCGATGATTTTTCTGCTCTACTTTCCGGGATATTGATATTTTTCTTGGATTGTGCAAAATAAAAGTACCTTGAGATCGTTTTTGGATTATCCATGTTTCTCAATTATTCGTTGGCACGACAGTCCCGCTTTTCGACTAAACGAGGTTATACCGTAGACGCCGAGAGCAAAAGTAGCAAGAAATGAATATGTAAATCTCGTTGAATATCTCCGCTTCTTTGAACCGTAAGTATAGGTACTCAACGCTTTCGAACCACTGTGCGATATCTCTTCGCTGTATCGTTCTATACCACTGTAACGCACGTGTATCGAATCTATACAGGTTAGAGTCGGTGCGTTCCAGTAGTTGAGAAGCGATATTAGTTTTGCGTGTCGAAGCCTCGTCTCACCCTTGTTACCCTTGTAAACAGAAGTCCAAAGGATTCATCGCTTCAGCAATATTCACCTCGCGCTCTCGTCTTTTATACATAAATTCCAAGTTTATGCTCGACACGCTCGCCGTCACTCACGCTACCGAGGATAGGCGCGCAAAAGTGTATGGACGATCGTGCCACGATGTATCGATGCGTGAATCGCACGGAAAAGCTCTCAGCCACTCTGAATCGGTACGGCTGTAAGCTCGTGGTAGAAATAGGAATTTTGCGTTACATATACTCTTGTCACCCCTTCAACGTTATATACGCGTATACATCGTATTTATCCTCGATTCGTGTTTCGCATGAAGATACCTGAAGATAGCTGCACGCGAGAAATTTGCCGTGTAAACTTCAACATCTGGAGATTTCAAATAGGAAATACAGAAACGATTTTCACTCGATGTGGAAGTACACGCACCGGGTAACTCGTTAAGCTCGCGAAATCACGCAGCGTACGTACGGGGTGATAGTATAGCATAGTTTCAGTTCTCTCCGTTATCATCCTACGAAGTGTCCCGTCTTATCAGCTATATAAGGACGACACATGCCGTTCCTTCGTGCCTCTGCATCTCTCATCTCAGCGAGAGACTCTCCATCTCCTATTCATGCGTTTATATACTTGATGCTCGTCGTAACTTCCGTAATATTCCGTTACTGCACGCCACGGCTACACTGCACAAACAATGTATAACTATGTAATGCGACAGTACTCTCACGCAGATGTACCGGGCAATGTTATCCGCGCGTAATTCCCATTCTCCTCGCACGGTAGATATGTTATAGCTGCTACAAGGCTATTAGTTCGTAGTTAAGACACTCTATGCTCCAAAGCGTATTTAACTACTACGAATGCATTCGCCTCAGAGATAATTAATTGCTTTATTGTTGATTCCATCCTCCGACTATCCTGAGTGATATTTCAGATACGACATTTGAATAAAGTAGTTTAATTGTCTTGGATTCGCATTATTTCAATAATTAGGTAGTAATCGTTACCAAGACCATCCGAACAATCACATTTTACACCTCTTAATTTCTTATTTTTTATCCTTATTACGTAAAGAAATTCTTATACCGTCAACAATCTTCTTGTACGTCATTTGTAAGTGATGTTCGAAATTATTTTGACTTCGTGTGATTAAACGACTATTTTTTGTAAATCTTCGGTATGCAAAAATTTCATGCATTTTGAATGATTAAATATGTCAGAACGGAATAATCCAACGAAAAAATAATCTTCGTTTTATCAAGAGGGTAATCAATCAGACGGTTCGAAAGCGGAGTTTATTTCTAATGTATGAGAGACATGCAAAAAAAAGGTCAACAGACATTGGAAATAAAAAAAAAATGCCCAACAGAAGAGCACCTTATTTTTTTTGTTCATAGGCCCTCTGCAATGGAAACGACGCATCTGAATTCAAATAAAATAAAACAGTTAATCAATTTTACGCAATAAACCGTTTCATTTTTTTTTTTGCGTACCGCGTTTCCATTGGAAAGTGCCGATCGTCAATCATCGCGGAAAAAAAAGTGTGTAATTCTTTCGGCAGTCATATCAGTTTTTTCCCAATATTTTTCGCCAATTTGTTTTTGTGTCATTCTGAAAACATGTACTGTTTAATAAAACGATTCATTTTATTACTTCGTCTTGTGTCAAAATTTCGTATTCAGACGGTATTTTCGTGGAAATTCGTAATTGTATTATTTTTTTTTTTTTTTTGGACCAATTATTTTGTATTGCTAATTTCGTGTACAGCGGCGAGTCCACGTTCGGTCTAAAACTCCTGTAGGAACGCTTCCAAAAAGCACTTCCTTCTGTAAATACAGAGGTTCGAGATTGGTCCTCCCTTCCCAACTTGGTCTTCCGCTATCTCCAGGTCAACACCATCCAGAAATATCTCTCGGATGTACCTGCCGGTACGTCGTTTCTCGTCGTCGACGTTGGCCTCTGCACAACCCTGTGGAAAATTCGTTTACAGTCTACTTCGCGTGCGCTGCGGGGGCTTTCGTAGCGTACACTCGGTTCTCTGGCACTGACGGACACACAGTACGGGTACAGAGAGAGAGAGAGAGATATGTATATATATATATAGATGGAGAGAGAGAGAAAGAGAGACGGTAGTGAGTGTGTATATGTGAAGCCAACGACGACACGTCGATGTCATCCTCTCGCTCGACTCACCCTTCACGAGGCTCACTGGGTCGAGTGCTGGTCTGCCCAGTGCTTCAAGGGTCTCCTCTCTCAAAACTGGACAGACAAGAAGTTGCGAATCTACCTAAGCCTTCGTTCGTTTCGTTGAAGCCTCTTTTAACGAGCACTTATCCCTTTTCATGTATAACACAAGCATTAGCCTCGAACTGCCGAACTGCCTTCGGAAGTGCCTCCATTTCCAATAGGATAACTCTCTCATCACCGACAATTTGTCTGTGGACCTGATATCCATTTTTGACATTCGTCCTGCGTTCGCAATGATCTACTCTTTAACTCAATACCAAGATTGGATTTTACCGAGTCCTTTTCTCTCTCATTCGTATTTGTCTTTCGCTCGTCTATCATCCCTTTTTTCCTTTTTTTACGACTCGCTAAGAGACTTTTATGTCGATACGCGAATGATACGGAGTCAGGCATCCTAAGAGCACTCAGGATTGTATGGGTTCGGGCCTTTCTAGGCTTTACACGCTGTCTCACCAGCATATCTTACGGGTCATAAGAAAACCCACGCAGCTTTCGCAGACATTTATTTCGTTACTATATATGGTATATGTGTATATATTCCTTTTTCGACCACTTTACGTGAGGCTACTTTCGTGCCGCCTGTACATAGTCACCGTATACATTTCCGTACTACAGTTGCCAATAACCGGGGCATAAATGACCGGACTAGCGACACGGGAAGAGTTTCAAAGCGTTTGCTTCTCGATGGCTCGCGTAAGTTTTGCACGGTCAGCACCGCGTGTTCACGATGGCTCTCGGAACCGGCTTCATCGGTGGCGTGACTGCCCCGAGAGAAACAAACGCGGTTTAGTGAGATTGAAACGTAAGGAGGGGGACGGAAGAATAAATTCGACGAACCATCCCCCGAGACTTATGGTAAACCGTTGATCGTGAGGTGGAATCGACCATTCAGATTCACCAGCTGCCGAATCCTACGCCTGTATTCCTCGATATCAGCTGACAGATAAATATTTCTTTCGCTCCAGTGAGGAAGATATTATAGATTATTGTTCCGTTTGAATTTCATGACCCGGAGGATTCATCGAAAATAATTGTAAGGTTCACATTTTTTCTGTTTCCAAACGTCTACGAAAATTTTCTTGTTAACTTTACAAAAAAAAGTTGTCGCGCTTACAAATATTTTTCGTTAGGTTAACAAGAAAACATGTGACGATGTTTGTGACGAAAGAAAAATTGTTGGAAATACATTTTTTTTTCCGCGCATTGATCAATATTTTTTTAATTCCACAAATGGGTTCGCGGAGTATTGAACAACGCAAAAAAAAAAAAAATATATAAAAACGTCGCCGATTTTGACACCGAAAACGGAAAAAATGACGATACCTCAGTATGCATTACTCATCTACTGACCCTGTCGGGCAGCCAGAAGTTAGTTAATTATGCCGCATTTACAAATAAAATAATGGATAAACTCACGTGCGACAATCTTCCTTAATGTCAACTGTTTCTTTGTTTATTGAACATTCCGTATATCGCGTTATGCCGGTATTTGTTCAGTGGAAAGGAAACAGAATAACATCTTTCAGTCAATTACGCTTCAAACCGGATACATAATAGTCACGAGCGATAACTTTTTGCAACGGCTCTCCGGTCAGCTACTAACTGTGACATTATCGAACGAAAAGTCGAATAGCCCACGTCACTTAATAGCCCAATATCCCGTTGAATTAACGAGAGCACTAGAAATATTTTCCGCGTCATAGAGTATTCCATATCGTATAACTAAACGACGAACGTAGACGATAAAACGAAGCGTGTGCTGGTATCGGTTTTTCCTGAAGTTCCTATACGTTGGTTAACTCAATTATGAGTTTTACCATTTTCGTTACTTTCGTTACATTCCCCACCACCTCTCCCCCCTCCGTTCCCTTCCCTTTTCCTGGTTAAAACTCTGTACTATTTTTTGTGTCCTATACTCTCGTCCTTTACCTTCTCGCATCGACGAATCGAAATATTTCGTTGGAAGGGTCCAACCCCCGGGTCTGTTGGTAACAACGAAACAAAAGAAAATAAAGTTCTCGCTGGATACGGATAGTGTAGCTGAAACGTTCGCCGAACCGCAGGAACATTACACACGCCGCACGAGCAATAGAGCAGAGTGAGGTTACTTGTTCATTGCGTTACATATACGTGCCTACATATGTACACACATATATATACCCGTATATGTACCCGTTATTCTATACACAACGGATGGTCCCTCTCGTCCAGAAGCTCTCGTCGTAGCGCCACTTGGCGGTAGCGTCGTTATGATGAATTTTATGCTCATCGATCCGAGGGATATTGCTAATAAAAGCTCTCCCGCTTGCTCGCCGTCGACGTTCTTCTCTCGTCCAACGCCACACGAGCTTTTCCACGGATAGAGAGACGATCCCTCCGTTCTCTCGTGTGGCAAGCCGAGCAGCAGTGAACGGCCCGAAGAACACGAGCCAATAGACACAGAGTATTAATAAACATTACATTAATGTCCCTTTCATTTAGTCGTTGACACCTCGTCGTTGAAGGATTGCGTCGCGGGGTTTATTTCGATTCGATTATTTCGCATCGAACTATTCCTCTATATATTTTTTTTATCTTATTTTTTTTATCTCCATCCCTTCTTCGGCCGTCGATTGCAAAACCGCTGACAGATTTACGCGGAAACATTTGCGGCTTAATCAAGCGCGTGCGCTCCCAGTGAGAGATACGCGTGCGTTTCGAATCTCTCCCGATCGCTTCTTCTCACCCTTTCAATGTCCGTTTTCAACGGCAATGCTTGCGTTATTTTTTCCCTCGTAGTTTCTCGTTGCTCGAGTTTATCGCGATCGCTCTGTCGCTGCTTCTCCGCAGTAGGGTCGGGTATTGGAAAAACGTCGTCGAGGTGGAAGATTCAAGGAGCCGATGGAAAAAAAATATATACAGCTGGGACCCGGGCGGCTTTGTGTACACGTAAACTCGCTGGATTACGATTTTTTACGATGAAAATATCTATTCGGATGGGTACAAGCGGAATCGAGTCCATCGTAGAGGCCGAAAGACAATAAACAAGATACAGAATTTTTATCTAGAGATTCATTGTTCTCGGGGAGAATGACAATATTATACATCCACTCGTCCGCCTTTGTATTCCCGCTTCTTTTATACTTTCCGTTGCCGCATTGAGCTACGAAAGGATTGCGAGGTAATTCGAAATTGCGGCCACTCTGCGCATCGCCAAGCACCGTTCTTATTTTCTTTACGAATATTATTCCACGCCAAAGAGAGCACACCGCCAAGACCCAGAGAGTGAGGGCACTGTCGGGGAAAAAGCATTTTCGGCTTAATCAAGCAGACAAAGTATAAAACTCGGTACTCGAGGGTGGGGATCGCCGACAATATAGTTGGGTACGAATTTTTGTCGGACCTCGGTGCTCGGTTCTTAGGGCCAACGAAAGTACCGCACGAACCACCAAGCGGACCAAGAGAAAAAAAAAAAAAAAAAAAAAAAAAACGCGAAAGGCAAAGATGTAGAAGGGAAACAGCACTCCTTCGAGCTCCTGGCCTCCTGGGCACATAGTTCTTTTTATTCGTCCCGGTTATTACCCAAGAACTGCATTACTACCTCCCGAGGTTCGCTCGGCTGGCGCGTTAAGAGTCCGGAGGCGGCAGAGAAACGGGGGTCGACGGGGGAGAGTCCCGTTACGTACCCCGAAATAAGGAAAATCGCAGAGATCCGGAGAAAATGGGTGGCATCCAGCGATTCTTTTAGCACACGATGGCTCTCTTGCCCCGGAGGCTTCTTGATTCCTTCTTTTTTCGTTTTTTTTTTTTTCATTCTTTTTCCTCCGCACTCTCTTCTCTTACCGTCCTCAATCTAGCGCCATCCACGCCCTCCACCTCTCCTGATATAACCATTTATTTTACGAGTCTCGCATAAAATATGAGCGGCGTTGCAATGCGCACGGATTTTTCTAGCCGCCACCCTTCCGCGTAGCGGAAAAGGACCGTGGAGGCGGAATAGGGTAGTTCCTCCGACAGACGCACGCGTGGCAAAATTGGATTTTCCTTTTCCCCAAAAATTATTGCGACTGCGTTTTTTCGCCATTTTCTCTCGTACCTTTCGCATCTTGCGCTCGGGCTTATCGTCGTATTGGTGCCTTCCTTGGCACGCATAAATTTTCTCGTAACCTCTTTGAAAATATATACGTATATTTTCTTCTCGTGCCATTTGATATTTTTCGAGAAATTTATGGCGCAAGTTTTGCGTCGGTAGAATAAATATATTTCGCTTGTTTATGATGTATAGGCACATCGTAACTGTTGCATTGTGTTATCGAAGTGTCGGATTTCGTGATAGTGACGCTGTGGTGTGGGATGTGTCGCTGTGGTGTGCGATGTGTCGCTGTGGTGTGCGATGTTTGATTTTAATAAAGACGTTCGGCACGCCGAGCAAAATAGTCATGAAGGAACCCATTGAGTTGGGTACAGCTGAGATCGCTTAGCGTAGGAAGGAGCGCAAGTTGAACGCACCAAATTTCCCAGTAGGGCGTCAAAACGGGAAATTAAGTCCGATGGGAGTTCCGCCTTCTCGTGGCGAATGTGCCACGAGTAGTCGTGGTGGCGGCCGCGTGGGAAGGGTGACGGTAATCGGAGTCATACGCTCACTCTCCTCTCCTCACGGATCCAATCTTTCCTCTCTCCTCGAATCATGATGCTCACCGACGCTCCGTGAGCGTTGCTCCGATGCCCTCTCCCGCGGGTATACAGGGAGAAGGAGGGCGGACCGGAGGCAAGCCACTTTGAAAGTCAAATAAAGTTTAAAAGTCTTAAACACTTTATTGCGCCGAGCATTTAAATTTGAATATCATTCGATTACGGGCCACGTTCGCGCGGGGATCTTTTCTCGACGACGCGAACCCTTACCGTCCCCCTTTCCCCTTCTCTGGCCTTCCTATGCTGACTCCCGAACTCTGTGCGACGATGGAGTTTTATTTTATTTATTTAGTTTTTTTTTTTTTTTTTTCAAACTCCATAGAAATTTATTCAACTGACATCGACCTCCAGCCAAACAAGCGCCCAGTCACCGACCAGCACCGCGATTGCTTGGTATTTATTCGCTCGAGGCGATCGTTTAGATCTGAGGGACACGCGAAAATAGTGGAGTACTCATAAATAGTTCGGCGTCATAAAACTCATTACCAATCCGTATACATCGATCGGTAATGAATAAAAATAATTGAAAAAGTAAAAATCTCTTGAATAGAAAAAGAATGTATTAAAGACATTGAATTTACAAAATAAAGAGTGGAATAACAAACAATTATTCGTCGGGAGATTTATTCGTCATTGAGCGTTTAAATCTCCCGCTTATATTGTGCGAATAAATGTTTGTTATTTTACGCTATTGTGTGAATACAATTTCTTTATTACAGATTTAAAGAGAAGTAGAAATAATAGGAGAGATATAATTCTAAAAAAATTGAAGAACTCCCAACTGAAAAATCCCGAGTTTTTCTATTTTTGTAGAATTATTTCGAAATGCCAAAGTAATTTAACATTTTATTATGAAATTATTTACAAATGAAAAAAAAAATTTCCATGAGGTCGTAATCGCTGTTGGCTCTCCCCACGTAAATCCCTAATTAATTGTGACGAAATTTAATGCGAACTGATTTAATAACTCATTTCTTTGGAAAGCTTTGAGAAGACACTGAGTGGGAGAGACAATCGTGAGTGCGTTTTTTTTCCATTTTTCTCTTCTTCTATATTGGTACATAGGTCCTCTCACACGTTTTCGTACACCGGCATCGTACAGTAGTCGAGTACGGCGCGAATCGGTTAGTAAAGAGAACGAAGAGACGATACAAGTACGCGTGCAATCGGCATTTTTCTTTTTTGCTGTTCCGTCTCCTTTTTCCGGATTTTCTTCATTTTATCAGACACACCCTATTCGGACATAAGCTATACGCAATCTTCTCCGCTCTCGACTGGCCATTTCTCGCGAAAATATCTCGAACCGAAAATTCTCGACTTGTTTCGCGCGGCAAAGAATCTTTGCTTCTCGTACCAATCCCGTTTGCTTACCCTTCGAGAGAATTCCTACGGCGGAATTTTCACGCTCGGCATTTTTCGTTCTTATGCTTTTCTCCGAGTAAATTTTTTTTAAATTTTTTTCAACTTTTTTTCGAATCCTTGCCGCACTCGATTTTTTTCCGCGTCTTTACGCTGTCTCTTCCCCCCCCCCCCTTCTGTCTATCCGCTTTCGCTCTGATTTTATCCACCAGCATCTGGTCTCGTGCTCGTGAGGATAATCTCGTCCTTGCCGCTTCTCTGCTCTTCCTTCAGACGGTTCTAGTGCTTCCAACGTTGCCAGTCGACTCGTCTATCCACGGTAGTACCGCGTTAGATAGTATATATCTCGCGCGAGAACCCGGATTAGCCCTTTTGAAAAGCCGCTTCGACCTTTTCAACCCCCCCGCTTCCATCGATACAGTTTTCAGTAGCAGCATCAGTTGTTGTCCTATTTTTCTCACCGTTCTCGCTGCTTACTGTGCCAGCATCCCCTTCCCGCATCCCGTTTCTTTAGGATGACTAGAAGGACAGTTTATTTTTTTTACTGATCGTAAGACGATAGTGTTATTCCGTTCGTTTCACATTTGTGTTTGCGACAAATTGCTCTCGAGTCGAAAGGCCGGCGTACAGATTCGGAAAAGGCATTGCATCAAGTATTCCAGCTAATTTTTCATCTCACTCTATTATTCCGAAAATATTCCACGGTACAACCGGAAACCTCTAAGAATTTCATCGGTATACTTCATCAGCGCCTTCGCGTTCGGCATGAAAGATTCTCAAATATAATTATCATTTCCTTGGAAATATTTCCACTTGGCAGAGACACTCACTATGAATAAACCCGAACTTCTGAACCCTGCAACCGTACAAATATATATATGTATCCCATCCTGTAATCTTTCGTCTTCTCGCGTTCGCAAAATTTTATCGAGAAACGCAGGAGAGAGAGAGAGAGATCCACGCAGACTGGAAATAAAAGTGAATTAGTGAACGAGATTCTGAAAAAAGGTGAAATCGTACTGAAAGAAAATTATTAATTAGGAGAAAAAATAATTAAGTGGGACAGCTAATTGCTGTTTAAAACAACGCGACTCGTTGACTCGTTGTCTCGTGAATTCGTTGATGATGCAGCGATAATATTTGCTCCGTAAATCAAAATCGCGAACTAATCGAATATTTATCTTTTTCTTTGTTTCAGGTGAGTCTAAAATCTGTGAAAACCGTGTTATCGATAGGAAATGATTGTAAGTATTTAACATGTATACAAATTCGCGATCTATCGAGTTGCATTGCTTTAGTTTCCCGTACCGCGTCGATGGCGCTATCGAAATCGCACTTATGTCAGTCTCGTTGATCTGCCACATCCCCTTAATGGTCGCTACATAAAAAAAATATAATCCAAAATATATCTATCATACGTGCAATATATTTCCGTCGAAAAATTGTAAGTTATACATTTATTTTCAAATGCGTTTTTGCAAATATATAACAATTTGTATGATCAATGTATTTATTATCAAAAAACGCCGAATTTCATATATTTCTATTATATTTTTTGCATATACTTTTGTATCATGTGGATCGACTTGAAATTAGAAGCGCCCCGCGGTTAGCCGGAAATATCAATGTGCTTATTACAAAAAGAACGAAAATTTCGGAAAAAAAATTTAAAAAAGAAAAAGAAAAAGAAAATTCCATAAGAGCTCCAGATGGAAAGTAGTAAAATCGGCATATCCACGCCAATGTAGCGGTAGAACGGAGCGTAAAGCAGGAAAAGATAGAGCGGTGTTGGTGGCTGTAAAATCGAAGAGCAGACAGCGCGTGCAATAATGGAAAAACTATCGAAGCTCACGACCAGATCCGACGAGAGTGAAAGCGGAAGAGAGGATGAGTGGTTGAGTGGGAGGGGTGGTAGAGGTGGATTGAGGTGAGCTTCAATTTTCAAAATGGATCTGCATTACGTTATTGAAATCGTGCTATGGCCATAGGCACCCGCCGTGGCTGGTATTGGCTGCGGTGCGATGAATCGAAAGGTTTTGGAAAAGAGAAACTTCGGGTTTGGTGTTGGGAGCCGCCCGCGTTTTCTACACGCAGAAACGGCGCTTTGGGATGCCGGCTTAGTAAAGTCAAAAACATATAGAGCAGCGGAAGTAATGACGACGATTGGGTATACATTTTTTGATGTGCCGAATAATGCGAAAAACTGATGGAAAAACGTCGTAATAAATGATTAATACTAATTGTGAGACAATTTCGAATATATATACGCGTAGGCAATAATAGTAGTTGCGATTGGTGTTCGATTGTTCATTGAAATTCAACAGACGGTCAGTGATAGAAATAGATAGAATTGTGATAGAATAGAGAGCCCGTGTCATACCAGAAACGAGCGTTGATGCGAGCCCCCGAGTCAATTTCGTGTAGCAAGGCAAATTGCGCGCCTGTTGACGTCACGTCCGTTTCCGCTTCCGGTAGGAGGGCAATTGTTATTGCTTTTCAATGATACGTTTGGGGGGGTTGCTCCACCGCTGGTACTCCATAGTGCCGACCTCCCGGTCCGTCCGTTCGTCCATCCGCCTGTCGTTCAGCTTCATCCATATCTACCACAGTCGTGCAAATTCATCGTGAAATAGTAACTACCAAATTTTCAGACTTGCGCACTCGGACTTTGACTATAACATATTAAAGCTTTGCAACTATTTACTTTTTTCACTTTCCTATGAAAAAAATTGTGCAAATTAGATTTACACATTTCTCATTAATTTTCGTCGTTTACAAGGCTTCTCTAGAAGAAAGTTTCTTAATTAATTTTGGCTTCTTAATAGACGAAACTTTGTAATAAACGACGTTAAAATCAAAATGAAAAAGCAATGTGCAAATACTGACATTTTTTACAACATGACTTTCCGTTGGTTTTCAACATTCCGAACGCATTTCCGCTGATACTTCGAAAATAAAGTTTTGATGACAACAAAGTTTGTCTTGATAAAAAAAACGAAAAAAAAAAATGAGTTTTCACTGTCGGTATGATGAAAATGTTCCAAACAATGGGATCAATCGCATTTCAAAAAATATTTCTGTACACATGAGTTTTCGTTGCATATGTGAAATTAAAGCTTCAAAAATTGCAGAACGAGTTAATATGTTTAGTTGGAATTTAAAGTTAAAAAGTACATTTTTATAACCCGAAAGATTCATGTGAACATTCGTAATTACATCTTAACATTATTTCGATGCTTCATCGATCAATTTAGATCAACGGCTACGAACGACACGCGTAAAACATGACTTATTTCCGTCGGTTGAAGCCCCAAATTATATCCGGTTCGGTTATATCCGTATAACAGAAGTTGCATAATTGAAAATTAGTACAAGTTACCTGGCGGAGAAGCTTTCTAATTTTGGCTCGAGATTGAATTTAATGGTTCAAAGCCCCGAATACGACAAATTCGCTCTGACGAGTGGTTACGAACTTGTTAGTCGAATCGTAGAGTTACATCGACCCAAAAAGGTTTCCGTAAGTATATCCAAACCAACATTTGTTTCTGGAACTTTTATACTATTTATACAAAATCAGATACAGTTGATGTTGGGTGAACGAAAGAGCAAAAGGTACGGTATATGTATAAGACGGAGCAGTGGCTTGGGGCGGGGGGCAGCCGGTGGTAACGGGTACCAGCCGTTGCGACGTCGGCACCGTTCGAAAATTTCGTTCGAGGACTAATTTTAGAATCCTCTTCCTCCAGCGGAAAGACAGGGAAAGAGGTTGAAACTGAGAGAGTACCTTAGGGATTTACGATCGATGGCCCGCACGAGATAGAGATTCCAGGGCGCGGGGCGGTATGGGGAGGGAGTTGAGCACTCCACAGCGGTATACGTATAGAGTCAAAAGCCAAAGGGGGATGCTACCGGTGGCGGTAAAGCTCTTCTAGCCTTACTTACGTTTCACGAGGTAATTTCTACCGTCCCTTCATTCGGGGGTTGTCCCTTTCGTCTTTCCACAGCCAACGCATGCTGATTTCTTAGAACGTGGCGCAGTAACGGTTAAAGGAACCAAAGATCTTTGAGACATTTGCTCGAAACGAAATTTCTGTGCCACCAGATTTAATCTCGTTGAAGCACGTGACATGCCATCTCCATTAACGTTTCTCATGAACTAGAATACGCTATTGTGACTAAGCGAGTCGAAGGCTCGTCGTATTTCGCTACTGATTTTTTCGTATCAGGCAGAGCCGTGTCAATAGCCATCGCGACATAATAGCGTAAAGGAAAATGGGGATAAAGATAGGTCATGGAACGGGGATGAGTGGAATTGACGGCTGTTCAGTTGTTGGCTGTTATATACACGCGTACACAACCGATGCACTCGTGAATCCGTTCGGGCCACTTGCCAGTTGACCAGCAGCACCATTTTCCAGCTGCATTGCTCGGCGACACGTGACATGCGGCCTCCTCCCCCCCCCCTCCTCTCCCCCGTACAGAGAGTCGAGTTTCGACCGTTTCAAAATCGGAAAGAGACGAAACGATCGCGAGCGGATGTGCACGTTGAATTCGAAATATCGTTCGTCCATCCGTCAATTTCGACGCGAGACCCGGCATCGACCCGATTCGGTCGTTTCGCATTTTCCGCCATCCCGTATTTTCCCCGGCGTTGAGTGTGAGTTTATCGGAAAATAATAGGCCCCATCGCGCGACTGCCAATGACTCGTTGCAGGACAGCGCGCGCGCCGCCAGAGATACACGGCAATAAAACAACAGCAACGAAAACACAAAAGAAAACATTGAATCGAATGGTGCCGCATTTCTTTTTTTATCATTCGAATGATCGTCCGGTCAATTTTATTGTTGTATATATTTGATGGGCATCGAAAACGAGAGATAAGAGTTTCGGAGTTTATGTCAAATTTGCAATTCAACGAACGAAAGCATGCGTCAGGCTCGGTTGTCAATTAAGGCGACGGAAGCGTATCTCTCCCCCGGCATGTGGTTTGTCTCGACGAAAATATAACAATCTAAAAGAAGCGCCCGCAAGCCAACGACGCGTAACGAGTTCCCATTTGTTTCGTAATAATTGTCAGCCAGTAACTTTCTCCAAATCCTTCGGAAGACCATATTTCGTATTTGTTCCGCCTTTCTCCTGACCGTCGGAAAAGCCAAGAAGAGAGAGATTGATAGGCACGCGGAGAGAATATGTCCGGACATTAATCTCGTGCCGCGGCAATAAACGGAAGCGTATCAATTCGCTTTCCCTTCAGGGATTGTTGTCTCGTGTTTCTATTTCATTCCTTAACTAATTTTGCAAACCACATATCATTTGAGTAGCGTATCGTCATTATTCTTACGTCGATGGGTCACCACAGAAACGCTTGTCCAGCGTATAACATTTCACACGGAACTTAATACGAACGGTTATTGTTATCATTATTATGACCAACGACCACTGAGGTTCTTCCAATTTCACCGATTTCGACTCGTCGAACAATCGTCAGCCAGAATTGTTACGAAAAAAAGAGTTAAAACATGGAAACCGCAGGCAATTTCTCGTCAAGTTATTACCTAAAACTATTTATTTATTTTTTACGGGAAATCCCGTCTACAACTTAAAAAATGTTATTAGTACAATTCTTTGACAAATAAAAAAATAAGGGGATACGTTTCTTTATGTTATCAATTTTTTATGAGTTACAAGAAATCCCCGTGTAGTAAAGGAGAAAATCTTCCAAGAAGCGTTGAAAGACGCGTAACGAATGAGATCGAGAAACAGAAGTAGAATAGTGTACTTGACTGGGTACTATATCGAAAGTACCGGTAGTTTATCTCCGCATCGCGTTTTGATGTTGACGATTACGATCACAGTACAGAGAACGAGAGAGGATTGTAGGGGGAGGTATATGTTATATTATACCGAGGTAGGATTATCCAATTTCATTTATCTGATGCGAAATGCCGCGTACGGTATGCATACGGAACGGGGTAACAGTAGAAACAGCCACCAACAGCAGGATCGGGGTTGAGCTAATTCCATTTATCTGATTCGCATATAGTTCCGCTCGGATATGGTATACTAATTCTAAAAGTCATATACCTGCAGATGAGCGGTTATGACTGTGACCTCGTGTGCGCCGAACAGATTTATATGGTCGATCGATTTTTTTTTTTATCATTCGGCATACTTATGAATAATCAATAGCTTATCGTCGCTGATATCGAGGTACGAAAATTTGCGCTTACAAATAATGAAGCCATGCATACGTAAGTGGAGAATTGGTGAATAAACGAGTGCATCAATTGATAAAAAAAAATGCACTCTCGCATTCGATGGTTGTGTACGAAAATCCATACTGCAAATACGAAGTAACGTTGTCACTTTAAGCGAGTATTCCCATAGCAACGATGTAATGCGGTTAACGAGACATTCTTGGTGGAGTAAAAGTAAAGGGGTAAAAATGGGGAAGGGTACTCGAGGGCGGCTATTGGCCTATTAGCGGCTCAATTATTATTATTGTTACTGCGTTCTCGTAACGTTGGACCGGTACAGAAAATGGTGTACAGTAGTGTGCCGCTGTTTCCGGCTGCTGTTGGCTCCGTGCTAAATTTGTTGCTGGGTCAACGACGAATGAAATCTGCATCCACCTCCGCATCTCCCTTCTCCCCCCTGCCACCCCCGCTTGTTCCCAGCAATCCCGGAAAATGAAATGAATTATTCATCAGTTCCGAAGCGTTAAACTCCGGGCGGCGTGGCAACACTTTCAGCAGCACACCACGGTTGGCCACGACTGGCAAGAGCAACGACTGGGGGATGGGGGAGGGGGCTATAGCCACGTGTATGTACGAGCCGTACAAACCGGCGAAAGAGCGAATTCACGAGCGGGGAAAATAGGAGGAAGGGACGGAGAAGCAAATCACCGAAGAGTACGCAACGAGGGAAGAATAGGTAAAGAGAAGCGAGAAACGATGAGGAGGCTGGAAAAGCCCATTTGTTTTCGCGGGCCCAACGAAATTGAAGCCGGTCTTCGTCTTGGCTTCTCGTCTACCCCGACGAGATCTTCTCCTTTTCGATTTGCCTCGCGAGTGCGAACGCTTTGCGTGCCAGACTCGCTCTCTTTTCCTGTCTAAAATATTGCCTCGGTATCTTACTGCTTCTTCTTCTCTTTCATATCGCACCCTTCTCAAAAACGACCCCTCAAAATCCCATTCATTTTCAGTAGAGTTTTGATCGTCGGTATCACTGATTACCCAATACGTTTCTTCTTATCCTCGTGTTCTACCTTCTAGCAGCATCTCTTTGATACATTCAGATACGCTTTGAGATACGTTATTAGATTTTCCACCGCCTGTTTTTTTTTTCTGCTACTTTTTTTTTTTTTTCTTTCGACGATATTATATTTGGACTCCACCCCTACGCTCGTGGCTGACCAGGACCGCTCGATATTCTTTCTCTATATATTTTTCTTCCGCTTTTCTTTGCACCCCCTTACCTCGAGAGAGATTTTCGGCGGTGAAACGAGAAGGGAGAGAACCAGTATCGAGGATACCGCCTTCGAGAGTCGTCCATCAAATATAATTGTGCCCTCTTCCCCCGGTTCGTAATAACCGACGCGAGCGGCCTAGATTTTTCCTCGCCGCTCGTCTCTCTTCTACTCTCATTTTCTTTGGTACGTTCTTTCGCGCGCTCACGTCTCACGGTTACGAGCCCCTCCCGGCCACTAACACTAAATCCTCGCATCGCGGCAGTTCACGCTTTTCTTCTTATGATCCGTCCGAGCAAAAACATTTCACGTTTCGACTCACGATCCCTTTTTCCCCCTTTCTCTCGTCTGTCGTACTCTCGAAATACCCTAATTAATCCGAAACCTGTTCCGCTTTGATGCCGCGCATGGAGATAAATGAGAGAGACGGTGCTCGAGACTTTTTTTGTTCCGTCTATTAGCTCGTGACCCTTTTACAAAAGACGATTGCGGGAATATTAATTCAGCGGGGGTACGAGGGAGAATATGAGAAACAGAGAACAGAGAAATATTAAATTCTCTCGGTTTCCACTCGGATATGCTTTCTCACTGTAAACTATACATTCGCTGATTGTTAAGAATCTTTTTTTTTTTTGTCGATTTTATTTACATATTTTCTTGTCGGAATCTGGCGATGTTCGCAACACAATGCCAAAGTCAAGAGCGACCAATCAACGTTG
Organism: Cryptus armator; assembly: GCA_963971235.1. NCBI lineage: Eukaryota > Metazoa > Arthropoda > Insecta > Hymenoptera > Ichneumonidae > Cryptus > Cryptus armator. The sequence continues at coordinate 12,012,665 of OZ020236.1, forward strand.
TAAAATATAATAACAGCGAAGCTTACGGAATCTGTGCTCGTCGAAAGCAATAGCAATTAGCAAAATCCATCAAAGAGACGGTTCCATCAATGACGATTTTTTTCCGTCTTTACGAATTGTGATTGAGTAATTTTATTCGGGGCAATGTATACACACATCCTGTCGAAACAATGTATAGGTAACGTCACCATAGATCGCGTAGGGGAAATCAAGTATTTTTAATGTTTTTTAGAAGTTTTTAGTAGTTTTATAAATGTCTTTTGGATTTTTTTTTTTTCATATATTTGTTTTTTACATTTCCGGTAATAAACGACAAGGAAATAGGGATGTAGGTTTCTATCTTCTAACATATGGAATACGATCCAATCGATTGCTTTCGTAGCTTTAACATCAGTAAAATTTTAGTAAAGAGAATATAAATTGAATAGCGAAATAGACGGTTAAAAGACTTAGTGTTAATCTTGATAAGCGAAGAAAAGAAATCAAACGACGCGTGATCCACATTGATACAGCTGACAAAACTCTTCTAATGTGAATACATAATACTAGCGTCTGGAAAAAATTCGTTGGTTTCCGGACGCAATTCATTGAGTGGTGGCAACCTACTTTTTTTTCCATTTCAGCTTCTCAGTCGGTGTGCAGCGCCCACTTATTCTGTAAGGCCGCTTAGCTCTCTCGCCAGTCGAGATGGAGCGACAATCATGCAGACCCTTGACCTCCCTTAGCGTTCTTCGAGCACTTTTCCCTTTTCCCTTTTCGCTTTTCTCTTTCTTTTCCCCTCGCCGTTGCTTCACGAAGTCTCACACACGGCGACGAAAAGCTCTTCCCGACGAGTTCGGTAGCTTCGACGTTCACTCACGCGCTTCGTAGTGGAGCACCAGTTCCCGAACACATCGCCGAGCAAAACGCCCAAAAGAGCGCCGTCACGAATTCCATAAACATAATATTACCATAAACCCGACGTTGTAGACTGCCTCGACGTTCTCCGATGTTGAAGAGACAGTCGCGAGATGCCCGAAGCGAAACGCGCGAAAAAGAGAGCGCAGACAATGTTCAGCCGCGGAGGGAAGACTGCCGGAAGAATTATTCTCTGCCGACGTGAAAGGAATCCTAGGTTTCGACCAGCTGCCATCTGTTTCTTCTATCGCAATCCCCCCGTCAAATCCCGGCGAACCTTTTCCAACAACAATCATCTCCTGTCGCATGGCTTCAGTCCGATTAGATTACTCGTTTCGAAACATCACGGAGTGGTTTTGATGTGCGTCTGATGCGACGTCATACAGATTGTAAACCTAAATAAAATAAAATAGCTCTCAAATGCGTTCTTTCGTTCGGAGATGTGTGTATAAACCCTAAAAACCATATCAATCCTCCAACTGCTAATGTAGCATATTTGTTACAAATAACTTTAATATATCTTTTTCAATTTTCGACGAAAGCAATTCCAATCAAATTCGACAAACAGCGATTCATTCGAAATGAAATTTTTAACCAGAATTTCATTAAAAAATTGATTTATTTGAGGAGCTCACGATTAAAAAACAGAATTTTTCCAACATTAGTTTTTATTAATTCGAACTAAATGTGTTAAAAAAAAAATTTTATTGAATTTTTCCAACAGTGACATTTTTCACATATGTTCATACAGGAAAATGTGAATCATATTAAAAAAAATGCATGTGTAATATCCGGAAAAAAAAGCTCCCGGTTACAATAAAAGTGTAATCCATCAAAGCTTTTGTCGACTAGCAAGCGGCGAACGTACCGGCTAGTGAACCGAATCGGTAGATAGGAGAACGCGAGGAGTGCGAGGACAAAAAAAAAGACAGGAGGGATAAAGATAGAAGAGAAGAAGAGAGGAGTCAAGTTGGGCGCAGGAGGAGAAAAGAGAAAGCGACTACTGCGAAGAGAGGCCGCGGACTCGGGTGTTACTAATACAAAGGTTTTCACGTGTACAAGCAGTTAGAGAGAGAGAGAGAGAGAGAGAGAGTAAGAGAGAGAAAGAGAGTGAGTGAAGAGAGTTTGGCCGACGGCAAAACGGCTCGTGCCCATTGGTGCTACAGCCGTGTCCTCGTGGCGGTGGTCGTTCGTCCATATCTCTCTTACACTCGAATAGTAGCGCTAGCGAATACCAGGCCGGGAATTTATGGTAGCAGTTAGTTCCCAGGGAGTTATACATAAATGTACTGTATCCATGTATGCATCTGTATAGAGACAGTACGTTAGGTCAAAGTGTGCTTCGGTCGCAACGGGAGCGGGTCGTCTCGTCTCTCTTCGTTTTCCATCCAATTCCTTCCCTGTATCCTTCTCTTCCCGACTACATTCCGCGTTTCCCGCGTTGGATCTTTCTCTATCTATCCAACGCTTTCTCGCACTCAATTTTCTCGCTCCTCTGCGTGTCTCTCGTTCACCCTTTGGCTTTCCGTTCGCATAACGACCTGTACGAGTTCGCCCGGAGGGACGACACCGTTGCAGGCGTACGTGCAAGTGTAACGCTCGGGGGTTTTGGGTCTCGATGTTGGGCGGTAAGGGACTTGGCCCGCGTCGTTCGTAGGTTAAGCCCGGATAAATACCGACTCATAACTCGACTTGCCGTCTTCTCGTTAGACCACTCGCCTGGCTAACACACGTAGTACTCGCCGACCCCATCCATGACCCGAACGAGTGCATTTGCGCAGCTTGCGAGATTGCACTCTGTGGAAACTGTTACCTAATGCACTGCCCAACGGCGGCTAAAGAAGATTGGGGTTAGTTGAAACACATGCACCGAAAGACTGAGATAACTAATTGGCAGTTAGGACAATAACTTATTGTGAAATGAATTTGTTGTACCAACAAAAGGGGAGGGGAGGAGGGGGGGTTGTAACTGACCAACTCTCCAATTTCGCTATGTGCTGTAAAGCAATCGAAGATCTCACTCAGCGAGTCTTGCATTGCATGGGATTTGAATGCATATATATAGTAAATAATTCCTTAGAATGCCTTACTTATTGCGTGAAATCTTTAATCTTTTTTTCACGGTGCATTTTGATGTTCCCCCTGTTTCGACTAACCCCGGCCTTTTCTACTCATTCTCGTGTTCTTGTAGGGTTCTTTATGGATCATAATATAGATGCCACGTTCACATTTCAAACACAATCAATGCTGCGTGATTCAGCGAAAATACAGATCTCATTTAATTGGCTGCAATTTGTACTTCCGCTGTATGTTTTCTCGCGATCCTAATCAAATTACCGAAGCAAGAAAGGAGTGGGGTAGTATTTGGTAGAGGAGAAGCGAACTCGGCGAGTTTCTACCCTCGTAAATTCCTTATTAATTTCGTTACGTCAATTAGTGTCTTCTCGACTGGAATCGGGGGTGGGGAAGGTGGCTCTCGATCCTTGCGGAAACTCTCGAAGCCCCTCGACGAGGAAAGCTTCGATTCCTTGGGTCGCTAGAGTCCCTTGCTTCGCGGTACCAAACTCCTGGGTGGCACTCGTCGCTCTTGCCGTTTCTCTGGCAAGCAAAACTTGCAGCCTGTCCCGAGGAAGCGAATGCAACCCACTGCAGCTGCGACTACGACTGAGCAACCAAAGACGCGCGTACAAACCAGTCTACGGGAATTAAAGTTTCTTCGTGACGCGGGCTTCGCCCTCTCTCGTGGTCGCCCGTCCCCTCCGAAATATACCCTAACTTGGGGGTTCCCCTTTCGATGAAACTTTCCGACGAAAAGCTTCATCGCCCAGGTCGGTCATGACGCGTGTGCGAAGAAAACTTTTCGAATTCCTCGAAGAAACTTTTCGACTACCTTGTGTACTGAACTCGAAGAAAAGTTTTTTTTTTCCGTCCACGGATACGAATGTATGTGGCCCGATCGACACGTAAGATTTGCCGTACGTCGATATTTATCCGAGTTGCGAATGTATCGGAGTGAAAAGTCTCGACGAGCCTCCGTTCGGAATAGTTTATTATTGGCCTATTGATGAAAATTTCTGCGGCTTTCGAATCGCAGTTCCAAGTTTCCGCCTTTGAACAAATCGCGGCCGCGAAAGAGAGCGCGGTGACCCACTACTTAGTTACCGCTTTCACCAAATGCGAGCCAATTAGTTCGAACTTTCGTATAACCGTAACAACTCTTGAACATTCGCCAATCGGGAAGGTTGCGGAAAATATCGAAACGAGGACTCTCATCGCGATGTATTTCGTTGGTCGTTGGCGTTTGTCAATTAAGGACGCGCGCGATGTAAAAGTCTAGTTACACAAAAAAAAAAAAAAAAATTCTGCGTAACCTCCGTCAAGCAGCTTTTACGAATGTAACTCCGTCGACCTACCCACCCCAGTGAGAAACTATGTATGAAATCGTCGACGACCTTCCCAACCTTTATAACGTCATTTTTTTTTCTTTGCCCTCTGCGCGGAACAATGGGTTTTTACATTTTTTATGGCGGCAAAGTAACTAATGCCGCGCCAACTTTTATAGCCGTCGGTGGCACACTCGCCTCGCTTCGTTCGTGCTGCGTACAAACCGGAAATTGTTCCAGGTAACCCTAGTTTCTGCCATAAAAGTCGCACCCTGTTTGTTCTGTAATACTTTATTGCATCGTGAATTACACCTCTCGCCTTTTGCGTCTCCCGCAAGCTTTTATTTTTTCTCATCGTGAAAAGTGGAGAGAACTATGTCCCCCGTGAGAACTCTTCGAATGACGATTATCTGTACATTATAGCGAATGAATTTCTTAAACTTTGCGACTTCGAGACGTGGAACTCCGATATTTTGGGAATAATCGATACAATACACGATCTCCCGACTGTACGCACTGAGTTAATTATCGATCGACGCGTGCAGCAACGATGTTTTTTGGTGGATGAAGCTTTTCGGATATATACTATTTATCGAATGATTCGCGATACAAGAGCAAAAAGGGAAATGGAAAGAGGGTTTTTCGGTTTATCGAGGACGAAGAATCGAACCGGGTGGCCCCGTAAAAATGGATACGTGTATGTATACCAAGCTAATGTATAATATAATACCACTCTGTATGCAACAGCATATATCTGACTGTGGCACAAGAATAAGGTACCACAGTGTACGGCTTTCGCGTGCACATTCTCCTATATATTATGTATTATATAGTTTCTATTCCCGATTTTATCGAACAGAAACATAAAACTTGTATTGTTTGTCAATATTTATTTTATCCCGAGGTAACGCTTGTGTGAAAAATATTACAAATATTGCAGTAATGTTATCCCGCGCATGTCGGTACCTATTTCCGTTGGTTACGCGAACTTTCAAAATTGCAAGACAACAAAAGCCCTTTTCGATACGAGCGTTTTACAATATTTAAAAAAATAAAAAGAAACTTTGAAATTAATGTACGCAGGAATTCTGTAAATTTTTTTTTTTTCTCAGTCTCTGGTTTGAGAATCTCTCGAATTCGTGTAATTTAGGGTAATATTAAATGGAAAAGCATAAAGTACGAAATATAGTTATTTTTGCTCATTTTTCTGACTTCTCTTGGATTTACTTTCACCGAGTTGCAGTAAATAAAAATATCTACGGCAGACTGTCTCTTTCACGTTTTTGATATTCGGAACATTTCATTTCGCTCGTTTCAAGTCAAAAAAATAGTTACATAATCATGTTTTACGAATGGAAGAATTTGTCTGGCTTTGTATTGAAAAACCTAAATAAAATTTTTAAAAAATTGTCCCAAGCAGCTGTTAGCGTTCCCAACAAATAATATTTTTAAATACCGACGCCCAGGTCGGTCCACATTGGGACACCAAAAAATGGTGTTATCCAGCGAGTTAATATTCTCTACGTATATTTAAAATAAAAAAAACGGTTTGTGCACACAAATTGCCAATATCGATTATCAATAAAAAATAAAAAATGTACGATATACAGTGTCTTTTTTTTCATCTTTGTACGAATGTAAAAGTACAAGTTGTACAAATGTACAACAGCAAGTTGTACAATGTACGACCACCATAAATCCGAGTCGTCAATACACTGTAAGAATCGCTTTCCTACAAACTCGTAGTCTGTAATGCACTTTCCAGAGGTGCATTCACCTACGAGTCTGAGAATTCAGTGGTAAGGGTAGAGCTTCGGTCAGACACGAAGTAGGGAGTCGCCGAGCAAGAAACTTTGTTGTACACGATAAGAGAGAGAGTTCGGAGGCAGCGGTCGCGCTCATCGGCTTTCTCTCACTCTTGTACTTTCCTCGGCTCTCTTCGCCGATATAGGGGCGCGGTGCCTGCCCCGCTGGCTTCGTAATCCGGAATCCTGATTTCTGAACCTGGTGCCAGGGCGAGAGACGAGTGCGGAATTACAACTCCTCCGGATATCTACTGTATGTAGTCTGTAGTGCGGCAGAAGGAAAGGTGCAGGCCACGACCCAGTTGAGAAACTGCGAGAACGCGGTCGTGGCCCGTTGATCTCCCGCTCTGCAATGTGGTGTACCTACTACATCGGCAGTAGTGCAGTCCGAAAGTACACTTGCAAGCTTAAGGGTCATTATACATATACGTGAGCTATCTTGAGGCTAACTCTCGAGTCTCGGGGAATGCCTCGCTAACGCTTGAGTAGTAGCTGTTGTGGAAGCAAAACGAACGCTATAAGGTGCGACATACGCTCTTCTGGTGATATATACATAGATATATACTTCCATCAGCTTACGATAAAGATATCCGAATCACGATTAAGCTGTTATTATGCATGTTATTGCGTCGCTACGCGTTCCTTTCGTAGTTTACAGCTATTAACGGGCTTTACATCTATTACGGAATCTTATGTATATAATAGCGCAACTGGCTACAAACCGCAAAGCAGTGACTTGCTGTACTGACTTACGAAACTGCAGGCCCATTATACCTTTATGCTCTCGTAAATATTTGGACTTTGCAAATTCGTGCAACAGTTGTTAGTTATACATTACAAATATACGATCGACCAACAACCTCTGGTTTACTAAACTATCTGTGTGCAAAGCTGTTGTGTGTAGCGCACCTAGCTTTACGTAACGCTGGAAAAATACTGTATCAAGGAATACCGAACGACTTTACGACGTTATTTCAATTTTGTTCGACGAAAAAAATTAATAATTAAACAGAAAACCGTCTTCAAATTATTTTAAAAATCTATTTTTATGAATTGTTTTTTGAAAATTATTTTACAAAATTTTTCAAATTTTTGTCTGGAAAACGCGAGTGTAATGAAAAAATGGTATAATTGCAGTGAAAAAGCTAATAATTATTCGTTATTTCACTCTTTTTGCTCATACATTTTTTTCCTCACCCTCCTTCAGTCGGGAGTTTTGTAATTATTGTAAAATTATTTTATTTGAATAGAAATCTTACATCGTACTTCTGAAACAACGGTGTAATAAATTTTATGAAAATCTCCCAAAATACCATAAATTGTTAATCCAAAAGCCTTCTATACGAGTTGTGCAAATATCCAATAATCCGATGAAATGCCTTTATTAACGATTCAACAGTGTTTCACAAGCAACTATTAAATTTTCTAAATTCCTGTGTCAGCGTTGATATATGCTGGTGATGAGACTTTACGGCATACAACTATTATACCACTCATACAATATCCAACGCTCGGTTTATCGTATAATATTCCCATTTTTTTTTTCCGTCAGCCAGAGAAACTTGAAAAATACTATAGATCCTTTGGTTATAGAGGGGTCCTTTTCGCATACACACGACCCAGTTGTGGAACTATAGACCGCTTACAAAGTGTTTATACCCTCGGGGAGGGTGTGAATATACAATACACAATACAGTTCACGAGAAAATACACTCTGCTGCTAACCCCTGCTACACTGGATGTTCCTCGCGAAAAGCTTGCTGAATCTACGTCGACGAGAAGGCAAAACCTTGACTGGCGTGTGTGTCGCGAAAATATTCTTGCCTCGGAAATCCGTTGAAAAACAACCTTCTTCCGATTGGATCCTGTTACTAATGCAGCTTTTGGTGGCACAGTACTCGACTAGCAATGTTATTCTTTCCGTAAAACACCCTCAAGATCCGTCACAAAAACCACGTCGATGTTGGCTTAGACGCAATACACCACCCATGAGACACGCAACATTTTTCCACCTTAATCGGCTAGGGAACCTACAGATATTCTTCTCGATACTCAAGCCATCCAGGGATTCTTCATAACACGGATAGCATAACACGTACGGTTGAAAATCCCTGCACTGGAACGAGTATCGACATTTTTTCGATTTATACACAAGATCATCGCTCGTTCATTTTCAATCTTGACGGCTCATGGCTCTGTATCGATCTCGAGTAACTCGCAGATTCAAACACGATGCGGATTTTGTAAAACTGTAAGTTTCATTTGAAAAAAAATGTTATCCCATCAACTTTGATTTTGAAAATTCAATTTCCGTTTCTGTTTATATGGAAAAATAGACACAGAAATATTTTCCACCAATAATCCGGTAAGTGACGAGATTGAGTAGACTTTACTTTTCTACCGGCAGCGAAAACATCACATACGCATAGGTTGATCCGGAAAAAAAAACATGTATCGCACAAAATGAATAGAAGCCAACAATGAGGAAGCGTGGAAGCGCCGTTTCGTTGTTGCGTGACGCCGCCGAGAGCATCGCCACAGTTTTCTATACGTTATAGGGGCCACTAGTAACGAGACGCCAAGCCGGCAGTTGATAAGGGATGACGAGGGCGTATCGACGCGCGTACGTGTATTTGACGCGAGCATTCACCGTGGCTCTTTTATCTCTTCTCCTCTTGTATCCCTCCACCACACTGACAGAACCCATCTCACTCTCTCCCGCTCTGTTCGATCGTGTCGTCCCTTCGACCGACTCGCGTCACATTTTTTTTCCTGTCGCGATAGACGAGAGGCGGGAAGCTGAAAAAACAGAAGAGGGTGGAGGGAAGGGAAGCGGGAACAAACTAAAAACCGATCGACGGGATGGAAACTGATCGAGTTGCTCACTGGCAGGTGTGCAGCAGCCGCATATATGGTTAAAAAAAAAAAAAAAAAAAAAAAAAGTATTGCTCGCGGAGAGGAAGAAAAAAAGTGCAATGGGGTAGCCTCAAAGCCAAACGGCCGGTTTTTTTCGTACGAAGCGCCGTTTCACAGTGTTGACGGTAGCTTTGCCCTTTTTCAGCACGCTTCGTCTCTCTTATCCTTGGCTCTTCTGACGAACGCGCGTGAGCTCCACTCGTTTCACCTATTTCCTCTTCGTTACTTTCGTGAACACGGAACCCACTCGGCAGGCCTCGTTTGCCCGTGTCCTGTATCCCGTTTTCATTCACTCTGTAATATCCTATCGTACTTTCGATGCGCAATGAGGGCATTTGAATTTTTCTTCTGGTTTAATTTAGTCGATCGAGAGCCCAGAATTCCCTATTTTTTAAATCCCGTATGGCTCGGAAGTACCTATTTCTCCATCAATCTATCCAACAGTTCGCACCGTGCATCCTATCATTATTATGACGCTGGAAGCCTTAACCAGAATTTACCAGGATACCCAGTTAGCTTGAAAGTAACGCAGAAAAAGGGGAGATCAATTAATTGCTGGTAGAGCGTGATACTCGTATGCATCGCGGAAGTATGCAACTCGGTTAATTTTCTACTAGTGAGAGAGCGAGCCTCGGGCCACCATCGAAAATCGACCAACTCGGCTTTTACTCGAAGCGATCGTGCGCGTTGAACTTTCTCAAGTTGTATACGCTGTGCAGACTATACACTGCCGATCGCTAATTTGTATCAAGTTCGTGCGATTTGAGAGATTGTATCGAGTCGACCGTTCCTCTTCGTCCGAAGGCTGACAACGTCCGTCTCTTCATCCTCCCCTGTATCCATCCTACCCGCCTGCGTTCGATCGGTCTCGGTGGCAATTTACCAATCAGCTTTATTAAATTTCGGTGGCTCCCAATATGGCCGACTACGGAATAACTCAATCTCGTCCTACGTCCCGTGCCGTCGCCTCCGGTTCATCCCCTCCATGTTCAATGAACGCTTATACCTATCAAGCCATCCCTCTCGACTGGCTTCTCATTTGCTCGCGGCGTTTCCCCTCCCTACCGGGTTGAACCTGGTCTCACCTTCAAACCGGAGATATAGAGGAGATAACAGATACGAACGTTGGAGAAGAGAGAAAGAGACTCGAATCAGCGTCGTCCTTGACGCTACGGACCTTGGGATAAACGGATTGTGAAAACGGGGAGTTCTCGAGACGAACGTACAGATTGATAGATCGATGGATAATGGAGGTTGACGTTGCGGGGAGGCTCTTCAACCTCTCTCGGCAACCTTTCGAGATGAGCGGATAAACAGCGAGATCGATACAGAAGGATTATACATTACAATAGTGACAGAAAGGACAAGACAACTGCACCGAGATAAATTACTTGTTGAAACGGCGAGAATCTTGCTGTACACGCAAAACAATTTAATTCTGCAGAAAAACTCTCATTGTCCAAAGTAATAATTTTTCTCAGTGAAATAATGTACTTCATGCGGAGCGCGATTTTGTTGATTCCCCGTGTTGCAAGTAGGTCTCCCCCATTGAGCGGTATAAGCGTTTTTCGCGAAATCCGAATCGTTTTGTAAATAGCAAATTGCCAAAAACAATGTCCCGTACGTAGTTGAGCGTTGATTGCAAGACAAACAACCGTTGTCCACCTTTTTTCCAATTATCCACCAATATCCTCCAATTACTTTGATAAGTCCCGCTACTTATTTTTTGTTCGGTAGGATCCTTTGTATCTGATATAACACTAATGTTTGATTGGCTATTATGCCGTACGATAATTTCTTTTTCATTCGATTGCCTTAAGCTACTACGATGCGGTCGTGTATTCCCGAGCTAATATACAGTTCTAACTGATCCATCGGGAAATCATTCCCTAGGCCTGCGGAATCCGAATGGGCGCTTGGGCGTTCGGTATATATATCTACCCTCTCTACCCTCCAATCCGACGATCCCCTGATCCTATGCCGACACTCGCCCTACGGCGATTGATACACGAGCTTAAATTATACATGCTGCCCCGATCCGACATTTCCCCTTTCTATCCCTCGGTCCTCACCAGTCACCTCCCACCCCAACCTGACCGGACACGAGACCCAGTGCCCGCGGGGTGCGTCTGCTATTCCCTGGATTTCCGAGGGATTCCGGCCGATCATGTAAACGCAGGCAATCGAAGGGGCTGCTACTACTCCCCAAATTGCATTCGTATTAATCACTGAGCGATTGCTGGTGTTGCATCGAACCCCCTCCCCCTCCCCCCATGTACCACGTTCGACTATTGGGACGCGGTATGGTGCATAAGCAATATGAATTTCGCCCGGGCAAATTCGAACCATTGTTCAGTCAAGCAACAGCAGAATATGAAGAATAACATGTCTAGTTGGTGCATGACTGATATTTCGGATAACGTTTCATGCTGAAATATGAGTAATATTGGTATAGCTACATGTTATCTGGGATAATTGTGATAATTAACATCGGTCTAATGGCAATTCTGTACGAGTTAATCTTTTATAAATCAAATGAATCATAAAGAAAACGTTACAGCGTTACAACGTTACATTAAGGGGATACTATCATCATATATAGGCGGTGGCCGATAGAACCACATTTCCGAACTTTTGGCTGCAGCGACGGAACGACGTAAGTGAGAAGCGAAGTCTTCGCGAATAGTTAGAGTTGACGCTATATTTTTCTACTCAAATTGTGAGATTTCTTTCTTAATTAATTAATCAATTGCTTCGATTGAAACAAAAATCTTAAGTGGCAATGCGCAAACCGAGTCAAATGTTCAATTTCTTTTTCTTAATTCATAAGTGATAACAAAATAATTTTTTTCATGAGTCTTATGAAATAAAATTGTGAACAGATATTGATTAAAAAAAAGATACGTGTGCCGGAAAAGCAATTTATTTTTATTTTTTCACGACATTTTACGGGGATCTCTCTCCAGTAGAAATGATGATGCATCTAAAATTTGATAACAAAGTACTTCCATTCAAAGCCAATGACGACATGCATTTTAAATACATGTAGTCTTAATTTTTTTTTAAATACTGATTTCAATATCTACTATAGTTTTTGAAAAATAAAAATGAAAAATTTGACTCGGATTTCGAAACGTTGGATAGATGCACTTTGTAAATCCAGTTAATACCGTCAACGTAAACTAATATGGTTTTCCGTCCATTGAATCGTTGCACATCGAATGGTCGCAAGCTCTATGCGCACATTCGTTATTGCCTTCCAATAATTAACATTGTCGTTACTATACAAGATTAATATTGTCGAGTGCTTTGTACGCCAGCTATCGAATTATATACGTTCGAATAGCGATAGCGGCCAGACGATAGGCGTCGAAGCATAGATTTGCGTGGAAATATTCCGGAATGGCCTGACCAATGAGTGGAAGGGCTCTCGTATACTGGAACAGTAGATAGAGCCTTGGAGGTTACCGCAGACGTTCTATGAGGGCATATGTATACTGGGCGTATTCGCCGAGCCCTTCATGTTGTACACATACATATCGGTACTTAGATAATACGTGGCGCTCCGCAACCCGGGATAATATCTCGGGGAAGCACTCGCTCGTGTGTTGTATACGACTATGGATGGGAAGTCGTCCGAGAGAAGCTATGGGAGGGTATAAGGGCGATACCGTATTAACAGAGAAGGTCCGGACGGGTATACCGACTGTTTCTACTGCCGCGCATATCCATTTGACGATCTCGGCACCGGGGCTTAGTTTAATTCCGGGCAACCGGCATCCGCGGTAGCTTCATGGCAACAGTATTAGCAGGACGGAACCTCGTTCCCCCCAGTGCGCGTGAATCGTATCAAGAACTCGTCACCAACGTGTCCTCTTCATTGAACTAGAATGGGAGTTGCTTCAACATTCCGCAGACGCATTTCTGTAATTTATATCTCCGTGGAACACTCCTGTCGAGTTTGCACCATTATTCAAACCGACTCCAGTCTCTGTCGGTATTATATCTCAACCCTTCTATATCTCTTACTTTATATCTTTAGGATTCAAGCAAATCTCCAGCTTACACGGTTCATTTTTTTATATTTATTTATGCGCACAACAATGGATTCGTGTAACAATGGAATCCCCTACAATTACAGAAGAAAAAAAAATACGGGAATCGCATTAACAATTTTTTTAATTTTTTCTTCAAAAAACTGAGATTGGAGACTGTTGGAGATTTGGGCGTAAAATGATGTTGCGAAAGAGGAATGTGCAAATTTGAATTTCTAAGGTACTGAAGGTTGACTCGATTGAAATTAATTAATAAGTTTTCTCTATCTATGTGACAGTAAATGCGTTCCACTGTAAAGATTATTTAATTTTAACATCATACGTTGAATCAACGTTGACGCGTTCCATTGATTCGTAATTTTCGGAAGGTAGTTATTCGAGTGTAAGTTGTATACGAGGGCGAGCAACGGGTTAATCGGCCGAGGGTGTAGAGGCGTCTCTGCGTTCAGCTAGCCAAGGGTGTCCGTTCATGTTGAACCGTCTCTCTACTGATGCTTCGGCACAGGACTCTCGGCAGAAACCGCAGCTTCTCTAGTACCCTGTAGGTATGCTCTACCGAGCTACGCGTGTCTCACTGATCCCCGGTAATAGGTTAAGGACACGAGATAGGCAGGGAGTATCCGGTTTAGGTTCTCAACCGACAAGAACCTCCACAACGCGTGTGGCTATCGTACGTGTGCTTGTGTCGACACGTGCGTCTCCACTAATGAGGCCTACGAACAATTAATGGACCTTCCTACCGTTACCCTCAGAACCTCCTCCTCTGTTTTTTTTCACTGCTTTCTTTCTTCATCTACACCTTGAATTGAAGAAAAACGAAAAGATACTTTTCTACAGAAAAAAGAGCATTACTTTTGCGCTACGAAGGAGTCGAGTGGTCAGATGGAGTGCTCAAGCTGTGCCGAGGTCATCCTGCAGCGCGTTAAAGCTTGCGGATTCCCTTCTAATCGGCGCTTTCCACTTTTCAACCTCCATACGAGAGCTCGCTGCTTATCTTTTATTTTCTTCCTTCAATAAGCAACCTTCCCGCACATTTCTATTTCGTTTTTCTCATTCCTCGAGTTTTCTCTCAATCCTTTTTCATCCATCCGTCACTTCTTGTTCCTTCAATCTTAGCTGCTTTTCCGTAACTTCACTCTCCCTCTATCCCTTCCCCCCCACCCCCACAGTTTCTCTATACATCCCAAAGGGGGTGGCAAACTTTCTCGTTGCAACGAACGATGACGCGAAAGCTCGTTAAGACGAAAGTCTCGCAAGAAGTACATCGAAGGAGTGGGAACAAGTTGCAAGGGAGAAAGCACAAGAGTGAGGCACGAGAGTGAGAGAAGAGAGTCAGTGTCTAGCGAGTTGGGTCTTCGCGAAAGGATACTCGGGGAGTTTGTCGGTAAAGATAAATGATCGGGGTGAGGCCGGAAGTAGAGTTAACGAGCCATCCCGAGTTTTTCACTGGACGACGAGACTTCTTCACCTCCTCCCTCTCCAGTAGCAAAAATAACGTAATAGAAATAAAACTACACACAGCCCCCGCTTGGCTTCTATTTAACGTTTACAAATAATCATTGTTGTTCGATACGACACGTATACATTATACCGCGTCAACGACAGTCATTAATTATCCTGTGTATCGTGCACATCGTTTAATATATCGATTACCGATTGATTGCTGCAGTTTTTGCGTTACTCGACCTTTTTTCCAACTCTTCGTGTTTTCTTGGCATCCGATTTTCTCCGAAACGGCTAAATATATTTCAACTCAATTTAACTTCTTTCCATCGCGTCTTTTTTAAGGTTTTATTAAGTCGATAGAGATATAAACGTCAAAAATCAATGCTTTTGAATATATCGAAAAAAAGATTAATTTGCGTATTATAGTCGAGAGATATATTGGTAATTGAGTATAGAATCCTCCGACCATAATGTGGAAACAATTGTTCAACTCTTTTTCGATAATTTAATTTTTTTATTATTGTCCTTTTTTCTGTCGGGAAGTTATTTTTATGTAGCTTTGCTCTTGGAAAAAAAGTTAATCTGTTATAAAGCGGTAGGAACGTTATCTGCTGTCAATCCATTTGAATAACGTATCACCAATTTAGCTTAACAAACAACTTGATAAGTCAAAGGCAGCCAATGTAGGTGTATAGACAATAGACGCACCTGTACACGTTCATTCGGTGCTGAATTAATTATTCTGCGTTTATTTTGTACGCCACTTAGCGTAACGCTCTCGATTACTCGCGATATTTGTTGTGGCCGACCCCCTCGGCTTCTTGTCACTGTCGTCACAAGTGAACGAAAATGGCACACGGGGGTTGGGTGGGTGAAAGAGTTTGTTCTCGTACCACACAACTGTGCCGACGTCAACTTTGCATCAGCTTTGAACTTCAACGCGCATGCAATAGAACGCGGTGTTGAGGAGAGGCGAACAGTTCCGTTTAGCAACGCGGTTTTCGTGTCAGCGAACGGAAAATAGGGTAACGCAGCAACAGACGCGTTAGTGTCGACACTTATGTATACCTGTGGGCGCTGTAGCGCCACTGTATACTGTACACTGTACACTCCGTACTGCCGCCTCGATTGTGGAAATCCACGTGAAACTAATTAACGCGAGGCGTCGGAATAACGCGATGCGGAGTGTCTTCTACGTTCACCCGTTTCCCCTGCTTACTATATCACTACCTTGACTCCTTCCTTGCCCCCTTTTGCTTGTGATCGATCGATGGAAACACCGAGACGTTGCTTGCTTATCTTCCGACTGCATTAGGCGTACCTCTCGTACCATTGGAACTGCCACTCGGTAGTAGCTTACCGTAGACGGCACAGTATATCGTTAACAAAAGCTAGCAGTGCTGTTTGGTCTGCGGAAGACAACGTTTGGCCTTTCTACGGATGCGTATTCCTCGAACCGGAAGGCAATTACTGCGTTTTGGAACACGAGAACCTGGCTTCACCGGAACTGCGTCAGTTCCTATCTCTCATTCGCTTCATCTATTTCAACCTCCTCTCCCCCTCCCCCTTCTACCCCGATATATTCCTTTGGGGAACTGTGACGACTACACGGGCTGCCAGACATCAGCGAAACGTAGAAATTCGATCGGAAGACAGGGCCGCGGGAGGCAAGGAAACTTCATTTCAACCGACAAGCCACTACTCTGAACGAGAAAGCAGAGAATCGATAGCGGTCTCAATTTCTCGAAGGGTCATCCCCCAGGGCAACGTGATTTCTTATACGTACAAAAATAAGTACCTTCGTCTCCTATATCACTTGTGTAGCTGGTAGAAAAAAAATCGAATCAACGATTAATGTTATCCCTTACATGTTACTTTTTCATTTTTTTCATATTTTCTATGAGAAAGTAGGGTGACGAATTTCGGCTTTCGAAATTTGATTTGACCCTTCGAGTTTGAGTTTTGACCCTTAAATTTGCAGAAGTTAGAACGCGAAAATTCATTTTAAAAAAAGTTCACAATGCCGTAATTTTTCATATATAATCATAAATAACTCATCGTTTTAGATGGTTTTGAATGTTCTGACATAAAAATCTCGAAAATATTTTTTTTAGAAACACTAATATTTCGATATGAAAAAGCAAAAATACAATAAGCTTCGCAAAAACTGGAGGGAATTGATTAACCGGGCTCCGGGTAACTTACAACGGCCCATGAATTATCAAGGAACAATTAACCCTGCCCCCCCCCCTCCCTCCCTTTCCCTCGAGTTATTATTCACGAGGGTATATGAAAAGGGTTAATTTCAAGTTCTATATTACCCGAGCCATGAAAAGCTGCGAAAAAATGCACTAAATCATACATTCATAATGCGGAGTGAAAAGAGGGTGTAGACGGAAGGGTGGGTGACGTATAGAGTGAAGCTAGTAACGTCCATTGCAAAGCAGGGCTTGGGGTGAGTGTGGGGGGGGGAGTAAGCTGTACAAACTCGTCCCAACCTAAAATCGTGCGTAATTCCATTGTTACGGATTTACCATGTACGACCCATCCGCACCAGCGGGCCAATCCCTTTGTTTTTCATGTATTTTTTTTCCTATATCAAACGCCATAATTCAATACTGTTCGACAATGCGGTGGAAGGGTTGCAAACCAAAAGAGAATAGAGTTTAGAGGTGAAAGGGGAAAGAGATAGGGGTTGGGAATAAAATTCGCTCCATCGATTATGCATGGAATGTTGTCTGTACAACGGGGGAGGGACACGATCCCCACGCAGACCGGAAGAGGAGGATGAACGAATGACGATATTGTTTGGAAGATTTAATAATAAACTGTGGGAGCGCACTCCGTGGGTCGTTGATACGGTTCACCATATGGGAGTAACTCGATTGTCTTTGGACCCCGATAACGCATTGGTTTAATGCACGCATCGAGACGGTCGTACGAGTAACTCATACGAGGAATATCATAGCAATATACACGCTAAACATTCGATATGCACTCCAATGTCGTTACTAAGAATTTTTTTAGTGATATTTGTAAAGCGTCTGATGTTTGCTATCGATATTGGCCCTCAGAACATGTCGCTAATTTTCCACCATAAACACGCGAAATATTTGTCAAAGAATACGTTTACTGCGATCCCCGGTGTCAACGAAATCAATTCGCAGAAAGCCATTTGACTGATGTTTGCCGCGTATTTGCCAATTGTATATTTGCGAGGAAATATGTTTACCACCCTCAGAGGGAGCATCGCGGTCATTCGTTTCTTCTCGCATTCGCATACGCGTTTATTAACGATTGGTGATGCGCCCCGTGTACCGGTACCGCGTTGAAACCACTGACGATCATTTGCTCGACCACTTTCTCTCTTGTCACTGCGTCGAGTTGTCCAATGAGAGAGTCAGAGCTCATCGGCTCGAGCTAATTGCTTTTTGGCCAATAATCGCTAACCATTGAACATCACTTATACACGTTATCAATTGCCCGATGTTATTAAATTTATCGGCGATCTCCGGCTTTAACCGTGAAGTTAGGGTCCCTATATATAAAGCAAAAATTGAAAGAAATTGAAAAAAAAAAAGAATAAATGTCATCTGTGTTTTCAACCCTTTATAGACCTCCGAGAATAGAAATTTACCTACGGGAATGAAGTGTATACTGAAATATATACAAGATATAGAACCTTTTGTTGCAGGATATATAATATATAATTTATCATTTCTATATATTTAAACAATTATTATAAAAAATTTGTATTATTATTATCTTGGAAGATATATCCGATAGATATTGAAAGACATTAACCACAAGCTATTCTGTGTGCATAAAAGTGAATATGCTGGATACATATTTTTTCTTTTTTTTTTTTCGAAAAATAACCCAAAATAACTTCTAAATTTTTTTTTCTTTATTTTTCCAAGTCAAAAGTCGTCTGTGAAGTATCATCAAATTTAAAATGTTCTCTAAGTTTTATCCGAAAAAATATTAAAATGAACTGTAACCGAGAGTTTCAGTATTAATTCTGAAAAATAAAAAGGTCCGAATCCGGGAGACGATATATATATCATGAATATATCGGAAGTTGCATCTAGATATTCGGAGAGATACTCGGAAGTTTCGGTAGATAAGGAAATGAACGTGTTTTGGCTGAAAGTTTACCTATGCTTTGAAGCTTCCCTTTCCACTGGTAGCCTTCCCTTCTTCTATTTATCTTGGTATCGTTTGCGCCGGCAACTTTTCGGCGTGGAGTCTCGTGAAAGTTTTTCAACAAAATGAAGATTCCCCTCTTCCTCTCTGTGGCTCTATCGTGTTTACACTTTTTTATTTTTTTTATTTATTATCCGTCTTATCCTCCATGCGCGGGACTAGTAGCCAGACATCGCCTCGACTGAGGCACGTTCATCTCTTTCCCGACGTTGAGACGTCACTTTCTCCAAGTCGTCTGGGGGCCGCAGCTCCTCCGCGGTGCAGTCTATAAATCGCTGTCGTTGAGAGTCTCCCTCACTTCCTTCTCTCTTATCCTCACCGCCCAGTTCGACTCGCGCGTCATTAATATCAAAGTTGGACTGCGACGGGTGTGCAGGAATCCTCCGGACTCTGCCATAAGCTCACCAGACAAAACACATCCAGCGGCTGCAGCCTGTCAGGATAAATGGAGGTGTGTTCGCACCCCCTCGTGGCGCCTCGAAGCTCCTTCGCGTTCTCCGCCACGTCGCACATCGGCTGATGAGAATACTATCTTATTTTCCATCGTTGACGCGTTTACAATTGACGATAAATCATCGTGAACGATACTAATCGATAATCGATCAATTCACTTGTTATTATTATCTCGAGGGACAATATATTCATGACATTTAATTTATACTCGAAACCAAGAAACGATTTTATTATTTTTGTACGTAAAAACAATCACATTACCAATCTCATGCGATTGTCTCTTCATAAAAGTGTTCTGATCGACAAAAAAAAAATCAAAAAATATTGTTACAGGCGATCGGAATACCAGTCCCTTCAATCGCGTGTGGTTTTTTATATGAATTTTTTTTACCATTTAAAAAAAATAGAAAACGATTTATTACCTTAACTCTTCAAATCTCACGACACTGACGCAAAAAAAATCAAAGAACATGTGTTGCTTTAAAAAAAAAATTATCTTCAGTTCTTTAGGGTGACGTCTCCGCCTCGTCGCTCTGGTAATTTTAATTTTTGTATTTTTGCGACGCAGAGAAAAAATCGAAAGGTGACAATACGTTTTTGTCGCAAAGATATTTACGTTTTAAAATATTTCATGCGATATTTTTTTATAGTTTTTCTTGGCCCCGTATAAGATTATGAGATTCTAAAAAGCTAAGCACTTGATCAGTTATTAACGACATTACAGTGAAGTACATACGGAAGATTGATATATCTAAGAAATCGGAATAGCTGATAATTGGTATTAAAGGTCCAATCACTACTGATCGCGGTATGTAGACGCGCGTTCACGTATATTAACTCGCATACGTCTGGTAAGAGAGTCCCTATCTACCCGCATCAATCTATCGTCATTCTGTCTCTGTTCGACTCCTTGTCTTCTCCATTCACCGCATCCGTCGACATTGGCCCGGTGCCTCCTACGATGTGCTCCGATTCATCTCCATTCCGGTGCGCGGTACTGCCGTCTGCGTGAACCAAGGAGATCCGGGCATTGGCCCGATTGTCATGCAGATTGGAGTAACGCGCCGCGTGCTCCTTCTACTGCCGAGTACTATAGTTATCCTCGGCAGCCGGTTCCGATTATATCTGCTTAGAGGTTCACGAGTATAGACAGAGCAGATAGATAGCGAATGGAATCCCGATGTTGGCACAGATAATCCTACCGATTGACCGAACCGCGGACAGGAGACCGGAGAGAGAGTAGAAACGTACGGTGACTTGCCGAGGAACACGTGTCTGACAGGGTGTCGATTTGTATCACTGAAAATCCCTTCCTCTCGTATCCAGCCGGGGAGCTCAATTCAGAGCCGATTATCTCGTCGATGCTTGTGGTAAATTACCACGATAATCCGCAAATTAACCACCTAAACTACTCACCCACCTCCCCCTTCTCCCTCCACCAAAATTTAATACTTATTAACAATTAAATAAATAAATTGTTGAATATACAATTTATCGATCAATTGTTCATTTTGTTTTCGACGCTTAACGAGCAACGAGAAAGATTAATGGAACATACGAGAGGATAGGTAGTATTTCGCGTGTAGCGGATAGTTTGCCAGAGCATCGATTCGTATCACTGAAAAGCTCCCTCACTCATTCCATCCACTCCCGAGGGGCGAAAAAATAGAGTGAGATGAGTACAGCGAGTTTCGCGAGGGCCGTCGCTCACGGGGTGCACACGCCTGTAGGAGAGAAAAATGACGATGGTTCGTCGAATCCGGAAATCCTCTCCGTTGAGAATCGCGATCGATCGTAACGGGATCGTATCGGATGCGAGGCTTTATAATCCGCTTTTCTTTTTTTTTTCCTCGACGGATTTGTCGTTACATTCGGGAATTACTCTCGATGTAGACGATATAACAAAAAAATAAATAAGAAAAATAATAATTCAAGTGTATCGGGGGTTTGTGTGCTGTGAGAGTTGCGAAATTACCCCATCTTTCTATTAGCATCGACGATGACGATGAGACGACGAAGAGTTTTGCTAAACTATGTACCCTCTTGAATTATGCCGTATTATCTGCTTCTGCCTGCCTTCGCTCGGGAATTTATCCCGGAATCCATTAAAAATATCTATCTATCTATATATAAATGCCTCATTTGTAAAGGGACGCAAAGAGTTTCACAGCTTTTACAGGGACATACAGTCCTTTAACGACGTATACTCGCTTTACGAAGAGTTTTGATACATCGCGATAGCTAGTGCCGAGATAACTGGAAACGGAGAGACTCGTCGTGAGAGAGAGAAACCCGGATGGGATCGGACAGCCTCCCATCAAGAGAGGGAGTAGATGAAAGGAAGGTGGAGGTGCCGGGAAAAAGGGGCTTTCGGTCCGTCGCTTCCGGTATCCCCTCTGGGATTCCGTTAGTCCTATGGTAGCTCACCGACCAACTGACCGGAAACGCTCCGGATTGAGGATCCTGGGTAGCGAGTGGGCTATCCCTGCTAAAAGAGGGGGTGGGGGGGAAGGGGGAATGAACGTGAACGCCGTATCGGAGAAAAGCGAGGATAGATCGCGTAGGCTAGAGAGCTATTTCGATCCGTGTTCGTAGGTACGAGGGTACCGGTAACGTAATCTCTATTCCTCTCCCTCCTTCTTCATCTATCCGTACTATTCTTCACCCCTTTCTCTTCGGCATCTCATCCACGCGAACCAAGGGATTCACCCTGGCAGCTCTTTTTATTCATTTTCTCGCTATGTCGCACACGACGTTGACTGGACCCATAGTACCCGAATCTCCTCTATTTTCGTTCGTCTCACTCAGAGAGTCTCTCTCCCCGCTCTCGCCACTTTTGCCCCGTACAATGTCCCGCACTACTGCACAGTGTTGGCGGATCAATTACTTTTTTTTCCTCTTCGAGCACTTCGTGCTCTATACAAATTGAAATTTTTCATTGATCGTTTTTTTTTTTTTGCTTGTTTAGCAACGATCTGTAGAACTTCCTGTGTGATTCTTATGTTATTACGCATATACAAACGATGAAAATATTTAAATAATTGGCGATTAAGCGCTGAAAGTGCAGTAAGCGCATTTTTGACGACGTCGCTGTAAATCGACGATGGCGACGAGTCAACGGTTACCGGAAACTCGAGAATATATCTGGGCGATCGGAAGAGGCCGGCTGCATCGAGATAAATTCCACCGGTTCGAACATTGACTGCGCACGGAGCCGCCATGACGCGAATATAGATATATTATGGTATATGTATATGTAGTGCGCAGTAGAGTTTGGGAGCGGAGGACACGCGTGCGTGACCACGTGAAATGTTGCGCCGGTGGCCAGGAAGCGCTCGTCGATGAATGATTCATGAGGCTGGAAGATGCGCGCCGGGTACGCATGAGACTTCGCTAGAGCTGTGTCGGCTTCTTGTGATCTTCGAACTTGAAGCGATGCCGCCGTTGCAGACACAGCAAAAGCCGCTATATATGTATATGCATTAGAAGCTGCTTTTCACTTTACTGCACGCGCGCATCTTTACAATGAACAAAAAAAATCGAAAAACTTCGAATTATTCGTCACTGACTCTGAATCGCAATGATTTTATCTCATATGGAAGGAAACTACAAAATCGAGACGAAAGGGGGAGGAAGTTTTGCAGGAATATTAATTAACCCATAAATTTATTTATCTATCTATTTAATTTCAACAGATAAAATCAATTTACAATTTTCAATATGTAGGGACGAAAAAACATAATAATAGTACAATTTATATAATATGATTAAATTCGCAATACATTATTGAGTTTATAACCCGAAGAACGATGACTGATGCGAAGTAACGCCCGATTTTTTTTTTTTTTTTTTTTCGTTCTCTAACTCAATCACATTGGCATAATCCTATTTTGTTATCGTTCCCGGGATGATTTGCGTGATTGGCATAAAAAAGTAGTTTGCAAAGGATGCGTAGATTAAGGGAGAATTTTCTGCTTAAAAATTCCGAACGAAAGCACGAAACGACGTGTGAAAGGTTGAGGGGGCGCTGAGAGCGTTACTGTGTGGACGCATATCGCCTCTGTATGTGGGAGAGAGAGAGAGAGAGTGGAAAAAAAACGAGCGCGTTGGACCGAGAGAAAGAGTGTGTGTTCGATACTACCCTTGGGACTATACAGAAGGGGGCGTAAAGAAAATTCGGTCGAGCAGTCAGACCCTTCGTACTTTCCGATCTCGTCTCGTTCGTTCGCTTCTCCCTTTACTCAGCATCCCCTTCATCCTCGGTTCGCGTATCGACACGCGAATCCCAGCCAACATGGAAAAGCAAAAAAAAAAAACTGAGTCTATCCGGCAATGGCTTCGAGGAATTTATTCCAATTTCCGAGACGCGGAAAGAGAATCCTCCTCTCCCTTTCTCAGTGGGATACGCATCGGTAACTCGAATCTTCGTATATACCCACCAGTTGTCGGGTTTCGGAAGTCTGAACCGCTCCGCTCCATTTTCCAAAACTTTTAACCGACAAACATTTTTCGAAAGCAAATTTTCATTTTTGTAAAATTACCACAATTTTACTTTTTTGCTATTTTTCCATAAAAAAAGTATTTTTTTCGTAATAATCATTAATAATATTATTAATAATAACTATGATTATTTTATCACCAATAAACCAGTGGTAAACATGGAAAATACTAATCCATCGAAATAATTCGCAATAAGCGAAAATAAAATTATTTCGTTTTCGGTGCGATTAAAATTTCTCATTAACGGCTTCAAGTTTTAGCCTCTGCCGCTAGCGAATGAGAGACCGAATAAAGCAGCAACAATACATATATATATGTATAAAAAAAAAAATCGAGAAAAATTTTATGCAATGATTTTTGCACGTGAGAATCTTTCGGCAGAAACAAATCAGCGTAATAAATTTAAATCTATCGTCGCATTGATTATTGATAATTATTTTGTACCATAAATTCATGACGAAAGCGTGGGTTGTGCGGTGTGGTTGACGGAAGAATATAAGGTCTTCATACCCTTTTGTAACGTCGAGCGCAAATTTGTAGGTAATCCGATCTCGTGTTCGCTAGCCCACCGGAACCCATTAGCTCTCGTGGGGTATTATGACTACGACAGAAAGGAACGGAAGCGCATAGACGTATAGGGGATGCATGCACGTTCGTTCGTCCTCTCTTCTGGCCCTACGATGTAATGCGAGGCAAAGGGAGGACTCGTGTATTTCCGGCGCAACTCGCTCGATATCTACGGCTCAAGGTATTAGTTCGATGTCGAAGGACCAAGAGTCCATTTACAAATAGCCAGTTTCAATTTTCACGCTTCACGAGAGAATTCGCAAGCGTATGCCCACCTCTGCCGACCCTTCGTCAGCTTTTGTCGTCCTTTCAATCTTCTCCTCTGTAGTCAACAACCCCCTTGCGACATACGAGAGCTATTGGTAAACACAACTATCGTACCTCGGACCCTTTGTACACACAACAACCCGTACTCTCCATCTTGAGAGAGAAACAACGACATAACCCTTCCCTTACGAAACAACGTCGATAGTTACAATAATAGCGCGCAGTGTTTAGCCAACAACTTTTGCCATATGTCGTGGTAATAGTACAGTTTATGGCTTCGCACCGTTTTCGTTAGTTCGAACGCGGGTTGTGTGTGTTCGAGAAGTGGCTTTGACGGGGTTTCCTCGGTGGAAAGTCGGCGCTAGCGGAAGATTAATTAAAGGGGTTGGTTCATCCGATAGGGATGACAGGCGAACTAAACAAGCGCAGAGATAATATATACCGAAGAGCGAAGTAGCAGGAACTCTCAAGGATTACTACTCCGATGCTCGTCTCGTTGCTGTTGTTGTCCCTGTTATTGTTATTGTTTTCTGTTGCTGAAACTTAGCCTTAGCTAAGCTACCTTTGGCTTACTCCCTCGAAGGAATTTGTAATTGTTATCGTGAGATTGAGAGAATTTGTTACATGGTAAGGCAACTGCAACGGACTCGAAGGTTATATACGCTGCAAATTGCGTTAATAATAGAATTCATACAGCACTAAGTACTTTAAAAATTCGCGATAGTGGAAATGGCTAAATAACAATCAACGAAATTTCTGAGAGATAAACATGAGCTATCGAAGGGTTGGTAGACTGGAAAAGAATCAATTATCGCGGACCTTCTTCGCATTCGGCAATCGTCAACAAGCATTTGCTGTTTCTCAGCTTATTCCGCATTATTTTTATTTACCACGTATATTAAGTGTAGTAATGGTATAAGTGGTGTAAATATGGATTTCATTTCATCGAAACCAATCAATATTTTTTAATTTTGTGCAGTAGTGATATAATAAAAATGATAAAAATGATCTGAAACGAGACATTTTTAAAAATTCGTGATTTTGTTTAAACCGGAAGCCGAAAAAAAAAATCGAAATTCCGATTTTTTGTTTTTCGTAAAAGATTGGCGAAAAAAAAATTCTTTTTTAATAACATTTGTTTTGAAGAATACAACAAAAATATGATCGTCGAAGGTTCATGATTTTGAAAATCGTCAAACTTCACTATGTGAAATTTTAAAAGTATATTTTTAATAATAATGCACGGTGCCAAAAAAAAAAATTCTCGCTGGACTTGGCGCATTAAACATTCTCTGTTGAAACTGAGTATTCGATATTACGCTTCTACGCTTCTAATCACGTCATTAGAAGCGTAATGACCGAATACTCCGAAAGTGTTAATTCGTACGCGTCGCAGACTTCTGAATCATTCTACTGTGGAGAGCGTATATGGAATTTACTGCGAGTCTCGCTATTTACGTTC
This sequence comes from Cryptus armator, assembly GCA_963971235.1. Classification (NCBI taxonomy): domain Eukaryota; kingdom Metazoa; phylum Arthropoda; class Insecta; order Hymenoptera; family Ichneumonidae; genus Cryptus; species Cryptus armator. Next base: position 12,038,622 of record OZ020236.1, read on the forward strand.
TCTTCTCCGCCCAACTATTCCAATAATATGTTCCGTGCTCGTTAAGACGACAAGAACAACAACGAAACAACCGAAGCAGCAGCTCACCGACAAGGATACAGCGAAGAAGAACAAAGAGGAATCCGCGTAGAATCGAAGAGGAACTCGGCACAGCGCCGGATATGCTTCAGCGAATCTGGTTGCTAACGTCTCAGACGCTGCGCCACCCCTTCCCATAAATGGAATTAACCGATAGAAACTTAACGCATAAGCACACCGTCCGGACTATGGCAAACGGAGCGGAGTGCTGAAAACAGTGGAACGAGAAACGAGCAAACAATTTCGTTGAGACGTAAGTAACGAGTGTTGGTCTCACGGGATTTCTCCGGCTCGTCTACCGTCTCATCAGATGCTCCGGCTTCTCTGCCTTGAAAAATAAAGGAAAACGAGAAAAAAAAAACAAAAAAAAACATTGTTGGAAGTGAGTGTAAAAAAGAAAGTGAGGATAATCAGGACGCTAAGTCACCGGCCGAGCCTCGTCTGCTTCATCCCTTCAACGTGAAGAATTAACTTTTAATTGGAGGACGTTGATTATCGAACGATGGAGGAGATTCCTTTAGCGCTTCACGCACATTTCTGTTTTAATCCAATATAATTCTGAGAATTTTGTATTGGCTAATCGCAATTCTGTTAAATTATATTATAAATTCCTTAGTCAGAAAAAAACAAAGAAAAAAAAAAAAAAAAAAGTTCGACCTTCGAAGGATTCGCCGTGCAAGCGCCTCCGGAGGAATGAAGGAGAGATAAGATGAAAAAAAAAATAACTTTGTGCCTTCCACCCTGTCGACTCGGTTATATCGTTCGGTCGATCCCGAGGATGAATTTATCGAGCATCAAGATGGATCGCCGCTCGGCGAAGAACAAAAGGGCTCAGGGTCCCGAGGTCCCGATGTATCTTTCTCGTAGGTAACTCGAAAGTTTGAATTTTTCACTGGGGACGAAGAAGCGGCCGAAAAATGCGAGAAAAATAAGTGCTCGAAGAATTTCCTCTCGTATCGCGTGGCTCTCCGATGTTTATCTTGCACTACTTTCGCTCGCCTGTTTCTCCGTAACATCTTCGATGGTCCAGCAACAGCAACGAAACATAGAAACGGTCGCATTACCATACGAATTCGTATCGACGCGCGTTACGATGGTAGACAGACTGGTATATAGTCGCGGTTCGCCAAAGAAATTCGCTTATTCTCCCTCTCGATTGGATACTGATGCTCCTCTGCGAATCCGACTCGGGGTCTTTGCCACGACCGTCGAAAGAAAAAGAAAGAAATTGGTAGAGCGTCGGCCGGTGGCTACGAAATCCACGGTGAGGCCTTTAAATATACAGGGGTATCTGTATAAAGTACGGCGGAGCTTTTTTTTGTTGTTTTTTCAATTGCCCGATGCTACCGACTTTATGAGGGGCACCAGAGGACGGCAAGGGATGAGCACACTGTAAGTACGTCCCTCGACGCTTATTCCGTCGGTAGTCTCTCACTCCGCGAACCCCTCGCGTCGGCCGCAGTTACATTCAAGTGGGAAATCTCGTAAAAAGTCTATCGTAGATTGGAACGCGACCCTTCTCTGTCAATTTAGTCCGCTGCATTCGTTTTAATATTCTTTACGAAAAAAAAAAAAAAAAAAAATTAGAAAAATAAATGGTTGAGTATTCGGAGCGCCGGCGAGATGTGAAATATCGCTGTTCGGTAAACAGCTTCGTAGATAAAAAAACATCCGAAAGAGCATAACTCCGAAACATGCAAATATATAGCTGAAGTCACAGCATCTTGTCGAGACAATCGTCATTATTTATCCCACTTGCGCCGGAACACTTCAGCGAAAGAACCGCACCCCGTCCACTTCCGCGACTTAGTTGCATTAAAACAAAATAGCCACAGTGATCACTGTTTTCGCTTCGACAAAGTTTTTGCATTATTTCACCGCAAGGCATTCCGCCGGTCTTTCCTCCTCGATTGCATGCCCGACGCTCTCATACGCTTTTTCACAGTCTTCCACAACGCGGCAACTGTCCGCTTCGAAGGCCAAAAGTTTTCAGACGACTCCCAGCCTCTTGCAACTGTACTGTCTTTCTCCACACGCCGGAACTTCCAACAGCCTCTTCGTCGAGACCCATTCATTGCCGCATTTTCCGTTCTCCTTCTGCCGCTATTCTCATCGCGTCGTTCTTGCTTCGTCACTCCCGGCATTTCACGATTGTGGTTTTAGATTTTGTTTTTTTCTTTTTTTCTATCGCTATTTTTGGTGGAGACGACTGGCGCGAGGGCATCGCGACTCTTTAGACCGTTTCGTCCGCTAGTGAAACTGTCCATTGAGCTTTGCAATAACACGCTATTCTATTGATTTTTGTATACGTATTGACAAGATTTTTAGTGTTTGTTTTAACCTGTATGAGTTAACGACTGGCGATCGCACACATTATTTTACCTGTGAGTCGATCACACCGGCGGCATTGGATCCACGTGCGATTTTTCTCAGATAATCCGAGTTTCCAATTGAGTTAATGAGAATTTCTTTTTTCTTTTATGCCCCTCAGACTTTTTTACTTCGAAGATCTCGAAAAGTTTTGTTTCGTCAAGTTTGTCAATACATATTTTACTGTCCGACGTTTTTTTCCCCACTTTCAGGAACTCTAATGGTATTAAATATTAAAATGTAACATTAAAGATAAATTAAACGAAATTATTTTTAAAATGTTAATATTGAACGAAAGTTAACGCTTTGTCGTCGAGCAATATATATTAATAAAAAGTTAAATATTTTCATGAAAAAATGATTTTTGGTTTGAAATTCTAGAAATTGCAAAATATAATTTTCGGTTTATTCAATGTCACCCCTCGTAAGTTAATAATTTCGTTTTGGCACTTTCGCGTCATAGAGATGATTATTTGAATATTCATGAAAATGATTATTTAAATTATTAGAATGTCTTGTGCACTTTTTTTCTGCGCGACTCTCGTCAAAATTGGCAATTCTCCGCGCATACATGTGCAATTTAGAAGTCTCAACGAAGAACGAAACTTCCCGAAATGGTAACGTGTGTATAGAGTGGAAAAGTAGGAGAAGCAAAAGAGAGAAACAATGTAAAAGGGCGAAGGGGAAAAGATGGAAGAGCAAGGAATCCCGACTCGGTTACAACAGTCCGTAGAATATCCAGCAGTCACGGTATACCGCCTCAGCTCAGCTACAGCAACGGGTTTGCACGTTGTTCACAGTAGCCATCCGTTTTAAGTTTCGTTTTCCGGAAGCCAGTTGTCTCAGTTTCCTTCTTTCGCATGCATCCGCGCGTGTTTATACCGCTCTCTCTCGGTCCTCTCTATACGTGGACTCTCGCAATCTCTGCAAGGAAAAGTTCCCTGGCGACCTCGAGACTCGAGAGTACAGGGACCCTGTCGTGGCTGAGGAAAACTGCGGAGGGAATAAAGTTTCGACTTAGCGAGCATCCAGGGTCGTCCACTAGTCTCGACCAACGCTGCGCTTATTTCCACAGCGGTACACTTTCCACACTCTGCACAACGATATAGATACTTTTAATGCGGAATGATGAAATATTAAATATTCTACTATAAAAGATTTCAAAGTGTAGTACAGTGACGAGAGTATGACGAGACGATAAATAACGTGTTTCATATTTTATTACATTCTCGTCTCGTCGCAGGATAGGCAAAGCGCGAGTCTCGCACGTTCTATCAGATCGAAATATCGAAAAAAAAAAAAAAAAAAAAAAAAAAAAAACAGGAAAAGGAACTATTCTTATATATCGCCGCAGCAAGGGCGAAGAACCCTAAAAGATATTCGTGCAGAGAATTGAAATAGCTTATGCGCGTCACGCGCCCTTGCGCCCTCGCGCCCTTGACGGGTACGCGCGGGGTGTCTTGTTCGCTAAAGGAATGATGAACAAATGCGAGAAAGGGAAAGGGAAAACCCCGAGACCGAGTGACACCGAGACAAAGATGGGTATAAGACCGAGAGACGGAGATGACTGAGGGAAATTGGGAAGGAAGAACCCGAGTTTCTCTGGCTGCCGGGCTTTGTTTGATCGAGTCAAGGGAGGACTGTCTGTGACACGCGAGTCGGAGGGATGTTTTTTTTTTATTTTCTTTATTTCGAGGCATACGTATACAAAACAGTGACTCGTACCAGGCTCTTGGCATCTCTCAACCGCAGCAGTGAGACCAAAGTTTCTTTCGCTTCCAATATTTGTAATATACGTACAGTAGTCTCTTTTGTTCCGAGAATTTGTTGTTTTATTCTCAATAATCCCACCGAGTCATTCTGTTTATTCCTGCACTCTATTGACATCAGTGTCCTCCGTTATATTCAACGATTCTCGTATTATATCTCTTATCGACTCTCCCGATACCGTTTATCTATCTTTTTCTTCTTATTTCACCCCCTACACGTTTATTCCGCATCCGCTCTCTTGGATTGTCAATTTCGCGCATGATCTTCCTTCCGCAAGAGGCCCGGAGAAGAGCCGCTGGCCGCATTGACGTACGTGCGATAGGAAGAGCAACAGCATTCGCCCGGAGTTTCAGGGAACGAGAGGATAGAAAAGAAAATAAAATAAATAAAGAAGGAAAAGAAGCGACGAGGGGAGGATTGAGGGTAAAACGGCATGGCGGCTCGTAGAGAGGAACCAGGTGGAATCTCTTTTGTGGAGGTCGAAGAAAGCATTCTCCTCGCGTTTTCGGCTCCGCGGGGAGTCCGGGGATACGGAGGTTGCGTTGTACCCTTCGGCGTCGTCGCCGTTCGCCGGGGTTCCCCCCGCTTTCTTCCCGCTATCGTGGCTTCGCTTCTGCGGCGCTCGTGGGAAATCCGGCGGTTTCCTTGGGCTTTCCCTCCTCCTATGCTTTACCCTCCACTATCTTCTCGTCCCGATTCTCGCGAACGCGAGAGCGGTCTTCTCTCGGTTCTTCCGTAAGCCCGTTTGTCGATCGCACGCTAGCGCTCGGGTTCCACCGGAAAATTGAACTGGTAGGAAAGGGGGCGCGGAAGGGCTTCTACCCACCTACGAAGAAAGCTCGCGCTTTTTTTTTTTCATCGTTCTTTCATATCAGCCCTTATACCTTCGGAAAGCTTCGCGATGCTCTTTTCAAGGAAATATCTCCGCGCTACGACGTTCCTCTCGTCTTCGTTGTATTTCTTTATGATAGGCATCTGTATGCACCATAAAAAAAATGTAAATGTGAATATGAACTGCAGTTCGCAGCTCGGAATATCTTGTAGTCGGGGTGCTGCTTTTTATTATATTTACCGTTTTCTTTCATACGCGAGACGTCACTCGGAGACTCTGAAATGTGTGATTATGGATTCAACGGAGAATATTAAATTTACGTCCGGAGAAACGCCGAGATACACCACTTAAATCTTTTTTTGAGGATCCTATCTTTATGTGTATCGATACTGCGCCATCTTATCGCAGTGCCGGAAAAAAAACTTCTATTGGTTCCCAAGGGACCCCCGACTTTCGTTACACTTCGCAACGGGTGAATACCAGTAGATTGAAGGTTTGTAAGAAAATAAAATTTGCAATTCACTCGCTTATTATTGGCAGTCCTTATCGCTTAGCTTCCACCCTCGTATAATTTGTCGGCAATCGTGTAGCCTCGCCGGTTGATATTCGATGTTATTCAGTCGCGAGAACTGGTGGGATTCCGCCCTGGTAACTCGAAGCACAAGGGTCGAAGGGAGTACACCCCTAAATTAGAAAGCAATTTTCGAAGAATTCGCGTGAACTTCGTTGGTTAGTTAGGGGACTGACCGATGCCAGGCGGTATCCAAGGCGACTGGAAGTCATATACAGATTGGGGAGAAAGAGGCAAAACGAGGACTCGGGGTAAAATGGGCGCAAAAAAGGAAACATTGAAAAAAATTAAACTCAAATTAAAAAATATTTTAGTTGAAATTTGCGAAAAATCGAATTAAAATTTGAAAAAATTTCAATATTCAATTCTATTCATTTTTCGCTAAATTACATGCCGTATAAAAAAAATCCATAATTTTCTATTTAACATTTTAGAAAATTTGAGTTCCAATTTGAAAGAAATTGCTATTTAATTCTTCAATTGAATATCAATTTGGAATTCTACAGTGTTCGTGTTAAATTTCGACGTCAATTGAAGAAAGAATGGCAGGAATTATCTCGTTTTGCTATGTCACAGGGAGCATTGTCTTCGACTCTTTTGTGCTATATATCCATTTGCCATAGCTATCGCTACTCGGTGTATCGGTCGCAGAGAGACACGCTGAGAGTTGAACTGTCGGAGGGGCTCGTCTTTCACCGGAAGAAGGATGGGCGTTTTCGCAGGAACCCTCGCGTGGGCAAGCGAGGGGACACGCGAACTCCGATGTGGTCCTTTCGGAGGCTCTCGACCGCCGTAACATTTGAGGGTGAATCAGAAAACGAGAAAGCGTCCCTCCGTCCTCTTGAGCGCTCTTCCCTTTCGTGCGTCGATTTCAAGTACGTTAATTCGCTAGTGGCATCGGTGGCACGCTCCGCGCCGATGCTCCGCCGGAATTTATTAGAGGGTTTTCGGAGGGCGTTCATTGCTTCCCTCGCATCCTTCATTGAAGCAAATGCCCCTTTCGCCGATGCGCTCGTAGTGTAACGCAGCCTTGCGACGGTTTTATCCGAAGGCTCTCCGATATCCCTGACAATCAGCCAGCAAACCGCCCCCCTCCCCTCCATTTCTGGTCCCAATGGGTAGGACTATGGTAGCCGGTACCGTGGGATCAAGAGAACTCGTACTCTACCTGAGGCTCATCGAGAATGAAACACGGGAGCCCTGAGGAGTAACGGTGATTCGTTGATCTTTCGATGAATAAATTATCCGTTAGAACGAACGCAAGACCGCGAGAGGGTGAGGAGGTGCCCCACCGAGATTACACAAATTATTCGGCTACAAGGAATTTCAGAAAATATATTCAATGCAATTTCGTGTCGATACGGTACGTGACATTTTTCTTTTTTTCGTCTCATTTGGCCTTTGCGAATTTTCGAGACATTGTTCGATTGACAAGTCCCACTTTGCATTCCTGTGAGTATACAAAGCGTAGCGCGTCATAATTGTAATGTTACATTTTTCAATCTTCCGTTCTCGTGAATCATTCGTGAAATGCTTTTGAACTTTTCAATCGACAAAAATGTATGTACTATATGCCGGTTTTATCCGATATGTCGTCAGGGAGAGAAATTCTCGGTGATATAATAACGATAACAGCTGCATCGTTGCAGCGTCGAATGCTTTTTCGTTTGCGAGTTTTCTGTGCTTTCTATACGAGAAGATGAAATAGAAACACCGCCGTTGAGCGGACAACGGAAAACTCAGTGGTGGAAAGCATCGAAAGTCAGCAAAGCATTCGGCCCTTTTTTTCCCCCTCGTTCGCGATTTGTTAAGCCTCCCTTCTTCCCCATCTCGTCGCGTCCACAGTTTCGCATCCCGAACCCCATGTTGCGACGAGTCCGCGAGAGCGTTATAAATTGCGCGGTGAGAGACGTCCGCGTACGCAACCGCGAACTACATATGTACCTATTCGTCGCTGTTATAACGAAAGTTACAAATGTTTTCGCCTTCCTGGATTCAGTTTTATTCAGAGACCCTGCACCCCACCCGTATACGGAATGATGGATTTATATTAAGAATTCTTTCCCTGCACGTACCCAGATTTGTAGCTGCAAAACGTATTTCATGCTCTCAACTATGAACAGAATCATTCTTATTATTCTCCATTATTCACTTCGTACATTCGTCACGGCCAACATTACCTTTTTTCATACTTTCAGTACACCATTAACCCTTTACGTGAATCCAAGGTCTCAGGTCTTTATTGTTCAAAAAACCATTTTTTCCATTATTACGTTCGAATAAAAGAAATGCGCTGCGGAATTTTTATTCAAAAATCTTTCGCTAAAACGCATGTTCATTCATCAAAATCTTTCCAGAATTACTTTAGCTGCAAAACTGCAATGTCATCAATGATGAACGGAATCATTCTTATTTTTCTCCATTATTCACCTCGAGAATTCGTCACAATTAACATTATTTTGTTTGGATCCTAAATACAACATTAACTCTTTGAGACTCGCTATCGATGAAAAAAAAAATTCTTCACTGCTCGATACTATTTTTTATAAAAACGTTTTGTAAATTAATTTTTTTTTAATTTCCATACGAACAAAAAAAGAATGCAATTTACTTCGGAATTTTTTCGGCAGAACACGATGCTATAATTAAAAAGATTTCCACAATTTTTTAATCAAAATTGAAGATATGAAAAACTACGCAACCGCGGTGCCAAATATGGTACACTGACCATTAAAGAGTTAACATTAATTTGCATAAACATCGTTTATCAGAGCTGCTCTAGCCGCGTACATTTGTATGCGTCACAGAAGCGCATTCGCTGCACGTTTGCCTTTCTTCGCAATGCCAGGCGTGCATTCACAGTATAGATCTATAAAATATAGACACGCGTACATCGCTGTCGCATTCTCACTCATCTTTCGTTGTGCATAACGCAGCATGTAGCTTCACGGTAACGCGGAAGCCCGATGGAAACTGTATGTTAATGTTTACGAGTGTCATGCAGTCACACGGACGCATGTGGCGCACCAGTGTAACGCGAGGGAGATCCTCTCCACACCTCGTTAACGCGCGAACAAAAGGCTGATTACCCTAGTTGCGTATCGCTGCTGCAGCTTTCCGAGTGGAAACGCGAAACAGACTTGGTATAACCCCCTCCCCTGTTACTCGTTCGTTCATCTCAGAGTCAGAGTGTGTCAGGTGCGCCGCAAATCTCCTCCGCCGTTTCTCATTCCTCTTGCCTCCTTCCCGCTCTGTTTTAATTACCCCCTGGGAATGCGATCACGCGCTCGCGAGCTCACGTACTTGCATAACTGATCCTTCCCTCCGTCCCCTCCACTTTCACCATATCGCTATTTTCAGCGATATCGCACGCGCGTTTCCGATACGAGAATTACGAATCATAAATTCATAAGTGCGAACTGAATCCTGATAGCTAAATTCTACGGCAACGCCGGTACTCGCGACACAGTCGGTATAATAATATTAAGCTTTAATAATGTATAATCCGATACTTAATACGATGATACAGCGATTACCTGTTGTGGTAAACTAATGAAAAGAGGATGGGAGTATCATTAAAATATGTAACAAAATCGCTTACCGTTATGCGCTGACAATAACAAATATGGTTTGGCTGCGCGAACGGCCGGATCGAACTAGAGTCTGTATACGGTATTATCGGTCGTATTCCTGGATAATAATGTTGCTGAACCAAAGTTTGTTCGCGCATTGTTGCGAGTATGGTATGATGTAAAACATATGGCTGGTGTATAAAATTAATGGATCTATACTGCGATGTATACGATGAATGATGCACGCAATTGTAAACTATATTCGCACGGAAATATGATACGCATAGTTGATGATTTGTGTTAACTATGCATTCCAGTTCGAGATTCTAGATATACTGTAATCAGATTCGATTGAATGTTGCGTGAACGACTACTTCATTTCTGCTCAGGTATATTATACAGTAGAAACTCCGTTAATGCGTATTTTCTGTACATTGACAGACGCAGTGGAACGCCAATTTTTACAATAATACGCCTCAAAAAATTAGATTTTCATATTAAACAATGTCTTGATATACTTGGTTCATATCATTTTATTCACTTATCAGTAGACATTTTATAAAGATTTTTGCATATATACATATATATATTTTTTATAAATAAAAGTTTTTAGGAAATATTAAGTTCTATGTCCAATTTTGACTATATTAGAGATGAGCGCCGAGCTTCGAGGATCGCGCAGAATTCCGACCATATCAGATTTTCGCATGAACAGCCTTTCAGGACCCGGTACCGGCCGGTATTCAAGCGATATTCCCTTCAGTTATCCGCGCATTGACCGTAAGCCGCAACTGCGCTCGATACTGCTACTACTTGAAATTCTAGTTCGAGAGAAGAAAAAGTTACTTGTAACCCCTATTCTTCTACTTAACACCGCGATGTTTTTTTTTTTTTTTTTTTTTTTTCGATGCGCTTGTCACTCCAAATGGACTTTTTGCTGCGAACGAATTCCGAAATAAGAATCGAATCTACATTTTCCTTGCATCGCCGCTCTCGTGCCTCCGCGGCTTGGTAATTCAATTCTTTGCGGATACAATGAAACTTCGGACACACCCCCTCCCCATCCCCCAAGGAAGAAACTGTTCCTTCTTCTCGCCCCGAGGACATCGAATTCGCGCGATCCTTCTCATTGGAGTTATTGTCACTTGCGTATCTCTTGCTATCGCTACTTTCTATCTCGACCCTCTGAAAAGAAGCAGAGCTTCACGAAGACCGTCCCCGATTATCATAGTCGAACGTGCCATGAATTTTTTTATCCCTTGCGTGACAGTAAATTGAATTATCCAGCAGCGAGAGTGAAGCCAAAAGCCCCCAGAGTACCCCCTATGCTGGGAACGACGTTAGTGTCTCAGTTCACGTATGACAAAGTGGCCGTTGCTTCCCTCGTCAAAATTAACGTTAATCGAATGAGAGATTCAATCGTGAAATTTCAAGGGAAGAACGCCCTTCCGTCCTTTGCTATCCACAGTTTCATACCATAGCATCGTACCGTACAGTTGCCTGGATTTCGCGTCATTGCGGGGCGAGCGGGCAGTACGGGATTCATTTGGCAAATGACTTCGTCGTTAGTGGGTCGGTCGAGAGTCCTTTCAGTGCAATCAGAAACTAACTTTTCCACAGAAAGAGGAGCGACTCTCTTTTGAATTGCGAGAGCTTTACGGATATAGAATGTTCGGTCAATGACTAATGGCCGTAGAGCGAGGCATTGAAACTTAGATAAAGGGTGGTGTCAGGAGAAGCAAGTTTAACATTAGCACCGATGGTCCAGAAGCGTCATCCTCAATGTTCATTCACGCATATGCCTTTTTCGCATTCATGACGATTAGTTTCTCCCACTGTGGACTGAATTCATTGGGACAGGAGAGTGTTGAAGCGAAAATGGCGTAGCTATTAACCAATGCTGCCCTGTTGACGTTGAGTCCTACTTTCAGCCTCTCGTCCCAGTGAGATCAGGTCACCGTTTCTCATTCGTATAGGAGGACACAGCTTCGATGCTCTCCTGCTCCTTTGTGGATCACAGCCTATACACGCTCGTAGTTTTAAGCTCCTCTCAGTGAAATCACAGGTCATGAAACGTCAGGTCTAAAGGATGATTTTAACGGACGCTGCAAGTGGGTGAGAGTCGAATTTGTCGAATAGTTAGGAAAGGATCAAGCTGGACTCGAGCGAACGCTCAATTCAACAGACAACAAACTCTCAGAAGCTTGGAAGTCTTGTAATCATTGCGTATTTAGGCACCCGGCTGACGATTGCTCTTGTGCAGCAAGCGACCGAGGTTTCTATAGCATGACTTGCTATGAACATGACACGAATGACACGATCTACGATCCACAAAGGAGCATGAGAACGTTGAAGCTTCTATCTAGATTCGCCTTCTCTATGCGAATGAAGGATGGGACATAGGGACGAAGGCAACGAAGGAGTCAAAGATCGAAGCTACGCCCGACGAGGCAGCTGCCAAAGGAATACGTAACTAGGTCTTTGCCTCGGGAGGCAAAAGTGCGTCAACACTATCTCTTGGCTTCAGCGCTGGTTCTACGTATCGAAACTGCACCCTATGGACTTCTCTGTACAGACTGCGTTACTGATGTATAAGGATCATGTATACCCGGTGAAATATAGGTCCCGTATACACGAGTCAGAGAAAAGCCAATGGCGTTATCCACTTCAAAAATGTCAGGCGAGTTTCAACATTATGTAAAAGAGAACTCTGCGATATCGCGCCAAAGGAAATACACAGAAAAATCAAAAATCGAAATAAAAAAAAAATCAAATAAAATACCAATCGAATTATTGTCAATTCAAATGTTCATGCATGGGAATCTCTTTACCAATTAGACATCGCGTTGCCATTCTGTTAGTTACGACAATAATACGGAAGTGTTCGTAGTCAATATTTAGTTTCTCAACACATACGAAATACGGAAAGCCGAAAGTATTGTACTCACAAGAAAAAAAAACCTTAAATTGTGATTTAAATAACAATTTAAAATGCCGCGAAATGAAGAAAAAACAACCAAATCTTTTGTTGATGTGCCCGAATATGTTAAAAAAACAAATGTACCATTTTAGTCCGTTCGTAGGCGCAATAACTTTTCCCAGAAACTTTGAATAGCAGCGAAACTTGCTCCGTGTTTTCTACATATAACATGTAAATTTGCTATTGAATTTCAAGTTTTCTAATCAACGTTCACTAATAATTTACCTCAAATGTGAAAATAAAGTATATAAAAAAAAAGTTGTCAAAAATTGTTTTTTAAATTTCTCGAAAGCGTTATTTCGTATCGAAAAATTTGAACATTTTTTTCCGTGGAATATGTTGGGTCACTGAAATGTTTCATTCGATGAATCGAGAGCACAAACAGCAAGTCGATAACTTCACTACAAAACACTCGATGCTGTTGATTTAACGTTAACAAAAAAAAAAAAAAAAAAAAGACAGTACGATAAAATTGGATACCATCCAGTTCGATAACGTCTAATAAAAAGATCGTGACAATTTCCGCCGACTAGATTTGGTAGTCGTAAATATTTCGCACAATGATCTCTATATATTATTTGCAACTTGAATTCTCGATTAGAAGATAGGTCGGGAGAGATATAGTAATTAAATGGGAGTGCATTTCAATACATCCATCTATTGGAAGTTACTACTGCGGATGGTGTTTAAGGGTAGTCGTACCAGCATTGGTGGAGTTGATCGATAGTGTACGGAATATAGTTTACCATCGTCGAGCTGCCCGTTGCTGCTGGTGCTCGTAACGATATTCGAATTATGCTTGTACCCCCTCCGATTAATCGATATTTACGATGGAGGAGAGAGCGAGAGAACGCGAGCCAGAGGCCAATGCCTGCTGGCAGTGGAAAAACATTTCACAAATACCGCGGCGTTGATACGTTTCCGTGCCAGCGTCGGCGAGGTATGTGTACGTGGGGTGGCATATACGCAAGCATCGTCGATGCACAGCGGCAACAGCAGCGGGACGAAGGCTAATAAATTTTCGAGGCGCACCAGAGGCAGCGGCGGCAGCAGTAGCAGCACCACGAGCAGCAGCTACTGTACTCGTTAAAAATGGCCAATCGGGAGGTGGGGAGGAGAGGGGGGAGGGGGGGGGCGGTGTAGCCCGAGGTCACGGCACTCTACCCGGAGGCGGCTATGCATGCATGTTCTATAGAAACACCGGAGCAATAATCAGAAATCATTTCTCTCGGAGAACTTGATGTTCGAAAGTATGGTCGGAGCCAATACGCACCACTAAAAAGCTCGCTGTATGCTCGCTTGTTCGTCAATATAACAATGATATAACCTATTGTCAAAAAAATAAAACGAAGAATATGAAACGATGGTACGGTGGAAGAATTTATATATAAACGCGGAGTGTCGACGAGAAACTGTATAGGCAGACTCGCGGAGTTTCCTCGAAACGTTGCGGATATTAGGTCACTGAGAGAGAGAGAGAGAGAGCATATTTATAAATAGTCAGAGGCGCCAGGCTGCGTTGGCTGATCGCCGGTGCGTCGGATGTGCCACAAGCTACGCACCAACGGGTTAATAGCCTTGCGTAACTTGGAAACTGCACTGCGGATACCTCCGTTCGGGACTCGATGAATGGATTCGACGAATACCGGAATGGAGTGCTAGAGCGATTGCTCTTCTCTCCGCTATTCCGAAGTAGGGGGTTTCCTCCATTTCTGGTTGAATGCGCTGTACCGACTGTACTGATCGGCGAGCCCGATGGACACTGACAGTGCAAACTACCCTGTGTCGCTTCGCATCGGATCGATCACTTCCGCACGGTATGCTTGCAAACGATCGAAAGAGAAGCCCCCGTTGTACCAAGTTGTACAAAACGGCACGAACTTGTGTTCCATCCAATACAACCAATGATGGTCTCATGGCACCGGCTTAAAAAAAAAATTTCAATTCCCCGCCCTTTTGTCTATTGGTTTCTCGCTACGGTTTCAATTTATTATCGAAATCTATTGAACTAAAGCATTGTTAACTGTGTGACTATCAATAAAGTCTAATTAAATTCGTCAATTAACAGAGTTATTTTGCATATGGATAGATTGCAATACAGGGAATACTGATGCGCTTGTGCGATTGTCAACACGCGGACATTGTCATCAATGTCGAATCTAATCCATTCAGCTTCGACCGAGAGATCGAGCCAAACTACTGTCATTCTCTATTATCCGCTACTACTTTGGGAGCGTATATGCTTCATGCCGCTCTGTACGTAATGGATAGACGCATGTATAAAGGCTGACCGAGTTACCATGTCGAAGATCTCATCGTCATTAAGCGATCATCCAACCACTGAATAGACCACACGCAATGTCTACCCGCGACACGAATTATCTGGATATTTATGCGCGAACGGAGCCACACAAATGCCATCGAGTGTCTTGCTGTATATGGACGGCAGAGGTTTCGAGGCAAATTACTGTATTTCATCGGGATGTCTATTGTGCGAATACTCCACACTTAGCGCTGGATATCTGTAGCGCTACGATTGAATACAGCTACCGGGGCGAATGCCGTCGTCATCGGTACCGAGTTGTATCCAGAAAGGGGAGAGCCGAGTCGTGCGCGTCTGTGGCAGAGGACTTACCTAACGACGATTAATTAGTGGATGTCTTGTGGCTCACACTCGCGTACCAGGTGAATACCACAAGCACTAGGCAGCCCTGTACATCCATCCGAAACGATCTCTCGTCCCTCTTTGATGTCGAGTTTCCTCCCATTCGTCCACAAACTCCAAGTGCATCTGTATTAACTCAACTACGCTTCGATAGATTTAAATTGATCATACTGATCGACGAGTCTGACGTTCGGGAGAAATTGAAATGCAATTGTTCATTGCAATGCATGAATGTGGACAGCGAAGTTTGGAGTAAGATATGCATATGCCAGTAGATTGAGGCGTTGTTCAGTGGTATAATAGCGATTCAGTCCGACCCTCAATGCAGTACCACAGATCTACGTGCTCTAGAATCGTTTCGGGCCGCTTGGAAATTTCTTGGCGATTCGTACGCGAAACTACCACGTCGTCGACAGCCCGGGGGATTGAACAATCTCGTTCTTACTAACCGGCGAAGCTGAAGAAAGCGATATCGTCTGTTTTTAGTATAGAGTCCATACTCGAGGGACGCGGATATAACGGTGTTATTATCCGTTTGCGTTTCGGCTCGTGTGCAGAAGAGATTAGTCCGGACACTCTTAGCTCTGGGGAGCCTTGCGAAGGGGAAAGGAGCGGTTGGCTGGGATAGTTCGAGGAATACTGGATGGTACTAGGGTACAGGTAGGACATGTGCAAACGGACGCTTGTGGCGTTCGTGTCCAAACATCGCCGCTCGCAACATCGATCAGTGATCCTGAATCCCGTATTAGGACTGTGGGTGCGAATCTCGTCAGTGGAATAGTATAGACGACGCTTGTCCAAACATAATTGATAATTGATGATGATCAGAATGAAATTCGGAGCGAACCATCAGTTTTTTAACACACCTGACTGACAGAGTGATACGTTAGGCGTTTTTTAATTGGGTGTATGCCGCAAAAAACGAAGTTAAAATTTTTTCGCTGAGTTTATAAAGGAAAATTAATATTTTCGAAAAAACGAGAGCAAAGTAAACATTTTGTAAAAAAAAAAATTTCAATTAAAAAATTATTAATTTACGAAAGGGATGAAATTTTTTTGGGAACTGTAAAAAGGATTTTCACAGCAGTCGACGGAACACCCGTTGAATTCATTTATTCTCAAACCCCACGGCGATTCTTTACAAATCTGAAAAATCTTTTTTTTTCTCGTCATAAATTAATAATTTTTCATTTCGTGTTGAATAATTACATGAAGAACCTTTATTTTGTTTTTTTAATCAATCGCGATGTAAAACTCTACGGCTGAAAATACCGACCGCGTTCTCAGCGTCACAATGCACCGTACGCAATATCGCTCTCTAATTTTCATCGAGTCCTCTCCCGTTTGTTTGCTAGAGGCATACACACTATATGTATGCGGAAACCCGTACGCGGAGCCGTGACCCCCGAACCGTCCCAGGATACTATATACGTACACCCGCACCTGTGCGTGCGCCATATATCTGCATACGCGTGGATCTATATTATGTACGCATTTCGCTCGCTTTACTCTCTCCGCACTTCCGTTATTTCTTTTTACATCCTGTGCCTACACACTGCGTGTACACCATACGCCAAGATATTCCAGATGTTTTCGATACATACCTTTGGCAATTTGCAAAATTCATCCACAAAAAAATTTAAACAAATAGAACCGGTACTCGAAATTCTTTCGATGCAGAAGCTCTCTGAACGGTAATATACAAATGGATGTTTGTCCACAAAAGTAACATTTTTCACCGCGAAGTTTACAGAGCTGTACTTGACGCAGCAAATATACGTCACACACGCTTTTCCGCGTAAATTTCGCTGCTGATATTGCATCGAAAGTTGCATTCACGTTCAGCCCCTTCTGGAATGTATACCACACATTATCTCTCACGAAGTCACGCAGCCACCACTCACTGCTTAACCCTGTAGCGTTCTGCTATACACTATAGCTGAATATTCAAGTGCATTTAACGTACGAACTCGCGCACTGAAACACGTACATACAAATATATGACGCAAAAGTGAGATGGGAATGGAAGATCTACAAATGCACCAAATGCACATACGACAGATTCCTCTATACGTGAGGATATACATGTACGAGAGGCACCTTCACAGATTCACGCCTGCAAAGTGGCAAATGTATAGTCGCACACATTCCTTTCTGTTATAACATATAGTTGGCATGTGTGCGTATGTGTGCATAGAAACGAGAACGCGGAGCACGTATTCGGTGGCCTCACCCGGTACCGCGAACAGCCGGGCGGAGAGCAACCCCACAGTCAGAGTCAGAGAATGGAGTTAAATGTGGCGTGCATAAGTGGGTAACGTTGCCGAGAGAGCACCGTTGAGAGCACCGTTGAGAGAAACCCCGTCATTTCATCCCTCCCTCAGCCCACCCACTCCTCCGCCCATCCCTCCTTTGCACTATCGTTCTCTTTCGCGTTCTCATTCTTCTCGTTTGTTATTTTCTATTTCTCATTCTCTTCCTCCTGTCCGATCTTTGCTTTATACCCTTTGCCAACCTTCCAGTTTCCCATACCTTTGACCTTTTTTTCCTTCAACCCTCACTGTCTTTTCTTTTTTTTTTTGTTACTTTGTTTTTCGTTTGCGTTTGGCCACCGCACACATTTCGAATTTTCGGCGAGAGAGCGGCTCGTGTGCTGTGTGTAAGTTGCCTCAAAGCTCCGTTGCGCTTGGCGGCTAACAGAAAGCGAGAACTTTTCCGTGATTCCCGACGCTCGGTCTTCACCAACCGCGATGGATTAACGAGGCGCGAACGTTTCGCAGTTGCGCCTACGTCGGCTCTTCGTTCTCTGAATGCTACCCAAAGTGTCTGCGATCCGGTTTCGAGAGTTTACGAAATATGTGTTAGCACCTTTTTCTTTTTTTACTCTTTACTATTTCGTGACAAGGAATGACGAGAGCGAAGCTTATCGTTACACGCTTTATGCACATATTTGGACTGTCGCGTTGTTTAACAACGTGTCGCGTAATTACGGTGGAAAAATGCACCAGCAACATCTCGTTCAATACCGTATAATTCACAGTGGAAATTTTCACGATGGCGGTAATCAGACGCGGTAACGGAACAAAGAGAAGAGACATTACAATAATTTGCACTATATGGGTCCGGGAATCGTGTAGGTCGAAGGGACTCGTCGAGATCGTTTCAGTTTCGGTGCTGCTGGGGGGGAGAGGATGGGTAATGCGTGCTATTTAAACGACGTACGTGCACCAGCAGCTTGCAGTACCGTGGTATACCGTGTTTCGATGGAATAGAATCAGCAATGACCAGGTGCAACTGGGTTTCGGAGTGGCGGAGGGACGATTGCTCGCGGGGATGTTTTGCCCGTAATACGTGTTTGCACGTACCAGCAGTTCGTTAGAGGCTCGTTTGTTTGCTGGCACCGTTACGTTTCCAACTACTCGTTCGACCTCCGGTCAACGAGGGGGCAACTCGCGTCCCATCGCCCATATCCATGTGTCACCTTCGATGACACAATATTGCCCACTATTTCCCTATTTCTTTTGTCATTCTAACATTAGATCTTTCAAAATAGTCTGAACCCTGCGAATTTGTTATTAACGGATCCTCTCAGTGCGACGGGCATAAAAAATGCTGATGTTAATGATTTTTTTTTTTTCCATGAATAACATTTGCTAACAGTCCGATTTTTTTTCGCTAATTCAAAGCACGTTTGATGAACAGAAAAAAAAATTTAGACCGTTTATTTTTATAAGATGACACCTCAAACGCGTTTTTGTCAAAACGCCGTTCTTCAAAACGGTAGACACTCTTCAATGGAAGAGTTTTCAAGCTATCCGTCTCAAATTTTGTCACGTCATTTTTCACGCCATTCCTCAGGGCGCGATGGAAGCTTTTTTTTTTTAACTTCATATTTTTTTGAATCATAAAATGTCGAAAAAAAGGCTCAATTCGACACTTAATTTTTAAATCGCCGCCATTTTGTCAATTTTTATTGAAGAAAAAAGTCCTCCATAGCGCCATAGACTTTTTCATACTAATTAATAAACTTTTTGCAATTTTTGTTTCCGACAATATTTACCGGAGTAGGAGAGTCCACCGTCGAATGCCAATTTCTTTCGGCATAATTTTGTACCGTCCAGAATCTTAGTAAAAAATATAAAAATAAACGATTCAAATTTTTTTTCCGTTCATCATGAGTGTTTTAAACTGACAAAAAAAATTGGACTGATAAGCGAATTTTATTCATCGAAAAAGAAATGTATGAAGATCAGTAATTTTTAAGTCACACTGAAATGATCTCTTAAAGATAAAAAAACTAATTAAATGATTTAAAAATCTTAAATAATCATAATTATACTAATGAATATCTGTATTTGAATACAGTCAAACCTTAATCTTAATTAATTAAGATCGTTGGACTGGTGAGACATTGAAAAAAAAAAAAAAGGTCTCAAGTGGATTAATTTACGATAGTAGGTTAACCGCACAGCTTTTGTGTAGATCCCCCGAATCGAATTGACTTGGCCTTACGTAGAATGTTGTATAAACTATACAATAGTATACTTAGTCAAGTATAGGATATCGCGACGCCGGAGATACGTGAAAGCGGGCACAGTTTGTTGCTCAGAGGTGAGGGGGTCGCACAAGGAGAGGGTTAAGAAGGAGCGTGTCTCTCGGTCTCGGAGCCTCTGCAAGTCGCACCGGAGGAAACTTCTCCGTCCAAGTTGTATCAAGTTTGGATCGCGTAGCAACACCAAAACTCCCAGCTAGTTCTCGTCTCTTAAGCCTCGCCATCCCGAGACTGTGTATCGCACGTATTCTCCATATAGCCGACTTTAGCCGGTGAGTATACAACTCACGATTGCACGACGGAGAGACGAGATTTCGTGTTCAAATATATCGGGGGACTTTCTCCTCCCGCCAATTCCTCGCTCTGTGATTCCTCGGTTTTCGTGTCGAATCTAATAATACCGAACACTAGATGAATCCAGCATACTGCAGTAGTTTATCTCTTCGATACCCCTCGCTACAGGTCGAAGTAGTTGCGACTAAACATTTTCCATAGCAATCGTATTCATTGTACCATATTCGTGCAGCCTTCGGATATCGAAGACCGCAACTAACGTCTCAGTTCGCGTTAATTAAATTATCGGAATTAATGTTTACCGCTCACCCGGTCTTCCCGTCGATCTTTCGCGAGAGATGAGAAACTTCTGGCTGATCGATCGGAATTGAGTAAATTGATTAACGATTACTTTGCAAGCCGGCGAGGGGGCAAAGCTCGAGGCCACTCCCTCGTCCAACTCTCAAATTTGTCAATTTCCTGACGAGCCGAGCTCTCTGACGGTGTTACTCGAGTGTATATACGTATGTGCAGCGTATATAGAATCAAATCCCTATATACGAAGTAGCGATCTTACTCCTACGAGAAACCGACGGAGTTGAACGATTCGTCACGGTGTATAGGCGCACGGAGTTGGAAGTGCAGAGCAGGGAGCGAATGTTTGTTCTTAGTCTCGCTCTTAGCTCGACTCTCCATTCTCCGTTTGAGCAAACGTACCGGGTCAGGGGCAAGGGGAGGGAGGGCAACGGAAACGAAAATAGGACTGCGCCAAGACGGCCCTTTGCCAATTACAGCCCAGCAATATTGTGCCAAAGTCTCCTTTGTTACCGCAGCCCCGCGTAATTGAAGAGAATTTCACTCGCCGATTTTGGATGTGCTTGTGGCCACGGGGAGGGCAAAGGCCCTCTATGCCACGAAGAAGAAAAGGACGAAAAGGGATTGTGCGTGAATCAGACGGAAGGAGACCCACCGCAAATTATTATTCCCGTCGAATGGCCTCGAATTATATTTGTCGTCAAGTCGGACTCGGTAATCCGAGCCATTTTTTAATCCGGCTTTAGAGACTCTGGTTATACATTATCCGAATGCGTAAAAGAGAAAGCGGGGCAAAATGGGCACATGGCGAGATCGAGACAAATCGGAATATTGTTGGGCATTTTTTGTTCTCCAATTTGACGAAATATTGAAAAATCTATTGAAACAATTAAAAAAATAAATGGTAATTACACATTGCAGAATCAATTCGATTTGTTTTTTTTTTTTTTTTTTTTTCAAATTTTATTAATGAAAGATTTTTATATTTTATAACAATTTTTTGCTTAAGTTTTGTAACAATTTTTTTTTTTCCTAATTTTAACTCAATTTTTTTCAAACTTCTTCTCAAGTTTTGTCAAATAGTATCGAAATTAAAAAATCATTTAATCCCATTTTTTTCCGATTATAACTGAAGTTTTTAGTCAAATTATAACTCGTTTTCTTTTTTTCAAATTTCATCGCAATTTTTTTTTTAATAATTCCTGCTTTTGAGCGCCTATTTTGCACCGCGGGTTCATTTTGCCCCAATCGCGTCCGCTATATTTCGTTAATTTTCATCTACGTAGGAGAAAGAGCATCAAAGAGAAAAAGCGTGGGAGAGACACCGAGCGAAGCGGATTATATATTTTTCTGCTAATTGATTGCTTCTCGGGAATGCTGTGTAAGAATATTATTTTCCGCTATGTTGACAAACGATGGTATACTTCTTATCGGCGTTATGCACCCCTGGGTTCCTGTATTGACGAAGAACAATCTCCGATATCATGGATTCCGTATATAATTTATCCGCCGTCTAGACGTATCCTTGTAGCGTCGACTGTTGACAAATAATATCGCGCACGGTATATATACGACATACACGAGGAGCCTTCGCACAGACACGAACGTCGGTGTGTTGATTTTCATTAGACGAGAGCAGAGAAGACCCGTTATTAATCAATCTAATTACCTGAGCCAATTCCGAGGTCTAACTCCGGTTGGGTGAGGGGGCGGCCCATTCGTTTCGTAATTGCATTTCCCGTGACTGCTTGAAGCACTTTTCCATCGCTGAGCCGAGAGTCATAGCAAATTCAAGGACTGCACGGAGAAAGGGTGGACGGTGCCGGGCGCCGTATGCTCGTAATACATTTTAACTTTCTCGCTTTTTCGCACTCCACGACTGACTATATAATCATCCACGAGATTTTCGTTTACAACCCGAGAGACGACCTTTCCGTCCATCGTCCACGGGTGCGCAGTCGGATGAGCGGTGAAAGCAATGAGGAAAAGCACGATGGTAGATAGTCCGAGTAGAGTGGAAAACCCGGAGAAAGCGGTGGGAAGAGGAGAACTCGAAATGGGTTCAGGTTGCCCATCGCTTTGGGGAATGACGAGTAGTCACTGCGAGAAAGGGTCAGCCGTACCTCGTCGTTTCCCCACTTGACTATACCGGTCGGCAGTTCCAACACTCAGGGACCGTTCGTGTGGTTTCCGCTAATTTCGCGACTAATTAAGTCTCTTTCGAGTACAACCTCCACGGATTGCAACGACCCTTCGAGGCCACGGGTGGCGGTAGATCTGCGATTGCTTCCAACGTGCCTTCGTTTTCTGTCACCATTACCGGTGTCTCTCTCGCGTCTCTGTGCCCTCGTCATTGTGTTACTTATTCGAACATCGAATTCCCATCTCGCAACGTTTAATCGAATACGGAACATTTAAAAAAATAAGGCAAATGTCCCCATTCCCGACCTCTGCAAAACCGACGATACGGAGGTATGTCATTTTTAAACGCGACGAAAGTTAATGTGGTGAATATTTCACACCGCTGTATAATTTTACCCAATGGTCTATCCAAAAATCATTCCTGTGATTTTTTTAATCATTTTTCTGGACACAGATAAATTAAAACATTTTTGAGAGAAATTTTAATAAAATGATAATTTTTTGTATTATTATTCGCTCGGATCGTGATGTGCGGTAGGAAACGTGAAAAAACTTCGATCCAATTACGCTACTCATCGTGTACGTTACAATCCTAGTATACAGGACAAAGTTCGGAATGTTTTGACTATCCTTTTACTATTAATCGTCTTTTTTAATCAGTAAATAAACTTAAATAAACTTTAGCTTCAAAGTGATCGATAGAGCATGAAGCACGGAAGCGAATGGGGACATTTTAACCTCACTAAAAATCTGTACGAACGGACATTGCGATAAATCTTAGATGAGACTCAATCCAATTGGAAATTTCATTTAACGAGTAATTTCCCAAAAACTACTCGGGCGATATCAAATTTCGCGAGTACTATTGATTAAATAACGCAACTGTACGTATCTGTACCGATGCCAATGGGAACGTAAAACGAGAGAAGAGAAAACAAAATCAACCATATATCTCGCACGGCGCAAAGCGGTGAAAGATTGTTTTGTCATATATGTTGCGCCAAGAGTTTAAAAAAAAACAATAGTACGCGGGTAACCACGCGGGTCGGACAACTACGTATAGTCACCGCGACAGTCTCTCGTTCGCTCGGGCTGAAAAAAATAAAACTCACTTTCCCAGTGTGCGGCGTCAGCGATGAAATCGCCCGTGAAGATGAACCGAGTGGATAGGGACTGTCGGGACGCGACAAAGAGCGGAATCGCGATTTTTCAAGCGCACTCCATCCTTCCATTCTCCCTCTGCCTGTGTCCTCGCGCTCCTCCAACGAACGGCCTATCCTCCCCAACGCCGTCCGCCCATAAATTATTTCAGCGGGAGAGCGAGAGGTCCTCCCTGGCAGAGGAGAGTCGAGTGGTGCATTAATTGGCTATAAATCCTTGGCCCGCATTAATTCGACTATCTCGGAAAGCTTCCGGTGCTGCCGGACGATAGAGACGAGGTAGCGAGGAGAGTCGACCGCCTCTCCGCACCTACACCAGGAAAGGGGTGAATCGCTAACGACCCCCTTAAGCGGACCTAGACTTGGACGAGATCTTCCTCTCTCTCTCTGCTTGCTTGCTTGCTTGCTTCCTTCCTTCCGTGCATCCCGCTTGGTTTCCAGTCGAAATCCCCAAAATTACTCCCAAAATAATATCCACCCCTAGAATACCGAGTGAAGGTCTCGAGTTTCTCTTCATCGTCGACTGAATCTTACTGGATTATCGAGTCCCTTATACCATTATCAAATATAATTATACTACAGACGAAAACCTATATGCTTTGAAAAATATATACAACCAGCAGGTTGTTCGCGCGCTCGCAGTCCTTTCCGTTTTAATCCCTTTACTATGAAAAGTCGACGTCGGCCGATTCCGATCAAAAAATTTTTTATAGATATGCATCTGATATTCGTTGAATTGATGTCATTTCCACACGTCTATGCAGTAGATATACGGCGCATTTTTTTTTTCTTCCGATTATTCTGATACTTCAATCTTAAATTCACGATGTATACACACATCTTTATGCATTACGATAAGTTGAATCTAAGACTGAAATTTTATTTAATCGAACGCAATTTGTACCGCCAGAAGGCCTCATAGGATTCACAGCTTGTGAATTAATTTAATAATCATTGGACATATGCGCACTTACTGTCGGCGCCCGTGTGTGGGGTCCGCGTTGGGTCTCTGTGAAAGGTGTCCGTGAGGATAGAACAATCAAAGAAACAAACAAACAGTTTTTCAAAAAATTCGATAAAACCAAATAAACAAAAAATTGTTGACAAAACATTTTGTTGATCAATTTCCAGGCCGCACACACGATCCAACGTACTCACTGTACTGTCTGGGAGAGAGATTAACAACAGGTGCCACTCAGTATGTTGAGACCGGTAGAACCGACGGACTCGACACGGGCGGCGACTCCCCCAACATTCTCAACGCTTTCGCGGGACCACCTGTGCCACAGGGCGAGGGTACCAGCATCGCGAGAGCCTTCCTCGACGGTAATCACAGCCTCGTTAGCGTCATGGCGCGAATCAATCCGAGTCCCGACTGGTTTGTCGGCGTCGATTCCTTTCAACTATGCGTCGAGGGCAACTGGGTAGACACCGTCACCGTTGAGGTATTTTAAACCCATAAATACATATATTGCATTCGTAGATCATAAAACGCGATCATAAAAATGACTAAATCCGCAATACTATAATTATTATTAATATAATAATGAAATTATCAATAGGAAAGTTGCAAAAACAGAAATTGGTAACAGAAAAATAAAAATTTCGCAAAAAACTTTACAAAGACTGAGAAATAGTTATTTTTATCGGTTTTAATCAGTCACGTGCTAAAAATTACGCGCAACAAAATGACAAAATCACCATCCGAAAAAAAAGTCATCTTCTTTGTAGTATCCGTTCTCTGTTCGACGTAAAAACGTAATATTCCGAGCGAAATCGTCATTCGTATTCTCTAACGTTCATTACATCGTTTTTTCTTCTTTCCGTTATTATGTTACTAACACACCGCCCGTTCCAAATCATTTTATAACGTTGCATTACGAAGTTTCGCTGAACTTATTGCAGTTACATTTATTTTTACATCATCTTCCTCGTTACCGGTTAACGTTATAAACGCGAAGCAGTATATTATTTTTAATATCTCTCAGACGCCGGGAGCGCAACTTTTGGCCGAAAGCCAAGTCGTATTTTTATTTCTCCACTGCGCGGTGTATAAGCGAAGTGCAACGTATTGTATAGTGTACAATATGAATCGCAACATCTTTAGGAAGGGATCTTTGGTGTAATACAATGTATTTCATTAATGATCTCTTGGCGTTGCGCAGCTGGACCCTCTCGACGGCGGTACCGACAACGGATTCACCTTTACCGCCGCCAATTGGCCAACCCGACCTCAGGGTATCGCCTACAGGATAACATCCCGTTATCCCGCTCATCCGGCCGGAAGCTTTTACTATCCGAATCTTCCTCGACTTCCGCCGATCGCCACACTCACGTTCACCAAGGTACGTTCGCTTATTATAATATCTAACGGTACGAATCTTAACGGCGCACCGTAGAGCCATTTATCATATGAAACTATCCGACGTACGATTTTCCTCTTCTCACCGGTCGATATAATCGCAATAATATAATACCGATAACAATTCATGAAAGGAAATTGTTCTATCGAACCTTTTTTTTTATTGTAACAAAAAATGTAAAAATAAAAGTCTTTCGAGTAGCTTTCCGGTACATTTGCAATGTAAATATGAGAAAAAATTAATTCGCAAAAAATCAGAAAAAAAAATGTAAAAAATAATATTAGCCAAGCAGGAGAAGAAAAAATATAATAAAATTGCTGTAATAAATTGAGGTCCCTGTAGTAGATGGTTCCACGGTAAACTGTGTATAAATCCGAGTAATGTAACGCACATTTTTACAGCAATTTCGTAATACCTTCGCGCGGACTACTATTCCTGCTTGGCTGAGATGATTTCTTTTTTTTTTTTTCGTGATTTTATTTATTTTCGCGAAATATTTGTCATCTAAATTGCATCGCAAATAACTTGGCGGCCTTTTGCAGATTTGATCAATAATTCGTCAAGAGAAATTATCTTGTCGAATATTATATCAACCGAATCAATAATATACATCGACCCCTCTTATATTTATACACTTACAAAAATCTCCCTCTTCGGAAAAAAACAAGAAAAAAAAAGTCTTATTTTTGGTATTTTTTTTCTCGTTATTTCCATCCTTCCATTTTTCTCTCCTGAAAACGGCATCTCGTTGCACAGCAGCAGCTCACGGAAATATCCATCTATATAGTTCACGCAAAAGCCAAACCGAGTTTACTCGAGACGCGACGGGGGTGAGGTTGGGGGAGGGGGAGGGGGGGTTGTAGATGGGAATGAGGGGAAGAAGGCGACGTCGCCTCGAACGTCTGACAATCCAGTTTCCGTGTCGAATTACTTAGTCGCGACCCTCTTCCTTTCCCTCGTCGTCTCGTCTCGCTTTTCCCTGTGTATACGTCGCTACACGGTACTATAGAAAATTCGAGATATACCAGAAACGTAGATGATAGAACCGCACTGAGACTCTCACAGGACGAACACCTACTTCTCTTCTTTTTCTTCGTCCTTTCGTGGCCGCGTTTCGTTTGCCTCATCGTCGAGTCTCGGTTCGTCAACGCGCGTGGCTAAATAAATTTTCCACGAGCGAACGCTCACTCCGTGGGTTTTCTCCCAGTAGTCGTTTTCCCCGGGTCGCCGTGACGCCGCTTCTTATTCCCTTTCCCCGTCTGCCCCGTCAATATTTATTTACGAGAATCAGAGAGACAGCGAGCTTTCGAAGAGAGCCACGAAATATGCCCGCGACTCGATTCTATCCGAATTCCGTGCCACCAGTCCGATGTATATTCTCGGCTTTCCGATTGCCGAATCCGTAGACTCCTTCGAGATAACGCGCCCCGCCGATTCAACGAGCCGGTATAACGGTGCCCTCCTTCGAAGCGATATCCTGACGAGTGACATCTCTAATACTAACGAGATTCGGGAGTCAGCAGCCCGCGCTAACTTGCTAATTATCTCTTTCCCCTGCTACTACCTGCGCATCTCGTAATTCTATCGCAAGATTTACCGGGAGGGAGAGGCAGCGAACGCTCCAACTCCAGATTAGCCGGTGGCCAACGCAGACTTTGTCGATCGCTTGATTACCTAACTTTTGTCGCTAGTCGATCTCGACTTGACTCGGTTCTCTCATTTTCATGGTCTTCTCTCCTACTATATCGCTTCGTCGTCTTATCGGTTCATATTCGGTCGATGGAATTAAAAGTAAGTTATCTTCTCGCAAAGCAGATTTCGGACGGAGAAAAAAAAACACCCTTTTTGCGTTGAATCATTGCGTTTTTGATGCTTAATTCGATAATTAGCGATAAGCCACTTTTATCTAAAGTGTTCGATTCAACGTTATGCGTCGGGAATCAATTGTTCGGATGCGATTAACTACGAGTTGCACACCGTGGATATGGTGCGGAACAACTTTGATTTACATATGAATCTCGTGTATCGGTTTAGTTTTATCAAAATTGTAATCGAAGTCGTCGATTTTAAATGAAATCTCAAACTCCAATATTCCAAATTCTTCTCTATGATTTTTTTTAAATTTATTTATTATGACATTTAATTATTACATAAATATCAAATTTTTATAAAAATCGGAATCGAAGACATTCCTTTGAAAAATATCGAACTATAATATCTCAATGTTTTGTATAACATTATTACACTGTGTGTTTTCTTCTATAATTATCGAAGTTTAATCAAAATCGTTATCGACTTATAACTTGGAAAATTCGGCAATCCTAACATTCCAATTTTTTGTCTATCAATGTTTTTATGTTTACGATGAAATTGTACGATTTAACGTTAAACGCGGCGATGAATCACACCGATGCGATAAAATACGACAACAAAGAAATTTGTCGCGTCTTACCGTGAATATGGTGCGGATTATCGTAGCGTGAGTAATGTGCAGAGAAGAAAGGGGACTTTCAACGTTGCGTTAAAATCGTCGTCGTCGTCGTCGAAACGGATAAACGATGGGCAGTGGATGAAAAGGGGTTTTGAGGCGCGCGAAACGGTCACGGAAGCGGATTAGCGAGATTAGGAGAAAGCAATGGAACACAAACGCAGGGGAGTCACCAACACTGGTGCGGTCCGGCGTCGAGACATCGGGATCTATTCCTTTCGCACCCTCGGGCTGTGTACCCTCTCCTATCAACGTCAACGCCACGCCGGATAATCCGCGTCCTGCAATTCGCCCGAACGACAAAAGTATACACGCGCAACGCTGTATTCTGTAACCGAAGATTAACGCGCGATGCTTCTCGTGTAACCATTCAATTTGTTAGGGACAAAAATCAATAGCCGAGAAAACGACGTTTTTATTGGTTGTGACGTTAAATAAATAACGCGAGTCAACGCGAAATAGGTATCGTCGTTCAATC
Organism: Cryptus armator; assembly: GCA_963971235.1. Taxonomy (NCBI): domain Eukaryota; kingdom Metazoa; phylum Arthropoda; class Insecta; order Hymenoptera; family Ichneumonidae; genus Cryptus; species Cryptus armator. Next base: position 12,067,231 of record OZ020236.1, read on the forward strand.
GTTATTTTCGTGATTATTGTGTATCGAAATATCGACAACGTAACCCAGAAAATTTCGACCAAAAATCTCGAAATCTCGAAAATTCCTCAATTTATCACAAATTTACAGATTAATAATAATACTATTTTATTTTTTATTCGATACTCCACCGGACAAAAGTGAACCGATTATTAATATCGATATTGCTGAATCGTTTTTTTCAACGCCGTTTCAAACTGTCGGATATTCCCAATCTTTAGTATTGGTTATATATAGTATCCGATGCAAGTATCCGATCGTTGGCTTCGTAAATATTGTGTATCGAGATATCGGGAATAGAACTCAATATAATTCGAACATTTCTCAATTCGCCAGAAAATTAAAGATCGATAATTCTATTTTTTTATTTTTTATTTTTTATTGGACCTTTTATCGGATAAAAGCGAACGGAATGTAATTTAAAATTTTTTTTTTATTGGACATTTTACCGACTAAAAAGGAACGGAATTTCGAACATAGAGGCAATGCAGCCTTCGATATTGATGTCACAAAGCGCAAGGAATGATGACAAAGGAATATCACGAAAACTTATGTAGCATCTTTCGCGGATTTCTGGTTACGATGTAACACGCGCTTGACGAAAATATACTTTGACAGAGACGAGGGATGCATATTCTCAATGCAGAACGATCACATTGTTCGGCTGCTTCAGCCTCACCGAAGAGGGTTGAACGAGCTATACCCGCGTAATTACGCTACCGCTTTGAGTTTCGAATCCGTCCAAACTCGATCGCACATACTGGTGCGCGTCCGAGCGCGCGGTGGCTGTATAGACTCCCCTCGCCGCGCGTTTCTCCTCTGCTTCGGTTCTATTTCTCCGTACCACCGCTCACGTACGCTCTACTACTATTATTACTAATACCATCACCTATCTGTCGTACCTATCTACGCAGATTCGTCACGCCTGTCCGGCTATCGACGGATTAACCACTGGCGCGTCGTCCAGCGGTCTCGGCTCTCTCTGTCCTGTCTGCCGACGAAATCCCCGTGGCGCGAATCTCCAACGATCGCGCCTCTAGGGATATCTATCACTATCGATTAAATTAAAAAAAAGACATCATCTTAAAAAATTCCCAAATAACGTTAAAACTTCAAATTTTTGTATACCTCGTAATTTTATATTATTATTAAATTTTTATCAAAAATCGTAATCAAGAAAATCCTTTCGATAAAAGCCCAATCGCCAACATTTCAAATTTTCCTATATAAATCTTGTATAATAATCAAAATTTTATAAAATTATAAAAGACCTATCTATTTGATACGAGTTTCAATTGCAGAATCATCTTTTAGCGATATAGTTAGAACCTTTGCCGACGGAGCGATCCCCAGGGAATTTATGTCACGAAAATCTCGGGGTTTCGTCGACTTCGTCGGTCAGTCGTCGGTTTTCCGATGTTACGATACTACTAGGTGTTCTATATAGGATATATAACATATATGCTACGTAGTTACGAGTCTATATCGATCGGAGAAGGAGCCATCCATCCTCGAGTGCCGGAGGGGACCGTCCGTGAGCGGTCGTCTCGCACGAAAGAGATTAATTCTTTATCGACTGGAAGCGGCGCGTTTCCGCGTGCGGCGAAGATATCCAGCTATGCCAGCTAACGGCCAGTTCGTTCTCCTTGCTGGCTGACTGCCCTCGGGCCGGCCGCAGACCGGCCACCGACGGAGTCTATCGCCAGACTCAGTGAGCCGCTGCTTGATCCGCGATCACTGCTCTACCACCCCTCGAAACCCGTACCTAACTTTTTTCTTGCTTCTCCACCCCCGACACCGAGTCGTCTCCTTTCTTCTCGTCCAAATTTACGATCATTCTATTTCCGTCTTTCTCCGGGACTGAGGCATCGCGAAGAGCGGTTCAACAAGCTACGCAAGTGCTTCAACTTGCGTATTAGTACGTATATACCTATATCCATACATATAATAGTACATTGAAAGAAAGAAAAAGTGTAGAATGCAAACGTAGGCACTTTTCACTTTCCAAAACTCGAACCTAACACTATATCGCACGCGCGTGTTAGTAAATAGAGATGGGATAATATATTCCAGGAGTGGTTTACTGGACGATAGTCGACGGGGGTATCCACTGGGTTTCTCCGGCCTCCGTTACGGCTGTGTCCCTTGCTATAACCGAACGCGTCACTATAACCAAAACCGCGAGGTGATATAGGGGTGGTTTTGCGGCTTTGCCGCTTCTCCATCGTTCTCTCTCACGGGCAGCGCTTCACTCCGCCGACCGTAGAATTACGCTGAACACATTCTATTCCCGATAGGACTGTCCGCTTCCCTCGTGTTCGGCTATACCTGTTCGTCTGCCCTCCTCCTCCCCCCACCCCTTCCACCCCCTTTATTTGCTTGTCCGGCTTCCGTTCTATGGCTCTATCTTTCTCCATACATTATCATCTCCGTCGTTTCTCCTTTATCTCTCATTATATCTATCTCTCTTCGGGGATAAAGACAGATATAGGAGAAGCGGTAACCGCATATACCGTGTGCGGTACGAAGCCGGGAGCCAAGGATCGTGCAAAAACATCAGCGGTAGAAACCGATGAGATCGTGCGCTGCATTTCGTAATAGAACAGAGAGAAGAAGAGAGGCTGAGAGAACCTTTCGTAGTATTTGTCGGAAACGACTATTCGATATCTAGCATAACGGGGGTGGCGCTAGAAACGGAATTTTTACTGCCTCGTTTCCGGATCATTGAAACTATTGGACGTTATATCTGTTTCGCGTTCTTTATCCCGTTAGAGATATCACTACCTGCGCGTCCCCGCGCGATTACGACGCCGCGAACCTTCAATGGGCTCCCATAGAAATTCGATCGCAGTGCCAAACCCACCCGCCCGTTGCTGCATGCGAGGCTCGTGAAACGAATTTACGACGAGTCCCGATTGTCTCACTCGCGTATATTCGTTGTGTTCGCGGGGAGGGGCTGTACAACCCATCCAACGAGCTCTCTAGCGGGACAATCGGATCTATTCCCCCTCTTTCCTCTTCGCTTCCTTCTGGCCGTGTAATTCGAAAACTTTCGGGCCTCGACTCGCTCACTCGCGGCATCGTCGCTCGACATATATATTTCATGTACACGCGAACGCGATCAGGCGGTTTCCCGATGGCAGTTTCCACGTTAGTTTCGGCTTTGCCGTGCCTTCGAGGGAGTTAACAACGTCGGGTGCAGAGGCGACACGGCGGTTTTAACGCGGCATGCCAACCCCAGCCTCTCCGCCAGCGGTACCAAATTTCCACGATGGTTCAATCAGATGGAATTTTCGACTTTGTAATGAAAATTATTTACTATACTATAGTAACTATTTACTCGATCGTAGTAAATCGTTAATATCAGCAATTATTTATGTTTATCAATAGATTTTCAACAATTTTTATTTATCTTTATCAGTTACCTTTTGATAATAAATATTTATTTTTGGCAGTTATTATTTAATAGTAATTACTTATTATACCATAGTAAATAATTCATGACAATCACAGAGCGATTTCTCTATTCGGCACTTTTTTTCGAAAGGACTGCTTTCGATTTTCGTGCAGCATATCTGACCCGAGCAGAGACGAGAGAGAGAAAGAGAAGCAATGAATTTATAGTATCCATCGAGGCAGCCATTTATCTTTCCCGAGCTCCGAGTATAACACGATTCAACCACCTCGACGGGCTAAAGTCTGATCGGACAGATCTATTAATCCCCGAACGAGGAAAAAGGGTATAAGCGGAGAATGAAAAGAGTGAGAGACTGTAAGAGAGAGAGAGAGAGAGATGCATTACTAGTAAAGAGACTCTTGCAACGACTGATCCGCAACGGGGCGACGAGAGCGAACGACGAAATTTACGCGAGTTCGTACGGAGTTTAGCTGGTAAATACGCGATTTCCTCTCGGCTGAGCGAAATTTACCTATACTACTGGCGATAGGTGCACAGTACACACAGACGTACCGCATCACGTGTGGTTCGGTTAACTACTATAGCGCTGTTATATTAATGATAAATTTATTTAAAAAATAAAGTACTATACAAAATATCATGCAAAACGCATGAAATTTATACACTGCTGCGGTTTTTTTACATATTAAGCAGTAGAAACGATGCGCTCCAAAACGCGCGGCAGCGCGCGCGTTTGCACGCGTTCAGGCGTTAGGGTTTTGAATATGTCGCAAACTCAAAAAAATAAAATTCTTTTTACCGGAAGTGCGGTCACAAAAAATCTATTTTTTTTTTTTTTTTTTTTTTTTTTTTTTTTTCGGGAAAAAACGTAAGAAGTATAAACAAAAGTTTTTTAGAACCGGGAAAAAAATCATTCGCATCATTAATCGCTGCGTATAATACACATATTCGCATTGTTTATTAAAATAAATGCAATATCAATACTGTATTTCATTTTATGTGAATTTCCGACCACTTATATGTATATATAAAGATTTGTTGCTGATTCATCCGCATCTTCGCGATTCGATGCGTTCGGGCGTCAAATAACGTCGAAAATCTACTTAGCCATACGATATTCACAATTTATTTATCGTATCCAGCAATTCTACGGCGTAAATCCAACATGAGAACAGGGCGAACCGTGAGATTGAGTTGGATAGACATTCGGGAGGCAATTTACATCATTTCGCGTGCAACACGCGCCACTACACGTGCGAGCCATACGCGTATCCTCTGTTAGCTTCACCGGCGAGAACCAGCCAACCCGTTCCGTTCCGGCAACACGGTGCGCTAATGAACGAGAGTGTCGTTTACACGCGGCGTTGCGGATCGACTCCCAGGTCTGTTCCGTCCTGCTGTGTTTCGCGAATGCGAGCGTATATGCCGCTCTGTTACGCAACGTTTTTCCTGTCAACGAGGCCGACGAAAGGCTGGCGAATGCCATGCGAAATTTTCCGAATTTCCCAGTTGCGGAGTTGCGTTCCGCGCTTTCGACTCCCGTCTATTGTATCCATGTATGTCTATAACTGCACTATAACCGTATCCTCCAACCCCCACGAAGCGCCGAACGAATCGTTTTTCGGACTCCGTTTAGAGTGTAAAGGAGTGCAGACCGTTTTTTTCGCAATACCGTTAGCGGTACTTTCGTTCTTGCAGCTACGCTCGTTAACAAAAAAAAAAAAGTAAAAAAAAAAGCACTATTTCAATTCTATCCGTCAATTCGAGATAAAAATTTGAGTTTCGGTTATTCTGTTTCGACAATTATTCACGATACATGTACGGAAAACGAAACGAAATTTCGGTACGTGAAAAAAAAAAAAAAAAGAAAAAAAATCCTTTAAATTAATCACGCTAATTACTTTTTGGTTTCGTCCAACTATTTTTTTTCCTACGCAGATATTTCGAGAGAAAGGGAAGTTGCATTCGCGTCTACATCGCGTGAAATTCCAGTAGCGACTCACATGCCAGGCACGGACGCAAGCTTTTCTTCGTTAATGAAACGAGCGACACCCTTTTTTTTTTTAATTTTTTTTATTTTACCTTTTTCGTTTTTCGCCCGGTGCGCCGCCGTCGGCGGTTTACTACGTACGTGCGTCACTCGCGTTTGTCGCGGCTCTGCAGCTCCCTTGCGCAAGTCTCGGGTAATCGTGTAAAGTATGAAAAAGCAACGAAAAAAAAAAAAAAATAACAGGACGACGGGGGGGTTAGCAGTTGGAGACACAGAAGGCGTAAGAATTGGCGAAAAGGGGTTAGGTAAGAGCGCGAGGGAAAGGGGTAGAGAAAAAAAAAAGAAAAAAAAAAAGCGAACGAAGCGAAAGCACGTGTAAGACTTTGGTTCCGGTGGCGTGCTCTCGCTCTCCGTACAGGCTTATCGGTTGGCACGTACAGAGTCACGTAACTACATACGTACCGTGTACGTGTCCGTCTGTACGAGTTCTGCACATTGGTACGTATATAATACGTACCACGAGGATGGAGGAGGTGAGTGAGGAGGTGGGAGAGAATATACACGAAGCGGCAAAACTAGGAAGAGAAAAGTTTCGGTAAGAGACGCGGAGAGATCGCGGAGGGTTGACTGGCTGACTTGCTTGACTGCTGCCGGTTGGCTACTGGCTTTTGCCCCGGCGAACCTCCGGATCGTTCCGGCACACCGAAGCGAGAGAATGAAGAAAAAGCTGCTGCTACCGCCTTTGCTTGCTCTCTCTCTTCGCTGGTCCTTGGCTAAGGTTGGTGCGCTGTGGAAAGTACCACGGAAAAGAAATAAAAGCGCCGGAGCTGCAGAAATGGATCCCACGCGCACGATATTACGGCCACTGGTGTGTATTATATCTGGGTAATTTCCGCAGGCGGTTTTCCCTTCCCTATACGAGCGCCGCTACTTTCACCTTAACGTTTGGTCGGCGTGCTTCGCTCAAACCACCGTCACGTAGAAAAGCTTTGACGGTCAGGTAATATAGCAGCTCCGAAACCATATTCTCTCACTCCGAACCGGACCTTTTTTTTTCATTCCTTGCAATAACACATAATACGAGAGGACTGTGGGGATTACGAGGATTTTTATAGTCACTCGTACATGTTATTCAAGATGATTCGGAGTTGATGCGGTCAATCGTAACAGTGGAATCGCGATGAATCGCGAATGACAAATATGATTGGTTGCTTTTGGACGCCATACTTCCCGTGCTGTGGGAAAGTTAAAAAAAAAAAAAAAAATGCCTACATTATCCGCCAGCAAAGCCTATACGCGGAGAATGTTTCTTGGTAACCTTAGAAATCTGTGAGAAAGCGAAGCATTGAACAACGGTTGGTATGTGGGTATCCAATATCGCGCATAGCGCGCATCGTCTAGCTGATCGAATGAGAGTATATATGCCTAAGGGGGATTGGTTGGCGTCAAGCCGCGCAGCGCGTTGACATAATTAAAGGCCGGTAGGGCCTATAACACAACACGCCCGCGGCGTCGAAGTGTTAATTGGAGATTACCATTAATTAAGCATCATCCACGTAACTCCCGCTTCCAGCCGGTGTCGCCTAGCGCCTCGAATCGATCCGGCCGTTCCTCGTCGCCGGCGTCGTCATTGGATTTGGTGTCCATATACTCGAGTAACGAGATAGAGTGGGATCTTCTCCCTTCGCTTTACCGTTACGAACCGAATCTCCTTCTCACATTATCCTCATTCCTCAATGGTATTTATCTATACATTAATCGCTTTATTCTTTCGCCACCGTCTGTGGAATACCGATGACACTCTATGGAGTTATTGCCGTTGCTGCACGATAGAAAATGTGTACTTTTAAGAAAATTCCGTTGTCTCGTTGATATACGAAAAATATGTAACATCAATAACTTTCGTTCGCAAACTTGACAAGAAAAAAAATTCCACGTGTGTGCGAACAAGAAATGTTTATAGCATTATTTCTTTGCAAACCTTCGCTCCTCGTACGACATACGTTTCGACTTGTACCGCGTTTCGATTAACCCCGGTCACCCCTATATACGAACTAATGGGCGCTGGAAGGAGATATGCAGATCCGACGTAACTCGACGCGACTGTCGCCTACCCGGATATCGGACTGAGTTTAATCGATCGAAACTACGCGTTCGTATACCGGAGGTTCAATCGCGTAGAAGTAATATACATATATAGGTAGGGATAGGAATAGACGCCGAGGCAGGGGTAAACGATCTCCCGCTTACGCGATGCATCGGGAAACTTCGCTGCACGGCGATTGGGGGGGCAGGACGATTAATCGAACCTTAATTAGCCTCCCGTTGCCAATTTCGAACCAACTGTCGATTGGACCGGATCCTGAACCGCGGACAACGTCAACGGTTATCCCCTTTTCTTTTATCTTCGTTTCTTTTATTTTCTCGTGTCTTCGGTTATATTTCTCATTTAAGCGAGTAGTTAAATACGAATTGAATAGAGCATCGCGGACGACGTCGGGTTTTCATTCAACGCTGAGCTCTGTTTTACCGCTGTCCACTCGCCCCGAGAAAATAGTACAAAGAAGCCAGTCGGATGTAACAAGACTCGAAACGAGAGTCCGGAGTCCGGAGTGAAAGTTTTCCTACGAGTTTTTGCGGCGTCCGACAAACGTTTTCGCTTTCCCCCCTTCGTCCCACTTGCCTCCCCCGCGCGTTCTCTTCTCCGCGATCTCTCCGAGAGCCCCAGTCCTCGCGGAGCAAGTAAATTGATGTCGGGTCGCTCCCTTAATGCGACCTCCGAGGATCGAAAGGAAGGAAGAGCAACGAGCCGAGCGAGGAGAGCGAGCGAGAGCCGTGAAGCTTCGTATAAAGTCTCGTTGCCTTTAATTCGGCGATGCCACACGATTGCCCAAGCCCCACTGGGCAGTGACTAATCGGAGGGGCTGAACTCGTCCTCTCGACCTCTCCTTTTTTTTTTCTCTCTTTTTTTGCTACCATTCGTTCTTCTTATTTTTTTTTCTCTTTTCATGTGCTTTTTTGATCCTCGACTGTATCTTATACGAACATCGCGCTCGACTGTGCGGTGAAACGAGGAGTATAATTTTACATGCATCGGGCTTATCGATCGCTCGATTAGCGATGTCCGACCGTCTGTTTTACGAAAATTAACGATTAAGGATAAAAAAAAATGACAAATCGATTAACTGTTTGCAGCTCAAAGAGTACACGCTAACGGAAACGTATCACGAGGACGACGTCGAGGTGGAATTTGTGAGCAACGAGAATCAACATCCCGGCGTACCGACCCCACGGGGAATCGATCCGAACCGAGAACTTAACGAGGAAATCGCCGAGGAGCGAAGGGAAATGGACACCCAGAGATACAGGTAAAATACTCAATCAACGGTTCACGTTAATCGAGCCTCGTATTCGTTTTTATTTTATTTTGAAAATCTTTTCAATATTCCTCTGCACCCTTCTCTATTTCTTCAATTAAAAAAAAAAAAAATGAAAAAATGTAACGCACTATATTTTCCGTGAACCTTCGATTTTTACGCAAAACTACGAGTACACTAGTAATTTTTTTTATATCGTTTTAAACGGATTTCTTTATCAAGATCTAATGCCTCAAAAAGCTCTTCGATTAATCGAGGTGATAGAAATTTTACAATAGAGAAGTCGAAAGTACACTATAAAAAAATCAAAACTTTTGCAGTTACTTTGGCACTCCGAGAAATGAAAGTGCATAATACGATATGTAATTCCTTACAGTGCCATAGGGAAAACCGAGAATACTCGGTACCCTGTTGCGGAAAATCAGAAGTTCAGACGTTGCATATAGAATTCTATCGAATTAAAATCCATACGACGATAAGTGATTCCTTAAATCGCCACTGTGTCGAAGCTCCGTTTTTTTTTTCAGCGTCATTTCGATATAATAAATCTAAAATATATAAAAAAATTGATAATACTCAGTGAAAATGCAGACTATGAAAAAATGGAGGAAAGAAGCGTTTAGCCTATTCGTTGTATATAAGATCGGTACATTCAGACGAATTAAAATCTATACGACGATAACTGATTCCTTAAATCGCCACTGTATCGAAGCTCCGATTTTTTTTTCAGCGTCATTTCGACATAATAAATCTAAAATATATAAAAAAATTGATAATATTCAGTGAAAATACAGACTATGAAAAAATGGAGGAAAGAAGCGTTTAGCTTATGCTATATATTTAAGTTTCGTGCATTCAGACGATTTAATTCCTTAGGGCTCTCGGGTTCTTTCTCGCTTGAAATTGGAACTCGTGCTAATAAGGTAGAATCGTTGAAGAGGAAGAAAGGGGGGGGGGGGGACTGAGCAAAGAGATAGAAATACATAAAGCGAACGAAGGGACCTCTCTCCGTATATTAAAAGTCGAGTATACTCGTCTTTCGTTCGTGACGACGACGACGACGACGAGTACCTACGGCTACTCTTGCAGAATCCACATGCGACGAGTAAGAAGTGCAAGAGCAATATATAACATTTCTAGGGCGAGGAGCTTTTCTAAAAATAGAAAACGTCGCCAGTGGAAAGTCGCGCGGGGTTACCGAACGAGAGACAAGCGGTAGATAGTGACGGCGCGACGGAGATCCAGTGGATTTGTGAGTTAGGAAAATCGAGTGAACGACCGGGTTAGTAAAAGAGGACGAAAGATAGGAGTAACGGTAGGACGAGAGTAAAATGGAGAGAAATCCCGTTGGTGGCTTCGCTGTATGGACATTTGGCTGGGGAAGGATGTCGTCTATCCTTTCCATAGAGAAGCAGCAGTGAACGCGCAACCCTTCCTCACCCCCGCGTCCTCCCGCGAGCATGGAGATTCCAGCGACAATGGCCGAGGTATCGCGCAAAGAGCTTCGGAAATAGAGGCCACGGTACGCTTCTGCCGGCGATGCGATCGCGCGCGCGTGTCTAAACGGCCTTACGGCGGGTTGCCTCGCCTCGAGGGTACAGAAAAATAGGTACTCCCGAAAGCGAAGGAATATACCGCGAGAGGGTAAACGAGTCGTTTTTTTTTTCCTCGTTCCTCCGCTTCTTTTTCGCCTCAACGGATGTCGGAATCCTGGATTCTACGGTGCGGATACACCGCGGAGGAACTACGTATATGGATCTTTGCCACCACAATCGCCGTCCTTGGTGCTCCTTAACTTTTACGGAAATGCGAGGCCATTTCGCCGCGCCTTGCACCAGCCCCCGGAGATTGAGAGATATTCTCCTAGCTGATGCTGCTGCTCAGCTTCTCTCCCCTTCTTCACCTCTATCCAGTCTTCCGACGGTTAACTCAGTTGCGCTTGCCAACGGCACCCGGAAACTAAACCACCTATAGCTATTCACCCGCTATCGATACTGCACGCTTCCAAACAAATTTAATTTTTTTATCAATCGAACAACGCCTATTGCGACGGAACTCGTAAATACGCGATTGAATAAATATTGGTTTAGGAAATATCAAAAAAAAATTTTTTTTTTTTTTTTACATTTTGTCATTTGATTTTCGATATAATAACTTTTGGTACGTATTCTATGATTATTTCTAATTTTCTATTTTTCAAATTTATGTTTTTCGATGAATTTCATTTGTTTTTTGCGACCCATTTCACCCCGAACCTCCTTATAAGAGAGCAAAATATATTTGTTCGTTCTCGCGACTCTGCGACATTATAGCGCAGTTTTCTTCTACAATTGAGAAAGAAAATAGAAAGTTTGGTGGAACAACGACTGCGGATGGAGAAAGAGAGGCGCCGAGGCCACGAGGTACACGGGGAAACGCGGTCCCAAACAACTTCATACTTGTTAACTTTAACGGAAACGTCATCTATTTCACAGCGTATATACCGAGATTGAAATATGCCTTTGCTCTCACGCCCACAGTGACTTCCGGTGCGGTTGTGGCCTGTCGCACATTGCCGCATTGCCTACTTCCCGTAGCGCTCTCTCCTTTGCGTATGAATATTGTACGAGTTGTGTGTACCGCAAACCTCGTTGTCGACCGCAATATCTGCTTGTACTACTTTGCGCGTCGCTGCACTTCCCCCCCGCGGAAAACTACGGATAGATAGATAGATAGCGGCAGTGGTTGCAGCGAGGACTCGACTGTTGGGCATCGCGCTGTTATAAAGCTGGAAACTGAAATCGAACGAAAAGTTCGCGGACCCATCGAGAATCGAGATATACGAAAGAGATTGACATCATTCGAAACGGGATATCGGGTCTCGTATCGATGCGTAACTCGAAATCCTTACGATATTGAATTGCTTGCTACAATTCTCATTCTTATCGAACTAATATCCCAACTTTGACAAGGGCTATACATCGATGTCTCTGATTTCTATCTCAAGACCTGTCCTTCCAGGACAACTTTTCTCTCCAACTTTTATCGCATTCCCTTGCGCGCACAACCCTCCCTCCCCCTCTCTCTCGCTCTTTTCTCGTCCTTTGCAATCTTCTTCGCGCTTTGGTATACTTGGGCTCTATTCTGAAATGTACTCGCATCCTCACTAGCCCTCCCTCCGCCCCTCCTGCTTCGTGTTTATCGCTCTAAACGTAGCGTTATTGGCTGCCGCCGAAGCCCTTATCCCGTGTAATATCCGGTATTCCAGCGCGTTCATGAAACTCTCTATACGTTAGAAGAGAGAATCGATAAGCCCTCGGGCGTTCCAACTCGCGATCGACGCCTCGAACTAACGCGCGGCTCCGATCGAACCACTGGCTCGTCGTTTCCTAAATGAGAACTTTGCTCTACTTCGATGCGTCGCTCTCGTAATTCAGAGATGAAATTTTCACGTGTTTTTCTTTCTTTTCTTTTGTACCAATGACGCGCGTCAAGTGAAGGGTGACGGGGGCGAAATGAACCAGTTAGACGATATCAATGTTTTAAGTTACAGGACATTTTTAAACCATTTTCGAGACACTCTACGAATTAACCCTCCGCCGGCAGATGTATCTGACCTTTAGCTTTCAGTTAGATAGTTTTAGTAAACCAAAACTAAGGTTTCCGAACTTTTAAACATTTTTTTATCGAGTGTAACTTTCAAGATGTCCGGTGCATAATCCAATAATTGATTCAGTTAAATATTAAAAATGTAAAAAAAAAAATGGTAACTTTGGACACATTTTTGTAATTTTAATATCGACTGTGCCATCGAATCGCCGCCGTGTCAGCGGAGGAACAATTACGAATCTTTCGGCTTTCGGAAGAAATAAAATAATTTAAAAAAAATGAATATTAAAAAATAGTAAAAATACTCGGCACTTTAAGAAATTACTAAACATAGTTGGCATTGAAATCCTATGGAGTGCCGGACGCACCGCGTGAAATCTACGATTTTTTATTCGGAGTGTGTCTACCGATTTGCAACTATGTTCCGACAATGCCTCCGATCTCCTTTAAATTTCAAAACGTTCCATTTTGCCCCACTCTCGATTGTACGTACTTTTTCTCCGTTATCTCTAAACGAAATGCTCGACGGACTGTTTTCTCTCGTTCGCGACCGAGTGTAAAATAAGACAGAAGGTACGGCTGGATTTCTCGAGCGGTAACTCTCGTGTATACCTCCGACGCTGAAGACACACCGTGATGAAAAATGTTTACTCAAACTCGTGACAGACGGATAGAATAGAACAAAAGAGGGAAAAAGAAAAACCTTGGAATACTCTCGCGCGAGGATCGAGTTTCGTTGCATCCCGGGGATCAACGCGAGAGTCGGCCCTCGAACCCACGGGGAGGAGGAATGGATGGGGAAGGGAGGGAAACGATGCTAAACATTTCATTTCTCGTCCTACATCGCTGCCGTCGCCAGTCGCAGTAAAATCGCAAAAGCCCCGAAGCTCGATCGAGTTCTCTCGGAGTTTCTACCGGCGTAAGAAAGATCGCGCAGTCGTTTTCTCGTCGCAGGGGCTTCGCGCGACGACCCACGGTGAAACCTCCCACGTGGATGCGCGGTTGCATTTACGAGACCGTCGACTACTCGCGACCTCCTCCTCCTCCTACTCCCGCGCCCACGTTCGTCGAACGACATCGAAAAGCTATGCATAAATTCAACTTTTGTATGCATATCCCTCGATTGCTCGAATTTTTCCCCTCCCATACACCCGAATCCCCCCTCCCGTATCTACTACTTTCGCTACTTCGCTGACTCGCGTTGCTGACTCTCTCGTTTCTCGAGCTTCTCGTACCGCTCTTCGTCATTCTTCGGCTCTCTCGCTCTCACGGGGAATCACGACAATTCGAATTCGAATTCGAATTCGAAATAACCGCTCTCAAAAACGTTCAAACGCCTTTCGCTTTGAATTATTTATTTCCGCAACGATTATCGATGTCCTTTAAACCCCTAACGGTCAGTGGCGAAGATAGTCTTTCGCTGTACTGTAATATTTTTTACTCGATATTTTATTGGAAAAATTTTATCTCTACTTCGGTTCTATTATATGGGTTAACTTTGCTTTTGATGTTTTAAACATTTATCGAGGAGAATTCATTTGACCCTTTATAGGTCTCGGGAATAATATTTTCTGTACCATACACAAGCTAACAGATGATAAATTATTCGTTACCCAACTGCAAAGACGTTGCGAAACTACAGTCCCTAATACCTACCGAAGGGTTAAAATTACATGAATTTGCATTATCGTCCAATACTCGATAATAATTACAAACAAATGAAATATAATGTTAGTTACAATAACTATTAGTCCCTTCGATGCAATGCAATCGTATTTTAATATCTTAAGGGGATACATCTATCTAATGGTTCGAACTTTGATTGAAATTTCAATTTTTCCTTTTTCCTATAAAAAGAACAGTTTTTTCCTTTGAAATTTTCATCCGAAATTATATTTTTTTCACTGAAAGGTATATTCGGAGTCTTACAAAAAAATTGTCATCAAACATCGGAAAAATAAACTTTTGTCCCAAAATTGTTAGCTTTCTCTCAAAAAAGAAATGTAACATAAAACATCGATGATTTCAGGTATTGGACAACCGGAAGTGTTCAACAGAATGGTATAACAGACGAACCCTACGACAACAACAAAGCAGCGATAATAAACAGCATCGTCTCGTCTTATCCATTACCGAGATCGAGATTTTCTCAAGTAACACCAACGCCCCACTCGATACGACAATCAGCGAATCAGATTCAGCAACGGCAATACGAATCGAGAGGCTCCAACGACGAGAAAGCGAGACACGAGGGAAAGAAACCCTCGTCCTCGTTCTCGTCATCAAATTACTACAGAACGGCACAGATATACGAAGACATACAGAGAAGAATCGCTAATGTAACGAGTCCCGTCGGGCTGAGCCATCAAAGCTCGTGGACGAACTCGACTCCGGTTGCAAAGCAACATCAGCACAGGTTCCGAATGAAACATCACAGATTGCAGTCCAAAGGAAAACGTCTGAGATCACGTAAGACTCGCGCTTTTGTCATTCCGTTAATGCGTTCATCCATTCATTATTACCATTCCCATCCGTTCTATGTAATTTTAAAAAACAGCTCTTCAAAGACAGAGTGAAATTCGTCATTTGTAAGACAAGTGTAATTTCTCAAAAATGAATCATATTCGAAATATGTGAAAATTGTTTCTTACGATCGAAACACTCATAGGAGTAATCGATCGCATGAAATTCTTCAAATTTTTTTTGTTTTTTTAGAAAAGATGTACGGCACGTTTTAATCGGAAGTTATCAAATACCACCTGCAAATTTGATGTAAAAAACATTCATTTAAATTTCTTTCACGAAAAAATGAATATCCCGCGTTTTCATGTTCACCGAATGTGAATCTCAATCGAAATTTTTTGCACCTTCAATGCCCACATGTTGTTTTCGTTCGTTTCGCGCAAATTGAAAACTCCGGTAATATAAAAAATTTAATTTTTACACCATTATCTATATCTCCTTCGAACGAGGAATCTTTTCAGTATTCAACGACCGAATGATTAGAATTTCTTTCGCAAAGAAAACGTTGAACACCCAAAAAAAAAAAACAATACGCATTCAACCGTTGACCAGTCGTTAAATAATTTAACGAGACGGTACCACACGCGAGTCAAAGTTTTCTCTTCATTCACCTCTCCTTTCTCTCAGCTTACGAAAGGTTACGAAAATGTTTTTACCCCTTTTCGTGCGTTTTACCTTTTCCCCGCGCGGAAAACCGCCGCCGCGTGGGTTTGCAAGCCGAACGAGAGAAAATTAAATGACGAGGGCATAGTTTCAATTAACCCTTTCATCGCGGCGAAGAAAACCTCGTGCAATCGGCCGGTCCGTGAGTCCAAATCTCCCATTCGAGTACATTCGGCATAACGAGAGAACACAGCATCACAAAGCGCGAACGAAGAGTTTCACAATTTTTTTTTTTTCATTTATGAGAGTTAATGGGAAAGTCGGTTCAATAGCCATATTTTCCGCGCGACCGGTCAAAGGCTTCGTACGCTTCTTTCTCTCTCTACATCCTCATCCCCTTCGTTCGTTCTCTGCCCTGTTTTCACCCCGAGCCATGTACAGCGCACAAACGAGAGCAAAATCACTCGCGCTCTTTCGCGTTTCCTTGCTACCGCTCATAGTCGTCGACTGCCAGCTTCGTTTGATCGAGAAACACCGGATGTACGGTGTATAATGTATTTTAACACGTTGGTAGCACCCACCGCTATATAATCTGTGTGCCCGTCTCTCATATCTATACATATATCGTTATAACGGTGCGACTTCATCACGGTACACCAACATTTAACGATTTACTTGTCGGCCCTTTGGCCCTTTGCTTCTCGAACAGCACGATAACACGCGGGAAGGTAAAAATTACGAAAAGGGGTGAAAAGATTGTTCGCTCGTTGATGATGCCGCGCTTAACGCGACGAGATTTTAACAACGTTCAATTTGTATCCCCGTCACAGGTCCGCCGAGAGACTGCAAGGTAGACGACTGGGGCCCGTGGAGCGCATGCAGTCGAAGCTGCGGCGTCGGGGAGACTCAGCGAACGCGAAAAGTTAAATTAAATCCACGCAGGGGTGGCGTACCGTGTCCACCGCTCAAAGAGACCAAGTGGTGCGGCAGCGCGAGTCCGTGTCCGTCGAACACCGAGTCCGGTAAACCTGTTCTCGATATATTCCAGTGGTGAAGAGCATTTCATCGAGCGACCACTCTCGTGTCTTCTGTCCAACGAAGAGGAAGAAATCCATTGCGGCGCATCGAGACACTCGACTACCGGAGGATGTTAAAAGAAAAATAAAAAAAATAAAATAAAACGGAACGACAAAAAATCAAGAAAAGAAATAAGAGACATTTTTCAAAAAGCTCTTTTCTGCCTCTCGTGAAAAAAAAAAAAAAAAAAAAAAAAAAAACGTTAGCACGATGAATTATATATATTTTTGTTTTTTCTTTCGTGCAACGAGTGCCGCAAATCGGGAAATCCTGTAACGAGATTCTTTCGCCGGAAACTATCGATTTGGATATACGACACGACGTTTATGTTGGAGGGGGAAAGATTATCGAACGATCGATATCGCTATTAGGTACTTGACAATCCGAGTGCGAGTCATCGTGTTTACGTAATGTATTTAAAAATATTCGACAAATTATCATCGTCGAACCCGTTGTGTAAGAAAAGAATTAATAACTTTTCAACGCGAAAGCGTGACACCCTTGTGAATGAGATATTAAACAATTTTACAGATTATCCTTCCCTACGTGGTTTTTAAAAAAATTCTTTTAATTCGACGGAGTCATCGGGTCGATCCGGAAGTTAAAACGGACTTTGCAAATTTGAGAAAAAAAAAAGTCTCTCACGAGGGCGTTTCTCCGCTCTGCTACGTTCGTTTGAAAAGCACACGCACACTTGTACACAAATTAATTTTTAAAAAATACTAATTTGACTCGAAAAAAAGAAAAAACAAAAAAAAGCCCCTGTGACGAAACTCGAAAAAAAAAAAATGCTCCACTATATATTTCAATCGCGACCCCCGACAATTTTTACACACGAATCGCGATGAGAAAAACATACAAAACAAAAAACAAAAAAAAAAACAAATGAAATATCATCAGGTGTTATCGTGTTAGGTGAGTGTATTATATCTTAGGCCGTAAAAATCTTATCGATAATAATTAATAACTAACGTTTAATCGTAAATTCCTAATTAATAGGTGACGTATTATTATTATTGTCTGTAAATGCGTTGCCGATAGTCACGGTTCGCCGGCGGTTCGTTGTAAGAAAAAAAAAAAAAAAAAAAAAAAAAACAGAACGTTCTCCGCAAAAAGCAAATAAATCGAAACCGAAAGAATTCGCACAAATTCAATAGTTCAACGGGTCTCGTATAAGACGGAGGGTCCGAGCGAAAAGGAAGAAAAAAACGCGTGAAAAAAGCAATTTGGTTCCGACGGATAGAGAGGACCGGAAGGAACCGGGACTGTGGCAATCTAAACAGTGTTAAGATTAATGTTTCACAAATTAGATAGTGTTACTACGTGACGCGCCCCCGAACTGTCCGTCTGTCTGCTTTCTCCTCTTTTGCGTTAAGCGCAACGGGAATAAACGAACATCGGTCTCACAGGACGGGAAGCAAAAGCGAATAGCGAGGGCCCCGAGTAATAAAGAATAATCTGTTGCGTTTAATTTTGTCACGTAGAGAGGAAGAAGAGAAGTCGGATAAGAGAAAAATAAACAAAGCGACACGGAAACCGGACGACGAGAGAAACGAAAACTTACGAACGCAGACGGACCGACTTTTAGCCGATAACAATGATGATAAAAAAAATGATGATATTCTGTACAAGATCTGTGCATTTTAGCTGTTAAGGCGATTCTGTTAAGGATAGTTTATAGGAAACAATATAGAATTAAGGAGAAAAAAAAAAAAAAAACAACAACAACAACAAAAACATGTAGTAATGTAGCATAACACATAAGTTTATATTACATAATAAAATCTATCGAGAAAATACGTTTTTACTATCGCATGAACATTCCGCTCTCTCGCCGAACCTAAATTAATATTTTTCAGAAAACCGTAGATAAATAAATGTAAAAAAGTTATGCACTTACCACAGAAACTGGTTGTAGAGCTCTCGAGTCAACAACCGACTGAATTTTTTTTAGTTTTTTCTTTATTTTTTTTTATTTTTTTTTTACCTCGGAAAACAACAGAATTATTTCTCGACATTTCTCGGCTACGGCGGCGGGGCTTGTCGTACTCGAGTATACGCCGCCGCTCGAGAATACTTCAGAAAAATTTGATCGAATAAAGTGGCGTAAATGATGGGATTTTAAGCGATTTTTATTTTTATTTTTTTTCTCTTTTGAATTCCTATGGAAGCGGAAATACGAAAGGCCGATGTAATTTTCACGGTTTCGAGACCCAAGCAGCGGAAGTATTGTTCTCGTTACTGGCGAATGAAAAAGAAATCAGCGCTGATGATGAGTACAATTTTCAATGTATCGAAGAGAAGAGTTACATTGACGTTGTTGAGAAGATGATTCTCGTTATCGTCGTTGTACCTCGAGGCAAAGGACACGAACGATTACACCGGAGAGGCGACTTTCCCTCAGATCGCGTTTCACCAACAACCCGAAACGACGAGGGGCTTTGTACGGAGCTGCTGATCACGTTTTGTATAACGGTAAAGCATGAAATTCTATGATGTTGCGAATGGGCTGACGGTTTAGCGATCTTTCCCTCGCTTCGCGGATAAACGAGATACCGGCTTCTACCCCTCGGTGTGTATCTATACACTATCGCATCCTCCCCCGTCGCGGCTTTATGTACCTCTGCGACTCCATTTCTCGAGAACCTTTCTTCGTTTACCAAGCATCGCGTGGCTTTCTGTCGCTTTCTGTCGCTTGTGTTTGTTATACAAGTCCCTATGGCCTTTTACATCAATGCCATTCGCATAAGAGACGAATGAGAACGAAGAAGCCATACGGAACCTCGAGAGGCAAAAGATTTTTCTATGAAACAAAAAAAACGCGATATACGGAAAAAAAAAAACACGAACCATCGGGTATCGCTAACGTTTATACTACAATTTTCCTCTAAACGCGAAAAACTACAATTTTCCTCGAGACTTTTTGCATTGATACGTGGATTTTCGATATAATCGATATATCGCAAAGAATTATTTATTTTGTATTAAATCGAAAATAAAAAAATCTAAAAAAATTATACGACTTTGAATTATTATTGTAGCGGGAGAAAAATAATTTTTTTACGCGTTACACGTTTTTCGGCATACGCATAGAATTTTTTTTATCATCCCTCGAAAAATCGAAATAAAAAAAAAAAATGTGTTCGTCGCTTTTTTCGTAACGAGTCGCTCTTACGAGCGATTTTTCGCACAGTCTCAACACAAAATATAGTTTATCGAAAGAATAAAGTGAGAGGGACAAAAAATACCGATCGAGAACGAGAGAATAGGGAGAAAAAAAAACTCCGTTCGACGGAAGCGAGTAGAGAGGGTCGCGAAAGAACACTCACATTTTCCTTTTGTTTCCAAGCGAAACAATACTAATAGAGATACTCCCGAGGGGGATAATTTGATTGTCGCCCTCGTATATGTGCGGTCCGCACTCGGGGGATACGGTAGAAGCGAAAAGCCGAAGGAACGAAGATAGAGAGTCCGGATATATATAGACACAACGGATAGAGAAAGGATAATATGGCATTGCGGATCGTCAATGGAAGGGCTCATTTCTCCGATATCAGAGCCTCTCACAATGGGTCCTCGGAGACCACAGAGAGAATAACCCCGAAGGCAAGAGGACACGCGGACGCGTAATGATCCCCCCGAAGTCACAGTGGTGCGCGCCACCGCGCGTGCTGAACGATAAAAATCGTCCGAACGAGAGAGGGTTCGGAAACGTATACGTCGACGGTACTCGCGCGTAACAGCCGACGCATTAAGGCTTTCGCCATTCTCCCCATATTCCCCGATGGCTCATCGCCGTTAACGAACGGAGACGAAACAGGGAAACGTTCACGTTTGTGCGTTTTTATCACGAACGATAGGAAAGCGGTAAAGAAAAAAAAAAAAAAAAAAGTTGCAAGAATTGCCAACGGGCTTCCAACTACACTAACCAATATGATCTCGTGGACAGTTAACGCGTACAGAAAAAACGTTAACCCTGGACGCGGCACGAGGAAATTCTGGAATTCATGCAGCAAGAGTCGGCGAACCAATTCGGAATCGAAAAAAAAAAAAAAAAAAAAAAAAAACAGGCGTAAAAGAAACTAAATAGAAAAAAAAACGAATTGAAAATAGAAAGGGGTGAAAAGTGTCGAACTAATGCGGAACACGCGAACAGGGGCCAACCCCGCATTCCTCTTCAGTTTCTCTCGGTAGAATTCGCGCACGAGTTGCCCCCCGAGAGCGGCGAGAGTAACACACCCCTCTCTTTCCCTACCCTTTCTCGTGGTATTTGCCGATTTCGTAGCGGTACCCGTGTACTCCTAACTCGGCAACCGGAAGAGGCATTCCTTTCTTCTCTCGTAGTAGATCCGCTCGTGCGCGAAGTCACGTACTATCACGGACGGCGCAAGCTCTCGTCTTTTTCAATTTTTATTCGATACACTAAACCAACTTTCTCTTCCTTTTTTCTCTCTTCTTTTTACTTGTTTATAAAAATAAAGAAAAAGGAAAGCTGAAAGTGAAGAAGAAAACTAGCCGATGTTCGATAAATTCTTTATTTTGTTTTCAAATCTTTAAATTCTGTGCCTCATTCCGTCGGAAGAAAAAAAAAAAAAAATCTCAACTGCTCGTCGATTGCCGTATCGAAATATTTGAAAAAAGAAAAAAAATTACTCCGAAAAATTAGATTTTTCATTTTTTACACGAAGTTTGGAAATTCAAAAAATTTCGAATATAAAATTAAAAAAATTAAAAAATTCGAGAAATTAAAAAATTTCGAAATTTCATATTAAAATTTGTTTTAATTAGTAAAATATTAAAAACAAGCTGTCTCGCAGTCAACGTGTCAAGGATAGGACACTGCTGAGCGTCAAAGAGATGAAGACAGATACAGTTGACATTGACTCGACTGAAGCCGCCTACGCATACCGATGGATTGCTATGAAGTCCCTCGCATCCAATATAATACCTCAACTCGTGTGTTACATTAGACGACGTACAACCCTCCCCGCTGTAAACTATGCATGGACCTTCGCATATATAGGTATCGCATACACACAAAGTGTGGCGGTGCGTGAGCTCGTGCTCGAGGGGCCACTCGAGAATGCAAATGAGATGGCCTCGGCGAGTTCCCGACGATAGGGCGAACATGAGGAAGGATAGAGGTAGCGAGCAGCATAGGTAGCAGCAGCAGCTTGCATGTGGTGTAACCAACTAGAATTACCCTGCACTCTGATGGCACAGGGCACCCGGAGAAGGTGAGATGCCCGTTGCATTAATCGTGCAGCGAGAGGGACCATAGCCCGAGGGGCGCAGCCAGACGACAGAGAAACGATAAAGGAAACACTAGGGGAATGAGATGGCTACTGTACAGCTACCGGGGTTTTGCGGGGAGCTACGACACAGCCGTAGGGGTCGTTATCACGCGACATTACCTCGAAATAAAGGATATGCGCGTTTCGGACGAGCGAAACGATACAACCTAAGCCCACAGTGCAACGTTTCGCGTTCACGATTCTCCGGGGGCATCGGCCACTATCGGAAACACTATCGGCAGACCTCACCGTACTTCAATGAACTAAAATGTATCCAATCCTTCGACATCTCGTTCGATACCAACCCCTATTCTTCTCCCTGACCCTTGCACACCAGAAATGGTATATACACGACCGACACAGTGCTCTGCGCGAATGATATAGACGATAAAGCTCTATGAGAAACGAAAAGGTGAGCCGGGGAAAAATAGCAAAGTACCGGTAGTTGAAAAGAAGTTGAAGTCGTTTGGGAGGGTTTCGAGGGATTCGGCTTTTCCTCGGATATCTCTGACTCTCCACGTTTCCAAGTTCAATAGTGAAAAAAAAAGAATGGAGACTATTCTTCCGACGACGTTAGAAACCATTTTCCTCGATATCCCAGGAGATGATTTTGTCACACGTACGTAGGACTCGTTTACCGACGACGAACGAGAGAAAGAGACTTTTTTTTTTTTTTGTTGTATCGGAGATTCAACGGTAAATTTTTATTTTTTTCGCAATTTGCCGAATTCGTTTAAACTCGGCAATTTCGTCCCCTGATAGGAGACGCGGCGGGAAGTGTGCGTGTGTGCGCGCGCGTCCGGTGGACACACAGGATTGCGTTAATGATCCCCCGAAGCCAGAAGCACCGCGATAAAGATGGTCCAGAGGCGTGGAGACCCCTGGTGAACCAACGGATAACCTCTCCCTTTTCTCGTCAAGGGCAAAGTCACCCCGTCACCCTTTTTAAGGGCTGCTCGTTAGGCAATGTGAGCCGATATGCTCGGCTACACACCGCAGAAGAGCTCCCGAGTTGCTGAGAGTCTGACGACTCCTCCTTCTTCCAAGTATATTATAATCGCAATCGTACGGTGAAGCAATGCGTATCGCAACGCTAAAACTGTGGTAAAGGGGTCAACTTGGACTCGAGGATTCGGGGAAAAATATATCGCGTATATATAGAGCATAAATACCGTATACATGGGGTGTACGGGGGAATAAACGTCACGACAGTTAACGACGAATCCACTTCGCCGCAATCTCGTTTAAAGCTCAGGAGCGAGCGATAATCGGGGTATTGCCGGCGCTTGCCTACCACCCCATTTTATGCTCATAGCTCGACTGCTGGAGTGAGCGATAAGGTCCCGAAGTAATTCTCGTATATTCCCAACAATTCTACGTGACCGAGACGAATTAGCCGAATAACTCCGACTGAGAATATAAAAAAAAAAAATGAAATCCGTTTTCGGGAGAAAAAAAAAAGGTTTTTCAGAGAATGTTCTTCGGGACCGGAAGTGGCATCCGGATACCAGCAGAATCGATCTTCGACTCTCCGAAACGAATTTTTGTCATTCCTCGGTGCTTTCTTCTTTATCTCGAGCTATTTTCATCGTGAATCCCCCAATCCGGAAGAAGAAAAGCCACGTTGAAGAAGAAAGACTTATCGCCCGGTGGATAGTGATGCCGCGTGTCCCGAGGCTGTGGCGCTTCGCCCCGGGAGACACTATCCGGAACAGTCGACGAAGTCTTCGCTCTTTAATAAAGTGAGGCCAAGACTTGGGAATCGGGAAAAGGGCGCCGAGGGGAGATGAAAACGAGAGAACGGAAGGACCGCGAGCAATGCGAGAGAAATCTTCTTCGGTTCTCGTACTCGTCGTCGTCGGGGGGCCATCCAAGAGTAATGGAGATGTTGCGAGAAGCGAAGGCCCCGACGACGTACACATACGCTCGGTTTGTGGTCTACAGTCGCGGTACGAATCGTACGTGAGAGAAAGGAGAGAGTAAAATCCCCTCCGCCATCGACGCAACCGCCACCGACCTCGCCGCACCTCTGGCGTCTCTCCTGCTTCCTGAGTTTCATATAAAATTAATAACCCATAAATTCGCGGGGAATATCTTGCGGAGAAAATTACCTACCCACCTATACGTATAGTGGTGTATTATCGTGGCTAACGTAGCGCGTTGATATAGGGTTTGGCCGTCGAAGACCTCTCGTCCCCCATCTTCCCCTCACCTTTCCATTGCCTTTTATCGCTTACTCTCCGAACATCAGCGGCTTGTCTAATAAACGGGAACGCTCTTTCTTCGTCCTATGGTACATACTGTACAACGCATTTACTTCGGGCTCTTTACCTTTCTTCTCATTAAAATGAAAATTCGCTATATGGAAAATTTCTTTCGTAAAATTATCGGAAACAGATGGGAAGAGAAAAAGAAAATTAACATTTTTCACACAACCGACTAAAAAATAAGTGTTCCGCAAAAAGTTTTTAATAATATTACAGATTAGGCAAAAATCTTTGATGCAGTTGGGGAACGCGAATAAAATTATTCAACAGGCGTTCGGGAGAAGAACTTTTAGCAAAAAAAATCGTAACATTTGCCTATGTGGTGTTTTACGATCTATTCAGCGACTTTGATGATACAACAGTCCGGACACGAAAAGAATAACTTCACGGCGTAGTCAAAGGCATAACACTCCCTTTCAGACGGGTAGTAAAAGTCTTTGAACGGAGGGCTACGAAGACCCGAAACCCGAGGATCCTTTGAGACCCGAAATAGTGTCGTTGCTTTCCAATTGTACATATCACGATATGATACACATTGTGGAAATTGGAATTTTTCGTAATATTTTTTTTATTTTTATGTGTTTTTGTTGAATTATAGCGTTATTACAAGAATCGCGATCGCAAATAAGCGCGAAACGGGGCTTAAGCGACGCGCACATAATTCTCGAAAAATAAGCGCGCAAAGCCCGATATATTTTTCATTATTTACACAGATCCAAACATCATTTATTGCACAGATAAAAAGCTGTGAAAATTGTCAGTACGCACGATAGACGATCAAACGGATATCCTTAAGGGGGGAAGAAGCGATACCATAAATTTATAAAACAAAAAAAAAGCATTGTACGTTTTTTCTCCGTGAAAAAAAGTCGCATGAAAAATCCCCCACGACTGATCGTTCGTAAGAATGTTCTCATCGCGTAACAAAAAATTCCGAGATCCCAATGTAAAGAATTGTAGAAAGAATTCCGTTTCATCGACATAATATTTTTCGATATCTTATTTATTTTATTATCGGATAACCAAGTCGATAAATTCCCGATAAATATATCGAGACGTTCCAATCATAAAAAAATGCATGTATACGTTTTTGCGTTCACCATTTTGTCGTTACGAATAATTGAAGCTAAAATCTCTACAAGGGAAACTCCAATCGCGAGAGAAACGGAACAAAATGTTGTTTTTAGTAATTAAGATAATATTTATTCCCAATTTGACATACGCAAAGAAAAAACCGCGCGAGAAGCAAAAAAAAAAAACTATCAATAACACCATAAATTCCAGTAGATTAATCGACGGTCAGTGTTTCATTACTTTTCATTTCTCGTCCGGTTAGTGAAATATATAAAAATAAAAAGTTTATATTCGTTATAATAGCGATTATGTGAGTGTCGCGAGACTCCCTCGTGAAAACACCGTAGAAAGAGAAACGGAAGTTTTCTACGACGGTTGTTATAAGTTATACGAGAGCGTTGCAGTTTTACGAGTAATAAAGGTAGCAAGAGGCGTTTCGGAAGGCGGGGGGGTGTTGTAGCGTGTCGGACGAGATGCCCGAAGATCGTGAGAACAACGTTCCGAACGGCTCCAATCACTTAGTCCGTTGCTAAAATTCCTAGTCACGAACAGGTAAATCGTAAGCGTCGCGAGTATCGTAAAGCAGCGAGGAAGCGGTTCGGAGCATAACTCCGACGATGATGGTTCCGGGTTTCGCGTTCGCGTTGTTGTAACTTCGCGTAACTCTCGCGGTAGTAGCATCGGAAGAGAGTCAAAACTGTTGAGTTACGACTCTCTATTCTCTCGTCAACGATCATAACGACGATGTGCGACGGCGCAAGTTCAAGTACTCCAATGGATTTTATATTTTTTGAGTTAAATATACGGTAAAATCCTGCAGTTCCCTTATACGCGAGACAATGGAGATTGTCAGGTTTATCTCTTCGGCGAACGTTCCGCTTGTATGTAAGGTGAAGTTTCCGCGGGAGTAAAGCTTGTTGCCCAATTGAGTGAAGTTCTCTCAAGGAGACTATTATAGATGTATAGAAGCGCCGCAAGGAGATGTATATATACATATAATACGGAAGGAGAAGAGAAGCGAAGGCAGCGTAACAGCCACTTTTCGTAGGTCACCGCGTGTCCTTATTCTCCGGCTGTACTGCACGGCGGACCGTCCGCCCGGCAGTGGTGCATTTGCTGCAAGCGTCCGCTCGTTTCCCGGCCATACGCCGGAGGATATAACACTTTCCGCAACCGCGCAAAGCCCTCCGCTCCTTCAATCGACCGGGAGGCAAGGAACTCCCTTAGATTTTTCACACGAACCGTATTCTCGTACGATCTGTCTATCCATTTCCGTACTCGATACGTTCAAAGCTCAACGGGAATGGATTATTTCGGTACTCGGGGTTAAATGCAACAGTGAGAGTTTCTTCGCGTAAAAAACAACGTATTTCGTATTTTTTCGTTGCGATACTTATGAAAACGTGAATACAAAGACGTGCAATAAACAACTATCCTAAAAAAATTCTTTAATCAGACGTAATATTTTCAACTTATTTCCCTTCGATTCGATACAACTTTCGTACTCATTTTTTTTATTCTTTTTATTTTAAATAGCCAGAGATGAGAAGATGAGAAAAAGTTGCGTGGTTTTTTCTCGCCGAGTTTTGAACACAGTCGATGCACGATACTCCGTACCTCACCCTTCCCTTCCGCGTGAAAACTTTTCGAGAGCTTGAGTACTCTTGCTTCCTGACCCGAGCGACCTGCGCACCGCTACCGGAAACTCACGGGGACTACGAGAAACTTTTACACGAGAGAGCGCTGAAGGGGGGGGGGGGGGGGGGGGTGGCGCGGGGATCTGGAGAGAAGAACAAGGGGAAGAGAAGCAGCATACTTCCGAAAGTGACTCTCGCTGCTCGCGCTCTTCCCTCCAAAAAAAAAAAAAAAAAAAAAATGGAGACAAACGCTCTTCCGTTACGATGCGATATAAAGCACACGTAAAGGTTACGTTGTAACGTATTCGAAAAATGTACAAAAAGAGCGGGAGGACTCCTGTGCCTTAGACTTGCAGGGAAAATAATATCCACAGGGAGCGAAGGAGAAAGAGAACTTGAACCGAAACGAATATAAGAGGCCGAGGGCAAGCCGAGAGCTTGGTGCGGAATAACGAAAGGGTAAGATGTCGTACGAGGTGAAAAGGTCTCTGGAGTCGGCATAATACAAAACGGTGAAACGTAGAATGCCGCAGATAGATAAAGTCTGGAAACGCAAAGGCCAAAGCGCGGGATACGGTTCTTCTCTCGTAGAACGCTCTCTTCTTCGAGCTCTAGCGCGCTTACCGGTCCCGCTCTCTGCCTCGGAGACGTGACACTTTAACCAAAACGGAAAAGCTTAATAAAGCCGTTGGCTGCTGGGACTGCACAACGGGGGGGAGGGCAGCGCCCACGCTCTCTTCTTCGTATTATCTTGCCCCGCGGGTGTCTCAGTGGAAAACCAAACCCCTTTCCTAGTTCGCGAGACTTTTCACGATTAAAGAAGAAATGCTTCGTTCTCCGGGGCCCCGGAGAAGCGAACGAAGAGTAATGATGAATATCGTGTACACTTGTTATTTATCCGGTGGATATAGAGAGACTTGTAGCTTTCTTATACTCTTTGGCGCTTAAATCGCGTTACTCTACTATATTTTCCGTTAAAGACTTTTTTTTCTTTCTATAGTTCGGAGAACGCGATCTCTCGTGTTCACGAACGGAAATCGATCTATCGCCGACCCCCGAGAGATCCGCATCGATATGTAAAGTGATGGAGGCGAAAATTTGAGTTACAAAAGAGTCTTTATACACGCGCACACTCCGAGCGCTCGGGATACCGGAACGACGAGTGGAAACTCGGCGACCATTCGGTTTTTCCCGAGAGCCGGATACAATCTATCGAGAGGACGATGGAGAGAATATACCTTCCCCTTCTCGATATAGAATATAATGTTCCATAAAGATGCAAATGGAACGATCGGGGGGTAGCCGAGTTCGAAATTGGCGAACAACCGTGAAATCGGGTCACGTGATAAGTCACTCACTACGCTACGAAGTCTTTCCATGAAAAAAACACAACGGGAGACCGGGGTTAGTTAAAACACCGCTCAAGATGGAGTCACGGGGTGAAAAAAATAGCACGTAGTATGCACTCTAATCTTCAAAGTGTCTTACTTATCGCGCAAAAAAAATTATGTTTCCACGACTCGTATGCGACTTCGTCCGTTTCAACTAAGTCTGGTTTTCTCTACTATACTTTGTATAACCTTAAAACCTATTTATTTTGTCCGCGTGTGGGCCGGTAATAAAAATAATAAAAAAGAAAAAATGAAAAATAATGCAAAAGATGGAGTTTCGTTGAGAAGAGGACCGGAATTATGTCACGACGTCGCATAACGAGTTTCTCGCTCGCAGCTTAAGATCCATTAAAAGTGGGACAAGTTCGGTCAGAAGTTTGTTGAATCCTCTTTACCCCCCCCCCCCCCCCCCTCCCCGCCGAATCCCTGCTGAACGTCGCCTTAAATATTCCCCATGCGGACACTTTAATTTCCGAGTGGTCGAGCGCACGGCGCGAACGCACGCCGAGCCCGCGGGAAATATATCACAGGAAATTATTATACAGCTCCGATAGATAGGGTTTCCAGCGGAAAAGGGAATGTTTGGCCAATAGTACCGCGGGAGAGGGTGAGATTAGTATATAATACGAACAGAGACCCGCCAAATAAATGAGGACACTACCGATAGACGGATTGCATTTTGAGAAAAGAAATATTTTCTCCGAGATATTCTCTACCCCTTTACTCGTCCTCATTAAGATGAAAATATTGGCTCGTAACGCTATACAAAGAGTCCAGGGTTACCGATACCTCTCGAGTATAACTACGACTACTGCTATTCAGTGATGCTCTTCGCTGCTTTTATTTTTTTATTTTTTTCCCCCATCGACTCACCGTGCGCCTTCGTTCGAATCGTTGGCTTTCCCCGTCATTATTCAGTTGAGTAAATTGAGACTTTCTATCCACCTCACCCCCCTCAGTCCAGTTTACGTTGATTGCAACCTGCCACGCTGAATCGCAGTATCAAACCTTTCAGTCCCGTCGTTGCATATAGCTATGTGTGTACAGAATTTGCCTTGACACTTTCCTCATTAAGAAGCGTGACAACGTTTGCTCGAAACATCGAAGCGCTGAGTGTCGTCGATAGTTTGAACTTTTTTTTTTTCGCTTGTTGTTTTTATTCTACGGAACGCGGCTAGTGTTCCAAATGAAAAGCTCGCGGAGGCTCGTGGCTCACGGTTGGGCAAATACGTAACTATTGTCATCCGGCGCGTTGACTATAGCGCGCACGGGAGGGCGTTCGCGCGCGTCTCGGCCTTTCCGCGATGAAGTTGATTTTCACGCGCAGAGAGCCCGATCCCCCATTTCCCCGTCCGAAATTTCATTTGGCTCGATTCGCCGAGTCGGCGAAATGCAATTTCGGGTGGAAACTCGAGAGCGGAGTGTGGCACGCTCGGGCAAGCAAGGCGAAAGGGAGGGCACAAACTTTCCACGTTCGTACAGTTGCCGGATAGAAAGCTCGGCAAGGTGGCACAGTACCGACCGTTAACTACGAACGGGGAATCGGCACCGCGGTACGTACGTAATCAAGAGTAGTATGGACTCACCGGTGTTGGCGGCAGAGGATAGCGTTGATCAAATAAGCGAGTCACTTCTTCGCTCGAATGAACGACCGATGACACTCATACACCATCACACATTTCCCGGGTCTGCGTCTCTCGAACTCACACTTCCCGCAATGTCGCCGCTTTTTTACCTTTTTTTATTATGAACGCAAAAGGATCCCAGCATCGTCGTGTACAAGAATCGAGTGAAGTCAATAATAGGGACAGGAACTGTTTTTTTTTCGCAAGGCTTTTTATTCAATGCATACGAGAGCGCGCGAGTTACTTCCCCAATCGAATGAACAACCGATAACACTGGTACACAAGCACTGCCCGCAGTCGCGTTTATCGATTCACACTTCCATCAATTTCGCCGTTCTTTATTATTCTGATTGCAATAGAAAAAAATATCTTGCCACCACTGTACAACAATAATCTAGGAGAGTCAATAATAGGAACAGGGGCTATTTTTTGCAAGGCTTTTATTCAACGGACACGAACACGCGAGAGTCTCTTTCCCGCCGGTTGAATCAACGACCGATAACTCGTGGATACACCTGCGCGCACTTTCCGGATTCGCGTCTCTCGATCCCACAACTTCTCTCACTATTCTTTACCTCTCTTTGTTATAAAAGACAAAAGTTCTCACCACCGCAGTAAGCCTGGCGTACCAATCTAGAGGGGTTAATGATTGGGACAGGAACTGCTTTTTTTTTCAAGACTTTCATTCAACGGGTACGAGCGCGCGGATCTCTTCCCCGGTCGAATAAACAACCAATAACACTGGTACACCGGCGCACACTTTCCGGAATCTCGCCGTTCTTTACCTCTCTTTATTATGATTAAAAAAAAGATCTCGCAGCCGCCATATACAAGAATGTACGAGTGTCAATAACACTGTTTTTCTTGGGAGGGTTTTCATTCTACCGGTACGAACTCGCGACTCAACCGATAACATTGGCACACCGACGCGCACTTTCGATTTAGCGGCTCTCGATCTCCACAGTTGCGCAATTTTGTTCTTTCCGTTTTTTCGTCAATGCCGTAATGTGGAGGGGGGTCAATAATAGGGACACCCGCATTTATACCTGAATTAGCGCCAATAATGAGGTCAATAATAGGGACATCGATTATTATTTTTTACAGGATCCATTCATTCAAGAATTCCCGATATAAATCGATAAAAAAGAAGACACAAGAGTAAAATCGAACAAGAAATCACAAATTTTATTTTTGTCTTAACGATGTAACATAAATTAATGCGTATCATAAAATTCTTTTAACTATTTACACTGTATGTAGCAATGAGTGGTAAAAAAGCTGTTATACACTCGAAGAAGAAACGTAAAGACGGTACGCAACGAGATGTTAGCGTTTAAAGTACTTTCGTTATTGAGATTCCAAGTTCTGCTTCAGCTTACGTTCGATTTCCTTCAGTACTTGCGACATATGCTCCAGCAAAGCGGGACCGACCGGTATACCGCATTTCAACGTTAGCGCGTAACATTGTTTATACAAATTAACGAGACTATCGGATTTAATCGAAGGCCTCAAAGCTGTTTTATCGAGATTAACATCGTTTTTTGCAAGGCACAGCTTTATCAATGAACGCAACAAATACTGCAATCTTTGTTCGAGCAAAAGTACAAGTTTTTCCTCATCCTCGCCCTGCTTTTTGTCTTCGGAATTTGTTTCGTTTCTATCGCTATTATCGATTGTCTCGTTTATCGCGATATCGCTCCCCGCGTTTTCTATCATTTTGCTCGACGATCCATTCTTCTCGCGAAGCACCGCGAGTATCGGCTGACATTGGACAATCAGATCCAATCCATTCCTATAATACTTTAATTTGTTGGTGGAGATCGTGGCGGCTGAAGCATAAAACGGAGTTTGTTTCGTGAGTAAATGGAAGAAAAATGTTTTTTTAATGGGAGAAAAATAAGAAATGATTTTGAGGAGAACTTACTTTCCGCCTGATGCTCGACCAGCGCGACTCTTTCCAGCTGCACGGTAAGAAACTCCACCGGTTGTTCCAACGACAACAAAAGCTTTGCAGCCTTCGTGTAGTAAAGTTTGGCGAGTTGCAACGAAGTCTTGCGCTTGGGATTTTCCGTGTCGGCTTTCAATTCCCTGTACACCCGATGATACAACGATCCCAGTCGGTGCTGTATCGTCGCAGCGCGAAATTGATAAATTGGCTGCCGCGGTCCCGGCGTCTCGGTGTCGCAGTACTTCAGAGCCTTTTGAAGAATCTCGACGACTTCGCGCTCGAGTTCGTCTTCCGTCTAGAAAAATACAAAATGTATACTATCCTCTCGATTACCGATACACTTTGGAGTAACGAATTTAACATACTTTGTTTCCGACTGTCGGATAATCCTGCAGAAGCGAAGCGACCGTGTAAAGCGTCGTCGACAAGTCCCACATAACCGTTTCCCATATCGACGGATTAGTTTTTCGCGATCCGAGGACCTGCAACGCCTTCCGATAGCTCGTCAATGCTTTATTGTAAAAGTGTCGCTCCTGCGATGGAAATTTCGCGTGCATATGAGCGCACAGACGCATGAGACGTCCGGTGTTCGAATGAAGGAGCGCGAGATTCGCCTCATCGTGAACTATTTCGAAGGCCTTAACACCGGATTCCAGATGCGCGAGGGAACGAGTGAGGAGAGACGTAACGTCGGAAGTGCAATCGTCGGACGACGAGTCGCTGTTGTTCATCGTTGCCTGTTGATATCGCGCTATCGTGATAAAAAAAAAGGCAAATAAACATTTTAATTTTTTTTTTTCGTTTTTTTTTTTTAATAAATTCTTAAAAAAGAATCAATTGTTTCTCACCACCTGCTTGATTCATATAGAGAACTCCGAGTTCGTTTTGAATGTTTCCCAATCTTCTGATAAGCGTATCTTTATCGTGGTCCGACGGCTCGAGTCCCAAAGCTCTTTCGTAGCACTTTAGCGAAGCTACGAGTGTGTTTTCCAGATTGTCGAATTCAAACAATTCCGCTCCATCTGAATTTTTTTTTTTTTAATTACGTGTTACTAGAGAACGAAATAACGTCACGCGAATGTCGATAGGAAACTCACGCATATCCAAATCCTCCATTTTAATTATATCCTCAACGATTTTTTCGTCGTTCTCATTTTTCCTCTCGTACGCTTCCTTGTGAATTTCGATGTTCGACCAATCCTGAACGGTTCTGAAACAACAATCACCGGCGCGACCGAGAAGATAACTTATGAGTTTGTCGTTGCGAATGCCGCAAAAAATTTCCAGCATCTTCTGGCAACGCAAGACGGCGAGTATGTATCTCAATGATGCGCCATAAGCGCCGTTCGAGTACTCGTACTCCGCGAGAGCGGCATATATCAACGACGCTTTTTCGTAAAGAAGAGTCTTGAGATGAGCTTTCCAACTGAGATTGTCGCTTTTCCTTGGCGCTTGCCACGTCGGCAGAGTTTTATCTTTGGATTTACAGAGCAATGCCGTCGGCGAGTCTTTCAATACGGTTTGTTCGTTCATCGGGTTTCTTTCGGCTTTCTTGTTCTTCTTCTGTTTACCTTTCTTCTTGTTATGACTCGGAGTGTTGGTATCGGAACTTTTGTTCGTTTCGTTCGGTGATCCATCGAGCGGAGCGTAAGGCATAGGAATTGCTTGAAAGGGCTTTGCTACGTTCTGCGTTTCTTCGCGATAAGTCTTACCGGCCGCTTCCTCCACTGTCTCGTCTTTCGTTTCCTCGTCGGTGCTGTTTGCCGAAGGAAAATATTTGAGACACTCGAGACCCTGGTAGACGTGCTCCAGAGCGGCGAGACATCGATCCGCTACTGTGCCACAGATGGGGGGAGGTCTGTACTTGTGTTCCTCGCGTTCCGTCTGTTCCTGAACTGGAAAAAATTATAATCCGCGTTTTTAACATATTAAATCGAAAGAACGAATGGGAGATACGATTATCGATTATTTTTATTTACCGCGAGCGAGCGTCAGCGATTTTACGTCAGCGCTGACTTCCCCTTCGGTCGTTTCATTGCCATCGGTATTTTCTTGATTGCTATCCGTTTCGCTCGACGCGTCCTCATCCTCGCTACGATCCGGAGGATTCGGATTCGCCGGATCCGTATCCGCCGGTACGTAAAGATCCGACAGCATATAGTGAGCCGACGTTACGATCTGCGGATGATTTTTCTCTGCCAAAAGTTCGATACAATTCTTTAACAGCATTCTTATTGTTCCCTTCTGCTTGCGCGCGTCGGACGAGTACTTCATGTTCCGCGCGACTCTGTACAGCAGCATGGCAACCGGTACGGTGAATGGATTTTGTTCCTTCTCGTCCGAAGCTTCACTACACAACGACGTCAGATCGTACAATTTTACGACATCGTCGTTTTTACCTGTTGAAAATATTTAAATGCCAATGATTTTTTTTTGTTTTTCGGTTAAACGATAAATTAATAAATTAACAAATCTATAATTAAATGATTTCTCGAATGAAATTTCGTTACCTTTGAAGAGCCAATAAGTATGACCGGCTTTAGTCGCATTGTTCTTCAAAAAGCTGAGAATATTTTGCGCCACGTCTCTGATGACTTTCGGACTGAATTTCGCATCGTCGAGATTAGGCAGATCCTCGGTCTTAATTAATTCATATTTTTGCACAATGCCATCCAAGTGATAACACATAACAACTTCGGGAACATTGCACATTAGATTGTCGAGCCAATAATCAATGCCGGTCAATACATTAATAGGTTTACTCATGTCGCGCAATTTTAGACTTATGCAAGGATGCGTTTGGCCCCCGAATATCGGCATATCGGTGCCGATGAGCATCTGTATGTTTTCGAATGTCCACACGACGTTTCTCGCAAAATTATGACTCTGATTCGGATCCGGTAATTTTTCCTCCAACGTCGGCTCCGGCAATATCGGCTCCAGCGTGCTTAATGGCAACGGCGGCGTCTCGACGTTCACCTCGTTATCCGCGAGGACCAGCGAATGATACAAAAATTTCGATACCAAATTTTTTTGCTGCAACGCGTTTCTGCTGTTACTTTTGTAGTAAAGTCTTTTATCCTTGTCGCTTGCATTCTGAAAAATGTGCTCGTAAACGAATTTCTTTAACCATTCCCAGTCGTTCTCCGCCCGACGCAGTAGATATTTCTGTATATCAAAATCGTCGAGTAACAACGTGTTTTCTATACGGTGAACCATCATCGATATCACGCCGTGATTGTACGGCATTTTTAGAAGACGCTTTATGTTCTCCGCATCCGAGACGACATCGACTTCACCGACGCAATCGGGAAACATGTGAGCCATTCGAAAACTCGAGAATCCGGTGTTCTGCGACCAAACGCTCTGAAGGCCGTAACTCTCGGCAGAACTGCTCAGCCAATTGCTCGGCGGTAGATTCAAATTCGTGTTGCATTGCAATTGAGCGAATGTCGCGGGTGTCGGAACCGCGGAATACTTCACAACCACCGTTGATTTTACCTGCTTTCTCGGAGAACCCGGCGCACCCACTGCCGCGATCGGTATCGACTGAAATAGTTATACAATTTTTTAATAATAGTAATAAAATTATTATCATTTCAATCATTCATCATTTATTATATAAAGTCTATGTATTTAAATTTTGTAAAAGAGTTATCACAAGTAAATAAATTTATAATTATAATACAGTTTTTTCATTATTTCGATTTATTTTTCTTTTATAATTTTTTTTTAGATTATATTTGGTATCATTTAAAAAATGTGAAACAATTTTTTTCCATTGAAATAAATGAGGAAAATAAGAGGGACGGCTGATGTACTAAAAAGAACATAATTATACAGCGGTAGCGGCAACTCTTTAGATATTGAGATTAGGGTCCATGAGGAATTTTAAGGATCTTTATCTTCTGTTCAAAATTATTTGAGATCTACTGAACTTCCGTCACTGGCGTACGGAGCTGAAGCTCCGCAACCAATGAGAGAACTGAGAAATCCCAGGAGATTTATAATTCCAGAGGTGTACTCTGAGTTCGGCACGCAATCAGCTAGGTACAGGACTATGAGACCAGCTAACAGAGTAGAGGTCCCCATCTTTGAAGGATCAAGTAAAAAATTTTAAAAGGGAATGAGGAATAGAGTCCTTCGATTTGAGTGATGGACTAATCGAAAAGCAGTTTAATGAGATTGCAGAGTAAATGTGAAATTTGAGATTCCGTATAGTGTTTAATGTTTGTATCAAATTATGTATTAATGTTTTTATTTTTACACTATGCATGAAAAGACTATATTTTCAATGAAATATGTAAACAGTTTTCGTCCGATTGAATGAGTAAATAACAAACCCATCGAATTCAAAACTTTATCGGATTGTTGAATGGTCAATGTAAAATTTTGAGGTTTTGTTATTGTTTTTATCGATAAAAAAGAATGGTCGTTCGCAAGAGGCAGAGCGAGATGGAAATTTGTCGAGATGCCAAGATTTACAGTTACGTATCGTTTACATACCCTGTCATCATTGTCGCCCGTCTCTTCCAACATCCCGAGAGTCAAGATTGTATCTCGTTACTCTTGTAATAGCCCGATGAATCTTCCGCCAGCGTCGAAAATACTTCTGGAACTCGCGAGAACATGAGTGAAGAATGTGGGATATTCGGACACTCGAGTAGTCGATGCGTCCGACTAATCGCGCGTTGGAATTCCCGTTGAAAAAAAACGTGCGCAGGGCGCGATGGCGATAAGTTATCGGCAGTCGATTCGGTAGTCGCGAGGGCACAATGGGAAGATATTGAAAGGCGACAAAAGGTTTGTCAAATAATTCACGAGGCAGCGCCAGTGGGACGTCCGGACGTTCGCGACGTTAAGTTTGTTTCGAACCTGCATATTCGCGGTCGAGAAAGGCGTCAAAAAATTGACGATTTCTCCGGGGCTGTCCTCTTTGCGAGAGACGGCAAAGACCGGGGTGGCCGGGGCGCGTATCGTTGCGTCGTCCACACGGGGTACTCTCGTCGTCGGGGTCGCGGCGAGTTTGACGGCGCGCGTGTGTGCGTGCGCGGTTGACACGTACGGGGCGTGTACTTTCCGGGGCACGCAGGGCTCGCTGGCTTTTCTCAAGACGGACACACGACGGCGAGTGCCCCCTCCCCTCTCCCCTCTGAGCAGACGCGGGTTACGGAGCGTGAAAAATTAACGCTCGCGAAAAGGAAAATACAATAATGCCGTCGTGATCGACCGTGTATTCGGTGAAAAAAAATAAAGAGAAAAAAAAAAAACGAACGGAGGATAGACAGACCGACGGATACGAGACGGTGAATGCGTTCTCGAGGCGCGCGCGCGCGCATGCCTCTGTGCACCCTCGCCATTTTAGAGGTGAATATTATTTTTTCTCCGTCGATTCGAGAAGTCGCCGCGAGCGATCCACCGGGACGCTTGGACTCTCCGTACGTCAACCGTTGTCGCACGAGTTTTTTTTACTAAAGTCCTCGGAGTGTCGATTCGATACGCGCCGATCTTTGAGTTACGAGGAGGATAATCGGCGGCCGTACCTACATCGACTATATTCGAGGCGGTCCCCTGGCCGAGACTGGCTACACTTTCCGTGAGACCCAACCCTCCTTACACCCGCATTTCTCGCTCTCTCTACCGAGTTTTACGGGGATCCTCTCTCTCTCTCATCGTGAGCTCTCCTCTCTCCTACCCGTTTGCCCCGTTCTTTTGAGTCCTCGACGTTCCTCAATTTTATCCATGCGAAAGCCAGAACTCGCCGCCTACGGGTTTCTCCTTGCGGCACGCGAATACTACTCGTACCTCGGCTCGGCTGCTCTCTCGCCGCTCCTGGCCGAGTTGTTCGCGCTCTGATATCCGACCGTGA
The DNA here is from genome assembly GCA_963971235.1 of Cryptus armator. Lineage (NCBI taxonomy): Eukaryota > Metazoa > Arthropoda > Insecta > Hymenoptera > Ichneumonidae > Cryptus > Cryptus armator. The sequence continues at coordinate 12,104,930 of OZ020236.1, forward strand.
TTTCCGCGGCCAAGCCTTTTCTTCTGGCGCTCGAGGATATGTGTCACATTCGCGCGAATGACGTGAGCAACACACAAAAACAGCGCCTTAACAAAAAAAATAATAATAATAAACGCTGGGCTTAACAAACGCCGGAAAAACAATCCTGGAACACCCGAAATTTCTTGCTTCTCGATCTCTCGCGGGGAGAAAGACGAAAAAAAAAAAAACTCTTGTGTATCATCGACGCGAACGTTCCGAGTGTCTCTCGAGGAAGTAGCAGCAAATCGTGACACTTTCCATCGCACGATTTCTCGGCCTTTACGCCGAGAACGACATTTACAACGTATTTATTTGTTATTTTTTTTTTTTCTCGACACTTCGCCTCTGACTCGCGTGACGTTTCGAACAGCAAAATAACGAACGTTCACGGGCACCAGGCTCGTTTTTCCGCGTTTTATTCATTACTCGCTAATCATCTAAAACAAAGTTGCTACACGCACTATCATCCTTTGGAGCGATCGCTTATCACCACGCTTTTCTATGTGTTTTTTTTTCCACTTTTTCGACACGCTGATACGCGCTTTTCTTTTTGTTTCTTTCATTTCGTTTGGATTCGGCGTACAATCGTCGAGGATTTATATATCAAATGTTTTTCGCCAGTGACAGACGCAAAGAGATCGGCAATGGACTGACGGACGGTTCATCGAAGCCGATAAGGTTGAAGGAACGGTGTAAGACGAGGAGAGAGCAAGTCGGAGGTTGCGGAGGAGAAGCGGGTTGTTCGGGCGAAGAACGTGCTAATATGCCGACTGTTCCGAGGCCCGGTAGCCTCAAAGATCCCGAGATAGCGGAACTCTTTGAGAAAAACGATCCGGAGAAGATATTCGAAGATCTCAGAGAAATTGGACACGGTAGCTTCGGCGCTGTTTATTACGCGCGATGTCTCGTCACCAAAGAAATTGTCGCCATCAAGAAGATGTCGTATCTCGGCAAACAAACCGTCGAGAAGTGGCAGGATATACTCAAGGAGATACGATTTTTAAGACAACTCAATCATGCCAACACCATAGAATACAAGGGTTGCTATCTCAGAGATCACACCGCATGGGTAATTTCACTTTTTTTCTACTCGATATTAACGATAATTCAAAATTAGTTTGATTGATGCCTAATTAAATTTCGATCGAGTTTCCAGTTTTTCTACGGATATCGGTAGTTCGACGTTCGACGAATGTCCAGAGAACCAATAGAACCCACGAGATACTCGAGTTTTAGCTCTCAAAATCGTTCTTTACTTTTTTTAGTTAATTTTCGAGTCGAATTTGTAGACACAATCGACGGCGGTTTAGTAATGTCAAGGAAACGGCGTCCCATTGTTGCGCAAAATAATTTAGTGCAATTTCCATTGAATTTCTGCGTTTCTTTACGAAGCTTAATACACTGGAAAAGAGTTTATTTGTAGCTAACGAATTTATAGTTGGATATGGCGCATCAAATATTCAATCATCTAATTTTGCTCAACTGAGGTTTCGTAACGGTAATTAAATATTTATTTCGTCATTTAGAACTATACATTTGTTAATTACAAAGAAATTCTTTTCTCAGTTTAGTTCCATGAATATCGAACGTATGAAAAACCGAAGATATCTATGAGATTCGAGTATTCGCTGTTAATATCGTTCTTAACATTGTCTCTTACGGGGGATAAAATATCGATCATCTGGGGGACTCGTCATCGTTTTATTCACGAGTAACCGAGAGTCACGGATAACTCAAAATGATCATTAGACGTATTATTTTAAATGACTACGAAAGAAAGAGCCTTCTAACTATTTTATTTTTGTTTCATTTTCCTTCTTAATTTTACGATGACTGTTGTCTAATTTTCTCGAAAGGCAATATTCAACGAAAGTCTCAAGGATAATCTACTCTCAAACTTCCTTATGGGATTTAACCATTTAATGAACATTAATGTCTCCCATCGTTATTCAAAATCCAAAGCAATTTCTATCGATTCTTCATTATTCTTTGAACGACTCGGCGCCTCGATGGACATTAATTTCTCATCGAAACATTCGCCGGGAGGGGCGTAGAAGGATCGGAAACCCTATAAACCCGGTTAATCCATCTTTCGGTTAAACCATTTCCGGTTAATCGAAGTTTTACCGTATCACCATACAGAAAATAACTTTCCCACCAATTCTTATTTTCAGTTGGTGATGGAATACTGTCTCGGATCCGCATCGGACATAATAGAGGTGCACAAGAGACCGCTGAAAGAGGACGAAATCGCTGCGATATGTGACGGAGTCCTACGAGGTTTGCACTATCTTCACGCACTCGGTAGAATACATCGAGACGTGAAAGCGGGAAATATTCTTCTCACCGAGAACGGCACCGTAAAACTAGCGGATTTCGGTTCGGCGAGTATAAAATGTCCGGCCAATAGTTTCGTCGGAACTCCATATTGGATGGCACCGGAAGTTATTTTGGCGATGGACGAGGGTCAGTACGACGGCAAAGTCGATGTTTGGTCGTTGGGAATAACGTGCATCGAGTTGGGTAAGAAAACTTCCGCTTGAAAAAAAAAAAAAAAAAATCCGACGCAACGAAAGTTCTCAAATTATCGGCGATCTTCCAGCGGAGCGAAAACCGCCGTATTTTAACATGAACGCGATGAGCGCTCTTTATCACATCGCTCAGAACGACACGCCGACCCTGAATTCACCCGATTGGACAGACGTATTTGGCCACTTTGTCGAAGTGTGTCTAACGAAGAGTCCAAACGAGAGACCGTCTTCCGGTAAATTACTTTCGGTAAGTACTTCGTCATCCCACAAAAAATAAACACGAGAAATTAAAAACGAGAAATTATCTCGAATTACCCATTATCTCGAATGTGTGTTTCCCGCGCAGCATCAATTCGTAACGAGAACGCGATCGCCGCAAGTTCTGATAGATCTCATCCAGAGAACCAAAGCCGCGGTAAGGGAGTTGGATAATTTAAATTATCGCAAGATGAAGAAGATACTGATGATCGATTCGTGCGAAACTGAGAGCACCGTCGGGGATGCCGACGGTAAGTTTTCCTGCGTTCATACGATCCGAAAATCCTTGCCAAAGGGACCTATCGAAACGTTAACATTATTTACAGATACGCCGGACGAGCAAACGGGAGGTGATAGCAGCAAAAGCAATTCCATTACCTCCGAGCATTCGATTCACTCGATGGGGGTTTCCGCGAGTTCGCAGAGTTCCTCGACAAACAGCTTGCCACTGCCGAACGCGGATGCCAATGATTATTCATCCGGTTCCGTTAGAAATCGTCACAAGATATCGGCCGGCGTTACTGCCAATCTACTCGAACACGGTGCCAATAACTTTGCTACAATCAGAACGACATCCATAGTAACGAAACAGCAGAAAGAACACATGCAGGAGGAAATGCACGAGCAGATGAGCGGATACAAGAGAATGAGAAGAGAGCATCAAGGCGCTCTGGTAAAGATTATAAAAATTTCGTAACCGAATAATTTCACGCCAATCGAAATAATTCCTTCGAGAAATTTAACTCGAGTCTTTTTCTCATCCGATTTATCACCGATTTATCACAGGTGAAACTCGAAGAACGGTGCAAAATGGAAGTCGAATCGCACAAGCAATTACTCGACAAAGAATACGAGACGTTATTACAGCAATTCAGCAAGGAGCTCGAGAAGCTTCAACTCAGACACTTGCAGGAATTGGAGCGAAAGCTAAAGCAAAATCAAAACGCGGAGAAGAAGCTTCACAAGGAGATAACGAATAGACAAGAAGCCGATCGTAAAGCTCTCGAGACTCAACAGAAACGAGAATACAAGGTATGAAAATATCTTTGTTTTTATCTTTTTCTTTTTTTTTTCTCGCATTTCTCCCCCTCTTATAGGCTTTCTTTTTATCCGTCTCTGCGAGACTCGCGCACGTGGGTGTACGTTCCATTGTGTGTGACATTTACGAGCGTTTATACTGTAAATAGTACGACTCTCTCTCGTATTCGATCGATTACGTTCACACGTACGAAGCGTCGCGCAGAGGAGGCGCGTGGGTCGTTATTAAAATTTAATTTCACTTACGTTCTATTGGTGAAAAAATAATAATAAAAATAAATAAACGTATGTTTCGCAAAGGCGTATAAGGAGAGATGGAAGAAGGAATTATCTCAGGACGAAGTTACGCCGAAACGACAGCGGGACGCTACTCTTCAGAGTCAGAAGGACAATCTTCGGCAGATGGAGGCACAGGAAGAACAACGTCTCGCGCGCGGACAACGGGAATATCTTGATCTCGAGATTCGGAAATTCCGGAGAAAAAAATTGCTCATCTTTCATAGTCTCGAACAGGAACTCCTTCGCGAAGTGAGTTTCCTTCTCCTTTTTTTTTTTTTTTTTTTTTTTTCGAAATCGCGAATCGTGTAAAATTCTAATATCGACGATATTTTATTTAGGAACTGAATAAGAGACAACAACAGCTGGAACAGGCGCACGCGATGCTCTTGCGACACCACGAAAAAACGCAGGAACTCGAGTACCGGCAACAGAGAGCCGTTCATTCGCTACGCGAAGATCAGGTACAGCGACAGCACGCGACCGAACTCTGCAATCAGCAGGACTACATGCAACGAGCGGAGCGCGATTTACGCAAAAAACACGCATTGGAGTTGAAACAACAGCCGAAGAGTTTGAAGGTGAATAACGACTCGATTCCTCGATTTTCTTTCGTTGTAAAATGAGGAAAAAAAATTTGTAAATACGAATAATAATTTATTTGTTGCAGCAAAAAGAGATGCAGATACGCAAACAATTCAGGGAAACGTGCAAAATTCAGACGCGCCAATATAAGGCACTGAAGGCTCAGATACTTCAGACAACTGTAAAAGACGAACAGAAAGCTGTTATAAAGAAATTGAAGGAGGAACAGAGGCGAAAACTCGCGCTTTTGGGCGATCAGTACGAACAGAGCATCGCGGAGATGTTGCAGAAACAGAGTATCAGACTCGACGAGTCGCAGGAGGTCGAGTGCCATCATTTGAAGGCGAGTCTCGCGTCATAAGCGCACGAATTACTTTAGTTTTTTTTTTCTCGATGTTCCAAACTCTGATATCGTTTTATTCTTATAGGAGAGACTCGATTACGAGTTGGAGATTTTGATGGCGTATCAGTCGAAGAATAAGATGCAAGCGGAAGCTCAGCGAAATCGCGAACGTCGCGAATTGGAAGATCGCGTCTCAGTGCGGCGAGCGCTTCTGGAACAGAAAATGGAATTGGAGACTCAGGAGTTTCTTCAGGAACGCAGCGAACGGATACGCTTGCTTCACGAACGACACGAACGCGAGTTGCAACAGTTCGACGAAGAAAGCGCGAGAATTGGATTTAGGTAAGTTAATTAAATTGAATTGAATCAACGACGGGGAACGCATTAATACCGGTTAAATATTTGCCTTGACATTGACTTTCATCCTATTGACGCGCACGCGTAGACTCGATGCGAGGTTGTATCGAGTTCAGGAAAAAAAAAAAAAAAAAAAAACGGATAATATATTTTCCGTGACAAAACTTCGTTTTAAAGTATCTTCCGCGATTAATTGTTCGTAAAGAGGCTTCGATGGTATCAAACAAAAATGTTTAATCCGAATACAAAAAATTGTCGTTTTTTTTTATTTAATGTAAAAAAAAATTTTAAACATTATATTAAAAAAATGGAATGTCTTACAGTCTTTCATATTCGGACTTAACGATTTTTTTTATACGATTCCAAACACTCTGACGAATAATAAATTGTGGACGATATTTTATACAATTTTTTTTAACCAAAAAAATTGAAATAAATGGGTTTTTTTTAACCCAAAATCGATGGACCCTCTCATTCAACACGACTCGGTTTATTCTCATGAAACGAGATGCTGAGCTATAAAAATCTAACGGACTTTTATCTCGATGTTGAAATATTGTTTCAGCGCATTGGCGATAGCCGAAGCATCGAAAGAGTCTTATCCGGACGACGAGAGCCTTAGCGGCTCGATGTTGAGTTTGGCTCACAGTAATAGCTCGACGTCTTTCCCCCCTAATAGTCTCTAATATTAATAATCTTTAATGTAACCACTGTATGTCCGCGTTAAAGGATTCGTCGCGTAACGAGACAACGGACGACGAATCGCGACGCCGCGTTGACTCGTTTCCAGAACAGGCTGCCGGGCTACCGACTAACGTTCGCGGAGCCTACGATTCGAATCAAAAAATTAAAGAAAACAAAAAAAGAAAAGAAAAAAAAAAAAAAAAAAAAAAAGTATAGCTCGTCGGAAACGGCTATTAATGGAAAACCGAATGAGAAATATTCGCTCTAGTCGCGCGCGGTTTTCTCAGCCGAAAACCTATCAAACGATATTTTGCTTGAACGGTTGGCGTTGTCGAATGTTTTCATCGTATACTCGCGTTTCCGTGAGCGTCAATGAAAAAAAAAAAAGTAATGATTACATCACGAAAACCCTCGTTCCCGTCTCCCAGCCTCCACAACCTTTCTGTTCTCTCCTTTCGTACGTCTCTAAATAACTCTTTTTGTTATATATATATATACATGTTATATATATAAATATATCCTTCTATCATTCTCATTAATTATTAAAAATAATCGAACCGAACGCCAGAAGATTGTGACATTTTTAATCGTGCAAAGCTGGGAGCGGAGTCTTTTCGAATATAATTGTAATATTGACGATCCTTTTCTTTTTTTTTTTTTTTTTAACGGACGTTGTTTCGCAGAGTCGTGATATCGTGTGAGTAACAAAAAAATCGACCAGCGACACAAGTTTTACGAATTTGTTTGGCTTTCAATGTTTTTTGGCGCGAAATGCCTCCTCTCGATTGATCGCACGTTGTTTTGCGAATGATCGATGATCAATCGAGATTATCGTTGACCGATCGTACGAGACATACGGTCATTATACATTAATATAGTGCAATACATCATAACGTCGAGTTATATTCGTAATTATCCCGGGATAACGTTTTAGACGGCATTGAAATAAATATCTCGGTATTCGTAGATTGCAATTAATCTCTTAGAGAGTAGAAGAAAAAAAAAGCGATGATAAAGAAAAAATAAAAAAGAACTACGATAACAGATCGAAAGTGTCACAATCATCTGAGTTCTCTCGTAGCGGAGCAACAATTGTACATATAAAAAGGAAAAAAAAAAAAAAAGAAATAATACGAAAACATTAGCGCGATTGAGGCGTTGTAGTGAGGCGATCATCGAAGGATTCGTCCGAAAAGCATTTATCCGAAATTAATAAAAACGCTTTCCCCGTTCTATTTTTTTTTTTTTTTTTTTTTTTTTATGGGTGGAGCAATAGCGTTATCGCTGCGCGCACTCACGCGCGATTCGTAAACGCGAATCAACAGCGGCCAACAACATCCTTTTCGGATAATAGACTTCGTAATCATCGCTGTAATACACACGCAACTCTTACATGAAAAAAAAAAAAAAAAAAAAAAAAAAAAAAAAAACAGACACACGTAAACACGATACCATACCAATTTAGAGAATGGATTTTTTTTGTCAGCATTTGTAGATATACTATGTTCGCTATCTATAATGTAACGCGATCGAACTTTAAATAAGTCCGCGAGACCCATTGCCGTAGGCAAACACTGTTTATCAAATTTCCTTTTTTCTTTTTTTTTTTAAATTTTTTCTTCAACTGTGTTGGCAAACAACGAGGCGGTTCGCATATTCCCCTTATCCGCGTTGTAAGAGATAACGAAAAAGGAAATCGAGCGACAAAATGAACGAACTTTGCTTCCGGTTGCATGCATACATCGATGTTAAAAAAAAAAGTATAAAAAAAAAAGCGTTCGACCGATTTTTTAAACTTGCTTCGCGACGGCTTGACGCGCCCTGTTGTGATTGCTTCGCGTGTAACTATACTTTCTGACGATTGATCGGCACGATCTTTGCCACGGATTCGGACGAATCGTTGTATCGTCGAGAATCTGAGATGGATATTCGTTAAACTTAAAAAAAACTCCCGTGAGCCGCGAAAATTTTTTTTTTAAATACCTCGTATCGTATTCTCTGACTCGCGAACCGACATTTCTTTCACTCGTAAGTGTTAATAATTTTTTACCTGACTGCGTAAATTCGTACTGAATATTCGGAAACGCTATAAAAAAAAAATTAAAAAAAAAGCACTCATCGTTGTAAATCTTAGGTATTGCCAATTTATTCCTCACGAGCATCGAATCACTGTCCATCGTAACGCGAGCCCCGAAATTATTATAACAATTATGCGTATGATTCGTTTTTGGCGACTGTGAAATTAACATTGTATTCACGATTATTTCAATTGCGTCTGTCGAAAGGGGGCTAAAAAAAAAAAAGAAAAACAAATTTGTTTTGTATCGTTATGTTTTACTTGCGCCGTGTTCAATGATCTTCCATACTTTGTCGTATTAGGCAATAGAAGTACATTCGTAAAAAAAAAAAAAAAAAAAAGAAAAAAAGAAAAATGAAGCGAAGATTGAAGTGGTCGTTTGTCTTTTGTATAATGTTTCGAGATGTAGTAGAAAAGAGCGTAAATAGTTAATCGTATTAATAAAGATCCTACGAAGGAGAAAAGTTCCGATTCCGGAACGAGCGTTTATCAAGCAATGCTGAAGTGTTTCCCCTCCCGCCGGCGAAAAGTCATGGGATCGGAATAAATTTGAATACCAAGATCTGTGGTCAATAATTTGCTCACGCAACAAGTACACTCAATTATAACATTGAAATTAGGTACACACGAGTATAGAATGAAATACTCTCTATTACTATTAAACAAAATATATATGATATATTATACATACGAAAACGGAAAAAAATGATAAAATACAAAAAACGAAAAAAAAAAAAAAGAAAAAAAAAACAAAAAAAAAAACACCTTTCAACTAAAGAAAACAAAACCAATACCTTCGTAGCAAGTAATCAATCAAGAAAAGCGCAACGCACGTTTATTGTGAGGCAAAACTGACTCGTAATCGGTCTTAATAATTATAAACGATTATTATGGTATAATTATTTTTATCTTTAAGTTTAGGTAGAGTATAAATACATTTTTTAACTAAACCAATGGTTGACGAAGGGCGACGCGAGATTATGCTCTCTAGAATCGAATAATCGATGATTCGACGAGAACGTCTCCTTACCCGTTTGTGAAACCACTGTGCTGATTAGATAATAAAAAAAAAAAAAAAAAAAAAAACAACAAAAACAAATGAAAACATTAAAAAGTCCTCGTGTGTCTCTTTCCACGTGTCGTGGCGACTTCTCATTGCATTCTCATCGGACATCGAAAAAAAAAATAAGAAAAAAACGTCGGCGAAGGAAACGTATGACCGGCGGAACCGACGCTGGAGATTCGACAAACAACTCGACACGTATGGTATTTCATATATTTTCGTATAATAATGATATAAACACAGTTCTCGCCCGCTACGACTGCGAGGAATCGACGAGCTCGTAACAAAATGTTGCTGATTACAACGGGTATCGCAACCCCGTGATTATAATTAAAAAAAAAAAAGAAAACAACAACAAAAATGCAAATTGTTTACGAAAATTTCTACATTATTCAATATCGACGGTGCGCCTCGACAATTGGAGCGCTTTTACGCCAATTACGAATATAATAGTCGTATTCTCGATATACAAATGCAACAAGATTATCGGTAATATACGGGTGTTATTATTGGGTCGGCGAGAAGGAAGTCGGACTCAATATGCGACTGTGCATCTCGCGTATCAACGGAACGGTATAAGCTACGCATTCATCCCATCCTGGTGATCGCCAGGCGCTCTCACGGGTTTCCTTACGTGATTGAAGATCCTTGTAACCTGTAATAAGAAACAAAGTTTAAAAATCGATCTATTACACGTCTTGAATGGATATACGAAAATTCATATTTACACCAAATGTGATGAACATTGTACAGACGCCCTATCTGTGAGAAATAGCCGGCAAATGCCTCATCGTTGTTACGTCTGTAGTTTATTGCTCTCGCCCAATTGTTTCCCCACTCTATCATGGTACCGGGACGCAGTCTGTAACTACGAATCTCATATTTGTTAGGACCTTCTCTCTTGACGATCGGCGGCCAATAACTAAAAGCGAGCAAATACTGCAAATGACGAGATCGCAGATAATTGCCTCTCTCCCGGAGCAATTTTTGATAAGTCTGAAAAAAAAATGTTTATTTTTTCATTTTTTCATCATTAATGAAAAAATTAATATTCAATAGAAGACCAAACAGTATTACCTCGTCTTTGGAGAGAATTGCGTGTCCGCGGTCGATTCTTTCGTAACCTCCGGTGTATTGCCACAAATGAAGCGCTTGATCCAAATCACCGACTTCTACATTCCACGAGGCGACCAATTCGCAGTTCAATTCTGACTTCTTGGAATGAATGAGATTAACGTGCTCCTCGCTGCGTGAGACATTTTTTTATGAATAAGAAAACCAGACGATAATGGAAATATTTTCATTCAACGCCTCCCCCTCCCCCCCGCTCTTACCGGCGGCACTGGTAATTGCGATTAATTACGAGAACGAGTAAATTGGCACAAGGTCATGTAGAAGCTAATTTACTCACTAATTTTTGAGATACTTGTCGATGGAATCAGGACGGATATTGTGCGTATGGAGCGCCCAAATGACTTCCTTGTCGGACAACATACGGGAATGAGACTCCTTTGTGGGCTCGAGTTTTCTTACCCCGAGTTTGCTGAGCCATCCTTCACCACTGTCTTGACGTTCGGACGACCTTGCCACGAATCTGCGTGCGAAAGAAAAGCCCCGGGTTACGAGTAAAACGCGTAACCGTGTGAGTCTCGCGATGGATAATAATTGGGAGAAAAAAAAACACTCGAGCGAAACAATCGCGAACAATGTCGTATTGTTACCGTAGTCCTTACCGGCACGACGTCAAAATCGGTAAATATGTTTTGCCGATCACCGGCCCCGAAACTCCGAGCTTTCTTCCCAGAACGGCGGCCATTCTTATTGGATCCTAAGGAAACGAACCGTACAACACTCCGTCCAATCAAATTTGGAATTGTTATACCACGAGTTAGCGCAAAGTCGCACACCCTTCCCCTCTGCGTGATGATAAAACCCGCCGAGAGCATCTCCCCATTCTCCCCTCATTGCGGTCTCGCCGCCATTCATTTTGCGTCTTTTAATCGCGCGATTTTATCTCTCCCATGCATGTATCGCAACGGAATTTTCATACGGTCGTTCGAGGAGAGTACAAACATATGGGTCTCTCGAGTTTTGTAGCCTTGCAGCCTTTGACCCTGATTTTGCGCCGCTTACATGTTACGGCGCTGAACTCTGGCGGCATAATATAAATATATTATAATTATATATAAGCCCGCGAATACACTGTTCATCGTTGCCAAATTCAAACATTCGAAACCCGACTTCGAACTCTCGAAGGATTCGCGCGGCGTTTTTTTGTTGTGTTTGTGTTTTTTTTTCGGGACGGCTGGATCGCGGATTGGTGAGCAAAGGGTTACGATGAACCGCCAAAATGTATCAAGTGAGTGAGTAAACGAATTCGCCGGTAGACAGCTGACTGTCGCGTTCCACAGGGATACCGCCAAGAATATTCCTGCGTTTTATTTAATAATATCTTATCTTATCGACGACGATTGCATGATGCCGAAACGATAAACCAATTGCAAAAGAAACCGGTGAAACAGCACCGAAACCGGTGGTGAGCATGGATCGACGAAGGTTCAAGTCGCGCAGCGGACTTCACAGGGGTTTACAATCCACAACAGAATCGCCGGCGTCTTCGAAGGATGAACCATCGTCTTCGGGAACCTCGCGAGCTTCGACCCGAGGATCGCAGAAATTATCGAATTCTGAGATACTTCGTCGACAAACTCGTGCAGTTTCGAATTTATCTCTAATCAGCGTTGATGCAGGTGAGGACATGTCGGATTCACAGAAACGGTCAGCGGGCAATTCGAGATCGAAATTATCGACCAAAAGTAAAAGATCCTTGTCGAATTCCGACGACGATGAGGACGAAAATTCTTCGTCCAATCTCAAAACTCCGATAAAAAAAACGACCTCCCAAACTTCGAAGAAAAAATCCGAAACTCCGAAAAAAAAATCGGCTCCCCAAACTCCCGTAAAAAATCCGACTCCCGATAGTTTAGCAAAACGAACGAAAACTTCAATCGTCGAATCTGACGACGAAAATTCCATTGATAGAGAGGTTGACAAACCAAAGGCTGACAAATTGCTCGGCAAGAGAAAAAAATTTGTAACTCCGTTGTCCGACAGCGAAAGTGACACAGAACCCATTAAGAAAAGTCCATTGAAGTTGAGACGCACCGATGCAAAACAATGCAAAACACCCGCGAAAATAGATAAAAGTCCGGACGGTGGACCTCCACAGTCCCCAAGGCCATCACAGTTTACAAGGCCATCACAGCTTGGCAGATTGTCACTCTCGGGGCGTTCCATCTCATTGAGAAAACCGGCGACTCAAAAAGAGAGTAATACCAGCATACTGAAGAAATTGGCCTCTCCGGTGAAAGCGGCGGAAGAAGAGCAAAGCAAAGAAGACGAAGAACTTGTATCTCCAAATAAAACAACGCGCCGCAATAAACTGCAGGACTTCCTCACAAAATCTGGAATAACTCTGATTCAGGATGAAAAGTATCAATTAGGTACAAAAATATATTTTTTTATAAAAAAAAAAATGTTAAATAAATACTTCTGATTTGTCCGCAAAATCGAACGTAATAATAATAAATAATTTCTTATTATTATTTTATTAATTTATCGATAATAAATTAATTTATCATCATAACAAATGATTTGTTTAGTATAGATTTACACATTTCAGTAGTTTATGTCTATTGGATATCATTAAAAATTCAAAATATTTATTTTATCGATAATTAAATAAATAACCGTATTGAAGTTACGATTGTAATGCTAGATAACTTTTTCAGACGAGGATCCGCCGACCGTGGAGAAAAAAATGATAAAACTCCTTACTTCTGGAAAATTCAAGAAAGAAGATATCGTTAATTTATGGAAAGTCTACATCAGCAACAACGATAATCTGAAGATCGCCTTGAACGACGTGACGATCGCCAACGATCAATTGGCGAATCGCGCGGGCGGCAACGTCTCCCTCGTCAGAATGTTCCTTCAGATTCCGGCTATTCAGACCGAAATATCTGATCACCTATTACAGAAACTCAACGAAGCCGTTCTCATAGCGTAAGTTCTCGTAAAAAACGCAACGACGCCTAATTTTCAACGTTTTTTTAAGGATACCAATACGGAAAATGAATGCATAACAACAAAAAGTATGTTGTATACAATTTCAGAGATTCCATAGACGACGTTCCGTGGGCGTATCTGCTACTGCAGCAATTTCGTTTTCTCGAAACAATCACCGACACAGAGTCGCTTACAACGAGACTCGATGAACTTTTGGAGACTTGTCCCCTGTGGTTTCAACGTGAACTCATTGACTTGTTGCCCGACATTGTTATCGACGTTCAGCATCACTCGATCGCGGAGATGCTGAGCAAACTAATGGAGACTCACGTTGATCTAACGAACGTCGTGTTGGGATGCATAACGAATTTGACTCTTGGCAAAGAGTATCTCGAGGAACTTCGCGACAAAGTTCTCAATATGTTAAAAACGAATTTGGACGTCGAAAGAATTCCCGCATTGGCAAAGTGCGTTATGGTTTTTTCGTAGATGAAATAATCGTTTGAAACATTAATGGAACGAATCCTCGAATATCCAATACGTTTTTCTTTCAACAGATTCGTTCTCAACGAATGCCCGACGGTGGAAATTTGTCGGAAAACATTGACGGGACTGCGATCGTTGGAACTGCAACCTCTGAGCGGCGAGAAGAGCGACGAATTTTACACGAGTCAAAGTTTTCTCGTAAACGGATTGAAAATGAGTATATTATTGTCGAAAACAATGGCAAACGCGGCGACAACGGTAGTAAGCAGTACGGAAGAATCAGCAAAACCGATGGATCTGATAATTCTGTTGCTCGTGTACTCCGATATACAGAAGAAAAAGAACGCCGAGACGGTGCTGAAGCACCACGTTAAAACCGGATATTATCGAACAAGTTTACTCGGCTCGTTTTATCAGGATTATCGAGAGGTGAGATTGAGGAAAAAAATCACAATTTTTTCATCACATAACAAAATCACAATTTTTTTATCACATAAAAAAAATCACAATTTTTTCATCACAAAAAATCACAATTTTTTCATCACAAAAAATCATAATTATTTCGTCACATAAAAAAATCATAATATTTTCATCACATAAAAAAAACTACAATTTTTTCACTCTGCACATCTCGTTTTTTTTTCCCACAATAAGGTCGCCAAAGACTTGCAACCGCAAGCTTTGCAGCTCGCGAGTAATCTTCTAAAATCGGAAGATCGTGTCTACGTGGATTTTGCTATCGAATGGTTTCGTCATCAATTCGTCAGCCAGGCAAAGGCTGTCTACAAACAGCGTGAGATACTCGAGAGGATCATACTGCTGATGGGAAATAACGATCAAACGGCAAAAGGAGCTCTCGGTATATTGCAAAAATTAACGGAGAATGAAGACGAGAAGGCGTATCTTCAGGCGCACTGCAATCACTTGAGAATACTACTCGAGAAGATCGATAATTTCGATCTTCAAGAGGTCGCGACATTGAGCGACTTGCTGTACGCTCTCTGCACGAGTACCAACGGATCTTCCGAAGCTTTGAAAGACGATTTGTTTATATTGTTGCAGAAACAATTGTCGAACGCGAAGACACTGTAAGTTCAATATCCGTACTGCGATCGTTCGTGTACGATATCCCATATTTTTGTAGTTTATATTTTATTTGTGATTCATTTCCGCGCGAAGAAACAAATGCAAAGGAGTTCTCGGTGCAGCGATGGCGATCAAGCATCTCGCTGGGAAACCGGAGTCGTGCAAAGTCGCGGAAGATCTCTTTGGTACGTTCATCGAAATTCGGATAATCGCCGAACAATCCAATTGTGTTAATTTTTTTATTTTTATTATTGTTATTATTATTTAATAGATAAGGTCGAAGCGGGTACGAAGAATTGTCCGCGATCTCAAGCGCTTTTCTACGATCAAATCGGTCGTGTAATCGCAGACACGAAGGACATCGATAGAGAGTTTTTGAAAATACATACGGAAAAGTTCGAGGCGAAGTTTATAGACGCCTACATGACTGACCTCAACGATTATAAGTATAACAAATTCTTTTTTTATCGAATTAATTATCACCGCAAGAAATATACGAATCAGCGTTAATAATCAAAATCGCTTTTCGCTTATGTAGCGGTGAATTAGTTGCCAAATTCGGTCTCAACGATCACGAGAACAATCCACAAAAGTGCGTTATCACTTTTGGAGATGGAAAATACGGGGCGGTGATACCGGCTTTCTTTCGATTGCTACGAATCTGTTACATGCGTCTGGACGACGGAGACTTGGAGCAAATAAATATGCTTCTCGGATGTCCTGTGTTATTACCCAATAACATGGAAATACCGGAGCCACAAACCTTGGATATGATGATTTGCTGCATCAATTGGTTGAAAATTAATTTTTTTATTAGTCGAAAAAAATCGAAAACAAATAACAGAGTAAAATGAAAAAAGGCGACGATGCCGGTAGTTTACTGAGAAATAATATCTTTGATTTTGCAGGTTTCGTGAATTGATCAGCGGCTTTGTAAACCAAAGCGATTCGATTTTGCAAGAACAGGTATTAAAACGATTGGAGGATCTTATGTCGCTGCAGGCAGAGTTTAGCACGATGCTGACGCTTTGCGGCGCTCGATATCAACCGCCGCCGTGTTATTTTCATCTGTTTCCCGCGCCGCAGTTCGTGAAAGTCGAAAAGAAAATGTCGAAGAAGGGAAAGCGCGCGAGTATGGATAAGACGAGTCTTCCGGAATGGGAAGCCTGGGAAACAGGATCGTCTCTTTGCTCGAAGAATCCCACGTATTTCCGGCAAATGGACGCTAAAGTACGTTTGCCAACGTTAGACTTATATATATCGTTGATAATCGTTGCAAAACACCACGAGAATCTTTGCAGGTTGTCGATCTTTTGGATCTGAAGATGGATCAGCAAGTAACACAATCGCCGAAAAATATATCGAAGGCTCAAGTCTGTTTCTTGATCCGAGAACTACTAGGAATGTTTGAAGGCGGTGAAGTCTCGGAGATCTTGATGCGCGATTTGATTCATCTGTTGCCAAAAATATGCGCAAAATTGCAAGACATCGTTACGGAATTAAGAGACAAAGATAAAGAGGACACGAAAAATCGACAAGCAGCGAAATTGATATTGTCGTTGCTGACGTCGATCTTCGATTGGAAAGGCTTCAAGAGCGCTATTTATCACTCAATGCTTCGCGGTACGTTTCCTCAATTGTACGTAACTGATAAATATCTTAAGTACGAATATTCAAAGAAAGCGAATATTTTTTTAGACGGTTTGAGGACTTTGGCCGGTCAAATCGACAAAGCTAATTCGATGCTTCGTTCCTCGAAAGAATTGGTCGCCGAGTCTTACAAGTATTTCGAGTCTCTCGCCGACATAGCTACCGAAATATCGTTGGCTTTCGCTCTCGTAAAGATGTGCCGAACGCTGATGAAACATTCCGATACGTTTGTCTCTCAGTATAAAGATAAACAAGGTAACTAAATTTTTATACTAATATTTTGAGAAAACTCCGCGTTTTAACGATTGGCAAATGACTACTGCGCTCTTCGATAGCTAAAATGGCTTATGGATTCTTAAGCCTTCAATGGCCCGACGACAAAACGACGACGAGTACTTACAGAACCGCGGTAGTCGGTCTCCTGTCGAATTGGATACAAAACGAACCGAATCCTCTCGACACCGTAACATCGACGATGGAATGGCTGCCCGACGAAGTCAAGGCGCTCGAGAAACCGCAGGATCATCTCGAGAGACTGCCAACCATAACGAAATCGAACTTTCATAATTTGTTCCAAAGATTATTCGAAGGTTTGATCAACGGTACCAAGATATCCCTCTCTGCCGCTAAATCGTACGATTTTTTTCCATTTTTTCCACAATGCTTTTTTTTCATCTTTCGCGATTGAAAAACCCGATCTCATCATCTTTTTTCATAAAAAAAAAAGAAAAACACTTTTCTTAATGAAAAAAATTCATTTCTTTTTTTACGACGAAAAGTTTTGTATTTCACGGGAATCGATTAACTTTTTCCTTAATTAATAACTGCTTCGTCACAGTACTATCGACTAACAGCATCCGTTACTAATATTTTCAGCGATCCCGAGAGAGTCGAAGTTTGGCAACGAGTCGGCAACAACGTTCAGAAGATCGTGCAAATATGCAACAATTCATCGCGAGCTGTTCGTCTCCCATTTCTACGTTCCATAACTCCGCTTGTGAAACTCTTCATAACGAGCGGAATACCAATAATGGAGGCGAATATTCGATATCAACCGGAAGAAATAACGGGGATAATGAAGATGATGCAAAGTAACATTGTTTTTCCCAAATCTCTAAAAAAAAAATAATTTCCTCGACGAAAAGTTAAAAAAAATTCTGTAAATTTCGCTTTTCAGGTGGAACGAGATATGCAAACAACGTATGCGTCGATAGTATCGAGAAGAAGGACCTGACGTTGATAAAGTTTATACCGGCATTGAAGCAAACGATGGAGAGATTGCTGTATCAAGTCAAAGGAATGCTGGTACTCAACAAGCTCTCCGAGGCGTTTTGGATGGGTAATCTCGTCAATAAAAATCTCGAAGGTCAACAAATACTCTCACAGGTGAGTAATATAATAGCCTGTGAGTAATCTGTAATAGCCTTACAGATCTCTCGTCGATTCGAGATTCAACAGGAGTCAATTTATTAATTATTCTCGTGCGCAGTCGTCGGACGATGTAACGGCTAATGTTTCCGGTTCGGAGGAAAACGACGACGAAATCCTGTCGGACGTTGTGCCGAGCGACGTCGACAACGAAGCCTCCGACGACGATGCGTAAATCCATTATCGTTAAAAACGTCGATACCAATCATAAAAATAAGTTTTTCTTATCGAATACTCATTATCGTTAGAGAGATATCACGATTAGCGTGAATCGCGATAAGTCGAAACCAAACAAAACAAAAAATCTATTTTTTTTCGTAAACGTTACGTTTCCATTGTTCTCTTTGTTTATCGATTGTACAGAGCGTCTTAATATAACTATAGTTTAACTTTGTACATCGTTACTTATTGAGTCTTTTGCGATATGAGCGAATGATTGATATTCGAGTATTTGCAGTTTCGTGTGACAATATCACTTCGAAATATCTTCGAATAATTGAGTTTTCCACGTTTTGTCGGGCATTCGGGTTTCTTCGACGAAAGTAATACGATTTTCACCGTCGACGAGAAGTATAGAATGCGTTCTCGTGCCGTAACCGACTTCCTCGCTGTCCACGAATATTGAGCTCAGCGCCTCATACTCGTTGGGTGATCTTCTCTGCAATTCCGCGTCCGGCAAATGCCTACGAAAACAAAACACGCGTTGCAATAGAATTATTTTCGAAATTATTTAAAAAACATTTTTTTTTTACAAATTTACCGTTTTTTGGACTTTAATAACCGACGAAGATCCTCGATGAGACGATCGCGTTCGTTGACGGTAACACCGGTTACGATTCTCTTAAACTCCTCTTTGCCGGCCTCTACTTTGGCATAAGGATCTTCCATCAGACTATTTCCGAAGCCGAGTATATTATCACAGCAGAGCAGAGGCCCCGTGGAATTTGGCGAACTGGTCAGGTAGCGAACAGTAGCATCGCTGATTCGGACGATATGATTAATAACTTCGTTTAATAAAGAAAAGCCTAATTGCCTAATTAAATTTCGGAGATTGCATAGAATCGAAACTTTCTGTAAACGAATCACGGGGAAGCGAAGCGTGATAATAAAAATCAAAATAATTGCGACGATCGTAATTACGACGATTTTCACTTGGGGAGCATTTTTTTTTTTTTTTTTTTTTTTTTTTTTTTTTTAAATAGCAATCGCGGCGAAAATTGTAACGAAATTTATAATACGTAAAAACGAGATCTTCGAGACGCGAAATAACTAATATCGTGATTAACGGAATCGATTAATGAGACCTCAGCGAAATCGCGTCGAGGCCTCCGAATTATTATTCACTATAATTCACTTCACTATTCACTGTGATCATTCGAAAATTGTATCGTTTCTCGGGATAAATAAATTTTTTTAATTTTTCGCGTGTTTACGTACTGCAACTCGAGAAGAACCAAATTGTAAGGACTGTATGGTTGACCGTTCTGATTGGTCTCGTGTAATTCGTTCAAATAGTCCTTCGATGATTTTTCCGATGTGATATAATCGACGATGAGGCCGCCGCGTCCTTTACCAGCATTTTTTCCCGATTTCGTTTCGCCGGTCAAATTCAATATAATTCCGACCCGTCCGGTAGTGGACAGTGCGAGCCATGTACCGCCTTCTCTCCCGGGTTCGTTATCGGTACCTAATCGAACGCAACATTAAATACGATATTTTCATTTCGTCGTCGTGACCGAAGTTTTTACTGTCTCATCCTATGCGAAGTATGGAAAAAGAGAAAGTATTGTTTTTTCATACGGTAAGTAACGAAATACCTCCCAAACAGTGCGAATGTTTTTCCCAGTAGTGCGCCGGTTTTGCGGGTCTTTTGTAAAATTCGTCGCGATTCGAGGCGACAATCATTTTGTAAGAATCGTCACCGGCATTGGGATTACGATAAATGAACAGTATACACATTTTTCACTGTTAATTAAACGAACTTAAAAAAAAGTTTACAACGAACGTGACGCGCGCCGTGTTTCGAATGTTCGTTTGATTCGCGAGCGACGATAGCTTTCGTTAATATACCTATTGCGCAACCGATAAGATGTGTTAATATTGATAATGATATTCGATTATTAACGATAGTATATCAAGATACGAGTTTTTTTTATTTGTTACGAGAATATTTTCCACCGAACAGTATCGTTTCACTGACAACTAAACTTTGTATACGCAAATGACTGTTTATACGACAAAGCGATGAGTCATTCATTCGGTATATATTTTTATGTATACTTTCACGCTATCTTCGTTAGTATACATTATTATCACTGCGAACTTTAGACACGTGAGGATCACTCCGATACGGATATAGTTTTTTCTATTCTTTTTCGTTATTATTATTGTGAACGATTTTTAAATTTTTTATTTACCGCAAGAAAAATCGTGACGCGCGTATTGTGGTCCATATGCGACTATATTTACAGAAGAGTACACGTGCGCCGCGAGGCATATCTTTCTGTGTTGACTTTCATCGACTCCAAATTTCACCACGGGACACGCCCTCGTCGCGTCACTCACTCGACGAGACTTCGGTCGATAAACCCGATATATTTTTCCCCGCGAATACCGGATTTCAAATCGCGAGCTATCGAATGGAAGTGTGTATCGTAGATAAATGAAGAAACGAAGGCTCGTCGTTGTTCTTATCTGTAATTTGTTTATTTCTCTCGTGTTTCCAGCCACGTTAGTTCGTTTTTTTTTCTTTGTTTCTTTTTTGTTCTTTAATCTTTCGGGATTTCACGATTATTAGATTTAGCGGCAAAACTGTGATTGTGTTGATACATTTGTCTCTGCGAATTGACGATAATCTTAATATTTATTTACACGTGTCTCGATGTATAAATGTTATCTTAATTTTTAAGGATATAGTAATAATACACGATGTCAAAATATGTTTAAGACGTCGATTACAGGAAGCTTAATGCGGAATAAAATTATATTACAAAATGATTTTTGTTATTGTTGCTTTTACGAAAGATACGAGGGAAGGTTCGAGTAATTATGTAATAATCTATATTACAAATGGTTTTTTTTTGTTCTTTAGCAATCTTTCATTGAGTAGCAATCCGACTAGTAACGAAAAAATTTGTATCGTCAGGTATAATATTTTAATATGTATAGAGGTCAACATTGCAACGAGAGTGTCGCGAAGAGATACTTTAACTATAGTCTACGAAGATTTTTTTGGTATACCAGCTATTAAGAACAAACAAAGAAAAAAAAAACAAAAAAGCGCCGTTTTGCGTGGTGCAGAAACATAGTGACGGGACAAGCTGCTGTTTCTAACACCGCTGCGATAAAAATCCTTAATTTTTTTTTTTTTTTTTTTTTTTTCTTGCGAAACTCACATTTATTATTTGACAAACGTCCCGCACGTTCGATCGACTAAATATGAGTTTTGGTGTGAAGAAAAAAAAGCCTTCGAAAGTGGAATCAAGAAGTTTCGAGTTTTCGCAAATTATTTAACTCGAAACGCATTTTTCGCGCGTTGCCGATAGGTTTTTTTTTTTAAACTCCACATAGATTTCTAGAATCGACAGATATTTCCTCAAGTAGATTTCAATTATTGCTCCGTATCGATAACAGGCGGACTAATGTCTATTAAAACTATATATAGCTAAATCTGCCGATGTGACTAACGCGCTATTTATCATTACGCTTAGTTATCAGTCTGAAAAGATTAAATAATCAGTGAATATCACATTACACTCCTTCGAATCATAAAAGAGTTACATTTCCGATCGGCGAATGTATATAATGTTCTTTTTTTCTTATCGTTCTTCGAATCACTATCGTCATTTATCGCGAGCGATTAAAAATCGCTCTATGAAAAACGACGAATTAGTTCGGTAGCCGAACCTTCGGTCAAAAATTATCATTGATATTGTCAACGATCGCTTTTTTTTTGTGTCAACGCACATATATCGTATGCTTCTTCCTACTTTAATTATCATTACGAATGTATAACTAATCGTTCTACTCGCACCAAATCCCAATATCCACGGAATAAGTAGTCTTCGCCTTTCGCGTATCATTTTGGGTTTAAAAACTTCGAGTCGACGATGCGTGTATCATCGATGTCTCAAACGACACGAGAAAAAAAAATAATAAATAAATTAAAAAAACGGCTTATCGTATTCGCGCGATCGAAGATAAAGGATGAAATATTTGTATAAAATTTCGCGTATCTTCCGAGAAATTACGAACGTTCGGAAGTCCCTTCGGGGTCTATCTACATCGCTAGAATGCCGAGAGATCTTTTAACGTTCGATGTTTCGGGAAGCGAAACGGCCCATTTTCTCAATCCTGTCAACAGCACAGAGCTCGTAACGAGAATCGCCCCGCCAACGGAATATCTGTTTGGTATTTCGTTGAAAAACAATACTTGCCAGAAAAACGCGAATACGATGTCCGACGATCTTGCAACCGCGACGGGTCCCGCTTGTTCCATTTGCAGAGCCAACGTGAGCAATATTTGCCCTCCGAAGCTGAACAGCGCGAGAGCGACTACCAGAAGTCTGTCGGTGCCGCAACGCGGCAAACACAGCGCCCCGATGGCCCATGTAACGGCGATCGTTTGCACGAGAGCGAAGGATCCAAAATTCGTCATTATAACGGAGAAATGAAGACCCTTAAGGGCGCGCAACATTATGTACACATTGGCGCCGAAAAGCGTCGCCGAAAATGCCGCGACAGCACCCCATAGATCGGCTTCTTCCGTTTCTCCGCCGGCGTCGCCGAGCGAATCTATTCCGCGACCGAAAATAAGCGGTGGCCTCGTTATGAGAACGACGCCTATCAGCGTCAAACACACGGTGATAACGCCGAACAAACCGCAGGGTTCTTTCAAAAATATTCTTCCGAATATGGCGACGAAAACGGGAACGGAAAAAACTATGACTGACGCGTCGCCAAGGGGCATTCGTCGGAACGCGTAGAAACTCAGCATCAAGCCGGTGGTACCGGCGAAGCTTCGCAGTATCAGCATTATTCTTCTACCCTTTGGAAAGGGATCCTGTTGTTTCCAGATGACGATCGGTATGGCGGGCAGCAAAACTCCTACAAAACGAAACGCCGCGAGTTCCATAGGATTGACGTCAACCAAACCCTTGACGATGACGCTGCACAATGAGAAGAACAGTGATGATAGCGTGGCGAGTACCAATCCGAGGTACGGACACGAGCGGCACTTTGATATCGTCGGTGATTTTCGTAAACGCGACGGATTCTCACACTCGACGTCGCAATCCACGAGATGCTGCATTTCTAGATGCTCCGCCATTTCTGAAAACATCAATAAAAAAAAACGTCAGTGTGAAGCAACGGTACCTATACTTGCAGCTTCTATTTTCAAAAATGCATTTATTAATTGTAATAAGATTTAATAAGATGAATTTTTTATTTCGGAATAAAATAACAAACAAGTTGAAATGTACCAGTCTCCACTTTTTCGGCACGTCGTTATTTTCTGACACTGCAGGTCCTAATGTTTGGGACATTCATCGATTTCGAGAATTTTGATGTACGAACTTAATTAATTCGTATTAACTAACAGAATCTCGTTGCTATTTTTTAATTATATTAATGAAGAAATTATATCTACACGAAACGATACCGAAGATAAAGCGATGTAGAAAACTGGATAACCTAACTTCTTCGAACTGTCCGATTATTGGGTCGCGTATGTGGTTACGCTTGTACCAATTTTCGGACACTATATCGTCTGTCTTAAAACAAAATGCAACAATGGAATATTGTTTGGACTTAAATCTTGTAAAACTTTTTTCTTTGCATCGAATAATGATTGAAGGTACGATTTCAAATGTCAAAATGGATTTTTGATGGTCAAATTTGTAATAAATGAAATCCGCAGAGGAGTGTCCGACGATTAGGTCGTGTCCGAGCATTGGTACTTTTACCTTACGAAGTCGGCGAGACGCAACGCGCGACCGAATTGTCGGTAAACGAATCGATGCGCGATAATTAAATCTCGTCGTAATTGTTAATTCAATGACTATTTTATTACCCGGTGAACTTTTCTTTGGTTATGCAGCGATGGCTCGATCCATCCGAATCCGTCCCGAATCCTAGAGAAATAAGTCGGCCAGGCCGATGACACGAAAATGACTAGAACAATATATATATATAATTTGTCTACTAGAAATTTTCGTTTCATCGGGAAACTGCGCCGCGTGGTTGCGCGATAATATACGTGACAGGTGCACGTACAGGTGCATAGCGTGTGGATACGACAGAAAAAAAAACGAAGCTGTCTTTCCCCGTCTTTAATTACCGTACGACATGAGATAAATAATCTTTGGTGTTTTACAAGCCAGAGAGGTATACGCGGTCACGCGTCTAGCACGTTCGCGGCACAGTGTACGCCAGCGACAATGGCAAAGGACGAAGGAGACGATCTTTTACCAGACAAGGACGCAGCCAAGGGTTTTTATGCCAAGTACGAACCCAAAGAAATACTCGGAAGGTTGGTCAATTGTTTTTTTCTTTTCGCTATATAACAAATTTGTTTACGACGTTTTATCCTTCGACAATTCATGATCTTTTATCGCTCGTTATCGTTCATTGCTGCGCACTCATACCTTTTTTTTGACATTGTCTTGACTTCGATATAAAACAAAGAAAATTAACTCGAAATTCATCGTTTATTTGAAAATAAGATAAAAAGTTAAATTCGTGAAAATTATATAATTGCTATTATTGAGCCGTGTATAGACCGCGCGGTTTGGCATGGTAAAAATAAACAGTGGGAAATGCGATTGGAAATAGTCGTTTGAGCGATCGGTCATCTTGGTTACAATAGTTATAGAAACATTGCCAATAATTCTATTATAACCTCTATTCTGCGAAAAGAACGAATATCGATACAGAGACGACATTCGAACAATGTTATGACTATAATTATAAACGAAAAGTTTACTTTAGTCGCGTGTTTGACAAATAAATCGAACATATTAAAAAATTTAAAAAATAATACACATTTAAAAAAAATAACCTCTTTTCGCGTTGTGTTTTAGTTCCTATTGGAAATACATATTATTTCTTTGCTTGCAGAGGAATCTCTTCGACTGTAAGAAGATGCATAGAAAAGGAGACTGGTATAGAATACGCCGCAAAAATAATAGATATAAGCAACGAACCTCACGATGGCGCGGATGGACATACGATGCAAGAGGCTACGATGCAAGAGGTGCATATATTGCGAAGGGTGGCTGGTCATGCGTACATAAGTAAGTTACGTTCTTTGCTCAGATATTCTTTGTCACTATCTCGTTTTTACGCTAATGAAATAATCGTTTTGTTACAGTTGAACTGCACGACGTATTCGAGTCGAATACATTTATTTTTCTAATATTCGAAATATGCAAAAACGGTGAATTGTTCGATTATCTTACATCGGTTGTCACGCTATCAGAGAAAAAGACTCGATACATAATGCGACAAGTGTTCGAAGGGGTGCAGCATATTCACAATCGAGGAATAGTTCACAGAGACTTGAAACCCGAAAATATTTTGCTGGACGACAATCTAAATGTGAAAATAACGGATTTTGGATTTGCCAGGATGCTGAAACAGGGAGATAAATTATTCGGTTGGTATAATAAAAAAAAATAAAAAAATTATCACACAAAAATTTTCACCAATTTTCGGATAATTAAAATTTTTCATTTTCATTTTTCAAAACAAGTATAATTTTTTATATTACACATATTACAATTGAATTAATTAATAATTGACTGAAATTTCGTTCGTTTTTTTGATACGTAAATATTACATTTTTTTTTTTTATTCGTAAAACGCAACGGTATGAAAAATGAAAAAATCCCAAATAAGAATATAAAAAATTAATTTGAATAATAAAAAAATATATATATTTGAAATAAGTTAATTGTTCGCGTTTGAAATTGATAAGCGCGGTGCCGATCCGCTTTGGGATGGCCGTTCGTTTATTATCGTTTCTTCCAGATTTATGCGGTACTCCCGGATACTTAGCTCCGGAAGTTTTAAAATGTAATATGTTCGAGAACGCCGAGGGCTATGGATACGAAGTAGATATGTACGTTTGTATCGTTGATTTATCAAAAAGTATCTTTGTCTCATAGAAAATTATTTGCAGATGGGCCTGTGGCGTAATAATGTTTACTTTGCTGGTCGGCTGTCCGCCGTTTTGGCATCGCAAGCAAATGGTTATGTTGCGAAACATAATGGAAGGAAAATACTCATTCACGTCGCCCGAATGGGCCGACATTACCGGTAAGACGACAACCATAACGTCGTCCTCTATCGCTAAATCGATAATTAACATTGCTCTCTAGGATTCGACCTCTTCCTTCCGAATCCGAAAATATTTTCTCACATTGCAGAAGCACCGAAGGATTTGATAAGACAGCTACTCGTCGTCGATCCTCAGAAGAGAATTTCCATTAAGGAAGCGCTGGATCATTCGTTCTTTCACACTGTGGCAAGTTGTTTCTCTCTTCCACGATATATAATTTACATTTTTTTTCACAATCGTTTTCATCGATCGTTTCATTTGACTTCTGTGAACAGTCGATGATCATTCGCAGCAGGTAAAACATTCGTAAATTGCGTAAAAGCTTTATGCAGCTTTTTTCTGGCTTCGGTTACCGTGTGATTTTCTTCGCAACGATAAAAAAAGAAATGTACTTCGATCGCAACATTTATATGCGCAACGAAATCGTCGACGGATCTATCTGAACCACACGCCGGACGAAGCATAACGTTCACAGAGGGATATATTTTAATTTTATTCGTGATTTTGTGTTTCTCATGAGTTATTGCCGGTTACAGCTGTGGGATCAAGACATTGCGCCGCTTAAGCGCTCACTGTCTTCTAATTCGCGACGTCTCAGTCGGATATCCCAATTAGCTTTGGTAATTTGTTTACTTTTTTTTACATTCGTTTATCATCGTATTCTGAGAGTATTATATGTTAAAAAAAAATGTCTATGTTTTGTGAAACAACATTATCCTACTGAACTAAATAACCCGGTGTTTATTATTATTATTAATAGTCTGGGAATTGACAATACTAATGGTCGAAGGTATCGGCGAGTTGGTCCACGAAAGCATACGTCCTCTTGGGTTTTGCTACAAAATAATTCTGAAAAAAAAGGTGTTTTCCGACGAGTTACAATGAATTTATGAATTTTGCACGAATCCCGGAATCCATTATTAATAATTCCGTCCCAATGTTTTCCAATTAACATTTTTGTTGTCCGCTTTGATCGTATCTCGTCTTATTATTAGTGTTTGTATATTGCCGTATCAATTGTCGTCTAACCGAATGTTCTTTTCGATTTCGCCCCCAGGAACTCAAAGCCAAATCATTCGATGCGAGGAAACGCTTTCAACTGGCGATTATTTGCGTACGCGCGGTAATCCGTATAAAAAGATTGCACACGACACCAGAACCGCTGTCGACACTCGTCGCTCGTACGGATCCCTACAGAATCAAAGTTCTTCGAAAGGTAAATCCATTCGATTCGATATCTTAACGAATTGTCGTTCGCGAAAAAAAAAAAAAAAAGATAATGCTTCGCGATGTATTTTTAACGCGATTTCTCGTTTCTGCGTCTCCGAAATATAGGTGATCGACGGATGCGCCTTTCGAGTTTACGGTCATTGGGTGAAGAAAGGCGAGGGACAGAATCGTGCGGCTCTCTTCGAGAATACAGCGAAAACGGAATTGAAGCATCTCTACGTAACGAATTTAAGCAGATAGCCAACGTTAAATCGAGCGACGATACGCGGCTAGTGAAAACATTGTTATTCTCACGACGATTGTTCCTGACTTTGAGAATTCTTATAGACCCAATTAATTTTACCATCTGCGCGAT
This sequence comes from Cryptus armator, assembly GCA_963971235.1. Lineage (NCBI taxonomy): Eukaryota > Metazoa > Arthropoda > Insecta > Hymenoptera > Ichneumonidae > Cryptus > Cryptus armator. The sequence continues at coordinate 12,132,807 of OZ020236.1, forward strand.
CTGTTTGTGTAAACGAATTTGCGAGAAAGAAGAGATTAATTTTTTTTTTTGTTCGGATCGGATGGGAGTGCGATAAGCGCGGATCTTCTAACAGACTAATAATTTTTAATAGAATGTAGAAGAGAAACTTTTTACCTATTGGTATATATCTCGGTAAGGATACAACGGCTATCCTCGCGCGCGAATGACGATTGTCGATTTTTTTTTTCTTTTTTTTTTTTTTTTACTACCGCGCGTCCGCATCTCATCCAACCATAAAAAAGAAAGAAACAAATATGGAGGCTAAATTATTCCTTAAGCCGATAGTTTTCTACATCGTAATTTATAATCCATCCGATAGTATAAAAAGATAACAATGCAAATTCTAGTCACAATTTTTAAATAGACAAATTTGTATTAGTTGAATTTCCATAGTGAAACGCGATATACGCGATTAATCTTCGATGCCGATTTACCGATTGAAGACCGTTTTTAATAGGAACACGATTTTGTCCGCGCGAGCGCGCGAGTGTGAAACAAAAGTGTAATTTAACTAATTATTTACGATTACCATGATTGAAAAATAGATGTCTATGTTTGAGAAAAAAAAAAATTTACAAAATTCAGAATTACGTATTTTTTCTCGAATCCCGAACCCTTCATTATAAAATTATTTTCTTTTTTGCACATTTGAAAATATTTTTATTCAATTAATTAATTTACAAGTTTAATAAATGCCGTGCAAAATTCGACAATTTAGCGTACATATAGATATTTTTGGCACATTATTCTTTCAATACTAATAACTTTATTCAATATCTCCGTGAAGTCGGATTAAAATTCGGTACAAAATGCATTTGTGTCTATTCGAAGAACCTTTGGTTTTCTTTTATACTTGCGCCCACGAACGACGAATCACAACAAAAATTCTCCAAAAAGAGAAAAAAAAAAAAAGAAAAGAAACCCCACAATCGTATATTTGGCGTGCGCGCGCGCGCAAAGGTAAACAACAGTGCGAGCGCGATTGGTGAATAAGCCCCGCGTTGGAAGAAGTGGCAACGTCGCGTGCACAGTTCCTCGATCCATGTGACAGAGAAGGAACGTGACAAAAGGTGGCAGAGGGTGACGCCGCCGAGAACGATTGAGTATTTGCCCGGGCGAGCCGGGTGTCGGATGTACTACCGTCGTGTCCGTAAATTCGATGTGCAAGTTACGTTAGTTCTGGCGTCGACCGGAAGGTAAGAAGTAACGAATAAACATATTATCTCGTTGTTTCGGTGTGTAAATGGAATTGTTAAAAATAAATAAAAAAACAAGAAAAAGTCGGAGGGGGGCCTCGGTAGGCTCGTGATCGCCGAAAATACGTGGTAAATAGTCGCGGTAGAGAGAGGAGAGAGGAGGTAGATGAGAGTGCGCGCGCGGTGCAGCAGGATCCTCGGGGTCCGATATACAGGCCGCTCGACACTTCTCTTACACGCCCAGCCGGACTGCTGCGTCACATGGGCAGCGTTCATTGGTCGATAGAGCTCGGTGACGTCACGGGCCGGGCAACGATTGGCCGAGGAAGCGGCTCCCAGACACGTGAATCGTGGCGAAGCAAGCATGGCTGTTGATGCGCAGTGGTTAACACTTGTAAAATATTTCTGCCACGCGCCAGATCGATCAGGTTTATAACTCTGATCCCGTCTCGTGAGAACCGAAGCTCCGGAGTTTAATATCGCGGAGCGACGCGGACAGGGGCGACCGGTGGCGTGCGCTAATAAAAGCACGTGTACGCCCAGACTGACAGAACTTTCCAATAGCCCGGGGTTAAGCGAGAGAGCAAGAGAACAAAAAATTCCTCGTTCTCCGGCAGTTATACTCATCTCGCCTCGAATCACCGTTCTCTGTCACGCTCGATCATCTCGGGGATCTCGCCGCGTCGCGATCGCGTGAAAGTCTCTTTGCCGTTCTTTATTCTATAATATCCCTCGGGGCCTCTCGCGTGTGAGTGTTTTCATCGCCGCGTGACTGCGTTTGTGTGGGTGAGGTGTGTTGCGCGTTCCATTGTGCGTTGAGGAGAAAAAAAAACCGGGGGAAGAAGAGCGCTCTCTTTATTCGAGCGTCGAGTCTCCGGTAAGTCAAAACGTACCTTTTAATAAGAAAGTAGCTATTCCGCATGAGATACAAACCTTTTCATCCTCGTGATCGCGAATCGTTTTGCCGATGGAAGAGCGGAGGCAAAGGCGGCGGCAGCGAACGGCGAGCGGTCGCGGTCGCGAAGCTACCACGCCCGGACCGAATAAACTCTAGTCGACAAGCTCGAGTCTCATTATTCTCTCGATCATTCTTTCTCGCTATCACCGCTTTTTTTCGTCCCGGGCCTACCTATCGCCTATTTAATTAACATGTGTATAGGTGGTTGCGTGGCGTGTTTTCTGTGCCATAACAGAACCGGCCAATCGGTGCTCTCTCGTGGCCTCGTCACGTCACTACGGACCCTCCAGCCTATTGGACGCCGCGTTACCACTGCGTGCGTCGCCAGTGCTAACGTGCTCCTTCGTTGCTGCTGTTTCTCTTTTTTTTTTTTATTTCGCTAACTCTATAACCTTTGTCAGTTCGCGTCGAGTTTCTCTCTGTCAAAATTATCGAGCTGCCAGTGATCGCGTATCTACCAACGATCATGATTCCCAATTTTTTATTATTATTATTATGCTCATTATTTTGTAAACATCTTTCTTACTACATTGCGATAGACGTTGTGTACAATGTTGAACACTGTGCGTCGAGCAAATGTTTCAACGTTGTTCTCTCGTGACGCGCGGGTGCTCACTCGCATGAACGCGCGCGCGCGCTACAGCTCGCGCTCACGCACGCCGCCAGGGACGAGAGAGACGCCTTTTTAGTTTGCGACTGCCCCCGCTCTGCCAGTCTGCCTGCATACCTCTATTTTTGCACGCGCGCACACGCGACCGGGTTCGCGCGGCGCCGCATCCGCTAACGCGCGCGCTGCTTCTGCTCGCTTGCTTTTGCTCGCTCGCTGGCTTCCCTTTCTCCTTCTCGTGACCGACCTGCGCTTTCCCGTGAGTGCAACTACTCCCGCGAGTCGCGAGCGCACGGTGTCTACAGTCTACCTGACTAAAATACTAATACCAATACAAACCACTACACATATCCACTGCTTTGCCTCGTTTCGCTGCCGTGCCTACGCTCTGTTCTGCTCTGCTTTTTCGAATGGACGACCCCGGGCCATCCCGGCAAAACGAATAGCAAAAAAAAAAAAAACTGCAGAAACTTTGCGGCCGGCAGCGTTTCTCACCGAAACGACTCCGTTCCTCTTGTATTACCTTTCCCGCCACTATCGTTCGCTCACCGATATTTTTCCATCGAAAACAACACTCGGTTTTCTCTCGATAATACTTCACGCAGTTTAAATCTATATATACGTCTGTTTGGTATTACTTTCATTCAACTCTCGTTATCCCGGTCCGATAAAAAAAACAACAGTGTTCGTACCCGTGCGATATAAAATAATAAAACTTATCGCTCGGAATGTTTGCCGTACGCAGAAGTTTATACAATCGTTCGCGAATGACTCGCGGATTAACGAAAAAAGTGTGAAGTTCGGTGAGTGGTTCGTTCGATCAAAATGATACTCGAGCTGTTCTCGAATCAGGTGCGTATCACATTGTGGTTTCGTGTCCGATTATCCCTCGCGAAATGCGTTTTTGCGTTCGTAAGACGCGATTTCCCTCTTTTTTTTTTCTTACGCCACATTTCGCGTACCGGTATTTCGGGAATTACCTGCGTTTACGCGATTGGGCGAAAAAAAAAAAAATAACCTTCGTGCACAAAGAAATACGGTGTGAAACGTGTACAGCTGGGTGTCAACCCGAAAGTTATGTCGACGAAAACAAGTATGCGATCCGCTTGTAACGAACACGAACGGCATTGGTACGTAGAGCATTTGCACGTTCGAAAACAAGCGTTCAGGTTCGGCTCTGTCGGAGACTTTCGAGCAGCGAGTGCGCGGCTGAGAGGCAGAGCGGGGATATCCCCCCCTCCTCCCCCTCCGTTAGTATCGCGCGTGTGTATTAGTAAATCCGTAGCCTTTACGTATACTCCGCTACGCTTGCCGTTGCGACTCTACTTCTACCCACGATTCCGTGGCACACAAGGAATCGCCGATGGTTGACCGGTTGCCAAGTGTGAACGAGGGCTTCTCTCTACGGCGAGAGAGCCCCGCGATAGTCGAACGGTGTGCCAAAGCGTGGAGGTAACGAGGCAGAGGCCTCGTTAACTTCCTTAGCTTCTCGACTCTCCGCAACTCTGTCTCCTCTCTGTGCTCTAACAGTCCGCGAACAGAATACAATCTGACATGAAAATCTACCGTCAGTAGGATTACTTGGTTACCCCCTCGTCCCCCCTCCCGCCCCCTGACAACTGCCGCTCGTATACACGTTCGACAGATGCTATTCGCACAGCCAGGAAAATTCACCCTCTGGAAAGACTTCTCTTTGAAACAATGAACTAATTACGAGGTTTCCGTACTCGAGAAATCGCTTCGTTCTTTCATCTTTCCGCCCGTATAATACTTTTTTTCTCTCTGTATTTCGTGGAAAAAATAAATAAATGTTTTTTGCAATACCGAATTACAGTCGTGTTTGAAAAAAAATCAGATTACGATGTTTTGACGGTGACAGTCAAATGTCAATTTGGGGTCATCATATCCACGCGAATGTTAACCACAACGTTCGAAACATCAATCGTTTTTTTTCCGAATAATTACAATATATTTACTATTTTTAAAAGCCAAAAAAATAAACACAAAAAAGATGAAGCAAAATAATGTGAAAAAGAAAAACGTGCAGCGAATGAGAAACAGTGGTAGGGGTAGTTTCTGCGTCACGCGGTTTCTCGCTCGCAACGTGGAGTGGTGGGGGTAGAGAGACGGTTCCCGGTTACTACCTATACGTATAAACGTAGGCCGATGCTCGAGAGCGGGCGCTCCTCCACACCCACGCGCAGTCCTATTTTATCCGTTCGAACGTTTTATAACGAAACGGCAATTACCAACATTTTGTTCAGCCAAGTGACAGATATAATTGTCATGTCGTAAAATCCATTGGAAGCCCATAACCAAGCAAATGATAACCGTCGTGTCACTTCGGAGAATAGAAAATAAAAAAAAAAAAACAAACAAAAAATGCTCAATAAGCACGTGTCAAGGCGCTCGAATGACAATTCGAATTTCTCAAAAACGCCACCAGGTGATTGGAGAGCGCTGCGATCGTTTTGCGCCTCGGCAACTGTGCACCGATTTAAGATTGTCCGAGGGCCGCCCGTGTGCGCACGTGTTCAAACGCACGTGTACCCTGCGTCTCGCGGGTTCGCTCCCCTCCCGTGTTTTCGACTCGCTACCCATCCCCCACCACTCGACTCTACCGCGACAGTGTCGTCTACGCTTCTCGTGTCTCGTAGATATCCCTGTGACAGCAGCGTCGAGTATACACACAACAATGCCATTCCGTACTCGTCGTTCCGTTGATTAATAATTAATTCTCATTGTATATCGCGTATCTCGCACCGCCTTCCCTCGTGGAAACATTTATTTATTACTATTATGAATCCGTCTGTGTGCAAATATTACGAGGCACTTCCGGCGACTAACGTACACGTCAAGATTTTCATCGAGCTTTCACTCGATTTTTTAACCTCGCGCTCGTTACATTTTAAAATTGCAACTATACATACGAATACATCGCGGGTTTGGGTCGTAATAGAAACGGCTTTCGGATAGTGGCGCTCTCGTGCGCATGCGCTCAATGTTTTCACCGATAGCCCCCGCGGTTTTGAGAGTGCGTTACCGACGAAAACAAACGAACGGGGCGTCGGGAACGTCGAGCGTGCTGCACGGTTACCGTTGTGCGTTGACGACGCGAACGAAGCGACGTTGGGGAAGGAGAAAAACGATCGTCGGGAGTGTACACGGTAGAGAGGAGCGAGTGGTTGGACGGGTCGAACGGGTGCAAAGAGGACGTGGGTCTCGCACGCCGTGTCACGTCACGCGTCACGTGACGCACCGTTGCCTGTGCTCCCCGGCGTCATCGGCGTTGCTAAACTCCTTCGGCCGCTGCCGCTGCACCGTCGCGCGAAATTGCCACTCGCCCCACCTTTCCTTCCTCGACTTCCCCTCACGAGCAAACACTCTCAACGCCCGTTATAACATTTTGCCTGTTACATACTCTCTACGCGCACCTTCGTTGTATTTCTCCTCTCTGCCGTCTCTCCCAACGCGTGTTGTGCGCGACGCTTGTTCGACGATCTATGCACGTATATATATATATGTATCGGTTGAGAGACCGGAGCGCTTGTAACGTTGGCATAATAGCATTAACGCGAGGAAAAAGATTCCGCTCGCGAGGTATATCCCCCCTCCCCGGCGATTAGAAGTAAAAGCCTACAATTGTCTCGATCTGTCTGCATATTCCTTAACTAGAGACCAATTATTATCTCTGCTTTTAGATCGAAATTGCATATGAGAAAACATTTATCATCGCGACAATGTGTTACAATGACGAGTAAACAGTTCGTAACAATATATATGATCAATCGAAAAAAAAAAAATGCTTTTATCGTAGATAAGTGTAATTTTGCACTTGTTCGTCATTGCACTCATTGTCAGAGACGGATCTCCAATTACGTTCGTACGCGTAGTATGTACATACATTTGTACGGCAGGCGTATTAAATCCTCGTCGACGTAGAACAATCACTTTCAAAAGACCTCTGCATGCAATATCGGGTTACTCTTCGCCCTCACCGTCGTTGTCATAACCAAACTTTTCGATGTTATACATCGGTGTTTACATTACTTTCGATTTATTTTCGATAATAATGGGAAAAACAAACTATTTTATTACAAATACATAACAAATATCTATAATAATAATTATTATTATTATTAAATGTAATATAATAATAATATATTCGATGTTATTATTGTTTTTAATAATTAACAAAAATTATACATGGCGTATAAATAACCTATAAATTTTTTAATTTTATTTGAATTTCGTCTTATCGTTGCAGATTGAAGGCCGGGGAGGGCATCAGCGGAAGCCAAGGGCGACGCTGGTACGAAGGTGCCGCATCGAGATTCACGACGTTTTCCGTATCCTCGTCGTCGCGGAGTTGGCGCTCGTCTTCCTCCTCCTCATACAGCCCGTTCCTCGTCGTCGCGTCAACGTCGACTACGTCGGCTCGTCGGGTAGACGGAAATTGGCCCGGAGGTCGTTCGTACGATCGTAATCGCGTACTCGGTGAATTCACCGAGACTACGGAAAGGAGAACGCCGTCGTATCGCCGTTGTCCGAACGTATATTACCGATCGCGTAACGTCGATCGGGAACCGACGAATTCACGGTCCGCGTACCGGCCGTTATCGTTGAGTTCTCGACGTACAACGCAACGCCACGTACGGTTATACGATAATCGTAATATTCGAAAAAAGTGGAACTCCGGTTATAATACGCCGTCAAGATGAGCCTCGAGACGCTGCTGGAAGCAGCGCGTTTTGTCGAACAGCAGGAGAAAAAAAGAGAACGCGTGGCGAGCACATCGTCATCGTCCGATCACTCGTTCGCCGTTGCGCCTCATTCCAATCATCACAATTCAAACGAACCACGCGGTGAGTACACCCGCTGTTACGATATACCGACGTTTTATTTTTATCATTCATCGAAAACAACATTACGGCACTCCGGTATGTTTTCAATACGATAATCACGAAAATAAGAGTAATCTTTTGATAACGAGCCGAATATTTCTATTGAATATATTCAGTTGAAAGGATAATGAAGTAGCGGATTCGTTATCAGATTTGTCGAAACAATTTTTCGCGTATATAACGATTTTTCGTATTTTCGAAAAGGAATAAATTTGTTTTTTCGATGGAATATCGGGAAAAGCGGTGGAAAGGGGTCCTCCAGAGTTTTATACGGAAGTTACGGAATCGTTTTTGAAGTTACTGCGGAGCGATGAAAAATTCGAAAAAATAAAAACATCCCAAAGGGCTATTGCAATTTTTCTATATTTTTTTATTTTTCGATTCCCGTCACGCGAAAAAAATTTTTTAAAATTCTTCCGAAGGCAATTTTATTTTTCCTACATTTTTTCTTTTTCGCTTCTGTTGCTTCACTATTTTCTCAACGCTATAAAAGCATTGCTTGGACAAGTTTTCTAACTGGTTATCGAGTCTTTACACAGCGATGAAACATATGAAGAAAAAAAAGGGCAATTGCAATTTTCCTACAATTGCCTCTATTTCTCTGTTGTTATTTTTATATTTTCCTAACGCGAGAAAAAACCACTCTAAAGGTTAATAGAAATAATTCCATAATTTCTCTTTCCTTACATTTCCGTTTCGTATTTCTCTCGCGATTTTTTTACTTTAATTCGAAGGATTCCAACGAAATTTTCTAAACCACATAATTCGACGGTTTTTTCTTCCGTTTAAGATGAAAATAATGTACTTTCGGCCTAAAAAATCGATGAGGTGAATTGCCGAAAAATATTGTTTTCGGCATAAGTAAAATTTCTCATTCACTCCTCTCATCGACTCTTTTCGCTAAAATATTATCAAATTTAACCACCAAATAGATTGTTTCGGTGTGAATTTCGCTGTAACGGAGGCGAAATATCCAAGAATCGCTGAAGCGGATTGCGATACTCGGACCATATTTCGAGAATTGTTAAGCGCGACGCGTTAACGAGCCTCGAACAGCGGGTGTTAGCGACAAAGTTTAATCCTCTCGTAGTCGTTCCCGTTTTCGAATTCGTTTTCGTCACGCGGTAAACGTAACGGAGCGAACGAGAGCACTGAGTGAAATAGTATATGGGAAGCACCTGCAGCAGCCGTAACGTCTTGAATAATTGAGACGAGCGACGAACGTAGGGCTCCGCGAGTCATAAACCCGCCGCGTTCTCTGTTCCTTTCGTCTTCGTTACTTAGGAGGTCGACAATCATTTTCTAATGTTCGCGCGTCATTCATCGTACGGCTGGTAGTCTCTCGAGGATTTTCCTTTTATTCAAAGACTTTCATTCATTCTTTTCTATAGTTATAGATTCCATCTAATCGCTCGAGAAATCAACTGAATCGACTCGAAAGTATTGAAATTATTGTCGTTGTTATAAAATAATAATTATAATAATTATTATTATCATAATTATATGGTAATGTTATGTATTATAATGATTATTATACTAATATAATATGAAATTTTATACAAATCATTCGGGGATACGAACTCCGCGATAACTCACGATAACTCCGGAGACTCAAATTTTCAAACATCGACTTTTTCAAGTCAGCAAATACTTTATCGCTGAATCCCCGAGTTCGCCAATTCGTAGTTTGGAAACTTCGAAGTTTCGAAAGAGCCGAACCGTCGTCGATCGCCTTATGCCGTCCCGCGCGAGTGTGTGACGAATTTTTAACAGCGACGAGAAAAATTATTACGCGACGGTCCGCTCGAGTTGCACTATCGACTATCGACGCTCTGCGAAAGATCCGTGCAGACGCGGCGGCACGTAAAACGGAAGAACAGAAGGTGTATGAAATTCGAGAAACGATTAAAATCTTTTTTAAGCTCATTGGAGAATATCACAGCTATTCACGGAAATTTGTTAGTTGCGTTCGAAGATTCATCGCTCCAAATTCGGTAATTTTATTTTATTTCATTTTTGCTCACCCCGCCGGCTGTTTTTTCCCCTCCGTCTCCCCTTTCGTGAATCGGTGCGATTGGTTCTCGTCGAACCATAACGATATTAATTTTCCGCGACGATTGTACGACGAACCTTCGGTACACTGCGCGTAACCAGTGGTTCCCCGATAAATTTTTAACGCAACAGAATCCGAGGTCTTCCAATTTGCTCTTTCAATAGCCAGCGATACGGTGTACGACTTCATTCATTACTCGAGTCCAATCGTCTCATTCATCGTGCTGCGACACCGTGTCGAGAGTTTCGTGAAAATAAATGTTTAATATTTAATAAGTGCCTTTTAAATGTTAAACATTCATTTTTAGTCGAATAAAAAAGAATATAATAACAAATAATTATGTAAATAATTTATATATTATGTTGAAATCATTTTTCGTATTAATAGGTTACCGTGAAAATCTTCCGATTATGATATAAAAATATTTATTTGTTATTCGCGTTTTTTTCCATCGGGAGTTTCTTTTTTACATGTAAAAAATTTTTTTAGTTAGCCAAACGCAATGATCAGTACCTTTCATCGTCGTCAGTATCAGTTGATAAAAATATCTTCGGCACAACTAAAATTTGTGTTGCACCCGGAAAAAAATCTTTCGAACGATCCGAAATTTTTTTTCACAGCGCACCCACACCTACGATGTTTACAAACAGTCCACGCAATGTTTTTCAAAATCATTTTTCTCCCCGAAATCGCAACGAATTTTAGAAATTTATGAGGCAAAATCGATCGTCAGGTCTATAGAATCAATGCGCCGAAAAAGGATGGGAGATTTTCTTGCCATTCTGAGAAACATCGGCGACAAATTTTCGAGGTTAGACTCCATGATATTTGCACCGACCGCGCGACGCTCCTTTATTTTCTGTCACGGAATCGGCAGTTAAAAAAAAGATAATAAACGAAAGTCGTAAACTCGTCTTATTTTCGTCCGAAAAGCGAGCAGAAGAAGTGCGTAACGTTGAGCCCCGGAGGAGAATCGATTGACGAAGACCCGCGAGGGATATACGCGTTGCGTTGAGTTGATAACCACTGACGCCACCCATATGAATCGCCCGTATGACCCACGCGTTCACCGCCTCCAAATTAGGTATGATTTCCCTCCGGTCAGTGGTTCTCATGCACCGACACATTAATTTTCAACATAAAAGAATCTATGCCTACAATGCCCAACACCTTATTCTCGCGTCTCTCGATCTATCGATAAAGAAGAAATATGCAAATTGGGAACTCCTCATTGCGACGCCCGGGTGAGTCGAATCATCACGAAAAACATTCGTGTCCCGTTGATCCCGGCAACTTGTGGGTATCGTGCAAAACATCGCGAAACCGTGACGTATCGCGTATAGGTTAGGTTCGGCCAGACGGGCTCTCGAAAGCGTCGTTTTACCATAGAAAACAATCCGAGACGATGGTTACTATTCGAGCGAATGGAACACCGTTCCAGCCGATTGCAATCGGTAAAACGTCGTCCATCGCCTCGTCGGCACAGTGGACCCCCCCACATCGGTTCTCGATTCTCGCGTTTTCCCAGGTCAATGACTCGTTCGTTGGTTCCCCCGAGCGCGCCACGCGGTACCGATCCACCGCGTGGCCAACCGCCGACTCGCGTCTATCCACTTCGCTATCTCTCCTTCTCTCGTTCTCTCGAAAATACACGAGAGAACTAGTTGCCCCGAGGTTCGCCAACAGAAACGTGTGCATAGAGTATACACTCTCTTGTTTTCACATTCCCCTCTCGTGCCTCACCCGCCCGATCGTTGCACGCCACTGTGCCATCAGTCTCGGCAACTCTGCTTGCATTAACTAACTCTTCGGGCGCAAAGCCCCGCGCGAGAACCGTCGTGGTCTCGTGCCTCATGACGAGTTGGACGATTATTTCTTTTCTCGAAACTTAGTCGAGCGAACGACACGGTTAAAAAAAAAAAAAAAAAAATTCGCAATACATACAACTTTACGATGTTTTTCATTTTTTTTTTTTTTTTTTTTTTTTTTTTTTTCGTGCCGCCTTAGTAAAACACGCAGACGAGCGGACTGATAGAGAACTTGACAAAATATAGATAACAATATTTACATAATAAAAAAAAAAAAAAAGAAAAAAGAACGAACCGCGCGCACGATATCCTCGCAACGAACTATATTCGCCTCGTATCTATTTTATCGTCGGTTTTACTATATACGGATCGCCAAAGATACGTGAATCCAACACGTGGACGCGAAACGTCTACCTTATCATTTAGCTGTATAGAATATCACTGCTATCTACAAGAGTTCAAACAGATACGGAGCTTAACAACGGTTTTAGAATATGTATTGTTTTCACGATTGCCCTTCTCTGATTAAACACTTCGCCAACGAACAGCCGGGATCGTTCGATTATCAATGGATTTGCACTCATTTTCTTTGTCTCGTTTGTGAGTTTCTCCTTCACGTCGAAATCTTAAATAATAAACGTTTCCACTTCCATAGGGCAAAAAAAAATTACCGACATGCATAAAAAAAAAAAAAAAAAATAAAGAAACAATGAACTATAGACGTCCGAAGCGTTCTCTCTTTGGTTTATTTTCCCCCATTTAATTCTAAATTTCTTATTTTTCAAATAACCGTTTAACTTGCGATATAGCGAAAGAAAAGTTTCGTCAAGAATTACTCAACTGCATTAAAAGTAATAAAAAAAAAAGTAGATAAAGCGATATAATAATATCAATAAAAATACAATAAACTGTTTCACTGCGATAAAGAAAAAAAAAGTTTCGCAAAAAATTACTTAAGCACATAAAACAAAAAAAAACTTAAAGTACGATATCCGAAACGTTCTCTCTTCGGATTATTTTCCCTCCTTCTCAGGTTCTCGGGTTCGCGCGCATGCTAACCGACTTGCCGAACGCGCAAGCGACGTCGAGGGGTGGGAATCTCCATTGAGGGGGATGACGGAAGTCCGCCAAGTTGGGTTCAGAGGTGTGCAGAAACAAAATGCAAACACACGCGCGCGTACACACGCATAGAACAAAACTGCATGCAATTGAAAGGCGCGTTAGGGGAAAGAGAGAGAGAGAGAGAGATAGAGAGAGATAGAGACGAAAGAGCCGGCGATAAACTCGTAGCGGCGAAGCTGCGCGGGCGGAGAAGAGAAACTAGTGGGAGAAAGAGAACGAAGCAAAAGGCCGAGAGAGCCGAGCGAAGCGGAGCGGACACCTCTCGCGGTCAGTGACTCTGCGGAGCGGCGAGCGCGCGCGATGAGAGCTTCTGTGCTTCATTCACGGGCGCGCCACCTACTCGCTTCGCCGTCGTTCTCTTGTTCTACCTGCTGTATCCCTGTCCACCGCACCCGACTGCCCCCCCCCTCCCCCAGCCGTCCCTCGAAAAAACACTTCGCACTCTTACATATGCATGCCGTGTATCGTTTGCGTTACCAGTCATTGACACTTCGAGAGCCGGTGTTTGACAAAACTGTAACGCAGAGTTGCCAAACTAATACATCGAAAAAAAAAAAAAAAAAAAAAAAAAAAATTATTTACTTCCGAATAATTTGCTTGCGAACTGATGAAATTATGTGTTTTTCCAATTTTATTGTTATTATTTCAATTTAACGCAATACAGGTTAACGTTCGATCGACAATCTGTCGTGTAACGTTTGTTTTATCAGTTATTGACACTTCGAGAGCCGGTATTTGAAAAAAACTGTAATGGAAAGTTGATAAACAAATATATCGAGAGAAAAAAAAAAAAAAAAAATTACTTCCGAATAATTCGGTTGGGAGCTGACGAAATTATGTGTTATTCCAATTTTATTGTTATATATCATTTATTTGTACCGATTGACAAACTCTCGCTGACCAGAACCAAAGATCTCTCTGCACGAGATTTTCGTCTTTTGTTTTCGTTTCTCGTGTTTCTCTATTCAAATCAGATTTTTCGCGTCACATTTCAATATCGTTTTATCGCGGCGTTTTCCGCGGACCTATCATCGATGCTGATACATACTCTGCCGTTAACTTCATTATTGAAAACCGAATGGTTATGAGGTATGACGTTATGCCAGAAAAATAGAGACGAGAGAGCGAGGAAATTGAAAAAAAAAAAAAAAAAAAAAAAAAAAAAAAAAATTGCGCATGGAATCGGATCGATCTCCTTTCGCGGTTTTGCGTCGACGCGCTCTCTCTCCGCGGAGGCGGGGAAACGGGTCTCTCGCGCGCGCGTAACGTATATTCCCCTCCGCGAAACTAGGGTTTCCTAGACACGCTATAGGGAGGTCTATTCGCCCGGCGCGCGACCCCCGGCCGAGGCAGGTCAACGCGTGAGAGACGTGTTGCACGTCCACGTGCTCTACCATGCTGCGCATACATCACGGATACAGAACCAAAAGATATGCCTTTACCTGAATTATTCGTGTTAAAAGTTATTCCACGAATGGCTTTCCTCATTACCGTTTGAATTATATGGTATCCGGAAAGCAAAAAAAAAATTGAAAATAATATTGGAGTATCGGCGGTTCTCGTTCTCGAGTTGTTCGCATATCGATTGGCTGTTGCACGAAATTCGGAGGGAAAGTTATCCGTGAGAAACTTCGGTTGAACCGGAAATAAGTTTTTTTTTCTCGATTAACTTCTCGGTTTAGTTTAGGATAAAACAGCTGCTGGTTCCGCATTCACCGGGAAAGAAAAATACGTGGAAATATGTGGGTCGATACAGCCAACATAATTTCGTTAAGGGAGGGAGAGGTCGTCGAATCGAAGCGTCTGAAAAAAATATTCTATTCCACTTAAAAAAAAAAAATGTTCCGATGTATTTTTTCTCAAAAATTATTTTATTATTGTAGAAACATACTGTTTGATTTAGTGTCAAAAAATTTTTAAAAACGATAATAACAATATTTGGTTTGATTTTTTTCTTAAAAAATATTCGATTTTCACGAAACAAAGATTTTCGCAACAAAATTAACGTCTATGTAACGTCTATATAAATTCGTAAAAATAAAATTTTGTCATTCCCCGTTTCGAATCCATTTTTCGATGACTTTATCTCCACTGATTACGAAACTCCCGCCGCGCGGTTAAACTCGCGTTGAGAATAAAAACAAATATATTATTTTTTCTCCGTCACTCCAATCTTTCTCGATATCGCGAAACGCCCGTCGAAGTTGCTGATTATTCTACGGATTGTCCACGCGACACGCTTCAGTATAAAACTATAATTTTTCCACGAGTTTGAGGTTAAAACTTCGTACACAGTCGACAAACAATTTTTCCCCTCCGTGTTTATCATCGAATATTTTTTTTTGCCTTTTCTCGCTTCTCGATCCAAGACTTTCGATGATTCTCCCTCTTTAGCCGGGGGTAGTTTTTTCGTCTTGTTTTTTCGTCAACGATTCGTGACGCGAGAAGTTCACGTTCGACCGGCGCGGTTAGTCGTTGGCACCGTAGCCCGTAGGGACCGAATCGGTGATAGAAAGAGGTCGACGTTGACGTCGGTGGCAACGGGGGACACCAGAGGGGGAGACAACGTAACGTATAGTATAGTTGCGTCGGAAGAAGTGGAAAAGACGAGTCGAGAGGGCATCGTTGCCTCTCGGAACCCCTGCGCGCTCTACAGAACCGAAGAGAAGCACGCGGGCCGCGGGCGCCGCGGGTAAATCGTTCGATAGCTTGAATGCGCATGCGCCAACGTTCCCCAGTTAATTCCCCCTCCCACTGTGGGGGGCCAGCCGGCCGCGTGGCGTGTGCGGCGTTCTGATCAATCTCCGCGACGTTGCCACAGCGGCTACTACTTCTGACCCGGAGGACCCGGGTATGTTCCCCCACTATTTCGAAATCGAACACCCGGCCGGCCAGGGATCTCTCGCTCTCTTTCATTCTCTATGTCTCTTCCGCATTTCCTCCCTCGCAAAGCTATTCGATCTCCCACCATGACGTCGCTACTGTCCCATCCCTCTCTCCCCTTTCCCCGGTGTTCTCTCGTTCGGCACGTGCGATGTTCGGTGCATTTAATTTTTCAAATCCCTTATCGACCTGTGGATTCACACAGAAGCGCACACCTCGGGCGCGTTCCCTCGGGCGCGCGCCCCCACCGAAACGTGCATGCGTGCGCGACTCCTCGTTGAATTGGAAAGCTTTTTTTATTATTTTCGTTCATGAGAAAGAAAGAACGAGAGTTCGTAGGCTGCCGCTCGGAAGAATCGATTGCGCGAAATCCTTGAATATCGAGGCGATATCCTGGGCAAACGCGGAAAAACTATAAAAATGTCTCACATTATTATATTTGTGTCAAAATGAAATATCATGTTTCGGAAGGTTAGTTTCGTCGGCGAATGGGTCCGTAACAGAAATCATTAAAGACGATATCCTGGGTAAGCAGGAGGCTATAAAAATTCGTAGCATCATAATATTTTCGTAAAAAAAAAAAACAAAACATCGTGTTTTGCAAAATGGCACTCGATTTTTGCGGCGTTTAAGGGATTTTAAATGAATAACATTTTAATACGATGGTTTTCTAACCTATAGAAAACTTCGTAAATACGTCAATAATAATCATATTTGTATAAAAAATAAAATGTTTCCACTGAAAAATCTTTGAAGGGCTCATCGAGGGTCAAAGGTCGACCCGGACTTCGAACGGATTTCAAGTTAATTAGTTTTATGTTTTTCTTTCGAATTTTTCTCGATGGTAATTGAAAACACGAAGAAGATTACACGGGTTGCTGTTTTCTTGATTAGTTCATAACAAAACGATTAAAGTAGCGGGATTTTATTTATTCGGCATCGTCTATTTTCTTTTTTTAATTATCCCTCCCTCCCCCGACGAGTGACCTCGGTAGGAGTCTCGCGTGTGTGCAGCTTTGCCAGCGTGCTTACCGACTATGACGTCGGCGTCGACGTCGACGTCACTGCCGCGCTCGTTCGCGGGTCACCTTCGCGAGGCGGACTCTCTTCTCTATCTCTCTCTCTCCTCCGCATCCGGGGCATTCTCCTTTACCCGCCGCGAGATGGAACCGCCGATCGGAGAGAGGAAGTGCAAGGTCGTCGTCATGATACATTTTCAACGGTCTTCTTCTGCATCTTTTCAACCATTAATCGACCTGTATTTTCTCTTTCGAAAATCGAAAATTATATAAATCGTTGATAAAATCAACGGTCCCTCGTTTCATCGAAGTTAGTTAAGGAGGTTCGATGGTCAACTTCACCGAAATGTACTTTTGTATCACAAATATACAACCTATCGCCATGGCAAATATTTTTATTCGGAAATAATACATTTTTTTTTTTCATCGAGACAGTGGAAAAGTAAAAATGCAATTTTTAAACGTTTTTTTTATAGTCTATTGTTTACATAACATTGTATACAAACGAAAAAAAATGACAATTTTTTTTTTTTTTTTTTTTTTTTTTTTTTTTTTTTTTTTTTTTTTTTTTCAATTTGATGTACAATAAGGTTATATATGATCCAAAATGCCACAAAAAATGTTTTATTGGTAAAGTCGATTTTACCTACTGACCCTCCTTAATCTTTGTTGATTTTGTTTCATTCATTTTTCTTACGATTATTCTTACGACGATCTTATTTTTGTTTGTTAACAGGTGCAAAGATGAGAAGAGAACGCAGCGAGCCGGACGACCTATTTTGCGAAGAGAAGATGCTAATTATTGACGGTAAGTTCACTCGCAATTAAATATAAATAAACAATAAGTAATGACAAACACTTTCGATAGTAGCAGTGTATTTTTTTCATAATTTTTTTTTTTTTTTTTTTTTTTCAATATCTTACGCGTCCATTCCGCGGCTCGACCTTCCGTAAGCTCATTTCTTTTCTTTACGATTTCTTATGATTCACGAGCGTCTGTGAATACGTCGTAAAAAAAAAAAAAAAAAAAAAAACTAAGATAAACGAAAGAAGAATATGACGGAGGTGAGAGAAGGGAAGAGAGAGAAAAAAAGAATTCTGTAGAAAAAAAGCCACTGAGACGAAGGACGATGGCAGTAGTAAATCTTCGAAGTACTACTTCGGGCAAAGGTCAAAAGTTTGCCGGTATAACACGACACAGTCACGCCGCGCCGCGCTTCTCCGGAAGTTTCGGACGTATAGTTACCGAGGAAAGGCAGCTTGCAGCCCTCTCTCCCCATTCCTTTCTCCTTATCCCTTATTATTATCATTATCATTCTTTTTTTTTTTTGGCATTACGGCAGCATAAATCAGCATTGTGGCCGTTGTTTCGTTGTTTCTGACGAAACAACGAATTTTTCCAACGTAATTAATTCGTTACCGCATCGCGAATATGGAAATTCCTGATTCTCGCAACTTTCCAAAAGTATTTTTCGCATAAAAATAATAACAATAACTTTTTTTAAATGTATGAAAAAATGGCGAAATTTTTTTTGAAAAATCAAAGTTAAAATAGTCGTGTGGGTAATTCTTATTTAACGGAGTAACACGCGAGTGGAACGAAACGGGAAATTTGCGCGATGTTTCGGTAAGTAAGAGTTATTCGTAGCGTTTTATAACGTTCGCTTTGAAACAACGTGTGGAATCGTAAAAAAAAAAAAAAAAAAAAAAAAAAATTCCAAGAATTTCTCAATTTACTTTAATTTGCAAAGACCGTAACTTCCGCAATATTTATCATATCGGTGCGACACCTCACGAGACACGATGTCAAAGTGTTGGAAATATATGTCTCGTCTTCCGTATATGTAATCGATTATCCATCGTCAATTAACCCGTTCTACTGACTCTTTCATTCTCCAAAATACATATATTCCCACCACCGCCTCGTAGTGTGACATACATTCGCGAGAAGTATCGATATATTTTCGCGTAACTTCGCGAACGCGCGTATAGATGTATCGCCTTTAGCGAAAGAAGTAAGTAACATCAGCGCGTTGTGGTCTTCTAGGCCACCGCGAGAGAGAAAACGAGTCTTACAAACTCCGCCGGGTCGTGTACCTCCTACCCGTTAGCCAAAGCGCCAATCGAGATCGCGGTTTGGCGCGTGACGCGCAGTGCGCGAGCGCGCGCTCCCCCAGCCGCGGAGAAACTTTTCTCTCTGTGTGTAGACGCGGGGTACACGTGACTCCTCACGAGTCCACGTTCCCCGCGACGATGCGGATCGATGATACGATACTATGTCCTCCGAAAATTCGCGATCGTCTTCACTTCGATACGATCGAATCGTCTCGTAAGTTTTATCGAATTCATCGATCACGCAGTTCCTCGAAGTTTTTTTTTTTTTTTTTTCTTTTTAATTCAATCTTTGAGATTGCGGCGAAGTATTAAAATTTACGAAGAATCGGCGATAGATAACTGAAGAAAAAAATAATGTAAAAAAAAAAAAAAATTAAATCAGAATTAATAACTAATTAAAATTAATTTAATTGTAAATCAATTATAAATTTAAGATTTTTTTTGAATTTGAAAAGTAATGAAAAAAATGGAGTAACCTACGGCGCTAGAAATCTGCTCGGCACTTTAGGTGCCGGGCGAGCAGTCGCGGAGAGGCGAACCGGTCAGAACTGTAGAGGTGGGAGAGCAGCAGGGCGACCCGAGAAAGAGAAAGAGAGCGGTGAGAGGAGAGACAGAGGAGAAGGAGGAGGTGTTGAGGGGAACGAAGGAGAAGCCGGCACCGCGCGCGTCATATCCTCAGGTTGGAGAAGGCGGCACTTAAGTTTAGACTTCAGTCGGCACTCGCGACTCGCGTCGCATCGAGAGAGTTTTCCATTCATTCGTCACTTACGCTCTTCTCGCTTCGATTAAAATCCGAGAGAGTCTCTCGCCCCCCGTTGATCGTCGCCGGTACTCGCGAGCAAAAATTCATTAAAAAAAAAAAGAAAAAAAAAAAAAAAAACGCTCATCGATGATAAATAAAAAAACAAAATAAATAACACACGATCGATGAATTTGTATGCACGACATTGCGATTAAAAACATTGGCAATTCTGCTTCTTACGCAAAGCGAGTAAATAAAAAAAAAAACAAAAATAAAAAAATTCGAGTTCTAAATCCCGAGCTGTCGGTTCGATTCCACTGTTTTCCCTCGCGCCGCAAAAACTCGTGCGCTTTTATCCTTATTTCCTTATTTATCGAAAAAAAAAAAAAATAATAATAATTTCGTAAATTTATTTTTTTAAAAAAGATAACTAAAGATTCACCTCGAAAATTCATTTACAAAATAAAAAAAAAAACGTTACTACTTCATCCATCTAATAAATATAGCATCTGGAGAACATACGAGTTACGGATTTGGTGTTTGAGTGGTGACCGGCGAGTAACGCGCCGGTTAGGCAGTGGGGGCATAGATAATCAATTATCATAGTGCGGTTGATGAGTGTTGCGGTACTTGAAGTTACTTCGCTGCCCGGTGCCGCGCCGCGAGGCAACGCAATAACGCGAAATAAATAAACAAGAAAATCGACGTTTCCGAAAAAAAAAAAATTTTTAACAAAAAGAGAAATTTTGCGTCAGGCGAGAAGTCGCAAGAGTGGGGGAAACGTTGTAGGAGAAGTCGGTGGCGATTCAAAGGTCGTCGTTCGCGAGCGATAAAGGAAGATAAAGGACGCGGGCGAAACACATCGCGCCTGGAACCGGCGGGGGCCAACCGGGTCCGATGCGTACGTGCGCCGAAGCTTCTATCACGCGCTCGATTACGCGCACTTGACGAGAGTCGATAACGCGTTGTTACACACTTCTTCTCTCAGCTCCTTACGTACACATCGCTAAAAAAAAAAAAAAAAAAAAAAAAAATCAGTCCTCGAAACCGACCGATAGTGTACGCGTCGCCGAGCGCAAAGGATCGGCATAGCGAATCGTCTGCAATAAGAAATACTTCGATTTCTTTCAAAGAAAAAAAACATTGAGGTTGAAGCGGAGTGATCTAACCGCGAAGAACTATAAAAAAAAAAAAACAAATAAAAAAAAAAAGATCACGCATCACATCCGTATGGCGATAATGGTGAAAACAGCCGCGAGTGTCGATAGTGTAAAGAGACAAATGTGGTAAAGCGTAAATAGCGGGATTTCTGACAGAAGTGAAAAGAAAAATCGGAACGAAAAAAAACTCTCGTGTGGTAATAATCGTTCCCAAAATAGAAGTTTCGCGAAAATATCTCTCATCGCCGATCGCTGAGAAAATACCGGGATAATCTTCGTGACATGAGTATCGGCACGCAACAATTTTCTCTCCGTGCGCCGGAGTGGTTGAGGGATTATTAAGGGACACGAAAAGAATAATGGGAGTGCTGTTGATGTCGGAAGGAGGTGGAACACCTGTGATTCGCGATAAGAAAATAAATAATCAACAAATGCACATGAATCTTAGCGTAATTAAGACGGCACTGCCGGCAAATGCGCCAACGAGTCACGGAGTTAATAACGATAATAATAATTTTGGCAACAACAACAATAACAACGATATTCACAACGGCGTTAGCGTTGTCGCGAGAAATCCAAATTTCGCCGGTTACGCCGATATCGACGTTTCGCGGGGATCGATGATCGAGATAATCGATGTTGTCGCCGACGAGCAGCTTCTTCCACCGCCGGTAATGCCGACCGTACGATGGGTACCGCCGACGCCGAAAAAAAAATGGATTCGTCATTACCTCCTCGGTGAGCTTTGTAACTATGAGAGCGATGGCTTTTCGGAACGAATAGAGGGGATGTACTATACAACAATGTATCAACCGCATGACACGCGTGACATACGCTGACCTTTTCTTCCTTTCCTCGTTCAATCGCGAGAACGAACGAAGGGAGGGGATAGCTTATTCCTCTCTTGTTGTCGAGCGTTACGCATTTGGCAATCGATCGAATTTTCATATTGTAAGCCTCGCGAATTCGCGCGACTACCCTCAGCCATTATTTTCTATTGTGTTATTATTCCGAACGGTATATTACGGTAGCGATTGACGAAAATTGACAGAGAGAATAATAAATTATGAATAATAAAAAAAAAATATTTCCGAGTTGCGATTTAGTCGCCGATGTTAAAAAAAAATAATAAAAAGTTTATATTTTACATCGGGATAATTAGAATATCGAAGAATTTTCCGATTTCCGGAGAAAAAAAAACGCGTTTTATTATTTTTCACGGTATAAAAAAAATCCCATGTCATTGAAAATCCACACTGCTGGCTCCACTCCAATTAAAAACTTTTTACATACGAAAAAAAAAAAAAATTACAATTTTATTACATAAATTATTTGAAATTTTTTATACGACTAGAAAAAGAAAATAAAAATTGCATGAAATTAGTAAAAAAAATTGTTTTTAACATTTACATTTTGTGATGAAAATAAATTCCATTATATTATATGAATTTGCCAAAAATATTGAAAACTACGCGAAAAAGTTCGAAAATCCCTTATTCCGATGTTGCGACTCTGAACGGATAATACCGTTTTGATACGTAGAGACAACAGTTGCCGATGCGCTATCGGATAGAGAGATATACGGTATAGAATACACTCCACTTTGGTATGTCGTCTTAGCGAGTGCTAATTGGCAATTTAGCGTGTCCCGAGTACATCCGAACGACATCCCCCATCCGTGTGTCGTCCGCGTATACACGTTTAATTACGTTGCGTTGTGTGTCAGTTTGGACCAAAGTGTGCTGTTGACGACGATATCTCTGTGTACGCAAAGGAGAAACACGTTGGTTCACCAAGAGACCCCTCTTCGCCCGACGCGAACACATACATCGAACCGCTAGTTTAGCTTGTTTGGCTTTTCGGACGGTCGCTACTCTATAGATCGCAGCTTTAGGTATATCTACGTGGATCTATACCCGTTGCTCTCTGTCCATCGTCCGCTCGAGCTATCGCTACCTTCGACGACACTGACCACGCCTAACGTACGTCGATGTTGAACTTTCCGAGAGCCGAACGGTACAGGCTGTGGGACAGGGATGGGGAGGGGGCGGGGGGAAGCTTCTTGACCGCTCTCGTCGTTGTTACCGCGATGATCAACTTCACGAATCTTCTTACCGCGAAGCGTTTTAAATCTTCTCGGCTACGATGATTCTTCATTATTCGTTCGAAGGAATTTTTTTTTTTTTTTTTTTTTTTTTTTCTTCAACGCAGCAAAATAGCTTGATAATCACGCGTATCGAACTTTGTAAGAGAAATACTATTATATATGCGAAGGTTGGGAATTCTTGGCAATTGCATCGATTACCGAGCTGAAGTATCGATGTAATTGCGCGAAGTAAGAGGTGAAAAGTGAGGTAGCGCACGAAGAGTATACCCGTCCGCGCGAACGGTCGTTCTCCCGTACCAATCTAATTTTAACGCTATACCGCCTGGCGACTAACCAAGATAATTCCGAAGGTTCACCAAGATTTCTATTCGACTGGTAGTGAAAGAGGTATTCGTCCGACAAGAATGTTTCGCGCGATTTTTTTTTTTTTTTTTTTTTTTTTTTTTTTCAGTTCGACTCTTACGAAAGTTTGTATACACTGAATAAAAATGATGAGTCGAGAGAACTAATAGATAGATGGGACGATTACTCTCTTTATGGAAAAAATTAGTTATATCGGCTATTATTTTTCTCAACTAATTGTTAGTTTACTCAACTCATTTTTTTTTTTTTTCAATGACGCGTGTCGCTCGTTCATTGGATTTCAGGAGAGTGTCGAGGCGATTCGTACACTTCAATTGGAAAATAAGGTTAAGAAAGAATTTTGAATACTTCGCAAAGGGTTAAAAATCAACTAAATCGAAGGTGTAAAGGATATTCATTTTTCATAATGATAATGTAAAAAAGTGATAAAAAAATAGTTTAAAGAACCATCCGGCAACCTAATGTTTTTTTTTTACCCAGAAATTGATTTGTTAATTTTTCTGAATACAACGATTTTCATGAATAATTTTTCTTTAGAACTTTTTGTAATTTAAAAAATTTTTTTTATTCGTTTTCGTCGCATAATTGATATTCGCAAATATTGATAGAACATTTTTTTTGAAAAACGCGATTTTTTAAAAATAAAAAACAATTTATATGTATTCAGAAAAATTAACGAACCAACTACTGCTAAAAAAAGTTTAGTTGCCGAATTACTAGTTAATCCATTTTTTTAAATTAATTTGTTAATTATTTTTGAAAATTATTATTATGGAAAATCAATGTTCTTAGGATTTTCTACACAGTTGAAAATTTCCAGAAATGTATCCCATTGGAAAGTATTCGAAATTTTCTCAGATTCTCAGTTGCCGCTGGGAATGTAACGATACACCCTTCTTAACTGTCGTTCGGAAGGTTTTCATTGGTTTTTATTAGTGATTATTTATTAATGATTTTACTAGAAACATTGGTGATTAGATCGACAAAAATATCGAAGACGTTGAACCCAAAAATGTTGAAAGTTCTCAATAAATTCTGTCTAATCGATTGTGCAAAACGTCGACGATATATTCATCAACGATCGTTATCGATCAACGGGTCCCTACGATATTTTGATTCATTTTTTTTATCGCATCGCGAAATTTGGAGTCGTAATATAATAATAATACTAATAAAATACATATATTTATGAGTCTCTCATACGCACAACGGATGTCTAGTTGTATGCCGTTGGATACGCTTTCACGGCTGTCAGTCACGAGAGTATTCGAAATCGATGATGACGGGTGCGGGAGGGGTGGAGAAGGAGAGTTCCGAGCGGTTTGCGATTAAATTTGCATGTGGTAAACACAATGTCTCGCCGTTGAAGTTTTTGCGTCGATCGGTATACCTCTGGTTGGAGTAATTCTTCTCGTTCGTCTTACGCATCGCTGAAATTCGTTTGCGATGTGCGCTGCACAACCCCACGAATTCGTAGCTGTGGCACTGGCCTCGGGAAGGAGTATCGTAATTTTAGATTTTTTTTTTTTTTCTTAACATTTCTTTCTCGTTCGCTCTCGCTATTTTCGGAAACGTTCGCGGTTACCGCACACCGATAGCGAAATAAGTCAAAGTATTTTTGTAATTTCGAATAATAAATTCAGATTTTGAATAATAATAAAATTGTTGAAATTTCGAATAATCGATTAACAAAAATTGTTTAAATAATGAAATTGTCGTTATTTTGAATAAATTAAAAAAATGAAAGCGTTGAAGTTCTTAATAGTAAATAAATTAAATAAGATTTCCTAATGAAATTGTTGCGTATTTGGGAATTCAACAAATCTCGTACTCCACTTTCTCGTGCCGTTCATTTAACAAAAATACGTAAATGCGGCTAAAATTATCCGCAAATTATTAATCCATCATTTGCGTCGATCTCCATCGTCGTTCGGCACGCGACAAAAAAATGTTATTGCGAAAGAGTTATCGATACACAGAGTACCGTCGTAGTAGCCTCGTTTTCTCGTATTAACGCCGTGTATTCGCAACTCGCAATATTTGCATATCTAATAATAAAATTTCTCGCACGACGTGTGCGCGAATATGTTTCGTGGTGAGAAAAATTCGCGTAAACAAAAATTTCGGAGTTCGGGGAGTGGTAACGAAGAAGTCAGAAGCCTTAGATTCGATTTTTCGTGTTGTCAATGTCGTGCAAACGTTATTGCGACAATCGGGGTTGGCAGGTAAGATGCGTCATAGGTAGAGACGGGCGAACGCGAACCGTCGCGGTTTTTGGAGGCCAAAATTCAGGCGCGGAGGTCGTTATTTTTAGGTCACGGCTTCTCGCGCTCGCGGTATTTCGTTCGCGATTCTTGTTTTTTTTTTTTTTTTTTTTTTTTTTTTTGTGCCTCTTCTCCATGGTTAACCTGGGTAACAAACACCGCGATTCTTACTGTTTGTTCTGCCCACAGTTTTTTTTTTTTTTTCTTATTTTTCCACCGCGTCGTCGAATTTTTTTCTTCACAAACCCCGTCGTCGAGTCGTTTGCGCAGAATCGCGAAATGATCCTTTGGCTAATAGTCTCGAGGCGGGGGATACAGTGATCCAAACCCATCTGGTATATATCGCATAAAAGCCCGAGCAACCGATGGCCTCGACTGGAGATAGAAGACGGAGCTTTTGCGCGCACACACACGCAGACGCGTACACTCCGGTATCGAGTTTCCGAGCCCCGCGAGTATACGGAGGCAGCGCGAGAGATCGAAAGAGATTCTTCTTGTCCGGACGTGAATGGCGTACAGCTCGGTTAGAGTAGCCCGCGTCTGCAATGGAAAGAACCCGAATTCCAACAACATTATTCCTCTATACTGTAGGTACACACGCACTCCCATCGCGGCTCCGTAGTGTTTCCCATTATATCGCCGTTCGAACGAGAGTTCGTAACTAATGTATAAATTTAGAAAGTCTCGCTATAAACGGGCGACGTATATTATTCTCGCTTCTCGAAAAAAAAAAAAAAAAAAAAAAAAAAAAAAAACTTATCGCTAGATAATCTGTACCCTGACCCATCCACTTTTTCATCAATTCATCGTAAACGGCGCGAACTGCCCCTCGACAACATTCTTCTTTTTTTTTTTTTTTTTCTACAAACTTTCTATATTTCTTCTCAATTCGAAGAAATACATATTTATTTCTCTAAATATTTTGGCTGTATAATTTTGTCGTATGGCCTTGAAAATCGCGTCTCAGCGTAACTGTAATTTTGTGTTTCTACGGTCGGTTGCCACCTCTTCCGATCGTTTAACGACGAAGACTCGACATTTTTTACCTCCGCTCTTTCTCTTCCTTGCCGTGTATAGCTTGAAAAAAAAAAAAAAAAAAAAAAAAGTATTAAAGGCTCATCGACGCCCCGCGATCCTTTTGGCAACGTCCGAAACCTCGATCGGCCATTGGCCGAATAATCTCTCATCCATCCCTTCCTATCTCGTGATTTTCGTACCGGAGAAGTTACGATGTCCGATATCCCCTTCTCTTTGGAACAGTAGTCGCGATACGCGCAGCAGCGACAGCGTGAACGTCCGCAGTCACGTGGCTGTCTGCGCGGATTTCCCTCCCCGCGCGCTTCGCCCCTCGGCGCGCGTATAGCATCCCCGACGACGCGCCTCACGGCTATCGTCCTCCACGACCACGTGTTGCAGCGGCAAGGGAATTACCCTTCTTCGTCGTATATTCTTCCGATATCGAACACTCGATTGATCCTCGAAGCAACGAATGGATTTCTGCTCCGATTCACACGGTGACGGAGTTCGTTAACTCGAATGTATTCAGTAATAAAATTACAGCTTTTTTTCCTGTCCTTGAGACAATTTTACAAGCCACTGATTATTGTCGTACTTAAGTAAAAAAAAAAAAAAAAAAAAAAAAAAAAAAAAACGCCAAGAGAATGCAATGGTTCGCAAGGAGAGACTGGCCGTTGGGATAGCTAACGATTTCTCGTATAAGTAGTCTCGTACTTCCACTTTTACTTGACTATGTCACCGACCTCTCGGTAATCGCGCACCCGGCCAGCATCGTTAATGCGGTTCTCAACTTCGATCTTTGTGTTTTTCCCGATTGCAAAGTCGGTGCGTGCGATCTGTGGTCCATTATCGCTTTTCTATCGTTGCGGAAGATTCACGGAAGTGTCTCTGTCTATTGGAAAATCTTTTAGATGCCGAACGGAAAAGAGAAAAATCTTGGAAACTGATATACAGGGAGAGATCGTCGTAAGGAGATACAAAGTTATAGCGCGTACGATAAAAATCGTATACGCTCTTCGGAAGTCGAGAAGTTGCAACGTGAGAAACTATAATCTCGCGTATGACTCGAGATCTATATTGCAGAGGTTGGCGAGCTATCGACGTGGCAAAGTAGATTGCCGGCTATCAACGCCGCGCTTCAAACACCGATACCACCATTTTGGATCATTCGCATTTGCAACTTCCGACTTCGATCGCTTTACATCACGCGAATCGGGCCCACCGTCCGCGGTTGCCAAGCGATATCGAAAGCGCGAGCTAATCACGAAAAACCTTAAAACGCACCGAAAAAAAAAAAAAAATCGAAAAATTCCACGGACTGTGTATTATTGGTTTTTTTTATATAAAATTAACATTGCTATGTTAATATTAAGATCAATTTTTTCAGACTAAAATCATTTTATAAATGTTCCTACACGCCGATTTGAGTCGCTAAAGAATCTATGCTTTCCCTGTTTGTCACGATTACCCTATTATCATTTTATTCCTTGAATACAGAACTCCTGGAAAATGAAAAAAAAATAAAAATTGTCGCTGGAAAAAAAAATGTATCGTCAAAAGATTTTTTTTTTCGGAAAAAAAAAAAAAAAAAAAAAAAAATCGAAAAAAATGTTATCGCCAAAAACATTACTTTTCCTTTTATTTTTGTTGAGATTGAGTCGCGCTTTGTTTTATTAATTCGAGTTCTGCTTCCTTTCTCTTGCGCTCATTCTCGTCGGTACTTCGTCGCCGTCTCTCTTTTTACGCTGTATACACTCTCCTCTCAACTTGGTTTTGTTCTCTTTTCGCTTTATACACGCTGATATTCCCCTCGACAAGTGCCTTTGAGCCAAAAATAGATTTAGGAAGCTTAGCGCGAGCAATGCGCGCCAGCCACGGGATTGCCAACTCTTGGTACATGAATGAGTTAGTTGGAGCGCGCGAGTGCTCGTACGCGTGCTGTAGCTAATTTATAGGCGCACTGTGAAACCAAGAGAACTCTTCGTTCGCCGGCTTCGTCTCATCCGACTAACACCAAAAAACCAAAAAAATTATAAAAAATAAAAATAAAATGGCTGAACTACTTCTGCCACTGCGGGACCGTTGCCGTCGAATCGCGTGCCACTCCTCCGAGTTAATTCCATTCGCCAAGTGCGACGATACAAGACGCAGCGATGCGTTTCGCCTGTCCGCGAAGCGCTCCAGGCGCACTTCCGACTCTTTCCTGTAGAGCATTTTTTCTTCATTTTTTTTCACCCCCCGAGCCATTATATGTTTTTTTTAAATCTGTTAAAGACGATTTGCAATTGACGAAAAAAAAAAAAAAAAAAAAAAAAACGGATTATTACTTCTGCCGATAATTCATTCTTTTTATACGATACAATATTTCTCAGAATTCTCGGAGACCCTTTTCAGATTTATAAATTCAGGTTCGATTACAATTAGTATCGGTATACAAAACGCGATTGTCGGCTTTTCTCCTCGCGACTTTACCGGGAGAACGATTGCGAACGTGTAGCAAACGGAGACACCGTTTATACCCATCGCCTGGACGTAAACCCGTAGCTGCGACACGACACTCGCACTCTAATATTAGTGCACGAGAAGCCACGGTCATTCAGGTTCAGACATAGAATAGAATGGAGCAATTCGTATGACTTCGCGCGCGTGTGGCTCGTGACTTATTCCGGTGGAACGAAGAAAATCGTTTGCATTCTACGGTGTCTTTGGACAAAACGAAAAACGAAAATTAAATGAATAAAAAGATTAGTAGCTATACATAGGCACGCGTACTTCTTACCTCCATTGTGCAATGTAGATAATGGCACCGTGAATACAGTTTAGACGAACTATTTAAAAAAAAAACCCGTAAAAAAAGAAAAAAATTGCAAAAAATTTAATGTACCGGTAATGAAAGATTTTATGCGTAAACATATATCATGATAAATGAATATACGGTATATTAATACTATAGTCGATGCTATATTTATTTATAATTTAATTGAATTTTCCTATAAAAGTACTTTACATCCAATAATTTACTTTTATATAATTTATTTAATATCATTCAATTGAATTTACTTATTTATGCATCAATGCTTTCAGTATCAATGTATTAAATGTACAGTTTTCTTTTTTCGGTTTACATTTTATCGAATATCGTATGAAATACTGTGATTTTCTACAATATTAAAAAAAAATACCTTTTTAACTTTTTTGCAAAACAAAATTTCTTGGGGTCTTATTGAGACATTGAAAAAGTAAAAAATAAAAGTTTAACAGCTGAAAGTCCGTATTTTCAGATACAACCAATTATTTTTCCGGAGCTCTCAAAAACCGTAATTATTTTCGAACCTCAAAAGCCTCGAAACGCGATTTCTTCGCCGTCGGGGGATATAATAAAAAGAAAAAATGTTTAAAATTCAAGTTTTCTCGATAAATTTTTCATTTTCTCGCCACGGAATTGTACTATGTGACGTGCATCGACACAATTTCAGTTTCGTCGAAAAAACGGCGTTTCGCTCTCGTCGTCTCCCGACGTCTCCCTACTGTACGATCGTAGAATTAATGAATTAATTATTAACCGCATTACACAGGAGGATCCACTCGTCGCCATGTATAATATAACGTATAACTTCGATAATTTATAAATTTGTATCAACGAAATATTAAATATGTTACAGAGGAGGATCCACTCGACATCACGAGGACGAACGGCAATCATTCGATCGGTTCGTGCGGTAGTCCGGTAATAACGAGTTCAAGGGGAACTCCTCCGGTTTCCGGAAGCACCGGTCTCTCAATTCATCCAAACGTACATCACGTGGCGTCTCATCATCATCATCATCAGCAGCAGCAGCCACAGCAACAACAGCAGCAGCAGCAACAACAACAACAACAACAACAACAACAACAACAACAACAACAACAGCAGCTGAGTCATCATCATCACAACAATCACAACAGTTCCGCGCACAATCACTACATCGAGAATCACAATTCGAATCACAGTCAGAGCGGAGGTGGAAGTAGCGGTCCACTCGTCGTCGATTTGGACCCGAGTCACGACAATAAAAAACTTCGGAACGGGTAAGAGACCATTTAAAAAAAAAAAAAAAAAAAAAATTCTGTTTTCTTATCGTCTATTTATTCCTTGCAAAATCTTCGACTATTATTTTTCTCTGCCTCCGCAGAAACACCGAAAAATCGCTCGGTTGCTTTTTTTTTCCTCCCACAATTTATTCCACTGTTTTATTTTCGACGTTATCGTATTTAGACTTATGTAACACGTTTCTGTCGATGCAGACCCTGCGTTATACGCTCCGGAACGAGAGAGGTCCACAACAAGTTGGAGAAAAATCGTCGAGCGCATCTCAAGGAATGTTTCGAGTTATTGAAGAAGCAACTGCCCGCGCAGGACGAGAAGAAGTCATCGAACCTCTCGATCCTTCACGCTGCCATTAGGCACATACAGGTATAGACAACGGTACATCGCGCTAAATGAAAAAAAAAAAAAGAAAAAAAAGTAAATCAAAAACAATATGTTCGTTCGTATCGATACATCGAAGGTCGCGCCTTCCCTTACTCCGTACGTCCTCTTCTTTTTCTCGTTATTGTACAATCGAAGGCCGCGGAGCGACTCGGCACTTTGGCGAATGAATGATCGGTAGGATATATATAAATGGCTTTTAAAGCCCGCGGACGATATTGTATCGCTGAGATTTCTAGGATATCGTGATTATCCCCGAGTCACGTATTTCAATTTGATTTCTTTCATTAAAAGTTTCTATCCGACGCGCATCGATATTAATAAATGCAGAAACTCCATCGAGACGCAAGAAAATATCGTGCGACTCATCCCATTGAATTACCTTGGCCTCTGGAATTTCTCACCTTTGGAATCGCGACAACAGCGTTTTAATTGATTGGTATTATTATCCCCTTCGAGTCGTTACCAATTAGTCG
This sequence comes from Cryptus armator, assembly GCA_963971235.1. Taxonomy (NCBI): domain Eukaryota; kingdom Metazoa; phylum Arthropoda; class Insecta; order Hymenoptera; family Ichneumonidae; genus Cryptus; species Cryptus armator. The sequence continues at coordinate 12,164,090 of OZ020236.1, forward strand.
TCGAGGATCCGCGACCTCCTCTCGGTCGTTGTCGCGTTTCAAACTATTTTCGTCTATACCAATCGGGAATGAAGGGATTCGCGCGAATGACAAGCATTTAGTTTTTCGCGAGCTCTCGAAACAAAAGTTTCCACGCGTTGGCCGAGACATCGGTCGCACACGGCATTTAACGACTGTCCGAGACGCGAGCGGCGAGTTTGCCGTTCTGTTCACCTTCTCCTCGACGGACAACTCGGACTCCGCTGCCGCACGTCTCTCTAACTTTTGACTCTCAAAAACACGCCGCAGCCAAGTATTAAATGTCATTTCGCTCGGCTACACACGGTGTAGGGGACGCACCGAGTTTAGACACTCGGAGGCTCTACGCCCCAACGAACGGCGTTTCGACTTTTGCTACTACGGCTCGTGATGCTCCTCGTCCGCCCGACTCCGGTGCGCGACGAATTTTTTTTATATTTTTTTCTTCACGATACTTCGCTATTCCGTGCGAATCGCCGATGTAATGCTTTCGAAGAAATTATGGGACAGATATTCGCAATGAAACGCTTCTCGGATTTAGCAATACCGACGTACTATAAATTATACGGCTATAACGCCTTCCAGCCGGATTTTCTTGTATTCTCAAAGCTCGTTATACGCATTTTAAAAAATATATATATTAAAATATCGCGCGATAGGATATTTTTGTGCGGTCGGACGAGCTGAGAATTTTCGGTATTATAAATCGCGATAAGTCTCGAGCGATTTGTTTTCATAAAAAAAATGTAAAAAAAATAGAAACTTCGCGCAAAAAAATATTCTATCGGATTCTTTCCATCGCGTTTCGCGGCTCGAATCGACGTCTCGGTAAACGACGCGCATTCCCCGTTTGTCTCGTCGCTTTGGAACATTCGCTAAGTAGCTACTGGTTACACGTTCGCTTGTCTCGTAATGCCTTTGTAAACACGTGGAAGTTGCCACGAGAGATATTATCGGCAGCTCGGTGTCGGTTTGTTACTCTCGCGTTACCGTTCGCGACGGACGAACGTAACCTTTGCGCATGTTGATCGCGATAGTCGATGCTTCTCTAGTTATTTTTTTTTTAATTTTTTTTTTATTTTCGAATCTCTCGAGACTCGAACCGCGAACCGTTCATTAGTATTCTTGAACCATATGCCGCGTACGAGAACGTTAGGGCCGCAGCCCCAGGCGCTTCGAACGTGAAGGACGTTGGAATACTCGTCTACGCGGTCGTTCGACAATCGGCTACTGGTTATCGTTGTTCTCTCGTATATTTTTTTTCTCTCTCGAGAGACTTAAACATCAAAGCGTTGAAATCGAAAACAATTATGAGTACGGAGACTTAATAGTCAGTTAGGATAATAATTATATAAAAAAAAAAATTCTTTGTATAAACCGATTAATAGTTCTTTCGTCTAATCGTTAAGTTTCTTAACTCATAAGTTTTCGAGGTTTTAACAAATTAGAGAAACAATGAACTCCGCTGTGACACAATTTGCGTTTTTATCCTCGTGGTATATAGCGGACTATCGATATACTGCCGCAGTAGTCTATATACATTTAGGTGACGCGTGCAGATCGTGGAACTCTGTCTCATTATTACTTTTTTTTTGTCTCTACTCTGTTACTATAGACTCCCCGATGCCCGGTGCTGCTACGCCCGTTGGCGTTGGCGATTTCATACATTAAAAACGATTGCTCCGCGACAACAACTTGACCTTCCGCAACGTCGGGAGAGAGAGAGAGAGAGAGAAAAAAGAGACGGTCGACGCGCCGACGCGCATTCGGCATGTGCGCGTTCGACGCTTACGTTGTTGCATCACGTAGCTCCCTCGTGACTCGTACAATCGACGGGTTTACACTTCTTTCCTCGTCGCTCTACTCGCTCGTTGATCCGTCTCCGCTCTCTTTCTCGTTTCCCCACTCCGATCGTCTGTCTCTCGAGCTCCCCGTCGGGTTTTTACTCTCGTTACACACATGAGAAGAGCTCGTTATACATTTATCAAGGACACCTTTTCCCAGGGATAGGTCAACGTTTATCTTTCAAATTTTGCGTATTTTTTTTCGCAACCATCGTTGAGACTATATGTACGCACGCGATTAAAAAAAAAAAAAAAAAAAAAAATAGATAAAATCTGTCGATCAAATATCATTTCGGTTTCTCCTACGCGCTCTCGTGTATTATTCGTAACATCGTGTGAGCAGCTGTGCCCGTGTTACAATATTGACACAAATATATTCTCTCTCATGTCTCGAAGCTTAAACCGACGATTTCGAGACTATCGAAGCGGCAAAAATGCGTGTCGGCGAATAATAAAGAGTTTTCAAAAAAATCGCTCGTTAAAATAATTGTCGAACGCCGACACTTTTGATGGCGAGACGAAAAAAAAAAGAAGAAAACGTTTCGAACGAAAAGGCGCTTGTGTACTCGAAGCTTTCAAGTTCGAGGCTACGAGAACGATATCGTAAGCGAAGCGAATGTTGGGTAGTCAACGGGGGATTGGAAGAGTGACGCATCGACCCAATGGGACGAATTCGGTTTCACCGTAGGAGCCTTCGTTCTCGCGACGAAATATCGCGTGATCCTTTCGAATTCTTTCCGTACGATCGTATTATTCCTGTTGCCTTTTATTCTACCGATCTATATACATATATTGATATACGCGAATTAGAGAATCGACTGGCGACTTTGTCGTAAAAAAAAAAACGAGAATATTCGGTGGACTCGTGAAACTCAAGGATACGCGTTTCTCCTCTCATCTCATTATCCTCCTACGGAGTAATACCGCAGAAAAATGTCTAAATAATAATGGATACATCGGTATCGGAAATTTTTATGCGTAATAATGTATTAAATTACAAACAAATGCGCGGCGTAATCTCAAAAATTTGAATTAATTAACTTATCAATCTTATATTCTTATATATAAAATAAAAATCGCGTTATAGAAATTGCGGCGCACATTCATCCGTTTTATCTTTCAAAATCTCTGTTAAAAAACGTGTATCTTCTATAATATCGATTTAATCGATATATCGCCTCTTCGAAATTTTCCTCACATCCGGGTGTTTGGATTTCGCTGTAATGCAACTTAAAAAATATTAATTTTTAACAAAGTTTCGGGATAAATAACACACAGACTCTTCCAGAACTATATGCGGGTCTTTCAGATTTAATTTACGATGAATTATTTCTAACCGGTGTAACTATAGCGGTGAGAAGAGAGTAGGCGTTTCCTCGTGTTATTCCAGAAGTGTTATACAGTTAATCTCGTTAACCCTCTTTTTCGTCTTTATTGCATCGCACCGTAGCGTAAATATCATGAAGGTCGATAAATTCAGTTGAGTGTTAAAGAGATTGAATGATTACACGGTTCCTCTCCTCGATGTTTATTATCGCCATCCCCCACTTTTCTCGCGCGCGTACTATCACCGTTGAGAGGAGAGAAAGACTCGAGGGAGGAGGCCGCCGATGAGACAAATTTTGACGAGAGAGCGATTGTCCGTGGGGCGCGCGCTCTCTCTTCAACTCGAACCCGGGGACCCGAGTGAGAGTGCCGGCGTCCCCGCGAAGGTCGTCTACCCCTCCTCGCGGCGTCGTTCGCGAATCTCTCTGTCCCCCGCTTCTCGTCATTTTCAGCTCTCCCCTCGAAACTGTATAATCGCGTTTTGTCCCACTTCTCTACCCGGCGCGGCGTTCGGCGCATGTGTGACACTCTGTGTATATTTCTGCGGATGCGGTGCAAGCGAGAGGAAAGGACTCGCGCGACGTTCTTCTTATCCACGCGGCGCGTATCGTCGTGCGACTATATACCCCCGTCAGCCACGTGATCCGAGCCGCGGCCATCGGTACCGGGCGGCGTTGCACGTAACCGACGCGATATATCGCCTGTAACTCCAAATATTTATATTCCTCGACTCGCCTCCCCTCAATTGTTTATTGTTCACGATTTTTCACGTAAAGAATCGAATGTATCGTCTAAAAAAAAAAAAAAAAGATAATTGGCGAATCGACGGCTCCGAAATTATTGAAACGCTGAGCGACTGCTTCGCAGACCGATGGACGTGGGATTTAAATGATTTTTCGGCATAAAACTCGATTAAGAAAGGTTTTTCATTATCTCGTTGATATTAGCGCTTTTGAGAAAAAAAAATTGACGCAACAGTATAATTGCTTCGGGTGTTAAAAATATTATTTTGACGATTTTTATGAAAAAAATTTCATTGTCAAGATTTTTCCGTTTCGAAATAATAACGGTAAATAAAAAAAGAGAATTTCCTCGTAATTTTCAAATATATGCATTTCTTTCGAAAACAGTATTTGTATATCATTAATTGAATCGTTTCGTTAACGTAATCTCATCGGTACAGATTGCGTACAAAATTTATTTTTTTAGGTTTTTTTTTTTTTTTTTTTTTACATCGAGAGCTCATTCTCGCCATCCGTAACCTCCCTTCTCGTTCTCTCACCCGATTGCGTCAATGCACTACCGGACGCGAAAAGACTTCACCCAACCAAAAAGCTCTCTTCGCGAGCCTCTCTCGTTTCTTCGTCTTGTGTTACTCGTCACGCTGACGAATGACTTACGCAGGTGCGTGCAGAACCCGCATCTTGTTCGCGGCGTGCGTGGGTGCCCCTGTGCACGCGGACAGATACACGAAGAAGAAACACGCATACCTCTCGCGAGAGGGAAAAGAAGTGGAGGTTTAGCCTCGTATCGAATTGCGAGAGTCTCTCGGCAGTCCAAAAATGCCAATGGCGCGTACACAGGATACCACGTGGTATATCACACCCGAACGAATGACTTTTAGCGATCGAGTAAAATGCAAATCTTATCTTCTCGTTCACGAAATATCTACGTTTCATTTATTTTTCTCACTCCGTCGTTCAGGGGAAATACCCAATTGCGTGAAAGATCAACAAATGTTAATAAATTCATTGTACTGTAATTTTGTATTAACTAAAGCGTTATAGCGACGAGGAAAAAAAAAAACCGTGAAATCCGTTATTTACGCGTTTTCATGGAAACATTTTTTTTTTTTTCCCATTATATTCGTAAATATAGTATGCGAATTATATGTATTCTTGTATGATTCAGAGATATAATAAATATATAGGAGAGTTGGAAAGCTTGCAAACACGCGAACGATGCAGCGCGTGCTCAACGACCTTTGGCACTTTTCGTTATATGCTTTTTCGACGAGTAGAACGCGTGTATATTTATGTACATTTATATACGAGACTATATATCAGTCGGAAAGCTCTGTCCGCCACGTGTAGCGTGCATTCTCCGTGGCAATTCATGCCAACGTGCAGAGAGCCACGTGTGTCCTCACCGACAACGGCCGTCTCATTCTTGTCCTCCTTCTCCTCCGCCTCTTCCTCCTTTTCATCGTCCGATATTCTTCGCTAATTCGAGCCCTCGAGATAGAGAGCGCGCCCACTGCGAGAAACGATGTCTGCGCGCGACGTTCCCTCTGTTACATATCTACATGTCGGCGGTTTGATACCCGAAGACCTCCACTTATGTTACAATTGAAGATATACGGGATATCGGGATAATCAATGTTTCACATTGTTTGCAAAGTCAACAAAAGCGAGTCAAAGACGTAATCTGTTATCCATCCATTAATCGTATTTCTCTTAATTTTACCAAATTTCTACCGCGTTCCACACTTCGTTTGGCTGATTCAATAATAATCGAGATATTCGAGCTCCGCGGTGCGTTAATAATTGAAATCTGTCCGACACACGTCGGAAAACCGTCGAGTTCTCTCGGGTATCGCGTAATCATTGTTGTCCTTTTCATTATTTTTTTCTTACTTCTCTTGTACGCCGAACGAATAATCGTGCTAAACGACTGCCGAAGTTTCAAGTGAATACGATCGCTTCCCGTCATCGCCTCGTTGAGTTCTTTGCGAAACAGAACGCTCGGTTATTCGGGACAATGAGAATAATGGAACAAATGGATAAACTTTGTTGTTCCGTTACAGAGTTTGCGAAGAAAGGAACGTGACTCCGAACACGAGATGGAAAGGCTGGCGAGAGAAAAAATTGCGGCGCAACAGAGGATAGTCGCGTTGAAAAAGGAACTATCGGCTACTTGGGATCATATTGATTTCAGTACCCTTCTCCAGGAACAAAACTCCGGAGTGGATCCTTCGGTACCGAAAAACGGTTAGTCGCGATATAATTAACGAATTGCGAATTTGTCGAAAATGGTAACAATTATTATTAATATTATTTGTAAACAGTTTCAGAAGGAATGGACGTCGATGTGACCGGCTTGGCGCGCGGTGGAACGAGGTACAGCAGTACGAGTAGCTTGTCCAGCGCGGCAACGGCGAGTTCGCCGCAAAATTTACAAACAGCTAACACGACATCGACTATTCACAATCAAGTTGCCACCGCCGCGGTGGTTTGTCAAACTCAGGGCCTCAATCTCGCTCAGGGCTCGAGAGAGAGTCCACCCGCGAGTTCGAGTCCCGGAGCCTCGACTCCTAGCATTCCTACACCCGCGCAAGTGAGTTTAATGATTTACTTCATGCAACAAACTCGCGCGATCGATCGATTATTCAATGACAGATAAAAATAACGATTCGCGTGACTTTATTATGTTTTTTTTTTTTTTTTTTTACAAGGAGAAAGTAATAACCAGTTCCCCGAGCGTTATGCAGCAACAACCGCATCAATTGCATCTGCCGATGTTGAACACAAGTCAAGGACTCGCGACTATCGTTCCAACCCTTCAGCATCTCGCACCCGGACTGAGAGTTATTCCCGGGGATACGAGGCAACTACTCGTCGCTCATACTACGGGAAACAACGAGACCCGTCCGTTAACGCTTGCCGTGCAAAATTCCTCCGACCAGTCGAGGCCTCTCATTGCCGTACAGACGAGCACTGGAAGCGAGCCAAGGCCCGTTGCATTGGTCGTTCACTCCTCCGCGGCGAACGACAACAGAGTTACGTTCGTCCATTCGAACTTATCGAACAGCGACAGACCGTTGGCTCTCGCCGTACAATCGTCAGCGAACGACGTGCGGCCTGTTACATTTGTACATTCGGGAAACGAGGGAAGGCCATTAGTTTTGGCTACGCATAGCGCACCAACTCTCAACGTTACAAGTCAGTATATATCTTCTGTCGTATCATTGAGGGCGGATAACTAAATTAAATAAAAATCGATAATTTTTTTACATTTATTTTCTCGAATAGTCATTACTGTTCCTATAACTTTGAATAAAAATTGAAGAAAAAAAAAATGTTTTTTAATTATATTTTAATCTATCGTCACTCTATAGCTGGTGAAAAAAAAGATGAATTTCGATAATTATTTATCTCGAAAATTCGTTAATATTCTGATAACTTCAAATTTTGGGAAATATGAGAAAAAAATGTTTATTTATTCTGTTATCTGCTTTTAAATCGATTTTCTTTTTTTAAGCCATCGCCACTCTATGCGAAACATTTGTGTGTTTGAGTTTTGATTATTTGGTAATTTTTGATTTTGTTATTGTTTGCCACAGCTGCTCAGACGAGACTGAGAACCGGTGACACGCAGACGACGCATAAAATGGTCGGTGGCGTGACTCTTGTCGGTGGAAACGGATCGGAACTAACGAGGCTTCCGGGTGGTGCGGAACTCAATATTCTGCCGGCAAACGGGGTATTCCGGTCCGTCAAAGCTCAGCCCCTCGCCGTTCAAGGAGGTGACTGACCAACAAAAAACACTTTCCTTTCGTCGGCGTATACTTTTCGCGAAACGGCGAGATATAGTCTCTTATCCGTTCGGTACAATATGTAAACGATTCGATGGGATTACATATCGTTAGGGTTCGGATAGACGTTCTATAAGCGAACGTTCCTCGTAATCGCACGATCAAGGGTTCGATTCCCTAATCCGGGTAATGAATTTCGATCGCGTTTTTTTCCGGATTTTCTTCGTCTCGCGTTTAGGATTTAGGAATTTAGGAATTAACAGCACCAAATACCAAGGCCGGTATCGCGAATACATCGCGTTATCGTAATGTACTGGTGCTAAATTAAATGCCCATATGCAGAGCTGCTCGCGGTTCCTTAAACGATAAGCTTTGAATATGCGCGACAACATTTTTTTTTTTTGTTTTCATTCGATTTACATAACTTTAAAGTAGGAAAGAATCACCGGATTTTGTTTACATAGATATTAATTAAATGTTTTAATGTTCCTCAGGTTTGACTCTGAGTCACGCCGGCGTCTCGCTGCAAACAGCGACGGGGAAAACAGGTTCGACGGTGATGCAAACCGCTCCGTCCACAGAGAGCCAAATCGCTCACATTGTCGGTCAGCACGCACCATTGTCGGGATTAACGCCGATCGTCACACCGATGACCGTCGTTTCTCAGGGCAATCAAGTGACGGCCCATATACTCGCGCCGTCCAGTCTCGCCGGTAAAATGATAACAACGCCAATTCTCAAATCCGTGGGACAGGTGCCGCTCGTTAACGCTCAGTATCTCAACGCAACGACACTGGTAAAGCCAGTCGTCGTCGTTAGCACTCCGTCTAATTCGTCCGCGTCGTCGACAATCGCTTCCAGTACACAACCTTCCGTCACAACGCACTCTAACGTCTGACATAGTCGAAGGAAAATCAAAGTTGTGTGAGACGAGGTACGAGAGCTGTGGAACGTCGAGATTGTCGTTGAACGCGTTTTACTTATCGCGATTACGTCGCGATAGATCGCCGAGTGCGTCGAGGCCAATGGATTAAAACTAAAACGATTCATCGCTACAGGGTGTACGCGATAATCGGTCTCGCGAGAACCTCATTCGCCAAGAATTCGATCGAACATTGATTTTTCTTTTGTTTCGGTATGATAACCATACGATCTCTCAACGGCGTGGGGAAAAAAAATCTCTTTGCTCCTTTTCGTAATATTATTTAATTTGGACCAATCGGCGGGAGAGAAATTATTCGAATTTTCTCATTGAGATGCAGAGACGGAGGCAGAGACGGAGTGAGAGAAAATAAGAAATTCTTCAGCGAGAAGAAAAAAAATTAATCGGTTAAATCGTTTTTTTTTTTTTTTCTTTTTTTTTTTTAAGTATCTTTTTCTTGAGGCATCCGGCCGCTGCGAAGTATTGAAAATAAGACCAAAGTTCGGGCATAGATTTCTTATCGTGAAGAAAGAAGACACGTAAAAGTTAAAGAGCGAAAAGACTTTGGAACGACGCAGCGAATTAAAGAGAGCGCGCGGTATTATCGCGGTAGCGATTTACCGATCGGCGGCTCTCTCGACGTTCTTCCCTTCTATGAAATTTCGTCATGTAAATCGCGAACGTGTGTTACGTACGTTCGTTTATCCATAAGGAAAAAAAAAAAAAAAAAAACAATACAAAAAAGAAGAAACAACCCTCGTCGCCGTCCTGTCGTGTTGTGCGAGCAAAACGCGTAGCTGATTCGAGTAGAACGGAGCCTTAGCGGGTGAATAACCCAAATGTTCGATATCGATTCGTCGATCGATGCTCGCGATGGATGCAAACTTCTTGTACTCGTCGTACATAGGAAAAAAGAAGAAAGACACGCAAGAGAGAGAAAAAAAAAATCACTCATAATAGATTTACGTACGAGTTACGTACAGAAGAATCTTCGAAAAACAATAAAAGTGCGTAAAATCGTTCAGAGACTTTTGAAATTATGCAACGAGAAAGGCAACGGCTTTGCACTGGAAATTAATAAAAATCATCTGTATTGTACATATTATCCCTCTCCGAATCGAGTGGAATATCCGCGTTCGGGTGAACCGGTTTACGTTTTTCCTTCGTATATTGCTACCGATATAATCATTTTTTTTATAATTTTTTTTTTTTAGACCGATACTCTTTTCTTTAAGTTTACGAATGAGACTGACACTTTACGACGGAAGCTTTTTGTAGGGAATTTGAACGGAAACCCGAGTGTAAACGGGGAAATTACGCATCAGTTGACGACTGTGATTATTAAAAAAAAAAAAAAAAAAAAAAAAAAAAAACAAAGTCGCGACATTATTATTAGTCGTGACGACGATATTGGCGGAAGGATAGTTATGACGGGCGGAAAACATATACGATACTTTGTTAAATTGCATTTGACGGATAACAGTTAACACTTTGAAAGCCTAATATTTTTTTTTTTTTTTGTAATGCATGTATAACGAACGAACGTTCGCGCCCGTTGACGGTCGTGCGACGCGTAACGATTTGTACGATAGTATTATATGTACTCTCGCCTGCGTCTATTATTGTCGTATTCTTTTTTTTCTTTTCCTTTTTTCTTATATTGTTTAAATTATTTAATCAGCTAAAAAAGTGAAATCGTGTACTCGTAGAGTACATAAATGGCTCGTTTGCGTGTGTCGTTAGAGTCCGGATGAATGATGTTATTGCCGATAATTCGCAAGATCTCGAAGACAAAGTCTCGCGCCGAAACGATACATGAACTTTTTTTTTTTTTTTTTTTTTTCTTACCCCGCGATCGGTTCTTTGACGCGTTTATTATTGACGAGCCAACGAGATCGAACGTTTGGGGGAAAACTCTGCAAAGACAAAAAGCTCTCTGGGATTAACTCTATCGAAAGCAGCCTGTTGCAAAAATAGGATAACAACCCCGACGATGATGCGAACGGAAAGTCTTTTTAATTGAGTAGAGAGCAGAATCAATGTCGTTTTTAAGCTATCGTTTACATTAATCCCAATCAATGTTTAAATCGAGTAATCGGCTCGAGTAGTGAAAAAAATAAAAATAAAAAAATAAGAAAATAAAATAAAATAAAATACAAAACGAAAAAAAATAAAAAACATAGTAGAGATAACGAAAGAATCGATTAAAGGAATGCGACGAGGCGGTAAAACAAATGACGGGTACGACTATCGGGAGTGAAATATTACTTCCGTAGGAAACACGAAGAAAGGGTTGCGTCAGAATTTTTTTCGAGTATCCGATATACATGTGAAACGAATACAAGTGCTGAGAGATAGAGAGTGTGCGTTACAAAGATGCGGTGAGTTGTCGGTGTAAAAAAAAAAAAAAAAAAAGATCGAAACAGAAAAGAAAATGTTCGCGAAAGAGGAGTGATGCGTACACGAACAATGTGATATAAGTAATTAATGAAATTAATTAACATCGTAGAAATAAAGACGAAAAATGTTGGAGCTGTTTCCAGTGTAGGCGTCCGTTGCTAACTACTACTATACACTAACATCATAAAGAACAGCAAAATACCTAATTGTACATAGTATACAAAACAAAAAAAAAACAAAAAAGAAAACAAAGTGAATCCTGAAATATAATTATATTGAATATAAAGAAATAAAAAAGAAAATCACATGCAGAGAAACAGTGAGAATGTGAGAACGAGAAATCGAGAGAAAAACTTATATTAAAAAAGTTGAAGAAAAAAAAAAAAAAAAAAAATAGAAAAAAAAACGAGCGCTCAATTTTTACCGCTCTGGTTATACGCCAGTTGTTGGTATGTGATCCCAGATAACACTGTAGAGTTTGTACGACGCGCCTAAACTGAATACGAGGGAATGAAAGAAAAAAAAAAAAATAACAAAATAAATCGAGTTGGCAGTGTAATCGGTGTGTGTTGCATTGGCATTGTAGAGATCGGTGTCGGGTGCAGGGGAATCGTAGTTACGTCTTTGCAGCGTATCGCAAGAAAAACATTTTTTATATCGACATGTTTTTTTTTTTTTTTTTTTTTTTTCCGAAAGGAAACTATAGCTTCTACGAGTTTTTGGTCGCAAGGTATGCAAAGAGACGGATGTCTCTTTCGTACTCCGATAATTGAAATTCATATTTTGCTTCTATTTCTTCGCGCAATATTAGAGGAGGAAACGAGGAGTGGATAGTCGAAAGAATTACGGAGACCAACGCAATACCGAGCTGATAATCAAATTGAAAAAAATTCTTTGCTCTTACCGAAGTAAATCTGTGCCCTTATCGAGTTTTTCCCCGCGATCGCGCGCGAGGTAAACATCCTATAAAATGGAACTTTAGCTCTTTAAAAAAAAAAACCAAAAAAAAAAAAAACATTTCATGCCGTGCAACCGCTCCGAAGTAAACTTTGCTAAACGGTTAACTGGGAGGCACGTTCCGGACCGTACAAATAAAAAAAATATATATATATCTAAACGAAAAAAAATCACACATACACACACACAGCTCATGAAAAACAAAAAATCTTACTAATTAATTAGATGAATGGAAACTTCCTCTTTGCACGTTTGTCCATCGACGATGTTATTGTTAAGGTATCTCTTTTTTTTTCCGAGTCCAACGGGTGATACGGCGATAGTATAGTTAAACTCGTAATTAAAAGTGCGAGGAAAATTCTATGGTCGGACTGAATTTGGATCGATGATAGCGAAATTTGTTGGCAAAAGAGTTTAGAGAATAAAAGAAAAAAAAAAGAAAAAACAAAAAAAGGGTCGAGAAAGAAGGTTTGTAGATGCCGAGGGAATGAAGAAAGTAGAAAACCCCTAAAAGGTAAACGGTGAGCCGCGATCAGCTGATTGGATTGACTAAGGATTATTCGTTAATGACTTGCTGTACATTAACTTTGTATATTTCTGTAAATAGGTAACTTAATGGTATCGATAAATTTACTATATGTCTATGTGTTAATTTTATCGATTACAGTAAGGAAGTTACGTTTCCGTGTAAATATTCGAAACGAATCGTCTTGCTGTAATAAACCTCATTCGAAAAATTCTATCTTCGCTCCATGAGTGTTTATTGTCACCTTAACTTTTCCTGCGCGTTCCTCGGAGGCGCCGCCTACGCAGGTAAAAAAAAAAAAAAAAATTCACACGCTTCGGGATGAAATAAATGATCGTCGCAATTCAAGCGCGACGCGGGAAAATCTCGTCGGTATGTAATTTAATGCTCCATTTATTAAAAATATGCACTAATTCACATCGTCTATTTCATTACTTTCAGATAGAATAAAAGTTTATGACACAATAATTAATATTCTCCTCTATCTACGTTTGTCGAAACATTTCTAGCACATGACTCCCAAAATATATTATTATTTCATGTTCACCGTTTTACAAAAGACTAGAAGTAAATCTAGCGCTTCGGTAAATTTTGAATAGCTAACTATAGTATTGTTATCTGTATATGATTTTTTTGTTTTTTTTTTCTAAGCTTCATTTTTCCTTTTTTTTTTTTTTCTTGGTCGAGTTTAATGCGTCGTATGAATTATATGAACATTTATATTCGCATATAGTTAGACACTGTGTTGAACAGAAATTTGTTTGGAAATATTTGGATTAAACAACGATATTCGTCGCTTTTCCTTCGTCGCTTACAATTAATAAGGAAGATATAAACCATTTTTCTACGAAGTATACGGCAAACGACGAAACGTTTGTTCGATGATCAAACGTTTCTTCGTTCGAACGGAGAGTGTTCCGTATTTTTTGGGTTCTTTTTGTTTGTGTTTTTTTTTTTTTTTTTTTCTTATTGACAAAAATAATTACCGGTGTGCATGTGCGTGCATATCATCTACGAATCGTTTCTCGGTTAATCCCGATCGAATTCTACGTTTGTCTAATTTTTTTTTGTTTTTTGTTGTTTATTACAGTGCAACTCGTATATCGAAGACGGCATTTCCAAATACGACAAATGGTTCTTTGCGGACTTATAGATTAATAAAAGAAAAAAATATATATGAATACGTTTGTTAAACGAGTACGTAACGTAATGATCGCGAAGTTATTGAAACTAAAATTCGATTGGACGACAGATAGAACGTATTTAATGAGAATCGTATAAATGCGATATAGTATTTATATACATAAACATTTATCTATGTACGTGGAACTAAAACATTGAGGGGAACTAAAACAAAAAGGCGATAAAAACAAATAAAAAGCTATGGATATTTTGAACATCATCAGCACACCCAGCGAGTCTCGTCCGTTAACGTGACAAAAGAGGTAATTGCATAAAAACGCAACGATTATCGTTCCATTATTATTTTTCGAGTGTTCGACTATCGGACTATTCTGTGAACTCTACAATTATCATTCATAAAGCACATACGCGCGTTCTACGATGATCGAAGGACAAAAATATTCTTACGGATATCTCATATAGGCATAAAAAATAAAGATCGATCGTATACAATGAAAAAATATTTACCGACTCGCGTGAGTCGGCCGACGATAGGCGTCGTGTCGATTCAGCTTTTATTGCGAAAAAAAAAAACAACAATCTAAGACGATGGAATTGGCACTGTCACCGTATTAGTAGAAATAGAAAAACCGTTTTTCTTTGTACTCGCAAACAAGGAGAGCTGAGTGTCTCAACGCGTTGGTTGTATAACAATATATTCTCGATATATAATACTCGCGGAAATAATTCGTCGGGTATTCGAACGAGTCGTCGACGTTACTTCTTTTTCTTTTTTTTTTTTTCGATCACCGTACGCAATTTAAATTCTTCGAACTCCCCTCTTCGATATACAATAGTTTTTTTTTCTTTTTTTTTATATATTAGTTAGATTATTTATAAATTTATAAGGTCGTGTCAGTAGTCCATTATTACTAAATTAATTCCGCAGTTGTTAGTCAGATCAGTAGTAAAATTTTGTTTCACCAACAAGATTTTTCGGTTTGTGTGCAGCTAATCCGCGGACGATCGTTTATACACGAAAATCCGTGCTGTTTTCACAATTCTGTATTGTGGATTTCGTAAAAGATACGATTAAAAAAAAACTATTCGAAACGCAGTAAAGATGCTTCGGGGGATCCGCGGCTAATGCTACGCAACGCAAAGTTACGCTATGCAAAATAAAAATTGTCGAAACTATGGTGACAACAATGAAAAATTTGCCACAGAATAGCTTAGCGTAGCGCAGCCTGAGATGCGGATTTCCCCGTTCGCTCCCGTAATTTCGATAAACTACTATCGGATTTTTGTGAGATTATAGCAGATTAGAGTATAAAACTTAAATGTATCGGTTATAACTAATTGCTTAAACGATAGAGAAATAATAATGTTTGTAAACCGTTATAAATCAACTTTGTAGACGATAGAAAAATTTTCACGATTATGTTCACTGCAAATACACACATTTTTTTTTTGCGTTTTTTTTTTTTTTGTTTAATTAGCTACGAGAGTTGTGGAGTTGTAATTCTCATTGCCGAAACGAGAGTCAACAGTTGTGTTAGTTAAGTTAAATCGGCCGTACAGTTGCCGGTTACACTTGTCGGAGCGAATATCATTCTAATTTATTTTTATTTTTTATTTATTTTTTTTTGGCTGCCAACGAGCCTTTTTTTTTGCACATAATGTTTTTTCCACTGGCTTTTCCAGATGCATGGAGAAAACAGTCGCTATATCTCGAGAACACAATCTTTTTTTTTTCCTTTTTTGTTTTTTTTTTTCTTTATAAAGACTATTTGTATGAAAGGCGTTTACTTAATAGAATTAGAAATACGAAGATTTGTTTGTTCGTACGAACGGTAACTCGGTTTTTACCTTTGTTTCTCGTAAAGACGTAAAGTGTATAACTGAACGAATTTAATATTTATCAGAATATAATATTTATCGGCTCAGAGCAGACAAATACGGGATCGCAATGTTGCGAGATAATCTCGAGAGTGAACGGCAACGAATTTTCGTTAGCCGAATTAATATCAAGCTATACGCGTAATTTACACTCGATCACCCGGTCGGCACGGAGTCGCCGGACGCTTTCGAGATCGTTATTAACTTCTAAACGTCTTGGATCCGTCCTATTTGCGCTAACAACGAGGGAAGGAGGGAAGACGATGATAACGAAAGACGTATGATTTGTACTTGAAACGATCCTATTCTCGAGTTTACTACAAGAAAAATATATGTACCGTAAAAAGACATCGTTCACGATGTCCCCCCGGTATCCGCGAGTAATTATTCTCGAACGGCGCGAGTATCGTGAAGATTTCATTCGGAACAATCGTTCAAGTTAATCGAATCAAACGCTTTTCAATGATGTTGTGGTTCTTCGATATCTACGTGACCTTCTCAATCGGCGTATCTAAGCGGTGTATATACATCTCAGTACAGCCAATGTACAAAAACAATTTACATGCCCTCGGCGTCGTTATACTCCGACAAACATCGCGGCGATGAATGGTGATTATTCACCGCCGTAAAGGTGATCGAGTGACACCGGATTAGTTAAGCTGCGAAACACAATTGCCTAAGATGTCGTCGCCGGTTTTGTTTTTTCTTTTCGATTAATTTTTTTTTTTTTTTTTTTTCATTAATTTTTTTTTTTTTTTCATTTTTCGTTTAGTTGTCTTATTATCAAATTTCAATCGTAACGCGCAATCTCTTCGAGAACATTTTCCAACGACCGCTGAAGAGAGCTCATCCGTCTCCGCCCTTTAAACATACGTTGATTTTCAATTTTTTTCTTTTCTTTTCGATTCTTTGTTTTTTCCCCACTTTGCCTTCATTACGTTACCTACATAGTTGAACACAATGATCGAACTGTCGTCGATCACAATAGATTTCTAAATTTAACGACGTACATTTGATTCTCGTGTACCAATCAGCAGTGTCTTTTGTCGCCTGGACAATTTTTCATTTCGAAACATCGAGTATCCTTCTCTATTCTCTCTAAATATCCTTTTTTTTTTTAATGGTTCCCAGAAAAGTGGCGTTGATTTTTTCTATTTTTTATTATCACCCGTTTTGAAAATATTCTGCTTTATATTTTGTTCGAAAAACGTGATTTTTTGTTTGTATAGCGATTTGATCGATAATTTGTGTGAAAATTTTACGAGTTTAGCGTAATCTTTTTTTTTTTCCATCCGGGAAGTTTAGAGATCGTACTGTGTTTTTCGTACGATCGATGGAGTGTTTTTTTATTACACACTAAAGTGAAAAATGTAACGCTACCGGAAGCGAGAAGTCGACGCTTCGATGAAATATATTTTCTATACATCTCTTTAAACCACATAACACACACGAATGTGAAGCTTTTGGGTTAAATATACACGCAAATTCCACGCAAAAACGTGCATCGCGAAGAGACGAGTGTTGTCATCGTGTCGGAGTGCGTCGCAGAATAAAGGATCGTCGATTTAATATTATTTTTTTTTTCAGATACACGATGTGACGATCGCGATGATTACGGGTACTCGAGGATAAACGGGACTAACGCAGCTTTTCGTTGCTTCGCAACGAACGTTTCGCCCGATTTAGGTGAAGAAGGATTTCGCGACTGCTGCTATCTTTTGCGGTCTATGTCCAAACTTGAGGTAGAAAAATTCGGGAAAGAGATGAAAGATGGTTGTCGCCAGGCGGCAACGGGTTGGCAGAGGAGAGAAATCGTTGGCAGTACGTTATATACTCTTTTCTCTCTTGAAGTGCATTGGGTATCCGTATTGGGCATCACGAATTCGCCAGTCGTTGAAAATCAATTCGCCGTGAATTACTTTGCCCCGGGAATTTTTCCTAAGACCTGAAAAAGATCGCAAAAAAATCATTTTATTTAACAATGTCGGTAATGTCGGTAAAAATGTAATCTCTGCGCGTAATGATTTTAATTTACGAGTTAATTTACGAGTTAATTACCTTTGAGAGATCGACGCCGGTGAGCGCTTGAACTGCCGGCGGTACCTGACCAACGAGACGTGTAAGTTCTCCGGATGTACTGTCGTTTCCTCCAAGCAAAACTATCTCTTCCGTCCTGGCGAGCGGCGCAGAGATCTCGGCAGCGATCTATAGGGAGTAAATAACGGATTAATAACTTCTGTTAAGTATAATAACGAAGTTAAACGGAGATATCAATGAAGAACTTGGAGTAAACATACCTTAGGCATCGAGTTGAGTACAATATTGAGAATCGCAGCGTCGCCGTACCTCTTGTAGACGGCGGCCTTGAGACGCATTCGTTCGGCTTCCGACGCACCGACGACTTCGAGCGCTTGGGCTTCGGCTTCACCGAGAAGACGTATTTTCTCGGCCTCCGCTTTCGCGGCATCGACGGTTTGTGTCCTGATAAAGAATAACAGAAAATATTGATTATCGTAATTTCGATACAAGTAGAGAATGCAGCGGAGCTTTTTTTTTTAAATAAATGATATTTGACAAATAGACATTTTTTTGTATTCTCGGAAAAGAGTTTCGATCATTAAAGGGTTAATTATAACGATTATGAGATAATAATAAAATGAATTTCGGATAAATTTACCTTTTTCCTTCCGCCACCCTTCCGATCTTATAGCTCTCAGCTTCCGCTGGAAGTCTCACGGTACTTTGAAGTTCGTGTTCCTTTCGTCGTACTTCCTGTACTTCGACTTCGATTTGCTTGCGCCTCTCAACGACATCGATTTGAATTTCTTCGTTTCGTATTTTTTGCTTTATCTTCGCCGCCTGCAGCTCGTACGCGAGCTGAGCTTCGGCTTTCTGCAATGAAAAAAAAAAAAAAAAAAAAAAAAAATGAGTAATGAGACGAATATATGTACGAAAGTGCGAGCGATTCGGGGAATTCGTCATTGTTTCGAATTTACTTTCCCCTGTTAGAAATTCAACTTCGCAGGTTTTGGAGAGCGTTGCGCAAAGCGCGAACCGTCGGGGCGTAACGACGGACGGATCTTGCGCGATTCTACGTGTTACCGACCACGTAGACTTGGCGTATGCAACAATGAAATTCTACGCGCGTTCGATATACGCGACGCGCGATGCCCGGTCTCGATAATGCGAAAGGGGCCTTCATAATTCTCGCTTATGGATTATGGGGCATCGATTACGAATATCGGTTCTGTTAGTCGAACGATAGTAAATACGCATTGAGATTAAACGCGTCTCGGCGTTTCATGCCATTCGAGTGAACGCGACGGACGCGACGGAGGCTCGTCTCTCTCATTGATACTATTTTCCGCCTCAATGGGAAATAAATTTTATCGAGACGCGAATGGGATCAATGAGTGCCATTGAGAGCGGAAATTAATCGCGTGGAGATAGACGTTAAATTACGATTAATTCATTACTATGAATACAATTATCAGTCTTCCGAGTGTTGGAAGTTGGAAATTCGATAATTCATTCGAAGCTTTCACTCTGATACGATGAATATTACATTCCGACTGCTGTCGGGACAGAAGGATATCGATTACATCGCACAGAGTAAAAACAAACCGGACAATCGACAAAATTATATTTCGCTATACATCGATCGATCGATTTATCGACAGAATTATAATGAAATTTATATACGAATGTAATTTCGTTACAATCGAAAATAAATCGAATTGAGTGCTCAAAATTTTCATTCATCGATCGATTTATTCTATAAGCGTCGAGATTGGGACACTTACCGCAGTGTTAACTTCCTGATCGAAATTAGCTTTCTGAAGTTGATAAAGTCGCGCGTTATCCTCGATCTTCGTATCGGTATTGTACTTAATGTCCATCGCGGATTTTTCGCATTCGGCTTCCTGCGAACAAAAGGACGAGACACACGATAATTATTTAAGCGATAAATCGTCGTGACGTAGTTAAGTAAACCAATTGTCTTTTTCCTGTTCACTCGGCAAGGGTGTGGCGTTCAAATATCAAAAATCGTGGAATTTTTCGCACTTTGATGTACGATATGCAACTACATTAATTATTATCAATAATCGATCGATTGCCGATGAATAATCGATCGCGGAAGAAGGAAGTTGACACGCAACAGCTGTGTATATCACTGTATCAATGGTCTATTCATGAACGGCATTATGAAAAAACGTAATTTTTCATTCTCGTTGTTAAAAATCGTTATGTTTGATTTGTCGCGTCTACGGTTCTTATTTTTTTTATTTTTTTGGCAATCGGTATTGTTGCGTTTTGTTGCCGCGCAGATAGCGATTTCGTACCCTGATGCCAGCGTCACGATTAGCCTCGGCGACTCCGACATCCGCGTCTCTCTTAACCGCTGCGGTTTGCGCTTTTCCGAGAGACGCCAAATATTGCACATCGTCGTAAACATCCTTTATCGTGAATGAGAGAATTTCAATTCCCATTCTTCCTACGTCCGGGGCGGCGACTTCCCGTACGAGAGCGGCGAACTGATCGCGATCTTTGTAGACTTCCTCGACGGAGAGGGTACCTGAGAGAATAAACGAATTTCTATTAGCGAAAAATCCTCGAAACAGCGATGATATGGAGCGAAATTAGAGAATTAATGTGATTTAACGTTATTTACAAGTAT
The DNA here is from genome assembly GCA_963971235.1 of Cryptus armator. NCBI lineage: Eukaryota > Metazoa > Arthropoda > Insecta > Hymenoptera > Ichneumonidae > Cryptus > Cryptus armator. Next base: position 12,184,316 of record OZ020236.1, read on the forward strand.
ATCGATCGCTGAGAAATTTTATTAAGAGAAATTCGTAATTGCAAAAATCGTTGAAACGATTGTAATAATAGGTATAAAGTTCTCGGGGTACCGACCGAGAATGGCACGAAGATGTCCTTCGAGGGTCGAAAGTATCGTCGATTTAATCTCGTAAACGGTCTTTCCGAGAAATTGTTCGCTCGCCGTGTGCAATAACTCATCGGCCTTCATAATCTTGCATTGCGCGACTCCGGTCACTGTCAACGGTACACCCTGCGCCGTCTCGACGCTCTCGCATACGGGATTCAGGGTCATCACCTCGAGGGACAAACGCTGAACGTCCGTGACGAACCACCAGCAGAACGCGTAACCTCCGACGATCGTACGCTTTCTCATGGATCCGCACATTCCTCCTGTAAAAATACAAAAAATATACAGAGATTAGGTACATTCAACACGTTTTTCCAATTCTTACGTAAATTTTTATGTAAAATATTGTCGGGAATCTTGTGGTTGTAAAATAAGTGGCGAATTCGTAATCAATGGAAAAATAATGCGGATATAACATTTAATTAATGAGCGATGTAATTTCATTTATTTAATTAATCGTAAATAACAATAAACTTAATCATTTATTTATCATTTTATTTGAAATTTTTACAAATATTATTTAAAAATTATCACTTTATTGAGTTTTTAAAAAGAATTTTTTTTTTTTAGCTTCTCGATGAAACATCGCGGAACGTGAAAACCCTGTGGCGTTTTATGGAAAAAAATCCAAAAAGTAGAATACTTGGAGAGGTCGCGAATTTTTCTTACTTGAGCCGATAGAGAGCGAAAAAAAAACCGGGAAAGAACTAAAAAGGTAGAATCGCAATTTTTTTTTACGACACATCGAGATAAAAAAACATAATTCTGTTTTTTTTTCGTTTATACCAAAAATGATAAGATTGTTACCGTAAAGTCTTACGTTTATGACATTGATAAATGCTGAAAAAAAGTAATATATACTTTTTTTCTTCATCGTTTTGGCAAAAATGAGTAAAATAGCATTTTCAATGTATAAAATTCTTGTGAAGAAAATATATCGCGCAGCGTTGTTCTTACGAAGTAAGAGGACAAAGTGGAGAAAATATAACTCGTGTGAAGATCCAGAGTAAACGTGACGTATATCAGATACGCGAATACAATCTTTTATGTGAGGTCACGTAATATTCTTCGGCCTCGAAAATTTGCAATTTTCATTTACGTCACACCGTATCGTTTCCAAAAATATTCCGTACCATATAAATCGATGTAATGTCTATCGCTGAATACGAAAACGCTAGTAGACTTAACCTAAAATCGATCGGAACATTGAAAATCACCGAAACTTTTTTTTCGGCGCTGCATAATCGATCGATTTGCAATTTGAATACGAACAATGAAGTAATTTTTTTTTTTGGTATCGCGGAACATTGATCTTACGAGTCCAGAAGCACAAAGAAAAAAAAATGGAACTCGTGTTAAGATTCAGAGAGTAAACGTGGCGTACATCAGATACGCGAATACAATCTCTTATGCGAGGTCACATAATATTCAGGATCGAAGGTTTGTACGATAAGACGAGAATTTATACGATTATTGTATCACATCGCAAATTGTGCGCGTAATTGAGATTTCTTTCGTACACACGAGATGCCAAATATTGTTTCAACACATGTATGCGACAAGTTCAATGACGCAAATACAACGAGAAGCACGTTTTCCTCTAATACAATCGTAAATATGAAAAACAAAGTATGTATCGAGATACACCGTTGCTTTCTGGTCATTATAGCGGAATAGTAGAAAAAATTCTCAAACTATCCTATCATTGTATAGTATTAGCGGCGAAGCGATTCGCGTATTCCGTGTCGACAGTTAAGCTGGAGCGGCGCGCGTAAAGCGGGTACGATAAGTAGGCCATCGGACTCATCGGGCCACGCCGCTCTTTACCGTAAGATCGGCTCGTGACGAAAGACTCACTCTCCATAAGATGCGTGAGGATCGTCACGTACAAACGACAATAAGAGCAAAAAAAAAATTTAATAATTTCCCTAATTAAAACTCAAAAACAAAACGCGATAATTTTCGATCGATTAAATCGAAAAATCGATCGATTTAAAAAAATCCAAACCCGATAATGTTTCTGATCATTGCATAGACTATCTACTCAAACATTAAGAAAGATCGATGCAATAGCAAAAAGTCGATGAAAAAATCGATATCTCGACATATCGTTAAAAACGATATCTGTAACGACGACGATCCGAGGTCCCTAAATATATAATGTTCCAAAAACCGGTTTTGGAATTTTTCTGCCCTCACAATAATTGGTATTGTCGGAAGGGATTGCTGGTCTACGTATAGGGCGAGCAAAGGCACAGAGAAAACCATTAATGGGAAATACCTTAAAGGAGGAACGAGTGAGAGAAAAGAAAGGATGAACAGAGAGACGGAAAGAGGAGTGGGAAGTCGATGACCGTTATGCGGCGTGGCCACGTTGATCCGAAGCCCCGTAGAGCCTCGGCGCATGGTCCCGTCACTCGACCATCTCAAATGATTCAGCATCGCTTCGCTGACCGGCAGCAAGGTCATGGTCACTCCTCTAGCTACCAAGTTTTTCCATTATTTTTTCATTTAATTTCACCAATTTGAACCCATTGTCGGTGAAATTCGCGGTGTTCTACGGGACTGCAGTGTTTTTTTGTTTGTTATCGAGACGGAGGTGTTGAAAAATCTCGATAGACAAGACGGCTTCGAATCTCAAGGTTTGTCGAAAGTTTTTTAAATTTTTTTACGTGCTTCAGAGCCTATAGACGGTATTACTATCGAGACAACGGTCGTTTCTCTTGTAATATCGCGAGATTACGAGAACGAATATATTATTTGTCTGCCGCTGTCCCGGTGATTTCGGATATACCGCAAAATCGTCGAGATTCTCATTAATCTCGTCGACCCAATGTCCGAGAAACTTTCGCAACTACAATCCTGGAAATTGGAATCGTGTCGTCGATGACACGATAACACCTAAACCCCGAATGCGCTCGTTGCCGAGATGGAAATTATTAACCGATTGGTTTATTGTTTTCCGCGTTCCGATATCCGTCAATAACATCGTTGTTTAACCATCTCGATTAGCGGGTAATACGGGGAAATCCGGGGATGCTGTAAGAGGGATTCAACCATTTACTGCCGGGATTCGCGAACGAAATATTGGATGATTTTATATCCGCGAAAAACCCGCCGAACAGTTATTTTCCTTGTTGTTAATAATAATAATGACAATAATAATAATAATAATAATAATAATAATAATCGGGTGAAATTATCGCATTAAACGATTCTTTTTTCGAGAAACATCGTCGAATGTCTGGCGAAATGGTATAGAGTTTGTTACGATAGAGGATCGTAACAAACGATCGTATTACTTCCGTTCAGTAACTATCCGAACGTCATCAATGTCAAATTACTTAATCGACTCGAAAGTTCGACGGGGAAAAAAAACGTTTCGAGAGAACAAAAAACAAATTGTTATTCGTAACACGTACGCGATTACTGTTAACTGACCACGTGGGTTATTCGTTTCTAGATATCGGGGCCCCGTAGTGGAATAACTTACAACGTGACACGCTCCTCCAGGGTGTAGCCTACCCGTTCTTTTCCGTTCGGGCAGTTGACCATTGAGCATCGAATCGTCTGCCACGCGGCTTTGGTGAAATTTATAGACGCTATATAGGTACATACCGCAGACCTATATAAGCGTTGTCCGTACGGATGAGAAGCTTCATTCGCAGTTTCCGACTTATCCGAGGGGAAGGCGCTTTGTGCAAACGGTCCAGTGGTGCATCGGTGCTATTATGTGATTTTACTCAATTTACTTCGCTACACGGTGCGTCTTAATCGTCGTATAAAATCGTTGATTAAATTGTCGAAGAAAGCAATTAATTTGAAAAAAAAAAAAAAAAAAAAATTGACGCAATTAATAATAATAATTAATTAGTCATTTATTCTTGTCTACAGATACGCGTTCGATATTTGTTAAATAAAAAAATAAGAAATGGGTATCGAAAGCGCTTTAGCGTCCGTTGTCGGCGGCGGTGCTACCGGTACTCTCTCGTGGTTCTTTCCCGCTTTCGCTGTGGCGATAGCTTACTTCCAATACGAAGTGATGGACAAGGAATCACAACCGATCGACATGCCGACTGAATTGTTACACACGTCTTACGATTTTATCGTCATCGGCGCCGGCTCGGCGGGTCAGTATTTTTTAATACAAAAAAAAAATCAAAACCTATTGTCGTCCTATAAAAATTAAAAAGTAATTTTTTCTTGAAAAAAAAAAATTAGAAAAAATTAAAAAATAATTTTTTCTAATAATTTTTTTTGTATTATATGCTTGTGACGTTAAACATAACAATAATTAATGTAACCAATCAGGTGCCGTTGTCGCGAGTCGTCTATCGGAAATCGAAAAATGGAATGTCCTTCTGCTGGAAGCCGGTGGTGACGAGACGGAAATTTCGGATGTACCACTGTTAGCCGGATATCTTCAGCTGAGTAAACTCGATTGGAAGTACAAGACAGAGCCCCAGGGAGGCGCTTGCTTGGGTAATTAATCCACCGTCCCCTTGACTAATTTATAACCTCTTGTAACCGAACTCTCCGGAGAGTTTAACAGCGAATATCGACTACCCTCGATCCTCGGAGCGGAAGAAGACACGATCGATAGACTCCGCGACTATCCTCGACGTACATACAATGTATATTATATCTCCCGATTCTCGAACGATCTAATGGATTTCCTTTAGAAAGTAACTCGCGCGTTACCGCTCTTTCCACCGACCAGTGTGTTTATCGAGACTCGTCTCTCCTCCATCCGACTAACAACTCTTGTTGAAGAAAAAACAAAACAAAAACCGCGTCGCGGCGCGCGCCTTCAATTGTCAACGAGTCTAAAACACCTCCCGACTCCCAATTTAACTCACTACCTGATATATACATATATGTATTTGTTTTAAAAATTATCAACTCCCCAAAAGTGAGAGTAAAGTAGTTCCTTCGTATTTCGCAGCAATGGAGAACGGTCGTTGCAACTGGCCCCGCGGCAAAGTCCTCGGAGGCAGTAGTGTGTTAAACTACATGCTGTATCTCCGCGGCAATCGTAAGGACTACGATATCTGGGAGCAACAGGGGAATCCCGGTTGGAGTTCCAAAGACGCTCTTTACTATTTCAAGAAATCTGAGGACAATCAGAATCCCTACTTGGCGCGTACGAGTTATCACTCCGCGGGTGGTTATCTCACGGTGCAGGAAGCCCCGTGGAAGACACCATTGGCCACAGCCTTCGTTCAGGCGGGTCAAGAAATGGGCTACGAGATCAGAGACATAAACGGAGCTCATCAAACTGGATTCATGATAGCGCAGGGGACCATCAGAGGCGGAAGTCGTTGTTCGAGTTCCAAAGCTTTTCTACGACCCGCGAGACTCCGGTCGAATCTTCACGTTGCCCTTAATTCCCACGTTACGAAAGTCCTCATCGATCCGACTACCAAGAGAACATACGGAATCGAAATGATCCGCGATGGAAAAATGTACCGAATTCGCGCATCGAAGGAAGTCATTCTTTCCGGTGGTTCGATAAATTCCCCGCAATTGCTGATGCTCTCGGGCATCGGACCGAAGGATCATCTAGATCAGCATGATATTCCGGTCATACAGGACTCGAGTGTCGGTAACAATCTTCAGGATCACGTGGGACTCGGGGGGTTGACTTTTATGGTTAATGAGGAAGTCTCTATGGTCGAGTCGCGACTTCACAGCGCCTCAGCGGTGATGAGATACGCCGTTTTTGGCGATGGACCACTGACCGTTCTTGGAGGTGTCGAGGGACTTGCATTCGTCAATACGAAATACGTTAATGCATCAGACGACTTTCCGGACATAGAACTTCACTTTATTTCGGGTTCGACGAATTCTGATGGCGGTAGACAGATCCGCAAGGCTCACGGTCTGACGACGAGATTCTATGACGCCGTTTTTGGGCCGATAAGCAATATGGATGTGTGGAGCGTTATTCCGATGCTTTTGCGACCCAAAAGCAAAGGATTGATTAGACTTCGAAGCAGAAATCCATTCGATCATCCGTTGATTTATCCGAATTATTTCAAAGAACCGGAAGACATTGCTACTCTTGTGGAAGGAGTCAAAATCGCTGTTGCGCTGAGCAGAACCGCGGCGTTCAAGAAATATGGCAGTGAACTGAATCCAATACCTTTTCCGGGCTGTAAACATATTCCGAGATACACGGATCTGTATTGGGAATGCATGATAAGATACTACTCCGCAACTATCTATCATCCAGTTGGTACGTGCAAAATGGGCCCGAGATGGGATCCAGACGCGGTTGTTGATCCGCAGCTTCGCGTTTACGGCGTTCAGGGATTGAGAGTCATCGACGCATCGATAATGCCGAATCTCGTCAGCGGAAATACGAACGCACCGGCGATTATGATCGGGGAAAAGGGATCGGATATGATAAAGGAATTTTGGCTCAAGAGAAAACCTTCCGGTTGAGAGACGAATGGTCGTTAAATTAATTTCAGAGAGACTGAGAAAATGGGGTTTTTTTTTCTTCGAGGAATTGCAACGTTTGTGCAAAATAAAAGACGCGATGTGTTTAATAAGCGTGTGAAGAAAATATGAGAGACGAGCTATAGACGAAGACTAAGTTCCGTCTGACTGTAATGAGGTATATATGTATATATATATGAACGGACGGCGGATAACGAGAACGAGATGAGAGGAGTGCGCGGGTGAAAGCGTATTAGTGAGAAGCGAGGGAAAGTTTTAACTTGCCGTCGAGACCCTTGACTCCGCGGAGACACGCGGCAAACGAAGAAAAAGCGATTGGTCATTAGCATTGAACTGACGACGAGTGTAAATGTTTTATAATTTTTTTTTTTTTTTTTTGAGACTTTGGGGTCTTAAATTCGCGAAAGTGATGAGAAGATGGGAGAGGATTGAATAAGAAGTCTGGTGAAGTTAAAGTGATCGGAGTTCGCTAGGAACTCGATACTTTTGCAATAGAAAAAAATGTATTTATGTATATTGGCAGCGATTACGTTTATTGTCGTAATAACTGGAGAGGCGAAGTATTATTTTAAGGTTAGAAACGATTTAATTAATTCATAATGACAAGATATGGATAACAATTGTTCTGTATCGATGTATATAGCACTCTGAGAATATATGCCGAAGTGGACATAGCGTCTATGCATTTCTTTTTTTTTTTGTTTCCTTATAGTGAATGTTTCCAAATGTCGGAAAATCACGTTTAGAAAAAGTGTTTAAATGTGTGGGTGTGTAACGATCCAAAAAATTTGAATTTTCATAACTTAACAACGTCTTTAGTTATCGAACTGTAATTTATAAGGCAAAAAAATAGAGGGGTCAATTTTTATTGGACATTTCTATTTATCTTGCAATCCTTGTAGATGCCTTTAGTTAATCTTAAATTTTGATTTCGGAGTAAAACTTTGGACTCAGATGAACTATTAATCTCCGATGGATGGTATTCGTTATTTCGGTCACATTTGGAATTCAATCAGATCATAAAAAACATTATGTGAATTAAATTTTCACGTCACTTCCGCATTTCGTCTTTAACGTCATTTACAAAGCTTTCTCTACGAGGAATTCACTATAAAAAAACTAAACATTTAATGTACTGATAGTGGAAGTTTTCATTTTTCGATTTTATGAATATTTCGTAAATTCATAGACTAAGATATTCATAGATATTCGAAGGTATTCTAAGATTCAATTTCCGATTAGTTTACGTTGATTATCAATTATTTATTTCCGAGTAAATTTAATTTACCATTATTTTTTAGAATGCAATATATCGTACATTAATTTTTCATCGTAATTGTACATTAAATTTAAAGTACAAGTTTATGCATAAAAACATCCGCTACCAGAACCCTTCAGTTTCAGCAAATTTTTTTATAATAAAATCAAAATTGATTACGTAACGTTCTTTCTTCGTGAATGACGTTAAAAACAAAATGGTGCCACGTGCACATCTACTTTGCATAATTATTATATTTTTCTTTTACTTCACAAACATACGATTCCGTTGTTCGTTGAGTTTTCCGAATGACTCAACGTTGTGACGAGTAAAAAAACTGTTCAGATTCGTTGACGCAAAGTGTAAATTCGCTGACGAAGCTAAATGACCATCGGGCAATCTACTCGCGTTCGTAACTTTCACCAGTTTAACCCGAACACTTCGTCCAGAAGGATAGATTTAGCTTCTTTGACACAGTTTCAAATTTGATCGATCAATCCCTTCGATTTTTCGACATTATTTTTTTAATCCGCGTGACAATGATTGTCAAACAGATTCGATAGAGTGCTCGGAGAGGCCTTAAGCCGCGCGGACGATTAAGTCCGCTCGATGTTTTCGTAATGACATTGATGGGATCATTTTCAGCGACGCGAATAGCCCTGTCCTACGGACCAGAATTAGGCTTTCTCGTGTTTCTAAGATTTCTCATAGTGTTGCTGCGCCGTGATATAATAGATCGTGAAAATCGTGTATCGATAGTGCCGCCTTGTGCAATGTTGACGCGTTATGATTTCGTCATAGTGGGAGGTGGTTCCGCGGGATGCGTTTTGGCCAATAGATTATCGGAGAATGAAAATTGGACGGTGCTGTTGTTAGAAGCCGGCGGCGATGAGACCGTACTATCGGAAGTTCCATTGGTATTTCCAACATTGCAGCTGACCTCGATGGACTGGCAGTTTAAGACCGAATCCTCGACTTCGTACTGTCAGGGAATGAACGATCATCGTTGCAATTGGCCGAGAGGAAAGGTTCTCGGTGGCAGTAGCGTTCTCAACGCGATGCTCTATATTCGCGGTAACGCCCGAGACTACGACGCTTGGCGCGACGCCGGAAATCCTGGCTGGGATTACGACAGCCTTCTTCCGTACTTCAAGATATCGGAGGATATGAGAATTCCCGAGTTACTGGAGAGTCCTTATCACGGTCAAAGGGGCGGTTTGACCGTCGAAAGATTTCGGCATCACACACCGATCGCCGATTGTTTTCTCGAAGCCGGAGCAGAAATGGGTTACGAGAGTCGCGACGTTAACGGCGCGAGACAAACGGGATTTACCTATTCTCATGGTACACTTAGAGAGGGACTTCGTTGCAGTACGGCTAAAGCATTTTTGCGGCCTGTTTCGCGAAGGAAAAATCTGCATATCAGCACTCACGCGATGGTCGAGAAGATTCTTATCGGCGAGACAACTAAGATAGCTTATGGGGTGAAATTTCGAAGGGGAATGAGATCGAGTTACGTAGTTTACGCCGATCGAGAGGTCATAGTGTCGGCGGGTTCGATTCAGTCGCCTCAGCTTCTCATGCTGTCGGGAATCGGTCCGGGAGATCATCTGCGGGATGTTGGTGTCCCGGTTATTCATGATCTTTCGGGTGTCGGGCGTAATCTTCAAGATCATGTGGCGATCGGGGGTATCACGTATCTGATCGATCCTCCGAAGGAATGTCCTGAGTCCGGATTTGCTTTCGTTTTACCACGATTTCTGACACTAAGCTCGCTAAAGCTATTCTTGGAGAAGAGGTCCGGTCCCCTTTACACAATGCCTGAGTGCGAGGCGATGGCTTTCGTAAATACGAAGTAACTAAGTTTTTTTTTAAGCTCGACCAACAGGAGGGCAGCCCGGCGCTAGTTGGAACACAGGCAGTAAAAAAATATCGAAGATTCCACTATGCGATAATGGACGGAATTATATAGTGCATAATATGGTAAGTTATTCCATAAAGTGCCATACACACTGTGTAAAAACTTTGATTTTTTTTTTTTTTTTTTTTTTACACCGTGTGTTTCAACTAGCACCGGCCTTTCCTATAGGGTGATTTAGAGCGCTTCGGAATATTTTGGATACGATAAACACGAAAAATTCGAATTTTTTTCGACCCCAACGCGAATTTTTTTTTTTTTACGTATTGAGTTGAGAATATTATAAATTTGCTGAATAGAATATCAGTATCAGTGAGAAATGGCAAAAAAAGAAACATTTTTTTTATGAGTTCGGAGCAGTTACATTTTTTTTTCTCTAGTAACATTTTTTAATTTAAAAAAATTTTTTTTTAGTAACTTGTATTCGGCAATGAATGAACGAATAAAATCTTAAATTTGTTTACCCGTCGATTCTTTTGATTTGGGATGAAGATAATGAAATTTGCACCGATGTAATTTTTCTTTTTCTTTTACTTGTCGACAGATACGCGAATGCTACTAGCGATCATCCAGATATTCAACTGTTCTTGGCGTCGTCGGCCGACAACACCGACGGTGGTTTGTTCGGAAAGAGAGATTGCGGACTTCAGGATGAATTTTTTGCCAGCGTATTCGAGGGAATTCTCTACAAGGACACATACTCAGTTATGCCGCTGCTCCTGAGACCCAGAAGCCGAGGATTCATCAAGCTACGAGACACCGATGCGAGAACTCATCCTATAATCGTTCCAAATTATTTTGACGATCCGCACGACTTGGATGTTTTGGTAGGTCGGCAATTGTCGTTACTTTTAATATTTTTTTGAAACATATTCACTACTCTTGATATTATATTTATTAAAAAAAAATCTTTGATACATTTAATTTTGCTTCCGCAAGAAGCTTAGTTTTGGGGAATTTTTTTTTTCGAGATCTTCATGTAAACATGTTCCGAATGTTCCAAAACACACATCAGAACATAAAAATAATAAAATTTCGAAAATATCCGCTTGTGAGAAATGCAAAAAAAAAGAAATAAAATTCTTGGACAATTATTTTTTTTCCGCAATATATACGACGTGATGACGTGCCAAATAATTCAATTTGGAAAAAGAGCTCTTGAAAAATACGAAGAAAAAAGTTTTTTTTTTTTACTATAAAAAAAATATCAAAACATTTGTTATGAAAAAATAATTTTTGTTACTCAATGTACGATAAATAATGATTGCGACTCTTTCATTGCCGATTATTGTTATAAATAAATCAATAAATTTGTATTAATTCCGTAGTCTTCGATTGATCTTTAGCAAAGATTTTTTCGATGTTTTTCAGGTGGAAGGAGGAAAGTTCATTCACAAGATGAGTCTAACGAAAACGATGCAAAAATTGAAAGCGCGTCCCAACACAAACCTAATTCCGGAATGCGCCAAGTACGCGTTTCTCTCCGACGATTACTGGCGTTGCCACGCGAGATTCTACACAATGACGATTTACCATCCAACGGGTACGTGCAAAATGGGACCGATCAGTGATTCGACTGCCGTAGTTGATCCGAGATTAAGGGTTCACGGAATAACCGGACTGAGAGTTATCGATGCGTCGATAATGCCGAATATACCGAGCGGCAATACGAACGCACCGACGATAATGATAGCCGAAAAGGGTGCCGACATGATTAAGGAGGACTGGAAGAATTTTCCGGACACGAAGAAAAATTTCGGTTGCTGCGCCGTCAAATTGAAGAGAATATCGCAAAGATATCCCGGCTGGAGGATTAATGAGCTTCGAAAAGATATCGACGAAAGCGAATTTCGCCGGAGCGCAAGTATTCAAGTTTCTTTCACGGACGATGACGAATCGACTAGTGATTGCGCAGAACGAAGTTGAGATTATCGAGGAACTATTTCAAGCGATAAAAAAAGAAAAATTCACCGAATAGGGATAATAGAGACGACTGTAATTCAATGATAATCAAAGTGATATCGCGACAAGAACTACTGTCGTCGTTGACAATTGTTGACTGTAATGTCGGATAATAGATGGGATAATTTTAGAAAACTCGAGTCTTGACATCGAGCATACAATTTGAAGAGTGTGTATCGTTACATTCCGAGCCAAAAGTGAGATTCAGAAAGAATTTTAAATACTTATCAATGAGATAAAAATCTGAAAAAAATGAGTTGTATAGATCGCTACCGTAATTTTTAGCGCGTTGGGAAGTATTCAATATTTTTTTTGAATCGCACTTTTGGCTCGGAATGTGACGATACATAATTCCTCCCTCCTTGAGACATAATTCCTAAGCGAATTTTGAAACGTGTGTAAACACGAGGTGTTTGTGCGCAAGTAGTAAATTATCAAAGGTATGAATATTTATACGATTACAAAGACACGCGAGTTAGCGATATGTTGTTCACGCTTTTGATATACAATTTCATTGTATCACAATGAATTTTTTTATTTATTATGTACGCTGATGGCAAACACCAATGAGGAGGTAATCCCCGCGATGTGCAGACGTCGAATAATAATCCTTCGGATTAATAAGTCATTGGCCCGATGTATGAATATTCTTCGGAGCAATAAATCATAGTTTCGCACTCGAATAATGCCCGATAAATCGATCATAAACGAAAAAAAAACATTGGTAACACAATTTTGCGCCCCACGTGCAAGAACAGCGGAATTATCTAAATAATGTGAGAGCTATAAGTACAAGAAATTTTTCGTGAACGCGACAGTGACGATAGCGGTTGAGACACGAAGGTGCGTCATTTTTATTTCACGGGCATTACAAGCTCGTCGGGGATTATTGTAGTAAGTAGTGGTTTTTTGCTTTCATACAGAATCAGTTGTTTTTATTGTTTAAAATATATTTTTGTCTCCGAGTACATGAAATAGTTCAACACGTGAAATAAAAACGCGAAGCGAGCTGACGTTCAAGACATGTGTGTGTGTATTTTTATGTGATGGATATGAAAAATGTATAATTGTTCTCCGTTCGTTAAAAGTTTTTTAAAAAAATCTCAAAAGATTCGATATTTATAAAATTTTGAATTTTTCAAAATTATTACAATAAAAATAATTTAATTTATTTATTGTTAAATACGAAACTATAAATAAAAATAAATTAAATTAGATAAAAATCGATATCAATTTTTTAAATTAATTTTGAATCTAATTTTTTGTTAATTTTCATCATCATACATTTTTTTAATAAAAATTTTAAGATTAATAAAACGGCAATAACTGATATTTTTGAATAAAAAATGTTGTGCCAAACGCGTTATCAAAATATCTTCGAATTCAGGTAAATGTGCAATTTGCAAATTGTTTTCTCATATTTTGTAGTTCCTCGCGAGACTATCTTTACGAGAAATAAAAAATCATTGGACATTTTTCTCGGAGAAAGACGGTGAACTAAAACTGTGTGAAGTACTATAAAAAAAAGCGCAGAGTTACTGAACACATCAAATTTGAATTTACTTGCAATACATCATTTCCAGAGAAATATAAATATTAGAGCAGCATAATTAATTTAGTAGCTTCAATAGAGCACAAAAAAAAAATTAATATATGTCGATCTACCGCGATGTATAATTTGCTCGAGCATTCATTGCAACCGCGAGTTTGTCCCCAATATCAACTATTTACCGAAGCTGTTAGAGGCGACAAATTGTTGACATTATCCTATCGCGAGTTTATAAAATCGATTATTTCTCGCTACCCACCTGTGCGGTATTGTGTACTCGAACTGTCGAGTTCTCAAACACACATTTTCTACGAATTCGATATCCTTCGCGGCTTTAATTTACGGTTCGTAATCTGTAGTCGTATCGTTTGCAAAGAGCGCTCTACAATTCATTGGTATACGTATAATATTCTCCGATTTAATGGCATAAATTTGAAAAAAAAATACGGTTTAAGCACAAATGCAAAGCGATAGTTCACAGGACTCGATATCGTAACCAGGAAACGCGACGACAATGAAAAATCTCTTGAGGCAGCAAATATCTTGATGCTGTGAGTAAAAAATGCCTTCGGTCTCGTGAGTTCAAACGCCTCGGGGTTGAAAAGAACAAAGTAAAACTCTATCATTGAAGTAAAGAAGATTAAACGAAGGCCTGTTTCTCTCTAAAACAATTTATGACCGGCAGTACCGCAGGGGGCACGCGCTGCTTACAACTGATATACGCGCTGTAACGCGGAATCACGTTCTCGGAAAGATAAGAAAGTATCTCTGGTCTATCGTTCGCAAAACGCCGTCGGCTCATATGGGTCTCCTCTCGGTATTATTACGATATGATACGAAATATCCACACGCGAGTTTGTATGAGTTGTATAGCGTCAATTAGTAATGACGCAATGTTACATACCGCCTCCTTCTTCAGGGTAAAGCTAATGCGGAGAGACTAATACGATCTTGTATACGACTTATGGAGTATAGTGGGGCACGTTAATGTTAGTGACGATGATACAGTAGCTGGAGAAGCCCGAGGGAAGACCGATTAGTTTGTCTGGTGTCTCATTGCCGTTCCTTGGGCTTTATAGCCGAACCAATGGGGAAAGGAATCTCGAGTTCCTCCTCGCCGAGAGACTCATCTGTGGCTACTGCTGCTGCTGCTTCTGCTGCACTCGTAAGCGTCTTTAATTTCGGCATCGTCAGTATATATCGGATAGTGCCCGACGAAGGAAACGTTTTTGTCGAAGATCGCGACGATCCGGGGCCCACCAACATCGGGTTGCCATCCTGACCAATCAAGCTAATTCCTGATTTTTCACGATGTTGCGCTGTGCGGTTAATTAACTTTTTTTCTTTTTCGGCGTTAATCCCGTTTCTCGGAATTCGCATTCGTTCATTGAGTCGGTATGATAATTTAGTATTGATAAAAATAACATGTGTTAAAAAAAAATAAATAAAATTAACTAAAAAAAATACTAATATTATTAATATTATTGAAATTTATATTAATGAATTATTAATATTCATGAAACTAATAATATAATGTTTTTAATATTAATAAAAACAAACAGAATATCATTCTAACGTCTGCAAATATATTTGTAAAAAGCATTTCCGCAATTTTGACGATTTGATCGCAGCATGTGGCAGTCAATGTGCATCCAGCGTGGGAGAGCAAGAATCGCACCCGAGCTGAAACACTGTATCCCGTCCGACTATCGTCACTAATGCAACCTTTTTATTGGTTTTTTTTCTTTTTACAGTTAGCCGATGCTTCAGACCGAACAACGAAGATGAAACTCTCCGGGCTGCTCGTCGCTCTACTCGGCATTCTCGCCTGCAATGGCGTCAAAGGCAATCCCAATATAATGGTAATACACTTTGTTATAATACCAAAACATGTCCTGCTGTTCGTTGATTCTTTCGTTTCTCCGGAATTTCCGTAAATAAAAAGGACTAATAGAATAAAACATCGAAACTCAACGATTCGAAGATCGTGTCATTTCGGGATGAATGAATGCACGGAGGCAGTAAGCGTGTACCTACCCGCTTTTCTCCGGTTATATCGTGAAAACCTCGGAAATTCTCTGCTAACGCGTTATCGCGTATTGTTTATCAAATTCAGCGAATTTTTTCACCGAACGCATACCACTCGGGTCAATGTGTTTCGCAAAGGGACTCCCGCTAACTTTTGATACGAAGTGCGTCATGCAGGATTTGTCGGTTGCGATGCGGGTTTATTATCATTGTAAGTCAAGGTTGCCTCCTCGTCGGGGTTTACTAAAATCTCCGGGACAATGCCAAGTTTGGTCATATAAGAGTTTCAGACCCGGTGGTCGCGGTAGTTCGTCAGAAGTTCATCAAACGAATCGTCATTCGATTCGCGTACAGTGAATCACTAATTTCTAAGTGTCGTACAATGCATTTGTTTGGTCTCGATGATTATAGACCGGAAGTGGTTCGTATCATGACGATGTACTTAGCATAGATGTCCCTTAATAGTTCAAATGACGCCAACCAATTAATGTTAATTTCGTAAACGCTTATAATGCATTTTTGTTTTATTTACATTTGACCAAAGCCGCCGGAAGTGAGCAACGATTATGCCTGCGACATGTTGAAGGCGGGAAAACAGTGCCAATTCGATGACACACCGTTCATGGAAGCGTCTTGCGGATCTTTGGCGAGATTCATGATGATGTTGCAAACAACGATGATGGCGAGATGCGACATCGCTGATCCTTGTCGACGATCCGGCAGTAACAAAATCGTTGAGGGCGAATGGTCGGTAATTTTCAAGCTTTAAACGCGTATAACGAACGATGAGTAATTATACTCCTTATAGGCATTGCGTTACGATGTTCTAAGCCCGAAACGCGTCTATTGTCGGTTACCATGTTTCAACATCGGCAAAAAAGCTTAACAACTGCTCTCCTTGGTAATTAATCGCGGCGAACTTTTAGGTACGACTTTATCATAGTTGGTGCAGGAGTGGCAGGACCCGTAATTGCGAGAAGACTCGCCGATGAGGAGCCGTGGTGGAAGGTACTGCTTGTGGAGGCCGGTCCTGAAGAACCGACAATGACGTCAATGCCCGGTTTCGCGTTTAATGCAGTGGGGACGAACCTGGATTGGAATTATCAGACCGAACCGACGCAGCCTAATCCTACCGCGTGTTTGGGTAAATTATATAATTAATGATAATATTATTTAATTACGATTATTGACTAACTAACTATTAATTGGGTTATCACGAATCAATTGACTAACTAACTATTAATTGGGTTATCGCGAATCAATTAACTAACTAACTATTAATTGGGTTATCGCGAATCAATTGACTAACTAACTATTAATTGGGTTATCGCGAATCAATTGACTAACTAACTATTAATTGGGTTATCGTGAATCAATTGACTAACTAACTATTAATTGGGTTATCAACCAATTCATTGGTTATCGGTTGTTAACATCGAGATAAACCAATTAAATTAGTCGACAAAGCCATTCAATTGATTGAGCCAACGAATCAATTGGTTTTAACGACAAATGAATTGGTTTATCATTTCATTCGTTGGCAAAGTAAATTAAGCAGCTGAAACAAACCTCATTAAGTAGCTGTGGCTGTGTTGATCAAAAATTTACTTTAGTGTACTTATGCAATGGTTATTTTCAAAGAAACCGGAGGTCGTTGCAAATGGCCGAGAGGAAAAATGGTATCGGGCACCGGTGGTCTTTACGGCATGATGTACGTTCGGGGACATCCAGAGATATACAACAAGTGGGGACGTGCCGGCAACACCGGCTGGTCCTACAACGAGATCGAGCACTACTTCGAACGCGCTGAAAATCCGGAGGCACCCGGAATGACGTCGGACAAACAATTTTCACGAGTCCCGAGAAAGGGACCATTGAAGATAAAATACTTCGATCATAAGCCAGAATTCTCGAGTCATCTCTTAGCTGCCGCCAAGGAACTCGGTTATCAGACCTCCGGTCTGTCGGGAAAGAATCAGACCGGATTCATGGTAGCGCCAATGGTGACGGAGGATGGTCTGCGCGGCACGACTTCTAGATTTTATCTCAGACCGATAGCGCACAAGAGTAACATCAAGGTACTGATCAACGCTCATGTGACGAAGATCGTCATGGATCGTTGGCGAACGAAAGCTCGGGCCATCGAGGTGATCGACAAAAATGGCAAAACTCGCGTCATCAAAGCCGACAAAGAAATTATTCTCACGGCTGGCGCTGTCGGATCGCCCCAAATTTTGCTCAACAGCGGTATCGGTCCTGCCAGCGATTTGAGAAAATTAGGAATACAGACGCTTGCCGATTTGCCGGTTGGAAAGAATCTTCATAATCACGTATCCGTTGGTGTAAAAATGAGCATTCAGGATACATATTACGAGACGGTTACCGAGCAATCGATGGATCAGTATCTCGCTAACAGGACCGGACCTCTGGCGAGCACCGGATTGACACAAGTAACTGCCTTCCTGGAGAGTTCGTACTCGAGTCTCGGTGTTCCTGATATCCAAGTGTTCTTCGATGGATTCAGTTCGAAATGCCCGATGCAAGGAAAACCCGGCGAGTGTCCCGGCGGCACTATTGGAAATTGCCCCGCGAGACGAGAACTTCTCGCAAGACCGACGACCGTAGTCGCGAAGACTCGCGGTTATCTTAAGTTGAGATCAACCAATCCTGTCGATCCGCCACTTCTGTATCCAAATTATTTCGAAGCTGACGAGGATATTAAGATTCTCGTTCAGGGAATCAAGAAAGTCGAACAATTGACGAAAACTCAAGCGATGAAAAAATGGGATTTGAGATTCGACGAAACTCCACTTCCGGCTTGTGCGCGGTAAGGAATTTGATGTTTTTTTGCTTCGTTATAGACGATTTGCTTCGTAAAAACAAAATTTCTTTTTTTTTTTTTTTATTCCAATGGACACGATTCAGAATTTTGCATAGATATCCGAAAATTACATTTCGCGCCGAATTTTGCAAGGCATATAGTGGGCCGATTCTCTATTCTAATTTGTACAAATCGAATTTATGTAATGTTTATTTTATGTTAGACAACAAAAACGACGACAATTCTGAACATTCATTCGAGCGCTTTATCGATTTTCCACTGTTTTATCTTCAGATATCACTTCGGTACCGACGCTTACTGGGAGTGCGTCATCCGTTTCGAAACCGGACCAGAGAACCATCAATCGGGAACATGCAAAATGGGACCATCCAGCGATCCCGGAGCGGTCGTTGACCCCAAATTAAGGGTTCACGGAATTCCCAACATCCGGGTCGCCGATGCATCGATATTTCCGATTGTTCCGAACGCCAATCCGGTCGCGGCCATCGTTATGGTAGCCGAAAAGGCTTCGGATATGATAATACAAACTTGGGGAGCAATGTGAATTCTTCGATAACTGCATTTGTTAAAAAAAATAAAAATAAAAATCTTTAAAAAAATGAATAAAAACCTCATATTCCATCGAATGAAGTGGAATCTTTGCAAATGTATGCTTGAAAAAAAAAAAAAAAAAAAAGTTTTAATTATGAATACATTGTCGGTATCTGATGGTTTAAAAATCGCTGAAGGCGAGTAAACCGGTCAAATGCCCGCGCGTCTTTGTTGCCGCTTTTCATACGTACGACGAGCCGATTTTCATACGTAATCGTATACGATATTTCGGTACGAAGAATCATTTTTCATGTCGGGATGAGTATTTATTCTATAGAAAACGAATGGAGAAAAACCTTTGGCCTGCAAGATTGTCGTCTTATCTGACTGCGCATATCGCAATAAGCGGGTATAGCAGTCTAATTTACATTAGTAAAAAACGTGGGGTAACACGAGATCGTCTAGTCAAACCACATAATATGACCCGATTGGGGAAGGTCGTGGTTGATTCCAACTATTGCGACGAAGGGCCCTTCCGTAGATATGTTACGAATAGAAGAAGGTAAGTGTTAGAAAAAAAAAATATAAAAAATAAAGTAATACGACGCATCGATAAGGTGGTTGTAATTCAACTCTTCAACCAGTCTGTCTTGGTGCGTAATAAGATGCAAGATAGTGAAGTATAGATAAATTCGTCAAAAGATAGTAGACGTCGATGCCACAACGAGCAGTCGGCATTGAGTCCTGTATGATCAGTCCGTATTGAACTCTTCGGCTGGAATAGTCGGGATTCGTTTCCATACTTTCGTTTCTACCTCCTCGATTCACGGTACGTTACAAATTGTTTATAACAGACAAATATTTTATCGAAATTGTGCGAATGGAAAAAATATAATAATTCACAGGATATCGACGTTCGTATTATTAATTGATAAATCTAATACGACGAATTTCGACTTTCTGTAACTACACTGTCTATGTACGCGTTATCGTATTTGAAAATAGAGTTCGTCTAGAAAACATTCCGGACTTTGATCACACGTTCGCGTGTTTCGCAGGCAAACGACAGTGAATTTAGACTGATTGTTATAAGTGTATTTAAACACTTATATACATTAAATATATACTGTACAAGCGATTATTCTCAAGAATCGCAAATAACCAATAATAGATCTTCCGTTCGCGAGTACCGATCTAACAAATTATAGAAAATTTGTTTGCTATGAATTTTCGTAATATTTCAAACGAACTGTAAGCTCCTGGAAACCGACGATCTCCATGGAAATAAAGTATATACTGAAGTGTATAGAAGATATAAAAATTTTTGCCGCAAGATAATAATTTTTTTCACATATATATCGCGTCTCTAAAGGCTAAACGGCTCATAAACATGAGCTCATACATGAGATAAGGAACTTCCGTTCATTACATATAAATATATATCTTTTATATATTTCGACACTAGCAGGTTATTGTGGCTCGCGCGCTTCGCTCACTCGCATTGCGTTTTCAACCATTTTAATGAATGGTTAACGGTTAATCACTATAAATATTCATGGGCAGATCTTATTTTCGGGATCCAGAGGCACTGATCTGAGTAATCTGCGTCTGTCGAATTTAGTGTTTCTGTCTGTCGAGTGTTTGAGTCTGTCGAATGGACTGTTAGTCTAAGGGACTTAGACTAAATGAGTGAGTGTCCGTGAGCGTCTGTGAGTGTATATGAGTATCTGTGAGTGTCCATTTAGTGTCTATGAGCGTCGGTGAGAGTGTCCTATGAGTGTCTGTGAGTGCGCAGACAGACATATTTTTCCAGGGACTCTCTTTTATATATATAGAGATTAACAATTTAAATAAAAGCGTTTATTGAATAATAATCAATTGATTGTGTTATCGATTATTGTGAACCGGCCCAGTCGGTCGCGCGAATTTAAGCGAAAGCTTAAAATCGGGTGATCGGCTGCGCGCGCAGCGTCCCGAAAGTTTGCGAAGCCGCGACGAGCACGCGGTAACGAACGAGGTGGGCAGTCGGCGTAGACGCGTGGTCGTGGAGCGTTGCGTTTGTGTGCGTATTAGAGAGAGACGGCGTGTCGCGTATCGTACGGGCGCACGTCGTGCAATCTTAGCCGAAGTGCGAGTAGGCGGAATAGCGAGAGACTGGGGATCGCGTCTTTATTTCTTTATTTAATTGTACAGTAGTTCTTTTGTTTTTCCATTTGTTTTTCGTGTGCTAATTAATAAAATAGTACTCCGTTACCGGAATTACGTTTATTCGAGAGAGAGAGCGACGGAAGTTACTTGGGAGAGCACCGGGACGACGGCGAGCCTATCCCCTCCCCCGACGTTATTCCCGTGTGCGTCAAAACTAAAAAAATTGTTTTATTGTAATTATATTTTTTTATTTTTTTTATTATATACGAGATGTATTCTTTTATTTAAATTGTTAGTCAATTATTTTTTAATTTGCGTTTTTTTTTCTGCGTAAAGAAACTTTGTTACTGGTAAACACCGATAAAAAAATAGGCGGGAATAAGTGGGGGAATAAGTGATTTGCAAATGTAATTTGAATTTTTTTGGTTTTCAGAATCGTAGAGAAAAGCATCAACAATGGAATCGTGTATGGTTCAGAGTTGCGCAGCCGCAGCGAGTGGCTCATCGGGAATGATATTCGTTCAGTTGGTGCAAACATTATTGGCGGCCCAATGCAGTCTGAGTCAATACGGCGATTATCCGGCCGATCGAACGTCAGAAGTATTATCGAAGCCCGATGACGAGTTCGACTTTGTCGTGATTGGCGGAGGAAGCGCGGGTTCCGTCTTGGCAAGTAGACTAACGGAGAACGAGAATTTCAAGGTTTTGCTCATCGAGTTTGGAGAAGATCCTTCAACAATGAGCAACGTGCCGGCTTTGCTGTTGACTCTCCAACGCGCTGAACAGGATTACTCATACGACGTGGAGCCCGACAAAGGCTTTTGCCAAGGAATGACCGGCAAACGCTGCAAATGGGCAAAGGGCAAGGCGCTCGGTGGAAGTTCAGTCATAAACGCTATGCTTCACATTCACGGCAACGATCGCGACTACAATGCGTGGTCCGAGATCGGCAATCCCGGATGGAGCTTCGACGATGTATTGCCGTATATTAAAAAATCGGAAAACTATCCGCCGCAATTGTTAGCCGAACACGGAAGCAAGTATTTCGGAACCGGTGGACCTCTCAGCATCCGTACTTTCAATTACTCGGACACCGACATGCCGCGAGTCATCATGGAGGCTGTTAAAGAGCGCGGTATACCGATCTTGGATGTGGTGAACGGCGAAAAAATCCTCGGTTTTGGAAAGGCGCATGGAACGGTCGATGAAGGTGTTCGCGTAAATGTGGCAAAGGCTTTTCTGTCGCCGGTCAAGGAGAGAAAGAATCTCTATGTCATGAAGTCCGCGAGGGCTGACAAAATAATTATCGATGACAAACGCGCCAAGGGAGTTCGCGTTACACTTTCGGGAGGAGAAACGATCAATGTTAAAGCTTCGAAGGAAGTCATTCTTTCAGCTGGAAGCATTGTTTCTCCGCAGTTACTGATGCTGTCGGGAATAGGTCCGAGAGCTCATCTAGAAGAGTTCGGTATTGAGACATTGGCGGATCTGCCGGTTGGAAAGAATCTTCAGGATCACGTGATCTGGTTAGGTGTACACTTGGCTTATCAAAATACATCGGGTCAACCATTCGAACCGTCATATCTGCTGGATCAGGCGTACAATTACCTCGTTCACAAATCCGGCGAATTCTCATCGACCGGTGGTATCGATTTCGTTGGTTTTATGAATGTGAATGATCCGAATTCAAAGTATCCCGATATTGAGTTTCATCACACGTTTGTCGCAAAGGGACACGTGTTCAAGACACAAGCGTTGATGAACGCCTTCAATATGGATGATGAAATAAGTGAGATACTCAATAAATTGACGTTGGAGAGCGACTCTGCCTTCATGTGTCCCGTTTTAGTGAATCCCAAAAGCGTCGGGGAAATTAAATTGCGTAGTAATGATCCGGCGGATACGCCGAAAATTTATGCGAATTATTTCGCCGAAAAGTGGGACGTCGAAACTTTTTTGAAGGGCTTGGAATTTGTTAAGAGTCTTCAGGACACCGAGAGCTTCAAGAAATTGGGAATAAAGTTACGACACTTTCCTATTCCCGGCTGCGCGACTACGATACCGGATTCGAGGGAATATTGGGAATGCAACTTGAGACACACCGCCGGTACGGTTTATCATCCGGTTGGGACAACGAGGATGGGACCCTCCGACGATCCGGCAGCGGTCGTAGATTCGAAATTGAAGGTTCACGGAATTCAGGGACTTCGGGTTATCGATGCCTCGATAATGCCTAATGTACCGAGCGGCAACACGCATTCGTCTGTGTTGATGATAGCCGAAAAGGGGGCGGATATGATTAAGAAAGAATGGTTAACGAAGGACGAGCTTTAGGTGGATACAGATGGATTTTGATTTTTTTTTCTTTGCTGTTACGAGCAGAGTATCTTCTTCCTAATATTTTACTCATGTAAACAGATCTAAATATTACAATAAAAAAATTTTGAAAATTAATATTTTTACATTGTTTCCTCATTAAGTTTTATTATTCGCATTCTTTCGAAAGATTCGGACGCATTTTCAGTCCGAAATTTTTTATTTTTTTCTTATCAGCGAAAGAAGTAGTACTTAAATATCATCATATGCGACCGATTGTTCATATCGATGTCCGGATCACTCAATATTCAATATACACAATTCAATATTTTAAAATTACTTTTAAACATTTTTTTCCTATTTAAAAAAAAATTACACCTCTTCTACAATCTGCAATATTTGGACCTGAAATTTTTTTTAAATGATGAAAATACTATTATCAACAAACAATCGTATGGAATTAATAATGCGATTTTTTTTCCTATAAAAAAATGAATAACGCTTTTCTGCTTGAAATCACCAAATACCGCGTGTCCTCTCGGACGCCTTCCTTGACGACTTTTTTAGGATATGCACACCGAACTTTTCTTTTATTTGTGATTTTCCAATGTGTTGGAACATTCTGAATGCATTGTAATTAAAGTCTCCGTATTTTTGTTGTCTACGTAAATAAAACTTCTTTTACGAGGAAGAAACTCTGAAGAAGAAACACAGTTAAAACATTTTTACGCTATCAATTTGATTGTTTTTTTTTCACCGTCTGTTGAAAGGGAGAAAATTCGTTACCGCAGCGCATTATTTATCTTTTAACCGCCAGTGAAAGAGAAGAAAAAAAGCAACGATACAAAGTAGTAATGGTCGGCTGCTGAGAAGTAGAGTGTCGTGTACCACGTCGTTTTATCTGTTACATGACGGAGCATAGGCCCTTTTGCTTCTCGACAATTGGCAGTGAAAGAATATTGAGTACGCTACGTCGTTTGTGGAGAGTAGTAAGCAAAGGAAAGTGGAATTCGATGGCAAGAAATCATCGCAAACCACAGAGGCTGGCAAACGGTGAGTTAAGTGTGGCATGACGAAGAAGTTGAGTGCAGCGTCGCTTGGGTGTTCCGCAAAGCAAAGTACAACACACCGGTGAACCATTGTTATGAACAATCACGCGAAGGAGCAAACCGATCATATCAAATTCGCCACGAAGAGCGCGAAACGCATTTTTTTATTCCGTTCTTCGATCATCACGCCAGTAGTCAGTCTCAAGAGAAATTTTTTTTTCTGCATCGACAAATTTCCCGTATACGCGTCGAAGTACGAATCTGTTCGGTAATCGAGACACGCAAGAAATACATCGAGGGTCGTTTGTTTTCAATATTGCATCGCTTTCTGCTAATGACGAATCAATTATCCTCGCGACCGTAACGCAGTGTCTCTGTTGACAAATTTAACGCCTGCCGCGTGCGACGAAATAATTTTCCTTTTTTTCTAATAGGCGAAAGATTAAAGAAAAAATTGATCCAACAGCCGGAATAAACGCCTCAGAGAGCTACAACTCGAAAACTGTTTTCTCCCACTCTGCCCTCTCGATCGCGGTACCTGACTGCAAAGATCCGCGATATCGCGGTTGAACCCCGCCGACTATAAAAACTTCGACACTCTTTTTTTCTTAGCTACGCGGAACGGAACTTGGCGGAGTGCTGAATTTAGTCTACAAACTCCGTGGCGGCAGTTATCGTTCGACAATTCGTCCGATACGTTTAGAAATAGATATGTTCGAAATTTAACGATAGAACGTTTATTTTATTGCCTCCAGTTTTGACATATCAATATTATTTCCGTGTTTCCGGCGCAACGTTAATCAATATCAGCGGCTTTTATGCTCATCCGTGTTTCAGTTTTGACTAAATGTATTATAATTCAACGGGGTGATAGACATTTTTCAGAGGATGTATATTTTGCACGAGCGCTTTTATCGAGTTAGCGTTTCAAAAGTGTGAAGGGTGAGTGACGTACTACGCGCATATATCGGGAACATTTATCATCGCGTATGCAAAAAGGAACGCAGGTATGTATAATGTTATCGAATATACGGCGTATCGCAGTCACCTCGACGACCAAATATTGTAATGTAACTGTAATGTATGGATTTTGTTACTGTTCCGATTTTTCATAGCAATCTTAATATTAGAATAATTAGAATTAAAAAAATTCTTAATATTAGAATTAAAAAAATTCTTAATATTAAAATTATAAAAATTCTTAGAATTCTTAATTTGGCAATTATTAGAATTTCAATTTTGAGTGTTTTATGAATTCTATTGTTATATTAGAAAAATTTCGAGTGGAATTGCATCTCAAATGAGAATCCAAATATTCAAAGTTGCATGACGTCCGTTTGCTTATCTGTAAACGTTTCTGAAATAATATTTTTATATTTCTTCTCATATTTCAACATCGAAATCTGATACGTTGTTAAATTTCGTATCTATTAATAATATTTTTGTGATTGTTTATTTCTGTCAGCTTTCGAGTCTTAGAGTTTTTAATTTTACCGAAAAATTGTTATTGCCATTTTGAATACAATTTTTCAAGACAACTTGTGTTTTTTTTCTATCGAAATTAATGTAAATAAAGTTCAAACTAAAAAATGTGTTAAAAAATGCAAATCGCATCTTAAAATTACGAGAATAATCTATAATTCCGAGATAAAATTAATTACGCGCACAGCAGTTATGTAGAGAACAACTGTCACCATATTTTACGCCGTCACGCAATAATTTCAAAATTCTTTGTAAAAAATATGAAGGGACTATTAAAGCGCTATAGTCAACAAAATGATTTCTTGGTAGTAGTAGTAAAATCAATTTTACAGCCCACAAGTAGAAAATCGTGTATCGTTGAGTCAAATTGGTTCACCGTGAAACGAGGGGTAACAAAAGTTAGCGATCGCATATGCGGTTCATTATTGTTTCGAATGTGGCACTTCGGTAATGCCATATGCGGTACGGTATTTGTAGTTGTGTAGCAACATTGGACACTCGTGATTGTAGTAAAACTAAAGGGGAGCGGTAGGAGAACAGGCGAGAGCATTTATTTACTATAGACTACATAAATTTAGTTTACCGTTTAGTACCACGCGCGCCAGTTGAACGCGACATTCTCGGCGCGGGACACACCCCGAGAGTTCCACGATTCCGATAACTCACTCGACCGTTATTATCTTATTTTTCTTTTTCTTTAAACATTAATCTGAGATTCGTTGCAGATCATCGAAAAACATGTCGTGGATGCCGCCAGATTTGGCGCAATTGTGTTCGCCACACACTACCGTCTCTACATGCCAACCGCAAGCTTACATGTTTCTCGCATTGGTCGCTCAACTCTTCGGTTACTCTTTGGATAATCATCCACCCGTTAAAGTGCACACCCATCGACAGAGCTATCAGACGTTGACGCCATCATTTGAAAAATCTGTATCATCGTCGTCGAGCCCATTGAATCATCGTTACCACAGCGAAAGACTGAATACAAGAATCCACGACAAACCATTCAGGGATCCTCCGTTGGGGTTCTACGATTCTCGGTTCGCGCAAAACAGATTCAGCGATAACTATTGGTTCAATCCGAATCAATTGCAATTTTCGAGTTCTCGCGGTTATGACGATCTTCGCAGCGAAAACTGGAGTATGATGTACGAAGCACTCGAAAGTTCTCCAAGAGCAAACTACAACTACAGCTCACGAGGGAAACCCTATGGCAAGAAAGACCGTCCGGCGATCCAAAACGAATTTAAATTCGGCGAGAAAATAAGGCCAACCGAACCGGATCTCGTGGCACTTCCGTACATCGTCAGTAACAAACGGTTGCCCGTTGATCGGAATGCGTTTCACGCTGCGAAGGTGGCTGAGGGGAGAATTCAGGCAGTCGAACCGCCACAAGTCTTTGGCGAAATGGCTTCGTTTGCGTTGGGCAACGAGAAACGACATGTGCCGCTTTATCCGCCTCTCGTCGACGACAGTGAAAGGGACGAAAGGATAAAGTCTCCGGCGTATCCTGAAATTTCGAGACTGTCGAGAAAATTCGATGAAATTTCATCTCCGGTTCCAGTGAATCCGGGAGTTTATAAATTTATCGAAGATTCCTACGAAAGTATAGGTACTGCGAGTGCAACAGGACGAAAAGGCTTGAATATTGCTGGAGCCGGAAGTCACGGAATGAATGTTTACGAGCATTGGAAGGAGAGATCCTATACGAATGTAAATGTCGATGGTGCACAGGAAGGCTCACGTTTAAAGAATCGATTCAGCGGTGAGAGTTCAGCTCGCAAAGCAAGCGAACGCGTCACGTTTCCCGGGACCACTGGCTTTTTGCCGGCTGAGTACGATTTTATCGTCGTCGGCGCTGGTTCGGCCGGATGCGTCGTTGCCAATCGATTGAGCGAAATCAAAGGGTGGAAGGTACGTAGTCATCGTGAGAAGCAACTTTTTTTTTAATTTGCTTATTCGTAAAAAAATGTTTTTAAGATTTCAGGAAAAACTTATTTGAATAATCCAAAACGTGGGAAAATTTGCTATCATTTATCAAGCAAGTAGGGGGTCAGTTCTCATTCCGCTTTTGGCTTTTTGTTGAAATTCTTGGAATCGTTAAAATTTTCCACGATTTCGTATTTTTTCAAAATGGTTGTTAACACGATAATTCTTAAAATTTTTAGAATGTCGATTAAAAATTTGAATGAATGGAGTGCTGGAATCTGATGATCGGTATTGAATTTATCGAATATCGATCGAGGCTTTTAAAATTTGAGAGATTTTAAAGTTTTTCAAAAATGTCTATTAACACGATGATTTTTACAAGTTTTGCAATATCGGACTAAAAGTGCCTATAGAAATGATCGATTTCAACTTGATGATTGGTACTGTTGTTTTCTGTCATATTTGGTATCAGACTCGAGCCGTAAGAAAATATTACAAACATTTTTATTAAAAAAATAACGAATGACTAATTAGATTCTGACATTTTGTATTAAAAACACGAAGAACATTTAGTTTTTCCTCAATAAAAAATTCAAAATTGATTACGTAACTTACTCCTTTACGAAGCTACTTTCGTAAGTTACTTACGAAAAAAAATCTAAAAAAAATAACCAAACATTAAAGTTGATGGTCCAACATGTCCGTTTGGCTACAAGATTCGCGTCATTATTTATTCAGGATATAAAAGTGAATGGGGACTCGACATACGCGACGTCGTGACGAAATGACGTCACTGGATACTTGCGAAAAAGAATCGCTACTGGAATGCGGGGTACAAGGGTGGGGCGTGACATTAATGTTTTGGCTTAAGCGCATTGCCTTTCGAATGTACACAACCCATAAAATTAACACGTCGCGTATTGCGCAAAAGAAAAACTATTGTCTTCTCGAGCACGTGGCGAATTGTTATTTCAATTTCTCGATTACAAGGTCGAAATTGAACATCGTAAAAATCCGAAGAAAATGCATAGTAATAATGCCCGTATTAGCGAATTGCTAAGCTGCCAATGTATTGCTTTATTCAAAGATATTGGCAATTCCGTCGGAATCTCTTGGCTCGTATTAACATAACTGAGCGAAACCCCATAGTCTTCCGCAGTATCGTTCGCTCGTAGTCGCGAGAGGCGATCTAACGTAACGAAGAACAAAACACCTGACTGGAACGAACGCGATTATACTGTATAATGTCTAAAGGGAGTTTACAAGTGATTGAGATTTCGCAAGAATCGAATCGCACATTTGTTGTATTGCTTGATTTAATTTTTTTACTCATTTTTTTCCATTACCCATTCGCCACGATATAGTTCTTACGAGTCGCTGGCGCGTTGAGGAATTGCGATAAAATATAACTTGCATCACGATGCAATGCAATAAGACACACATACTTTTTCGCGCGTTATAAGTTGCAAGAATCCGTGAATCCATTAGAATAAGATTAATTGATACGTTCTTGCTAATTGATGCTTCGTTCGTCAGATACTTCTTCTCGAGGCGGGAATCGAGGAACCATTGGTCGCGGACGTGCCGGCATTTGCGCCAATGTTGCAGGCAAGCAATATCGATTGGATGTACAGGACTCAACCGGAGAAAAAATCGTGTCGATCACGAAGGGGTCGAGGCTGCGGATGGGCTCGTGGAAAAGTGCGTTCACAGAACTTTTTCATTTATTTATTGACTTATTTATTTATTTATTTATCTCAAAACAGCAGAAATGGGGCATTTAAGGTAGCTACAGCGCGTGGTGTCCATTTCGCCTAAATTCGACGAAATGGAGAGGGAATTGCAAATACTTCTCGATAGTATAAAAATCTGAAAAAATCCATGCATATTATAGGTACTGAAAAGATTAATTTGACATAATAATAATTGCGCAATGTTATTAACAAATTGTTGAAAAAAACAAATTGTTCAACAAATTTATGGTAACTCAACTTTTTTTTTAAATGAAAATGATTTGTTCATTTTTCTGAATACGAATGAATTCTTTCAGATTTTTATTTTTGGTTTGAATTTTTTTTTTATATGGAAAAGTGTAGAAAAAGACAAAATTTAAACCAAAGATAAAAATCTGAAAAAATTCATACGTATTCAGAAAAATGAACGAATCATTTTCATAAAAAAAAAAAGATAAGTTACGATAAATTTGTTGAACAATTTTTTTTAACAATTTGTTAATATCATTTTGCAATTATTATTATGCCAAATTAATCTTTTCAGTACCTATAATATGCATGAATTTTTTCAGATTTTTATACTATCGAGAAGTATTTGCAATTCCCTCTCCATTTCGTCGAATTTAGGCGAAATGGACATCACCCGCTGTAGCTACCTTAATTTGCGAATGTTATTTCCCATTTAGGTGATGGGCGGTTCTAGTACGATCAATTACATGATTTACATTCGGGGCAATCCGGAAGATTACGACGAGTGGGCACGTCTGGGCAACGAAGGTTGGGACTATGAGCACGTGCTCCCCTACTTCCGCAAATCGGAGAACAATGAAGACCCTGAGGTGAGGAAGAGAAATTGAGAGCCTTATGTATATCGACTTGCACTTAAATGTCGTGCACCTCTTCGTAGTCGTTAATTTAATCCATCGGGAACCTACTGGTTCGTGTCTTGTCCCGAATCGTGAACAATGAGCTTCCATTGTACCAGAGTGCTCCATCGAGAGTGCTTAATACATTGAGACGACCTATTTACATTTATATATTCATTACTAGATGCATTGGCGCGGTTCGCCAAATTTGCAACGTTTGGGATGCGATTAACGCGAACGATAGGCTTTTTTGTTATCCGCGAGAAAAACAATTCATCGGTTATAGAATTTAAATGACAAGTAATCAAATTTTATTTTTTCGATCGACTCTGAGAAAAGTGACGATTTTTCGTATATTCGGTGAAAGATTTTTTTTTTTGTTTGCGTTCGAGTGGAATATCGAGAAAATTAAAATGGCTTATGATTACGGGAAAAAATCATAAGATAGAATTACTTTAAAAAACTACTAAACTGCTTAAAAAAATGTTTACTCGATGCACCCGGAATTTTTTTGGTTTCCAACATCGTTAATTATTAAAAAATTCAAATATCTGGTACTTTGAATTTTTTTTAAATCTCGTAGAGTTTGAAAAGTGACAAGTGACTTCTACATGATAAATTTCATCGTTAATTTGAAATGCAGCGCACATTTCTTTAAAGTTCAGCACAATCTATGCACAAAAATTGCTGAAGTCGGTATATTTAATTACAATTAGGAATTGTTTACTATCTATAAAAGAATTTTTACATAAAATCAGAGTGCAAACAAAAGTTTCTAACCGTATAATTCGATACATTTATACATTAACCGTTCCGTAAATTACAGATCGTGAAGAAAAATCCTCATTACCACGGCACTGGTGGTTATCAGAACGTGGAGAGGTTTCCATACTATGACAAGAACGTCCCGGTGATTCTGGACGCCTGGCGAGAGATCGGTTATCCGGAAGTCGACGCGAACGCCGAAAAGCAGATCGGTACGATGCACTTGCAGATGACGTCGATTCACGGTTCGCGACAGAGTACGAATGGCGCGTTTATCCGTCCGATAAGACATAAACGTAAAAATCTCGTTATCGAAACTGAGGCTCACGTGACAAGAGTCCTCATAGATCCTCATACGAAGAGAGCAACAGGTGTCGAGTATTTCTCGGCCGCGACGGGTTTCGTCAAAGTCGCCAACGTCCGAAAGGAAGTCATACTGTCTGCAGGAGCGTTAAATTCGCCCAAAATATTGATGCTTTCGGGTGTTGGACCCGCGGAGGATCTTCGAAAACTGAACATTCCCGTAATCTATGACTCAGCGGTTGGACACAATCTTCAGGATCACGTTACAACGGACGGCTTTGTTCTCGGATTGAACAACAAATCAGCAACCACCGCGGAATACAAAGAAATTGTTGAAGACATTTACAAATATAAAAAGACAAAAATGGGACCACTGTCCGCTACAGGTCCGTTGGTTTGCGGAACGTTTGTCCAAACTATTTACGAGCGTTCGAAGAATAGACCCGACATACAGTACAGCTTCGATCCCGGTAACATTGACGACTTTTATGCTGATCCGGGACAATCCGGAGAGACAACCATCTATCCTTCAGCTTATTACAACGGAATAACCATCAGACCTATCCTTCTAAATCCTAAAAGTCGAGGATTCGTGAAACTCAACCAAACCGATCCAATTTGGGGACCGCCGTTGTTGTATCCGAATTATTTCACCGCTTATCCCGATCTTGATGCTATGGTTGCCGGTATTCAGATTGCCACCGAGCTATTTAACACCAAAGCATTTCGGCACCATGGCTACAGTCTCATCGATGACCCATTGCCAGCGTGTGAACATCTTCAATTCGGAACGAAAACCTACTGGAAATGCGTTTTGATGGAATACACAGCGACGATTTATCATCCCGTTGGAACATGCAAAATGGGACCGAAGGACGATCGTCACGCGGTTGTGGATCCGCAATTGCGAGTCTATGGTATCGGTGGACTGCGGGTTGTCGATGCATCTATTATGCCATTGATCGTGAGAGGAAATACCAACGCTCCGACTATAATGATCGGTGAGAAGGCCAGCGACATGATAAAGAAACAGTGGCTGGACAATTGAAAGAATTTCTACTGATTTTTTTTTTTTTTTTTTTTTGTGATACATCCGGTGCATTTTTATAATATTCCTTACAAGACGATTTTTAGGTATATTAAATAATGGTATTAATTAATCATGTCTCATATAGTTTGCGACGGAAAATTTGAGTTGTTTGTTCTTATGGCAATTTTTATGTCCTTCTTTCGCCGATTGAATCGCCAACGGAGTCTGCAGTGTTTAAATACTTATTGTACATATTGCGATACAGGATAAGCCCGATCGGGACTGCAATTAATGTCACGTCGGAGACGAGGCTAATCAGCGACCGCAGAGAGGACTCCGTGTTTAAAAAAAAATCAAGCTGCAGTGCAACGACCGTCCAGTTAACTTAGTCCTTGTCGTACAGTCGAGGCAATCGGATGCATGTGACAAATTGCTGGCGGATGTTTCGAGCGAAAAACTTGTATAAATTAAAGTGAATCTGCATCAACGAAACCTATTTTATGTAAAAAAAAAAAAAAAGAAATGTTCGTATGTATTGACAAATAACTCAGTTTACGTCACCAAATTCACGGACACATTTTTACGCAATTTTTCGTCACGATAAATTGGAAATTTGTGTTCGATTTTGACGAGTGATAAATTATTTCGTTTGTAGGAAATATGTTTCGGAAATTCATTGAAGATTTTTCATTTTTTCATTTTTTAATTAATGTAGCATTTCTGCAATTTTTCAGATAAAAAATAATTTGTTTAAATAATTTGTAAAAATAAAGTTCAGTCAGATTCATCGAAATTTTAATGGGTTTCTGGTATAAAATGTGTGCAAACAATTTTTAAAATCTCGACGGTCGATTGAGTTGACTGTACCGCAGAGACTACTTTACCCGTTGGATCGTTATACGAAGAATGACTGACGATAAATCAGAAAGCAAAAAAAAAAATTAAATGCTGAAATCTGTACAAAAATTGTAAAAGTCAGATTAATTAATAATTAAAGTTTAAGATGAAGTAACACCGCGAGAGTGGTATTATGTATTATAATTGCTGGCAAGGTAGACTCTCGAATCGTCAATGGTTTATCCATGAGCGGTAATACTAGTAGTAGCAATAGTTATGGCAGTAATAATAATAATAAAACTAAAAGAAGTTTACGAATAATGATAGTTGAGCGCCGATTAAAATCAGTGGAATATCTAATGACAAAAACCCTCTTGTAAACAATTCTTAAACGATTTTCAAACAGTTTTTATCGATCGAGGTGTTGCCGGCGATCTTTGGATCGGGTCAGTTATGTGTGTCATCGTTGCATACATTTATCATCGACCGACTGGAACTGATCTACGAAAGGATAGCAATGTAATTGCAGCGAAAGGCTAAAATGCTCGTTGCGAATTATTGTGTAAGGCGCGAACGTTGCACGCTGGTTGAGTGAACGCAAACATCTGTAACGAAGATCACCTCTTGTTTTTATTATCCAGACGAATATCCTTGAAAGTCGTATAAAGCTTAAAGCAGCGGCGCCTGATAGAGGCTCGCAGTTTGGCGTTTTATTATCGTGGCGGGTAATACCTGAATCTGTAAGAACAGCGCGTGCGGATTCACGTCGTGTTTCGCGACATTCGCTTTCGGTCATCTTGATATTTTTTCGAAAATAATAATGATATTTTGTGGGGACCATAATTTTATAAAGTATGCGCCGTATCTTGACCATTTTTTGGTTGATTTGTGGTTATAATGTTCCTACATGTAGGTTATTAATTTAGCTATTATCTTGTTTCTTGCCATTTACAATGTCACCAGATATCGGTTGATAAGTTCCCCCACTACACACAATGATTCCGCCGGCATGTTCCGAACACATGTCTGCTATTATTTTTATCCAAATAGTAATCAAGCGTTGTAGCACACTAATTCGACCTCTTCACGATAACATTGAATTTAATTAAACATTCTAATCGCCTCTCAAGTTTATGCATCGTTGACGGAGAAGGTAATTGGCTGCTTTGCGATTCCGTACAAAAAATACGGACTACTTGGCCTTTTCATGCGCATCTACTATTATTTTGCGATAAGTACGCATTTGCTTAAATGTCGCACAAGATAAGGGTAATGCATTTAAAGGCATTACTTGCTTTACATACCTTGCGTAGTTGAAATATATTCACACGCGCTATCGACTGCATCTTGTCTGTGCGCCAATTTTCTCCCCATAAAATCGTTGTTTACGTCAAAATCATGTGCAAGTCATGCATCGGACGTCCCAAAGCCCTTGACACACTACAGTTATCATTATCAATGCTATCAACAGTTATTAAGAGGCAAAGAAGTGCGATATTCCAATCACAAATTACTTTATGGAGAATTTCCCATTGCATCGATTTGCGCCCAGAAGCTTTCATTCCTGCGATTCTATCGCTATAAATTGTTAATTTCACTACAGTTTCCGGATAATAAGGTCTTGTAATTGGTTATTACTTTTAATCATTGGGAAGTTAACATTTTTTTAAAGTATATACAATCGAATTGGTAATAGTTTCGGCGAGTGAGTTCCGCTATCGATGTTTTTACATCAAAAAGTACAGTTTGCAGTTCAGCAAAATATCCAATAAGAGTCAATCTTTCTTTTACATTATCATCGATTTTTTTTACGACAGTTTTATCCGCTCGAGGTGTTACCTGGAACTTCTATAGGGGGAGCTATGTGTGTCATCGTCCAGAGGGCAGAGTGACAATATAATTGTATCGAAAGGCTACGATACCCGCACCATTATGATGAAACTTTCGGACCTTACAGGCCAAATGAATAGATACAAAGGTATGTGAAGAAGATTGGTGAGTATTAAATAAATTCTCATCGTTCGTATATGGGAAAATAAATAGTTAATTTGATTTATCCTTTATAATAACACGTCCATCACGATACTTAGAATGCAACTCGTCTGTTCGCCACGTTTCTACAAAGATTCCGAATGGAGTTGATGTCGTTAATTCTTTACCCGTACATTTTTACTGTAGTCAGGCGTAATGGCCGTCTTACGGAACGTAAATTCTCGCCAGGGATCCAGCAATATCGGTTTGAAGAAGAAGAAGAAATCGGTTTGAACGATCCGCTGTCAAAGTCGATATTGGTACTGTAGGTTCCCGCATCAAAAACTATCGGCGATCTATGCGCGCGCCTACAATCATCGTCTCATATTTTTACTATCCAGACGTATATCCTTGAAGATTGTATAAAGTCTAAAGAAGAAAGTGACACGCCTGATAGAGGAACACGTAGTTTGGAGTTTTATTCGTAACTCTCTTGTGGTTTTGCAAACGATTCTCGTCACGGATGATGCCAGAATCTGTAAGAACAACTCATCGCCTCGCGGTCCACGATCGCGCGCTTTCACTCGTTTTGATTTTTCGTTGGAACATTGTATTTGACTGTGCGGCCGAATTTCGTACTGTAAGAATACGCTTTTGGTGGGATTGCGTGCGATTTCGCACGCAATCCGAGTCATGCAAGCAATATTAATTATTATATTCGCGTTCGTTACCTTCGCAACGTTCTTAGCACTCGGGTCGATGCTTCGGTTATTATTTTATTAATTGTCTCCGCAATGTACTGAGGTTTCTGACGGACACTTTCGCCTATAAAAATCATTCCGATGGCGTGCAATGAGCGCGTTATTTATATTATTTTTGTGCAAATACCGATTAATCGTTACACGACAAGCGGTTCGATTGTTCCCGGTACAATTAATTTGTCCCAAGTGCGCTAAACGAACTTCACCGATTTATTTTATGAATGAAAAAATGTATGGTTCGTAAGAATGCGAAAGTAAATTGCTGCTGAGATATTCAAGTACAGTGCACCATGAAAAATTAATTTTATTGTCAATACACCCGGAAATTTTGAATTGAATAACATCGTAAATTAATTGAAACTTCAAATACCTTGAACTGCGAATGGAAAAATGTTTTATAAGATGAAAAAAATTAAGAGCGTTAACCCTCCGACAGCACACATATTTTTCCGACCTTCCGCCTGCACACGGTGAATTTGAATTCTTGTTTAAGTTTTTTAAATATTCCGAACTTTCAAAAATCGATTTTTATCAGCGATATTTTTTAGGATGTTTTATATTCAATCGAATTGTTGGTTACATTAAAAATTGAAAATATTTAGTAACCAAAATGAAATTTGTGAACAAATTTTATTAATTTCACGGGTTAAAGGGTTAAAATCACAAATTTTATCGTTATTTTGAGAGAATTTTTTAAAGGGGTACATTTATCGGGAGATTTGCAAATCGCGTTAAATGTTTCATTTTTCTCTAAAAACTACGGAAAGTAATAAAATTATTATTTTTTATCGATAAGGATATGAATTGCGTCTTACAAAAAATTGTCAACAGATATTGAAATAAATTATATATATGGTCACCAGAAGAGCAAATTATCCGGGGGACATACCTCCTTACAATATCAACGCAGTTTTCTTTGAAATTCGGCGCACGTTTTACACATCGAAGCTTCTAATATCGGTATGTAAATTTTACTCTGTAAATAAGGACTAACGATTCCGATTTACCAATATCTTCCGAGTGCGTCACATCACCGAATATTTTCGTATGGCAAAGACGATTTTCGGCATTCACCAAATTATGGTTGAACTTTCACTCGTCGCAAATGGCATCACGTGACTTGTACTTTCGGTTTACCGACGATCATTCGATTATATCGTAACGAGTTGACGATTTTCTTTTAGCCCTCGAATTTGCGTAATTTCGGAAAATTTGATTTTTTAAATAATAATCATAGTGCACCGCGAAATGCGCGAATCGAGATAATCTGACGGTAAAGCCTGGCGGAGCGTAATCACGATAATCTTTATAGTCATCGTCGACCCTGGACTCAGTTAACTCCGACAATACTCGACAAATCCGGGTATGAATTCGACGAAAAGGAGGAGAAACAGAGCTCATGAAGAGAACGTGATTAGTAACACGCGAGCGATGAAGTTTTCGCAACCCTCGCGCGGACTCGTGCCGAAGAGCAAATGCCGGTTGTTCTCGAGAGATTCCCCGAGTTATTGCCCACCTGCCTCGCTTACCTACCCGGGATGATCGTAACTAACGCTGTTGGCTCTTTCTCTTCTCCACTACACACGAATGAAGAGTGTGTGGTAGGAGAGCACACTCGGGTTTAGCCGGTGCTAGAGCTGTACCCGCATGGTTTATACGTTCAACGTAATGTTCCGAACTCCCAGTCTTTCGCTTTCACTGTCCTCGCGAGTTGCTGGATCGCACGCGCGTACTCAGTGTCTCGGGTCGCGCTGCCACGTGCTCTCACGGAGATACATATATATTTTTCGGTCCAAGAGGTTTGTCGTCGCTTGTTTCGATAATAAAAAAAAAAAAAATCACGGATCGATAAAAAATTATTGATATTACTAGAATTTAATCGTTATTAATAAATATATGATTTATTATTATTTTACCAAGTGGATTTTCGTGGACTTTGTCGTTAGTAAAGTATCGTGCGTTTCGTCAGTGTTTTGTTTTGTTTTTTTTTTTTTTAATTAGGAATCAATTACAGATCATTGCTCCTGATCAATAGTTAATGATCATTATTGTTGATTATTATTTCACAAAGTGATTTCACGGAGATTGTTGTTAGTTACGAATCGGGCAGTTCGTTAAGGTGTGACAAGCTTTTCGTAATTTTTTTTATTTTTATGAATAGCGTACGAAAGTTATACGGGATCCTTTTAGCATCATGAATGACGAGAGGATACGGTTCGTTATGAGGATTCGCTGATTATCCACACCGGATCTTCGAGCAGAAAATTAATTCATAAATGCGCGAGTTACGCTAATCCGGTGCGGTACTCAGTCGCTGATGATTGTGTAAATTCGTGAAACGGCTTTTTCATGCCACATTCGGAGCAAATACAAACGCGGAGTGTCAGTTGTCAAACACTGCGAGTTTGAGTTCCATTGACGAAACTCTTCGTTTCCACGAGGTTTCTATGCGCTCTTTGTGTGCAAAGAAAGTTAAGTTATTCATAAGTCAGTACACCGGAGCGTAGGACCGTCCAATGATGATCGATTATCGATGCTCAATATTTTCTCTGCCGCCTTCTGCCGCTCTCTGCCGCCCTGTTGATAGCATTGAAAAAAAACCATTCGCTAAATTGGAATTGACGATGAATTCAAATTCGTCAATTTTGCCGTCGTAAAAAAATTAAATTTTCGAAGTGTAATTTTTTTTAAAGATTTCTTATCTTTTACAGATTTCCAAAGTTTCTACAAAGATTATCGCAGCGAAAAAAACGAAACCGGAAATAAGCTGAACGAAAAAAAAATTCGGAGGGAACGCAGTTTTCAGAAGGAACTTAATCCACCGCATCGATTAGCAAATCGGAAACGCCAAATGTATAATTCGGAATTTGCGAGACTCGGTGGCCGCGAGAAGCCGTGACAATCGAAAGAAATTTCAATGATCCCGAGAAGGACGACGAGAAGACGAGCGAAGAAAGCGATTAAGCGGTGACACGGTAAAGAAGAAAACAAAAAAATGGCTGTGATAGTTGGAAGCATAGCAGGCGCTATAAAAGCGGCAACACTGTTGCTGGGTATTGGTAAACTCGCGATAATTCCGGTGCTCATCGGTTCGCTTGCGTACTTCAACTACGACCTCATGGACCCGGAAAATCATGCGAGAGTTACGAAGAATCTGCGGAGGGAATATGACTTTGTCGTTGTCGGGGGTGGTAGCGCCGGCAGCGTTGTCTCTAACAGACTAACCGAGAATCCGGCATGGAATGTACTTCTGTTGGAAGCCGGTGGCGACGAGACGGAAATAACGGATGTGCCGATCTTGTCGTTGTATCTTCACAAAAGTAAAGTCGATTGGAAGTACAGATCGCAACCGCAGAGCTCAGCTTGTCAGGCAATGGTCGACAAGCGTTGTTGCTGGACCCGGGGAAAGGTAAAACCGATCGCCGAGCCGATCTCATTTTTTTTTTTCGATCCCTCGCGCGATTATTCAAGGCAATCCTCGTGGTACAATAAATGGATCGGATACTAACGTTTTAAAAATTGCTTGTTCACGTTTAACGCGAGAAATTTAAATGCACCTACATGACTCTCAACTAAAGAGTACCGATTTTTATAACAAAAAAGGTAACAGTTAATTTGTTGTAAAAAAATAACGCAGTTTACGCCGATTTATTCGCGACCATTTTTTTTTCGTTGTTTTTCTAAAGTTAAATGTGCCATTTTGACATCATTTTTGTAAAGTTCCATTTTTTTTTTTTTACCGATTTTTACGAGTATTAGGATTTTTTATTCGTTGAAATATGTTTTCTGCCGTAAGACTGTGTGAACCAAAAATGTTTGCACCTTTTTTACAGTGGGTCCCAAGTAACTATTAGTTCCGTGAA
This sequence comes from Cryptus armator, assembly GCA_963971235.1. Lineage (NCBI taxonomy): Eukaryota > Metazoa > Arthropoda > Insecta > Hymenoptera > Ichneumonidae > Cryptus > Cryptus armator. The sequence goes on from OZ020236.1 coordinate 12,224,054, forward strand.
CTCATAATTTTTTCCGTGATATTATCGAAGTTTCCGAAGAACCGTTTCTCCGGATTATTTCGTTATAGTTAACATAACGGATTAACGTGGAAACTCACGGTTGTCGTGAGTAACGACGGAACGTATGAGGTAACATCGTCTCCGGTGCGAGCATCGAGTGACTGACCAACTACTATACACTGACCAACTATAGCCGCGTAATGCGGTTCGGAGTGAAAGCAATTTCGGGTACTCGAGGCTTGAGCTTCGCTCAATCGTATCAACCGGTTCGAGTCGCATTCACATATATAAAATGTGTCCATTATTAAATAGAGGGAATAAAAAAATAAAAATAAAAAAGTAACTCCGTAATCGGACGAAACTCAACTGGAAACAATATGCATATGCGTGTCGACGGGTCATTCGTTGCTCGACGATCGGCAACTTATTGACAATAATAATCGATTCGAGTGTCTCAATAACGAAATGACAAACTATCCATTATTAGCTTTGCCAACATGCCGAGCAATCGAATCGAAAGTTGCGTAAACCTCGAGTTGCAATAATAAAAAGCTTACGAATGTGACGTATAAGATGCAATTATCGAATTATGAAAAAATCTTATTAAAAAAATAGTGCAATATCCACCGGTCGAATGGAAAAACGACGTTGTATCCGCTAAAAGTTGTTTCCATAATACATCGAGAGACTCTGATCGATGGATCGATCAAATTATGTCGTTCCGAAGTCGCAGCAAGTGATGAAAAAAAAAAATGGTTTCGATAGCTTACGTTTAAATTTTTATTGGCAGAGAATTGAACTTCTCGATGAATTAATAATTAATCTTACACAAGCTTCGGACGTTTCTCAATCTTACGATGATGCAATTCGATTTTATTCTCGGCTCTCGATAGTAAAAATAAATCGGGAGGTCTTCGTCGAAGTATGGAGAGATATTTAGAAGCTCATTTGCATATTCTACCGATAATACATCTAACATTTGAAGGTATCGCGATGATATTTGATTTGGGTGTAAAAAAATTTTAGGTTCTCGGCGGATCGAGCGTATTGAACACGATGCTCTACATTCGTGGCAATCGTCGGGACTTTGATCAGTGGGAGAGCTTTGGAAATCCTGGCTGGGGATACGAAGACGTTCTTCCATACTTCCGGAAGTCCATAGATCAGAGAAATCCGTATTTGGCACGAAATAAAAGATACCACAGTACCGGTATGTTTGCAATAGTATATTTTTTTTTTTTTTTTGCCGCGTATGAGTGTTTGCATACTGCAGGCGAGTCTGCGAAAAACGGAGTACAGAGCGGGAGAAATGAAACGTTGGTGTTGGGAAAGAAGCCAAACATATATACGCATCGGAAATTCCCCGTACGAAGTAACATAGTCGCATAATCGGGCTTCGGGCGCAGTGTTATTCAATAACTAGTAAAAAATATTGCTAATGAAGAAAATAGTTTTCATCCGGAATAATCGAGTTTTGGTTGCAAAATTCTATTGCCAAGAATCATCGAAACGATTGACCGATTTTCGGAGTCGCGTTGATCGAATTCTTTAGTTTTTCAACGTTCGAGTCAATCGCACAGAGAGACCGGCATCTGCGCGATTGCGACAATTTTACAGACGAGAATCATAATCATCGTTCGATAGAAAAAAAAAACATATAAAACGGTATGCATCGGTGGCACGTGAATTGTGTCGAGTTGTTGCAATGTTAACCTCACACGCGATTACTAATGAAACCGGTTATACTATGTCTCCGTTGCTCCAGTATTTTCCATAGTTCGATTAGACTGGAGCAACATGCGTTATTTTATCGCGTTGATAAATAAAAATGGTGGAAATTAAACCTTCACGCACGGGATCCGTGTATCAAGAAAATCAGAATTTAGTCTCATGCCAAACGTTCAACAGTTCAAATATTAGAAATAAACTTAAAAAAAAAATGTCTTCAAATGTTATGTAATTGCTTTTTTTTTCAAATTCTCTCTTAATTTTTTTTTCGTTTTTTATCTTAACTTTTTCCAACACTATCAATCAATGTCAATGTCAATGTCAATTTATGAGAATTTAAAAAAAATGTATTTAAATTTAAAAAAATGTTATTTTTATTTTTTTCAACATTTATTTCAATTTCATTTTCATACCAATCAATTTTTGCATTTTTATTTGATTTGCTTTAAAAATTTTACCTCAAGTAAAAAAAAAGTTTTCTCTTTAAAGTTCCCTAACTGCGTCATAGAATCGTTTCTTCTCGCTCTCCCTTGCGTAAAGAATATAAAATAAAAAAATTTCAGGAGGATACCTAACCGTCCAGGACGCTCCTTACAACACTCCCCTGGGAGTAGCTTTTCTGCAAGCGGGCGAGGAGATGGGTTACGATATCGTGGACGTGAACGGCGCATCGCAGACGGGTTTCGCGTTTTGGCAATATACGATGCGTCGGGGAACGAGATGCAGCGCGGCAAAGGCCTTCATAAGGCCGATAAGTCTTCGTCAAAATTTCCATTTGTCTCTCTGGACTCACGTAACTCGAATTCTCATTGATCCAACGACGAAGAGAGCCTATGGCGTGGAATTTATTCGCGACGGACATCGCGAGGTGGTGTACGCAAAGAAGGAAGTTATTCTCTCAGCCGGAGCGATAAATAGTCCTCAATTATTGATGCTTTCGGGTGTCGGACCGGCGCGTCATCTTCGCGAAGTCGGCATCGACGTTATTAAGGATTCGCCAGGAGTGGGTCAGAATCTTCAGGATCACATAGCCGTCGGAGGTTTGGCATTTTTGATTGATCATCCAATAAGCATTGTGATGAATCGACTCGTAAACGTTAACTCAGCGTTGCGTTACGCTATAACCGAAGATGGTCCATTGACATCAAGTATCGGTCTCGAAGCCGTTGCATTCATTTCAACAAAATACGCTAACAAAACGGACGATTGGCCGGACATAGAATTTATGCTGACATCATCTTCGACGAATTCGGACGGTGGTACCCAAGTGAAAAACGCTCACGGATTGAGCGACGAATTTTACAACGAGGTCTTTGGCGAGATAAACAATCGCGACGTTTTCGGAGTGTTTCCGATGATGCTGCGTCCAAAGTCTCGCGGTTTCATCAAACTAAAGAGTAAAAATCCCCTCGACTACCCCTTGATGTACCACAACTATCTGACCGATCAGCGCGACGTCGACGTACTGCGCGAAGGCGTCAAAGCGGCAATTGCCTTCGGCGAAACGGCGACGATGCGAAGATTCGGCGCGAGATTTCACAGCAAACCGGTGCCGAATTGCAAACATCTTCCGCTATTCACGGACGATTATTGGAACTGTTTGGTGAGACAGTACACAATGACTATTTATCACATGAGTTGCACAGCGAAAATGGGACCGCCGACGGATCCTTACGCGGTAGTTGATTCGGAATTAAGGGTATACGGGATTCAGGGACTTCGTGTTATCGACGCGTCGATAATGCCTACGATTACCAACGGCAATATTAATGCGCCTGTTATAATGATTGGCGAGAAAGGATCGGACTTTATAAAACAACAGTGGCTGACGAGGCGCAAGAGGGACAACGTAACAACTTCTGCGGCGTGATGAAAGATAAAAAAAAAAGAAACACAGACACAACTTTCTCTCTTATTGGGAGAATTTTTAATTAGTTTCCTCGTTCGGTGGCTCAATCGAGATTTGCAAGTGTTGAATTTCGAACGGAAACGTTGTGTATGGACTGTATAAAATTTGTGTACAGAATTGGGTAATATATATATGAAATACATATACGTGAGTATCGAAATAAATAAATGAATTGATAATTTGTATATAAAGTATATAATATATATTTGTATTATATACTCTATATAGAAATAATAAATTATTATTATTATTATTTTACATGCAATTACAATATTTCTATTATATATTACTTCTTTATAGTACTATATATAGTATATACAGTATATATATTCCCAATTCTATATACATTTTATAAAAACAAATTTATAATATTTTTTTTTTATTTTTTTAAATTTTATATGGTCTATAGACTATATAAAACTTTTTCGACTAGGAATCCCTCCGAATCGTTGACGACCACGAGATCGCGACGGAGACGCGATGAAAGTGCCATTGAATCGATATCATGGATCCGTTTTGATTGAGAAACGTTTCATGAAACTCAGAGTACTTTAAGGAGAATTTTTTATTTTTTTACTACAGGTCAGTCACGTAGATCGGGTGCGAATGTAACGCAAAACCTATTGTTTACATTTAGGTGTAAATAATTGTCGAATTTAAGAACGAAATGTGCGAAATGCTAATGTAAATAATTTTGCGAATGAATTGTCAAACGGCTATGTTTTCGACTGAAGACTTTAAGTGGTGCGAGTTATCGGTATGGTCAATGCTCGATTAACTACGCGGATGAAGGTCAAGGCAACTGTGCCGACAGTACGTAACTGTTATAAACACAGAGCAGTAGTTCACTACCAAATGAGAATTGTACTTGTAAATTTCTTCGTCTCGTTGAAACACACAATGTTGTGTATTATATATTTGTATGAAGTTACGAAAACGGCGCCAACTAACCGGAGCGAAGTTACTCAAGAGAGAGAACGCGGGGTGAACAAACGCCCGTAAAAATGCTTATAAAAAAAAAAAAAAAAAAAAATTAAAAAAATAACAACTACGCTAGTGGAACTAATTTCTAGTGCTATGCACTTGCCACACTTTTGCAACGGCCGTCGGTAGTTTGCTGTAATGCAATGCTGCTAAATGTTTCGCTGAATGGCGCGAATTAGAATTGTAATTAATATTATTAATTAAATATAAATCGAATATAAATCGTGAAAAAAAAAAAAATGTACTGTATCAAGTTTCGGTGCCAAGCGGTTTTATTTATATTTTTTATAATAAAAAAATCATATTTTTTATGTGCCGCGAGATTGTTGCTCTTCACGAAATTTGGGTAAAAGTGACCGATTCATTCGCTCCCACCGGCTACTCAGGCGGGAAAGTTTAATTCTGCCCAACGGGCGACCCGAGTTGCGCAACGCGACGCGCCGATACGAAAAATCTCGCGAATGATACCGTACAAAGCAGCGCTATATGTCACGTTATTTACGAGGTATATATATACACACGTTTCGACGTCGTTACCTATACTACGATGATAAACGTTTTCGTAATGCGAGATTTGAAATTCTTTGGTGAGTGAAAGCTGCCAATATATATCGTTGCGGATGACACGTGCGCGAGGCGACGAACCTCCGGAATCGATTATTCTAATCGATACGCCGCAAATTGTCCAGACGTATGCGGCTCTTATTTTTGTAATAAAGTTAATAACGATTGAATAAAATTTGAATAAAGCGGCGCGTATGCTCTTTGATACAACGAAGATGTGTAATGCTTAGGTGTTAAATTTAACGAACCAAAGACTCATTGAATTACGGATGAACTCGTGTACCTTTCTTTCTCTCTCGTTAAGGTAACTATTCGGCGAATGAAAAGCCGCGCGGTCGGTAAGCGTCCAGGTGAGTGCGCAATCTGGAGGGACTGAATCAACTCATCGGCCTGAAGAAACACTTTCAGCGAAAGTTAAATTTGTTTAATCGAACGGTAATTTATAGCCTCATTAGGCTCTATAAGTCTGATTATGATTATCCATTCTTAACTTATTAGTCAAATTGATATTAATATTTTGTAATTTCACTTATTATATTTCAATTGCATTCCATATCGATTTAGCCAACGGATATATTAAATAAATTTAATAATTTTTTATCGCGTACGGAAATAATTATAAAGCGAATTTTGTAATAAATATATCGAACATATCGAACTTTTTTGTGTTTAGATATACAGATTTTTATGCGAACTTTTTTTTATCTCATTTTTTAAAAAATTTTTCAGTTATTTCACGTTTTCACGTGAAATAACGCAGATCGCTCGTTTATCATACGAGCGATCGACATATCTATAAAAAATTATGATATTCAATTTTTTTTGCGAAAATCCATGTCTGCATATATTACATATATTTTTTTGCACGTGGATCGTCACGTCACATTCTATTATAAACGAGATATCTTGCACTTCGCGCAATCTTTTGCCATTTAGCTTGGAGACTCGAGAGAAATCATTACGTGACTGCCTAATCATTGTGATTAATCTCGCGTGCCACTAAGTGACCTCTCAATCCATCTGTGAAATATTATTATTATTATTATTATTATTATTATTATTATTATTATTATTATTATTATTATTATTATATACCGTAGAAACGAAAGAGTTTCGTAATAATCGCATACATATAACGGTTCGGGAACCTCGGGACCCCGAAAAATGTGCATCAATTTAATCCTAAGGGTCATTTTCTCACGAAATAAGAATGAGTCCCGTATTTATATGTTTGTTTATGTATGTTTTTTTCTTCGTCTCTCCGAAGCTTTCTATGTGCGTACGTGCAATAGCTCAGGTATGTCGCGCGTCTATTATCACAGTACACGTTGAGTTGTGGAAGCGCGCACCCTGTCTCGCCTACCAAATAACTTTTGCTTTCTTACCTCTGCCGATGGTACGACGAGACGTTTGGAAGTGAAATGCTTGTGACAAATTCGAAAACACGAGGGAGGGGACCCACAACGGAATCTTTTGCAATTCCTGATGGGGAATTTCTCGGATTTGTCGACTGTCTCGTTAACATTCTCCGGAAACAACGAAATATCTCTTTTTCTTTATTAAATGGAAACTCTTCGAAGACGCGACATTTTTTTACGGTTTTTTTTTCTTATATGCAAATAACATTGTTGAAAAAGTTTAATTATTTCAATTTTCGCTATTAAAAAAAAAACGACTTTTTTATATTAAAAACTTGCATTTTTTTCAGATGCTGATACCAACATTACGAACAAGCAATCGCATCGGTTTAGTGATACGATGTTTTTTTACATATTAAAAAAAATAAAAATCGTTTTTTAACCTGAAATCGCCGAACGCCCCCTGTTAGTTTGTTAGTGTAGTAAGAACCTGAATTTTCAAACAAATAATCACGAAAAAAAAAAATTTTATCGTTTCTTCAGTATCTGTCGATTTTAAACGATTCAGTTCATGAAAAAAAAAAAAAAAAAAAAAAAAGTCGAATAATAAACGAACGCGGATTCTCGAGAAGCAAATAAAGATAAGAAATTCGTTTACAGGTCTTTTTTCATCATTCACAGCGATAGACAACTCTCGCGGCCTTTGTGAACATCCTGTTGCTTGAACAGTCGCCGTAAGAAATTACGTTTCGTAAGAGAAATGGCTCGGTGTATAGGCCAAGGTTAGCAGAAACTGCAATAAGATCGGACAGGTGTCCGGATGAGGAAGAAGTCACGTCTTTTGTTCCGTCGACCTGACGTCGGTTAAACGCGAGTCCGTTAGAATACCGCGGGAAATGGTGCGGATCGCCCTGAGCGTATTCCACGATCTCCTTCTCCCCTCGAGCACCGCGTGAAAGAAGGAGAATCCCGTTGGTGGCTCGTCTTGCGAGTCCCGAAGCCTTAACCAGCACGTAGACGAGAGAAGAGAGAAAGTAGTAACCCACCGAGAAGCATACGGGAGATAAAGTTCGCGAGAGTCGCGCGGGCCTCAGGTTGCCCATGAAAGTTAAAGAGAAAGACTGCGACGAGACGCTCGGCACTTCGCTCGTTGCTGACGTCTACCGCTCCTAGTAATTCAATCCGAAGTGGAAGGGGTGAGGGGAACGAGCAACGTATACTTTACGCCGCAATTATGGCGCCCCCTTCTCCTTGACCGATATACACCCGATGCTCTTTAAACTATTCCAGAGAATTGCTGTAAATTTTTGTTTTTTTTCTTTTTTTTTCTATAAGAATTTCTTTTTGTGCGATGCTTCGAAATTCTTAGGATGTCGCGTCGATCACATAACGTTTATCGAGAGAAACTTCGCTTTCTTTCCTCGGGGACCCCGAGGGTACTCCGAAATTTGTTTCGAGTAAAAATAAACAAAGGAACAATGAATATATGAAAATATAGTCGTTAACCGAGTTTTACTTCAAATCTTTTTACGATACCATTGCGCAATGGACGGTGTTCTGTATTTTATAATCGCGCAATTGTTCTCACGGGATAAAAGTGCGATTTGGTAGATTTTAATTAGTTTTAATGTCGACTCGGATCCCACAATTTTTTTTTTTTTTTTTTTTTTTTTTTTTTTTTCGATTAATCCTCCACGTAAAGGCACATGCAACGCTGAACCGCGTGAAGTTAGCGATGAAATGAAAGGAGTTTAGCGGGAAGGGGAGGGGAGGACCCACCGACGTGTTTTCACTCTCAGCATTCACTCGGCTTCGGCTACGAGTTTCATTGGCATTAACTCCGTGCGAACGCTCCGCGGGTTTCTTCACGAAGTTTTACCGATTTCGTTCAGGACAATCGAGATATTTGGTTAATTTTTTAAATTTTTTTCCAAAGTGATAATATTTCGCGATCGGTTTTTCGTCGCGAGATAAAAAATACTTCGCGAATGAGACGCAACCAGTGACAGAATAGCTTCGCGGCAACGAGGATAAATACTTCGGACGAAAAAATCGTGAGTACGCAAAGTGATCGGTATACATTTTTGTTTCGGACGCAAGTCAAAACAGCGGGAGCGTAAGAATAAAAAATTTAAAATGGAGTCAAATTAGTCACGCGACTAGTTTGACTGGTCGAGATAATTCTTTTTTTTGCTTGTTGCACAAAGAAACAAAAGTTTCGCCGGTGACCCAGTTTCGCGTAGTCGTCATTGTGTGCACTTTGGAAGTGGAATTTTGAGATCGCGATTGTCGCTATTAATCTCTGTCGTGTGCGACAGTATTTCTAGAATCGTTCATCCAAGTTTTTCATTCACTCGCGTATGTATGAACCAAAAGTGAAAATAATATCGCGTTCGATATTGCCGCAAAGGTATTGCACGCGAATGGCGAATAAAAAAAAATTCCGCTGTGCTACTTTCTTTCTCTCGCTCTCCGTCCCAACTGATCGGAAACGAGGTGCTGTATAAAAAAAAAAAAAAAAAAAAAAAAAATTCAAATAAAAAATCAAATGACTCCGATTCTCGCAAAGTTCGTTGTGTATCCTGCAAATTTCTCGAACGTGGATCGCGCGCGTTGCATGCGATATATCTAATACCGCGTGCGTGTGCGTTGCATTTCTATGAGTCAATTAGTGTCGTTAGTCGCCGGGTTCTGTCTGCTCGCGCGAATTCTTGCGAAAGGATTGTTCCAGAGGGTTATATATTAATCCTGGGAACTTCCCTCGCGTTGATATATGTTTTCCGCAGATCATTATTTACTACTATAATTTTTTTTTTTTTTTTTTTTTTTTTTTTCAGGTACAGAAAAAAAATAGTCGCGACGAGGTATACACACATTGTCTTCGTATGCAGGAACGCTGGCATCGAATGGCACAGCATAGCAGGGGACGATCGTGGGATAAAAATCCGCGGGGAATAGAGGGAAAATAATGCCTATGGAATTGATAAGTTTAGCCGGCACCACGACGTTATTCGGTTGGAGTATTGTGCCACTGGTGGCCATTGGCCTCACAGTGTATCGTTATAACAGCGTGGATCCGGAGAGTCATCCGCCCAATGCACGCGAGGTAACGATCAATAATATCAACGTATTAATTAAAATACTCATATTTCACGATATTATGATAATATTCTTATATTGACAATATTAATTCTCTAATATATTCAGTTCTACAATATCCGTTGACAATTTTTTTTTTTTTTTTAATGCACTCGATATATATACCATTCGGCAAAAAAAAATATTTTAATATCTCCTATATTTTCGGTAAAAAGAAAATAATTCATTTCATTCGGTTATATATCGAACTATCAGGCGAATCTGGCGGCGAAACCCCCTTAATATATTTTTTAATAAATTTCTAACGCGTAATGTTAATTGCAAACGTTAATCATTTCAACAACAATCCTACGAGTTATTTGATAATAAAGTAATCGTATTATTTCGTTGCAGTTATTGCGAATGTACGACTTCATAGTCGTCGGTGGCGGAAGCGCCGGTGCAGTGATAGCCTCTCGTTTATCCGAGGTATCGAATTGGACGGTATTGCTTCTCGAAGCGGGTGGTGACGAGAACGAGATATCGGATGTACCGGCACTTGCCGGTTACACGCAACTATCCGAATTCGATTGGAAGTATCAGACATCGCCGCCGACCTCATCGTCTTACTGTCTCGCGATGGTTGGCGATCGATGCAATTGGCCGCGAGGCAAAGTTCTAGGTGGAAGTAGCGTTCTCAACGCCATGATTTACGTACGGGGCAACAGGTACTTTTAAATTATCATCGTTGCACGCGCATCCAATGCGAAAAGCACTTTCTCAAACCCATTTCTACGAGCAATTCGTTGTCAATGCATTTGCGGAAGCGATAAAACTCCAAAGTAACGTCGCAACAAAATAAGAATGCAAATCGATCGATTGTTTATTTCAGACACGATTACGACAATTGGGCGAAAATGGGAAACACAGGATGGAGTTACGACGACGTTCTTCCGTATTTTATAAAATCCGAAGACAACAGAAATCCTTACTTAGCGAGAACGCTTTATCACGGCACCGGTGGTTATCTAACAGTTCAAGAGGCGCCCTGGCGAACCCCATTGTCGATAGCGTTCATTCAAGCGGGCAACGAACTCGGATACGAGAATCGTGACATAAACGGTGCCAAACAAACGGGATTCATGTTAAGTCAGGCGACGCTGAGACGCGGCAGCAGATGCTCGACGGCGAAAGCTTTTCTGAGACCCGTTAAGAACCGAAAGAATCTTCACATAGCGATGAACGCACAGGTTTTGAGAGTTATCTTCAACAGGGATAAACGAGCCATCGGCGTCGAGTATCTTCGCGAGGGAAAGCGACAAACCGTTAGAGTACGAAGAGAAGTTGTTCTCTCCTCGGGAGCGATAAGTTCGCCGCAATTATTGATGCTGTCGGGTGTCGGACCACGTGAACATCTCGAAGAACACGGCATACCGGTCATTTCGGATCTGCGAGTCGGAGACAATCTTCAGGATCACGTGGGTCTCGGTGGACTTACGTTTATCGTTAACGAACCGATAACACTCAAGAAACAACGCTTTCAAACGTTTCCCGTTGCTTTGGAGTACATAATGAACGAAAGAGGACCGATGACGACGCCAGGCGTCGAGGGACTCGCATTCGTTAATTCGCGGTACGCCAACAAATCGCGCGACTGGCCGGACATACAGTTTCACTTTGCTCCGAGTTCGATAAATTCTGATGGCGGCGATCAGATACGCAAAATACTGGCGCTGCGGGACAGTGTTTACAATACGATGTACAAACCACTTACGAATTCGGAGACTTGGACGATACTGCCGCTGTTGCTGAGACCAAAGAGTTCCGGTTGGATACGATTGAAGAGCAAAGATCCGCTTATGTATCCGGATATAAATCCGAATTATTTTACCCACAAGGAGGACATCGATGTTCTCGTGGAAGGAATTAGAATAGCGATGGCTGTGTCGAACACGTCGGCTTTTCAGAGATTCGGCTCGAGGCCACTGACCATTCCTATGCCGGGTTGTCAGCGTCATCCTTTCGGTAGCTACGAGTACTGGGAATGTGCGATACGACACTTTACCTTTACGATCTATCATCCGACTGGTACGTGCAAAATGGGACCACGTGAAGATACGACAGCGGTGGTGGATCCCCGACTTAGGGTTCACGGAGTAAAGGGACTCAGAATCGCGGATGCTTCGATTATGCCGGTCATAGTCAGCGGCAATCCTAACGCTCCTGTTATCATGATCGGCGAGAAAGCCAGCGACATGATAAAGGAAGATTGGCTGAGACGCAAACGATCGTCCGGCCGATGAATAACGAAGGAAAATGTCTCTTGATATTTGTTATAATTTATGATGGAATACTAGAAACTTTTTATACGAGAATCATTGAACCTTTAACTGCCCGCGACATATTTTCTGCATTTATAAAACAGCAAAAGCTGTTTTCGAAAAGAGATATACTAAATAGAATTTTTTGGTATATCTTTTTCGAATTTCATACAAAAATTGTGAAAAAGAAAAATCAACAAATAGTGGAAAACAAAAGCATTCAAAGGAAAATGTTTCGAAAGTAATTTTATTGAAAAATTTCTTTCGACAGATAGGCGACGAGAATTTGATAAAAATTATCTTTCATAAGCGTAAAAATTCAAAAATCATGTTTTGGAAATCAACGTTCTTTTTTTTTCCATAATTTCGTTCAGAAAAAGATTGAAATTAAAAAAAAATTGTAACATTTTCCTACGTTGACAAAACTGCAATTTGTACAAAATGGTCTCAATTTTCATCCAAAAAATGGATAAACACTAAAAAAAAAAAGAATTCAAAAGTAAGTGATTAAAATTGTATCGAAAAATGTATTCAATAGAAAATCGACATTTTTTACACATTTAGTACTGAAAAGCGTCGAACTTTAAGAAAAATCTGTAATATTTCGCTACGTTGACACAACAGCAATTTGTAAAAAATGTCCTCAATTTTCATCCAAAAAATGGATAAATACTAAAAAAAAAAAAAAATTCAAAAGCAAGCGATTGAAATTATATCGAAAAATGTATTTAATAGAATATCGACATTTTTACGTATTTTAGTACAGAAAAGTGTTGAATTTTCAGAAAAATCGCTTCTGTAATTTCCAACAGCAACAAGACTTGGCAGTTAAAGGGTTAAGCGCGTGCGCAAGAGTGTTGTCCAGTCATTCACAGAGAACCTTGAGTGCGAGCGACTATACTTAACGTTACTTCTTTTTTTTTTCGCTCATTGAAACACGTTAACCTCTGTGTGCCTATTTACCAATAATAATAATGATAATAATAACGAGACGTGATTGGTGTGTTTAGATGGACAGTAGAGTGACGAAGTATACTATATATAAGTGGGTGTGTCTGTGTGTTTTTGTATGGCTTAATTTTTATACGAGACACACGTGAGAATCAAATAACCGTATTCACGACGCGCCTATGGCTCAGAGCTGTCTGCACGTTTCTACACATGTGTAGCAGTGAAATTAGAGCCGCGATAGGCGCGGTGTTGAATTAAGGTCGCCGAGTCCTTACGACGGATGTAGAGTCAACGCGAAAGTGTAGTTATATTGTTTAAGCAGATCGCTCAATAATGCTTAACTGAGTTAAGGAGCTGCGAATCAAAGACGATCTTTTGTTTTTTTGTTTTTTATATTTTTTTTATTGTTATTAATAAGTGGAGTGTATATAGCAATCGTCAAGAAAATAATTACGAACGTTATTCGGTGTACTGTGCCGATGCATTTATGTAAATCCGAATGATAATATATTCTGTGTTAAAAAAAAGAAACATGAATTATCTATTACGTGTTTATTCTTGTTATTAAGTTTATTCAAGTTTCTCGATAAGTTGATTCTTTTTTTTAATTATTTTACAGACTCTTGACGAGCGATGACTCGTCAGACAGCAATTTCGGAATGCGTGTGTTAAACTACATGTAAAAATATATTCCGTTTAACCCGAAGCAACGGCCTTCAATGTGCACATTAACGACTCCGGAATCATCGTAGGGAAGCCTCACGGCCGGCTAAAGATAGAGGAATTATTTCTTCTGTGGTAAAAGTGATCGAGTGAAGTTCAGTGGTCAAAGCAATAGAATACGATAACGCGTAATACGCTTATCCCTTTGGATGGCGCAACTTGAAAAACAGGTTGAACGACCCACTCGAAAGCAAAAGGAACCGTAGAATTTTTCGATGGAATACATTTATTATCGGGACCTCGAGAGGAAACGTTCTGCGCATTAATTCATTAGCACCGTTACAATGAACGGTTTTGGGGACTGCTTAACGGTAAGCCTATCGAAAAATATATGAATGCAACGAGATATACATGGAAAGAATCCAACATTCGTCGTCGTTTTATTTGCTCAGCGATTGGACCATTACGCTTGGCTAATGGTGCGAGTTATTTAGGAATCGTGAACTTCAGTCGCCTCGAAAGTAATTAAAAAAATATATATATTTTTGAAAATTAACAATGTAAACAACAATTACTATTGCATTTATCTTCATTGCGAAAAAAAATACTCATAAATGAATAATCGAGAAAATTTTATTAATTCACGTCTTTAAATTTTTTTAAAAAATCTCTCGAAATTTTTTTATTTTTTTTTTATCTGCTTTGCATAATTCGATGTATTTTCCCTGCTGACCCCGAGAATCCCAATTTAATGTTTGCCACGAAAAACTTATATCGAAAGCGAAAACAAAAATTCTTTTTTGGAATCACCATATTACGAAACATGAATTTTCAAAATCCTTACGTCAACCTGACGATTATAAATTCCACGGAAAATTTTGCACAACACGAGCATATCGAGGAAGCGTAACTGAGAGTTAACAGTCGCGCGTTAATCAAACCGCTTGTCTCACGTGCGAAAATTCGTATACGAACGTTCGAAAATATAGTTCGCAATGGTATCTTTCAGCTCAGAGAAAGCAATGCGATAATCAGAATCGCTTGTATCACTGAACAAAAAGGCGCACGAAAATACGCAGCTTAAGCGGCACTCGAGACACATGTAGCATGCATATGAGCTGAAAACGGGGGTTACACGTTTCTTTCGTTCATTTATGCGCGACAGACAATCAGCGAGTCGGACGTAACCGAGCTATCGAGGAAATGCATCGAGCATTCGTAATAATTGCAATAGAATGCAACGAGGAAAAAAAAAAAAAAAAAAAATAGGCATGTAATAGAGTTGCGATGAAATTAACTCATTGACAATGTGGCACACGATCGTGCAAAAAATTCAAATTCGGGATCATAGAGAACAACGTGTAGAACGCAGATAAGTAGATTATGCGAAAAGATCGAATGACGACGAGGACGATGGGTGTCTATTCTACATATATTATACAAGACTATATAATATGACTATGCGATCGGGTGCTGTATTACGCAAGGAATCCGATACAACGTTGGCGCGTAGCGTTTCTCTCTAATTTCTTGCATAAATCCTCGAGTAATTACGTTGTGTGTTCAATGCACGGAGAAGAGACTCGAATGTAGTGGCCGACTGGCATTAACGCGTTCCCCGCCGGCATAGTACACGACCACTTAAGTTATTCTTTTTCTTCTTATTTGTATGCAGAATAAATACGTGTTGACTATCTTCGACCCGATTACATATGTTCCGAAAAATTATGGTAACCTGTATATAATATACCGGTGGTAAAAAAATAAGTTCGATGATTAAATTAGTTATTTTAAAAAAACGTCTATTGAAATTAAAAAAATACTTATTTCAAAAAATATCGTTTTCGATTCAATTTAATTCAAGTCAAAGAAATTTTTTTTAAAAATATATATACATTTTAATTTAATTAAATTCAATTTGAAAAAGTTACTTTTAAAAATAACGACTTTGAATACTCCAAAAGTTTTTTTTTTATAAGTACTTTAATTTTTATAAAATTCTTTTTTGAGATAACTTCTTTAATTTTTGATCGTTTTATTTTGTTTTTTTTTTTTTTTTATTGCATTGCATTATCATAGTCGGGACTTATCCGATCGTCTACTGTATACGTGTCTCTTTTCTTTGCTCGCCGACGCCGAGACTATTTCACTGTGACAGATTCTCACTTCGGTTCTCCTCACACCTGTCCAGTCGAGAGTTTGTTAGTCGAGACCACTCGGAACTCGCCTCTCCGTGTTGTTTCTCGTATTCAAACTTAAACTCTAAACTCTCCCGGCGCAATTCGAATAATCCCGACTCGTGGGCGCGTCAAACGTTTACTTTATTCGTCCCGTACAACGAAAAAAAAAGGTCGGCGGCGGTGAAAAGAAGAAAAAAACTCTTTGATGCTCCGAGTCATCAAGGGCATTCGTTGTAACCAAAAAGTTAAGCGCAGATGGCAATAATTAAACGATGTCGCGAATGCCGGACTACCGGCAGAAAAAACCATTAACGCTACAAAAAAAACGACACTCGCGGCTTGTTTTCCCTTTGTTCATTGTGGAATAGTCTTCAGAGACGACCTTTGAAATTGCGCAATTCGTCAAGCCACCGTTTCTCGTATCCACGTTTCTGATGTCGGAGTTTCTCGATTTTTGGGTTGTTAAAACGCTTCGTCTCTCCTCGCTGGACCTCTGACGCCCGTAAGCAGCTCGAACTTTCTCCACAGCGGCGCGATAAATTGTTAAGTGTATATGCAAATATATATATATACTTTTTTTTTCTCCCGCCTATCGCGAGCGATGTTTATGAAAGAAAAGAAAGAAAAAAAGAGGCTGCGGTTGCGTCGTGGGATCTAATGGCGTGCCGTTACACACGATCAAGAATCGCGAATTGTGACGAGGAATAAATTAATGTGGGAAATTTGTGAATAAAGTGAAACTTTCGTGGCTTTTTCGCCAAGAAAAATAGACGCTTAAACGTTTGTATCTTCGAGGGGGCGTTCATTAATCCGACGAATAGGACAGATCAAAGGTATATAAAAGCCGGATTTCCGAGTTCAGACGATGAAAATTAAATGCAATTTTTAACGATTCGCCCGCGCAATATGCAAGTGAAAGTTATTATTTCAGGAGACTGCATATATATTATCGTTCCGGTTGATGCGGACGAACTCAACGGTTACTTCCGTTGTCTTTATAGTTGCCGAATTGCGTGTCGGTAACGATAGAACTTATTCAGCAACCGACGATTACTGAATAAGTAATTTCGTCGATTATTTTATTTAATTTCTTTTTCTTCTCCATTAATACGAAGTTGGGAGGTATGAAAAGATATTTCATCAAATGGTAACCGTATAATTTCTCGCCTCGCGATTCTTTATTGCGAAGCTAAGAAAAGTTGTGTCGCGTTAATACGAAGGAAGATGGTTCTGTGGCTTCC
This sequence comes from Cryptus armator, assembly GCA_963971235.1. Classification (NCBI taxonomy): domain Eukaryota; kingdom Metazoa; phylum Arthropoda; class Insecta; order Hymenoptera; family Ichneumonidae; genus Cryptus; species Cryptus armator. The sequence continues at coordinate 12,241,031 of OZ020236.1, forward strand.
CTTGATTCAATTTACCGGCTCTAAATCCGTCTCGAACTTTCTTATGCTACAATATATATAACGATATGAATATAGATATATTTTTACCGGGATTGTGAGCTGAGGACGCTTTGGGATACGGACGTTTCCAGCAGCGTGTCTCTCACGACACGTATTAGGCCCACGGAAACGGGGTGTATTACCAATAAAGTTGTTGTGTTCACAGTACAGTCAAGTCCATCGGTATTAAGGTTTTGAAAATGGTTTATACTCGTTTTAAACGAGAAACTTGTTGTCGTAGATTACAGGGTGTCCACTTTATGTAAAAAAAATCTCATATGTCATATATCGTATATCCATATATTATATATCGTGTATCCATATATCATATATCGTATATCCATATATCATATATCATGTATCCATATATCATATATCGTATATCCATATATTATATATCGTGTATTCATATATCATATATCGTATATCTATATATCATATATCGTGTATCCATATATCATATATCGTATATCTATATATCATATATCGTGTATCCATATATCATATATCGTATATCTATATATCATATATCGTATATCCGTATATCGTTTTTCGTATATCTATATATCATATATCGTATATCCGTATATCGTTTTTCGTATATCTATATATCATATATCGTATATCCGTATATCGTTTTTCGTATATCTATATATTTATTTTTTCGTATATCTTCGATGGAGCATTGAATTAATGAAAAATGCCTCTGTCTCAATAAATCGGCGAGCAATTTTTACGCAGTTTCTGTCGAGAAAAAAAATGTGCTTTCATTCGACAAGATTTACCAAAAATTACAAATTTGATTTCACGAAAACTGTGCAAAAACATACCCGTGAATTTGTTACCGTAAATCAACTTAATTTTCTGTAAATTCAGTGTACTTAAGACTTAAAAATTTTTTCTTTCTACATATAGTAGAAATTCCTTAATCCAGAGTCACCTGAGTTTGCGCCAATTTCTCGATTAAAATCTGTTGAAATAATTTTTGAAACGTTGGTATTCGATTAACGTGACTGTACCCCGAGAACTACGTAAAAAATTCAAGATATTTTAACAAGCTTCGGTATTAAACTGCACTCCGAAAGTCAACAGCCCCCCCGGGCGATTAACTCCGACATTGTATCTCGCAAGGACTCTATTCGTTTACAACCTTTTGTAACGGTATTCATTTATTTATTATGTCCCATAAATCGAAGAAGGAGTTATCGCGAAGTCGAGATACACGCTGTTATTACAGCTCCGCGTGGCTTCCCTTGATTCGATTTAGTATATCTCGGCGGTGGAAGGTATTAACTTTCTTTGGTAGGTGTAGCGCTCAATCTCCAGTGCTACGGCACTCTTGAGACAGTTCGGACGCGTGCGTGACGACACGTAGGGCAAACTAATGGTCCGAGAGAGAGAGTTTTCTATATTTATGCCTTTCCAAGTTTGTGAGACCAAACTGTTGAGAAATCACGACGAAGACGCGAGAAACGTGGGGATTCGGGAATAAAAAAAAATCGCGCGTCGTTTCCGCGATCGATCGTAAAACACCGCACATGGGAATCGTGGCGTTCTGTGATTTTGTTTACATTTTTTTGATACCGGCATCGCACAAATGATGTTTATATTCAATCAACTGGATTTCACTACAATTAATTAAAAAGGGACGGCCCCACAATTAAAAAAAAACTTTTTTTTTTCATCGCTCCAAAAAAATCGTAAAAAAAATCCGCGATGGATACTTCGCGACGATATTCCGACAATATAAAAACGTTTCGGGATTCGAATGTGAAAAAAAGTTGTAGGCGTCTTTTAAATAAATTACAAATTTTTCCACGTGAAAAACACAAAAAATACGAATTTTCCGATTGTAACGCGATTAGATTCTAAAAAAAAAAGGTCCTTTTTTTTTTTTTATTATCATAAAAAATATTTACATTCGCCAAAATCAACAAAAAAAAAAGTTGTGTTTGCCGAAAGCACGTGTGGCGATGAAGTGGTTGAAGGAAGGATTATGTCCTAAACACGAGGACATCCGCGGTCGACCTTCTGAGTTTCCAAGATTTTTGCGGATATAAATGCGACTGAGGAGCTCGCGAGGCTCCCGCTGAGAGAACTCGTACTCTATCCAATAGCTACTAAAGCCCCAGTCCCAGTGGGCATGGTTACCACATCGTAAGGAAGGAGAGGTGTGCGCTCTTAAATACAGGAAGAGAACACTTTCACTGCCAAAGCCGCGCACGAGGCATGGGGAGTCTTCGAGAAAGAGTCGAACGAGAAATCCCCCTTAGCACCGCGCCGCGTGCTCTTCGACGTCTTGGGTTGTACCTCGTCGTTGTCGTGTCCTCTAACTCGTCCGCCTCCTTCTACTCCCCGCGGCAACGTCACAGTTTTCGTCACGTCGCGAAGAAAACTTCGTTAAAAGAGTGGAGGGCATCACCCACCGAGTGTCTCGTAAACGTACCACGTAAATCGAGGGGAATACACCGACGAATACACCGCAACAAACACGACGGGGGTAGAGACGAAAGGAATCGGCCACCACGGCGCGAGTTCCAGCGAAACGAAAAGCCAGTCAAGAGAACATTCTTACCGGGAACCACGCGGGGCGAGAATCAGTCGATTTTTGTGCCCAAACGGTTAGAGCGATTCATCAAGTTTAAAATTTTGCCTCGTTGGCCCGCGGATTGAGAGGAGAACCTAAGAAGTCCTGGTGGCACCAAATACGAACGAGTGGAGATCTCGACAGTCGAGACTCGAACGTACGTACGTGCGAAAGCAAAAGTGAATGCACCGTTCGATCGATGACTCCGGAGATCGTTGGAGTTAACTCGCACGAGCACACGGAACTCTTCGAGGTTCATCGTCGCCACGCCTTATCATTTCGACGTACAGTGCAGTTTTTTTTTTTAAATATGTGTCCCATGATTTGTGTACAATAGGCAATTTTTCATGTTATTGAAAAGCATCGATTTTCAATCGTTCTTTCGAGAGGCAGTGTAGTGTACTTAACTGGTATTCTGTCACCAATTTCTAACATCATTCGAATAAAGTGATTCACCTTGAAAAAATTATTTATCGCGTTTACTCGTTTCTCGAAATAATCGAACGAAATCGTTCCCGCGACATCGAAGAATCGAGCGAAGTTATTCTTCGGAGAAAAGGCATTTTTCGATGGATCGAATTTTCTTCCGAAGAATGTGAGAATCTCGAGTGTCTATTCTACCGTCAAGTTATCGGCGTCGGTAGAGAGAGCAAAAACAACGGGAAAAAACAGTGAATTTCTTATTTTCAATTCTTGCCGGCCGGACGAGCATCGAATCGTTTCACTTGGGGCATTTCTTTTTTACCGATCGATTGGTTGCTTATATAATCGCGAAGAAATTCCGGGCTATAGGGAGAAGAGGCGCTCGAGCAACTCTCGTGGACAGAGGAGCCAACGACTTTCGTTTTTCTTGTCGCAAGGCCGTTCGAACCGGCGAAGTGGCATATTCCCCTCAGGGGCCCCCCGCGACAGTGAGACACCCGCAACCTCGATTCGAAAACACAATACAATCATTTTCTACAGTCGTTATTAATTAAAAAATAAAAATAAAAAACATTGACACTAAAACTTCTCATTGTTTTTTTTTTTTTTTTTTTTTTTTTTTTTTTTTTTCCAGAAAACAAAAGGTTATCGTCGAGACTGCGAAGTCCGGAAACGACGGAGCCTTATCGACGACTGTAATCCCACGATTTGTTTACAGCCCGCAATCGTTAACGGAAGAGGGAATCGAGAAAAGGAAAGTCTACAATCGAAGGAAGTTAGCGAATACCCAGCGAGGTAAGAGTTTGTCTCTTTAAAATTTCCAATGTTACGACGAGCGACAAAAAAAATAGAAAAAAAAAAATAACGACAAAACATCGCGGTGAATATGGGTCGAGGGTCGATCGCGGATTAATTCGAGTCTCTTGTATTTTCTCCTCGTCATAATAATGCGAGTGGTTACAGCAAAACGAGGAAATATATAAAAGTCGAGCGTAGTTCTGCACGCGATCTTGGTATATGTTTACGCAAGGTAGAGTACCCTACTGTACTGTATGGTAAAAGTGAATCATCGTAACGTAGTGTAACGCGATGTACTGCGCGTGCTACGGCAGCGTCCGTGAATATATATATATATGCCGACTATACTAATACAATTAACTCGGATATACCAATTTTCATAATGGATGTAGCGAGCTAACGATAGATAAACCCGAGAAGAAAGAGATGAGACGCGAAGAAAATTATTACACTTCCGCGGTTTACTTCCGCCCGCGCGTTATCCGCGGAGATACATTCGCCGGGACGAGTGCCTCTCGCGCACGGAGGCACTCGCGCACTATCATTTCTTTATTCAGTCTTCAGACGTCTACGGAAATAGATTAACGAAAGCAGCAAACGCGATTTTTATGGTTTTTTCCGTTTTTTTTTTTTTTTTCTTTCGAAAGTACGAGGACATTGTTAGTCAAGCTAATCTCCGTAGAACTAGACGCGTATTGTAGTCTGCGTTCCCATATAAATTTACCAATGTATTGCGCTCCAATTGCTCTCGGCGCCGTTAAAACTTTCATTACCAAGAAGTAACGCGCGTTAGTGGCCTTGACGTCGGTCGATTTAGATGCAAACGTCTTCGCGGGTTAATAAATACCTTTGAACAGGAAGTATCGCGTAATCAAGCCTCAACCTTGATCGACTTCACGGCAGAGTTTTAGTAAACGACAAGTGTAACACTCGTCGATTATCATTCATCCGGTATTCACGTTTAATCATCGATCGTTTTATCGTGGATTATAAAAAAATCGATAATAATTTATTTTAGATTTTTCGTAAAAATTAAAAATGTCATTCAATTTTTTTGATAATCTAAAAAAAAAATAAAATAATTTTATTCGCTGGGAAAGTCTTCGCTGTATTTGGCGAACGACAATATACAAATTTAATGGGCGTTTCCGCAACTGCGATGAACATCTTTTATCGGTCTGTAATTATTTTTAATTATTTTTGGAAATTAACGATTTTATGGAAAAAAAAGTTTCTTTTTTTGTAAAATTGTATGATTTAAAAAAATGTTTTTATTTATTATTCATCGAACATTCAACTATTTTCACCTTAAATTCCCCTTAACCCTGATAACTAGATCACGTTATTAAAATAACCTGCCGACTTTCACCGACATACAGGAATGCAACCGGCATGACATAAGATTCGAATGCATATAAATATGTTCAGACGTTTTTGTTTTTTTTTTTTTTTTTTTTTCGATCTTTAAATCTTCAACTCGAAATCGCAAATCACAAAAAAGTGAATTTTGCAAACGAATTTATCGATAAAAAAAATTCGCGTCAATGAATTAATCAGTGTAAAATTCTGCAAAATACATTTGTGAAATTTTTGTTTCAACGTTTCGTACGCAACGACAGCACGGATAACAGATCGATAATTTCCCTTCAAAGTCGAGCGCACAAATTTCCACCTTGTCGGATGCTAAAAAAAAGGTACAAAGAGAGTCGCGGTAAGCATTTGTATCGCCTTGTCGTGGTCAGGAAATTTGAGGCGCTCACAAGCGTTATTAATAGAAGTTGATCGATTGAGAAATCCTAACGTAACCGTGACTTTCGTAAAGAGGAACAGAAGCGTGAGGAACAGAGAGAGAGAGGGAGGGGTGACTGAGGCCGCGAAAAATAAGACAACAGTGGGGATTAACAGTGTATTGTACGATGTAGTTCGGTACACTCCGCGGAGGAGGTAGAAGAGGGAGACAGCGAACCGTTTTACAACGGCCTGAAACACTTTCTCCTTTCCCCGGTTATGAGATCACCATCTCTTTCTTATTTTTTTCCGTTGTTTCTGCTCGAGAGCGCTGTGGTGCTAAAGAGCCGAAGAGCAAGCGTACCGTCTCAGTGGGCCCCCGGAAGACCGGATATAGCAACGTCCCGTCTGTTCTCCATTACATATTTTCATGTCCCCAATTCACATCTCAATCGATAGAATGCTACTTCGCTGGATGAAAATAATCTCTCGGATGACGAAAAAACAAACCGTATAATACGAATTCTATATTTAAAGCAATTATACCAAAGACCGTCTAATCACAGTTCGATTTCGTAATGTTTCAGATAACATGAAGGTCGGCTTGGCGTCGTCTAACTAAGATGAATCAACGTTCCAGCGGTCGGGGACAAGAAAAAATACGCGCGAGACCACCAGATCACAAGGAATCCCGAGACAGCAGTGTTTCTATTAAGATATCACGACCAAGAAAAACGTCACGTTAATGTGCCTCAATCGCGAGACGACAGACAGTAGAAATGGTGCTGAGTGCAATAGTGGTTACATCGGCATTGAAGGGCGCAATAGGGTTGGTAGGAACGGGTCTGTGGCTCGTACCATTGCTGATAGCCGGTTTATCATACTATCGTTACGATCAAATAGATCCCGAGAGTCGTCCGATAAACAGATTTCCACTGGATCCGGAATACGACTTCGTCGTCGTCGGCGGTGGCTCAGCGGGGGCCGTTGTGGCAAGTAGACTTTCGGAAATTCCGAGTTGGCATGTTCTACTATTGGAGGCGGGTCCGGACGAGAACGAGATAACTGACGTGCCGTCCCTCGCCGCGTATCTCCAACTAACGAAACTCGATTGGAAATACAAGACTGAACCGACCGGCAAGGCATGCTTAGCAATGAAAGGCGGAAGATGCAATTGGCCCCGAGGCAAGGTTCTCGGTGGTTCGAGTGTTCTAAACTACATGCTGTACGTGCGCGGAAATCGGCGCGACTACGATCACTGGGAGTCACTAGGGAATCCAGGATGGGGCTATCAGGAGGCTCTCTACTACTTCAAGAAATCGGAGGACAACAGGAATCCATATTTGCAGAAGAGCCCTTATCACGGTACCGGTGGATATCTAACGGTACAGGAATCACCTTGGAAGACGCCATTGGTAGTCGCATTCGTCGAGGCAGGAATGGAACTGGGTTACGAGAATCGCGATATCAATGGCGAGTATCAAACAGGATTCATGATCGCTCAGGGTACGATAAGACGCGGAAGTAGATGCTCCACCGCCAAAGCCTTTCTGCGTCCCGTGAGACTCAGAAGAAACATTCACACGGCTATGAACGCTCAAGTGACGAAAGTTCTCATTGATCCGTTAACGATGAGAGCGACGGGAGTGGAATTTTATCGTGACGGTAGGAAGCAAGTCGTCAGAGCGAGAAAAGAAGTTATCCTATCGGCGGGGGCTGTGAACAGTCCGCAATTATTGATGCTGTCGGGAATTGGACCGAGAGATCATTTAAGACACATCGGTATACCGGTGCTGAAGAATCTTCCGGTCGGAAACAATCTTCAGGATCACGTTGGTATGGCAGGCTTAACGTTTCTGATCGACAAACCGGTCGCGATTGTTCAGGATCGTCTGCAAGCTGCGCCGGTAACGATGCACTATGTGGCGAACGGAAGAGGACCTATGACCACCTTAGGTGGCGTTGAGGGTTACGCCTTTGTTAATACGAAGTACGCGAATAATTCTGGTGATTATCCGGATATTCAGTTTCACGTTGCTCCGGCATCGATCAGTTCTGACAATGGGGCACAAGTGAGAAAGGTTCTTGGCATTACCGACGAGGTTTACGACACGGTTTTCAGACCGGTTACCAACAGAGACGCTTGGACGATAATTCCGCTTCTACTGAGACCGCGTTCGCGCGGCACGATAAGATTAAGAAGCTCTAATCCGTTCAGAAGTCCGTTGATAAACGCAAACTACTTTGCCGAGTCGCACGATATAGCAACGCTAGTCGAAGGAGCAAAGATCGCTATGAGAGTCAGCGAGGCCAAGGTGTTCAAGCAATTTGGCTCAAGAGTTCATAGAATCAAATTACCAGGTTGTCGACATTTGAAGTTTGGATCGGACGCTTACTGGGAATGCCACATACGACACATGTCGATGACGATATACCATCCGGTCGGTACGACGAAAATGGGACCCTCCGACGATCCGGAAGCCGTCGTTGACCCGAGACTCAGAGTCTACGGAGTTCAAGGGCTCAGAGTTATCGACGCGTCGATCATGCCGACGATATCGAGCGGCAACACTAATGCTCCAGTTATCATGATCGCCGAAAAAGGTGCCGATATTGTAAAGAACGATTGGCTAGCGACGACGGTAGTAAGGTAGCAGCGAGTGTAAAGGACTCGTCGAGTGGCAATTGTAAATGGAACGAGCATCGTTATTATCAAATTAGATACGTTAAATCGTTATCGTTAAGACGCAGAACATTGATCTCTCAAATAATTTCTGAATATGTATATCAGTGATACAATCATTGGTCGATTACTTATTATCAACGCACATTAGGAATTAATTTTGTTATCGTAATATTAATGTGCAGCGATATGAAAAAATTTCATCTCATTTCATTCGCGTAATTTAGGCGCCATTTTTTTTTCTTTTTCATTCATTAGATTTTTCCTCGTATCCCGCATTTTTATTTTTTAACTTTATTTTTGATGATATAACGTTGAAATGTGCAGTGAAATGAAACAACTTTCCATTTATTTTTTCCTCGTTTGCCCTCATTCCCTCATTTTCCCCATTTCTCTTCTTTAATTTACACCATTTTTCCTACATTGTTTTTTTTTGTATTTTGTTTCTTTGAAGGAAACACTTTCCATTTCGTTCATTTTATTTTTCATTTCATCATAAATTTCTGCAAGTACAATACGAAATATATATACGAGAGAACGATTATTCGAGCGCTGCGAATGAAAAAAAAAGTAGATACCTACCTCACCTATGAGATTCTAAGCGTAGGAATGTTACCTATTGGACTTTGCATATTCCAAATTCATCAACGTACGATTCGCTTGTAATTATGTTAAAAAAAAAAAAAAAAAAAAAAATCGCGTAAGAGTTGAAAGGTCGTTCGCGTGCCATAATCGGTGACCTCGATATTTTATTAACGTTCGTCGACCCTACCGCCTAATAGGATGGGTGCGGTTGCGATGACTGATGAGATAAGGGGAAACGCGAAGGGCGAGTTCGAGAAGATCGATTCGGAAAACAGTCCATTACAATTACTATGTCTGTATATATGTATCATATAAGGTATGTATGAGTCATCGGCGTGAAAGAGGGTGAAACTATTCGCTCGAGGCTTCGACTAGACTGGGAATGACGAGAAGAGCGTTCAGTGGTTTTCCCGAGAGAGCAATTCAAGTTTTATCGTTCGCCTCGACGATACGTTCGCGACACGCGCGATCCATGAAAATGTTGTTGTTGATATGTGCCAATGTGGCGAATAATAAAAATAGTTTTTTATATTTTTTAAAAATAATTATACGAGTTTTAATAACCCCAGTTGCGAAATCGTTCCCGTGCAATCCTATCGCTATCCTATCGCAATTATCATAACCATTGGACATACAGTAAAACCTCTGAATTAGTCCCCTCTATATTAGTCCAACCTCGACAATAGTCCAAGCCGAACCTCTACAATAGTCCAAAGGCTCCACCTACCTGCTACCTACACAAAGGAACTAATCCGAGCGTCTGTGTGCATGGCTGTGCGCCGCCGCCGAATTCAAATTTATAGCGTTTTGCCTACATAGTGTAGTGCTCAATCCGTGCCAGACGATTCATTTTGTTTACACTTTGTAAAAAATTTAATATACTAGTAGTGGTCTTTATGCATGAAAGTGTACATTAAATGTAACGATTATGCATAAAAACATTTAGTACCAGACCATTGAATTAAGAATTTTTTTTTTCGAGTATCAGTACAGACTTTCCAATGAGCTTTGTACATAAACAATAGTAATAAAGATTATAAATGAGAAAAGACGCTAGTGAATAATAAAATTATTATTCTTGTACAGTACACTGATTTGAACACTAGTTTTATAGGTGTATAGCGATTCACATAGTTACTTTTCAAAGATATGTATAGCTTTATTGTTTGCAAGTCTAGTGCAATTTTCAGTAAATCCATCGTCGATGATGAATGATAAAGTAAAGTAAAGTAAAGTAAAGTAAAGCTTTGAATATATTATTGTAATAAATTAAAAAATGTAGTATCATCGAAAATTATAATAGATTATTATACAAACTAATTTGTAATTTATTAATAAACTTTACTTTTACTCTATATTTGTTATACCGTGATGCACTAGACTAAAGATAATCTAGCTTTATTGACAAAAATTTAATCACCTGGCATATTGGTATAGATTTTCTGACTAAGTATCTGTGTCGATTTGGATGCATTCAAATTAAAATTCTTCAAACGCGAAGGAAAGTTAAAAAAATATCCGGGTGCCTGTTTAGAGTCGTACAGCCCTATACCGACAGGGCCCTATTTAATAGAGCTCGCCCCTGACAGAGGTTCGCTCATTGGCTGCGGAGCGAAGGCAGAGTTACGCCTATTTTTGGACTATTAGAGAGGTTCCGAAACAGCGCTTGGACTAATGGAGAGGTTTTACTGTAATTGCGTTATGATCGATCATCGTCATTCGCACTTTTCGATTGACTCGAGACTTCGAACTTATAATTAACAATGAAAAAAAAAAGAAAAAACAAATCACAGGCCTCGCCTATTGGCATACAAAGCGTGTTTTCCGTGAAAAAAAAAAAAAAAAGACATTAGTCCGCTCATTTGATGACACAGCTTTTTCCTTCATACAAAGTATTTTCTCAATGGAATATATATCGATAAAAAAAATACTAGCGATAACCAAACTACCATTCAATCGATCTCGTAGCTATGAAATAATTCATACATCATAAGTTATCAAGTTTTTCCTGTTTCCATCGTAAAATATAGATTAAAAAAGCGAAATAACATTCAGATGAACTCGAGGCTACAAAATAAATTCATACGGCATATGGTATTTTTTATTCCTCTTCACGCGTTTGTATGAGATTATGTTAAATTTATAAACCCGCTTAATGCGTGCCGCTAGGCACGTCGACACGACGGGTATCGAAATCCGATGCAAGGGTATCGGAATAAGAAAGTCGTAACTCCGATTTATGAAAAATTAGTTTCAGAGTGTTATAATTGCGAATTTTAAAGGGGTCGAAGTGTAGTGCGAAAAACTATACGAAACGGGTCCAGATGAAGGCTAAACGGCAAAAAAATCCGAATCGGTCGGACCATCGGTCAAGGACAACCGAGTCGATGTATTCCTGTCTACCTTCGTGCTGTTGGGCGCGTATTTGAATCGAAACAGGAGAAACCCGTCGCGTCTTGGACCTTGTAAACAGGATCCACTCTTTCCCCTGGCAAGCTGTATGGTAATCTATTTATAGTCGGGTAAAATCCTCCGCTTCCCTCGTCATTTCGGCGAAAAATTGTGAATTTTCAAAAAGATAAATAAAAAAAACAAAAAATTGGGTCAAACCAATTTTGTTATCGTCCAAAGTTCCGATGATACATACAAATGGGTAAATGAGTCTATAACTACCCTCGTTACTCTTGTAATCACCTCGCGCCTTGTGCCAAAAGAATTTAGGACACTAACATCTGAATATTTTTTTGATAAGCCTAACGACAGTGATAAATATTTGGAACAAGGATAACCGTATATTTGAAAGCGTTGTATCGCAAAACTGTTTAAATATCATTAAGGTCAACGAAAAAAGTTGATGATATTTTTTTTTAATAAAAAACAAAACGATGTTATGTAAAAATAATCAGTGTACGTTGAGTGATTCATTATCGAACTGAGTAATGATTGCATCAATAACGATTGGCATTGCGAATAAATAACTTATAACACCTGTAACATTATCCTCTCCGTCTAAAAGATTAATATTCATAAAAATGAAAAATTGATTAAAATAATCGCGAAATAAATGAATAGCGTTTTTTTAAATAAGGAAACAAGAAAACGATACTTTGAAACTATCCGCGATACTTAGAATGATTTATGATCGACTTAACGATCGCTTTAATAACGGAGCCATTGGCCAATCCTTGTGGTATAAATAATTTTACTGGTACGTGGATTCGAGATGCTGCCGCGTCTCTTGACTACCAAGACGTATGACATTATCCCATTTTTCGAGTAACCAACAAGCGAACGAGATTCGTAAAAAAATGAAAAAGCGAATAAAACCGTCGCATGCCTCGTCATCGCGCAATCCGTTGAACTGTCTGCGACTTTCGTGGTATCGGTGAAGAAAAAAGAGTAAAACAAATAAAATGAAATTCCTTCCACGTTTTCATGTGATCTTCCTTCACCCCTCTCCGGCCTGTCGAACATGATTTCGTCACGTCACACAGCTTGCGATAGTTTTCGAACGCACTTACCGGTGGAATCAATCGCACACGCGCGTTATACGAAACGCGCATACGTCTGCCGCATAAATAATGCCTTTTATCTTCTCTCGGTGTGTCTCCTTCACGATTTCCCTCTCCCTTGTCTCTCGTACGGGTGGTGCCCCTTAATATACGCAGGTAAGGCAAAGGTGGGTAGTACAACCGAACATCGATCGCGATTGCCTCCCCACGTGTAATGAAGTCACCGAAGCATCCAACGATCAAAAATTCCGTACTTTATACTCGAGTATAAATACGAGGTGTCGCAGTCGCGGCACGAGTCCCATACCCCCTCTGGAAAACTAACAAACGTTGCCAGATTCATCGAGACTACCGTCATGTGTTCACGAAGAGATTCCACGTTTCTTCTCGTCTCCACGATTTTTCTATTCTCGTGTGTCAACTATACCGCGTTTGCAACGTCGCAGAACGACCGTCGTCCGTATCGGAATCTCTATGGTCGCGATAATCACAGATTGAGAATTTCACAAGCCCTACCGGACCTCGTTTCCGGTACATTGAGATTCCTGGACGACGGTGGACAATTTTCGAATGAAGAACCACCGGACAAAACGCCGCGTTATCCGGATGGCGCGAAGTACGATTTCGTCGTCGTTGGCGCCGGCACAGCAGGTGCGACTATCGCTTCAAGACTCAGCGAGATACCCGACGCCACTGTATTGCTCATCGAAGCTGGACGCAGCGAGAATCTTTTTATGGACATTCCGTTGCTAGTGAATTTTTTGCAATTCAGCGATGATATCAATTGGATGTACAAAACCGAACCATCGGATTCTTACTGTCGCGGGATGAAGAATCATCAGTGCAACTGGCCGAGAGGACGAGTTATGGGAGGCAGCAGTGTTCTTAACTACATGATAGCGACCCGCGGCAATCGTAAGGATTACGATCATTGGGCCGAAATGGGAAACACGGGTTGGTCGTGGAACGAAGTATTGCCATATTTCAAAAAATTAGAAACAATGGGAGTGCCGGAGTATCGTAACGACAGGGCACTTCACAACGATAATGGTCCGGTGCACACGGCTTATCCACCGTTTCGTACACCGCTAGCAGATGCCTTTGTCGAGGCAGGAATAGAAATGGGCTACGAAAAGCTCGATTACAACGGCAAGAAGAACATCGGTTTCGATTATCTGCAGACAACGATCAAAAACGGTATGCGCATGAGCAGCAGTCGCGCTTATCTGCATCGCGCTAAGAACCGTCCGAATCTCTCCGTTACCAAGCGAAGTCTCGCAACTAAAGTGCTGATCGATCGCGAAAATAAACGGGCTATAGGCGTCGAGTTTTTGAAAAATAATCGAAGATATCAAGTATACGCGAGAAAGGAGGTGATACTTTGCGCCGGTGCAATCGGGTCGCCGCAGTTACTGATGCTTTCGGGCATTGGACCGGCGGGGCATTTGGAAGAAATGGGAATAAAGGTCACGGTCGACGCTCCGGTCGGTGAGAATCTGATGGATCATATATCTTACGGTGGCTTAGTGTTTACGGTCAATCAACCGGTTGGCGTCTCAATCGTCGATATGTTCAATCCGACATTGCCGTATCTTCGCGATTTTCTCGTCGAGCGGAAAGGACCAGTAACCATTCCAGGCGCTTGCGAGTGTCTCGCATTCATAAATACCGACAATCCAAACGATCCTGAAGATTATCCAAATATGGAATTACTCTTTGTATCAGCGTCGGTCGGCACGGTACCGGTTTATCGGGACGATGTTGGACTCAGCAACGACTTTTTCCAGAAAAGTTACGGAACTGTTAACGCATCGTATTCATGGACTGTTTTTCCGATGTTGATGAGACCGAAGAGTCGCGGTAAGATACTTCTGCGGGACAGGAATATCAACAGTCATCCGCGAATAATACCGAACTACATGGCACATCCTGATGACGTTAGGATACTCGTTGCGGGAATAAGAGCGACTATAGCGGTTAGTCAAACGGAAGCTATGCGAAAATTAGGCACTCGTTTGCATTCGACACCGTTGGCAGGTTGCGAACAGTACGAAAACGATTCCGACGACTACTGGGAATGTGCTGTTAGAAGTTTTACTATGAACATCTATCACTACTCCGGTACATGCAAAATGGGGGTCGAAGGTGATACGACGGCCGTCGTAAATCCGCGATTAAAGGTAAGACGCGGTACAGTAGAATTCTTCTTCTATTAACTGTTCTATTAACAATTATTTCGCTTCTCTTAAGGCAGTACTCACGCGATAATCTCACTTAAGGAAATTGTATCGTTGCATTTACAGACAAAAGTGAAATTCAGAGATTCAAATGATCAATGATATAGAAGATGCTAAACACATTAATTTTGCATAATAACAATGCCACAAAATTATTAATAAATTCCGAAATATTTCTGAAATATTATTTACCGCCGGGAAACCTTTTATATTAATTATTTTTGTCGTATCGGAAAGAGTAAACTTTTAACTAAAACTGCTCGCGCTGTGCAGTCTAATATCAATGATATCGGGTTTCGGAAGGCTACATCTTCGAAGTTAACCCGGTAAAGTACCCTCAATTTTTTCACAGTATTCTTATAAACCTTTTCTAACGTACTTTCGTTTTTTGTTCAGTTGTTACATGTAGTTTTTACGGTACGATATAAAACGCAGCGCCGGCGCATGCTTCGCCCATAGATCGCGTGTAAATCGTCATAACTTTAAGTGTTAATATTTCGGCTTCGGAACGGTAAACCGAATTTAAATTTTACAGATGTTTAAATAGTATATTAAATAATGTGGTCGTTAAGGTAGTTCTGTCGCTTAGCGTTCATTTCGCATAAGTTCGAGAAAAATGACAGAAAATTGCAAATACTTCTCGATGGTATAAAAATCTGAAAAAATGCATGCATATTAAAGGTACTGAAAAAATTAATTTTGCATAATAATAATTCCAAAATGTTATTAACAAATTGATGAAAAAATTAATTGGTCAACAAATCTCCCGGAAACCCAACTTTTTTTTTAATGAAAATGATTCGTTCATTTTTCTGTATACGTATGAATATTTTTAGATTTTTCAATTTGCTTCGAATTTTGTGTTTTTTCACACATTTTTTCCATATAAAAAAATAAAATTCAAAGCAAATTGAAAAATCTGAAAAAATTGATACGTATTCAGAAAAATGAACGTATCATTTTCATAAAAAGAAAAAGTTATGTTTCCGGGAAATTTGTTGACGAATTAATTTTTTCTTCAATTTGTTAATAACATTTTGGAATTATTATTATGCAAAATTAATATTTTCAGTACCTTTAATATGCATGAATTTTTTCAGATTTTTATATCATCGAGAAGTATTTGCAATTTTCTCTTATTTTTCTTGAACTGTTGCGAAATGAACGCTAAGCGACAGAACTACCTTAAGTTTGAAAAAATTCGGAAGAAAATGATCCTATGGGAGAACTGCCTTAAGATTTATATGTTTTTAGAGACTCTCTGCTCTATATGGCGTAAGCATTAAAGCAGTAAAACGCTAAATACTATCTATCAATCTGATGTTCCGTTTGAATAAAGCGATACAACGCTAAATAGTATCTATCAATATAATATTCCATTTTGACGCGTTGCGTGTCCACAGGTCATAGGGGTACAAGGACTGCGAGTCGCCGATGCATCAATAATGCCGGAGATACCAACCGGACATACGAATATTCCGACTTTCATGATTGGGGAAAAAGCGGCCGATTTGATAAAAGAAGATTGGGGATATCCCACGGATCCTTTGCCATTGTAAGTTTGCGAATTACCAAACGGAATTTCCGTTTCCGCCCGAAAGAAGTATTAGCTGCCAATGAAGCGATACAATTCAGGTATCGTATGGCATCGCTCTTTGAAGTTAAGTCATTAGTTTAATGCCGCCGAGACGGCACCAATGAGAGTACCTATTATTAAAGGTGGCGTACCAATGTATATAATTTTAAAAAACGGTAAAAGTACAACACAACACGATTGCATGTTTGCGACGATTATTCGCCGCCAATTGACGCAATCGATTTTTTTTATCCAATTTCGCGGTAAAATTATGAAAAAATAATGAGAAAAACAATTGAGGCGATCGGTCGGTGGCGAGAAAACGCAAATCTTAATCACCGTCTACATTAACACTCTTCTAAATGATAATAAAAAAAAATTGTTATTGTATTGTTTGTTCTCTGATCTTCGCGAAACCAATTTCCGGAGTATTGTAATTACGTATCGCATCGTTAAAAGAAAATTTACATGGCCTTCGGGGCCATCGGTCGTAATCATGTATCATTATGTCGACTCTTTGTGACTCTGTTCTGCGTCTATGAGATTTAATTTGCAACGATGGATCGCCCGGTTAATTCTAAACGCGTAGATCGCGCATTTCGAATTCTTAGCCACGTGCGATCCGTGTGTTGCATCTCATTACATTGTGCTAAATCACAGGGGAACACTGTTGCGACGATCGACTCACCTGAAACAGAAAAACAAATATAGTCATTAGTAACTGTAGATAGAAAGATCGCCCGCACGGAGCGGCGCGACGTAAACGAGAGCGAGAAATGCGAAATGTTAGATCCGATACGGCAAACCAATCGAGTAAAAAAAATCATATTCTTTAAGGAGACCGGAAATAATCCCTTAAAAGACTTAATTAAGTACCAAATTTTGTCACAGGAATTTTGTCAATTTTTATCAGTTCAATTACTCATTTTCGGTTTATTGTCAGTTTATCTTACATTCTTAAGACAAAAAAACGTGTTTTTTTTTTATGACACCGAAAAAAAAATTGCATCACTAATTCTATGCAAATGTTGTTTTGTATTGTTATGCTAATCGTGTAAAAAAATTCTCAACTCGAAATATAAAAAATTTTGAAACAGTTTAATTTTCTTTAAGGACACAATATTAAAAAAAAAAAAACGGTTCGAAAGAAATGAGATTCCCGCGAATACTTATTATAGTCGAATCTGAGAATTTGTTTGCGCAATCGGAACATCTGTACGAATGTTCAATCACGTAAAATTTTTTTATGAAATTCTTCTTTACCGATTGATAAAATAGAAAAACAAATTTTTTTTTTAATTACTCCACTCTGAAGCATCTTTCAAACATTTTTATATGAATCATTTTGTGTAATTTTCTAATGCTTATTTAATAACAATTTTTTGTAACTTTTTTATGATTATGTAAAAGAGATCATCTAATGCACGAGAATCAAAATGCTCGGTATCAAAAAATCTAATCATCGTTCTCTCTGACGTCAAATCCCGACGGGCAAAAAACAATAACGTCATTTACAACGCGAGATTTCGGAACACAAAAAAGTTCAAAAGATAATTTGTCTCTTTAATGTTCCGACATTGAAAAATTACGCACAGGAAGTTACACATTATTACGTACAAAATAAGCCGAAAATTAGTAACCCAATAAAAAAAAATTGAAATCCATACAGTGCCAACATTTCGTACTTAGATGAGAATTTTGGGGGACATAACTATATCGGATGTTCTTTAACAACATCGTTTTTTTACTCGCGTATCCTGATTCGTTAATTAATTTAATGACTTTTGTATCCACTCCTCCGATTAATCGTAAAGCATGCGCCATCCTAAGGGTATTAGTATTAAGAGGAAAAGAAAAATCGCACCATTGGCCGCTACATTTTACGAAACCGACGATTCCGAGATCGGTAAAAAAAAAATATCAATGTTCTACGCGACATCTCGCAGAGACTTCGGCAACGATCTCGACCCGCTATCCTAGGATTCGTCGAATCACGAACGACAGAGTTAAAAACCGTTACCTTCTACTATGGACCTCGACGATTTATCCACTGATGTTAAACCAATGAATGAAACAAATCAACATATTTATTTACCTGTATTGACCAATGAGAAATAAAAAATAAAAGATATAGACACTCGGAGAGACGATTTTGTCGACTGTTTCGTAATCGCTGTCTTTTGCCATTGTGGATCCGTCGAACGGAGAAAATTGATGCGCGAGCGTATAGAGGTGGGAAAAGGAATCGTCAAACGAAGCCCATGCCGCTGACCGCTTAGCATGGTTACGGCATGGTGTGCGTTGTCCAGCGGTGTTGATATTACGCGAGCATCTCGAGAAAGCGCATTTCTCTCTAAGAGATCTCGAGTCAAAGAGGAGGCAAATCCGAAGTTCGGAAAGTCCAGTCGTGTTTTGCCTCGCAGAACGCAAAGAACCGCAGGAATAACCGTCACACTTGTTAACTTTGTACCATCGAGACTACGATTTAGGATCAACGAAGATTTTCAAAATAATCTCGGAACCTAGTGGATCGAAAAATCCCAGAAGACGAAACGTTACTTTCGACTCGAAGAAAGTGCTGAGTATGTTAATTATTTTATATTTTTTAAACAGCATAAAAAAATCGTATAAAATTATTGTTGCATCCTTCCGCTTGTTCGACTAATAAAAAAAAAAAAAAAAAACTCGGAACATTTTAGTGCACAGTAAACCGTAGCGAGAAAATTTTACATACGACAAATTGGGCTCCGCGCTATCGAGGCGCATACCAGAGAAAGTATTTTTTTCATGAGGGCTATCAAATCCTCGCGAGGCGCGATACTTACGGGAGAATATACGTAAACGACGAAAGCGAAAACGACCCGTTTACCTTTTTTTTTCTACCGTGTATCGATATTGCGCTCCGGCTACTGGACGAACGCGGGGATATGTTTTTTTTTTCAGTTGGAAATGCATCTACTTTGGAATTCTTTCCTTCGATTTGTTTAACTGGTATTCTTTAGAAGCAACGACCGATATGATAGTACGCCGGGCAATCTGAGGCACGCAATTTCCTTATTCCACGTTTCCTATCACGCAGACGTATTTTATTTCGTGTCTATAATGCAATCGGGTAATGTAACTCGTAGAAAAGAAGTACTAAAAAGGAAAAGTGTCTATACATATGTAGGAGAGAGTCGAAAAAAATTAACATCCGGGGCAAAATGGACATTCAGAAACAGAAATAAATGAAGAAAAATCGGAGATGATTTGAAACAATTGAAATAAAATAAGAAAAATAATTAACTAAAATTTAAAAAGGATAAAAATTAAATTTGAAAAAAATTCAGATGTAATTTGAAAAAAAAAAAAAAAACAGATTAGATTTGAGCGAAATGATGATAACATCTGAACAAAAATTGGCATAAAATTTAAGCAATTTATATTTTTTTTCAAATTTTCGATTACATTAAAAAAAAAATGTTCCCAGCGATTTTCAGTTTTGCTCGGTTGTCGGATAGTCCGTTTTCCCCCACGTGTCCATTTTGCCCCACTATCCGATGTGGTAAACTTCCGCTTCACTTCTCATGTCAATACGGTATGCGCTGATTACGTGTAATTATTATAGGGAGAGCCGTATCCAGCGCCTCGCGGCAACGTCAGCATGAAGCTTACAGTTGCAGCGATATTACTGTTGACGGCTGCAACAGCGAGATGCGAAACGTTTCTCGATCTGATGAGGAGCTACGGTTTCGGAAGTCCTGACATCAGAACTCTACCGTCCCCGATTTACAGCAAATACGATTTCGTAATAGTTGGCGCCGGCTCCGGCGGTTCAACTGTTGCCAATCGCCTTTCGGAGAATTCAAAATGGAAAGTTCTGTTGCTCGAGGCTGGAAGAGCAGAGGGTCTTCTAAATCAGATACCCATCCTTGTGAGCAATTTTCAGATGACCGACTACAACTGGGGCTACAAAGTCCAGCCGCAGAAGAACGCTTGTCTGGGTATGAAAAATCATCGTTGCACCTGGCCGAGAGGTAAATCGTTGGGCGGAACGAGTACTCTTAATTACATGATACACACGCGTGGAAACAAATTGGACTATGATCGCTGGGAGTCGCTTGGAAATTACGGTTGGTCCTACGACGATGTGTTGCCTTACTTCAGGAAGAGCGAAAGATTCAAAGTTCCGGGTACGTAAATATCAATTATATATCTAATAGCCATAATAAGAGGATTTTTTGTAAAAATGAAATTCAATATTACCTCAGGCGCTACGAATGCGAGTTATCACGGTACCGACGGTTACCTGTGTGTCGAGCACGTGCCCTATCACTCGATACTCGCTACGCAATTTCTAAAAGCCGGCGAGCAGTTGGGTTATCGTGTTCTCGATTACAATGGACCGGAACAATTGGGTTTCTCGTATATTCAAGTAAATATGGACAAAGGAGCGCGATGCAGCGCATCCAAGGCGTATCTAAAGGTCAAAAGGCCAAATTTGGACATTGTCACTGAAGCCCAAGTAACGAAGGTACTGATAGACAAGAACAAACGTGCATACGGAGTGGAATACGTGAAAAATGGATTAACCAGTAAGGTTTATGCTACTAAAGAGGTCATTCTATCTGCCGGAACGATAGACTCGGCAAAATTGCTGATGCTCTCGGGAATCGGACCGCGGGAGCATCTTGAAGAATTGGGTATTCGCGTATTGAAGGATTCTCGAGTGGGTTACAATCTCTACGAGCACATAGGCTTTCTGGGACTGACGTTCATGGCGAATCAAAGCGTTACGTTTCTTCAGAGCAGATTAGCCAAACCTTCGGTGCTCTTCGAGTACGTCGTCAATCGAAGCGGTCCAATGGCCAGTCCCGGAGGTGCCGAAGCTCTAGCATTCATTAAGACAAAATACGCCCCGGACTCGAGACCAGATATAGAGCTTTTATTTGCCGGCGGTTCGCTACACTCTGACAACGGTGTCAGTCTCAAGAAAGCTCTTGGTCTGTCGGACGAACTTTACGACACGGTTTTCAAGCCGATCGAGAATAAGGACGCGTGGTCCATATGGCCGATTCTTCAGGATCCTCGAAGCTACGGACGTATTAAACTCAAATCAAAAGATCCGCGCAAAGCTCCTATTATAGAGCCAAACTTTTTTACTCATCCGGCAGATCTTGAGATACTTTTGGAGGGCGTAAAACACGCTATAAATATATCGAGAACAGCGCCGTTTCAAGCGTACGGTACGAGACTACACGATATTAAAATTCCGGGGTGCGAAAGCCACGTTTTCGCTTCGGACGACTATTGGCGATGCGCTATCAAGCATTTGCCCTCTATGATGAATCATGAGATTGGCACAGCTAAGATGGGACCCGAAAGCGATCCGGACGCAGTGGTCGATCCGCAGCTTAGGGTATATGGCATTGATGGATTGAGAGTCGTCGATGCGTCGATAATGCCGAAAATGCCGGTCGGTCATGTCAACGCTGGTATTTACATGATTGGGGAGAAAGCTTCCGATATGATTAAAGAAACGTGGAAGGACGCTGGCGTTTAGAATGTTAAGTCATTTTTTTGCGACAATTTCATTGCTCAATTGTTATCTTAGAACCCTGTAGATATATAACGCGAATACTAATCTGAAAACGCGTACAAGAAGAGTGTCGATAAGAAAATTTCGTTTTATGTTTCGTCGGTTTGATATACTATCGCATATGCATCGTGCATCTTGTACAGTTCATTTTTACGTGTAGAATTTTAAGATTCTATAAAAATTGTATATGTATTGTATATAAAAATTGTAGTGAATAAAAAAAATTGATTTCTAACAAACGATTCTTAAAACGCGATGACAATTTTCATTTGATTAAATAATTCATTAATAAATAATTTAATTGAATAATTATCTATTATGAGAAATATAAAATATCTGATTTTAAATAAAGGAAAGAAAAATGTTAAATTTATCAGAAAATTTCGATAAAATAATAAGTTTGATAATATTTAAAAACAAAAAGTTAGTATTGCCCTCAATATTTGGTACTGTAGACCTATATAGGGCACCGCACATGAAATTATATTGCGGATTATTATTACAATGATACATAATGAGAAGAACTGTGGCGCACGATCAGACGACAATTACTGGATTATGGATAGAGAAATAATACAAATTGTAAAGGTTTATACTTCAACTGCAAAAATGGACCGTATAAAAGAGCGAAAATAACAACTAATTTATTAATATTAAAAAATATAGAGTATACAATTTTAACGAGATAAAAAGAAAAAATAGTTATACAATTCATTAAAAATGTTGAGAAATGAACAATTTTTGAAAATTTGGAAAGAAAAAAAAGTGCATTGCCCATCGATATACGGTGCATCATACATGAAACGCGTCAAAATCAATGAAGGGACTGACGATTAAGCCACAGCGTTGTTCATTGTTTTGAGAAAAATGCCATTGGAAATCCGTGCATTCGGAGAACGTGATGTGCGTCATAAAGATTAAAGGAATCATCGTACCGGACGTGCCACTGAATTTTTAACGCTGCACTACGCGTGTCCAGTTGCGTTCATATTACCCGAGAGTCTCTCAAAAAAAGGAGCATTGCTTCCGACGATCGTGAAGCAAAGAGGACAGTGTCCCGAAACTCGAAAAATCAAAAATAGTCAAAATCGCTACACAACCGAAGAATAATTTTGGAGCGAAGTACGAAAACGCAAAAAGATAAAACGGGACGTTAAGCAAAAAAAAAAAAGTTGGGTATGTTAAATATATATAATAACTTTAAATTTAATTAATTCAAATAATCCTTGAAAATTGGCAAACGATATTGGGAAGTATAATATAAAATCCATTATTATCAAGCGATACCCGGGAGTTTTTTTCACTGGGGCTATCGAATAATCGCGAAGCGTGATATGCATGATACGCGAAACTAACGGAACTACTCGATATATAGTCGATGTCAGTAAAAACGGATTCATTTCCTTTGTGCGTTGACAATACATCCGGACGAAGCGATGATTGCGAAGCTATGTTTTGTTCAGTTGCAAATGTATCCAAATTGAAATATTTCTTTCGATCTATTTCACTATTACTCTATATATAACTATATACCTACCGGAAATAACTACCGGAGTATACGCAGGCAATTTCCTTTTTCCTATTTTCCTACCAGATATGCATATTTCATATTGTTCCTAAGGTCATCGGGTAACTTGGTACAGTAAGGGAGACCGGGGCTAATCGAAACACGTGACAAGACGGAACGAACGCTGAAAAAAATCGAAGATTTCACGCGGTAAGTACGGCTCTATGGAATTACTTACAATATTATGCACTCCAAACAATAATTTACCATCGTAAGCTCTCTAATTCCATAAATTGCCATACCGATTGCGTGAAACTTTCGATTTTTTTTAAATTTATTCTTTAAATCGATATAAGACTATTCTCGTGATTATTTTAGTGAGAGTTGCCGGTATCCACAACAACAGTATGAAAATTACAATTGCAACGATTCTGTTGTTAACCGCTAAAACATCGAGAAGCGATACGGTTTTGGATCTGTTGACGAGTTACGGCTTCAAGAGTCCCGACATTCAAACGTTTCCGTCGCCGGTTTACGGAAAATATGATTTCATAGTAATCGGCGCGGGTTCGGGAGGTTCGACGGTCGCTAATCGTTTGTCGGAAAATCCGGAATGGAGAATTTTGTTACTCGAGGCTGGAGGACCGGAAAGTCTTCTCGGTCAGGTACCGATGTTCGTAAGCCTCTTACCATTGACCGACTACAACTGGGGATACAAAGTTGAACCGCAGAAGAACGCTTGTTTCGGCATGGAAAACCATCAGTGCACCTGGCCGCGAGGAAAATCGTTGGGGGGTACAAGTACTCTTAATTACATGATTCACACGCGTGGAAACAAATTGGATTATGATCTATGGGAGGCGCTTGGAAATTATGGTTGGTCTTACGACGATGTGTTGCCTTACTTCAGAAAGAGCGAAGTATTCAATGTTCCGAGTGCGTAAACATCAATTATTTCTAATAGCTACACGTTTAAAAAATTTATTTCTTCAAGTTACATCTACTTAACGTTCCGAAAATCGAGTGAAATTCTTGCTTTTTTTTTTCTAAAAAACTAGAGGTTAATAAAATAACTTTGTTTATTAGAAGATATACTGAGAGAAAAAATCGGTTGAACCGACAAAATCGGCGATTGCGGGTGGCGAATCAAAACGAAAGAATGCTTTCGTTGTTTTTTCGTTGCCTAAATGAAAGAAATGTTATGATAAGAAAAGAAACAGTCCTTTCGCGGAGAAAAAAAAAAAAAAATGGACATTTGACTCGGTTTTCGAACATCCAGATAGATGTATCGCCTTAAAAAAATATTTAACATCTTAAATAAAAATTTTCTTAGTGGCTACGAACGCGAGTTATCACGGTACCGATGGCTACCTGTGCGTCGAGCACGTGCCCTATCACTCAAAAATCGCAACGCAGTTCTTAAAAGCCGGCAAGCGACTGGGTCATCCAATTATCGATTACAATGGACCGGAACAATTGGGTTGTTCGTATCTCCAAGTTAACATGGATAAAGGAACTCGATGCAGCGCATCCAAAGCGTATTTGACGATCAAAAGGCCAAATCTGGATATCGTCACGAACGCCCAAGTGACGAAAATCCTTATAGACAATAGCAAACGAGCATACGGAGTGAAATACGTGAAAATTGGAAAATCGAGCGAAGTTTACGCCAGTAAAGAGGTCATTCTTTCAGCTGGAACGATAGATTCGGCTAAATTGCTGATGCTTTCGGGTATAGGACCGCGAGAGCACCTCGAAGAGTTGGGTATCGAAGTATTGAAAGATTCTCGAGTCGGGTACAATCTTTACGAACACGTGGGATTTTTCGGATTGGTCGTCATGTTAAATCAGAGCGTTCCGATACTTCCGAAGAAATTGGCTAAACCTTCGGTTCTTCTTCGGTACGCCGTTACGCGCGGAGGTCCATTATCCATCCCCGGCGGTGCCGAGGCTTTGGCTTTTATCAGAACCAAATACGCAACGGACTCGCGACCCGACATTGAACTTTTATTCGCCTCCGCTTCCCTACACTCGGACAATGGTCTCTTATTCAGGAAAGGTCACGGCGTTACGGACGAAGTTTACAACACGGTTTTCAAGCCGATCGAGAATCAAAACGCGTGTTCCATATGGCCGATCCTTCAACATCCCCAAAGTCACGGGCGTATAAAACTCCAATCGAATGATCCCCTCGCAGCTCCCATCTTAAAGCCGAACTTTTTTAGTCATTCCTCGGAGATCGAGATAATTTTGGAGGGCATAAAACACGCCATAAATATAACAAAAACAGCGCCGTTTCAAGAATTCGGCGCGAGACTTCACGATATTAAAATTCCGGGCTGCGAAAGCCACGTTTTCGCTTCGGACGACTATTGGCGATGTGCTATAAGGCATTTGCCTTCTATGATGAATCACGAAATGGGCACTGCTAAAATGGGACCCGCGAACGATCCTCACGCGGTGGTCGATCCACAGTTAAGGGTATACGGCATCGACGGATTGAGAGTCGTCGATGCATCGGTAATGCCGAAAATGACTGTCGGTCATGTCAATGCCGTTATTTTCATGATCGCAGAAAAAGCTTCCGACATGATAAAAAAAACTTGGAATTATGCCGGTGTTTAGAATATTAGAATTTAGAAAATAAATTTTTTTTTTATAATGACTTAAAACGACAGTTTTCGAAATATTCAAGATTTGCTTTAGTCGAAAAAATTATGTGAGATAAAAGATCGAACAGTAAGTTGGAAAAACCCGACAAACCGGAATCTGGTTGCGAAATTTTGTTAAAAATGATTATTTTTAAGGTCAATTGGAGGTTAGAGTGAAATTGAAATAACAGGATGTGGGAAAGTTATTTTTTGTGACACGATATCGATACAATACGAATTATAGGAGTTACACGTTTATTAAAGAGAATTTTTTTTTATCTAAGTTTTTTATTAAACAGCTCGGCTTTGGCAAAACCATGTGTCGTGTTCCATGGCTAAAATTTGATGAAACACTGAACGGTCAAGGTGAAGTTTCCGCTCGGAGTTTCACCAGATAATATGTTATCGCATGCGAGCCACGCGCTGTGTATACATGCAGTCGGTGTACATCTACACGCGCAGAACGAATTCGAGTCTCCGTACGAAGTTATTTCTAGAATTCCGACGAATAAAAGAATGAAACGAAAACAAACAAAAAACACCCAACTACCAACAAACATATGCGTGAAAATACTTTGAATATTGCGTAATTCTCGACGTACAATCGTCACGTAGAGACAGGAAATAACGGATAGATTAGAAATCTCGCGTGCGCTCGGGTAAACCCAACGTTGCAGCTTCGACAATGTCCGACAAAGGAGGAAAAAAAAAAAAAAAAAATTATTGCCTAGTTTATCGATCCCCGTGGCGAGTTCTGTGTCATTGGGACGTTGTGTAGTAACGAAGTTCTACGAAACATTTCTCGCTGGCATAGCGAAGATATTCATACGCGAAGCTACACAAAGTGTGGCAAGAATGACGCGCCGGGGACGGCGCCGGGAGAAACAGGGGGAAAACATACTATACTTTAAATAAAACGTACGCGCGGGAGCCGCCTACTCTACCCGTGCGTACAACTTCGCTTTCATATACGTTCTTCACGGTCCACGCTATCGGGCGATGTTGGATCCGAAGTGAAGTAATTGGGTCCACGATTAATTTATCAACGAGGACAGAAGGTCGAATGAAAAATAATCGGAAATTACCGCACTGTTGATCGCTGTTACGCAAACCATTTTTTATTTCCGTCGTATTGAAATATTCCGTTTTTTTACCTTATACTTCTCCATTTTTTTTTTTTGTTGGACTGATGCCAAAACTTACATAGTTGCTGTTGAACGTGCGACAAGAACAAAAAAACTGAACCAGAGATATGAAGAAAAAAAAAGAAAAAATCATTGGTGTTCGATATCGAGACTCAACTTTTGTATGCTGGAATTTAATTGATCTATTATGGCGCAATTGATAGTCCGCAGTGACCTTGCAAATACAATGTAACGCATGCATAGCGAATGAAAAAAATGCATTGAAGAGTTGCGCAGCTGATCATCACGTCATGTAGTTAAGAATAAATAACGAGTTTGTCGTGTAAAAACGGAGATTAATTTGCATTCAATATTGAAAATAGTATGGTTAGGCATATGGCACAGTATCTATAACGGAGAAGAAATTTACAAAATTCATCTGCGGCTCGGCATACATTGCCTTTAATTTCGGTTAAAAAAAAATATACGCTTCGATATAAAGATAGGAGGGATTGTAAAAAAAAATCTGAATATAATTCTGAAGACACAGCGGCGGGTCTATCGATATCAATGCAATTTTGTCGCTTGGAGCATCCGTTATTTCATTTTGCAGAAGATGCTGCAAATCAAACTAAAAAAAAAAAGGCATCGCTAGTCGCGATAAATAAGGATTAATTTTAAGACACTGAAATTCATTGCGAAAAACGAAACACACGGTAACAAGCGCCACGAGAAAGGTGCGGTATGCAATAAAGCCGGTAAAAAAAAGCGGTGCGTCGTAACCTCGAAAGTTGACACTTGTTAAGTTTTTTTCGCGTGCTCCGAAAGAAAAAAGCGAGCCAAACGAGGATGCAAATATTTGGCGCATTCGCGATTCGGAAATGTCACGGAATCGTTGCGAATTTCAATAAAAAAATGTCGCAATAGTAATTGGGCGAAAAAAAATTTGTCATTCTCTCGGCGTACACATACCTGATACGACAAGCGCCTCATTCGGGCCGCAAGTATGAATGTTTCCCATCGTGAGATGCCAAGAATTATTATCTTTCGGATTATTGGTTTATCCACTCGGATTTTCGTAACTTATTAGAGATACACGCACAAACACCGTAACCACCAAATAACACACCACCCCGTACGCCGTTTTGCGCCTGGCACAATTAAAATCTAATTGATACTAACTAGCTGTAATGCCATGAGAGCACTCGCCAAACCACACCGAACCTCTACGAGATAGATATACAATCCCCAACTTTTTACTACTACAATCGTATACGCGTATATTTTCCCTTGGATATAGTAGATGGACAGATAAAGGTCGAGAACCGCTGTCTTCTTCCACCCGAAAGCCACTGCCCAAAAGCATTCGGAGCTTTTGCGGAAGCCTGACTATGAGTCAGTGTTACCAATGATACGACGTACTATCTTTTCTGTGCGACCGTCACTAAACACGCGCGGAATCTCTGCGCTTTGCATCTATTCATTACTCGTTTTCTTTTGTGTTTTTTTTTTTGCACCGCTATTATAAATTAACGCGTTGTTTGACGTAATTTTAAGAAAGTATAACGTAGGCTATTATTTTCCCTCGCGAATGTAAAAATATTTTTGCTCATGGGATGTATACAAATGAAATAGAAATACTACACTTCTATGCGAAGTTGGTCGTCCAAGGGGTTGTCAACTTCAAACAACGACCACCCCTTCTTTACGCACCCTACTTTACGAGAATGAATGAACGCTCCGTAGATTTTTTTCCCCCCTTCTAATGTATACCCCGTTCAATTTATCGAATAATCGATAGACGCTCTTTCAAGGAATAGTACTGTTTTCCTTTCAAATTTTATACAATGAGAAAACGTAATCACCGTGAGGTCGCAAATTTTATCTCACGAGTTTCATGAAGTTGGGTGGAGCATAATGAAATATTACGAATCAATATCGCCGCTTCGATAAATAATCTGTATAGTTGAAAAAAATAGCGTGCCTTTTGGCAAATGAATTAAAATGTTTCGTTGGGATTGTATAAATATTTCGTCGAGCTGTGAACGATTTATTGATCGCTAAAAAGAAAGTAATATTGCGCTAATGACTATTACGAATACGCGATTGCACATTATGCACGCACGCCTGGTTTTTAAACCGTACTTTTTTTATTAATTACGCGAATAATCATATCGCAACGGCAAAAAGCGACGCCTCCACGGAATTAAGTTATTGCGCCATCTTGTAGCTGCTGGGCACGATGCGAAAACGCGGCGCTTTACACAAGTTTGACCCCCGTTTTTCTTTCGTATCCTCGTAAACCGATGACCCAAACCAATTCAAATTAAGCTGTTTCAAAAGACTCGTTCATAACCTACAATTCACAACGCTCACTCTAATTTATTAACGGACCGCTAATCGAAAAAGCAATTGATGCAGTATTATTGACAACAAAACAATGTCGATGACCGGAATTCGAAGGATTAATGTAATAAATCACAAAAATGCGAACGAATAATATCGATTATCGTTCGTTACGCCGCAACGGTTTGGTATTAGCCAACGTTCTCGTGTCGGTGGTGGCCTGGTGACAATGTTTATAGACCCGCGATAGTAACAATTGACAATATGAACACTCCGCAATCGAATAAAAAAAAGCGAAACAGAATGGGCGGACACAACGAATCGGCCGCCGCTGGTAACGGCGAAGTACTGAGTCCTCAGGATATTTCTCGTTTCGTTTTGGTGAGTTTTAAAGCTTTATAAAGACGTTGGTAAGCCAATTTTATCCGTAAGTAGATTATTAATTATTGCCTGAATTTAATTATCGAAGGTAACACCGGCTGATGAGGATAGCCACAAACAATTGCGTT
Source organism: Cryptus armator (assembly GCA_963971235.1). NCBI lineage: Eukaryota > Metazoa > Arthropoda > Insecta > Hymenoptera > Ichneumonidae > Cryptus > Cryptus armator. The sequence continues at coordinate 12,270,914 of OZ020236.1, forward strand.
TGGGAATAAACGATACTTTGTCTGTTCTGTCTACCGGAGATTACGAAGCTAACAACAAAATAAACAGTCATAAAGGGACTAACGCCGCAACTGAAAGAGAGAAAGAGGATAAAGCGATTCTCAGTTCTCTACCGGTCGCTACGGTAAAACATCTCGATGGCTATGAGAATCAAATAGGTGAAGCTGAACCTCTTCCAAATTCGTATGTAAGGTTTATGGAGCGCAGCGGCGAAGAACTCGACGGTGAGCAAACAAACATTTTTTTTTCGTAAACAAAGTATTTTTATTTTTTTACTGTAAAATACAAATCAAATATCTTATCAATTGAAAAACTGTTGATTAACTATATTATAAGATTGCTAAAATAAAAAAAATTATTTTGTTCTTGAAATAAAATATTAAAAAAATATTTTCCATAAATTAGAAAACTGTAGAATTGTTACTCTATAACGTTGCTATGAAATTTTATTTGAGCTCTCAAAGTTCAGAATAATAAAGATGAAAAAAAAAGATATATCTGAATATATATAGTTTCATATTTAATTCAATTAGACAGTTTGTTTTGAATTTTAATATCATTCTTATACATTTTTATTCGAATAAATTTTTACAAAAACGAAAAAATTTAAAAAAGAAGCGTTATAAAAATATTGGTTGACCAATTCCCGTAGGAGAAGTGGAATACGATCTCGACGAGGAGGACTCCGCTTGGTTGTCGATCGTCAACGAGCGTAGACTCGCCTCGGGTTTGACGCCGCCGATGGAAGCCGATACATTTGAGCTGTTGATGGATCGTCTGGAGAAGGAATCGTACTTCCAGCAGCAGAGCAACGGCGGTGGGGGTATTGCCGCCGACGAGGACGCGGTATGCTGCATCTGTATGGACGGCGAATGCCAGAACAGCAACGCGATACTCTTCTGCGATATGTGTAATCTCGCCGTGCATCAGGATTGCTACGGAGTTCCATATATTCCGGAGGGACAGTGGTTATGCCGAAGATGCCTTCAGAGTCCGTCTCGAGCGGTCGATTGTGTTTTGTGTCCGAATCGCGGCGGTGCATTCAAACAAACAGATCGTCCGGCGACGTGGGCTCACGTTGTATGCGCCCTTTGGATACCCGAGGTGCGTTTCGCAAACACAGTTTTTCTGGAACCGATCGACAGCATAGAAAGCATACCGGCGGCTCGCTGGAGGCTCACGTGTTGCGTATGCAAGCGACGCGGCGCCGGCGCCTGTATACAATGTCACAAGAGCAACTGTTACGCGGCGTTTCATGTAACATGCGCCCAGCAAGCGGGTCTTTGTATGCGCATGCGAACCGTACAGCCGGCGAACGGCGAACCGATGCTTGTGCAAAAAACAGCTTATTGCGAAACCCACGCGCCCCCCGATTATCAACCGTCGACTAATCCCGCGGAGGCGAGACGACGCGCTATCGCGAACAAGAAAAGTTCATCCGCTCCCGTTATCTCAATTCCGACGATACCGCCGGAGCGTATACGCGAAATTGCGAACTTAGCTGAGGGTTTGCCAAAACGTAGTCAACTCATTCAGCGACTCATAGCGTACTGGACTCTGAAACGACAAAATCGTAACGGCGTACCGCTTCTGCGAAGACTTCAGAGTTCGCATCCACATTCCCGACCACCGGCACTCGGTGATCACTCGTCACCGCCGCCCGACGGTGAATTGCGAGGCGAACTCTATCGTCAACTCAAATACTGGCAATGCCTTCGACAGGATTTGGAACGCGCGAGATTGCTGTGCGAACTCGTGCGCAAACGTGAAAAACTCAAAAAAGAACTCTTCAAGGTGTAAGTATCGATGAATTCGACTTTCGATGTTTCGCAATCATAATTATCTCGATTAATCTCGTATCGATGGGCTTTTTCTTTAATGCAGAAAGGAGAAATGCATGTGGTTCGAGTTGAGGCCACTGGAAAGTATCGTACGAACGTTGCTGGAAGCTTTCAAAGCAAAGGACACGAACGACGTGTTCGGTCAGCCGGTTAACACGGAGGAAGTCCCCGACTATCTTGATATCGTTACCCATCCAATGGATCTTTCTACTATGGAGGTATTTTACAAATTATCATTGGTTTTTTATCGAAAAAAAAAATCGATTATCATTCTTAAATGTTTCTTTCAATCCATCAGGCAAAACTCGAGAGACAAGAGTACGAAAGTCTCAGCGCCTTCGAGTCGGACTTCAATCTTATGGTGAACAATTGTTTGGCTTACAATCGGAAAGACACGATGTTCTATCGCGCGGGACTAAAGATGCGCGAACAGGGCGGCTCTCTGATCGAACAAGCGAGACGAGACTATCCGGAACTCGATCCACCGGCGGAGGTGGAACCCGTAGTGATCGCGAAATCCCGGAAGAGAGAACGCAATAATCGGAATCGCACGGAATCGGAGTCGCAAACGGGAGAACCGGAGATTCCAGCCGCTGGAGTAAATCGGCGAACGGCGGTGCTTTTCACACGGAAGGCGCGAGCGCGTGCGAGCAGAAGCGGCCAAACGCTGAGTCCGGAAAACGAACAGAAGAAACAGGGTGACAGTTTTAGAGTTTATCGGTACGTTTACACGGGTTGCGCAAAGCAATCGTCACGCGAATTCGTTTTTTTTTATCGTGAATTTAATTGATTTCGTAGGAGCGGCGGAATGGACAGCGACATTGGAGACGCCGAGAGCCAATCTTCGACTTGCAGCAGTTGCTCGACGAGCATATCGACGAGCCCCGAACCCGAGGAACCTCCGGACGAACCGGTGGAAGACGAAGAACCGATGCTTCCGCAAGTTGTAAAGAAATCGAAGGACGTACAAGAGGCGAAACTCAACGAGGATGATACGAGTCTCGAAGCTCTTCAACTCGTGTGGGCGAAGTGTCGCGGTTATCCGTGGTATCCGGCGTTGATAATCGATCCGAATACACCGCGGGGAACTGTTCACAAAGGCGTACCGATACCGGCGCCTCCCGACGATGTTCTCGCGCTCGCCGTTAATTACAAAGATCCCGTATTTCTCGTACTGTTCTTTGATACAAAGCGTACCTGGTAATTGAAATTTATTTATTTCATCCCTCGAGGTATTTGGTTCATTGAACTTTTGATTTTATTTGCTTTTTTCGTTTCAGGCAATGGCTACCCGGCGAAAAGCTGGAAAAACTCGGAGTATCGCAGGCGCTGGACGAAGCGAAACTCATTGAATCTCGTAAGCCGACTGATAGAAAAGCAGTGAAGAAAGCCTATCAAGAGGCTCTCCATTATCGCAAACAAACACACAACACAGCGCTGAATGCGGTAACGAGTACCTAAAAAAAAGAGAAATCTTCACGCGTATTCTATTTTTATTCATCTTTTTTTTTTCACACGTATAATCGCGCGGGTGTTGGAACAAAAATCGAGAGACGACTGCCTACTCTTTGTAAGATAAAAAAAAAACAAATCGTCATCATCCATACAAAAGTTTTCCTCTTCATAATAAATTATTCACTTTTCGAGGTAAAAGACGATAGAGAAGATTCACAGATTATAAAAAAAAAAGAAAACAGAAAGCTTCGCCTTTATTAAATGCGCCTGATATTTTGTATATCATTCAGAAAAAAAAACAAACGTCTATGATTATTATTTAGAAAAATAGCGATTTATCGAAATCTTAAGTATTTCAAGAGAAAGAAAATATATCCGTGAAAAAAAAAATACTCATGAAAAACTTCGAACACACGGGAGATAAAATGCTAAAAAAAAAAAATTAATCCCCAACGAAAATGCCTGAATGACGGTACTTTAAAAATCGATATAAAAAAAAAAACATTCCAAAAGCGACTTTTTTTTTTTCACAGATATTTATTCCGAGAGGATTTTTCCATGGATCTTTTTTTTTTCCCGTTACTTTTCGATTGGTTAACAAAAAGAAAACGGGAGTTTCGCATCATTTCCTTATGATCTGCGGTTCGAAGTCCGGTTGAGTGGCTCTATGAAATTCCTTCGCGTACATATCCAATCTCTGAGTCATCTGGAAAATTATACACAAGTGAAATGAGATCCGCGACGATTGGATTATGCGGTTGATTCGCGGAATCGAGCGAATGCTTACGCGAAAGCCCCAAATATCTTTCGTTTGACGGCAAGCGTTGAGATCGAATTCGGTGACGAGAAGACCGTCCTTGTCGCGACTCAGTCCGGGACAGCGAGTCCCGTCCGGCGCGGTAACGTAACTGGAACCGTAAAAGTGTCCGAAATCTCGGTGAGCGGGTGCGCCGTCGCCGGAGGTGAATTCTCTCGGGAAAACTTCGGTTCCCACGCGATTTATCGCGCAGGTGAAGTAACTGTTTGCTATTGCGGCGCATCTGGATTCGACGCCCCATAGAGGTTCGGACAGAGCACCGATCGTTGCGGAAGGATTAAATACGATCTATGAATAAAATTCAGTGAGATTAAAATTCATCGCGGATGGAGGACGCGCGATGTTTTTGCGGAGATTTAAAAAAAAAAAAATCATCGATAGTGACCTCCGCACCGTTTATCCCGAACATCGCCCAGTTTAACGGATGATGCCGACCGTAACAGATATTAATCGCTATACGACCGTAAGAAGTTTCAAACACGGGATGACCGGTATTTCCTTCCATGTAGTAAGTCGACTCGTTGAAATCTCCCACTCGGGGAATATGATTCTTTCGATGTTTACCCATTATTTTACCGTCTTCCGCGATCACCACGCAAGTGTTCCATAAAGTGTCGCCGTTTTTAACGTCGCGTTCCAATATCGGCGATACAATAATCATATTGTATTTTTTCGCGAGTTTCGAGAGCAGAAGTGTCGACGGTCCGGTCTCAGCTTCCTCGGCAAATTCGCACCAAGGATATTTTTCACGTGTACAGAAAGCGAATGGCATTGCTGCGAAAATACGAAGATTAATCGTTGATAAAAAATGTCTGCGATGCGAAAGAAACGATTTTCGGAGAAACAGAGGAGACGAGAAAACTTACTCCACGCTTCCTGCAAGCAAAGGACATTGACTCCGCACCCCGCGGCGTGTTCGATGTATTTGTATATCTTTTCGTGTATCGCATCTCTCTGATCTTTAATCGGGCGATCGCTGGGCAACACTATGGAATGCTGAATCAGTCCGACTCTGACTACACGAGGTTGTCGTGTTTGTTCCGCGATCGCGGCTCTGATTCGCCAACCTTTGACTTCCAATTCCTCCTTTCCATTCCATGCCGGCAGTGCTAAGGTTCTGTTGATTCGATTTAAAAAAACATCGGTCTCGAAAATAAAACACAGAAGCAGCGTATTTAAAGAAATTATGACACGAATTTGGAACGGTTTTACAGAGCGAATTTAACGTATTTTTCGGAAAAATAACAATTTTAATTCAAACAACACATCTTTTTCCGAAAAATGTATCGCAATTGATATATGTTACAAGTTATCTAATTTGTAACATATATCATTGAAGATATCAACGCGTGCGATTTCTCCGCGTGTGTGGCAGACAGAGCGAACCATGCGCGCACCTCGCGCATCAGGTAATTTCCGCGGAGCATTCGCAGAGAACGCCTAAAATTCTCGGAGTCATCATGAAAATTGCACAACATTATTTCTACCGTGAGAATGCTTATTTATAGAGTTTGAAACGAGCGGCGTGACAGGGAGAGTTTTCCCCGGGTTACGCGCCACACCTAAAATTCATTCAGTACTACTATCGAAAGTGACATTGACGCAGCTGGTCCACTGGAGAGAGCGAGAGAGCCAGTAATATTTCTCATTCATTGAAACGTAAACAAACGGCAAATCTATAACTCGTAGTTGTAGACTCCAGAGCTATATATACATATAAATCGTAAAAAAAAGTTTGCAAGAGACTCACTCGACTTCTCGGCCAAACAATATCCTCTTGACCTCTCGTAGTTCCGCATCGGGCAAATGTTTTTCTAAAATATCTTCGAGAGACGAGCGCTGCATGTTCGAACGAGAAACTAATACGAGTTTGGAAAGTTTCGAGTGGACGTGGTACGAATGCGATCAAGGGTATCTACACACGGAGCGCAGTTTTATCTGTCGACGCTTATCGTACAAACATCGAGCACGTATTGCGCTGAATTTATGCTTCCAAGCCTCCGTCTTGTCAGTTTTATCATACCTTCGCTATATATATAGGTATATTAACGGCAATAATGAACTAGCGCCGTCGATTAAAATTCCACGGGAGAGCTGCGTATATACCGAGAGAGCTCCGGAGATTATGAACCAATCGTGAGGACACACCAATTTAGCGTCAAAAAAATATTAAATACGTTGAGCGTACAACGAGAGTAGCTGCGACAATTTTCGCATAGAACATTCGCAAAGCTCGCTTTATTATTGTCACGAAGGTGAAGTATTTCTAGCCAGCTGCTTTACGTACGCTTGGGTGTTAACCTTTGTTGTATCAGTATTCGAATGCGTCAGAGAACGCCGCGTCTCTCTAGACTGCACGCATCTGATAGATATAGGTATCGCGTGTTAAAAATGAACAATCATCGACATTTATCGTTAATTCCACAAAATGTTTCGCGTTAACATACGAGCTTTGAAAGCAGAGACACGAACGTAATTAATTGTTACCGACGCGTCGTTCGGCGTTTGATATTTTCATCGATTTATCAACTCATCGCGATCTACGATCCAATTCGAACTCTGGATCAAACGCAAAGGTTTCATTATCCAATCAGCTGGACTTGTTGCACCGTTGCGTATTAGGAATGTAGAATACACGGAGTCGCAATGCAGTTGGCTGCACGCGTGGTGAAGATAATCCGCACCTAACAATCAACTCGTTACGTATTTCTTTGTAAACTCTCGCGCGTGTAAAGAATTCGCGTTTTTGTTCGGTCGGGCTATCGGTCGAGCCTGTTGCACGTTTCCCCGAACATTTTTTTTCGTTATTATTATCACTCGGAGCATTGTATATACAGAGTGGGATACGTCGACCCTCGTTTATCTCGCGTATCAATTGTCCGGATACGAAAACTATACTCCGAGAGATGTTCGAAAATGATCCCGAATGAGAATCCGATCGTACGAAAACACCTGAGAAATGTGATTTTTCAGAAATTCTTTGCGTCCCCACTGAAATGCAGTCGGTGCGAAAATACGTAGGTAAGGTTAACCACAACGGCCATATTCATTTTTTCTTTTCAATTACAATATTTTCGATAAATTCGTCATTGTGTAAAGATACTTTCGCTTGTAATTGCACATTTTTCATCTCTCGTAATTCACAGTGACATGTTGGCCAATGAATTTGTCGTGATGCCAGATGAAGACAATGAAGAATAAAATGCCACCGTTCAGAAGGAAAAAGTCAGGAAAGTCTTTTCCGGTGAAGGTTTGCACTTTGGATGCGGAACTCGAATTTAATTTGGAGGTTTGTAGTGTGTAATGATATCTTTTTTTATAAAAAAATATTTTCTCTTTTGACGCTTCCAACACAATTTCTTTTCAGTGGAGAGCGACGGGAAGAGATTTGTTTGATTTGGTATGTCGCACAATCGGGTTACGGGAAACCTGGTATTTCGGGTTGCAGTATGAAGACGCAAAGGGATTCATTTCTTGGCTTAAATTGGACAAAAAAGGTATTTTTTTAAAAACTCATTTGAAAAAAAAAAAAAAAAAAAAAAAACTAACTAATATCGTTTTACACAAATACCTCAGTCCAGGATCAAGGAATCTCCCAGCAGCCAACAACACCGTTTATGTTTTTGGCAAAATTTTATCCCGAGGATGTAGCCGAAGAATTGGTACAGGAGGTGACTCAGCATCTCTTCTTTCTTCAAGTTAAACAGGCAATTCTTTCAATGGACATCTATTGTCCTCCGGAAGCATCGGTGCTTCTTGCTTCCTACGCTGTTCAAGCAAAGGTACAAAAAAAATCGCATTTCATAAGTTAATCTATTAGTCTATTAATTTCATTATCCCAACGAAATATTGATATTTATTACCCACTGACGTGGGCATCTGGGCTTCTGAATTTAAATGCAATAATTTAAACGTTTGAAAAATCGCAATTGTAACGGAAGTACTGCAAAAGTTAAAGTTACAAAGAAAAGCGCGGAAAATCTATTTTTTTGCGTTAACATTAAATAATCACAGATAGTAAAGCGTATTTTTCAATAATATCATGATGCATTATTAATGAATAAAACGTCGGAATTTTATTTTAAAAAATAGACAAATTTCAGACTTTATTAGAAGCTGTAAATATCGAAAAAAAAAGCTCATTCTGGTATAATAACCCGTTTATCCGGGGATAAAAAAAGATGTGTATATGTCAGGGGATAAATATTAAGTTTCTGCAACGTTTATTAATGATTAAACTTTTGGCGATTCGTCTTTTTTCAGTATGGCGATTACGATGAGGTTTCGTATCGTCCGGGAATGCTTGCCAGCGAAGATTTACTACCTCAGAGGGTGATAGATCAGTATCAAATGACCCCCGAGATGTGGGAAGACAGAATAAAGATATGGTACGCCGATCATCGCGGAATGTCGCGGGACGAGGCGGAAATGGAGTATCTAAAAATTGCCCAAGATCTCGATATGTACGGTGTAAACTATTTTCCTATAAGTGTAAGTATTGTCGTATACATTTAATTATCGAAACACGCGATACCTATATTAATTTTCCAAAATCCCACGCAACCGATTACTATATAAACTAACAAACTGATATTTCTTATTAATTCAATTTTTTTTTTCATATACTTTATTTTTCGGTTTTTTCTTCTCATTTTCATATATACTATTTTCATACTCTATAAACTGATGTGAATTGATATTTCGTATTAATTCAATTTTTTATTATTTTCATCATTACAGAATAAGAAAGAGACGGATCTGTGGCTCGGCGTAACAGCATTGGGCTTAAATATTTACGAGAAAGAGAATAAGTTAGCGCCGAAGACGACGTTCACGTGGTCCGAGATACGTCACATAAGCTTCGACGACAAGAAATTCGTCATCAAACCGGTGGAGAAGTCGTCCCCAAATTTTGTCTTCTTCTCCCAGAAAGTCCGCATGAATAAATTGGTAAAGATAGATAAAAAAAATGCTCGAGGTGTTGGGGGTTTGGTGATGGGATTGGTAGCTTTAAGCATCGACGAGCGAGCAAGTGACAAAGACGCACGGATATTATTTGTTAAGATACTGGATCTGTGTATCGGAAATCACGATTTATTCATGAGGAGACGTAAACCCGATTCCATGGAGGTACAGCAAATGAAGGCGCAGGCAAAGGAGGAGAAATCGAGGTGAATTTTCTCAATTCTTACCTTCAATTTTCGCAACAAAGTTACGTGATATTTACGCACAATTTTTTGCTTTTTTCAGGCGACAAATCGAACGCAACAAATTAGCGAGAGAGAAGCAATTACGTGAGGCCGCTGAAAGGGAAAAGGCTGCTATGGAACAGCGGCTGTTGCAATATCAGGAAGAAATACGATTAGCTAACGAAGCTCTGGTAACTAAGATTATTATTATTATAAAAAACAGTTTACGAAATGTTTCCTTTAAAACGCGTAATTCTGTACGGCGCAGAGGAGATCCGAGGAAACGGCGGATCTTCTGGCAGAGAAGAGTCGAGTAGCGGAAGAAGAGGCGATGCTGCTGAGTCAAAAAGCTTCGGAAGCCGAACAAGAAATAACGCGAATTCGATTGAACAATATGAAGACAGAGGAGGAAAAGGTTCATCTGGAACGCAAGACTCGCGAAGCTGAGTTACTAACGGAAAGACTCGTTCAGGAATCCGAGAGGCGAGCCGCCGAAGCTGAAAAATTAAAAGACGAATTGCTACGCGCGCGCATCGCCGAGAAGGAAGCTAAGGAAAAGCTTCTCGACTTCCTCAGCAGAAATGCCTATACCGCTGCCATAACGGTGAGTCTGAACATTCATACTGTTCTCCCGCGAATTTCGCTACCTGTATTATACAGTATTCCTGTAAATCCTCGAAATTTTCGTGTCTCTAAAAGGTAAAATTCGCTTATTTTCTCCCTTCAAATATCTTTAAAATAATAGGTAAAATTCGCTTATTTTCTCCCTTCAAATATCGGACTTTTTCGAACCTTTATTAATGTTCTTCATTAATGAATTATATTCATCATAATCACTATTAGAAAGAGAAATATATTATTATTAATTTATAATTATTCAAATAATAAAATTATTAATTGATTCTTAATTATAATTTATTTTCAATTTTTTGATTTTATTTTATTATTGAATAATTATTTTTTGATCATTGATGTGATAATTATTTAATAATAATTCCATGTAATAAATATTTTTTTATTTCGTTGATTTTTTACTTTTTCGGGATATTGTTGCATTTGTTATTAAATTTTCATAAAAAACATATCTTTAATATTTCAGCCGGTACCAAATCTGTTCCCGTCTACTCAAGTACTGCCGTCCGATCTGCAAGCCGATTTGCAGACTCTTCAGTTGGACGCGGAACCGCTTGCCTCGGACTTGACGTCGTACGACCTAATCGCGGACGGTGATGTTGATCAACTATCTCTAGAGATAGAAAAGGAACGCGTAGATTATTGGGAAAAGAGTAAACATTTGCAAGAGCAGTTGCGCGAATTGCGATCGGAGATCGAGGTGATGAAGGTCGGCGAGAAACAGTGCGAACTCGACCAGCTGCACGAGGAACAGGTGCGACTCGGGGAGAATAAGTACAGCACGTTGAAAAAAGTCAAATCCGGATCGACCAAAGCCAGAGTTGCCTTTTTCGAGGAGCTTTAAGGAGATATTAGAGAAAAAAAAACCGATGTATCAGAGTCCCTGCGAAAGCCCGTCGTGGCCTCTCGAAAAATTGTACATATTTATCAACGCGAAGACTCTGAAACGTGACAAAACGACAAATAATAGTTTGCGCCATAATCTTTTACTCACAAACGATACGATTTTATATCATTACGTACGGAAAGAAAAAAAAAAAACATTGATTCGCGTATACCACACTGAAGTCGCGGATAACATTATTTCCTATGCTTTTTTTTTTTTTTTTAGAATGATCCTCGGTAAACAGTATTAGCACCGAAAGCAATTTAGTTATTACAAAAAAAAAAGAAAAAAAAAAAAAAATACACGGTTACGCTGAGTTACGACTGTGTCGGATTGTGTTTTGCTAGAAATCGTTGATTCGTCAATACGTCTCGTTCCCGGAAACTTGCGCTCGAAACCGAAAGTCTCTTATTTTTTATACTACGCCATTGGAGATAAAATGAGACGCTGTACTATCCTCTCGAAAGTGCTGCCGGGTTTTTTAAGCTCGTAATCTTGAGGTACAAAAATTTTTTTTAAATGATACGGATGTATGTATATCGAAATTATATCGGATTTATATCGTCTCCCAAATGTTTCTACGACCGTTTTGACTGGCCTGCTGAGAACAAAAAACTGCATAGGCTTCTTTACAAAGTATATTCGTCGAAGTGATCGAATTTCATGATCAGCCGTTAGAGTAACATTTATTTTTTATTATGTCCATTGGCTCAATCGATCGATCTGTTTGATTAACCGTGTTGAATAAACTATGTTTATAATAATCACAAAGTTTACGGCATATTTACGGTATTTATTTTTTTATCGCAAGAATTATATCGATGTAACATTGGAGATTTTGGTCGTAGAAAAAAAATTATATTATTCGCTCGTGGCAAAGGGCTATTCCTCCACATAGAGACGTATCAAGTCGTCCTCCTTGGCGGGGACTCTCGTTACCGGACACATTCCGTGTTCACGTACGATTGGCAAAATGCATTGGTAGCAAAAAACGTATCTGCAAGAGCAACGATATGGGTAAATTAATGCAAAAATCTGTATGAAATCATTTTTTTTTTTTTTTTTCAACTACCGCAGGGTACACGACTTACCCCGATACAGAGAGCGCGGTATGAATTCGTCGAGTTTTTCGACAGACCGGACACAATCCTTTGTAACTTTTGGCGACTTCGGGAATCGTCGGTGCCGGTGGCACCGGAAGCGTCGTTAGATTCGTATAATAATTTTCTTGATTCCACCATTGTACGAATTGCAAGAAAAATGCACCGAGTTCGAGAGATCGGGTGAGCGTTCGCTGCAACAATTGCGCGCAATCCCCCGTGTGGAATGAACCGTCCTTCAGCTTTCTCAGAAGTTCCGAGATCGTCACGATCTCTTGGGGATTCGAGTACGTTAACGTCATCGATAATAATCGATAAATCGGCGTCGGATACTCCGTTCGTCCGCAAATGTAGAGCAAATGATAAAACAATGCCGAAGTTTCGCGAATGTAATGATAGACGGTGAACGCTCTCACGAAAATAGATCGAAGATTTTTCTCCCAATTCTGTGAAAAAATTTAAAAATTACGTGTTCGATTAACGATTATCGATATTTATACCGATTTAACAATGAAAAAAAGTGTTCTTGCCGTTTTTGGAGTCCGACCGTCGATCTCGTCGAGTTTGTACTTTTCAGCTTTTGCTCTCAGATAGGGATACGCGATTAGCAATATCACCGCCAATTTTTCTTGCCTCCAAGACAAATGTCCTTTGACTGCATTGCTTGAGAGCGCGATACGTTTGAGGCCGTAAAACGATTCGGAAAATGAAGCGGCTAAAACGCGAATATTAGTTAATATTGTTGATAAATATTCTCCGTCAATAACGTTTTGAATTTACCATATTTCTTGATATAAAAGTTTTGCAAAAATCCGTGAAACAATAAATACGCCTCGTCCGACCATTTAACGAACCATCCGTATCTTTCGGGATTGCATGTTGCTAGAAACTGTGCAAATAAAACAAAAATGACACTGCAATCTACCGATAGTTGTTTTTACGAATAATAGTGTCGAGAATCATGCATACCGTGAAAATTTTTTTGAAAGCGGGTTCGAGTGTCGATGCCAAAGATTCTTGGGCAACTATCTCGAATATAGTGGGTTTTCCGTAAGTAGTTCCCGTCAAATGAGCTCCTCTTTCAGCCATAATAATCGATCCGTGAATTCAAAAGACGAAACGTCATACTTTCGAGGACTCGATGTGAGATCGAAGGTCCATCGGACTTCGCGCGGACTGCAAGGTTACACACGTAATTTTGTTCTCTGCAGAACGTAAACAGTCGCGTAATAATTCGTATTGATAATTGATGATGTCTTTTTTAATGAGTTCGAACAGTTTACTTACCGATATTCACAATTTCACGGTTATAAATAGCATTGTTTAATAAAAATACATCGGAGTAATATCATCACTCATGCAAACGGAGTTGATAGAAAAAAAACTGACATACAGAAGAGCAGCGACCAGCGCATAACTCCAATCAGCTGTTCGGAAGTGTGGTTATGCTGCATGAGTTTTTTTTTTACTATCACTGTCGTGTTCGTAACGTTTAGCCGCTTCGTGCGAAGATGGAATTTTGCAAGTGTCTCTGCAAACAATTTATAAAACCGAACCGAGTCCTCCGAGGACGTGGTTTTTGCGCGACTGCACTTCGAGAGAATCGTACGGAAACTGCTAAAGTAAATCATGACGACGAGGATGAAAAAACCACACATTTTGGATTCAAAACTATCAAAGAGAGTGAAAAGGAGAAAGAAGGTTCGTACGAACTAATTAAAACACAGGTTTTTTCTTCCCACATTTTTTCACGCGTTATTAATTATCAACGCATTTGTTATTCAGTTCGAACGGTATTCGAAAACGTCGCTGATTCTTACGATGTTATGAACGACGCGATGAGTCTCGGAATTCATCGCGTATGGAAAGATATATTCGTTCAGGAATTGGGTCCCACACACGGCTGCAGACTATTGGACGCGGCCGGTGGTACCGGAGATATTACTTTTCGATATCTCAATTATTTAAACAAAGTGCCAAATCCAAAGGGAATTCGTAGTCACGTTACCGTCTCGGATATCAATCAAAATATGTTAGATGTCGGCAAAGCGAGAGCGCAAAGACAAGGATACACTGTAGAAAACGGCTATGACATTGCTTGGCTCCAGGGTGATGCTGAGAAGCTTCCCTCCCCCGACGAATCATTTACCGCGTATACCATAGCCTTTGGCATCCGAAACGTAACACATATCGATAAGGTATTAAGCTTTCAATATCCAAACCTTCAGAAAGATTATAAATCGTAAAAAAACGAAATTAATCAATTAATTTTGCTTTACTACACAATCTTTCACAGGTACTGGAAGATGCCTACAGAGTTCTGCAGCCAGGAGGTCGTTTCATGTGTCTTGAGTTCAGTCATCTCAACAACGATACTTTGCAATGGTAAAAAAGAAATTCGCAATAATTTTCGATTTCTGCAGTTCGATTGTTTGTAACAATTGTATCGACTTTTTTTCAGGGTCTACGACCAATATTCGTTTCAGATGATACCGGTTTTAGGTACTCTGATAGCCGGTCAATGGGAACCGTATCAGTATCTCGTCGAAAGTATTAGAAGATTTCCGAAACAGGAAGATTTCAAGGTATTAAAAAAATGCAGTTAACGGTCTCTTCTTTGCAATTATAATCGATAATAAAATTTTATCGTTTCAGGATATGATAGAAAATGCCGGTTTTCGTCAGGTCAGCTATAAAAATTTGACTTTTGGTGTCGTCGCTATACATTCGGGATTCAAGATATAAGTTTCCGCTCATTAAACTTTCGATTCGCCGGTTTGTTACGATGTATTTGTTGTGTTAAAATAAACGTAAATTTTTGAAGTTACTGAAAAAAAAAATTCACTACGTTATTACGAATGTATATGTTTGGAAAAATTGGAAATTCTCGACGAGGGGGAGGATTAGAAGAAACGTTCGGTAAACGCCGATAAATGTATCTTTAGAGACAACTGTATTAGTATTTAGTATTGGAGAACGCAGCTTCAGACAGAGCAGGTAAGATATACATACAGTACAGTCCATCCAAAGGTTCACAACATTAAATTAATACGGTTTCTCTATTTTTTAAAGAGTAACTTCTTCATGGTGTGTCCCAAAATTAGCTGCGAGGAATTTTCTTTATATCTTTAGCACTCCACTGTACGAGTTTTCATCGCTATGCATTTCTCTCGTTATTGTACCTTTTTCTTCGATAGATCTCGATAATTCAATTTTTTTTTTTTTTTCACACAATAACGATCTGATACACCACGAATATAGTATTAAACGGGGGGGCGTCGAGTTTAAGTGATCTTACCTTTTAAAAACGCGATTGTCACATTATTCTTACAATTATCTCGTTTCGAATTCGTCGCAATGAGTTTATATTCGTTCTATGCAACTTTCTTTTCTTTTTTTTTTCTCTCTAATTCGAAGAAAACGAAAAATCGTCTCGAGACGATTACTTTTTTCACTTATTGTTCATTCAATAAAAGTGTGCGATTCAAAGTGCATTTTTTTTTTGTTTCTTTTGGATCGGATTCATTTTATAAGACTCCCTGAAACATCGCAGCAGAGTTTTTTCTTTTTTCTTTTTTTTTTTTTCTTGTAAAGCTATCTTACAATCTATCGAAGGATTTTCGCGGCGATTCTTGACGACTCGCGTGTAGAAACGGAACGAGGATAAAAATCGACGCTTAAGCCTGACGAAGGAACTCTGATGATGAACAATTGTAATTTCCTAATCGACGGTATATCTCGGACCGGATTTTTCGGCACTGCGCTCTGCCATCGAACAAAGTTTTTTTTTTTTCACCTCCGAACTAAATACATATTCTTGATGCATCAGTGTGCGCCGCGTTTCTTCAATCTTTCGCTTCGTGTGAATCGAAAACTATCGCATTCCGTTTCGGAAATAATAGAAAACCGACGGAAATGTAAACAGATAAACGTACTCCCGGTACAATGACAATACTTGCGTACATAATTACTTTTTCGATATGTACATTTGCATAGAACATAAGTGCGATCGAGAAACGCGTTTACCGCACAAAACTCGAATGTACCAATGATACAAACTCCTCTGCGGTACATTGGGACACGCCGTGAATTCGCCTACTAGGCCTTTGTGTGCCAGAAAAATCGATAAATTAAAACAATGCTTTGTCTTTTTTTTTTTTCTTTTTTTTTTACTCTACGTATACGATTAATACGTAATGTAGCCGGCATTTGATAAATTTGTATTTTATATTTAAGATTCGATAAAACTAGTTAATACTAGAGCATTATACGAAGACCGAAGAGATTCTTTATTTTTTTTTCTTTTTTAGCGGCTAACGCGAGAACAACAAATCCCGAATGAGCTAATAAAGCTACCGTGATAAAATAAATGATAATAATCGGTATGAACGATCGTGAAGACACGAAGGAATACGCGGGACGAGATAATCGAGAGGATGTGCCGATGCAGCTTGTTTTTTTTTTTTTTTCGTTAACATAAAAGCAGACTGGAAATATGCTACGAGAAAGTGCGAAGGTGCTGAAATCTTTTTTTTTTTCTTTCTTTTTTTTTTACGTACTAAATAGGACACACGAGGGTATAGCTCCTTTACGAACATTACTCTATTATTCAGGCGGATAGCTTTCGTGTATCGAATTTCTGATATTACAATCTTTGCGTATTCGCTATTAGGATAGATTGAAAAATATAGATAGATTAAAAAACCCCCTACACAGACCCAATTCGTATGTATGCTCCCGCGCGGAAAGTGCAAGAGATATCATTATCAAATGTGTTACTATTATTTCTTTTTTTTCTTTTTCTTCGTTTCTTCTGTAGTAATTTCGATTTTATACCCCCTCACGTCCCGGTGACTTTGTCCGGTTCTTACGGAACCAGGCGGTTTTTTTTTTTTTTTTGTGTGTGATAAATTGTTCGTAAGTGTCTGACTTTCAGATGTTAAAATGATTTTCGTGTTTTTTTTTTTTTTTTTGTCACATAAAATTAGAAACCATCCATGCAAAGATAATACTCTTTTTTTTTTCGTTAATGCTTTCGTAGACGTGCTCCGGTCTACGAATTTGAATAATGTTGCAAATTTGGATTTTTTTTTTTTTTTTTTTTTTTTTCACAGAAGGTTTTTCTACACGTGTGCCGAACGAGCCAAAGGGAACCCGCGGAGCCTCGGAACACTCTGCATGGAATATTGTATGAAGATTGCACTATTACGTATAAATATCATATCATATGTATAATCTATATATTATCGATAATTAGTACGGATTATTAAACGACGGAATAAAACGAAACGTTGGGTATCAACGAGACAAAAATGGGTAGCATAACTTGGAACAGAGATCCCCTCTTATTTTTCTTCACTTTTGTGTTGTTTTTAAGTATGTAACGCCTTTTTGTTTCTTTCCGAATTGTCTTATAACGCACGAATGTCTCTCGTACTATCAGGTAATAATATTGCGTAGTGTTAGCACACTATAGACTATTCGATATTCGATCATTACGCAGATAACATTCAAGTGCATAATGCAATATTGTGTATTAAAAAGAAAAAAACTCAAAAAAAAATATATATATATATTCACTTTTATCGGTGTAATGTACTTTTAATATTCGTAAAATGTTAACCTAAACAAAAGCGTCACTAACCGAATTAAAGAAATTATTTTTTTTTCTTTTTAATTAATAAACTTGCAGAGGTTTACGATGATTTTTCCACTTCCTTTTTTTTTTTCTTTTTTTTGTTACGAATATAATAAAAATTGGGACGCGAGATTCTGAATTCGCTGCTATAAGTTTTCAGATTGTAATAATCAGTTTGGTATGCGTTCATTATTGGCGTCAATTCAGTCATAATTTTTTTTTTTTTTTTTTTTTTTTTTTTTCTGTCAATCTTACGATTATCGAACTATCGAATTAATCATTCAATGATAATTGCGCTCGAACGATCCATATCTCACTTTGTACATAACTCTCTCTTTCTCGCTTCTAATTATGCTGAAATTTTTTCTATGATCAAACACCGCCAGCACTGAACCCAACCATACATATATACCTAATATAAAACAAGAACACAACAAAGTTTTTGGCATACGCAATACATTTCAACATGTAAGGTAGTATGTCATTTTTTTTTTTCATTTTTTTTTTTTCATCCTCGAGTAAATCTCCTACCCTCGGAGTTATTTCTTTTTTCTACATATCAATTTTTACTCGGCCCCACGAAAAATCCATTAACAACATCGAGACGTAGCGTATTGATATTTCTTTTTATGGGTGGGAGTGGTGTGTGCGAGTGTAAGTGTTATGTACGGTTGTGTCTCGGTCGGTTTTTTTTTTAACTCTCTCTCGTGCCAGTAATGTTATTATCTCTTTTCTCTTCGCGCTCCAAACTCTCTTTCTCTCTGTATCTCTCATTCTCTATTTTTTTTTTTTTTTCATTTTTTTTTTTTTCATCTTTTTAAAAACAAGTTATATGTGTATATCCGTTGACGTAATGTTATTTATTTTATAGGTGGCATGGCGATCGCGAGATGGAGGAGGGGGGGAAGGGAAAAGGGTTATTACAGAAAGTAGAAATCTGCTTATCCACTCTTGAAGAGGAGGATGGCTACCTGTCCCAAGTAAAAGTAAATGAAATGTCTTGTTTCGTGCGTCACGTAACTGCCGAAATTACGTCCGACGATGCAATGCCACGTGGGGTTGTATTTTTTGTCAAACTCCTTCTTGATAAACGCGGCGATGTCCTGGAAGTAATGAAACAAAAAAAAACGATCGTACATTAGTTCCGCGTATCTTCCGCGACGACGAAAACACTGTTTCGAGATCGCGAATCTCACATTGCGATTTTTTTTTATTTACCTTTTCAATGTTATATTTCTCAAGCGCTTGAGTGGCACAGTCCACCGCATCCTGCTGCATCTCCTCCGACATATCGGCATTCTTGATAACGGCTTTGCGGTCCATTTTTTCTGGTCTGAAAAACGAAAAAATTTACGAATATCACAACGAACTCCGTAATTGTTTTGTCAATTTCAAAAAAAATATTTATCTGTAAATTTCACATTTCTAAAAATAATAATTGTAATTATTCATTTTTTATAATATTTCACATTCATTTTTATTTTATTTTTGTTATTATTCAAAAAGGGGATTTTTTCATTGATCATTTTTTGTATTGGTTCGCGAGCTTCAAATTGATTTTTTTTTATTATTCTTCGAACTGTAAAACGTTGACTCACCGATTATTTGTCACAACGTATTCTTCAATTTATTTAAAATGTATAAAATTCAAAAACTTTTCACGAAAAGCGCGAAGCGAGATAAACAGAAACTATAAACCAAATGTGTTAAGAACCATTGTACAATGACACTTCTGTGAACTCCTCGAGTTGCTAACGTAAACAAAAATTATTTTTCAGTATCCAGAAAGAGTTGTCAGTTGTTTTATTTTCTTCTCCCAATAGAGAAGGTGGAAACGGAGTCGTCGTGGCAACGACACTGTTACCAAATATCATGTCAGCCTATGAATGTTTTTTCTTTTTTTTCTCTCTGTTGATTGATCGACACGGTAAATAATACGGTTTGAGTGACACGGATCAAACTGTCCTGAGAATAGATCAAACATTACAATATTGCATTGATCCAACAAGTTGGAGGCCTTGAGGATTAGCATGTAATGGGTGTCGACGAATAAGAGATTTATTACTTTTTATTATCTTTTTTTTTTTTTGTCTAAGATGCGTTTGTCTGTGCGAGTTAATAATTTTTGAAAATACAGGTGTTTCATGCCAGCGAAAGATTTTGTACCTATCGTACTAATTTACCCAGTGTATTTATCAATGTCAATACTCAGTACTTTTGCATACTTTTTACGTGAATATGTGCCATAAATATATTTTTTTTTTTTCATTTTGTTCGATTCATTAGAAAGCTACGAATTACCGTGCGTCAATGGAAGTGGGCGATTTTTTGGAGGGAGATGACAAACGAGGAGTTTCAAAGACTTGCACCTACACAATAGAGAATTTATAATGAACCTGGTAATCGGCACACGGGAGATTTTAACTGTGGCGTGAATGTCAAACGCCGGCATATTAAATTAACGATATTAACGATCGACTTGGCAAAAAGATGATACGGGCTGTTTTTTTATCTTTTCGATTTTTTTTTTCGAATGGCTAAGGCAGCCTACAGCAGCAGCGAGGCAAGAGAGATGCGAATGATGATGATCGCGCGGGGAACGAAACGCGGGAGGATGCTGTTTTGTCGATAGGAGGAAAAATAAAAATAGAAATTTGATAGCACACGCGAACGGAAAAGTGGGTCGAAGGGATCGTCCGCGTGATGGCAAATTAATTAAAGGTACCTCGAGTACCGGGGAGCTATGCGAAAACTCGTTTTTTGACGTAAGGCAACAGACCGATTGAACGAACGTTGGAGCGAGCGAGATAATACTAAAGCCCCCCCGGCGAAAAAAAATTAAAATAATATTACAATTAACACATAACATACCTCTCTTTGGTAACACTCTCCACCAGCTGATACGCGCAATATCTTTCGAGATTCTATACTGGCACGGCTACGCCGAGTTCTCCGACTATATAAATGATTTTACTCTGTGATTTTTGCGCACTCCTGCCGACACCGAAAACTTCTCGCACGGGTTGAAGATTGGAGCGCCCGTACCCAACGTTCCTCGACTCCTATTGGCTACCGATCAGGGTCTTCTATCAGGGTCTTCTATCAGCCCGGCATGCATTGCGTACTAAAACGCGCGATAAAATGAATGTCTACGATAAAGAAAAATCACTATGCAACTGTTTTTTTTATTTTACCACGGACTCGTGCATATTACATATTTCTGAACATTAAGGACATATATTCGGAATCTTGTAATAATAACGCCAAGCACGTAGTTGATACAATTAATTTTACTCTTTAGAAAACATTTCACGCAGCAATGTTTAAATCGTTTTTCGACGTTGCTGTCTTTCGTAAAAAATTTCCATATCGAGCTGCGATGCATAAATCAGTCCAACCAGTTATTGTACGCGTCAAGATCAATTGGAAATAAAATGATTATTTATTGCGTATAAAAAAAAGTGTAACCGCCTTTTCGAAACTCACAAATCAGGGTGCGCAACATTCGACGGTTATTTCATGAAAATAAAAAACTGAACGGCTTTTTGAGTGAAAGTTGCATTGCTATGAAATAAATGTCATAAAAAAAACGAAGGTATAAATGCCTTTTTACGCCACATTGTCGTCAATAAGAAATTATGATCAATGCTACATATTATTATCATCGTCTCAAAAACGTGGCAAACCTGATCCAAGCCATTTTGCAACCGGTAAACAGCCATCTTGTTTGTTTCATCAGCGAGAGTGGGGAGCGCAAAGTGAGGCGAACGCGAAGAAAGCCGTGAACGACGAAGGGTAGCCAAAGCATCAGAGATCGGCCGTACCGCGCGCGTGACACATGAACTTGGGATATTTTCTAGTGTAATAAAGAACGAAAAATTAAATAACAATGTCTCACGGTGGTAGAAACGAGTGCCGTATCTACGTTGGCAATTTGCCGCCCGACATAAGAACGAAGGACATCCAGGATCTTTTTTACAAGTTCGGAAAAGTTACGTTTGTTGACTTGAAAAATCGCAGAGGACCTCCATTCGCATTCGTCGAATTCGACGATCCGAGGTGAGTTACAATACGTTTCGCAATCGCAAATACGATATCTATGATGAATAAATATTCTCGATTATCACGCGACTTTTGGTCAGCCAACGGGCGATCGCGCAAAAGCGACGCGTGTCGCGATTTATCAACAGAAGGAATCTCGCCACATCACCGACCACCATTTCTCTGCTCCATATCGCGGTCGACTAATTGCACGTTTTTTTTTTTGCCTTGCAGAGACGCCGAAGATGCTGTACACGCCAGAGACGGTTATGACTATGACGGTTACAGACTGCGAGTCGAATTTCCAAGGGGCGGAGGGCCCAGTAATAATTTCCGTGGCGGACGTGGCGCCGGAGACAGCGGCAGAGGTGGCAGAGGTGAAATGAGCAATTCTCGAGGTCGTGGCCCACCGGCCAGACGGTCGCAGTACAGAGTTCTCGTCACCGGACTGCCGCCCTCAGGCAGTTGGCAAGATCTCAAGGATCATATGCGCGAAGCCGGTGATGTATGCTTTGCCGATGTGTACAAAGATGGAACAGGCGTCGTAGAGTTCTTGCGCTACGAGGACATGAAGTACGCCGTCAAGAAATTGGATGACTCAAGATTTAGATCTCACGAGGTTTGTAGTTTGTTGCTAAAATAAATAATAGAAAATGTGAAATTCAAAATGAAAACAAAAAAAAAAAAAAAAAAATCAGGATATATGAAAAAAAAATCGAAACCATAAGAGTTCTATCGAATATGGTGAAAATTTTGTATTTTTCGTGTACTCCTAATTTTTATTTTTTTCGTAAATTTTTAATGCTTCGTTAATTTATTTCATATTTTATGCTGTATGTTTTTTTTTTTTTTTTTTCGTATTTTGTCCTTTTTTTTTTTCTTTTCATTTTTTTAATCGTTTTTTTTTCTTTTTCAGGGGGAAGTGACCTACATTCGTGTTAAAGAGGACCACAGCGGCGGCGATAGAGGTCGCAGCGAGGATCGCGAGAGAGGTAGAAGCCGCTCCAGGAGCTACAGTCCAAGACGACGCGGTTCGCCGACTTATTCGCCGGTGCGGCGTAACTATTCGCGCTCAAGATCCCGTTCGAGGTCTCGCTCTTACGACTAGTGTGTGTACGTATAACCGCTCCACATGATAATACATAAGCGAAAGGCTCATATTTGCTTTTTCCACATTTCAATATTGCCGACTCGAGTAACTTACCGCCCTGAGTAACCTTCCAATCCAAATATTAGATTTCGCGATTACGATAATACAACAACTACCCGCCTATCCATTAATTTCTTTTTTTTTTTTCGAGTTTTCTCATTTGTCGACAATTACATCTCTTTTTTTTCGTTTTTTTTTTTTTATATATAAATACAACTTCTCTCGTCCATCCGTTATATGTTTTCAATGTTGTTTCCGATATTGTATTGAGAGAACGATACGATGCAAGAAAGATTTTTCATCCGTTCGATATGTTCGCGGATACACGCGATTGCGGATAAATTACCATTCGAGCAGATTAAAACAAAAGATGAGCAATAATTAAATTGTCATATATATATATTTCTATTATGCAAATTAAATCCAACGGCCACGCTTGAGCGATGACTTCAATGCTTCCGAAACGATTCGAAGTTTTCGGAGCAAAAAAAAAAAAACAAAACAAAACAAAAAAAGATAAATAAATAATAATAATTCGCGCTCTACAGCGCTGACATTCTATCACAATGTACAATAACGAGAAATTATAATTAATTAACAAGCGAATCGAAATACGGTTGTACAATACAGAAGAACATTCCGTACATAGCAGACATCTGAAATTTGTCATTTACCATGATAAACATTATTATTGACACGATCCTACCGTAGCGTAACAGCTTCGACGTACTCGATGGGGATCATGCATGATGGTTCAGTGTATTCTTTATTTTATATCGAAGAAATTAAGTTATTTCGTTATTGATGTTATCCTACATAACTTTTTTTTTTTTTTTAGATGTACATATACACGATAATAGACGGGATTTAAAATTGATATTAGAAAGACGAGGTCCGCAAATCATAGGCCGGTTATTCGTAATATGTTCGATGTGTTCGTTTATTCGACTATGTTGCGTGTCGTGCCATTTTATATTCATCGAGTATTATCCCTCATCCTATCGCAAATAATCGTCAATATAAAAAAAAAAAAAAAAAAAAATCCGAAAGATAACTTATGCAGCGATATCGCAATGTTCCTAACATCGGCGTGGCTATAAATTTTTTTTTTTTTTTTTTTTTTTTTTTTTTCGTTTATTGCTCGAATCAGCAGATACGCGAAAACAGGGTACACATTTAAAAATGCAAATACTGCGTAATACTACATGCACGGTTCTCATGCGAGTGTTAAATTTGACGCGTAATGACGACGTTAACTTGCGATTTTCCGCACCGCCAATAACATCAGATCATAATAAAGAGCGTTGTCATTATCGTAGATGCTAACGATTGGCAAGTAAAATTCTTCACTTATCTCCGAAACGCGGAACGATAAAATATCAAAATGACTAAAGAGATTCCAATTTTTTTTTGTATCGCGTCGGACTACAAAAAAAAGAAAAAAAAAAAAAAAAGCAAAGATACCCTCTGCTCAACTCTCTTCTGCACACACAACGGTTAATATACTATATTTTAGATGTAAATATGCAGATGACGAAGCAGTTTTAACGAGTGGCCTTTGACCGATGCGAAACACGACTCATTTATTCGATTTTATCGCGAACGATTTTCAATCTTATATTCTGCTATACCGGTTAACGCGGTCGTAAGAATTCGCGTTCACGTTGCCTCTTGATGTCCCATCAATTGAGTTAATATCTTGAGACCAAATTAGATTTCGTGCGAAACGCGAAGCGAGCGACTCGCACCACAATTTTTCACCGTTTCGGCTCTCATAGCGTTTCGATTATTGTAAAATCTTTGAATATATTTTTTTTTTTCTTCTCTCGTTGGTTCGTTTACCTTTGCAGAAGAGATACGCGCAAAGAGAAACTAAAGTGGAAGCCTCTTGTTTTCGAATTTGGAACGGAAATTCCTTGTAAAATTGTAATAACACAAAAGTACGGATCCGACGAAAATTTCGGGTGACATTACTTCGTTTTCACGCTATTAAAACGAAAGAAAATTAAAATTATCGGCGCATATCGATCGCGTGACACTTCCTCGCCACGTTTTGCTTTACCATTGTCCACGTTGTCGCTGCGAACCGAGTTAAAAAAAAAAAAAAAAAAAAAACTGACGCGGAGGTCGCGCCGTTGAAACGATGTCGCGTTCCAGTGTAGCCGTCTATGCCGTACGCGTTAAATCGGGATAATTCACAGGCGATTCGATTGCGTCGAAATTTACTTGATAAAATATATATTGTCGTGATAAACAAAACAAAAAAAATTACAAAAAAAAAAAAAACACACGACAAAAGAAAAAAATCAACTAACATTATGATATATTGTATTAAGAAAAACTAATGTATTTTTTCTCTTTTGTATATTGGATTGGATTGTAACACAATGAATGAAAAACTGAAACCCAACACGATCTTACTTCTTGGATGGATTATGTACACGATTCTCGCTTGACGATGGGATGAGATGGAATGCGTTTTGGACGGATTTTGATTCGGAGGCATAAAATATTGTAAGAGGATTACTAAAGCATAGCGAAACAAAAAAAAAAAAAAAAAAGTACGAGGCTAATGAGCGGACGTAAATAAGGAGATACGTAAACAAGAGGATATTGAGGATGAGGAAAGGGATGTGGATAAAAAAAAAAAAAAAAAAAAAGATCGTGATGAGCGATTACAATCAACAATTTGATTGGCGCACTTACGAGATTTAGCCGGACTTTTCATCGAGACGAGCTCTCGCAATGCCATTACAAGGAGTTCAAGCAATCGCGCTTATCCCTGTATTTCGAATAACGCAAATTATTCGCGGACGGATCACCGAGGTGATGGAGTCGAAACCTTTTAAACTTGAAATCATTTTTTTTCTCTCTCTTTTCGTTACAATTTTTTTTCTTTTTCTTATTCATTAATATTCAATATTGAGAAACGTGTGTGCGTCATCGTGGTCGTTTTAATTTTTCCAATTTAAATCGAAAAAACGAAAAAAAAAAAAAAAAAAAAAAAAAAAAATGTGTGCACGAAGGATAAACTACTCTTGATAAATTGAAACAGCGGAAGCTAATGGATTAAAATTTGTTCGCAATTCGCCAAGCAAAATTCTCCGCGAAGGCTTTCGTCTCGCGTCGATTTCGATTCAACTTTAATCAATGACTGTTTTGACAATTGTGTTCCCAATGAGTGCTCGGCAATAATTATTGGTGCGTCGTGGTTCATTCAACGGGACACACACACACAGAGACGTACACGGAGGATTAATATGAATCGTTCACAAGAGGATAATCGATAAACTCATTCAAAGGGCCTTACGTCTCGATGAGAAATAACTTCGTAGTTTTAGAAAAAAAAAAAAAAAAAAAAAATGGGCTTTCAATAAGAAACGACGGGGAACGCACCGCGTCGGAGGGAGGTACGAAAAAAAAATAAAAATATATCGGAGGAATGGAGGAACGTTCGCACGATATTTATCGGGATGTAGGATAAAGGAGCTTCGCGGGATATATTTGCTCTGATAAATGGATCGTTCGGATAAGGATAATATCTCACTGGACATCTATTGCTCTGGAATATACCTATATATCTATATAAATATAAATATATATATAAAAAAAAAGACCGAAAGTAACGCGCGGAACTTTCGTGTCTCTCCGGATAAGATCGACGATTATAGGACAGCAGGATAAAAAAAAATGGATTCGGATTTCATAAACTTTTACAATGGTGGGTGTGTGTACGCGTATGGGAAATCACGGACCTCGAGGGCGATATTGCGCCTCAATAGGTTTCACGGAATACAGCTTCGAATAGGTCGGATATACTACGGATCGCTAAAAAAAAAAAAAAAAAAAAAAAAACTATACTAAGTTGGAATTATCCTTATTCACGGATGATTTGGAGAAAAGGATCGGATTGCTTGATTTCAGGTATTTGCCAATTGTCAACACTTCTCCCCGGTCCCTTCGCTCAATTCCCGAAAAAAAAAAAAAAAAAAAATATGACAATTTTGTCTGCATGCTTCCGCTTCAAATTTCCACTCTGTTTACCCGTATTCATGTTCTTTAAAGCACTCTTTTTAACGAGCACTCGAACAAACTAAGAAAAAAAAAATAAAAAAAAAAAAAAACAGCAGTAGTCCGAAGTTACATTGTATGTCTTACTACAAGCGGCGGGTATTGGTTAGCAATACCCCATTAACGCTTTGCCTTGTGAAATTACAAAAACTTCAATGGACTTCAAAAGTTTGCACTCGTTTATTCCATTTCGATATGCAGTCTTCTTTAACTGTAGATAAATTAACCGTAGAATATTGTAAGTTTCCACAACGATTCCCTTTTTTCCTCCATACATATTCAAGAGGTCCACGCATGGTTGTTCATGAAGCACCCATACGAAAAAAAAAAAAAAAAAAGATTACGCGAAGTTGGAGTTGTCGTCCGCGAAAAATGGAACGAAGCCGTGGGAAGGTCGAGACTCGAAGTTTTACAAATGTTTAATAATCTTTGAGGAAATTTCAAGTCTGCAGCGATTATTTCCAAGAACCTTAAAGAGATTCACTCTCGAAATTCTACCCGGTGTCGACCGTTACAGCTGATTTTTACGAACAAATAAAAAAAAATTGAAACTACAAATGTCTACAATTTTATTTTTACCCGCCACTTAATCATAGGATTTACTTGTTAATTAAAAAAAAAACAAATGAAAGTACACTGTCACGTATTTCTTATCCTACGAGCTTTACGCGCTTTTGCGTTCTTTCGACGCCTTTTTTTGCGCTTCTTTAACATTTATAAGAAAAAAAAAATATCGGAAAATTCAAAAAAAAATTGAAGAAAAAATGGAGGTGATGGAATTAGTCGAGTTGCGAAAGGCATTTTTGCCTTCAAAAGATCGATACCTCTATCCTCATGCAGAGGCTATGCGCGTAAGAAAATCGCTGAATATCGATGTAATTTCGTTTTTCTAAACGACATATTCTAAACTCAGTTGAGAAGCTTGTGGACCTTCGATCGACGACCCGGTCGAAGCAGAGACGCAAAAATGGTTAATGAACTCTTCGCCAAAGCGAAAAAACTCGTAATCGATGGTAATCAAGATTTTCGGGAGGCGCTTTCACTGATAACAAAAGGACTATTGATAAATCCACAGTATCATTTTTTCTACGCTCTGAGAGGCGATATTGCCTCTCGTCAAGGTAAACGTCAATTCGAGAAAACAGCGAAACATTAATCACGATATCATTCATCGATTCCTTAATTTTCAAGGAAAATTCGACGAAGTCGTTAAGTATTACGAAGATGCGAGAAAAATGATAAAATTCGATAAGAAATTATTGTCGACAAACGGAAAAAGTTACTACAACAGAAATCTCATAGATGCGTATTGGAAGAGAGGATTGCGCAATCAGGCAAACGGTAGGCTGTTGGAAGCCGCGAGTGATTACGAGCAAATTCTCGTTCTCAGGCCTTACGGAGTGATCGTTACAGAGGTCCAAGTAAGGACCGCAGTTGCGTTCTTTCGCCACGCGATCCGTCGTAAACCGTAAATGGATTATTCGTTTCCCAAAGGATAAGCTATTGGAGACACTGAGAGCGTTGAACAAATACGAAGCCTATCGTTACAATTGGTCGCGTTTCATACACGGCGTCGATTCCTCGAGAGTTTCAGCTCTGCTAACGCAATACGCGGAGTACAAGATTTTTCGTCGAGAAATGGAACCGGCGCGTCGCGTACTTTCCGAGGCGATCGATCTCGACGGGGACAACGAAAAGGCTCGCGAACTTTTGCAGGTCGTCTACAATACCGGACATCACATGGTAGCCTTCGCCATAATTTGGACGGTTTACGGTTGTTACGACAAAGCTTTGCTATCGATCGAGAAAGGCAGAGACTGCGATCCATATAATGCCGGATACACACTTCTGAAAGCCATAGTATTGAGGCTTTCCGGCCGTTTGCTCCAAGCGGCGAATTGGCTCGAGAGCGTCGACAAAGGTTTCGCCAAACTTGTCGAGCCGTCGAGAGACAAACGAGGATCCGTAATGGGAAATCTTACGATCGGACAAACGAGAACTAAACTCGTGGAGCAGTGGTATCTGATAAGGTGAGGATCTGTTTTTTTTTTTTTTCCATTAAAATGCTATTCTTTTGCAGAACTTTGTCACTTTAGTGTTTTTTTTTTGCAGATACGACATAGCCGTGCGGTTTATGATTGAAAGACGATACGAAGACGCGTTGAATATTCTTCGGAGCAGCAAGTTGCGTCAACTTTACGCGGAAACGCATTTATTGATGGGCGATTGCATGTCGAGACTCGGAAAGCCCGATGCGGCTCTTGAGATGTACATGAAATGTTTGAAAAAGAGCAAAGAACTGAAATCCTGGGATGTTGAATCGCGAAAAAACGTTCTTCTGTTGAAGCGCATAACGGATATATTGAACAATAAGTGTAACGATGCCATCGAGGATAATCGAGCCGACGACGCGATCGCAATAGCCGACGATGTTCTGCGATTGTTCGACGATCGTCGGGTTAAAAATTTCACGATACTCGGGCAAAACCGCGGCGAAGCTTTGATTTGCAAAGCCCGTGCGGAATACAAACGCGACGGAGTATCGAAAAACAGTTCCTGCTGCCGGTCGGCAGCTGAGGGATTGAAACTCACAAGGGGAGTCGACGATTCCGGACTTTACAAATTATTATTCCACGACGCGAGTACAGAGAAAGTCATTGATCGTTTCGGCAGCAAAAACAATCTGCCGAATTCGCTGAAACTACTTATGCAGTACTCGTGAGATATCCACGCGAACGAAAAAAAAAAAAAAATTAAAAACCTCTGGAAAGCAATTGTCGAAAAATAATAGTTTATTGTCTCGTCGACAAGGCGTCTATACGATATATGTGAGTATTACAAGGCACATAGTGAATGTTAAGAAT
Organism: Cryptus armator; assembly: GCA_963971235.1. Taxonomy (NCBI): domain Eukaryota; kingdom Metazoa; phylum Arthropoda; class Insecta; order Hymenoptera; family Ichneumonidae; genus Cryptus; species Cryptus armator. The sequence continues at coordinate 12,300,618 of OZ020236.1, forward strand.
CAGAAGGGCGTATATAACATTTAAAACGATGCGGCTAACGCTCTTTTGCTTTTTCAATCGATTTTTTTTTATAGATGTACATATATCTCATAAGATACAAGAAAACGTAAGTAAAAATAGTTGCGACAAATTTCATTTAAATATTGCGATTTGTTTATAGATCGCGAATGATCCCGAAAAATCGATTTACCAAGTTTCACCGACGGGACGAAGGACGATGTCCTGTACCTGAAAATAAACATATGGATCGCGAAATTATGAATACCTATACGCGGGGATTATTCAATAATGATTTTTCATTACTTGGACATGAGATGGAGTCGATAGAGTGTAAATAACGGCAGCGGATACGTCTTCAGGTTGTAAAGCAGGCATCGTCGCGAGTATTTCTTTGGAGAACATCGAAAAAGAGGCCATCAGCTCGGTAGCTACGAGACCCGGACTGATGCTCTGCATCGGAGGATATGTACATTAAAGAACACTCTTACAACAATAGGTCGATTGATTGAGACTAATGAAATCTAATGAAAGTTAATTGATGCTTTCGGAAGAGTAGTAACTCAACGGCTCGCCTACCGTTACGCGTATTTGCGTTCCCGCGAGTTCGTGACGAAGCGTCTGCGCGAGTCCGGTAACGGCTCTCTTGGTTGCCGGATAAACGTTGAATCCCGGAACTGCGGGAATTCTTTCGCCGGCTAAGCTGTTCACGTGAATCACAATCGCATCCCCGTCGGCGTCGCGCATCATTCTGACGGCCTCCCGAGTGCAGAGGCACAATCCTAAAACGTTGACGTCGAAAACGGAGCGCCAATCTTCGAGAGTCCCGCCTGACGAAAGAGGATGGATGGAAATGAGATATTTCTTAACTATTTTCGATTTAAAAGAAAAATTATATTCTCGTTGATAAAGCTTACCGGTGAGACTGCTTTCTTTCGTGATACCCGCATTGTTGACGAGTATATCGACGGTGCCGAGATTTTCTCGAACCCAAGTGAAAGCCGCTACGACCGATTCCTCCGATGTAACATCGCACTCGATGGGGTAAAGCTTTCCCGGCGCGTCCTCCAAACCTGTAGCGAGTTCCTCGATCTTTTCTACTCTTCTCGCTAAACCGGCAACTACGAGACCTTGAAGAAAAAAATTAATTGAAGATGTTTGCTACATGATAAAATAAATATTGAACAATTCATGTCGGAATATTTACCATTGCGAACCAATTCCTTAACGATCGAAGCCCCGATCCCGGCACTAGCCCCGGTGACCACCGCCACTTTGCCAGCCCAGCGCTCCATTCCGCTCGTGTACCCGTTCGACGAGCGACTGGCGAGGATCCCTTGCGCTCCCGAGTAATAGGATCGCACTTATAAGTATTGAAATCGATACATGATAATAGAAAAACATATTTCTTAGCGAATTGAATGAAAAAAATATCGGACATGGATTCGCTTCCATGTGGAAATTAAATATTCTTGCGGTAAACCAATATCCCCGACCTTCTGGTATAATGTGTCTCGTCGTATTTTCTATTCCGTGTGCCACTTGCGCGAATCTAAAAATGGAACGTCGGAAAAGAGGCTTCATGTATTTTTTCTCGTAATCTAGTTAAATTATTCTCTTCTTTCTCGTGTATTATTTCTCTGAACATGTCGCTCAGGAGATACGTTCGAAATTCTCCCACCATTTCTCATAATTTTTATGCAGCGCGACGCAGCGACGCAGCGCGACTGCAGTAGACTATGCAGGGGTGGGGGGCAAGTGCTTCGTTGGATACAAACAACACAAGTCAGCTGACTCACGTCAAAGGGTGAACTGTTGCTGTTTTCAACAAAATCTTCGCTTCGCAGCGTAACGCGCACAACTCAAGATTCAGTCGGTCATTCGCGTTTGGAATATGATTAATAAAATAATGTGCGAACTATTGAAAAATGTGTAATGTCTTCGCCGATTCTCGTGTCACTCTGCGTAATTCGCATCGAAATAGTTGATCAAACAACCGAGGAAACGGCTAGTGAGTTTTTTTTGTCAATAAATTCGTCGTAGCGTTATTGATTCTTGATTTGTAGGTTACGATAATTACGCGCTATTATTATCCCAATAAAATAGCGTCAATGTATCCCGTGTTTTGTTTATTTACCATTGCTACCAGTTTATTGCGATTCTCACGATCTTTCTTTACGATATTCATGAGTTTTTTTTTCCGTTTACACGATTTTTTAACGATTATTACGAGTTATTCTTACCTTTAGACGATTTTTCATCATTTTATCATTACTAAATAGGTACAATGGCAGCTAGAAAAATGCGGGGACGTCGAGAGCCGAGGGATATCACCGTTGAGAGTTACGCCAGCATCACGGAGGGCCCGACACCTCTGTTAGCTTCTTCGCAGCGTTCAAGCAAATCGCACTCAACGTCTCGCGCAAATTCTGAGGAATCTTCATTCGGATCTCAAACCGTATCAACAACGACAACTGTTGAGGGAGGAGAAGCCGCCGCTTGTTTGCCAGCCAATCAAATTTCGTTTATATCAGGCAATCCTTTCGTCGAAGTTACCAAAGGAATATTGCATCTCTTCAAAGAAGAGTACGCAGATCCACAATTCTTATGAACGACGATAATTTTAATTTTTTTTTTTGTTCATATATCAATATTATTTGAAATCACAATGTATCTTTGCAGCGAATTGACGGAAAGAGGCTGCGCGGCGGACAGAAGTCACACTATTTGCATCCTATCGGTTCCAGCGACTATGACTTGCCACGATCTCTTAACTTTTACCGCAGCTTGCCATCAGGATATTCAGCACTTTAGAATCATCAGAGACAACAGTCCAAATCAATACATGGCGCTCATTACTTTAAGATCTTCCGTAAGTTTATTGGGGATTCCAAAAATCAATTTCACAAAAAAACTTTGAGACGCTAAAAATGTCCGGAAATTAAAAAAAAATGTATGGAAAATGCGACATTGAAAATTTCAATTGATCTCTTTTTATTGTTTCGTATTTCGGAAGAATTCGTCGGTATTTATTCGTCAATTTTTATATACTAAAATTTCATTAAGACGATCTTATTTATTAAATTATTGATTTTTTAATTTATTTTCCGTCGAAACATCTCAAAATTTTGTCGGAATCATTTATCAAAATATCTCAAAGATCTTAATGGATTTATTGTTTCTTCGTCATCTGATTTGATAGGCAACCAGAAACACAACATTCTCGATCGATAATATCGTTCGTTTTTATTGCAGACGGCGGCTAATCAATTTTACGAAACTTTCAACGGAGCTCCGTACAATTCATTGGAACCCGACATCGTTTGTCACATGGTATTCGTATCGAGAGTCGAAGTAGCGGACAACGGTATGTCTCTCGCCGGACACACGGAATTGCCCTCCTGTCCGGTCTGTTTGGAGCGAATGGACGAGAGCGTCGATGGAATACTCACGATACTTTGCAATCACACGTTTCATTCGAGTTGTCTCGTCAAATGGGGCGATATATCGTGTCCGATATGTCGTTACGCACAAACCCCGGAGCCTCTCGCCGATAGTCATTGCATGGAATGTGGTATGTATATTCTTCGAAATAAATCAAAGAAAAAAAAATCGTCGAGCGTAAAAATCGTACATCGATCGTTAGTAATAATCGTAACACCATGGAATTTAGATTCCGCAGTTGCAGGTGCAACTAACGACGCTCTGTGGATTTGCCTGATCTGCGGTCACATCGGTTGTTCGCGCTATCATCAGGGACACGCGTTCGAACATTATCGCGACACGCATCACTGCTACGCGATGCAACTCGGCAACAATCGCGTCTGGGATTATGTTGGTGATAATTTCGTTCATCGATTGCTGCAGGACAAAGACGGAAAAATGGTCGAAGGCGGACAAGAGCCAATGAAAGGCGAAGGTGGGGGAGTAGACGAGAAAGTAGACGCCGTACAACTCGAATTTACGTATCTCCTTACCTCGCAATTGGAAACTCAGCGTCAATACTTCGAGGAACGTCTCAACAGGATAGAGCAATGCTCTTCCGTGGAGATAACTGAGTTGCGAGAGAAAGTTAATCAGATATCCGACGAGAATGTGAAAATAAAGGTATAATATCGAAAGAAATGTGTTAATTACGATTGGATCGGATCGGTAAGGTAATTTATTCGATATTAATCCGTGAAAAATCTCTCTTAGGAAAAACTTACCAGTCTCACGCGGGAGAAGCAGAGTCTCGAGAAGAGATTGCAAAACTCGCACGTTAAGGTAACACAAGCGCAGGGTGAGTTAAGCGAGGAAAAGGCATTGAGAAAAGCGCTTCAATTGAATCAGACGACTTGGCAAACGAAGCATAAACAGCTTCAAGACGAATTGTCGGAATACAAAGGCGCGAAGGAGAACGAAGTTACCGATCTTCGCGAACAAGTTCGCGATCTAATGTTCTTTTTGGAAGCGCAAAAGCAAATTGGCAATTCGGCGCAAAAAGACGAAATCGCAGGAGGACAGATTATCGTACCGGAAACTTCGAAAAGTGTTAAGCAATCGCGCTCTTCGAGAGGTCACAAGAAACATTAATTTCATCAAAGCCGATCTCATTGTACAGTATTTATTTTTTTAGCCACACAATAAAACAATCGATGTACCGAATTATTCTCGTGTTTTTCTCTCTCAACGAACATTTATCGTACGTGAGAAAAAAAGAAAAAAAAAGTAAAATCAAAATAATAATCGCCGATTTTAACGAAACGATACTTCTTTTTATTCAATAACAGTGTTACATAATAATCTTTATTTAAAAATACAATACGTTATACAAGAACTATTTTGTACATAAATATTGACAAAGGAGCGGTATGCTGATTAGTAGTTTCTCGTAGTATTAAATATTATATTATACGTTTCCTCATTTTTTTTTCTCTCTTTTTTTTTTTTTACTAATACAGTATGTGTTGTGCATCCTTCGCGATAACCTTGTGGCTACGGTAAAAAAATTGTCGGATTTACCACGTTTTCGGCGTCGCTTACGCGGGGAATGTGTGCATGAAATTGGTTTTTTTTTTTTTTCGTAATTTTTTTTTTTAAGAATACAAATTACGAATTTACAAGATAATTGAGACATTCACGCGTTAAATGGTACTAAACTCTATAGATACATTTTTCTTTTTTTTTATAATCAATTTTGTTGACTCTTCTTATCCTTCGGTATTCGTAACAAAGATATGGTTTTAATGGCATAGCTATAGAAAAGGCACACCTTTTAACAAAGCTCTTCATCGTGTTTAGCTACCTGTTTTTTTTTTTTTCTTTTTTTTCTTTCATCAGTCGGCCCCATTGGCAGTGGAGAGGGTCGTCTGATCCTTAGCTTTTCTCTTGAGCATTTGTCTCTGGTGTTCGTATTCAAAGTCTTCTTCACTCAAATTCAATCTCTGAATCTGTTACGAATAAAATAAATGTATTAATATCGCGTCGAGCGAACCGGAAGCGACTTATAGACGACGAAGGTAAAGAGAAAAAGGTAATTTACCTGATTAACTAACGCTTCCTCGTCGACGATATGATGGGGCGGATTTCTTAATACTTGGAGAGTTTCGTACATTGTGGGACAGCGTTTCGTTAACGACGAACGACCCAAACAACCTTTTAGCAGCACGAGGCCAACTTTGAAGATTACTTTAACGCCCTCGCAGAGAAACATATCCCAGACGCGGAGTATACTTTCCCACGGTAATGTCCGCGTATATACACAAAGGAACCACTCCGTCATGTATAAAATTGGTTCCATCTTTTGTTTTTTCTGTCGATTCGGTTAATTTTGTTATTCAATGAGATTGCAATGTTTTATTAATTTGTTTATAATGATTTATCGTCGAGATAAGTCATTTTACTTACCAGATGCTTATACGCGGTCGGGGAAACGCGTTTGAGAAGAGCGTAAAGTATATCGCCGTCTCGTTGCAACGTTTCCATTCCTTGGCTGTAGTAACCAACGAGATATTTGTCGCACACGGCGACCAGACACCAGAATGCCTGTACCGCCGGCATATGCATGAGAAGAAACGCCGCGATCGGCGCCTGTGCTTGACAATAGCCAACTTTGCTGTTCAGTATCGAATACGCCTTCAAAACGCGAAACAACTCTTGCTGACCAGGCGCGTCGTCAACGAACATCTCGTGATGGGGAAATTGCCGATGAAGATCCTTCTTTATGTCTTCGATGTATTTTGGATCGCCGGGCCTTTTTATCAGCTCTTCGTATAATTTTGGATTTTTCTCCATTAGCAATTGTCCGCCACAGAGGTTTAGCCACGCGCGCAGTCTCACCGACGGTGGAATTCCCTTTCGACATCGTTCTCTCACTTTTCGATAATTTGTCGTCATGAATACCGACCAATTGTTCAACATCTGTATCCATTTCTGTTCTCTTCTCAGTATCACCTCGGCGGGTACTCCTTGCTTCCTGCAAATTGTATAAATATGTTATTCCACTTTTAGCTTTCGTGAAATATTTCGCTTTCGATGTTATTTTAATTTTGCTGCTACAGATGTTTTTTTTTTTAATAAGATGCCATCGCTAATGATAATACATCGTGACGGATATTTGATACATTTTCATTTATATTTTTCACGTATACATTTTTAATACTTCAATACGAATTAAGTTTATAAATACATATTTTTGTCGTCAATTAAATAAAACAATGATTTTCGCGTGTTTATTAATTTGCGAAATTTCTCATATAAGATGTACAATTAATACTTAATAGAATTTTATAAATTCAAAAACCCGAAAACTAAAAATAGAGACGTGAAAATAGAAAGAACAAACAGCAGCAATACATTTTTGTGCAAATAATAACAGACTATAAGTGACTATTGATTTACATGAGTTTTTTCCGAACAAATAAATAACATATTTAAATATATATAATATTCAAATAAATGGAATTCCTCCGAAATTTTTTGATATTTTTTTTTTTTTTTATATCCTCAGAATACCTCCATAAATAATCAATCTTTCTGTCACTAAATTTTCTGTACGATTTCTTCGGTGAAAAAAAAAAAAAAATCGTTTTTTTTTTTTTAATAGAATCGATGAACCTATTATAATTGAATTATAAATCTAAAATTATTGTTCTCTTACCTCTCTGGACTGTACTGCGCACCTCCGAGAAATCCATGTCTGTCGGGTACCGTAGAAATAACAGATCCCGACTGATATATGCTACTGGCCTCCGATTCCGATTCCCCATTCAAATCTTCATCGGTATTGCGCGACACCGAGGCAGCCATGGCATCTTCCTACCTGCCTGCAAACATGGAGCGTTTTTGCTGATAAGAGAAGATTGGTCTGCGCCTGAAAAAACGACTAGAATGACGTCACCTTACACCGGACGGCTGTACGTTACAAAATAAGCATGCAAAGCATTTTTCTCTCAACAAGAAGCATCATATTGCACAAAAGAAGAAAAAAAAAAAAAAAAAAAAAAACCAAAGTTATACATAAATAGAATGAATTGTAAGGAAATTGCAATGGCAGTGTCTATAAAATAAGTGAAGGATTCGTTAGAGTTTTAATGAAAGGCAGAAAAGCGCACAGCGACAAAACAATGCGATTCACACGGTGCAATTATTATTGCACAATTGCAGCGTATCGAACTGTGTCTTCCTGAAACCTCTTCTCCAATGAATTTCCGCTTGTTTACATAAATAATAAAATGAACTCTCGATTATGCAATGGGGACAGGTATTTAAAAAAATTTCCCAGAGTCTTCGATTTAATATGATAAAACATAAATGAATAAGGAGTGTAAACATACCACATATGTATATAAACGCGGTGAAAATGAAATTTATCCGGTGAGGGTTTGCCGATTAGCATTATGGGCGTACATGTCTGACTCTACGTGGTTCTGCATATCACACACATTAACATGACACGATCCATCAAGCAAACACGTAGACGATTTAAAAAAAATGACATATAAGCGAACTATGAAGGTGTTCGCCTCGACGTGTTACAAAATAACGTGCACGAGCTGGAAATTGGATTACCTCCCGTGTTAATGGCTCGAAAAGTGATCCTATAAGCCCGTTGTGCACGATTCGACAACTTCGTCTCTCAATTGATATCAATTGGTGCGAGTAATTGGCGAAAAGAAAAATAATAATAATAAAAAAAATAAAACACAGCTTCTGTTACACGGGATCGAGTGACGGTGACTTGTAATGATAACAAGGTCGCGAGAGTCAGATTGGCAGACGCACGATGAACACGAAGAAAATATATGGCAATAGTTAATATTGTGTTTTGTGAATTGACACTGAGATAACGTGCGCGCGAATACGGCAGAGATGAGCGCCCTGCGAAATCCGCCTCGTTACATATATTGCACACTGTCGTGATATATCTCTCGGCATTCGCCGCTTGTGAAACACGCGACACACACACACGCACACACAAACGTTCCACAGAACTGACTCCGTGTGCTTTTGCCCGCGAGAATCAACGACTGAATGATTCTGGCGTTAAAGTAATTTATCTTTAGCGTAGCGTGCATTCACGATCTAATACTGTGTTCATGTAGGTATAGTTACGCGTACGCGTGAAAAAAAAACCCTCGTCGTGTATACGCGTGTCGCGCAGCGTAAAACACACAGGACGGATGACCCATCAATCAGCTGGTCCACTTTTTTATCGTGAAAAAACGGGCTATACGATTTTTGTACGTCACACTTTTTACTATTCGAATAGCAGTACATTCATACTACGAATAACGAGGGCCCTACGAAGTGAAACGCGAAAAGTACCGTTCTCCGTTGGGCATTGAGCGAGGAGACCCGAAAACACTTAACGATAGCGCGAGCAACTCGTCGCGTACAATACTGCGCTTATAGTGCACACGTATGTAGGCGGATCTGTCGGTGGGTAAACTAACCCCCCACCGCGAAGGCGCTGGAACCGCCTCTCTCGGTTTGACAGCCGTGAGCCTATCGGACTTTACTACATAGTAAGCCACATGCTCATTCACCTGCACACCAGTCGACTCCCGTGTATACATGCGTCCTTATTTACCACCGCGTGATGGGCCTGTCGTGAGTAAGCTTGCGATATGAACGCTGCGAGATGATGATAGTGATGTGTTTCATAGTAACGATTTATACGGAGAATTCTCTTCTTCCGGTTCGAGTCTCGGATCGGGTCGATAAATAAAACTGCAACTCATTTTTTTTCGAGGGTACCGAATTTTTTATATTTAAGCAAAGTAGTTTTTATTACGTGTATTAGCCCTGAGCGTAATCCGATTTTCGGTGAATCCTCTATTTCAGGATTCGCGAAAAAAGAGCCAAACGGTTTTTATTACCGACCGTAGTACGCGTAATCCGGTACCTCTTACGACAGCATCAGTAGCCGATAGCTAATCTGCTGGTTTATAACTCTGTTTTGCGATGATAGAAAGTAAAAAAGTTTGAATTTATAATTACATTATATTTGCTTTTGAAAAATAGTACAACCCGCAATATTAACAAATAATGCAAATTCGTCGGATGTATAATCGAATTACATACATAAGAATACATTTTCACACTATGTACCGTTGTTCTCTTGTAATTCGTGACCGATTGATCCACAAACTCATTAATACAAACTATGTACACAGTGTGAGAAAACGAATACGAATGAATCGCTATTCTATACGTCGTTTTTCATTAACAAGTATAAAAATACATATAGCGATAAATGACCAACTTTCTAAAGATTTGCAAATTCAATAATTCTGCACAAACTCAATGATTACTTGATAAAAATTAATCGTCATCAGTGAGTACTCGTGATAAGGCGATTTGAGAAGAAAAAAAAAAAGAAAAAAAAAAAATGTTTATAAATTATGTACGACGCATGGAATATGAATGTATGCGTAACAATAGCTCTATTTCGTATGGTTACATACATATCTGACGAGTGGAAGTTAAATAAATTATTAATTTATTATAAAATGTCTATAATGAACCGAGAATATTCAATGATTTTTTTCGTTTCTATCCGATAACTATCGATCGATCCTAAGATGATATTTCGTAGAATTTTCATCATGTTTTCGATACATGTATGACAATTGTTTCGTATTACAAAAGTAATGAAGTTTTTTTGTTTTTTCTTTTGCTGATTAAACGGTTTTTCGAAATGAATGTCCAGTCAACAAAATGTTTTTTTTTTTTTTTTTTTTTCGATCCGGAGATCCAATGGAAGAGCGAACGATGCGAATTGATAATGTTTGTTAATTATTTACATTATTGCTAATTCGTAGCAATATGCCATTTCTCACTTACGCTCCCCGAATTACGGAGAAATGTTAAAATGAAATACGCGCAGAAGGCAATGCGAGGAATCGCACGAGTTAATAAAGTACAGCGAAAACTCCGTTCGCGTACGTTTTTTTCTGCATCTCCATCAATTATATAAGTGCGGAAACGCACGGTGTCTATGTGTGATTGGGAAAGTACCGTGCTGAAGGGTCAATGAGGAAATGCCGCGGACCTTCAAGCGGCAGAGTAAAATTTTTCAAAATCGGAAACTAACGGTTCGTGCGCTAACGGAGTTTCCACCGTAAATATATCGATAATTTAACGTAAAAAACGCATATCGACTACGAATAATCATAGACGATGCGCCCCTTCGTCGTTAAATCAACGATAAACAATTTTATATATAATGTTTTCTATATATAATATCGATTGTATATGTCTAACGATCAACAATGGATTATCCTCGATTAAAGTAAAATGCTATGTCATGTTGTAATTGTATACGAAATAAGAATAGTTGTGCTGGTTGATTGATAATAATAGCTAATCGTTTATTATACGCCGATACTTTCTGTTTGGCGGAAATACCTCTTCCTCCTCGTCGGCTTCTGTCGCTAGGAATGGATCATCGTACGCGTAATTCGGTGCCCACTTCAGCAATAATTTTTCAAAGAATTCTTCGAGATTGCGTGCTTCTTGATAAACTTGGGACTCAACCTTCGAGACGATAAAGAACAAAAAAAAATCATAATTAATCAACTGGTGGCATTGCAATTCTTTTTTTTTTGTTCATACCGAATAATACATCGCTATTTACCGGATTGTAAGTGAACGCATTTTTGAACATCAATCTGATGTCCGCCATAACTTGTCTCAAATCCGTGTAATGATTCGGATGATCGGATTTCAGTTTGTCTCTAATGATGTCTAAGGCGATTGGTTTCTTGATGATTCGGTGATATTCGACGATCTGTCGTTTGCGATACGAATAAAACATTAGAAGTCATTAATTCGAAAAAAAAAAAAAAGGGGAAATTAATTGTTAGATATGTCGGTACGAACCTCCGACGAGACAACTTCTCGAAACGGCAGACTTTGTTCATATTGACAATAGAGTTCCAATACGATTCGTTGCGCTATTCTCAATTCTCTGGGATTCATGCTATTCGGCCTTTTTTCTCCGGGTGGATCTTCCGAACAATCCAATACGTTTGTACATAACATGCACTGCCAAGTTTCGCTTTCACTGAAAGAACATAAAAACGATGATGATCTCCGTTCGCATTTTCGCTTTAACTCATCACGTACGGGAGACTTTTTGCCGGCGAAGTATAACGCTAATTTCTTTTGCCCGTAACAACAATACGAAAAAGCGTAAAACAAATCTCTCTGAACCATCGAAAAAAGAACAATTCAACGTTATTTTCCAATTTTTTTCAGAATTTTTTCGCGATTTTTTATAGTTAAACGGGGCAATTGAATGTCGAAATTGGACGAAAAAATCAGACATATATTTACGCCCTCCGTACGTGAGGAATTAATCGATTTTCATAACGATCGATTCTGATAGACTTACTCGGGAAACGATTTTAAACTCGGAATATGGCAGTACAAGTGAAAGACTTTCGGGCATTTGTCGCAACACAGAACAGCATCCCCACCGTCCATGCATACCGCGCACCAATCCTCATTAGGATCGTCTTTGGCCATCGATGCCGCATTATCTTTAGAATTTTCTATCGAATACAAGAGAGTAAAAGAAAAAAAAAACAACGTTACTTTAATTTCGTGACGTCTGAAACGTCTGACTCACCAGAGGCACTATCGCCCAACGAATGCAATCCTTCGTCAGTTGAACTATCGACTTGCGTCGAGTCCATTTGATTTTTCGTCGCTTCGGGAATAACGACGATACCATTTGAATCCAATTTCGCAATGGTGAGCATCAAGTCGTTTAGGGACTTTTGGCAAAATTTATCCAAATTCTTTTCCGTCTCATCAGTTTTTCCGGTTGGGACGGGACTCGGTGTTTTCGGTACCGAGGAACTTACGGCTTGTCCAACGGAACCAGAAGTCTGCGAGGGCGGTGATGGTTCGCCGCTGGAACTGGTGCTCGCGGGATTGTACTTTTGAACATTGTTATTCGTTTGCTGTATAACGAATTGTTGATGTTGAGTCAACGGTACTTGTTGCTGAATTTGATGAATTTGCTGCGGCTGTTGTTGATTTTTCAACGTTATTTTATAAGTATCATTAGCTATGGAGACAGAAACTGGGGGAACGGTGGTGTGACGGGGATTAGCGTAAGGAAGACAATGATTTGCCGTTTGTGGTATGTGCCACCGAGGTATGGTACCCAATTTGAGATGATAATTCATCTCGGCGAGGGTCGGCGGTACAGCGCCGGTTGAACATTGCTGGACCCTTCCACCGGAGGCGAGCGACGTATTCGTTGGCTGATAGGTCTGCATCTGTGGCCCGCGCTGCTGAAGATTGTTGGCTGGATATCTGTAGCCCGGCGGTAGTTTGTAAGGCACGTGGTTGGGCGCCGGACGAAAAGGCGGTGGATTGTGCGCGAGGAGGCCGCGTAGACTCGCATTCTGTTGGCCCAATTGTTCGAGATGTACCTGTTGATGGGGATGCGTTGACGAGGTGACTTGTTGCTGATGACAAGTGCCGAGCGGTCGCTGCTGCATCATCAGCTGCGGTTGCTGCTGCATACGCCCGTTGAAACTCACATTGTGTGACAAACGCGGTGGTAACTGCGTTTGCGGCGAAGTTCGCGGCGGCATATTCAGTCCGGGATAATGGGGCGGCTGCTGCTGCTGTGGCGGCTGCTGTTGCGGTGGAAAATTCGCCGTCTGTAACTGCTGTTGCTGCTGCTGCTGCGCCGGCGGTTGCTGCGAGGATTGCTGAAGTTGTGCTATGTGCGCTTGTTGCATATGCGACGCTTGGAGCTGCTGCTGGTGTTGCTGAAACTGCTGTTGCTGTTGTTGTTGTTGTTGCTGTTGCTGATGGTGGTGCAGCTGTTGCAAAGCCTGTTGTACACCCTGATGCACCGAGTATTGCGGAGGTACTTGCTGATTCGAATATTGCGGCAGATTTCCGACCTGTTGCGTCGTCGGCGCCACTTGCAATACCGGAGTGGAACGTTCGGATATCGTCGCCGATGCGGAGGAACCGGATTGTGGCTTTGGTTCCGCTGGCTGTTGGTCGGTTAACGGTATCGTCGGAGTTCCGGATCCCGAAGGCGGCGATATCGAACGATAGACGCGACCGTCGACGACGATTGCTCCGATTGACGAGACAACTGAATGAACGAATAATATTGTTAATAAGTTAGCGGAATATACTTTGTTGCAATGGATATCTCAATGTTCGCTCACCTTTTATCAAATCCGGTACTTTCTCCAGAGACAAATGAATTCTCACGGGGATTTCCGGATTTGGAATATCGGCGCGTCTGCTTTTGATTCTCTGCAAGTGTCCCGTGACGGACCTAAACATTTTTGATGGCGTTTGGTAAGTTTAAGACGCTTGTTACCGATGGTTGAAGGAATAAAATTTGAAGATCACGCGTACTTTTTACTGTATAGCAATTCCATGTCTGAACCCTTTTCCAATGCGTGCTTCACGAATTGAATACAATGATCGGTGAGCTTCGACAATTGGTCCAATGCAACTTTCTTCTCGTTTAAGGTATTTTGTTTTTGATCACAAACGTCGTTTAGTCGCATCACCAATTGTTTCCCTCTCGTATTTATTGCATTCGTTAGTCTGTGAAATATAAGATTTTTTTATTTTGTAGCGCGTATAACGACGAGAAATTATTGCGTTCGGAACGTTGTGTTTACTTACTGAACGACCATTTGGGTGATATCTTGAACGAGCGTTTTCTTTTTTTCTAATATCAAGACTTGTCGATCCTCTATTACTTTCATAGCACTCTTCAGCAAAACTCTCTTATAACTGAAAAAATGTGTTTCGAAAAAAAAATGAAGATAACATCGTCGAACGTGAGGGACAAAAATTGAGTATTTCTTTTGCGGTCCGATTTTTCTTTACCTAACTTCCTTGAGTAGCGTCGCCACGGAACCCCGAGTTTCGGCTGCTATTTCGTGAATAAATTTGTACTTGTGATCTCGATGATCGCTCAGCTGACAATCACGGCAGGTAAGCGTATCGCATGTTTGACAAAACAGCGACAATTGCTCGTTCGGATGAACGACGCAAAATAAATAACTTGGAATTTTCTTGTCTCCTTTCTTCGAGCTCTCGGCGTAATTCGCCACCTCGTCCTTCGGCTTTATCGTGTGATCCTTCGTAATTTTTAGCCTCTGGTGAGCCTAGAGAGGTTTTTTTAACAAGCAGATAGCAAAGAAAGTTAGAAAATTCACTCGTTGTGCAAATACGAGATTTTTTAAGTTTCTACGTGTAAATAGATACATAAACACTGGAGATTTGAAGGCAGTGGAAGCCTTTTTTTTAAATTAATTTTAACTTCACAAATGTATTAATCACATTAAGATTTGATCCCAATTTTGTTAGTGGAAATGCCTCATAAAAAAATCGTATCAAAATTACGATTACTATTTTGACTATTCATTACTTTATTCAGTGATTGGCGAATTCGAATTTTTAAAAGTTCTTGAATTTGAATTAATGCTTTATTACAGCAAAAAACGATAATTTTTGCTCTACAAATGTTAGTTATTGTTAATTATGTACTCTATTTTTTCTGCTTTATTTTTATTTATATACACTTTTCTACCAAAGCATTGTAAAACAAGTAAATTCATCTGTATATCTTGCAGCTATAAAATTAATTTAAGACTCGATTAGCTCACCATAACGCAATTCTGGCATATAAATTCTTCGCACTCGACACACCAACTTGTGGCGGTCGCGTTGTCGTGACAACTTGTGCATTTTTTTTCTTCTTCGGTATCCTTGCCGTCGTCTTCGCTGCCTTGCGTGAAATCGTCTTCCGCGAATTTTGAATGGAACCTATTCTCTATGAGATTTTCCGTTTGACTTGTGACATTGCAAATTTCGCATACAACAACGTTGCTTTCTACTGTAACAAATGTTAAACGATATACTCGACTGCACGCCGATTGCCATAAAAATGTTTTTGGAGAAGTTGAAAAAAAATTACTCACGCAAAACGTCAATGTCCACCGAGGTGTTGGAATCGGAAATTTTGTTGTTTATGCAAGTGGAACAAGCTGCGTGGAGACACTCCAAAAGTTTTGGATCGTCGTCGGAGGTGAAAGTTTTGTCGCAGAATACGCATTTGTTTAGAAAAGCTCGTCCCTCCTGTTCCTGACTCTCGGGTACACAGTCGTTTCTCTGCTCGGAATCTTCGTCCATGCATATCGACTGTGCCTGCGATTGTTGAGCCTCTTGGTTGCCGCCGCTCGTTTGTTCCATAGGTTCCTCCTTAACGGCGACGATCGTAACGAGCGTCGATGTCTCGCTGGTCCGCGACTCCATGTCAATGAATTAAACGAATAATACACAAACAACACTATCCCGAAGATCCGCGCCGATCTCCGTTTTCAAAACTTCGAATAATAAACATTAATAAATTTCACTCTGCGCCATTAGTGAAAAAAAAAAGCGAGCATCTGACGCGTTGTAGTCGCTAATTGGGTTTGGCGCGATGTGAAAATACGGGAACATTCTTGGCGAAAAACTTTCGGTCGCATTTACAATTCGTGAGCGTGACGACAATCGGCGTCTTTGGTGGGCATCGGTCGTGTCGCGATTTAGGAAGATTTCTGTCGCATCGAGCTCTGCCTTATCTGTTGATGAAGGTACCGGATCGCGCCGAAAACGGCGCTACGACAATAATCGCCGCAATTCGAATCCACAAGCTTCGAAAGCTTTATCACGCAATTGGGTACACGAAAGATTAACAATTTAATCGAATTGATATTATAGACGTGAAAAATAGTTTCTTGTAAGTTTCCTCATTCGATTTTTACGTATGAGAATAATTGCACGCGTTCGCGTGTATACAAATATTCGCGCGCGGAAGTTCTCCCCCCACCACAGGTCTACTGCGCATGCGAACATCTCAAACCGGCCTTTGTCGAGGTAGACGGCGGTTTTCTCTCGACTTCCTACGCGTGTTCCGTGGCGCTAACAAGGTACGTACGATAAGCTTTGTTCTTTGTTCATTGTTCATCGTTAACTGGTGCCTTTTAGACGTTCATTTTTTATCGCGTAACTTCAGAACAATCTTATATTTTTTACAATTTTTTTTAGTTATTTAAACGATCCTGTAGTGTCTCAGTTAATTCTCCACGATAACAAGAACATCACGGAAAACTATTCTTCACTCGTACAAAAACTTTTCGTATAAATTGTCATTGAAACATTATTTCCACACGAGAACAAAGAATTTCGATAGGGACTATGTGATCGAAGATTCTTTGAGATTTGTTTCCTCATTAATTCGAACCACGTGCGACCGTAAAATCAACGACATCGATAGTAGAAAAAAAAAACTAGCGGTGACCTTTGCGTATTTATCTTGTCCTTAGTGACCGGTAATCGTTTGTAAACATGGATCATCTTCAAATACCCGAACGCAGGTGAGAACAAATGAATTTATTATTCGGCGTTACAATTCGTTACGAGAATTTAGTCAAAAGGCAAAGTCAGCATTATTCCAACAATTTAATGTGATCCCTCCCTTATCTATGAAAGTGAACTCTGCCTGTTGCGCGTCGTGACAAAGAAACATCGTGGTTTCTCGATGTTTTTTTTTTTTTTCGAACAGTTAATTATCAATCATTATTCAACAATGTAACATTGCATTTACAGAAAAGGAGAAGAAATTAGAATTTATGTAAACAACTTGCCGGACGAGTTGGATGAGGTATAGATTATTTATTTATTTGTTATTCAAAGAAATAATTCCATTATACAAATTAATAAAATATAGTCTCCAGTGTAATCGAAAAACAAATAAAAAAAAAGTTTAAACTTGTTTTTTTATATAATGAATATGTAATGTATATTCACAATAATAGAAAGTAAGTTTTTACAATGGCACTGCAAGTATAAAATTTTTTTTTTTTTTTAAAAAGGATGGCATAACTCAACTTTTCAAAGCTTATGGCGAAATAAGCAGTATTTTGTGGCCACCCGGCGCAAAGTACGCCTTTGTCGGTTACAAAACTTACAGAGAAGCTGAACAAGCGATTTGCGCTCTCAATGAACGCGATCCGTTAAACCTGAAGGTATCCTTCAGTAGAAAGAAATCTCAGAAAACGGAAAAGAAACATTCGCCGTTACCTCAGTTGGATTCTGCAAATGATTATCCAGTGAGAGACTGTAGATATGGTGTTCCTCTTGGAATGTAAGTATCCCATTAATTTTCTATAATTTTTGCAAACTTTCTGAATTAATTTGCTACATTCAACGATTTCTCTTTGTTTTACATTCAACAGACCTACATCTGGCAGAAAGCGTATCCCAGAGACGTTTGCACATCTCGCGCAATATCCCAACTTCAATCATAATTTGGAACCATTGCATGGGGCCGTTTATCCTTGTGACTTGGATTACACTATGTATAATCCGTACGAAAGTGTAGGACGCTACGCTGACACAAACGCTATGTGGTCTCGGTAAGCGTTAATTATTTAACAAAAATGTTATTCTGTTCTTTAACACACGTTATCTCGACAATTATCGCATTTTTTTTTTAATTTAATTAATAAAATATATTACGATTATCATTGCTTAATAATATATTATTATAGACAATAATCATAATTTAATAATTTATTTTGAATTTATTATTATATATACTATACATAATACATAAAAATAATTTATTATTTTTATTTATGGTTTATGATGTTCAATAGTCCCGGAAATGTCTGAATGTTTTCGGTCCTTGAATTTTTATTTATTTTTTCGTAAATTTTGACTTCAGCGTCGCGATCGGTAATAACAACGGTAATAATGTTTTTTTTTTCAGTGCGTGTAAACTTCAGCCTTTGAAGGAAATTGAATGCCATTGCTGAATAAATAAATGCTGTGGCATTTTACTTCCGTTAGATGCTAAAGTTCACGTATTCTAAAAAAAAACGACATTACAGTTTTTATTATCGACTAAACTCACGGGGACGGTGGGAGGGTTGGTCGATCGCATTGCCTTAATTAAAATTGATGTGAGAATTTTGCGTCGGTTACGAAAACTGTAATGAATGGAAATTCGAAACCTCAGAAAATTTGAGAAAAAAGAATGTGACATTCCCTTGCGGAATAGATAAACGCGGGAAAAAACAATTTTCTTTTTATTTTCCAATTTTTATGGTTTTAAAATGGCATTAATTACAGTTTTTGTTACCAACTGAGTGCAGTGCGTGGGGCGGGAGGAGGCTTCGCATTATCTTAAAAGGTTCAACAGAACTTTTATTTGACTCATTTGAGATTCAGTACCGATAACTAAATATTTCACCGTATCAAACTACAAATTTATTAACTATAAAAAAGCTTTTCCTCAGTGTGAAATGTCCGTTAATTTTCCCGCTGATTCTTAAATTTTCTTCCATATCTTCTTTCTTTGATTTTTTTTCTCTATATCATCGATGTATATACATATATAAAATATTGATAAATCATTTTAACGATTGACAAAATTCGCAGAGGATGCGTCAGCATCGACGAAGCGGGAAAAAGATACGTATCGATGGGACGCGGTTACACTCGTTACCACATTCCCGAACCGCCTTCAAAAGTGGAGGAAATTCTTAGCCGCGTCCACGAGATACGACGAGCTGTAAGTTGACGCTTCGCAGTTTCGCGAAGTTTTTTCTCCCATCGATCGTTTCACCGATCTTTAAATTGCTCGCAAAAATTCGCAGGGTTTCTACCAGTACGGCGACGACGTGCTGCGTACCGATATTGGCAAATGCCAGTACTGTACTAACGTGACGAAGATGCGTTGCGAAAGATGCAACGGATTTTATTGTTCGCGAGAGTGTCAGATCACCGATTGGCCGCGTCACAAGATGGAATGCAGAAGTATTCCGTGAGTACCGTGAATATCATTTTGCTTCGCGTATGCATTCGAATGTCATTGTGATTGTAATGCGGTTGTAATCTCCTAGATAAATATCTTTCCATCGAAGTCTCCTTCAATCGATCCTTCAATCGTTCCTATTAACTGTGCTTCCCGCTTGCGATTTCCCTTCTAACACATGCCGTCCTCATCTCAAAAAAATGCTCAATCCCAGTTTTCACAGAGATCTCGTCGGAGATCCGGAAGTGACATCATTATCCCGCTCCAGCAGCGAGGAACATTTGCCAATTCCGCGCAAACCGATGGGTGTGGATCTTCATCCACCCGGAACGCTGCGCCGTCCGAAGAGATTCGCGACGACGGAAAACTCAAAAACCGGCGCCGATGCAACGGCACAAGGTGACGAAACGATAGTTCGTCGCCAAGAATCGGTGGTACGTGAAGAAGCGCCGATCGGCAAAGACG
Organism: Cryptus armator; assembly: GCA_963971235.1. NCBI lineage: Eukaryota > Metazoa > Arthropoda > Insecta > Hymenoptera > Ichneumonidae > Cryptus > Cryptus armator. Next base: position 12,320,431 of record OZ020236.1, read on the forward strand.
TTTATAACGATATTGCGAAGACTAATGGCGTGACTGCCGAAATCGACGCTCCGCAGATAATTCCTCATGAGAATTCAATTCAGAATAACAATCAAAGCGCTCCAAAGAAAGACTATCCGAACGCAGCGTCGCAGGATACCAAAAATCATTGTTATCCGAATCAACAGCGCTACGATCACAATTCCAATGATAAATATCCCAACGGAAATGCCGAAGGGAGCAGCGGAGGCGCTATTGATCAGAGAAACGTTCGCCCTCCCCGAGATAATCGAGTGGTTAACAACATTAACGCGAGCAAAGGTTCCGTCCACTCGAACGATGCATCGGATCCGAAAGGATCGCAAAAAGTCGCTTCGCACACCGGAAGTTTGAAAGATTTATCGAAGACGGATGTCTTGAAGATCGAACAAGAAATGGCCTTTCAGCGAGATTCTCGCGCCCATTCTATCGCCGAAAACCGATCGTCCATCAACGGCGAAATCCACGCGATTCCGGTATCCGCATCGGAGAATATCGCGACGAGCGAAGTCACGATGCCGATGGACGATCTTCTCTCGAGAGACGAATTCACAACTGTGTTTATCGTCGTTGATATGCCCGACGGAACTTTCTGGATTCACAGGGAAATCGATGGCGCTGATCTCGGGGCAATGATGGTGGAGTTGAATGAAAAAGCGGAAAATTATCCACAAGTACCGGAACCCGTTGATGGCGTTACTTACGCAGTGAAGTACAGAGGTTTTTGGCACCGAGCGATGGTCGTCTCAACGAAACCTCTCGGTATATTTTACATTGATTATGGAAATGCCGAACCTCCGGAATCACATGATTTTCGATCGCTGAAGGCTTTCCCGATGTATCCGCCTGTCGCCATCAGAATTCGTTTCGTTGATAATACTAAGGCAAACCTCGATGACCAGTTAGAGGTCAAAATGATTAATGTCGATAAAGATGGCATTATAGAGGTCGTCGCTCGCCATCCAACGCAGAATCAGATTACTGCGGAAACAGCGATAAACAAAACGATAGCCGAGTCGCCAAAAGTCGAGACTCCGGTTATCGCGACGCCAAAAGTAGCCGAAGTCCAGCAGCAAACTGCGGCTAAACTTCCGAGTTTAATCGATGATCTGATCGTTAACGACGAAGGATGTATTCAGGTTTACATGGCGCTGAACGACATGTCTTACGCCGTTTGCGTTCTCAGCCCCAATTTTCAAGAACAATTTCAGCTCGTCTACGAGGAACTTAGCAGCGATTGCGCGCGAGCGGTAAAACCGACGAATTTCTCACCGAAAATCGGTGACTTTGTTTGCGGCAAACGCGGAAACGATTGGCTACGCGGCTACGTGTTTTCGCTCGGACCACCGATACGTTTGGCTCTCGTTGACGAGGCGCGAATATCACAGGTTGAGGATGTATTGCCGATGCCAGAAAAATATGCGAAACTCTGCTCGTTCGGCTCGATCTGCACATTCGACGCTGCAGGATCGACGTTCGAAATCGACGAGACCTCTCAGTTCAGAGTTACCTCAGTTAAAGAAAATGCGGGCGATCGTGTCGTCAATGCCGATATTGTGGAATCCGATCGTTTCAAGAACGTCAGCGTTACACTGAAAAATTGGAAACCAACGGCGGAGCAAAAGGGAATCGCTTTTGCTGAACTCAAACCGAATACTGAGGTTTGATTTTTTCTTTCATTAACTCTGTTATTGAAATAACTTTATTTATCGTCAAGTCAAACATCAGTTTTTACGTTTTTTTTTTTTTTTTTTTTTTCGTAGGTATGCATCACAGCTTACAGCAGTGAGCGCATAATCTTTTTGCGAAGTCTCGACGTCGAAACTTTGGAACGCACCAATCGCATAATGCAGGACGTTGCGAAATGGGCGCAAATTGGTATGTTTCGTATAAAACGCTATTTTTTGGTATGAAAATAAAATTATCGCATTATCGCGTAAATTTTGCAGCTCCGAAGTTGGATGGACCACCGGCGATTGGACAATTGGTGATCGCGAAGTACGTGGATGGAAATTTCTATCGCGCGATCGTAACGAAAATATTGGAAGATAAAATTTCGGTGTCTTACGTCGATTACGGTAATCGCGAGGTAACAACCATCGAACAATTGCGATCGCTTTCGAACGAATTGAAAGAGGTGCGAAATTATTTTTCATACTTAAAATATAGAGATTATGATTCATTCGGAAGATAAAACTTTACGATATCCGCGGTTTTTACAGCAAAGATCGTGCGCCGCGAAGGTTTTGCTGAAGGATATTAAAGAGGGCGTTCTTCCGACGAAGGAAGTTCACGAATACTTGGATCGTCTGGTCGGCCAGGAATTACCGCTCTTCTGCACATTCGAAGGAATTCCGTCTAAAGACGGCGTGATACTGACGACCGCGACTGGCCAATGCGTCAATACCTGTGTAAACGATTATCTGATACCCTCGACGCAAAGAGAAAACGCTGCCAATGGTAAATAAGATCTTACATCGGAATACCCAATGCTGAGTCCGCAATGTTAAATCCAATGATTTCTGTGTCTGCAATTCGTATTTAATATAAATAATTCGTATTTAATAACAATGAAAATTACATACATACACATTTCACAAATTTCACAATGTATTTATAATACATTTCGTAATCAATGAAGGATTAATAACCGCAAAAATGAATATATTTTAACGCTATCATTATAATTAAAAATTTACATTGCATACATTCATTTTCTTCCATATTTTTGTGTTCAGATACGAAAGTCTTCATGCTAAATGACTTCGAATTCGCTACCCTCGGAGAGGTCGGCAAAGTCACAAAGGCCATCGTACTTCACGCGACCGATCCGCCGTTTAGATACGTAATGAGTCCCATCGATCAGGAAGTCATAAGTCACGTAAGCGTAGCGATGTCTGAGAAGGTGAGAAAACATTTTTCATATGATATTTCATATGAAATAGCGATGATTCGTTTGTTATTTTTTTAAAAACGAATGAACTTTTTTTTTTTGTAAAATGATTTCTTACGATGAATCGTTTCAGATGCGAGAATACTGCGAGGCAACGAAGGAGCACTACGTTCCGAGAGTCGGTGAGCTCTGTCTCGCCGTGTATTTCGATCAGTGGTACCGCGGCGTTTGCCTCGAAAGAAACGCGACTTCGGATCAACTGGTGATACAATTCATCGATTACGGCAACGTCGAGGCTGTTGATCATAAAAATATTCGACCGATAACTCAGGAATTCTTCGATGTTCCTGGACTCGGCTGCATTTGCGTCGTAAAGAGTGCGCATAATTATTATTTCACAAAAACTTTATTTTTTGTTTTTTACAGTTACAATAACGAAGAAATTTTATCGAAAAATTTCAGATCTCGGAATCGAGTTGGTAAACGGCGTTGTTCCGAAAAATATCGCGACGAGACTTGATTCCCTTATACAGACGGACAATTTCATCGATATAAAAGTCCTGAACCATAAGGATATGGAATACGAAGTGGAGCTGCCGGAGGTAAAGAAGACTCTGATAGCGGAGGGTCTCGTCAAGCTGTGAATTTTCGTATTCGCGAGTTTGGATTATTTTTTAGCTTAAATTTTTTTAATAAACGTCGATAAAAGTGGACGGGGGCGTGGGATCGAGTCGGTACGACACTCTGAAACCAAAATAATTTTTTAAGACACATAATCATAACAGACGCGTACCCGTCGCGTGCGAAACTAAAGGGTTTCTGTTTTTCTATTATATTTTTTCTATCGAGTATTATCCAAAGCCAAATGAGACATTAATGTTCCTTTTTATTTTTCTTATAATCACGAGTTCGTACGTTAAGTTTCTTGTTAAAAATAACAGATTTATTTTAGATTCCCGAAATAAGGGACAGAGTCGTTAAAGGCAAAGCTTTATTTTTATTAATAATAAGATCGCCTATAGTAGTCAATACTATTCATAAGAGAAGGATAATTCTAAGAATAAAGGATTTATCATTGAACAATAAACAGTCACGTTTCTGAACAAAGTAGAAAAATGCGTTATTTTTTATTCGCCGGATCTATGCAACGACATTTGAAATTGAAATTGAAATTTTCCTGTCCTTGAAAGTACATGTTTTTATGAAGACGAGTAATTTATCGTTGTGATCGGAGAATCGGCGAGTCGATAGATGAAACGGAATTCTAAACTACGGAGTTCTTGTAAGGAATTTGGATTGGAATTTCTAAGCTATAAGTATCGATTGTTTTTTGCCATCTTTAGTATATATATATATATATATATTTTGTTTCAAGTAATTGGCGTTTAGACGCTTCGTGTCTCTCATTCTGCCTGTTTATACGGAACAATCTTTTATCTCGTTAAATCGTTTAATGAAACGATTAAAATTAACATATCTATATCGAAGCAATCCCACGTGTTGCGACGAGACTGAGTTTACAGACGTTATTCATGAATCGACAACTCGACAATTTGAACAATAAATCATAAAGATTCTAAGCCGAACATCGATTGTGTTATTTTTTATCTACCTTTTGTACGAGGCGACTTTTCATCCCGTTCGATCTTTTGATGCAAAATTCGAAATGACATGTCATTGGGGCGAGAGAAACAATGACGTCATAGGTTTTGTGATGCGGTCAAGTGGACGATCGTAATTAATACATCGACAACTCGATATTCCGCACGTTACAAAGTTTCGTTCGTTAATTAAAGTATCAATTTTCTTATTTTCTATTTGCCTTTTGTGCGGAGCAATCTTTGATTAAAAAAAAAAAAGTTCAATCGAAAATTCGAACTTTACGTACATCTATGCCGAAACAAAGATGACGTCACACCTTTGTTATGAGTTTCGAAGGTTTACAGACGTATAATTAAGTACATCGACGGCTCCAGTAGAGATTCGCATGCGATGCATGAAAAAATGATGAGAGAACGTGAATCGTCGAAAGGTCAAAACAACGGCGGGGAATCGTGAATATCCGTGGGTAGGATTACGATCTCCGCCACCCAGCCGCGGCCAGTAATTGATCCCAGCCTAACCCCAATCTCTCCCCGTCAGTCTTTCTAACCTCTGGTTAAGTGTCAGCTTCGGATGACAGTTTCGAAGCCGAAATGGACTTTAATCTATAATCGTACGAATCCCCAAATTCTCATTTACAATCCAAACGCCATAATAGCAACGTGAATAATAAATAAAAAATAAAAATGAACGCCCAAATACGACAACCCTACGAGGGTCTTCTGCACAAGTACACGAATGCCATGAAGGGCTGGCAATACAGATGGTTCATTCTCAGTCCCGAAACTGGCGAGTTACACTACTTCCTCAGCGAAACGGAGAAAAATCAACGTCCGAGATGCTCAATTTATCTCGCTGGTGCAGTTATAGCACCGAGCGACGAAGACTCAAATACCTTCACCGTCAATTCAGCGACTGGTAAGTAAATTCACGGCAAATGAACGCTTCCGTGTTTTTTACAAAAATTTCGATAATTTTTTTTTTTCCTATCACAGGAGATATGATAAAACTGAGAGCGACCGACGCGAGAGCTCGTCAAGAATGGGTGGATAAGCTTAGAGCCGTCACGGAGATGTACACGAGAGCAATAGCGAGTAGTCATCCTCCGCTGCCGCCGAGAGAACATTCTACCAATGCCAACAGAACGCCGGTCGCCAAGCTGGAGGTTCTCGATGCTTTTGCCAATTGCCGAGAGCAGCTGAACAAAGTGGAGAAACAAAATCAAATTCTTGCGCAGACGATAGAGAATTCCAGTCTTCATCTGGATCCCGATCTCCTGGTACTCAAAGCTACGGCTCACACGACTCTACACACGCTGAATCAGTGTCTGAACATATTGTATCAATAAGTTCATTATTTTTTTCGTCTCAAACAAATTTTATCGATAAGATTCTATTATTTTTTTTTTTTTTTCGTCCAAACGACTTCCACGACGATTTATTTAAACTTGTGTATTTCGCGATCCAGAGAACTGCGCGCATCTGCCGTCACGCGTACCGGGACCTCGAAGCCAATCTCGCAAGATCCATATGCATTTATACTTTTATTTTTTTTCTCATTTTTACCGCGAATCTTATTTTTACTTAAACGATTTACTAGGAGCTCTCGCGTACATTGATGCGATACGAGAGAGTCGCGAAACTATTTCGTATGTTCTTCCAGCGAGTTATCATTTTTTTTATTACCGTTTTGGAAACGTATAATATCTTGTTAACGACAGATACGCGTTTGCGACGCGCGAGATGTCGTTCGTCAGAACGGTACTCGTCGATATATCGTAGAAGGGGCGTAAAAACATATATATAATTATATATATATATATCATATCTCGAGAGATCGCTGTTGATCCAATTCTTCTCACGGCAACGCTTATCTTTCGTTCGTTATTTACGATATAACACTGTCCAACAGCTGAACGCTATTTTATTAGGCATCGATCATGATAACTTTTGCATTTGTATATTATATTATTATCAACGTGCGTGTATCGCAAAAAAAACATTGATATAGTCTTACTATACGTATCTTGTATGCAGACTACACGAAAACTATTGTGCAATTCGTGTAGCGAATTTTTTCATTTATTATTATTATTATTTTTTTTTTCATTTTTTTTTTAATTTAGGAGCGATTCTTTACAGCTAGTTCGCGCTACCAAACCCCGTGCTTTTTACGACCAAAAAACGTGAGGCGGCTATATTGTATTTATAGGTAATTCAGAAAAGTCGTGTAATGTACATAGATCCGAGTATAAAGAAAATAACGTTGATGAATTCCATCGTCTCGTATTTATTTTTTCCTAATGAGTCTCGCGCTTTGCGGCGTACATCCGCGTTGCGCCCCGGGAGCCCCGCGCGGGAGTAATTGCCTTACGATTGCAAGCCAAAGGAGTATCAATGCCAAGAGCATACATTTGGGTGAAGGTGAACGGGTATGAAAGTTTTGCCGCGTCCGCCGAGACGACGCTGGTCCATCCAGTCGAACGTTATTATAGTTCGTTGGGACGTACCGGCTCGCGAGCATTGCGTTGATTCATCTGCATTTTATCGCACCACAATTACGGTAAGATATAAAATAACTAATGATCTCGATGTTCATTAATCATACGGAAATAAATTCAACTTGTCATTGACACAAAACTCCCCGACTATCATCATTAACAAAAAAAAACGCCACAACTCGAAATCATTAAAGAAAAAAATACCATTATTGTTATGTATAATTTCGCATTTCAACTCTATTATAATCGTACCGAATCGTAATATCCTTGCAACTTATCAAGATGTGAGACCAATCGGTAAAAACAACCGAATTACTCAAAGTCCAACGAGGTGCCCAATGCCAAATAAACAGAGAGATATTTACATACGACATAACTGGTGTGCCTTGTATCCGAACTCGAGACTCCAGTCGTTCGTTCGTTACCTGTTGCGCGAGTACTTAACTCCGAAAAAAAAAGATTCCCGCATATTTCTCAAATCATTGAACAGTTCGATTATACGATATATACGTTATTTTCAAACGATATGTCAGAGACACTCGTTGATTCTTACAGTTTAAAAATACTGACGGAAGCTGCCGGAGTTAAGGTCGTTATGACCGCACCGACGGAAGACGACAAAAGTGTACCGATAATCTCGCAACAATGCAGAATCTCTGTTGTTCTAAAAATCAAGAACGGTGACGATATTTCGGATAACAAAAAATCCTGCGGTTTTCATTTATCGAGATCGAAGTGGGATCCTTATCCTTGGGTCGGCTACGTCGAGACGGGAAGTGTAGCCGATATCGCAGGACTTAGGTAAAGCTGTATTACATATTTATTGATGGAAATTATTTAATATAAAATACATAATATATAATATATGATAATTTGTGAAAATATTATGATCGATGCAAATTCTCGATGTCACGAATTTAAGAGCCGGCGACTGTCTCCTCGACATCGATGGAACTGATATCGTTGGTCTTCGCGTGAAGGAAATCGCTTCCTTGATTCGCAAAGATCGCGATCGTTCGATAAAACTCGAAGTTTGGCGGAGCTTTCAGCAGGCCGATCGAGACCAAGACGATGGCGTGGCGCTGGCCGGTCCACTGCCGGAAGTCGCGAAAAAACTCGCCGAAGCTGTCTCCGGCACGATACGCGCCCTCGAGTGTCCGGTGTGCTTGGAATCAGCGACATCGCCGGTTTCACAATGCGTTCACGGACACATACTGTGCGTCGATTGTAGAGCAAAAACGCCTCGTTGTCCGGTCTGTCGTGTGAGACTCGGTCAGGGACGATGCCTATTGGCCGATCAGGTTCAGAGAAATATACGCGAAGCCTTCGAGGAAACTCGCGATGATCCAACGCCAAACGGTACTTCGTTACGCGAGAAACTCTTCGGAAAAATTAACAAAAATTCACAAGTACCCCACAACGGAAATAACAACGGCATTCGCATATCTCCGGCGAAAGTAAAATCGTCATTGGCGAGATTACTGCTCGGTAAGAATTCATTTTATTTACGTTCGATGTATTTTCCCCATAGATTTTTGTTTGTTTAAAAAAAAAAATAATAATTTTACGCGAATTGATGAGTAGGTGGTTTCGACAAAGCGGCATCCGCGGAAAATCTTTCGGTACCCACTCTCGTCGACGACAGTCCGACGATCGATGGCCGTCCCGCTGCGTACCGAAGACTTGGCGAATTGTGTCAAAACGATCGAACTAAATCCGCGAGTACCGGTGAACTGTCGAAAGGCAATGAAACGCCGGTTGATTCGTCGATTTATCGTCTCGGAACCAATCGTGTTTACACGAGCACTTCCGGTTTTTTAAGCGTACCGCAGACGCCCACATGGGGCGGTTCCACGGAGTCGATAAACAACGCGACGTTCGCATGTCCGCTTTGGAAATCAACGGACTGCAGAGAGACCGTTTCCGCTAACGTTGTTCTCGAACATCTCGGAAGATCTCACGATGGAGCGCAGGTTCACTTTTATGGACGCACCGCGACGATACCTATGCCTCTTCCGTTCGATCGGGAATCCAGTTATGTTTTACATCATCGAGGAGATCTTTTCTTCTTTCAGGTCAATTTACAAATTTTTTTTTTTTTTTTTCATTATTATTATTATTATTATTATTATTATTATTTTTTTTCGTAAAAAAAATGATCGGCGTATTAATTGTTTGTTTGTAGTGCGCGGATGAGACGGCATGGATCAGCGGTTCCGGAACGGAAAATCTCGGTGAATGGACGTTACTCGGGAAAAACGATAACGAAACGGAAGTTAAAGTACGAAGACCGGTGGCAAGACTCGACGATACCACCGCACCGCATCCCTATCATTTGGCGCCTCTGCCCAAAGCTCTCGGAATAAATACCGTTGTCGTCGAATTAATGGATTCTCGACTCGGCGAAGGAACGGAAGTTTAACCGGAAACGATGCCGAATAAACATTTCTCTCAATTGGTCGTAACAAAACTTCGATTTATTCAATACTTTTTTTTTTTTAGGTAACATAATTGGTTACAATTCGACATTGTATACGACGATATATAAAAAGGCACTCATGCATTGAGCTATAGGTTCATAACGATAAAAGAAAGTCATAAGTATAAAATAACTATATTACTAAGTTCGTCGGGCAAAAACGAGTCACGGCGAAAATTGTTTGTATAGAAGAAATAGAATGTATTTGTTTTTATTTTATTTAAATTGCGTGTAATATCGCGTACGAGAAAAAAAAATCGGAATCGTGCGTCGATTTTCTGTCTAACAATTGGTGAATTTTTTAATAAATCTTTTGTCAGTAATGCAATGTTTTGTCGGTGTTTAAGAATTATAGACACAATCCGAACGATGCGACTCATCCAAAAGATAAATTTAATAACAAATCCAATGTTTATGCTAAAAAATCTTCAATACTGTGACGAACAAAAATTAAATAAACAATTAATGTGATGATCCGATGGTATAATGAAAGTCTATTGGAGTTTACTGGCCGAAATATCCTAATTGCAGTGATTACTCGAGCGTAAATTTTCTAATAAGTTTGACGGCGATGGGGTTCAAAACTCGTGTTATACAGTCCCGGGAAAGTAATGAAGTACTGAACATGGAATGATGAAACCACGTTGTAAATATCTTCGAAAAGATATGTCCCATTAAATGTATTACGAAGTATATCGCTCTCGGCGAGTTAACGTGAAAAAATTTTAATCAAAAGTTCGGTGATCTCGCGTGCAAAAATATCTTGCAAAGATACAGGCCCTGCAGTCATTTCACCGGGCGCGGTAGTGCCTCAGTTGCACAGGTATAAAACTATTTTTTTTTTTTTATGGAATTATTAAGATATATATATATCATGAACAATCGCGCGAATTGCACAATTATTGCATCTTGTGCAGCAGGTCATCCATGTACGGTCGCAAAAAATCGTGTTGACCGGTACGCGCTGCTTGACCGGCGATAAGATCGAAAGCTTGCTTCAGGATCGTTTGATAATTCTCTTTACCTGGTATTTTGAATTGTACAGTAAACTCGCGTGTATCCTGAATTCCCTGTACGAGAAGTTTCTTTCCCGCGGGCGCTGACAATTTGCGTTTCTTTGTTGCGCCAACGCGGACTTTTCCAGTCTGTCGCTCGCCTTCTTCCTTCTCCTTGTCGCGTTTCGGACAACTGCACACCCGTACGCATAATTTACGTCGTCCGAGGACTTCCCCGTTTTCGTTCTCGAGCGTGAAAACCAATTCGGTGGGACGACGATTCATTCCCGAAGTACAGCTGTTCTTACAGAAAAATTGATAATTCATTTGCACATAGTTTGCACCGGCCTGAGGCAATCCCAACGGGACTATGACGGACAAGTGACCGCCGGCGACTTCTTCATAGATACTTTCGGGATTCAAACATCGCACGACGTGTTTCAGAATTTCGTGACGAATCATGTTGTTGCCAACGTTCGTGGCCGCCATGTGATTGTGGCAACGCAAGACGGGGTCGTTTCTGCACTGATCGTGACTAAACACCATAGTCGTTCGCAGATAGAGTCCCGGAACCGTCGGGTCCCATTCGAATCTCAGCGGCAACGTTTGTTCCATGTCGATGAAAATCTTCTGCAGTGACACCGAATACTGAAATCAAAAGACCACATGTTAACCACAATCGATAACTTTATTATATTCGTTCAAAAACGGAATAAAAAAATTTACAAAATCAAATATCGGCATTTTGTAGTTATAATTATAAGATATATATACAAAAAATCGTTAATCAATTATTATTATTACTATCTAATTATTAACGAATTTTCATTAATTTAGTACTCTTAAAAAATTATTATGTTTATTGTTATGAATGATAATTATTATTTTATAAATTAGTTTACATAACTATACGGCATTACGGAGGTGTTGATCTACGAATATATCGGCAGTGATTGTGCTTTTTTGTTATTTGATATACAACTAAAATTCAATTTTTAATTTTTCTGTATAAAGAAATATCGCTGTTTAGCGCTTATTTCACAAACAATAAAAGTTATTGCTCAGTATCTTGTCGTACTTTTTTGAGTCTATGCGGTCGTCATGAACTACGAATAACGCAGCGTTATCTATGATTTGTTAAATAAAATATAATTATGAAAAGAATCAACGGAGACTCACCACACAATATTTTCCAGCTCCTTGGCTACTCAAAACCAATTGGAAGTTGTAAGGTCCGGCAAACTCATCCAATACTGGTATATTGGTGTGTTGTTGATGCGCGGTATACATCATGTTATCCTTATTATCAGTGCCCAGAACGTCGCCGTCGAGTATCGGCAAAGTAGCCATAGAGCCACTGAAAAACAAAAAAACAGATGAAAATCTGACAAGTAGTCGAAAACGTCGACCAAAGTACGATAACGCTGCTCGGCGGACGCGGCCACTGTGTGATGCTGATTTCACCAGTTGTTGCAACAGGTAGATTTTCAGGTATACGGAGAACCAAATTATATTTACAACTTTGTCTTAACGATTTTTTCTATAATACGAGTTTTCTTTATCTTGGCGAAGACACGAGCGACAATTTCGCGGCGAGCACAGCGTTGAAAATATCGAAATACACGAAGAAGCATCGTATGGAAAACGTTAGTAGACTCGATTGGACCGACTCACATTTGTTGCTGAAGCTCCTGCATCGCCGCTTCGTCGAGGAGCTCCGATTCCTGAGACGAACTGTACGAGTGCACATTCGTCATCGCTGATTCACGATGTTTTTTTTTGCAATATACAAGGAATGAATAACGGGGATGCGATGATTTTTTATGCTTCGCGAACCCGGCGACGTTCTTAACCCCGTGCGCTCGACGCCATATGCAATGTGTCTCCGAAAAAAAAAACGCCGCGAAAACGAGATCGAGATCTATCGAAGATCGTCGAGGTCTTTGTTGTTGTGTTCGGGGAGAGAGAAAAGGCGGCGGCGGCGCTTGGCGTAGTAAATACTACTACACGATATATACGAGAGACTGTTTTTTGAATAAAGTAAAAACTTTTGACTATTGTCGGTGAAGTTGAATTCGTTGAATTAAAGTTTCATCCATCGTGTGCATCATGCCGTCTGATACAAGGTATTCCGTATTCTCTGAGTTATCGAACTTTATTACGTCGTCACGAGTACACTAGCATAAAAAAAAGATCCTTAAGTAAACAGGATACACAATATATATAATGTTTATGAATGCGTTGACCGCACGCTATCCTCGAAGGTTGTATTGCGTTACAAAACCAGATGAGCAGTTTTATTTTGATATATTTTTTTTTCGTAAATGGAAAGCCCCCTTATCATTCCTCCCGCCCCCTTGTTACGCACGTTAGCCCGGAAAGATGTTCCACACGTGTGCCGGCCGTTATAAGCAACAAGTTGCGGTCTAATCGCGGTAAGACTCTTGCGTCGGTTGAACGAGGAACTAGGAAAACAATAAATAAGTGTTTGATAGATCAATCATAGACATACGTCAGTTGACCGTTAGCCCGACGGATATATTATTTCTGTGAATCCCAGATTGATCTGTCAATCATCACGAATACGCGATGGTGTCAGCATGGAGTTTTTTACTTGTAGCAGCGCAGATATTCTTTTTGCTAAATTTTCTTGTCGTGCAATCGTTGAGTTTCGATCAAACATTAGGTAAATCAACGAAAAACATTGTTTATAATGATCCTTGTGCTTTTTAATTATTGCAAATGAATTAATGTCCTTTGATACACCGATTTTGCAGAAAATTCTGGCGGTACACCGAGGATTGAAAGAGTCTCCGGTCGACGGTTTCTCTACAGAAAAAATCCTTTCTTCAAAAACAAAAACAGTCCTAATCCTAATCCTAACAACGATGCTTCTTTCCTGAGGGTTTCCACAAGACGAATACGTAGCAATACTGTTTTGAACACTCGCAAAACAGTAACCGTGAGGATTAAAAACCCTTTTAACGCCAATGCTACAATAGATGTCAGACATCCGAGAGACACAATTCATTTCCCTCGCCAGTCAACCGACGAATCGTTATCAACATTTACCAACAATTATCAATCCTCTCCAACAATCAATGATCGTGCGGGAAACAACGAGACATCGCGATCGGCTCGGAGTGAGTAATTTCAGTTTATATAGATTTATTTTTCATATGAATTTTAAAGTTCATACATTTTCTGCGTTACATGAAACTAATCTTCTTGTGAAAATGCAAGTAGTAATGCTAATTAACGTCAAATTCGATATTTTAGATTAATTCAAAATAAATAAATAAATTATTGTTTATAATAATTGACAATGACAATCATTAATAATGATTATTATTTTATTGGTTTTTTAAAAATGTATGTATATTAATTTATTGTTTATTTATTATTATTACTTTTTATATACACAGATTATAGATAAAATACATAAATAGTAAAAGAAAAAAAAAAAAATATGTATTTATTTTATTTACATGGATAAACCCATTAGCAATCATAAAAGTTACTTTCATCTTATAATCTCTTATAATATTAACGGTTAAAATACAATTACGGGTTGAGTTAATTAACAACTGCAAAAATTCTCTTTATCAATTTGCAGAATGTTCGGAGTATCACGACGCCGTCGAAGGTCTAACGCGGGTGATGTCTTTGACAGGAACGAGCAGAGCATTGCCAACGCGAAATTTAACTGACGGCAAATGCACGAATATTCGGCATCTCGTAGTTGGCGGCAGAACAGCGAGACGTGAATCGTTACCGCACGTCGTAGCTTTAGGAAGAGAGGATCCAGAAAATAAGAAATTTGTTCTTCACTGCGGAGGGTCTCTCGTTGCGCCGAGTTGGGTGTTAACCGCGGCTCATTGCACCCACGGAGTTGGGTGAGTCATCTTCTTGTTTGCAAAAATAAAAATTGCGATCGATTAATTCTATAAATGATCGATTCATATTTTATAGCGGCGGGGTGGCAATTGCGCGATTGGGAATTCAACGTTTAAGCGACAACAACGGGCAGACAATTACCATAAGACGATGGATTCGTCATCCGTCGTACACGCCACCGGCGAAATACGCGGATATTGCTCTCTTGGAACTTGAGAGACCGGTTACGTTCGGCCCATCGATCAAACCCGCTTGTCTGCATCAACACTATCATAATATTCCGACGTTTGCGTGGGTCTGCGGGTGGGGAGCCACGGAATTCGGTAAATTCGCGATATTGCAACATTGAATTATTCTTATGTTTGTCCCACGTTTTGTGTTGATGATAAGTTGTTTGTTGTTACAGGTGGATACGAAAGCAATACCTTGCAGGAGGCAAAGCTGGAATTCGTGAACAATGTTGAGTGTGCGATAAAACACAATAGTTCTATATCGGTGCCGGAAGGTGTCGTGCCGAGTATGGTTTGCGCCGGTGCTCCTCACAACAATTGGGAACAGGACGCTTGCCAAGGCGACTCCGGCGGACCTCTGCAGATCGTTCATCCAACGTACACTTGTCTTCACCAGATAATCGGCATAACGAGCTTCGGATCCGGTTGCGCTTTCGTCGATTCGCCGGGAGTTTACACCAGAGTGTCGTATTATCTCGATTGGATTGAGAATATCGTGTGGCCGTTGGATAGCTAAAGTTGCAGCGATTATACGATAAAGTTACTATACTGTGATTAACCAATTAGATCGAAGAACTCTTCTTCGTCTGGAAAGGTAAAAAAAATTGTTATTTTTTTTCATTACGTTTTTTCTTTTACGGAAGACTGTGATAACTAAGTCTGCAGACGCTCATAGCTCGAGTGGATATACGCTTGTTGCTGAATATGTTATCATATTTTTTTAATTATAAGAACTCAAAGAGATTTCACGAGTCACGAGAAAAAGTAGTTGTAGTTCAATTGAAAATATACACGACAAGGCAAGAAAATTCTTGCGAAAAATTCTCCGTAATCAAAATGGATAATGCATAAATAATGAAGTTTATACAGTTGATGTTTCGTTTACTAGAAGTATCCATAAAAAATGACAAAGTCTCAGTATCTTATTACTTATTTGTAATTCCCGTGTCTTTTAAGCGACGATGATTTCGCAGATAAAAGTATCTTAAGGATCTTGTAGCGACAATAATAAAATTGGGGTGCATACAAAATTCCAGATCCCGACAATTCTGAACCGACACTTGATTTTTCTTGTACAATCCGTTGCGTAGTCCAAGAAACAGACGCAAGTTTTTTAATAATTCGAAATAATAAGGTTTTTTAAAAATATTCCCGATTGATTTTTACTTGCGGAACTCTGCGTTGTTTATCTGCGCGTCGATGCTCACCTTTTCGCTGGCTATGGAAGCCGCGTGTCGCTAAGTCATCGACCCCAATTCTGCGAAAGTAGCAATACATATCAAACCGACGATTACCCGTCTCCATTCTTATTCCGTTAACATTTGCCTTCAGTTTAACTCTTTTAGCGAATTCCTCGGAGTTGTTATGTGCGAATTTCACCAGCGCTGAATTTTTTTTTTGCTATTGGCATTATCGCCATCGATTTTAAATAAAAATTACTATCTTCGTAAAGAAAAAAAAATTGTAAGAACGTATTTTCCTCCGTTGATCACGAATCCGTCTCTCATTTCGTTTGTAACCGAATGTTTTATATGAGAATTCGCATCAAAGTCAAAAATGAATTAATTTTTTCATGTTAATTTACCATCTCTAAAATATTCCGGAGCGCGCGAAGCGAAGGCTAATGCGTCATAAAAACCGATTGGAAGTTCTTTAGACACTTATCTCTCTCACGCACGTTATTTTATGTGCGCATATGAGTAACGATTACGACCGGTCAAATGAGAACAGATGCAAAAATCGGCACACTACAGATCAATCAAATATTTATTCGCCCTGCGGCTGCGAGAACAGAAACAAGTTGTAAGTTTTAAGACGTCCCTGAAAAGTTGTGTAACCGGTTTCCGCATTTCAACGATTCAACATTACAAAGTGATACTTTGTGGTCCATCGGTTCATTGAATCGAAGATCAGTCAGTCAATTATACGGAATGGTTTCCACAAAGAGCATTGTGCTTTCAGCAGTACAAATATTTTTGCTGTTGGATTATTTGTCCGTACAGTCGGCCAGCATCGATCGGATTCCAGGTAACTAAAGAAATATCTTGCGTACGCTAGCGGAAGGATGCCAAAGAAATAAAAACTTAATTTTCTGTTTGTTTACAATTTTTCGCGGCAATCACTTTAATGTCGGTGGACCATTTCGCGCCTTAATAAAAAAAAAAGTTGTGTTGGATACTCAACGGCTGCGTTTGCGAGGGTTTCGACAAATTTTCAGTTGGTACGACAAAAATGTTGTTTCAATCAAATTTTGGTTACAAATAGTGACTTTAATTGTACGATTTTAAAATCGGAAAGCACAAGTAACTTTGAATTCTGTTTATATTGCAACGATCCGCTAGCGATTACTGAAGCGTTACTTATATATTGAACGAAGCATTGGTACACTAATATTAATGAACACTTCTTTCCTGTAGAAAATTCGGACATTATTTTCAATGTGAGAGTAACGCCCAGTCAACGGTCCAACTGCAAAGATAATCTTTCCACCGCCGGCAACGATTCTTTTTCGAAATATGGAAATACGAGCTCTTCATCAACAACAAACACTTTAAGACCCAATATTACGGTAGTTCCAGTAAATGAATCAGAATCAGAAGATAAGATTTTATTTGTTACGTTACCACCGATTCAGGATCATTCAGGAAAAAGCCACATATCCCGATCCGCACAAAGTGAGTAATCCGAGTATTCAGAGATAATCTAAAAATCACAATAAATTTCAGAAACAGAGAATAAAATATAATGCATTACAGAATGCATCGAGTATCGCAACATTGACGCTAACATGACGCGGCATCGAACATGTTTACCGCCGACGAGAAAAACCAGAGGTTTGCAGACCGAGATCATCATCGCCGGTGGTAGAGACCCAAAACGTAATACATTCTCTCACGTCGTAGCACTGGGAAGACAAAACGAAGATAAAGAGTTCGTTCTTCATTGCGGAGGCACTCTCGTCTCTCCCAGTTGGGTGTTAACTGCGGCTCACTGCACCCACGGAGCCGCGTAGGTATTTTCTCTCTAACAAAACCAATACTCTAGTCATTGAATAATGGATTAATATTTTACAGCGGTGGCATAAAGACTGCACTATTGGGGATTCGTCGTTTGAACGACACGAACGGAGTGACAATTCCTATAAATCGAACGATTCGCCATCCATCGTATAAGCCTCCTGCGTTGTACGCGGATATAGCGCTTTTGAAACTGGAGAGACCCGTTACGTTCAGCAAGAAGATTAAACCCGCGTGTCTACATCAGCCCTTAAATTATATTCCTGAGATCGCGTGGGTCACCGGATGGGGAGCCACGGAATTCAGTACGTCCGCGATATTCAAAAATGAATTATTTACTTTTTGTAACGCGTGCATGAGAAGTGCTACTTCGCGTGCCTGAGAGAGTGGCGTAAGTGGCGCGTTATAGCAAGCCGTACTGTAATATCGCGGCACATGCGCACATCACCTTGATTTTACTTCTCACACTCTTCCGGGACGGAAGCGTGCGGGAAGTCAGTACTTCTCGCACGTGTTTTGGTAGTTCTCGCACGCTGTGGTGGCGCCACAATCGCGCTGTGGTGGCAGTAGCATTTCTCCTGCACTTGTTGCAAAAAGTATCATGCGATACTTGTACGACAAAGCGGACTTCCGACGGCGGCTGTGAAGTAGCCGCACTCGCCGTAAAGTCCGCTTTCTCGCACTAGTATCGCAAAATACTATTATTAAATGTTATATCGATAAGTTGATCATTCTTAAAGGTGGAAGCGAGAGCAATCGTTTACAAGAAGCGAAACTCAACATTTTACACAATGAGGAGTGCGCGATGAGGCACAATCATTCTGTACCGGTGCCAAACGGCATACAGTTAAGTATGATTTGCGCCGGAGCTCCAAACAACAATTGGGAACAGGATACTTGCCAAGGTGATTCCGGTGGACCTCTGCAGATCGTCCATTCTCAGTGGCCGTGTCTTCGCCAGATAATCGGCATAACTAGCTTCGGATCCGGTTGCGCTTTCGTCGATTCGCCAGGAGTTTATACCAGAGTGTCGCATTATCTCGATTGGATTGAAAATATCGTGTGGCCGTTGGGCAGTTAAAGTTAAAGCGATTGTCCGATAAAGTTACTATACTGTAATTGACTCATAAGATCGAAGAACTCTTCGTCTGAAAAGGTAAAAAAAATCGTTTTTTTTTACGGAAGATTGTGATAACGAAGTCTGCAGACGCTCATTGGCTCGAGTGGAAATATGCTCGTTGCTGAATACATTATGGTATTTTTTAATTATAAGAACTGAAAACTCTTTCACGGGTCAAAATTGGGAAATGAAAGACACGATTTATAAAGAATAATGAAAGTCCTTGTGAAAAACTCTCCATAATTACGGTGAATACAAAATTGTAGGCGCCGACAATTCTGAACCGACACTTGATTTTTTTATACGGCCCGTTGTATAGTCTAAGAAACGGACATAAGTTTTCTAATGATTCGAAATAATAAAAAATTTTATAAACATTTCCGATTGATTTTTCCTTGAGGGACTCCGTGTTGTTTATCCGCATTTCGATGCTCGCCTCTTCGCTGTTATGGAAGCCACGTGTCGCCGAGTCATCGACTCCGAACCTGCGAAAGTAGCAATACATATCAAACCGACGATAACCCGTTGTGTCCATTCTTTTTCGCTTAATCTTCTCATGAAAGTGAATTTAAGTTTTCGTGTTAATTTACCATTTTCAAAAGATTCTGGAGCCCGCGAATTGCGATTGCAATGCTGATGCATCATAAAAACAGATGGGCTGAGACTTTATCTTCCTCACTGCTGCCCTATGTGCGCATATGAATAACGATCACGATATATCGTAGTAACTGGTTTTCACAAGTCAAATGAAGACGAATTCCAAAAATCGATACAGGAAAGATCAATCGAATACTCATTTATGCGCCCTGCCGCTGCGCGGACAGAGGAAAATAGTAAGTTTTAAGACGTCCCTGAAAAGTTGTATAACCGGTTTCCGCATCGCCAACATCACGTCATTCGCAAGTGTTACCGAACATCCCACAGAGTCCATTTGAAAAGTGCCACTGTGGGGTTCATTGCTTCTTTGAATAGCAGATCAATCAGTCGGTTATACGGCATGATTTCTACAGGGAGTATTCTGCTTTTCGCAGTACAAATATTTTTGTTTCTGGATTCGTTTTCCGTACAGTCTGCCAGCATCGATCGAACTCCAGGTAAGTAAAGAAATGTTTTGCTTAAGCAACCGAAACGTTGCCAGATAAATTGAAATTGAATTCCGTTTTTATTTACATTATTTCGCGGCAATCACTTTAATGTCGATGGACCGTTTCGCGCATTACGAAAAAAAAAAAAAATTGTCGGATGATCAATGGCTGCGTTCGCTAACGTTCCAACAAATTTACGGTTGGTACGACAAAAATGTTGTTTTAATCATATTTTGGTTACAAATTTTGACTTAAATTATATGATCTTAATATCGGAACGCAGGAATAACTTTGAATTCAGATTATATTGCAACGATCTGTTAGCGTTTATTGAAGCTTTACTTACGTATTGAACGAAGAATTAGTTCATTAATATTAATGAATACCTCTTTCCTGCAGAAAATTCAAGCATTACCTCCAATGGAAGACAAACGCCCAGTCAAAGGTCTGACTACAAAGAAAATCTTTTCCCCGGTCGCGAGAATTCCGTGAGACAAGACGGCAACGATTCGTTTTCGAAATATGACAATACGAACTCTCCATCATTAACAAACCCTTTAAGACTCAATACCACAGTAGTCCCAGTGAATGAATTAAACTCAGAAGAATCAGAAATTAGAAGAAGAAGATTCGCTACATTACCTCCGAATCAGAGTCGTTCGGGAAGAAGCTATATATCCCGATCCGCACGAAGTGAGTAATTACAGTAATCAGAGTTAATCGAAAAATGACTATGAATGTCAGAAACAGAATAAAATACAGTGCATTACAGAATGTATGGAGTATCGCTCCATTGACCCTGTATCACCGTATGGAACATGTCCAGTGGTGGACATACCACCAAACAGCAATTTTGGGTCGACCACCGTCGCCGGTGGTACAAGTCCAAAAAATTATACATTCTCTCACGTCGTAGCATTGGGAAGACAAAATGAAGATAACGAGTTCGTTCTTCAATGTGGAGGGACCCTTATCGCTGCATGTTGGGTGCTAACTGCAGCTCACTGCACCCACGGATCCGGGTAGGTATTTTCTGTACAACAAAACGAATAGTCTAATCATTGATTGATGCATGAATATTTTATAGCGGTGGCATAAAGACCGCGCTATTTGGAATTCGCCATTTGAATGACGCGGGTGGAGTGGCAATTCCTATACATCGAACTATTCGCCATCCATCCTATAAGCCTCCTGCATTGTATGCGGATATAGCTCTTTTGCAACTGAAGAAACCCGTTGGGTTCAGCAGGACGATTAAACCCGCTTGTCTGCAACAGCCCTTCCACAATATTCCAGAGTCTGCGTGGGTCAGCGGATGGGGAGCCACGGAATTCGGTACGTCAGCAATATTCAAAAACTAATTATACACTTTTCCAGAGTCATGCCGATAAGTTGTTCGTTCTTAAAGGTGGTGACGAGAGCAATGGTTTGCAAGAAGCTCAACTCGATATCTTGGATAATCAGGAGTGCGCGAAGCGGCATAACCGTTCTGTACCGGTGCCGAACGGCATTCGGTTCAGTATGATTTGCGCAGGAGCTCCAAACAACAATTGGGAACAAGACACTTGCCAAGGTGATTCCGGTGGACCTCTGCAGATCGTTCATGCCTCGGGGCCTTGTCTTTACCAGGTAATCGGCATAACGAGCTTCGGATCCGGTTGCGCTTTCATCAATTCGCCAGGTGTTTATACCAGAGTATCGCATTATCTCGATTGGATTGAGAATATCGTGTGGCCGTTGGGTAGTTAAAGTTAAAGCGATTGTCCGATAAAGTTACTATACTGTAATTGACTCATAAGATCGAAGAACTCTTCGTCTGGAAAAGTAAAAAAAATATTTTTTTTACGAAAGATTG
Source organism: Cryptus armator (assembly GCA_963971235.1). Lineage (NCBI taxonomy): Eukaryota > Metazoa > Arthropoda > Insecta > Hymenoptera > Ichneumonidae > Cryptus > Cryptus armator. The sequence goes on from OZ020236.1 coordinate 12,342,122, forward strand.
TTATAACGAAGTCTGCAGACGCTCATTGGCTCAAGTGGAAATACGCTTGTTGCTGAATACATTATGATATTTTTTAATTATAAGAACTGAAAGCTCTTTCACGAGTCAAAATTGGGAAATGAAAGACACGATTTATAAAGAGTAGTAGATTTATAAAATCCTTGTGAAAAACTCTCCATAATTATGGTGCATACAAAATTGTAGGCGCCGATAATTCTGAACCGACACTTGATTTTTCTTATACGGCTCGTTGCGTAGTCCAAGAAATGGACGTAAGTTTTCTAATGATTCGAAATAATAGGAATTTTTATAAACATTTCCGATTGATTTTTCCTTGAGGGACTCTGTGTTGTTTATCCGCATTTCGATGCTCGCCTCTTCGCTGTTATGGAAGCCACGTGTCGCCGAGTCATCGACTCCGAACCTGCGAAAGTAGCAATACATATCAAACCGACGATAACCCGTTGTGTCCATTCTTTTTCGCTTAATCTTCTCATGAAAGAGAATTTAATTTTTCGTGTTAATTTACCATTTTCAAAAGATTCTGGAGCCCGCGAATTGCGATTGCAATGCTGATGCATCATAAAAACAGATGGGCTGAGACTTTATCTTCGTCACTGCTGCCCTATGTGCGCATATGAATAACGATCACGATATATCGTAGTAACTGGTTTTCACAAGTCAAATGAAGACGAATTCCAAAAATCGATACAGGAAAGATCAATCGAATACTCATTTATGCGCCCTGCCGCTGCGCGGACAGAGGAAAATAGTAAGTTTTAAGACGTCCCCGAAAAGTTGTGTAACCGGTTTCCGCATCGCAAACATCACGTCATTCGCAAGTTTTACCGAACATCCCACAGAGTCCATTTGAAAAGTGCCATTGTGTGGTTCATTGCTTCTTTGAATAGCAGATCAATCAGTCGGTTATACGGCATGATTTCTACAGGGAGTATTCTGCTTTTCGCAGTACAAATATTTTTGTTTCTGGATTCGTTTTCCGTACAGTCTGCCAGCATCGATCGAACTCCAGGTAAGTAAAGAAATGTTTTGCTTAAGTTACCGGAACGTTGTCAGAGAAATTGAAATTTAATTTCGTTTTTATTTACATTATTTCGCGATAATCACTTTAATTTCGATGGACCATTTCGCGCATTACGAAAAAAAAAAAAAAAATTAGTCGGATGATCAATGGCTGCGTTCGCTAACGTTCCAACAAATTTTCGGTTGGTACGACAAAAATGTTGTCTCAATCATATTTTGGTTACAAATTTTGACTATATGATCTTAATATCGGAACGCAGTAATAACTTTGAATTCAGTTTATATTGCAATGATCCTTTAGCAATTACTGAAGCTTTACTTACGTATTGAACGAAGAATTAGTACACTAATATTAATGAATACCTCTTTCCTGCAGAAAATTCAGGCATTACCTCCAATGGAAGACAAACGCCCAGTCAAAGGTCTGACTACAAAGAAAATCTTTTCCCCGGTCGCGAGGATTCCGTGAGACAAGACGGCAACGATTCGTTTTCGAAATATGACAATACGAACTCTCCATCATTAACAAACCCTTTAAGACTCAATACCACAGTAGTCCCAGTGAATGAATTAAACTCAGAAGAATCAGAAATTAGAAGAAGACGATTCGCTACATTACCTCCGAATCAGAGTCGTTCGGGAAGAAGCTATATATCCCGATCCGCACGAAGTGAATAATTACAGTAATCAGAGTTAATCTAAAAATGACTATGAATGTCAGAAACAGAATAAAATACAGTGCATTACAGAATGTATGGAGTATCGCTCCATTGACCCTGTATCGCCGTATGGAACATGTCCAGTGGTGGACAAACCACCACAGTACGATTTTGGGATCACCGTCGTCGGTGGTAGAAGTCCAGAAAATTATACATTCTCTCACGTCGTAGCATTGGGAAGACAAAATGAAGATAACGAGTTCGTTCTTCAATGTGGAGGGACCCTTATCGCTGCATGTTGGGTGCTAACTGCAGCTCACTGCACCCACGGATCCGGGTAGGTATTTTCTGTACAACAAAACGAATAGTCTAATCATTGATTGATGCATTAATATTTTATAGCGGTGGCATAAAGACCGCGCTATTTGGAATTCGCCATTTGAATGACGCGGGTGGAGTGGCAATTCCTATACATCGAACTATTCGCCATCCATCCTATAAGCCTCCTGCATTGTATGCGGATATAGCTCTTTTGCAACTGAAGAAACCCGTTGCGTTCAGCAGGACGATTAAACCCGCTTGTCTGCAACAGCCCTTCCACAATATTCCAGAGTCTGCGTGGATCAGCGGATGGGGAGCCACGGAATTCGGTACGTCAGCAATATTCAAAAACTAATTATACACTTTTTTCAAGAGTCATGCCGATAAGTTGTTCGTTCTTAAAGGTGGTGACGAGAGCAATGGTTTGCAAGAAGCTCAACTCGATATCTTGGATAATCAGGAGTGCGCGAAGCGGCATAACCGTTCTGTACCGGTGCCGAACGGCATTCGGTTCAGTATGATTTGCGCAGGAGCTCCAAACAACAATTGGGAACAAGACACTTGCCAAGGTGATTCCGGTGGACCTCTGCAGACCGTTCATGCCTCGGGGCCTTGTCTTTACCAGGTAATCGGCATAACGAGCTTCGGATCCGGTTGCGCTTTCATCAATTCGCCAGGTGTTTATACCCGGATATCTCACTATCTCGATTGGATCGAAGATATTGTGTGGCCGGAACATTATTAACTTTACATTACGATTATACTATAAAGATATGTATCAAGATACGCGGTAGCGTCTCGACGCCAAGTAGTTAAAAATTAAATATGTCCCCGCAGCAAACAGCAAGCGTACACGGTTCGTGCGCTACCAAGTAGTTATACGCCAATATTCGGCACCCTAATGTTCGATCTTTTTCTTAAATTGTAATCACCCAATGTAATAGAATGAAACATTATAAATTTTGAAAGGAAAATCAACAATTGATGATTTGCTTAAAGACGAAGCTTGGCATTCGTGAATACGGATTTGTCAAGTCATCTGCTAGTCATACGCGACCTATTTCGACGCATTGCTGCACATGGAGTTTTTTATACACCGTATTATAAATATTCTTATTGCTCAACTGTTTCTACGTATATTCTTCCAACGTTAATAAAATGCGAGGTAATTAAAAAAATCAAAAATATCATAAAAAATATCAATCGTAATTAAAAACAGTTCACATTTGTATTTCTGACCAAAAGTTCTATTTAATAAAATTCTATTCCAATAAATCTTATTTTATTTTTAGATATTATTTTATTCAATTGGATTTGTTGGACTGATGGCGAGAAGACATACTGTTAGCATATCAAATCTGATCCCAATTTTCACTCCTCTGATCTAATGCCCGTAATCCATTCCTGAGGGATTCCATGAGTCGAATCGATCCTATGATTGTTTTTCAGAAACTCATAATACGGATGTTTCACCAACAACATCGTGTTGCAATAATAATAGTATAGTACAATCGACTGTAAAAAAATAATCTTCCTTCGGGTCTAATGCTACGATAGGGGTGATTAATGATTCCCGCGACAAGATACCATCCACCGCATTACCAACGCTTCCCTTTCGTACAAAACGCATTGTTAAATCTCCATTTGCAAAGCGTGATTAATTGTATTCATTTAAAAAAAACAGCAATACATGTTTTAAATTCACAAACAGAATATGAGTTTTTGCAATATGTGAACAGTTCGGGTGGCACTACGAATATTTATCACCGCCTTCAACCCCATTGTATCCAATATTAATATCGGACAAATCTGCCGATGGTGGTGCGTGTAAAATTGATACTTTGTTCATTTCCGGTGGAAAAGAAGTGAAACGTGGATTGGTCAATTCAGGGAACAGACAAAAAAGGTGCACAATAAATCAATTGAATACATTGAATCACGTTTAGGTGAACCTACGGTTATGTGTACTACACATATCTATATTACCGTTATTAATAGAGATCACATATCCATTTCCAAACATAAATTTGATATGATCATCATTCGGTACTGCAGATTACGTGACAAATTGTCTTCATTCGTCGTCGTCGACCGGTCATTACTTCATTGAACACATATACAGGAATCGTTAAAAAAAATTCTAATTTTTGAAAATAAATTCGCTGCATGTATTACGAATTTTTATCAAATTGCACTTTTGAATGGGAATGTATGCATAAATCGTCGTTAAGGTTTCACCAAAAAGTTGTATAAACCGGTTATATATGTTCGCCAAGAACATTCGATACATCCCGTTAATTTTCGGATATAGAATGGTTTGTAGTAGTATAGTAATGGGTTGTTGGTATCTTTCGCTATTTGGACAATTTACATGACCCATATGGAGAACTGGTTAACGATGTTCTGAAAATTCTAATGGGAGATGTATTGCTACGGAGAATGGCGCATCGGTCTGCCGGTCAGTTATACCAGAGACACGATGGTTTCTAGGTGGAGTTTGTTATTCGCCGTACTACAAGTGTTCTCGTTGTTCGCTTCTTTTTACGCACATCCTTCCAACTCCAATCAATCGCGAGGTAATTCAAATAATCATCACCCCTGCTTCCCCCGCCCTGTATCCTGCATCCCTGCATCCTATTGATTGCAAATTCACCAAATATTTATATTAATGTCGGCTGATTCACGGATGTATTCTCAATCAAAAGTCTGATCTAATTAGCGTCGAAAATAAATAACGCTAAGAAATTTCGTTATCCACGATAATAATAATTTCAAAAAGATATCAACGCAACTCAGTATCCTCGATATAATCAGTTCTCTAAACATTTTTATCTTATGGTAAATTGCGTAATGTTTCAAGTCAATCTCACTTTTGACTTGGAATGTACATATAAAAGATCCTTAATACATCGCTGTTGCAGACAATTCAAGTGTTACGTCGAGGGTGAGAAAAACATCCAATCAGTGGTCTCTCTACAGATATAATCCCTTCTTCAGAAATCATAATTTCTATCTTCCGAGATACAAGAATAATCCATTTCTGAGGGATTTATTGAGACAAACTCCCAACGATCGTTTTTCAGAAGATAACAATACGAACCTTTCATCGACAACAAAACCTCCCCGCAATGATAGTAACATACCACAATCGACTGGAAAAATCGAATTTTCGTTTAGTCCCAATGTTACGACAACGGCAGTTAATGATTCACAAGATACGATTTCACCCACTACATCACCAACGCTTTCGATTCGATCGAAATCCAAAGATAAACGTCTATCTGCGCGGCGTTAGTAATTGGAATCAATTAAAGATGTACTAATATATATCCTAGACGCTTAAACTCAAATATGGTTAATTGCAGTCTGCGAAAGGTTCGGAAGGTACTTCGAAAGATTATTACCGTCTGGGGAAAATCGCAGAGACCTGTTTGTTAATAATGGTGCGTGCAAAAGAGAGGTTGTGCCCGTTTATGGCGGAAACACAGTAGAAGACGGTTTGGCTCACGTCGTAGCATTGGGAAGATGGAATAAAGATGAAAAGTTTTCTTTCCACTGCGGAGGTACCATTATCTCGAGTCAGTGGGTGTTAACTGCGGCTCACTGCACCCATGGAGTTGAGTAAGTATTTTTCGTTTAACGAAATTAAATCCCGAATGATTAAATAATATAATCAATGTATATTTTACAGCGGTGGACTAACGGTTGCGTTAGTGGGAACTCACCGATTGAGCGATAGCAGTGCAAATATCATTCGTATAAAACGAACGATTCGTCATCCATCGTACAAGCCTCCCGCATTGTATGCGGACATAGCGCTTTTGGAACTGGAGGAGGGGGTTACGTTTAGTGCAAATCTAAGACCCGCTTGTTTGCCTCAGGACGATAAGCTTTGGTTGCCCTTTGCGTCGATCTGCGGATGGGGAGCCACGGAATTTGGTACATTCACAGACCATTCAGCAATGAATTATTTACGTTAGTTGTATTTTATGCCGATTGATTTATCATTCTTACAGATGGAGATGAAAGCGATACTTTACAAGAGGCTTTCCTGTTAATATTGGACAATGACGAGTGTGAGAAAAAGCACAATCGTTCTATAGTGGTACCGAATGGCGTAGCGCCGAGTATGATTTGCGCCGGATCTTCTCGGCATCATCGGTTGCAGGACACTTGTCGAGGAGATTCCGGTGGACCCTTACAGACCGTTCATCCCCTGTGGAGTTGTCTTGACCAGATAATCGGTATAACGAGCTTCGGATCCGCTTGTGCTTTCACTGATACGCCAGGAGTTTACACTAGAGTGTCGTATTACCTCGAATGGATTGAAGATACTTTATGGCCGAACAATACTAGTCATTGACCGGTGACTAAGGTACACTAATTATGCTATAAATATAATTTTATTCGGATTAATTAACGAAAATAATTGAATGTCTTATAATCATAAATAAGAATAAAAAGATCGTACCTAACATTTCTTACAAATGAAGAGATTGAAAAAAACTAGTATGGAATTTAAGATTTTGTTTATAGGGACGACCAGAATTTTCATTTACAACGGTCTGTAAAATATTGTGGAAAAAATAGATTTTAATAAAGAGTATGGAAAATTGGAACTGTTCTCATTGCTTTCTTATTATTTTTTTCTTATCAAAATGTTTCATACACAAGGCGAATTGCGAGATTAGGGAATTAACGTGAAAGCAATGAAAAGATTTTCCATTTTTACTGTTTTCATTAGTTTTCAATTATCGAAGATTGTGGTAACAAAATCTGTAGATATTTTTTAAACTATTGAAAATCGGTCTATTATTACTGCTTGATATCCACTTCCAGTTCAGCTAGTAGAACGACCTTCTTGAAGCTCCATTGTTCTTATGATTCTATCTGCAAAATCTCTGCAATGACTATTCCTGAAATTTTGTAGTTTTTGCACAAAAGCTGCTCGTTCGTCACGTATTGGCAGAACAATTTTATAAATACAGCTGTAAACGTTTTTCAGGAACAGAATAGTAAAAAAAAAAAAAAAAATAAGGTGTCTTGATTTCAAATTCTGAAATGTTTGCCAAGTACTCAATGTTCTGGTCAAAGTTAAGTATCCTCCGGACCAAGTATTTTGCGGACGAAGGATACCTCGATGTTTACCACGTCAATTCAGGAAACAAAAATAAAGTGCACGATACATCAATTGAATACATTACACCACGTCTATGTGAACCTACCGTTGTCTGTACTTCACGTATCTGTACTATCGTTATCAATAGTTCACGTATACATTCTCAAGCATAAGTTTGATTCGATTACAATTCAGTCCTTCGGGATACGTGACAAATCGTCATCATTAGTCGTCGTCAAACGGTAATTACTTCATCAAACTGAATACATTAGAAATCGGTAGAAAATGTTATTTTATTTTGTTGTAATTTTGCGGAATGTATTACGTATTTTTATCGAATTGCACTTTTGGATGGGAATGTATGTATAAACCATCGTTAAGGTTTCACGAAAAAGTTGTATAGACCGGTTATATATATTCGTCAAGGAGTTATCAGAAACTTTCGATACATCCAGTTAACTTTCGGACGTGGAATGGTTCGCAGATGTTGGTACCTTTCGCTATTTGGACAATCCACGGAATCCACATGGACAACTGTTTAACGATATTCTAAAAAATATAATGGAGGATTGTTACGGTGAATGGCACATCTGTCTGCCAGTTATACGAGACACGATGACTTGTAGGTGGAGTTTGTTGTTCGCCGTGATACAAGTGTTCTCGTTGCTCGCTTCATTTTACGTACGTTCTTCTAACGTCAATCAAACTCGAGGTAATTTAAATAATTACCATCTTAAATTCTGTTAATTTCAAATTCACCAAAGAATTATATCAATGTCGGATGATTCACGTATGTATTCTCAATCACAATTTTGATCCCATTACAAAATGAACGACGCTAAGATAATTCATCTTCCAGGATAATAATAATTTCAAAAAGTTATGCACGCAACTTATCATTTTCGATATAATCAATTCTTTAAACATTTTTATCCTATGGTGAGCGTAATGTTTAAAGTGAATCTCACTTTTGACTTGTAATGTAACATACATATAAACGATCCTTAATACATCGCTGTTGCAGGAAATTCAAGTGTTACGTCGAGGGTGAGAAAAACATCAAATCATTGGACTCTCTACAGATATAATCCCTTCTTTAGAAATCATAATTCCTATCGTCCAAAATCCAAGATTGATCCATTCTTGAGGGATTTATTAAAACTACTGCACAGCGATCGTTTTCCAGAAGATAACAATACGGAAGTTTCATCGACAGGACAACAAGCACCAACGATTTCGATTCGATCGAAACCCAGTGATGAACGTCCATCCACACGGAGTAAGTAATTGGAGTCAATTGGAAATGTACTAATAAGTTTGGATGCTTAAAATAAAATATGGTTATTTGCAGTCTGCGAAAGTTTCGCTAATTACTTCGATTAGTCATTATTGTCTCCCGAAGAACGCAGACGACGAGTCGGTAATGCTTGGTTCCTCAATAGCCTGGAACTGGGTATTAGTGGAGGTGCGTGCAAATAGTATATTATCCTACAAGGGAGGGAAGTACGTGTTTTTCGCCGAGTGTGAAGTTTGCTGCCCGAGCGAAGCGAGGGCTGAAGTCACACGAGGTGAAAAAGCACTCTCTCCCGAATAGCATACTATACTTTTTTTCCGGTTAAGTTAAGAAATGACCATATTTTTATGCCTGCAACGTTAGTAGAAAAAGTACTTTTCTTCCCGCTGGTCAAGAATCAGCTTCTTTCCACCCGCGTTGCAGGCATGGAATATGGTAATTTTAGCGTAGCCGGGAAAAAAAAAGATTTTCTCTCCATTTACGGCGTAATCAACGCACAAGAAGGGTTTGCGCACGTCGTAGTGCTGGGAAGACGGAATAAAGATTAAAAAATTAATTTCCACTGCGGAGGCTCTATAATCGTGTTGCAGTGGGTATTAACTGCGGCTCACTGCACCCATGGAGTTTCGTAAGTATTTTTCGTTCAACAAAATTAAGCTCCGAATTATTAAAGAATCAATGTATATTTAAAAGCGGTGGACTGACGGATGCATTAGTGGGAATTCGCCGATTGAGCGATAGCAGTGCAGATACCATTCGTATAAAACGAATGATTCGTCATCCATCGTAAAAACCTCCCGCATTGTATGCGGACATATTGCTTTTGGAAATGGAGGAGGAAATTAGGTTTAGCGCAAATCTAGGACCCGCTTGTTTGCCGTACGTAACCATTGGTTGTCCATTGTGCCGGTCTCCGGATGGGGAGCCACGGAATTTGGTACTTAATTTCACGGACCATTCAGCAATGAATTATTTACGTTAGTTGCTTCTTATGTCGATGGATTTATCATTCTTACAGGTGGAGATGAAAGCGATAGTTTGCAAGCGACTTATCTGCTAATATTGGACAATGTCGAGTGTGAGAAAAAACACAATCATTCTATAGCGGCACCGAATGACGTACCGTCGAGTATGATTTGCGCCGGATCTGCTAAGCGTAGTTGGGTGCATGACACTTGTCGAGGAGATTCCGGTGGAGCCCTACAGACCGTTCATCCCTTGTGGAATTGTCATAACCTGATAGTCGGCATTATCTCGATTGGATCGAAGATACTCTGCGGCTGAACGGTCCCTTTCCATACTACCGATGACTATAACGTACGACAGTTATACTATAATGATTTTATTATAATTAATTAATTAACGTTATTTAATATATCTTCTAATTGAATGAAATTTGTACTGAATTTGTACTGAAAAAATTCTAGGAATCTATAGGTTCGAATGTGGTGTTGGCATACCAATTGTGGGATTTTATTTGTAAGATAATTTAAAATTTCTAATTTACAAAGGGTTATGTAAAGGGCTAAGGGTTCGGAACTTTGTACAATATTTCCTCAGTATATTCCTTTCGTCAAAATGGTAAATGGTAAATGGTGGTTTTTTGAGTAGAAGAAAATACATAATGAGAAATCAATAAAAATATTTTCAGATTCAGTGAGGAGTATTAGTTGAGTATTAGATTAAGTGGAATTACGGTTTTAGGTGAATACGATACCATATTTTTTAAATGATGGGAAATTTGTTTATTCTTAATATTCCTTCCTATCCGCTTTTAGTTTAACACCTGATATAGAAAGTTTATCATTGTAGTGCTTATTTTTTATGCCGATGTACAGATTAATTCAATATTAATGTCGAAAGGCTTCAAAAATATTTCAACGTGGTAATTGACGATTTTTTTTGTGTGTTTGATTACACGAGCACATTATTCAATGCATTTTGACCGCATATTTTCTCAAAAGTCGGTAATAACAGTCAAAATGTATATTTTTCTAATTGCCCGGGTACATGCTGTTTTTTTTTGGGAGTTATTATTATATTGAACGATGAAAACAATCGAAAAAAGTACAACTGGAGCCGTAAGTTTCGTTTTAACAAATTACTGGCCACCTGATAAATGGACAGAAAGTTTATCACTGTACTACTTGTTTTGTATGCCGATATACCGATTAATTCACAATTAATGTCGAAGGGCTCCAAAAAGATTTGAAAGTGGCAATTATCGATTTTTTTTTTTTTTTTCGTTCGTTCGAGTATATGCGAGCACATTGTTCAATGCATGTTGACCTTATATTTACGCAAAAGTCAGTAATTGCAGTCGAAATGTAGATTTTTCAAATTGTCCGAAGACATGCTGCTTTTTAGGGGTTTATTATAACGAACGGTGAAAACAATCGAAACAAGCGCCCCAGTTCCCTGCGGTCGTCTTTTAGTCTACGTCTAGTTAATCTAATAGTTTCATTAATCAGCAGTAAGCATTTCTCAGAAACTGTAATGCATAACTTTTAATTTTGAATCTATTGCAACAGTTGACTAGCGATTACCAAAACCTGTTAATTACATGTTAAACGAATCATCAGTACATTAAAACTTTCTGATATTCCGTTTTTGCAGAAAATTCACTTATACTTTTATCTCTTCGCAATTTTGCGGAAATAATTACGTACTTATATCGAATCGCACTTTTGGTTGGGAATGTATACATAAATCACTGTTAAGGTTCCACCGGAAAGTTATATAAACCGGTTATACATATATGTTCGCCAAGAAATTATCGTTAACTTTCGATACATCCAGTGAACCTTCGGACGGACAATGGTTCGCAGATGATGGGATCTTTCGCTATTTGGAAAAACCACGTAACACGTGACCAACGATGGACTATGGTTAACGATATTCAAAAAATTATAATAGGGGATTCCTACGGTGAATGGCACATCGGTCTGCCAGTTATACCAGAGACACGATGGCTTGTGGGTGGAGTTTGTTGTTTGCCGTGATACAAGTGTTTTCGTTGCTTACTTCTTTTTACGCACATTCTTCAAACTTCAATGAAACTCGAGGTAATTTAAACAATCACCTCCTTAAAACCTGTTAATTGCAAATTTACCAATGATTTATTGATTCATGGTGATGATCCTTTGATTTATTAATTCATTCTTATCAATGTTGGATGATTCACATATATATTCTCAATCAAAAGTTTGATACCATCACAACATAAACAACGCTAAGATATTTCATTTTCCAGGATAATAATAATTTCAAAAAGTTATCAACGCAACTTATCATCTTCGATATAATCAATTCTTTAAACATTTTTATCTTATGGCGAATTGCGTAATGATTTAAGCGAATCTCACTTTTGATTTGAAATGTACAAATAAATGATCCTTAATTCATCGCTGTTGCAGACAATTCAAGTGTTACGCCGAGGGTGAGAAAAACATCCAATCAGTGGACTCTCTACAGATATAATCCCTTCTTCAGAAATCATAATTCCTATCTTCCAAGATACAAGAATAATCCATTCCTGAGGGATTTATTGAGACTCAACCCAACCCAACCAACCCAACTATCCGAACCCAACTATCGTTTTCTCGAATATAACAATACGAACGCTTCATCGACAACAAAACCTCCCCGCAAAGATCGTAGCCTACCATTATCGACTGAAAAAATTGAAACTTCATTTAGTCCCAATGTTACGTCAACGGTAGTTCATGATTCGCAAGATGCGATTCCCTCCGCTACGTTAGCAACGCTCTCGATTCTTTCGGAATCCACACGACCATCCGCACGGCGTAAGTAATTGGAATCAATTGAAAATGTATTAATAGATATCTTGGAAGCTTAAAATAAAATATGATTATTTGCAGTCTGCGAAAATTACGGTTGGCACTTTGATAATTTATTATCGTCTGAGAATAAAGTATACAATCGAGGATTCGTCGATGGTGATCGGTCTCTCGATCACCGAGAATTGTATTATACTGATAGAGGTGGAGGTGGGTGCAAAAAAAATGTTAAGGCCGTTTCCGGCGGAATCACAGTAGAAGACGGGTTTTCCCACGTCGTAGCGCTGGGAACCCAAAATCAAGATGCCAAGTTTTCTTTCCGCTGCGGAGGCGCCATTATCGCGGTGGAATGGGTGTTAACTGTCGCTCACTGCACCCATGGAGTTGAGTAAGTATTTTTCTTTCAACAAAATTAAGCACCGAATAATAAAATAATCAATGTATATTTTACAGCGGAGGAGTAACGGTTGCATTAGTGGGAACTCACCGATTAAGCGATAGCAGTGCAGATACCATTCGTATAAAACGAACGATTCGCCATCCATCGTACAAACCTCCCGCATTGTATGCAGACATAGCGCTTTTGGAACTGGAGACGGGGGTTACGTTTAGTGTAAATCTGAGACCCGCTTGTTTGCCTTTAAATGATGAGGTTTCCGAACCCTTTGCGTCGGTTTGCGGATGGGGAGCCACGGAATTTGGTACATTCACAGACCATTCAGCAATTAGTTGTTAACGTTAGTTGCGCATTATGCCGATTGATTTATCTTTTTTACAGATGGAGATGAAAGCGATTCTTTACAAAAGGCTTCCCTTCTAATATTGGACAATGTTGAGTGCCAGAAAAAACACAATCATTCTATTGCGGCACCGAATGGCGTAACGCCGAGTATGATTTGCGCCGTATCTTTTCGAGGCGCTCGGTTGCAGGACACTTGTCGAGGAGATTCCGGTGGACCTCTACAGACCGTTCATCCCGTGTGGAATTGTCTTAACCAGATAGTCGGTATAACGAGCTTCGGAGCCGCTTGTGCTTTCGTTGATACGCCAGGAGTTTATACTAGAGTGTCGTATTATCTCGAATGGATCGAAGATACTCTATGGCCGAACGGTACCACTCAGTTGCCGGATGACTATGATTCCTCAACTTGATTTAATATATCTTGCAATCGAAAAATTGAAAAAAATAAATCATTCATAGCATTTTGGAGCAATGCAACAATTCTCAGAACCTATAGGGTCGACTGTGGTGCAGGCATATCAATTGTAGGATTTTATTTGTAGGATTGCGTTTAAAATTTCTAATTTACAAAGGATTATGTAAAGTTGAAAAATGTTTACAATATTTTTCGCCAAAATGATAACTTCATATAAGAGTCAAAACTTCATGAATAATGCTTTCTAATAGAAGTGGTTTATTGGGTACAGAACAGTAATGAGAAATCAATAAGAATATTTTCAGATTCAGTGGGGGGTATTAAGTTTCGATTACCGACGATTGTGATAACGATGTATGTGTCTCGCGGATTGAGTGGAATTACGCTTTTTACTAAATACGATGCCATATTTTTTAAATGATGCGAAATTTGTTTATTTTTATTCCTTCGTATCCACTTATAGTTTATCTAATCGTCGAGTTTAATTGTTGAAGTGTTTCTGTTTACGAAACATCAACGATTCTTCCTGCAGCGGTGCAGTTTTCTTTAGAGAAAGTGTTAGACTGCGGCTCATTGACTGACTATACAGTTTTTTATACACAGTATAAACACAGTGTCAACAATGAGCGCCTCCAGTATTTGCAAGCATCACGATAAACCGCTAACAATGGAACGCTAATTTTTTACAGCAATTTTTTTGCATTAAAAAGTCAATAGTTTTTACCATATAGAAATATGTTTTTTCTGTTACACTTGGTCCATATCATTTAATTTGTTTTTAAAAATAATTTTTGTAAATAAAATATTTATGAGTTCGGCGTACTATTATTTTTTCGTTAAACCATTTTTTTGGGAAATTTTTATTCTTTTTATATATATGATATTTTTTGTTGAGCGTTTTTTTTATTAACATTATTATATATAGATTAGTAACATTATTATATGCAGATTAGTTCGGAAAAATGATAAAAGTGTCAACAAACATTTAATGGGCATTTAACAAACGGCATTAAACAAAATATTTTATTAAGTACTTCGCGTCGAGACTAATAGAGAGATTCCGCATCTCTTGATATGATCGAACTTTGTACCGCCCGTTGATCGGTGACTAACGTACATTCGTTATCCTATGAAGATACCTGCATTACGATCAATCACTGAGATCGAATATATCTATCTGTTGAAATGTTGTAAAACAAGTGAGTCATAACATTTTGTACAAATGAAGAAGTTGAATCGAAAGAATCACTAGGATTGAATATCCTTGGTTTTTGGAACAATTTTAAGATTCTATTTATCGGGAGAGTTATAAATCATATTTTCTATATTTATCATATTATCTATAATTTTCTTCCTCATTACTTTCTGTTTATATTCCGATACCAGCGAGTAACGGCAAATAATCAGAAATTAATTCGAACAAATCCAGTTTTCAGTGTATTCATTGCTACATTTCTGATCTGCATATTCCACTGTACTACTCCGCACTTCTTCCTATGTATTTGCTTTATATCATCACCATTAAGATTTTCTTCTTCGTATGCTCTGCAATGATCGGATCCTTATTCTATCTATCTGTTAGGCTTCGATTACCGGAGATTGTGATAACGAAATCTATCGATTGCATCTCTTGAGTCGAATTGCGCTTGTTAACGAATGTCGTACTTTATGATCAAAAATATGGAAAACGCTTCCATTCTTATTTTTTTGCTATCCCTATCGTGTTAAAATATTCACGCGATCCTAGCAATGCTGATTAATCGGACAGCTTTATTAATCAGTAAGCAGTAAGCGTTTCTCAGAAACGGCAAAGTCCAAAAAATGAAGAATCTTCAATAGAATTAATTAATTTCAGGTTTTTAACTCTTGCAATGTATTCGACATTCTTATAGAAGGTAATTTTTAGCTGAGATGGTTGATTCTAGCTGATCTATGCTTTAAAATTCAAGTGAGGAATGTATGACTTCTATCAATGGCGCATCAGTGTGTGAGTAACATTACAGTAAAAATGATTTCAGTCGTATGCATTTCGCAGTCGATTCAATTTTGAATCTATTGCAACATTCGATTAGCGATTACCGAAGTCTGGTAATCACATATTGCAGGAATCATCAGTACATTAAAACTTTCTGATATTTCGTTTTTGCAGAAAATCCACTTATACTTCGATCTCTTGGTAATTTCGCGGAATTAATTACGAACTTTTATGGAATCGCACTTTTGGTTGGGAATGTATACATAAATCACCGTTAAGGCTTTACGAAAAAGCTGTAGAAACCGGTTATATATGTTGATTAAAAAGTTATCTATATGTTTCTATACATCCAGTTAACGTTTGGAAAAGTTCGCCTACGTTGGTGTTTATAGACCATACAGGTAACCCATTTGGACAACTAGTTAACGACTTCTTAAAACTTTTGCTGGGGGTTGTATTGTTTCGGCATATCGGTCTGCCAGTTTTACGAGATACGCGATGCCTTCGACATGGAGTTTTATATTTGTCGTGATACAGATAACCTTGTTGCTCGATTTTTTTTACGTACATTCTTCCAATTTCGATCGATCACAAGGTAATTGAAGAAATATTCAGCTTTCCTAAAGTCTGTTGTCTTCGAATTCAGTTGATAGTCATATCTATGGAAACCAGAGAAGTGCCGCACTGCAATCATTAGCTTAATAGACTGTTGCAGACGATTCAAGTGTTACGCGGAGGACAATAAAGATATACAATTAGTGATTCCTTCACAAAAAAAGTTCCATCTTTCTGAAGAACTATAGTTATTACCGCATACAAACTACGAGAACAATCTATTCCTTAGGAATACTTTAAAACAAATTTGCAATGTTCGCTTTTCACAAGGTCACAGTACCGATGTTTTATCAACAACGGAACATTGCAGCAATAACAGTAGTGTAATTAAATTAACGGTAAAAATTGAATCTCTCTTCGGTCCCAATGCTACGGCAGAGGGAGTTAATGATTCAGGAGACAAGATTTCATCCGCTACATTACCACCGCCGCCGCCGCCGCTTCCACGTCGTTCGGGACACATTCGTGACACATCCGCACAGAGTGAGTAATCGTATTAATTAAAAACTAAAAAACATTTTGAATAAACATAATAGAAAATTACTGTTCACAGTATGTGATAACTACGGTGAGAAAATTGAACAATTATTGTCGCGACCAAATATATTTCGTACAGCATTTCTGAACAGAAGCCGATCCTATTCTGCTACCGAGTGTAGTAATACATTTCAGTACATTTATGGTGGAAAAATAGTAAAACGCGGGTTGTCTCACGTCGTAGCATTGGGAAGAATGAACAAAGATAAACAGTTTCCCTTCCACTGCGGAGGCTCCCCGATATACCAGGAGTTTACACTAGAGTATCGTACTATATCGATTGGATCGAAGATATTGTATAGCCGCACCATCCTAGCAATTGACCGGTGATTAAGGTACGCCGGTTATGCAATAAATATAACTTTATTCTGATTAATTAACGAAATTGAATGTTTTATAATCATAAACAAACAAAAAAGGTCGTACCTAACGTTTTGGACAAATGAAGACATCGAAAAAACTGCTAGTATCGAATTTAAGATTTTGTGTTCTGTAAGATATTGAGGAAAAATAGATTTCAATAAAAAGTATGGAAAATTGGAACTGTTCACATTGCTTTTTTTTTTTGTAATTTTTCCAGATTGGTTCCTCATTATTTTCTTTTATTAAAAACGATTTTTCGTAGAGGAAGTTAATACGTTATAAATCATACATTCCGATAGAGAACAACTTTTGAATAAACGGAAATAATCAGAATGCAAAGAGAATGACAAACTTTGAGTGTTTTTTTATTATTTTTCGGTTACCTAAGATTAACCGGTATATAAAATAATGAAATTTCACGGTTAAAGTGGAACTGCGCTTGTTACGAAAAATTGTACCGTATTTTTGAAATGATAAAAATGTCGATTGAGCTTCTTGGAGGCGCAGATATCGGTATGTTTCGGTTTATAAAAACCCCGCAATGATTATTCCTGCATTGTAGTTGAGGTTCTTGCGAAGAATTGGTATGCAAAGAAACGGCTATTCTACGACTCATTGGCCAAATAGTTTCATAAATACAGTCGTACGCATTTTTTCAAAAAAGGAAATTTTTTTGACTTTTTTTCCTATTTTTGCAAAGTACTTAACATTTTTATCGAATCTTACTTTTGGTTGGGAATATACGTACACCAACGTTAATACGGCACTGACACGTTGTACAAGCCGGTTTCGTAAAAAGTAAAACATGAGTTTGTCGACATCCGAATTAGCTTTTGAAACTGAAATAGTCTATAGACAACTATTTGCCGACTAGAATAGACAATAAATTCTACTGGGGAATCTTTTCGTTCATTTAATCCCACATTCGTCAGTCAGTTATACGGGATACGCGATGGGTTCCATGAACAGTTTTTTATTCGCCGCAGTAACGATATACCTGTTCCTTAATTCGGATTCGGTACAGTCTTCCAACTACAATATTTCAAGTATAAGGTAATCCAAGAGTTGCTAGCAATGTAAAGCATGTTGTTTGCATATTGTACTAATAATTAAAGTAATGCCAATTAATGATGATTACTGTGTATATTTCTAACAAAAAGTTTGAGCCGACAACAATTTCAGTACCTCGCCTTTTACAGACAACTCCGGCGTTACGAAGATAGTGCGATGAACATGAATTCGGAGTTCTCTCTCAAACCAAACAATAGCAAATCATTCGGGAATCATAGTTCTAATTCTACAGACCATAGCGTTCATTCATTCCCGAAGGATTCCTTGCGACAAATCGATAATGTTTATTTATTACCAACAACAATAAAAGCTGTAAAAATTCACTCATCCTTCAGTTCCGATCCAACGCCAGCCGTCGTTAAAGATTCACGAGACGCCATTGCATCCACTGCATTACCGACACAGGTTCCTTCGAAAAACAGAACTAGGTATCGAGCCATACGAAGTGAGTAGCTGTATTTCCTACAGAAGTAATATTCAAATACCACTATATATTAATATAGCACAGTATATCGGTATTATGATTAGTATTAGTTAATTAATACTGATACTGATCGCTAATACCAATATTTTTATAGAATTCTAATAAATATGTGTTTCATCGAAGGATGCGCACAGTTCCGTCGTTTGTACGAAGACCTCGCCATAGGTCTCAGAAGAATAAAGCGCACAATAATGCAGGTGCCGAGACCCCGACGTATGTGCGCCAATCCTTATCATCATATTGCACGTGGACGTATAGTAAAACTGGGATTGTCTCACGTCATAGCACTGGGCAGGTGGAACGAAGATAAACAGTTTGTTCTCCACTGTGGAGGCTCTCTTATCGATTCAAGATGGGTATTAACGGCGGCGCACTGTACCCACAGTGTCAGGTGAGTGTTTATTATCCAACGGAACAACATCGACGAATCTTTACGAAATCAATTCAATTTGTAGCGGTGGCTTAACGATCGCACGCGTAGGAATCAAACGCTTAAGCGACACGGAAGGAAAGATCGTTTCTATAATACGAACGATTCGGCATCCATCGTATAAACCTCCCGCATTGTATGCAGATATAGCTCTGTTGGAATTAGAGGAACCAATGATGACAATAGACGTTAAACCTGCTTGTCTACTGGCGCCCGGGGAGTCCATCCCACGGTCTGCGTCTATCTCCGGATGGGGAGCTACGGAATTCGGTAAATTCACAGACTCCCCATCGAGACACTGTCCAAACGACTGTAAAACTATCTAATGGTTAAAAGTAACAAAAAGTAACTGACGAAAAAATCGGAAAACTATTGTTTCTTAAAACTCTTAGCACAACTAAGTGGTTTTCTAATATGCGGCCGCTGAAACGACCGCTAAACAATCGTCCGTGAAAATTCGAACTGTGGTGACGATGGTTTACGCGGTAAATTTTTGTCACTTAACCATCGCGGGATGGTGATTTCCACCGTTGTTTTCATTGTTAATTGTGTTGATAGGGTTATTTTTAACATTGGATTAATAACGATAAAAACGTATTATTATGCTGATAAGCTGATCCTTATTGCAGGGGGAAGCGAGAGCGATGCTCTGCTAGAGGCTTATCTGCAAATCGTGAAAAATGATGAATGCGAGAGGACACACAATGGTTCTATAGTTGTGCCGCATGGCGTAGTGCAGAGTATGTATTGCGCCAGAGACACAATTGGGATTCTGCAGCAGGACACTTGTTCCGGTGATTCCGGTGGACCCCTACATATTAACCATCCCAAGTGGACTTGTCTTTACCAGATAATCGGTATAACGAGCTTCGGATCCGGATGTGCTTTCCCCGGGACGCCAGGAGTTTACACCAGTGTATCGCACTACGTCGATTGGATCGAGGATATCTTATGGCCGGAACTATAGCGATCGTTGATCGGTTATACGCGATCGAATGAGCGATGAGAGATGAGCAGTGAATTGACAATGCGATTTTTTTTAATTTATTTTTTAAAATAATTTTTGTAAATAAAATTTTTAAGTGTTCGACGTACTATTATTTTTTCGTTAAACCATTTTTCGCGGCTCACTGCATCCATGGAGTTGAGTGAGTATTTCCTTGATGAATTCAAGTCTAAATCGTTATAGTACATTACGATACAAGTGCGAAAAAACTTTTTCTGACGAGTATGAGTTTGCAGCACGAGCTGAAGGCGAGTGTTGCAATTACACGAGAGTTAAGAAACAGTTTTTTAGAAAATTCAAAACAGGATTTTTGTTTTGTTTTTTAGAAAATTCAAGATTTTCACATTGGTTCCTCAGTATTTTCTTTTATTAAAAAGGATTCTTCGTAGAGGAAGTTAATACGTTATATATGATACTTTCCGATAGAGAACAACTTTCGAATTAAAGGAAATAATAAAAAGACAAACTTTGAGTGTTTTTTTATTATATTTCGGTTACCTAAGATTAACCGGTATATAATATAATGAAATTCTACGGTTAAATAAAGTGGAAGTGCGCCTGTTACGAAAAATTGTACCGTATTTTTGAAACGATAAAAATGTCGATGGAGCTCCTTGGAGCACAGATATCGGCATGTTTCGTTTTATATAAACTCCGCAATGATTATTCCTGCATTGTAGTTGAGGTTCTTACGAAGAATTGGTATGCAAACAAACGGCTAATTTACGGCTGATTGTCCAAATAGTTTCATAAATACAGACGTACGCATTTTTCAAAAAACGGACATTACTTTGTGATTTTTTTCGTCTTTTTGCAATGTACTTAACATTTTTATCGAATCTTACTTTTGGTTGGGAATATACGTAAACCAACGTTGATACGTCACTGACACGTTGTACAAACCGGTTTCGTAAAAAGTAAAACATGAGTTTGTAGACATCCGAATGAGCTTTTGTAGCTGAAATAGTCTATAGACAACTATTTGGCGACTGAAATAGACAACAAATTCCATTGGGGAATCTTTTCGTTCATTTAATCCCACATTCGTCAGTCAGTTATACGGGATACGCGATGGGTTCCACGGACAGTTTTTTATTTTCCGCAGTAACGATATACATGTTCCTTAATTCGCATTCGGTACAGTCTTCTAACTACAATATTTCAAGTCCAAGGTAATTTAAGAGTTTCTCTCTATGTAAAGCCTATTGTTTGCATAATGTACTAATGATGAAATAATGCAAATTAATGATGATTAGCGCGTATATTTTCGCTCTAATATTCGACAACAATTCCAGTACCTCGCGATGCAACGAAAATGAGAAAAAATAAATGATGTATATTAACGTTGCTAAGTGATTTGAATCTGTATAATAATAATATCAAATTATTTCTGCGACAGTGCGTAGTGGGTATAGAATTATGATTTACGAAAGGTTAATATGCCTCTTTTACAGACAACTCCGGCGCTACGAAGATAGTGCAATGAACATGCAATCGGAGTTCTCTCTCAAACCAAACAATCGGGAATCGTTCGGGAATCATAGTTCTAATTCTACAGACCATAGCGATGATTCATTTCCGAAGGATTCCTTGCGACAAATCAATAATGATTATTTATCACGAACAACAACAAAAGCTGTAAAACTTGACTCATCCTTCAGCTCCGATCCAACGCTAGCGATCGCTAAAGATTCTCGAGACACCATTGCATCCACTGCATTACCGACACAGGTTCCTTCGAAAAAGAGAACTACTATATCTCGAGCCGCCCGAAGTGAGTAGCTGTATTTCCTACAGAAGCAATATACAAACACCACTATATATTAATATAGTACAGTATATCGGTATCATGATTACTATTAGTTAATTAATACGGATACTAATCACTAATACAAATATTTTTATTCAATTCTAATACACAAAATATATGTTTTATCGAAGGATACGAATCGTTCCGGCGTTTGTACGAAAAATTCGCCATAGGCCTCAGAAGAACAAAGCGCACGATAATACTGGTGCCGAGACCCCCGAAGGAACCTGTGTGTGCCACTCCTTATCGTCACATTATGGGTGGATATGTAGTAAAAACGGGATTGTCTCACGTCATAGCACTGGGCAGGTGGAATGAAGATAAACAGTTTGTTCTCCACTGTGGAGGCTCTCTTATCGATTCAAGATGGGTATTAACCGCGGCGCACTGTACCCACAGTGTCAGGTAAGTCTTTATTATCCAGCGGAACAACATCGACGAATCTTTACGAAATCAATTCAATTTGTAGCGGTGGCTTAACTATCGCACGCGTAGGAATGAAACGTTTAAGCGACACAGAAGGAAAGACCGTTTCTATAATACAAACGATTCGCCATCCATCGTATAAGCCTCCCGCATTGTATGCAGATATAGCTCTGTTGAAATTGGAGGAACCAATGGTCACAAGAACCGTTAAACCTGCTTGCCTACTGGCGCCCGGGGAGTACATGCCATACACTGCGTCTATCTGCGGATGGGGAGCTACGGAATTCGGTACATTCACAGACTCCGCATCGAGACACTGTCCAAACGACTGTAAATCTACCTAATGGTTAAAAGTAACAAAAAGTAACTGTCGAAACAACCGGAAAATCATTGTTTATTAAAAATCTTAGCATAACTAAGTGGTTTTCTAACATGCGGCCGCTGAGACGACCGCTAAACAATCGTCCGTGAAAATTCGAACTGTGGTGACGATGGTTATCGCGGTTAATTTTTGTCACTTAACCATCGCGGGATGGTGATTTCCACCGTTGTTTTTATGGTTAATTGGGTTGATAGGGTTGTTTTTAACAATGGATTAATAACGATAAAAACGTATTATTATGCTGATAAGCTGATCCTTATTGCAGGGGGAACCGAAAGCGATGCTCTGCTGGAGGCTTATCTGCAAATCGTGAATAATGATGAATGCGCGAGGGCACACAATGGTTCTATAGCTGCGCCGGATGGCGTAGTGCAGAGTATGTATTGCGCCAGAGACACAAGTGGGAGTCAGCAGCAGGACACTTGTTCCGGTGATTCCGGTGGACCCCTACAAACTATCCATCCCAAGTGGACTTGTCTTCACCAGATAATCGGTATAACGAGCTTCGGATCCGGATGTGCTTTCCCCGGGGCGCCAGGAGTTTACACCAGCGTATCGCACTATGTCGATTGGATCGAAGATATCTTATGGCCGGAACATTAGCGATCGTTGATCGGTTATACGCGATCGAATGAGCGATGAGAGATGAGCGGTGAATTGATAATGCAAATTCTTTTTTTGTATCGACACTCCAACTTGCCATATTGCAGGTTCAAACGGCTGCAAGACTTGCATTCCCCTTTCTTCATCTATAAATACTTCTTCGAGTCCTTATACTACCCCTTCGAGTCCTTATTGGTTATTTATCATTTTGTATTACTGGCAATTCTTTTTCCTCTCCATACGTTTTGCAACAAATCTCTTCCTCGCTACGCAAGAAGACTAATGGCATTAAAAATAATACGAGTATTATAATTTTTTTACGCAATCATTACCAATATCGTCAATATTCATGTCGACTCAAGTAGATTATTTTTTTTTACATTCTTACAGTGAAGAACACATGAAAAATATAAAAAGTATATGAAAGAAATTTTACGAAGCTATAGATAGTTTATATTTTACGAAAATACGGGATTTCGTTGTCATTTCAATAACACGACAATTATAAGATATCTTAATAACAGTACAATAAACTTCTCGCAATCTCACCGATTTTTATACGGAAAAACAAGTAAATTGCACGTTATCATTCGGGTGAACTTCCCTCCTGTATCATTAGTCGCATTACCGACAAATAGGACGCTGAAGTTTTTATAACATCCATAAACGTCGCGAGTGTCATGCTGAAGAATTTTCCTGCCGTCAATTGAAGCGGCGAATTCGATCTCATCATCACGAAGATCAGATCCTTCGAGATGCTGTTCGGTAATTCGTACCACGAGCTGTCGTACACCGATTGTATTATGTCATCTCCCTGACACTGCAAATTCTCACCGACCCAACTGTACATAAATGTTTGCAAAAGCATGAATTCGATAATAACGAGATTCTTCACTGCGCCGACGTAATTATTTTCTTCCAGTGTCATCAACAGGCAGAAACCTTCGAAAAAAATGACGAAACTCCCAATCATTCGTCGATCATCGACGATGCATTGTTTGAATATTAAATCGTCGGGAAAACCTACCGAAAACGGTGATTAACATAACGCTGACCAACAATTGCGTAAAAACAATCATATTGTACGCATCTTCCAGCATCTCAGCTAATTTCAGCAAGTGACCGTGTCGAGCAATCAACGCGCTCAACTTTATTCGACTCTCAACTGCATCGTCCTCTTCTCCGATGGTATGAAATTTGCTCTTGAGAATTTCCAATTGTCCGCACAGGTGCGACGTCATAGCTATGAAGAAAGCGTCACTGCCAGTGTTGACTGTACACGTCGCAAGAACCTGTCGATATTTATTGCAAATTCATTTAATTCAATTATCGCGGAAGTTTATTCCACGTAAAATGTGTGACAATAAATGGCATGATAATGAAAATAAAAATTAATATATATTTAAAAAAAAAACAATGTTTGTGATTCGCAGTTATTATTTTTTTAATATGATTTAACGACATTTTGGAATATAGTGAATTCGTTTTGACCGAAAATCCGTTTTTTTTTCCATCACAACGAAGCTTTCTTTACGAAGAAGCAAAAACACTAAAATTGTAGAGTTTTGTTGATGAACGGCACCTGAAGATATTGAATGAAAACGATGGAAGGATACACGGTATCGGGAACGCCGTTCAATGTGCACGTCGAAGGAAAGAGAAATCTTCTCCTGAGTACCATTCGCGTATAATTCAACGTGTCTTCCTCGTCCCCCTCCGCCTCGATCCATCTGTCCGGTTCGGTGAAGAAAATTTTCACGGAATACAGAAAGGTCGACGTTGCTGCGGTAGAAATTAGAGCGAAAGCGACAGTTTTGTATGTGCGTTCTTGCATAGCCATCATGTTCCTGAAATCTTTGCTCTCTTGATCGATCGACCAATCTTCGATGGCCGATATAACATTCGGCCGCAATTTATCGCGATGAACGCTATAACAAACTAATTTCGATAGGGCCAATAATCCCGAGGCAACGACGATGACGTCGTCGATCATATCTTCGACGGTACCACATCGAACGCATATTTCACGGAGTGGTATCGCCACAGTACCGAACTAGAAACCAATAATAATGATAATAATAATAATAAATAATAATAATAATAATAGTTATTATTGTCTTTTTACTAATCCGACGAATGATTAGATTGAAATAAAAAGTATAGTGGCAGCGTACCACAAGGCCGATGCCAAGGAGTACGCGGAATGTAAGGAAGAAATTGACCGGTATTAGAGGCCACAGCCCGAACGGCCAAGTTATCGCAGCGAACAATGCGAGTGCTTTTCTTGCGTCTTTGCTCCAACGTTCTCGGTTATACATGTCGTGTCAATCTTCAATAGCCTCTACGATGTTCTTTATTTCTTCCCTTTTTCTTTACCATACGAGAATCGCTCGACGTAACTCTCGATACTTCCGTGGATACCCGGCAATTTCGCTTGGATGACGTAGACAGTAGATAGAAAAAATAACGCGACATTTCAAGGATCCGATAAGACGCGAATGCTCGCGCACTCGTTGCACCCCTGCGTTTGTCGATTATTCATATATCTATAAACCCTTTTCTTTTGTACTTCGATTTCGCGTTTCAAGAGAACTAATATTCTATGCGCATATATAATCAATTCTTCCGCGTTGCGGTATATCGAATTCAATTGAGGATTATATTTCAGAAATAGCGCATTAATATTAATCGATGCGGAATATCGCGCAGCCAAAGAAAATTATTGGTTATTAAGAACAATGGTAATACCGAGGGGTGAGTAATATTGTTTTCTCGAGACATTTTTTTTTCCTCGTGTTTTTTTCCACTCACGGAAGGAGCGATCGAGCCGTAACGGAGAACATCTATCCGGAGCGGAACCAGTGTCATTTTTGTCCCAATAATTTTTCGCAAAAATAACAAGCGCGGTTTTAACTTTGTGAGTAATTGTGTACTCGGTGTTACGAGTTGTCGGTCGAGACACCATAACAACGTAACGTTATGCTCCCGCTCTGTTACACGGCGCTTCTTTTAATAACAGTAGCATCGCCGCCCGTACCCCGACGAACTCCAGAAGACCAGAAAGCCGCCGGAAAATACCTCTCGCTCTCCCTTACCGAACTCGTGAGTTCTCCGTAGGTGTCGAAACTATTCTCTCCCTCTCTCGCCCCCCCTCGGTATTTTGATGTTCAACTTTATGCGCCGAATACTACGAATTCTCTCGCGCTCTTGGATTTTTCTGAACGACGAGGAGCCAGTTTAATGCTCGAGGACCACGGTACCAAGGCGCTTCCTAATTCTCATCGGGTCAGTGACTGTGGCTGTTCGAGCGCGTCTCTGACAGTGGGGTTCGGGCTCCTCGAAGCGCGGGCTGACAATAAGCCGGTTTCACAACGGGTAAATCTCGTTTGAGCTCCCGTAAACGATGCTTGGTAAAAAAATCTTTTTGATACACTTTTAAGATAAAAAAAAAATTCCGTTTGTAAAAAAAAAAAAAAAATTCACCCACCGATCGTTGCATAAAATATTATTTTTATGTGGTGGTAGTTATTTATTTCGATAGTATAAAAAATTCCTTAATATAACTAATTTTGGGTAGAGAAATTAAAACATAACCTAGAATAACATACGAGGCAATAATTATTTTAATTTAATTTAATTAATTATAGTAATTAACAAGATAAAATGTTTGAGGATATATTTTTTTAGCAATAGAAATTAATCATTCGTCGGATTGATTATTAAAAATATTTATTACGAATCAATTATCTCGTTGTTACGTGCGCAGTTTGCTATTTATTTCGATGAAGAAATACGTCGACGTGGACGAATTGTTCGCGAGCGATAAGGCTCTAAGGTCGCACGATTATCGTTTGGCAATGCGAAAAGTCGATTTTCTTCGACACGTTTAACCGCCGTTTTCATCGGCGTATGTGGGGCTGACTTACAGGATCGAGACACGAGCACCAAACGTCGATTTTGTGTTGGCAGTGTCTACCGGTTTCGAGGTTGCCGTAAGCGTAATACACGAGTTTCATTGTATTACGGGCTTAACACAGAGGCGTGTGGACCCTGCTCAGGTAGGTAAGTACCGTTCGCCGGACTACGTTGAACGCCAGTCAGGCCACGGCGTTCGTACCGTCAGGTGCATGAACCTTTGATAGATCGTGAAGCTCAAAGCCCCCCTTTTGCCTATACCGTACGTTCGAAAAGGAATTCTTTACTGCACGTCGTGAAGATCCAAGTATAATTTAACGCGAGGTAAGCAAACTATTTTTTTTTTTTTCGTTCGTGCAATTTTTATCGTTTATTTGCGAGTTATTTGGTTATTACGTTCGTTGTGTCGAAAAAAAAGAATAACTTAAAAATTAAATAAACAACGCGTAATTCTTCGCATTAAAAGATTTATTCGTAAAATACATATCATTTGCAATTTTTGAAATAACAAACTGTTATATCGCCACCAACAATCGTACCTGTGGACTTGCAAAATATACGAAACGAGGCTACGTTTGCATGCGTCAACACTGTTACTGTCCACTTCGATGTTCAAGGCTATTCGATATCTACAAATTGATAAGAACTGTGTTTCTCATAATGACTATGTGCGACCGCACGGGGTTCGATTGGGACAATAGCGATAGACGAACTTGTGTAACTGATACAAATTATGTGCGCGCATTACATTTACCCTTTTTCGCTTGTACACTCGAAACGTTTAAAGTTCGCGGCGACAATTATTTATCACACACAAATAATAATTAGCTTATCCTAGTTTTTCATTGAATCATACGAAATATTGTTTGCAGGAAAATTAGCTAACACTGTGGGGAAATAAAAATAAATAATTTCAAGGTTAAGTCGTACTTTTTGATATAATTGAATTTTTTATCTTCGATCGATTGTAGCGAATGGATAAAACAATTGGAAAACTTCGTTGACGAAATTTAGTTATTGCTGAATAAGTGCGAAGCGCGAAGATTGCATTTGCGCGTCGTTTTTTTTTTTGCCGAGGCAGCGAAATGTGTCGGATGTAGTAAGTCGGCACGCGTTCCGGGGCCACTGGCCTCGCTCTTGGCCCATGGCCTTGACAGTGTCGTTGCTACAACTTCTTCTTATTCTTCCTCCTTTGGGACGACACTCGTTCACTCAGTACGAAAGAACTTATATGCAATGAAAGCTCGAAATAAATATTTTTCCATTCGATCTCGAAGCCCACGAGAAGAAATTTTATTACCCTCGATAAAACATTTTTTTCGCAGCTCGATCACGAATTTCGATCTCGTATCTCGAAGGTACGATGACTAATGTTACGTACCGTTATACCGAAATACGTGGTGTCTCGTGCCATCTAAGGAATGTTATTTTGAGATATGGTATCTTTTGCCACAAGTTACATAATTTACATGTAATTTGAAAAAATTACGAACAATAATTATAACGTAATTTTTATTTAAAAATTTTTGGACATATACCCCATATTTCTGGAATATATTTTTCAAGATATGTAGAATTAGAATTTTAGAATTAGAATAAAATTTTTCCCGTTATATACAAAGATACTTTTTTTTACACTGCGACGTATACCTAATATCTTTCGATGTGTCGCCTGCGGGCAAATTTGTTTTTTTTTTTTTTCTTCGCGAGAGTCAAGGTTGATAAAAAGAATTTGGGTGGCATTGGAATCGGAATTTCTGGGACGTGCGATGACTACCATTGCGTACCGTTACGAGGAGTCGTTGTCTCAGCCAGAGAATGTCAATTTCATGCGGTTTACGGTACCCCATCAAGAATTGCGCGTCACACCGGACTCGGTTCGATTACGCATCGTGAACATTTCACTCGAACGCATTATCCCGTATTCCACAGTTGGCAAAACAACTGGGAATACATTGCAAATCCTATCACGATAATTTTCGCACGAAGACTCGGGGCAAAACAAGGGGATTCAGAATTTCTCGAGGATCGTTCGATCTTTTTTTTTTTTTTTGTCGAAAGCATAATTCACCTCTCTCGGGATCCTTCGTTGTGCACACGATTCGCTGTTCTATTTATTATTCTTCTCGCACCGTTTAAACCTTCACTCGAGTGAACAACCTTCCACCTCTCTCGATACCTCGTTAAAACGGTAAAAAGTAAAAAAAAAAAAACAAATGGTATTCGCGCTGTGTCGATTCTAAGATAATATGTCGATTTCTTCACTGAGAAACGATTATCTCAATTACAGCTGTCGAATCTAACGTTGCATATGACGAAATAAATGTTTTATTATTGTTATGAAATTTTAAATGAGTCAAATAAGATTTCTTAACGATTAATAAATGTTATCGGGTTTTATTTAAAACAATCGAATCCCATTTGGTACCATCAATTTACCATTTATTTTCGAAAAAAAAATTTGTTAAGTACGAATAAACTTTTTTCTCAGTGATTTAAATTTCGTCTTGCAATAGCTTATTCTTGTCGAAGTTTACGAATTTTTCACGAAATACAAATTATTCGAGTTGTTTTTTTTTTTAAATCATCGGAGGAGCATTAAACTGACGACCAACGAGTACGTCATCGGGATAGCGGGACGGTTCGATTACGCATGGGGATTCCCCGTAACTTTCTACTCCGCGAATGATGCTGAAACTCATTCGTCTTCTCTCAAAGTTTTCTCTCCTCCTTTCTTTTTCTCTGATCACCCAATTTTACGTATTCTGTCGTTAAACTCAACTTCTTTCGTTTGTCTTCCGTGCGTATCGCGAATCACCGGAAATATGTTACGTCCGCAAACAAATATGCAAATATTATGTTTTATCTTCAAAGATGCGATAAAAACGCGTCAAGAATTGACAAAGAAACGGAATAACGAATGCGGTCGCGTTATTAACCTGTAATTCCATAGAATTCGTAACTTCCTTTCCAAAGTCTGTAGCGCTGATTGATTCTCCCGAGACGTATAATACCTATCATCTTGATGCCAACTTTGCTATTCATGCTATGTACGGAGACGTGGTAATTAACCATTAGTGCCAAATAGTTTCTTAATGACTGCGATTTACCGTGTACCGTTAGACCAACAGACGTTCGCAAACTATTGCCCATCTCGGTGTGATCATTCGCCGACGAACTGAACGAACTTAATTCGCTAAAACGAATGACCGAACGAAGTTTTCCGTAACTTTGGTTCTGAAATCCTTTGTCTTATATTATTTTTCGCGTAATTGTCTCGATGTCTCGACGCCAAGTTAAAAAAAAAAAACTATTAACTATATACTCGGAAAATTGATTGACTTTATATATAATTTCTATATCCTCCATTCCTACTATATATAGACTCTCCACACAGATTATATGTACTTTACAAAATAATTACATATGCCAAATTGAATTTACAAGTTATACGAAATTTGCATAAAACATTTTCCCGCGTAGCGAACGGTAAGCCAAACATCGCTTCATTGTCGAGCGGTTAATTCGATTTTCTCGTTCATAAAAAACGAGAAATCAACAACGAAACTCGACTCGTTGGTAGACGAACTCCGTTGGCGTACGCGCCAAGCTATCGTCGTGTCCGCATCCACGAAGCAACGGTATCCTGGTGATCACGAGCCGAAACGTTTCCGGTGTGTCTCTCGTAAGAGCGCGAGAAACGAAACTTTTCTCGGCCGGTAGCCCGACCGACGAGTCGGCATTCGCTTCATCCTAAAATAGATTTTCGACACCGGCGTCGGTACTGAGAATGCAGAAGATCAACGAGGATTATTATACCTCGCGAGCAGCGCACGTCGGATCCCGCTTCAGGGTCATCGACTTCCCACGCGCGTCGGTGGCCCTCTTCGACTCTTTCTGACTGCAGAAGTACAAAGGTCCTCCGGTAAAAGATTCCTAATATGCGTCCGGAGAGAGTTATACAACGCTATAAACCCCTCAATTAAATTAATTTCACACCCCATACGATCCGAATTAAAAATTCAAACGCACGTTTATATTACGCATAACTCGATATTTACGAGAATCGTTTATTTATTTTTCATTCGTTTTTTTTATAGCAATAATGAGGATTCCAAGGACAGCAATTTTATTGGCTCTCGTCGGGTTCGTGAGTTGTACGGAGAAGAATGACGAACTCGACACTTCGAGTGCTTTTATGGAGGCGGCGCAGGCCCTCTTCGCCGATAAGGATGCGGTCGGTGGTCTTCAGAATATCGCGTCGAAATTCATGGATTCCGATACCGGAAAACAGGTGAATTTTTTTTTCCACTTATAGTTATCCGGCGTCGTGAATATTCTTTTTATTAAGTAAAAACAAAATATGTTGGGAAAAAAAAATAAATTAATATTTATGCGCCGTTGCGATTTTTGTCGACAGGTCGGAGATATGCTGACCGGAGGCGGAAAAACCGACGGTGGTGGAGTCGGGCAGATTCTCTCGGGTTTAGGAAATCTTATGGGAGGTCAGAGGGGCGGACAACGCGGCGGTGGCGGTGGATTGGATCTCTCAATGTTGGGATCGATCGTCGATATGGTTTCCTCCGTTAGCGGCGGCGGCGATAATCAGAGAGAAAAACGGGATACCAGCGGCGAATCTTCCGGAGGCGGAGGACTCGATTTCGAAAGTGTGCTGAATGTCGCGAGTATGTTTATGGGTCCGAGTGGTAACACAGAGGGTATAATGGGCCTTTTGCCGATGGTACTTGAAAATTTCGGTGGGGGATCGAGTGACGGTGGAAAAGCACGGAAAAGCGATCACGCATCGCACTCGTGGTATATGCCGCCGATACTGGAAAATATTCACGTAATGTGGGAGCACTTCAGGTACGTCTCGATGAAAAAAAAAAAAAAAAAAAAAAAAAAAAATGTCCGACAAAAAAATTACTAAATAATAACAATGTCGGTATTTTTCCAACGGACAAAAATTACCGCGTCGACTTGCAGAAACTTTTGTTGACTCTTAATTTTTTTTTTTTTTTCAGCAATTCGGAACTCGGGCAGACGCTGTGGAAAAACAGCGGTCTCGCGAAAATCGTCAGTTCGATGACAGACGAAAATGGGAGGATAAAATACGAAGCTATAATGGATAGCTTCGAGAATCCGATGCTTCGAAGACGATGGATAAGATCTTTGACCAATTTCGTCGCTGACTGGATCGCTCACGTTTCCGATCCGACGATTCAACAGAGATATTTGACGACTATACAATTTGTTGGAAACAGTTTTCTCAAGTCTCAGGGTTATCCGAAAGGATCGATGTTCGACGCCAGCAAACCCGCCGAAAGTCTTTCGAGGTTTGTATTTTTATCGTATATCGAAAGATCGCGGAAACTTCTTTAACTTTGGATAATTAAAATAATACAGAAACTTCGGTGGTTTTTTCAGAGTGGTTAATACCGGTGCGAAGAGATACTTAAACATGAAAATCGACAGTATTCAGTACATTAAACCCGCCGTGGCGTACATTCAGGACCTCCTGAGACTCGCATCGGAAAAAGGATTTATCATGTCTCGTGTAAATGCAAATGAACTGAGTAATAGGCTCAGCGAGACTATCAACAATGACCTCATTGCTCCGCTTCTCAAGGTAACGAGACTTGTTTTCTTTTTTTTTTCCTTACAGTTTATCACTACCGTTCTATAATTAAAAATAAAACGGTATGACAAAAAAAAGTTGTTTAACGTCGGAGCGATAAAACGAGACTTTGACGAACGAATAAATTTGTGTGTTTTCTTTCGTTTTTTTTTCTTCCTTATGACGACTAATATTCTTCTTCAAGGCGTATCGAGCTTACAAATGGTCGATAAAGTCACCGAAATGCGCGAATCATATACTCTGCTCGATCAATAAGAAGAGTCAAGAAAAAGACAACAAGGAGGTTCTCGTTCGCGAGGCTTTGACGAAACTCGCGAGTTTTCCAGCCGCTTGGTCAATCAGCGTGAAGACTGGATTAAGCTTCTGGTCCCTCTACGGTGCCATTCACGAGAGCGATCACTGTGTCGTAAGAAAATATAATTTTTTTTTTTCTCATTACTAAAATGGCGACGAACTCCGAAAATCGATCGATAACTTTTATTTTTTTTTATTAATTCGCAGGAAAAATATCCGGTCGACTGTTCGGCATTCCACGAGGAGGAAATTCGCGTTACAACGGAAGCTATTCATAATGAGCTCTAAGAATCTCATAGACTAAAAAAAAAAAAAAAAAGAAAATCTTACGATAAAATGTTGTGTATCCGCGAAAGAGACTTTAGATTTTAAACGAGAATAATAACTCGTCGGGGATGTGCGGGCCTCGGACGACGTGGGACACGAAGAGCGATCGATCGTCGCGCGTCCAATAACCAATGGACCTCGATATATTTTATAGTCAAATAAGGATCGACGGGTCTTAAACGAGAGGCTGGCAAACGACAGGCATCTTCGCAAAGACGCAAATGAATGTATTTTCTCGATTATAAAAACGCTCAATAGTCGCAGGAGGTATAATTAAGTAATTATACTTTTAAGTTAAACACTTAGAATTCCGTCGGAGAATCTCATAAATCGACTTCGCAGTCCGTTTTGTTTCTTTTTTTTGTGTATTCAAAGAAATTATTTAAAAAAAAAAAATTACCGTGTGCGGCGCGTTTGGGAGTTCAAAGGGTTAACCGATAATCTTCGACTTTATCGTTCAAATCGCGAAGACAAAAATAACTAAAACGCAATGCATGAAGATTCGATTGCTGAGATACTTTGAATGCGAATTTAAAAAAAAAATAATAACACTATCGATAAAATATATTTGGCGCAACGCTTCCCGATTGTCCTGAGCAATCGCCAGAAATGCGTAACACGCCGCAAAATTGGGAAGCGTAACTCTGAATAAAATCGCACGAAAAAAAAAAAAATCTAAACAATTATACACATAGCTCGACTCTTGTAAATATTAGACTATGAAAGTCGAATAAAAATGTCATTGTGAGCAAAGAACGAAAAAAGAAGAAATTGCGAATTTTCTCGTCTTATATATTTATTGTAACTCTCTCGCGATGGAACACTCTTTTTTTTTATTTTTTCTTGATGTTCTTACACGCCCACTCGAGCCCTTCCTGCAATAAAGAAAATTGTTTTATCAATTTTTTTTTCCGTTTGAAATACACGAGAAAATGAAATTCTTCGTGGAACAGTTTTACGAGGAAAATTAAAATAGAAGAAAATTCGCGGACCTTAACGCCTTTACCGTCCGTTGCTATACACGATTGAATTTGCCAGTCGCGATCCTTGATGTTGTGAAGTCCGAGACCCTCGGCGATTTCGGCAGCGGTCACTGCTTGTCCCAAATCCTGTTTATTCGCGTAGACGAGAAGAGGCACGCAGCGCAATTTGTCTTCGAGTAAAAGTTCCGAAAGCTCTTGACCCGTCTCTTCGAGTCTCGCGATGTCGGCGCTGTCCACAACGTATATCTTTAAAAAAAAGGCACACGAGACGATAAAAAAGTGAAACGTTTAATTATAAACGTAATTAAATGTGCCGATATTCTCTCCCGGGGTTTTTAAACATCGAATGAAACGATCGAGAAAAACGTAAGTTGATTAATAATGCGAAAGATCTCGCGGATAAGAATCGTTGCGTTTGGGGACAATATTGATGCTATTAATAAAAACATTTTTAATATGCAGGCCTCACGCAGAGGGTGAGGTTTAGAATGAGTTTTAGTCACGAGAGGCGAATTAATAAGAAAATTAATGAGGACTAACGAGAACGTCGGTGTTTTCGAAATAATTTCGCCAGTATGGTCTGATCTTTCTGGCGCCACCGATGTCCCAGACGTTCAGCTTGAAGCCTTCGCTCTGCACGCTTTTTATGTTGAATCCTTGTGTTGGAGTGACCTGAAAGATAATGATATATCCTTTGTAGATTATCCTTTTTCATTAAACAATCAATTAGTTAGTATTGCAGCGAAATTTTTTCATAGTCGTCTCCACGGGGCAAATCACTTCGGCGAATTTTAGAACGGAATTACATACCGAGAAAATGATTTTTAAAACATCGCATTATGCTGTCCTTTCGGTATAATTAAGTTAATACGGTATTAACTTTTCGAAAAATGTTGGCACTCTTTTTAAACGAGAAACTCGTGTAAACTAAGGTGCGCATGCGCTGTAAAAAAATTTGGTGGAAATTTAATGCACCGCTACTGGAAGTTCTTATGCGCAAATTAGTCCGTCAAATTTAATTTAAAAAAGTAAAAGTACTTTACTTTTTTTATACAAGTACTTTAAATCGAATACTTTAACTTTACTGCGAAAGTACATTAATTTTTCATTACTTTTGTACATTACGTCTAACGTACTCGTTTATGCAGAAAAACTTGCCGTATCGATATATTAAATTTACTATTTTTTCTTTACAGTGTATCAACAAAAGGCGAATTTAAATTATTTAACAAAAATTTAATAAAATCAAAAAATCGAATTTATTGCAAAATAATGCAGTTTACGGAAATAAATTCATTGGTATATTTTTAGGCAATTTTCCCGAAGATAAAGTTGATGTGAAGATAAATCGCCGGGAAATTTTTTTACATTGTTTTTTTGGAGGTCAACTCACTTGAGTAATATCTTCACTGGCGAGAGATTTCAGTATCGTAGTTTTACCGGCGTTGTCGAGTCCAAGAAGAAGCAAACGTAGTTCTTTGTCCGGATTGGAGCGGAGTTTACGAAGTATCGACAAAAGTCCCTGAAATCCATCGATCGTTGCGATTACATAGCGAAATTTCGATCCGCACGAAAGTATTTATGAAACGATCGTCCATCGATAATTGAGAATTACATCGTAATAAGTGGTAAGAACTTTCTTTTTCTCGTTAGAATCGATTCCATAACAAATTCACGAGATTATGTACAGTATAGTGAAACAAGAACTACAGCACCAATAATAAACAATGTAAACGACTAGACAAGTTTTTTTTTCGCTTTCCATGCGTCGCATTGAAGGACAAGATAATGAAAAGAAAACATAGACACAATGCGTCGATATGCGTCAAGTTTGCGAAATATATACCGTTCGATAAATTTAAAAAATATGCATAAATACAGTCGATTGACAATTGCTTTGCTTTATTTTTTATTTTATTATGTATTATATATATCAAGCGTAAGGTTAAAAAAAAAAAGTTTTTTTCGTTGGTAGCAATGACACGCGATAGATTGACGTGAATTTGAAAGTGCGAAACAAAATTCCGATGCGAATTTTCAAACGTGCGATTATTGAAGGGTGCATTTCTTTTTCGTTATTTATTTCGTCTTGAATTACCATTTTAATTTCGTTTCTTCGAGGCCTGGAGAACGAGGCCCGAGTTTCGTTTTCTTTTTCTTGACAGACGCGTGGCCTTCCCGTTGCGTTGCGCACCTAACAATGTGTGTTGTTTGGCCGGTATCTAAGGCAGGTGCTACCCTCTTAACATGAGGGAACATACGCGACCGATGCGCGTGCGTTAAACTCGTACAGCTTTCACCCCTTCCATTACATAGATCGATACATAACATGCACTTTGTAATTGAATTTCAATTTAATTTCGAAATATTTGACAATACTGTTGACGATAAACCTATTAATAAAATATAATTGGTATGTTTGTTAAAAAAATCAATCGTTAAAAAAAAAAACAAATACGGATCGATAATATCCACGTGAGAATAAAATAGTGAAAACTTACTAACTTTCTACTTACGAATATAAAATATATTATTAACATAATTAATATTTATATAATGTAATAAATATTATATCATCTTATTGAGAATATTATTATTTTTTATTAATGGCATATCATTTTTCATTAAAAATCAAGAGACGCGGTAGCGTCTCGACGCCAAGTAGTTTAAAGAAAAAGTCTGCGCGGCAAAGCCGCGCGCGTCGTGCGCTACCGTGTCCTTATACGCCAATATCGTGCCCCCTAAACTTTGACATTTTTTTTCTCGGAAACGAGACATCGGATCTAAATTCTAAAGACACTTTCACTATATAAATCGAATACAAGCTTTAAAATGCGCCTGGAATCAGCCCGATCGGTGCGAGAAATGATGAGATATCGCGATATCGCCCGAAAAATCGTCACTTTCATTATAAAAATTTGTGTTCAGAGATTTTTTCGACTGTCAGCTGTTTGTCCGATGTCCCATGACGTACGTGTTGTGTCCGTGCGTCCATGCGTGTGCCGTGCATACAAAACGGTAAAAGCGGAACGAACGATCACCGGTTTGCAATTTTCCAAGTGTCAGTTCGTGAATACAGCAACTAGTAATATCCGTATCCGCGATCCGTAAATAGTACGCTCATACTGAGTGATCGAAAAGAAGGTTAATTACAGGTTATTTATAATTTCATTTTTTTCGTGAAAATTAGTAAAAAAAAAGATCCTCTTGTGCGGCTAACAAAATGGGTCGTTCGTCTGATAAAATTGTTCAAATAATTGCGGGCGAGAGGTCATTTTAATTGATAAATATTGTGCGTGTGATACAAGAAAAATCGTGTCATGCGGATTCTTAACGTTATCAAGTAATAAAACATTTTTTTAAAATAAATAATAACACAATAATAAACAAAAAAAAAGAATGAAATAAAAAATAAAAACATTTTTTTGCAAAAAATGTAAAAAATGTCGCCAAGTAGTTTAAATAGTTTTGTGAAAATAAAAAACTCGTAAAATAATCAAAAATCATATGAGCCAAGTGAAAATAAAAAAAAACTTGGCGCGTCCTTAGAATACAAATAAATGTAGTTGCATCGAAAGAAAGGACGAGCAATATGTATTACATATATCAGAGATCCATTTTCGATATATTTTCCAACAAAAGCTTCCAGGATTTTTCGAAATTTTGAAAAAAAATGTATTATCGGAGCGACAAAATGGTCGGTAGTTGATCATTGTCCATTTATTTTATTATCCAATGATATTGACGAGCTATTGAATTGTATCAACAGTCGGTGCGATACTGTCCGTCGTTACTGCAGAAACTCTTTGCACCCCTCAAGCTTCACGTTGCGCGGCGCGAAGAACTGACGAATACTGTGAAGACAGTTATCGAGAGGTCGCAACAAGTCCAAGACGATAATTTCACTTGAATGCGCTCCCGTGATTTCGCAGATTTAGAAACATAGAGTTCGGCGGTTACGGCGCGCGCGCGCGCGCGGGCACACGAACTTATAGTTTCTCGGTGTATTATTATTGCTATTCGGTTGCACCATGACCTCCTTTTACGTTGAAGCGGAGAGGAGAACAAGAGAGTCGGCACATGCAACGGTATACTAACCGAATGCGAAAACATCGGTCTCGAAAAGTCCCCAACTATAGACGAACGTCGCGTGTATTATCGATACCAACACAGAACAAAAAATTGATTTCATTCAAACATCAGGAAATGTCCGTTCCCTGAACATTGTTCGCGAGGGACGCGGTGGGGTTCTGTTTCCTATGTTAACTTCGAATCCTCGAATGAACTGCAATCGGCAATTTTTTTCTTTTGTCAAACTCATCGCACGCTTTTATAAAATACAGTAGGCTTCGTTATTACTCAATTTAGATTGTGCAGTTTCCTGCATACGCAAACGATTGCCTAATAGGCGAAAAAAAAATGCAAATCCCCGAGAGTTTAGCGAAAAAAAAAGTTGAATAAGTTCGAACGGTGTCAAAAGTCAGTGTAAATAGCGATTTAATAGTCACGCCGACGTAGGATGATTGCAACCGAATTAATAATCGATAACGAAGCTCGCGACGCTCACATGCAAATCAGTTCATCGATTATTCGATGCTGCGTCTTTAAACCTCCCCCCTTTTCCCCCAATCTATCTGTGCGTTAATTATCAAAAGATCGTGCGTATCAAAAAACCGGAAGAAGCTTTTAGTTACGCTGACGGTATGATTCATTCGACGCTGAAGCATAGTACTTAAGGGGTTCGGCAATTTGTAACATAAAACACGTCTTTTTGTTTACGATGTAAAAAAATATCTACCCATGAATCCCATATGATTATTTACTCATAATGATGTAACGATCGCGTGGAAAAATCTCAAAGTTCGAATAAAAAAAATTATATAAATTTCATTTTTTTTTTTTTCAAATGGAAAAAATCAATGACATTAAAAAAAGTTAAACCCCTTAAACATTTTTGAATCTTTCGACTTCGAGGTTTTTTCACATATTCAAAACACCATTGCGAAGAAATAATCGCGTGGATTTAATTATTAATTTTTTTTACATATAAAAAATAATATCATCTTTTGCCCGAAATTGCTATACTGTCGTTAAGGAAGCGAATTTTGAAAAAAAAAAAAAAAAATTCGTGCAATCTGAAAAGAACGCGGGAGCAAATGCGAGTGCAATGGTAACCGTGCCGATCCGTCCAACCACCAGCCTGTATTATACTGACGGTCCCCATATCGGTGTGCGTGTAAATATACGAGCGCGCGTAGCGTTGCAGCGTCGCGTCGCTCGTTACACCCAAGGACGTCCAGAAATATCCAACTTTTCGACGCCGAACGAAGACGGCCAAGTGGCGAAAGCCGATCAGGCCGTGGCGCCGCACGAATCAGCCGATGCAACGAGAGCCCCGCCGCGAGTTTCAACTACACTGTGCCCTTATGCCTTCGTTTCGCTTCTTTTTTTTTCTCGTATTTATCGTTCGCGGCTTCTTGTCTCTCATCTCTCCCTCGTCGAGCGGTCTGAGACAATTCCTCACGCCGACGGTGCGCGACGATGCAACCTCTGTATAATAGCCGCAGTAGTATATGCAACGACTGTTATCCCGTTTACCTCTTCTCGCTTGCCTGCTCACTTCTCCTCGTTCTTTTTTTCTTCACTTCTTTTTTTTTTTTCTTTGCTCTTTACTCCGTTGAACATTCGCTCCCACGGTTCAAGGCCGCGAATTGGCACGATGCCATCTCGCGCTCGGTACTTGCATCGGAGCCGCAACCGTGCCGCGTGACAATCGTGACTTTTCACCTTTCTTTTTATCTCGTTTTTCGCCTTCGCCTTCTCCTCTCGACATTGTTTATTCATTCACACCGTCCAACCGGTGACAATTTTGTAACTCGACAAATCGATTAGGCTTCCGTACGTTTTTATATTCTGAACTTCGCGGGTTGACAAGTAATTAATAAGTAAATTTTTTTTTTTACGTTGTAGTTTGGTTGTGAAAAAAAATACGCAATTTTTATTCAACAAACGCGACGAAATTACGGCCAATTTGGTCAATTGTGACGAATTGACGAAATTTCGTCCATTGCAAAGAGTTCCATATATCGTTAAAACACATGCAGTTAATTACTTCGCTGAAATAAAATTTGTCTGCATCAATTAAACGGTTTATTTTTGGTCAATTCTCGCGATTTGTCGTGAAAAAAAAATTGTGCCGGGGTGCCTACCTGACAGTTTCAAAAACTGCATTTTTTTTAGCTATAGGGGGTAACACATTTTTTTAAATTAAATTTTTGAAAAATAAAAACTAATATGACGCCGAAAAAGTGACTTGTTTTTTTTTTTTCGGGACGTTTGGTGGTGAAAATACTCTTCAGTGAAAAGGATGCAGACAAAATGATAAACGAAACGGAACATACGAGTTGATAGCAATGGCGAGTCATTGACGATCGTTGATTATTTAAATCATTTTTTTTACGTAACGGCGATTAAATAAAACTGGAGCATTAAAAATTCGTGCGACAAAGATAGAAATTTTATGTAATTATAAAAAATTTAAGATACCTGTGAAAAATTTAAATGTAAAAAAACTAAGATGAGTATCGACTTTCCGTAGTTATTAACTTGAAAAACCCGTTTCATTTATTTATTTCCCATGTATCGTTTTCACTGAAGAGTACCCATAAAAAAAAAAAACAAACAAAAAAGTTACTTTTTCATCGATATCTTTTTTTCCAATATCTGTCGACAATTTTTTTTATAAAGCTCTCAATATATATACCTTTCACAAAAAACAAATAATTTTATTATCTCTTGTAATTTTGAGAAAAAAAAAAAAACCGAACAAAAATTTGATTGGAGTTGGCGCCGGATAGATGTCCCTTAAACTACATTTGAGATAAAAAAAAAATTGATAAAATTTTGACTGAACCATCGCGCGAATTGAGTCAATTTCAGCGTCACGTGTCGTTGAAACGTACAATACGAAATATGCGAGACAAGCGGAATTGAGCGTTCGCTCGATTGGATATATAGCTAGAACTCGAACGTACACGGGGAAGAGGGAACGGGGGTGGGGATAGGGGGGTCCAAACTCCTCGGACGTACATAACCGAGTCGGTCTGGTATCAGCCCCTCGTCACGTGTACGTGTCAAAATCAATATTTGGCGTCACTGGGTTATGATAACGCGAGCGACGACGGTGGAGGCGGTTTGTACGTTTGCCTGCCTGTCGAGTATAGCATACACACGTCTATCTCTTGTTGCGCTTTTAGGTACGAGAACTCCACGGTATACGCTTTAACCCTCCTCCTCCGCCACCTTCCCTTCCATTTCTATCTCTCTGTCGGTACACTCAGTCATGTCTGCGACTGTCCCACTGCACGTGTGTATACTAGCATCGCCGTGTATACCGCAGAACACCGTATCCTCGTTGAAACGCGTTGCGCTCTTCGTTCGCTTTTCATGAAATGAACGTGTACCACGATCGGCCAGAGGCTTTTGTGTGTCCACGGGACATTTGCCACTGGCAAATGTGTGCGAGGCAACCGATCGAATTTTATCGCTTGTCGCGCGATTTCATTTCGCGCGCGGGCAATACGCCCCCCACCCCGGCCAGTGATATATCGAAACTCGCTCGTTGTTATAGCCACAAAATTCGCTCGAAATTTTATCACGTCCAGGGATACAAAGGATTAATAGGCGTAACGAAAATTGGGACATTCATTTGACATCGCGTTAATCGACTGTTGGTGCTGCTTTCTCGTAATTGCGGCTTTTAAAAGGATTTGTCCTCGTCAACGATATTCGTTCGATTGTTTCTTCGTAGAAACTTCGAAGAACAACCGACGCTTGAATCTCGCGAGACCGCGGGTTTATTTGCGTTCGAGTTCATTGAATAAATACCACAATTAATCGTGCGCTTTCGCGTTCAAATGAATTTGTCGTAGGGATTTATCTCGAGTGCAACAACGCGAATCGGTCCCAACCGCGTGTGATGTAATTTACAACGGGGGCGCCGGGTTCGTGCGCTCTTTCGATCTCTCTCGGGAAGAAAGCTTTTGAGGCCGTCTAGCCGTTCAACTTGTTGCTTCGAACGGAGCGCGCGGCCAGGTAGTTCTTGATACTTGCCAACGCCTGATTAGATAACTGCATATTCAACTTGGAGCAATGACGAGAGATTACGTTGGCCTCAACAACCCTTTATTCTATGGTACATTCGAATCGATACTGATATCGATATCGATATTTATTAACGGAATGCGGGTTTTACAAACAATGAAAAAAATTACAAAAATCCGTTGTCATACACTTAATCTCATGTATTTTCTTTCGGACTCTGACTACATAACATAATAAGTTATGCAGTAATGAAAGATAAACGAAATTAAACAAATAAATGAATAATAACATAAATAAATAAGTAAATAAATGGAGCCGACTTTTCATCAGTGCGACGACCCGCACTTCGAAATATTCCTTTTGTGCGGAATATCAGTTGCCATTATTAACTGAGTGCGCAAACGTCGAGTTAGCTGCGTTGTTATTCGTTCGATAGAATTCTTATATTTCATTCGCAGTATCGATTACAATACGAAAAAAATGGTCAATAAAATTTTTACATCGTTGACGTGGATCGGTAACGATGGTAACGTAAAAAAAATGAGTAAAAGAAGTTGGATGGAAAAGTAAGTGTGAGATAAGAAAAGAAAAAGCTATCGTTGGTCCCGCGTTACCATGGTGAACGAGGCGTCGAGGGGAAGTAAAAAAGTACAGGAGAGGATTTTGTAGACCGCGTTGCGATATTGCAAATTACGAGCTCCCGGGAGGTCAGGCCATAAACTTCCGGCTTTGGGTGAGCGCGCAACAGGGAGAGAAGGGTGGAAGAAAAGTTGCATCGCACCCTCCC
Organism: Cryptus armator; assembly: GCA_963971235.1. NCBI lineage: Eukaryota > Metazoa > Arthropoda > Insecta > Hymenoptera > Ichneumonidae > Cryptus > Cryptus armator. The sequence goes on from OZ020236.1 coordinate 12,385,265, forward strand.
ACCCGGCGTACGAAGCCGGTTGAAGATTCTGCCACCACTACCGCCGATGTATACGAAAGCAAACTGGCAAAACCCAACCCGCCGAACGTTCCTTCGGCTCTTCGTGGTTTTCCAGCGGAAGGTCGTCGAGACTCTCCGCGGAGAGTTGCTCCGAGGGCAGAATAGGGGTGGTAAGTAAGAAGGGAAGGGGGTATGAGATCGTGTAACGAGAGAAGAGAACCGGGGAGTCTCGCGCGCAGCGACGTGACACCCTGGCGCACCCACCGAGCCAACTAGCGGAGAGGGATAAGTTTGGCGGGTTGAGGCGATGCCAAGGTGGGAACCGACGATGGAAGGAGAGTATATGGTGCCTATCGCTGTAGTTTTGGCCAAAGTGCAACGAGCTACCGAGGGGGTGAAAGGGGTGGAAAGAATAGAAGAAGAAGCGCACCGGATAAAGGACGCAGGGGGTGGATTCGCTGTCGGGGCCGTCGCGCGAAAAGGACGAAAGAACTGAGAGAGCCTAAGATGCGAAGGGAAAAAAGTGAGGGCGAGAGAAAAAGGAGAAAATACGCGGGAGGAAGATGGCAATATCGAAATGGGAGGGTACGGACGGTGAGAGGGCGAAATTAAGAGGGTCGAAGAAAGATGCAGCGAGGAGAGGAAGACGAATAGTTGGCTGCGCAGGATGCAGGACGAGGAGAAGAGAAAAAGATGGAGAAGAGAATAGGAGAGAGAAACGAAGTGGGTGCGAAGCTATGCGCTCGCGCATCCCTTCTCTCATAGTGGTGGTGCTGGTGTCTTCTGGCACCCGCGTTATATCGCTGCCGGGCCACGGAACTGGAAAGCCCATAATATATATATATATATATATATACACATACAGCTATGTAGTACCTGTACAGTGGTATAGAAACCTTTTCAGGTGGGGCACTTTCCCGCACCATCGACGTCTGGTGCCCACGAGCACCTACTCAGTGGCACTTCGCTATTTCTATCGAGTTTTCGTAACCGCCAAAGGAAAAAGGGAACATTGCGCTGCTGCCGGGTGTTTCTTTGCTCTGTGGGTATTCCGTCTTTGAAGGACCCGGTCCTTGTGGTTCCCCTTGAATGCTTTCTTCATTTATTACGACGAATAATTTTCATACGAAATGCAATACTGACAACTTTTTTAATTTGGTTGAAAAAAATAAACATACTGTTCTTACGCGCCATTATTAGTCGAGTTTATAACCCATGAAAAATTCGGTTCCCGTAGGTTAATATACGGAAAAATTATATATTGGAAGAACAAACTATTTATATACATATGATAAAATGTATTAATATATAATGTGGAGATATATGTTCAAAAGTCTGATTCGCGTGAGATATATAATCAGATTTATTTAACACAATAGCAACCGTTCGTCGATATACATATATATACTTTGTTATAATATTATAATAATTAATGTTTTATTATATGATTATAAAAAAATATATATAAAGATGTAATATTTTATTTATTCCGACATATATTATGTTACTATGGGGATAATCCATTCGATATTCATTGTAATACAACAAAACGTGGCGTAGAGTCACGTGGCCAAGTGTCGTGTTTGTGTGTCAAAAGTTACGCATATATACAACGAGTTCCGAGGGAAGTTCCGAGATCGTTTGGTATATACGTATGTCCGACAATTCGAAAAGTAACTTGACAAACGGCAAGCCTCGGTAGTGTACCGAAAGTTGTAGAGGAGAGGGAAGCGAGTTGGAGAAGTGGTAGGAAGAGGAAGCGAGGATTTCACGATGCGCACACGAATAAATGGTACCTATAGCAGAGGAGACGATGCACATAGATATCTATCGCGTCTTCTATCGCAACAGATGCCTGTTGCTACGCGGCCGAGGTAGGGCACGATGCCCGTTGGCAGTCGCTGTTATATCCCACCTCTCTCACTCTTTCTAAAACTCTCCTTCGTTTTATTCCGTCCCGATGTCTCTCACTCCTTCGCCTTCGGTAACCCTACCGGCACTGTTTCGTCTTCAACTTCTCAACCCTCCCGCCGCTCTCAATCTAAATCCAGAAACTTTCTCTGTGCCACGATCTGATTTGGTTCGTTATTAATTACAATTCATTGCCAGTCCCGTTAAAAATATTTATTTACGATACCATTTCTTATTCAACAAACAAAAATGCAAAAATCGATTATATTCAAAAACATATTAATTTATTTCGTAATTATTAGTCATTAATGAAGAACGAATATCTGTTTATTGAGCTCAAATACGATGTTGAGGACAGAGCTTAGATGGAAATACTACGAGACCCGCACGTTCAAGGGGTCGGTTACTAAAAGCGCGGTAATGCCGATATAGCGCCATCGTGAGATGGTATAAATATATAGAGGAAGGGATAGGACACGAGAGAGCATAGGCAAGTGCTGGGGTGCACTATTCCTTGCTCTCCCGAACCTACCCTAAATCGAGGAAGCACGGCGACACACCCTGGTAAGATATGGTAGAGGAATCCTTAGAGCGACGGAATATCGGAGCAAAGAGCGGTGGTATGCCGGGGATAGCGTTGGAAGCTCTCGGATAGCCTTGGAGAATGGGTGTCTGGATTGGCTTAGTTGAAATGGGTCGTTTTGTTTTCTGGAAGGCGCTTCTGGGATGCTGTATGGAGTATGGATAGCGGAGGCTACCAGTAGCCAAGCTTCTGCACTGTTTCTTCTGCTGAGCCCTTATTCCACCTTACCTTACCCACCCCTTTCCACCTCATTCAATCCCTTTGCCCATCACGGCGAAAGCACGTTCTTACCTACCTCCATGCCCTTCTTTCAACCCTCCTACCTTGCCCTGTATTTCCTCAGTCAACCCCTTTTCCCCTTCGTTGCACCTCCGTCACCTTGCCACCTCCTTCGACCTTATACTATTTTTTTTTCTCCCCATTCTCATCCTTATCCACTCATCCGGTACCCTCTGGTCCCGCTTCGCGTCAGACGAACCCTTGTCGCTCGCGTCTTATCCCATATTTTATTTAGTTTCCGCAGTTCGCTCAAACCTCCCCTCATCAATCTTTCACAGAATTAGCTCATCGACATGACCGTTTTACTCTTCGCAAATTTTCATTAATTATTTGAGTACAATTAACCTCAGTACTGAGGTGTTGAGTTATAATGTGTATCGAGTAAAGAAGGGAGCATGCGGTGTTATGAAACTTCGAGATGTGTAATAGATGTTAACATTGATTGCTCCCGTCGATTTTTGTCATTACGCCTCTAAAAAGATGGGGAAATGGGCCAAGCGTTGGAAGAACGTTGAAAGCGTCGACGGAAGTTTTATTTTTTCCTTCTCTGAGTCTATCCGGAAGAACGTTCGGCTGAGACCCCTCGGCTGGCTGAGTATCTGTATTCTCGGATACTCGCGTGGGGACAGGTGGTACCGGGGCCACAATGGAAGACGCCGTGGGGGAGAGAGTACAGCGTGAGAGAAGGCCGAAGCGTCGGCGTTGAAAAAGCGAATGATAGAGATAGAGAGACCCCGGCAACGCCCATTTTTTGATAAGCTAGTTACCCGCCACCGTGCACCTCCGACGTAGAGGGTAGAGCGGAGGAGGGTTGCGAAAGGGAAGACGACGAAGAGAAGCGAATCCCACTACCCCCCTTGTCGCCCTTCGCGCGCCGCGCCCTACAGTCGTTCTCTTGCACTCGCCAGACGACGTGCGCAGTTGGTGCAACGGAGACTGTGGGAAAAACTGCAAGCGAGACGACTCTATGCACGAGACGAAGAAGCGAAAGAGTCAGATGAATATATATATATAGGTTGACAGAGGCAACGAGCGAGCGATAGAAAAAGGTAGATAAAGCGAGGAGGGAGAGAAAATGAGCGGTGCAATATAAGTGAAGGAGCGCGATAGAGGCGAAGTCGGAGAAGGACGGAGTTCCAAGCGCGAAAGTGAGAAGGTACCAGATGCAGGAGGGAGACGGAAAGAAAGGAGCGAGAGGAGAGCACTGGGAGGGTGTGGAAAAGGGTAACGGGGACCGGCGAGCCGCTTCCACGGAGATCAATAACTGCATAAAAATAAAGTGAGGCTCTGGCCCGCTACCTTTAACCCACCGACGCCCCCTCCTCCTCGTCTTTCCATCCCCCCGAGTCGGTCCGCGCGAATCTCACTCTCTCTACTTTCTCGTGCCATCTACCGTTATCTGTCTTTCCATCCTTATCCAATTCTCTATTTCTGGATGGCTTCTCTGTCTTTCGTCCATCCCGAGCTTCTCCATTTCCCATGGCATCTTTCCTCACGCAAGTTACCGGCATCTCTGTCGCTTCGTTACACCCCCTCTTTTTGGAGATATCCTTCACTTATTTTCCTTCGTCGCCTCGCACGACTCGTTGCCAGCAGGGAATAAGGCTATCTTCCTTCACTTTGGTTTCCTTTATTCTTTACCAACTTCGAACGCTTTGCCACCCTTGGTACTCACGACGAGCATCAGCTTCTTGGAACGTTTTTAAGGTATCTCTCTTAGCCTGTTTTCGTCTGAAAGCGTTTCGCTCCTTTTACAGCTGCTACGTAACGCGATGCCTGCTATTTGGTATCGCAATTCTGTTCATGAATTGCCCTTTTAAGCAATTTTTTCTTAGGTGTCTCAATTCCATTTTACTTCCGGTTGCATCTGTGTATCTAGAATTTTTTTTTAATTTTACGAAAAGTCGTACGGCGGCAGCGACGACGACGTTTCGGTAGTTGTTTGCTAATGCTCTGCGGATGTGGGGAGATTTCAGCTTCTTGGTGGGAATTCAAAGGTTATTGGCTGTATCTTCTTAAGGGGCAAATTCTCGGCGAGCGACCAGAGCAGAAAACCCGGTGTCGGGTCCTCGGTTACACCTTATTGCTATCGCTCTTTCTCGTAGCTCGGGAAGATCCCTTTGCCTCGATCTAATTCTAGGCTTCTTCGTTTCTCCCTTGAGGCGCCTACGAGAGACACGGCGGAAGGAAAGATGCTACTGGGGAGACGATGGGAGAGCTTCGAGGTTGCGCAGCCGATCAATTTCATTGGGACACTCGTAAAAGATGGTCCTTTTGCTTCTCTGCTGTTACACGAGTGGCAACAGCGACAAAGGGCCAAAGACAGAAGCTGCGTCAAAGCTTCAAGGGTTCGTTCATCTTCCAGTGTTTTCTCAAAGATTGATATTGTTTTGAAAAAAAAAAAAAGATTACTGTTCAATTAAGTACTCTTCTCGACTTTAGGTATTTAACGCGATCTAATGATTGAAAAAATGGTTCAAAGAATTTTTTTGAAAGCATTCAATGGTTATGCAAAAAATTGTGTTATTACGAACGTGACAACACCTTTTATTTTGCCATTTTTTTTTACGTTTCTCGTCATATTTTAACGGCTCGAAGAAACAGATTTGGAACCTTTATCACATGTGTTATTTAGTTTATTCTGTCGCATCTAAAAACTTGGGTTCGAGAAAAAACATTATAAAAAAAACATTAGGGAGCAATCATGTTTGTTTAAAAAAATCGAAAATCATAACTTCTTGAAAAATAGATCGAACAAAAAAAATTTGTATCACAACTGCAACGGCGATATTTCTTCCACTGATCACAAATCGACCATTTATATTTTATTTTTGGCTTAATATTTTATACGAAAATTCCACCTAAATAAAAAAAAAGGTTTGCGATCGCTATTTTGATAAAATTCCGGAGGGAGTAGAGGAAATGCTCGGGTCAACTGTGGCGTTAAGCAACTCGTGCGTTACAAGGATTATTTTCAGCAGGTGTAAACACCGTCCTCTCACGTAGGTCAGAATTTCTCGGAAAATTGTCGAATGATGATTGGACGATTCTTTTTCTTTTCGCAACAACTCCCTATTCTTGAAACGTAAGCGGCGTGCGCGCGACGTTTCCGTTCTCTAAAACAGCCCTCGCATCGTTGCACGTCGGAGGATCGTGCGTTCCGGGTTTCCGCGTAAAAAATTAGGCACGTGTGTAAGAGCCGATTGCGACCGCGTGCAACGATAGATTGGTTTCGAGGAAGCAATTGCACATACTCGCACGTACGCTGCCATGTATTTTCGAGGCAAATGCTTTTTCAGCCCCTTTCGAATGCAGACGTCGGTTTACAAATATTTGAAAAAATAAAAATAACAAGAAAAAATATTATAAAAAAACGATAAAATTAAAAATTTTTTTTTAAATAAAACAAAAACTATAATGACATTATTCACATCAAGAAAGTGCAATAAATTTAAAAAAATGTATAAATATCAACATATTTACATTTTTAAACCCATAATACTCGTTATACAATAGAGAGTAAGGGGATAAAGAAACGTAACAGTTAGTTCTAATGGTTATAAAGAAATACGAGTACCCTTTCGCTAGGCGAGTATAATATTACTCGCCAGAGTGACAAACGCAGTTTACGAAAGAATGAAAGCATAAAATAAAGAAAAAAAAAAAAAAAAAACTACGAAGACGAGTGTGTGTTTTTTTCTTCTTCTCAACGTACAAAGCATCATGCGAGGTAAAGTAGGATGAAGAGTAGTAGCATCAGCAGAGCGAGAAGACGCTCGCGAAGTGGAACGAGGAAAAGGGGGATGCTTGGATGTTTCTTTCGTAGGAAAGCAATTTTCAGGCTGCCGGTAATTTAGTGGCGTGCGAATAAAGGGGGTTGCTACTGCCGCTGCTGCAAGGTATTCCCATATTCGTGGAGGTCGAGTTGGCGCACGCATCTTTGGATCAACGCCGTAGAGGAGTGTGAGAAGGCGGAGAAAAAAAACGAAGAAGAAGAAGAAGAAGAAGAAGCAGAAGTAGGGGAAGCAGGTATGATGCGAGAGGAAAAGGGGTTCCGTCACCCCTACGGAGTTGAGGGGAGGGAATGGGAGAAACGGGACCCGGGTCGTTGGGAGCCAAGTTAACCCAGTAGGTAGGTACGTACCATGGTACGTCTCTCATCCCCCTATTCGCACTCTCACCCGCTTACGCCTCATTCTCTCCGCTACGTATATAGGCACCACTACTGTACGAACCGCACAGCTCGCCTGTGCGGAGGCTCTGGCTATAACCGCCGGAAAGTGGGTATTACATTCTCGTAACCGGAATAGAAAGCGATTTTCTAAGGCGCCGAACAGAGATGGGGATGAGACGAAGATGGGAGACAGTTGTACGAAGCTTGTTTAAGGCGGGTCAGGGAAAGAGCAATGAACGATAGTGCATTTAATTCCTGTCGTTCTTCGCGAAAATTTCGCTGTCGCGACAGTATTATCTTATATTAGCGATTAAAAAAATCATTAGTTGGCAAAAGTAATAGTTAGTCGGTACAAGCAATTTTTTTTTTTTACGAAGTATTTCGAACTATTGTTTCTTTCAATTAATCATTTTATTCAGGAATAATTAATTTTTTATTCCATATTAATGAGTTTTTAAGATAAATGACTCAACATTTTCGGTCGTCGGTTTTATAGATTTGAATCTTAGAAGTGTGCGAAGAAGGAGGTCAAGATATTATTTGAATGTTGAAGAAAAAAAAAATATATCTTGGCCAGGTAAGCACTCGGTCACAGAATTACGGAGAATACGTAAATGGGAGCCACTCGGGGTCTTTGTGGCTGCGTGCAGTTTAATTGCAGTCGCTCACTGGGGTAGAGAGCAACGCGATGCAGGTAGCTCCTTTCCTCCTCGTGGCTTAGCTCCTCGAGTGTTGGCGCAAGCCGTCTCCTGCTGGTCGAGATGTTTTTTTTCTCTCTCCCCCTTCTCTCTCTCTCTCTCGTTTTTTTTTTCTAACGGTATTCGCGAATGAGGAACCTTAACGAGCCGTCGAGAGAAATTGCACCCACGTTTCTGCGTGAGTCTCTCGCAAACGTTTAGCCAAATGTATCGTTGAGCTTTCGACGATATCAATTTTGTATTTCAATTTATATTCGTCATTACCGCGTTTGAATGAAAAAAAAATGAAAAAAAAAACCAAAAATAAATGAATCCACAAACACGGTGATCGACTGTAAGATGGAGATCGAGAATCATTTTTTTTTTCTCATTTAACGAAGTATTCCCACTTTACTTAGTTTTTTTAAGTCGCGATACGATCACAAAGTGTCTATGGAGTGTAAAAAGCTCGCGAGAAGAGACTCAAAGCACGAAGAAGAAGTCTCCGGCAAGAAACTACGTGACTAAATTATTTCTAGGCCTTTCGTCGACATATGCGCGAGCGAGTTGCACTTCACGACGACATGCCTTCGAACGCGAGAGCGAGAGAGCCGAGAGAGGGGAGCGAAGAAAAGACGCGGTTTTGCTCTTCAGAAACCATTTGCTAACCGAGATGAAGCTACGACACTATCAAGTGCCAGCGAGTTTCTTGACAGTCTACATGCATAATTATTATTCTGATAAATTTTGAAAAATAAAGTAGAGTTGTCCATTATAATATCAATTTTATCGTCGATCGGCAATATCTTACATCGAACTCTCCCAATTTTTGCTCCGTTGAGAATTATTATTATTATTGTTATTGTTGTTATTATCATTATTACTATTATTATTATTTTATTATTATTCCATATAAATGTTGAAGAAAGGTTGAGAGAAAAACACCGAAAAAAAATCAAAACGAGAGCAAGCGCTTGTAGAGAGATGGAAAGAGAAGAGGCTAAACGTCGGACCGGCAATTCAGAGTCGTAAATAAATCATACTGGTAGTGGGCTTCGTCGACGAAGCTGTTGGGGAAGGTCATTCTCCATGGACTATCCTATCTGGCGAACTGTAGCCGAGGGGTTGAAAGTTTCAGGGTACAGGGGACCTTGTCCCCCTCCTTCTACCCGATTGAAGCACCAAACCACCGTTGTCCGTTGCTCGAGACACGCAAATTTAAGGTGGGTCGCGTAGTCCGCGGGGCTTACACCAACGCTACGCGCGTGTCCCTCTTTTCATCGTCGTCGTCAGCACCCTCGTTCACGCACCTGTCTCGCGTTCCTCGCTCCCCGCGTATGCTTAGTCTACGTACGTACTCCAAAGTCCTTCATGTAATTCACGTACTTTCGTCGACGAACGTATTTCGCAATGTTTTAAAAAATTCACCTCGAATGGGTGTTGTTTTATTTCTTTTTGCCACAGTCTCGCCAGAGGGGTTGTTTAATCCGTAATTTCGTCGTATTTACACGACAAAAAAAACCGAAGACCAAAAACAAAAATTCGCCAACAATTGTGTACGGGAACAATTATTTTTACGATAAAGAAAATTGGTCACTGTTATTAGTAGTGAAAACAAAACGAAACAAAAAAAACAATGACTTTTGACTAATTTGAAAAGCATTAAAAATTCATGTAACGTTCGATAAGGCGCTACTGTAAAGTAACGCCTGTGCAACTAATGCAGCTGTCTGTGTGCGGCTGACTATAATGACCAGGCAGATCGTTATCTCATTTCGGGGAGAGAAATTACAGCCGATTAGTGTCAGGCACTGTTTTTTTTTTGCACACGAGGGGTGGAAAATGCAACCCCTTCTATAGTCGAAAGGCCGAGTGATCGGGACGACAAAGAAAAGTATGCGAGGAGTGAAAAAAAAAGAATAGAAAATTGTAAAAAAAAAAAAGAAAAAAAAAAAAATCCGACCCATCGAAGGGAAAAAGTGAGTGAGACTGCGAACCCCGTTGTAGTGCGCCCGCAAAGAACCCGGAAGTGAACACATAGAACTTAACGGGATCCGCGTCGATGGGTTTCAAATCAGGCGGATAACTATACGAGCGCTGAACTCTCTCTCAGTCTCTCTGAGAGAGAAAACGAGAGCAAATGGAAAAGGAAAAGACCGAAGGCGGGGGGGGGGGGGGGGGGTATGGTGCGAGATAGTCAATAATCTTCCATCGTATCGCCTCTTTTAATTTGTTATGCATCGCTATTAGTATCATTCGATCGCATATCGTTTTATCACATCTATATCATTTTTTATGAATATTTTTTTTAACTCAAAACAATCACATCGAGAAATATTTCACAATATCGGATTGTCGAATCCAATAAAATTTGTCCATCGACCTACCATCGGATAGTCGTATCTGTTTCGCAAACTTGATATACCTCTGGTTTGCTCACTCTTATTTCCGCGTGAGAAACATCGAGAGGAATAAATGCCCAGAGGGTTGTCGGAGAGAGAACGCGATCGACATAGAGTAAAGAGGGGTGGGTGGGTAGGGGGAGGGGGGGGGGGGGATAAGCGAAGAAGAGGCAAAGTCCTATCCATCTCGTTCTAGAGAAAGAGAAGGAGGTTTGACGGGAAGGCAGCGAGCAATACTTTTCCGTGAGACGCGCGCTCGCTTGGCACCAGTGTCGTCGGCCCTGATGGGGATGAGGGGGTGGCTTCGGGCCGGACTGGCGGGTATGCGTAGGGTCAACGACCGCAGTTAGGGTGGCTTCCTCCTACTCTTCGCGTTTTTCACTCACCCTCTCTCGCTATTCTCCCTCTTCTCTGCGTTCTCCTCTTGTGGCGCCCACCCACGCTCGCGCGTTCTCTCTCTCAGCCGTGCGGAGGGTTGAGCAAAGGTTGAGGCAGGTTAGGCTTAGCTGAGGCCTCAATATCGGTGAAAAAAAATAATGTATATATCACATACACACACGTGCTTTTATTTGATAGTTCCAACTCGCTGCGGTACTTTTCTAACTCCCTATACCTTTCTCGGTACGCGGCAACTCTAGCTATGTACATCATTGCAAATGCACCTGCTGCATCCCACTGCCTGATATTCTGATCCGTTACATGCTGTCAGTGTCGAGCCGGTGAGTCGAGGTAGAAAAAAAAAAGTGCCAAGAAATTGAGCTACGGACCGAAGAAGATGGAAAGTAAAATGGAAGAGAAGGGAAAAAAACAATGCGAACGAATGACCGGCGTAAAATATCGAACGAAATAGTGTAGATGTGTACTAACATCGGGTTTCGCGGGCTCTAGTTCCTCACTTACCCACGGAATAATTCATTGAATGCAATTCAGTTCGGGGAAATTGCATTTGAATAATAAGAAAAAAAGTCCAGTTTCGACGGACCACGAAGTATGAACAAGGAAATATAAAAAAAAATATACGGATATTTATTAAATAACAACATATATATCGCGGGGAGTTTTTATTTTTTATAAATGAGGAATTCATACGCGGTATCGATAAATGAAAATAAAAAGAGTAAAGGGGATGGAGAAAAAAAAAATAAGGGAGTATGAGATGAGAAATGAGAAAAGAAGAATCGCGTGCGCGTCCACGCACAATTCTCCCACGCATTGACGAGCTATAGATACCGTTGTGTGATCCGTTGAATACGCGGGAGCGATGAGCAGTGCAACGAGTCGAAGCCAAAGGGGCGCACACGATTCAACGAACCCTCTATACTTTCTCTTTCTCTCTCGTCATTCCTCACTCAACCCCGCGGTCGTTCGATTATCCACCCTTTCTCATTCTCGCAATCGGTCTCTCTTTTCAGTACTACTCCCCCCCCCCCCCGCCGATCCCTCTGCCCCGGAAAGGGCCACTAGCCAACAGGCGGTCCTACCGTACACTCTCGCGGCATAATGCATTGGAAAATTCCGCGCGGACACGACGTGCCACTCACGTTTATTATTGGCCCTCCCCAGACCTTCCAACCCTTCACTCAACGTCCCATGCATTGAAAAAAAAAAAAAAAATTGCTCACCCTTTACCCCGTCGGGGATTCTGCAACTCCATGTTTTCTCTTCTCGAGCGTAGTTTATCCCCTTGCGAATAATAAAAAAAAAAAATTCAATAACCTTCACTCGCGTGTCAAAACATTTTCGATATTTTCATTCGTTTAATTTTTGCAACATTTTTTTTTTTTTTTTCATTTTTATTTGTTATCTTTCTGTGTTGATCAGTCATTATAACAACGAGTGTCGTGAAATTCTATGCTGATGAAGGAGGATCGTCGAGAATTCATGATAATCACGATCAAATCTCGTTAACTTGGTGGCTACTTTGCGACCCTCACACGGTTCGGTATATACATACAAACGTACTTATGCACGTGTACATAGGTATAGCTTGAGACGCAACTCCCGTAACGAGTGGATAGAGTGTGTGGGTGGGTGTAGGCGCGATAATTAATTTGAAGCTCGCGTGGCGAAATTCTCGACGGTGCATCGTCGTCTGGTTAAAAAAATTCCGACTTGTGTGAAGTGAAAAAAAAAACGGAGAGATCAGCTAGGGACGAACGGGACTGAAAGGCAAAAAGATGAAAAAAAAAAAAAAAAACAAGTAGAATCGATAGAGAGAAGCCGAAAGTCTGTGAGTATATGTGAGAGAAATTGCGAAACCGGCACCACCGGTACGCGAAGGGGATCGTGGAAGAAGAAGCAGCGTATAGTTGGAGAAGTCAGATAGAAGGCACGTATCGGAGAATTCTATCGTAAAACGATAGAAGTGAGTAGGATTCGATCGAAAAACTCTTCGAGATTCCGCACTCGAATTAATCGGGTAATTTTCTCATCCGAGTCGATACTAATGCTACGTAGAAGTGGTTCTACGTACTATTCTTTTAAGGTATTTCACAAACGTTCGTGGTATTTCACAAAGGACCCGTGGAAGGTGAATAATTGATTGACAAATACATAGTTTTAGATTTATTAAAAAAATTATTACTTATTTACTGAATTAATTATTTATGGACTGATTAAAAAAAAAAAAATAATTCATAAATAATTATTACCAATCTCAGGTCCTCGGATCCTTGGAGTCAGAAGTGCGTATATCCTCGAGCTGAATATCGAAAAAAAAAAAATTTCGTTTTGTAATCTCTTAATTTATTACACCAAGGAACCCCCTATCTCCGCAAAGTTTGATGTATGTATGTCTGTCTGTCTTTTTATTATTATTCTTATTATTAATATTCTTGATATTAACTGGTTAAACAGCAACGTAAAAGCAAAATAAGGCGAATCGTCCAATCATCGCGAATAACCAGGTTAAAGGATTTCGTTCAATAGCCAATTGGCAATAATACCTACATATTTCGTGAATGTAAGCACTGTATTCCAAGCCAATAATTTCTATTACTACTGCTACTAGAAAGTTATAGCCAACAATCTCGAAATTCTCGAAGGATATTCGACTAATGTGAGAATTGCCATGAGAAAGGAATGAATAGAGTGAACGGGATTTCACGGAGATTGTCAAACGGGAGTGAGAGTCCCTACTAAAAGAGAGGCCGAGGGAACCGATGAAGAAGGGAAAATAGGGGCGTTTCGAGGAGGTGACGACGAGGGTGGTAATAAGAGATGGAAAGGAAGGAGAAGGAACTTGAAAAAAAAGAGTGTAAATAACGTTGCCTCGGTGAACCGGCAATCAAGTCAATCAACCAAGTCATTAATTAGAAACTGCTGGAGGATTGCGCGCCCCTCTGTACGAACCATCGCTATACGATATATATATATAAATCCCCTTCCTCGGGAGTTCAGAGACGACGAAATCGAAGAATGAGGGAACGAGTGAGTGAGTTAAGAAGTGGAAAAGAGTGCCGTTTAACAGAATTGAGGGAAGTATTCTCTTCGAATGACCCGAACGATCGATTTCACATGCCCCGACCTAACGTACCTCATTCAACTACAGTAAAAATTCTCTATAGTTTATCTTTGAATAGAAACATCTTTCTTTCGCATTCAGTACCGATGTCGTTTCCACGCGATACAAAATTACGTCTCAATTGAAGAAATGAAATGTCACGTGCCTCGTTACCGAATGACGTGACATTTAGGTTTTACTGCATTGCGTCTTTACAAATTTAACTTCGTGCATCTGTTCTAAGACATCAAACGTGAATCGCGAAAACAATTCATCGTGACATCAAATTGTTTTAGCGACGAGTGTACCGCAAAAACTTGCAAATAAGTGGGGTGTAAACTCAATCATGCTTTCGGAAATTTTTTTTTTTTTTAGTGACATTCCAGTCGATTATTTAGGACCAATTAAGAATACGATTTTGTGAATCATTAGAAATAAATTATATTGTAGGAAAAACTATCTTACCTTACGATTAAATGTGAAAGATAAAAAGTCGAACGGTCCCCGTGGAGAGTAACGACGGGTCATTGACCTCTTGACGATTAATAATAGAGTCTAATTATCGTCCCCAGTGTTAAGGGATGAAGTAAAAAAAAAAGGGAGATGGAACGGCGGAAGGAAGCCTTGAGAGAAGCTCGCTCGAGAAGCATCAACCCGATGCACCCTTGATGTGTGGGCATACTAATTACGGGACTGGAACTAGTGTAGACTCTGTGCGCAGTGACGAGGGTGCGGCGGAGGGACGAATCAACGACGGGGAAGATTATTGCAGGAAAAGAAGACTCTCGAGCTATGAAAATTTTATAACACTGCCGCTCAAGAATAATTTTGGTCTGTTAATTAGTGAAAATAATTTTTTTTTTTTCATTAATTTTTTCCCCGAGTTACCGTTTTGAATAATCGCGAGAAAAAGTTTCGCACATTATTATAATTATTTTTATGATTGGTGCTATTGTTGTTGTTGTTATTATTGAGATAACAAATGAAAAATATTAAACTTCATTCATCAAAAATGGATAGCATTTTTCTACTACCGAGAAAACCATCGGATTACATAATCCATATTCAATGTCTTGAAGTAAGAGATCCTCTTTTTTTATGTCCATGTATAGTATACGAATTAATCGATGTGAAATCAATTTACAGTGAAAACGTAGTTGTCGAATGAAGCTATTGAACTCTATATAGTAACTGATAAACGGGAATAAAGTTTAGTGGGAATCGTGACCGTTCGTTATAGCTGTCGATTCGTATGAAATGTTATATAAATATACTCTTTTACATTTAGGATTTAGTTTCAGTGTTTTGGAATCAGAGCGAATCATTAATGCGCCGACCTACAGTTCGGCTCTTCAAAAGTGGACGATGTCCATAGCACCTCATAATTTCTGTTCATAATAATTTAGCGTGCAACCTGAATTTCTAAAAAAGAAAAAAAAAAGAAAAAAAAAAGAACCGTAGATTAGAGGCGAAGAAACGGGCGGGTGCGTACTGAAAACAGCGGGCGCCTCAATCCGGGGCTGACTTTGCGGCTGGCTAGGCGCGTCGGTTTCATAAGTGGCGGGCTCACGCACCCCGGAAACTCAGTAAAAGCGGTTACCAGAGTCGCCGGCCTGTGAACGTATACGTACATTACACATTACACATACGTGACACTTACTCCCACATCATATACATATAGCATATATATCATACGCTGATGCATAAACTATAAAGAACATGGATATAGTATAGAGTTGAGGCATTCGCAGCAGTACCTATACGCAGAGCATAATGTGAATCCCCTGGCACTCCGACGTTTGTCGCGAGATCGCGAAATCCTCCGAGCGTATAATCGACTTCGAAGAAATTTCGTGCTTACCAACAATATTGGAACATAATTAATATCTCGTTTATTCAGTCACTCGGCATAGTTGCCTCGTGCGATCGATAACTCGAAAATTTATTCTCTGAACTGTATCGAACTACTTTGTAACACGAAGCAGAGTGCATAAATCTCAAGCACGACATTTTTTTTTTTTTTTTTTTTTTTTTCGATATTTTTAATTTTTTTTTTTGTCGTTGCATAACTTTATTCGGATAGATATTTTTCACCTCGGTCGAGGTGCATTATCGCGTAAGTAAGGCGTGTGCAATATGCTCGTGTGTACGACGGGGTACGGGTATATAATATCTGCATGCATGCCATGGTGAATCTCTCCCTCGAGCGTTTGTTGGCCGCTGGTTCGTTCGTCCGTCCGTTCGGTCGTTCGTTGGACACAGTGAGGCTCAAACGTGTACATAGGTATATACGCTATTATACTATAGTATATATCGTACCTATAGCAGCGTGCAACAGAAGCAACCGTAGCAGCAACAGCGGCAAGCAAGCAGCAGCAGCAGTAGCAACAGAGCCTATATATTCTAAGCGAACGATTATAATAATTTTATTTTGCCACCGCATGTCCCTTCTTCCGAGTCACCCGGTACGCGTGACGCCGGGTTATACCGGTTAGGCTTTGAGACCCACCAAACAGACCGGAAAATATGCACGCTGCATAATTTAGCGTAGGTACTCTCGCGCGCGGCGTAACCGCGAACGGGAGAGAGACACACGTACGGGGAGAGAGAAGGAGCGCGTGAGAGAGAGACAGTTTAAAAAAAAATAATAATAATGTGTGCAAGACAGAGAGATGCGAAGGGGAGGGGGGGGGGGGACTCGAGACCAACACACACAGAGCACTCTTTCATGCATGCGCTCCATTATAGTGCTCTTGCCAAATCACAAGCTTTGCCATCTATGGATGGACGTAAAACATTGAGGCCATCCGCTCCACCTACTGTCCCTCGCTTTGCTTTTTTTTTCTCTCTTTTTTCTTTTCAATCTGTTTTATTATAGTAACTACTTTGACCATTCCTTTCTCGCATCTAACTTTTTCTTGTCTTCGCATTAATGAGCTTCGATTTTTCGTATAGTCACGAATCCGGGGTCAACGGCCTGTCGGTGACGATAATCAAAACTATTTGCAAAGCTCACGTTCTACATTACCTTGTCGACTTTTTTTTTAATTTTTTTTAATTCTCTTTCCATATCAATTTCTCCCCTTCCCGGTACGCGTATCGTATGTAATTCGACGAACAACCGAGTCGGCGACAACGCGATACCAAATTGCCCCCCGGCGAATGTGAGGCCAAAGGAAATTAAGGCCGCGATCGTTGCCGCTGTGCTCCGCCAGTGGCAAGAAACGCCTCGCCGTTTCGGACAATCGTCTTCGATCTGTGTCGATCGCGAATTTCGCGGAATTGCGCTATCACGCAATACCGTTGATTTATATATTTCGCAAATGGACAAAAAATACGATGTCGCCATGACAAACATTTCGTAAAACCGATTTTTCGGAGATTAGTAATGATATAAACAAAAAAAAGAAAAATAAGACACACATGCATAGAATCGAAGTTCAATTCGGATCGGTCTTTAGTTCGAGGGTTGACGTAGTTTCGTGTTAAATTTAAAATGTAAATTAGCTCCGTCAATGCACGTAGCGGAGAGAGAAGAGCCGCCGCAAATTTTCACCTCCCCCGTCCGAAGGTTTAACCTGTGTTAATAGTATAGCCGCACCCTTCTACCCGGGGTTCTACTTCCACGACTCTTTTTCACCGCGGTCTCACTCTTACACTCGTACGAAGACCGCCACTTTATACCCGTCCCGCGAGAGAATCCGTTCGACGATCGATTTTACATTCGGCGTGCGACGTTGAGGAGGGTCGCGGCGTCGTATAGTTGCCGCTCCGGTCCCTCCCCCCCCCCCCCTCTCCCTCCTCCCGCTCCCCTTCCCTCCTACCCGGGCGCAAATGCATCGCACTTATGTGTGTACGTATAATGTGCACCTACATGCCTTATAGTATAGATTATACACATAGCTTATGCCTGAAACCTAATACCGAGAGGCGGTACACTTGCGTACTATACGGTGGGCAATATCAACGCCGATATTTTCAGGCCGAGCAGTATGCCTCGGCGTGTAACCACATACATTAATGTTTCGGCTGGCATTGCAGGCGAGTCAGAGAGTCGTCGGTGGTTCTCGAGACACAGCGAGGTGATGCAGCAGGTCACTCACCGAATATGAGTCGACTTCAACGAGCACAGGCACACAGGCCGTGCGCGGCCAGTGGCCGGTAAATTCTAACAAATTAAACGCGCACAACGCGGATCTCTCGGTTGATATAAATGTCGAAATTGATCGAACGTATCTTGTCCTTCGATTCGGCTCGCATCATCACGTCGTTATTATTGCAATCACTCTGCAAAAATCTCGGAGTCGATATTCCATTCGATAATTTCTTTATTTTTATTATTAATATTTATTAATTGTATGTATATTTTTACTAAAAAATGATTATTTTGTTATTTATTTTTTATTTTATATCTGTTTTTTTAATTAATTTTTTTTTCTTTTTTTCAATATGAATGATTTTTATTCCGCGATTTGTGTGAACGTGAATTCTTGCCAAACAAGACGGAGACAAAAATTCGCTTTTACGACAAATTATCTCGAGCGGCGCCGCGAGAAAGATATGAGGATAAAGAGTTTCGGGCGTCAGGGAAGCTCCATACTCGTCGCGAAGTAGTACTCAGAGTTACTGTTGAGCTTCGCGCGAGAGAAAGAGAGATTCTACTATATTTAACGATAAAAAGTGTACCGCGTCAATGACCTTAACGCGAGCCGAGCTGTGCCATCGCATCGCATGAAACGTCGGTGATGTGCCCGCTGTATAGTACTCTTCTTCTCTCTCTCTCTCTCTCTCTCTCTTGCTCTCTCTTTCCCTCTCTCTCTCTCTCCCAACTCGGCAGCTAGTGGCAGCGTCAGACAAACCAAAAGTACAGACCACGCGGCCGTACGAGCGCTCTGATGCACGCAGAGCCGCATAAACAGCTCTCCGCTACACGTATACAAACAAACAACAAATAAAAGAAACAAAGTTCCATTTTTCTTTGTCCGTAAATCTGACTCCGTTGCACTTTTGGTTTGCATCCGTTTATGCTTTCGCTATCTTCGCAGCTCTATCGTCGACACTTCTATTTTTTTAACACATTTTTTTTTTTTTTCGATTGATAATTTTTTTAAATCCAAACTTTGGTTTTGAACCACTCGATGATCTACCGGTACGATGCCAACAATTGGAGATCACGCTGAGCACAATAACAAAAGTGAATTACCGCGACGACAGCGATCTCGATATTACATGAAATGAAAGTACGACACGAAGTTCGGTGCACTAATTAAATTTGCGCTTTTGTCGGTGAGTTTAACTTTTGTTGGCAGAAAAAAAAAATAAACAAGAAGC
This sequence comes from Cryptus armator, assembly GCA_963971235.1. NCBI lineage: Eukaryota > Metazoa > Arthropoda > Insecta > Hymenoptera > Ichneumonidae > Cryptus > Cryptus armator. The sequence continues at coordinate 12,404,124 of OZ020236.1, forward strand.
GAATAGTTTATACGGCGTATCTTACAATGACCGTCGAATAGTTTACTTCGGCATTTCCTCGGTCTATTCTTCGAAGCGTAATTACAGAAGATTTGTGACTTAAAGTCGGCTTAACGATCGACTTAACGATCGAAGGAGGATGCCGGCGGTGGGGACCGAGGGGGGTAAGAAAAGAAAAACAGTTGGCTATAGGGTACGAGAAATCTGAGAAGCGAATTTTTCTCTGATTACACATACGCTTGAGACTCGACGTACTTGAATTGAAGAACGATTGAATAAAAAAAAAAGAAAAAAAAAGTAACGAAAAAAAAAAAAAAAAAACATTCGACTTGCACGGATGAATGCTTGCGCCAAGCACGAAGTATACCGATGAACCGGTTATGAAAAACGAGCATTCGTATGTATTATGTGCGTCACGCGCATTCGCGTTTCGTCGTCGCACCGATCAGGCTTGTTTTTTCGATAACGATTATCATCGAATTGTCATGAATTTCATGAATAATGGGGAACGAATGTGTGCCGCGATAATTGCGCAGCGAGAGAAAGAGCTTCGAGTCTTGATGATTATTAAAAAATTCATCAATGCGGCTTTGACTTGAAAACAATAAAAAACAAAAAAATTAGAAGAAATACAATACAGAAATTAAGAAATCTTGACCTTGTGAAAAAAAATTGCGTGCTCGGTGAGGATAGAAAATCTAAGCGGAACACTTGAGTTTTATCGTCGTGATTTAAAAACGAATACGCGCATCTATCGCCGCAATAAACGCTATTTAACTGTGGGAAAGTATAACGGGATAAGAATCGCGTTACCATAGCCATTTATTACGTATCCGCGAATTCAACTGTGCGTAAGCACGCGCGGCACCAACACTCCAGTTTGCCACGAGCAAAGCTATAGTAACTATTATCCGGCTACTCTCTTGGTGCCGTTCGTTTCAGGTCAGCAACGCGCGTGTTTGTGTGCTAACGAGGACCGAGTCGAGCTAAACGCCGAGAATTCCTCTTCGAGATTCTAGGCTTCGTTTTTATTTTATACCCTCTCCTCTTCGCAAATAAAACGCGTCTCGAAATCCAGGTCTGTCTTAGAGATGGATTTGAAGGCGATAAACCCGATGGTTTAACAGTGCAAATTCGGTTTCGCGCTGTTTTTGTCAACATTATATGATTTTTAATAGATCGCAAAGGATTTAAGTGAAAACGGCCATATATCGTGTTTGTTCGAACGAAAAACAAAAAAAAAAATTCTTTCTTCGCCTGTACCCACCGCTGCCCTGGCCAATTATTGTTACGCGGGCCGAGCACGACGCACGCAGGCACACACCGCAATACGCTTCCAAGTGGGGAAGGTTAGGAGCCGCCGGACGAGACCGGCTAAAGTATTGACTAGCGAGTAAACGCGAATTCAGCTGCTTCCAGCCGGTCTGAGCGCGAGGCCTAAGAGGGTATTTAGGGTAGGTCCGGGCGACGCCAGTCAGCTCTCGACACTCCAGACTCGATCCGCCCTCGAAAGTATTGGCATCTTCTGCCTCCCCACCGGCTCGACACAAACTTCGTCTGGTTGAGCTCTTTTTTTTATCCGCCATTTTTTCGCCCCCCACCATGGGGTCGCGAATTTTTTTTTTTCTCTTCAAAACTCGATCTACGACAGAGCAGCCACGCAGAAGCGTTCGGGAAAATATGATGATAAAAAACATCAGCGAAGTTGGAGGAAAACTGATTTAATTATCTTCGTGAAAACAAAGAAGAACAACGGACTTACTTGCCGTATGTTGAATCCCGAATGAAAAAGCAATAATAATAATAATTAGCGTAATTGTGCACCGAAAGATTCAATACGAAAAATGACTTGTGGACAACAAAATTACGTATATTATGCGTCGACGAAAAAATGGAGTAAAAAAAAATAATAAGTATTATTTGCATTTATTTTTATTTAAATGAACAAGTTAATTATGTTATTTTCATCATAGCGAAATGTACAAGTAAAATCACTAGATCCATCGTCTTCTCGATCTTTTTTCCTTCTACCAAATATCGACGAAAAACACCGAAAATCTTAGACAAAAATACGTGAATAATGGCATATTATTGACTAATTAAAAATTCCATTTTCGGAAACATCAACATACGAAACGTATCTACTGAATGAGAAGAAAAATGAAAAACACCGTGAATTGTACATTTCACGAAATTTATGTCAATCTTATTAAATAAAATGTCAATAAAAAATATGAAATATCGAAAGTCCAGAATTACCAAAGCGCTGATAAACGAAAATTATTTTAGAATTATCAATGTTCTTTATGTCAATCTTAAATGAAGTATCAATAAAAAAATATGAAATATTAAAAGGCCAGAATTACGAATAGACTGATAATCGAAAATTATTCGTATCGTATGGAAGCGAATGTAACAAGATCGTTCACATGATATTAATTCTCAATATAATTTATTCCCGAAAGCTGTACACGGTAGAATGGAATATGTGCGAAAGCATAGGTCCGTTACTAGGTCGCTCACGCGTGGCACGTGTGTTATCGATTCGGTAACCCCGTGTGCCGGATGACAAGCCAGGACCCCCGTTAATCGTACCTCGGGTACGATATAGGTTCGTATACGTATGTACTCCGGGCCACGCCGGGTTACGTAGAATTGGTAAGCGGGCACGGATTAGTCACGGGCGAGCTCTCGCGTCTGGGTAACGACAGGTGTTACTACTGCGGCGGCAGAATGCTCGCGAACCATCCCGGTGCATGGCTGCAATGGGTATTACGTGTATCCGCAGAGTTAGACCCATTGCCTCGATGCCTGTATCAACTAGAAATGCTAGCATAACGGAGCACGAACTATTGACCAGAGAAGAGAAACTCGAAATACCCTCGACGATTCCCTTCTCATGCCAACAACGTTACATCCGTCGGTCCAATACGAGAAGGTTACCCGGGGGTTTATCATGCCGCTATTGAACTCTTGTAATCCGAACGCTTTTCTTTCGAGCGTCGAACATTCGATTTTCTATCCGAATATCTCGCAATCCCACGATACACAAGACGAACAGAATTCATAAACCGGGCGTTTTCTTTTTTTTGATATTTTTTTAAACAAAAATAAGAAATACTCCGACTAACTTACAACGTTTTCGAAAAATCGAAAATCGTTTTTTTTTTCTTCTTTTATTGTTTATTTATAAACTTATAAAGTAATTGACGCTTCGTACCGCGTCGGTTTCGAAGTTGAATCGATTGCGGTTGCGTACACAGCACGAAGTTTTAAAATTGAATTTTTCTCGATACCGTATTGTGCGTACAGAAAAATTTACGTTGAAGCAATTGTAAAAATAAAGGGCGAGCAAAGGCGAGCACGACCTTCGTCAACGTAGCGTATCATTTAGCTCACCTGTCCCCGTGACGAGCTGAGAGAAGGGTGAGGAGGTCAGGGAGTGAGGAATTACCGGCGATAGGTGGAAAAGCCAGAAAAAAAGAAGAAAAAAGTTTAACGAAACTCATGGGGTGCCGATGATAGGCACGGTGGTAGGTGTGCGGGGAGTCGAACAGGAGCAGAAAATTGCACGCTCCCGTGTCGGCTCTCGCGATGGGCGAACGGGGGGAGGGGAACTCTTGGCGGACCCTCGCGAGGGTTAATCATAGCATAGACTACGTACGCTCTGGCGTCTAAGCCTCGCGCCCTAATTCTGTCTGTGTACAAAGAATAAAAAAAAAAAAAAAACAAATGACGGCAATGGCAATCTATCCGTAGTAGAAAAAAATGCACTTCGAATATTACGCCTCTATGTCTTTTTCGAAATGACCTGTGCGCGACCGGTCGTTTGTGAAACTTCGTGCGTTTAATCGGTTGTTTGGCTTTACAGAAACCGGCGAGAGCCGAAGCTCGTGTAGTAGTTATACGATATAATATGCAAGTTCCTCCTGCTATTGGCGGAGGGTGATATTGGGAATTGTTAATTTTTCAGGGCTTTAAAAACTTTCAATTTTCCACCGTCTGTTGCGCAGCTTCGAACGAGGGAGTGCAAAGCCCTAAACCATAAGAAGTTGTGTGCGAAAAAAATAGAACTCAAGGAGGGCTGACAAAGTGATATCGCAGAGGTTGAAAAGCGAAGAGTGTTATGAGCTTCGATCGGTTGGAACAATTTTTTTTTCGGTGAATGGATCCTTCTTCTCGAATTTACAAGTCTTGCTGACATAAATACATTTTTTTAATAATAACAATATTAATAATAAATAATCTGAAACCCCCTGAGCCACAATAACCTTTTGGTAATAAATAAAATATTAAATAAATAAAATGCAAAAGTTGATTTTTCGAGAAAAGGGAACCTAACCGGCCGCTGTTGGATATTATGTTGTCGTTGAATATTATTTCAGTATTCAACTATTATTTAACTCAGATATTGCGGGGGCAGTTGCGTAATTCCGCGTTGTCGTTGAAGGGAAAAAACAGCACGATGGTAAAGGGCGCTGACAGGGCGCAGCGGGCGAAAAAAAAAAATGAAATGTATGCGATTGACGTTGGAAATTTCCCGCGCATTCGTATTTTATTTTCAAACGTCTGCCTTATCAACGATTTCTCTGTTGTTTAGATAAATCGTATTCCGTGTTTTTTCCTTCTTCATTTTTTTCGATATTTTTGCAATTCTTTTATACGTAACTCCGTACGTTTGTTCGACGAAGGTAAACTGAATTTTCGACATTCGATCATCGACCGTACGCTTTTCAACGAAAGATTAGTAAATTTTTATTTCTCCGTTGCTACATTCTTTTCTATTTTCTGATCGTATAACGTGAGTGACATGTAAACCGTATCGTTCGATTGACAGTTCAAATATTTTTAGTCGGAACAAATCGTAGTTCATTATAATGCAAATCGTTTCAAATATTATTTCACAAATACTGAATATTTCTGGTCGGAAAAGTTGTGTGTTGACTATATATAATATACGAACAATTAATATAAAATATTAAATAAAAATAATAATATAACTATATTAAGAATTATTATTTTTATTGGATATATTATATTTAATCTTATATATTGAGTAAATATGTCCAATTCTATCTACAAATTGCGAGAGTGAATCTTAACTTTTTTGCCTCAGTTTGAATCGAATTATTCAACAGTTTTTTCAACTCTTCTGTTATCGACGATAACACGGTTATGAAAATATCCCGTGCCGATAGAATTATCAATGGAGAAAGAAGTTGAATTCGTTTGATCAACAGGACTCAAAGACTCGACGACGAATCGAGTCATCAGTCCGAGAGGCCGGTTCCCTCATCCCTCTTCGTCATCTCACTCGAGCATTCGCGCCACTTTGATCTTCCGTCGCGCTTTAGTTGTCCTGGAATTCGCGGAGCGAGGGACGAAGGCGAAAGAACGAAGGGGAGGTAGAAGCCCGGGCGAAGCGGCACTGACCTACAGTAACGCGATGGTCGACTGTCCGGATCGTGTGAGCCGAAGCGCCGGATTCCTTCGACCAACTGCTCCTCTCCTTCGAGGAGTAAAAATATCTATTCCGATAAAAAAAATTCCGAAGAGACATCGTCGTTCTGAAGTTTGATGTCTTCGACATTAAAAAAAAAACTTGTACCCCGTAATCGTTGTCGTAAAGCTTGCGCATCCACGCGAGTGTAACTGACCGCGTACCTCTCCTGTCTTACCACTAACGCACGAAATCTACTTCGGACCTCCTCGTCCTTTCTCCGGCTCGCTCAGCGCCAAGCGAAAGAGATTCCGCGGCTTCCCGAACTATAAACGTTATGGGGCGCGGTTCGCTAAAAGAGTATCTCGGTTAAGAGCTAAAAATACGATACTACCGTAGGTACTCGAAACTCCATAGTATATATATACATATGTATATCGTACACACGCGTATGGCTAGTAGTCTAGAAGCGAGCGTTGAGCAATTATGCGACTGGTCTGCAGTCGCTCATTTTACGCCCGCGCGTAAACGTATTCCCCGGTTTTACGTTAAGCGTGTCCCACTCGTTTCGATATATCTCTCGGTCACTCCTTTCCTTCTCGGTTACTCTCACCCTCTGCCTGTCTGGCTGTCTCTTGGATAGCTTCGAAGTGTACGGGAAGGTAATCGGTGACCGTCGTTGCCCGTGTACATACACACGCGTAAAGCCCGGTAGTAGGTACACTGGTAGAATAAAGCGGGCAACCGCGTGTTACTGGGTTGTGTATAGTGTATATATATGTATATATGTTTATCTATATATATAGATATGTGCTCGAGAGTCAGCCCAGTGGTCGTCGCCGTCGTCGTCGTCGTGTGTTGTGTCGTCAAGGTGGCTGCCTCACCCTGACTTTGCCTCGGCAAATCGTCAAAGAGTTCAACTCGGCATGCACCGCATACTGCACGTATTGTATGTACGTAATGCGTGGCCTTACCCTCGTTTCTATATTCAATCTTTCTTGTACCCCCCCGCAATACACGCGGAATTTTCTATAAATCTTCTCGATTAAATGGATCTCCTTAATTATTTTTTGCACGTCGAAATATACGAGATTGGAATGTACTTTATTTTTTTTTTTTCGATATTTCGACTATCGTAATATTTGATATAAATACGATTTTTACTTATTTATTGTTTATTATTATTTAGTTGTTTTTAATAAGTTAAGTTCTGTTTTTTAGTTTTCAAAGGATGAAATACAAATAAATTTCCAAAAATTAAGAAACTCCTTCTTGAAAAAGGAGTTTAATAAAAAAATTATATTGACGAAAAAAAGTGACAATAACAAATAATTATTCGCACATTATGATTTGCGAATAATTTGCTGTTGAAACAATTTTTGTATTAGACTCCCTTTTTATTCAGGAGTTTTAAAATTTTTTAAATGGGTTTTTCGTAAAACCCGGCCGATGTGAGATGCATTGTTTTTAGGAATGGATAACACGGTTGTTTGTTTTGGGTTTTATTGCCGGAAAAAAGTGGGAAACCTGTGAAAATCGAGTGAGTCCATCGCAAAGGTCGAAAGAGAGATGGTGAATGTTGCGAAAGACATCGGAGAAGGAAAAGGGAGAAAAAAAGAAAAAAAAAAAAAAAAGAAGGAACGACAGCGAAAGATAGAAGAGCATAGCAGAGTTCACACACCGGCGCGAACGAGCGACGAACTACTTTTTGTTAGTATCTCTTTACGTTCGTTGGGACCGGTAGGTCCATCTCTTCCATCTATTCGCTTCAACCTGCGTTCTTCCTACCCGGTTTACTCCTTCTTCTTTGCTCTCATCTTCGTCCGCTTGTGTGCCCTCCATACCGGCATCTATCCTCCGACGGACCCCGTGTACGCCTTTAGCCTCCGCCAGTCCTCCTCTCTCTATTTCCCTCCAGATTTCAAAGCGCTCAAACAGGTTTCAAAATCCCGCCCACGGAAAAATGGTAGACCGCATCTCGTCTTCTTCAGTTTCAGCTTCTTCCTTTGCCTCTGCGCTTATAACGCCACTCTTTCTATCTTCATTCTGTCCAACGCACTCTCGTTTCTGCTCGAGACTTGCGAGACAGACGTACTACGGAGAGAACCTGTCGGATATCAAGTTTTCGCCGAGCCGGCATATCCCGGTACAAGATATTCACAAACTTTCGGCTCTTTTTCCTTTTCCAAGCTAAACTACCGCGAATTTGAGAATGAAAAACATTAATTCGCGATCGCCGTAGGTGCGATCATTCAGAAACAATATCGGGTCTGATCAACGCCCGTCTGTAACTACTTATGCCACACAAATTAAATCGAATCTACGAATTAATTAAATTATTATCTTCACGATATCGCCAATTCGTAAGTTAATGTAATTTCGACACGAAACGCGATGGTTGCATTTCACTTATGCATGTTTATTTATGTTCGTGTATTTAACAGGATAGGTAAAAACCGACAATTGCCGGGTACGAACGTGATCTCAATGTTAACGGTGAAACGCAAGTGGCTTCGGCGTTATTACTCCGGCTCGTGGTTACTGTTATAAAAAAAAAAGAGAGAGATAAATGAGCGAAAGAGACGCGTGGAGTGAGAGAGACGGAGAGAGGGGGGCGACATCAATTTAAGCCACATGCATCGCTCTGGCTTCGTATTTAGGTGGATAATCGGCTTACCGAGTCAGCCTGGTGCTGTTGCAGCCCACTTGCAGCGGATGTGTCTACGTGCTGCGGCTACTGCACCTTCTCCCACTGTATTTCTCTACTCTTCTTCTCTACTGCAAAAAGCACTATACCCGCTCTGCTGTTACCTGTCATTACGTACCATTCGTTACTCGTCATTCGCGCTACGTACATGCGTTCCTACTAATACAATTTGTAAAACTTGTTTTAACTTAAATTTTCCACGAAACTCTGAATATATATTATTGTCGTGAAAGAAAAATTATTCACTGACATTACTGAAGTTTAGGGATGTAATCGATTCACATATCGTGATTTTTCTCTTTTTTAGGTTAATTCGTTAGTTATTTATAAATGAATATAATAGGCTATTGACCCTCTTCACGCTACAAATTTAAAGACAAAGTCGACATTAAACGTTTTTTAAGTTTGTTTACAATTTTCCATTTTTTTTATTTTTATTTTTTACTTAATTAACTACTGAGTAATCTACGAGACACGTTGAAAAAAAATCGTAATAAAATAGATAATTTTAAATCGACATAATTCGAAAAGCACATTAAGACGTTAAATCTTCAGTATGCAGACGGAAGCTTTGGAAAATATGTGTGCTGACAGGGGATTAAGATAGACATTTGCATAATAGGTCTTAACTTGAAACAAAATAAAAAATAATAATACTACTACTGGAAGAGTTTAGTTTACGTAAAAAAAAAAAGGATTAATTGCTGTTGCATTGATTGAGCATTTATGAGTTCATTTGTTGCTTAATCTTCACCTGTTGATTATGGGAGACATTTTTTTTTCGTTTTTGTACCAATAATCAATGGTAGATTCATCATGTGAGATACAGTGGAACGAGAGCTTCCAATGGTGCGTAGCGACCACACAGCGAGAAGCTCCATGTCCAATGCGAACATCTCGATTTTTCGTATCCGTCGGACGGCCCCGCGGACTGCTCGTTCAACCAACTTGTACCGGATGTATCTATACGTGCGCTGTGGCTGCTGTTACTACCTGTCATTACGACCCACCGGTAAACTCTTGCTACACGCCACCAAGATACACTTTTTTCTGTATGCGTTACGCTCACTTCGCATACGGCAATGATAGATTAAATTCCATAACCTCAATCATTCTAAATTACCTATGTTGGGCATCGATTTTTTTCCGGCAAAATAATTATTTTTTTGATTCCACAAACATTTTATATTCAACTCAAACATGAATTCGCGTTGTGTTGAGTTCAATAGTGTGTAAAAATGTTTGTTTTTAAATCTGTTGGATTTTTTTTTCATGGATTCATTTGCTGATTATACTAAATTACGTATGATGGACATCGATGTTTTTTTTCGGCAAAAAGTTTTTTATTTTTTAACGACACATATTTTATATTACCTCCAACAATATATTACCTTCTTGTCAAGTTTAATACTCTGAAAAAAAGTTCTTTTTTTTTACTCGTAGGATTTAAAAAAAAAATAGAATCAATTGCTGGTGAACTTTAAAATCCAATTTTTCGAAGAACCCTCGGAGTGTATAAAAATGAATAATTGAACTGATCCTTTTTTTATGTCCTTTGCGACGGAAAGAGGATTTGAAGTTATTTCGGACAGTCTATATACATACAATGGAAAGGCGTCGCGCTTGCGACGTGACGCTTTTACGATCCGCTGAAAGTGCAACTCGGGTGACTGCAAGCTGCGAGGATCGACAAAATGCACGAGAAGACTTTGGCGGCCGTCTTGGACGCTCGCGTGTTACTACATCGCATCGCGGCGCACGGTCGGATAAGTGAAATTGGTTGGTCCAACGGGAGTCGTAACACACGGTCCGGGCATTATCCGGCGTTCTAAGGTTTTTCTTTCCGCTTTCCTCTTTCTTTTCTACTTCGCTCTTTGGCGTTTCTGTGTCAACGATGAAAAAAAAAACGAAAAAAAAAAACATGGAGTGCCCATCCATTCAAAGTTACGATCCCGGGTGGTGAATCGAGAAAAATTTCTTTCTGTTATTGTATACTAAAAAAAAAGGGCATCGTTACGCACTGAACCTATTTATTTTTTATCGACGGCTATTGCGACGAGAGGAAGTGGAAATCCGTGAACGCTTCGTTTTGCAGAATTCGTTCGGGAGTCGCGGAAATGGACAGTCGCATATGGTGCGCTCGGATGGAAACGTCGACCGGGTATGAAAAATCCACGTACATACCGACACATATATATATATATTTATTTTACATTTTTCCGACGGTGTGCCAATTATTGATTACTTCGTTAACAAACGGTTGGACTTCTTCCTGAAAGTGAAATGGACGCCGGACGTTTATACCTTTCCTGTTCCCCTTCCACTTTTGACACATCCGTTTTATCGCCAAGGATGGAATTCGATATCCGCGGGCATACGGTCGAAAAACGAAATAACGAACTTCATTTCCACTGACATTTCTTCCTCAACACGGTAATATGTAAATTTCTCGTTGACAAAATGTCCGACCAAATGTAAATCATAAAAGTATCCAATAAATAATAATTTTACAAGTAATTTCATCGGTAAGGGCGCTACACGATGTCTGCCACCGACTACAGACTCTTTGAAGACGTCATTCGAACATAAGCAATAAAAAAGAAAAAAAAAAAGTTACCAACGAGAAAAACACCAAGTCGTCAAAACCTCAAGTTAAACAAATTCGATTGCATGTAAACCTCGGTTAATGAAATGCTTTTTTGTTTTTTAAACATCGACAACGTTTATTGATAGTGGAAGCCCGTGAAGCTGTTGGTTGTTTAAAGCAAAGAAAAAAAAAAAAACATCGAGAATAGAAAAACTCTAATGACATATTTACATTCGCGGCGATAGGATAGAGTGAGACAGCTATATACTTTTCTGCCATTTCTGGAACGTGACATTTTTAATTTACAACAAAGCGATGGTCGTCCTACCCGCCCAACACCGTCGTTCTTCCTCTCTCGTTCGCTCTTCACCCCTATACCTCTTTCACCGCCCTCCCCCTCCTGCCCCCCCCCCCTTGCAGGCAACGTCTCTTTTTCTCTGTGCTACTCTGTTGTCGTGCAATCGCTCTAATTAACCTGAAAATATTTACGGAAGAATTACGGGTGACGTGGCTCGATGCAGCTTGGCCGAGCCGAGCGACGCCGCGCCGCTCGACCGATGGGTAATCGATAGAAAAGTCCACAAGGGTTGGGCCCGCCTTAGTGGTGCTGCTGCTGCTGCTGGTGGTGCTGGTGAACACGCGCGCGCGGCCTGCACCACTGTACACGTACGCGTGTACAGCTCCACACAGTACTCTCTCACCCACTCTCACCCCGTTTCTTCTATCTTTTTTTTTCCTCTCTATCATTCTTCTCTCTTTCCCTCTTCTCCATCTCCCTTTATCGGTTTCCTTCTTTTTTATCCACCTTCGCATCTCTCACTTTCTCTCGAACTATTCGCAATTTCGCGCGCTCCCTCTTTGGCTCCTTTATGTTCCAACGCTGGGACTACACAGAAACGCGCGAACAAGCGCGTGCGGAAGCAAACGAGAAAAGAGGATGAGAAAGGAGGATGAACGGAAGCGTGGAAGGCCAGCGCGGGATAGCAAGGCCATCTTTGAAATTACGACCAGCGATCGAGAGTCCGAGAGCTACTCGAAGCGAAAAAAAAAAAGAAGATAGATATATCAGCGTGCTGCTGGGCTGCGTAAATGCGAATCAATACCAGATTTTATTTTTCAAGATTCACAACGGTACACAAATCCGCCAGTACACGCATCTTCGTATATTATCCGTGGCGACCTCTGTGGCTGTAAAAAGATTCATACTTTTTCCGTCATTCGTAGGCGATACACTTTTTTCACGTAAAATACAGAGATCCGTCGTTACGACTTAAGAAGCGTCGGTGATGAGATCAAATCTAAATTACGAGTTCGGAATTTTTGGAGTATCTTGGAACAAATATAATCTCAGTGTGTATAAAAATTTTGAAAATCTTTCATTTAAAACTCAAAATTCAGATTTACCTTCGCTTTTTTTAAATACGATGAAAATAACGAAAATTCTACTATATAGACACAACAGACAGATAGATATATGATAGATATATGTGTACATCTCGACAGATAGATTGTTAAATTAAACGAATTTTCCGGAGACCCTTATTTAGCATAAAAAGAGAGGGCCACTATTTTTTAAATGTAAAGTGGTTGGATTTTTAAAAGTATGTTTTATGGCGTTATTCAAACGTTATTCAAACAATATGGAAAGTAGAATAAAATTGCGTTTTTACTCTTCCATTAGTCCGGAAGATAATATGTTGCATACAAATATTTGTTTTTTGTGGAAAAGTTCTGTATAAACTGTAATACAATTAATAAATATAATTGGGCTGAGTGATCTATACATATATCTCTGTATCAAGTGTATACAGAGTATATGTAATCAATAAATGAGTATTTAACTAACTAAATGAGTATTTAACTTGCAGATAATTATAGGTTAATGATATCACATATAGTCTATACACATGCAGCTTTTCTGCATGGGCAATGGCTTTATATTCTTTACTCGTAATACGCGAATATATTTCGGTGAAACAGACCACCAAACTTTGTCAATTTACACAACATATGCATACATTTTTTTTTACGAAAATATATCTAAATACTATAACTTTTTTCCGTAATGGAAGCAAATGATTTTTTTTTTCATGCAGATGAGGTCAAAGGCCGAGAAATTGGTTATGAGATTGAAACCACTATGCGGGGAGAGCTCCGGGCGCGATGCGTTTCCTGCGAGAAATAAGTACAGCGGGAGGGAGGGGGGGTGGCGGTTGGGAAAAGAGAGCCGGTCGTATATCGCCGGTCTTTCGTTCGGTGTGTATAACTCTCGGCGAGTAGAGCCGTCGGTTTTGAAATAAAGGCGCCCTTTTAATGGGCAATACTAATCAATGAAATACGAAGTGAGCTCTCTCTCTCGTCGGTCGAACGGACGCTGCCGCCGTCGACGCCGGGGCCATAGCTCGCGAACGTGGACGAGCAAACAAAGGGTGTATATGTGCGAGAGACCTCTCTTTCTCCGGTTCTCCGGTGGTTTTCTCTCTCCTCGCGCACGTTTCATTTTTCTGTCGGCACGATGGGCGCAACGTCGTCGAAACGAGCGAGAAAGAGAGAGCAGAGGTAACGATGGTGAGCACGAAGAACCGACGAAAGACAGGACGACCGGAGAAGGGAAAAGGATGAAAGAGAGTCCGGTGGAGGAGGGGGAGGGAGGGGGTCGAGAGAAGAAGCTAGAATGATAGATAAAGAGGGTATAGGAAAGAGAAATAAAGATAGTGGAACGTATATATACGAGGTTGGAAAAACGTAAGAGAGAAACGAAGGGAAGGCGGTATAAAAGAGAAATAAAGATAGTTATAGTTGGGGAGGGTGAAGGAACAAGAGTGAGATGGCAAAGAAGGGAGAGAGCCGCGATATTTTTCAGGATGGGATATTTAACGCGTTGGCCAGGTCAGTAACCCGAAGCAGCGGGAACGTGGATTGGCCGGTTGCGACGCTATGCCACGAATTCCCGTGTCAGGATTGGCCGAGGCCCGACGGGGCCCTGGACCTACACCAACTCGGCGAGCCGCCGTCTCCGCAAGCTGCCGCCGTCACCCCGCACCGGCTCGCCAGCCGACGGCAACCGTGGGGCTCACGCACGCACGTTCCAACCTCTCCCCGTACGTACGTACGAGAGAAAGAGAGATAATCGTACGTACACGTAACGTACACATCGGGAACACGCGTACATACGAGGCTCTCGTCTACGACGGTGAGCGCGTACCTCTACGCGCACCCTCGCGGCCCAACGCACGTCACTTCGTGCATTCGGCGGCGTGCCTCAAGTCTTGAGCCTTTCGCAGATCGGTGCTCTCGAATATGCAGTCTATATTATTGTCTAGATAAAGCTTACTTCGCGGTTAAGCGTGTCTTTGAATACCGATTGTTTTATCGTCATTTTAACTAAAACTCCCTTTTAGGTAAAAAAAATTAAAATAAAAAAAAATTAATTGTATCCATAGATCGATACGAGTATAAATTGCACTTGAAAAAAAAAATCGACTCGATTTCGTTTCTCAAAATTTGGATAAGTCGATACAATAAAATTGTTTTTTATTTGCAAATTTATGCATAATTGTCGAGTCGAGATCGACGAATATTAATTTTAATAAAATTGTAGTCAGATGGTCCGAAACAAATTTAAATCGGTACTAAAAAAAATCGACTCGGTTAAGTTCTTCGTAGTTTTGCCGGGCCGATGCAAAAAAAAAAAAAAAAAAAATGTATCAAAAGTTCATGCGTACCATTCGTGTAACCCATCGAATATAAATTTAACAAAATTCTGGTCAAATGCCTTCGTCTTCTATTTTTTTTTTTTTCAAATTTTATTATTAACCGTCAATTAATTAATAATCGTCGGAAAGGATTGGTAATTTTGAAAGGACTTTGTATACTCAATTATTATCGAAGAAGCAACCAAAGAAGTAACGTATTTTCGTTTATTAATAATTGAGCGTAAAAATAGATAAGATCGAGGAAGATAAGTTCGTAAGTGAGTCTTGACGGTGAATTCGGACAATTTTCTCGGTTGTTCGCGTGCGGCGCAAGGCCACGGTGGCGGGATAAGGCCGCGGTGCACGAGAGGTATATACTCGAGCAAACGCCCGTAAATACCAGTGAGTCGGGTGGTGCTTCTGGTTTGCCGATGCTGCTGTTGCTGGCAGAGCTGGAAGCGAACAGCCGCACCAGCGAGACATACGGATAGCCAGAGAGATAGCCACGCGTTCAGATGTAGGCTACCAGAGTCACGACCCTCTTCCTCTTTCTTTCTCCTCATCTCTCCCTCTTTCTTCATCTCTCTCTCACTCTCTCGCGCACTCTCTTTCACTCCCTCGCAATTCCGAGTTACAGCATACCATGTATACTGTAGTGTATAATACTCGCTTACTTCCCTCTCGTTCTTCAAGCAATCGAAAGTCGAAATCCTTTCCTTACGAGTTTTGATTACGACGAAAATGTCGACGAGACCGTTTGATTGCATTCGGAAGCTTTCATCCACATTTAAAAAATGAGATGTGTCGAAACAATTTATAGTTGACTAATTGTTCGTTTTCCGAACTCATCAATCCTGTTTCAGTACACTTTTTCTTGAAAAAAATAATGTTTTTTTTTTTTTATTCATTCATCAAATATGATTGCCCCCAGCGATTCGATAGAACGAAAAATAATCCTCAAGGATTTTCGGTGACGATGCAAGAAGGACGTGGGTACGAAGTAAGAGCGCGGGGTCCGATGTTGCAGAAAAGAAAAATGAGTGGACGAGACTCGAATTATTATCGTGGATTGGCGATCGAGAGATCTCCGTGGTACCGGGGGAACTCTTATACTCGTAACTCGCGGACCGCAAAGCCTCGAAGAGCGAACGATGGAGCGAGAGCTCCATCGCCATGGCAAGGGACGGACGAAAAAGCGAGAAGTTGCATCGCGCTGCCAGAACATCGACTGGCCGCTCGAACGCTCGCAGGAGCGCGCGGGGATATCTGTTGGACTTGAACGTGGTGGTTGCTCGAGTGTATAGTAAGTAAGTGTACGAAGAGCTGCCGGGACGAGCAACCGGTCCGTGGCACTCGCCGAGCTATGGCATCGCCGGTGGATCGGTCCGGTCGACGAAGATGGCCCGCGACAACGACAGGAAGCAATTTATTGGACGGGCACAGACACCCGGCCTGAATGATCCCGCCACGCCGAGAAATCGCTCGGATTAAAACTGTCGGACCAACGATTCCGCTCGTCGCGCGAATTCACGCTTCAATCTCTATCAACTTCGAATCGGCAAATCGTATTTTCGCTATTTTTAGATTTATTTTTCCATCCGTTTTTTTTTTTTTTTTTTTTTTTTATCGACATACATCGTGTCTCGAATTAATATTCACGAATATAAATGGAGTAAAAACTGGAGCAAGAATACGATTTAGAACGGGATCGCGACGTGTAATAATAATAAATTATAAATACAGATAGTTACGTGTTGCGCCGGTGTATATTATCGTCGTTGAAATACCAGTGTCTCAACTTGGCATGATTAAGGTTACGATCATATAGTAACAGCATGGAAGGTGAAAGTGGCCTCGAAACGTTGTGTGTACCAAGCCTTATCATTCTCAGTTAGATACCGAGAGCTGTGGCCTTTGATTTCATTGACAAATAAACTGCTACACTACTTTTTTTTTTTTTGCTTGCCTCCCAAAACACTCACTGTGCAAACGTGTCCTGCGTTTCGCATTTGGATATTCGAAGCTGCAATCGGACGGAGAAACAGGCTGTTCGAGAAACTTTGATGCAAGCGACGAACGGGAATGAGCATTAACGCGGCGTTAAGTAAAGGTCATGGCGAACAATAATCAGGAATCTATCAAACGCGATGGGAATGCCATCGGTTAACTGTACGCGTATGCGTGTGTATTTCAACGATTGCGGCGCTACGTGTGCGTCAAGATAAGCCAACGTCTGCGTACGTACGGCGATAGATTAAACTTCTGCACTTCTCGTGTGTATATAGCAACTATATACGATTGAAATAATGCAGTGGTTGGTAGATTACCGTGAAAAATTATAATGAATACTTTGTAAACAATTTAAATTATATGATTTTTATAATTTATTATTATTATTATTATATTGTTTATTATTATTCTAATAAATTATTAACTATTGGTTTGACTTTTATTTTTTATTATATTTATGGTACGAGTTATAGAAAATTTATTATAAGAAATAAATATATATTTTTACTTTTATTAGATAAATTTTTTCGATTTATAATATTTGTTATTTATCAGTTTCACATGCGAATAATAATTCATATACGAATTCTCTCGCTAATTAGATTTGCAATAGATTCGTCGTCACAATGACTCGTGTTATTTAATTTCTCAATATTTTTATTACCCCCGCACTAGTCTCGTAAAATACATTATTAAATATTCTCATGTCGCTTAACAAACATTATTAATGTTTTTTTGCGTCTACTTATTTGATACGGACAACAAAAAATGATAATTCATTGTTTAAACTTCAATGTCTCACACAGTCCAATAATCTTCGCATGCCAATGACTGTATCTCGAAGGTTACGATGTTTACTTTATCGTAGATATAGAGTCACTGGTACGCAGGCCGAGTTGGCAAGTAGGAGAAGTGCAGTGCACCAGTGGACGCATTGCATCGGTGATTGTTGCACTTGGACTTGTTCTCTGTATGAGGTCTGCCATATGGCGCGTATATACCGGTGACGCTGTTCGCTCTCTCACTCGTTTTCCAATCTGCGTACCTCGCCTGATCGAGAGTCCGAGAGCAAAACTATCAAAAGGGCGTTCATCGATACAGTAAACGAGAGTAAAAGAGAGTAGACATTAGACAGAGTCGGAACGAGTTTGCCCTCGCGAGTAGAACGGCTCTATTCGTCTAGACCAATCGAGATACGAGAGGCACACGAAGGCCACCGGAGAACCGATAAAGCTGATATGCCGGATCGCTGTAGTATGTTGTATTAATACTTTTATGCGCTTTCTTGAAGGCCTCGACCCTTGGAGGTTGGTGATCCATATCCAGAACTATACCTCTATACCTATGGTATACGTTATTACTTTGTAGGTATTATCATATTTTCCAGTACGGATGATTACGCCAGACTCCTGTCGATAAGTCTTTCTTGTTCAGCCATACAAAGCAAAAGTAATCATTCGTCTTATGCTACTGTAGATAAAAATTTGTTTCCATAAAAAAGATAACCTGCATAACAGTTATATGACCATTTTAAGTCGTGTGAATGCCTCGAAAAATTCATATACCCCTTATCATAATCATTGAAAATTACTTATTGCGAATAAAGTAAATCGTCCAGAAAGATTCTCGGCGAAAAAAAAAAACAACGTTCAACAGCCATTAAGGCCGCTCCCTTCTGGCTTTCCGCGAGTTCGACGAAAAACGTAAACTCGTCGTTCGAGTATTATACTGGTTTCTGGGTGGCGCTGTTCAGTTTAACACGTCGTATATATATAGGTATATATTTATATAGATATACATATATACTTATCGAATACAGTGTTATACGTGGACGAGACAACCCCCGTGAAGCAGTGGAGTACGAATTGTAGAAGACTAGCGGCTGCAGTGGTTATAGCACATTTTCGTCGTAGATATAGCGAAGAGGGTTGAACTATAGGGTTGCAGCCATGAGCAACAGAGCACGCGAAAGCGTTTTCTCTCTTTCTCTAGTTTTCACCCTGCCGCCCACGGGGGGGATGGCGCCGCGTCGGCGCGGCGTCGAAACACCCCATACCCATCCCCTTCCCCCAACCCCTCCCTCCCTCCCTCCCGCTCTGAATTTTGCCGCCAAAAGTATGCACTTCCCGTCTCGAGTGGTCCTACATGCAGCGGAAGCCTCGCACCCGCTCAGCGCCCTTCTATCCTTCTCCTTCGCCCCACGGTGAAACCCGCTACGCTGTCTAGGAGCTTGTTATCGCACCTCCAGCGAGCTTGCTACTGCGTGCAATGCATGTTGGAGGCTAGACGGGTCGAGGAGCTAGTAGAAAGAGAGAAAGCTATACCGGGTGTACCACCTGGTAGAAATCTTTCGTCGTCGTCGTCGTCGTCGTCGTCGTCGTCGTCGTCATCGTCGCCACAACCCCTCGAGAATCACGAGAGTTCCGAGGCTCAACGATACGACATTGGCTTTCTACGTTACTCCTCTCACGTTTGCGTGCGTTATTCGCGGTGGAATCCACCAACGAAATACCTCGGGACACTTTGTCAATGAGGCAATTTATGCAACGAGGCTCTTTTGACACGGAATTTTCATTGTCGCTGAAAAGAGGGTTCGACGATTTGAGGATGAAAAACGTATTTTTTTTTCTCGTGATAAAAAAAATCGCGTTTAAAATCTCATGCGATCGATTGTTTGTACCGGTGTCTCGATCATTCAAAAAAAATTTAGATCGATACATAACAATGCGTGGAAGGGTTATGTACGCGTGGACGCGTACATAACAACGCGTCCTTTTTTTTTATGGTTTTGAAAAATGCTTTCTATTTTTAAAAATTCCACTTCTTTTATGATCTTTGATATTTGGAACCGGGATTTTTTTTTACAGGATCACAACATTTTTTCTAACCTTTATTGAAGTAAAATGATAATAACAAAAAGACATGTAAGAAATAAAGTAAGCAACGATATTGGTAAAATAAAATTTTGTCAATCAAATTTAGTACCCTTTTTTGGAAAATCCGGAAGATGAAAAGTCCGAAAATATTGAACTCTATGATGATTTTTAATGCGACGAAAAAGATTTGAGAGAAAAACAATGAACACCAAAAAACTGTATATTTAAAATCGCAAAAGAACAATTTACCGTTCATGATAGGGTTGTAAGAGATTCTACGGGGTTAGCGCGAGGGGCGAATCAGTTCGCAAGATCGAACTCTCGCAAGTCGCAGGTGACCCGCCAGATCGATAGTCCGTTAACCCAATTCCATGCGATTTTCCACCCGCCCAACTGCCGACTTCCTCTTTCTCTCGCTCGCTTTCATTTTCACGACAATCCTCGTGTCTCTTTTACACTCGTCTACTCCCCGTCTACGTTCGACTTGCTAATAATCATTCAACGTTCCAGAAATCTCCTTACCTTCCACTACCGAGAGCTCTATAGTGGCCAATTTAGTTTCTCTGATTTCATAGAGATATGGGAATCGCGGCACGTTTATTTGCCGTCCACGTTACCGTGATACTGTAATATACGTACGTAAAAAGCGAATGCCTTGAATCTCGTCGTTTCTTTTTATAAAAGATCTCACGCGATAGCCCGCGATATTTGCAGTTCATTTGAAGTACGCAGTAACCCTGTACGTGTTTTAGTTCTCGTGTTGGACGTTACAAAATCCAGAATCCCGTAGGCGTTTGCGACACGAGGCACACCACTGTCTCGACTATACATTTAATTCTCGGAGAACGCAATATTTGCCGTGGAATTAAGGGAAACAGCATATAGGACCTCGGATACGAGGAATGGTCAAACCCGTCGAGGACTGCATGCTGTACAAATCCACCGCCATTGGATAAACCGTAGCATTATTTAAGACTGTTTATCAACGCCTCTTTACGCGTATCGGGTCAGTAACATATACCGCAGTCTACTTATCATTACTCTCCACGATTAATGGCGAATATATTGGAATATACATGAATATTGAAGCCTCGAATGTCGGATGGAGTGTATTCAACATTATTATGCACTACAGAAAGAAGAAAGATCATCGGAAATTGTTACGAATTTTCGGTGCTCAATTGTTCCGTTATATAAACTTCTCTGGAATATAGTTAAATATATTTTTCCCCAATTTGTTGTTTGTTTTGCACACTCTGATGTGCACGACAAGTTCAGACATGTCGTATTAGAAAATTTCATTAAAAGGGTAACTACTAAAATCATCACACGGCTTAAAATTTCTTTTTTACATTTCATTTTCTGATTTTAATCTGCGAACATAACTGGCGTTTGAGGCATATAAAAATTCCGAGGAACTATTTAAAAAGAAACGATAAAAGTTTTTTGAATCTCAAATAAATTTACAAAACTTAATAAATTCACGACGGAAAAGGTGTGCAAATTTATTCGCCACTGAGTGTAAAAAGAATAAGAATAATGATAATAAAAAATAAATAAGAATATTATTACCGTTGTTGTGCTATTGTCGTCTGCTGTCACTGTTACTGCTGTTATTATTACTCTGTGTAACAATAATAATAATAATAAATATTATTCATTATTGTTATTATTGTTATTATTATTATTGTTGTTATTGTTGTTGTTGTTAATAATAATAATTATTATTATTATCGCAAAATAATAGTTCCGAAATAGCCTAACTATAGTATATCTATAATTTTCCATATCGATCGTGTAGACGGATAGCCGGAACTTTTTAGGATCAAAACTTTTGCCTCTTTCGAACATAGCATGAGATCCGGTAACGGCAATGAATTCGAGATGCCGTTTGGCAAGCTTCCGGAATGGCGAAGAGACAGGATTTCGCGAATCCAAACAATCCGCAGCTTGTGCCGTTTGTATATGCAACGTTTTTTTTTTATTTCTTTTTTTTTTGTGTTATTCCTCGTACTCTCGGCAAAGTGTAGTTACAGAGGCATTCTCGCTCGTCGTCTCTGCGACGCCACGACCGCCATCCCCTCTTTGACCCTTTACTCTGCTCGTTTCTCGACTATCTTCTTTTCGCTCACCGTTTCGTTGCACCTTCGGTGATACCTCTTTGTCCCAAACCACCGCGACGCTCGCTGTGGGGACGCGACGGTAGCCACTTTCTCGTAACTTTTGTAATTAAATCCGGTAACGTGGAGCGTTCGCTGTGTGTGCGTGGGTGAGCGGCGAGGACAGAGATAACGTCGAGAGTACCGCAGTCTTAAAAAGCGACGACGTATCAGTCACATTTTCATTTTACGTGGATAGCCCGGGATCTCGCATTCACGAGCCGCAACGGCGACCTTAACGCGAATAAAAAAGTATGCAACATCCCCGAACTGTGTACCGAATCCCTTGTCGCTTCGTTCCTCCCAAGAGTTCGGTTAACACGATGTTCTCTCGCTGCTTCCTTAACCCTTCACATGTGCTTTACGAGCCGTGTACCAGTTGCAATATTTTTCGACTCAGGCGATTTCCCATGAGCGACAGGAAATTCGGTTCTCGAAAAATTTTCAACAAAGTTGTCCACGTTTATAAATAAATTTTTATCTCACCTTCGGTGAGACGCGGAGATGACAGACGAAGTAGTTCCGAGCGAAGGTTTTTCCCCCGAGCGACAGGAAATCGTTTTTTGAACTATTTTCAACGAACTTTTTCATTTGTAGATCAATTTTTTTTCTCACCTTCGTCTCTGAGACATTCAGATTTACTTCTGGATTTTTTTATAATAATTTTTAGTTGAAACTATAATAAAAAAAAAAATATATATTTTCCTCCCGAGCGACAGCAACTCGTTTTTTAAGTATTTTCAACGAAGTTCTGAATTTATATACAATTTTTTTTTTTTTTTCGCGTTCGCCAGAGTTATCAATTCACAGTTAGTTTTGAATTTCTATATAATCATTTTTACTTTATGAAACGTAATTTCCGGGTTCTTCATTTTGTTCGTTTCTCGCAAAGAGTTTTTTCTTGGTTTTCCTCAGAGATTTTTCACGGTCTCTGGTCTATACTATCGAAGGTGTTTCTATGACCGAACGATTCAAAAACAATCGAAACGACGAAAAAAAAAATCATTTTCTCTTCCGAGATTGGAGACCGTTGTTGCTTGGGAATGAGAGAGGCTCTCCGGTGAACTGAAGGAACCTCCTAGGCGGGGCCGAGGTAACCGGGACCTCAGGCGGCTCGGGTTTTACGACTCGAAACGAAACACGAAGCTCGAGCCGAGGGCCCGTGTGCCTCTCGAGAGCACGCAGAGCTACAATAACGCAGCGAATTTTTTTTTCTCTCTTTTTTTAACCACCTCACCGGCAAAACGCAATTCCATCGTGTGTATCGTTTTGCAGTCAGGTCGCTGCACAGTCTAAACAACAAATCTTTGCTCCGCAAGTGGTTACACGATTCTATCGTGCAATGTCCAATATACTACACGATACTTTAAAAATCTTCACTTTCATAGTACACAAAAATATCTTTAATTAATGTCCGTCAATTCTATTCGTATTTATTAAAAGTCTCTTTTTTTCATCGATCGTAACGAATCTCAATGTCAACGTTCATTAGTTTTTTAATCTTATTAAAATGAAACGAAAATAATTAATGTTAAAATGTTCGGGTCGCAATAGCTTAAGTTTATGGAGAAGAAGAAAACACGAATTTCTCCGGCACTGCGGATCTCTCGGTGCACCGCGGATAAGCCGGGTGTCACGTGATCCTCCGCACCCATACGTTCGCATACCGCACGCAGTTTATACGTGAGAAACTCAAGTATCGTCGTCGTCGCCGTCGTCGTCGTCGTCGGAACTTTACGCCGCAGCACGCGCTCAGAAAATACGTGTATATATATATATATGTACATATATACACACCTATATACCCATCTTCCGTGATAGTAGAGATGTCAGAGTAGTAAGTATCACGGTGTAAGACACGACTATAGCAGTTGAGACGTCGGTATACGGAAGAAACTTCGCACACAAAGTCGGTGTTATACGTCACGGTGAATCGATCCTAGGAATCGAACTTCTGGGTAGGTTCGACGCCCTTCGAAACTGTTGAGAATTGCCTTCACCCCGGCCGGGACACTCCCAGGTGCGAAGGGTGGGTGCCCCAAGGATTTCCGGGCTACGCGCCGACTCGCAGCAGTTCCGGCTTTTACTCCATCTCTACCTTACTCTTAGCGCCTTTCGTCGCAGAATCTCCCTATCTGGACTCAATTTCCCATTTGTATCCTCTCCACCGTGCAATTTACCGAAGGATATAATGCCACCGTGACACCGCGCTCTCGACAGAGCCCTTCGTTTCTTCTCATTACTATTCTTTCATTAAACGTCAAAGGGCCGCAAAGATTTTCTACCAATTCCAAATATCTTTTGACGCTATTGTTATTGTTGTTACTGGAATTTTCATTAGCAACAGCTGCATCGGCATGTCTCGCGCGCTCGAGAATTCTCGAATGCTATCTATTGCCAATAATACTTTTTTTTACCGAACGATTGATCGTAAATTGTATTTAAAACGACTTTATAGTGAAATTTGCGATTTTTGGTGTTTGCATATTTGATTCACGATGGAGCGTAAAAAAAACCCGGTGCTTATCTATCGTCTTCTACTCGAAAACATACAGCTGCGGGGTTAAATATATGACGGAGTTTTGGAACCATTCTTTTGGATTGGTGAGGAAAATTGCGAGAAAATTTGATAAATAATAATAATTGTAATAATAATAATAGTTATTATCGTTATTACTAATTTTAGTAATAATAATAATGATAATTTTTTTGCCATTGATAATTTTCTTGAAACAGCTGTTTATCTTTTATAGTTTATCTGTCAATTACAGAACGACTAATTAATTGTTCAATCCTACGTATGAGAGGTTGAACGACGATGATGCATGTGTATTCACTTGTCATTCATCAGCGCGCGGCTTACGGGTCTCAACTCACTTAGTATTAATTCTCAATTCACGTACCCTCGTAACATACTAAGTATTACAACGTTAAGGAGGGAATCGCGTGACCTCTCACTTTCGTCCAGCGGCAGGTTCGATGCCCTTCCAAAGCCTCATGTTGAGTCTTCTGTTCCGCTTCGAACGATGACCCGCGCAATATAACAATAGGAACAACGAATAAAAAAAAAATTGAAATTAAAAATACTATTCTCTCGGCTCTCGTACCCGTGCGCAAACCTGTCCGCGATGTTGTTCAGTTCTCCATGAAAGGAGCCGAACTTCTCAGCAACAGGACCGGCAAACGAGTTTTACCTCGTAGCGAGGACAATGTAACGAAAGTGCAACATTTCGAGAGAGATAACGAGCCAAACTTTTCTGAAAAGAATTCAATGAACTCGAAAATCACAATTGTCGCAACGAGCCTGAAATTTAAAGAAATTGATCCGCGAGCCTAAAGGTATGGAGAAGAAAAAAAAAAGAGAGATTGAAAAAGCATTGAAAGAAGAAGAAGAAGAGGTATAAGAAGGGGGAGAAGAGAAAAAAGAGTAGAAAGCCGTGGAGAGGGTCCCCCTAGCGTCTTCGGTCCTCTTCGGGCGAGTCTCGATCCTTCGTGCCCGGCGAGCTTCGGCTGTTTTCATGGCCGTCATTTAGTAGGTTCGTTCACCCCTCGTCATGGCCGTGGGGCGAGGAGGGACGCCCGGAGAGGCGAAAGAGAGTCGGCGTGCTGGAGGATGTGCACGGTGGAGCGGGGTAGAGAGACATCGCGCGAGGGGGTTTAGGCGTGAGGGGGGAGGGAGGCCCAGCCAGGGCACACTGTACCCAGACGGCACGTACGGTTTGCGGTGTGCCGGGAGAGGCATCGAGATAGAGAAAGAAAGAAAAGAGGGACAGAGAAAGTAACAGAGGGGAACAGAGCGAAAGCTACTAAAACGAAAGAGGGAAAGAAAGAGACGAGAGAAAAAGAGATTAAAGTACACCGCGCTCGCGAGGGGAAAAGCGAAGCAAAGGGGATGTGAAATCGACGGAGAAAGAAGAGAACACATTCGACGAAGGTGGAACGGGCCAACTGTGGGGAACGAAGAAACGAGATAGAGAGACAGAGACGAAAAAAAGAGTGCGTGCCTGACTCTGGATTTGTGGTATGTCCGCTATCTATCTATACGTGCTGCCGTTGAATGCGTTCAACGTTTCGATGTGTGCTCGCCGACCGGGTGAGAGTATGGAAGGAAAAAGAGACGGTGAGCGTAGATGGGGACGACTGGCACAGAGCCGACTGTTGCGAAGGGGAAAGGGGCGAAGGGACCAAAGGAAAAAGGAGTTGCGGCAGGTCTGGGTTCGGCGAGGGTGAATGTGTGATGGCGTAGGCCCGGCAAGACTCGCCTTGCAAACCTTGCCAGCGTATAATACAACTTTTTTCACTTATTTTATTTTTTTTATATTTATTAAAAAAAAAATGTTAACTCTTTTACGCTGATCAGTTGTGTTGATTATTGCTGCGAATATCGAGAGAAAAAATGTTACCTGCAATTATTGTTTTTTTATTTTTATTTTTTTTTTAGTACTGTTACTATGTATCCACCTCTTTCTCATTCTCTTAGCCTCCTTCATCGACTCTCCCTCTCGTTCTGGATCGTGCGTGGCTTCCGTCTCGCTCTACTCACGTTCACGTACATCCGCGAACGAGTTCGCCGCAGCGGCATATCTCGTGTCCGGTGAAGGCCTAAATTTAGGCGTCCGCCGGAAGTATGCCGAGCGAGCGAGACGAGGGAGAACGAGAGAAAGGGCGAAGAACCGCGACGACCTTCGAATGACGATAACTCGAGGGTTAAGGAAATTGTCCGGAACCGGACTGGTTGGTCGAAAAAATTATATAAAAATAAAAAAATTCTCAATGCAAATGCACTCGATGACGAACAGCTTATGTGGCGTATTCGCAATTTTAATTGAAACCTTATTACAGTGGACTCGCATGAACACGAACAGTCTCAACAGTGTTTGAAGTTATTCTAAAGTGTATATTTAGCGCGGGCTGAAGACGATTGAAGTAAATTTTGAGCGGAGTCTTCCTTGAATCGAGAGAGTTAAGTAACTAATCGTCACTGTGAATAGGTGCCTTCAGAAGCTTTTGAAGTGGATTCGGACCGCGGTAGTCAGACATCTTCAGTTTCCGATAAAAATTGCACATCCCCTACAAGATGATTTCTTACACTGAACTAATTCTTTTTTCATCACATTCCTTTAGGAAAAACCTTTCGGAAAATATTGTAGAAAAGTAATCGCGACGATGCTCTCCTACATACGATATTTATTAACCGATTTCCGATATCACAAACAATAAAAAAAAGTACAACTGAGTTAATGTATTTTTTATTTTAAATTTAAATCAGCAACACAGTAGTAGGTAATGATATATATTTTCTTTTGACTTCCGAAAACATATAATAATAAATGAATAATAGAAAGAGGGTACTTATTGACTTTTCAAGACCACTCAGCGGGTTCGACAAACCCTCGCCACGTACCCGTTTCATTGTCTCAAATTCTGTCGACAAATACTATAGATCAACACGCACATTCTCGACACGCAAAAGGCAGAACGGTCAGCCGTTCGACTCGAAGTTCCGAGTGCAGTAGTCGCCACAGTAACCCTGTCCCAGTTACGTCATCACTGCATCAAGAGTGCACATTAATGCGCGTCTAACTTATGCATAAAATTCACAGAAAAACCATCGCATATTCTCGCCCTCTTCATTATAAAATTACGAAAATATTAACAACGTCGCGAGAACGAAACACGTCGGTAACAAAGTTGGGGTCGGCAATAATAACGGAAGTTACAGAATGATGAAACGAGAAGATTCTCGTGTTCGCGGAGAAATGATAAAGGAACGATACGCACGAAGGCACGGATGCAAGATAGAAAAATATGTATGTATATACATAAAAAGAAATATATATATATATGTTTCTACATGTAGAAACTGTAAAGAGGAGGTTGAGAATCAAGGATTCGTAAAACGGGAAGCGTAGCACGGCAGTAGAGTTTCGTCGGATGGCGAGCACTCGGAATGGGTCGTAATGCGGGGCAAACGCATAACCTTAAAAACAAGGGAAACCGAGGCGACGAGGCAAGGGGAGGTTTTTAGCGGAGTGGGTGGTACGTGTCCTCCTCCCGTTGCTCCTTCGTCGCTACCCTTCGGTACTGCTCCCTTTACCATTCGCAAAATGGGTATGAGGTAGTTGTGGGTGGTTTTCAGAGGTTCGCGCGGCTTTCCGCAGGTACGACGACGATGGCTACGGGTAGCCAGGAAACGAGAAGAGCCGAGAAAAGCGTAGGATCGAGGAAGAGAGGGCAAACATGGGTCCGGAGAGCGTAAGAGGGATGGATATATAGACATAAACGGGGAGAGAGAGAGATGAAGAAAAAGGAAAGGGAGACAAACGAAACGAACAACATAGCGAAGGATGGCGCGATGTACAAGGGTTGATTCGGCCGGTCGTATAAGAGAGAAACATCCCGCGGAAGAAGGCAAAACGCAGATAGGCGCATACGGGAAGAATTGAGTTAGAAAGAGAAACATAGGAAAGTAAAGGAGGATTCGAGTTTGTTACCCCTCCCTCGATCGGAGGTAGAAGCGAGACGGCGCACCGCACCGTAAACGAAACGACGCCGCTGACGACATTTGGAACAGATAATGGCGCGAATGTGCAGCCGCGGGGGTGAACGAACCAAGGGTCGTGCTGGGTTCAGTTCGGAGAGTCGCTGCTGGGTAGGGTTGGGTCGGTATCACATCAGCTATCGATCTTATAACGCTGTGTTGGCTCCCGTTGTCTTCCCGTTCCACACGCTTCGTCTCCTATACCCCACACTCACCCCCACCGGTTTTACTCTCTTACTCATTCTATCCCTGTCTATATCTCCTCGACGCGCTTCCGCCCTTCCGTTTGTTTTTTTCCCTTGAAAAATCATGATCACCGGCGTGATTCTCGTTTTTTTCTTTGCCGGTCTTTTCTTCTTTTTTTTTCTCCCACTCATCAGAAAAACCCTTTGACTTGATTTAAGGGGTTCTTTTTTGCTCATGCCCTATGAATCTTTTTCAGCATTTATCGTTTCCACGTACACGAGGATTAGTCTTATTATCTCGGTACACAGCCGGTTTAGTTCTGATTCTCGAGAACCGGAGACAATTAAACAAATTTCCAAGACTTTAGACTCTTAGTTATTAGACACCTAAACGCGTCGAGGCGGAAGAGTGCCAGTAAGATAAGATATACGATACGAAATTTTCGCAAAAGGCACGACAGAGAGATGAGCGAAGTATAAAGAGGGCGGCGGGAGAGGGGAAGGGGGGCGAATGGAGCACGAAACGACGGCTAATTTCCGGAGGTAGTCATGCGTACAGCTTCGGAAGATTTCTTCGCGGTCGAAAGTACGGTAGCTCTTTCGTGAGAACGAGAGAAAGAGAGTCGGAGAGACTGCGAGGATAGCTAGTTAGTAGTTCCGTCGCTTCTCTCGCGCGTTGCGTCGCTACTTCTATTTCGTTGCTTCATTTTCTCGTTCACCACTTCAATTTCGTTTTCTCATTTTATCGTTCGCTGCTTCCTCACTCGCTGCTTCGTTCATCACCGGGCTTTCTTGCGTCTTCGCTATAGCGAAACCGGTGTTGTATATACAGCGCGTATACTCGCGAATTCGCATCGTCTACGAGATGTGCCTTTCATCGTCGTGAAGGCGAGCGCGCGAGCGCAAGTAGACGCCGTGATCCTTGACGCCCTCAACCGCTCGCCGATTACTTAATCCTCGAGTCGAGACACGACGTATACCCAACCGTGAGATAGAGATACCGAGACAAGAATGATGGAGTGAGATATTCTCTTGGGTTTTCCGAACCGACAATAACCGACCGAACGTGGGTGGGTTATCGCGGTATCAATTTAACAAAAAGCCAATCTTATTAACAATATAAAAAAAAATTCCCTTAGAATATCACGCAAAGAAAATGTAAAAAAAACGCCGAATTATATGTTAACGAAACATTTCTCTGAAACCTCTAATTTAATATTCGCCACACCGGCGGGTTATCGCGATATCAGTTCAACAAGAAGCCAATCTTATGTATATCTTAAAAAAATTCTCTTCAAATATCTCGCGAAAAAAAATGATTTATTAAAACAAAAAAAATAGTGAAAAAGCAACAAATTTTTATGTTAACGAAACTTTTATTGGAAATCTGTAATTTCACATTCGCCGCACCGGTCTATACGCATAAAAGGGAAAACCGCGTACATGTGCACACCGCAGCTTCGATAATTTGATAATTCCTTATGCAACGATTTTCATTTTTTTTTTTTTTTTTGTTGCGTCTCTAATTGAACTGGCCTTCGGGGTTTCGAACGAAAAGAAGGAAGGAAAAATAGAAGAAAAAAAAAAGGATAAAAAGCCACGAGGTTCATTTGACTCCAGACGAGAACGAAGGGAGAAAGAGAGAATGGAAGGAGGAAAAGTTCGTACGGAAGGCACGGGGTATCTGCGGGAGAATGTAATGGTCTTCTGTACGTAATTTAAATTTTCGATGTCGGAGAGCTGCTACCCAGACTCGATTCTCGTTCCACGCTTCTGAAAACCGTTCGGGGTCTTGTCAACCGGGGGGGAGGGGGCTACGCTGGGTACGAGCGAAGATTCGACGCGGGTGCATCATCGGGCCTATACGTAGTCGCTCCATTATGCATCGTCGGACTAGTCGGGTAGTCTACCACTACCTCGATGCTTTTGCCTCGTGAGCGCATCTCTCGTATCTCTCTGTGCTCTCAACTCCCCATGTTCCGCTCACCGATACACTCTCTCGCGCGTCGGTCTATATATGGCATTTAATTCAGTTCAACGTATTCCGCACGGCTGAAGTTCCATTAAAACGTGAGACAATAACCTGACAGTTGTGATCGGTGCGTCGATGCCTCACTCGACCGTGCATCGTATCCACATACTCACAAACACACACACGCGTGCACACAATATCACGTGTCTCGTCTCTTTCTCTCTGGTCCGATATAGTATATATTCGACTCCGAACAACCCCCGTTCCCCGTCTTTCTCTTATATTTTCCGTCTCATTTTCTCCTCTACTGTCTGTCACTTTGCCGTTTCCCTACACCCTCGCGATTCTTCCTTACACCGCATTACTATAGATCCATTATATATATATATACACATCACCAATGCGAGAACTCCTTGTATTCCCCGAGGGGGGAAATGGGGGAGAGGATTCGCTGTGAATTCACCGATTCTCGTGTCCTCGATTTGGCTGCTTCGACTCTCAACGGTTGAGGGCTCGACCTGAATCGTTCGACTTTTCAATCGACATTCCTCCTCATTGCAAGGCCTCATCCCTCCTGGTCTTCTCTCGGTATACCTAATACCCCCGCGGAGCCTTGCATTGTCCACCGCCTGCGGATGGTCCAGTTTCAGCTGTACGCCCTCCCCTGGCGCGCGATTTAAATTACTCGATGAAAAGGCCCCATTGTTTCGTCACTTTGCAGCCGGCGAAACGAGAATCAATGGGAGAGAAACTTTCCTTGAGTATAGGCAACCGAAAATGCTGAGTCAAAGCGAATTTTTACGATAAGTAGATAACGACGGTCTTTGGTCAGACGCGGCATGAACTACGCTATGAATATATGTATTTTAATTTACTGCCCCATACTGTCTATTCTCGACCTTTTCACGATTACATTCGACCCTCGCGAAACGTTTCTGAGCTAAATTGCCCCTCTATATCCGCGTTGCATCCGCCCTCGGAAAAGCGATTCTCATAGGCAGTGTAAACTACGCGCGAGAGAAAGACTGCGAAAAGAGTGGATAGAATGGCAGAGCGTTTAAGTGTTTACGAGCCTCGGAAGGGAGTAGAAAAACTTGTTTTTTTTTTTCTTTTTTTTTTCCTTCTGCCAGGGATGTGCGGAACGAGGTTGCGCGGGGGAGGACGGGAGCAGCGAAGAAAACGATGAGAGAGGAGAGAAGCGAAGGGCCGGGTGGGTTGTCCATGCGACCGGAAGTGAGCCGTTCGTTCGTACGAAAGAGCAAGGCGCGGGTGCTTTTAAATATAGGCCGACTACGACGCCGAGCTATGCGAACGTTATATACCAGTGCGCCATACGCTTTTATCAAAGGGTATCGAAGAAGAGAAGAGGCAGAGAGTGCCCGAGAGCGCGGCTCTCACTTCTGTGGCCGCTACTGCATGAAATTTTGCGTGCATTATAAATGCACAAGGTAGCCTTGCACCATGCAATAGCGCAGGCCGAACGAGGACCGGGTTCTGCTAGGCATACGGGTATAGGAGAGGCATCGGTGTGTTTGCTGCTCCGCTTCGCGTTTCTCGGACGCTCCGCTCTAACCTACCGTAACGCTATAAAAATAACGGTCGTTGCATGTTGTGTGCGAGCGACTATAATACCTCTCTCTCTGCAAACCGTTCATCTTTATCACTCTTTGTCACCCCCTTTTTTTTTCTCCACATCTTCACTGCAGTCCTCCCCCTACCCCCTCCCCACTTTCACCCCCTGCCAACTCTTTATTCCATACACAGTGTGTGTGCAACAGTGCTTTTATATTCCGTTCGCTAGCTGTTGGTTTTTATGCTTCGTATACATATATTTTTTTTCGTCTCGCTCCTCTACGCCTGTACGAGTCGATTGCTATATCACGCTCGGCCTGTTTTCCCTGAAGTTCCTTTTTTTTTTGCTGTCGAATTCCGTGGCGCGTGAGGATGCACGTTTGTGCTTGACGAAGGATTGATTTTCTCATGGGTTTTGAGACGAGAATGTTAAGGAGACGATGAACAGGTGATACGGGAAAGTCACTGAGCGTGTGGGTGACTCTCGGAGAAATAGAAAACATCGATGAAAATATAGAGAAGGGAGGGTTCACGGTAGGGAGAATGTAGGTAGCGAAACGTGAGAAAGGGAGGGATATAGTAGAGTATATACAATCGAGGAATGGAAGGTCTGTGCGTCTGTGTGTGTGTCGCGTTGCGTCGTCTCGACGAAACACGTTTGACACCTGTCCATACTTTGTATCCAACCCCCTTCCGTTTTTGAACTGACATAGACCTACAAATGACTCTCGACGGAACTCACAAGACACGACGTTGTTGATCGAGAGTTTGCGTTCTATTTGTGCACTATTGCGGTGCTATGACTACACACACTATCAAAGCGTCCGTTTCTTTCTATCGATGGTGCAGTTGCGACAGGTAAAATGCACTAGAAGAATAGAAGAAGGGCTGAAATAAAGAATACAATATTTTTTGCCTCAATAGGTTCTCAGTCATCCGTAAGTCTCGTTTCTTCGTACGAGACTTCTGGTCAAGTAGAGAACAAATACATATAAAATTCTGACGATACGATTCTCATATCGTATCGATTAATTCGTCGAGAACTCCGAGAACGAAGATTGGTATGACTGTAAGAATGTATTCGATAGTCAATTTAGCATTTTGTATATCCAAAGTCTCTTTGTCAAGGAAAACAATAGGTATTATTATATTGCAACGGTTATACGAGTTGCAAGGGTTTATGATATAAACGTAGCAAACGCGGTATCATCTGTTCCATAAACGATCGACGGTGCGTGTACATTGCACAGGAAGAGGATCTGTAGGGGTTGAAAGAAAAAATCGTACAAACGAGGCACAGAAAATCAGAGGGAACGAGAATGAATCGAATGCACGAGGGATTTTTTTTTTTTTTTCGCGATCGAATTTTCCGGTATCCTTTCCTTTCTCTCGTCGACGGTGGGTCGTTGGGAGGGTCGTTGAGCTTCCTATGAGTGTTTTTTTCTTTCCTTTCTCTCTTGTCCACCTACCACCCCAAAAACTCCCTCATCATAGACCCCCCCTTCTCATTTTCCCTCTCGTTTTTACTCTCGTGAGGGTGCTTTCTCGTGTTCGTTTAAACTTCCTGTATTTCTCGCTCGTTCTAACTCTTTGCATTTCAACCCCTCGTACTCTCCACAAAATGCGCACCGTGAAAACACGTACCGCACGCTCCGTGCAGACTCGAGGGCACGTCCACGCCCCCGCGTGGCCCCGGACGTTAGGGGTTGGATTTGATCCGTCTCTCTCTTACTCTCGGGCTTAAAAGCCGAGCAACTGTATGACTTGTATGTAAAGATATATATATATAGCGGGGCACGCAGGCCGACGGATACGTTATATATACGTACGTTGCGTTGGGGTAGGCCTAGGCATGGCCTGGGCTGCGTGGGCGTGTGTTGCTCCACCCCGCGTCGCTCATCCTCTCGGAAAAAAAGCAAAGCCCGCATCAACCCCCTAGATTTTTTCTTCGAACTACCTTCCTACTCCGCTCAACTTTGTAAAACCCCCTTCCTTCTTCGTATATATAAAACTGGGATGTATATGACTGGGATATACTACGAGTATACTTTCTACATGGACTGCCGTCGTTGTTGCCCCTTCGCAAGTTTACTACCACCGTGGGGACACAACCACAGTTCCACGAAACTTGGCCAAGAATAGTGGACACCGATCGAATCTTACAGAGGACAGTACAAACTTTGACGGAGTTTGTTTTTTTTTTTTTTTTTTTAGTCTTCTAGTGTATAGTTTACTCAACAGATTTATTTGATTTCTAGAGAGTCGATTTATTCTTTTAAGGTTTTGAAAACTCGAAAAAGATTCTGAAAATGATAAATTAATGGTAAGAAAAACTGTCTCGAAGGACAGGAAAAAAAAGTGTTTTTTTTTTTCTATTATGACTTGGATAATGCCGAGATTCGGGTATAATTTAGCTACATAGCTTTTTCGTTTGCGTCAAATCTGATCCTTCACTATTGGCTCACCGTTTTATCTCTATCGGGGAATCACAACTTTTTCTCGAAATTTTGCTAAGAATACCGAACACCGATCGAATCTTACAGAGGATGGTTCAAGTTTTTTTTTTAGGCATTTTACGTTGATTTTATATTTTACTGAATAATTTACTCGACAAATTTAGTCAAATTGTATGAACATTTTTTTTTTAACTTTTGGAAATTTGAGAATAATTTTGAATTTATTAAATGAATGAAAAAAAATTGTATCTGGAATGAAAAAACGAAAGAAAGTGTTTTTTTTTTAAATTCTATTATGACTTAGATAAAGAGATTTCTGACGAACTAAGTTTTGGTCCATCAGTGTTGATTGTTTCTCCATCACATGCGTTTCCGAAATCATACATCCACCACCCATTTTATTCGATATTTTGTTTATCCTTTGACAAACTGGTGGTACCGGTTTCTGAATCCCACTCTTAGAACACACTACTCCACTTCGCGACTCCGAAACATTCTATCTTTACCCATCTATCATCATCCATTTTTCTCGCTTTCGACGAATTACTCTGCACTCTCGCGAGACTACTACAGTCCTCGACCACCTGTACTTACATCATTTTTATATACTCCCAGCGTTGGTACAGTCGGGACGAAGATCGTTGAGAAAACGTGTCTCTCGTAATTTTGATGCCAAATCCAATGTACAAATCCAAATTTTTTTCTACTCTTGTGACTTTTCCGCTGCAATAGCGAACTTAAAAAAAATTATACCGCGCGCACTGCAACGGTCTGAAGAAGTTGCTGCAGCTTGTCGTCTCCCGATTGCTTTTTCCACTGCGCCACTGTGTTGCTTCGGTCTCAGCTACGACTAGCGAAGCCAATAACCTTGTTTCGAATCATTTTATTCACGTAACGCAGCGACATTACTATAGCGAGTTGAACTATGCGAGTAATTTTATAGCACAAGACATCGCGACACCGATGTCGACTCACCTTTTGAGCTTTGAACATAATAGACGCGTATAGTTATATGCAGATCCATGTATCATACCCGCGCGTCTTTATATTCAATTCACTGCGATCGAAAGTTCAGAGACTGCAATTTTTAAGCGGCTCGGACATGAACACTTTCCACGAGAGCCCAAAGGTTTGCAAGCGCGTTGCTGCGATACGGGATTAATTAAATATCTAAGGCATAAAGAAAAAAAAACACGAAGAGTTTGCCTGTGCACGTGAAAGGTTGTAAGACGATATCGTACCCGTCCCTACTTATGTATATCCGTCGGTGCACAGCAGGGTCCTCGATCCGTTCAGCGGATATTGGTGGATATCAGGTATTATAATTTCTCCAGTCCCTCCGTTCTATATCAGCCACCCGTCGACTTTTCCTCGTTAATAATATTAGTTCGTTGCACCAGGGAACACCGCGGATCGGATATCGCTTCGATTATTTAAACGAACGATTCGGAGACACCCTGAAAGGGATCGAACAATCTCCGGTACACGGAAAGGTTGTACAAAGCAAAGTAACGAACGTCGAATATCGTTCAAAGAGAAATGTCTCTCGCAGAAGAAGAAAAAAAAAACGCGATTTTATAACATAAATACATTATTTTCCGTCGACATTCACGACAGTGACATCGATCAAGGCAAAGACATTGATATTCAATGAGCGGAATAAGTGCCTTTGTAGAACTTCGATACGAATAACTCACAGCGGGGGAACGAAATATGTTAAAAATGGCGTTGAAGGTCGTGGCATCCCAACGAGTTCGGCAAGAGACCGGTGATTCGAGAACTCGGTTTTCAAGATAGAAGCCGAGGTAGACCCTCCGTAGCCGAAGCGAACGAGCGAATCAAAAGAAGGCAAGGAAGCTATAAGTAACGAAATATGAGTAAAAAGAGTTGGATGAAGGAAGAAGGGGAGAGGGGACGAGAGGGACGAGAGGATAGTCGGACGGAGCTGAAAGACGACGAGGACGACGACGCGGCGGCGAGTGGAGGTTGTGCAAAACCGAGTTACGGCAGGTTCGGGTTAGCGTTCGGCAAGTCCGCTTTCGTCTTGGATCGCGTCCGTTCGGGCGCGCGTGAAGGTCGGGATCAATGGCCGGTAGGACCCAAAGGCGGGCGCAGAGAGCGTACCACGAGAGAGAATGAGATTGAGAGAGAAAGATTGTTCGAAGACGCAGCCGGGGAGAGCCGGCGGGGCCCCACGGTTAAAGCCGTGAGAGAGTGGGGCGAGTCCCGTCGAGCGAGAGCCTCGAAGTTGGGTACCAAAAGAGGAGAAATTGAGTTGGCTCACCGGCCCAACCGGCTTGTAGTGGGGCGTACGGAGAGCGCGTCGTGCAAGCCGAATGAAGAAGAAGACGATGAAGAAGAGAAATAAAAGGAAGGCGAGCCAAGGAGGGAAGAGAAGAGAGCAGGAAGGCGCATTGGTGGAAGAAGGGGGACGAGGAGGGAGTCACGCTCCTGGTTCTTCATCGTCGTTAGTCCCGAGAGCATCCAGGCCTACCTCTTTTCTCCTTCTCTATTCTCCATCCATATTTATCTATCTCATTCTCTCTTCGCTTTATCCATCGAACGTTTTTTTAACATTCTTCAATCTATCTCTCTCTCTCTCTCTCTCTCGCTTGCGCACAAAACACGATTCTTCTTCTCGTTACACCACTTCCACTTCGAATTCAGTCGTCCATTTTTGTTTTTCCTCGAACGCGGTCTTTTGCCTCCGCTTCGTGTGTTGATCTCAATTTTTTTTTTTTTTTTTTTTTCGCAAGGTTGTCGTGCACGGATTTCCGAACTGTAATTAGTTTTTTCCAAAGGCGGCAAAAACAAAAGTAATAAAACAAAAGATCGCTATCGCATTCGAGAATATGCGTGTCGAACAGGCGCGATTGACGAAAATTATAATAATTTGTCGAGTAAACGAGATACCTTCGAGATATTTCGAGCTATTCGGCGGAAGTTCGAAAAGGGTATGGTTTATATATAGACGTCACGAGACGATTGGCAGAGCAGTTGATGGAGAGGGAGAAATTTCGTAGACCGTGTCCAAGGATCGGAATGGAGGTATAATAACACGACCTACCCAAATATCCAGCTGCAGCTCTAAGCCCTTGCCCCTTCCCACAATTCTGACCCTCTTAATCCCACCCCGGTTACTGAGCTCAAAAAAAAAAACATACACCATCGTTGTCGAATCGAGTGGACTCTCTTGACTAACCTTCAACGAAATTGCTAAAAATGCATGTAAAAAAGAAAAAAAAATTGAATAAAGCGCACAGAGGGTGCCCGAGTACCTTGAAGGGTACCAGAATGCGGAGACATTGAGAATTGTGGAAGGTCAGGCAGGAGGTCTGCAAGAGGAAAAACAAAAGCCGAATAAAGGAATATATTCGCGACGTGTGGCAGGGGAAGCCAGACGGGTAACCCGACCTACCCTAATTTCCAGGTGTCCAGACTTTTTGCTCACTCCCATTTTCCCCCACCCCGATCGTTCCACTTCTACGAGAAGAAACTCAATACGTGCCTCGAGTTCCCAGCATCCATCGGTGCCACGGTCCAACGTCCGCTGGATATACGAGGGGAGTTCGTTTCGAACGACAATAATGAAATAACTCCCGATTCATCGTATTCCACGGTAGGGAAAACCAAAGAAATCGAATAAAGAAAAAGCGTCTAATCTGGGATTCAGATAAGGGAAAGAGAATCGATTCAGCTGAGATGGGAGGGACGGGGTGATTGTGACTATTGTCCCGTAGTTCAGGAAGGAAGAAGGGATGGATGTAGATGTAACCCGAGACCGTGACCTGCCTTAAATTTCAACCGGTTTTATAAACCGCTGGGGTGTAAACGCTTTGAAGGTGGTCCGAGTCAAATGAGAATGGGGATTAGAATTCAGAGGAGGGGGTAAAATAAAGCAACGCTATAGGAGCCCGTCGTTCTAATACAAAATGGTGATTCTTTTAAAATCAAAGCCATCGGTAAGCTACGAGTCTCTATTGGTCCTTTGGGGAACTCTTGCTAACGCAGACTCCGAACATTGTGAACAACAGCGAGCCGTGTACTCGAGTGAAGACGGTGTCCTCTGACCTACCCTAAATTCCACTCAGTCCGCCGACCCTCTCAATCTCTTTCTCTCTTACTTTATCTTTCTTCGTCTCTTTCCCCTCGATCTTTCTTCTCTTTCGTTCCCAACTTCTTCGCGGTACAAAGAGAACACTCTCAGAAGCCGACGAGATAGTCCCTCGACGTCCGGTGCGACCAGTATGCCCTGGCGTCGGTGAGCCTGGCGAGTCAGTGAGAAAGAGAGAGGCATAGGACTTTCAGCTGAATCTACTTCCCCACCACAACAGTCCATCTCGGCGAAGAGCGGTAGGCTCGTTTATTCCCCGGAGCACGCATTGTGTAAGGGTCCTTGCCTCTTGCTCCTGCTCTTTCGTATGCGAAAACCTGGGCTCCATCCAACTCTTCTTCTTCTTCTTCTTCTTCGTATCTTTATTCTTCCCGCCCGTAGGTCCCCCCCACTTATCCCCGGACCCAGCGTACATCCTCGCAGTTTCTTTTCTTCTTCATCTTCGGCTTCTCTCGTTGCCCTTCCATTCCAGCGCCTTAACTTTCAGCCTCGGCTACCCGTCGAGAGTGCCTATCCCTTCGTCACGATGACTCGCAATGTACGCCAACCAGCATGGCATCAGTGCACATTATTTTCTCTACTCCTTTTTTTTTTCTTTTTATTCGATCTCTGTCGTTCTTTCTGACATCCTTTGTTATTGTTGCTTTTTTATTTCAATCTTAACACGGACTTCTCGATCATTCTCACGAGGATGGAGTTGGTTGGCGTTTGTTCGGTACCAATTTGCCGGCAATCCTAACGCATTCAATTTCTAACGCACACTTCGCTTAGACATTTCGTTTGTGCCTTGTTTATTATTTCTCCTCTCGTTCACTTTATCAATAATAACAACATTCAATTGAAGCCCCTCATACCCTGTCCGTTCTATTGGATTTTTTATATATATATTATTTTTTTTTTCAAACACTCTCTCTCGGTTATTCACATCGAGGCTCTGTCTTTCATTTAAAAATCATCCCGCGCTCATCTCTCGCTCACAGAGGAATGCTCAAAGAGTGCGCGCGGTGGGGTACAGAGGGGGGAATATACGTTGCGCTCTCGGGGAATCATTTCCATCGATCGCGTTCACTGACGCATCGGAGCGGCTCTAGCGCGGCCCGGCGCTTCTCTTGCACGGCGCCCCTAACCGCGGCGGCCCCCATGGTCAAAGGGAGCCGTCGGCGGCCATTGGCTCTCGCGAGCATAATGCACCAGCTAGCCATACTCTCCGCATCTAGCGTCCAACGTATCTCTTCCACCAACGCCATATACCGGGAGCCATAGCCTATACCCGGGCTCCATGATATGCCCGCTCAACCGTGTCCCGTACGAATTCGTTCGATGCAACTAAACGCCGTCTATTCTCTCTTCTACCGTGTAACATTTCGTAACACGACTATAAAGCGACGACGAATCGACAGGGAATCCTCGAACGCGGTTCTCGTTTCTCTCTGTTACGATATTCCACATCGATTTTCACCATTTTCACCCTAATATTATGGATATTTCGAACGGATGGTCAAACTATGAGTTAACTATGAATTAACGGAGTATGAAATCCATCGATACGTTTCTAGTAACGCGGGCAATAATTATGCGGTTTATTGCGGTTCGTCATGTAAAGAGGTTTTGACAAAAAAATGACAAAAAAACAGATTTTTATTATTTTTTTTTAATGTTCTTGGGACGAGGAATAAACGAAAACGAGCGTAAACTTCGGTGATGCAAGAATGCCGAACGTCTTCGCGCTGTTCTCTTTTCTTTGGTGTTTCGCTTGCTGACCATGACGCCGAGTCGCAGCTGCCGCGTGTTGTACGCGTGGAGAGGGAAGATGGATGCTTCGATAGATGCGGAGAAGAAGAAGAAGAAAAAAGATTACGAAACGTGCAGCACGGGAGAGAGGGAAGATTCGTGACTCGCGAGTGTGAGGAAGACGAAAGGAGAGACATATACATAAAGAGAGAAAATTGAAGAGGAACAGCCCCCATCGACTCGCCCCTCACGCCATCATTCCCAAGCAGATAAAATCTTAAATGCTATTCGCCTTGCGCCGCAACTGCTAATTTCGTGCGGCCTATTTACGGTACTATTTATTCGATCGGAGGGCCAGAGTGGACTTCAAGCACCGGCAATACCGCCTCTCGACGATGTTCGTTTCGTTCGCTCGGCCTTCGTCATCGCACTCTTGTTCCCCGTCGTTAGGTCAGTGTCAATTTAAAAAAAAATAAGAATAACTAAAAGAAATGAACCAAAAATAAAGTCATCACTCGGTTCTGTCTTTCGTTACTTAGCGAGAGGGTCAGTAAAAATTTTAAAAAATTAGGAATACATATGATCAATGTAATTCTAACTTCTCAGTCTCAAGCACTCGCGAGAGACTTCTCGCATACTATGAATCGGAAAGGAAGCCCTCAGAAAAAATTACATAGCCAGAGCGACGACGACAAACACAAAAAATGGAAAAATATTAATTCAACGATTCCGTTTCTGATAAAAAAATAATTCCAAGAGGGAACGTCTATATCCTCGCTTCGCTCGGGCAGCAAACCTCACACTCGTCGCAATCGTCAACTTTCGACCCTTGTTGCACAATATACTATGCAAACATCGTTGGGAAATTAATCGGTATAGTAGGCATTTTTTTTTTTTTTCCGAGTGTATAAGAAGATACGCTGTATTCAAGACGACGAAGATTAATGAACAGAAAAAAGCCGAATCTTTCAGTGGAGTATTGCCTCAAGTAAACTAGTTAACGGACTCTCTTGTCTTCTGGAGTTCGGAGGTTCGAGACATATGTTTGTCAATTAAACGAGAGTTCAATTTAACGAATGAATATTGTTGCGCAGCCTGCTGCTCTTCCCGGGCGAAGGCCGTACAAGGAATAAAAAAGGGGCAGTTCCTTATTCGACAATCAAATACCCCAGCAATTCCACGTAGTCTCGTTGAACCCTTCGCGAATTCGCGTTGCGGTCGGGTATAAAAAAAGTATGACATACGAAAAACATGAGCCCGCGTATGGTTAATAAATGATTACGTTCACGAATTGCGCTACGAGTTCGCTATCGTATACGGAGGTCTCACCGGAAAAAGGCGTGCGCGGTTTCGCACGAAACGAGACGGAATCGCAGGTGCAATCTTCAACGAGCATTGCAGCAAACAACGCGACGATCGCTTCGATGCCCTTGGTAGTCGCGAGATCTAGACGAGAGATCGATTCGCAGGTGTCGAAGCGTAACGTTCGCTGACAATGTTGTTCAGCCTGAGATTAACCATTGTCTCAGATTAAAAAAAATGATTTTACAACGTGATTCATGTCAAAAAAAGTGACATCGATGTTTTTTCATCCGCGTAATATTTTTCTAAATATTCAGACTTTTAATAAGTCGTTAGATTTTTTGGTTAAAAGTTGATAACAAAATCAAAATTACTGCATCCGCTTTAAATTGTTATTGTCATCATCAGCCTTCTTCTATTATTATTTTCCGCGTCGTAATACTCGAAATGTAAAATTTTAGGTTATTGGTAACAATAAAAAAAAAATTCACAGCAATGTCTTCTCATCTCTATGTTTCTGCAAATATTCTATCTTTCAATAGAACATAATATTTTCGGCTCAAAGTATATAAGA
Organism: Cryptus armator; assembly: GCA_963971235.1. Taxonomy (NCBI): domain Eukaryota; kingdom Metazoa; phylum Arthropoda; class Insecta; order Hymenoptera; family Ichneumonidae; genus Cryptus; species Cryptus armator. The sequence goes on from OZ020236.1 coordinate 12,446,045, forward strand.
AAGAAAGAAAAAAAAAAAAAAAAACAAGAAATCGTTGTACAACTTTGAAATTGTTGTTTTTGTCATCACCGTTCTTCCATTACTATTCCCCAAGTCTTAACACTATTCTTATGGGTAGTCGTAACATTCTCTTACCCTTTCTCTCGGCGTCCTGTTCCTTCCACTCCATCGGCTACTCCTCGTAAAGTTACGTTGGACATTACGCATCGTCCGGGTGGCTTCCTGCGAAAGAGAGAGAGAGGACGGCGGTAGTAGTAACACACAGTGCTGTGCAGCTTTCTGCTGGCTCTTCCACGTAACCAGTACGTAACGATGCGTATACGAAGGCTTCGTTGTATAGTTGTAACTATAGAACTCGCGTTCCGTATATATATGTATATCCAACGCTGAGCGTTACTGGATGCTGTGGCGCTCACCTCGTCCGCCGTACCGCGACGAACCGTTTCTACTGCTCACCACGCGGTTCACTCACTGTCGTCCCATTTGTGTTCGTCTCGCTCTCCTATCGCGCCTCTGGTTGTTTCAGTTATTCTACACTACGAGTCCACGTCATCGAGGGTCTTCTCAAAGCCCCTCGGCGAGCTTTCAGTGTACGAGAAAACCCTTAAATACCAAAATATCGCTAACAAACCGACCATTAGTTTAACGGTGAAAAGCGAGAATTGGGACTTTCTTCCTCTACTCTATGCACCATAATAAACACAAAGTAGGCGAACATAACACTCTAAGACACGAGACTTACATTAGCGAGGAGAAGATACCAGACACGACTTTACCAAGCGGTCAGGCACGGCGCGTGATTCACGAATCGTTCGAGATACATTATAGGTTTTAAACCTTCAATATATTATTGTACGAGAGAAATAAGTGTCTGAACGTAAATGCGAAGAGTCATTATAGCTAACAAGGAAATAATGAACACATGAATTTTCATTCGTCGATAATCATCAATAATCTATGATCGCTATTTATTATACGATTTTGTTAAAAATCAACAAATGATATATTTTTTTCAATTAAAGGCGAAAAAGCCGTTTTTTTAATGCGTGAAAAGCATCGAATTATTAATTCCATGCAATTGTTCGTAATAGTTTTTCGATCATAGGGCCGAATTTATAGGGCCAAATATTCAAATTTTTTTTTTTTTTTTCTCGAATACATCAAATGTCGAAAATGGTGTTCTGTCATGAAATATGGACTAAGTTCAAGAATTTTTTATGTTTAAACCTGACGATTTTTCCACACGATCAATAGACCATTATGTCCAAGTAATCGCATAGAATTGGTAATTCAATGTTATTTTGCATATAAAAATAAATGAAATTCGCTTTTTTGCATGAAGTTGTCGGACCCTCGAAGAAATCATGCGTTGCAATGATTCCTATAAAAAAATCGAAGTAGAAAAGTCGATTTTGCGGGCAACAAACCTACGAGATCTTCGAGACCAAGCTTGGCGAGCAACATCTTCATTGGGGATAACAGGGAGGGTACCGGACCTCGGTGCAGGTCGAAACAGCAGCAGGCGACGAGAGAGTTGCTCTCTTCATTCGTACACCGGCGAATGTCTCGCTTCTCGCACAGCCCCGGTCTCTCTCGCGTTCGACGAACCATCGTCACATGTACAACGACGCGGCTAAAAGACGACTACAGCGAAACCGCATTGCCAAGAGCAGCAAGTGAACACGTACGAGTGTGGATCAACAACGAGTGGAAAGAAAGAGTTGAAGGGAGCAAGAGAGGCGGTAAAGAAGAAGAAGAAGAAGAAGAAGAAGAAGAAGAAGGAGGAGGAGGTAGTTGAAGCGAGAGCCAGAAGCGAAGGAAATACATCGAAGCCCTCGAGCCCTATGCCGCGCGGCGTGGCGGCGAACGATAACAAAAAGGAAAACTGAGAAGAAGAAGAAGAAGAAGAAGAAGAAGAAGGATAGGAGAAGGGCGAGAGCTCTCTCGCCCGGGCCCCACATAGGGGTCCGTAAAACAAGTCCCCGACCTATCCCTTCGCCCCGCTGGTTGAGCCGGCATTCCCGCAGGCCGAAAACGCAAGCTGGGCCCCTCTCTTTCTCTTCTCTTCGCCATCAACCAGTTCTCTAGCTCTCTAGACCTACGCGCCCCTCCTTTCTTCATTCGACTTTCCGTCTCCTTCTATCTTTCTTCATAGTTCCCCCTTCGTATAACTCCCGTGGTCCCAGGGGCCTGTGGCGCGCCTCGTTCCCCTCATTTCGACCTGTTCGCCAGCCCCATGGCGCGCGTTCACCATCTTATAATTCTCGGGAAGCCATTAGGCCCTTGGGAATGAATTTATCGCAAAATAAACGATTTATATTTGCAACAAAGGAAAACTGAAATTTCATACAAATTTATATAAGCTAATCGTCTTAAAAAAATGAGTTTTTACGATTCAGTAATTGATGGGGGGTTTTCACTTTATAATTCGCTGGAAGTTCCGGGACCTGTGGAAATGCTTTTATGACATAATAAATCTCTGAGATTTTCAAGAAATACTTATAAAGTAGAAGTTTGAAGTTCTTTTAAAGAAGAATTGTGGCAAAGGTCTTCAATAAAAAAAAATATGTCGAATAATTCTTGGGAAGCCATTGGGCCTTAAGAAATGAATTTATCAGAAAATAACGATTTGCATCAAATAAATTTAGTCCCTACTAAATGTTTAATAAATATAATAAATAAATGGAGCGAAAGCTTGAAATTCTTTTGAAAAAGTTTTCGCCACTGTTATCAATGATAACGAATATTTCTTATAATTCTCTCTAACAATGAAACTGGAATTTCATTCCGTAGATTGAATTATAAAATAATTTGGAACGAATATATATATATCGGTGAATGAGAACTGAAACTTCGAATTTCACGTTTGTGGACCTGGCGAAACACCGGAGGCGAAGCACGATGCGATGTATCGCGTCGGGACGGTAAAGTGCAGCAAGCTGGAGCTCCGCGAGAGGTAATGCCAGGGGGGAGGGAGGGAGGCAGGGACGATGGACGGCAGTGGGCTTACGTTGAGTACGAGGAGGAACGACGAAGGAGGAAAAAAGAAAGAAGAACCCGCGCGTCACCGAGCGAGAGTGAGCGAGCGGAGAGCATAGCTAGCAGCGAGGGAACGGTAGGCGGGGGGGGGGGGAGGAGGGGGCATGAAGCAAAGAGGAATGAAGAGAAGGTACAGAGACTCTGGTGGTGGTGGAGGCTTTCGGCGGTTAGTAGAGTGACTGAGCGAGCGAGCGAGTATTTTCGCTGGCCTTGACGCAGCAACGGAGGGCGATGCACCTCTTGGCGAACACTGCGAAACCGGGAGCGCGCGAGCGCTCGCAAACTGCAACGAATACGAACGCACACGAAGCAACACATACACAACGAACGTCGAATAAAAAAAAAAAAAAGTGTGTTCGTGCACTCTTCGTGAATACCTCGAAAAAAAAAAAAAAAAAACAAAAAGAAAAATGTAACACATATAATATTTACAAAAAACAAAACACGCGATACCGCAGCGTTTTATTTGCTCGGCAATTGGATCATCGAGCGATATAAAATTGGCTCTCGTACGTACTGAAATTCTCGTGTTGATAGTTCATTATATCTTACAAACTGTATCCCATTTTTACGACAGCTCCCCATGAGTAATCGTTAGGTGTTTACCGGTAAAGTTTAAATCGAAGAAACCTCAATTTCATCGAGGAATTTTTCATCGATTATTTTATCCGCGGCGATTGTAATTGGGGCTCGCTGATCGCGGCGAAACGCGCGCAAAGCCACACGCACGAAAGTTTCGCTGTACGACGAAGCGCGCGAGACTCCGATACCGTCGGTTCTCCATCATTTGTGGGATGTTGGTCGCGCAGATGCAAGTTTTCCACCGTGAATCGCATCGCTCACAGGCGCAAAAGCCCGAAGGGAGACACACGCATGCGATAGCGCGCCAGGAAGGAAGGAAAGAAATTGAAGGGGGTTTAACGTATAGAGGCAAAGAGCGAACGGTCGACCGGCAGGCGCGCTGCACCGGCCCAACCCATACATACGCGAAACATGCGAGCTGCAGAGCGATGCCGCTCGTGTTATAAACAACAGTGCAGCAACTCACGTATACACTCTCGAAGTTTATACGCCGAAGAATCGCAAAGAGCGAAACGGCGAGGGAGAAGGGGAGAAACGGGGGACAGTGAAAGAGTCCAACGTTCGAAGAGCATCGGGGGCCCGGTCCAAGTCGCGAACGCTCGACACTGACCTCACCCAACTGGCAGCAATAAGGGTCCCTCTTTTCCCCCCTTTGCCCACACCAAGAGTTTGCGGTCCCATCGTGCGCCTGTGCCCCACTCTACTCCTCGTTCTCTGAAATCCCCCCCCTCTCCGTACACTGTCCGCCAAAAGTCGGCGAAGAATTCGCCGGCTGTTTCATCCATCGGCGCAACTCTATATACAGTCCGTTTGCCTTAACTCACCTAACGTAGCCATGGCAACTTCTGGACATTGCGCACTTACGGCGAATACGTTTCGTCGCTGGGACGAGCGCTGAGCACACTGCTGAACTAGTGAAAGATTTCTGTTATGGATACAGAGGAGGGAATGAAAGAGGGGAAAAAACAGGTGCAACCGAGGTCGCGGGCCTTCGACGACCCTGAAGAGTCGTCGCACCAACAAAAATCGTTAAATTGTTGCACCAGTCATCAACGATTTTATTGCAGAAAACTTCGACGATTTCGACTAATCGATAATCGAGAAAAACTTCGGTATTTTTTTAATTCAACATATTGCCGGTTAAAGTTTCAATTATTGATAAAAAAAAAAAAATTGTTTTGATCATTTCATTTTCGAAAATCATTGAATTTTTATATAATTGGTTAATCATTTTTTTCCTATTCTTATTTCGATTTTAATTTTTTTTTAGTGGTCAATGTTAATTTTCCGTCGCCATAATCCTTTCTACCGCAATGAATTTAATCGTTTATCGTATCCACACGACTGCGATAGTTATTGATTATTCGCGATCCAAAGCCATGAAATAATTTCTTTTGCGATATAGTATTCGATAGCCGCGTTAGTCACCCAGCGAGACTCTCGTATTCTCAAAGGTGGCTCGTTGGTGTCGTGGGCACCCACGCGCTTTCGCACGGCTCCACACGCGATCCGGCACTTCGGTATACCGAATAGACAAAGCTCTTGACTGAATCGCCCGGTGGAACGAGCGCTCGTGGGGTATATACTGTATGAAACCGTATGCCACTGCCTGGGTGTGCACAGCCGGAGTATATGCACGCGTAGAGATCGCGAATCCTCGTGGCGTATTAGGCATGCGCGCTCGCTGGGGGCACCCTGGCCGCGACGAGCGACTGCCGATTATGCAAGTCCCGGAGAAGTATACTTTTTAGTGGGTCGTATAGTTGCGCCACGATAGAGACCGAAGCAACGCGCGGGCCTTGGGCTCGTCGTTTCTCGTGTCGAACACGATGCCGCACGCTGTTTATTTCTCCGCGATATATAGACGCAGATACACATAGATATAACGCATTTTGTTGTATAGCCATGATAAACTTATGTATATATATACTATAAGAGAGGTATGAGACGAGGTGGGCTGTTAGGTAGGTTGTTCTGTTCCAACGTAAACGCGGTAATATAACGCAATTCGTTGATGTTAAAGTTTTGCCGCGCGATATAATAGAATCGAATAATATACGCAAGGAACTTTTTGCCCTCTCGACGTCGCGACTCCTACTTTTATTTTGTAGAGGAGGTATATAGTTTACCGGAGAAAGGCATTTTGATTATTTAATTTCATCAAATTATTGTAATCCAACGTTCGAAGGGGAAGGACGCAGGTATATGACGCTGTGAACCGAATCGAAAAATCTTGTTCAATGCAATAATAATATATTTACAGACTCGCGTGCGACTCGATACTAAACCATTATATTCGAGCAATTAGCTATTATTATCATCGAGTGTGACCTATAACTCGATATAACCGATATCTCAATTGTTACGATGTAACTTATGGTCGTTCGTTCGTTCGTTCGTAAGTCATATAGGAGTTTCGTTCGCGAATACTCGAGCAAAAGCGTACACACCGAACGAAGAGCAGCCCGCATCTGCTCGAGTGGAATAAAGGGTTCGTCGACCCCGCGGGGACTGGTGGCTATCGCCACGTTATTTCGTGTAGGCCAACGCCTGGCTTTCGCACTGACTTCAGCGTTGCCTACTCGCATGCACGGTATACGAGGTGAAGATTCACTGCCAATTGGCACATTCGACGAACGGAGTCAACAATGCTTTCGGACGGTCGGAAAATTTGTCAAGTTTCGAATTCTATTTTAAAATAATAAAACTTTATTCGACTTGAAAAGTTTTACGAAACTTTGTCGCGAAATATAAATAAATAAATAAATACGTAAATAAATTACAAATTTATTACTGATAAAAAATTCAATTAATTATCAATCGACGAACGGAGTCAACAATGCTTTCGGACGGTCGGAAAATTTGTGAAGCTTCGAATTCTATTTTTAAATAATAATTTTATTCGACTTGAAAAGTTTTACGAAACTTTGTCGCGAAGTATAAATAAATAAATACGTAAATAAATTACGAATTTATTACTGATAAAAAATGTAATTAATTATCAATCGATGGTGTTTTTTTTAACATTCCATTTATCAAAAAATATCTGATATCCGTGACAAAAGCTCGCGAACCGGTTTGCGCGAGTTTCAGGTATGTATAAACACAGCATGCGCCGAGAATGCGTTCGATGCTCGTCGTGAATCAGCTATCGCTATCTACCTACGTGAAACAAAACGTCGAGAGAAGTCTGAACGGTAACAAGGAACGAGAATACACGTCGTCTTCGTCGTAGTCCTGTCGATTCCGGTGGAGTTTGTGATTGTGGTTGTGCGGTAGGTAGTTGTAATAAGTCGAATGGTATTGGTGTATGTATTCGGACGCGGCGACTATAAGTGCGGTAACTGGCGCAGTAGGTAGGCCATGATAAATAAATCATTCCGAAGTGGTGGTGGGCGAGCGGTTGGTGCACCCACCGACGATCCTTCTCTCACTCATTTTCTCTTTCACTTCGCTCCGTTGCGCTTCGATCCTCTCGCGCGTACCGATGCCAGTCGACGTCCTTTCGACTATTTGGCTCGCGATCGGACGCCGAGAACTTGGCAAATGTTATAACGCGTGATAATTTAATGAATGGCGCGTATTCTCATTCATGAAAATAATTTATTTTCGTCAAATTTTGTTATTGAAATTATAACGAACATTTTCGGAGCAAAATCGCGAAATTTACGACCAAAAAAAAAAAGAAAAAAAAAAAATTAGAAACAATGGTAACGAGAAAAAAAACCGAGAAAGAGGGTCACGCTGGCGAAAGAGTTTGCTACGTCGAGACTGGCAAGCAATCCGTGAGTCCAGCCAGACTTTACATTTCTTTATTTGTCCAAGCATCGCGAGAGCTGGCGTATGCGGTAGCCGAGACATCCGGACCGAGTGAAAGAGACGAAGGTCTCTTTTACATATATATACTAAAAACACAACAAACCGTCTCGATCAACAGCGCGAAAACGGCCAAAAAATACTAATATTTCAACGTTATATTTTTCTTGCGTCCGTCTATCTACGAGATTGCAAAAGTTCATCTTCCATGAAAGTTTTTATATTAGTTTAAGTTACGTATACACATTTTTTTTGCATTCTGAAGCTTAGTTTTTTAAAAAACGGTGTTATTACACAAAAATTATTATTATTATTGTTTTTTTATTCGACATTTTATTTGCGATCCCACTTTTTATACATCGATCGCTGTTTTCACCGAACTCGGAGCTTTTTCCGTGATAAGAAAATATTGATAAAGAAAAATTTGTAAACGGTGAAAAATAATTAAATTAATGTGCAATTTTCTTTATCGTGAAACTGTTTTAAAATTTTTTCTTCGGATCTCAAAAACACGCGCCAAACCGCGTCTTGTAACAACGAAAATCGATTCTCGACCAATTAATTCGTTAATTTTAATTCCCCTTCGCGCAATATAATATTGCATTCTCATTGTCGCGATCGTTATCGTTTCATCGAATCTCGATACGAAACACCCATATAATTCTTCGTTTCGCGGAAAAAGTCGGAAATTGCAATTACCAGTTTCGAGTAATACGGTTTGCGCATCGTACGCTAAGAGAGTCTCGTTCACTCTCACTTGGCCTCTCTCTTTTACCTCTTCCTCCTCTCGTTCTCCGTCGCTTTCGTTAGCATTGTCTTTTCCTGGGGCCCGTTCGCCCACTCGCTCTCGTATTATCCGGACTTCATCTACACGCAGAGTAGTATGCAAACATTCAACGAGAATAGAGGGATACTGTATACCTGTACATCGCGGGGGTACCCTATATGCCCGAGTAACGCAACATAGTACGGAGAAATACACAGTGAACGCACTGTAAGCCCCTCTCGCGAAGCGCCGTTGGCCGAACCATCGCGACACTGGTGCACGAGAAAACTGCATACCGTGGCGTGCGTTAATCCACCGAGGGCACGTGCGTGCGCGTCTATACTTGCAGTTCTAGGGGGACGGTTAACGCACGCGTGTAAAACTAGCTGCGAGTTCTCTTTTCATCGTTGTTTGCATTCGCGGCCAACAAAACAACGCCCGAGAGTGAGAGAGAATCCGCGAGAGAGACTCGAATAACAATGCGCGTTTTGTCGCTCGGCGTTGGCTACACCAACGGATTTATCGTTGAGCACAATGACTTCCGAAATAAAGTTAGATAGCGGTGTATAGGAAGGGCGTCGGGGTATGTGCACCTCGCGCCAAATCGTATTATTCTACCAGCCGTTGTATACGTAAGGTAACAACGAGATACAATTCGTTTGTATTACGCGGCTCGCATCTTTCATTGTTGTTACCTCTGGACCGGAAAATTAATGCTTCGCTCGCTTGCATATATCTCGTGGCCCATTTTCCTTGGTACGTTAGACGGCGAGTAAATAAATTCTCGTTGCATTTATCGAGGATATTAAAGTTGGTCGGGAAATGAACTAAAGCACGAAAGACATAAATTTTAATCGGTCGGTCGTGAGTGAGAAAATTTCCTTTAAATTGTTCCCGAAATCGCGCGGAAAGTTGGAGGGGAAAAAAACTTTTTGGAAGTTCTGTACAGAAGGAGGCGTTGCACCGTGCGAGGTTGGCGTGCAAAAAGTTGGTCGAGGGTCCTTGGACGGTTCGAGGTCGTTGGACGTCTGATGCAGCTTGGGAGTTGGGTGCACTGTATAAAACCGGGAGAGCCGAATGCACCGAGCCGCGAACCGAGAGGAGCAAAGAGAGTAAAGAAACGACGAAAGAGGCCCGCCCCCGACCTTGGATCATGTTGGGCTAAAGGGAATCGGCCTCGAGGTATATACCCGGCCACGACGAGAACCAACGCTGGTTCCTCGTTTTATTTCGATATATATCTATATATCTATATATATACAATTTTTTTTTTTTTTTTTTTTTTTTTTTTCGTGCTATGGCAAGCATTTGGCACGACGAGGAACCGACCTTCCTCGAGGTTGCGCGCACCTTTTATGGCCACTCGACATTCGCCTTCGCTTCGACGAAGACGAGTCTTTGCCGAGTGACTCGGTACGAACTACGAGTATAATACACTTTCTTCTGTCCACTTCGCGTCAAACAACGTACACGTAGTGTTCTATCAAATAAAGATTGCTCCATCTGCTCGTTATTTGCTAACAAATACATCCACCCAGACGATTCAATCAATCGCTCGATATGGATGGACAATCGAACTTATACTTATCATTATCGAGTACGTTACTCATCTCGTTTAATCTCTGAAAGACGATATTTGAACAACTTCGATCGTAAAAGTATCAAAAGTATCCAAGAGACACTCGTCTGGATACCAATTCCGAAAAAAAGCAAAGGAATTTTCTCGAACAAATAATTTTATTAAAAAAATTTAAATCCCGTTGATAATAATCTATTATTTCACGCGTTTTTCTTCATAAACTTTCTGAAGTTATAAAAAATTATTAAATTTTGTAAAAAAATGTTCATCCTTAGAGTACGCAAATGATTGGGTCATGTAGGCTGCTGACGTGAGATAAACGAAAAAATAATGGAGGCAAAACAACATTTTTTTTTGGTTTTATCTCTATCGACTCGCACTGAATCGCTATAAAATCCGAATAGAGACGCAGATTGCGATGCAAAGAAACGATATGCTACATTTTGTTAAGATTTTTTTGTCGTTTCGGAGAACATAACCTTCATCTCTTGCTCGGCAGGCAGTCGGGAGTCAAAATCAAATACCGTACATCTTTCGAAAGATCGATCGGTCTGTATGTTGGCCACAAATTGTATTTGGCGAACGGTATTGACTGTGTTATGGTATTTCGCAGGTGAGCAAAATGTGTTACCGTTGCGTTGGTGGAATTATCGTTTGCAATTAGAGCGATTAGGGAGTTTCAGGGTGGGTCGACGAAGTCGTAACCCACAGCACACCTCTTATCTCGTCACTGCCTATACAACATCGTCACAAGCCGCTCGACTCGCTTCGACGCAAGTTGCAACTATGTTGCAGCCGCGAACCCACCGGGGAACGCAAGCGCACGCCTAACTTACAAATATTGCGAAAGCTTTCGGTATTGTAACAGCTAATTAAGCGACTAAACCGGCTATTACGGGTATTTAGCGACGGCGAAGGGGAACCCGAGTACGCGGAGAGGCGAGTTGCCCGAAGCCAAGGCGTCGTCTCGTCCTACGCTCGTCTATAGCTATAAAATAGATAGAGAACACGTATAGAGATTAAAAAAAAAGGTAATGCAACGAAGTAGCAGTCTGCGGAGCTCACGCCAGTAGAAATCAAAGGCGAACGAAACGAAGAGAGGGACCACAGCGAAGTAGTTCGTTAAGACAGAAAATCTCGACGTTTGAAGCATTACCTACCGAGTACCTATCTCAGCCATAAAATCCGACGTTATAACGGCTACTTGGAAATCTTTCGACTTTTAGAGAAACGTTGATTGGATATTTTCACGATTTAAACGTAATTTAACGTTCTATATTTTCAAACAGGTAATTTGGCTTCGGAATATCGGCAAAAAAAATGTCTGCAAAGCGAATAAATTCTTTGAAAGCAAATTGGAGTTATTTGAACTTCGCGTACCGAATTATCTCTCGTATATTTGTATACTTCTAAATTTAGGTCGCGAATTCGTTTATGACCATTGCACATTTTTTCGTTTATTGAGAATATTTGATTAACCGAAATAAAATTAAAAAAAAAAAAATGTATGCGCGTATATCGACGAGACCGAAGTTGTGCAAGCGTCGCGGAGTTCGTTGAACCATTGAACGAAGTTGTTATCTGTTTCGTTTCGTTCCGAGGCGACGAATGTTTTATTTTTTGTCGGCTCGATGAGGTTGTTATTGGAACGGAGACAATGAAATTTTCCAAATATCAACTCGAAAGTACAGAACTTCAAGGATTTCTGTGTCGTACGACATTAACGTTTCGGATCGTCGAACGAACCGTCCTTGAAGCATTCGAGTGCAGCGCGCGCTGCACTCGCGAAATACACACAGTTCGTTCACTCGACGAAACGACATTACTCATTCCCCCGAATGTCTCGCCTTATCTCTCGTTAGACGCTACAAAGGTGATTACAATATTTATTAGCGACTCGACTCGAATTCGACGAATCTATAATTTACTCGACGGCACAAAACCCGCGGTACCTGCCAGTACCCCGGGGCATCATGTTAACACAATAAGAGCTTATCGAGAGAGAAGAGGATACATAAAAATCAACACGCGGTATCATTCCCGTAAGGTAACTCAACGATTCTTTGTACAGTTAATCAATCGAGTGGAAAAAAAAACAGAAAATATGGCCCAGATAAATCGTTAAGGATATTATTTCAAAACCGAAAGTTTCTTTTTTTTTCGGTCTCTTATTACGTCACAACTCGAAATATGTAAATTTCTCGTTAATAATGCAGATGCGCAAAAATCACTTGCGGGAGTTCTACGCAATAATTTTGAGAGAAATGTAAACATGTGAAAAAAAATTTCGTCTGAACAAACCGACCGGACGCCAATGACACCCGAGATGGTCACGGCGATCCAAGTGGTTTCGGTATTTGTTAAATAAAATTTTGTTGTTTCGACGACGGTGGATCGTGCGTCATCGCGGGGACCGTTCGGCGAATCAACAGAAAGAACGAGAGAGAGAGAGAGAGAGAGAGAGAGAAAGAGAGTATGTAGCGGGGGTCATTGCACTGTCGTTGGACACCCTCAATGAAAGTACCACAGCCGCAGCTTCGCGACTGCACGATGCATAATATGAGATATATAACTATACAATACTGAGAGGTTCGGTCGATCTCGATCAATTAACGAAAGATCGTCGAGCAAAATGAATTGCGCTACTTCGCGACTTTAAAATAACTACTCATAACCTTCTCTCAGCGATAATTTCCGACATTCCGACGCGAAAAAGCAGTTTTATTTATTTTTAACTCCCGTAATTATTCATTCTTTCGTGTCGAATCGCCTTAATATGTGTTAATGAAATTTGATACATTAGTTCTCTCAGTCGTGAAGTGTGTGTTTTGGCGATAAAATTATGAATATTAATTAATCAGAGATAAAGAACTTTGAAGAACGATTTAACGAAACTTTATTCAGAGATATCGAAATGTCACCATATTTTTTTCACGTCATAGTCCATTAATTTACATCAAATTGCGTATCGCAGACGACACGACGATTTCTGTCTACAATATTATCGAGTAACTTGGCCATCGCGTATAACTTTAAATACGTGAGATTATATTTTGTTAATGGTATATAATTATCAATTTAATATTATTATTATCCCTACAATACTACATATATTTTTGCATCTTTTCAACGTCACATATTGGTGTGGGTAACTCGATGTCGTTATAGAATATTTCTAAGTGTAATTACAGTGATATCGAACCGCCATCGATCCATCGATCCATGTGTGGTGTTCAACGGTTATTATCATTATGATTATTATTGTTATAATTCATTTATTCTCTTTGTTTATTTATAATAATAACTTCCGTTCTGTTTTTCTCCTTTCAAAAGGATTTAAAAAAATCATTTTACAAAAATAAAAAAAGTTTTTCTACACTAAATGACGAACAACTCTCATCGCAACTATAAACGCAAATAATTCTTTTTTATTTCACTCTTTTTCGTTAATACAATTTATCAGTTACACTCCTCAGCCGGAAGTTTTGAATTTTTGACAAATTATTTTATCGTATTGAAGTTCAAAAGCAACAATAAGAAAATGCACGATAGGTGAGAAAAAAAGTACGAGCGTTCGTACGAATCGGCGATAGGCCCGTTATCAATCGGTCACCGGATACAAGCATATAAGCCCGTTAGATTACATTGGGAGAGCCCTCGTTGATCGTTCCATCAAATGCAAGACCCCCTCTTTCCTTTCGCTTCGGACGACTGCATCTGATCTATTTCTATCTCTCGATATCATTCTCTCACTTTATCGCATTCCCTCTCTTTCACGCTTCTCCTTTGTCATCGTGCGGCTCGTTCTCTATGTGTATCATCCGCAAGAGTACATCTTCTTTGATCTTTATCGCGGCCGTATCTCGTCGTTCGCGACTCATTTCGATATATCGTAATCTCATAATTTCATTTTTTTTTTTTTTTCCTCGAAACTCAAATTTTTTTGCCATAACCTCATTTCGTTCCCACGAAATAATTTCTCACGTTTGCTTTTTACCGTTCGCGATATATGTATCACAATACGCGAAAGTGCGCATAACGTTGAATCACACAATCGGCTTTTCTTCTTCTCTCATTTTTTTCTGTTCCCTCAAACGTGTATTGTTCCGCCGTCGAACTTTATCAAACCACACGGTTTGCCTCACCGCCCGAAGTTTTGCAATTTTCGACCTCATTTTTGCGCATCGCTTATCATCCCGGTGCAAACACGATAAAATATACGTACTGATGCATAAGAACCCGAGCACACGTTACCCAAGTTTATCAAGACACTACACAACGGCTATCGCGTCGGGGGGCTTTATTTTTTCAGGCCATACCGACTGCAATTTTCGCAAGAGGCTGTTGCACCTCGGATGTGAAAAAAAAAAAAAGAATAAAAAAAGAATATAAATAAATAAAATAATGTAACGAAACGAGGAAATTTTTTAACGTTTCACAACCGGCGAACCTTATGCCTCTCGTCGGGCCGCAATTATACGTTTCGCATCATTCTAACTATCCGCGTTTAATATTAAATTATATAGCAACTCCATCGAAAATTCAGTTAATTTTCATTCGTATTATTGACGTCAAATATCGTGAATCAAAATTACATATATAAACGAGTGTATCCTATAATCTGTCGGCCTATTTCTCTCGATAATCTTATTCCATCGTCGACGTCTCAACTATACGCGTCTTTTTGCTCTTTCTTTATATCTCTACTCTTCCTGCATCTTCAACGACCGGACGCAAAGCGTGCATAATTAACTTGGCGCGAACGTAAACAGGCGGCGATATATAGATGTGTTAAAATACGTAGTACGGATAGCGATGAGCGGGCATTATGGTGTACAACGGTTGCACGCCCGCACGCGTGCACTATGAAGCCGATGCAGTCGCGTTTGCCTTATGCACGTGCCTCGTTGAATACGCGTTGAATTAATATACATCGCGAGAGCGAACGAGCCACGGTTATCTGAGTAAACCATTGAGAATCTCGCGAGTTACTCTTGGATATCGTTCTGCAATTTCTCTCTCGTAAAGATGAATACAAACGAACTAATGATAATAACAATTTTTATCGTATTTTCTGCCACCAATTTTTTTTTTTATATTTTTTTTTATTTCGTTCGAAAAAAAAAGTCACGATAGCGATATTTTCCGTACGACGATCTTGAAGGTAAGATCCTTTATTTGGAGCACTTTTTATCATCTCGTGCGCAATCTAACTTCAGCTTTGAGAGAACGTCTAACGATAAGCCGTCGCTGACTCAATCTGACTCAGATCCTTTCCATCGTCTCTCTTTGTTACGCTCAGTCCATGACTCTGTTATTTTTTTGTTATTCCTTCACTCCGACAGCTCATTTCTTGCATCATTAGTCGCTAATCACTTTCGCGATACTCGACACGATTATTTCAGCCACTTACCCTTTTAACATTCTAGCATAAGAATTTTTTTTTTGTTATTTCGCATAAATAAAAGAGAATTCCACTACACATTTGCAAATATCAATAGCTTTATTAGATTTTATTTGCAGTTAGTAGAAAAACGCACTCGAGAATAATTCGATGCTGCTAATGAAAAAAAAAAACAAAAAAAATCTGAAAAAGCATCATCTACGAGTATTGCACTACTCTGCAATTTTTGTCGACAAATCGAAGAATTTCAAAATAATGTTCGGTTCACGTATTACGATGTATTTTTTCGCACTAAAAATTAATTAGTTCTTTTCAGTCTTAAAATCAGATAAGGTATTGATAATGAAACAAAAAAATGGGAACAATTTTTTAATTTTTTATTTTCAGCGCGACGGAAGTGCCGCTTGAATAATTTACGTCTTTAGCGAAACAAGGTATATGAATAAAGAGACCTCTTCGATAATACGAGTTTTTTTTTGGAAGCGTTTTAGCAAAAATAATGACGAATCTTCCAGTCTTTTAATAATATCCGATATTGTTGCACAATATCGCTAATATTATTGTTATTTTTACCGAAAGTTTATTCTACACGTTCGGCGCGCCGCGTGTACTCGGACACAGATCTCTCATGAAAACTCGGAGGTTTTACGTAACAAGATGGACGGGCCGGGTTTCCGTGTGCCTTTCACGCGGCAAGGCCAGCTGCGAACCGGGTTGATCTCCACGCTCTTGGAACTCCGAGCGGAGTTCCAATGCTCAGCTACATTCTGTCTTGAAGCTGCAAGAGCTAACAGCACAAAGAGCTCGGCGAGTAGTAACGTAAGGGCGCGCAATAGCACGCGTCTTACGAAGTTTATCAGTATGTTACACCTATGCGGACCGCGCGAGTATCGGCGTCGGTGCCAATATAGCAATTGTAGCGGTATAACACTAATGGCATAAAGCGCACAACGTGTCCGGCCCGATCGACGCTCAGGAGACCATGAACCGATCGTGGGAGCCCCTTCAACGTTACCGCCGTCGCGAATAAATACCTCAACTACCAGTGAGACCTCATTGATAGAGCGAGACGAGGATAAAACGAGTCGAAGAGGGGAAACAACTACGAGAGGGGCAAATGCATTGAGACATTGAGAAAGCAAGAATGAGATGCTAAATAAATTGATGTGAATAGAGAGGCGGAAAGAAAAAGAGGGAAATAATTTTTTTTTTTTTTTTTTTTTTTTTTTTTTCATTCTTCGTTAGCTCACTCTTCTCGTTGGAGTCTCAACTGCATAACTATCTCACCCTCGCTTCGATCTTTGTCCATTCGATGATTTTTTTATTTTAATGCAGTGGTTTATTATTTTCTCTCTGTCGACCTCACGATCGTGCAGCGTCACAATGCAGGACCAATCTATCCATCTACTTATCTATTCGACCCTGTGAGTCCCCTTCCACTCGAACCCGATCGCCTATCGGCCATTATATCCAGCCTCGGAAATAGCATTTTCGTATCGTTAACTAACAACCCTCTTACTTTTGTATGCATTTGCTTTCGCGTACTTTGCTACTCAACTACTTCTTTGAATTTATGAAACGAGTATTATATCTTATTACGTATATTGATCGCGCTGCGGATGGGATTAAATCTCAATAGTAAACGATTTTTTTTTTCTTTCCCGTGAGCTTTGATGTTACTGATGGGTCGTGAAAACACGACCCATCAGTTTGATTGGTGTTTTACGATATAAAAACGGAATAAACATTTTTCAAAAAATTCCAAACTAAAGAGTAATAACTCCAAAAAAATATAAAAATAATTTTACAGATTGGAAAAAAAGCCTCTGACGCAATTAGGAAGGTGCAAACAAAAGAATTCGACACAGGCGTTGCGTCAATTGCGTCGGAGACGTTTTCCTTATCTGCAGAATTGTTTAAAATTTTCTGTAGTTTGATGACTGAGCTAATTGTTATAATTAATTCGTTTTTTACAGACCGTTAAGGTTGTTATGTTCTTTTATTTTATGTGGAATGTTTATACCTAATTTATTTACATCTAACAGTGGATTAGTTTGGTTAGGAAACGATGTTTTTGTTAATTACTGAGTTGCGGTTCACCACCGCAATAGGCAATGACAATCGACGCCTCTTACTTTTGCTCCGATATTATACCAAACAAACGAGAGAGTTTCCCGTGATCCGCGCGCGCACTATCCCATTCACGTTTCCATTCACCGGCACCCGTCGACCGGGAGTTTGCACCGCCAACGAGATTCACGCTACGCCGGAGAACGACAGAGAAAATTAGCTCCACCAGTCGCATGCTACCGATGCAGTTGCAGCTGGTAGTACAGATATCACGGATAATCGAGTGGATGATGATGACGATGGCTCGTCCCAAGTTCTTCGTCGACTAGTCATCGAAAAAAAGGGACTCTCGTTATCGCATTCGACTGTATAAACTCGAATGTATCGCACATTACAGTTTGCAATCGAATGCCATATGTACAGAAATTCGAAGTGTAGCATTGCAATTAACACCGATGAGAACTATTCGGTATTATCGGTGCTCATTAGTTATTTTTGCAATGACTAAATGCCTGCGGGTAGATAATACGAACAGAAGCGCGAGTGCATGAGCGCCGATTTTTCCAAATGCGAAACGACCAAACGCGTGGATGTTACTTATGCGGGAATATATAAGAACAGATCATTTTTACGGTGCACACAAGTCGACGGGGTTTTCTCGGTATGCGCGCCGCGGTACGTGCAATAACGCGTGTGCGTACCATCTGGCGTTCCCCATGTGCTATACGTCGCGCCTTTCGTGTACCATCTCGTTTGCGCGCGAGCAAAGCGAGTACATAGACCTTGCATTCTGACTTTATTCGAGATACGAAGCGAGTTCTTCCTCGTATGCGAATGATATTCAGGGTTTTCTCTTCGGGGTCGCCAGCCTCTATTTTTCCGTTTTTTCTATTTATTTTTATTTATTATGTCTTTGAAGCGTTTTCACTCCTTTAGCTTGAAAACCGAATCAAGTAACGTCGATACATGTTCTCGTTTTGTATAGAGCACACGAGTGTAAGAAAAATGAAATTTCGATATCGGTATGCATTGCACATTCGAAGGAACGTCTATTCCATGAAAAAAAAAAAAAAAAACACTTTAGACGAACTAAAATGACGTTACTCCGCGTTTTAACGAATTTTTAGTAAGTATCACTTCATGATTATTCAAATAATTCTGGTAATGTGAACAAAAAAAATCGCGGAGGTTTGTGGACAAAAAACGTTGTTAAAAATACCAACAATTTTTACAGTGTAACATCGGTTAATAAAAAAATGTTTGCGATGTTGAAAATTTCTGTTTTAGCGATTGAACATTCAATTGAATGCGAGTGGACGCCGATTTAGTCGAGACAAACTTTTTTTTCTAAGCGAATAACGCATTTGTTATTCCGTTGTTTACGTAAATAATCGTTATGTAAAGAAAATTTTGATCGCATTGCGCATAAGCCGCGCAGAATTTTGCATCTGCCAGACGAAATATATAACGATTGTACATAGAGGGCCCGAGCATATATTCCATTTGTGTCGTTTCCTGAATGACAAGACCGCATGTGCGCATCTACCCATCAGAAAATATTTCCTGCCACCGTCGCGATGAGGCAAGAAGTTTTGTGTTATTGAGTTATCGCCCTGCCGTCTGTCTGTTCGCCAAAGTATAGTACTCACGCGTTATATATGGGGCTATGCAACGCTCGATTCAAACCCCCGGGTCCACATGCTCATCATAAACACACGCGACACATATTACGAACATTGCATATTCCACTCTCTGTGAATGACATTTCCAGGTGGTACTCAAAAACTACTTTCAATTATTTTTCACTACCAACGTTTATACGATTCGTATTACAAACACGTGCTCGTTGTGAGGCTCCATCACTTTTCGGTATGTCCTCATGTGCGTAAGTATCGAAAAAAAATTTGAAAAAAAAAAAAAAAAAAAAAAAACAGAATTTTACGTCAGTCGAATGAAGTGTAAATAAACAAAATGAAGAAAATTTTTAAAAAATTACAAAAATCTAAAAAATCCCGACGGAAAAAGGAGTGTAATAAAAACATTGATTTAACAAAAAAGAGTGAAATAATAATAAATTATTCACATTTCATAATTGATCGATTTTTTCGTAATTGATTACGAAAATCTACCGACTATAACATGTGAATAATTTATTGTTATTTCACTCTTTTTTGTTAATACAATTTTTTTATTACACTACTTTTTCACTCGGGAGTTTTTGAATTTTTGGAAAATTTGTTTATTTCATGATTTTCAAAGAAAACAAATTTTAGACGAAAACAAATATTTGAGGTTATACCCCACAGAGATCGAGCGCCTTACGGGCCATCGGGAGGCGAAAAAATATATCGCAGAAAATGGCGCCTAATTTTCGATATATTCAAAGAACATTCCGTAAAATGCTTTTATCCGCATGAATATTCATCGGATATAAATTTTGCGTTAGAAACGACATTGACCACACGTCATAGAATGGTTGTATCAGATTCTGTTAACTTTCCGTCGTTTTCGAGAACATACCGGACAACGAAATCGCTCGTGTTTGTGAAACGCATAACTCCCGTCTTTTTGCCGTAGCGGGCAGTCGGAAATAAAAAAATTGTCAAGTCAGAAGTTTTTCGAAGCGTGTTAGGCGTGTTTAATTTTTATTGCGCTCGAAATCGAAATTCAAATCAATATGTAACTCGGATTCCAACGGGTAAAGGTGAACAATGTCCTTTGATGAATTATCGAGATAGAGAAAAATCGTCTAATAATCGACGTGTCGACAATAATCAAATCATTCGAATCATCATGCATGTTGACAATAATCAACGCATTGGATTCGTCGTGTGACCTGCGACGACCAAATAATCCCATTACGATTACATCGTTTTTACTTATGTAATGGTGCGTGATTCGCGGATGTAAAGAGTTGCACACGGAACATTTCCGTGAATTACTGTAGCCGCGTAATTCTATACAATGTCTATTACGTTTTGTTTTCATTTTTCTCGCGTTCACAACGCTTCGGCGTTGATAACAATTGCAAAAACACGCAGTGTCATGAAAAATAAATAAAAAAAGATTTTGTTAACTGTGCGATCGATACCAGTATCTCGAGAGGATCTACGCGAACTCAAGCAGGAAGTGCTGACGCAACGGTAATTGAAGGTTGAATAGTACGAAAAGTGGCAAATTTTCAGTTTCGATAGATCGTACGATTTTTCGCTATAGATTAAGTACGATGATAAGTTTCCGAAAAAAAAAAAGGAGAAAAAAGATTACGATAACGCAGAGTCCGGTATTAGTTTATCTGCAACGCGATAACGACATTCGATCGTAGCTGTTGGTTACGAGCAATTCGATCGAAACGAGATAACGATTGCACTATTTTATTGGACAGTAATCTCTTAATGTTCGTCGCGTCAAGGTCAATAGAATAAAAAAAACCTGCGAGATTTTTGAGCGATAAACCTTCGATAAAATATCCCCGATTTTTTGGGAAATAACGACGATCGATAAATCAGCCAGAAACTATTTTATCGCGAAACGTAAAAAAGCGATTGAAAATTCGTTTGGTATCGCGACTCGTTGATAGCATCATTCGATTATTTTTTTATTTCTTTAACTACTTGTATGGCTTACCGCGAATCCTCGTTCATAAAAGAAAAAGATCGATTTTTTTTTAACGCGAATCTACGATATTAGATTTTTCGTTTTTTTTTTTTTTTTTTTTCAAACTCGTCGTATTATTGCGTACGCGAGTCGCACCAAAATTGCAAATACAATAAATTCTGAACGACATCGGTTGAACTACA
The DNA here is from genome assembly GCA_963971235.1 of Cryptus armator. Lineage (NCBI taxonomy): Eukaryota > Metazoa > Arthropoda > Insecta > Hymenoptera > Ichneumonidae > Cryptus > Cryptus armator. Next base: position 12,467,101 of record OZ020236.1, read on the forward strand.
ATCTCCACAAGAGAGTCTTTGACCCCAGGCGGGGGTCGTCGGAAAACTTTGATCGACGACGCAAGTGGCCACAGAGTGCCGATTCCCCGGTCGCGTGATTCTCTTCTCCATCTCATCGCGAGGGGCAAAGCGTCTTCTTCGTTTCTGACTCTCGATATACATTCTCGTTTTGCTTGCTCGCTCGCTGCTGGCAATGTACGATCCATCTGAGCTCAGTGGCCACAGACGTGCGGTCAGTAAATAACCGCATCGAAATTCAGAAGAAAAATCAACGTCTATCGGGAACTCACTACGCCGGCAGCTAGTCGAGGTCGCGAAAAACTCGAATCTCTTCCTCCTTCTTCTATCCGCTATCTTCACCACATTCTCCTCTTCCACTGCGCTTCTTCTTATTCTTTCTCTTCTTTCGTTCTCGTATACTCATCTCGAATCACAGAACCGAGAGCCACAACCAATCTCGCTCCCGGCGAAAACTCGCTTTTGTACGCCCGTCTCAATAACGAACAGTCTCTCGCACTCTCGTCGTCTTCACTTTTCTTCATAGCGCTTTTTTTTTATCTCTACCCCACCCTTTCAGCATTTGTCTCTGTTTCCTCGCTCGATTTTCCTCAGTCATTTTTCGCTTTCATCTCCGCGTTTTTCCGCGCGAGATAGGAAGCCCTATGCGCTCGGCTCTCGCTTTTTACGTTCTCTCGGAATAATTAATATTACGCATATCGAGGATAAGAAAAGCAGTAAAAAGTTACAATCGAATTCGAGATACGAGCTAACTATAGGAATTCTCTTCACTTTTATTCACTGATTTTTTTTTTTTTTTTTTCGACTCGGTTCATCGACCGAAAAATTGTAGTCAATGTCATATTTCTCGGTTTGTGTAAACGATGTTATTTTACACCGAGATTTTTCTCTTCTCACAATTCAATACACTTTGAATTTATCATTTTCGACTCACGTGAAAAAAAAGTTTACGCAAAATATATATTAGAAATATATGAAATTCTGCGACTTTATATAACTTATATATTGATAGTAATTATAATAATCGTGTTAATTACATTACGAGTATTATTAATAACTATTATCAATATAATTTATTACACATTTGGTGACCTATATTTATAGAAAAATATTATATTCGTAATATACCATTTGTCGACAAAAATATATTAGATATATCATAGATATATTTTAGGATGGAAAAACATGGATGTGGAAAAGAAGTATAAACGACATATATGTTAGTAATACATAAGAAGTATGAGAAATTCAACGTTTTTATATAATTAATATATACTGTTTTTCCATGTCGGTACATAAGAAATACGTTGGTTATCTTTTGAAAAACTTTTCGAAAACGCGCAGAGTCTAATCGAGTAAAATTGCAATCCGGTAAGCGATTTCGAAAAAAAAATTTTTGAACGATCGAAACGATCGAAGAAGCAATAAGAAAAGTTGGATGACGAATTTAACGAGTTCGATCGAAGGCAACGCAGATTGTATTTTCTTCGCGAACGGAAATGAAAAAAAAAAAAGGACGAGTGTCCACTTCACTAGATTTTCGCGAGCCGACGAAACCCATTCGTGATATCGTAATTATATTTCGATAAGAAGTTATCGTTTGTCCGTTATACGTTATAACGACGAGAACGAGAGAGAACGGGCCGTTCTCTCTCACTCCTCGCCGCAGTAAATAGCCAAAAGATAAGGCTGTTTTCAACAAACTTAATCTTTTAAACTTTTCAGCGATGACGACGAAAGAAAAATTCGTTATCGAAGCGCAGCTGGTTCACACACGAGAATCTTAATGTCCTCCGGTCTCGTGTGCAGTTCGTGAGACTCTCGAGATTCGAGAGCGCTTTTCACGGTACTGAACGCGTTTCCACGAAAATTCTAATCTCATTTAATGTGTCGCATGTGAAATCTCGCGCGTTCAGATAATCGATTTTATACTTCAGTCGAAACATTTTCTTTCGTAATATTTTTATTGCACAAAAATCTTTTTCTACAAAAAGATTTTTCTTATCCTCAATTTTTCGCGCGGAATATTTTTATTCATTTGCATGTGCTTTCAACGTGCGATCCCATTGCTCGAAAGCTCTTGCGAATACGTCACGACATAATTATCGCGAGCCAACGTCATTCACACGAAGATACATCCACTTTTGCGTATGAGGAACACGGTGAAAGAGGAAGAAAAAGTTATTGAGATTGAGATAAGAAACGACTGGACGGAATCGAGTCTGTGGGCGTAACTAAGAAGGTGAGAGTGATTAAAAGAGTCCGCGAGTACCGCGGTGTACCTTGCGGCATTACAGCAACGCGTGTAAATTTTCTTGCGAAGAATTATAATATAATAACGTCGCGTTACACAGACGCGTCTTGTTTGTTCGTGAATGTAAGACTTTCTCGTAGCAACGAGACTCAATAAACGGCGCCTGTTTTTATTTATTTCTTTTTTATTTGTATTTGTTTTCAATTGTTCGTCGATTGCTATGTTAACCTTCTTTTAACCAGCAGAGCTCCTCGCGACTTTTCTTTTATCTTCAATCGAAACCACGTACTTTTACCGACGAAAGAGCAAAGCGCGATGATTCTGAACTGACGGACCCTTCATTCAAACTTTGGACGGTTACTTCATCGTTTCCTTAATGTTTCACAGTATTTGTTACTTCCTTTTATCGTAGTATAGGAATATATATCCAATGGATAAAAAAAAATTGAAGTACAAACGTTTATATTAATTTGCAATAGTTTTAGCGGGAAACCGACGATTTCTGGCGAAAAAGCACTTGTTACTTTTTTTACATGCAAAAAAACATCGAATCAATAATTCGATGTGATTGTTTATTCGCAATAGTGTTTTTATGGTGAAAAAAATCTCCAGAACGGAATATAAAAAAATTTCGAAGAAATTTCATTATTTTTCAACAAAATTTTCAAAAATTCTTTCTGAAAAAAAAAAAAAAAAATGAATTGCAATTTCTCATATTTCAATTTGACGATTTTTTCTTTATGTGGTTAAAACATCATTACTGACAAATAATCACATGCGATTAATCATGCGATGTTTTTTCTACATATAAAAAAAACCGCTTTTTTCTTTAAAACCGTTAAGCCACTTAGAGCTCAAATTTTAGCATGTAAAACCCTAAAATTAAAGATGCAATGAATAGGATATTGCAAAGAAAAACAAAAAAATAAGGGAATACAGTAAAAAGATTCTTCCACATTCAGAAATGTTTCTTAAAATAAATGTGTGACACGCGTGCGAAATAGCCGACACTTAACGAAGGTAAAGTTGACAGCGCTCGCCTTCGCAACCGTCATCAGCAAAAATCCGGTTTTCCTCCGTCGTATCTCAAACTACTATTTATTTTTCTTCGAAATAAATCCCAAAATATTCTTAAATAAATGAGAAAAAGTAAGTAAGAAGGGACGGAAGTTCTAAATAACAATAGCAAAATAATAAAAAATAAAAAAAAACATGACTTTCGCTGACGATTTGCGAGTTTCCGCGCTATCTCTCCTGCGGGCTTTCATCCTCGTTCCTTCGTCGTTCATATACTTGTGCGTTGCATCGCACGTCACCGAGTATTCTTTTCGTCCCTTCATTGTATTTTCATTCTTCCCTACTTGACGTTGGCTTATATTATACGCGTATCAAACGCGGCGTGTCAGTCACTCCCCTACTGATGTTCTCCTCCATCCGAACGTTAACACACGCGATGCTCATGACCACATCCACATGCTATGGACGCGTATACAGACATATAAATTTAAGGATGTATACGCCGCAACGTTTATCTGTGAGTATCGCGAGCCCCATCTCCATTTCTGTATCTCAGCGGACCAGGAGAAGATACGCAACGGCCAGGCGTAATGGGGAAGGGTGCCCAAGGGGGTTTCGTGTCCACCCTTTGTATCGCTGAGCAATCACGACCTACCCTACGTATACCTATAAACCCGAGCAAGAGAGCAAAAAACGTTCGTCGTGCGTAGATATATCTCTTTCCTGTCTTCTTTTTTTCGCTTCTACCATCATCGAGGGAAAGTAAGAGAGGGACAAATACATTCTGCACACACACGCATATCCAACACACGCGAGGGGCATATGCATGCACTTGACAATTCTACTCTGCTCTCTCAGGAAGCGCGGACGTCATTTTACGGGTAAGTCCAAGGGTTGGGGTAAAATGCCATGCATGTACACAGTCATCCGGATAAGCGCGATGACTTCCACGCGCGTCCACGGAATGACTGATGAACTTCAGCGTCCTCCACTTCCTTCGGCGTTATAGCTGAGCTTGAAGCGTGGAGAGAGCATCGTCGACTCAGGCATGTTACATGCCCGTTTCAATTAACGTCAGAAACAGTCGGAAGAACACATACTCTACGAAGAACGTACCAGATACACGGTTTTTTTTTCTTTTTTTTGTCGTGTAACCTGTCCTCTATGCTTTATCTTTTATTCCGTCAACGAGTGAAAAAAGAGGATGTGGAAAAAGAGCAAAATGAAAATCATTGAAATGATTTTTTCTTTTTTTTTTCGATTTTTTTCTCTGATTTTTTGAGAAACACGAAGATTTGTAAACGTAAAGAAAAATGATTTTTTCACATTAACATCGATAGATTGATAAATATTTTGGAGTTGAGAGCCCCTGCGGGTAACCGCGGGTATGCGCATAAAGTTTCTCGGTATCTATCGTCGCTCGAGCTCCCGATCGCGCTTTTCAGTCGTCCACCTGTAGGACGATGGAGTACGCACTCGTGCAATCCGACGCGTGCACCTCTTAGATCGCACCGGTTTCAGATCGGAATCGTATATCGAGACGCACAACGTTTCAATCCGCAGCTTCGATATTTTTAACAACAGGACTATAAAGTTCGTTCATGCGAAGAAGATTTCGTTTGCAAATCAGAAAATGACTTCGAGGGGGTCTACGGCTCCGATATATTTTTGATACAAGAATTTCTTCATCAACTTGTCTAACAATCCGCGATCTTTTATTAACTTTTTTTACTGATTGTCCAAATCAATTCTGGAAGTATTTACCCCATAATTATATAATATATAATAATATAATATTATTGTAACTATATATTTATAATTATATTAAATACCGATGTGATTTATATAGAACTTTTTGCCTTTAAATATAAAGAAGTATCTTTTATATATTCCAACAAATACTCCATTTCTTTGGGGATATTATGTATGATTTTCTTCTTAGATATTCATCATGGATCATCGGGGCGTACATCATGGCCCTTGCGGTAACCGAATAGCTATATTGATACAAAAGAAAAAAAAACATTTCCCATCATCAGTCGGAGATATATCGCGTACTGTATTCTCGAGAATCGAGTGGTCAGAGCGACTCGTCCACCTGCAAGGTATATCTTCCGGCGCTCGAGTCTCCTCGATCGACTATATACACTCGCATACTATTACGATTGCACGCACCCATCGATAAAGGAGTGCGTGTGCGGCTATCTGCGTTTGTGTGCAGTTCCCGGTCGCTGTGGCCTGCGTGATGCATCTCTTGCACCGCACCCCCTGACTGCGTTGTATCCCCAGCGTGGCGCAGATCGGGATAAAGCAGAAATCTATCAAATTGTACTCGCGGCATCAGAAACGACCGCGAAAAACCAGTTTGGTCGGTCCAACCGTGTGGCGATGCTACTACGAAGGGGGAACGCGCTCGATCTTTCGCTGGAGCAAAGCGAAGGGCTCGATGACGCGAAGGGAAAGAAAGAGAGTGGTAAACGCCTGATGTTGAAGAAGAGAAGAGAACCAGAGCCGAAGAAGGGAAGAGTGCCAAGAGGGAACGGATGGCCACTAGGCGTATAGCCCCGCGCGGTCTCTCCCCAGTCCGTTGAGAATTCGTGTTTATAATACACGCGTGTACCCTCTCTCCCCATTCTCCGTACTTTATATAGTATATATATATATAAAACACACGTGTATATGAACGACTGTGTGCGTATGAGAACGTCGAGGCTCACGGAGCGAGTAGCAGCAGTAGGCAGCCTCCAGAAATGCGAACGCGCACGCACCGGATGCGCTACAAGAATGGCTGAATCAAACGCCATTTTTATAATCCCTCCCCTCGACGTCTGTCCGATCCTCGTACAGCATTCGGTGTACCATCTCGCCATATTACATTTCTTTCCTTTGTCTCGACACTGTCGATTATTTTTTATCGATATTGTTATTATTATTATTATTATTTGATAAAAAATCGAGTCCCATTTGATTTTCGAGCCGATTGCGGAATCGTCGTCAATTTTTGTTTCGGGTTAAAATAAAATACATTTTGGCGTTTTATTTGACCGTCGATTTAAGTTCCGAAGTGTTGCAGCGCAATGTAAGGCATCGTTGACTGAACGAACGAGCGGCAAGAGTCGCGCTTACTCGACGAGACTGGTTAACGCGCCAACAAAAACCAGGAGTCGACGCAACGCGCTCTTGACCGCGAGATAGAGGACTAAACGAGATCGGGGGATCGTCGGCCTCGCTGCGGGGATTGCTCTCTGCAACAGTATTGCAGATAGCACTTGCAATGTATATATATATATCTATCTTTTTATCCTTATTTTACCGGTGAAAAGTATCATCGAGAATGAGAAATGGGCTGAGAACCGCAAAATGGAGTGTCGAATCGATATTGCTGCAAGGCGGATGCATCGACTTCAGAACGCATATTATGCCCTGTAATTCGCATGTACAGTAATACGGCGTACGATCGATTCGAATAATCAAATTACATACGCGAAAAACGCGATGCATAGGCGTACAACGGTATATTGAGTTTTCTCATGGGTTCTTTTGTACGGAGAGGTGTGAATTTGCATAAATGATAGACACGGGGATTGTCTCGTTGTTACACGATAGATAACTGTGTAAAATTAGTTAAGTTCGAGGGTACTTTACGTTCTTGCAATGTATAACTACATTGATCTCTGTGACCCGTTTACGCGCTTTTTCTATTCTCGTGCTAATTTAATGTGCAGCGATCTACGATGATTGAACAGTGAGTTACTAAATCCTCGGAGTCTCGGTCGACCTGTTCCGAAGTTATTCGCATTTCACAGTCTTTATTCAGTCGTATATATTCGCGTCCTGATAAATACTCATTCCCATGATTATAATTATTATTCGCTCACATATGTACGCCGCCGATCCTAAGAATTTTAAGATTTAACGACCACAGAGGGGGATTTTATAGTGTACGGATTATTAGAATCGTGCAATCGTCAAATGATGCACGCGAGAGTTAAACGAAGAAATAAAAAAAATAATAATAAGAATGAAAAAAAGAAAAAAAGGTATGGAAAAAAAATATCGGGGAAAATTACGTAAACATATCTTGCAACTTGTAGGCGATTACCACACGACGCAAAGTTGGCTGCATTCACCTTTATTCCGAAGACTACTGACTGAAAGAGCTCGTACGCTGAGCTGGTAAAACGAGCGCCACATGTATGGAGCTATGTAGCCGTGTCTCGAGTGAGTATGTGTGTACGCATGCACTTTCGTATGTTGCCAGTAACCGAGGAGCTCCCGCAGACGTCTTTATGCGCTCTCGTGTCGTTCTTACGACCGGTGAGATTCTTCCGTTTTTTTTTTAATACACAATTATTGCAAATAATAATAATACGAGCGGAAGAACGGAGTTAAAATGGAAACAACTATCTCAGCGTTTTTAAAAATATTTGTTAATAATATTTTTTTTTTAAATGTTGAAATTTTGTTATGGATGCTTATTGTTCTTTTTTAGGTATCTGTGAATCATGAAATTTTTAACCGCCATTTTCTATTTTTATTTGATCTGAAAATCGACGAACTCACGCCTCCCCCCACTACTCCGGCTTCCTGAGGCTGTGTTCACGAAGTGGTACCACCCAAATATTCTAATCGGCCGTCCATTCGGCGGGGGAGTACCGTAAGCGGGACAAGGACCAGACTGCCTCACTATTGGATGGTCGAATTTTAGCTCCTCCATTTTTCTCAATCGTGCGCTTAGAAAGCAATGGTCGAAATATTCGGCGGTCCGACAGGACATCCATAATTCTGATCAATCGTAATTCCTTCGTTTTTAGAGTGTTTTGTTTGTTTTATAATATTTCATTTTTACTCGGATGACAAAAAGCTAAAATAAAAACATTAAAAATTTGGAAATCTCAACGATTTAAAAAAAGTAAAAATCAACGTTTACATATGCAGAGAGTGGTCATCCAAATATTCTCTGCTCTGTTCTAATTAAAATCAATGAATTGAACATTATTATTTTTATTTTAATAAACAAAATAAATAAATAATTCTAATCAATCAAAATTTCTTTATTGTAACAATGTAAAAAAATATTTCTCTTGTATCCAGACGACAAAAAATTGTAAAAAAAAAAAAAATTTCATTGATCTTCAAAAAAATTATTTTTTTTCAAGAATATTAGAAATTTAACTAATCTGATTCAATGATCCGATCCAATATCCAATAATAATAATCAAATGAAATTCCATTATTTAAAAAAAAAAATATTTTGATTGCAACGAAACAAAAAAAATAAAAAAATAAAATAAAAGTTTCAACAATAAAAAAAAAAATCGAAATTGCTTACAGAAATGTAGAAATGCGGAAAAAGTGTTATTATTGATATTTGCATATGCAGGGAGTGGCCATCCAAATATTCTAATCTGAGGTTCGTTCGGGGCCCACGCGATCGTCGCTTCGAGGCCATGGAACACTCAACCGCAGCAGACTGGGCTCTCTGTCGTAGAAAGGGGGGCCGGTTAGCGAGCTCTCATTGGCTGCCTAAATCCACGGCCATGTTTAGTTGGCCTGGGCCCCTCCTGTTTAGAAGGGCATGACGTCACCGACCTGCCGGCGCGGAAGCCGAGGCCACCGGTCCCCCTGAACGCCGCGAGACCGAGAGACCTCCACGAATCGAGATAGTCATATCTCTCTTACTGCCTATCCCCCTCCTCTCTTTCTCTCTCCCTCTCTCTATCTATCTATCTTCTAACCGCTTCGTCGTTCTCGAACTTGGAACACGTAGCCGTGTGCCGGTTCCCATGACGAGAAACGGAAAAAAAAAAAAAAAAAAAAAAAAAAAAAAAAAGAATCTCTGTTACCTAAGCAACTAACTAATTATCACATATTGCGATGAATGTTGTTTACAAAAATCTACATTACGTATCTAAAATACATTTAATTTATATTTCTTTTACACGACGTTAATTCGTGACAAGTAAATTGAGGGTTGACGACGATCGATCAACCGCGCATACTGATTACCTCTGCCCGCTGATCGAAGGGTGAGAGTTTATCATATCGGAGCACAGCGTATATGTGGCAAAAGGGCAAAATAATTGCCGTGGAACATGCAAGACGGATGATCGATATATATAGTTTTTTTTATTCAAGCAACAAAAGCAGTTTCTGCCAAATCCGAGATAACGACGATGCCAGATGCTATACGCGCATAATATCACATTAATCGATAATCCAATGAGATAATAAGTTCGTGACTTCTTTCTTTGTTTTTTTTTTTTTTTTTTTTTTTTTTTCGGTCCAGAATCCGCATGCGCGTGCAGTAGTTGCGTCTTTCTTTTATTTTTGACGAACTCGATGCTGCGCGCACGAACCTCGGATCCGCTGCTTGTAGTTATAATAATACGAGCAGCCAACAGCCAACAGCAGCAGTCAGAGTGCTCTATCGACTTTGCACCTGACGCTCATTGCCGTCGGCGCTAATCACGCTCGCCTAATCGCACCGCTGACGAGCGAGAGCGAGTGAGAGATGAATCTTTGGTGCAGCAGTTGGCCAGAGAGATGCACGAATGCTACTGCAATCGCGAGTAACGCGCGAACGAGAGCCTCTGAATCCTTCTAGCGAGCCGAGTCTCTTCTGTTGAAACTTCGCGAGTAACGGAACTTCGAGTCGCTTCAATCGAGCAATAAATTCTTCGATATTTCATCCGTCGTAATCTCGCATTACCGGCGATATTTCAAGGTCACCACTGTCCCAATATAACGCTATTTCTCGCATCATCCTTCCACGATGTCGCGAACATTTTTTTTTCTCGCCAATATAGCCATTGATCCGTTCGCCAATCGAACGACTCGCTAATGTACCAACGTCGATCTATTTTTCTATCAAGGTTACCACCGGACTTTGTTGACTTTTACGTAACACTCCACTCTTACAGCTCTCTAATAATATAGCGCTGGAAATAAAGGAACAGATAGGAGGGGAAAGAAAAAGAAATAATAATTGACCGATCTGTTGAAACCGGACGTCTGTATCCGTAGGAGATTGGACCGGTTATTCGGACGTTCGTTTATCGCGATTGGGCGGATCTCTCAGGCGATCTCACGAGGCGCCGCTCGGAATAGAAACTCCCGGAGCACAAAATAGAAGATCGCACACCATGTAGGGACTCTTCTGCCGTCTCACGTACAGTTTAAACTCCGTAATTCAACCCTCGGGCCTAAAAGGATTTTCGATTTTTACCGATTTTTTTTCCCTCCCCCTCAGCGCGAGATGGGATGAAATTTGAACGTAGGAAACTCATTGCCGTTGGCAATCCCTTAAAATATCTTTCAGTTCGCAGGGAGAGATGAGCTAAATTGTCGAGGACTTTGACTGTAGGATACTTCGGGTTACCGATACAACCATAAGTTATACTTTACACAGAGTTAGTTTCGCTCGCCCTATGCCGGTGCTGCTGGCGGTCAGTCGGGGCCCGTCGGCTTCTAAACCGGTCGTAGGTTGTGCGGTCCGGCGAACGAGTGGCCGATCGCCGGACGGTACGAAATAAAAAACGTAACGCTCAACGCTGCTCCGAGTCCCCGAGTCCCGCGCAAGCTTGGCCTTCGCCAGGGCAGCCATTTTAGAACGTTCCAACGAACGTTTGACGGTCGTCCGTTGTGCAGTTTGCTCGTTGAAGTTCCATTCGATGCAATTTTTTTTTTTTCTTTTTTTTTTTTTTTTCTCTTTCGCTAAACCCCGATAGTCGTTGCGCGAGTGAGTTACGCGTATTCGCAAAGGATAGAACGCAATTCAACAACTAGAAGTTAAAGTAGCTATCTCGGTTGGACTCTCGTACGAACACACACCTAATAAGCGAGCGTTAATCTATTATTCATTACGGAGAGGGACATGCAAATGCGAGCAGAGTTGGTGCACCTCGGGCTATAGCTAACCGTCGAGGCTATTACACTATCCTATAGTATACTAACGAGAGCCAAAGCGAAACAGATCAAAACCGATGTAGAACCGTTTCATTCAACGATGAACTACGGATTTTTTTTTTTTTTTTAGAGACACCGATCGAAATTTAAACAATTTTTTCCCCTTAAAGAGTCCTTTCTTCGTGTTCGAGACAACAGATTGGAAGACGCAAAGAGTAGATTATGTTATTAAATCGATGAGTTCGCTGTAATGCGAAATTATCGTTGAGATGGGAGGGCGAACGATTAACGATGCTGAAAAAAAGATTGGTATGGTACGAGACTCGCCGAAGTAGCATTAGGTACACCTGATTAGGAAGCTAATAACACACGGAACGGAGATTCTCATCCCAGTAGTAGAGGAGTCTTACATGATTGCTGATTAGAAGAGTCGATAGGATATCGTGTACCTTGTGTTTCATATGGCTATATTGATCTCAGATGCCACGGTTCGATCATTTCAGCTCAATTCAGCATTGCAAGTTGGAATACCTAACGTTTCGTACGATGAAATGTTCCATAGATTTATCCGGCGTAATCCAACTTTGCTGCTCGATGATTATGAATCAATAAAGGCCTTCGTATAATTTCTCTATAGATACGAACGCGTATGCATCTGTCTGAGATTCTGAGATTCGACAAACAATTTTTTGTATCATTCCCGCGCGTTTACCGTGAATTAATGTACGGTCTTCACGCGGTTTTTCCGTCGTTGCAAATTATTCGGAAAAAATAATCGATCTTTCCGATCGATTATGATTTTCTCAGTAGGGATAAGGCGCGTGAGGTAATTAGATTTGTCGATATTTTTTTTTTTTTTTTTTTTTTTTTTTTCCGGTACTCAAAGCGATAGTCGAAACTGTTGTAAGAAAGATGGTATTTAGGTTTGTACTCACTTACTCGGCCTTAATGACTTCGCAGAATTCACAGCCCGCACCCACACGATCAGTCACCGTGGTTCGCACTTTCTGTCTTCCTTTCGCCTCATCAACGTCGGCCGCCTCCCGCTGATCTTCTGCAACAAAAATGATGACACCATCGCAATTTTCATAATTTTTTTGAATCCAACTTCCAGACTTCATACACGTGACCTCAATTTTCATCGTGATCTCGGGGTATCCGAGAAAATCTAAACTATTGCGCGTTCCTAATCGCACCGGTTGAATTTTCCTCCCGCAGTCTCTAAGCATTTGAATCGCAATAATTTTTACTGTAGCAAAATCCTCGATATTTGCATGAGGAATGTGAAAAAAATGGTCGCACGACTGATCGCGAGAAAACTATGTGAAAAATGAAAATAATAAAAATAAACGACAAATGATTTTCATATAAATGTCAGGGGTCAACGGGTTAGACGCAAGAAAAATTCCGAGACGAAGGCAACGGTAGGCGCAAGCAGTCGAAGAAAAAGATGGTACGAGATTAGAAGTCGTGATTCAACGAGGCGACAGTCACAAATCTTGTCGGCGTATGGCGGTGGATATATCCTGATTGGTGGACAACAACCGTGAAGAAAAATATATAAGACGAAGACAGAGTCGAATGAAAAACGAGACGACGAATGAATAAATAAGGATCGAGAAACTATCCCGACCCACTGCGCGGTGTCGGAAGCGAGACAGTCTCTCGACTCCGAGAATTTAAGAAACAGAGACGCCGAGACAAAACGGTGCAGAGAGAGAATGGAAGCTCATAGAGAATGGAGGTATAGAATGAAAAGACACCGGCGCAACGAGAGGAGAGGAGAGGGGAAAAACGAATGATGGAGAATTAAAAGAGGACAAAAGCCGAATGAAGAAGGAAAGAAAAAGTAGCGCGACGAAGGGGGATAGACGGAGAATTATAAGGGGAAAAGTGAGACGGAGACGAGAGAATGAAGTGGAAGGAAGAGGGTGGCAGGTTCTTCTGGTCTCTTCGCTACTCGTCCGGGACGATCGTGGACCGGTCGCGAGCTGTGTGCCGCAGTCGGCGACTTGGTTTCGCGGAATTTCCCCCCTCGCCGTGGCGCACTAAATGGTACCGCCTGAAATATCTGATTTAATTACATCGATTCTAGGAGACAAAGATCGATACGAATGCACCGGTTCTTAATTGCCCGCGGCGGCACAGTGGCGTCGTCGTCGTCGTTGTCGTCGTAGTCGTCGTTGGTTGGCAGAAGTCTTTGGAGGCGATGCATTAGTATGTACACTTCGTATGCCGAAGGTATATCGGTGAATTCAGCCGACTATAAGTACTTATACTCAGACAGAAGAGAGCATCCCGCGAAGAAGAGGTATGTGTGCACAGTGGACATAGTAGTGGCCACTGTGCAATGTACGAGATGTATTTACTAGTGCAAGGAATACAGTGTATGCGGTAGGCGCTCAAGACTACCTACTTATACCGCGAGCGGCCTTCCTCTCTTCCACGGAACCTGAAACCTCAACGTGCACCATGAAACACCGTAGACTAACCAACCAACAGGCTACAAACGAGAGAAGACGACTTTGCCGCAATTCGCTTCGAAGACATTAGGCTGATGACAAAAAAATTTGATGCTGCCGCATGCGCTCTCCTAGGCGGCGCGCTGTGCTGAATCCTCGATGCGACAGTTTTACTTTGCTATTGGGTGTCTTACTATATTTTTAATCGAAAATGCATAACACGATGATTTTTAACTTTCAACAGACCAAAAATGTAATTTCCCATTTTTTTTGCCAAAAATTAACAAATTTTAATAAATTGGTTCTATAAGTCGTAAAATGTATTTAAGGTGATAAATTATATTATATTGGCTTAATTATTGTTTAACACAGCTAATTAACGAATAGACAAAAATGGGCATATGCAAAGAAAAGCTTTGCAACGAGCCTCGACTGGTGTCAGAAATGATTGTCGGAATTGATCGGTATCATTTGCATGCACTTGTTTCTTATTTATTCCTCAAAGAATCTGGAATCTCGGAGAGTTCGGACCTTGTAGTCCGATTCATCCAATGGTTGAGCTCGAAATGAAAATCCATTTCGCCCGAGAACCCCGGCCGTAGCTGTGGATTTTTTTTATGACGGGCCGGTCGCACGCGGTGGGTGTAAATGCACGACTTCCCGGAAAAGCTGCGCGAAGAGCTCGCGCTGATATACTTTCTTCTCCCTTCCGTTCGCGGGCGTCACCATTTCGTCTTACTCCCTCGTTCGCCGGTAAAAAAAACTTGACGGCGGAGCATTCGCGGAGTCGCGGGGGCATTGCAGCATGAGCGAGTTTCGCACCATCCAGAAACGCGATATCGTCGAATCGAAGGGAGGTCGTTTCGCCCTCGTCCTACGGATATATCCGAGGCGGGGGCGCGGTGGTTGCCCGTTAAAATTCCAGGGAGTACGCGTTAAAGCTCGTAAAAAAAAATTGAATCCATCGATCCTTGGCGCTTCCCCGGTTCAGCTAGGACGCGGCCAACCCCCCTCTCGCCCATCTTCGTCGCGTTCTTTTTTTTTTTACTCTTTCCTTCGCATCTCCCTTTCGCGTTTTCCATCCTCGCGGAAGAAGGATAACAGCTACTTCTCCCTTCTTCGGCGTTCCCTCGCATCATCCCTTCCTTTGGCTTCGCCCATTGGTCCTCTGCTACTTTTTTCTCGGTGCATCCCCTCCCTATTTTGCCCCCCTAATTCGTTTTTTCATCTACCTGTTTCATTTTTCTTTTTTTCTATTCATTATTTTCCTTTGCCCTTCATTCGCTCATCTCTCCTCATTAACAGAACGCGCTAAGGATATTATATTACAGTCGAGTCATCTTCTTCGAAAATCCTGCTTATCGCTTTTTACTTTTTTTTACGCGAAATCTTTATCCCTTCTATAAATCCGGTTCAGTATCATCGTAGATATGATTTTTCATCGTTGATAAAACATTTTTTTTAAGCCACAAAAGATCTTAATATCTCGAGCAAACTGTTGGGCGCACTTCAAAGAGCTTCGCCGAGGCTGTACGACGCCCGCGCACCCGCGGAACAATGACGTTTTGTTTTTTTTTTTTTTCATTTTTATTCTTCGATGAGTACCGAGACTCTCACGGCCCCGCGCCGTTCTTTCGTTGCCGAACGTACCTACCCAGCCGCGACGAAGACGACGAAGGAGCCAGAGGACAAGAGGCACATACACCACGCGTTGCGTCGCATGACTCGCTCTCTTCGCCGAGTCTCTCGCTTCTCTTTCTTTTTTCGGCTTCGTTTAACATTTTTTTTTTCTTGCGTTTCTTTCTTCGACCTCCGATGCACACGGTACAGTGGAGATTCGTATTAGAGATGATACGAAAAAAAAAAAAAAAAAAAAAAAACGTACGTGAAAAAAAAAACATCGAGAGCCATCGAACAAGTCAGCCAGTGAGCCGCGGCACAGTATTTGGGACAAGGTCAGAGGCCCCTGCGCGAGTATAACTCCCGACGAGAACACGCCGCGAGATAGCCAGCAGCCGTGCAACGAGAGACCCCAAGACTCGGTGCAGTCTCTGCACAACGTGCAACCATCGCAAACACCAATCGAGAAGGGGCTCTTCTTCTCGCTCCTTCTCGATTGTATTTGCTCCGTCTCGCTCCCTCGTTCCTCTGTCCGCGATATACAACACTCGCACTGCAAAAAACTGCACTTTCACTTCGTAGCCGTGTCGTTTAAATACTACGAAGCTTCGCGCGCAAATCGCGATTATGCGTTTGCAAAGTTTTGCGCGACAAACCCCTTTTGTTTCTATCCTACTATCCTATCCATTCACCGAACGCATTAGACTTTCGGAGTTAACCTTACAACCCATAATATTGCATCTTTTCAACGACACGAGTCTAAGAGAGCCGATTTCTTTATTATTTCGAAACTTTGGTAAAAATCAATATTTTTAAGGTTAATTGCGGTGAAATCGAAACACAAACGAGATGCAAGAGAATTTTTTTTTAAGAACGAGGGATGTAATGATATACCCTTATATAGACCCTTAGATAGACCCATGTGTAGTGTTCTAACGTTAATTAGATAGTTCTGCAACGATAGAGATGCTGTGATTTTTTTTTTTTTTTTTATTACAGCGGCGCTATGTTGATGCTGCAGATGCCTCGAATTGCAATTTCTAACAACATATATCATGGATAACACCTTTGGCTTTTGTTTTTCATTTTATTGGTACATATTTTTGTAATCGGCATGTCGAGGGTTTCGACACGTAATACCCGAGCACTTTGGACAGACGTCTAGAGTATACTACGATATTGGAGTGTAATGCATGGAGATCGAAGTCTGTCGGGGGGGTGGAGATGGGGGGGAAAGCGTACCTATACGGCTGGCTATATTAGCGCGGAGCGAACGACAACATCGTTGACGAGAATAAGCGCGTACCGCATCGTCGCACCGGTTCGCCGAGAGAGCTTCCACGACAATGGGGTCTATCGATAACAAAAACTAAGCCCATTGTTCGGCGCTTTTCAGAATCGATATTTGCAAATATCACGGCCCGAGCGTTTGACGTTGGTGCACATACGAGAGTGTCTCGTCGTGCCGCTTCGTATCGCGACACCGCCCGACGACGACGTCGACGAATACTTGGCGAAGATTAAAAACAAAAAAAAAGAAAGGAAAAAAAAAAAGAAAAAACAAAACAAAACGCATGATGATAAATAAAAAATGAAAAACGAGTAGGTCGAGAAACGCGCGAGCGTGAAACGAGAGCCGCGCCAGAGAGTCCAATCCTGAGGGAGTCCTCGAACCGAGAGGGCCGGGTCATTGTCGTCGTCCATTCGGAAAAAAAAAAAAAAAAAAAAAAACAGAAGAAGAGGACAGAGACGAGTGTAGAACGGTCGAAGCGGAGGGGAATAAATGCGGAGACGAGAAAGACGCGGAACGGAACAACATAGTTCCAGTACACGTATAACGAGCGCGCAAGCGAGATACCATCACGGATATATTTTGCCGATGTTCCACGAATAATCGATTGTCAATCGTTGTCCGAAGTCCTCGCACGGCTCATCCGCGTTCTTCGCGAATAAAACCATCAATTCATAGTTTTACAGAGATGAAGAATTCGAGAGGAGACAGCAGTATCGGAACGACGGAGATATTCGCAAATTTTATAGAAATTCAAGCGCGAAGACTCTCGAAATTTTTTTTTTTTTTTTTCATTGGAATTTCCTCTCAATTCGATTATTCTTCCGTCAAAAACTAAGGTTCGTGTGAAAACAAAAGCAATATTACGATGACCGAATTTTTAACGCACGAGTATTCTATTCTAATAATTTATTTGTTTATAGTAATAACTACTTTTCTGTTATTCTGACTTTAAAAAAGATTAAACAATAATAATATAACAAAAAATGGCGACGAAAAAAGTAGTGAAATAACGGATTGTGATTCGGATATTATAGTCGGGAAATTCCAACACTCAAAGACGAATAAATCGAATCGTCAAACATTTATCAACGAAAGGGGTAAAAGGTAAAAAGTGTATTCGACAATTTTTTTTTTCTGCATTCGGAGCCAATGGACTGTGATAACGGAATTCATTCGAACAATAACATTCGAGAAAAATCTGCGGAATTTCTAGAAATAACGAGGCACAAGCATAATAATATATTGAACGGTACACGGAGAGGTATTCGTGCGAATGTAATTCCCCGTTTAGAACCGGCAAAGAGCAACGGTGAACGAATAAAACTCGGGGCGCTCGACTCCTTCGTCGAGTGATCGGATCGGACCGGGCTGGTAGCGATCGTCCTTGGGGTCGTCGCGCGAGGCTCTCAGCAGCGATCGTTAGAGAACGCGTTAGAGTCCAAGACTTGGCAAAAGAACGTGTACCAAGCCATCGGGTCTTATTGGTGAGCAGCAAGAGAGCCGAGCGGAGTTTCGCCAACACAGGGCAACTATTCGAAGGTTTCCTATCTCTGTAGTTGGTACTTATCTTCCTCTCTCTTTTTCATCACCTTTTCCTTTATTCGTCGATGACACGGATTGTGCCGGCGGCAGTTTAAACGATAGAAGAAATAGTAACGAAAGAGAAGGCATTGCCAGGGGCGCGATACGGGATTTGGCAAAATGTTGTCAATTACGAAAAGTTCGAAGGTATTGAAATAAATTTTTTTAGGATTCGCGGGGATAAAAGATTTTTCCATAGCGCTCCGATCGGAGGCTTGGATTGTCGATTTCCCAAGATCCTGCGAGGGCCGCACGAGCGTCGAGGGGTCCACGAAGCTGTAAATGGAACTGGGAGGGGAACGAGAGGTACTGCCGGGTGTCCTGGAACATAAACGCGACGAAGGGGGCTTACAAACACCGAGTTATTTCAACTTGGAGGCCGCCCGGTTCCAAGTCGCATTAGAACGCTCAAAGATTATTACTTAGCGAGCGCAGCCTCGTGATCCTCAGGCATCCATAATAATCGCGTGTGTATAGTTGTATGTACCACTCGAGAGATTTGTACACTATACGTTTTGTATCGTTTATACAACGACGCGAGAACGCGACGGTGGAATTATTCGAACGAAACGAATGCCGCGCGATTTGCCGCGAAAGAGATAAATAATAGAGGAGGAAGGACTGCGAGAGATCGCGGGAACGAAAGAGAGCAAGTGAGAGGTACAGAAAAAAAAGAAAAAAAAATGAAAAAAAAAAGAAGGTGATGAAAATCACTGATCGAAGGTTGAACGTGCCTCGAGCTAATTTATAATGTACTACGAGAACGTCCGCTTCGTCGTCTCCGTACTTTTGTCTATTTCTGATTGGTAATTTGATATTTTTTTTCAAATTGCTCTGTAATATCCATCGATAATTATCACCGATCATAAAACGATTTCGAGATCAATATCGCGGTGAGCATTGTTCGAAAAAAATGTTAAACCTTTGTCGTTCAATGACAATTTTTTCGATTTATATCGCTCTATGACGTACGTGAAACGCCACTTGTAAACAAAAAGTGAAAAATGCATTGAATCGGTGCAACGATTAGTTTGTCGATACTCAATATGTTACATTATCGATAGGTTCGTTTTTCAATATTATTATTTTTTTTTTTTTTACTAATTCAAGGAAAAATGACGCGCAACTTCATGGATATTGATGAAATACTAATTCTGCCAGGAAATGCGCTTCGCGTACCAACAACATCGAAGTGCAGCTACTTCGGGCTCATTAGAAAGCAGCTTTACGAGATCTCAAGGTTGGATCTCTACATTCTCTCTGCCTATAATACCTCTTCAAATGTTTCTTCATCGTATGGCAAAAAAAAATCAAATAAAATCTCTTTCCTACCGATCAATCACTCAATTTTCCAATAAATCTTTCGTCAAGTCGATTTCTATCGAAAGCTAAAATCCGCAATAAATTGAGGAAAAATAATAGTTCGAACAAATGAAGAAAAAAAAAATAAATAAAAAAAAATAGAAAACGCAGATAAATGGGTGATGGAAATCGATTTTTTTTTTTTTTTCGTGGCATGAGTGACGTGGATGCGGATCGGTAGTTCCCCGCGGGGGTTTCCGGATTATTATACGTATAGGTATGTCAACTGAGGACCAACTGCGTTAGTTTATCGTGTTTGCTTCACACCGCTTCACCTGTACCGCGTGTGTCCGGCCAATGCAGCTTGTGCCACTGACTGCGTCCATTACGTTTCTAGGACAGCCAGTTTTTCACGCATTTTCGCGATATACCTGGGTGATCGGTACGACAGTTGGCCGCGGGCGTTCTACGGGGCCTATAGATCCTAATACCAACGGGCTTCTCTATAACTGCCGTCTATACTCGCATCAATCGCCTAACCTTCTTTCTTGCGCTAGTTGATCAGCGCCGAGCTCCGCTATACTATTAAACTACAGAGCTGTAATATACATTCTTCTAAAGTACACTCTCTGCACCCCATTTCCCCACCCCAATCCGCCTCATTTCCGTTGACGAATGAATTAAAAAAAAAAAAGAATAATAATTGAAATAAGTCGACAGAGAAAGAGTAATTTCGCGATTTATCTTCAATCTCGCAAAACCATACAGCTTTCCCCTGACAAAATATCTTTTCGAGACTCCTACATACATCGATATAAAAAATAAAGGAATAAAAAAACAAAAAGAATTTTATAATTTTTTTTTGTAAAATAAAATAATTATTATTCTTTAAACAAAAAGAATTTTATAATTTTGTTTTGTAAAATAAAATAATTATTATTGTTTAAACAATAAATTTTCGGTAGATCGGTCTTAAGAGGGAAAAAATTTTAAGGTTAATCCGGATAAAGCGACGAAAGGGTTTTTTTTTTTTTTTTTAGAAAAATGAATGTCGAACCTTCGAAAAGAAGTGTTGTTCGTTGAACTTAATTATTAGCCTCGAGAACTTTGTAACACGTTGTAGAATATCGCAGCCGAGAGAGCAATGACAAATGGTCACTACATGAATAAGTAAATCTATGCAGCGTGGAGAACAGTATTCGTGGGTATACTTAAGTTAACGTGTGTATGTCAATGTACGTTCGTACGTAGGTATTATAGGAGAGTAGGATAGAGGCGGACGCGGACTGCAGCACCAGGAGCACGCGGTTATGTGGCACAAGGCCGGCATTAGCATCTCTACCGGTATACCCCCTACCATTTCTCCATCGTCGTCGTCGCCGTCGTGGTCGTCGTCGTCGTCGTCACAGCTCTATTCGCGAAAACCTGTATTCCGGTTATCTCGAGCTCGATGATTCGCAAACTCCCGATCTCACCGAGATTCTCGCGATTCCGATCATCTTCATTCGTTCCGGCAATAAATAAGAATAAAAGAAAAACCATTCGATGGCATCGATTCTTTTCGCTGCACCGTAAAATCCCGATATTTTCGTACACTCGAGAAAAAAAATTACGAGAGTTCATCACTAAAAATAAACGATTTTGTTATTCACTCGATGAATATTAAATAATTTTCTTCGAAGTATATATTCTCATTCGAATTCGCCTTCGAAATACGAAAGCGAGAAAACAAAACGCGAAGAAAATTTATCGCTGCCGCTAGTTGGTATAATCGGATCGCATTGACTTCGTAAACAGTGACGCATTAATTCGCGAAAAAGTTGTTCCCATCTACGATCGTCTTGGCTAATTATTTCGCGGTATACGCCACACGCACAACGAATTCGAATGAAAAACTGCCTAATTGGAATAATAAATGAATCGCTCATTTATTCATCGATCAACATTCGTGATGAT
Organism: Cryptus armator; assembly: GCA_963971235.1. Lineage (NCBI taxonomy): Eukaryota > Metazoa > Arthropoda > Insecta > Hymenoptera > Ichneumonidae > Cryptus > Cryptus armator. Next base: position 12,488,513 of record OZ020236.1, read on the forward strand.
ATTGCGTCAAAACTTCATTGCGCAATCGCACTACCATTCGCACGCATTCACCCACACGGGGGTATTTAAAATTTGAGAATAATCAATCTTCCGAGTTGTCGACAAATTTATGATGAACTCGACTGCGAATGAACAATCGTGGAAAAATAAAAGACTGCCAAAGAGCTTCACGGATTGGTTAAGTATAATGTACTATAGATATATCGTAATATACGAACTATAGCTATCAACTATAACCCGCGAAGAGAGAGGCGATAGCTATCGAAGAATTATTATTAATGAATACGAGGATCATGAAAAAGATGGAAAAAAAAAATAACTAAAAAAAAAAAACATCACATAGAAGTAGCACCGTGGATCAAGCTGCATCGATGCACTATGCGCTGGTGCACCGATGCAGCGGGGATCCAATGGGGCGATTGCCGTCGCTGCTGTGGCCGATGCCGCTGGCACGGTATAATTAACGAGTATCGTTACAGTGTAGTTGTCGGGAATGTCGGAAAGAGCGAGAGAAAGATAGATAAAGAATAAAGAGGAAAATCACGTTTCGTGCGCCTAACCGATGGGATACCCGTGACACGTTAACCTGGTTGACCGGAGTCGCGCGGTAGTTTGCGCTAAAACGCGCGCGAACGACCAATCAGCAATAGCCACCAGAAACGAAACGATGTAACGTCGATCCCCGGGATCTATACATCGGGACGATATTGCGGAGGGCTTCTCTAAAACTCGTCGAGAGTCGAGACTCGCCAGCGCGAACGCTTGTGTACGGCTTGCGAGACCCGTGTGGATTAGCCGAGAGTCGCGAATTGACGAGATTCTAGCGCGAGTTTCACCCTCGAGCCGAGCATTCACGTACGCGAGAGAAAAGATCTAATGAGAAACGATACATAATGTAACTCTCAGAACCTTTACACTCGGATAGCGATGTGTATAGTGAACGGTTGATAACGGCACGAAAAAAAAAAATATATAATTTTATTAAAATCTTAAGTCTTCCGGCTTCCGGAAAAAAACAAAAAAAGATAAAAAAAAAAATAATAATGAAAATAATAAATAATACAAAGAAAATTATAAGAAAGAATTAAAAAAAACCGAAATCTGATATATCGGAGGACACAACGAAAATCTTTTCGATCATTTGATAAATAAATAAAATAAGAACGTCGTCAGAACAAACAACAGCAGCCAATTATTTTGAATGCTGAATCACTCGTTCCCATTTTTTTTTTTTTCTTTCTGCTTTAATCTCCTAATGCGATTCTCCAAATTGTCAAACTTGTGAACTCTCAATCAACAATCTCAATATACGATACACACAAAAGTCATTGCAATTTCCACTGTGACGAAGATAAGAATCTTCGAAGATAAAGAAATATGCCGATAATAATCCATCCGAGAGGGGGAGGGGTTCGTTGACCCTCGGATCGAAGATTGCAGAAGTTAAAACAAGTGGACAATTCGTACCGAGGTATTATAAATATATTTCTGCCGTGTCTGCGGGCGAGATAATATCGGATAATGCAGTTTTTATCGGCTGTACGTACGGCTCGCGCAATTCGCATCGTAGAAAGTTGCACGAGAAATTTTATATTGAAAGAAAAAAAAAAAAAAAACCAAGAAAAAGATGTAGAAATAAATGGAAAAAAAAAAAAATTTATATTCGCGGAAACTCAACGTTAAACATTCGAAACTTTGCCACAATGGCGTCAGATAACTGTGATCGCCTTGCAGTTTCAAGTGTACGATAAACTATTGTAATTCAAGGGAGTCAAGGGGAGCGCAGGATATTGATATATCTACACGTACACACATACATCGCTGTAGTACGCGTGTATGCAACTGAAATCGACAAATAAAATTGTGCAATTATCCTAGAATATCGAACAAACTCGGCCCGAGTGCGCTTGAGCGATGGGAATAAAAGCCAACGAATGAGTTTGAACTATGTATGTGGGCAGATCGACGGCTACTCTATACTCTATCCTCATTATATCCACTGCAATTACAGGTATATTACACTGTACCAACGTATCCGGGCGTAGCTACTATCGCCTTCGATCGGTTATTCTAGAAAATACATATAGTTTTTATAAAAAAAAAAAAAAGGACACTGAAAAAAAAATGTATAACAGAATCATTTCATTCTGATCTCTACTACTTTTTTTTTTTTTTCAATTTTTAATTTACCATGTAATAACCCTTTTAGCCTCAGATTTCTCGAAGTTCTTTCGTCTCCCGAGTTTCGTTCAAATACGAGACATAACTATAGTATATATATTTATATATTTTTGCCATATATATATATACGTACACACAGACGCGAAAGCCCAAAGCCCGTTGCCGTGTTTGCGCTCGGGACGCTTATCGCGCGGCAGCACTTTGCCGTCGTCGCGGTTGCAACTGCGGGGACCGCGGGGAGGGGACGGAAAGGCTAACCGTCCGTCGACGACGGAGAATCGCAACTGCAATTCGGGACGAGCTGATGCCACGAGGCGAGAGGCAAAAAGAAGGCCATTTACCTCGCGGAGAACTTCTCGCTATCGGTCGATTTTGTCGTGCCACCTAATCGTCGCAGATAAAGTGGCGAAACGTAGAGAAGAGAGAAAAAAAAAAGTACAATGCAAGGAAGAGGGAACACGCATTGAAACTGCCAACTCTGCTGTCGATTCCAATGCACATGGGGGGAGATTCTGACTCTTTCCACGAGACGTGTCATAAATAATATGAAAAACGACAAACACTGCCATTATTTTGCTCCTGACAACTTTATAGATAAAAACTAACAATGACTCGAAAAAACTTGGCGGAATTTGAATGTTTCATGATTCTACTTAACTTGGGCTATTAGTATGAAAAAAAAAAAAAAAAAAAAAAATACGAGGTCGTTAAAAATTTGCGCGATGGTCGAAGCTAATTTGTTGACTTTAGAGGAAACCCCGAGTCGAGCTTCTTAGCTTGTCGCCAATTTCCACCGGAGGCGCTTCGTTATCGGTCAATTTCGAGCAGTGGCCTAATCATCACCGAGCTCACGGTACGATAAAGAGGCGAAAATAATAAAGCCGAAGCGACAAGAGACCGTTTACCATAATGGAGACTCGGGTTGAAATATCGACGATCGGCCATCGATTATTTACCGGAGATAATGAGAGGCTAAAGTGTTCAGTCAAATTTTGTCGAAAGTGTCGAAAGCGGATTATTATTTCATAATCGGTAAACAATCTCAATCTTGATTTCAAATTCTCGATGTTAATTCCTCACGATGATTGGCTTGATATCAGACGAAAAGCGCAAAAAAAAAAAAATGTACAAAAATTAAAAACTCCGGCATGAGAACGGCGTGTAAGAAATAAATTGCATTAACAAAAATAAATGAAATAACAAATAATTGTGTAGGAATATTCTGACTATAATATACGAATAATTATTCGTTATTTCACTCTTTTTCGTTAATACAATTTATTTATTACTCGTCTTTTTCAGTCGGGCATTTTTTAAAGACTTTATCTCTATCGATTCGCACTCGTAATAAAACCAAAAAAAATCCATAGATTGCGATACCAAAAGACGATATGCCAAATTCTGTCGATATTTCGTCGTTTTGAAGACCAATGGATATCAAGTAAACGTGAAAGTCATATATTCACAGCGAATTGCATAACCCCCATTATTCACCCGATGGGCAGTCGGACGTTAAAAATAAAACAGCGTGTAAATGAATCGAAAAAAAAAAAAAAGAAAAATTAAGTAGCAAGATTACGATCAAAATTCGATCGAATCGTCATTTCCGGAGTTATTCATTCCATAGGTGAAAGTTGAGGATTTTCGTTAATGAACAATAATTTCCCCAATGTAATATATTCGAATCGAAAGGACGTGTGGGTGAAGCGTTAAGCTTGAATAACGGTGAAACTATGCAAGTATAGGATGCGAGGAGCTAAAACGCGTGGGACACTAATCGGATTCGCGCACAGATTCACGCAGAGAGACGGATAATATACTTCGCGTCTACACAAAATTCTCGCGAACGCACGATAAATCGAGTTGCGCATTATCTTGTCTTTTACAGTTTTATATTCAATAATGCGGAAAATTCTTCAAACATTAATTTTCGAGAGCGAAATCTCTCAGTACGATACATCAGCTCGTTATGTTGAGAGATGCGTTTTTTTTTCGTGTTTATGCTGTTTTGTATGCGTTCGAGACCCGTGTAGATTATATACATGTGTGGAGGTATAATTATGATAGCCGAAATAATATTGTTTCTCGTGTTGATAAGGTCGTAGCACGGACACCCGGGCATTGACGTCGCGAGACGACTCATCGCCAGCCAACGACAATGCGCGGATACATACGTAAGGAAATATCAAAATGCGTTTGTATTATGTATCCGTGAAGATTCGCGTATATATGTACGCGTAGATGATATACTTGCGTTGCTCGCTCTCTTTTCAATCTCTCGCGGAATTCGATTAATCGGCCTATGCGACAGAGCTGCATGTGCTGCGTTGCGATGAGAAACGAAAAAAAAAAAACCGAACGCTTGGACTCTGTCGCGAACAAGATAATGCAGCCGAATGCTTTGGGACACACCGAAATATTATACCGCAGACTGACTTATCGCGTTAACCACCGCGTGGCCCGTCCGGATTGAGAACAATATATTTGAGACGAGTTTCGCGCAGTTACGCCGCAGCCGTGTTTTAGTTGCGGTTAAACAGTGCGACGAATACGAAAACGACGATATGGCTTTTCCTATCGTGTGTCTCTATTACCACAATGAATTAAAATTTGAATAGTAAAAACGTTTTTTTTTTTTTTTTTTTTTTTTTTCGTACTTGACGCGGATAAGATAAGTGGTGAATTTGTGATCAGTGAAAAAAATAGGTCATACATAGCCTTAAAATGACGAATGACGAACATTTTTTTTCATGACTGAAGTGCCGATTTTCAGTATTTTCAAACAGTGATTTTTTTTTTTCATTCTCATGGATTTGCGGCACAACTCAGGTCTTTATCTTAGTCTGTGAAAAAAAGTACTGAAGATAAAGTACTCGAAGGAGTCAAAGAAACGTTTCTTCGAATCTTCACAGAGTGATGAAAGACCATTAGAGAAGTACAACAAAAAGTTAATCTTGCAACTTTTTTTTCGCAATAATTGAGATGCTCCAAAAAAATGTTTTGGACCACAAACATTTTTCTTTTCATTTTTGACGAAACAGTAATCAAAATTAAATGATCTTCAATAAATCAATCAATTACCATAGTATGTTTATAGTTTTTTATTAAATTAAGGCGATGTATTTTAGAGTTCATTTCGAAATATGCAAAAAGATCACTTGTAGTAAAAAACAGTTAAGAATCAGAGAAAGTTGAAACTTTTCAACGAGACTTCACAGACCTGCAATATGTATATAAATTTTTTTTTAAGATGTACCAAAAAAAAAAGTACGAAGCCACATATTTTTACGCGATATCGGAAAATTTTTTTTGCGAAAACATCACTCAATATTTAACTAAGTTTTCCATTAGCTAAGTAATAACTATCGTATATTTACAATTTTTAACTAAATTGAAGTAATGCATTCTGGAGTACACTTTGAAAAGAGCAAAAAAAAAAAGCAATCTCTCATAGCAGAAAACAGTCGAGAATCAGAGAGCGTAGAAAATTTTCAACGAGATTTCGTAGATACTTAAGAAGAGGAGAACTTGGAGTGTAGAAAAAAAATAGTGCAGCAAAACGCCACCGAAACATAGTCCACCGTGGGGTTCGTCACACCGTAGTTGTAACAAAGTTCTCACGCACGATAGAAAAATGCATATACGTCGGATGGGAAGGTTATAATACGGTGATGTCGTGTCGCCGAGTCGGTGGTTCGGCTCGACTCGACTCGACGATACGTTACCGCGGGGCGTGGGAGGGTAAAACGCGAGGAAAGACGAGGCAATATGGAGGGAGGAAGGGAAGCGAAGTTAGCAGCGACAGGCCATGGAGTACCAGTAGTAGTAGTAGTAGTAGTAACAGCGGCAAAGTATCAGACACACTGCAAGTACGCTTTGTATCAGCCTGTATCGGCGGCGCGTGAGGTAGGTTAGTGAATCGACGGGCGCTCGCGCGTTATCTGGATGCACGGAACGTGCAGACGGCCAGTACGGAACAACATGTTGACCGAGTCAGCGAAACTGCAGAGTGACTCCGCCGGCGCTGTTCATCTGCTGCATTTATAGAGTCTTCGCAACTCGTAGTCGCGTTACGACCGGAACAAAAATAAATAAACTTCTACTGTCTAATCGTTCGCACGTGGTTAACGTTCCCGCATCGATCGGAAAGAAAAAAAAAAAAAAAAAACGAAAAATTGACGAAAAAATAAACGAATTTCGTGTCAGTGTGTGTGAGTGTGTGTGTGTGCGTGTACGCATATATATATATATACAAATATATATTTCGCATTATTATCATCGAAAATAGTGTCGAAGTACTTGTACTATGGAAGCGGCGGATCTAGCGGGGGGAAGTGTGCATTAGCTGTAAATTTAACCGAAGCTCGACACCAACTTGAGTGTAAAGTGTGCGCGAAGTGCACGAGTGCAAGATCAACCGTTCACGAACTCGGATATACCATACTATATAACTACACATCTCAACCGATACTACGCGCGCATGTATCGCAACTAATCTTCTTTGACAGCTGAGTGGAAAATTTTCATTTACCAACAACGACGAAGATAATCGGTGAGTCACGATTTTTTTTTTGTTTTTTAGTGTCAAATTTACTTGAATTTTTAATATTTTTTTTAACGACTTTCGAGTCATTTTTTGAAACGTGATGAAGAATAAGCTGCTCGAGGTATTTGTAAGGTTAGATATCGACGTGGACTGTAAATAGACCAATGATTATTGTCCATTGTATATATATATTTTTCAAAGAATTTTAAAAAATAATATAAACGCGGTTAACTGATTAAAACCCAATGCATCGGCGAAGTGAATAAGGGGAGCGATATCAATGCGAACATGAGATAAATTATGAATGCGTTTATACCTATCGCGTTTACTATATATATGAGAGAAGAGAGAGGGGAGAGAATGGGAGAGATATTCGTTCAAATAGCCAACCCACTCGTGGATAATTATCATGCTATAAACGTGAGAAATTCCGTAAAACGAGGGCTCGACGCAATAGCTCGTTATATTTCTCCGGTCTTTCTCTCTCTCCCTCTCTCTCTCTCTCCCCTCTCGTCTTCTCTCTTGTTTCTCTCAAGCACCCACTGCAGCGTAGCGCAGAAATCCTGGAGAATTGCATGCAGCCGGTGGTCGGGAGATCGAGAGAAAAAAATAATCGGTACATCGGCGAACCGGAAATACGAATGCCTTTTACCCGTTGTGTACGAATTTATTTTTTCGAGTGGACGCGATCGATATCGACGGACTCCAGGTTTTTCATTCCCTACCGATAGAACGAAATCGAGAGAAAAAAAAAACAAAAAAAAAAGCTTTAACCCGAAGAAAAGTAGAGGGAAGAAATTGAAACCCTGAAAAAAAAATCTTGGTAAAGAGGAAAATGAGGAGAAATTAAAAAAAAAAAAAAAAAAAAAAACGCGTATTCGTTTTCTAAAGGACTCTTAGAGCGCCATTTTTCGCCGGTTTGTGTTTGCGATCGCTCAACCCCTGGCACGCTCTTTCTCTCTTTTCTCTGCGGGCAGCATATATGTATTTGTACGTGTTGTGCGTGTGGAACACGCACGAGGCTCCGACGAACTCCGATTCGCCCGAGTGCAAATAGCGGAGAGGGTTCCTTCCTCTCGTTTATGAAATGCGCGACCGGTAGAGAGAAAGACGGAATGAGAGGACTCTCGCGTTTCGCCTGTATGCGTGCGCGCGGGTCTACGCACCCGAGAATCCCACTCCCGGTGAACGATTATAAAATGTGCGTGCTTCGGCTCGAAACTATTCAAACACGTTTTGCTCGTGTGTATGTTTCTTCGAGTCTTGTGCGTGTCCGCGAGAGTTTTACTTATATTTTCACGTACACACATGTCGCGTATTATAACCCAAGGGAAGGGGGGGGGGGATTTTACGATTTCCTCGAGACGCATTTAATGCTTAGCGGTCAAGGATTCTCGTGTGATAATTCGTAACAATAGCTGCCCGTAACAAAATTCCTCGAACTATTAAAGTTTCGTTGGTGGACATTTTAGATCGAATCGGGGGTAACTGGAACCGCGCGCGATGCTACAATTTTTCCGAAGTTCTAAACTAAGCCAATATGACTGCTTTTTATTTCTGTTTTTTTTTTTTTTTTATAATTTCAGTAGCACTGTAATCGGCACTGTTCCGTAGTTATACACGACCACAAGTGTTCCCCGTATGAAAAAGTATGGATAGGTCGTGATGCGTGCTCGTTGCACGCAAGAGTTTTTTTTTTTTTTGCTTCCTCCCTGTTTTTTTTTCTCCTCTCCCTTCTACTCGATACCTACAATTATGCGTACCCAAGCGAGTGTACGCATTCACCCCGTGTGTAAATTTTCTGAATCTATGAGTTTTCGTCCTTCGTGTATGGGTGCGCATGGTATTCAACGGCTATTGGCGGTTTGTGCAGTATGTGTGTTGAACGTTTACTCGAGTGTACCGAACTCACGTATGGAAACGAAGCTAAGCTATATATATGACTGTACGCGTGTATCACATCAGCTTGCAGTGGCTGTAGGGAATAGGGATAGGTCGCGGGTGCCTGGATGCGTGCGTGCACTCGGAGGACAGAGGACGCTTTGTTTCAGGAGTGCCTCGAGCACGTAATCACCGCTCGCTCGTTGTTCGCGTTTCTCTCTTCGGTTCTCTCCTCTTTCCCTCCCACCCTTCGGAGACCCGCGGGTTCTTCGTTCTTCGATTATACATATGTGCCTCCGCTACTCCCACAATGATTTTGCATTCGCCCACTCGATATTTTTTTTTTTACTCACTTCCCTTCGCATCGTTTCGATAATTCGAAGAAGAGGAGGACCCGCGATCGATCGCGGAATTCGCGCACATACTGTATGTACACACGTCGAAAATGAACGGTACTATTGGACAACCCCCTCGTTATCACGAGCAGCTGCTGAAAGTTCGTTTCGCGAATGAACAAAATAAAAAGAAAAGAGTAGATTATTTTCACGGCGAAGACCCGAGCCGTGAAACTTTTTCGTACTCTCATCGACGTTTGTTACGACGTTCGCTGCCTTCGCGAGAGACTAACGACCAATCGCATTACTGCTCGTACGAAGCGACGTTTCGCAATTTTATTCGTTTTATAGCGATATTTGATGCTGCAAGAGATTAATGTACGAAAAAAAAAAATCGTCCATAAACACGAAGAATTTTGATATTTTTTTTTTTTCATTTTATTTTTTTTATAATCGCAACTAAATGGTATACTAAAATTATTATGTTACTCCCGTTATCATATCGTATCGTACGTTTTTGATGTTTTTTTTCTGTCATTTTGTTCCTCTCTTTTGTACACAATTTTTCTAGCCGACATTGCCAACTATCAACATTCTTTGCGTCACTATTCTGGTCTATTAAACGAATGAAGGAATATTCCATATAAAGAGATTCATTTTGCTGTACGTATAGTTCACTCTAACGCTATTTTTCGAGTGAAAAAACAGTTTCGCGAGAGCGAGAACGGACGCGAAGCGCGCAACGTTGGGCAACGCGTTGTATTTTTCCACTTGCCGAATCCAACTAGTAGCTCGTCTGCGCGACGCGGGCTCTTTCTACTAGATGAATTCTTCTCTCAGTCGCTCGACGCTACGGCGCCCGAAGATTCGCTCGGCACTAACACGTGAATATCTATATACCAAAGTGTCTGTCTGACATTTGTTAGTCGCAATCTTGCATGGATCCTAAAGAAACGAGACGAAGGGGGGGGGGGGGGGGGTCGAGAGCGATGACGAATAAATCAGTTACGTTTCTCGTTATTCCAATGAAAACTTTCATATTTCATCACAAACGAGACATTTCCCATACATCTGATTTTAATGCGTGACAATATTTATCCGCCACTAAGTGCACGAAAAGAAATTGATTGATTCAATAATACGATCGGGTGAAGGGTGTTAACGGTATATTTTTTAATTTCAATTTTTTTTCTCATTCGTACAATTTCATAAAAATATTTTTTTATTATATATATAAGATAAAATATATTATTATAGTTATTAAATTTTATTTTTTATTATCATTATTTAATGATTATTCGAAACAATCGTATGAAACGCCGCGAATGTGTCGATCTCTTTTTAATACCATGTAAAATAGTAAGAATTAGAAATAAAATAAAAATGATAAAATATGGCGTTGACATCACTCACCCGAACGTTTTATTAAATTAGAGTTATGGTATTTTTTTTTAAAGTGTATGCCGACTATAAAAAAATTACACGAAAATAATGATCAATGATGACGATATCGAAGTTTACGAACTTCGAGTTTGTGAAGCGATAGAAATAATGGGGGCGTGGCGTGTGCGTGTATTTGGGAGGGAAAAATAGTCGAATGGCCGGTTACAAGCGGCTCTTTCTACTACGGTTTTGTGGTCGAACTGGAGGGGCCCAATACCCGTCTGAATGGGGACGAGCACACCAAAGCGAGACTCGGTCTACTGGCGCGGCTATAGTTTGAATACCGCTGAATCGTCGCGACTATCTGGGTTTTCACTAGTCGCCCCGTTCAATGGCCGAATTTCCATCGCTGGAGTTTTCTCTCCTCCCGCCGTTTGTTAACCCGATAACTGTGTTCGTGTAACATTCTGAAGCCTTTCGACATTTCGACATTTTGAAGCCTTTTCTACTGGCGACGATGTAATAATTTGTTTCACGTCATTACAGAAAAGTCCTTCGTCAGCTAATTTGGTAAAAGTATTCTTTCGCGTAATTGGCATTCAACGCTATCGATTCTCCAATTAAGTCGCGAAAAAATAGTAAATTCGAGCCGTCATCTATCACTGGCGACGAACAACGAACATTCCCCGTTGAAAAGAGCATTCGCGATTTTCGCATTTCGAAAACTCCGCGAACGCGCGAAATTCCGCCTCTCTATTTTGCCCCCATTTGTGTTCGATTTTTTTTTTCTTTTTGTACGTAACGAATAGTCCGAAATAACAACGGTTGAGAATGTATAGAGAAACAAATCGACAGGACAAACGCGTACAATGGGGAGCTGTGTGGGCCTCGCGAAATTCGCCGCGACACGCAACAGCGCGCCGCGATCATCGTCCATGAAGCGGCCTGTATAATACGAGAACGATGGTGTAGGCCAACGGCGACGACGAGCCATTGAAACTCAGCGAGCCGAGGGAGATGGAGAGAGACGGAGCCGGAAAGCGAATGGGATGGAAAAGGGAACGAGAGAAAGAGAGACGCATCGTAGCATCGAACTCGAGACACGAAAGGGGGCGAAAGAGCAAGAGAGGCGCGGCCCGTATTTTCGGGTGACCGTGGCCCTGCCCTCGCTCGACGTTCCTCTCTACTCTCGTTTGTGTGCCATGCACTCTCGCTACTCGGTGCACTCTCGCTGCGGCACACCAAAACTCTCGTAAGCTTCGAACAGTGTGCGCGCAATACAGACGCGTATTCTCGTGTGTTAGTCAATGGGGACCGACGTTTCATTTGGGTACAATCCGTTCACGAAATTTTGCAAACATTATCATTAAACCGAAAAAAAAGATGATGAGCTTAAAATCTAATAATTAGGACAGCTACTTTTTACGATATCTGTTATTTATTATTAGTTCTTTCAACCAATTGTTACCTTCCCAATTCGTAATTTTGTTTAGTGTATTATCGAGTTTTTGCGAAGATAAAAAAGTTTTTTTTTTTGCTGAAATAAACAAAATTGAAATTTGTTTTTATTACCAATACATTAATAATATAAACTGTTATACATTTGTTGAGATATATATTTTTTTCGATGAAAATATATTGCGTATATTTTCGAAATATATTTTTTTCATATGATTTTTTTCAACGTTCGAGAAAAAAAATTACTATGAATTGGTATATATATATATTTATTCGAGATTCAGCATCGTGAATAAACTTCCTTCCAATAGAAAGGGAAAACACAGCAGATTGGTATTTTCATGCTGTATTTTTAGCCTGTCGGATAATTATCTATCAAACATTTAAAGTTTTATTTACATCAGCGACCTTTGGGCAGAACGCTGATGGTATTAAATTTTTTTTATTAAATCATCGTATAGAGTCCTATCGTCGAGTCGTATCGTTCACGAGTCCTATCCGATTTTACAAGTTTATACTTACATACTATGTAACGTAATACTGGTAAACACATCGGGTTGTTATGTATCTATGTATTCGAGGAAATCAATGGCTCACGATAGGAGGATATAGCAAAGCCGTTCATCGATGTGGTCCCGAGCGTTGAGTCGAGTCGCGCGTACTCCGTAAGTACGTTCAAGTTGGCTCTGCCACTGGTTTGCCCGTTGGTGTTAGGGCGATTCGGAGTGGGTGGAGGTTTCGCCAAGCGGGGAACCCCCGTCGTAAGAGTGAGAGCGAAGCTGCCGACTCTCAAACGGGGGAATGGGGAAGGGGTCAGTGGAACCGACCGCTTTATATTCGGCAGTGCGCGTCGCGTTAACCCAGGTCAGTGTGCACGGAACGAGTCAGCCAGCGAACGGCGGATGAACAAAAAAAAAAAGAACCGCGAAAGAATAAAAGAGTGAAAGAGGACGGTGGAGAATGAGGGGGGAAAAAGAGAGGCGCGTGTATATATAGTCACCGTACCGGTTTTTGCTCACGAAACGAAGAGAGAGATTATTGTACAGCAAGAGGGCGTAAATTAAATAAGCATAGAAGCTTTTTGAATTAGTAACGAAAAATGGTTTCAGCTACTAAAATTCAGATAAACGTGTGAATAGAGTTTTACCGAAAAAAAAAAAAAAAGACTATACATCGCGGATTTTTTTTTTTTTTTTTACGAACAATTGATTATTACTGGCAATTATTTTATCGAATTTAAATCTTCATTTAAGAGTCAAATATCATCTTGAAGTGATTGTCTATCGCAATTTTTTTTTATACTCCACTCACGATAAGATTGAATTTAATGTATTTTTATGTTTATACTGTAATCGTTCCGATTTTCGTTCGACCGATTATTACGTTGGCTACCGAATTGGAGTTTCGAATATTGGTTTGGATAGACATGTATCGATATTTGGTATATAAATAGATGTAACATGCGTGTGTGAGAGCGTCGCGCTCGACGCGCACGTGCGTAATGCGTGTACGCCACGTGTGGTACTCTCGGCGGTTACGTTGATGCATGCGGGATGCAACGACACGGTAGATATACGCGACATCGGGCCGCTCGTTACGTTTTCGACCGCAAGTCGTATGTTCTTTGTCGAGGAAGTTTCCTGCCATCCGAAATTCTCGTTTTACTCCACTACAGCTGCATTTTTTTTTTTTTTTTTTTCATTCATTCCACAAAAAACGATTCGAGGATTTCAGGTTCTGCGATATTATTTTGTCTATTAAATCGGACTTTCTTCGCCGATTCGGATTATCCTGTGCGTATGTATTCTCGGTGACTGGGAGATCGTTGTGTCCTCGAATCGCAGACGCACGATAAACAATCTCGTATTTATGCACTTGGCCGTGGGCGGTTAGTAAGGGGAATCCTGTATGCGATTCGAGACTGACGAAGGCCAGTTCCGAAATTCGAACTTGAACACTCTCGGGGTTACTTTCGCTTCGCATTCGAGACGGCAAACCGTGCCAAAAAAAAAAGAGATTTATTTACTAAAAAATTTCGTTAAAGAAACTCATTGCCAATCGTGAAATCAAAGATATTTATCTATTTATTTATTTATTTATTTATTTATTTATTTATTTATTTATTTATTTATTTATTTACTTATTTATTTATTTATTTATTTATTTATTTATTTATTTATTTATTTACTTATTTATTTATTTATTTCGCGTCTTTTACAAACTAAATTTACGAGGGATATTACGATAGAATTCTAAAAAAAATGCCGAAAAAAATGAAGAATGATCACGATGAGACCGAACGCGAGAGAGGAGCTCGAGCAGGAAATTTTGTACGACTCTATAGAGCACATATACGCGTACAGGGATCGATATATATATATACATAGGGGCCGGGCCGTCGTTGCCGAGCGACGTGCACTTTCGCCTGCAGTTAGTTTGCAGTTTAAAACAGCTGCCAAATTTCCCTCTCGGCCGCGACGAGAGTGAGAGTGACCCATCGAGACCGAGTGTGTTCTACATAGAGGAGCGAGCAGCGTGCACAGTCGAGACGGGGGAGAGAATCGAGCGAGACGAAAGGGGAGAAGTAGTCACGGACCGACAAAGGAGCGAGCGGGATGGGAAAAGGGTAGGGGGCGCTTACGACTGACTCTGCCGTGGACTCTGTGCAGTCCGCGATGGACACGCGGTCTCTCTGGTTACTCTTTATACTTTACTCACACGATTCGCACGGATGCAACTGTAAAGTTTATTCACGAATTCGAATAGAGGACAAGAGCTGTTCTCTTCCGAAGAGCTTCGTTACCTGAGATTAAAAGAAATATATCTTCGATGCCGACGACAAAAGTTTCGGCGTGGTGAGAGGATCAATGAAATTCATAAAATTACATGTATCGCGTAAAAAAAAAAATTGGGGTAAATATGATGATACGAATAACGATAAATTATGGATATTTACGTTGGTACCATGTGGTGACCTCGTTTCCTATACATTGTATTTCTTTCGACGACATTTGGACAATTGAATTTTTTTTCGATTCGAATTCGCGATCGTTAAAAAAAGAGAGAGAAATTGTCAGTGCGCAGAGTTTTCGGAACGTTAGAGCGCACGTACCAGCTGCGGTTTGCGAAAGAGCGCGAGGGGATTCAAGGCAGACGATGGGCGCAAGCTGTTTCGGAGGACCCACATTGAACCGGAAGCTCCGAAGAGAGCCCGTGCGATACTCCCGGCTTTATACCACGCGCACAGTGCTCTCTGTACTGTAAGAGCATTATACGAAAAGCGCGAAGAGCAACCAAAGAGAGACGAAGAGAACGCGCGTACAACGTGTTATATATCCCCCACCTATTGAAGCTCGAGAACTGCACAGACCACCGCGCGTTGAATCCCCCAGTACCGAGAGGATCGAGACCTCACGCTCATTGTTCCTTGTCACGTGTACGCTTTTCATGTATGTAGGACGTTGAATTTTCGGCTCGCGAATTCATACCCAACGGTGAATAAGCATCAAATATACGAGAAAAAAAAAATACAAAATTTCGTCTCACTTCCAGTCGATCTGTGATTTGAGAATAAAAGTACCAAAATATCAATCGAATTCGATGTTTTTCCGATAGGAAAAAAAAAATAAAAATTGTAAACGAAAATCTTTGGCTTCTATGCAATTACAAGTTTAGAGGAGCAGAGAAACTCGGCTGTTAGGTAGGTACACACACTAGAAGTCGAAGCGTGCGACGAAAGAGTGCGAGAGGCAACGAGACAGCAAAGGTGCAAACAGGAGGGAAAAAAGAAGAGTACGATAGAGTTAGGAGAGAGAGAAAGAGAGAGAGAGAGAGAGAGCGGTAGCGAAAGAGGACTACTACTACTAGGCGCAGCAGTCGACGTTGCTCTAGCGAGCAACAAGTAGTAACGGCGCTCGAAGAGCAGACACTCGCCGGTCGAGCGCGCGCGCTCGATCCGTGGAAGCCTGGAAGCTCCACACTCAATGTGCGGAAGGTGGAAGCGTGCCCGCGGTATTAGTAGTGTACGAGTGTACTACTATGTGTACTGTACAACCTCGTCCGCGCGCCGACTCAACTACGACACTACAAACATATACTCGATATATATACCGCCGGTATACAAGAGTACAGGGCGTAACAAAATCCGCGATTACGATGCGCACGCGAAATCTTCTTTTCCTCCGCGAATAAATAAATGAATTGATTCTTTATTTTGGAAAAATATAAAAACTGATTCACTCGAAAATACCAATATTTTTTAATTCTTTAATCACTTTGTTTTATACCTGTTGTATCGAGAGAAAATGAAGAATAATGCAATTTTACGCGAAATATTTATAATTTATTGAATTCAACGAGGAAAAATCGCAAAACTTGCATTGGCGCGAATTAAATGAAAATATGACGAAAAAATATATTTTTTGGCGATCGCAATTTTGGAAGATGTAAAATGGTTTTTTTTTAAATCTTCTATACGGTGTTTGCGTTATGGAATAAATGAGAAAAATGTGAGTGAAAATAATGAAAATAAAAAACAATTTATCGATCGAAATCTCGGGAGATACGTCGGCAGCTGCGGGAGACGACGAGTCCTTTCGTTTTTGTTTTTATTTTTTATGAAGCGGTTGCTTAATAGTTTGAATTTTTGAAGCGTCTTGTACATTGTACTACATATCTTAGTGCACACATCGCGGCTCGTAGAAAGCACGTGCCAAGTTGCAGAGTCTCGGTCAGAGGAGCGTACATAACCCGAGGTACATAGCGAGATCGACTATTTCTCTGTTTCCGTGTTCGCCGCATTTATATAGTACAACGCTACAACTCTCGTATGTATACATATGTATACACACAGAGCGCGTTGCGCGAGTGATTGTGTTTTAGCTATATAAATAATATATATCACATAGGTAGAGAGACATAATAGGTATATATGCGGGAAGAACGACCGGTGTTGCCGGCACAGCAGCTCTGCAGCTGTTTCCGCGATGAAACACACAATCCTCCGTATATAGGTTACATAATACCGGAGTCTCGTTGGCAGTGGGATGCACGCGAGAATTCTCTCGGGGTTGACCCGCCGAAATTTCCCGTGCGGCAAAAAAAAAATCTCTGCCGAATCGATCAATCGAATTTATTCGATACCAGATAGAGTTTCTCTTATTTCGTCGCTTCGTTACCTTCGCATTCGAAAATCTTTTTATTTTGAAAAAAAATAAATAAAAAAAATAGAAATGTTTTTTTTTGTTATTATTCAAGTATCTACAATAGTCTCGATATTGTCTATATTTTACCTTGAAACGTCTCCAGACCATCTCGTATTTATATAGCGCGAAAACGATAAGATAAAAAAGATAAAACCATTTTTTTTTCGGTTCAATTCTTTGGAGATAAAAATCGACTGCGGCATGTTGAGTTTAGATATACAAGTTTAGATAATAACTGTCTTTACGAAGCGACCTCAATGCTTCTCTCGACTTAATCTCTTCATTCAATTTTTATTATTTTTTTTTACTTAATTTTTTATCAACAATAATGCCGAACAGCGTCGCGCAATTTCGTAAATAGCATAGTTCTGGCGAGCAACAGGATCGGCACGCAACAAGTTGTTCGCGACCAACAATAAAATTGAAAAAAAAAAAAAAACAGATGTCCCGAGGATTCGGTGAGATAAAAAGAGAAGAAAAGTCAGAGCTAAACGGCCAAAATTTTCCGAATGAGAGACGAGCCGAGTGTTTCTCGGAGAAGTGCTGCTCTCGTTCACTACCAGAATCCACGAATTCTCTGTACTAAATGCGCGATGCCAGACAGACCCACTCGAGCACTCGCGATCCCATTCATACTGCTCAGGCATCCCCGAAATTTTCCCAAGCGTGCTTCACCATCCTTCCGAACCCATTTCAATGTAAATAAAAATAAAAAATAACCGTCTCCGAAAAAACACCGAATTTCTTTTATTTCGAAAAAATAAAAAATCATCTTCCGTTTCTCTACTGTTTCAATTAATTCCACCATTAACCCTTCTCTAGTCACAAATTTTAATTTTAACGCCGAAAAAAAAAAAAAAAAAACAATAAGTCACCATTAAGTGCCAATCTGCTGTTAACGCGCCTCTGAAGAGAACAATGCGGACCGAAGGCGTGAGGAAAAAAAATAAAAATAAACGACAAAAGTCTCTTAATGAGAGTTAGAGAACGAGTTGCCCGAAAAACCCGAGAGCCATTAATGCGGGGTTTAGAAGCGTAAACCCTACCGAAATTTTCCGACCGCGATATAAACGAGCGCACGTACACCGAGAAAGACTGCCGGTGGTTCTAACTGTACGGGGTGTTCGGTACGTTCGTAGCGTACGAAACGATGCAAGAGAAACCTCTGAAATTTGGCTGGTGGCCCTGTGCCAAACTCGAGAGCTCTTTCAACCGTCGCTATATATATATATACATTTGCACAGTATGTACAACGATGCTACGGGAATTTCCAACCCCTAACTGCAACCGCTGAATGCACCAACCTCGCTTCTCGCGTATACATACATATTTATACGCGAGCGAAGCTCAGCGGGACTGTACATGATCCATGTACCTGCAGGCTATGTATCTATGTGCCCGAATACTATGTGCCCCCCTTCTATATATATATATATGCCCTATACACTCGCCGTGATCCTCCAGCTTAACCGCGCAACAAGTGGGCATTTCCAAAATATTTGTACACCTCTCAATATTCACACGTTCGACGCAATTTTCAGTCACTCCATCTCCATCCGACACTATTTTATTCCCGTATTTAGTTCTCTTACTCTATTGGACACGAAAAGATTTATCGAAGCGAAAGTCATTGCAAAAATCCGAGAATTGCAACGATTGATCGCTCGTTTCTCTTAAGTGAGATTCGCTATCTGTACTAAATTTTTTTCAAAAACCCGCGAAGCTCGGGAAAAAAAAAAAAAAAATGCCAAGTAAGTGCAGACTATCAGTTTACTCTTTTAATTTCGTTACACGCTGCACCGAGCGTCCCTACGTGCGGAGAATTCTCATTCGGGAGTCTGTATCCTGCGCAACAAGTTGTTAGCCCAACAAAATTATGCTTGAGGCGCGATATTCTTTTCCGCGTTGCACTGAAAAATAATTATGAGTTGTGGAAAACTAATAGTTAATTGGGACTATTAATTCGTAAAAAAAAACGGCTTTTATCAACAAGTTATTAGTTCTCCCAATGATTAATCCTTAGTTACCCCAATTTGTAATATTTTTTGTGTGAAGTAAATTTCAAAAGTTTAGTGATGAAATTCTTTCGAAATTCGGTAAACGAGAGACGAATAGTATTATTGAGAAAAATTATTAGTTTCGGCAATAAGAATTTTAACTGTACAGCGAAATCCTTGCTGTTCCATGTGATGATTTTTTTTTTTTTTTTTTTTTTTTCAACAATCGATTCCCGAATTGTAATTTTGGTAAAAAGGTCCGAACCTGTCGGCTACAATCGACTCTTCATTCTATTTGCGGGGATACCTGTGGGTTCTGTGGCCCATTTCGGGATTTTCGTTCATGTAGAACGGAGGTTCGTACATTACATAAATACGGAGCTTCCCGCTCGCTCCGTACATAATGTACAGACTGTATGTATCCTGTTGCACATAGACACAGAAAAAGCGAGGAATAGAGAGAGCCGAGAGAGTAGTGCAATTGATGTTACGTTACGCGCATGCCAAGCATTGTATGCACGTGCTGCCAGCGCACAGTATGGTACACAGTCACCACGCCGCGTTGTACCAGCGGTATATACGCTCTGCTCTATATGCTGTACTTATATAGCACCGCAAACTCTGTACCTATCCTCTCTTTCGCGTGCAACAAGTAGGTATCCCCAAAATATGTCCAGAGAGCAAAGCCGAGAGTGTGCAACCAACTATAACAGATTTGAATATAGTAGACCCGTCCTGTCGAGAGATCGAGAGAGCGGAGAATAGTTTGTTCGCGAGTTTCATTGAATACGAATGCGTAAACGCAATACACGTCGCGCATTGTATCAGAGTAATGCAAATATGACATTTTTTTTTTTTTTTTTTTTATCAACGTTCATATGTTTTTTCTGGTCACCATTGAATTTTTTTTTTTTTTTTTCGTCGTATGAATACGATCAATATTATTGTTGAGTTTTTTTTTTTTTTTTTTATCTTCGTGCGTCTATATTCGTATGTATTTAAAAATATTCCACGCATTATTCGCGACAGACGCGACGGTCGGAGAAAAATGGGATATTCGACGCGATTGCCTTTCAGTGTAAAGGAACAAAAAAAAAAAAAAGAACCGGAATAACAACAAAAAAAATTGTGAATCACAAATATTTAGGTCGCGGAATCGGAACAGTGGTGAATATGAAACTCAACACCGATACATAATACTCGAGCCGCAGGCGGTCGCGAAATCACGTAATATCGAGACAGTCGAAGAAAGGATGGAGTCTCGTTGATTTGTAAACTCGAAACAGAATATACATTTTAGTTTCTCTATGGCAAAAACAATGGATTCAAATAGTTTGTTTTCTCGTTGAATTTAACGATACGATGACGCGGCGGTAAATGGTTTTTTCTATTTTCGTAATTAACGATAAATAAACACGGGAATCGAGTGCGAAACGTAAACGAGGACAATTCACGGAGTTTCTGCATTATGCAGACAATTAAATTTAGACCGATGTATGATACGCTTTGCAGTGCACACCGTATTTCGCGTGCAACAAGTAGGTACACAGCCGAAATATGCGCTCGGATACGGAGAGAGAAGGATACACGGATAGAGAGAAGAAGAGGTCCGAACTCGGGTCGTGCTGACGCTCGTCGAGTTTAGCGAGGCCACCAGTGCAGTTCCGAATAATCCGCTCGGGTTCCCTATTGCCATTGCTGCCGCTGTTGCTGCTGCGATGAGAGAACCCGAGCGACGAACCGACACGCCGGTACTCGTGTCCATCGTCCTGAATTCGAGGTCGGGTCACCGTGTTAATAATTGGATTGACGAGGACAAATGCGGTAGACGACGCTTCGAGGGAGAATATAAAAAAAAAATTTACATAGAGGAGAAACGGGAGATCGATTCCGAGATAAAATATCAACGAGAATCTCAAATTCGAACCCAAATAAATTGCATACCGAAAACAAGAATTATCGCGTTTCTCGAAGTTAATTTCATGCAAATAATTCGATTCAAGTGAAAAAGGGGACGAGAACTCGCCGTATACCACAAAAATAATTATTATGTTTTATTTCTCGATAATAAAATGTCTGCAAAACATTTGCTGGACACTTCGCGAGTAAAGATTCTCATATTCGAATTCGCTGTACACCGAAAAAAATGTTATCGATATATTTGTCGAAAAAAAAAAAAAAAAAAAACGATGCGCCGAGCGCAGCGCGAAACGATACGGGAGCCGATTTTACAAAATGCATCAACCATTCGCTGCTTTGAGGGCCGAAAAAAGAATCTGAATCTACATAGAGAGAAAAACGCTACAAATGATAAAGAAAACTTCTCAAATTATAGCTCGTCGCGTATACCGAGAAGAGTCTTTATTACATTCCTCAAAAAAAAAAAAAATGCCGCAAACGTTTCGAAGAATAGTAAAAAAAGGAAAAATTCCCGAAAAAAAAAAAAAAAAACTGTAGAAACTTCGCGGGAGAGCGAAAACGAAAACTAGAGACGAGACTCCTGTATTCGGACAATTCGTCAAATGGACGAAAAAAGTGTCGTATCGACGACAAAGAGTTATTTGACTTTATACTCTTCGCACGATTGAATTATCGAGTGCGCTATCGCCGCAGTTAAGTGCAGTCCGGTTGTCGCCGTTGTCTTTCGACTCTCGCGAAGAAGTCGAGAGAGAGAGAGAGAGGGGGGGGGGGGAGAGAGAACACGAGGAGAGTCGCTAATTCGTCACCGAGACGCTCCGCGGCGTGTGACGCGCGGTGACGTTGGAAGTGCAGCCGCGGCTGATGCGATAAGCGGAGATACGGTCAAGGCCTCCTGAGCGCTCGCAGCCGGCGTCCGTTCCCTTTCCGACACGCTGCTGGATACCCGCAGAATGTTGCCGGGGCCGCCACCGCCGTCGCTCCGTGTGCCCCGCGGAATCGCGCAACGGCGTCGCGACGTCAGTGGCGTCGACTAGATTTTCCCGCTCAACGGACTCGATGCAACAAAACGATGCAGCATCACTTGTCGCGAGTCTCTTAATCCCTCGATTTGCTATTAGATTTGTATCTTACAGTCGCAACGCTTATTCAGCTTCGTTTTGTTCTCTATACGAATCGAATAGCTGCATTTTCATCTCAGCCGTAATTTCTCATCGACGCGCTTAGTTTATCGGTAAAGAACACTTATAAGTGTTCGCGCGATCGCGAGATCTCAAATATTAAATTAAATAGAAATTACGAAAAAAAAAAAAAAATGGCCAAGTTGCAAACTAAAAAAATTACGAATTTGCAGAACTAACAATTAGTTGAGAGAACTAATAGTTAATTAGTATAACGAATTTTTTCGTAAAAAGTAGTTGTTCCAAGTAACTGTTAGTTCTACGAATTCATAATTTTTTTAAGTCAAATTTCAAGGCAAAAAATGTTTTCGTGAGAAATGTACCGTTTTTTTTTTCTATTATAAAAGGATTAATATTAAAAGTTTTTACCGACTCGGTTCCCCTTAACTTTGTTCATCCGACCCATGCGAGGAGTTTCGGAGGTCTCACGAATTCGGCCGGCTATGACCTCGTTTCGCCGCGCCTCGAGACAATCGAAGCGTCACACGGCGACTTCCCTCTTCTTTTTATTCCTTTAACTCACTTTCGCTCTCTTCTCGGTAGTCGCGTGAAATGCACCAGTGTCCGTCCCTCTTTCCTTCCCGGCGAGATACACAGCCCATTTGGTATAGCCGGTTTGCATCCACTGCCGAATCCCAAATTAAACCGAACCGGACGAAGCAAAACGTCGGTCTCCGAACGGTCAGAAGCCCGAAACATTAAATTCGCAATGGCGAACGTCGGAGGGGAATGAGAGAGACGAGACCGGCAGCGGTTTGTCTGACCCAGTGGACGGCGACCTTGGCTTCGAAACTGCGATACCGAGTGGCAACTTGCACTCCGCAGGGTCAGCTGCTCTCTTATGCTCGACGAACCATCCGAAAAAAAAAAAAATAATAATGTACAATACTTGTGCAAAATTCTCGCTGAAAATCGCGCAATATTGTACATTATCATTGAGCAATGAAATTTCATTTGTTTCGTTCGTCTATTCACCTTCATCGCTCTTCATGCCTCATTCATACTTCGCTGAGCATATAAGAGAAAAGGATAAAAAAAAACATATCAACTTCGTTGTCATACTTTCGCGCCGTTTCGAATAAATAATTCATACTTCTTTCTATCCATGACGGAATAATGTTTAACCAACGACCGATGCACAAGCGAAGCATCGATTCTCGACCTTGCGGGCAGCCGACGACTCTACCGGAGGCCTATATATGTATTACGCACTGATATACCTACGTCAATTCTGGCAATTCGAGATCGCGAATAGAGATCGCCGTGCTTTGAAATTCGAGAATCGTCGAGTCCGCTGTTCTCAAACCCGGGGTGGGGCGTTAAAACTTGGCTTTCGGAGTAAAGCCTCGAAAAAAAAAAAAAAAAAAAAAAAAAACAAATGGGTGTATCGCGAAACGCGTGCGTACCGAATGCATCCGCGAATTGCAACAATACGCGATGCGAGGCAAGCGAATATAATCGAAGGGAGTCTAAGGGTGGGCGAGGCGAAAAAATATAGTCCAATCGAGTGAAAGGAGGAGTTAAATAAAAATAATAAAAAAATATGAAAAAAAAAAAAAAAAAAAAAGAAAAAGTGATATAGACGAGAGTCGAGATAGTGTAGTTAGGATGTAAGTGGAGGGGAGGGATATATCGCGTTTCGGTCGCGAATCTAAAGCGTCCGAGAAGATTTTGTGTACTCGCCCGGAGCCCCGGAGGCTCCGCCTCCTACTCCTATCCCCTCGGAGCCATTCTAAACAAATGAATCATTCTCCAAAATGGCCGACTGAATTTAGACGTCACGTGGCATCGACGCACGCACTCTCTCTCGCTCTCTCTTACTTCGAGACTCTGTCCTTGTCGGTAAAACGCTCGTTCACTGGCGGCGGGAACGGGGAGGGAGGGAGGAAGGGGGTCTCACTCGCCCGCGCACGCGAGGAGCAATCGAATGTACGGACACACGGGGGACCCGCGGATACGGACAACTCGTGTGGCTCTTTCTCATACACAACACAGCGGAACCCCCCCAACACACAGATAAAATCCATGGCCATCGTCACATAGACCTTTTCGCTTATGCTATTCGGATGAATGCCGTTTGTTAATGTGCGCCGTACCGGTTTTATATTATACATATGTGACCGAATACTCGGCTATAATAATAACCGGACAAAACGTTCAGTCGTTGGCAGATCAAAGACTTTTTTTTTTCCTGCGAATTGCGATGTTACGACTCAGCGATCAGACGTTCTTTTCTTTCGGAGTATCTCGATCAGCGGAATTGATAAATGAGAAATCGTTTAGGAAATTTTGAAGATTTTTTTTTTTTGTTTTCGAAGTTTTATTAAACTATTTTTTTTTTTTTTTTTCGGAGTTTGAATATTGATTAAGATTTTTTTAGTTTTCTTCTTGTTGTTCCTTATTTATTGCCTTTGGGTGAAAATACAGAAGAGTCAAAGGAGAAACAGTGCTTTCACGATCTCTACAGACTGCGCGTTACGTTGGTCACGTGGTAACTCATCCGATTACACGTTCTGCTCGCGCTTCTATGTCGTGTCGGGCAAAACTAATCTGCTTGCATAAGCGTATAGCTCTGCATCTTTGAAATTTGAGATACACTCGTATCTTTTTTTTTTTTTTTTTTTTCGTTTTTTTGTCGATTCCTCCGCTGTCGTTATCGCAGTTTTAACGACATTTTGGCGCAACAACTAATTCTTTGTCGAATAGCAAGACGCGTGTTAAAATCTAATACGCGAGAGCGTCGTCGATTCGCTTCGCGAAACTCTTATCGTTAAACTTTTGCGCGAATAGTTCTATCTAATCTCTTACGGTATCAATGCAATTGGGATTTAACAATTTTTTATTGTTACCTCGAAATGTAGGAGAAAAAATGTTTTCCCAGACGCCGAAAACATCTTATTCGCTTTTGTATCTCGATTTTCCTCTACAATCGTTGCGCAAATGTTAACAATTTCTTGCGGGAGGTGGGGACATCGTCTATCGACATTTTTAATCTCTTATATCGAAGGAATTCTGCAGGTATTTACTTCTAAGGCGTAACTAAAATAAATTTGATAAAAGACTTCGATTTACTCAGTCCTGTTGGGTCTCGTAATGTGCAGAATTTCGGTGCTCACTGAGTTTTACAGTCAGTTTTTTATTTAGTTTCTTTTATATTTTTTTATTCAATCAAATTATTATTAGTTTTTTACTTACTATTATTATTATTATTATTTCTGAATTAACATTACACATCGATATATTTTTATTTTTTTTCCTTTTTTCTTCCGTAAACAACTTGTAGAATTTCGTAATCCTGTTATCGGAATTATTCCTGTTGGATTTATAAATAAACAAAACAAATACAATTTACAGTTAAGTAAAGATAGTTAATCAGTTAATTTACGGTATACGTAACGCCATCCGCGTATCAGTGCCAAAGCAATTGTAAAGACATGATAATTCATCGTATCGGCAATTAGCATGAATACTTAGACAGTCGTTGTGTCGTAGATTCGTTGTAATATTGTACTATGATTTTTCATGCAGCTTAGTCGACAAAACGAGTCGGGTTGCTGTATTATGTATTTGTTATCCGTATAGCTGTCGCCCGCACCGTGAAACGAGAGACCAGTGTTATAGAAAGACCTCGAAAACCACCTCCGTGATCTTCGTGGGCGGACATTTTTCGGGACGTGGCTTAGGCATTGGCTCTCGTGGATCTTAGGAGCGAGAAGAGAAAGGCTCCGTAGCGAGGCTCGTTTGCCGCTGCTGCTGCTGCATTTGCCGTTGCAACGCGGAGAGTCCGGTGCGCTCGCGGCAAAGCCGGGCGGACGACGTGATCGAGCACTCCGTCTCTCAGCGCGCGCGGGGTACGACGGGAAGGCGCGGGGGGAAGGGAGGGATACTCTCGTCGAGAGCTTAGAAGGCCGCCGAGGAATTTAATGTCAAGTATAGGGAATCGGTTTCGCGCGTTCTCGCGGCTGCACTTATACCAATGGCGCAAACACGAATTGTATAACTGTATAGACGAACGAATAACTATGGTTCTTACCGATATATACACTAACTATCCCTAACACACTTTCAGCATCTGCAAAAGACATTAATTTCTGCGCGTCTCGCATACTATCGCGGTGTTTGCGAGTTTAAAACCATTGCGCAATTTATCTCCCACACAATCGAGGCGATCGCGAGGCAAACGAATTCCACGAGTTTCGATCCAACCAACTAATGAACCTACGTAAGCGCGGCATTTTTTTCTTAGTTTTTTTTTTTTTTTTATTCATCGGTAATAATAATAACGACAAGCGAATCGCAAGGAGGTTATGAAATTTTTTTTTTTTTTTTTTTTTTTTTTTTTTTCGTCGGAGAGAAAAAAGGATCGCTTTCAGATCGCACGAGCCGAGAGAAGACAGAGCTCAGCTTTTCATGAAGGAAGTCGAAGGAGTAGGGATAAGAGAGATCGAGGAAACGTTCGTTACGAGAACTTCACGCATTTAGATATTAAAAGAGACCTAATGATTTTCACGAGTAGAACTGAGACCGGCACTGTTCAAAATAGCACAAAAAAAGATTTGCTACAGTTTGCACAGATTAGAACATCGGTGAGTGGGAGGGATATTCGTACGTCTGTAAAAGACATTAATTTCGAGCGTTGGGCGGTTGCGCAAGAGACGCGCCGGGACGGAGGCGTCGGGAGGCGCCGCTCGTCCGGACCGTATCTAATCTCACGCCCGTTCTCTTCGTCTCTCTTTCTCGCGTGGAACTCTTTTAGGTTTCTTTTTCCTTTTTTTTTTTTTCATCTCCCCCTCTCCAACATTTGTCTATCCTCTCGTCTCCCCCCTCGCGTCGTGTTCACTCACGGTCGAGCGTTTGGCTGCAGCCATCTTGAAACCCGAGTGGTCCCCACGACAACGAGGCCCCATCTCGACTCTTGTATCGTTCAATTTCCCGAATCCTTCCTATCGCTTTTCGCCGTTATTTTTTCTTTTTTTTTCTTTTTATAACAAAAGTAAAATCATTTTTTTTTCTATTTTCTGTATTTAAGTGATATTTTTTTCAATAATTCGAGTCAAAAACGGATTTGATAAAAATTATTGAACAACTCGAAAAATCCCGAAGCTACGAACTCGTATACTCGAGTTTATTTTGCACCGTATAAAGACGCGAAATGACTTCAAATTGAATGATCTCTAATCGCAGAAATTCTCCCTCCGACTTTTCGAATTAACATTCAATGTGTTGCATCCAATTTAGGTTATTAATAACTGCGATTCCTCTCGACAGTGCACCACGAACTATCAACATGTTTTTTTTGCTTTTTTTTTTTTTGGACATTTTTTATCTCACTTTAGTTCAACGATTGTCATTCCGATATTCCATGTTCGTCACTGACTACATTTGCCCCTCGAAGTGTGAACAAAGTGTAAAAAAAAATGAAAAAAAAAAAAAAAAAAAATAGGAATGAATAAAAACCCTTCGTACGAGCTATTATAACGGTGAGTGCCATACGTCGGGAAGCCCGCAATCACGAAATGTAAATATGTATGAATCAATGATTAATCAGTGCTCTTTGTCTCGTGAAATTGCAACCTGATCCACACAAACACGGAGACACGGCTTCGCACACTGGTCGTCTGTGTCGTGAACACGGAGCGGGCAACATTGGCCGCGTACGCGTGTATAGAAACAGCTTGGGTCCGTCCTCTTTCTGCTTCCCTCCGCGTGCTTCGCCTCCTCGCGCCCTTCTGGCGTTTTCTCTACCACCGAAAAGCGTTCATGACGGTCGATGACTAAGAGCACGGAAATTTTTGTCTCTTGTCGCGTCCCCCTTCGCCTCTCGCGTCTCTCTCTCACTCTCGCGGTCTTCCCGATGTCTAGGCACCCCCTTCAAAACCTCCCCCCACCCCACTCTTTGTCTTTGTCATCGCGCAACCCCTCTTCGGTCCCTTCAGTTTTTTGCCCGCAACCCCTCTGCCGAGCTACCAAATGACTGAGGTCTCTCTCTCTCACTTTTTTCGTCAATACTCCTGGCTATGCGCGTTTCGTAAATTTTCGCAATGACTCGGGAATACGGCTTACCGACGATGAGAAATTTAGTTTAAAAAAAAATGAATAAAAATTATTTTCTTCGTAATATTTTCTTTTATTTTGTTCAATTTTATATTTTACTTCGACATGAAGCCGTAAAATATATTTTCGCGGCAATGGAAAATTGTGTTGTCGGTAAAAACATTTTTTTCGTCAGTGAAAAGACTCGCGTAGAACGGATCGAAGAGACGCGGAGATATATTACGAAAACAAAGAAGAAAAAAAAAAAGACGAAGAATAACGAGAAGAAATAAAAATCTTGGCAAACTCGCCGATTAAGCGTTTGAATTTCGTATCTCGCAGTGGCCGGCGTAGTTTGACGCATCGAATTGTCTTCTATTAAAAGTGTCATGGACACGGTGTACGGTGAGCGCCGGTGCTGGCATTTGTTTCTCGGTTACATTGTTCAATGCAGAAATAAGAAACATTAGGCTTAATATACGCTGCGAGAATGATGCATAGAAGAGACTTGGATGGCAGAGAATGGGCGCATGCGTCCGGGCGACAAGATTCTCGCTGCATTGTCTCGCGGCAGCCTCCACGTCTGTTCGGCCGAAGCGCTAATCTCGGAAAAGATCGAGAGAACTTTGAACAAACGAATGAATGTTTCCTGAGTTTTTTTTTTTTTTTTTTCGTATCCGCATCGAATTTTCTCATTTCTGCAGTGGGGAGATTCTTCACTAATATTTATTTATATCGAAGTAACTTGATTTTTTTTACCTTGAAATTCGCGATACGGGAAAGCGGTTCTTTGTCATCGTTGCTATTACTACATATGCCTACACGTTTATGTATATATATATATAATCGACTCTGACTCTCGGGTGCTGCGCGAAGCAGCCAGTCGAGTCTTAGAAGCGACGGCATCGTCAACGACATAGCGACGTTTCTTACTCGTATATATAGTTGGTACACTCTGCCGTATGGTTCGTAGCTCAACGGAAATCGCGGAGCCATTCACCGTGCCAAGGACCCTCGGATCAAAGGCTCCCTTCGAGCCGCCAGCCAGCCAACACAGCAGAAGTATAGGCTACGTAACGCGTACTACGCCATCGCTTATACTACTATATACATTTATGTATATATCTAAGATACTCGCGCTTTCACACGACAATGTGTTAGCGCCAGTTGTAATTTCATTGTAGAACGCAATGTATAGATAGATAAAAAAAAAAGATTTTTTTGCGAATTGACAGTGTTTTGTACCTCGTTTATCAGGTTTCGCGAGCAAAATTAGATCGTTCGATCGATATAAAAAAAAAATTGATCGAATTTTTATCGATTTTATATCTTACAATTTTTGCGCACACGCGGAAAAAATATGAAAAAAAAGTTACCTTGTCGCTTTCTTTGTTCTCGACTATCTCTCGACAATGTCAGAAGTTAAAATGCGTCCGCTCCCGTCCAACTCTGACTTTGTTCTCGAGCGATGCGTTTCTGCCCCGAAGGCTTTCTTCACTCGTAGATTTTTGCCTCGGATACTCGTCGTGGAGAAAGAGATAATCTCAGCCATGCCGAGGGAATCGTGGAACGCGAAAAGCAACGTATATATCTCCTTGGTCTCACGACGCTCGACGTCATACGACGATTCAGTCAGTGTGTCACAGGAACTCACGTTACAGAAGTCACGATACACTCGATTTCGCTTTCGTTGCATTTTCGTATTTTTATTTTTTTCTTTTTGGTTAGGTTTGTTCGCGGACATGAACGTTGAGCTCTAACTCAGTCACTCGGTGTAAATGGGTCAATACAATGACGTGAAAATAAGTTTATAGAGCACGTTGATACTAGTAATTCTATATAAATCGAAGGGCTCTTCAGTCTTTCGACGAGAGAAACGCGGGATTATTTACGCGCGCGAAATTAGGCAGCCGCGATCGCCCGGCTCGCCAGCCTCAACTGTCAATAGATCACGTGATCGATCGCACGCCGAAATAGTTATTTACTTCTAAACGAGCTTCCGAGTCCGGCCGTTAGGTGTCTTGGCCCTTTCACGGTCGCGTAGAAAGTACGTGCGATATACATCGCGCCACGAAAATTACGCATCTCGTCAATAAAATATGAATCCCTATAATTCGGTCTCTAATGAAAAACGTTTTTATAAACATCGATACCTAGCCTCGAAAACAACATCTAGATTCTCGAAATTCGAGTGTATTAATGGTTGAAATAATGATTAACTTATTACAAAAAAGTTTATGTCATACTTCGGAACATAATTTTTGAGTACTTCCGAATCATTCTATTCTCGAACCGTGAAATAAAATGTTCGAGTCTCAAAGATCGTCGAAATCTCGACCTCGTAAAGTTTCTCATTCTCTGAAATTCGTTGTTACCCTATCATTGGTTTATTCCGAGTCACTTTTACAGCAGTACGAATAGTATAAGAATATTGCCGGCGTGTCGAACGGCTTGCCGGCTGCCGGCTGTCGGCTCCCGTAGTCCCCGAGTAATACACACAGGTTTGTAGCGACGATGTG
Source organism: Cryptus armator (assembly GCA_963971235.1). Classification (NCBI taxonomy): domain Eukaryota; kingdom Metazoa; phylum Arthropoda; class Insecta; order Hymenoptera; family Ichneumonidae; genus Cryptus; species Cryptus armator. The sequence goes on from OZ020236.1 coordinate 12,519,148, forward strand.
CATCGCCCAGTGTGTACGATCGTTGGTACGGTTTTCGCTGGTATTCGTGATCACGAAGAGAGTTTTGCACTTACACTAGTGTGTTAGCGATGGGTCGGTGTGACGGCGGCGTCGAGTGACGGCGAGCGGTAGTAGTGGCTGTCGACGAAGAGGCGAGGAAGGGAAGAAGGAGAGAACGAAAAGCTCGAACGATGGTGGGGATACGGTTGGTGCACGGATGGCGGCGCTCCTAGCGCGCAAGCCGCGCTGGTGGACGCGGATGCAGTTACGGGAGCGCAGCGCGACCCAACGCAACTCGCAAAACGCATATCCCAGCCGGAGCAGCAGCCGTGAGAGAGGCCCCTGGGTGCTGCTCTCTCTTCCGTTGCCCGACGCCGCGGCCGCGTTCGTACAGCTCTCTTCGCGTAGACCACGCGCGCAGGGGAGGCTTCGACGACATTAATAAACGGAGGGAGAGAGAGTGAGATAGAACAAAGTGATACAGAGAGAGGGTAGACGGGGAGGCTATAGAGGCGAAAGATACGTATATAAAATCGAAGAGTTAAGAGAATCGCCGAAGAACGATTGGTGGGGGGGATAAAATAGAGGAAAGAAGAATAAGACGAAGAGAAGACGAAAGAATCGAAGTGACAAACGAGTGCCGGCGCCGCGAGGGTGTCGACATTTTTAAGAGAACGAACAAAAGAATAACTAATTAAACGAATAAATAAAAACAACAAAAAAAATAGAAGAAATTATTAACGATAAGAAACACAATAAAAAAAAAACAAGAAGAATAAACGAATGGATAATAAATATGATAATTGTTGCGGTGAGGAACAATACATGACGAATTTTTGTTCCATAATTGAACTGTGAAATGTCGCAACGGGTTGACAAGTACGAGTTTACGAATTAGATAGTGTTTTGTTGAGTTTTACTTGTCCATCAAACAGTGCGTAAGAGAGCAACAGCTCGAGTGGAGGAAGTAACGTGTGTATACTTTGAATAAAGCAACAGTGAAAATAACAAACGAAAAAGTACCTTTCTGGTTTACAAAGAAGTGTCAAGTGTTGGATTTTTATAAAAAAAAAAACAAAAGAAAAACTTTGATATATCGTTTGCATCTAATTGTCGACAGTTAAAAAAGTAATCTTTTCACGTGTGTTATTTTTTTCAACTGATTTTTCGTGTTTCCATCAACTCTTTACCCACCCGGTGTGCGCGAGAGTGAGAATCACCGAGAATCGCACTTGTTGTTCGGCGATTCGCCTCGTGCTCGACCACCTGGCGTCGTGTTTTAACAAAACTACTTTCGATCGTATTGGAGAAATAAAATTAAAAACAAAAACTTTGTTCATCGCTCGGCGATTAATTGGCGTATTTTTTTTTTTCTTCGCAAAGTAGATAACAACGAATTTGTTGTCTTTTTTTTCGTTCCCCTCCTGCAACTCGGGCCGCGGGTCTTGTGCGTTATTTTCATTCGAACGTCGTAAAGACGAGAGCTCGGGCCACGATATCTCTCTCGTGTTCCAGCCGGCCACCGAGATATTGGAGCGAGGTCACTCGAGACTTCGTGAGTTTCCAGCAGCGGTGAAGTGCCAACGCACGCTTTAGTGAACAGTGGTCAGCGCGCAATTCGGCCCTTCTGTCACGCCGGTCTGTGTACAACGCGCTTCGCGCGCGCCCTTCGAGAGCTCACCGCGAATCATCGTTGATCCGACGGCGCGCGGGCCAAAACACAGACCCACAGTACCGCGCGAAATAACCTTGACGCGCAACGGTTTTTCCACAACGGACAAACCGAAAAAAGTAAATAATTCGTGAAAATAAAAACATCGCTTCGCGAACGTCAACGGCAGATCGAGAAAATAAAAACATCGAGTAATCAAAAACTTAGCCTCAAACTACCCGAATCGAGAAAAAAACAAAAAGAAAATGCCTGCTGGACAAGCAATCGCCTCTCGTGATTGAAGAAAATTATATATCCGTCAATTGAACCGAAGTTGCAACATCCGTTCGAAAAACATACACACCCACCGTAGTAGTCGATGGACGACAACGAGGAACGTGAATTATTCGACGTCGAAAAGTCCGACCTGTCCATGAATGGGAATGCGATGGAAGAAAATATGAAACGATAAATAATAGCAAGAAACAAAAATAAAAAAAATTAAAAAACCGGAAGTCGAAGATTTTGTGAGTTCGGGCGAAACATCATCGGGCGACGGGTCGCGTGTTCTTTAGTACTGATTTTTTTTTTTTTTTTTCTTCGATTTTCTCCCGTTTATCGTTTTTCTTCAAACTTCAACGAAATCGGATAACAATCGTTTAACGCTAAGTGAGGGGACAGTGAAAAATTGAGACAAAGTTTTGTTTTATTTACAGCGAAGTTCCGTGAGTTTATTGTGCTTGAGAACCACGTGCTACGTCTTCGTAATACGATATTTTTTTTTAGTTCGCGTAAAAAAAAAAGTTCCATTGGTTTTTTTCGTTCGATATATATTTTTTTCTTTTCAAAACAACGGATTTACAATCGCGAAGAGAATGAAGAAGACAACGGCCAGAGGCCCGAAGGAAAGGCCAAAATTTACGAACGAAACAAGTAATATAGTGATAGCTACGCGACAGGTTCGCGAACAGCTCTGAAGGGCGAGCAGTGCACCGAACGATAGCACACAAGTAAGACGAGTGCGGACGCAACCCGCGACACGGAAGGAAGAGGATCCGTAAACCGGAAGTGGTGGGGAGGTCGAACGACGACGAAGACGGCAACGGATCTGTGAGTAATAGTTTCATCGCCATCTAATAGTCATCTTCCTCGAAAGATTTACAACGTTCGTTCGACAATTTATTCATACGCGATACACGACCAAATCAATTATGAGGATAAAACGCGTTTTTTACGACGATTCGAATGAGGAAAAAAATGTCGCCAGATTCTCCGAGCTGTTGCTCAATGTTTAATAAAGTAATCGAAAAAAATTTGAAACTTTGAATGTACCTTAAAAAAAAAAAAAAAAAAATTAAAAAGTTTTTCTTCACAATTTCGAAAACGTTCGTAAACGTATTTATACAGGCAGTGCGAGTAATAAATTAGAAAAATACTCGAGAGGAATAAAAAACGAGTGTCGAGTAGGGAAAAGAGAAGTGAAGCAACTTCCGGAAAATCCTGTTGCATCGGCGGGTCAGAGGGGATGAAGTAAAAAAAAAAAAAAATCTGGTGTTGAGAGAAGCAGAGGAGGAAGCGGTGGAAGTGGACCAATTAATGTTCTTTCTCGCCCGCTCAGTGGGAAGTTGCTGCAACGAGACGGCTAGTAGTAGTCAGACACGTTCGTCGGCTCGTTGAGTACGCTAACTTCAAAACGTTTGCGTTTAACCATTACTCTTCTAACGAATGTTTCTATAAGCTAATATAAAAAAAAAAACTTCGCGCTTTCGCGATCCAATTCTGTTTTTTTTTTTTCGTTCTCCGTTACTGCGTCGATATTATAGTGTATATGAGGGGTTATCTTATCGTTTGCTTTTTTTCGCGACGAGAAGGACGCCAATGTCGATTCTCAATAGCGATCGTGACGAAAAAAAAAGCACAACCCATACAAAAGTAAAGAACTGTGAATGATTTACTCCCTTTCTATTCTTAGTTTCATTGCGATCGTTGGAGAGTATATATATAACTCGAGTCTCTCCGTGGTAGCGAGAGTGAAGTCGAAGTGACGTTGATTATCGCAACGATTAACTCTCTCACTGGTAACAGCTAATTGCTTCGCGTCCGTTCATATCTGTTTCACAGTTTTGCGCGTTCGCGATTCTCGCGTAACTCCAAATAACGCTTAAATTTTTAACGAAAAAAAAAAAAAAAAAAAAAAAAAAAAAAAATTCAGGAATTCTAAACGATAACTCGAATGAATTGTACATTTTTAATTATTTCTCCGCGTATAATTATTTTCATAATTTTTACTCCACAAAATTTTTTATCGTTCCCTTCGTCCATTCCGCCGAATGAATATGAAACTTCGAGTACCAACATTTTCTTTTTTTTTTTTCTCAACCTCCGCGATTAATTCTCAAGGGAGTCTCGTGTACACGGGTCGCTTGCCTTGTCCGTTCGGAATAATGCCGAATCGCCGAAAAAACAAGAGCGAGAGAAACTCCCCGGAACAGAGAGACAAAGAGATGCATGAAGAAAAAAAAAGGAAGAAAATATAGTGGGACACGGGTAGTTGGACGAATCGATTCGAGTGAGTGCAGTATGTACGTAGAGCGCGTCATGCAACAGCAGCAGCGGTAGCAACCCCGTCGCGTTGTGTGTATGCGCTTGCTAGCTTCTTTGTGCCCTCTTCGTCGTCGTCCCTTTCTACTCGTGGCGGCGTTGAGCAACGGGTATACACGGGTTTTCTCTTCTCGCTTTGTCTCTCGGTGTGTGTGCCGGAGCGCCGTCGTTCATTCGGACCGCTCTCGGGCCAATCGACCACGAGAAAATTCTTTTTTTTTTACCTCTTTTGTCCCAACGGCTCTCCAAACGTGTGCGCGCCTCTGCCTCGATCTCTCTCTACGTAATGCGCGTAATGTTCGGTAGAAGGTACAGAGAGTACGTAGGTATAGCCAAAGTATAGGCGCGCGATGTGTGGCTATATATATATATAGAGATTTGTACGAAGTGAGGCTTATGCACTCTTCGCAGATCGTATGTACACGAGGAAAGATTCGTTTCGCCGGCTGCTATGCAACGAGAGTGCTGCCGTTGCTGCTACTCCGATGCTCTTAGGGTGCACATTGCAAGCGCGCGCGGGGTCCTGCATATGCGCGACTCGCCACGCCGACGCTGCGACGAGACTCCTCTGCCCTCCGACGTGTATCTGCCACGTGCGCGCGGAAACCTGTCGCGCTTCTTCTCTATCCCTCTCCCACCAACGGGTTCCTTTTATACATAACCTGTGATACTATGTCGCAGTTTTATACATATATAACTGTGTCTACATGGATTTATACATGTATATATATATGTATATACTACTGGTAGATACTTTACTGCGCGAGAAGGAAACCCGTTGAAAACTCGAACAGCGTAAAAACCGGAATACCGAACCGCACAGTTCGGTACACGTATATCCGGTATACATGTACTTATATATATATATTTTGTCGTTATACGTCTGACGATTTCTCGATTCGATATTCCGCCACCTTATTTTTCTTTCGTCGATATTCATTCACGTTTCTCGATCGCAAGAAATAACTCGCGTCACCGCGAGGCACGTTTCACGAGTTGTTAGAAAAAAAAAAAAAAAAATATCGTTGGCGAAGATATTGTTGGATCGGGGCGCACTGTATCAATTGCACGTAGCGAATAACAGTTAGTCAGTGGCTGAGACGAATTAGTTGATTAATCTGGTTTCTCGCGAACGACCGAGAACTCGAGCGTTACGGTCAACCTGCGCCGTCGCGAAACCTTGAACTTTCTCGCAGTTAAATCTCAACTTACTTCCTCGTCTGAGTTTTGTTTGTTCTCTTTTTTTTCGTCCGACGGCGGTGTGCTGTAACAAACGATAACAATCTGTTGCACAAGCAGAAGCTCGAGAGTTTTGTATGGCGCGATCGGAGAGATTAACTTGCGCGGCGTTTGAGTTTTGTATCAATTAAAATTAAAATGCGTTATATTAATGAATCGTGTCGATAGTTGATTCTCGTATCTCCTTTGTACTTTACACAATGAATCGGGGAATTTTAATCGAGAGGAGAGGGGGTGGGGGAAGAGCGGAGCTTTTTTTTTTAATTTTGTTTAATGAAATTTCTCGTATTTTACTTGATTCGATTTTATTTTATCGAAATCCTTTTATCCTTATTAACGAACGCTTCATTGCGCAATCACGCGGGATGGAATGACGAAAAAGGGTTGGAAAACTCAACGGGGATTGTGCGAAAACAAATGATTTTCAATTTCTCCTTTCCGATTAAAATCCGTCGTTGTAATTGGCAAAATACAAAAACGATATGGATATATCGTAAATCCGCGCGGAATCTCCGTTTCCCAACGTAACGCCATTCATCAATTATATTTTGTCGTTCCAACGTCATATTGCAGCGCAATTTGCGAATTACGATGGACGGCCAATTTTTCAGTTTCAATGAAACATTTTCGCAACCCCATCCCTCGCGTACCATAGAGATAAATGTTATTAATTAAGAAACGAGTTTATTTTAATTTTTTTTCTTTACAATTGTATCGATTTTAATTTATATCGTTATGCAATTGTTTGTAATGTGATTGTAAACTTCGAATCACTCGACGGGTTAATAGCGTTCGATTGCTAAACGATATTGTTACTCTCGAAAACAAAATGATCAGAGGAATGCGGCGGGGATCGCGTGTCGATTGTCGAGCCGTTTGTAAGCTCTCTGTAGTATATTTTTATTTTTTGCATTTTTTTCGGACACATCCTCTCTCGTGGGCGTTACTCGTCGATACGGCTAATAATTCGTTCTCATCCTCTCTCGTGGCTGTATCGCGTCTGGGTGTCGCGTTTAAAACAACGAGAGAAATCATAAGCCGTTAACAACGTTGCGAACCGTAGTAGGGACGGCTCGGTGCGTCGGTTCTCTCTGGTCGATTCCCTTTGTGTCGGATTTCTGGTCAAACACAACAGTTGCCGGGCAATGTGCGGGGAAAAGCCAAACTCGTAGCATCGATAATGCTCATCAACACTCGCGTCGCGTAGGTACATAAACGTCGCCCTTTCCCGTAAATCGCGAAGCGCACCCCACGAGAGAGAGAGAAAGAGAGAACGCCACTCCGAAAAATATATCTCGCTAATTATTTTTCGCTATTAAAATACCCTTCGCGGAACGATGATTGTGAAATGATGTTTTCACATCGATATACACGTCATTAATACTTTTAACGAGATTAACCGTCGGCCGCAACATAATCCGGTATAAAAAAATAGATAAAAAAAAAAAATGCATATTTTCTCGTCGCTGAATATACCGTGTAAAATGATTTTTCGTCTGGATACATATCCGCGCGACAATAGTTTTGTCGCGAATAATCGGAGGGAGATTTCACGCCGATGGAATTTCGATGGTTTTGCTCGCGGCAGGAGAATGAAAATAGGCAGTACCGCCGTTCTCCACAGTTTCGTACCGCATCGCAATAGCGACTTTGTCGAAACTCCGAACGGGTTAAATTCGCGATCGGGAAAGTTGGGCACGTTCGTCGCTCGCGCCCAGTGTTACTATAACGTACGTGTCGCACAGTAGTCAGAGATATGTACATATGATATATACAACGGTACACGCTTCGCGGCCAATCACCGGCAGTTCAAATGCAAACCACCGGTATCCACGACGAACTGCAATGAATGCTCGTTTTCACCTATGGCCCGGTTTTTTTTTTTTTTTTGCGAACTTTGCAAAGATTATTCCTCGAATCGGTCGGTTGAAGAAGAGAGGAAATCGTTAAAAAAAAAGTAGCGAAACATCGAAAAGCCGAAATCAAATACCCGCGTCGCAGGTTCACGACGATTTTTTGTTCGTTTTTTTTTTTTTTTTTAACTATCATTGCACAACCGGCAACGCACGGAAAATGCGTGGAATACGTGATGAGATCGAGGTTGCGGCTCGATCAGCCACGTGCCGCGCGTGAGCGCCGTCGTGAATCAAGGAGTTAATGATTAAACGTAATTGGACGGACACTGACGATTGCCGCGATATCGAAAGATTGCGAATTTAGAAAAAAAGTCGCGGAACATAGACTCGCGCCTATCTCGGAAACTAGTTGACGATATTATCGAGACCGGAAAACGAATTTAATTCGTTTCCCGGAGATACAGAGGCGTGTACCGTTATCGCGACCTTGGCTCTCGCTGTCCACATGTAACCTTCGTCTATTTGTTCGTCAATGCGATTCGGACAATCGTCATATGCATTTGTTCGCGTATCGAACATCGTTAATTGTACTCGCGATCATAGGTTCGAGAATATTAGTCGCGTAACACCCCCCTAATATATTAAGTACACGTCGTCGTACACAAAAAACATATCTTTGTATATAACGGAAAAAAATGACATAATATGTCATATTATAATATAATTATGTAATATATCGTTATATCTTGCGGAAAAAAGCTTAATATATCGATATATTGCAGTTAATTTCCCGGGGGTTCCGACACTTTCGTCGTGAAATTCGATACTTTTCGATAATTTTTTTTTCCTCTCGTTATCGAGTAATCTTCGTGATTGTTTGGGCGGAGAAAAAGTTTTGGCAAGCGATCGAACACACGGGGGTTGTATTAAGTAGATAGGGAACGCCGAGTTCGCGTACGCGAAGGTTGTGGTCATTTCGAGTTAAGCTCGAGACTCCCTTAGCACGAACCGGTGGGTTTCGTGGCACGAGTCGTTTGTAAATCCCATGAGTAGTCTCGTCCAAGCCGCGCACTAATTTCGCCTCGGAGTTCGCGGTGAAGACGAGACGACGTGCTCGTTCCCTTGCCGCATCCACCTCCCCGCCGCTTACTTGTATACACTTGATGTATATAAATTCTACAAGTTATACCGTATTACCGGTACTCCCCCCCCGTACGGTATAGAGTAGAGTATGACACGACAGTTGCAGCGAATAGCAACCCGCGCGTTCACGTATCTTGTTTTAGAAAGTTAAATTCGCCAGGTATTCACCAGTAGGTTAAAGTAGAAAATTTGGTTTGACCTCAATTTAGAAACGCGTACGGAACTCGCGCCAGTTCACTAACACACACCAAAGTCCGGGTGAATCGTAGCTCCGTGTACCTACTTTGTCGCCAAAGTACTGTGGGATAATACACGAGTTGTCCAATATAAACGCAAAGGTGATATCGCCGTTAATGATGGAGAGTCCTCCGTTAGTTCCGAGCGATGCGCAACGTTTTGACGATTTTTTTTAATTCCTTTCGTCAACTATATCGAATATCGATTACATATAAATAGATCGATAAATCGATTATATATTCTCCTTAAATTAACTGCAGTGACATTAAAAATAAAAAAAATTACGAACATAAAGTATCATACAAAATTCTACAGAGTCCGGCGGTGTTTATTAAGTTTTTTTTTTTTGTTTTTTCGTCAATGTCAGGAGTGTCGATAATTAATATTTATGTCTTGCAATCGTACAGTTGCTCAAATGAATACGACTTTGTTTTCGCGACGTCAGTAATTATTCATGTTGCAAATAGAGTTCTTTTTCCTATTTTTTTTTTTTTTTTTTTTTTTGCGAAAATGTATTACGAGTTCGTTTGCGAACATTCGTTTTTTGATCGAACGAGAGCGATAGTTTTTGATTAGCGCGGACAGTCGCGTGTTTCGATGCATTTAAATGCAGTGACGATTGAAAATATAAAACTGGAACATAGTACAGATTATGCGCCAGAAAGTAGACGCAAAAGGGGGGAAATAACGTATGGCGGTCTATATGAAGGGGGGGCGGATGGTACAACGGGTCGGGAGGCCGCCAGACGTGCGAGTTAGCAAAATGGCTGACGGATTTAGACTTATGTAACCGCGGTCTATACGCCCGGCCGCCTCGACGTCCATCCACATGTGCCGAACGAGCGGACCGGCTTCGTTCCCAATTTTTTTTCTTTTTTTTCGTTTTTTTTCCCACTATACTCGCCACGTTCCCTCCTTCTTTCGACTCTCTTCTCCCACTCCTTTGCCGCCTTTTCGTCTGTCGTTTTGCCTGTTTCTACTTCACACTCTCAGACTTTTTGTTGTATGTGTGTATATATGTTTTTTTAGTTTCGTTATTCCCTCCGCCTTCTACTGGTTCTAAGTACTGAATTGCTTTGCCTCGATCGCAGCTATTCTTCGCGGTTGTTGGGTTTCTCCATTTTTCATTGTACAATAGAATTCTTTTGTTAATCATTTTTTATTTGTATCCAATATATTTTATATGAATTATATAATAATAATAATATAAATTATAACGGTATAAAAGATGAAGTGACATCGATCATTAATCGTAATAAAATTGCTATCATTATTACGATTGAATCACAATATTTAGCTCCAGCTGAAGTATCGATCAATGGAAAAAAAAAAAGAGTTGGCATTGTCTCGCGTTTATACTACACTGAGTACTCGCGCGTAATAGTTAGACTATTAAATATTGATAGTGCGCGGAGAGCGTTCCAATACAGACGAGTGTAGTCGAGACGGCTGAATATACGTGTGTGTAATGCGCTACTATCAACCGCGTATTAACGCCCACGCGGCGCACTCGACGATCTTACGTTCTAATGTTGTGGCTACTGTTGCGCTAGTTAACACCAACTTAACGTTATCCGTTATAAACAAACGCCATTGTAACACGCTAACAGTCGGACGATGACGACGACCGCGTGCTTAGAGTCCACAATATACTTGGGACTATCAATTACACTAATTGAATGTCTGAGACTCGCGTTCGTATCGATTTAACTCGTTGCCCGGAATTCATTAAAATTACAAATTTATTCCTGTCGCGTATTGACAAATAAATTCATGTAACTGTATAAAAAAAAAAAAGAAAAAAAGATTTTTGAATTAACATCGTAAGTAATTCGAAAAAAAATTAATTAATAATTGAGAAATTTTGAAAAGAAGAGCAATTGCAGCGCAATATTTCGAGAAACGGAAATGAATCAGAAAATTTGTATCATAGAAAAAAAAAAACCAAACAATACTCGTTGTGTGTTGAAAAAACATTTCGCGTAGAGAGTCGAGCGATAGTGTCGTCGTTGTGCGGGGACTTTGCACTTGCGAAACACTCAACGTTACGATTATTGGACCGTCCCGTAGAGCGCACTACTATAGCGTAGTGTACGTACGTATACGTATATACGTACGGATGCATGAACGTAGAAACACCACACAGTGGGCTCGGCACTGCAATTGCCAACGGTGCGGTGGAGAGCACTCGCAAAGTCGTCGTGCTGTACAGTCGTAGATTTCTCCGCGAGCTGCTTGCCCAACTTCCTGCGCGATTGCTGCACGCGACATTGGTCCCTCCCGACCCGCCTTCCTCTAACTTCACCGTCTTTCCCGCGTGAATTCGTAGTTCGTGCAGTTTCGGTCTCTACTCTCTTTCGCTTCGATGTGTGCTTCGCCTCTTTGAGATCTCATTTTACACATTCCGGAGTAACGTTATCTCGGTAAATAGCGGGCGAATACATGTTTCCTCGCGTTGCACATTTTATGGAGCAACTTCTGTATACCTTTTTTTTTTTTATATTCTACGATAAATTCGATAAATTTTACGATATCAAAAACCCTCCGAACTCGCGCCTGAGCTTTCCGTACATTTTTTTCTTTCCCCTTAACATCGCGCATTTTATACTATTTTTTTTTTTTTTTTTTTATTACTGTTTTTTTTTTAATATTCGCATAAATTGAAACATAGATAAGGTGTTCTAATAACCATACACTCTCACGCTCGTCTCGCTACGGTGTAAGATAAAGTAATTCGTCCTACGCTTCCCCTACGCTCGCTCGCTGCAACTATTATCCGCAATCACGGATGCTAGAGCACATGTTAGTTTGAGATAAGTGCGTAATCAAAACTATATGAAATAGCTATATATACACGTTGTGCAGGCCTCGTTGCACGCCGAGACCGCGGAAACTCGATATGATATTCGTCGAGGAATCATCGTGCGTGAGAAATATTCGCCATGGAGATTCAGTACAGTACGCGATCTCCCCTACTGCACTCTTTATTAGACGCGTGGATGAAAAAAAATAGTTTCGGAGTAACTGTAAACGTTTATTCGTACAGCCGAATTTAAGGAGGCAGCATCTCGTGAATTAAGATTCACTCGGTCACTATTCGATGCCGTAGATCGTGTTTTAGCACTAAATTGACTTGAATTGTTGATTAAATTTTTTTTTTTATAATTCGCGGATTTTTTTTTTTTTTTTTTTTTTTTAACGTTTATCGTTCCGTGTTCATCGCATACGACAATATAATTCTGATACGATATCGTGCGTGAGTTATATACCGCTAAGCATAATTGCAACGTGTCCGTTATTACTTACGTAATGAAAATCAATTCGAACATCGTGTGGTCAAGTGCCCGCTGGCTTCGATAAACCTTCGTACCGAGTGCGGCCGGCATATAGAGAGTCGGGCAAACTTAGTAACGAAATCTTTTGCCCAAGTCGTTCACGGGCTTCTACCCACTAATTGCATGTATATATGTATAATAACATACGCGTTCGAGTAATTAGTTACACGAATAACGTGTGTAACGTTTCATCGTTTGCGCACCTCGTCTGACGGCTTTCATTTCGTTATCTATAATTCGAGGCAACAAAAAAAATTATATGTAGTAATAAAATAGTTAATTTTTCGACACGGAATATCGAATTATGAAATAAAAAAAAAAAAAAATTATCGTGAAAATGATATCATTTAAGGAAATTATTATAAATACGAAATGAAAAAATTTTAGGGCCGCGAGTTCTCGCGATAGACAGATAGTTAAAACAATTGCGCGGGGCATCGTCGCCTCGTATAGAATCGCGGAGTGCGCTGCACGTGCGACTCGCGTATATGGTCGCGATACGACGAGAAGAACGACCGGTGGCCGCGGTGCTCGGTGCTGCACGGCTGTCGAACGAGCCTACAGTGTACGCCGAACGAGTCGCGCCACGACCCATCTCCTCTTCCAGACGTATTATGCACACTTTACGCGCAGCATGTACTATATATCACTTTTATATTGTGTGCGCGAGTACTCGTAGTAGTATATGCACGTTGGCAGAAAATGCAAGCGGCTGCAAGCCTCTGGCACGCTGCATTGACTGTAAGAGTTAACTGGGAGGGGATAGTAAGTTTGTCGGAGTGAATTCGCGACCATCGATCGCAAATGCCGTCGATGCTATCGATCGTAGTTAATTAGAGGCTACAAAAATAATTTTAAAAAATCTCTTTTAAAGCTATTGGAGTAAAAATTTTATTTAGACGATAATTTTAAGGTTGTTGCCGGATGAAATTGTTTCAGTTGAGAACATTAAGCATTTAAGGGGCAATAAAAGAGTAGATAATATCCATTATTCTCAATATTAGAATAGATGCGAATAAAATAAGTAGAAATAGTCAAAAACTTTTTCTAAAAAAAAATGGTAAGCTAAATATTTCAAAAAATTCGAATTCAATGAATTTCTATGAACAATAAATAAAATAAGAGAGACTACGTGCAATATAATAAAGATATCGATGTATGTTGCAAAGAATTTTTTTGCATTTTGCAATGCTGAGATGCGAATGAAGTAGGTAAATAAACCGAAAAACTTTTCCCGAATAAAAAATAAAAAATGCATGAAAAGTATTTAAAAAGTCTAATTAAAAGAATTTTTATGAAAAATATAGGAAATAAGAGGTCACGCGTAATAGAAAAAAAAATGTGTATATGTTAAAAACTTTTTTTCGTTATTTTCTAATCGTTAGAAACGAAGAATGTACGCGAATATAATGAGAAAAATATATCATAAAATAACGATTGCAGTTGAGTTTTGCATCGAAATAGTATAAGGAGAATGTTTTTGGGACGCGCAGTAAATCATGCGGGGCCCGCGGGGAGCGAGAAGCGCAGTATGCATTTCGTTGGGGTCGAACTTGCGGTGTGCGGGAAGCAACACTGCCACTATGACGTCCTCATTCTAGTTCGGCTATCTGCATCATTAAGTTTACATAACCGCGCGAACCTGTTAGACCCCGCGACTACGACATTTTGGTAGCTTTTGTAACTTGAGTATAATAAATGCGAGGCGTAGATGCATATTCGAGGGTCCCACCTAACAAACGTTTCGCTCCGTCTCTCTCTCTTCCGTTGTAACTTCGTGTCGGCAACGACACCGACGCCGTTTGCTACTCGAGATAACGAATAGCGAAAGCTATGACGATAAGACGGCATGCGTTGGCCGCGTAGTCAAACTCACAGAAATAGAAGTCTCCGAGGAGGAGATCGAACGAAACGTTAACCTGCCCTTCAATTAATTCATTAACGTGCCTTCGTTATAGAATATTTTTCCGAACTAAATTAACTTACATTTTTATAAATTTTTGTGTTTTTGTTTGTTTTATAGATTTCTGTGTTTTATAGAATATTTTTCCGATTAAATTAACTTAGATTTTCGTTTTTAACCCTGTTTGGAGCAAAATTTTACAGACGACATTCTTGCAACATAAAATGAATTTTTTTCACATAGAAATTTGCAAAAATCACAAAAATTTTATCGGAAGTTTTTTTTCTTCTAAAAGTTACGATATCTTCGACAAAAAAATGTGCACATCATATTGAGGTTAGATTGCGTAGCAGATTACGAGAACATCGCAAAAAAAACGACTAAACAGGAAGGAAGGAAGTAAAAAATCGTTTTGAAAAAAAGTTTGCTGCGTAAAACGCATTGGGAAGTCGTATTTCCACCTAATTACTATTTCTTATGCCAACAATTATAAAAACTAGATGAAGAGTTGCCTTCATTCAGTTACGCTATTTGCATCGCCTAACAACTTTTCCACTCAAAAAAATAACCGAGAATTTATTCGTGGCTTAGCTGTGTGATGGCGAGGTAATTTTTTTATATTTTTCAACGGATTTTTGCGTTAAAAAAAGACAACGTATGATTACTATACTTTTTTTTCAACTTAAGCTTTACGCGTATTTCTGAATTTTTATTATTGCTAATAATGTATCGTGATGATCGATTCACCGATAAGAAACTTTTGTTTTTTTGAAAAAAAAAAAAAAAAAAAAAAAAAAAAAACATTAATCGTACGAAAAATGATTTTTTTTTGCGATGAGACGTCGTGCACCTTGCAGTTTTAATCGTTATGTATCGACTGAATCCGTGTCCGTCCAATCATCTGTTAAGATGCGGTTCCTGCGCTCGCGACATTGCCAATTATTTCGCGCTCGTATATATTCATTATCATCGATGAGCTTCTCGTCGAGTTGACGAAGAGAAGGACGACGGAGGAGCGTTAATTAACGACGTCTCGAGAGGAATCTGGGGCA
This sequence comes from Cryptus armator, assembly GCA_963971235.1. Lineage (NCBI taxonomy): Eukaryota > Metazoa > Arthropoda > Insecta > Hymenoptera > Ichneumonidae > Cryptus > Cryptus armator. The sequence continues at coordinate 12,534,165 of OZ020236.1, forward strand.
GGATCGTCGTGGCGGCCTCGCGTCTTCGTATTTACACGACGACGGGATGAGGAGGAGGCGAGAACTTCTCTACGGCATAGAGAAGCTTGGAACGAACGAGCGACGTAGCACGTGAGCTCAATATGTAATCCCATGGAAATATATATATGTTGCATGGCATATACGAAGTAGAACGAGAAATGCTGCGTATTAGACTATGCGAGAGGTGCACAACGCAAAGAGAATTAAATTCAGTACCAAACTATCGCGAATTATTATGCACAATCGGCAGTACCCTTTGAATATCATTCGTTAATTCTCTTACACCCAACGCGACGAAAACAGTACTTAATCAAGCAGTTGGAATCTTATCGCATAATTTAACAACATCTGTATAAAAGACATGCAAAAAAAACGTCCAGTAATGATCTAACAGCCGGTAATTTATCGTCTTGTTTTTGGAGTCTAAAGATATACGAACCTTCGGAAAAGCTTCATAGACTTCGATTTATGAATATGTAATGTTTACCATTATGTACTTCGTGTAGTTTCAAAATTGATATGAAATTATAATTAACATCCCTTCAATTATTATTATTGTTACTCTAAATAATTTAAAACGCTAATTACCGCAAATATGCAGAACATTTTTTCGCATTCAAATAAAAAAAATTATGATGAATTTGTGATTCTTGTGAATACGAATCGGCAATTTAACGAGAGATGAATTTAGCCATATGAAATTGGTGTAAGGATGGAAAGGGACGTAAAAACTGTTATTGCAGAAGAGACGTGGGTGTGCGGACCGCGGGGCGAGAGGGTTGCAAGCAGCGCGAGTTTCGCCCGCGCGTGTGTGTGTTCTTGTGCGTCGCAGTGTACAAATAAACGGTACATAGACGTCTGAGCATAGCGTCGTTTCGTAAAAGAGAGTGCGAATACGTGGGTAACTCTGGATACTTGGTTGATGGCGCGAGCCCTTTGCGTGGGTACACGCTTTACACACGATACATACCGGGTAGGAGTAACGCAAAAGTCACGTTCACATTGCAAAATCAGGCGTCGCGAAACTTGTACGTTTTTATTTGCCATTGTTTGCGCACACAGCGATTACGATCGTGAAACATTAATCACGATACCATTCAAAGGTCTTCGTTGATGTTTTGATATGCGTTTTTTTTTTAATAAATTATATACAAATTTCAACATAACGGATGGATGATATTTATTTTATATCAATTTCAGGGAAAAAAGATTTTAGATTCGTTTTTATATACAAAGAAAAATGGAATTGCTAATTCCATACGATTGATCGTTCGTAATGCTGTTTTGATCGTATTACGAAAATCGGAGGTAAGCATTTTTTAAATTGTTGAAGGGGTTTAATTTTTTTTTTTATATTATTTTGAGAATATTTTCTGTTAGAAAAAAATGAAATTTTTTTAACAATTTTTATGAATTGTTTTGAGGATTTTTTTTTACTCACTCAAAACATTATTACGAGCAGACTATCGGATGGAATTAGTGATATGATGTTTTTTGCGTATAAAAGATATGAATTTTTTTTTTTTTTTTCGCCGGAAAGCGCAGAATTTCCGCCTTAAGATATCTGTCGAACAGTCGCTTCGGTATGCGTGGTAAAACGAGTACGCAGCAAAGAAAACGAAGGCGAAATGCGTGAAAAATGAGTAGTGTTCGGAGGAAACGGGGTGTAGTCCGGAAGCCGTAGCGAAAACGACCGGTGGGTGGAAAAAAAAAACAGCGAAGGGGTGAAAACCGCAACGGAGAAAGAGAGCCCTGATAGCCAGCGGCTTTAATTCGCAAAGTCGTAAACAAGGGTTGGCTGTCGATACTTTTTAATAAAAATGTTACCAATTAAATTGTTGCGGGAAGCCAAAGCGCTGGGCGGTACAGTTGGAGGTTTCGTAACGTTCGCAAGTCAAGTACATCCGAAAGGGTAGGAGGATGGAAAGGGGAATTCTGTCGTCGAGACTCGTAGCAGTTGGCAAGAATATTGAGAGAATAGGAGAAAGGAACGATTGGAGAAAAAAAAAAAGAAAAGTACAAAACCGCGAGAAAGGGAAGAGTAAGAAAATATCTTTCGTTATTCGCGCAACTGTTTTCTAAAAAGAATAAAAAATGATTTTTAACTCCCCATATTTCCCGAATGAAGACGACTCGTATGTTGAATCTTCGAGAAAAAAAAAAAATTTAACGAAAAAAAAATGTAAATTTAAAAAAAAAATTCTTCAAGCGCAATACAAATTCCTACTACGTGTCTACGTTGAAAAGCTCAACGCGACAGCTAAAAAAAATCGAAAGGTGGACCAAAGAGAAAGGAAGATGAAAATGTGTTTTTTTTTCCACTCTCTCGGAAGCAAGGATAGCGTTAGTTACCCTAACCATCCTCTTGCAGTGTCGCGTGACCCCCACTACTCTTCCTTGTCGGTTCTGGCGACGCGGTACCCGACACCCTCCCTACTGCTCCATTTATCTCGCTCTTTCGCTTTATCCTTTTCCATCGCCATGCACTTTTCTCGATTTTTCGTTGGCCCCTGCTGTCTCTGTTTTCATCGTCTCGTCCTGTTTCAACCCCCTTGCATCCCCCTCCCCCGCCCCTCTACCGTAAGCTCGCAGGAACGTCGCTCGCGTTCTCGACTTCTTTTTCTTTTCTCCACCGTCGCCTCTTCCACTTTCTACCTCTCCTCCGCGTCCTCTGCGTTCGCTCGCGTTTTATTTCCATTTTTTTTCCTCTCTTCTTTCCGCTTCTTTTATTTCCATCCTCCGTCCTCGTTCGTTCGAGCTGCGTTTTCGCTCTTCCCAAGCCCACTAGAAACACGCCTCGCGTCTCCCCCCCTACCCTCTGTCTCCGACGCTCTCTGTATCTCGGTGAGCGCACCGGTCTCATCCTCTTCACTTTTGAAATTTTTCCGAATATCCGATCAATAGGAACGGCCAGGGCAGAGCGGAGCTAAATATCTCGCGGAGGTGGAAGGGACCCAGTCGCCCTGTGGGTGGAGACATACCCGCGAAGCGAAAGGTGCCACAACGATGGGAGAGGAACGAGTTTAAGGGGAGTGCGAGAGGTAACTCGAGAGAGCGATGCACGGAAAAGAGGGGCATATGGAGAGAGTGAGAGAGTGGTGGACCGATGAGGCTGCTGCCGCTGTGGAACGCGACGAATACCGTCAGATCTGTCAAGGCAACCCCGCGCCAATTAATCATTTCCTTCGGGGCGAGCAACCCCCCTGTGAGTTCGAGTCTACTCGACGAACACTACCCCTCTCTACCGTCGCGCTTTATCCCTTCTCCAACACACGTCTCACCGCCGGTACGAACGATACGCGTACACGAGAATTTTGCACGTAGGTGGACTCTGTTCGTAGTTTGTATTGGTTGTATCCGGGTGCACTGCACCCCGGACCGAAATATTATTTGCTCGCTGTCTGACGAGTTCGAATATCGATTATTGTTCCAACGATGTTTTACGACCGTGTATACGGCTAGAATTTTTTTTTTTTTTTTGCGACAAGAATTCTCGATTCGAGAGTCGTTATTAAAACTTGAACTATACTTAGTGTAAAATTTTTTGATTACCAATTATAGACAAGCTTTCTATGGATTGGGTATTAGGAGTTTTTTGAGAACTTTGTATTCTTGAATTTGGATATCAGTAGATAAAGCTTAGTATGCTTCGTATTCATTTTTTTATCAAGAACCCTAAGTTTTTGTTTGGATATTACATGAAATTTACTACACTATGCGCTCATTTGTTTATTAACAAATGTGAGTTATTTTTTTTCTCGATTGAATACGCATTCTTAGATACAAGTTTGCGAAAAATATTGAATAATCATATATTTCGTGAAATTTTGAATTTATTTATTTGCAATGTACGGCGTCTTTCGTTTTTTATATCTTCTCCATATTTTCTCCATATTAAACATGAACAATTAGTTAATAAATGGGAGATCCGGTCTTTTTTACAAACTGTGCATTTCATTTATGCGGATTTTATATAAATGTTTCGCATAGCAACGAGCCGAGCAATTCCGTTAATAATGGAGGCAACAGTTAATTTCAGTAGGATATAGTCGCGAGAGCGCGAGAAGCTGAAGGAAAAAAAACGGAAAACAAAGGGGCACACCCTGTCCATTGAAGAGCCCAAACTCTGGGAAGTAAAGGAGCGCGGCGAGCCAGTCGAGAGAGAGAAAGAGAAGTGTGGAGTGCACGTCGAAGAATGCCTCAAAGTGAAGCGTGCCCGGCACCCTTTCGTGGAATAAAAAAGCTTCCAGCTTCCAACACCCCTGTGAATACACGAATGAATTGCTCGTACGTGCGAGTATGTTCCTCACACACTTATATTTATACCCATGAAAATTTCCGTAATACGAGGGCACAATAGGTGGGCTGCAGGGCTTTGATAGCAGATTCGTCGGGATCTCTCTTGTTCATTTTTGCCAAAAAAAAAAAAAAAGGCACGAAAATTGAAGCTCCGAACTCTCCCGGTTCTTTCACCCTTTTCTCCACTTTACCAGTCGCAAAGCCTTTGAATTTATCCCACCCCCTCCCCTCGTCTTTTTTTCGTTCATAGCTCTTCTTAAATACATTTGAACATATTTTTTATTATTCTTAACTTTAGGCGTCGAAGTATACCGTTGAATTAATGGAGAAACCAGTGGGTGAAGGGGAGTGAAAGAACGAACGAAAAAAAAAGCATTTGTGAGGGGATTCGCTGGAATACTCGTAAGGGGTGGCAACCGTGTAGCCCGGCTTGCTTTTCGACAAAAGAGTACCCGACGCTTTTTTTATAATTGCATTTTTAATTTGATGGATGCTTTGATGCACTAACTTTCGTCTCGCTTTCGAGAAAACGAGGCGAGGGCCGATTAACTTTCTGGGCGGACCATTCCGGCCCTTATTCAGCCGTCATTTTTTTTTTCCATAGCTGTATAGGCGAGCTTTTCACGCGCGCAAGAACGATCTGACCCTAGTAACAGCCTAAAATAATATTTTTTTAAAGTTTCAATACGTGGTTTCGTAATAAGTGCCATTTTCCATTTTTCGTAAAATTTTTTATATTCCCAGTGCTTCACTTCTGCGCTTTAGGTGTAACGAATGATGGAAGGGAACACCACACCCGTAAAAAAAAAGTTTATTAAAAAAAAATTATCCACCAACACGATCTTGTTGTTTGTTAACTCAGGAGAATTAATTACAAGAATCGCGTCACCGGGGCGTTTGTTTACGGCCATTGATCGATAGAGACTTCGTTTCTATCGCAAAATGTTGAAAAATCAGAACGGAATTGGAAAAAGTCAACCAGTATGATATTCAAATCAATATGGTAATGAATACCAATCTCGTTCGTTTTATAGAGGCGCACGTCGCTGAAATGAGAATCCAGCCGGAGGCTCCGGAGTCTGCAGTATCTGCTCTCACCTCGCAATGGTGCGGGAGTAGATTTGCAAGCTTGAGTGAGAGACGTGTGTGTCTACCGTTGATGCATAGGTATTCGCGCATCATTCGTTTCCACCGGCTATTCGACCAGAAACAAAATTAATGCCAAACTCGACCAGAACGCGTGCTCTCCATTTAATCCTTTAGCTAGAAAACGCCCTGCGCTTACGAATCGTCGCCGGTTGAGCTTTACGCATTTTACGGGAGAAAAAAAACCCGATTAAAATTGCATATTCCGACGAAGCACGGCAATGTAATCTCTGCACTCGCTTGAGCCGTGTATTTTTGTTTATCACGTCTACATTCCTTTATGCATATCTTGTATCGTTCGACCTGCTAAATGCTCGAAATTAAATACGTTATGTTAATCTCCAATTCGAAAAGTAAAAAAGATAAAATCTGAAATATTGGATACACTTCAAGTGTGTAGATTATGCGTGAATTTAGAAACAATTGTACAAAAATTAAAAAAATTGCCCCTGAAAGAAATACGATAAACAAGTTGTGTCAACGAAAAATAGTGAAATAATCGGTTATTATTCGCATATTATAATTGAGTGATTTATTAGTCATTTGAGTGTAGAAGCTTTCGACTATAATATGCGAATAATAATCCGTTATTTCACCCTTTTTTGTTACTACAATTTGTTCATTATACTCCCTTTTTTCTCAAGTTTAAAAGTGCGGAAGGAGGTCCATTTTGTTGAATACTCTTTTTTCAGATTTTCTATTTAAAAAAAATTACTCTTCTTCTACAATTTTTCACACTTGAAACTGGGAATTTTTTTTCCACGAGTATTCCTAAAAGACGATCGCATGGGATCAGTGATACGATTTTTATCACCTTAAAAAAAACTCACTTTTTTGTCTGAAATGAGTTTAAACATTTTAAGTTATTTTTCGGCGCCCCGTAACGCAGAATGCGAAAGGTAAAAATGATGTCGAATAAATGAGCAGATCGAAATGATGCAGTTGTTGGATTCGCGCCCATCAAATTGATTCAGTTCGTTAGGCAAGATTGGCCCTTGCACTTTGGGAACACTGTCGTAACTACATAGATTGTATGTCGATACAGCGCAATTTCCTCTGATCCCTGTATTTCCAGCAAACGGATCCTCCAAGGTGACATTACGACAGCCTTTGAGGAGTCCCTTTGAGAAATTCAGGATACCTAAAATCCTGCACACCTTGTTAATCTCCAGTCCTTCGCGGGTCTGTAAGTTTCACATATACACGCGCACTCAAGGGAAGAAAGTGGTCTGTCTGAAGTGTCAGGAACACATCCCCTTTGTGTCCAAAGGTGTAACGCAGGGAGCGCACAAACAAAAAAAAAGAGGTATCCAAAGAACCCGAGAGTTTGCGGAAGGAGCGCAGCTTTCGAAGGGCTGTGAGAGGTCCATCGTCGAGGTGCCAAAAGCAAGGAAGGAATGCCTCGAGTTTAGAGCGAGAGAAGCTAAAGGCAGAAAAACCAGTGACGAGAGGGACGAGCAAAAGGGTTCAGAAACTTGGAAACTACTGACTGGTGCACCAGACGAGCGAAAGCGAAAGAGGCAACTATGGGGTATTCGCAGGGTGGGGGAGCGAGAGTTGGCAAAGCTAAGGCCTAAATTTAGTAGACAAGCAAGTATAAGGACTGCGCAAGTGAGAAAGGAGAAAGGAGGACAAAGATACCGAGAAGATAGTATAGCCGTATTTTAGAAGTGCCGACAGCAACGGCAGAAGCAGCTTCGGGGTTTAGGGTGGTGAAAGAAGCCAGGATACCGCAAGCCGCGTTCGGAGAGAGAGAATGAGAGCTGGCAAACTGGTATGCCACGCGGCTCGTTCGTGACGGCGGGTGGCCGAGGAAAAGGGGTGGGCAGAGCGAACTGTTGCTTCCATCCGAGAGCATGCTCTGCCATACCTCGACGGTGGTCTCTGAACGGTATTTTCGAGAGAGAGAGAGAGAGAGAGAGAGAGTAAGAGTGAGTCCACAAACACGAATTCAACGTTTGTGCGAATGCTTCTCTATATTTTCTAGTATCTCCTGTACCCTTTACCACCCCAACCCTCATTTGGTTTTTACTAGTTTCCACCACTCGTGGACAGGTTCGTTCGTTAGAAACGAGTACAACCCGACCACAACTATTCGCGATATCACGCGTCGCAACGTACTAGTGAGTAATTTTTGAGTACAGAAAGCACCCAAAGAGGAACTGAGTAAAAATAAAAATGGCAAACTGGCGCTGTAATAATTATGCACGAGTCCCTCTTCGGTACTCGAGTAATTTCGCGAAACATTTAAACAGACAATGGACGACTATTATTCAACACAATGGATTTTATTTTTGAATTTTTTTTTTTCAAGCCACTAGAATAACCGGTGAAGAATTATTTGATGTCTTCGTTATTCAGTTATGAATTGTTACAGAAATAAATAGGTAAATTGCGTCTATTAACTTTATGCTCGTACTCATTGTACATTGTAGCGAAATACTCTGAACAAAGTCTTTCGAAATTCGGGTAGTATTGTAGTTTGTAGAGGACGAAAGCGTGCAGGTAAAGCACAGGAAACTTTGTTGTGCAGAACAATGCGCTGAATCTAATTCCATGTGAGCCGCTACTGAGCAAAACTACCTGCGAACAACGTGCGTGAGGGGCCTTCAGAGTAACTTCGAACCGTCGAGGGCGCGGGGGGAAGCATCGCGTAGAGAAACTGGGTGGTCGCTGCGTTATACTACGGGAATAGTCGGACAGTTGGTTAACTGTTATGAACGAGACTAGCGAACGTTCAAATATTTCCTGAGGATATTTGCGAGACGAAGAACGGCTTCTAATCTCCGTCCGAAGTTGCTTCGAATTATTGGAAAAATAATGATAAACCGCATCGGGTGAAATAACATTATAGAACGAAGAAAAGGGTGACTGAGAAATTAAAGGCGCATCTGAGAAACCGAGAAAGTCTGAAAGAAAATTGAGGTATGGAACAGCACCGAGGGGCGAGAAAAACGAACGAACGGGATGAGATTTCTGACCGCGTCGCAACTTCTATTCTCTTTCCGTTCACTTTCTCACTTGTTCGATGTTTCTGCCTTTCCGCCTCGACGATTCCGCGTGTATATAGTATACACAACGCGATGCTCCAGGATTTATTCCTGATGCCCGTCCGGCACGTTTCACGTATCTCTCCCCGAATCGAATCCGATCGGGTTTGTCCAATCTGACGCTATATTCCCGATAGACAACTTCATTTCGTATCACTACGAGAAAAACATATTTATCATTTTACCTTGCGAAATGTACGTCACAATGATGAATTCACGTTTCTCGGGGTACCGACATCTGACATCTTTTAGTCTCACGAGCTTAGAGACGCAACCTCGAAATATGGTCGAAAGTGGGACGCGAAAAAGGAAAAAAATGCAATGACCGTGTTACAAATTTCTTGCGGTATAATTACCGGCTGTTTATCCTTCCTTGTGCGATGATTAACGTTATCGGTATGTTACTATTACTATTTATTTTGCGACCTGCTTACCCCGAGGTGTTTAAGGTAGTTATTACGAGGTACCAGTTTTCTTGCCGAATCGTTAAAAAAAAAAATGTCTATTCATTATTCAAAACTTCGCGAAACTATTCGTAATATTTTTTAAATATTGACTTCTTAAAGCATGAGATAATAAATTTGTAAATTAGGTCGTTATATACTATATCGAGTATTCCGAAAAAAAATTATATATTATATATTATATATTATATATTATATATTATATATTATATATTATATATTATATATTATATATTATATATTATATATTATATATTATATATTATATATTATATATTATATATTATATATTATATATTATATATTATATATTATATATTATATATTATATATTATATATTATATATTATATATTATATATTATATATTATATATTATATATTATATATTAGCGTTCTAATATTTTAGTATCCCGTGATAAAATACGACAATAGATTGTGAAAAGTTTACTGCAGCATGTACGGAAAGAGTGTACGAGAAACGAACGACCCTGTAGATAGTACGTTGAGAGACGATGGCGTAGAGTCACAAGGGATACAAGCGAAGGTTGGTTTTGGCTTGGCGAACGAAAAGGATGTTTGTCGGTATACCGTACGTAGAAAAAGATCCTCGCCGTTTCGCTCTCGTATACTATACACAACACGGTAAGGTAGTATGTTGGAAAAGCACGTAAAACAAAGTAACGACGAAATGCACTAGCCCCACTATTCCTTCCCTTGGCCGTCGAAGGGGGATGGCGATCTCGGTCGTCGTTCTGGCAACCCCATCCAGTTTCCGCGTCCTTCCGGCGTACAATTTCTGGGCACGAAGGGTGGGATAGGGGGAGGGGGGATGTACATACAGCGGTAGTTGTTCGCCGACGGTTCGGAGTCGACGTAGTGCATCCCCTTCTTACCTACCCTCCTCAATACCCCTTCCCAAAGGAAACGTCGAACGAAACTACGAAACGTTAAAAACTGGGCGCGAGGAGCGAGATGCACGGGCGGAAGGGTGCCTATATAGCCAAGGTGGGCTAAGGAGGATGGGGTGGAGCTTGTTCCGCCGGCTCTCCCAGGTGAAGGGAGAGCGAGCGAGCGAGCGAGAGTCTGCAGAGAGGTGAGCACGAAAAGGGGGTATGCCGAGGTGGCGCGCGGCAGCGAAGAGGATGAGGAAACCGGGGTTCCTCTCTCTTTCTCACTCTCGGAGGAAAAAAAAGGGAATGAGGAGGAAAGGGGTCTCAGGCCACCGGGAGGTTATGACAGCCGAGGTATTGAGCGGATCCTTCGTTAAAAAAACGAGAAGTACCCCGCGAGAGCGGTGAGGCGCGCGTGGAAGGGAAACGCGCAGAGGGTAGGTGGCGGACCGACGGGCTTGCTACTGCCGCTGGTGCTGCTGGGGTTTGGATGGTCTCGTTCCCGTAGCTGCTTGCCGGTGAGGAGTGCGAGAAAGAGAAGAAAAAAAAACGTCGGCGGGAGAAATTCGCAAGAGGAAAGAGAAGGGTGGGATTGAGGGCGACGAGAGAGTCTGGGCTGCTACGGGCTGCACCGCCCGTGGTGGTACACCGGTGAGAGACGGAGATAAATATAAGTATAGCGATTTCAGAGAAACTAAGAGAGAAAAGAAACACAGTACGGGAGTCCGAGGGGGGTGAGACCGAGTAACCGAATCCAACGCACCCTTGCTTCTCGCGCCCACCACGGAGAGCAAAAAACGCAGTGCGCGAGACTCCCACCTTCACCCGGCCATCTCTCCCTCTATCGCTCCTTTCTTTCTCCGTATCCTCGCTTCTCTCTTCGCATTCGACTACGGCCGCTCGCTGCGTTTTCTCAAGCACTATATCCCTTTTACTCTCCCCGATCTTCCGTCTCTTGGCGTTATTAGTTTCTTCCTTCTTCCCTCTTACAACGATTTACAACTTTTTGTCTTTCTTCGCTATCTTGTCTGTCCTCGTTGCCAACTTCTTTCTCTATTCTGCTTTCCCTCATCCCCTTTCGCCCGGTCCTAGCTTTCGACCGATCTCGAGCTGACTCGCTCATTTTATTGTCTCTGTTCCCGCGGTGAACCCGCGCTTACCTTTCTTTCGGCGGGTTTGCCTTATAACTCGGACAAAAATATTCCAACATCGCCGCGTAACCCGTGCGGCGGACTCTCGGGCAGCTGCTGGGTGGCAAATTCCACCCTCTCGTCTCCTTTACCTTTGTCAGAAATTTACTTCCATTTTCCATTCCGGCTACGAGCCACCGAAAAAAAAAAACGGGTGGACGGAGTTGTTTCAGGCTTTCGCGATCGTCCATCCCTCCCCGTCGCAACGCACAGGCCAACGTTCGGCTTAGCCCCGGGCCACGACAGACCCTTCCGCTACTCTTTTATTTCTTCTACTCTACTCCTTTCCATCCTTCCCTTCGCCGCTCTCAGCAGTCTTCGCTGTCTCACGTTCTGTCGCTTCGAAACCCTCGAGAACACGAGACTCACGATACAATTTTTCCTACCTACGTGTTGAAACGGCGAAGAGACGGACGGGAGGGGGAGACGAACGAACCAACTCATTCCAGCTGCACGCCCACTTCTGCGATTTCAAACCCCTCGGTTCCCGTCTTTTCTCTTTTTCATCCACTCGTCGTTATTACTTTTCCCGGAAGAGTCTCGGCGATACACTCGTCTTCGTTATCGTGTCGCAACAAGGCCTGTTGCGTTAGCTGACAATCATTTTTTTTTTATATTATTTTCCGCGCTTCTTTGCTCTCCTTCCGTTCTCATTACTTCTCTCGCTAATGCAACTCGGATCTCTGATCGTCTTCGTCATACCTTCTGATCTTTCTTCCGCACTTCTGTTTTAAGCTTACTTACTTCCTAGAATTTCATCTTTCGTCTATGCTTCTACTCGGTAATGGGAATGGCGAATCGTAATTCACGAACGTTGGTATCTGTCGGTGAAAGGAGAGTTAACTTCTAAAGGGAATAACTCAAAGCGGCGTGTTTGCGCTGAAAAAAAAAACATAAAAAGGGTATTGCACATCCGTAGGTGAATCGAGCGTCAGGAGTAGTTCCGAGAAATTTTCCTCTACGAACTGAAATTGTACAATTTTGTTTCCGCGTATCCGTGTTTCGCGAAATCTCCGACTGGTTTCTTACAACCTTATTTTTTTTAATTAGCTACCGAGTAAAAAATAAAGTTCTCAAGAAAAAAACGATACAGAAAAAAATGTATAAGATGCAAGAATATTTTTCAATCTTTTCTCTCATTTCTTCTCATCTTCATCTTTTTCATTTCTAATGAATCCGTCAGAATTTCGTGGTGCAGTTAAAAATAAAAGATTTTCGTTGAAAAAAAAAATGAGAAAAAACGTCGAAAGAAAAATTGCAAAATTTAAGAGTCCGCTGTTCGGAGAGCCCGAGTTGATGGGTGGTCGATGGGGTTTTTCCTCGCGGTGACGGAAGTGCAAGCTTTGGGAGGGGCCATCGTTGCGAAATAAAAAAAAAGGAAGAAATTGCGAAGGAAAAAAACCACGCGAGAGTGCGAGGAGAAAAGAAAAAGAGACTTTGTGCAGCGAAGAGAGGGAGAGAGAATCGTAGGAGAGCTCGAGTTGGGCGGTGCATCGAACGGTGGGAGAGGGTGCACCTTGGATTCCCGTAATGGGAAAATCGATCAGGGAGTGCACGTAAGTAGGTATAGTCGAGCGAACGCTGGCACTATTGGTGAGGGGCACGCGTATAGTTTCCCTTCTTTTTCCAACCCTCTCGCCGAACATTCTATCCCTCGTACTCTTTCTTCAACTATTCCCGTGTTTTTTGTTCTTTTTTTTTTTTTCTTTCTTTTGACTCACTCTCTCGGTCACTATGATCTCTCGGAATCGTTGAAATTTTATGTCCAACTATTTCCGCCCTTCCCGTTGTTCGCGCACACAGAACTTCGTATCTAACTGGTATTATAAGGTAGTAGCACAGAAGTCTGCCCGTCTCCGCCCGGCGCATACGTTCATCGTACCTGGTAGTTATATCCGTACGACACATGTTTTACATGCACACATGTATATACGACCGGTGCGTTTCGAAATAACACTATTTTCCGTACTTATCTCAAATTACGATGTAAAGTGCCAACCGACCGAGTGCGTCACAATGATCAATTTTTCAGATACAATTTTATCGATTTTCGTATTCGATAAAACGCTCGATGTTTTGCCTATCGTTTTACGTGCATCGCGCGGAAGAAAGCGAATTCATTTGAAAATTGTATATCGACAAATTCTCGTTTGGATAGTGTAAATTCGTTGGAATTCCACTAGTTCAGTGCAATCCTCTTGATCTCGGGGTTCTTGATTGACCCACATTCTTCCGGATTGATCCGACGTAAGGAAGGACACACACGAGTACCAAGAGCTCACGTACCATTTGATTTGTCCAATATACTTGGCATTGATGAATCTCAATGAGCAATTGCAAAATGTTTCAAACACACGACCAATTATATTACTTCATTCACGACATTAATAACGAGACGAAAATACAAACAGTTGGTTTTTTCTTTTTTCATTAAATGATAATGACGTTCATGAAAAAACATTTTTTCAAGACTTTTCCTCTAAATTTTTTTTTTTTTTTCTCTAAAACTACTATAGGAGGAATTATAAAGATTTTTTTTAACGGAAAGATGTTGAGAGGCTTACAAAAACAAAACGATCAATTTGAATAATTACGAGAAAATGCGGATTTTTTTCACTGATTCGAAAAAAAAAAAAAAAAAAAAAAATTATAATAATAATAAATCCGCGATCGTCAATTAAAATATCGTCTAGAAAAAAATCACTCTTCCGACGACCGTATCTGCCTTTATAAATATTGTAGAATGATTTTTTATAAGTTTCTGAATCTATGTATCTGTCGGTGGAAAAAAATCATTTTACTATGTCTTACAGTTATTGAGAGACAAAAACTTCGTATTTGACTCCGATTTCAAGAGTCATGTGGATAGACTTCTTTAATACCAATCGGCTACCGGCTGCACTAAATCGTAATATTTTAGTAGAAAAAAAAGAAGAGAAAAAAATGACGTATGAGATTTCTATAGATCTTTATCGATTTCGTGTCTCGTTCGACCTAAATTCCTGTCCAATTGAGCAGCCGCTCGCGCGGTCCGTAAATAAAGACATCACGTCATTCTCGCGATCGTCGAATGGCACGTAACAAATAGCGATCTATACCGACCAATAAATTATTCTTAACTCTATTTAAACAAGCGAAACAATTCGGCAAAACTACCCTACAACCCTACAAAAAGAAACCCCCAAAGGCAAAAACCATCATTCGATGTTAAATTAAATTAATTAAAATTATAATGACTAAAAAAAAAAATTGAAATATCCAGGAAGGTATTTCTCCTCGTTTCCTCCCTACCTCAACGCTCCTTCTATTCGGCGCTATCGTCTGACCTCGAACGAGTCTTAAACGACACTCGTGACGTCTGCACGAAGTTGCTAATTCGCCGGCCTGGAGTTTCGCATTGGGAGCCGAGATCCAAGCTTATGTGGGTTTCCGTAGAAACGAGGCGATAGTCTAGTGTGTGCGATAGTTTGAAGGCGTGTATGGGTAGTACTTCACGTATGTTTATAGACGCGTGTGTGTGTGTGCGCGCGGGTGGGTGTGCGAGGGGGTCGCACGAATCGCTCGCCACGCCATGCCAGTCCGAGTGACCTAAGAGACTTTACCGAGTTCCTAACGATTTTTCTTTCCCTCTCTTTTCTTCCGCTACTCCCACCTTCCCTGCCTCGCCTTCGTCGTCCTCCTCTCACTCTCGTACCGGTGCTTTTTTTCCATCTTCTTCTTCTTCTATCATTCCTTCTCTTTTTCCCCTTTCGCGACCGCGCGAGGGTTCAATGACGTCGTTGGCTCTGTCGTATACGCGCGGCTCGTCGTCCGAAGAAGGGAGTAAGAGGGACGGGAGAACGTTGTAAGCTTGAAACGGTAGAGAGAAAGAGCGAGGGATGCCGCGGAGTAGGAACGGTGGATGCCGAGGACACCGACGGCGCCTTCGCACTCGAAAGCTTGCGCTTGGGCGATAGCCCGAGCCATCGAGTTTCGCGTTCGGCTGGACGAGCCGAGGGAACAAACGCGCGTACGTTGAATGTAGTCCAGCTTCGACCGACGGCCCGAATCGATCTTTGGCTTCGGGGGCCATCGTGCCCTCTGTGCACATGCATACCTTAACGGATCACGCTATACCGAACTTACGAATATTCCTCTTGCCCTTTTGCGATTGCGAGTATTCTGCACATAGCCGCTTTCTTTTTTTTTTTTTTTCGTATTCTCCTCTGTGTCGTAGATACCAACGCCGTGCAATATTGCACACAGAATACCGTTCGTTCAGCAGATATTATCGCGGAATAGCAATTGCGAAATGAGAAATGGGTCCAAATTTATTCAGAAAAAATAATAAAAACCATATTAATGGTATATAAACAGTAATAATAAGTTGGTTGGGTTAACCATTCGAGAAGAAAAAAATGTGGAAAATGAAATGAGAACAATTTTTTTTTTTCAATTTTACACGATTAAAAAATATAAAATGAGCCACACAATCAGTTGCATTTGCAGTGAGAATATAAATATAATTTGAAAAACAACGAATCAACTATTTATTCAATTTTGAATAAGAATCGATGAATTATTTCGTCGCTGAAACGAATCTTCGGGGATAATGTCGCAAAAATACGAGAAATAAATAAAATAAAATTCAAAATCACACCGTCTATTACTAAAAGACTGATATGCTTGTTTCAAAATAAAAATAAAAAATGTTACATCGAATTTAAGAAACGTTCCAACTCGATTGTTTGACGTACACTCAAAGTCCATCATAAAATCGTTTCTAAAGAGGGTTGATGTAGTCGCGGATGGCTCGACCGCCTTGTCCCCTTAGGGGGGTAAGAGTGGTCCTCTCGCATTTCCCGTACACCGGTCGTCGGGGACCGTTGCACACAGCTCCTCTGTTTTTCCAAGGCAAACTTTGTGATAAGACAAGAAAGAGAGAACGCTCAGCCGGGTCGTCCGGGCGCAACGCGTACAACATCGATGAGCTCGGAGAACGCAAAGAGAGATAAAAATTTCGAGCGAAAGAAGACGCGAATCGATTGACGACAGAGAAACGGAGAAAGCTTATAAAAGTAAAAAAAAAAAAACAAAAAAAAGTACAGGAAAAGAATGTCGTCGAGTTTTTCGATGGTCGACCGACAAGGGTGGGCCGATTTTCTCGGATGTATATATACGCGCCCGATCGCGCGGAGAGAGGGTATCGGGGAAAAGAAAAATGTTGAAAGGGTTGAAGAAAGACAGAAGAAATGACCCATCTCCCCTCTATTGGCCGAAAGCAAAGGACGAAGATAGAGGGAAAGAGGAAGATTGAGCGCGGAACGTAAAAGAGAGACGAAAACATTGGGAGGGTTATATACAGCGGGCGCACGGATGAAGGGAGAGCAGTTACAGAGGGAGAGAGAGCTGCAGGTGGAAAGGACGAGGGCAGCGAGCTCGAGGCTACGCGGGGGTGGATGAAAGGACGCTTACCAGCTACTACCTATTGATCGCCAATTCTTTTTCTCCTGTTGCATATTAGGCGCACTCTGCTCCTCTTTCCCTGCGGTCCTACTCTTCCTCTCTTCCTCATTCTCTTGCCTCCCCCTTTCGCCTCTTCTCCACAACACCACCTCCTCGTCTCGACCCCCTGCCGCGTACCGTCCTCGCGGCCACGCGAATCTATCCCCTACGTATTTTCAGACTCGCGGGGTTCTACCGTCCTCCTCCTGCGAGCCTCTCTTGCATCGCCCGTTTCGTTGCGCCACAAGCGCGCCGTACCGTCCACCCGCATTTCTCCTTTTCTCCCCCATCGGCTCCCTCTTTACCCTTCGGCTGGCCGCTACACACAGACCACCTTATGTACTCGGGCTTTCTCTTCGGTTTTCCTTCTTTCTTTCTGTCTCACTGTTTGCGTACATCTACCGTGTAGCCTCTTACACTTTTATGCTTCGGCAGTAACCGAACGGAGTATGGATATTTATTGATATGTCGACCCATTTCGTCGCATTGCACGTCCCGAGAGACGCCGGAAGATAGGACGGATCGAGAACATTTTACTACCCAATGACGTTGGCTCTCTGTGTCCTTCTTATCGTCGATACGTTTCAAAGCTCGATGCTTCGAAGTTTGAACGCTTTGACTCCATTCCCAAAGCTTGTTGTCTTCCGATGCTTCGATATATTAGCCAGTCGAACAGTGGCTTACGTTTGAACCCAAACCCACGCGAGTTCATGCCACCAAGCGCTTGTTGCATCGGACTTGCGCAGTCGCGGAAAGCTTCCAACCGTTGTCGCTTCGGTAATGCAAACACGCACGAGCGCTACTCATCCTCTAATGTGGTTGGGAAACCGTGGATATTGTACGTTGCTTTGTGTGCGTTTGTACGTGTATATCAGATTGCGTGTGATTCGACTGTTGCGCTGACCTACGGTATCGTCTTCACGAGGGTTAACGGGGGTGGCATATTAAAGGACGCAGCGAGGAACCTTTTTTCATCGAAGTATTATTTTACTCTAAATAAAAAAATTAAAAAATGGGAGGCAATGACGCCTATGGAGTTATCATAAATATTTGTTTGCATTTTTGACGAGAAATTTAAATCATTATCTTACATTTCGATGTAATTTTTCCGATAGCAATTTTCTTTAACTCAAGCAGTACGTTGTTAATCCTAAAAAAAAGTGCTTTATTACAAACGAAGTTTTGGTTTGACGAAAAAAAAAAAACATTTTCGAGATTTTTGATAAAAATATGTTGAGTGTTCCAAAACGCCAAAAATCGTAATTAGACAAAATATGAAAATGAATATACATGTGTGTACCGAAAGATTAAAAGCGTTGTAATTTGTGAAAGCATTGAGTTGTTAATCTACAATTGATCACTCAAATTTAGGGGCTAATACTCATTGATATTACCAATTTTCAGTGAAATAAGTGCATCTGCTTTTCTTTTTTATTTCCACTTCGATTAAGTTTCCTTCGAGGGTTATTAACCCTCTAAAGCACATTTTACCTTTGGAGATACACCTCTTTGAATTCTGAAAAAATGACTTAATTATCAACCGATGTATTTGAAACTTCATACTTAGGGGTATTTTGGATCGTAGAATTCGAATTTGAAATTAAAATTCAAATTCGAAATCGCGGATTTTATATCGGTTTTATTTACCGGTAGCTAAGTCGTGTGTAATGAAAAATGTATAATTCAAAGGGTTAACAGCCTTTTACTGATAAAGTTACTATTAAATGTCTTACTAAATAAATTGCTGGAATAGAGGGTTGAAGAAACGAATTTTCAATTGACCCAAATTCGATCGAGTGGTTCGATGATCCGAAACATATACTCAACACGGCCTTAATAATTTTGGTTGCAGAAACGCCGAGGAGGGATCGGTTGACCCCGTCACCGAGATCAAAGCCGGCGACGCGAAGCCGGTTGCCGAGAGACGTGTTACCCGAGTGAGAGGGTTGCACATCGGTGTGCCGTTGGTGATAGAAGAGGAAGAGAAGGAGGAGGAGGAGGCGGCGGCGGCGGCAACGACGGCGTTCGCAGTGGCGTTCGTCCCTCTCGCCGGCGAGATAAGGAGGCGACGAAGGCGAAGAACGAGTCACAGTGGTTTCACGACGAGGGTTGAAGGGTTGGAAGTATCAGCGCGTTGCTGGACGAGGAGTCACGCGAGACATAAACGGAGGAGGGATCTTTAAGATCTTCAAGTAAAAAAAAAAAAAAAAAAAAAAGTGATACAAAGGGAAGTGGGAGACACTTTAAAAGATCGTTTTTGTTGATGGTTACAGCAAAATAATCTCGACCTCCCATTAATGCCTTAACTCTTCGCTCCTCAAACGAAAAAAAAAAAAAAAAAAAAAAAAAATAGAAGATTAGCAAAGGAAACGAAACTATTTAGATTTTTGCTCGCAGCGCGAAAAACTACCCCCAACGAAAAAAAATAATAATAAATCAACAAAAAGATACAACCTTTGACCTCAAGGTATCGTAGGCTCGTGAAGATTCCCATCACTGCCATCGAATCTCGTCTCGCGAGAGTTTGAAGTAGTTAATGCAAAAAAAAGACTACCCTCGGTTCGAAAAAGAGAAGGGAATCAAAGGGATAGCCGCCGTCGCCTTCTACTCCCGGTTAGCTAAATCCGCCTTTCAAAAAAAAAAAAAATAAAAAACAAATCAATAAAATAAAATAGAAGTAAAGAAAAAAAAAGATAGAAAAAGCCTCCTGACCTCCTGGATAAAAGTATCCAGACGACGTCCCGCGTGACGTCACACATAAACATACGCCTCAATAGAGTGTGTCGAGGTCTAAGCCGCGGATTATCTGAGCGCGCGAGAGATCTATATAAAGCTCCGAGAAAAAGAGAGTAAGAAAGGAGGGGTAAGAAACTACGAGGTTAAAGTGCTGGATAACCACGGTGGCACGAAAACGGACGGGAAAACGAACGTGGCGCGGAAAGACTTCCGGAGAAACGAAAAGGCGGGATAGCGAATCGCGGACAGATACGAAGAGAACGGAAAGACGAGGTCGTACACGCGGGTACACGAGTCAGGCGCAAAAAAACACACATCCTAAGATGTGATTTTAAAAATGGCGGATTGCCCCTATGCTCGCTGCATACAGGAACGCAGACACATAAGGAGGGAACTTCTGCGATGGACAAAGAATATGGTCTTCGTAGTCGGTGAGTAAATGAATTTTCGGTAATTATAATCATAATTTTAAGACCAAAACTAATCGAGAATAGTTTAATTTTTTATTATTTTAAATTTTACCAGAATGGTCGTAATTGGTGATGTAAGTTCACAATGTGACCGATTAAAAATGGTTTCATCAAAATTACCGTCGCGATCGTAAAATTGAAGTCGATACCAATTATTTTATTATCACTTTTTCACATATATCAGTTTATTAAGTTCAAAAACATTAATGATGACTTGAAACGAATACATAAAAATTTTTAAAAAAGGTTACCAAAAATTACAGTCATTTTTCAACTATATGGCTGTTCTGCGTCATTTCACTGCCACGAAAAAAATGACAATATAATTACCGAAAAAAAGACTGTGATTTTTCATAGAAAATGTTAAAATAATAAAATGCCGGCCATTTAACATCACTATTTATAATTTCAGCAAAATACAAGCTTTTAATTTTCAATATTAATATAATTTAATATTTTTTTTTATTATTATACGAAACATAAGATAAAAATTACCGGCACTTAGAGATTTAATACTCACGTCGAAGTAACATATCTTTTCAGCCTCTGCAAAATAGATATACCTATTTTACCATTTTTCAGTCGAGGAATTCTCGAAACATTTGATTATGCGTGACACTAATCTCATTGTATTCCACCACAGTTTTCTAATAAATATTATTTCCTCCTTTCGCGATGTTAATGAAAGAAGGCTATTTCCATATCGCGTTTTCTCACCGTGACCTTCGAGTTCCATCACGAACGAGATTATTAATGCAATAACGCAGTTTTTTTTTTCACTCTCATGCGCTTCATTTGATCCTCTCTGCGTAGCAATGAAACGAAGCTTTTGCATAATCATTGCGCCACGAAAGTGAGGCGCAAACGAAGCTCGAAACTTCGCTTCAACAGAAGTATAGGAACTAAACTCGCGGTAACGCGTACTGCTCTTTACCTAAACTACCTGTTACGGTCGACCACTTTACTCGCAAACTACCTGTTACACGTGACTAATCAACTTCAACGGGCTCACAGCCCTTTCCCGAAGCTGTAAAACTCGCAAAATCCTTCATCATTATAATAATTCCTCGTTTTTACCTATCGACAATAAACACCCCGTATGTAGTACGTGTGTTACGATTTTCGAATTTTCGCTACTCCTACCGTTTATACGTTAGTCAGAACTTCCCGTGCGCTCGCACGTGATATATAGTTTATGCAGCACAACTCTATCGTTCTCCATTTCAACCCTTCGACTCTCTCTCTCTCTCTCTCTCTCTCTCTGTTTTTCTCTCTTTCCTTTTCTCTCTTTTGGCTTCACAGAGCGCGGAGTCTGCGCTCGCGTTCGCCACCACTGCACGTGGCTATGTCCTATGGATATAGTAAATATATGTATACCCGGAGCGAATAGTATATCCCCCCACGTGCAGAGTAGCACACAGTTGCTCGAGCTTTAGCCTCCCTTCCGCACTCTCCGCCTCACCCTCTCGCTCCGTTCGCTCTATGCGAGGATTGAACCGAACGAACCGGACGGCGCCGCATACCGTGAGAGAGCTCGTGGTGAGACCTGTTGCCAGTGGGAAAACCCGAATCCTGCCAGACTATACACAGCCCTCGATCTCCTTCGCGATTCTCAGAGCTTTCACGGAGCAAAAGCTTCCCGTCGCTAACCATGCACACCCCCGACCCCCTCGCGCATTGCTCTTCTCGAACTCGCTTTGTACTTTTGCGCTCCACTGCCCTTCAACCTCTTTCGCAAGTTTCTTGGAACTTGAGAAAATTTCTTTCTCGATCTTTGTGCACACTTTGGCGAGTTTTTTTACGTTTAAAAAAAAAATCTATTTTCTTTTATCATATACTCAAAGGGGTTCGACGATTCGAAGCAACAAAGGAATTTTTATTTTTTGATTTATATGAAAAAAAAAAAACTATCACTATCATGACTAATCCCATACGACTGTTTATTCGTAATGAAGTTTTGATCATATAAAAAAATGTGTTGGTTCGTAGATAAAAAATTGTCGAAAAATTTCAATTTTTTTTTAATATAAAAAATAAAAAAATTCGATTGATAAAAAAAAAAAGTTAAACTCATTCCATAATTTTTAAACATTATTAAATAAAATTTTTTACAATTTATTATTATATTTAAAAAATGTATATGACATTAGGAAAATTAAACTTTTTTTCTATATTCAGACCTGCGGATTTTTAGAAATTGTTAAAACACCATTACGATCATATAATCACCTGGAATTATTCAATTCGATGTTTTTTCATGTACGAAATAAAATTTCCTTTTTTGTCTGAAATTGCCGGATCCCACTCTTACTACTTGCATGCAATCAAAATAGCGTGTCGAAATTCATTAATTTAAAATGTATTTTCGAAGGTACTGATGTAAGCGCGTTGCATAAGAATAAAAGTGTCGCGTCACTGCAGAGCCGTAAAAAAAAATCTATGCAAGAATTTCCCTCACTCCGAGGGTCGTCTTTCTTTCGCGTTACTCGAGTTTCGGGCGTGGCGACGCCGAGACAAAAAATATCTCCGTGCATGTGCGCGTCGGTCGAAGTGTCGCCGAGTTTGTCTGCAAGAGAGTGCGAGTGATCCCCCAAGAGGCAACAGGGTTTACAGTGCGCATACACGTACGCACCGAGCCGTATCGCGTATACGCGAGAAATGCGAGTAGACGCGATAGAGAGAAAGGATAGATGCAGGCGAAAAGGAGGAGGCAAAAGAGTACAGACAGCAGTACAGCGTGTTGCTGTAGCGGCAGCGCACCTTCACCCGAAAGTACAGGACTGTAGAGAAGACGGAGATAGGAAGATACGAGGGTAGTTTGGGGGAACGCGAGGGAAATGAAGAAGTCGCGAGGGATGAAAAAGCAAGTTAGCGGTGGTAGTAGCAACGTGGACTGTTGCAACAGAAGAAGGCAGGCATCAGCAGCAGCAGTAGTAGTGACCGTGGGGTGAGGAGGCGAGGTCGGTTGAAGCGTGATCCACAGGGGGTTTGAGTCGAATGGCGATGCGCGTGGGGTTGAGAGTTCGGGGATGGAAAATCAGGCCTGCGGAAACGGCTTCCGGCCCCTCCGTCCGTCCGTTCGGCATCAATCCCCTTCCTTATCCCCCTCGTCCGTTATTCGCCTCTTTCCAATCCTCCATCCCCCTCGTCGATTCCGCCTCTGCTATCCCCTTTCGTACCCCGTGGCTACGATGCCTTCGTCGTTCTCCCTTCCAAAGTAACCACCCTGTGCGAAACCAGCATATACTCTCGAAGCTCTCGAGGTCGCCGCGACGCACCTACGTATCTTCCTATATATTGTATATATACATATACATAGATACGTAGTGCACAATCTGCGTGTCTTGACCACGGACAACCGGCCGGCGCAGACGACGCCGACGCCCGAAACGAAACCGTTCCTTTTATTTTCCTTTCGGCGAATCGATCCCTCTCTCTTTCCTTCCAACATTCCTTTTTCACGTTTTCCACGCTATCTCGGAAGATTCTTTCTTTATCTTATACTTTTCTTCTTGTTTTCTCGTTCTTCCTCGTTTCTCTTTTCGGTTTCACTCGTTTGTTCGCACTCTGCTCTTTTTTATTTTTTTTTATCTCTCTTCAATGTTTCCTCCCGCTCGCTCCACGATGGTTACTAGTCCGCGTGCGCTATACGCTTACTTCTCTTACTACCTTCGGCGGTCTCCGTCTCTCTCAAGGGGCTGCATACCCCTCGCTATACGACGCAACGACTCCCACTACTCGGCTCACGTTTCTCCGTCGACACTCTGATATACCCTTCCCTCCGCGTGAAACCCCTGAGATTCGCTCTTTCTTTATCACTGCGAACGAGAACTTCGACGGCGGGGAGGGAAAGGGGCATTTCCACTATCGTTCCTTCTCTCACTCTCGTGTACTATCACCATTACCACCAACACCGTCATTGACTTTACTGCGCGAATGTTTCGTCGCTTGCTTTTTGGCTCTTCCTCCGTACCGAGCTTTTCGATCTCTCACCCACGTACGACTACTTTGCTGGAAGATTTCTCACTCCTTCCGTCCATAAGAACAGTTTTTTTTTCTTTAAATCTTATACTGCACTCTAAGAGACCCGGAACCGTTGAAATTGTCATTGTTAGCTTCTTATCGAAGCTCTTTGGGACTTAAATCTTTAGTCTAATTTATGTTTTTTGTTTAATCTGAGAAAGCGTCAATTATTGCAGTTAATTGTTACCAATCGCAATAATTATATAATTCACAATAACATTAATTATATATTACAAATAACTACATCCCCGTTACGCCGATTTTTCATAATTATTGCCGTTAATTAATAATTAAAAAAAAAGATTCATTAAATTTTGAGAGCATCGAGAATACGTTACATTTAATCGAAGATATTACTCCCGAAATCGTAGCCTGTAGTTAGGGAGCGTTGCGTTGCAACGGCGCATGCCAGGAAAAGGGTGAAACTTGCGGATACGAGAGGGGAAGCTTTCGTGCAACCGAAAACGCGACTTACGAAAACCGAGGGTGCAACGAGGAAACCGCGTGCGAAGGAGAAATCGAGACAGAAATAGTAGAGAACGGAGTGGAATGCAGGAGTGACCGAGAACGCGGTTTAGGTGAATGGGGAATTGCAGTGGAGGAAGAAGGACGCGGTTGTAGTGCTCGAGAGAGGGATGCGAGGGGAAGAGGCGAGAGGGGCTCACGGGAACGTCGGAGGAGGATTCTCGTGGAACGGAACAAACGACAGTCGGTTTCGCGGCGCGACCGGGGGCGGGAGGACGCCATCAGGCAGGAAACGAGGCCGCCGGTGCGCTTGGCCGCTCGAGCGCGTGTGCAGCATCCCCTACACACCATACTCCCCCTTCGGTTGTTTTTTTTTCCCTCTTTTCTTTACTTTTTCTTCTCTTACTTATATACCACATCGGGGTACATCTCTCGTATACCTTACATGTATTACATAATACATGCGTGAGTGCGTTACCGAATGGTACCAGTGTTTTCTATACATATATAAAGACACGTGCGTGTACGCGAAGAAACGATTTTGACGAAAGTGCAGCTGCATCGTAGTTACCGCATTCGATAGGAGAATTGGCGCGACCACTCTATAGATTAGACGAAATTTATGAATCGATCACACTGTCAACTCGATTGCGCATCCTTAGTGTTGGATTGATAGATAGTAAGGGGGTAGTATTTCCGGATGCAGGTGGATTGTCCGCGAAAGAAAATTAAATCGCAACGCAGCGAAGGGAAAAAAATATCTTGAAGAGAAAATGCTACAAGAATTTTTACAAATTAAATTCTTTTTCGAAAATTCAGAAATTTTGTGTAAAAATTACGAATCGATATTTTTTAAAAATAATTTCTAAAGAGCAAAAAAAAATTGATGTGAAATATAAAAAGAAATAGAGATTTGTTGAGGTGTTTTTCTTTTGGAACTATTGGTATGAACGATTGTGCAACAAGCTGTTACGCAAAGTAACGGAGTTGGGATTGTTTTCGCGCATCCCGAAGTCGAAGTGCCTGAATCCGACTGGAACAATAGAAAATCGATTTCGGTGAAGTTGAAAGAACAAAGGAAGGTCGATCGATCTGCAGACTCGTAAATGACAAAAATGCAATTGCAACGTTGAGATTCGAGAGTTAAAAATCGTTGCGGCAGAGGCGAAAAGTGAAACGATGTCAAACGAGCTCAACGACCTCGCAGTGTTGTTGCCTATCCGCAACTGTTGGATTCGCGGTCGTGGAGGACTCGAAACTTGAGATCAACAGCCACGAGAGAACTTTGACGCTCTAGTTTAACGAAGTTGAATAGGTAAATACCGAGCGTCATATACACCTGCAATATTTATACATTGTCAAATAAATCATAAACATTAACGCGCTTTCGCGATCGAAAATTCACATTTAAAAAAATTGGATTTTATTGGTTCGTTGAAAAAAATAAAAAATACATATATTTGACAAATTTAGGACTATAGTAGAGTAAATAGACTGGTCATACCGACCGATCTCGTATGTCCGGCCGCGAAATTAATTTTGCTCTCTCCCAAACACCGGAACTACCGCCGAAATAATTAGCGGCTGCAATTTCCGCAAATTGATCGTGAATTGCGCAACTGTCGCACGTGGACGTACGTAGGCACACAGAATATCCATTAGTTCTTCTGTTGACCGGCGCAACCCACCGTCAATCGTGCTATCGCGAAGTTTACGTTATTTTTTTATATCGAGAAACTAAAATCGCTTCGACAAATATATTACACTACAAAATCACTTTTATTGTAACGTTGAATCACGAGAAATTCGCCGGTTCTCGACCACCAGTTGCTCGATCGCAGATAGTTTCCCGGCTTTCTGCTCGTGCCTAATGGATAACGGATTAAAGAATTAGTAAGAAATAAAATATATTTCGTAATTGTTGCAAATTTTAATTTACACTGTAAATACATTTAAGCGTTACAGTAACTGTAACTTCCCATAATTACTGCATCAAGTTTCGCCAGCAGGAAACAGCCCCCGAAGTGCATGTAACTTTGGGTAAATTTGATTAAATTCTCCAACTTTAACAATTACCTTTTTGCACCAAACAAAGCGTAGATGAAATCTTTCACCTCGGTATCTATATAAAATAAAATAGAAACAGTAAAAAAAAAAAACAAGAAAAAGTTACAGTCAAGTATACGCAGTTAAAGTCTTTCTTTTCTCGTGGGTGTGGTTGCATCGCCATCATGGTATCTCTTTCCCGGGTGAGGGGTTGATTTTTAAAAATGCAATAAAGTCGATAACGTAACGACAATGTACGACGCCCTTCGGGGTTCGCCATTTTCCACTCCCTTCGTCGCAGTCTTTCTCCTCTCCTTCTTTCTCTCTCGTTGCGCTCGTATATCGGCGAAGGCTTTCGTAGGAGTAGAATAAAGAAGTAAAAGACGAAAGAGAGAGAGAGAGGAGCGAAAGGAAAAAGTGAGTGCAGGTGCGTCAGCCGCAGGAGGCGAGCGAAGCGAACGAACGGGGTGGTGATCGTTAAAAGCCGCATAAAAAAGGTAGCGCGAATGGCAACAATAAAAATTCGTCGGCATTCGTGTTTCACCGTCGTTGTCGTACTCTCTTTCTTTTTCCCTTGTCGTTGCTTCAACCTTCTCAGTCCACAATACCGTGGCTACGTCGTTCCGGAGGGTGGAAAGGGGGGGTTGCTACCCCGCGGGAGAGCTGCGAATCGTGCGAGAGACCTTTGGATTTTCTGGGAGAGAGAAAGGAAGGAGAGGTCGAAGAAATGCGCGAGATGGGAATGCAAGTTCGAAAAAAAAGAGCAAAAAAAAATGAAAAAGAAGCAAAGGGGGAGTGTGTCCTGATGCCGACGGTGGACCGAACTCTCTCTCTATAGGATAGAAGGGGTGTGCGTAATGAAACGATATTGAGTGGCCATGGTGGGGTTGAAGGGGCAATAGCGATAGGAAAGAGAGAAAAGAGTGAGGATAAAGAAGAAAAAAAAAGAACCAACGTTATAGAAGGAGAATAGGGTGAGAAAGTATATAGAGAAGTGGGGAGAGTCGTCTTCGACCCCTCCGTCGATTGACCTCGCTTCGACGAAAGGTGGCGCGGGACGAAAAGGGTGCGCCTGCAGCAGCAGCAGCAGCAGCAATAGCACCAGCAGCAGGAGGGATGAAAGCGAGTAAGGGGTACACAGAGAGAGGCGAAATAGTGAGGTGTAACGACGAAGGGGTGGATATAGAATGGGCGATAGCTTCTGTAATAGGAGGGGCAAATTGACGAAGATTACCCCGTAATATCGAAGCGATCTTTCTCTACTATTCTTGGCTCTACCACATTTCACTGCAATCATCCCCTTCGATGCTCGAATTAGAAAGAAAAATCATTAGCAATATTAAAACTTCCGGCCTGTTGATTATTTCGATAATAGTCGCTAAAGAAATTGTCCTAAATGCGCGTTCGTTAGCGAAATTTTGCTAATTCTTATTCGAAATCCAATATCTGGGAATGGAAAATATTTAAAAAGTTTCGATTTGGGGTTCGAATACGATAACTAAGCGGCGAACGAAATGTCGAAGAGAGATAATACACGAAAGTAACGTGCGTGAGATGGGAAATGCGTACGAACATAGACTAAACAAAACACGCGATCGTGGGAAGGGATAATCCGAACGTTGGCGGGGAAAACAGTGAGAGTCGGAGAGTGGGATGCATGTCTTCGCACCCCTCTGTCGATTGACCCGGCTTCGACGACGGGGTGGGCTGTGTCTGAAACGGAGTACGAAGCTGCCAGAGTGGGAATCGTCGGAGTTCTCACCGCGTAGTGGGAGTGAATGCCGTACGAGGGGTGACCGAAACGGAGAGTATAGCGTGGTGGGGAGATACTTCGGGGAGTTTGAATTCGACGAAGTAGGGGAAAACGGCTCGTGCAAGCGTGGTGCAGAACGGCGCGTTGCAAGAGACCACCGACGCCGTCGACGACGTCGGAGAGGGTGAGTTTAAATTGACGAAAATGACGGCGCGCCACTCTCTCTCGCCCGCTCTCTCGCTCTCACTTCCGTTTTTCGCTTCGAACGTTGGCGACCCCCTATCCTCCCTTCGGAACGCGCACTCTTCCACCCACCAAGCCATTCAAACTCATCCCCCAATCTCCTCTCCTTCCTCCCCCTCGCGAGATGCCGCGCGTCTTCCCGAGCATTTCCCCTTAAAAAGTCCAGCGACTGCGGCCAGCCAGAAACGACCTCGCCAAGAAACTACCACCATTACAGTATTGTATTACAACGCCTCGGAGCATCCGAGAAGACACAAAAAAAAATTCATAGAAAATCGGGTTGACTAAATTTCAAATACAAAAAAAATAAAAACACGTGCCGCATTCATTGTTTCCGGTAGTCAACAAAAATTATTTTTGAAATGATCGATTGATTGCAAAAATTAAAAATCGGTAAATTCCTCGTGAATTTCGCTACCATGTGTTTGTATGCGAAAAAAAATTCTTTCACCATCGAGACACCTCGCGTTGAACAGTGTAGAATGTGCACATTGGATTATTTAAAAATCAGTGCGTCACCGAGAAGTTAACAAAGTGTCACGAGAGCTCTTGCCACATAAGTGTTGTGAAAAATGTGAAAATTGTATATTTGAGAAAAAGATCGGAGAATAGCTCTTCATAAATTACTCGATGTGAGAGGCACCTGTTTGATTTCAAATCGCATCTTCAAATCAATACCCGAGGAAAGCTTAAATAAATAAAAAATCGTATCAATTTCCGATAAATTTCCGGTCATCGGTTTCGCTGTAACCTCGAAATCTTCCGCAACGATTGTGCCCATCGTGAAAAACGTACGTTTAACAAAAAATAAATAAACGAAAGAAGCAACAAAAACAACAATGTAAAAAAGTATATCTATGTCAGGTGGATATTTTTACATTAAAAATCGAAGTTCCTTCGGGGATATATGTTTAATTGAAGGAGACAGGTGGATATGCCTACATGCCTGAATTTCGATTTCCCTTCGCTTTAATCCTGTCACACACCGCATCGAAAACGACGATATTAGCCGATGACGGACGGTTCGAGGGCTCGGCAGCGTGGCTCTTGTGACTGTGCGCGTTCAACACGTGTACTCGTTCGATCTACATACGCGTTCACACTAACGTACGTCCACCTACATTTGCCTGTAAACACATACGGACAGTTTAGACACGCGTTCGAAGTATCCTCACGAACTTTCCGCACACAAACATTCGTCGAGAACGAATACGAGACGAATGTTGGTGAATGCGGTAGCGTGTGACGAGAGAGAGAGAGGCGATCGGCACGACTGTGTGTACCGACACACCGGAACTCGGAAGTGCACGTGCTGGAGGGTAGAATGGGAGAGTCAGAGAAGGGATGTAGGGGGGGCGGTGGGAGGAGGAATGGGATCTCTCGAGGAAGGGAGACAGAGTTCGACGTCGAGTTTGCTATTGTGAGGAGCGGGTAGTATTTCTCATCTATTCGTCTTCCTCTATTCTCTCCACTCCCTCTTCTACTCTTGTTCTACCATATCCTTTGGTTCAAATTCGCAATATGTATTTAGCACTGTAGTCTCTGGGTAAAGATACAGGGTGCATCAAAACGGGTAATTATTTCGTGGCAAATCCTCTCGCGCACTTACGATCTTATCGCATTTTCTACAATATCATGAAAAAAGTCGAATTAATGAGATTTCAGGGGAAAAAGATTTGTATTATTCGTGGAAATACTGACGTCAAGTATAATTTTTAAAAAATATTAAAATTTGATGCCGATAATTAATTAATTTTAACATAGAAAAAGGAATAAGGAATTTGTACTCAGTGCTGCAATCTGTGGCCGAAGATCAGGGTGCATTTTTATAAAATTATGAAAAATTATCCAACTGATGACATTTCGGAGAATAACAGTTATATTTTTCGGGGGCATTGATACACTTCACTATAATAGAAAAAACGTCTGAAAAAGGTGAACCGAACTTATGACTTATGAACTTTTTTAATTTTCTACGATGTTCATGAATGAATTTATTACGTTTAGAAATCATTAGAAAGAAAAATTACATTTGGCGTTGCTATGCTACACATGGCGATAATTTTTTTATAAATCTGAAAGATTGTTTTGCGCCAATGTTTTGATTCATTTCACATTCTATTAAAAAAAAAAAAAAAATCATAGCTTTTTGCAATACTCGGAAAAATCTCAAATCACCGATTCTACGAAAACTTCGGTAAGTTTTTGCTCGTCTAAAGAAAAAAACAAAATAATAAAGAATGACTCGATAATTATTTCGATAAAAGATAAAGATTGATGGTTTCGTTCGTCGAATTATTGTTTATCAACGACGAAGTTTCGAAGAGTTATATTTTCTTGGTCCGTGCAGTATATTAGATTATTAGTAGGTACAATAGCGTACATTTTCACCGTGGGTCGAAGGAGGTATAGGAGTACGAAGTAGAAGGACGAAGCGAGGGCCGCGGTGGGCGAGAGAACTCGACAGCGAGGAAGATTGATAATTCAGGGTTCCTGTATAACCGGGGTTGTACATGATGCGCCATCATATCCGACGATAGAGACAGATAGAACGCAGAGAGATGCGAAACGTGGGGCCTGTATACGTTGGAAACGTATACGCCTCGATCGATCGAAACCCACCGCGACATAGCGTTTTCCTACGCTTGGATATGTGCAACGGGGCTCGGGCTCGGCTAGCACTCGCGCGCGCGTTCGCGAAATTAATGTCTTAATGGTTTATGACAATGTCATCACCATTACCGTTCCCGCGGGCCGACGGGTAACGCTACACGACCGTACGAGCGATAAATGGGTCACCCCGCCGCGACGTCCCTCGCTCCTCGACATCCCAGCGTATACTATTATACGCAAGGATACCCCACACTCGAATACACTCCGCGATGCATGCCATTACATGTGAGCTTATATATGCACATGCGTACATGCATCTGTGAGAATACGTATAAACCCGATATCCGATTACCGCTTAACTAGCGGAGTTCGCCAGAGAAAGAAATCTCGCGGAGTGTTTGTCCCGCTACGCGCAGCTGACATGTAAGATGCTGTAAGATGCGCCGAAAGTGCAGCTGCATCAGCGAAAAAAATAAGTAATCTCGATTCAAGAGCCTCTACCTCGCAAGTCTTTTGCTTGCGTGCCACTATTTGCAAATCTTTTTCTGACCTCAATAATCATACTAATATTAGCTAAATCGATCTGAGAAAGAAAGTTCAAATGCGGTAAAAAAAAACACTATATCTTGAGACGTTACGATCGATGCAATTACGGCGGTATCAATAGAACAAGCGTTATTTTCTTAGTCGCAAGCGTTCGAGTCTCGGTGAGCGCTTGCATAGTTTTTGACTCGCGTCATCGGTTCCCGGAATAGGCATCGTTGAGTGATGCATCGTCAGGATTGTCCGGCTATTGGAGGAAAAAAACACTATTATTTCGTGATTTTTTTCGGCGAGAGATCGTTAATCGGATGACAAATCATCGAATTAACAAATCATGCGACTGTCATCATATTAAATTTATCTATCGATCTATGGCTCAAACACCAAATTGATCCTAAGTGGCAAGAAATAAAAACATGTCTACAAGATGAAAGAAGATAGTAAAAATCTGCGAAGCAGAGGAGTTCCGCGGGACGTTAGGCCCGTGCCTCTCGATGCGAGAATCCACCCACACGCGTGTTCGATGCTCTGCACGCGCAATTACGAACGTACCTATATCACAACGGGAATACTAGTCCACGCTTAAGCCCACAGACATAACGAGAGTGCGCGAGAGAAGGCGACGAGAGCTCGAGGAACTACCCGAGGGGAAGCAAATGCATGAATAGGGAGGGATTGGGTATACAGCCATATGGATATAATGCAGGCGAAACATCTCGATAATTCATGGGCTTATGCTCGTTATCCGTTCGTCCACGACAAAGAGAAGCTGCGCGATAATTCGTAGCTTGACTTTGCGCCAAAAACACTCGAGATTCATTATTTTTCTTTCCGCTCGTTGTTGAAGCTTTGCAAGAGACAAAAAAAAAGTTCGAAAATACGACAACGACGGGATTTGCACTTTGTTCTCGTCAACAGCTAAATCTGGTTTCCGTTGCTCGCACTGTCCGCTTTCCTGACGAATCTTCCATTTTCTTTTCCTCCTCCATTTTTTCTCCTTTCAACTATTTATCCACCCGAAAGGAAGCAGCGGATAGACTCTCTTCTTAGTTTCGTTGGAACACAAGTAAAAAAAAAAAAACAATCGGTTTATCGCGACTCTATCGCTACTCGCAAAAGCAAATCGTTGAATCGTTAAGTGGCTAATTTACGCAAATTGTCACGTTATCAATAACGCCAGGTGCTACACCAATATATCGCGCTACTTTGACTGTTAAAAAAAAAATAAAACGAATGAGGAATTTTAAATTTATCGCGCGCAATTGAGATAATAGCGTCATCAATCGATGTAATTTATTCCACCTATTGTTAGTTAAATCGTTGGAAAGAATTTAACTGGAAGAGAAAAAAAAAATAGTAACAAAGAAATAAAATTTCTCATACCGGACCTTTCCGTTTATCGAGAAATCTTCGTTGATTATCGTTGTTACAGAAACTACGCTCTGAAACATCCTGCTCCTCGCCTCTCCAATTACCGTTATCTAAACTTATAGCTCTCCGTGCTAAACAATCGCGCATAATATCGTCTCGACCTTATAATAATGTTAATATAATTTGTATATTAATTTAACATTCATTCACCGCGAAATTAGCAAATTCTTAATGCGCATTCCACGCCAACGCCAACTCGTGATGCGAGCAATATATTTTCTTTACAATGTTTTTTTTTTTATTTCATGGAACAACAATATTGAGATACTTTAAAGAAAAAAAAAATTATACGTATGTGAACCGATCTATGTGAGTTTTCCGCGATGGGCCGTTTCGCGTTTACCCCGATCGTGAGATAATAATCCTACGCGCATAATTCGCACGCGGCGTTGACGACGACGACGACGGGCAAAATGTGCGAGTGTTGTCGAGCGGGAAACACTCGCATGCTCTTAGGTTCGTCGCGTTTGTTGCTCGCTGCTGTTACTCGGCGCGCATGGCACGCGAGACTTTCGGACAAAGGATAGCCTTGTGGCGAGAAGCGAGGCGCACACACACACACACACACACCAATCCGGCGCGAGTTTCGTGTCTGAGCTGTACACGGCTTAACTACTAGCGATAGGCCCATTGCCGAACCCGCACAGGCGTCCTAGTAGTCATCGCTGCGTTTCTCTCTCCGCCTCACCCGACCCCTCCTCTCCCTACTTTTTTTTCTAACTCGAATCAACTGCGTAAATGTTCCTCGAAGCCTCCTAAACTCACGATCGAAGTTTTGCCATTGGTTTGGGCAGTCGTCGATGTTGAATAATGCATGACGATTGGCGGAACAAAACGATTAGAGTCCTTCGAGCGGCCCGAGCTCCACGAGAGAGCGGGAGCAAAAGGGAATGCAAGGGTGAGGCCACGCGCCGGTTCGAGCGACATGTGGAATGAGTTAGACAAGGAACGATCGACAATGGGATTAGAGAGAGGGAGCGGCAACCAAAGAGAGGCCGTTACGAAAATAAAAAAAAAATTACTGTACTCCGATTGGACGAGGTTCGGACTCGAATACCTTAACGTGGCCATTTGATTTGAGAATCGAATAATGGTGTCCCGACATGAATTTGCTCCGGGCAATTGTTTCATGCTATTTTTTTAACTTACACGGGACTATCTTGTGACTCATATAACGACTAGAGAATCGACTCGGGATGTGACTGTTGAGCTCATATTTAATCGTCTCGTTTTTTTTTTTTTCCGAACTCTATATTTTGCATCATCGACTGCGATGAGCTCATTGCACTTTTAGTTTTACGTACGGCAATAATTTTCACATTGTCAGAGGGATAAGCGGCGAGTTCGGTTGATTAGGTTACTTTACGCTCGTATTTGTCAATGGGGAAAAAATAAATATTAAAACGAAGCCGATTGCGTTCGCATGAACCGAGGATTAGAATTGTAGAGGAATGGACAACGCGAACGATAGAAATGCTAAAAATATCGGTTGATGGTCATTCATTGACCCATTTATTATTATTATTATTTTTTTTTCGTTATCCGAAGGTTAAAATAATCGGTTGTCATTGAGCGTCAAAATTGGTGCGCTAATCGAACTTGACGCGTGTCATTGAATTGCAAAATCTTCGGTGAATCTATCTAATCGATCCCGAGATATCTATCGATCTCATCGCTTCACGATCACTAATTCAGTGTCCTTGGATTTAAATAAACGCGCACATTCTAATACCTGAATCTCTCGCTTACATGCCACCGCTAGTTATGCCAAGTCGCGCGCTTAAAACGCTGCGTCTCAATTTTTTCTTGTTTTTTTTTTTTTCCTCTCTATCGGTGAAAAAGAGAAAAAAATTAATTTACACAGATGAAGTTACGCATGTTGCGAGATGGCGAAACAGGCCAGAAGTTGCTTTACACATCGGGCCGACTGCAGAGCGCGGAAGGCTTGTTGAGAATTCATTTCCATGCGCGATCGCCCATTTTCCACCAACGAAGCCCCGGTCGTCCTTGAAGTAGTTACAGAGCGCCGGGGGCTTCTGCGACGTTTGCCAGCATCGGCCACAGGCACCCGCCGCCACCGCGGGGCCCCCCTCTCGTCGGGCGTGGCTCCTTTTCTTGTCTCGCTCCTTGTTTTCCATCCGTGTTTCTAATTCCAAAGTAACACACGCCGTACTTCTAATTCAACTCGTTTCTTCTCTGTCCTCTTCTCCTTTTTCGTGTCACCAATGACACTCTAGTAACGACAATGACTTCCAAACGAGACTCGCGTCGTTTGCACGCTTCCCAATCCTGGAATTCTCACTTAGCTTCGTTTCAATTCGGCTGTTTTTTTTCCCTTCTATCTCATATCCTATTATTTCACTCGCGTCTCGCAATTATTCTCGTATTTAATGGTTTTCCGCGTAATTCTACAAACGTGACTGTAGACTCGAAGAACCGATAATTATCGTCATTCTTACGGATATGTTGAAACAATAAAATATTTATCGAATGCTCAAGTCATATTTACGAATATCGAGATTTGCAGCGACATGATTCTAATTATGTATTGTTTGCTCTTCAAACTTGTGTTTGTTATATTAATGATTCTTATTCCATTACGTAAACATCGCCGAAACATCAATTCATTTTATGACGCATTAGTGGTGCCAATAAAAAATTATATCAACTCTTCATAAATCTTAGCTTCTAATTCAGAAAGTTTTTTTTTTTTAATGACGAAATAGTTTCGAGATTTCCATGTCAACGTGTTTAAAATATTCCAAAACATCCAAATTTGTATTTTAAAAATTGTTCGATGTTTGTTTAGCCGCCAAAAAAGTAAACACGATAGTTGAGGCGAATTATGAGCGGTCTAAGGGTCGGAGCACAGAAGTCGAGTGACCCTTAAAGTTTATTGGTATTAAAGTTCGCTGAAATCGGTAAAGAGATTAAGAAGTTACACGGACTTCATTTTTAATGTATTTCTTTTGTCAGCCGTTTGCGCATTCTTCAAGTTATTGAGTTGGAAATTTATATATAAGTCGAGTTATCATCAGGGATATACGGCATTAAATCTATCAAGAAGCGATCGAGTGGTTTAAACTTTATGAAATCTCGTGAAAAATAGAGACACAATGTAGAAATTTCAATTTTTGATTTTTATAAAACTGCAATTTTTCAAAAAAAATACATCCTTTTCACGAGTGATATGTTTTATCAAAAAAATAGTTTTCCTATTGCGAATCGTTTTTTATTCGTATCATATTTTCCTTGAAAACAAAAAATGCCTCAATGGTCAAAGACCTTTCGGCAATCATCGTCGCGTTATCGTCCAGTAGCTTGTTCGGCACGTGTTCTCATTCGATACGTGCGCTTCGCCAAAATGGATCGAGCCGAGCGTCAATGCACGATTTATCGAAGCACGTATGGCCCGGTGCGTCAAGAGAAACATAAAATCGCTTGGAGACAGAGACACAAATAAGCATCGCACGAGACACGGAAGTTCGGTACCAATGATTTCATGACGCACACTAGTCCACAGTCTCCGATACGTCATGATGACACTTAAGACGAATTAACTTGCAGCATTATGCGCACGATGATGTTACAAGAACGGGGGAGCTGCTCGACCGTAATTCGTGTGAAACGATCATCGAACGGAAAAACGAGAACTTTGGATTTCAATGTGAGTCAGTGGTTTCACGGTTCGTCCTTCAATTTCGCACTCGCATACATTTTCGTTATTCGTTGTTGACGCGCAGTGCAAGTTGCACACACGCAACGATAGGATGATGACTAGATGAAGTTAGTTTTTGCGGCGAGACGCACCGGGGCGGCGTCGCCTATGCACCGGGCTAACCGCTAAGCGGTTTCTTTTCTTTTTTCTATTATTTCAATCGCAGTATTCGCAGTGGTAACTGCAGTTTTAGTTAGACCGGCGAGTCTCTTTCGTGAGGTTGTTGCAGAAAGAGATTAATTAACTTGTTTCTTCAACGCGTGTGTTGCCGAATTCGAGAATGAAGCAAGTAGGTACGTTCCATTATACGCAGACAATCGGTATTCAACTTCGATCTCATATATCCTGTTTTTCAATCGTCTCTATGTCGCATTTTTGCATAATCGAAAAGCTCCAAGAATTTGCATGTCACGAATACAACGCGTGGGTGATGAACATCCAGTGTTATCGATAAATCGATAACAATTGCTTGCATAGAAACCCTTTCCACTCAGCTAACTTACCACGCAAGAGATGTAACTCTACTTTAATACTGTACTATTCGATGTAGAAAAAAAATCGAACATGGGTGTGCCATCTTAAATCTTTCGAAGTAAACAACAGCGAATTGAATCGAATTTCCAAGGGGCGAAGGCAGCTGAAAAAAAAAATAGGCGCGGTAACTTCGAGATGCAACGAAATGCCGCGCTGTTCCATTTCCGCCGGTAACACCACTCGATATTTCCTCGCTCTCTTCCGCAAATACGAATTATACTATATTTGATAAGCCGCTTGAAAGTGGAGCGTTCAAATAATAACGTACGTGTACACACAGACCGACACAGTGAAAAGCGAAAGCCAAAGAGAGACAGAAACTCTCGAAGGTAAAGTCCATTACGGACATGCGAGGAGAGAGGCATATAGCATCCCCTCTGCATAAAGTACAAACTGCACGTAACGCGGAATGGTCCGAGCGCCACCGGCATCGACGGCGGTCGTTCCAGCGCGAAACATTTGACAAACAATAATAATTTATTCAGATGTTTTCGCGCGGGTGAGAAACACGACGAAGCGTTTTTCAACCCGATGTTCAATAGTAACGCCGGACGTGTCGAGCGTTCTTTCGCATATCGTATTTATACGTTTCTCTTTCAGCACGATTGTTCTCGATCTTTTTGCAAATTGTCATTATTTAAGCGTTCCTCAAAGTATATCGCGGTCGTATTGCGTTCGGCTCCTTAAGTACGCGGTGTTTGACAAATACTATCACACGATCTTCGTTTGCACAGCAGGAAGTTTAAAGACCAATAGATCTTCGTTCTAATGTTGCCGGTTATAATGAATTATTATTCGGGTCAAATACAGTCGTTACACGGAACTAGAAAATTGTGGAATTGTAGCTGCGACCTACTTATTTCGATTTCTATCGTTTCGGGACACTTGCATTAAAAATTAAGTTTGCAGACTTGTGTGTTAAATTTGCAAATGAAAATGGCATAGATTATAGTCTTAACGAGTATCCCTTGGCGCGTGCTATAGTCATTCCTAATACCGCTCTAATATATGCCCCTCCCGATCCATCGGGGTAGCGAGGCAATCCATCGATTAGTTTACTATCCGTCCGGCACATCTGATCGTATCCTGTAAAATAATTCACCAGCGCTACTTGTTTTCTTTGCTTTTGAGTGAATTGTCGCGCGATGTATCTTGATTCTGCGCGTTAACTCTCCACGTGGATGACCCTTCGGCATAAACCACGTGCATTTCACACTGCCGATGCGTGCAGGTGGAAATGACGACTATTAGGTTTAAACTTCGGTCATTACGGAATGGAATATTTTTCATTCGCGTGTTCCCCTGCGTCGCTTAGTTTTGATGCCACAATTAGTCATTTCGTGCGAAGAAATATTCCGAAGTATGTGATGCAACATTTTTTATTAGATACTTCGAATTTTTCTTTGCAAAAAAATGTTATTACTTCACTGCGGTGTGGAAAGGGAATTTTCCACGAGCGAAACGCGCGGAAAACCTCACTTTATAAATCGAAGTAAAATCGTATACCATACTCATTTTTTCGAAAAGTTGCAAAGTCCCATTTCACATTTTTTTACGTCTTTCAGCGTGTCGTGTATGATGAAAAAAATGGCTCTGTAGTTTTCTCATCTACCGTATTTCTTGTATCTTTTTTTCAATATTTTATCTCGAAGCAAAGATTCCCCATAGAAATAAAGTATATATAAGAATCAGAATACATAAAAGATATATGTTGATCGTATCTGCCGGACATGTAAAGTATGTAAAAAAATTAGATAAATAATAATAGAAATAACAATAATAATTGTTATATTACACAAATACTATAGCTTATATAGATGTATTCTCATTATATACTTAATTTCCATGGGAAATCGCTATTAAAAATACAAAAGATCAAACAACAGATTTTATTTAGCTGATCCTTCCAAATCCGTATTCGTTCTGTTTTTCGAGTTATTACATTAATGAACTGATTATATTTCATGTAACAGCTAACAGACGTCTAAAATTTTTCCACGAAGGTCTCACTGTTGACCAATCGTTTCTCATCGCGTATGAACTTCCATTTGCGAATTCTCTGCACCGGGAGCATGTCAAATGTGTAATTTCCCAGAACACACTGGTGTGCTGCGCCTCGAGCTCGTGTCCTCCCTAACGACCGTCCCGTTTCTGCAGTTCACGAGGATATCTCTCTCTACCTATCCTTTTCGCGTAACCTGCTTACTACTGTACATCCATCCTTCGTGCTACGCGCGACAAAATCAATTCGATGTGGTGGGGACTCAGGGCAGGAATGGTAAAAGGCTCACCGGTATTGTTGGTGTTAGTGCGAGAAAACCCGGTGACCCCTTACGATCCCCCCCGTTCGACCTATGAAAAATCGTCATACCGATGATATTTTATGCTGCACGTAGCGTGATAGTCGAATGGAGGAACGCTGTTGTTTTCGCGTGACCCAGCGAAACTGCAACAACACACAACTTTCCTCGCCTCTCCCTGCATCACTCTGACTGAGTTCAATATTTTACCCCTTTTTTTTATTTCGCGTACCGCTGCGAACACTTCGATTAATCCATCTACATTCTCAATCCATTTTTTTTTCTTCTTCTTATCGACGATCGAAGCTGATAAGATAACCACGGGAAATGAAAGCTACGCGAATGCAGGAATTGATAAATTTAAGGGATGAAATATGTATGAAAATGTTTTTTTTTTCGCACGCGGGCTACTGGCGCGAATAAAAAGCGTCCTATTATCCGTTGCCAAGGTAGCGATGTGTTTGCCTACTATATGCCCGAAGTAAACGCGTTTCATCGTTGGGACATACAGAGAGATATATCTACGAGATACATACATGTATGAAGAGTTAAAGTCAAAGAGGGACGAAGGGGAAGGGGGCAGAGAGAAAGGGTAAAAAAAAAGACAGGATGGTAAGCGCATTGTCACGTGAAACACGCAGTTTATCGCGATAAGCCTCGACTATTCGGCCTCTGGATGAGGAAGCGAATGAAAAATTTGTCGCTATCGCCGTCGCTCTATCAGCTAGTCTCGGAGCGATCAGAGCCACTTTCATTTAGAAAAAAAATAGAAACAAAATAACAGCGTGCAACGAAACAAAACAACGTTGAGCCGTTTCAGCGTTCTACCGTTATTTTATTCGTCGTCGAACGGCGAAAACAGCGAGCAGCTCACTTAGCAATATTGCAATTTTCAATCTTCGAAACTTAATTACATTAATCGAATAAAAAAAAATTTGAAAAGATAAATATAACTCACGAGCTATATGTATTTTTCAAAGAGAACTCAATGACATATTCGGTTCAAAGTTCAATTTCAGAGATATTTTGACGAATAATGCTAATTAAAAAAATTGTTATATATTGCACCCTCGTGCGAGCAAACCGCATAATGGGTAAACGCCTTTATTAATTTGAAAAAAAAAAAATGCATACTAACCAAATAACAGCGCAGCGAAACAACTTTAAACTGATTCAATATTCTACCATTATTATATTCATAGTCGAACAGCGAAAATTGCAAACAGTGCCGTTC
This sequence comes from Cryptus armator, assembly GCA_963971235.1. Classification (NCBI taxonomy): domain Eukaryota; kingdom Metazoa; phylum Arthropoda; class Insecta; order Hymenoptera; family Ichneumonidae; genus Cryptus; species Cryptus armator. Next base: position 12,574,820 of record OZ020236.1, read on the forward strand.
GCTAAATTGCAACTTTCAACCTTCGGAACGTAATTATATTATTAGAGTAAAAAAAAAAAGCTAAAAATAAAGATAACTCACGAGCCATACATATTGCGAAAAGAGAACTCAATAAACGGTTCGGCTCGTGCGAGTGATGTCGAGTTGAATCTCGAAGATATTTTGACGAAAAAAGTCAAACTAAAAAAAAAAAAAAAAAAAAAAAAATGAAAAATTCATAAAAAAAAAAAAGATATAATGCACCCTCGCGCGAGCAAACCGCGAGATGGGTAAGCGCGCTCATCATCGTTTGATGTCAGTTGCGGTGGTGTCGCAGGTCTGGAACGGGTAGCGGAAGAGTTGATGGGCCGTAGGAGATGGAAGCAATACCAGGACACCCTGTACAGCAGCACTCGGAGCGAATCAGCGACTCAGCCCCATCATCGGCTGTACCCGGGTACTGCGCTATCGTCATCGTGCAACTTGGGCGGTGGGAGTCTGGGTGCAGTAGTAGCGGCTCAGCGTCCATCATCGGCGATATCGTCGATCGGTGTACCATTGGCCCAAGGAGGAGGAGGAGGTACGACGACGTCGACAACGATAAGTTCAACGACGACGGCATCGTGTACAACGACGTCGACGACCTCGAGCGTTGGTACAGCGACAACGACAACGTGTACGTCCCTCGACACCGCGACGAAGTTAAATCAGCTTCACCAACAAAATTCGTCACAACAATTGTCGAATCATCGACTGACAAACAACAGCAACAGCGCGAACAACAGCGGCAGCATCGTTGGCGACGCCGAGGAAGAACTACAGCCACGTCTGAGGCCCGAAGACATAAAGCTCGAGATCGAGGAGAGCGAAACGGCTCAACGCTCGGAATCGCTTCAGCTGAATCAACGGGACACGAGCGCGAAACAAACGAACAACAATCCGTTATCACCGAATCAGCAGGTCCACCGTGCGAGAGTGATAAAGGAAGAGGGACAGGATATCGAGGAGAACGAGAATTGCGCTGGGGAAGTACGAGCGGAGAACGAACCGATCGAGGGAGAGTCACAGAAGAGACTCAAACTTATCGAAGATTCGTCGCTGCACATTGGTGCAACGAGTGTAAGAAACTCGGTGAGCCCTCTCAGGGAAAACGAGACGAGGATATCATCGTCCAGGGAACAGGAGACTGGAACGAACGATCTCGTCGAGACGATAGGGACCAAGGTAACCGCCATATTTATTTATTTATTAAAATTCCATCCTTTTCCGTACACTGAGAAAAAATATCAATGAAACCAACAAAATCGGTGTTTGCGGGGTGCGAAACATATATTTCATTAATTGAAAGAAATACTTAGTTAATTATGTTAATTGTTAGTTAAATTAACTATTTCTTTCAACTATTGATTGATGCAACTGATTATATGTTTTGCTACCCGCAACGGCCGATTTTTTTCGCTCAGTGTGATACATTTGTTATATGCTGAATACATTTTCGGAGCGTTGAAATTTCAGAACGAATTTAAATGAATTTTTTGTTTGTTTGTTTGTTTTCTCCATTCAAAGGAACAGCAGACGGAGGAGCGGTTAGAAGTGCCGACGACGGGTCTGCTGAGGGTAAAGAAAGAGGAAGAGCTACAAGAGGTATCGAGAAACGTGAGTTGTGGTGTCGATGCGTCGACGATTGCGAGATTAGGAAATACCGTCGAAGTTACGAATTCGGGAGTTTCCAAAGAAGCGGAAACGGTCGCGACGAACTTGACGTATATCGTGAATCGACGAAACAGTCCACCGCCAGAGGATTGGAAGCCACTGGACAAGTGTTACTTTTGTCTCGATGGAAAACTTCCCCACGACGAGCCGCCGCCCCTTGTGAGTTTTTATCGATAATACAAATTCTATTCATATTTTCTTATTCTATTTAATTATTTTGCAAAATTATTATTATTATTATTTTTTTTTATTATTTATTATTGTTGCAGAGTCCTCAGAGTGAGAGTAGCAGCAGTTCGCGATCGGCGGAGTCACCGATGTCGGTACAAGTCGATCCGATGGCGGCTTCGGTTGTGGCAGCGGCCCTCAGCGGAACTTATCCGACTCTACTGCCACAGTGGTGTCTACCGCAGAGGGAATCGCCTCACGTCGGTGTCCACAGCCATCAGGATGGCTCTGGAGCGGTCGATCAACCACTCGATCTCTCAGCCAAACCGAAAAACTCTCAGGTACACATAAAACTTTTTTTTTCAACGTTCTCTCGTGGAAAAGCAATTTCGCACCGATATTCTTCATTCAGCGATTCTTTGTCTCTTTGGCATTCGATTAAACGATTATTCTCTTTGGTTTTTTCATTCACAGGACCACAGTATAGCGATGTCGAAACAACAAAAAATACCTCTGAGGATGCCGGCGGGTCTCGATCCCAAGAGCATCTTCACGTAAGTTACATTTTATTTTAATATGAAAAAAGGGGGAAAAAAATTAACGAAGATATTTGATAGTTTTTCTTTGGTCGTTATTCGGATAACATTTTTCTGACGAATTTCTATTGGTTTAATACGAACCGTTACGCGAGCCGCGACGTTTTAATGATTACTCGAGAAAGAGAGTTCCGATGCTCGAGCGATATATTCGCATTCCATTCGAGAGCTCAAGCCGGACGAACGCTCGCGCGCGGCTTCCGACGCGAGCCGAAGAATTAGAAGAAGAGGAAGGAGAAGAAGAAGAAGAAGAAAAAAAAAAGGTTCGATCGCATTCCACGGAGCGCGATACCTCATGACCGAGTGCACGTTGGGGACTCTCTCTCGAGTTTGCCGCGCGCCGCGATAAGCCGCGTTCGCGACTCGTGAGACGCGCGAGCCGCCCTGACGAGATTATTATTGCCTGCGTCTCGATGAGCGAACCTCACGAACAATAGATCGTAAGAGAGTAGTTAGTACCGACACACGTTGTGTCGCGGAAGGCGAACAACAGATGCGCGAAGACGTAAAAAAAAAAAAAAAAAAAAAAAAAACAACAACAACAACAATAATCTTACCGAAGATTGTAAAGTAGAGTCAAGTCGAGTAAAACTGTCGAAAGTGCCTTTGAAATGCGTCGGAATAGTTTATTTTTATTTGAATCTCTTAATCTTCAATTTATAGAAAATTTTCACAAAAAAAAAAATAGTTATGCATTTTTTTTACAAAAAATTTATATCAAAAATTAATTTTTATTTTTATTTCTTCGAATTTTTATAGACTATAAGAATTTTATTTAAAAAGTATGTACCGTTGTAAATTTCTTTCGCAAAAAAAAAAATGCATATCGTTGAATTTTTTCATACGAAAAAAATTGTTTAAAAAATTAGCGAGTATAGGTTGCGGATTCGAGAAAAATATGAAAATAATAAGCTAAATCGTAGCGTAGAATTGTCGAGAGGAGTTTATATTGTCCATTCCGTGATTCGTAACGAGAGCAGCCCGCGAGCGTTGCCCCCGTGTTTTCGCTGTTCCCACTCTCCGTTGGACTTTTTGTGCGTCGAATATATATATTTTTTTTTATCATCTTCTATTATTAGTTACAACGTAATCTACACCTACAGACGCGAGAGACAGAGGGACAAATGTCATTGCGCGTTTACAATACGGAGAGGAAGGAGTTAAGAAAGATAGAGTGAGGAAAGAGAGAGAGAGAGATGGGGAGACGAGACGAAGCCGAGAAAAGGAAAGAATTACGCGCTCTCGACATTCGTTGAGATTCGTGCCGTCGCACATTCGCAGTCGTGCGAATGCCTCGGCGGAGCGCAGTGCAACGAGGCTAAAGCCAAACCGATAAGATTATGGACACGCGAAAATGAGCGAAGAGCCAAGCGGCTCGATTCCACGAACGCGCGGCATTCGTCGTCGGTAAGACGAGAGGGATTTTCGTTAACGGTCCCGCGGTATACTTATATCGTCGATTTGCCCGATTTTCAGAGCGCGAAAGGGATTGGAAAGGCTTTTTCCCCAGACGCGTTCGCGAAAGAACCGTCAAAGATTGCGATCCTTCGGTGGCAAAATCCCTTTTCGAACGGAACGTATCCCCAACAAACTTTTATGTATACGAAAACTTTATACGATCTAAAATCCAGACGAGTATTGATCCTCTTGCGCGCTTGTCTATCTACACTTTAGTGTCAATCGGGAAACGCCATAGAGATCAAAAGCAGTAACATAGAAAAGAAAAAAAAAAAAAAAAAACAATTTACTTTATCCAACGAAATTGTGAGAAGCGCGATCATCGAAAGATCGCAATTCAGAGTAAATCGTAGAATGCAATTACACAGGAATTATAACGTCGAATCTGCAAAAGCAGTTTGAAGATTTCGTATTGAGGAGTGGCGCGACAACGTCGTCGATGAAACGGCACAGTTGTAGAGCCAAGAGAAACGGCGGTATGACGATTGTGCGAGAAGAGGGGCGCCGCGCTATCGCGGCCGTTATCTGTCGCACTCGAAAATTCAGCGGGATAACGAAATGCATTTTTTATCAGCGCGGATTGGGGGTCGGGCAACGCGGCGCTTCGTGGACGGGGTCGACGAACTTTCCTGCGGCATACAAACTCCTTTTACTTTTGTTTCTTCTTCCCGATGTTTACATTACTCTCGTTCTCTTACGCTTCGCTAAAAACCGATACGATAGCGCAAAAAAAAAAAAAAAATCGAAGATCGACGGTACAAAATGGATGGCAAGTAATTGTCTAATTGAATAAAATGCCAGTGACCCCGGAGAGCGCGTGAAATTCGACACGGGAAAGAAAAGAAAAAGTATAATGTTTTTGTTGCGAATCGTTATCGTTAGTAAATTGTATTGTAATGTAATTTTCAGCACGTCGTATCGCGCAAAGCCGCGAATGACCGGGCCAGTCGGCGGTGTACCCGTAGTGGGTGCTGGTGGCAGTAGAAGGACTTATACAGAGGAGGAGCTTCAGGCTGCGTTGAGGGACATACAGAGCGGCAAACTCGGCACCCGTCGAGCGGCTGTGATCTACGGAATACCGCGTAGCACCCTACGGAACAAGGTCTACAAGCTCGCGATGGAACGCGAACGGGACGCGACCCTGAATAGCACTCATTCACATCCCCACGAGTCCGGCGCTCCAGCCTCCACGACTATGACCACTACAACAACAACAACTACAACAACAACAACAACATCAACAACAACACCATCACCAAATACGACCCAAAATGCCTCCGCAACCACTCCGCCCCCGCAAGTGGATGAGGTAGGTTTTGGGGACGAACGAGCGTAACGAAAAAAAAAAAAAAAAAAAAAAACGAATAAAAAGATAAAACGAATGAAAGAGATATGAGAAATATACCAAAAAGCGAGGTGAAAGATGAATTCGAATAGAAGCCGATAAAAGATTTTTTCGAGAGACATTTTCGCTTTTTCGGGTTTATCAAATTTTTTTATTGTCGAGTTAACAAATGAATATAATCTTTTGTCGAAGTGAATAGGAAGAGAAAGGAATGTAAGATAATTCGCGACACTTTTGATACTAGACGTGTGTGTCCACCTCCACTGATTCGTTTGAATAAATTGTTATCGTTAAATTTGAGATCGAGGGGCGCCCGCGATAGTCGATGACGAGAGAAAGAGAAAGAGAGAGTTTCAGCTTGAAAATGTTGTTTCGTACCACGGTGAAGTCCATTTGTATATTTGGTATGTGGTTTTGGTTAGGAAGAACGAAAGCAACTTCCCCAAAACATACCTCTGGCATGGCGCTCTCTGAGAGCCCGTGGAGACTTCAACTACACGCAATTTACTTTTTTAATGCTAATTTTTTTTTTGGTTTTGTTTTTTTTTTTTTTTTTTTTTTTTTTTTTTTTTGTTTATTCGAATTCTTGAATTGCTTGATAAATGAGTACCGGAAACGGTGTTTTTTTTCGTCGTCTTACACGGGCTCGCGATGAGTTGCCATGACGCTCAGTAGTCTCCTGTGTCTTTTGCATGGGCTGTTTAACTCTTTTATCACTATTTGTAGTTTAACACTCGGCCACTTGACGTCCGCGAGGTTGCGAGACTCGAGGTAAGTTTTTGGAAAAAGAGGACTGTAAACTGCGATTGAAACTACAACACCTCTTATCGGTTGATTGGTTTCTCGATTTCTTTGAGTTTAAATCAAAAAAACAAATGAAAAATGTTATTTATTTGAGACGCTCCTCTCTCTGTACCGATCCCTCGAATCTCGGATGGTTTTTTTTTTTTTTTTTTCGTTTTCTTCGGTTTTATCGTTAAATTAATTGACGATCGTCGCGCACTTTCTCGGACTTCGAATTTTAACGGATAATGATTTATGTATCGCGGACTTCAGAGACTCAAATTGCCGAGTTTCTTGTTTCGTTTTGATATTTTCGTTTTGTCAAGAATTCGTAGCGCATCGTTTTTTTTTTTGTTTTTTTTTTCTTCATCTTTATCTTTCGTTTGACGAGACTCTGAATATCGACTCTCGCCTCGCTTTGTTTTCGCTCATATGCATGTTTTACTCGAATGATAGTTTGAAGGTAAGATTGCGTGTGACATTCGTTTTTTTTTACATTTATTTCAGTCCGTCCCTTTATAATTATTACACAAGCCATTCGGCGTTCACGTTATTGCGACCCGCTATCAATTCCTCTCCCGCAATCTTTCCGACTCGCGACATATTTCCATCGCGGCATTCGCGAATGATTACAAATGTCGTTTGCGAATACGATTCGGTAACTATTATTATTCTTGGATTACTCTTTCGAATACTGTAACATTTGCGGAGCACGACAATGCATTGTCGCTATTTATTTTGCTAGTGTACTACAGAACGAAAAGATTTTCCAACGGTGCCGCAATCGTTTCTACTTTGTACAGAGAATATCCTCGCATGACGCTTGACATCACTGTTATCAGTTGAGTCACACAAAATCAACACAGACAATTGAAATTCTTCATAATTAACACAGTAACACAGCACACGATTCGCTATTTACTGCAACAATAATAATTATTATTGAATTTTCAAATATCGCGAAACTATGCGCTATTCTCTCCGCGTGCTTTGTAGACAAATTTACACCATTTGCGTGTCTCAGTGGACAAAAATCGGATCATTCGTACCGTTTTTATAATGAGATGTGTGCAAAAAGATTATTCGAAATGGAATAATGCGAATTTAGTCCGATCGTTGTCTACACTTTCCCCAAACTCTTTCCCTCGTATGACCAATCGACAAGGAGACCTTCGGTTGTAACCGGAAATCCTATTCTCTTTTCTACACAGGTGGACGACAAGGATCTTTCGGGCGCCGAGGAGGAAAAAGAAGTCGAAAAGGCTCTGTTGAGGCCTCTCCTGTCTCTCGAAGATCTCGTGAGGTTTTCCGCATTGGAAGGCAGCGGCAGTGACTCACTGAGGACTCTGCTGCAACGGGGTCAAGAAACCGGAACCGAATGGCCGGGCTTCGAACACGCGAATATCGGACCTTACATCCAAAAGATGCTCGCAGCTGCAGCGCCCTTCAAAAGTGAGTTTTTCATATTTTATCGAGTGAATAAAAAAAAATAGGGACTTTCAACAAATAGTTTTTTTTTGTGATTTTTTTTTATTAATGATCAACTTAACTTTAAACTAAAACATTGAATTCCCCTTAATAAAAAAAAATTGAAATATGATTCTTCATCATTATGGAATTCCGGTTTATTGACCATTTTTTTGTCAAATTTTTCATCGCCGTTTAAACATCGAAAAAGCGTTTCGATAATTGGAAAAATTGGTTTTTTTTTTTTTTTTTTTTTTTCGGAGTATACAATAGATTCCGCAGAATTTCCGCAATCCCACCGAGAAATAAAGACATTGCTGTTCAATAATACAATAGCAATATTTCGGAGAACGTGAAGAATGACTGCTTCCCAGTTATCGTTATATCTACTCGATGTATATTTTTTCCTGCTGATTGTAAATTTAATGCGTATTTCCTTGTGAATATTCTGTTCGAAAAGATGAGCCGTAAAAGAAAAAGAAAATCTTTCATTCGCTGATTACCATCTCCAAAACCTGAAAGATCAATAGATCTTTATAGGTTTCATCTCCAGTTCCTCAATTTACGTCGAATAACTTCTTGCGAATACGACGTGAAACTTGCGAAAGCGCATACAGCAGAGTTGCATTCTAAGACTTCGGTAATCGATAGAAGCCACCGTATTACTCGTTGCAGTTGGTCTCTGCGTTTTTTTCTTTCCTTTTTTTTCGTTCATTTAATCCCGTGTCACCCTGAAAACTCGAGAAATAATACTCATCAATTCCCAAGTAAAATAAACAGTTACCCTCTTTGTTATTTATTCTTCTTAACTTTATCGTCTCGAATTTACGATAAAACAAATTCCAAATATATGGATTTTTCCAATGATTCTCCGCAGGTTTAGAGACGCCGGATTACAGAATTCCGGAAGTGATGAGGCGATTGATGAGCGAAGATAAGAGATTGAATAAGGATGTGAACGGCGATCATTCGCAGCACCAACATCCGCATCATTCGCATCATTCTCACCATCACCAGTCGCCGCATCAGCAGGCTGTGCAGCAGGCGCAACAATTGAGCCAACAGTCGCAGTCGGGACAGCAACAATCGGGACAGCATCAGCATCGCGGTCCGATGACGAACGACGACTTTAATCCGAGTATCGAGGAGGAGGCGAGCGACAGCGCTCAGGGCAGAGCGATACTCAAGATTCCGTCCTACAAGCCGGCGAGTAGTACGCCGGGTTCGAGCAAAAACAACGGCGAGCCAACATCGGCGGCGTTTGCTCAGAGTTTCGCATCGGCCGTAACGGCATCGAGCGCAGCCGGTAGTCCGGGTCTCTTGGAACGCGCGAGTCCGGCATTTTCCGGTACCAGTAGTCCGACGAATTCGCTCGTCGGCAAAGGTGTCGGCGTGAACTTTCGTGACGTTATAGCGAAGAGCATAAGCTCCAAGTTTCAAGAGGGTCAATCGGGACTCGGAGGTCAAGGCGGTGGCGGAATGGTTCAGAGTCCAACGGCTATGATGTCCGAAAGTAATCCCTTCAAAAGGGGAAGATACACACCGCCACAACCTCCGCAATCGCAACAACAACCGAAACCTCAGTCGCAGGACAACAAACCAAAACCCGGCACTGGCGGCAAGGGCACGAGACCTAAGCGAGGGAAATACCGAAATTACGACAGAGACAGCCTCGTCGAGGCTGTAAGGGCTGTGCAAAGAGGCGAAATGAGCGTTCATAGAGCCGGTAGCTTTTACGGCGTTCCACATTCCACCCTCGAGTATAAAGTCAAAGAGAGGCATCTCATGAGACCGAGAAAGAGGTGAGTAAACTTCTGTCTTATAAAAAAAAAATTCGTACGCAATAGTTTATTAGTTTTTGAATAAACATAATGTTTTATGAATTTTTATAAAAATTGTCTACTATACCAAAATCATTGTTTTCCATCGCTCGTGTTTTCCAGGGATCAAAAACAGCCGGACGACAAATCGAAAGAGTCGGCAACAGCGGGTGGCCCGATGCGTTCGAGTTTATCCGACAAGAAGCCACAACTCAAGCCTCAGAAGCCGTACGCCTCGGCGCCGGGTGGTATGCCTGGCGGTCCGAACGGTCTGAAAATGCCACCATTTCTGGAGGGCATGACGCACCTTCCGTTTCCGCATCCCTTCAATTTCTGGGGGCCCACGCCGTTCATGCCTTCGCCTTTCATTGCCGGTGCCCCGAACGTACCGACGATTCTACCCGAGCAGTATTTCGCGACGCAGAGGATGCGAGGATTGCAGGAACAGCAAAGAAGCGCAATAGTGCAACAGGCGCAACGGGAACGCGACGGAATTGGCGCTGGTAGTACGGAACCCGGTACATCGAATTCTCGGGGTTCATCGATGATTAAATCGACGAGAGAGATTGCCGAGAGTCTGTACGACGGTACGGGAGCGAACGGTAGTTTTCTCGATAACCTCATAAGGTCGAGTCTCGAGACGGGAATACCGCGGGATCAGAGAGCGATGGCGGAATCGCGATTGAGTCAACAGCAACAGCAGCAGCAGCAAGGAACCTCAACGTCGCAACGCGACAGAGATCGCGATCAACGCGACAGGGAACATTTGCCGGAAGCGATGAGTAGCAAAGCGTTGATCGATCAATTGTGCAGAAATTCGAGAAGAACGCCACTGCCGCGCATGACGCAGGACAGCAGCGAAGACGAGAGTTACAGGGGTCCGTCGACGGTGAGATCGCTGCCGGATAGACCCGAAAGAGTGCCGACGGTCGATCTTAGCCAATCGCCAACCGAGAGAACGAGACCCGACGATCAGTGCAGCGATCGTTTGACCTCCCCGCCTACGCCACTGTCGGTTACGAGAACCGGTAGCAGGGATGAGGACACGAGGGACTCAATGAGAATCGACAGGGGTAGCAGAGAACGCGAAGTTCACAATGGCGGCCAGCAGCAGGACGATCGGGAACATAGAAAAACTCTCGGAAGTCTGCAGCAACAGCAGCAACAGCAACAGCTGAATCACTACCCGGATATACACAACCTCTACGCCGTATCAACTGACAAAAAAAGTGCCTGTGATAGTAAGCTTATTGTAGATCATTCGACTCAGCAACAACAGCAGCAACAGAAAGAATTTGCGGCCGTTAGCGGGCTTGTCGTTCAACTCCAGAGAGGCTACAATACCGGTTCCGGTAGAGCGTCGATTGAACAAACAACTCAGAACAACGCTCAATCCAACACGACCGGTCAACAGACGACTGGCCCGCAGGAGCAACGCGGACCCGCTGTCCTCACCATGGAAGACTTTGTAGAGCAGTAGAGAAACGATGAAATTAAAAAAAAAGAGTAATCGACGACGAAGAGAGAAGAGAGCTAAAGAAATTAGAAGAAATTTAGAGAAAGAGAGAGAGAGAGCGAATGAGTGAGAGACAAAAGGTAATAAGAGAGTCAGTTATCTTCTCGTTACGGATGAATGGAAAAGAAGTAAAAAAAAAAAAACACAACGTTTATTACAGGAGTATACTAACTAACAAACAAACAAAAAATTACAGTAAAACAGTGATCAACCTTACAAGTTAAATAGAGTCTACGAAAGCCTCCCGCGACGCCCTCTGAAACACGCACCTCGAATATGTCCCGACGCACCGATCCCAACGATTGACGAAAAAGAAAAATGTCTATATATATATTTATATGTATATATAACAGTGGTAAATCATTTTCATCGTCACTCTCGAAGATCTATCGACGATCCTTGGATCTGTGACAAATCTTCGTACGTACGGTGAAAAACAGTGGCGAAAAACCTTCGCATCGTGCGCCACGAGCGACGATCCATCAATCTCGATAATTATAAATTTTGCCCATAGGAAAAAAAATTATAATGAAAAGGGATTAGAGATGAGCGGATCTTCTCTCGTGATGACGCGACATCCACGCGTGTCAATGCAATGCACAGCTCTCAACCCGACGATTTCTCGGCTATCGATCGAGGATCGACTCGGCGTAATGATAAACGCTCAGCGAATAACCGGGCGACAGAGATCAGAACTTTTTGCCGGACGATCCTCGTTCGACGTTGAAAATTAAAAAAAAAAAAAAACAAATTGGCTTTCCCACCCCTTCTTATCCCCCACGCGAAATGACGAATCCCGTCCGCTCCCGACAAACTGTGAATGAAAAAAGAAAAATATGATACAGGATAAGCGAGTAAGAGGAATAAATACGAAGGCACGAAAAGTTGTGCGCTTTTGAAAAAAAAAAGGAAAAGCGCGCTGCAACGATCCACAATGAACCTTAATGCGATCCCAACAGTAATATACGCCGCGACTCGGTGGCGAGAACGCGACAATTGTCAATCGACCGGTTAATCCGACTTCTCTATTCGTTTTCTCGCGAACACGAAGAAGAAGCGCAGAGATAAACCGTTGTTCGACTCGTCGATCGACGCGGTAAGACTCTTTCGACCATAACGATTGAGAGAAAAGCGTTTAAAATGAAAAAGAAGAAAAAAAAAAAAATGAAATATTAAGATCACAATAACGAAAATATATTGGAGACGAGATACCCACACGCCGACACACAAACAAAAAAACACAGACATAACGTATACGCAGGTAGGAAAACACAAGAAAATAATTGACACTCATAACAAAAAAGAAGAAAAAAAAAAAACAAAAAATGAAATGATAACACGGGTATAATGTAAGGCAAACGAGAGACGTCTCTCGTCGAGGAGGGAGGGAAATAAAAAAAAAAAAATAATAATAAAAGGAAACGATGAATTAGGTATCGAGACAAAAATCACACGTTGACACGCTAAACAATTGTTACAAATTAACAATACAGAACCAAAATCACACTGACAAATACGGTTATTTATACTATAATACATATTATGATGACACAAAAAAAAAACGCGCGCGCACCAAGAACCCACCCGCACACACTCACTCATTGACACACTAAATAAAATTAAATTAAAACGAAAAGAAAAAAAGTAAAAAAAAAAAAAAAACCATTATCTTTGAACGGTGACACCCACGAGAAGACACGAGAGAGATTGAGATTGAGATAGAAAAATAGGGAGAGGCGAGGAGAAGATAGAAATGACAGAGAGAGACGGTCTCACCGGTATACTAATTAAATGAATACGAAGAGCAGGCGAAAAGAAACAAAAAAAAAAACATTGAAACACAACGTATTTTTTTCCTCTATCAGTGTAAAACTAAAACCTAAAATATACTTACCTACTATTAACATTACTTAACTATTAAGAAGGGCGACATAATGATATAAGAATAATATATTATATATAAATATACATATATTTTTGGTCATTACGAAGTATGCGACGAGTTATTACAAAAGATGGAGCCAAGACTTTTGTTGGCGCCGCGCGATATAGGAAAAGAGATAAAAGTGTGAGAGAACGAGAGATTAAAACGAAAAAAAAAAAAAAAAAAAAAAGAAAAAAAAAAATGAAAACAAAACAAAAAACATAAATGAGGATTAGCGAAGAGTGTGAGACTGTGGAGAAGGCGTTTTCACAAGGCGACAATATTCTCTGAAATCTCAGTTCTTTCGGCCGGATATATACATATGCCTGGATTTTCAATGAAATAAAGAAAATAATTCCTTTCGATCTTTTAACCAGAGCAGGCATTTTATTAGTGGTCGATTCTGCGTTAAGCGCAGGACGCCTTGATATCTACGAGACTTTGCGGTGTCGCGCTGTGAACGTTAGATGAATTTTAGATGCAGTGATAGAAAAAAAAAAAAAAAACCACGAAAAAAAAAATGTTTGATCGATTGATTAGGAAAAAATATTGAAGTGGAACATTTAAATGAATTACGAGGCGCGCTCTCGATTCCAGTCTGTTCTGAATTATGAAACAAAATAGCAAAAGAACGAAAAAAAAAAAAAAAAAAAATAACATGATTTCTTAAGCATTGAATCCAACTTTTTGATACAAGATGAAAATTTTCTACCACTCAAACGGTAGCGTAGCGTTCTTCGATGGACCGTAGAAATCTCCTTTATATCGACGAGTTCGCAAGGGCACGTTAATAGCGAAAAATCAAATTAGTAAATGAAAAATTTATTAGTGAATAAAAAAGAAAAAAAAAAAAAAGAGACTCGAGATATTAACAACTCGGCTTGAAATTTTATCGTCTTGCAGTCTTGTGTCAATGGTGATGACTCAAAATAGTAATGATTAAATGAATTCTCGTTATTCGTATCTTGTTAAACGCAAGCTGCGCCCGGACCATTTAAAAAAAAAAACGAAAACAAAAATCAGAAGGCAAAGTCCGAGTTGATAAAAAATAAATAAAAATGTATTACGTCGCCCGAAGCGATCGAAAAGGAAGAAGGAAAACGAAGTACCTTTACGCTATCTCCTAGCTACCCGTAACGAAGAAAAATACCCACCCGCCACAACCCCACAATTTGCCCTAAATCGTACCTACCCACCCGATTTCCGATATTTAGACGCGCGTTCGATATATTCGCGAAGCATAACAGCGTATAAAAAAAAATTAACACAAACACACGATACACACACACGAGGGAAAATTATGTTAGAAACGAGAATAGAACGATGGACTACACACTCGAGGAGATAAATTATTAAAACGAAAAAAAAAAAAAGAAAATGAAAAAAAAGAACAACATGTAAACTAAAAATATCCAGAGAAAAAAGGATAAACAAGACAAAAGGCCGACGAAGCGGTCGTCGATAATCCGTTGGACCAAAATTAATGCGAGGATCGACAGAGCGGAAGTCGCGCGCGAGGTCGTGTCATTTCGGAAATGAAATTTTTTTTCGAGTCACGCTCTTTCGGAACATACTTTCGGAAATGTAATACAAAAAGAAAAACAAAAAAAAAGTTACACGAGTTGGGGTTAAGATGTGAATTTAACGGAGCGTTTTGACCGGAGACGTGGAAAGGCAGTTTTTACACGCTGCAAGATGAAATTTGGAGGTTAGGAACTTTCGATCTTAAAAAAAAAACGAGGCAAAAAGGAGTTAACAAACAAAATCGGCTAACGAAACGCGAAGCTAAAACACACGTACCCATCGTGACTCTTATACGACTGAAACTCTAGGCTGTACATAAAACGTAAGGCATGTAAATGTTCGGTGTTGAAAAAAAAAAAAAAAAAAAAAGTAACTCTCTTTAATTAACGGAAAAAAATTCTATAATACGAAACTACAGTCGCATATTAAGCAAGGCTAACTCTATCTCGGTGTTTTGGAACTAAACTAAAATTTACGATATTTAAATGGAAAGCGGCAAAAAAAATGCAAGTTATTATCGAGTGTACACATTTAAGGTCTCTTCGTAGGGTTAAATCGCAAAAAAAAAAAAAAAAAAAACGGCAAAGGAGGATGCACTAATCATGATTGTGTGTAAACGTAATTTAATGAAAGAAAAACAAAAAACATAAAAATAACACGAAGCAAACAGAAGCGGAAGACAACTAAATCACTAAAAAATCGACTCCCATAAAAAAAAAAACTTTGAATCAGTGCCCCGACGCCCTCTTCGAACGAACGCTATTGATTAAAGAAAGAAAGAAAAAAAAAAAAACATTCGTACGTAAAAATCGTAAATCGTTCGGTGTAAAATTCGATGAAAAATAAATCTCTCTAATGAAATTTTATCTCGTCATTCTGAAGGTTCGTTGAAAGCGCGAGGCGACGGAACACTAATAATTCATAACCCCCCCTCTCCTCAAACAGAAACATACCAATTAACCTTTCGATCTCTTGATGACAAATTAATTAGATAAATAATAATAATCCCACACCCGCCTCACTCCCAACCCTCTTAAAATACATCCAACTCTACCGATCTAACAAAAAAAAAAAACGAGCGTGTCCAACTTTTAAACTGAGAAACAAATTTATCGTTAGATGTGAAATCTATATTATTGTACGAACGATATATTGCTAACTATTATTGTCGTTCACTATTATTGCGATTCATTGCGACGGTACAGTCTTGATAGGTAGATATCAAACGAGACGTCGGATTTTTGGAAGGTCGACGCGTCTTCGGGAATACTCGCGTTTGATTGGATAATAAATGATTAACTAAAAAAAAAAAAAATCAGTACCGATCCGATTGTGGTACCGATCGTCTTGCACTCTTCTCGGTTCGTGAAATTCTATATTCTATGAACGTGAAAATCCAACATCTAAAACTGATCTCGTTTTTTCTTAATTTCGTGAAAAACTTAGTAATTCATTTTGACAACATTATCGGTAAAATTAATAAAAATTAGAGAATGGAGGTAAGGAGCTCGAGAACCTCAATCGATTTCCGGTACATTCGAGGACGCGCCGCGTTAGCGAAAAAAAAAAAAATAACCAAAATCTGAATTCGATGTATTTATGAAATTCGGGAAAACGTTTTCTTGCAGAAAAAAAAGTGTCGTCGGTGATTAGAATCGTTCGCTCATCAACGTATGTGAAATTTGTAAATTAAAAAAAAAATTCAATCGTTTGACGAAAGAAAAATTATGAGAAAAATCCGATGGATAACTCGAGGTGCTATTAATCGAGGGAACAATATGTATTTCCTGAAAAAAAAAAAAAACATATAATTGATACGCGATAACGTTACGAATTCGAGGACATTCGGGTGAAACTTTATTTCGAATTCTCGGATCTCCGTTGTTACGAAAAAGTTGTTTCTTTCTTTTTTTTTTTTAATCGATCATTTTGTTCGTTTGGTCGAGCGTGTCCTCTCCCCGAGTCGCGAACGACACGCCAACTATCCGGCGCGATGAATAAGTTGACGAGAAAAAGGGCAAATTTTTAAGATTAAATGAAGATATATTATATTAAAATATCTGTGATGTAAAAAAAAAATAACAAAATTTTGATGTATATTTTTCACAAACATATTGTAACCAGCTAGTGTATATGTATAAGGTTACCGATTACTATAATGTATAATTAACGAGGAGAAAAAAAAGGTAAAAAAAAATGAAAAGAAAAACAAAAAAACGACGCGAGACAAAATAATTAAACGATTGCGAGGTCCACAACCGCGGTGGTCGAACGGGACCAAGATGGCGGCACGTTAACACAGAATGTCGGCACCGAAGATTCCCGTATTCACTAAATTATAACCTAAAAAACAAAAAGTATCGTATACGAAAAATTATTTCAAAAACAAATTCCATTTCGATAAGACTCACTGGTACCAGTGAAACAAAAACGTGTTCTCGTCTCAAATGTCTTGAAACTATAGATAGATTCACGTTAGGGAAAAGGAAGTTTTTCTGAACAAAAAAAAAACGGGGAGTTTTCGTCCGATTGGCTCTGAAACGGCTCAATGTCAGCTACCTCACAATAACGACACGTTTCGTATGGTCAAAGCATGAAATCCGAGTCTCGAAATTAATAGATGATCCCCAGTAAAAAAAAAAAAAAAAAAAAAAAAAAAATTCGTCACTATCAAAATTAATAACCTGAAAAATCTCTTCAGCACCCCTTCAAATCGTCCGTTTTTCATTAAAATCTTAAAATTTTACAAATTTTTAAACAAAAATGAATTTCACTCGAAATTTTCGTAGTTTGTCTTCTTTCCGGTATAATAAACGAAACTTTGGATCATCTACGGGACTCGGACACTCGAGGCGAAGAGGGATAGGGGGACGTGGGGTGAGATGGTCTAAGCAGTTCCAAATTGTGCCTAAGTTTTGAAGTTACGTTTTTTACGACTCAAGCGCAGTTAACTAACGATATTTGTTAAACGCAAGAAAAAAAAAAAAAAAAAAAAAAAAAAAACGTTTAGTTCCAACGACGATAACTAACGGTGTTAAAACTATAAGAATGAAGATTAGAAAATAGAGAAAGCGAGAGAGAGGAAGTTGAAAGAAAGTGTGAGAGGATGATAAAAGGGACGAACGAAGAATAGTTTAAACAATGAGAGAAGAAATGAAACGAAGAAAAAAAAAACAAAACAGTACCTCCTGCGTCTCAGGGCCATCCGGCCGCCATCTTGAGTTCCAATATTACGTTCCGTTTTGTCGTATAAGTGCAATTAGGTACACAGAGATAAAAAAAACACACAAACACGTTGAACGAGATGATAAAGAGAGATATCGTGGCGGACGATTGGATATACAATTTTGTGTCGTAGTTGATTGAAACGAATGGGCGAACAAAACAAAAAAAAAAACGAGCGAAGACAAGGGGAGGAAGAAACTGTTACGCGCTAGGTTACCGTTTTTTAAAAACAAATTCTATTTTTAATTCACGCATTCTCGCAATGTTGGGATTTTCGTGATCAACGAAGTGCTGGCCTGTCGTCCATAGACACACTCACACACGTACACACGCAACTCAGAGAAAGGGAAAATTAATAACGCGATGACCCATCCCCGACGTTATCTTTTTATCGAAGATTTTCATTAGCAACCCTCGCGATCCGACTCGTCATTGAGATGTAGGCAATTAGCAATCTAAAAAAAAAACAAAAAAGACAAACTCTGATCTCAAAGAAAACTCAATCATTCCATTAAAAGTGTAAAATCTTTGCGTATCACAAATTTAAAAAAAAAAACATTTTCCGACTATTAGCTTGAATTTCAAAAAAATTTTTTTTTTTTTTTTTTTACAAAAAAATAAACGAGTCTATCGCAGAGGGTTGCAAGAATATGATCGACGGAAGTGCAAGTACGCTAAGGGGTTTCGAACGCGTCTCGATCTCGGCCGTAGTCCTGGTACCTTCCAATTGGCTTTAATTCGTATTCTAAGTTTTCTAGTCATGCAATGACTCTAAAAGGCGCAACTCGCTCGAACACGTATACGCTGTGACGGCCGAGAAAATCGAGAAATTGCGTTGAGCCATTTCTAAGCGTTATTGCCGTCGGGGTTTATTAATCGTGAGAGATTTGACCGCGAGAATGACAACACGGGGAAGTCACGAATGGGTATATCCGCGCCACCGAGTTAAAAAAAAAAAGAAAAAAAAAATTGAAACACCAGATAATTAACAACAATTACATTTTTCATTGAATTTAACGCTTAAAAAGCAAAAAAAAAATTGTAACATTCGGCATCATCGTAAAAAAAAAAAAATTATTAGTGAACTTTTCGCAATATTTTATCTATTAAATTTCGAAAAATAAAAATTACTTGATCAAATGCGACTCGGTGGGATGGATAACTCGCGTGACCGATCCAAGTTCGAGTAAAGTAGCATTAGGTGTTAAATAGAACAAAGAGAAGAAAAAAAATGAAAGGGCGCTGGTACTACGTAGTTAGCACTCGGTAGTATCGTAGCGTGGCGCTTTAGTTGTTTGTATATCGTGTTTTTCTAAACTGTCAAGCACTATGTCCGCCTAGCCTCGTCGACTATCGTAAAATGCTCGATCGTCCGAGAAGTCTCTCGCCGAACTATTGCAAATCTGATAAAAGCATTAAATAACAAAAATAAAAAAGAAACAAAAGAAATACAATCAAACGTTTGCCTATTTTATAGAATCTATTAAACTCCACGTATACTATTACGATAATTACAATGGACCAAGTAATTCTGTACCTTCTATGACATAGCAAAAACAAAACAAACAAAGAAAAACAAAAAAAAAACATTTCAATTATCGAATAATTACGAAAAAAAAAGACAATTTACTCGCTGAAAGCACGAATATCAATACATTCCATTAAATTTTTCCATTTACATTTTTCTCATCGTTGATATTTTATATTTTCAATTGCGATATCTATAGTTCGTAGCGAGAGATAAAATCAATTTAAAAAAGTTAACTAATGCAAAAGAAAGAAAAAAATACTGCAAGCATGAATATCAAATCATTCCAAACAATGTTTTACCTCTTTATAATAAACAAAAAAATCGTAAAAATGTGTTTATTGATTGCCGTGCGAAAGTACTTCTTTGGACAATCGAGAGATCGAGACTCCCGTCGAGGCTACGCCACCCCCGCATTACAAAGGTTGATGAATTATAACTTATAAACGAAAAGAAAAAAAAAAAAAAAAACTGCTCGAATGAAGGTAACTAGAAACTATACTTATAAAATACCGGCAATACCGGTACCCATGAGCCCTGCCGATATTCCGCAATTCAAACTCACAGTTCAATCGCCCCACAAATATAATAGACAAGATCCCCGAAAGCTCCCAATCATAATCACATTATTATAGTCCCAAACGAACCGCCCAAACCTGCGCAACTCTCCTACAGATTCAAAAAAAAGCTCACAAACACACGACACAATGCTCACAGGATTACGGGAATAATTATACAGAATACATTCACCAGTCTCTCACATGAATGAAGAAACATACAAACACAAACACACACATTAAAATAAATATTGAAAAACACACTCGCAGAATCGCGCGTCATTACACGCGCGCCGTAACGAATTAATTAACGCAAAAAAAAACGACGTGTAACGAAACCGACATACTACTTAACACACACAGAAAGCAGCAGTCTGCTGATCTACAGCTCGTATTATTGAGATATACAGCATCCAGATACCAGGTCGTCTCCTTACAGTTAAAACGCGAATAGCCAAAAGCCCGTACCACACTGCCGCGAGAGGACAATTCATTATTTTTTTATTCAAAGCAAAAAGAAACGAAAAAAAAATAATAATGCGATTAAATATCGGCGGGCGTCACGCAAAAAGCTTTTCCTCGGCGTTGTTCACGACCAATTGAGATTGCATATCACAAAGAACCAATAGCCGTTAAATAGTAAAAAAAAAAAAAAAAAAACACTGGGGAATCAAGACGACGAAGGGTGCGCCGAGGGAAAAGGCGAGATTTGTACACGATAACAGCTATTTTTTCGTCTCGGATAAAGCGTGATGCGTCTTCGCCTCGTTGTACCCATCGCTGTTGGATCTTCGAATCCTCGGCGGGGAAATTGGGTGATATACAATGAATCTATGATCGCGATGAATTTCCTCTCGTCGGGGCCACGAGTTCGTGGCTTTACTTTCGCAAAAAAAAAAAATGGCGTCGGTTGCAAACTCACCGACGCCGAAAAGACTCAACAAACCGGCAACAACAGCAACAAACAACAACACTTCAACAATAGGCATTAGGTTGCGGGTGAACCAATCGATACGGTGATCGCGCGTCGTCTCTCGGCCTTTGCTCCGTAATATCGAGCCGACGCCGTTCGATCATCCCGCAGCCCAACTACAAAGCATAATATACAATTATTAACAAAAAAAAAAAAAATATACAGTTAAACGTAAAATGTACCGTCATATCCAAGCAGCGATTGAGCGAAGCAAACACTTTGAAGCAAAAAAGTATATGCAAAACGGATCACTCGGTATCGTAAAGTCGGGAACGTGTTTAACCATCTGTCCGGAAGATCCACTGATCCTCATCGTTCGCGTTCTTTTTTTTTTCGTAACTAAGAAAAAAAAAAAAAAAAAAGAACGCGAGCGCAAGAGAAAAAGAGATGATGAAAAACGTTGAGACGATAGCGAAACTGAGCGAATGTCCCCTCAAATCAAAACCTGCAGTCAGCACACATGATAAATAATGAAATAATAAGTGCAGAGAAAACAAAACAAACTACTATATGATATACAAAAGGTATATATATACAACTATATTATATTAAACAATACGTGCATATTTAAAGCAACAAAAAAAGTATATTATTAATAAACGCGAAGAAGTACTATATTATTATTATTATTATTATCATTATTATTATTATTATTATTAACATTATTCTATTGAATTTAATGATGAAACAAAAAAAAAAAAAAGATAAAGGAAGAAATGATGAAACAAAGTAACATTCCAACCGTCAATGTGCCACACGATTTTTTATATTCTCTTAAAAACGAAGTAATGGAGATTTAAAGAAAAATGTAACACACTCACACCCTCCACATCCCCCATCCCTTAAAAAAAAAAAGAGATCCCCCCCTCAGCATTCACACAACGCGTATTGCGTCGTACAATTCATACACGTTTCGTCGTTTTTTTAATCTCGTCGAGAGTCGAGAGGCCGTGAGAATTTTTCGGTTAGATCCGAGAAATATTTCCAATTATAGGCGAAAATGATTATAGTTGAACGGTTATTAGCCGGACTAATGGAGACGAAAAGAAATCTCGTACCCTCGACGGATGTGAGGAAAGAGCGAAGTTTATCGAGGATTTTCGACGGGAGATAATGAAAAAGTGAATTTTTTTGTCGCTTCGAATTTCCTCGACAAATTTTTTTATTCCCCAACGTCTTGTGGTTCTCTCACTTCCGTCGGAGCGTCGTATCTTTTCGTCTGTTTCTTTTCGTTGCTTCTTTCTATATATAAACTGCATTTGCTGTACGAATTATTGTTGTCTCTCCCCCGTGTAATGTATCGATGAGTATCCGAGAAATACTGAAAAACCCATAACAGAAAGCTACCCAACTATCCCCCCGTAAGATTACCTGGGAATTCCCGTTCAAACATGTGTAACAATGAGGATATAGATGTTTTGGCGAAGCCGAACGAACGACGCGGAAGTTTAGTCGCGATTGCAGCCGAACACGGATCATCTCGGATTGATCGATGCAAATATTCATTGGCTTCGATATTAAAACTTCCGCTCGTATTCGTTCGGCCAACAAAAATGAAACGATGCAGCAGCGTGCAATTACGCTCGCTTTTTCATTACGAATTATTCTCGACACAGCCGGATACTCGTTTTCTTCGCGATACGATAAATTCGGTGATCGTAAGTCGGAAGTAACGAGTGTTGGACTGATGTCGAGTTTTTCGTGTCCGGACTCTCTTCAATAAAAAAATCCTCCCGCAATTGTAAAATAAATGACGCAGCATTGAAGCATTAAGGGAAAATACAGCCCAGTGATCGATAACCGCGGTGATTCCTTTCTTCGAACGAAAGGAAAAAAAATTCATTTGCATTTCTCGAAACGGAGTCACGCACTGGTATACACTTAGAGCATCAAAGCTGCAAATTTAGAGGATTAAAGAAAGCAAAACATAACTTTGTAGTTAAAATAATTAAAAAAAATCAATAGTCACAAATACACACACTCATCCCTGCGAATCTTACAATTAAGTACGATGAATTTGTAACGCTCTAACCCCTTAGGCTTTGATCCCCTCTAATCGGTCGTTGAAGATTATGAATTTTGATAGTGAGAAGTAATGAGAAAAATTCGATAAAAGGATAAATAAAAAAAAAAAAACACATACACACACACATTTACACCGTCAGTGAAAAGAAAAAAAGTAAACCCAGCAAACAGTTGTATCATTATACGATCGCGATTATCAAAAACTGTTCCCCGAATAATTGTCATTGATTAACGATTAATTGTCGATTTAATTGATTACTACATTCATTATTATTGATTACTATGGTTAAACGATTATTGTCGATTATGAATTATTCATTATTATTACTATATTAATTGTATGATTAAGTGCGAATAGAAAAGTAAGTTCTACATTTACTAACGATAACTGCTGGATTCATTATTGCGTATGATTAAAGTTTTAACGACTAACCGATCAATAATTACAGTCTACTAAAGTAACGAAAACAAAAAAAAAAGAAACCCAACAACAACAATAACAACAAGTGGCACGCGAGACTAATTACTATGATTATTAATGATTATATTGTTGTAAAGAACGAAGGAGCGTTTGGTGATTGTGCGTGAATGGGATATAAATGATAATGTATAGTATCGTATAGTTAAAGAGTGATGGTGAATATGCGTACTATACTACAATAGGCGTGTGGTCGATAGAAGGCGTACGGGAAAAAAAAAAAAAAAGAACAAAAACAAAAAATTAAATCAACGCGAACGGTGATAATATTAAAAAAAAAAAAAAAAGAACTGTATACACCTGTATATGTATTTGTATATTTGTATACGATGCATATACCACACGGGATTAATCGTATTGATATCGTGCCGTTTCTCGACGGTGGTCAGTACTATCCGATCAAAAATCCCTTTAACCCTTCTAAAGTACCCCCCCAGCACCCCATCCGAAACTCACTATACGGTGGAGTAATTCGATACACGAAACTCTACTATAATGTGTAACATAATACGTGTAAGAAATATTGGCATAGAGACACTTTACCTACAGGAAAAAAAGAACTAAAAACAAAATCTAAACGTGAACAATTCAGCGACATATACACGCATACAATACTAATACACACACACGAGATAAAAATTCATTATGGAACTTAAATGAGTACTGAAAAATACTGAGTATACGTTACAGAAGACAGCTGACGACTTATCGCATACGTAAAGAGGAAAAAAAGACGAAGTATAATGGGACAGCGCCCACGATACTTATCTTAAAAAGACACTATCCTTTATCTTCTTTTTTTTTTTTTCTGTTCCCTTGTCTTTGTTTGTTTGTTTTTTTTTCTTTCATTGTAATTATTATTATCGACGTTAATTAGTAGTATCGTTAGCACTATTATTTTTTCATTACAATTTGTTTTATCGAAAGTTGAGGAGATGTATAAATAGCGCAATAATCATACCGAACGTGCGTAAAGTGAGGTTTTTTTTTTTTGTATTTTATTAATTTTTTTCGTAGTTTTTTTGTTTATCCAAGCGACTTCTTTGACGTTTTGGAAGTCTACGAATGAGACCGATTGTGCAATCTCTAGTGTTACGTATTTTTTTGTTTTTTTTTTTTTTTTTTTTTTTCGTCTTCTCGTACTCTGTTTAACTTTTTTCACGATCAATCCCCGGGAATTTCGATTTCTGCGAATCATCGAAAGCCTATTGCGTCTTTTCAGCTCCTACCGCGATCATCCTTTTTTTATCCTCTTAATACTTTCACGTGAAAAAAAAAATAACAAAAACCTCGCGACTGTACTTATTCGATTGCTCACGGGCGCTTAATTAACGTTTTGCCCAATCGAGATAACCGATTTCCATTTATGGTCGTCTCGTGACCTCAAACACTATCACAGTGGACCGCGCTGGTAATTCTAATTGACGATACGCTTGACGAATTGCCCAGTATACGGTTCGATACCGGGCTAAATAGATATTGAGCGTTATTCGGACATTTTGAGGTTTGTCAACAAATCAAAATTTAAATGTGTTTCACATCTATCGTACGTACGTTACATACATTAAAAACACGATGTATAAATGGGGTTTGACAACAAACTTTTTTTTTTTTTTTCTTAATCTTGCCGAACATTTTATGATTCAATGCCGTAAATGAGATTCGACGTAATTTTTTTTTTTTTTTTTTTTTATTCAATGATTATCATCTTCCCAAAATAATTGCCCCTCGTCCTCACAATCCTCGTTATTAACTTCACACAGAGCCAGTCTAACGCGCTATGTTCGACATATCGCGTTCCGAATGCTTAAAACCCTAAGTAATTCAATTAATCTAAGTTGAAATAGCTACAGAGATACAGTTTTTTTTTTAAACACTCTTTTTATTATTTTTTATCATACAGTTACGTATGTGCGGATCCAAGTGACACGTTCCCGTCGTAATTAATGTACAATTATGTCTACCCATTATTATTATTATTATTATTATTATTATTATATTATTAATGTTATTCCCATAAGTACAATGCAGCCAATACGTAAACGTAAGAGTATCTCTTAATAATCGTCTCAGATCGAAGGCGCCATTTCTTCATTTTATTTTTTATTGTTTCTTGTCTTACTACTCTTCCGTTTTATGTTTATTATCATCTCTGTTTTTTTTTACCTGTTTCTCCTCGACGTTGATAGGAAATTTTTCATTATTAATGTTTAGTTTTGTTTAAACATTGCGGAGCGTATCAGTGAGCCGAAGCTTAATATTGCTTCACCGTTTCGATGACTCCGCTGCTGAAACGCTTCGCGATCGATATCCACATTCACCCACCGCCCGACTATCGCTGAGAGAAATGCTGATCTATTAATTATTGATTAAAAATGTTAAGAATATTACAGATTTTTCTCAGCGTTCAAAGTCACCCAATCATTCTCTATTTCTCGCTTTCTACGTGCTTCTTATCACAAGACAATAAGAAGAGAAAAAAAAAACAGAAAGAGGGACGAAGAGAAGATACGCATGTACACGTTCCCCCGAACGATTTTTACAGTCTAATCGCATATAGTGTTTTGTACATCTATAGTGATAAATATAGTAGTTAGAAGCGTCGAGAAATATTTTTTATATTCTATATGAATTTACAGTTATTATTTAACGGAGAGGAAGTTATATAGGTATTAGTTTTTATCATTGTCATTATTTTTTATTCGAGATAATTGATATATGATTATCCGTATGATTTAACAACGAGATCCATTGTAAACTCGTGTCGTATTATCGTTTCATTAATAGTTAGGAAAAATTAATATTCACAAGTATATTTTATTTCACGATCCAACGAACCCGGTTGATTATCATTTTTTTTGTTTTGTTTTTTTTGCGTATTGTAGCGAACGCTCCTCCCCGGAATTACTGAACGATTAATTCCACTTTATCAACGAATTCCGACCTTACTTCGTTTTTTTTTTTTTTTTTTCACATTTTCTCGTAGACTCACGAAGTATGTTGTACGTATAGAATATTCATGAAAAAATGAAAACTTCGTGTATACGCTATAATACACATTTCCATATGTATGCGAGTAAGTAGTGGAGCAAACGTGCGGACCGACGACGAGACGAGTAGGTTTTTCACTTTTTCTTTGTTCTTTGACGATTCGACGTTAGAAGTCATCGGTTGCATAGACGATGCGCTTGTGTACACGCATTGTGTATACCAAAGTATACTTCGAAAAGACGAAAGAATTTTTCGTATAAATACAAATGTGACTTTTTGCTGTACACGAATTACCGGAACGAAAAAAAAAAAAAAAAAAAAACAAAATATATAAGAAGAGTACATAAACACGAGTACATGAATGATACAGATACAAAAAAAAAAAGAAGAAATATACACATGCAGGTAAACGCATTAGACCAAAATAATTGCAAATTAATATATTGATACATTTTGCGGCGAAGTGCGAGAGAAGTGAACACGAAAAGAAATCCCATACACACACGCAACAGACACAATTACCCTAATTGATAAAATAAATAGAAAGAGAAACGAAAAAAAAAAAAAAAGAAAGAAAAAAAGATACGCGCAAGTTGTACAGATCGATCCACATACGAGTAGGATAAATGCGTAGTAATTTGTAAAGCTATTATCGTTTCTCAACGAGGTAGATAACGCCAGCGTTTTTCTTGTTTTTTTTTTTTTTTTTTTTTTTTTTTTTCTTCGTTTTTTTCGATCTTTTTCGCGATTTGAGGGCATTCGGGTTTTATTATCTTCTGGCGTTATAGCGCCGCGAATGCTCGAGGAAGTAAAATGACGTCGTTGGCAAAACGCGAATACGTATACGAATTAGAAAAAAAAAAAAAAAACCTTGACTCAGTGACGCGAGAAAAGACACACGACGTAGGTTTTTTATGACGCAAATGCGGCGATCGATCGAGCGACATTTGGCCATTGATGAAAAGACGCTATTTCTTCGCCCGATTAATATTACATGAGTAACGTGTATTTCGATCGGAAGTCGCCGGAGCGAATAATACGTCGACGTAGGATGTCGTTAACGATCTTAAACATGTGATACGTTGACCGCGAAGAATACGAGACTTCCGGCTGCCTTCGTAACGCGATAAATCAGCGAGAAAAAAATGTTTGACGCTGAATAATAAATGCAATCGTATCGTTGAATAGAAAAAAATAACGCGAAAAAAACGTTTTTAGGAGTTGAGCCGGAAGTATCCACCGCGGTGACGAATTTTTACAGATTTTTTTTGTTTTCTTCTTTTTCTCGACGTAAGGCGAAGCTCTCTCTTTGTTGAAGGTTGATTGTTGTCAAAATGGTTGTGAAGTTATGACTTATGAAGTGTGTTAACGATGATGAGTAATGGTCGCGTTCTCAATGATATCTCGTCGTCATTATTTTGGGCTTTCGATAAATTTACTTCCGGTTAGGAGCCCTCGAGAGAACGAAGAAATGACAATTCATCGGGAAACAATTTCGGGCGTTAAGAATATTTCGCAGAAACAAAGATCGAAGTGTTTTCCCAATTTTTTTTTTTTTCGATAGTTCCTTTTCTTACGTTCTCGAGAGGAGCGAATTTCAGAGAGAAAAAAAAAATCACAAGAGGACAGGTATACAACTGGCATTAAACTAGAGTCTGGTACCACGAGGATAGTTGCATCGGGTCGACGGTGCTGATCGTATCAATGAAATTTGAAGCAAATCAATTGAGCTTACAGTAAGCCTTTAAAAGGTTTCCGCATGTTGCAACTTAATTACTCGTCGTGGGACCGAAGAACATGAGACTGATTTACCAGTATTCGTTGAGAGACATAAAGATGATTAAAAAAAAAAGAAAGAAAAAAAGAAAAAAAAAAAAAGATGAACGGACGCGAAGGACGGTTAGTTGGGAATAAAATTTACATAGCCTTAATTAGATTTACAATGTGTTGGAGTTCGCGGAGACGCGCATTGCCGAGACGAAATTCTCTTGATTGGCTGTTAATTCAGGGACCGTACGCGTGATCGAGCGAAAGGCGAAAATGTCTTTCAATTCGCTGGATAGATTTTGTGTCGAAAATTCGATTATCGACGGTCTCGACGGTAGTGAGAGTGCGTAATTTTATTAGGTAACTTGTAGAATAATTGAGGTTAAAATGCCAGTTGTAAAGATAATTGCGTGATAAGAAAGAATAAAATTCGATAATTTTTTCTGTCCCAGTGATACATTGAACGAGTAGGTATGATTATTATTTCGCGAAGCGAATGGGATGGACAACGGGCGCAATCGTGAATAAATTTATCGTAATGAAAAGAGAACCGAGAAGAAGAGATCGTGGATTGTTCGACCCAAAAAAAGACGTAGGTAATTTTTGATCGGATTCGTAAAACGGAGCTGATAGACGAAAAAAAAAAAAAAAGGCTTCGCGAAGCACAACCACTTTCACAAATCTTCGAATTGTAATTAATATCTCGTATAATAATTGCGACGTGTATACGCGACACTTTTAACCATGAGACAGCAGCAGTTATACGATTATAGGAGGTTAGAATTTTTTTTTTTGTTTTTTCCCCGACACGTACACGATAAACATTTGAAGACACTTACAAGCGATTAAGAGGGAATACAGAGGAAGACGAGAGGAAAGGAAAAAAAATGAAGAGATGAAAAAAAAAAAAGAAAAAAAAATGTATGAATATAATGTTTGCAGTTAGGTGGGACCAAAAACGACTTTATATCTCTATGTGCATATCCAAGCAACGTGTAATTTAATTAATTAAATTAATTATCCGTTATTGATTATCGATAAGTAAAGAATCCATTGATAGCGATCGAAGTCGATATGACGTACGGTTCACGAGTAAATTAGGCCATTAAGTTTGTTTATTGATACATGATTCTATGATATAACGATTATTATTATTAACTTTATTGTCTCTATCATTATTGTTTCATTACGATTATAAATTACGATGATCATATTATTATTTAAAACGAAGTTTTAAGACACGATTATCTAGATTATCGAGTAGAACATTACGTATATATACATATTAATTATTTTTAATTATTATGAGACATTTTGTTGTATTATTTTCAATAAAATCAATTGAAAATATGAATTTTTTTTATCGGTTGATTTTTGGTTTATTTTATCGCTTATAGATGGGCTTCCGCCATTGGGATTACAATTCGATATATATATATATCTTTTTTTTTTCTTTTGAATCTTCGCAAGTTGAGATTGAACGAGACTGTCGATATTTTGTATACGCTACAGACCACAAGTTCAAAGAAAAAAAAATGAATGGTGTGCGCGTTAAACGCCAAGCGTTCGTATAAGCGATTTATTAATGAAAATTCATTTTTTTAGTAAGGAAAATTAGTGTCGCGATATTTAAACGACTGCGAGTCACGAAGGGCCAGGAAGCCGGTCGATCAACGTTGTGGTTTGTGATTTTACAGAGATTAATAAAGATGTAAAAGTTACAAGTATTTGTAATCTAAGGCTCTTTTTCGCCTCGTGTCTTCAACTTATCGATTAATTCGTTAATTCATTCTTGTGATAAAAAAAATAAAATAAAAAATTGGAGCATTAAGTGAGAATAAATCGAAACAAAAATTTGGATAAAAAAAAAAAATACGCAAAATCCTACTTTGAAATCACAACTCGCGTGCTCTCGACTTTCCTTTTTTTTTCATTATCGTGAGCTCGAGGTACTTCGGTAGGAAGGATCGCGATATTCGTTGTTATTAAATCTGAAAGCTCCGTAAGTAAATACCGTGGACAGACCCCAAGCATCTCGGAGCTCACTGTATAGGATTTTTTTCTCTACAATTCAGTAAGTAAAAACGATAGCAAAAAAAGAAAAAAAATTGATCATTACTGCTGCGCGTATACGATATCTTCACGATAGAATCCCCGAGTCCCATCCCTCCCCTCCGCCCCCCCACAGCCTGTGAACTCTGTATCCTCGAAAATCTATTTATTTCGCGTATATAATTGCAAAAAATCTGAAGATAAATGAAGAATACTGAGAAAATATAAGTAACGTGCGTGTGTATGTAATAGAAACGGAAAAGCCGAACGAGGCGTTAAGAATAGGTGACAAAGGAGATCGAGTATACATATTATGCATTTAAAAATAATAAAAAAAAAAAAATAATAAGAGCCGAGAAAAAAAAACTCTACACAGTTCAATCTTCAAAATGTGAGGATAAAATTTGTAAAGTGAGATACACCTCCCCCGCGATGTACACATACGTTGACACACAGAGAAACATACACGTACTTATAGGTAAGTTAATACTGCGTATTGCCTTTTTGACTTCGGTGTGAAAATATATAAGTAAAAAAAAAAAAAAAAAACCTTCAGTCGTATCGGCCTCAGACGCGTATTGACGACGGCGAGATTGATCGCTGCGTTTCGGTCACCCTGACGTTTTTTGCAAAGATTCTACAATTTTCTAATGCGTTCCATTCGTTACGTAAAACGATTGAGTAGTTTTATCGCTGATAGTCGCACGAAGTATGAAGTTAAAAAAAAATTATTGCCCGAAAAATGTATCATAATACCCTTACGGCGACACAATAATGAAGAAAAAAACGAAAAAAAAAAAAAAAAAAAAAATGCGTGTTCTCAGCGATTTTTGCGAAAGAGCGATGCCAGGGTGAGCGGATGCGGTTTTTCACGCCCGATATAAATAGCGTGGATCAGTGTCGTCGATCGATAGGACGCGTCAGCCGTTATCGCCTGTATCTGTTTCATGTTTTTCAATATTTGTAATTTATCGATAAAAATTATAAAGGTATCGATACATAACAGTCTAAAGTGTGCGCTACTCCACATAAACATTATTATATATAAAGTATAAAAGTATACATGATATATTGATATATGAGAAGTATAATATATATATTATACACACATTGGGATTGGTGAGAATATACGGTTTTTTCGCTTTGGAGTGTTATTTTCTGAAAATATTGAACAAAATATGGAAAAAAAAAAAAAATTAATAAAACGAATTAATAAAACGTTTGGATATCGTCATTTTGCTATCTACTGCGATCGTTATTGATTATTGCAGTGACTACACACGCCAGTCGACAACTTTTGGATCTTCTATACTCGGAAATATATTTTTTCACGAATTTATCGGCGAAACGGAAAAACAGAAGAAACATAAATAGATTTTACGTTTAAAGCGATTCATAGATATATCTCCGTTTCTGTATTTCTCTTTCGGGTTTTATACAAAGATCTAAACATCTAAAGCTTCACGTATTCATCATTAGAATGAGCAGTTTAAAGAAGAAATCGAAAGAAGATATTCAAAATGATTTAATACCGGATGAGGCCGTCAATAACATCGACGAGGTTAAGTCTCAAACAATCGTTTGGATTACATAAAGTATTTTTTTTTAATTGACAAATAATAAAATATCAGATGCGAGACGGCAATACCGAATCGCCTTCACCCGAAGTCTACGTTGACCCACCGATGAAGGTAATGCCAACGCTTCCGCGATCTTTCAAGAGTCTCGTCAACCGTCCTATCGATATAACAAACGAGAACCGTAACCCACAAAATATCATAACGTACGAATCAATTTAGATGCCGAATTTCAATTATACAACAATATTAATCAGACGTCCTTCCGTTCGATTGCTTAAAGATTACTCGGTACCGCACTGGGCATCGATGACTATGAGAAAAACGTCGCATCTTTCTGGTTTCTCGACTTCATTGCCCTTCAGGTTCTCCGATACGAAAGTGTTCTCGATAGCGATGATTTAAGTGTAATGGTCAGTTGGCTCGCTGGTGAAATGAAACTTATTGAAGGTATTATCATTTTTCAATACTTGCAACTTGCAAACATTAGTATTTATTATATCATCGACGTTATAGAGAAGAAATTAACGCGTGAAGCCTTTTTCCATGAAATGGAAGATATTTTCATCAATTGCTCTGAAAAAATTTCACGTGGTACTTCATTACTTCATTGGGATATGATGATAGCAGATAATAATACGGAAGTCATTCATGCAGAGGAAGAAGTAATAGAAGAATCGAAAGAAAAGAGAACGTCGCAATCGAAAATCTTAAAGCGTCGCGTGACATCAAAATCGTAATGATACCAAATACTACTGTTTACCATATTCTTGTTGATTTATCAATTTATAATGCATTTCATGTTGTATTGTACGCTTTCTATATTGTTCAGAACTCATAAAAGAAGTTCGAGCGAAGATCGTGGAAAGTTTAGTGAGAATAGTTTGAGAAAAATTAAACCTGATGACGTTGAAAATAGTATAAACAATGATAAAGAGCCCACGATATCGGAAATCGATGCTACTGGAATTCTTGATGTTATTATCGAAGCGACGTATAATATGTTAGTACATTGCACGGTTTTTTGCGCGGCAAACTTTTGTTATGCGTTTCTTAAAGACTTATGCATTATTTTAATTCACAGGTACGGTAATCGCTTCCATTATACTCTCATAGTCGCAGCTTTCGTGAAACCCGTGCAACTTCACGAATATATTCTTCCGTATACCTTTCGAACACCGCGTCCGATGAAAATGTACGAAGTTGAGAAGCTGGAAAACAAGAAAATAGAAAAGGGCGACGTTTCCGCAGCGTCCCGACGGGCCAAAGAGACTACGAAGAAAAAGAGTGCGTAATTCTCTAATTAATAACTGTTCGGAAATTTTTCGATAGATTCTATGCTGCAATATTCTAAAAATTAATACACTTTACAGAAGACAGTAAGAAACCTAAGAAGAAGAGTAAAGATGCCGAAACAAGCCAAACGGCTCTACAATCAGCGCCGCCGATAATTCTTACGGATGACGAGATTTTGATGAAAAAACGAGAATTCATCTTGCCGCTGATGGAAGCAAACGAGGCCTCCATTGTTATAGCCACCTCCTACAGGGAAGCTAATTCTCAAAGTAAAAATACCGTGGGAAAGGAAAACTAATTTGTAACGAACAATAAATATTTTTTTTTCAATAATTTACTTTGTTCTTTCGTCACCCTCCACCATCGTTCAAATCGGAAATAATCAGAGTACCTCGCGCTCTACATTTAACGTCTCGTACACATTTTCCATCCAAATCGATCGGAATCTTAATGAAGGTCTTCGTGCCGCACAGTTTCGTCGTCGGTTGACCCAATTGTCCGTATTTGTTGGATCCGCATCCCCACAATTCACCATTCTCTGTAAAAAAAAAAAAAACAAATGAAGGTCGAGCGACACTCGCGTTGCGGAAATGCAAAATGATGTATCATTATCAAACTACCTGTTAAACAAATTATACACGCGCTTGTGCATTGTACTTTCACGACTCGCAAATCCAATATTTCGCCTTTTTCGTTCTTAAAATCTACAAAAGTCGGCACCGCGACGACTTTCTGATCTTCGCTCAGTCCCATTTGTTGTTCGTTGTTCCATCCCCACATGTAGAGATCTCCCTGAAAAATAAATAAAACAATTAGCGAAATTGCTGGAAGAGTTTAGAAAATTAATGGTTTTTTTTTCGTTTTTCGTTTATACCTCATTTGTCACAGCAGCGCTGCACCAGCCAGATGCAGATATCTGCGAAACTCCCAGTCCAGCCAACGCTTCTACCAATCTTGGTTCGTCGCAGTCCTCAAGGTCACCGTGACCCAGTTGTCCACGTCTATTGATACATCGAACATTGATTACAGTGGAAATGAAAATTCAAGCAAAGACCAAACTTATTATTACCCTTTTTTTTTTCTTAGATCAGCGATTATCTACTAACGTTCCCAATCCCATGGAGTACACGTCGCCGTTATCAGCCAACATGACGGTGTGTTCAATTCCGCATGCGACGTCAATAAATTTTACATTCTCCGGCATTTCCACGAGAGACGGCACATTGAAAACTCTTCCTAAAAACAAAGAGTGCAATTCAAATTTGAGAAAAAAAAAAAGAAGAAATTGAGATTTTGAAAATTTTGCGTACCTAAATTTGTGAGAGCGACGACAGCGCCTTTGCCCTGTTCCAATTTAACGATTTCTTCAGCCGTGGCTTTGTCATTGCCAGGAATGAAACGAGGAATCCTCTTCCATGTTTCGTCGTAAATCATGTACCTCCAAATTTCGTTGTTCGACGTTAGAATGGTTATGCTCTCTGTACCGCCGGTTGCCAGTAAGCATCTGTAATCACGTAATCGGGATTACGACTACAGGTATAATTTATTTAATGACAACTTGTCACGGAGTATTTTTTTTTTTTTTTTTTAGTACGACAGGTTGGCAATTAGCGAACTCGGATTAGCACCGTTTTAATTATCTCTAATACTCACCTTCCAGCGTTGCTGTCCGGTATCTTGAGTTCCTTCGGATCTTTCAGAAGTGGATCGATCAGTTTACCGATAGCTCCGGTAATCCATAGCTCTGTATAACGCCACAACAGTAAGTAATTCCAATCGATATAAACATCCGTGACATCGTTGAACGGAAATTCAGTGAATTTCTCGATCGCAAATTTATTCTCGAACAACGAGCTCGGATTCAATCCGGCATAGTAAAGCGGCATTTTATCGTTCTGCGATAGTTAAATTCGTTTATACATTCTTTGTTCACTATCTCTAATCACTTCGGTTACTCGTGTCGACGAATAATCACGATGAGATTGTGCGCACACGTTGAAACAATATTTTATGTGCTCCGGGTATAGTTCGAATACAAGCGACAGACCGCACACGGCAAACTTGAGAGAGTGTATCGCGCGCAGCATCGGCTACAGAACTACTGTCCGCGATATTCCGCAGCCCGCATGTCG
This sequence comes from Cryptus armator, assembly GCA_963971235.1. Taxonomy (NCBI): domain Eukaryota; kingdom Metazoa; phylum Arthropoda; class Insecta; order Hymenoptera; family Ichneumonidae; genus Cryptus; species Cryptus armator. Next base: position 12,609,714 of record OZ020236.1, read on the forward strand.
TCTACGGCGATGCCGTCGACTACGCACGGACGATTACTGCAATGCGCAGTTCGACTTTGAAGAGTCGTGCACGACGGTCGTGAAGGCGGGTGTCGTTCTCCTGCTTCCGCGTTTTGCGATTAAAATCTTGTGCATCGTCGTAAAACAACCGCAGTAACGTTGATACGGAACGTCATCAATTAGTTACGAAATTCCATCGTGTTTACGAGATAATCTCATTCATGAAATGTTGTCGAATTGAAGATTAAAGTCGAACGGGGTTGAATTCTGGCCGTTATAACACCGAAAGGTTATATACTGCAGGATATAAACGACAGATAGAAAAAGCGATGGTGGCGCTGCGGGGACTGCGCTAGCCAAGTATTATCAAAATCAATGCATTAGTGCAGTGTTTCAGGGGGTTACTTCGTAAAGGGGGTTGTTTTTTGTTTTCCTTCTTTCGAATAGACCAATAAACGCGTATTCTATTGTTTAAACAAAAACACAACAAATCAAGATGTCTAACGGTGTTACGACCCTGGGGAACAATCAGCCGACTCAACGAAAGAGTAAACGATGCGTTTTTATTTAACATAATTATATCGATTTTGAAAAGAAAAAAAAATTAATAATAAAAACAAGTGAAAGAAAGAAAAAAAAAAATTATTCGACGCTTCATTTGCAATCTGTCGTTGACAATCGCGATTTGGTTTTTTTTTTTCGTTCGTTTTGTTTTTTTCAATTATTTTTCTCATTGTTTGTTAACGCAGTCTGCATGGCATCGGTAGTCACTATGGGATCCGCCACCGGTGCATCGGAAGGACGTCAAGGAAAACAATCTGCGGTCCCAATTAAAGTAAGTTGTGTTTTTTTTTTGTTTTCTATTATTTCTCGAGTGCCAATTATAATCTATTTTTAGATGAAAAGCATTTCGTCTTGAATCGTACAGCTCATTAGTGTCGTTTTACAGATGGAGGTGAACATGTCTCATGCGCCTATGAAAAGAGCCGCCGATTCTGATATCGAAGGTCAGTAATCATTTCCTCGCATGGGAAAAGGAGTGCGTTAACGATTGCATGTCTTGTAGAAAACACACACACGACACTTTGGATGCAAAGGCCACGAGTGGAATCTCAGTTGCATAATTTTTTCTACCATCGCCAATGATTAATTAAAATAAATAATACGTCATTATGAGTTGCGTTATATTCGAATACTTAGCAATATTTGTTTCTTCAATGATGTTAGATTATTGGAAAAAAAAAAAAAGAAGTTTCAAGAATAAATTAAACAGATATGATTACTAAAATAATAACATCGGAGTTCCGAGTAACGTAGATACGATTTCGGAGAGGAGTATACAAAGAGGAGTATGCAACTCACATTTCATGTCTGTAGAGCTCAGGAAGTCGAGATAACATTATTTATAAGAAGGCTGGACTCTGGATAAGATAAATCTGTCCTCAGTCCAGTATTGCATCCGGCAGGTTGCAGTCGCTCTCAGTAATAAAGTAGCAGAGTCAACAAGCATAAAAAAAACACAATAGTTTATTAATCATCATATTTAATATATTGCATGATTCATCGCATTCGTTAAACAGTGTGCAAGAAAGAAAGAAAAAAAAAATCGAATTTTTCAGTAGCGACAAAAAAAAATGTGCGATAACATCGTGCCGTACGTTTGGTTTTTTCAATCGGTAAACATGTATTACGTATTCTATCCACAAATTGCTTTTTTCTCTCCGGTATTACCAGGTACGCCTATACCTAAAAAGAGGCACAAGAATCCACAGCCGAAAAATGCGGTGTGCGCGTTGAACGAGCTTAAGACCGGAGCGATATATAAGGTCGTCGGTCAGACAGGTCCGACTCACGCACCGATATTCACTATAGCGGTGCTTATCGACGGTCAGACGTACGAAGGGAAAGGACGCACAAAGAAGATGGCTAAACACGCGGCTGCCGAATTGGCACTGCGTAACATCGTGCAATTCCGCAACACGCCAGAGGTTCATCAAGCTATAAATCCTTGTCAGACTATAACACCGCTAGAACCCGATTTCACGAGCGACGTTACCGAGCGCGACAATCATTTGGTAAATGCGTTCAAAACGCTGACCCAAGAGCCGAAGAATTCAAACAAATTCATGGACAAGGGACCGGTTGCTCTTATCAACGAATTGTATCCCGGGGTTGTGTACAAATGTATATCGGACAGCGGTGAGAGTTACGCAAAGTTCACGATAGCCGTTACGATCGACGGCGAGACATTCGAAGGGACGGGACCGAGCAAAAAATTGGCAAAAGCCGCGGCCAGCAAGGCGGCACTCGCCAAATTGCGAAACGTTCACAGCTCCTCGTTCTGTATACCTCTGCCGGTTCGCATATTGCCAAACTTCTCGAATTCGGGTCACTCCCACGAACAGCTTAGCCTGCCGCAAATGTTAGCCGACAAGATCGGCAAGATGGTTAATCAAAAATTCACCGAACTCATGCAAACGAAGCCGCAACACGCGAGACGCAAGGTACTCGCGGGTATCGTACAGACGAAGGGACAGGACGCTGAACTCATCTGCGTTACGACTGGTAATATCCTTTAGTCAAATTTACATTATAATCTATTATATCGTAATCCTCGCAATACTTTCGCTGTAATTTTCATTATTCTTTTATTGTTAAAAACAAAAAACAAAAAACGCACAAAAACAACAACTATACAAAAAAAGGTACGAAATGTGTTTCCGGAGAACATTTGAGCGTAAGCGGTGGAGCACTTAACGATTGTCACGCGGAGGTTGTAGCGCGACGATGTCTGTGCGAATATCTCTATCGGCAATTATCGCTACACACTGAAAATCGTGCCGACGATTCGATCCTCGAACCGGCAAAAAAAGGCTACAAACTCAAGACCGGTATTCAGTTTCATTTGTATATAAATACAGCGCCGTGCGGCGACGCGAGAATTTTTTCGCCACACGAGGAAAACGAATCCGTCGACAAGCATCCAAACAGACGAGCGAGAGGACAATTGAGAACAAAGATCGAATCCGGAGAGGGTACGATTCCGGTGAAGAGCAGCGACGGTATACAAACTTGGGACGGAGTCCTCATGGTAAGAGTAATCATTTTTCTCTTTTTTTTTTTTTTTCATTCTCTTCCTTCCTATTCAACGATAAAACACAAATATAGCCCCCCGGGGAGATAGACGAAAGTCGCTCGATATTGGGAACGTTGCCAAAACATTTCTGATCGCACACGTTGGTTACGTTTCGTTATATATAGCGTTTTTTTTTTCGTCTTCTTCTGGTATTTTGTAGGGCCAAAGACTGCTGACGATGTCGTGTTCGGATAAAATAGCTCGATGGAACGTACTAGGTGTGCAAGGCGCACTCCTCAGCCACTTCATCGAGCCTATTTACTTCCACAGCATCGTTCTCGGCAGCCTGTTAAACCCGAGTCACATGTATCGCGCCGTTTGCGGACGCATTGAGAATACGATTCAGGGACTTCCACCGCCGTATCGGCTTAACAAACCATTGATGAGTTTGATCACATCTTCCGAAGTTAGACAACCCGGCAAAGCCCCGAATTACAGCGTTAATTGGACCGTTGGTTCGTATTGTTTTATTCAATCCCATCCCCGTCTTTCGCGTAACTCACGATCATTTGATCAATTCACTGATCGACCTCTACCGCATCGAAACACGAGATCTAAAACACTTTTTTCAGGTCAAAACGAAGCCGAAGTTATTAATTGTACGACGGGAAAAGACGAACTTGGCAAACCATCGAGAATCTCGAAACAGGGACTCTTCCGTATGTTTTTCAATCTTCTCGGAAGAGTTAGCACTATCGACGACGCCGATAGAAACGAATGCCGTCATTATCTCGATGCCAAGTCGTCGGTACAGGATTATTCGGTAAAAAAAAAAACAAATTTAATTATTTCAAAAGTTTGTAGATATTATATCATTTATATTTGAGTAAATAATCCTTTCGCTCGGAATAATAGATTCACGTGCCCGAGGTTTTGTTTTTGATTGTGTTTACAAAAAAAAAACAATAGTCGAAACCCGCAAATAAAATACGGAGCGAAAGGGTTATCGATTGAATCGAAGAGTTTCGTTTTATCGTTATTACTTATATTTTTTTGTATTTTTTTTTTTTTTTACTCGTTTCAGCACGCGAAACGGCAGTTGAAGGACGCTTTCGTGAGGGCAGAGCTCGGCAGTTGGGTGAAGAAACCGATCGAACAGGATATGTTTGAAGTCGACATCTGACTAGTTAAAGGTGAATTTGATTCCCCGATTACGATGGAAAAGTCACGAGGATCGGAGTACGTAGTTCCTAACGCAAAATAGATCGCTCGCTCGGTGTGTCATAAAGCGGCAGAATTTGGCATCAGTAAAGCATAAATCGTGGGACGCTCATACGCGAATGAGAGTCTCGATATGTGTAATACGAGATCGCGGTGATTATTGACGATTAACGGGATAAGCGCGTAAATCGTGCGTTGCGCAATAGTTTCATTGAATTTAATTATTCTTGACACGTTTCGGCCTTTTTTTAGGCTGTAAAAGTTACAAAAAAAAAAATGAAAATGCAATACGCGATAATCGTCGGACGATCGTCGATAGAACACGACGATGAAATTATTCGCGAGACGATAACAATCCTTCGTTACTATATTGCGACATGTAATCTAATCACTAGATTTACGTCGGTTTAGACACGACAGCATAGACTGGTAGCGAAATAAGACACAAAAGACATAATTAAACGAAGGAAAAGAAAAAAAAAAAAGAAAACGAAAAAAAACGAAAAAAAAGAACAAATAACATTCACACAATAACATATACGATATATTTAACTATTATGTATTCGAAGTTTTCGTTTGTAGATGAAGAACGCGTAGCGGCCTTAGAATCTCTTGATTTTCATTTTGACGTTACGGTACGAAGTACGGGATGTACGTGGTTAAGCGAGTTTAAGCACATATCCCCTATTTTAGAGACAAAAAAAAAAGATTAAAACAATCGATGAGTGAAATATAGCGTTGAATCGAACGTGTCGCGCACACGTTCATAATTCATAATTTTTATTGAGAATTCACGAATCTCGATGACGCGTAGAGTTACCTAAGTTGTATTAGGAGGCGAACGAATAGCAAAAAAAAAAAAATAACGAATCGTCGTATGTGTTTTTTCATACAAAACAAAAAAAAAAGAAAACGTAAAGTTGACGAATTTTTGTGAAAGTGCGAGTAACGCGGAGGCCGCCGGTCTACGGCATACAACCCTTTTTAGAATCTTCCAACAACCCTTGAAAAGCTCTTCAACGGAATACTCCGCTGCTACCCACCCGAGACCGGGGACCCCTAGAGAAGTGAATAGAGAGTCGAGCGGTAGCGGAGCCGTCTTGCCCCCCTTTTGTCTAAGAAAAAAATCAATATTACGAACGCCCCGAGGCAAAAACTACGCTCGGTTGCTCGGTTGTTGCGATATTTTTTTGTCGCCATGCATTGAGAAAATAATAGAGAAAAAAAAAATGAGGAAGATAAAAAAAAAAGCGATAACTTTGTCGGCGGCCGTATAACAACGGCGACAGACAGTAGATCGCCGTCGTCGTGCGTTCGCATACCCCCCGAAGGCTGTGACCTCAAACCGAACGTGAAGATGATGTTCTCTTAGACCGGGCAAAGTTAACGTGAATTTACGCGAAACATTGTCAACGGCTAAGACGAAAAGAAGAGCTTCTCGCTAGTGATTTATTATTATTTAATTTTTTTTTTTTTTCGTTTTTATAAAGATATTTAAAATTAATTTAATTTCGTTCATAGACCATTTAATCAATGATTTTGTCCGGGTTTATTTTTTTTACGCGTATCCCACCGACAATACGGCACTAGAACGATAATATAATATAAATATATATATTTTTTTTTATGTCTTTTGACATTGAAGTTGACGCGATCGCTGACGAGAAGCTGCTTCGACGAATTACACAGTAGTATTCGTATTATTAAGTTCGATAGGGTGATAAAGAGTTTTAGGTGCGCGTGAATAGGAACGAATCTGCGAAAGAGAGAACGAAAGTTATTTAGATCGATCGATAATACATATTAGTTTATTTGAAGAAACGAAAGAAACGGCATTAAAAAGTGAAAAAAAAAAAAAAAAATAACAAACAAATAAAACAGAAATAAGAGAAATAGCGAACGCTTCGAGACTCCTAAGATCATTGCCTCACTATGCCAGTATTTTCAGTAATGCGATTCTGCCGTAGTGACACACTGCCCGATGCCGAACCACTTTTGCGAAACGGGGCTCGACAGCTTCGTCTTCGAACTGTAGAGTTCCGAGGACACTAATGGTAATTTAGCTGCTCAGCACTGATGCATTCATTTTTTCGAAGCCACAAAGGTATTCTATATCCCACGGATTAACCAAAGTTTCAGGCACCACAGTATTACCTACTAGTGCTAAGCTACAATTACTTATCGATCGCTAACTTAATGAGAAAGAAACAAAAAAACACAAAAAAAAGAAAAAAACAAATGAATTTTAATCACGTGATTTTATCGTGACTCCCACAATTGTTCGTCGAAAGAACTAATATTTTTCGACTTTCGTTATTCGGGAGAATTACGTTTTTCATTAGAAATTTGCTTAAGTAAATGAATAAGTTGAGTATCTGTGCCAATGCTATAGGGTAGTGAAAAAAAAAAAAAAGAAAAAAAAAGAGAAGTACAGTTGCTCAGTCGAATTAATCGAAATCCATTAAAGTTTATTTGGTATTAAAAGTAATTTACCAATAAAACAAACAAAAGAAAAAACAAACGATTCATCTCACAATAATAAAAAGCTATGTTGATTTTCATCGCATAATTACCGCTACATAATAATAGTGTACGGTCTTCTGAACGGTTCACGCATAAGGTGATTCGGAGAAGTCTAGGTGCTTCCTTCCCGCAGTTTGAAATAACGATAAATCAGAAAACGTCCTTTACATATAGTTCTTGGTAGATGAACCATTTAATCTCGCAAAAAAAAAAAAAAAAGAAAAACAACAAAAAAAAAAGCCTCATGACTCACATAACGAATCCCGTATAAAAAAAAAACACAAAATGACGAAAAAAAAAAAAATAATTATATAAACCTATCTGACTTTATCATCTTCGATGCTACATTACCGTTCCGTGTATCAGCGGATATATATTTATAGCGCACTATTCTGCTGACAATTATTGTCACAGGACGACATAGTTGAGAAAAAAAAAAAAAAAAAAAAAAACAGAAAGTGAGTTTGAATTAACGTCGATTTAGTTATTTAAAAACTAGTCGTAGTTTATACTACACAACAAATAACTATCCAACTTTGAATGAAAGAAAAAAAAAAAAAAAAAAAAAAAAAGGTTTTTTTTCTCTCGTAACACAAAACGAGGGAAAAAAATACATTTAATTGCAGTGATCTCTTGAATAAGATTCAAGTAATCGTACATCGAGAAACTACTGTAGACAGTCTTAAATTTTAAGCTTGAATAGTGCCTCTAGTTATACATTCTACCGGGAAGTTATCTAGTCCGCTCTCAACTACCAATAAACTGTTGTTTAATAGTGAACAAAAAAAAGAAAAAAAAACGAATAAAATTGGTCATTTAATTGATCGACATAATATCCAAAGATAAAACGCCAAAACCCTTTCCAATCCTGTGACGCAATGAGCGAAGAGTACCTGCGAAAAAAGTAATTAAGTTAAAAAAAAGTAATGAGTCCGGAACGCCGCTGATGAATTTTCTTCGCCCAAGAGAACTCCAACGCTTTCGTCGGTCGATGAAAAGAAGATTGTGGGCCGCAGTGCGATGATATATAGTGGAACTGTATTGTGAAGCCGTGAAACAGTGAAACGCTTGCATAAGCATTAGCGCGAGAATTTTAAAGGAAGGAAAAGAAAGAAAGACGAAAAAAGAAACTGAAGACAGAAGAAGAACAGTGTGGGCAAAGCTCGAATGAATTTTCATGTTTTCATTTTGGTTCCATCGTTGAAACAATTACATTACCTCTTGCCGGCGCGGCGTACATAGAATTCCTTCGATAACAATCTATTTTTGGCTCTATGATAATCGTTTACAGATAATATCGCGGACGCACTTCGCACACGGAATTCCCTAACGAGTGTCACTCAATCTCGGGGGGTTTTTTTTTGTCTCTTCGTCTCTACAGAAGTCAAGAGGAATTAGCGATTTTATCAAGCGACACACGCGCTGCATCGTGTTATCTTGGATCTTTGTACCGATATAGTCCGTGTGATTGTATAATTGTAATACCAATGGTGTACATGATGTATGCGAAATGCGACCAGTATCCCTCTTCATCTTTCATACTTACAGACAGCTTATATCTATTCTCTGATATGTATCGATTTTTTTTACCGAATGTCTCACATTGTATACATTATTTATCGACTTTCGTCTCTCATCTTTTTATTTCTCTGTCTTTATGTTCCCTTTCGATTTCCGTTAACGTTAATGAATTTCGTGCGCTAATCAACGTGCATTATTCTTCTACGTTCAATAATTCTAGTAGTTTATAACTCGCGACGAATAAATTCGTCGCGCGTGTTTCATAAATTAATAGCGAGCCTCGATGCAAATGACGGGAGCGGAAGTATATTTTTTGTGATTATCGATTCCGCGGCAATCCGCGAGAATTCGACAAGGCAAATGCTGATGATGCGGTTTTCTTTTTTTTTTTTATCATTTTTGCGAGATCATTGTGCCGACATTCCATGGATAGTGTGTTGACGCGACAATCAAGTGTGCAGGCGATATAACTCATTTATCAGAAGCGTTTCATTGGCGCGATAATAACGAGGCATCAATAAAATCACAATGGATGAAAAAAAAAAAAAAAAGGATTTCTCGTAATGTCCTTGAATCGCAATCGGCAACATCGTGGCGTTATATTATTCATTCTTACACACGCAAAATTACACTAAGCCGTTCTTTTTTCTTCAACGGCCTTTTTTTTCTCTTTTTAGTTACACTTTGGTAATACAGTACGTTGCATTAATACGTGTATTCAAGTTTAACTATTATAATCATAATAATATTAATAACATAATCCTAACTTAGTCGTCATCATCGTCATCGATGAATCTTTTTTTTTTTTTTTGCTTTTTTTTTCCCGACATTTATAGTACATCGTTTGAAACATCGTGAAATTTTCTTGTGCCTCGATGAGGCGAGTCACCGCGATCGCGCTCCGTTATACACAAAACTTCGAAATCCTTTGAAAAAGCGCGAATTATAACGATCACACGCCAGCGCGTGTGCGGTCTCGCCATTTTATACCATTGTGTTAAGTTCTATTCCACTCGAACATTATACATTATGAACGTATATATGACGACAACATTGTTAATTAATTTATTACAACAGTAAAACCATACGATAGAACTATAGTACTCGACAATCCTAACGTTATGTATATTATATATATACGTAATATAATATAGAATCTCTTTTTTTTTTTTCTTTATTGTTTCATATATATCAATAACGAACGTTCAGCTAAGGAACGAAAAAACGAACAAATCGGGAAAATTAATTAATACTTGTTCGTCATCCCCGTGACTTTCCCCCTTTTAATCATAGTATTTACAGAATGTCGCGCGTCGCGTGTCGCGGATTTTTTTTTCTTTTTTTTTTTTCTTTACGTAACAATTATGCACCGTTTCAGTACAATACGCCATTATCGCTCGTTCGTACAGTATTGCAATTATCTGTTCGAAACCAATATGTATCCCCACTTTTTTTTTCGTTCATTTCACAATAATAAGCAGGCGAGTATAGTTTGCGTTTGCACCGCGAGAAGAATTGGATATTGCGTTCGCTCGATACGCTCTCGAGATTTTTTTTTTTTTTTTCATAAAAATTAATACACGAAACTACATATCGACTATCGTTAAAAATATGTTTATTCGGAGGATTAGAGTTGCATTTGGTTTATTTTTATTCATCAATTCTTTTTTTTTTCGCGTAGGACCGACTCGAAGTCTCACGATAAAACCCGTAAAACTTTGGGATCTTCTAACCTTAAAATCTCTATGTGAGTCATATTATATTGTATCTTTAGCGGATGGCTTTACTTCGTTAGATTCGTTAATACATGGACTCTAAAGTATTCTTTCTTCTGTTCCGTTATGTTTTTCCCCGCACCCCGTCGTTTTTTATCGATCGTTTATTTCTTCGCGAATCGGTGAACAATTCGCGTAAGACACGCGGGTCTGATTTTCGGTTTCGAGAGTTTCTCGATATTTACCACTGAAAGCACACGACGATATCGTATGCTCGATCGGATGAAAAATTCTAAATGTCGATCAATAAAAAGCGTAAAGGAGATATCGATAATATCGATAGACGAGGGCAAATAAAGAGGAAATTTTCAGATTGCCATACGTTTCGGTGTTAAGAGATATCGATAGAACTTTTTAAAACATTGCCGAGAAACGCAGAGCCCCCGCGCTATCCTCATTATATTTGCCGGGTGTTTATAATAATCGCAACTCGATGTCTGTAATTGTTTTTTTTTTTTGTTTGTTTCTTCTCATCGCGAGTTATTTTTTCACGACGCTATAGTTATTCATTGTTTATATAGTATAGTTATTATAATAACTTAATTAGACTGTGCAAGATATCGTTACCAGTCGTAGTCGTGTTGATGAAAGGGGTTAGTGCAGGGCTGCTGGGCGTGTAGATGAGTCACCACCGGCGGTGGTTTCGATATGTTGAATTCCCTGCCGACCACTTCACTGTAAATCTGAAGACAAATAAAACATCATAATTTCACGAACTCATTTATAAAAAGATCGATAAAAAATATCGATATATTATTTATTTTTTCCTTTCTTCTATTTATTTTTCGAGATCAAAACTCCGAGCAGTGAATAAAACATTGGTGCGTGAAGATTATAAAGAATTCGCAAATAATAAGAATACATTATGTTCTTATGAGTTAAATAATGTAGGCAGAGGACGAAGTTTCGTTCGAAGACTACCTTAGAATAAATTAGCAGATTGCCCTTTTAAATATCGGTACTCTTGGGCCTTCGAAGAAATAATTAATTCTCCACGTTAGCGGCGTAATTTTTTTTTTTTTTTTTTTTTTTCTGCCAACGGGGATCGAGGGCTCGTGTTTTTCAACGTTAAAAAATGCGCACTCTCGAGTCTCGTGTTATACCTGGAAGCTCCTACGAATGAACTCGTCCTCTCCTTTACCGGTCATACCATAATTGTAACCACCGCCGCCGCCGCCTCCACCTCCGCCGCCGCTGTTCAAGAATGGATTCGTCGGGTTAACACCACCTGCGAAAAAAATCCATTAATTACGAACGAGAATAAGTTAAAACCATTATTTCCGGGAGAAAATACAAAAATTAATAAAAAAAAATCTTCGAGAACGAAAAACGAGAAGAAGATATACTGACCGCTGGCTGCGCCGGGAACGCCTAAGTTACCACCGGCCGTTTGATAAGTAGCACCGTAACCCGGATCTTGCGCGAGTTCGTGAAGACGACTCGAACTCAAAGCTCGTGGAATCGCGTTGCTCGGCACCCCGTGAGGCGCTAAATGAGTCGCTTCCGCGACTTGATGGGGATCCTCCGTTTGCGGAAGATCGGAAACGAAACCCATATCCTTACGATAGAAGTTGATAAAGATAAAGGCCGCCAGAACGAAGGCACAGATGAGACCGTACCCTCGGAAAGTATTGGTCGTACCTGTAAGATTTTTTTTTTTTTCGATTTTTTTTTTTTTTTTTTTTTTTTTTTCGCTTATTTTGCGTTTTTTTTCGATCGAAGAGTTATCGAACATTGAAATATTACCGTAACGAGAGACGAACATTCCGCCGATAATGGCGCCGCAGCCTCTTCCGAGGCCGTGATGAACGCCCTGAAGAACGCCCTGAGCACTGGAGCGCAGTTGCGGAGGTGTATTGTGAGCAATGTAACTGCAGCACGCGGCCCACACAGCGGCATGGGTGATCCCTTGAATAAACTCGAAGGGAAGAACCCACCAGGGATTCTTCAGATAAGAAATGTACAGAAAACGAAGAATATTTCCGCCGAGACCGAGGCACAGAACTTTCACGTGACCGATCTGTCGAATCAGCCGGAAGCTGAAGAAATAAGCGAATATTTCGGATATGTGATTTATGACAGAGGCAAAACCGAAGAGAGTCGGTGAACCACCGTAATCTTGAAGATGCCAGAAGAGAAAAGTGAAGATGAGTCCGATGCCGAAGCCCATGAACCATGCGACGAACAAAAACGACGCGCACTTTAGATCCTTGAATTGTCTTATTACCGTCAGGAATTCCGGTATCTCTCGTGTTGTTTGGGCAAACATTTTCGTCTGAAAATATTAACGGAGATCAATCAGACGTTTTTCAATTTTTTTGTTTCATAAAAAAAAAAAAAAAATTCATTTCAGAAAAAAAAAATAAATTTCGTTTAAAAAAATAAATTTTTAAAAAATGTTTCATACATTTTTTTTTTTAATTCTTCATTTAAAAAAATAATTTTTTTTTTTTTTTTTGGCGTAAGAGTTACCTTTCCCTCGGGAGGCTGAGGCTTCGGATCCGGATTTCCGGAAGAGTCCATCAATCCCGGGAGATTTAATTGCTGAGACAATTGGCTCTGTAGCTGTTCCTCCCTCGTAGGCTCAGCCGGTGTTTTTGCGACTTCCTACAAAAAAAAGAAAAATGAAAAAATTGTTATCGATTCACGAGTAATGTTCGATACTCCATTCGGAACATTCCATGCGCGAAAGAAATATTTCTCACCGGTTCGGCAGCTATGAAATCGTATTTAAAATTGATCTGCGTGGCTGTTATCAATGCGGCACCCATCAGTACGCTGAATATAGCGAAACAAATCGTGTAATTCTTCTCTTTCGGGTCGGGACCGCAGGGGTGTTCCGGAAACGATGTACTGTGATCGAGAACTATACCGACGATAAACATAGCGAGACCCCAACCCAAACTTCCGAACATACGTTGGTGACCGTACCTAAAAAAAAAAAAAAAAAAAAAAAAAATCACAGAAAAAAAAATCGGTTGTTTCCGCTCAATCGACACTTTCCGATGACGAAACACATATTTGGTTGATTTTTCAACCGATTCTGTTTTAAATATGAATTAAATATGATTTTTCAATTTACCTGTCGGCGTCCTCGCCGAGAAGCGTTATCACAGCCGAATCGGCGAGTGTTATCGCAGGCGCCGAGAAGAATTCTCCGACGATCACGAGCATTAGAAGCAAAACGAAGGTTTTTTGAATGTCCTGAAAAAGTCAAATTTGATATCTCAATTATTCATTTACTAACGAATCTTTAATTCTGTTACCTAAATTACTATTATTTTTTTTCGAACTTACGGGCCATCGGTAAACGATCGAGCTGTATCGTGGCTTCACCCAGTCCTTGTTCCGCACGGGATCGTAATTCGAAGCGTACGAAACGGCGTAAGGACTCGGACCGGAATACTGCTCGTAGGATCTCGCGTTTCTTCGTCTTCTCACGAGTGGCGTAGCCTCGCGTTTTTTTCGTGTCTCCTCTTCTTCTTCCTCATCGTCGTCCATATCGTCTTCATCTTCTTCCTCTTCGTCTTCCAATGCCTCGTCACCGATGTCATTGCGATTGTCCCAATTACGTAATTTTCGTAATTTATCGGCGCTCAATAATTCGCTATCGGGAAAACTGACTCTCGCGGTGTGCACGACATCGCGCGTCTGCCAATCGTCGTCTTGTTTGCTCATATTTTCGTTCACCTCGCGCTTTACCATTATCTTCTCGCGGGGCGGTTTCGAACGCGTCTTCGTTCTCGTGTGGGCTTTCTTCGGGGGTCGAGTTTCGTCCAAAGGTTCATTCTAGAATAATAGAACAATCGAACCTTTTTTTTTTGTTTCGTTTCCTCATAGAAGAAAACATTAATTTCATAAATATTTTTATACATTTTTTTATATCTTTTTATTATAAAAAAAGCATTATAAATTTAAAAATAAAATTTGCAAATTGAAACGCGAAATTGCCTGAATTTTTAACGTTCTATGTATTGATTTTACTAAAAATTTGAAAAGATTTATTTAGTCAGATATCAAATTTCAATTTTTGAATACATGCAATTTCGATCTTTTGTATAAAAACAACGAACATCCAATATTTTTATAATATTTATGAAAAATATCTATAAAAAAAAAATAAATTGAATGTATGTAAAAATTTTAAGTGTATGTCACCGTAAATAAATCCTTTCCAATCGTTATTTAAATTAATACACACGACACTAGAATTACAGTTATTTTTGACATTACACTTCGCAAATTTATTCGTCAATGTTGAATCGAAACTTTGAAATAGTACTCAACTAGTAGTTGAAAAAAAAAAATGTTACCATTTTTGTTTAAAATCTCCCGATTTTCAAGGAAAGAATGTTTACGTATACGTTAAACTTACTTTGAGAAATCTTTTGTATTCAAGCACATCGGCCGGTCGATTCTGCTTGGCGATACTGCGAAAATCAATAGTTTGCGCCGTAGGATCGGTGATATCATCGTCGAAGACGAGTTGCTTGTAATTCAAATCCCCGGACGGTTCCTTGGCGGTCGCGGTCGGTGCCTGACGTCGGACTCTGTTGGTCTCGTACGTCGAATAATCATCGATACCCGGCCGTCCGATCTCGTTACCGAGAATATCGTAATTTGCGCGTGAATCGGTTACGAATTTAGACGTTTTATCGACAATCTCGTTGTCGTCGATGCTGCGTCTCAATCTCTCGAAAACTACGTTTGCCGCAACTTCGAGATACTCGTCTTCCTCGGTGTGAGGCTGTCGATAATACTCATTGAGATCGATGGATCTTCTGATCCTCGGACCGGAATTCGGTCGCGCGAGATACCATGTGTGATTGTACACTGTCATGCAGGACGTCGTCGGGGGTTGAATGAAACCCAACGGCAGAGTAAAGATTATCCAACAGGACAGCGACGCCAGGAGGATGAGTTTGCCTTTCTGCCATCTGGAAGACGAGTTCTGTCCTCTGGTGTGCCCAAAGAACATCTACGATTCTACTTCTATTCTACAAACTCGCTGTAGCTGGTCACTAATACCACTAAGCTAATGATCATTAATTTTTAAACTAAACTAAAATAAAAAAAAATTAAATAAAATCGAATGAAATAAAATAAAGTAAAATCAAATAAAATAACAGAACATAAAAAAATGCTGATACAGAATCGAGCGATACTCGAAAGATCAACTTGACTCGAATGCCGTAAAAGTACGATTGCGCGTAAAGCTTGCCAAGCCGGACAAGCATCAACAAAAAAAAAATCCAAGCAACGATGCCTTGCTAAGAGCGTTTGAAGCATCTCGTTCAGCGATAAGAGCGATATAAAAGCTTTATAGGATAAGGAACACTCCGTTTTGCCGTCTATATTTAAGATCCAACATAAATTCTTGAATCTCTCGATGTATAAAAGAAAATTCAATTTTTTTCTTGCTTCACGGTAAGTGCGATCAATGCCGAAGGAAAATACTGAAGGATTATGAAATAAGAAAAATAAAAATAAAAAAAATGAATTGCGCGATAGCGGGTATACGTGAGTCGCTACTCACCTGTCGGCGAGCGATCCCCAGAAGGGCGCACTGAGAAATTCGATGAATGGCCTGAGTCCGACAATGATACCGCACTGAAACGCATTCATTCCCATTTGCTTGAAGTAAACACCCATCAATGGAAAAAGCGAACCGAATGCCGCATAGAAGAACAGATAGAACATCTTGACGGTGAGAAGTTCCTGATCGACCGTCCCGAATATATACTCGAGTATATCGCTCTTTCCTCGAATCTTGTGTGTCGCTTCTTTTGGTGCACCGTATAAGTTTGGATCGACTTCACCCTCAGCCGCGGGATCGACCATGGGCCGTGCACCTGGCACCTGCGGCAATGAACGTCCTCCACCTTCACCGCCGGCAGGTGCATCAGCACCGTAGTCGTACTCCTCGTGGCCATAATTCTGCATTTCTTCGCAGAACCTTTCGTTTCTTCCGACTCTCGGAGTCTCACGAAATTATCTTCACTCGCTGACGAACGGAAGCCGTCGCGGCTCCTTCGTCGAAATTTTCTTTATCTTCGTTACTTCACTGTCACTGCTCGTTTCTCGTGTTCCGAACAACTACGTCCGCGAAAAACCCCCAACGCGATTCGCCGTTTAAATTAAATTTTTTTATTTTTTTTTATTTAGAAAACTCTTTATTTGCAGAGGTATTGTTGTTGCAGTATCGTTTATTCTATCCGTTTCCCGGAATCTGCGAACAGCCGCGCTTCAGGCCTCCGCTGTTTCCGACAATCCCTTTAGCGGAGTGTCAAATCGATGACCCACCGTGTGGCACCTTCTTCCTTCTCAAGCGAAATCGATAAATGCCCGACTGCGCCCGCGCAACGACTTTCAACCCTCCTCCAGGGGCGCTTGCACCCTCTTGTATATCCGTATATAAGCCTCCGGTTATAACACATTATTTGTGTATATTTATTTTTAAGATATTTTCACCTGAGTTATATAGAGAATGGGACGAAAAACATTTCTGTCAGGTAGTTTTAACGATGCCGGACAGGTTGTTCTTAAATCTCGAGGATGACAAGAGTAACGAGGCAAATTTTGAAGGACAATGGTGATGAGATTAACACAGATGAGTACAGCCTTCGGAAGAGCTACAGTACGGATTTATGTAATTACTCTGTACCTCGAGTAATGAGATACTAGATGATCGAAAAAAAAAAAATCCCGAAGCGTCAAGTAAAAATACCGAAATACGCTAACGTGTAAATTTTTTTTTTCGAATTCAGATTTTTTTTTTACGTTCGAATAGTGCATCGTGGCTATCGAAGAATCTGATAAAGTGACGCAGTAGCGTTATCGTTTTTTACGTCAGTTTGTAACTATATTGTTAATTCTTTGTGTAGATTTTCCGTTACCATAACAAGTAATTTCAGTCGTAAAAGTTTTGGACTTAAAAAATTTTTATACAGAACTGTGCAATTTTGTATATTTTATAAATATGAAAAAAACATAAAAATAAATGAATAAATAATAATAATGATAGTCTATAAAAAACTTTTCCGTCTCGAAGATTGCGAGATTATTAAATTTAACGCTAAAGATTTATGAACGTTCGACTAAAATAATCGTAGAAACCGGAAATCCGGCAGGAAATTGAAAACAAAGAAGAATTAATGTTTAACGCTAAAAGAATAGCGTCATAATATCTCGCTGTTTGAATAAACGTATGAGATATATCGATTAATTGGTACAGAAATTTGCTGCGAGAACGTGTAGGCGGCTCCAGAATACGAAACTCGTATGCCGCTCTCATTTCCGCGTGCAAGAGGATACCGGCGAACGAGAGACACGGACGGATAACTTCCGCCTCTGCGTCCTCGGCATCCTCGTGCATCAGTCCTTCCTCTTCATAAACGGGAAATTGTTTCATTGATGATGAGACGGAAGAGATATTTCCATCGTAGAATAGACCACAAAGATCGATAGTTTCGCTACGCTCGCGAAACGTTTGAGATATCGATTTTACATATATACACAAATTAAATATAATAATTCCGTTAAAAATCTTTGCGAAAGATCTATTTTAAATATTGAATAAATTGCCGAGGAAAATTTATTTTTATTCAACGTCGACAAATTATTAAGTCTACGAAATAATTCGGGACAACTGGACGAAGCGTGATGAGTCATCCATATCGTAACAATTAATAATTAATAAAATTAAAGCTCCGTTTGCGGCGTCCAAATCGATCCGCAAAAAAAAATTCTCTTGTTACACGACAGATTGGCGTTATCACTGTAATGCCCGTTGACCCTGCGCTTTAGATAGTGAAATGCGTCATTGGATCGCGGTAATCGATAATTGGACAATGAGAACCATATGTCGGGAGTCGTGACACTGCGGGATAACGTTGCTCTTTAATTTCTTCCTCCGCTTACTTTGCTGGTCACCAAGTGCGAAGATCATCATCCCCCTCGTAACACGCTCGACGAAAGAAAGGGAAAGAGATCGAAGCACCGGTGTGTGCGACTACCGACTTTACCCTACCTATGGGTCATTGGGAAACCCACGTCGTGCCGACTACTTCAACCCTTATCTGCCGTTCTTCACTTGCAGTCTCGAAGACCTTGACCCATTGCTCGATATACTTGTCTGCCTGTCTGCTGATGTTACTACAGTAATTCGAAGAGTTTAATATTTTCGAGTTACTACAGTACAGTATGTTACTACAGTAATTCGAAGAGTTTAATATTTTCGAGTTGTTTTTGTACATGAACTTTTTTTTTTTTTTTGGTATCCGGAAAATTAAGGTCATAGTACCGCGACAATCGCAAGCGAATTCGTCATAGAGACATAGAGTCATAGAGATCAATAATTTTATCGGTATAATATGGAAGAATGTATAAAGCATCTAATATTGACGTAATGCTAATTAAAAATATCAGGTATATTATTTACCGTCGCAAAATTGCTTGTATTAATTATTTTTGCCGTACCAGAGAGTAGCGAGAAAGTGGCCAGAGATGAGTGGCTTTTTGCTAAAACTATCCGGGCAACGCGCCAGGACATCGCTGGCGTTTCTCTCTTCAAGTGATTATTCTTAATCGCGTATCACGAATATTAATAATAACGTACTTCTCAAGCTTACATCTGGAAATTTAAATCGTAATTGACCCTCAAATTCTTATTTTCGAAAAAATGTTTGATTTTTTTATGAATGGAAAATTACAAATTTTTGAAAATTAGAAAAAATGCCCAAAAACATCATAAGTATTAAAAAAAATTAGCAAATAAATTTCGGCTAAAGGAAACGTTACGTTACCGCGTAATTTGATAAACAATGATTTTTTTTTACTAATTTGTGCAAAACTTTTCGCATTATTATTATGGAAAATTAATTTTCTTAAGACCTTCCGTATGGTTGATTTTTTCCAGATTTTTATTAAATTGCGAAGTATTCGAAATTCGCTCTGAATTTCACGTGAATCTCACTCTTTAGTAATACGCAGCGATACACCCTCCTTAAATAATGTACACGCGAAGTTTAAACATATTTTTGAAAACAAAAACAGACCTCTGGTACTACTTTAATTCATTCGATTGAAAATTTGTTCTATTGCTTCAAAGTCCTCGTTATATTTGATCTCTGGAAGATAGTGTGAAAAATAGTACATTTGACGCTCAAAGAACGATAATTTGAAACGCGCAGGTCATAAAGGCACCGGAAAAAAAGGTACGATCGACATCTGGCACGAGTTGTTATCACAAGACTGCTTACGTTCTCAATTCTTCCACAAGTCGGAGACTTTGCTTTCACGCGAGTGAAGTCGAGCTTTGTTTGCCGTCAGCATAGTTTACGCTACTGTTGACCCCAATAATCTACAGGAAAAGCGTGCCAATGTGTATTGTAAACGTACACGAGCGCCAATGTGTAAGGATAATACGACGAGATATCAAAAGGGTTGAACAGAAGTTTCGCGGACAATGAAAGGTATAAAGCCGATTGTTTGTTCGTCTAATAATAGAAATGTCGCGACTCGTTTCTCACCGGAAGAATTGCCTAATTTTGCGACACGACGAGGTTATAATTCTCATCTTTATTATACGATACCTTTAACGTAATACGCTAGATATTTCGATAATGACACCGATTGTATTTACCGCTTGATATTGGAATCCTATATCTCACTTCGGAACGGCGAAATAAAGGTCTTTTGTTATCTTGATACGATGTTGAAAAATTCGTAAAGAGATTTACACACTACAGGCTCATCGCTCTTCGTCGTGTCACGATGAGTTTATCATGCTTTTCATTTTTTTTTTTTAATTTTCTTCGTTCTTTTTTGCTTCTCATCTTTGCGTCCTGAAGTGTATACGTTTGAAATAAAAATCTGCACTTGAAAGTTCATGAGATACACTTCTGTGTGAGATATGGGCTTAAGGAAAGCTCGTGATTAGAGAACTAGACACACGTGTGACCTTTGGTCGCATGATGACAGCGAGTAAATTAACTTTTTTTTTTAATGGAGAGAATGAAAAAAAGAGACATGCGAAATCTGTGAGTTACGCAGCAATCAATGAATCGCGTATCACGATCTGCCACAATGATCGATGTAATAGGATAATTACACGTTTTCTACACATGCACCGTCAATCAAATGCTGTCATCGATTCGTCGAAGGGGGGGGGGGGGGGTGGAAGGAGCGTTAGTGGTGATTTAGTTAGAACGGTCTGCCGGGGGCCGGAAGACTAAAGAATTTTTGTAAAAATTACCGATATTGTTGAAATAAGCAAAATGCAAATAAAGAGCTAAGAAATTGCACAATTTAAAGTTTTTGCTCGAAAATACGTGAATCACTTTTTATATTATTATTATTATCAATTTTTTCCTCGTTATAGCATCGTCTTTGTTTGCCAAAACCTGTGCTATCATTATACCCCCTCATGAAATAAGTTTTATAACTTCGGATACGGCTGACGATTACACAGTGAATCATTATGTATTGACAAAAAATACAAAATAACGTATTTGCATCGGAATTTCCGAAGACCATGACTGGTAGAAATAGATAGGAAGTCTGTTAACCGTCATATAGAAGTCAAGCAACTTTTGTCGCGGTCACTACTAGGATGGGTGACCGGTTCGAAACTTCGCGAAGAGGCTAAAAAAAATAGTACGAAGACTTGAAAAATCGTATTACAATATATCTTGTTCCTTACACGACGTTATCGCACAATATTCAACTTCAGAGTCGGACATTTCTCGTCTGCGGAGGAAACTTGTGCGAAGTGTCGTTACGATTTCAACTTCCATCTTTTTCGACCTTTTCCGATGTTAATTTAATATCTGGGATTCTCTTCCGCGGCATTCAGCTTGACTATTGATCTTCTTCCACTTATCCGGTTGAAGTGGAGGGGAAATGTCAACTTTTATACTCAATTGCGCGAACTATTCAAACTTCAACTTCTTCCTCGCGCTGTCGGCGCACTGCGGGGGCGATTCCGTCGAACATGAATACTTTTCGGTTCGCCAAACTGTCTGACCTTTTCGAAACGTATATCAATGCGGACGGAATATTTCTGTAGAATACAATCGGCGGTCAAAAGATCGTGATCCCCAAAATAATAATCTCATCAGCGCTGACACATGATAATCAATCAATGGATATTATTGCAAGACTTAAGCGAGACGGCTATGGCAGAGAACGTGGAATTTCACCGATGATTAAGTGATCAGCGTTAAAAATAAAGACGAAAGATTACGTGGCTTTGCTTTTTGAAATTTTTTCACATGAGCCGAAAATGGAGTAGACGATTATTATCTTTTTTTTTCACGTAATTATTTGACCCCTTCGAAATTCTGCACCATAATAATGAAAAATAATAATATATATAATAAATAAAATATTATAATATTATATTATATGTATAGTAAAAATAATAATAAAAATATTTTTATACTGAAATAAAAAATCCTCGCGTAATTACTGTCCGAAGAATTACTGTGAAATATAGATTTCTATATAACTGTTAATTATTCCACCAATTTGCAGCTTTCACCGAAGAGTGCATCGACTATCACGTCGAAACTGAGCAAACTATGCGATTCTTTGTTTGTAAATAATGTTGACATTGAAATCGACTCTGAATTATCGAGTCATGCGGCCTTTAGATGAATTTCCGGGGGGAAAGTAGAATCAGACGATAAACAGATGAAATAGAAAGTCTCGTCATCAGTTATTTCGCGGGTCCCGAAGACGAGGTTCAAATGTTAACGAAACGGTTTTTTTTTAAGCCCCGATAAAATGATAATTTCGTTTAGTGGCTCATTATAAATTTTTTTAAATAAAAATCTTATGAATATCGATTTAAGATGAAACGCTTATGACTCACATTATTGCATATAGATTTTTGCCGAACAAACAACTAAAGAAACACATATATTTTTTGTTGAATAAATAACTGTTTTATTTCATTGTCATGAAGATTGATTTTAACATATCAAAGATTCTTAAAGACTAATAATTATGTACAATGCGGGACTCTCAGTTCTACTCTGTTGATTGACTTCGAATGCATATTATACTTTCGGATTATTGAATGCAATCAAAACTTGGAGTTGAGGACGTTCTTGGAGAAGCCGTCCATACGGGATTGTGCAGAAAATCCCGAAGCCGCGGTTCTCGGCTTCGGTGGTCCTTGGAACATGCAAGTCTTAGCGGTCTTCAGGAGACGACCGTTTGTCGTCGTTCTCCAGTACACCGTACGGACAGCTTGGCTTCCGGCAACGTAGCTCACTGCTCCACCAATCAGCATCTATAAAAATAAGACAAAAATATTTTTCATTAAATGAAATTCTCCAGAAATCGGTTTAATCTCCGTAAACAAAAAGTTCCCAGTGAATTTCTCGTCTCGAAAAAAGAACGATTGAAATTTCAAAAAATTTATCAAATTCCACGACTTGTAAAAAAAAAAAAAATCGTAAACTCATATCCGACGAAAAATTAATAAATTTTTTCTTTAAAGTAACTGACTTACCTTTGCGGTTGTTGAGTGTTGACTTATACTGCACAAAATGACTAGATGATCGAATATAACTTGTGGAGAGTTATATTGTCGATGTTTTTTTGGGTGGTTGAGAGTTAAGAGAGCCCGCGATTCCTCATTCGTAGTGTTCTTTATGAGGCTTTGAAGAGAACTGGCGATTGTCTTGAGCTCCCGATCATTTATACGAAAAATTATAGGCAACTAAACAGCGGGAACGGTAAGGGTCTCGATTGATAAGGGGAGAGAGCTGCGTCACTGACGAGTTTTTTTTTTTCTTCTACGACGTTGCGGAAGGAGAAGTATGGAAGCGAGGAGAAGTAGGAGGAGCGGGAGCTCACTCGGGGCCGATAGGGCGAATGATGTTTCCAGCTCTAGCTATAGATCCAGATAATGCCCGTGTGCACGCATAAGATCGCTGTTGGCGCGTGTTTCCCGTCATCGAGTTGATGACGAAGAGATTCCGATATCGTCGTATTACACTCTCCTCGATATGTATATATCGTAATTATTTTGCTTTTCCGCACACATAATTCAACGCAGAATTAACGTACGAAACAATATATGTATTCTATATATATAAAAATACAATTTACCTATTTACAGTTTATATTTTATATATATTATAATATATTTTTTTATTTAACAAAATAATAAATAATTAACTATTAATAATTTATTTATTTTATTTATTCAATGTAAATAATGTATTCTGTTGTGCGTTGAAGAAAAAGCAAAACGTAATTTGCTTCTTGAAATTTGAATTTGAAAAATGGAGGATAATACGACAATATCGGAAGGTTGTCGGAATATATATATATATTGATAACCTGAACAAAAATACGAATGGGCAATCTGATCGTGCAATTGATTATTTTGTCAGCCATTTGTCAATTTCTTGTTTTTATTATTCTCTATTGACGCGTTTCATTATAGAGAACCCGTCGACTTTGATCTTGACGTTGACGACGTCGCGGACATTGAATTGTTAACGGGATATTCTTTCCGCTTGACCTGCAATTGCATAATTTTAATATTCTTTTTATGGTTATGTGTTGCAAGACATTGCACACGTTGCGAGAATCGCGCGAGGGGTCGTTTTGCATTCTCTGTGCATGTGATCCTTCGTTATCCTTCGCATTATCACGGACAAATGAGATGGGGTTTTACATCGAGTACGTGTTTCACGTTGTTGCCGAAGAGGGCGCATTCGCGAGGAAAATTGAATCACATGCATTTATGGCTTTTAATAACGTTTCGAGGTGTCTATTTGTTCGCGGATCGGGGAATTTCTGCGCGCAATCTTTAAAATGAAACGATTCATTAGTCTTCCGAGAGCCTGTGGCAGATGATTCTTTGCTTATGCTACGTTTTTGCAAATAATGACTCAATTATTGCATCAGAATGGATTCGCGAGATTGAAAGTCCCTTGGAGCGCGTGGAACTCGACCTCTCGCTTGGTGTCTCTGACAACTTACAAACATCTGATGAAGATGGAGATGAGTTTGCGCTATCGGAGTAGTTGCCGCTTTTCCTTCGTATTCCGTAGTAGAATTTGAAATTCATTGCAACTCCTACAAGGCCATTCATGCAGCGATTGCTACAATCGTATAATGCATGACGGATGTAATTATTCGATTTGTGATTAACGATTGCGAGCCGAACCACCGACGGACTGCAAATTTCTGTTTTCGCTTCTTCGCTGAAGAAGCTTTGTTTCGGTAAATAATTTTATTATTATTATTTTTTTAATTTTAATGAAATAATGTTTACAATGTTTCAAAACGGTGAAAAAACGTATTTTACAAAAACTGTCGGAATGTGTGCGTATGTCGCGGGATTTCTATATTTAAATGTTAAAAAAAAATTGCAATACCTATAACTCGAATTTTGAGGGGTCAACACTCATATTTTTTTATTCCACTGAAATATATTCAATTCTTTTTTTATTCGGGTCAATAAATAGTCGGGTTGAGTCAAATTAAAAAAAAATGCCAATTAAATATCACGTCGTCCTCACTTTTTTTTTTCATTGTCGTTCACATAGTTCCCTCTATGAGGAAATCAACAATTCGTGACCCTACTTTCTCATATTTGTGAACGACGATAAATACGATGTTTGTGTGGTAACATCCAAAATTTGAAGGATCAATAAAGTAAACCTGAAAATAATGACATTCGTAAATAAGGACTTTTACAATAGTGTTTGCGTGTGGAGAATATTGTTCTAAGCTTTCGAACGATTGACGATTGCAAGACCCGGACCACCGACGGACTTTGGAGTTTCTTCTTTTGTTTTTGCGCAAAGCACCGCGAGATTCGAAAGTTCGATAAATCGAACCGTGGAAAGTTTGCATCCGCGCCTCGCTATGTGCGTTCGGTAGAAGCCGCAGCAAGAAAATCGAGAGATAACAAACTCGTCGGAGCATTATAGCGATGCAGAGTCTCGCTATATCACTCGCTGTCGTCAATGAACTTTTTATTTATCTTTATTCCTTCCCCACTTGCGCGCATCGGTCAACTCTACGCTCCTCGTGAAAACTCGAACTCGATACTACGAGCCTAAAAGGTGGGGGCGGAGTCCGATAGTGGGGAATTCTCAGCGGGAATGATTCGATGCTTCATGCCCGTGAAATTCACGACGCATCGATCCGCCGGATAGTTTAAATACACAAAACATTGATGTTTTGTCGCGGATACAACGAACCGAGCCGCGTAAACTTGACGTCACGCTTTCGGAGCGTCGCCGGGCAATTTTCTTCGACTCATTGGATCTCGTTGGCCTCTACAGATCTCATTGGAAAAGCAATTTGCTTCTGTTGATCGCACATACACATTAGAAACTCTCGTTGAAGAAATGCTCGAAAAAGGAATTATGCAATTTTATCATGTAAAAAATGCTAAATTTAATGTACTCGATAATTAAAAATTGCCAACCATTGTACAGTAGTCGACAATTAAAATACCCCAACTTTCAAATTTACAAAAAATAGTTAACACTAAAAAAGTAAATTAAATGAAACCTACCAAATTATTCGTTATATTGCGAGAATTTTTTTTTAAATTACGACACACAGTTGTTTAAAAGAGTATCTTCGTAGTTGTTTATTCATAAAAGCTTCCAATACCGGTCTCAAGTCTTAAGTAGGAAGTAATTTTTTCAGTGTACACTGTAAATTTAATTTACTGGTACTGGAAGTTTTTATGCGTCAACCGTTTAATACATGTGAAACAAAGGTGTGTTGGAATTTTTAGAAACTGTTTGCAATATAATAAAAAGTTTGGTAATTTTAACATCGTTTGTAAAAAATATATTAAATGCCTTATAAATTTGTAGGTTAAGGTATTCTAATTTTCGGTTAATGTACGATTTTTGTCAATTTTTTGCTTCCGAGTATATTAAGTTTATCATTATTCGTTACAGTGAACTGAACTCCTCGTATACCAAAAGTCGAGATATTACGAAATTTCGATTGCGACGTAAAATAATCATCGCTGGGGGCCATGGTCTCTTTTGCTATCTTCCTATCTTATGTATCCTCTGCTGTTTGCCCTTCTTCACTCGAATAATCCATATCTCGAGGTATTACCCGTTTTTTTTTTACGATCTTATGTCTCGTCGTTTTTCGCGCCGAGACAGATAAAGTTTACCGAGCGTGTAAAACTGCGCTTCTACGAAATCACGGGGTATCCTCGACGGAGCGAAATGTTTGTAGATAAGTTTTTCGTTAATGAGGAAGCACTCACGTGTCGAACGAGGGGACCAGATAACGTATCGGCGTTTATCTCGTTAGTGATCGAAACAGATGCTACTTGACGATACTTCGATTCCGAGAAATGCCAAATTACATATATCGCGATAAAGGGGACGAAGATTGTTGAATATATTGTAAGAGTAGATGGGACACCACGGGGGTCGGGCACGATGCGTGGAACACGATTAACTGTATTGAAACGTCATTTGTTAACACGTCGCAAGCGTATGATCGAACACTCGCCCACCGGCTGCGTGGCCTAATCTCGATCTTTTCTTTAGTAGCTTTCTATTTTTTTTATTTTTTCAAAACATGTGACGGAAACGGCGTATCTCTTGGTACGTGAATAATGGAATCTTTCATATTATTTAAACACTGTTCTCTTCTTTGAGAATTTTCCTCGAAAAGACTTGGATTTCTTCGACGAATCGAGGAATATTTTCAAATCGTGGAATCGTAGTGATCTCGATCTCGACTCGTAGAGGAAAGATCGAGATCTCTCGTTTCCTCGTTGTCTATTCTTTGTTTTTTTTTTTTCAAAACATAACACAGATAAATAGTGTCTCTTGGTACGTGAATAAATAAGATTTCACATTATTTACAAATTTACAAATATTTCCTCTTCTTCGAGAATAACTGGAAAAATTATTTCCAATATCGATATTAAGAAGTTTTTATCAGTGAAATGTATAATAAATTTCAAACAAATGGGTGTTGAAATTTTAAAAAACTTTTTACAATACATCGAAAAATTTCGTAATTTTAATACGATTTCATTTTTTAAACGTAAGAATGTTTTATAAATTTACGGGATCGAATAATTTAATTTCCGAGTATATTAAATTTATCAATATTTTTTTAACTAAACTTCCGGCAAACAGAATTGTATTTGTTTGGCGAGAATTTCGTGGAATGGAAGACGATTTCTCCAACCGGGAAAACTCCAGTTGCAATTTATCGGCACAGGATGTCGATCGATAGCTTCGGAAGATTATTTTATAACAGCTTTGCGATTGATCGATTAAAAAAATCGAGACGCGACTCGAAAATAGAGAATTAAGATTGAGAGGAATTTCCTGTCCGAGGAAAGTGAGGCGATTGATTTGTAGAATCGATGGCTTCTACGTCGCCGCGAGCGAAAGCGCTTGAACCGGCGTCATTGAGTCTGGTGCGGTATCAAGCAGTTTCGTTATCGCGAAGCCCGCCGACAGAGGACGAGCAACCGTTTATCAATTAGTCTTGAAGATTATATACACAACGCGTCTGGGGATATATACGGAGAATAAAACGTAGTCTCAGTCACTCGAAGCTGATCTCGTTGTTGATCACGATACGGCACGTATATCGATATGTCCGATAGAGAATCCGATGGAATTTGCCCCAAGAATGTTATTCCTTTACGGAAATTTGTTATTAATTTTCCGACGGTATCGCGTACGCGAAGACTATTGCGAAACAGGGCATTGATATTTTCTCGCGATGTTTGTTTTTCTGCTTAGTCTGGTTAACAGATTAAATCATTTTAAGGAGCGAATAATATTTCAAGAAAAATATGTTTCAAAAAATGGGCTAAACGATTCGGGAATTTATTATTGTCGATTTATTCAGATAAAATGATCTCGTGAAACAGATAATTTTGATACGGAAATAAAAATAAAAAAATTAATGTGGGTCTTTTAGGGTTGTCGTTCCATTTTTGCCGAAAAAAAAAGTTTATTATTCGTTTACAGAAATGTAATGTTAATTTTTCACCGGTCTCATACACCCGAAGAAATATTCCGAAACAGGGTATTCCAATTATTTTGATGTGTGTTTTCCTGCTTAATGTCGATAGCATATCAAATAGTGAGACAAATAATATTGTCAAGTAAAATTAAAAGAAAAAACAAGCAAATCGATGCAACATTTATAGCGGTGACGATTTTTTTTTGCTAAAAAAAAATATTATTTGTTTACTCGCGCATTCATATATGTTATATTTGATAATTTGTTTTTTACCGATATTTTGACGAAGTCAACGTTTTTTCCATGGCGGGGGTGTGGATTTGAGGCGTAATCGGAGCGTTCGCATTGCATGTCATTCGACGAATTCGTATGGTACAGTTCACAACTTTTTTATCAGTCATTCATTTTTCTCGTCGACGTACACCACCGAACTTTCATTCGATGTTTTATTCGATATTTATTCGATGTTTGATGTTTCGTTCGGTCGCGTCATACGAATATTGTCGCTGCGTGTTCTCTGATGAATTCTTACTGCGTGTTTCGTACGTTTTTTTGGTAAATCATTTTTTTTTTCGCCAACAATCCACAATGAACTCTCGTCTGACGTTTTTTTCCGTCGCAGGGGAATAGATTTTGCTTGGTACTCGGTGTGCGATCAATCATTTCGCAGTCGTTGGTGTTCCCGCAGCTGTCGCGATAGGCAAACACACCACCGACGCAATATTCTAATGGTTCGTTTATGTGAGAATTTGTCTGACCCCCTCGATGTCAGAGGTCCGGAGGATCAACGCTCAACCTCTTTGTAATCTTCAACGAGAGCCGCCATGTCATCCCTCGCCTCCTTAAAGACACTCTCTTCCATTCCTTCGCCCACGTAGTGGTGTACGAACGCTAATTTCTTAAACATCAGATCGTACTTTCTTCCAAGTCTAATCCACGCGTGTCTGATCGCTGTATTATTACTCAGCATCACTACCGACCTATCGACTCGCGCGAGATCACCGCCAGGTACCGTCGTCGGGGGTTGATAATTTATGCCGAGCTGTTGACGACCATTCGGTAACATTACGGAGAGTTCGGTAATTTCAGGTCCAGAAGCGTGTTAAATTTTTTTCCATGAATAAAAATAATGTTATCAAAAATCCCACGCGATTTATTGCTTCTGCCATTGTCGCGATAGTGTAAAAAAAAATTTAAGTCCGACAACGTGTGAAAAAAGTTTCATTTATATGAAATCGCTTTTTTAGTTTTTTTGAAAAAAAAATAAAAAATTGATCGTTAATATTTCACGTCGAATTTTTTTATACGATCAGAACACTATTTTCATCGGATTTTAATGATCCAATTATTTCGAAACATTAAAAAATCTTTCCTTTTTGCCGAAAATCGCCGAACAATTCCGTAATTGTTAATCGGTCACAATGAACTTTATCGCTATTCAGCTTCTCACCGAAGAATCTTTGTTATCGTACCAATACCGCGAAGTATTAACAAGCAAATCATTAGGGAAATATCGTTTATGGCTTTCGCATGTTTCCCCACGAGAATTTTCACGACCTCTCGAGTGTCAGAGGTCTGCTTTACGCGATTATCTGAGGTCCGCGGTGGCGATAGCTTCCGCAAAACTCTATAACGAGCGTCGTTTTTACGAAATAATATTCACAAACGATACGAATGTTTGGTATCGCATTTACACGACAGAAAACGGTGTGTCATGCATAGTTATAGTCGCAACTTATTTTTTTTTCAGGCGTTGCATGTTAATTGAAGATCACAAAGTTTCATATCAATGAAGAAGCTTAGCGTAGTTTCGTAGAAAAAAAAAAATAACGGAATTTATAGTTCGGTACCTTGAAGCCTGTGGGACACCAATCGACGAATTTTATAGAACTTTTGCCCTTCAGCATACCGATCGTCCTGTTCACTTCGTTGGGATTGACATTACCCCGGTAAAGCAAACAGCAACTCATATACGCGCCTTTGCGGGGATCGCATTTGACCATCTGGACGAGAAGGACGAAATACGAAAGTAGACAAATACATTTATTTATTCATGAAAATTCGATCTTTGACCAGACGAGATAACATGAAATACGCGGAGCTTAAACTTGTTGATGCTTCGCGTATGAATCAGAACCTTAACCTAACAATTTATTGCGAACCTGATTGGCGGGTTGAAAACATTCGTTAGTAATCTGCGCCACCGAAATTTCGGAGCTCATGGCAATCTCGGGAGAAATAACGGGCGCGTATGTTACGAGAGGAAAATGAATTCTCGGATAGGGCACAAGATTCGTTTGAAATTCTTCGAGATTCACGTTGACCGCTCCTTCGAATCGCAACGACGCAGTTATACTCGATACCACTTGCGCTTGAAGTCTATTGAGATTCGTGTACGTCGGGCGTTCGACGGACAAGTTTCTTCGCACGGATATAGAGCAATTAGATGATTGGAGACTTTTTTGTACGAGATAAAGATACTTAAGGAAGATAGTGTAGGAATAGACTTATACTTTGCGCAAATATCGTAAAGCGCCTCGTTGTCGACGACGAAGCAACAATCCTCGTAATCCTGAGTACCGTGAGTCGTTAATACCGCGTTGTACGGCTCTACGACCGCAGTAGAAATATGAGGCGCTGGATAAACGGCAAAATCCAACTTCGATCTCTTCCCGTAATCGGAGGTCAAGTGTTCGAGCATTAAAGTCGTAAAACCACTTCCGGTTCCACCTCCGAATGATCTTCAATGAAAATATGAAGATCGAGTTTTCAATTTTTTTTAATGCCGTTCGCCGGGAGTTGTACAGAAAATAATCATAAGTATCTCAAGTTTTAACTATTCATCAAACTCGATATAAATTTCAGATGTAAGCTGTATATACGTACAACTTTGTACAAACAACACTCACCGACAAAATGCAATGGATGCATTTTTTTAAATTAAATAAAGAAATCGAAAAAATGTAATTTCCGAGGTTTATGTTGCTTTACGCAAAATAACCGATTTGTTAGAAGAGGTTTCGACGATCTTTTTCAAATTTCAATATTCATAAAATAGTGTATCGATATAAAAAATGTTAAAGTTGCGAAAATTCATTTTAAAAAATGAAAAAATATCGTTGATGATCAATTTTTACCTGAAGACGATAAAACCAGCGAGTCTCGAGCACATTTCGCAAACATTTCGAATTTTGTCGAGTACCAAGTCTATAGCTTCGCTGCCAATGGTATAGTAGCCTCTCGCGAAATTATTCGCAGCATCTTCCTTGCCGCTTATCAACGTTGTTGGATCGAATAGGTTTCTGTAAGCACCCGTGCGAACTTCGTCCACCACCGTCGGTTCTAAGTCCAGCATTACCGTTCGAGGCGTCAATTTTCCCGTCTGCAGACCCTCTGTTTCTTTATATAAAATTCTCGTTTGCTACACTCGTTATCGCTAAAGTACATTTAATTTCACCTGCGAGGGCGCGAAAAACGCGTGATACGAATTGTCGAGAGACTCGTAACCGCTGTGAATAAATCCATCGGGTCGTATCCCGTGTTCGAGACAAAATAACTCCCAACAAGCGTTTCCAACTTGTACTCCGGACTGACCGACGAAGATCGTCACAACCTCTCCACCGTCACCCATTACTTCAGTGCCGTGAATTTTTTAAAAATTTTCTCGACACAAAAATACGTGATTTACCGATACATCGAATTTTGAAAGAATCGAAAAAGATTTTGATATATTTTTGAGAATCCGAAACACTTTTTTTTCACTTCATGTTTGTTCCGCCGTCAGAACGTGACGTCCGTTCCAAATGTCAAATTTTTCAAGGGTATCTACGATCGCAGTGATATCATTGTTCTTAAAGTTCATTTCGTTTATTTCTTCTCATTGAGTAATCATTGTCAACCGATATAGTAGGAATTTCGTAATATATATAAAAAAAAAAAAAATTGTTACACTTTTTTCGTTCTAATTAACAATTGAGCTTTCATATTTTATTATATCGTCATCGGTAATATAACATATCGTTCTATGCGAATTCTTAGTATCTTAATTATCGATTTGTTACAAACGTATCTAACGACTACGTCTCTCTTTCTCGGAGGACCCGCGGATCGATCGATGCTTGTAAAAGCGTAAACAATGATAAAAAAAAAAAAGAAAGAAATAATGAAAAAAATCCCCAAGCGGAAGTTCGAGAAGATTTTCCAGATATAATCGAAGGATCCGAAGGTTAGCCGCACGCAAAATAAAACTCGAGCAATAAACTACGCAGCCTGAGATAATATACAGTATATATGTATCGTATATATTATCATATAAATCAATCATCATACAAAAACACGTAGGCGATAGTGTTTAAACAATAATAATAATAATAATAATAATATTCCTAACGAGTAACGAAAATGTCGAAAATATGTTCAATAGATGATTATTTCATTAAACGATTGTAACGCGTGATCGTAATATTACGTATCGAGTACCTGTGTGTCTGTGTGAGTGACTGAACGAAGCGGGAATTAATAACATTAAGACGCACGAAGCAAGATCTGTGTAATATATGCTGAGTGAATACACATTCGGCTTATCGTCAACGCGCATTCATCTTCTTTTTCTCTTTCTTCTACAATAGAAATAAAACAGCGATACGCTTTTCTCCCGTTTAGATCATTTGGTATTTTCAGCCTTCCTCTCCCTTCTACCGGTTTGATCGGTTTAATCGCGGCGCTAAACAATTACACTAAACAACAAACGTATTACGGAAGTTCTCACAGAGAACGTAAGAATTTTTTTTTTTTTTTTAATCTTTACTTCAATGTGTGATTTGCTTATCACATAAGAATATGGTAGCGGTGCACAGTTTCATGTAAAACGGAGAAACGGACTTCACTTTTTTTTTTCTTCGATGTTGTGGAAAAAATGCCTGCGGCTCGTGTTTTAGAAGTAATCGAGTCGCAGGGAGCAACTCACTTAATTTTTTTTTTAATTCTTTGATGTATGCGAAAAATGCCTGCGGCTCGTGTTTTAGAAGTAATCGAGTCGCACGGAGCAACGGACTTATTTTTTTTTCTTCTTCGATATTATGCGAAACATGCTTGCGGCTCGTGTTTTAGAAGTAATTGAGTCGCACGGAGCAACGGACTTCCTTTTTTTTTCTTCGATGGTTTGCGAACAATGTCTGCGGCTCGTGTTTTAGAAGTGATCGAGTCGCACGAGTATGTGATCGGAGGTCGGTCCCGGCAACTTAACGTCCAGCCAATCGGTACTCGACTGATTTTCCGTATCGGTGGCTTTAAGCGCGAGTCGGTGAGCCGATGTTGCACTGTGAGGAATCCGCAGCTCGACGGGATTCTCGAACTCCACTCCTTTTGGTCCGCATTCGACCATCGGACTCAACAAGGATTCACCTGTTAAATCAATGAAGACATTGTCTTTATTATGTTTACCGGGAAATATATCGAAAAAAAAGGCAATTGTCGAAAGATTATTCCATTATTCCAATTCCACCACCGCGAGAGAGTTATTTTTTTTAAATTTTTTGTAGGAGGTGCGATCTGCTCACCGTGATGCATGGGAGGCGACATTGACGAACGATGTCCGGGACGATTGTTGTTGTTGTTAGTGGAGGAATCGAATGTATGCGCGGCGGTAACAGTGAAGTAGATCTCTTGACGAGTATTCTTTGGCAAAGCGCCGGGAGGTACGGTGAGACTTACACCTCCCGGACCTTCAAGAATACCGCCATCGCTATCGAACACACCGCGCGCTATCCCGGTTTTCCTATGGCGACAACCACCACCGTTAAGTTAGTTACAATGGTTATTCGTTAACCGACAAAATTAAATCTTCCAAATTTACTCCAATGTTAAATTTTATTTTTTCTTATCGATAAAAAAAATCATTAAAACGGTCCCATGCGATTGGCGTGCAAGTAGTTCAATTTTTTTTATTAAAAAATTTCCACTAATACTACAATCTTCAATATTTGAATGCACATATTTTTTTCATATATTCAGAACAATATTCCCAACAATCTATCGCATGGGATTAGTAATACAATATTTTTTTGCCGATGAAAAAAAAAATGCTATTTTTATCCTGAAATCACTCAACCGATCCTTAATCCAAAATAATCGATATAATTTAATCGGTAAACAAATTCACGGTGGCGTTATTGAATTAGTCGAAGTGTCGAATTAGTGGTTGAGTTCGGTTAATACGATTATGAATGATTAATTATTAAAAAAACAAAAAATCTTTGGATAAACATTTTGAATGTTATAAAAAAAGGTTTACCTCACGTTGTGATGATGAAGTGGTTTTCTGTAGAGTTCGAAAGCGCTGCCCCTCTGTTCTCGACTGCCGGCGAGATCGAGACCACTCGGTTCTCTGTTGTGTCCGGAGTTACCGCCCGAAGATCCGTGACCGCCGTGACTGTTGCTGTGATTGTGACCGTTGTGATTGCCATTGTTACGATTGTGTCCGTGTCCGACGTTAATTTGTCCGGCGCTATTGCTGTGCGAATGCGCGGCGATCGGTGGACTCGAATGCGAATGCGTATGACTCAGGCTGTGTGTGTGTATCGGGGGTGATGCGTGATTGTGTCCGTGATTCGCATTGGTAGTTGGATAACCGGACTCGTTGCCTCTCGATGGCGGTGGTATATTGTAGTAGTATTGTCCGCTGTTACGATGCCCCGTGCTTCCCCCGTTCTCTACCTGTACGAATGATGTGGTTGGCTAAGCATATGCTGAACCGATCGAAAATATTCGATGATTTATAGCTTTTTATTTTACAACTCTTCTCTAATCCCAAACTTTTGCGTTGAGCGCAAAATCTTTCATTTTTAATGTCTTTTTTTTTGTGTGTAACATTCGAGAACTCACCCCGTTGTGAACGTGCGACGTACCCATGGAGTAACTCTTGGCGTGTTGATACATATTATTGCCACCGCCGTTATTTTCATCCTGAACCGTCGGTTGCTGCGGTGGTCTGTAGTTCTTCGGTTTCGGCGGTGGTACCGGTTTGTAAGTTCCTCCGGGTTTTCCGGGGGTCGCCGGTGGCGGTTGCGCCGACTTGTAATCGCCCGTTCGACTGTAGGATGCGACATAGCAAAAAAAAAAATGTCTAGCTTACTATGGGAGCAAAGGATGTATGTGAGGCGTTCGAGGGATTGTCAACGAGACACAACGACACAATGTCGAGATTTTCACACTAACGTGTCGCGTTTCGATATGTAAACTCTACAAGCGCGTCGCAACGGTCGAGGTTTGCGCACCGAACCCCTGCGGAACATTACAACTCGACCGATATAACGAAAAATTATAGATAATCAATATTTTCGGAATTTCTATGTTTTGCAATTCGTCGAGAAAAGTAATTGACAAATTTTACCTGTATTTCGCGTAGTCAGTTCGCGCTTGAGATTCCTGACTCGACATCGGTTGAGCCGTTGATCTCGTGAACCTATAAGGATCGTGTGCACGCGGCGATACCGGTACGTTGCCGCTCTTCAGATCATCCGGAACATTAGGACCGAGACGACCGGTAGATGTGTTTAGCGCAGTATTCGGATAGTTTACATTGCCATTTGTGTTGTACGAATCGTATGACGACATGCTATCGTAACTTCCCTAAAAAAAAAAAAAAAATCGTCAAATCATTGCTCACCGATATAGAGATCATTATTACCGCGAATTCAATGAAATTTTTAATACCGCTTTGGGTTGTTGGCGTTCCAGAGACGAAGTGGCGTTGGCTCTGTGCGGCGTCGCGTTAATATAATTCCCCATGTCGAGAACAGAGTCAGTTTTGTTGACGAGTCTCTCGGCGGCCGATCGTCCAACGGTGCCGCGCGGTGTCTGATTCGCTGGTTTGGCATTGCGATCAACGCGCGGCGGAAGATCAGGCGGTCCTTGATGAGGAGATCGCGGTTGCGGAGGTCCTCCCGGATATTGCATCATTCCCTGCTGATCGCCCATCGGCCCGGTCACCGAGAAGCCGTACTTACTGTCCCCGACGCCTCCCTGTGATCTCCTTTTATGTTGTTCGAAGGCCTGTAGTGGCAAATTAAATTTGTTTAAAGTCAATCCAATCCCCGCGTCGGTTGCGCACATTTTGGATTATCTGCGATGCGCGTGTCGCGATATATTTGAAAGGTTACAACTTTAGTGATTTGATCGATTCGTTCGATACTCGTGGAAAGTGGATGATGAGAATGGAGAAAGGAATGCATAAAACAAGAAGCAGTTAAAAAAAAAGATCGATTACAGGTAAAAAAAATTCGAGATATTAATCAAAGGCGGTATATCGATGTTAGTTACGCGTGTGCGAAGAATGGCGATAAATGTTTTGAATGGTTTACCTGATAACTCGATGTGTAAGGCGGCGGAGCAGCGGTGTCGTCTTGCGTAGCGATGCTTGGATCCGAACTGCTCTTCAGTCTCGAAGGCGGTCCCAAAGCGCCGGGAAGGGGTGGTGCGGGACTGAGTTCCAGATCACTCTCCGGGGAGGATGCGTAGGAGAGGCGTGAAGTCATCGGGAAGAGGAAGTCATCCGAGAGGGCCTCTTCCGGCTACACTCGCCGAACACACAGGACACCACGTTACAATGGACGTTACATGATTGTGAAAAAATTAAGTATTACGATGACTCTTCGTTTCAAAACGCGTTTTGCTAAGCGTTACGTATAAAAAAAAGCTTCAGTATCAATTTTTTTGTTGCCTTCAAAATCGTTTGTAAACGACAAAATTTTATGCTGTTTCCGTGTCTCAATGACTTCTTAAAAAGAATACTGCAATAAAATAGACACGTTGCGCCTCGAAATATCGAGAAAAAATTTTTACGATTATCGAACGCGCCGTTTGGCAGCGCGACAAAGTAATGGCACGCAAAAGCTCGAAGCGCAATGGAATTAATTGATGAATGCATGTTATACACAATAACGAAAAAAATATGGATTAATATATATTATTATTTACAGAATTCGATAACGACACATGCTACCTGTTAGTAATTACAGAATTGTCTATAGTATTAAGTGCCGATAATACGAGAGATATTTGTTTTGTGAAAAAGCGACATTGGTGGTTACGATTCGTTTCATGCGTTACGGTTGATTATTGATATCATGCAGTTAAGATTAGTATACGCGCCTCGTGCCTCATGCCGCGTTAAGTCCCTCGGTATGCATTGGGAGGATATATTACAAAGTTCTCGTTGAGATTCTTTCCCAGTGACGGGAGATTCATCGTAGGAATCGTGCAGTCGAAAAAAAAAAGAAATTAAAAGGTGGAAGGATTATCTACTATATGTAGCCGAAAAATTGCTCGTGAATGACGTTTGGGGTCGGAGGCGGAGGTCGCGGAGGCAGTGATACGACGGGAGGTGATGGTGGACGAGGCGATGGCAGGCCATTGATGTTGTTATTATGCTCGTAGTATAATCCCGCTTCGGAGGGCCCGAGCGGAGTTGGCGAACGATAAGGATTGTAAGGAGGGAGGTAAAGATCCGACACCATTTCTATGGGCTACAAAACCAACACCGCCATATGTTACTTCGAACAAAAATAAAAACAACAATACGCGATTCGCGAGACGCGGATATTCATACTTTTTTCTTTTTTCATTATTTCACAAGGCGAAACCTCCAACCAAAAACGAAATGTACGACTTCGGTAGTCGCAGATTCATGGTACCCAATCGCATTATGACATAACACATCGAAACAGTGCGATCCAATCGAGCAACAAGCATAGATGTTCATTTACACAAAAAAAAAAGAGTTTTACGCGATGGTACGCGTATTTACAAGCTCTCGAAACCCTGGCATTCAACGTGATATTCGTATAGAACGTTAAGGATGCTTCACACGTACCTTCCCATCGAAAAAAGAGATTTCGCGAGAATTTCAAACAATTATCAATAGTATAAAAATCTGAAAAAAATCAACCGTACTGAAGACATCAAGAACTTTGATTTTGTATAATAACAATGTTAAAATGTTATTAACAAATAAATAAATAGATAATTAAAAAAGTAGGCAGTGAAACTTTTTTTTTTCTTATTTCAAATGAATGTTTTGATTTTTTAGAAACCATATGAATTTTTTCAGAATTTTCATACATTTTTGAAAATCTCGTTTTTGACATTTTTTTAACGCTATTGTATTGAACTTTTAGTTGGGAATGTATGTGTGAATACATCCTTAAGACTATTCAAGCAGCTGACCTTCGTTTGGCTCATCCAGAGCGGACCTTGTTGCTGACGATCGATCAACTCTCTGAGTTTTCTGTACCAAGCCTCCGGTGTCGTCAACGTTATTACCGCACTAAATACGTGACCCCAGATCTTGTCAAGCTTCTGACATTGTTCCAATAATTTTTTGCTACTCTTGTGCGCTGACCTACGAAAAAAACGTATGTAACATTAATAATAATTGGAAATCGTTTTTTAATTTTTTTTCGCAAATATAGGAGATATTTCTTTACTCACTTTGGTATACCGGCTCGCATTTCTTTGACGACTTGTTTAGTTTCCGCTTTGAGAAATATCACGATTGGATAAAATTGCGCGTAATTAAGACGATCGACAGCGTTTGGCGTTATATCCAAAAGCGCGTGCTTTCCGCGATCCATTACTTCGCGAATAGCGCTGAGTCGAATTATTCCCGAGGTTTTGGTGCTTTTGCTGCTGCCTTCTTCCATCTGACTTTCCATTTCTGTCGTCAAAAGACACAAAATTATCACAATGCTTTCTTTTTTTTTTGTCGATTTCGTTTGATAAATCGAAGAACTCGCGATTTTTGTAACTTACGCGGAGATGTGAATTTGTCGGGAAAATCTTTGAGTAGTTTGTCCCTCGCGAGATCGGCGACGGGTCCGAACAGAACTACAGGTCTCACAAATCCCGGATGCCTGAGTACCACGCGCTCGTAGGCTGGAAATTTACTAACGCTGTCGGAGAACACGACGTCGTCCCAATGATCCTGTAGAAAAAAAAAAACAATTTTTTAGTGGCACATCGTTTTTATTTAAAAAAAAATAATTTGTTTAACATTAAAACTGATTTTACTCTTCCAAGAGACTTCGAACGTCTATGGCTGCCCCTTCTCCGCCTGAAGAAACTTCCTCGGCTTTCGCTTGCGCTGAGCTCTTTCTTCGTCGCGTTGAACTGTGCCGTTGCCAATTCTTCGGCTCTCGCTTTGTTCGGTATAATACCCTTCTGTACTTCCTGATTATTCCTACCAATTCTGAACACTTGCCAAGAGCCAACGACACCGTTGTGCAGCGTATCAACGACGTGAAAAACATCGCCGCTGCGAAAACTCATTTCTCCCTTTTCCGGTTGTTCGTAGTGAAAATGAGTTCTAAAAAAAAAAAAAATCATTAATGTATCAGAGTTTATCAGAGAAGATACAAAAATAGTCGCCGATTACGTACTTTACGTGAAAAGAATCTCCGCGACCAGAGGCAACAATCTGATCGTAATCCTGACGTCTATGCTGAACAATAAGATCGATCTGTTCCTGAAGACTGAGAAGAAACAGAACAGCTTCTTCTCTCGTGACTCCCTTCATATCCATGTCATTGACTTTTAGTATCTTGTCGCCGGGTTGCAAACCCTGAAGCGACGCAGGACTGCCGGGTTGAACCGCTGTCACGAATACACCGGTTTCATTTCCGCCGGTCAATCGAACGCCTACCGACCCCTCTTTTTGGAACGTTATGAAGCGCGGATCCGGCCTGCAGAGACGCAAAGAAAAGAAAAATTAATCTTTAATATCGGTAATCCGCTGCTATCGGAACAAATTATTTTCTTTCGTTCTTTTTTTCTATAAAACTTACATAGGCTGTTTCGTTCTTTGTATGAGCGGATCCTCGTCGTACAATTGCCGTCGAGAGCTGTAGTAATCTGCGCCAATGAAAACGAGACGAGAATTAAGTTTAATCTGAGATTAAAGATTCTTTATAACGTTAAAAATCGTTGGTATACCTTCGGGTCGCGGTGGCGGTGGTCTCGGAGGATCGACGGTCGGCGTAGCAGGTAAATCCAATTGGCTAAGCGACACATCCATAAGTGGACCCCTCGATCTACCGCGAGGTGCGAGATTACTCTTGTCTTCGAGTGGTTGCCTCGTGGGCGGTGGCACGTAGAGATTCTGACTGCTGTAACTCGCACCGGACAGATACTCGCCGCTGTCCCCTTTGCCCTGATGATTCGCACTCGAACTCGCCGGTGCGTCTCTGGTAACTACGATTGACAATCTGTCTTTGCACTGATCCATCATCTTTCTTGCCTCCTTGAGACTCATGTTGTCGGCCGCCACGCCGCCTATTCTCGTCAATACATCGCCGGGTTTGACACCCGTTCCCTCGCGCGTCACTTCTCTCACGTAGAGACGACATCCCAAAACTATACCAAAATCTGCAAAAATGTAATAAATAAATAAATAAATAAATAAATAAATAAATAAATAAATAAATAAATAAATAAATAAATAAATAAATAAATAAATAAATAAATAAATAAATAAATAAATAAATAAATAAATAAATAAATAAATAAATAAATAAATAAATAAATAAATAAATAAATAAATAAATAAATAAAGTTGGACATTTCTTTAATTTCTGTCTCGGGATGATTTTTTTTTTCTTCTTTTATCGTTTGTTTGCGTACCATCTTTCTTATTATTTCTCGTGAGTGTAAGTCGATGGCTTTGCGGCGCCGTGCTACCCGGCGATCCCGGTGAATTGGAAGAGGCACGGCGCTTAACGACGAGCAATACCGTCGACCCGGAGTCTCTAAGAACTCGAACTGCTGCACCATAGTCAGCACCCTCGAGAGATACTCCGTTCGCCGAGATTATGCGGTCGTTGACCCTGTAAAGGCAATGGAAAATATTCGTTATCTCTGCAACACGCGTCTAGACAACGATTTTACGAATCAAGAGCATCGATATAAACGGTTTCGTTACTGTGTTTATAGTTTTATTTTACTCACTGCAACTTTCCCTCGGCGGGACCGGCTTTGAGGACATCGGAAATCGCTATGGCGGGATCTCCATTGGTGAAGTGGGGATTGTCTCTTCCTCCCGAGACAGCGATACCGAAACCATATCCGGGGACTCTTGTCACCGTAACGTGATGCACCTCCCATCCTCTGTCACCGACCTGTAAATAATAATAAAAAAATTAAAAAATAAATAAATGTCTTTGAATAATGAAAATCGCGAGATTACATTCAGAATCGACAAGAGCGATACGGTAATGTGTTTGCGCTGATTGTTCGCTCGGTCGGTTAATTCAACGAACTCGTGGTCGTTGGCTCTCCGCTGGTTACTTAATTTATAATAATGAAAAGGCAGACGGTATATGTATACCGTGTTGTACTCTTCGCGGTCGCTGTTAACATTCACGCATACAGAGAGAAATCTCGTGCGCTTCATCTCTATACTTCTTATGGAGGCACCAACGATTGCATACTTTGTCAGATAAATCGTCGTCACTGTGTAACAACATCATATATTAACCGAGAGATAAGGGAACTTGACACCGCAACTACATATATGTAATACAAACGCGAATGGGTAGATAGATAGCGAGAGAGGTTTGAGGCGAAAGCGAGAGGAGAATCGGTATGCGAAGAGAAACAAGAGAGTGCGGTTTGTCTCTCGTGATGGTTCGCGCGCTATGGACAAATTCTAGTGTGCAGCCTGCAGGCAACACTGTCGTAGGGATTGATGGGGATTAATACTCGAAAATCCCGAAAGGTCCCGAAGACACGGACTCTTTATACGCAGTATAAAGAGACGCTTGTGGCTTATAGATTATCGTAATATTGTGTAAAAGACTATATTTACGAGTGTAGAATTGAGGGTATGGTAATTTTTTGTTTAAATTTTTTTCGACCACTGAAATAGTTTCTTTTTGCTCTTAAAGGGGGTATATGTACCGAAAATTTCGAAATCCGAGCCGAATTCTGATTTTTAAAAAAAAAATTTCGAATTTGTTTAAAAAAAAAAGTCATTATTATTATTATGCAAAATTACGATTTATAGCACCCGGTATATGATGAATTTTTTTCAGATTTTCATTCCATCGGAAAGTATTCAAAATTCTCGCTGAATCGCACTTTTGGTTGAAAATCTAACGATACACTATTCCTTAATTGATCAGCCTTCGGAAATAATAGACGTAACACTTGATGGAAAAAAAACTTGTTACCAGTCGTCAATTGACGTTTGCTCGCGCGAATACTCAGTAAACATAGATATACTACTGTCTTTATACAGAGTATTAATAGCGACTGATGTCTGATCGGATGACGACAGATGATTGAGTTGATGTATAAGGTACGAGAAATTATGCTAATAGATAAAGAATAACTCATCGCCCCACGTATTTTCATCGGGACGCGGCGTTTTGCGTTCGGTGTATATGATACGGTATAATATAATGATTAATAAAATTGTCCTCGATATTTGAACATCTGTTCTCCGGCTCTCGTCGAGTCTTTCCAAACACTACAAAGATTATAAATTCTCTACA
The DNA here is from genome assembly GCA_963971235.1 of Cryptus armator. NCBI lineage: Eukaryota > Metazoa > Arthropoda > Insecta > Hymenoptera > Ichneumonidae > Cryptus > Cryptus armator. The sequence continues at coordinate 12,652,382 of OZ020236.1, forward strand.
AATTTTTCAAAGCCCATTCACGTCGAATAATCGTCAATTAAATTCTGATTAATCGTATACATTTCGATTGCGAAAAAGGATTGAAGAATTCTTCTATCCTTTGCCGGTTAGCAGCGCGTATCCACAATTGATAGACGGAGTCTTCGATACTCGCATAAGGAATAGTATAGTACGCGGCAGTCGCGGTATTGGCTCTCGAAGGGCACTAAGGAGTAGCAGATAGAGTAAAAGGGAGAATAAAAATAAATAAAAAATTGAAAGGGCAACGAGGAATCGTCGGTAAACGCCAACAGGGTTCCTGCAGCATCGCTCGAAGTCTCTCCGGACTCGTTAGCCGTGACGGAGTCGGATCGGTAACGTGTGTCGTCTGATCTCGCCGACACCGCTGACGCGCCCGGACCCAATGTGCACCCGGTGCACTGGGTGCATCCTTTGCTACGCAAGCCGCACGATCGCATGTTTTCTCTCGGCAATAACGCTTTGCCGCGGCGTCGCCTCACGCGCGACTTGTAGGAATTATTGAGTGTTCGCGCGGGTTAATGCTTATGCGCGTACATACGACGCTCTTCGATCGAAGCATTATACCGATCACTGTGTAGGAAACTTAAACTTATGTGGAAGATCGATGCGTCGATGTGTCTCGGCTTCCTATATCTCTCGCGAACTAAACCAAGTTGTAGGAAGCCTTTAGGGAGCCGTTGCTCTCGTATAGAGTCACCGAGGCATGAAGAAAGACTTCGACTATCCCCCTGAGTGCTCGTAAAATCGTTTAAACCCCCCTGAGGCCATTCTGAACAACTATAAGGCCACTCTTTCGTATGCAATTATATTCTATGTATAATGTTCTGTCAATCATCTATTTTTCAACAGATAACATCTGACTGGACGCGAGAAAAAAAAAACACCTGTAGCAATTTTTATTTATATTGGACGATAATAATCTGTATCAATCAATGTTTCAACGGAATGCATAAAATTATTCCACTATATTATTAAAATAATAATAATAAATAAATAACAATCATTATTATTATTATTATTATTATTATTATATTAAAATTATTTCGCTATACGTTGTTCCAATTATACTTAAATCTCATTGAAATTTGATTAACTCGAGAAAACTTTATTATCGATCTCGGATACAGAGTTTTTTTGCTGTTAAAAACAAAAGAAATGTAAAACAATAAAAAAGAAATGATGAAATAAACGACAGAGGAGGATCGTAAAACTCTTGAATTTTACTGTACACGTTGTACTGTATACGCATAAATAGGGTCCCAGTAAATCCACATTCCGTCGCGGATTTAGATCTGAAATCTCTTACAGGTCGAGAGTATTAGGTAGTCTCGTCCGATCGAGCCACCCATTCGGACTATTCGTTTACGCACACGTTTAAAGATTACATCTATTCCACATACGCAAAGATGTCCTATATACTGCGTATAAGACGATAAGTACATAGAGAAACCCGCTACGTGCTTATTTTACGCACGTTCTCTCACGCGGTAAGCGTAAAGAGTTGGAGAGTGGAGCGAAAGCGCGCAAAGGTAAATACTCGGTGCTAAGTTACGTTTAAACTCCGGCGCCAGACGATCGAGAGTCGGAGAGATCTTTCCGAATGCGAGGTACATACAGTCCACCGGTATTCCGCTTGTAACTGTCCTACGCAAGTGTACACGCGCTTGGAGTCCGCAAACTCAAGGTAAATAGTTGAGGGCGAGAACGAGAGATCGCGAAACTTTAAACCGGCGCCGATACACACAGAGCCGGGGCTCGTCCCACTGGACGAGAGAAACGATTTCACGATCGTTAACTCGGTAGCTGCCGCAAGCGTGCGATAATTGCCGAGATTCGCGAGCGTAGAAGAAGGAGATTGTCGAGGAAACTCGTCGCCCAGCGATCGTCATGTTTTAGCTCTTAGCTTTTAGTTATACACTCGTCTTAACGTTCGCAATAACGAGAAACAGTAGCGAGAGCAAACTGTGGCACAGCCCGACGATTTCTAGATACGTTTTTGCGATTAGTTTTCACGAGAGCGAGAGACTCACCGAGAGGCACGAAAGAAGATTAATGGATTAAATTCACGAAACATCTGGGCGATCGGAGATATTCGCTTATCTGTAATAAATTATCTAAACTTCAGCCATTTCGTCGGGGAGATTTACTTTCTTTTAGTTACAACAACGGATGTTTGTAATCAATTTTTTCATTCTGCACCATCGGAGAAACTATACTCAATTTTTTTTGTCTCGATGTATAATTATTCATAGTCGTTATTATTCTATTTATAGTTTATACACTGCGTAAGCGCGTAAAATAATTCGTGACCTTTCGTTTTTTATTATTATTTCGAAAAGGAAAGCAATTTGTAGAATTTTTTTAAATAAATTAAATTAACAAATAATAAAATAGCAGTAATGTTAATTTTATTTCAGGTTAAGACAACTTGAAAAAAAAAAAAAATACGACTACTCCGATTTTATTATTTTTTAATTCGATTTAAAAAAAATTCAAAATCTATTTACGTAACATCTTTATTTATGTTTTTTAAGACCTACTAACCAGAAACAAAGTAAATACTACTAGTATTTTGTTTTATTTCATTTTTTTCAATTTTCTCCGAATTTATTGCGACAATGCGAATTGACAAACGCCCGGTTTCCCCTTCGCCGGAGTTGGAGTTTTTACGATCGTCGTGGCTGCTGGCAAAGAGTCACGAGGATCTGAAGTTTTAAGTATGAAAAACGTACGAAATGACACGACAGATTTATGAAAGTCGACCGGAAATGCGAGCAGCGCAAGCGAGTGAAGAAACGACTGAGGCACATGGCTTTTACGAAGTCCAGAAAACGTTTTCCATACCTCTCTGGCGTCGTGTAGATCTATGCCGAGCGAGAGGCGCGAGAAACGTATGATTTATCGTCACCGACTATATCGCGTGGCTGCTGCTGCTGCTGGCATTGCCTTCGCGTTATGCCCAGTATTCCATTCCTGCCTATGCAGTTATAGATGCACTTCCCTCGCGCCAAGAGGATGGGTATTATGCAGCGGTCAACGCGCTGCCCAAGGTATATTATCTATCCGCGTGGTCGTAACCGGGTGCATTCCCGAGTCGCGCGGTCACGCCTCCGATAGTCCTTGGGTCACTTGTTGAAGTTCCAGACGTGCAATTCACTTTTTCTTTTCCCGTGCAACGATTATAAAAAAAAAAAAAAAAAAAAAAAAAAAAAAACGAAAATCTCCGAATAAATGTACGTTACAACTCTATTTGCTTTCTCATTTGTTTCGTATACTTATCTCCGGTAAACTCTCTTTGTCAACAAATTAACGATAATGATATCGCGGACACGTGCAATTCCACGCTACTTTGTAATCAGTAGAATTTCATTTTTATTAACAAGCAAAGGTATTATTAGAGATAGAAAGTGCAGCAATACCTATGTATAAGTCTCGAGACTGCGTTACATGTTCGGCGAGCGCTCGTTCGATTTGATGGAGAGTCACGTGTTCGTTGAAAGTTATTTCGCTTACATGGATGCGTGATGCACGAATTATTGCAATAGATTAAATCAGATGTATCTTTATCTATTATCGCGGTAGCCCCCCCCCCCCCCCTTCCCTCCCTTTCGCTAGGTATGCACAGTAGTCTCGTACAAGCCATCGAATTAATTTACAATCGTTTTTTACGGTGCTTCGTTCGAGAAACGTTAAATAAACAGGAGGCGTGAATACGCGTATCTTAGACGCGTAGAAACAAAACCCGTTTTGCCTGTATTATTACAGTCGCTGATACAAACTTATCGTATGGAACACATATGAAACTCATTATTTATTGTAGAACGCATGCGTACGTATTTGTACGCATGTCTCTCGGGAGCCTTATCGAGATTGAGGAAACATAAGAATAATAATAATATATACTTCGCGAAGGCGCAAAAGTACCTTTAAGAAACTATACGTGCGCACAAAGTGATGAGGAATATAACTTAAAAAAAAAAAAAAAAAAAAAAAAAAAAAATGTAGAACGCGCATTATGCTTTGCGAGATAATGGCGTTGTCACTTAGACAGCAGTGAAAGATTCGAGGGATAATAATATAACCGAGTGCGAGAGTCAGAAGTTACGCCTTCGTTGTCCGCGCGGTGGATTCTCCGTGAGAGATCGGAAATCGCGCATTGCCTTAAGGATACAGGAATGCGAGAGAATCCCGAGAGCCGGTTAATCGAACTTATGAATCGACAACTCGTCGACATTCGCGCATCGATAAATAAAATCGCTAACGGGTATGAAATTCTTTAGTTTCGAGCCGTGGAGATCCGTTCGGTTCGTATATGAATAATACAGAAGAGCAGATGGAGAAGAGAATAAAAAAAATCGAGGCGCTCGGAAACTAGTGGCGCCGATCGTTGCGCGAGAGACGCCAGCGATTCGCGATATTGCGCAAACGAAACTATATACGCTATTCAGGGATTGTGATGCAGGGAGAGATGTTGTAGTAAGTGCGCTACGTATTACGCGCGTTTAACGCGCACTGTTACGGTGAATATATAAAACGCTCGAGGTAACGTTTCCCGATGCTGGTGCTTAATGACACCATAATTATCGCCGTATCTTGTTTATCCTCGCCAGCAGACCTCGAAGCTGAAAACTACCCACGCGCGATCCGTGGGCCGAAGCGAAACGGCCACGAGACGGATGAAGCTTGACTTCGCGACTCGACACCACCTATTTCTAACGTTGATGAAAAACTCTCGATGACTAGAGATTCATAAAGGCCGAAGTTTGTGATACAACGACTAGGAAATCAATGCAACTTGGGCTGTCGATAGCGCCAGCGATCCATTAATTATCGTTCATCGATCCATGTATCCGTATCACCCGCTGACGAGGAAAGGTTTCGGAAGGATCAATCGGTCAAACGCTCTCATGCGAGACCCTCCACCTTCATTATGGAGCGATAATAATAATAATAATAATGTTTTGGGTGAGCGGAAGGAAACCCGCAGAGACTTCCCGTCCTTACGCGTAAAGTAGGCATTGCTGGGGTATACGTAAGGGAGAGCGGGACAAAACGGATACTGAGGGCAAAACGGGTATAGGGCGCAAACCGGGGTAAAATGAAAATTTAGCGATTGTAAATTTAATTTTTTTTCGTTTTTTTTTCCAAATTCATGCCAATTTTTTCAAATTTTATGGTAACGGTAATGGTACAATCGATTGCAATCGTTTTATTGCAATTTTTTTCAAAATTTATTGGAATTTTTTAAAAAATTTATTGTAATTTTTTAAAAAATTTATTGTAATTTTTTAAAAAATTTATTGTAATTTTTTAAAAAATTTATTGTAATTTTTTAAAAAATTTATTGTAATTTTTTAAAAAATTTATTGTAATTTTTTAAAAACTTTATTGTAATTTTAAAAAAAATTTATTCCAACGTTGTTTTTTTTTGTTTTTAATTCCCATACAATTTTTTCCATTTTGGACGTCCGTTTTGCCCCACTCGCCCCTATACATGGGAAACCGTCAGACTTCCAGGGCATTCATCGACCACTCCGAGTCCGTTGATTCGGATTCGTAATTCAAAAGACCGTTCTCGAGTTACAAAGTCACGGAGCTTTGACTTTACGGGAAATATTTCATTTCCGTCTATCGCTCGATTTTCTCAGAGTTTCTTGCAACTCTAGTGAATTATTTTACTTCTCTCAAAGGGAATCCCGCCATTCTTGGTCCCTTCGCGTTGTGTACATCACATCCGTCAGCGGAAATCCTGCGAAGGTTTCCCAGTTGGGTTTCAATCGTTGTGCACGCGTTACGTATCGTAAAATTGTATCTTTAGCGTCCGGTCGTGGAGCTCAAAGTACGTATTAGTCCGGTGCTGTTATAAAACGATTCATTGATGTATCAATTAGTATTGACGGAAATTAGTAGCATGTAGAAAGCTGAAAAGCGAATACAAATACCGAATACATCGTTTCTTCGTAATAACAGCGAAACAATTAACTTCTAATAAAAAAAAAAAAAAATTGTTTTGTCAGTTCCGATAGTTCTAATTATCGCGAAAAACAAGTTCCGCGACCCAACGATATATCCGCGAAAGATATGAATATGGGAGACGGTACCTTCCATGTATGGAAAATACGATAGTCGTGTTACCCGACTTTTGCAATGAATAATCTACAGATACGTATGTGGCTTTAGTCTCCGTGCAGAATGTATTTCATACGTGTTTTACTACTTATAGCGCGTATCCGTGCAGCGAGAGGTGTAACGACAAGTATCGCGTGTTACCGGGGTATATATGCCGAGCTGCATAGATTCTTTTTTTTTTTTTACCCTCAACGAAGTTACGATCCATATAGGTAGAAAGAGTGAAAGAGGAAAAGTCTATACCGAGGATTGCGTAGAGCGTATGAGAAAGATCGTCGAATGTAAGTACGCGTTGGGTTCCTCTCTCTGTACCGGTGAAGAAGTCGTGCCCGCTATTAACGTCGTACCGGTCGTTGTCGAGGTGTGTAAGGCGATACGGTTAACGTTTGTTTCATGCTCTCCTCTCCCGAACACCCACGGCGTCTCACATCTTTCTCCATATGCCTTCTTCATGCATTCTGCACTTTCAGCAAAACTCGATTGCATCGAGAACGAAGCAACGACCCCGGTTCTCTAACCCAAAGCATCTCGAGGATACTATAAACTTCTCGTACAGTCCTAGAGAACGGGGCAAAACGGAACAGGACGGCAAAATGGCTCGGAAGTCATTTTTTTCTATTAATAGATGTAAAATAAATTATATCACGATTTTGTAAATTTATATCTCAATATGCAAACCAAATTCGTACATTATAATTTCATTTTTTTTTTCTTCTTTTCAAATTTTAACTATATTTTGAAAAAATTATATCGTAATATTTATAATTCATATATAAATTTTATATCATTTTTTTTAAATGTTACTTAAATTTTTGAAAATTATTTCCGTTTCCGTATATCCATTTTGCACTGAGTGTCCATTTTGCCCCACTCTCCCCTTAACAATTGGTCCAACGCCGGGGAGTAATTCTTTACAAACCAACGTCACAAGGCTACGAACCATTATTATTATTATTATTTAATTTTCCGAAAAATAAACTAAAGAGCATTACAATTTTATCAGCGCTTAAATATGCCGAATAAAGATGTAAATTCAGCTTGGTAAACCGCGATCTTGAAAATATCAAGGAAATTCTATCCGTGTTTGCGATTTGCCTTCGTTCGTTTAACGCGCGCCACCCACAATTGCAATTACAACTGGAGGCCGTCTCATCTCGTTGCCGTCAGTTTATGCGCGCGTACGTTGCGTCGGAGCGCATCCAGCTGAGGCGAAAGTATTGGAGTTTGTTGGTTCATACATATATTCAAGTTTCTTCAGCTCGGAATCGAGCATCTCTTCGATTTCCTCGATCGCGCGCGCCCCGAGCAAAGCAGACGGAGCGAAGCGAAGTTGAATGAAAAAGAAAAGGGTACTCTAGTCGCAGTGGCTGGAAGATTATTCCCACATGTATACAGAGAGCCATCTAATACGCGGGGGTCTCGTGTAATAGAGCTCTCCGCGGCATGCGAGTTAGAAAAGTGAAAGAGAGCGAGATGAAGAAGCGAGATCGTCCTTTAGAGTGGCCGACCTTAGCTCCGACCTACGTGCCACCCGAGGTACGCTTCCCACGGTCGGTGTAATACGTAGCGAATGATATCCCAACCGGTAGGCAGAACCAGCAGCCACCAGGTGTAACTACTATGGTTCCATTAGTTTTCCAGTTATTTATACTATGTACAAGTATCGGTACATTACGCGAATACTAACAGCGATACTTGCTGTGTGTTTGCCTGAAGGATTTTTGCGAGCAATTAAAATTGAGGCTGAGGCAAAGCTCTCGAGACTCTCTCGGCGCTCTCGAGGGCTACTGGCTTAGCGTACACGTATGTATAGAGGAGTTACGTGGCTCAGGTGAATAGTGATGTATAACGAGCGGGTCTCGAGAGCGAGAGATTCACTGCCGACTGACGCGAATACGAGAAATTATGTTTGCGTATCCACGGGAAGCTTTGCAGAAACTGCAGCGACCTGCGGCGGAGACTACTACCGAGTCAGCGATTTAAAAAAAAAGACGAAAAGGTACAGAGGATTCTACTGTTGGGAGATTTTTTTACGTTCCTCGTGTGAAAGGTTAAACTTGCAGGATGGATATGAACATACAGGTATGCCGTTGAGAATACTCGCGGAAGCGAAAATGAGGCAAAAGTGAAAAAGCATGAAATGCTTTTTTGTAACACGAGCGTAAGAGAACCCTTGGAGCGTAACAGAAGCAACTAAGTACGTGCGTAGCAGCGAGAAGTAGAAAGAAAAAAAGCTGGGAAAGGCGAGCGCTTCTTGGAACTCTCTTTTGTTTCGTAATTTGAGCTTCGAGACACGAGAAATGAGAGTAACTGCCTGAAAACGGGATTAAGAAGGTACTGAAAAAGGACTTTTTTTTTTGCTAAATTTCAAACCACGAGGAAAATTCACCAACTAGAAAAAAAGACTCTGCGAAAGGCGAGGGGTTCTCGGAACTCTTTCTTATTTTGTAATTTACGAATCGAGATACCAAAAGTGGGGGCAACTGGCGAAATACAGGATTAAGAAAATCCAAAAAAAATTAATAATAATATTAATTAATATTTATAATAATTATTAATAATTTTTTTTTCTATGTTTTTTTCTTATTGTCTCAAATGCAATCCACGATAAAGCAGAGACAACTATTCGAATCAAGCATTGCAATAATTACGAGGGAGCGCCGGCAAAAAGTCAAGTATCGCTTGCCAATTCAAAGAAACAATTTTTATCGTTCTTGAAATTTTTTTATTATACACGTCGGGAATAAAAGCGGATGTAATGAGTTTGTATTATTGCGCGTTCTATAGATCGATACGTCGAGGGATTGTGTGTGTGGCAAAGATTGTCCTTATTTTGCAGGATCATCGGAATCGTTTATGCATACAACCTGCAAAATTGAATCGACTATGCGCGCAATTGAAAAAAAAAAAAAAAAAATCGACGTTCATAATACCGACTGAACGTCTCGGTTAATTATGCATTCTTATTAACGCGAATGACGTGGCACTCGTGTGGTGGTTATTACACCGAGAAGTAACGAGAGAGGTGTAACCTTATCGCTTATGATAATATCTATATAACGGCAGTCGGTGTAAAATCGTCGCGAAGTCGTCTGTACCTCTTGCATAAAACAACCAACGAGATTCCTCTGTTGCAACCACTAAATCTCGCGGACGGACAATAATCAAAATCTCCATAAACACATCGTTCATAATGACTACAGAATCGAGATCGATACAGACGATTAATTTGTTCCCTCTGTTACTCGAGTGCGGAGTTCCACACCCTGCCGATGCCTCGAGGACTTAACATTTGCATCGAAATGAAAAAAAAAAGAAAAACAATACCAATCGAGAGCAAACTATGGCGATGAAAAAAAAAAAAAAAAAAAAAATGAACGAAAGACGAGTGAGAGAGATGATATCTCTACCAGGATCCGCGATCCAGCATCTCGCTAATAACGACGAGTTATTCTCTCTCGTAGCTCCGAGTATCTATGTTGCGTAAGGATCAAAGTTACAGTGTAGTACTGTAACAGTAATGGGCGTAACAGTGGTGGTAAAAGAGAAGGCGCTCACCCTATATACCAGATCTGTATTTATGTACGCCGGTAAATACGAGTCCGCATAGGTTCGAGAAGCTCATAGCCGGAGTAGGTGTGTTTGTCTACTTCGGCCCGAAGAGATGAGGCGAGTTTCGCGACTGCAACTCCTCCTTTCCATTCGTCTCGATTTACTATCCCTTTTCGTCTCACGTATTTGACCATAATTTCGTCTCTAGTTTCTTGTTTCGTCGCTGTACGACTGTACGACGCGAGTCTCCACGTAACTTAAGCTCCGGCACGTTTGTACGCCGTGTTAGGGACGCGCGCGCGGGCGTTCGCACAGCTCGGCGTATATACACCGGCGAATGCAACGAATGCAGATGGGATTGCATTATTCTCGCGAGGCGTGCACTCGCGCGTACCACTACATTGATACTTCGCATACATGCGAGAAGTCTCTTCTGCAATGTTCTTGCGGCACACACCCTCGCAACTATAAAGCCCTCTCGTCCGACAGAAGGTTCGTACCCGGTGCCGGATACCCAATGAATATATTATCGACGAGGAGTACTGCACGCCAAGGAACATACGTTTTTCGTGGAATTTATTTAAACGCCGATGCACCCTGACGATTCTACTTTGCAAACGTATACTAGAAGACGTATGTGTAACGCGCGTGTTGCCGCAATCTAAATATGCAAAAACGCATTAACTTTTCCTGTCGTTTTTTCAAATACATCGATTCTTAACCCCCGACTGCTCGGCGGAGGAGAAAACGAGAGTAGGTTATTCATTATTTACTATTTGTTTATAATAAACAACATATATTTTTTATTTTTATTTTGTTTATAACTTCTATAATATTTTTTTTACTTTACAAAGGATGAAATTACAATTTGGTGAAAATAAAAAAATTTCGATTTAAAAGAGAGTGTAATAGTAGAAAAATAGTATTAACACGAAAAAGTGAAATCATAATTATGATTATAAATAATAATAATAATGATAATATTGACAATAATTATAATTAATTGTTTATATAGTCCGTTAATAATTATTTGTTACTTTACTCTTTTTTATTAATACTATTTTCTTTATTATTGCACTTCCCTTTCAATCGAGAATTTACAAACTTTTGTAAAATTATTTTATTGAAACGAGAAACTGCGTTTTTTTTTTCGGTATAATGAAAATAGAGGACAAAAAAGAACAACGGATTTGACGATTAAAGTTGAAGGAATTTTAGAAATTTGTTTTTTCACGAATTGGGTGAGTGCGTGCGTGCGTAGTATCTAGGAATTTGACCGACACGATCGCGTACCTTACCGTTACGCCAATCTCCTACTTTTTCTTTTTGTTTATTTTCTTTTTTCTTTATCCTCATCGTACTCCTCGCTCGTCGCATCTAAACAATACCATTTTCATCGACCCGGATCTTGTTCAATGCGTGCCGACGGACGGCGCGCTTGGCAAAGCCACAGCGACGAGTAGATTTATGGAAGTAGGTGGTTTTGTTTGCGGAGAGAAAAGCCTTTCGCGATTAACGATTCGAGAAGGATGACATTCTTGGCGTTCCCACACGTAGATAATCCCCTCCGATGCATAATATGACATATGAGGAATCCACTCTTAAATTTATTTACCAACCCACGTTTTCCCGTACGTTCTACTCGCTTTCGCTAAAGTTTAAGAAGATCGTGACGGATGCGCGAAGACGAATGCGCTCTCGATGTTCAGTCACAATAACCTCTAAAGATCGAAGTTCGGCCCAAATTTGAAAAATATTTCGGAGCAAAAATGTCGCGATGGCATACGGATATAATAATTGTAGGATGAAATATGCGCAAAATATATACCCGACATACGGAACTTTTCGACGAAAGCCGATTTCCATATATTTTACATATATTTCTTTTATCCATATGGACACGAACGAGGAAGGCGGATGAAGGAAAAAAAGAATGTTACGGTCTCGTCAGGCAACTTGGCACGAAAAGGAGGGCGTTCGACAGGACAACATGTGTCCGCGTCGGTGCGGTAATCGAACGACATTAACGGTACCAACGGCATCGACGATCTCTTCTTTCTCTCTTCGTCGTACACGATCGTTTATATGTATATATCGCGCTTTTTCTATCTCTCGGCTAAAAGCGCACTCTCCTTTCCCCCGGGAGATTCAAGCCCTCGTTCTCCCACTCGCGTTCTCGGGCGATCTCTCGATCTCGCGTGCAACTCGCGAGACACGCTGCGCGCCGGTAGGCTTTACCTCTCGGTTATACCTTCTGTACTACCTGCGCGGCACATGCACGAGAGTCCGGGACCTCACGGCGCAGCCGAGAGAGCCGAAGCGTGCCAAAGAAGCGGTCGAATCGAGGTGACGCAACGAATCGGCAAGGACGTGGCAAGGCAGCCGGGATTGGTTTCTCGACTGGAGGCGGTTTGCGCATGCAAACCCCGGGCAATAACAACTTACCGTATAACTATTTACTCGTATTTCTACGAGAGTTTATATCATACGCGTATGAATCCAACATACATTTGTCTTTGCGATTGGCCTTTGTAACTTGTGATTATAGTAATCGTTATCATTTTTTTTCCATTGTTACAGGTTGTTGTTAAGGGGGCGTTCGGAAATTTTAGGTAAAAAAAAAAGCGTCTTTTATTTTTGTCAGCAGGAAAAAAAATCTTATCTTAAATACCCATGCGTTTGATATTTTTGTATCGGATTCTCGATCGTGTAAAAAAAATCCCGAATCCGATTATGACAACGTGAAAAAGGAGTTGAATTTTGTTGAAATATAATTTTTTAAAAATTATTTTGTTTAAAAAAAATGACCTTTCTCCTGAAAACTTTGTTATTTCAGAAGACTATTACGAACGAACGATCGAATGGGATTTTTTGAGCCGATTGTTTATCTTAAAAAAAAAAAATTAAAAAAACACGCTTTTTGGCTAAAATGGTAAATGAAAAACGTTGTCTGACTCAGGAAAGATTTTTTTCATCGGGGGAAAAAAATGCGAAAGTAAAAAAAAAGTCTAAAAAAAACTGCGACACCTGACGATTTTCTTCTAATTCCTTTAGTGGATAATGAATAATTGAAAAATAAAAAATATATTGAGAAGCGAATCGGAGTATCGATATCTTTCGCACGGTCGATCAAATGAGATTTGATCTAAATCGGTAAGCGAAGAGAGATTGTATGGAACGTCTATAAGACACCATCGTGTCGTCGATCCGATTGTTGAGACAGATTTCCCCGACGATGTGTGTGTGCGCGTTGCATGCCTTTTACCGTCGAGTCGATTTATCTCATAGTAGATACACACAAATGTACATTTGTATGGTAAACTATAGATATAGGCGAAGGTAAGATCGCGAGCGCTGATCTGGCAAATGCGTGCGAATCGTTTAATGACCGGTGGTACGAGGCACGCGCAGGTGCATATGTCGTCAACATGCGCGTCGAAAGGTTTGCGTTGGAGTACAAGATAACGATCGATCCCCTGTGTCGAAGCTATCGATACGCCAATTAGATAATCGACAAGGTGAAATCATATTTAATAACGTAATTACACAAGCAAATGAGTTCGTTTATTTCGCAATCGGTATACTGAGAAAAAAAAATCGGTTGAACCGACAAAATCGGCGTTTGCGAGTGACGAAAGAAATAATCGGTTGCGTAAAAGAAAAAATTGTCATAGTAAAAAAAAAAAATTTTCCATTTAACTAACAGTTAGTATGATTTACTAAGTATTTCTTTCAGCGAATGAAATATTAGTTTTGCGACTCGTAAGCACCGATTTTCTTGGTTTAACCGATTTTTTTTTCAGTGTAGAAAATACCCGTTTTTTTCACCAGTATAGTTGATAAAAAAGATTTTTTTTTATCGGCTGTACAACGTGGGAGATTTGCTGAAAATTATAATGAATACGCGGAGTGTTAGGGGGTCTTTGCACTCAGCCCTTTGAGTTCTTCCAGGCAAGTGACCCCAATGGCTTTGGCCGGTTTCTTCGTCAATGCCTTTAGTCTCCGGCGTTCTCGTACTCCGTACACAAAACTCGTTTCAAGTCGGACGGATTGCATTCCACGAGAACTCGATTCGACGCATACGCTTCGTCCTGTTCGAGGGAAACTCGATATTACGAGGAGCAGGTGAGCCAATAGTTCCTCCTGCGCAGTGCGACGATCGTCCCTTTGTGTCCCCATCGTCTCGAGGTCGCGATAGGCTCATCAAAAATGATGAATCGTTTTTCTCGCTAATATCCGAAACTAACGATAATCAGTTCGAACAAACGAGTTGATCGCCTGTACTTTCTTATTTTGCTCAATTCATTATTCCGCTCGTTTCATCGAGCGTGACGACGCCTCCGCGATTAGTTAGAAAAATTATATACGATGAGAAAATAATGTCGGGAAGAAACGAAACTTTCTAAAGAGATATATAGGCCTCTATAGCGGTGGAGGAGGCAGACGACGGATATCGGAAGATTCAACCAACTGCAACGCGAGATACTAATCCCAATGAACGCGCTAATGATCGCCTCTATTCAGCGTTCCACACACCGCAACGAGGGATAAACTTTAGACATTTTCCGCGAAGAGCTTTCACCCGCCGCGGCCGCGACTCGCTAAAAGGGAAGCGTTTTGTATCGAAGTTGTGGCGAAACCACATTTGCACAAAGTTCTCGCTATTCTATCCTCCTTGAAGGGGAACATATAAAGGAATTCGAAAAATTGGGAGAATAAGAAAGAAAAGCGAATAGACTGAAAAAAAAAGGGAAAGATGCATTGAAGACTCGCAAGACTTGGAGGCTTTTACGGTTTCAAAGGTTTTTCTCGAGAAAAACAGGTCGAACCAGTCGCGTAGTGAAAAATTCACTTTTCAAATTTTCTGCGAGATAAATAAGATCGATAAAAAATAAAAACTGTGTTTCTGAAAAGTAACGTCTCCGCGATGTAGAAAAAAAAATGTTAACTCGTATGTAATCGCGACTGACCACGCGAATTTTATGAACAAATAATAATAAGAGTTCGGAAAACATTGCCAAAAAACTTTCACAAGACGAGGTGAAGCAAGAAATCTGTTTTTTCTCTCTCTCTCTCTTTCTTTCTCGTTAAATTTTCAAAAGTTTCACCGGGGTTTTTAAAATTGAAAAAGTTTTCCTCGAAAAAAAATAGGCGACGACAGACACGAATAAAAAAAATCATTTTACGAATGTACTCCGTAATAAACGACGTTGAAAAAAAAAAGTTTTTTCGAAATGTATGGTTTCCGCGATAAAGAAAAACAAATTGGCCATTTAAAAAATGTAAAAAGATCGAATATGCAAATCGAAAATCGACTAAACACGCGATTTTGATGATCGATAATAATAAGGGTTCGTCGAAAAAGTTTCAGACTTTCTCGACTCGAAGTGAAGGAAGAAATTCGTTTTTTCGGTTCTCTCTCGTTAACGCAGTTGTAATCCGTGTACCTACTCTCTCGAAGATCCGCGGGTTCCCATGGTTCAGTTCCACAGGAGGAAAGGCACCGTAATTAACCCAACAGGGACTCGACCTTTGCTGCTGCTTGTGCGCTTACTACTCGCTTGATGCTCTTTGATGGGCGTGAGCTTCGCAACTGCGTTTGCCTGTGTGAATGTATGTATGCGCGCGCGTATGATGATCGCGACGAAAAAAACGGATGTGCGTACAGAAAGAGATAGAGAAAGAGAGAGAGAGAGAGGGAGAGGCCTTTCGTGAGATTTGCCAGCGGGGAAAATGCAATAACAACGTAGCAAAGTTGATCGCAAGATCTGCTTCAGCGCATAATATCGCGTGTGAAACAGAAACCGTCCAATGGACGGACTTTGTGATCCAATCAGCTCTGAAAATCATTTTTACATTTCTACAATGTTTTCACAAACTTAAAATTACAATAACGCATCCACGAGACTTTCGAGTAAAAAAAAAAAAAAAAAAAAAAAAACTACGATAATGTTGATTCGTCGGCGATTCTATCTATACATTCGCGAGATCTCGCGTTCGAACCCCACACAAGGCCTGCGAAGCGCGATATGCACAATAACGTAAAAGCACGTAGCGCGTTCACCTGCACGATCAGTAAGAACGAACTTCATAAACTTCGCTCACGAGCGCAAAATACGTGTGTAATACTCTGCCGGGCATTACGCACGCACGTAGCTCTCTCGCGATGTTTGTGGCACCAACAGATGTGCGTTAGAAGCGTGTAGACTTGCGAGCGATTCGAAGGAGGAACGTTCGTACGTAGAGGTGTGTATATATACTTTTTGTACGACAAACATCGAGACCCCGTTTATGGAACGGGTAAAAGATCGTCGGTTGGCACCTGTTGTCGAGAAACGCAGAGGACACACGTAGAACTCGCAGAAGGGTGAGCGACACGACGACGAAGAATAATAAGAGAACGTGACGCTATGCGTCAACTGTTCTTCTCGTAACAGCGCGGATGTTATAAGTATGTCTTCGAGAGCGTAGCACGCTGATGAGTAATGCAACGAAAGCCCTGCAATTATCCCTTCATTTTCCGAGACTTATATTGAACCGTAAGAAATCGAAGGTTATTTACGAACGCTTTTATGCCTCAAACATCGCGTGGCCTTCAGAATAAATACGTAGATAACAATCTAAACGACTAATCTTCGAGTAAATTTTACCTTTCAGCATGAAAAATCGTCGAAAATCTTAAACTATGTAATTTAACGATTAAAATATAGATAAAAATCGTTATTTTCGTACAAAGCGTAAGTTAAATAGTTTGCGAATAGAGATTTAGATAAAAGTAATTATCGTCTCAGTCGGTAATTTTTGAATGAGTAAAGAAAAATCGTCGGAAAGTCTCAAATAGATCGAAAATTGAGATTTAGATAAAAATAGATATCGTCTTAACGATGATTAAGTCTTTGAATGAGTCTTACCAGGTAAGCCTTTTCGGCAGCTTCGTTGTTGTCGATTCTCATGACAGGGTAACTGAACTCACGCGGCACAATTCATAAAACTTCAGCAGATATTTTTCACCGCTGATTTAAAGTTTTTTTTTTTTTTTTCTTCCTCACAGCCGCATCGCTAAACGATTCGTGACAATCCTCGATTAGTCATTGTCTCTATTCGTTATTTCCACCTTTCTTTCCCCCTCTCTTTGCACAATTTGTCACGTTGCCGGATACGCCATTCGAATCTAAAATTTTTTTCGAGACGCGTATGATAAGTACGCGATCGTGAAATGCTTGTCAGGCGTCGAAAAAATGGGGTGGGGGAAGCTGTATTTAATGCGAAGAATGAATCATTCTGTTATCGCGATTGTATTATATATTTGGAAACCGGAAGAAATTCTCCGCGACGATATTCGAGAGGAAAAAAAAACATCGGGGCTTCGTAAATTTCGATTACGCCACGAAATTTCGAATGCCCTTTCGCGTATTTATTTATTTATTTTTCTTCGAGGTAAATACGCCCGTTCATCCACTTTTCATTTAATTGCGCGTGGGCAGCGCGCCTCAAACGTGACTGCTGTTTGACACGCGAAGAAAGTTGCGTTCTACACTGAATTAACTCGTATGATATATATCTTTGAAGTTTCTTTTTTTTTTTCGTATTTCAACGCTTCGGCGAATATCAAAGACGACGATAAGAATCTCGCGATATTTTAAGGTATTTTGCGAATATAACATCGTGAATTTTTATTACTTGGGGTACAAAAGAAAAAACAAAAAATAGCGTTTTATCGCGTGAACTCGGTAACATCGGGAATTTACACGACGAACAAGGGAACGTAGAGGAGAGAGGGAACGCGGACTCTAACAGAAAGAACACAGGGAGACATTGTGCTGCGGGTCGCCCCCTTCGGAATTCCATGAGTGCGTGAGTTTGTATAGCTGTCTCTCGGAGAACGAGAAAAGGGATAGAAAAATCGAGATAAGTAAAACAACCGGTGGGTTACAAGCGTCGTACACAATAATAACCCGAGCGTACAGTCCTTATCACTCGGCAAGAAACTCGGGGCGAGAATGTAGCTACGAAATGTATCTCTCGTGTTTAACTTTATTGTTCGGCATCGCGGCTCTCGATTACGTTATGTCCTATTTCTGTACGTCCTATGTACACCCATAGAGCATAGAGTACACAATGTATCCGGGGAGGTTATAGCTGCGCGGTAATAGAAGAGGGAGAGAACAAACGACGCAGCGTTGGGAGATCCACGTTCCATTGCAAAGAGAACGACAACGACGCGGAGAGTTCAATTTATTTAACCTCTTCAGCTCACTTAGAGTTTCGCGATCTCGCGTAACGCGAAGTGCAAACATCGAGAACTAACCTCGATATGACATAAAAATATTATTAAAAACGAAAAAAAAAAAAAAAAAAAATGTTGATATTAAAAATTACGTGTAAAAATTCGTAGAAAAACCATGAATTTCCGTTTTTAAGCTTCGAACTATTTTCAAAGTGTTGACGAACATGAAATGAATTATAAACTCGATTATCGAATCGAAAATATTGAAAATTACATATTTAATGCCTCGTCGAAAAGAAAAAATGATAATTTTTCGTTTATAAGTCTCGAACTATATTCGAAGCATTTACCGAGAAGAAATTAATTATAAATTCATTTAGCTGAATTGTTTTTTCTACACTGTAAGTAGCTTTTCCGAATGAATAATACTCGGAAGGATAATGAATTCATCGGAGGGGAATGCCATTTAAAGTTAATGAGAATCGTCGTAGTTCAGTCAGACCGGAAGTGCCTCAACGTCGCGTGCATTGATCGAAGCTTGCGATCGAGTCTTCGCGGCCTGTGTACATATACGACGTACACGTGTGGAATCTATGATTTGTCTTCGAGATTAAGTAAGAATATCACTTCGGTCTTTTCTTTTCGATTTTTTTTTTACCGATCTCGCTGACCGAACCGGATGTGCGTATTCGAGAATATTGGATATACGAGTCGGAAACGAGTGGCACTAAACGAAGTCGAACGCGAAGCCGTATATTAAACTCCCGTGTAGAGCTCTTCCTCGGTGTGCTTGAGAATACGAACGCTATATATCCGATGTCTATGTCCATACATCCGCGTTAATCTGAATAGTAAGCTACGATAGTCGACGCGACTTCCGAGGGGCAACGAGCGCAGCAGACACTACATCGACAGGTGCTTCACTATGTTCTATCTATGGTCTCAATTCGTAAAGATTTTCGATCGACGCGAAAGCTTGCCGGTGGTAACGGCAGCAGAAGGGAGTAATAACATTAGTTTAACGGGAACAATTGAGCTTCTCGTTCCGTTCGTTTACCTCGATCGCGTCAATCACTAGTCACATTGGTCGTTGCACTTTGAATCATTTTTATCACACTGTCACTATAATCCAAATTTGGGAAAAATAAAAAAAAAAAAAAACGATGCACAGTTTTCGAGTGATCGACGAAATGTTTGGTTAGGTTTCGATGTTAATTAGTTTGTGATAAACGTTTGTATTAATTGCTATCGAAGGATTAAGAGGTTCACGTGGTGTAGCGAGTAACGTGAGCGCAGAAGAACGCGACTGCTCGCCTCGACGGCTCGTGACCGACTGACTGAAGTCACTGAAGTCGGCCATTCGTTTAACGAACGGCGGAGCCGGTAACGGGGGAATCGTGAGTCTGTCTCCTCTCGTCTCTCGCGTGTACTATAGTAGCAAACGTCGAGTGCACGAGAAGACCGGTGGATGTGTTTCGATGTTTGCGCGATCTCGTGCACGTATATGCATATACAATGAACGAAACGTTGTGCACTTGCATTGCATTTTCCGTTGATATCATTTATGGTAATTTAATCGTTGGTCTAAACGTGGGCGTAACATTGAGACTCGTGCTCTTTCGACGTCGAAGAAAAGACGAAATAAAAAACGTAATTTTAATCGATTCGCGTGTCACTGTGGTTTGTAATACATGGTATTGAGTCATTCGAATCGTCGAGAGTCGTAAAATCGTGATATATACGGTAGTTTATCTGGCGAAACAAAAATGGCGTCTGGATATCATATTTTTGTCGTCCTGATATTCTCGGGATCCTTGAAGTAGTTATACACGTGGTGGACATGTGTTACACGAGAAGCGAAGAGTCTCGTGCACTCGAGAGGGATTTAAATGTTTTTTTTTTTCGAGATACGAGACTTTTTGAATTGTAAACATACAATTTTTTCGTCCTTTTTTTTTAAAACTAACCGGATTAACTTTTATGCTCGAGGAATGTCATTTGTGAAAAAAAAAATGTATATATCTGTTCGTGGAGTATATGAGTTATCGGGAACATTCCATAACGGACTTTGAAGCTGTAGAGCACTAACACACTATAAGCGTAAACAGACGAGCACCCAAGTGGGAAGTGCCTCTTTCTCCGTGCATTCGCGAGTGCTCTACCGTCAAATGTCTCAACTCGTTCATCGTCATGCCGCGCGTACTTTTACGCACAGTGCATACACACGCACACGTTTCGCAACGAGAGATAAATGCTGTACGCGGAAAGTTCAGGGACGATTAATAGGTCGCATCCCTCGGGTCTTTGTACGTTAATAAATCACTCTCAGCGGTGCGTCAACGTCTCGGAGGAACACCGCGCGCAACGTGCGTGGGTGGGATTTTTCGCGGGTCTATGTCCGAATGTGTTGTGTTTCTCGCGGACCCATCCATTGTCATACATGGATAAATAAAAAAGAAATTTTAACATTAATTTTAACGCACTTAACAGGACTATTCGGGTCTGATATGCGTGTCACGTGTCGGGAAGCATTTACGAACCAATAAAACATCTAAATTGGCTGAAAATAACTTTAATAATTTAATTGTCCTCTCGGTCGACGAAGAAACTGTTATCAATTCACGGAAGCCTGCCGGTGCACCAAAGAGTTGAAATTACCGTCAACCGCTATATATACTTACAGCATCTCTGAGAAAATACATGGGACCAGAGACACAGGCAACTATAGGACCCGAGGATTAGAAGTCATAACTCACTTCCGGTACACGCCGGAGCCGAGGGTGCCCTCGTTCCTTCACACCCCCGCTCGCTACGAGGCGGACGCTCGCGCGGTTCTTGACTATCTTCCATTATTAACAAGTATGGGAGAATGGGGCAAAATGGGCACATAGCGCAAATAAAACAAAAAAATTGTAATAAAAATGTACAAACTTTAGTTAAGATTTGACAAAAATTTGTCTAAAATTCGACAAAAATTTGATTAAAATTTGACAAAAATTTGATTAAAATTTGACAAAAATTTGATTAAAATTTGACAAAAATTTGATTAAAATTTGACAAAATGTTTTTTCCAAATTTGACAAAATGTTTTTTCCAAATTTGAAGAAACTTTTGAGAATAACAAATGCAATGCAAATTCCATCTAAGTTTCTGAAAAAATTTATCGTAATTATGTCAAGTAATACCTGCATTTTTTTTTTTCAAATATTGCTGCATATCTTTCAAATTATTTGTGATTCTATGTACCCATTTTGCCCCGAGAGCCCGCTTCGGCCCGCTGTCCTCTACACGAGAGCGAATGCATGCGGGTACATTATAATTCCCTTCGTTATTATATAACCCAAATGTGACCCTTCAATTCAATAATAAATAAAACTCAATAAAGACAGACGAGATTTTCGACGAATCAATCGGATGCTCATGAATGTCATGAATTATGATTCCATATCTCCAACGTACACTTAACTATCCATTCGTAACTCGTTTCCGGTGTGCCGTATAATTAACCGCAAACGTGTCTCATGCGAAAGCAAACAACGAATTTTCCCGATGGTTATTTAATTTCCTGTAAAAATTACGAGAGTCTCAACCAATTAATTCGTTCGACAGATTCGAAACTAAAGCAACGCGACATTAATTGTACGCTGAAAACGGTAACGTTCGGTACGAAGAGACACGAGAGAATGAAATAAATTTGTTATATAGGCTCGAGCGCTGGGAAATTTATGATCTCGCGGGTCGTTATACCGCATCTCGGACAGAGGGTATGGGGACTATCTGGGAATCGATATCACGAAATGCAAATGGGTTACACGATTCTCGAGGAGCACCGGACTGTGGTATACGCGATAATCTATACACTCTTCTTGCCTCGTCGTGCCGCGATTATTCTCTCTCTCTCTCCCCACCCCTTCCTTCTACTGGTTAGTCGTTTTTTTTTTTCATTTCTTTGTTTATTTTTTTTATCATCGATTCGGACATCGTCCACCTCTCGTTCGCTGCTCTTCCGTTGCGGTATATCGCGCGAGCGCGCCTACTGTTCGCTATCGCACGCGCGGGTGAACGAATCGATGAATAAATGCAGAAGGGGGAGTGATGGAAATTCTGTTCCACTATTCCTTCGTGGTATATATAGCTGCGAATCGAAAGACGAAGCGGCGCATAGGCAACCATTGTACATCTATTGCACATACATGGAAATACGTCGGTACAAAGATATACATACGACCGAAACGCGCCAAAGGTGAGTAGAAGCGAAATCGCCATCATAAATCCGAAGAACGACGTTTAAACTTATCTTTTCAACTGACTTTATCCCCTATGCTTTCCTTCAGTCGATCGATTTGTATACTTCTTTCACCCAATACAGACTGTCGCAAGCCCGTGGGAGATCTCACTGCCGCTGGTATTGCTACGAGTTTTCCAGAGTTCTCACAGATTGTCAATGCGAAGCTCACGCGCGAGTTCGGTTCAATGCTTTTCGGAGTGCATCGTGATCCGGCGATCAGAAATCGTGTCGCGATACTCGAAGAATCAAAGATCAATGAACCGATATAAGCTATTGACTAATATCGATTGAACGAAATTTATAAATAAATATTAATCATTATAATAATATAATATTAATAAATGATATATTGTTATATAAATATTTATTTTTTAAAAATAAATGAATAATTAATTGAAAAATAAAAATATTAATAATACTAATAATACATTATATTATTATCATTATTGTATTAATATTGATGATATTAGTAAACATTTTTTTTTTAATAAATAAAATTTATTTAAAAAATGATTGGATGCTGTATAATAGAGAATAGAAATAAAAATAATAATAGGTAACGCAACGTATTCACGATTGACTGCACCCGCGTTAACGACGAAACGATCAGAAATATTTTTCTTCGTTTGAATATCGTTCGCGGGGCGTCAAGTTTATAGCGGAAAAAAGAGCTCGTAGACGAGTGTACGAGAATCGTTCGACTTTTCGCATAAGGATCGAGCAAAAGTACGAAAGAGCCGCTGCGTGTTAACTCCAATATAACTATACATCGTTCTCGCGGTTGCGCACATATTATAATTCGAATCGAGCGCACAGATGATTTACGAGACACAGAGAAACGGGAGGGAGGGTTGTTCACGCGCCGGTGTCTCTCGACACGCTGAAACATACAGCTCTTGTCTCGGTAATTACGCTTATGATTTACGCCACAATTTTGCATACGGATTCCAACCGACGGTGGCTGAAAGACGCCCGTTCGACTCTTCGCGAATCCCGAGACGATACTACGATTTAATGCGTAACTGGCAACACTCTTTACCTGGTGAACTCGTGGCTTTTGAGTTCAGCTAAAAGGTTTTTTAGTCCTAAATAATAATAATTCTTTTGTAGTTTCTTTTTTTTTTTTTTTTTTTAAAACAGAAGATTTTTCCTTTAATTTAAGACTCCGATCGATCGAATGCACGAGGAATGCGCGAGGGATGCGCATCGATTATGCGAGGAATTTCAGCGGCCAGTAGACTACTGAACGATCGAAGAATGCAGACAAATTTGGAATTTCAGCACGTCGAATAAAATTATTAATTCAAGCGTCATGAGAGAAAGAGATTCGTTAGCGCTCGTCTCCGGTTCGGAGCAAAACCGGCCCGCAAAATTCGTTTTGCCGCGACGAAGAGACGCGCAAGTTTCAACCCGTCCGAACGAGTCCGTTCCCTGTTCGTGAGTAATGCCTGAGGAATGTCTTTGTCGCGGCTCCTTTTTTCCCATAACACGCTGCGTAGGATAGAGAGGAGTGTTAACATAGAAGGCGAACGAGGACTAGAAAGCGAATAAAAAAAGGATAAGAGGGAAAAAAATGTGGTGAAAGAAAAAAAAAAGATAAGAAATGCGGTTCGATGGGACGCCGGTCAACGAAGAACTTTTTTAAAGGGAACGTTGTTGCTGCCTCTGGTCACGCTGTTTTGTAATTCGATATTATATCCTGAAGGCAGCGCGAGGACGGAGAGCAATTACGAGCTCGTGGCTCTCTCGCAAAGGCCCACATATTATGCGTACGTATGTCCCTAACTCACTCTCCTTTGCTGGTTCTTTGTCGCTCGCTATCGAGGGTGAACCGTGCGACGAACACGTGTGTACACACGACCCCGTCGATTTATACGACCCGAACGAAAGAATTAGAGACGATGAGAGACGAGGGCGCATGTGAAAAGAATTCGGAATATATTATCGAAGATCTGATATAGCAAAGATCTTGAAATAAATAAATAAATAATACTGATTTTCGTTCGAATAGTTTAAGAATAGAAAAATCACATAGGAATTGAAAAAGACACGTTTTTCGTCCATTATACAGCCCATTGAAATTGATTATAAAGCGTCTTGGTGAATTAAAATACTATTTGCTTTTTACTAAAAGGGCTATCGAAAGATAATAGAAAACGTGCATTGCCTATATTAATTCTCGTCAGCATTGTGACTTCGAATTAAAGGGGAAGTTCGACGATTTCAGGTAAAAAAAAATGTTTAATTTTTAAAAAATGGAAAAAACAATCTTATCGAAAATCCTATGCGATTGATTGTTCGTATCGGTGTCCTAATCGTGTAAAAAAAATCCAATTAAATCCAACATTGAACCGATTCAAAAAAAATTATACCTCTCTTACAATCTTTAGAAATTGGAGCTGAGGATTTTTTTATGTGATCAGAACATTGTTTAAAACAAAAAAATTCCATGGGATTAAAGATACAATGTTTTCACCTATTTAAAAAAAAAACCACTTTTCGTCGAACCCGTCCCCCAAATAATTAAGTATAAAAGAAACCTTCGTAAATATGAGAAGTTTAACGTCATTAAACTTTACCTCATAAGAAATAAAAATTTGTAATTAAAATGATAATGATGTTTATTTCACCGTCCAATCGATGCTACTTTTTTGTTCTCAACTAAACAGTCGCGGTTCGTATGTTTTCTAATTTCTGGTATTCCGAGCGAAAATGTTTATGATTTCAAAAGGTACTTGACGCGGGGATATTGAGTCCGTATTCTCGTGAACCTCTCGTGAAGAGGTACGTTAGAAAAATTCTTGGAGTCGGCATAGCAAGAGAGACTCGGAAAGAGGCCGAACCTACTCCGCCTCGTTTATATACTCGCTAATTATCATTTTAAATGAAATTCGATACGGATCTTTTTTTTTTTTTTCAACCTTTATTTTTACCTCTTCGGCATTTCTCTGTTGTCGGTCGCTACACGACTGTGTAATTAACGCATCGATAAATGCGTGGAGGGGCCGATTAACTTTTATTCAGTCCGTTAGCGAAGCCTCGAGGCGACTCGCGTCTTTTTAGGCGATCGAATTAACATAAAATTAAAAAATCGATCGAATAAAATCAATTTAAGAGTATATCAATAGCCTCATAAGTATTTATAGTCGCGATCTTTGTTTGAAATATGTCGTCCGGACTTCTCGATAATCTATAACGAGCACCGGAAGTGCACTCGTCGCGTTCTGCACAGACGAACAGCAGCAATAGATGTACGGATGTTGAACGAGACGAATGCACAGAGTCGAAGCTCGTTTTCTTATACGAGCACTTGGAAGTCTGAAAATAAACTTCGAGGGTGAGATAGTGTTTTCCAGCTCCAGTGGTTACGTGCACCGCACTCAGAGTGCATCGCTCGTAATTAAATTATAAATCTATTCCTTGGCTGCTTTCGCTCACACGTCGAACTCGTTGTTTATATATCATCTATTTACCCTATTTATATCCCGCAATTTAAAGAGCTACACCGCGGGAATTTTAAAACAATCGAGAATAGAATTTGTTTTACTGCACTTCGGGCTTAAGCTCGAACGCGCGGGCGTTTCGGTAACGATTAACGGTTCGGCCTCTCGTTCAGCGCGATCTGTGAAACACGAAGACAATGGAGTTTACTGTGCATTCACTGACCGGTGTATTTCTCGAGAGACCGACGCTCTCGCATTCACGTGAACCAACATCGATTATTCCGCGAATCGAATCTCCACTCACGACGAGTCTACGGGACCAGACAGTTAGCAAAGTTTCTGCAAAGGTTGCTTCTGCCGAACACTGACGGTCTTCCAACTGGAGCTCAAACGATTCCGAGAAGACTTAGTCATTGCGAAAATGGGACGAACGAAGCGCCTACAGCATTGCGGTGGCTCCCGCTCTGGAAATTGAATTAATCACGATGTCTCCCTCGATCTCTCCGCGGGGCGGACAGCTATCGCGCTCGTTCGCTCATAGACCGAAGCTTTTATTATTTCACGACGAGCCAATTGAATCGACGGAGACTGAAGCAGTATTTCGGGGTAAAGGTGAAGTTCAATCTTGAATAGTCGGAATCGCGGACTCAGCACTTGTTTTATTCAGCGCGAACGAGGTACCGAGTAGTTTGCGGTTTGACCAATTGAAACCGTAACTTTTATTGCGAGATCTTTTAAGCGGAAGCGTTTAGATTGGCAATAGAAATTCCAGTCTTCACCAGCAAAGGTATTGCGCTCGTTTTTTTTTCACACACGATTGTAAATGAGGATTATTTCGTAAAATACCCCACAGGCAAAATGTTCATAATTATTTAGCCGTTCGTTCGTAAGTTTCGATATATTTATAAAAAGAAAAAAAAAATAAATTTTGGAAAAACCGCTGTCTAAAAAATGGTTAATCGATAAAAAAAATGTAATAATATTATAAATTATGGAAAAACTTTCCGATACAGTTGGGAGAGGCAAATAAAAAAATTCACAAGTGTATCGAACACTTTTTACAATTCTGTAAATTTTTATACATTTTTTACAGATTAACGGTAAAATTTGAATTGACCAAAATTGTAATTTTGCTTTCGTCTTTGTAGTTGTGTGGAATACTTAAAAATTGTAGATAAAATAAGAAAACTGTTAATTTGTTACGATTTAGTGCTGTTGAAAGGTGAATAAGCGCTCGAGAGTCCGAAGAACTCGGGACGAGATTTGTAAGCATTTAGAGCTATTAGCAGAAAATCGCTAACGAGACATTCTGTCCATAAGAGAGCGAATTCTCACTCGTATGAAATAGAATATACACCGGAGCATTTCAATTGGCTTGCGAGAGTCACATGCGAAACAAGTGATTCACTGTGCCCGCCGCGCACAGTACCGAAGTAACAAACTACACTGGTGTAGATATATGTTATTACCGCTGACTCGTGTACCACAACGAAAGCTCTCGGTTCAAGATCCGGAACCCGGACAGCAAGACAGAGTAAACGTGAAGAAAATGAGGGAAAAAAAAATAACGCCGATTTATATCATAGGCTCACCTGGCTGATATAAATCGGTTTGCGTGACGCGTGCGCCACACCGGTCTCCGTACAAAGACGCACTCTGAAGAAGGAAAGCATAACCGGGTTTTCCTGACAAAGTGAACGGTCGCAAATTTTCGCAATACGTTTCGATACTCTTCGGTTCGTCGATTTAAGAGGACAATTTCAGGTCAAAAGGAACATTTTATTTTTTGTTATCGGTAAAAAAAAATCTGATGAAAAATCTCATGCGATTCATTGTTTGTATGGATGTCTTAATCATGTAAAAAAAAGTTCGCGTCCGTATATAAAAACTGAAGGCGAAGTTCTGTTTTGTTGAAAATAATTTCTTAATTTTTTTCTATTAAAAAAAAATTATACTCCTTGTAGAATCTTTAATAATTGGTTCTCAGGTTTTTTTTACACGGTCAGAGCACTATTATCAATAGATAATTGCACGGGATTACTAATACGATTTTTTTTCAACTATAAAAAAAAAATTTGTCTGAAATCGTCATACATCGTCTTAAGAAAAAAAAAAAAAACAAAAATCGGCATTAAAAAATAATAACAAAATTTCGTTATGTATAAATCGGAGAAGAGAGAATATGTTGCCCATTCAGAAGATACGAAGCTTTGCCGCACGGAGTCGCGTAGATCCAGCGAGCCGTTGATCTATCGCGCAAATGTCTGTTTTACCGACGCGATCGCCTCTTCGCTCCACCTATCTTTCTCATCGATCCGGTAGGGCAGGGAACTGTTGCCGACTCGAGAAACACGTGAGACTCTGTCGATGCTTTACCCTGATAGGGTTGGTAAAGCGGAAAATCATGGAGAACATGCGAGTTTCTCGTGTGCACTGTGTACAGTTTAGATCAGGCAAATTACGACACATTTATCGCGTTCATCAGTGTTAGAAACATCATACAATTAGTTATTTTATTTATTTAATGAACCGGTGACACTAAGAGACTGTTTAGTCACCGGTAATATAATGAAAAAAAAATGACTGTCGCGTGTGCACTCGATACACCGATAGGGGAGTTCACATGCGACAGCGAGCGAAACAAGATAAAAAGGAACTCGTGCTCTCGCATGCGGCATA
The DNA here is from genome assembly GCA_963971235.1 of Cryptus armator. Classification (NCBI taxonomy): domain Eukaryota; kingdom Metazoa; phylum Arthropoda; class Insecta; order Hymenoptera; family Ichneumonidae; genus Cryptus; species Cryptus armator. The sequence continues at coordinate 12,680,721 of OZ020236.1, forward strand.
ACGTGAGATATAAATACTGTAATCAGAGTTCGATACACTCGAGAGAAACGCAGAGAGGGAGTGTTCCAGGCGAAGACGGGAAAAGGGACGGGGGTTGGATGCTTGCACTCCCGTGATTCGAATAACAAAATCCATTGTCGTGCGTGCGCCCATCGCCGAAGGGAAATACGCAGTCGTACAGTGTACGAACGTAGCAGTAATATAATTGTCGAGAGCTACAGGCGGCTGGAACTTCGTCAATAACCGAGAATATCGCGTGCAGCTGACTCTTAACTCACGTGTGAGCGAAGCACCGTAAAGTATACCGACGTACATGCAACAAATTCTATATCGATTGCCATACACAACTCAGCAAAGCTTCGCTTTTGCTTTTTTTTTTCTTTTTCTTCTTGTCTCGTTGCCTTTTTCCGAGAAAAATAGAACGGAGGTTCGCTAAGTTCATTCACCGTGTCAAGTAGCATTATTTTTTCATTGAGAAGTATTGGGAGAAAAAGCTGTATAATGTGCAAAACACGTGAGAATATATTTCTTTAAAGCCATTAAAAGCCCCGCGATTCTTCAGGAGTATTGGACTCGCGTTCGAGTCACCAGTTCTTTCTCCGAAGAACACGTTTTCGCGAGAGCCTTTCGTTATTATCGTTCGCGTATAGCTTAGCCTCGTCTCATGTGGTCGAGAGACCCCGATGGTGCCGGTGGAACGTTCGCGTTGCAATTAAGGAGAAATCTCGAGTGAGGCGAGAAGGTGGAAGACGAGAACGAGGAGAGGGCGTGTGCATCTTCGTGTACCTGTGGCGGCGAGAGCGAAGAATCCCGAGAGAAGAACGCACGACTACTCGGACAGGGCGAGTCACCGGATAAAGAGTTCCATTAGCACTTTCCGTTCAGCCGTGTCCTTCCCTACGTCTTTTTTTCTCTCCCCCCGCCTATTCGACAACGATAGCCATACACAGACACATCGCGACGCTCTCACAAACTTGCATGAAAAAATGCATACGTAGATATCGTAGAAAAATTCGTTTTATTAAGGAATTTTGAGATTAATGCTTATTTGCGAGCAACGAATGAAATTTTTTTTAATTCTCGATGTTTTTAATGATTTAAAAAAAAAATTTAACTTCAATTAATAAAAAAACAAAAAATGATTAAATTTTTAATTTTCTTTTTTTTTTGTTTTGTTGTATTTTACTCCAAACGCAATATTGCGTTCGAGAATTAACGGTATATAATAGTGAAAATAAATAATTATTCATCATTACCGCATACCGGCGGTTGTTCTCGAAGGAAAAAGCTAAAAAATTTCTTCAGTAAATGAAATTAAGCAGAAGATTAAGTCTTATGGTCGTTTCTTGCTATTTGCATCTTACGAAAAATGATTTATCGTTGTACAAATGATTGTCGAAGTAATTCTTCAATTCGTCGATATCGAGTTTTATCCGAAAACATGTTTGGAAAAATGAATCATCCAGTTATAACGTCATGAGAATTGCACTCTGCGCTCAATAATTGCGCGTTTTAGCTATTCAGATCTCACCGTGGCATACCGTTGCATATATCTATGTAGTATGTATAACATACACACAAGACTTTGGTTATAATAACAGACCAGTGCTCTATCGGTGTGTCGTACTCTTAGCTCGAGGGTGAGTCATCCTGCGACCCGAGTTCCCCATCGACCGCGAGAGCGATTAGGACAGGTAGACGATGTCCTTAATGTCCTCTCGGTCGCTATTCTCATTTTTTAAAACTCTCGAGGATTCCATCGTACCTCTCCGCTCTATCCTCTCGAACGACTTTCGTCCTCAAGGCCGCATTCACGCACGAGAATGAAACATTTACTGGCATTGTGAATTGCGGAGAGTGCGAGGACGTCTCTCTAATCCTGTAGCTGCTATACAGGGCGAAGAACTGAGCGCGAGATTCTTCTCCTTCTGTACACCGCCTCACTAATCCCAGCAATGTCAGAACTCGAGAATCGAAAGAAGAAAAAAAAAACCCCCATAAAAAAAAAAAAAAAAAAAAAAAAGAGTCGAAACAGAAATTCCCGTATTTTCATCCGTTTGCACTTTCGGAGTCAAACGCTGAAAGACACTGTTACGTATTTTCGTAAATTTTTCTCGATACTTCCGACTCTTCCGATTCTGTTTCCATTAATCGCTTTAATCGTCTAAAAAAATGTCTACGATATATAAGTAAGGCGCGCCGGGAAATCTTGCATAAAATTCAAACACTCGTGTATCAGCATTACATTCCGATAAATCGAATCCCTACGTGGGAGAGAGTGTGCGCTACCAGCAGAGCTATTAGATCGTACAGTGCAAACCTCGTTATGCATGCGCAATCGACGGAAATTACATTGTGCAACAACGTGTCGGTGTACTATCTCGGCGTTGTTGCATGCGATCCGGAGCATTCTTAATACTTAATATATACGGTGGATACTGGATGACACGACGAGATAATTTTATATTAATTTGAATTACGAGTTTATTAACGTATTTGTATTAAATAATTAACACGTCAAGGGTAAGCGCCATGGGGACGATAAAATCTTTTAACTCACTTGAAATATAATGCCGTCTCATTATTATTATTATATATATAATGCGTTCCCATAGTCGAGACACCGAGAGATAAGGTTGGCTGGGAAAATTTTTCTGCTTTATATACTTATATATATATTTTTTTTTTTCTCTCACTTTGAGAGTATCGTAACGTTTTTTCGGGGTTGGAGAACCACTCGAGTATATCTGATGTTTTTCGTGCTCAGTACAGTACTCTCCGCAGTAAAAGAGACCAGTCGCCAGGCACTTGGGTTCGCGTTGTGTCTACTAGAAGGACCTGATAGCTCGCGTTCGGTCTGTTCGGCCTGCCAGCGCGCAGATAGAGAGAAAGAATGCCTGGCGTGAGTCAAACCACTGGCATTCGGTCTGCATCCTGGTGCCAGGGGACTCCAACACCGAACGCATGTACACATTATAAACTCCGCTCTCGTATATAACAACTGCCAGGAGACAGAGTCCTTCGCCGCTGAATTGTGACTTCCACATCGGCGAGCGAGCGACAGATATGGAAAGAATGGAAAGAAGGCTTGACGCGAGACTTGAATACGAGAAGAAAAAAAAAAAAAGAAAAATCTTCTATAACGAGAGAATTTTATGGGAATTTTTATGAGAATGTACTCCGAAAGGAAACGAGGCTATCGCAAGTGTATTCGAGCGAAAATCATATCAATTACGGTGTATACGAGATGCTATTTAAATTTAATTTCTCCACTTATCCCCGCAGTCACGACAACGGAAAATTGTTAATAATTTTTCGTATAAAAGTGTCGTAGCTGTGTGCGCGTTTGTGTGATGAAAATATTCTTTCGTTCGAATGAATGATCCATTAACGATTAATTGAAGATTGCGAGGCTCGTGTGCAACGTCGACGTTGAGTAGCAGCAAATCGCGAAACTGTTTTCTGTCCTTACATACAATTATACCGTTGCAAGGCAAAATACCACGGTTGGAAAATCGAGTCTCGAAAGTCTCGGACGTTCGAGCGCGTCGCATACAGAAGCGTGCTTCGGGGGGCCGCCGAGGTCTGCAGCTACCGCATGAACGCGGGGTATAGATTCATACTTGGCGTACGGTAACTTTCCTCGCGATTATTTCTCTCTAGCCGAGCGTGGAATGCAGTCGTGAGGAATACGGGGATCGGCCTTATCTGGGGAAACGACGACGGGCTCATTTCATTGCGATATTCTGTCCAATGCGGGGACATCGGAGAATGCGATCTCTCGTTCGGCGTTCCTTACTGTGTTGCTTTCCGATACGGTTAACATGCGTTTAAAATTCGATTTTTTTTAAAATGTTCATACAAATTATACTATCGTTGCTGTGCATACGGTTTAATCTTAAGACTGGATTGACGAGACAAGCGTATATATCCATGAAGTTTCAACGAGTAACTATAATCCTACTGGTATTTCCAATGCTGATATTATAACAAATCGTGCCGATAGACCTGTCGGACCAGCTATAGGATTGAGTAATCCGCTGTTAATCTTACAAAATATTATTCGGACCTTTAAAAAATGGATCATTGTTGCTGTAATACGCAATGCAGATACATACGGCGTCAACGGAGGTTCGGCAATTTCCGGACAAAAGTGTCTTTTATTTTTTTAATAGGTGAAAAAAAATCTTATCACCAGTCGCATGCGATCGTTTGTTGGTAATAGTGTTCTGATCGTGTAAAAAAAATTTCGGGTCAAAATACTAAATATTGTAAGAGCAGTGTGTCATTTTTTTTAAATCGTAAAAAAAAAGAACCCGCAGATGCATCAATAAATAGATAAGATGATCGAAAAGTTTTGTGTAAAAAAACATCGAAAATCCGACTAATTTGGCGCAGTTAAATTACTATAATTAAAACGCAGTATTTGAATAAAAATAAATTCTCTACCAGGAGAAAAAAAATTAATTTACGAAGTATGATGAAATAGTCTCCGTAGTTCCAGATAATTCATTTTACCGCGAATTATTAGTGGTTTTAAGTACTCAAACCTGTAACGAAACGCACAGGTTGCACGTGTACCAGAAGCGAGTTTACCGATAATCTCATGCGTGTCTCGTGCCACGAGAGAACGTCGAGATTCTCGTCTCGCAATTTCTTTTCAGAGTCCAATGAAACTTGTAAATATAGCTGATAAATATCCAGCTTTTGCATCAGCTGTTGGAGAAACTCATAAACCGCTATGATTCTCTCGCAACAACGTGGTCGCGTCGGTGAAAGTGATCCTTTAAGCTTTCTCGTTGGTCGATACACAGGGAATGGTAAAATAATTTTGTACCTGACTGTCAGGCGGTCCGCCGGAAATGTGAAGAGGTCCTTGCGTCGCGGTGGTTGAATTAAGTGGAGAGCCGGAATTTCCTCCGAGACCACCGCCTCCTCCGAGTCCAATACCAGTCTCGTTTCGATCCATTATTTTTTTCTTCGAATAATATCGCTCCGATTTTTCGCCGATGCAGCAAAACTTTTTTTTTTTTTTTCACTTCACCGTATCGACATTAACGCGAAAAGACTCCGAGATGAAGTCACGTCCGATCGCTCGAGACTGTCACTCATCGCAAGAGCCAACACTCGTCCCCACTAAGTTGTTTTTCCAACAATTAGAAATCCTCTCGGTTTTTCTTCCCTTTCCCACCGATTACTAAAAACACACGATCCCTGTGCTATGCGCAAAAATCCACAGCTTCTTTTGTCGTTTTGCTCGATACTTTAGCTTCGCTTGCCCACACCTATTCGTTGCATCAGTCGAATACCACGGACAGTACGTCAGGTGCACACCTACGACTCGTTTGTCTACTTATAGCCTTTCGATCACAAAGACTACGAGATATTTCTTCATTTATCACGAATAATTATTTATACTTTGTATTATTTGTATTTATTTTGTTTTTTTTTTTAATTCTAATTTAAATTGTTCTACGAATGTATTACACTATAGAGCACCAATATTTTTGATCGATTTTATCGGAAACTTATCGAATTTCGATTTAATAAGATTCAAGAAAAGTGTCTCCGTGTCAGCGAGCACCGGAAGCACGTGGCTCGTACGAGCGACTACGAGTAGAAACACCGCGGACCGTCTCGGTATATTTCGTGTTCAACGTAACGCGTATACGTTAGCAATGGTGAATGGTGAAAAGTGGGGATAGGTTCTCCGCGTTGTCCGATGTAGTATACTATACTGTACTGACGTAAACCGCGACCAGCCATACACCTCGTTTCGCTCTTGCCTTCACCTGCTTTTCTCCGATTCGTTTCGCGTTCGAGCGATTTAATTTTTTTTTCCTCCGCGCATTTTTTTCCCCCCCTTTTTTTTTGTTCTTTTTCACTCCGGAGCTCACATGTTTACTGTCCTTCTCGCTTTTTCACTCATTCACCGGGCAGCCTTGTCTCTTCGCGGAGCTCCTCCACTTTCTATCTCTCATACACGCTCTTGCTTTCCGTCTCGGCTCAGCCTCGTTCACTCTCGCGAAAGAGTGGAGGCAGCTGAAGTCAAACACTGTAAACCCGTCGATCTTCTCCGACTAGACTATCCAATAGCCACAAGAGAACTCGCGCGCGCGTTCCTCAATACGATCAAACGATCGATCGCGCGCCACTTCGTTTTGTAAACAGGCGAAGAATGGTTTTTTTTTGTTCTTCCCTCGTCAATCGCGGACTTTTAGACTCGAAGAATGTTAAACATTTTTTTTTTTTTTCTTTTTGGGGCAATTCGATCGAACAGGTGATAGATTTCTGCCGGTGCCGAATTCTTTCGAGACGTGCGCAGGTGTGGCCTTGAAATCACGGGTCGATCTTTCGAATTATACGAACTCTTTTTTTTGTTTTTTTTTTTATCGTTTTGTGGATTTTCTTTTTTTGTTTTTTTTTTTTTTTTACAGACGGTAAATAGGTGTTTTTTTTTTTTTTTTCGGAGACTCGAGAACCGAACGGCGTTCTGGTTGTTTTCGAACGAATGCCGTTCCTTTCCTCGAAGGTTAACGATTATCGTCGAGCGCGGCACAGGTGAGTCCCGGCTGTGGCTACCTCAACGCACAATATAAATTTCTCTCTTTCTATCCACTGTCTCAGAACTTCTCCCGGTATCCCTCGACGATCCTTTCTACCTGTCGACTGCTCCTCGCGCATTCCACTTTTCCCCCACTCGTCGACATTTCCCTTAGGGGCGCACGCGAAACGCACAGTGCTGAGATGCGTCAAGTGTACACTGAACAAAAAAACGGTACCTCGCGGGAAGATTAAACCCCCTCGAGATGATTCACTTCCAAATATCTTCTTTGCTCCAAAACTCCGTCGAATCTTTACTTTTCTTTAATGCGAAAAAAACTTGGCAAATTCCACCGTTGATAAAGTGCAAGAACCGCGCGACCGAATCGACTGTACGACGAGTTTCACACCGCCCACGCGCCTTAGTCAACACAGCAGCAGAACCGCGGAGCCAAGCGTTATAGGAGCCCAATATCCTTGGAGGTCCTGCTGCGGCGGTGTTACAGCGCGGAAGAAACCGGTATCACCCACGAACCTGAGCGTCTCTTCTTCGTTTCGCAAAGCTGATAAGAACGAATATCGTTACCGGTACGAAGATAACAACGGGGTCCCAGCATCACCGATTCCATCGAGAATTCTCGACATCAAATGATCAGGTTTATCCGAGACACCTTGACAAATCGCCGCGGAAAATGTCGCCTATCAGCTGAACTTTGTTGATTCGCGGCACATTTGAAAAAATTTTTAAATAAAAAAAAAAAAAACCAAAACGAACCGAAAATAAATTTGTAGATTTATCGATGTAAAAAAAAAAATGTCTTAATTTTTTAAATTTCGTTAGAATGTTCTTTCCTCTGCCCGATTTTAACGTCGGTCCCCGATGGATGTGTTACAGAGGTGCAGAGAGAGGGTCCTCGCTCGGCAGCGAAGGAGGAACGCGCTCGACTGCTACGTGGTACGAGAGTCGACGAGGTGAGGCGAGTCCGTACCGGCGACGAGGGGGAGAGAGTAACACAGAGCAGCTCCTTGCCGTAGTCGAGGACTGAGCTACTTGTGCCGGTGGTGTATAAGAGAAGCCCAGATGAGAGGGCGAGGAAAGGAACGAAGGAGTAAGAAGAAACGAAGAGTGGAAAGGAGAGAAGGCAAAAGCGGCTTCGCCACTACCGCAGCTTCGTTATATATACGTATTAAGGTGTATATACATCTATATAAGAGATCTCTAAGTTCCTGTTCCCGATCCTGGTTTACGCCTTTTTTCATTTATCCCCAGCAGTTCGATAGACATTATTATCAAAATACTCCGATATTCGATAGAATAACACAAATTCAAAGCAAATTTGATTTTTTTTTCGCAACGTGACGTCGACAAATCGTCACTACGGCGGCTATCTTTATGTTTAAAATTTTCTCAGATCTCAGCTCCTCCAAACGTTGTCCAGGCGTTTCTCTCGAGAATTTTTCGAAGATTTTTTTTTTTATTGGTTTTCTCGTTTGACCCGTGTGTCCGTGAGTCACCGAGACGCGGATAAGGCATATACTCGAGTAACAGTAGGTATTGGTAGTAGTTTAAGGCTGTTTTCGTAGCGGTGGGGGGTTCTTTTGATACGAGAGAGTCGAGAGTGGAGGCCGGGCCCTGACCATACCGCTGACTATGCCTCTCCGGTTGTTCGCCGATGCTGTGGGCCCTCTCTCGAGAAAGCGAGAAAGAGAAACCCGAAGAAAGGGAAAGAGCCATAGGTCTGTCTCTTGAGAGAGAGCGGACACCGGTTTGTAGCCGGGATGTGGCTCTGCACCACCTCTCTTCTTCTACTTCTTCTTCTTCGTCTTCTTTCTTCTCTTCTTCTTCTTCGCTCAGCTTCGCTTTACCGTATATATAACCATCAACTACTTCTTCGTCTTTTATACTTATAGTATAGCATAAGTATAGTTAGGTATGTATACAAGTTTGCGAGACTGCGGCGAGAGGTCGTTCTTCGAGGTCCTCCTCTCTATACGCTCTTTTACTACCTTCTTCTCTGCCCAGGTGTGTTTCGTTCGATACACGAGTATATATTATAATAATATGGAGGTATGTGAGATATATATATATGACGGCATATAGCACGTCAGTGAACTATGCAGTAGATGCCATCGCGGTGGTATAGGATCCGTGTAACGCGTCTTGCCATCAGCCAGCAGCCACCATCGGGAGAAGACGCGAAGTATTCTACTCGATGGGGACTGAGTTGAGAGTCCGGACCCGTGACACACCTAGATCCACTCTTTCCTTTCTTCCCCTTTCATATCCGAGACATTTTATTCACTACGAGTGTATGTCTTCTTTTCTGATGTTCCGTTTGCGTTTTTTTCTATTTTTTTTTTTGCCAACTCTCCTTGTCGCCTTTATCCTTTGCTCTCGTTCTTACGCGACCGGTCCTTCCCTCTTCATCTTCCTCACTCCTCTCGTCGTTTATTCTCGGCAAAGCGAGATATACACGCTTCCGAAACAACTTTTGATCGGGAGCTCGAACCGAACCGCCAATTACCTCGACGCATCGTTAGGCATCCTCGAGCGACAGAAATGTTTCTCGACATGCGGGCTTTCGTGAGACAACCCATGCCACCGAAAAGTTGCTCCAAATCGTTGTGCACTTACCGCCGAGGCTCTTGGTAACTTTGGAACGAAGAAAACGTTCGCGAGAAACATCACCGCGGATGAACCGACGATGGGAAACGGCTTGAATATCGGCGTTTATCCAGACGAGAGGGTTTCGTCCACTTATATGACGAATTATCGGAATATAAGTGCACGGATACTTGAAGACAAGGGCCGGGATATTGTGGGAAGAAAATGGGAGATAAAATGTGCTTATCGTGACCTTGCGATCCTTTCTTTTCAACGCTTATCCCTCGCGTAATTTATTTCATCGTTTTTTCTTAAAATATACGCACTTTTTTTATTTTGTTTCGTCGAGAGCAAAGGGAGAATAGCGCGGCTTTCAAAGGGATGCGTAACGCAGGTAGGCGAGGAGAACGAACTCTCACCGTGTGGTAGTAGTGTGTGCACAGCATAAGCGAGAGAAGAACAGCCGCGGCATCAGGTAGCCGGGGTCGTTTTCTTCATGTGAGAAACGTGGCCTCCGCACTCGTAGCCCAGGGTCCGGGCAAAAGGCAAAGGTAACGCGAGGGCGTGGTTCTCTCATTCGAAGATCTTTCTCGCGAGAGAGAAAACCCTACAAACTGGACTCTCGCGTTTCTCTCGCTTCTCGGTCGCTGCCCTTCAATTCCACTTTTGTTTCTTCTGTATTTGTTTTTTTTTTTTTTACTCCCCGTCTCTTCGTCTTCTTACGCTTTGTCGTTATTGCAGAGCTTTTTTTTTCAACATAATTTTACATTTCGAACATTCACAGCTGGAAGGAAAGCAAATTTGTCGAATCATCGCGCCAGATGGAAGAATTTATATGGAATTCGCTCGGAGAGCATGAATTTTCGCAATTTTTAAATTTTTTATTATTATTATTATTATTATTATTTTTTAAGTGCAATTGTATTCATTATTCGAGACAGCAGAATGTCTCTGAGCGCAGGGCGGATAGTAAAGCGAGGTAACATCCTTGCAAGTTCCGCGCAACGGACGAGAGTCCTTACGTTTGACTCGCGCCTCCTGGATCTTCTCCGATCGTCGCGCGCCCCAAGAGGCAACCGGTTTCTCTCGATTACACTCGATCCTATATACTTCGTCTTGCGGACAACACGGTCTTCTTACTTCGGATAAAGGAAAATTTATTTCCCCCGAAAGAGCCAATGATGGAAGGGAAAAAGGCGAAGCAGAAGCTCGTGGTTCTCGGCGCAAGGTGAAGCATACGAGGATCTTTCTTCCGTCGTTCATTGTCGTTCGTTCTCGCGGTTAATATTATAAAACCCCGGGACACCTCCGCAGCTCGCATACGCGAATGGTACACCCGGGTTATTCATTATGCGAGGGGTTAACGCCGCGGTCGGCACCGCATCGTTGTACATACGCCGAACTTGAACTCTTGACTCTCGTGAGCCAAATTCCTTGAATTCTCTCTTTCTCCCAGCGGAAACTCTCCTTCGCGTCGTGAATCCTCTGGACGAGAATTACGAGAATTCTTTGCACAATTTCGTAGAATTTAACGATAGCGATCCGTTAAGACAAGAAGAGTGACGATTATTTTACGGAGCTCGTGAAAAGGACGAAGATTAAACGTATCCAATCATCGCGCATTCTAAGGCGGAAGGTTTTTGCGTCGTTTGAAACAACGTTAAGTTCTTGCATCTCGAGATGCAACAGAATGCACCGACGCAGAAGGCGATAAGTGGAAGGTATAGTAAAAAAAAAAAAAAAAAAAAATTATTATTTCGACAAAAAACGGATACGAAGAAAAATAAAATACTATTGAAATTTCCGTGTTCAATCGTGTGTGCAGTCGATGCGTTCTTTTCGTATGACGCGATTGTTACACATGAGAAAATGCCGCGAGAGTCTATGAAAGAAAAGGATCGAAAAAGGGTTGTGGATAATACGCAATTACTTGGGCGGTCGAGCGACTACTGCAAAACGTACGGCAACTCTTTGCTGTATACGTATGTGTATATGTTATTGTATATAAGGTTATAGCGTACCATCAGCTCACGCATTCCGTTCTAGTTTCACAAAACGAGCAACTATCGCCGGTGCTCGGTGGCGCGCGCCCGATGGCCGTGGGCTGCAACTGTCGTTGTACGTAATATACGCTGGTGGTATATAACTCTATAGATTATACTGCACCGGTACTATATATATACGCGGCCATCAGCAACAGCAGCACCAGCAGCACCCTCAAGCATTAGCATACCTCGCATATTTTACGACAGGTAATTGCCGAAGGGTTTATTGCGGTAGAGAATTGCACGATTAATCGGTTGCGATCCTGTTGCACAGGTACATCTGCAATAGTATCTTACCGCCAGAGGACGCAGAGACGAAAGAGTGGTACTGTCCATTTTCTTTGCCATAGAGATCGAGTGCCAGTGGTACAATATATATAATAATAATATTACAGGAACTTTGTTCGAAGAAAATTTCTGAATTTTTTTTTTTTATATCGAATGCAAATGCATTGAAAAAAAAACTATATTGCTGCACTGGAAAACAAAATGTGTTGGGCGAACTAATAAATAGTTGGGACAATTAATTCGTAAGAAAAAATTACTTATATCGAGTGTAGTACACGGTAACTAATAAATAGTTGACAGATGGTAACTAGAAGTTGATAAGACCCATTTTTTGTTCAAAATTAGTTGTTCCAACTATTAGTTTCGTTAACTAATTGTAAGTTTTACCGATTCGACATTTTTTTCAGTGTTTTGTGGTTAATTTTGTTTAAAAAAATGTATTGATACGGCGGAAGTTTAATCTGTCGATAATCCACATTCCGACATTGTAACGATCTTCTCATTCGTTTCTAGCGTCCAGTTCTATCGGAGGCACGTAGTATAATACTACAGGACGGCAGGAGTAGAAGATCAATTCCAAGGGGGTGGAGACCGATATAAGATGTATGCATCGAGTGCACTTGTTCGTTGCACCGAGGAAAGTCGGTGGCCACAGCCGCGAGAGCTCGAAGGACGACCGGAAGAAAAGTGGGGATAAATGGCCGGTTGTACATACGCTTCGTAGTGGTACTACTACCCGATGCTACGAGCACTTGTACCAGCGGCTAACTACTCGCGAACGGACTATGCTCACGTGCAAGTGATCCCATATCGTCGAGTCTCGCCCCGCGTCTTGCCACGTGGCGTTCGCGTGAGTGAATTTTCCTTCCTCGACAAGGAAGTTCCGACTCAGAGGAGGAAGTCACGGAACATCAATGGGGACTTAAAACCGGAAGTTGAGGGGCATACGACGAACGCACGAAAAACCCCGAGAGATGAAATTATCCTGACGAATAACAATTAACAATTGCGTCTCTTGCTACGTAATAATCGTGATTCGGGTAACTTTTGCGGAGAATACGATAATCACAGGCTAATTATTGTACACAATGTAGTAATTCGAAAAATGCTGGAAATTTCGAGGATAAACGGCGCATCTCAATGTTTGCCATGCGGCAAGACGGAGCGTCGTTGATCGTGAAGTTTAAGTATCTCCACTCGAAATAAATGCTCCGAGATTATGAAACGTTAAACCGCAGGGGCATAATTTTGCAGTTAAATAAATCGGGATAAACGCGAGGAAACCATTAGGAAGTCCATCGTTGCGCATAATACGACTCGTTACCGCGCGAGGCGAAAGATAAAGATACAAGATTCAGGTAGAAATGATTTTCGCAAAGTGGCAAACATCGGAGAATTAAATTCCGATACGAAAACCTCTAATTATGCAAAAACAAATAAGCATATTGGAAGCTTTTTTAAATAATGTGTTGATCGTTCAATAAAAATTAAAATGTAAAAAGCAGTGTGAACACTTTCTGAAAAACCCTCGAAGGCAAAATGGTTTATATGTTTTCGCTTATAAAAGAGAAAAAAAGTAAAACTGACGCTTCCCTACAGTATAGTCTGCATTACTCCTTAGCAGTCGGGTCTTAAAGGAAAAGCGGCACCGTACAGTCTTACATTCCGTCGGAAGGTCGAAAGTTTAATGATATAACGATGAAAAAAAGTCCATAAACGACAGAGTTATGAATAATTAAGAAAAAAGTCACAATATCTCTGAAGGCATCTTCGAGCTTAAAGATTCATAAACCGCGAACAATACTCTGTCTCGTTGGCCGCGAACAACAAAAGATTTCGTAATAAACTGTGAATAATTTAATGCATAACTCGGAATGCGTACCGAAATAAATTCCATTTTGCGGCAGAGTCGCGCGGATGTTGTTACACCCTCGAGGGTCAAAGTACCGGGAAAGAAATGCGCTGGGAGGAGAAAGGAGAAGAGAAATAAAGAATGAACGAGACGGTCAGGAGTTTTATCGACGTTTCTCATCGCAAAATACTCTCGAAGAAGATGCATGCGTCGAGTTCGAAATGATGAGAAAAAGGGTGGAGGGCGCGAGGGAAGACGGGGGACAGGAGAGGAGCAAGAAATCGCAGAATAAAAGGAATAAGGGAAGAGGGCAGAGAGATAAAATATAATATGAGTGTAAGTGAGAAAGCCGTAGGCTAGCCGATGAGGTCCCGGCATCGCTAGCTGCATTCCTTCACCTCCGCCCTTCTTTTCACTCCCCGCCGTTTTATCTCCATTCCTCACTCTCCCTGCGCGCAGAACCAATTCTCGTCTTTCTTTCTCCTGTTATCTTTTTCGTCACTCATTTGTGTCTTTTTTTCCACATCTTTCCGCGCGGTATCGTCGAAACGTGTCGAGGACATTGAGAAAAAAAAACCAAAAACGGTGGAAAAACAGAGAAGAAACGTCAGGAAAAGTACCACGAAACTCGGGAATCGCATGTTGGAAATTCTTCGTTCCTTCGCGTGTACTGCCTATGCATACATATAAATATTGAATGGCTTCGCACCGCGGTACGATGCTCTCTTCCCGTTTCCCTAAGCGTGTCTTGTCGTCATGCCGTTCTACTCCTCGTATTCGTAGTAAAACCGACTGAGTAATATACAGTATCTTCAAAGAGTTTCAGCGTATTACCCACGTCAACGCAGTTGAAAGGAGGCGATTTCAGAGAAAAACACATGTTTTATTTTTTTTATAGGTGAAAAATATATAGCATTACTTGACCCATATAATTGTATGTTGTAAAGAGTATTCTGATCTTGAAAAAAAAATTCTACGCCTCCATATAAAAGATTACAGGAGAAATGGCATTTTTAAACGATATAGAAAAATGTTATATTCAGACTTGACGTTTTTTTCATATGGTTAGGACACCAATATGAAGAATCAATTGCATGGAATTTCTGATAAGATTACAAACGCTTTTTGACCTGAAATCCCTAAACTTCTCTCTTAATTCATTGTCGTAATGCCACTTGGAATTAATTGGCACTGCAGATTTTTTATTATCTTTCGAGTCTTTTTATTAAAAAGAAAAAATTATTTTATTATTATTATTATTGTTATTATTATTGCAAAAAGTTAAATAATATCCTTTTTGACGAGAAATCGGCAGAATCGGACCTTAAATATGTTTTATAAATAAATGACCCATTGACCAACAAGACACTTAATTGCCAATGACCGCGTCGAGGTCTCCAAAAATTAATGATCACATTTTCTCGCCGGATGTTTTGCTAGGCAAATACCGCTGAAGCGACATGCAAATCCAACCGCAGTCTCGTTGCTCTCTCCTCGATGTTAAAAAGAGAATTTTTTTTTTACATAATCATAGATCTGCGGAAGATAATTTTTTCACACATTAGCGCTGTCGTTCGTGAAACATCGACACTTTCATCGACACTTTCATAGTCTCTCATCATCGACGACATAGTGAAAGTTGAGTTATTTACAAGCGGCTGAATGTGTCAGAAAATTGCAATGGAACACGAATATGTCTCTCCTCGGTTCGCGAGTGTGTCGCTGACGCTTCCCATACATACATATGCGCGTATGGAAGCTATAGACTCTCCGTTGCAGGTACCACCATTTAATGAGTTACGTGCCCTGCGTGGGCGGAAGCCTGCAGTGAAGCCGGATTGGAATCCTACATATATGCATATATTGTACGCAGAGGATACGTAAGTGTTAGAGAAGCTAAACTCGTTCTCCCCGTGGCGAGAGCCGTTTCCTCTCGAGAACGGCGTGGCATAGCGGAAGTCTCGTTTTTTCTCGATTCGTACGCAGATCCCGAGGCATCTAAAACTACCACCTGATGACGCCTGAGACACATACCGTATCCACACCACTGCATTGCGATAAACGAACTCGAGAGTGGCGTTGAGAATTGGGGTGGCGTAAATTCAGTCTTTACTCAGGGTGGTCTCAAGGTCGAAAAAAATGTTCTCTCGGTTCGTTTTATCTATCGCTTTCCTTTACGACGCGCCTTGTCGTCTTATTGTTTCATTTTACCCTTTCGTGGGAACTTTGGCTTTTTCGCATTGCCCCGATGTGGCTTCCTGCGAATCATCGTCGCGATTCGAACTCAACGATTGGCGAGTTCTCTTCTTCTTGTCCGCCCTCGCAGCACATGCCGAAGAGAACCGGAAGTCGTCGGTTTGCTTCGCGAAACTAAGTCATTACTCGGGCAACACGCTTCAATGATGAAACGAATCTGAGATTTACTTTAAACGATACCGAATCAACAGACGAATTTTTGTTTCGCTCGACTTTGCGAAATTTATTTTTCATGACGATGACAAATCGATTTGTTCGGAAGGTCGAAGATTTGTTTTTTTTTTTTTTTTTTTTTTTTTCTTTCTTTCTTCATCAAGTTTCACTCGATCCGAGGAATTCGTGGGCGTGTTGGGTCGGGAATGATGTGACTATAACGAAATGCGAGACATCTGGTTTTTGTGTACCAGCATCGCCAGTACCGCTCGATCATCGTGAACGGAGAAGGATGAGATGATAAAAGCTTAGGGCGTTCTGTTGGTTAATCTCTAATCTGTGTACGCCGCTGGCAACGCCAAAGACTCGTTTCGACATTTTTTTTTGCGGCGAAAAAACGATTGCCGACCAAAAAGGAAATATCCCAATGACGAATTTAACATTAGAGTCTCGTAAAAAAAACCAAAAGAATATGAAAGTATCGAAGTTATAATTGTAACTAATCATACCCTGTGTTTACGCCGATGTCGCCTACTGCTGTTGCTACGAGAATCTCCAAAAAGAAAATCGTCTCGCGGCAGATGAGGAGGTCCCAGATAAGTCCTCGTAGTAGCGATTTTTTTTCTCGAGGTCGTACTTCGCGCGGAGCGCCTCGAGGCAACTCTGCTTCGTTTCTCCTCTCCCCGAAACAGTTTACCAAATATTTTCATGACGCACGTTTTTAATTAATTAAAAAAAAAACAAAAAAAAATGAATTAATTCTATTTGACTATTTCGATGTTCTTTGATCACTCGCTATTCCTTAATTATCGCAATCACATAGTTCATCGATTTTTAATTGATTGGTAATTAATAATTAATAGACGAAAGCGACAGGACGATGGAAAATTTAAATAATTTTTATATCGCGTAGGAGTGGACTGTCCCGCACACTGCTTTCGTCGATGATCACCAAAGCACTAAGTTACACGCGGAAGCGAGACTAGTGGCGCATGGTTCTCGATCTTCCGCGTGTTGGTGCGTTCGAGTGACCGGGCGCATAAATGCGGA
Source organism: Cryptus armator (assembly GCA_963971235.1). Taxonomy (NCBI): domain Eukaryota; kingdom Metazoa; phylum Arthropoda; class Insecta; order Hymenoptera; family Ichneumonidae; genus Cryptus; species Cryptus armator. The sequence continues at coordinate 12,697,513 of OZ020236.1, forward strand.
CACTTTTATGCGCGTATGTATACGTAACAGTGTGTATATAGTTGCACAAGTATTGTGAAGAATATATACGGTGCATATACGGTGGAAGAGTTGAGAGCGATAGAGTAAATATATCATGACTGACGGGGGCGGCTCCGGATTAACGTCATACCAATCAAACAGATGTACATCAATTCGAATTAAAAAAAAATTAAAAAATACGACTTTAATACACGAAACGAAAAATAGGATCGACGAAATAAAGCAACGAATATCCGATTTTTATCCCAATTTCGACGAATTGATAAATATTTATTGGAATATTGATTTTTTAGATTTTTTTTTTGGTGATCGGAAAAGATCGCGAATGATTTTTTAAATGATCGATCGCGTGTGTCGGATCTTCTATGAATAGGTTATGCAGTCTATAGTTATATCGTATTGCAGTACGAGTCCGCACCTCGGTGATATGGCCTTCGCAAAGCGCGTTCGCTGCGGCATAGAAACGACCGGAGTAAAGATGGATTAGAAGCCCTACGGATGAACCAGCGTCGTTACTGCGGGGCTGATTCCTTCGCACATGTGTATATTGACACCCAGCCGTGGGCTGTACGCGGAAACAACACGGGGGAAGGCGTTCCCAGCAAAAAAAAATTCAACGTTTCACAGAGAACTTCGTATCGATCGTCGTATCAGAAAAATAAAAGAGTTTCACCGGTACAACAATGGTGAAGACTTACACGGTTTTACCTTCGCGCAATGTAGCAGAGCTACGAATCAGCGAATATGGAGCGGAGTGTCCGAGTGAATGATTCGTTGAAAAATCGAAGCAAACGAACGACCAGCTTTTTGCAAATTATCATCGAATCATTGCGAAGAAAAAAAAATCAAAAAAATCACGAAACCTCAGTGAAATGCGTGATTCCCATCTTTTTGTTCATCCGAACAGACGGGATTTTCAAACGCACTTTTCATTGAATCATAGAACACTTCAAATTATGGAAATCAAACATCGCGGGAACTAAAAAACAGCATTTTTTGCTATATATACCGTCAAATTGTAGTTTTTTGAGAAATGATCTTCCATTGTAGGATTTACGGGATTAGAGATCCACGCAAAGAGATTAAAAGAGCAGTAAATCGTAGAATTCTTTGATGGATGGCCACCTTACAGAAATTACACGATCTTTTCGACGACGATGTCGCTCTTTCAGGCTTCTGCATTCAGGAATTCGTAACCATCGCTTGGTCAACAGGAAAGTCCCGAGTTAAGTGCGCGACGACGCGTACTGCAGAAAGTCGTCGGATGGTGCGATTTCTACCTTAGCTTCCAGCGACTGGTTTACTGATTGAGGTAATGCGCTGACGGCAGATGCCTGCATTCTTAACCGGCTTTACACTTTGCTGCTGGTAAAACCTACGCTAACAGGGAATCCCTACTTTCATTGATGAAACGCCTCGATGTAGTGTCACGCAGTAGGCATAGGGTGCATGTAGTTCAAGAAACACTGGTTGTTTCTATTGAATACACAAATTCGCATGTCCGATGTTTTTGTTTTTAACGCCAAAAAATAGTGCAATTTATCCTCATGAGTCGTCGATATATCCTTATTATTTCAGTCATCGAAATGACCTTTTTTTCCGGTTTTGCCAATACGCTGACGAGGCACACGTGCGTCTTATGACCTTTTAATCGGTCAAACTTGCAGTTTCTGTTTTGCATAATTCAAACACTTCCGAATGAAATATTAACTTTTCCTGTTCCTCGTTGAAGCAATTGACGAAATTGTTTTTATGTTATCTATACATCGGACGCGTAACATAACAATGTCCGCGTATAATATACAGTGCTATTAATAACGAGATATGCAGTGTCGCACGACAACGAGCGATTAGCCTCTCTGGTAACGTAAGTTTCGAGAATCCAATCAATTAATTATTGAGAATACGAGCATCCGGTTTGAAACACAATGTGATCCGATGATCCATTGAACGATTGACGATAACACGGTACACGATATCGTCGAATACATTGGATTCTATTAAATCAGCCTATCGTCATACTTTGTATTATATATATTGCAAAAACATATTTTTCCAACATACAATAAGATAATAAGACATTTTTCTATAGAAAAATACCAAAAAATAAAAAAAAAATAAAAATCGATAGAAATTCGTCAATTCAGAATTTTACTTCTACTCATATTCATACGAATATTCGGGAAGCTGAGAGTATACTGAGAAACATTATGAGTTTGATAAAAAAAAAAAAAATTTGTTGTACTAGAAATTTTTTTTGCGTGCAGGAAAAATCCTTGCTGTTCCAACGACTCATTTTTTCCCGCGCAGCAGACAAAAATTGTTATGTTTTTTTTAAATCACTCACCGGTTCGTCGACCGGTTCATCCAAGACTTCGAGAATCGGATCCGAACCCGTGGGAATTCCATTAGGATGAACGTAAGAAGCTCGATGATTCGGCGGTGGCGGTGGAGTCCCCGAGGGAGACGGTGAGATCGAACCCCCGCGTGAACAATCTTGAAAATCGTTGCGTCTTCGTGAATCATTAAGAACGGGACTGCAATAAAAAAAAACGCATTTATCCGCTATTGCCAAATCGAATATCGTCATCGCTCGACGCAATATGTTTCATCATAAAATAAATAGTACAATGGCATTGCGTCATATTTATTAACGAATGGAAAGTTCTTAGCGTAAAAAAACATCCGATCCCATATCATTTATTCGGTGTTAATGCGCAGTATTTCATTTTTTTCTAATCATTTCGCGAACGGATAAAGCGATCTATTTTAACGCATGCGATAGGCTTAAGTAGGTGTAATTTTCAAACGTATGTATATTGTATTATAGCGATACGAAAATTTCCTTGTATCCGGAGTATTCTGGAAAGTACCGAACGCCACCGATCCACTGTCATAAATGACCGTGGCGAAAAAAATGTGCCGAACGAAATCTTGATAACTTAAATAAAACATTCGCGAGAAGAGTTGATAGATAAGATTAGAAGCGCAAAAGCATAGACCATTGAGACAATATCACTTCGATACCGTTGCGATATAATGCTTTCGCAAGCTGCTGCTTACAACTCTTCTTACATTTATTACAGCAGTGTATAGATAGCGTATGACTCGCGATTACGGTGACAATGTGTCTCACGTTTTTCACGATTCGTCAAATATTTTCATTTTATCGGTAAATAAAAGTCCAGAAAACATGCGATTTTCTCAAAAATTCGGTGTGAGACACCTTTTTTTTTTTTGCAAAGGAAATCAAATTACTTTATCATTAATCATAATTCTTTTTGGTATCCACCGCACGACTGCCACCAACAACTGACTCAGGCAATGATAAAAATTCGACGCAGCGGATTATAACTCGTAGTACAATCGTCGTTCTAGTACACAGTTTAGCATGCTAATACGGACAATGATGATTGAAATGACTGACTCGTCGGTAGTCGTGTTCGCTTTAGTCGAGGACAGCTACATTACAACTTCCCTCGCTTTCTTCTTCATCGCTCTTTTGCTCTGTACACCGTACGAGTGTCTCGTCTACAAACCTATCGACGTGTACGTGTTCGCGATGACCGGAGAAGATCGGATCATCGGAGTTAAGTAGAAAAATAAATAACCACGTGTACCCCGCGCCTCTCACTGGTGACATTGCCAAATCTTATTCATCCAACGAAGAAATATTGCGGCGAAAAAAATTCCACGAAAAAAAAAACATATTTTCGAAATGTTGCACTTCTTTGATTTTTTTTCTATTTTTTTCAGACTTTATTTTCATATTCAGCTTGAAAGACACATCGCATCGTGAATGGGGTCATCGTCGAAAGTGATTCTTCGCAGGGGGGGGTGAAAGTCATTTTCACCGACACATTAAATCGCCGGAAGTTCTTATATTCTCCCCCTTTTCTTCCCATCAACGTCTCAATTCGCAATCCCAGGACAATCTTTGACTTCCGTCCTAACCGACGTGTTGTTCCCTTTCGATTAAAGGCGATGAATGCGCATACCAAAAAAAAAAAAAATTCAATGACCCGAAGAAAAAAACAGTTTAATCATCGTCGACTAATTATTTCGAGGAACACACGTGGTCTGGTTGAAACGAGAGATAAAAAAAACAAAATCATGTTCCCTTGACGATCCTGTGACGTCCGAGAACGCGAGATAACAGAAGTCAAAATTAACCGATAGGCTTGCAAGTCGTGCAGGTATAACTAAACTCCCCCCCCCCCCTCCCCTTTCAACACGTTTCGAGCGTCACCTCGAAAAATTTGATCGTACAATTTTCATGTAGGCGCGAGAAGGAGAGAGTTTCACGCGTGCGATACGTGAATTTTTTTTTTTTTTCAAGAGGTCGAAGAATTTATCGGACGACATGGAAGCGGTTTCTACGTTCGACCGAGTCACGGATCACGAGGTGGACAATTTGACTTCGTTCTTTTCAACTCGACATTGTATCTAAACCTCACTATGTCATCTCTCGTCCCATTCTCCGACCCCCGTAGAGCAACCGACGACGACGGTGACGACGAAGACCACGAAGACGACGTTATGCTCGTCCGTTCGCAAACGTCGTCGACGACAAAACCATCACCGCGCGTACATTAACTCCCGAGTCGTAACACGGTGATGAGTCAAGTATTCGTACGCGTTGGAGCAGACGGTGGTCGAGTGTATCAGTACAGCGAGTACATCGCTCACGTCGTGTTTAACTCTTTACTCTTAACGAACATTTTTTAAAAAGTTATCGATACGCGACTTCCCATAGTAACGCGGAAACAGAGGGCAAGAAAGTTCGAGTGTTACGCGATTACGAGGAAATTATTGTAACTAAGTATCGGGATGTGCTGCGCGACATTAACGGCGAAGTGTGTGGAATAGATTCGCGCCAGTGATCGATAAATCGTTATTGTAATACAAACGGGAGTTGCTGTGCTGAATGAACTCGAATGTCACGTTTCAAGTTCGCGAATAAATCGGGAGCATCCGCGAGTCTTTTCTTTCCATTCCGAACCCATGTTAAATTGAATTATCAGTTAATTAATGAATAACTTAACTATATAACAGATCACTAATCCGAATGAACGAATACGGATTAATTAAGTAATTAGTCAATCGTCATTATTAATTAATTGATCAATCATCGATAACGTACTATGTAATACCATTGTATCATTGGCAATAACAACATGTACTGTACGGGACGTCGCCACAATAATATAACTTGAGCTATGAATGTATCGTAGATGCGCTCGTGAGATACGTAATCGTTCAAGTACATTCTTTCGTGATACTCCAATCGATGATATGTGTTCTTCGGCTCGGACTTTCTCACTTAGTCCAATAATCTAAGCGTCGAGCGGCACACACATTTTTTTTGTCTCTCGTACCAGAAAATCGTTAAAATTCAATAAAATTGCGTATTAAAATATAAAAATAAACGAAAAAAAATGTAGAAAAGTGAAAAGTCGAAAGTGTGATGTTTATTCAATTAGTCAGGTAAATTTTGACGAAGATATCGGAGCTTTTCGTTCCCATTGTCTACGGTCGTCACCGACGACAGTATAACGACGCACGGAATCGGGTATAAATCTTTCGAGATAAGAGTGACGAGGGACGGAGTAGGGTGAGACGAAAGATCAAGAGAGACTCAGGAGAGACTGTAAAATAGATTCTGTGTGTGAGTACAAGAGAGACGGCGAGAGAAGGTCTCTGACTGAACGTAAAGCCCGAGCACACGAAGCCTTCGGCTCCGACAGCCGCGTCAGAAGTTTCCGACACTTTGCGCGCGCGAGAATGCATTTGGATCTCGAGCGCAAGACCAACGCCGCTGGGGGCTACGAGGGCGATACTCAAGCCGACCGACGCACCCACCATAATCGTCATAATAATAATAATAATAATTCAAATAATAATCATATTAATAACAACAACGACAGTAATAGTAATAATAATAACAGTAATAATCACAATCAGTATCGAGAGGGTGACAGTGGTGGTGATAGTCGAGATCTTACCAACGGGGGTGACGAAGATCGCGAAGAAGATACGAACGATAGATCAGTTCGTGACGCCGAACATACTGAAGAACGTGGAATAAATTTGACCGCGAGAGACATGGAAAACAGCAATGCCGAGGAAATAAATACGAGGGTCATCGATCCCGATGATTCGTCGGTCAAAATGATTTTTGAAAAATCGAACGTCGGGGAAAACGGTGCTTCGATAAAGCCGATGCTGGAGAAACCCGAAAGTTTGGAGAGCAAATTGGAGGGAAAGAAGACGTATCAGTATCTATCAACGTTGATCGGTAAGTGTAAAGCGAGGGATGATTATGTGATGACGAGGATCTGTAATGGTTACAATATAGATGAGGTATTATTAACGTCTCACATCGCGAGCTTTCGTGATCCTTTGTAGTCACTTAAATTTTCAATTTTTTTTTTCCTTATTATTAACGAGACTCGTTCTCGCGGTCGTTCGACAATTGGAGTTACGCGGCTCGGTCGGGGAATCGAGAGGGTTTCACGCGCTTTCAATTTATCCGACCGGCTGTAATTTCGAACGTCGAATAAAGAGATCCGGTGTGTGTCGATTTGTCCCACGAGAGTATTCGCGCGCGTCACCGTGTCGCGCGCGGGGATCTCAGCCACTCGGAGGCTCTGCTTTGATGTTGCAAACGGAACTCAATGAGACGCGTGGAAAATTAATTGATTGATACAGAAGCGCGAGAATGAGGATAGAACGCGACTGACGATAAGCAATCGAGGAGCGCGCGGTTTGTACAGTAATGAAAATATAGGAACGTAAAATCATCGTCGAAGTGTCAGTGGCACCGAGAAAAAAAATAACCCCTCTCAATGACAAATAACAGATTGCGCCTCGCGGGAGATATCGTATTATGCATGTTGCACACGCTTAAGCCGGAGACTCTTCAGGGTCAGTTATTGATCGATTTCGTTGACGGGAGTTGATAATTCGTGAAGTAACAATAAACATCGAGGGGGAAATTGCTCGTTACGATGTCAATGCTATTGAGATATTCGTTCTATAATTAAGCAAAAATTCATCTCGCTTCACTGCAGGAAATCATTCGAATTTTATATCACGAAACGCGACACGTTCGCTACGTACTCAAACGATTTCTTATCGCTTATCGTAATCTAAGAAAGTTATTGAGTCATACCGCGATAGTTATCAACATTTAGCTATACAAAAAAAGAATAGCGTTAACGAGTTTCGTCTGTAACGTCAAATTTTTCAATTTCATTTTCCGCATTTGAAATTTTCAATAAATGAAAAAATGAAATGAAATGAAAAAAAAATAAATCGTTTGATCTGCAACTCGCCTCGAAGCGCACAAATAATTTAATTCGTCGCGTCGCACTATCGAAAACCATTCTCGTGTTTTGTATCATTTCTCATTGTTCTTAAAATGCAATCGACACGTTGAAATCTCTCGCTCGCCTATCTCTCTTAATATCCCACAATCGGTCTCGCGGTTTTCCGTTGCGTCCCAAGAGCAATTGCAAGTATTCTATGTTTATATATAATAAAAGCGATAAACCCTCTATCTGTCGCGTTTCCACTCTTTTTCGCTATCTCTCTGGTATTTTTCTCGCAATCCGTTGTCCCCGACCCTAATTGATTCCGACAATTATCGTACGAACGGAGACGAATCGCGCGATACGAAATGCCTGTTTGTTACTATCATCAAATAAACAACAATAACAAACAAAAAAAGAACAAAAATTGTAAGACACAAAAGAATAATTAATGAGAGAAAAAAATTTAATGGAATGTTCCAACAGTTGGATTCATAGCGATGCAGAGCGGTATGGCGTTAGGATGGACATCGCCGATACTTCCGTTTCTCCGAAAATCGTTTCCAGACGGATTGACGGAGAATCAAGAATCCTGGGTCTGTTCGCTGCTGGCATTGGGGGCGGTTATCGGTGCCGTACCGGCTGGAAAAATAGCCGACAGGATCGGCAGAAAAGGAGCGATTGTAGTTACAGCAATGCCGTTTCTCGTCTCTTGGCTGATATTAATATTTTCTCGAAATTTGACGAGTATCTACGTGGCGAGATTCATCGGTGGAATAGGCGCTGGTGCAGCATGCGTTCTCGGTCCGGTGTACATCGGGGAAGTGGCCGAACCATCGATACGCGGTGCTCTCGGATCATTCTTCCCGCTGCTATTCTCATTGGGGATCGTTTACGTCTACGTGAGCGGAGCTTATACTTCCTACACGGCGTGCAACGTGGGTTGCTGTCTGATGCTCCTGCCACTGTTTATCTGCATATACTTCGTTCCCGAATCGCCGATGTGGTTGGTCCACAAAAATCGGATGAGAAAAGCAGCGAAATCGTTGAGAATACTACGCGGAAAAAAATACGATCCGAAGAGAGAAATTTCGTTGCTACAGATCGAATCCGATCGGGTGGACAATCGGCGAGGCGGATTGAGAGACCTGGTCGGTACGAGAGCCGGAAGAAAAGCGATCGGTACGTGCGTCGGGCTTATGTGGTTTCAACAGATGTCGGGCATCGACGCTTTGCTCTTTTATACTGTGTCGATATTTCAAGACGCCGGTAGTACGATCGAACCTTACGCGGCTACGATAGTGATCGGTATCGTTGAGGTCGTTATGTCGATACTCGTTGCCTCGGTTATCGACAAATTTGGACGGAAACCTTTGCTTGTACTGTCGGGTACCGGGATGAGCATTTGTCTCGCTGTTCTTGGATACTATTTTAAACTGAAGACCGATGGACGCGATGTGTCATCAGTCGGTTGGCTACCGCTCACCAGTCTCGCCCTCTTCAACATCGTCTTTAGTCTCGGATATGGATCGGTACCGTTCGCCATAATCTCCGAACTCTTTCCACCAGAGACGAAAGGCGTCGCGAGCAGCATAACGATAATGGTGAATTGGACGCTCGTCTTTACTGTGACCAAAATATTTCCATCTATGGTAGAGCACATGGGGCCGGCTGCGACGTTCTGGTCGTTCGGATGCATGAACGCGCTATCGGCATTCTTCGCGTTTCTTCTCGTACCCGAGACGAAGGGAAAGAGTCTTCAGGAAATACAGACGAAACTCGAATTTCGAAAGCGACGAAAGCCCGTATTGAGCGTACAACCGGTATGATGCCGCTACGATATCGAGAGTTACAGACTGATTCGAGATATTCTCGTGTGGAGTGAAAAAAAAAAACAAATCCTCGAAATCTTCTATCCTTTTCTCGTTCAGAATTATCAATTGTTCGTTTGATTAAAAAAAAAAATTGAAACAATATTCGTGAATTTTAATAATGATATTGCATAATAATAATTATTAGACCTATTGACGCTGCAATTGTCTCGTAATCAAAATTGGGATATGTGCGAAGAACTTGGAGAACGATAGATATACGTTTATTATTTTTTACTCGAACCCGAGAACACGTAATTGATTACGAATGCCTCGTAATTGCGAGCTATTTTGCGGTGTAGACTCGAATTGTGTTCCTGAGAGACGCAAAAACGACGACGCTTAGTCTCTCGAGTAATTTTAAATAAAAAGATGAAAAGCAATAGCCTTAGGAGATATAAAAATGTAGCATATCCTTTTAGTTTAATGTATTGTACATTTAACAAGCTATTGATACTTTGCTGTAAGATATTTGTCAGTGATTTTAAAAATATAAATATACACCTGTAGATTCTTTCGTTTTTTTTTTTTTTTTTTTTTTTTTTAAGCAATTGTGGTCTGAAAACGTTGAATTACTTATTGGCGAATGTATGCGATACCATTCGTCAGTCGTTCAACTGCCGGGTGAGACCTAAGACACCTCGTCGTCACTTCGACTCGATCCTTTTGCCGCACGAAATGTAATTCGATTAGCACTACCGCACTACATGATCGGTTTACTTGACGTATTCGGTATGGCTTTGTTGGCACGCGATATTGATGATATCCGGCTGGTTCGTTGGTCGATGATGTAGAGAAAGAGAAGAAAAAAAAGTGATAGAGAACGAGTTGAAGATCCGATAAAGAGGACACGACCCGTTCGCGGATACCTGAAGATTACGTTCTACAATGTCGCGGTGACAAAACGTTGCGTTTAACGCGGCACGGTCGCCTTCTGTTTTTTCTTTAACACTTTTTTTCCGGTTACTTTCATTTATCGTTACGTATACAAACGAAATACGGATCCATTTTTTAAAGGGGTAAACCTACCTGACACTTCGGAGACCGAGTCAAATGTTTGATTTTTTTTTTCATGGAAACTATAGGGGACAATGCAATGCATTTTTTTTTTACTCAAAGGTTAAGCTATTGAGAGTTATCAAAAAAATTGTCAACAACAGGAAATGAAAAAAAAAAAAAAAGATATGGCCGCCGGAAAAGTAACTTCTTTTTTGGCGGTGAACACTCTTCAGTAGAAACGATGAATCTAAATATTGAAAAAAAAAAAAAACACAATGGGTTATTCGATACTCGTCATTGTTATCAATGCGAATAACCCATTTCGTTTCTTAACTTTTTAGATACATCGTTTCCACTGTTAGTGTTCATCGTCAGAAAAAGAGTCATTCTGCCGGCGGCTATATATATGTTTTCAATATCTATTGATAATTTTTTTTTGCATCTCTGAATAACATGTATCTTTGAATACAATAAAATCATTTTAATCTGTCATAGTAGATTATGAGAAAAAAAAAATTAAAAAAATTTACTCCGTTTCGAGCCGTCAGGCGGACCTTAACAATTACGATCTCTAAACATTTCGTTTTGTCAGAAAACTTTCATGATGTGTGTCACATGCGTTTGTATGACTGTTGTAAATAAGAAGCGGCAGTAAGAAAAAGTTTGTTCCATATCGTAAATTACAGATTTTGGAGTCCGATAACAATCAAGCGTAAGCCGTATGTGAAGCAATGTACGCCTTGCCGTAAGGCAGCGTAACGTATTGACTCATCGGCGAATATCTTAAGTTTCTCGAAAGCCAGACTCACCAGAGGGTGTTACGAGACGAGTGCGGCGAGTGCGATGAGGAAGTGTTTCCTCGTGAATGATGACGTTGCTGCGGAGGCGTACCGATGCAATAAACTCCGTTCAAAGGTACAAAATAACCCAATTGGGCGGGCATCGGAAGAGTATTATAACCACTGCCATTATTAACACCAGACCCGTCGTAAAAGCATCTCTGCGTACCACCGTACATTCCGAAGTGAATTACGAACTCTCGCGCACTGCATATATCCTGTGAGATTCCGAATTATTGCTTCCGGAGATATTTTTTTTTTTAGGAAATTTTTAACGGCACAAATTCGTCAACACATTTTTTTTTTTTCTTTAATGATTTTCGGAGCACGCGATCGATGGATCACAATAGCATTCCATAATAGAGTGGGAAATTTGCGAATCTGTTTATTCTCGTCTTCCGTGTTTCGTCTCCCAACAATCTTATAAATTCGTGACCGTAGCGAGTAAAACGCGATGCACAGCGTGCCGGCTGTTGCAAGAAGGCGCACCCGTGATTCAGCGTCTTATAAATAGTGGAGACTCTCGTGGAAACATAGCAAACGCGTGTGTATATACTCGAGATTTCTATGGGGAGAGCTCACGGCTTGAGCTGTGTTATTAGAGCCTCGCGGAGGCTGCGGCAAGTCGCCCCTAACTCGCGTCTCTAATAATCCTCCGGCAGAAGAAGAAGAGAAGCATCAGCAACGCGGCGAACGAGAACGCTATGAAAAACTCTCGATCGTCGTTCGACGAGAAACAAGGAAAACCGAGGGGAACGATTAATTGTGTCACCGTATCATATTTCCTCGAATAATCCGACAAACATAAATCTCCGACAAACTAATATCGCGTCTTTGAAAAAAGTAACTGTGTCACCGCGAAAAATCGTGCGACGTTTCGTCTCGTTTTTCATTCTGTAGTAAATTTAATTTCGACGCACTCTTAGATTAAAATTGAGAAAAATTAACAATAGAAAGATAAATATTAAGATAATTATTTATCATTTTTTTCGTTATTTTTATTAATTTATTTTTTAATATTAATAAAGTTTCGATAGAGTGGTTAATGATGAAATCGAGAAGCGGAAGCGAACACAGCGCGAAGGTGCTCCAGCGACTGAACCGCGCGTGATCGAGGAGCGCGTGCGACTCTTCTGCTCCCGCGCCGTCGTCGACGACGACTAGGCTTCTCAAAATAACGAGGGATAGGCGTCGCGACGCCTCGTAGTACGGAACACACCACCTCGTTGCAGCGTGGAACTATTCACACTCTTCTCAGTATCGTGGATTCTCGCCCCTCTGGATAGCAGCCTTTCTCTGCATCCCCGTCGCTTTCATTCGACTACTGGTAATAGCACTTGTGCGGATACCGTTACGCGGCGCCAAAACCGACAGGGAAACATCCGGGAGAGTATACCGCGGAACACGGAAGTGTCCGCGGCTCGAATTTCATAACACAAATTTTACGGGGTCCGTATTAAAAATTAACGCCAAACAATAGCCGCGCGGATGATCCTTGTCTGCTGGGAATCTAATCATTTTTTTATCGCGTTATAATTCGAAAACTATCGAATCCTAAGCGTTGATTAGGAGCCATCGGGATGCAGAGCGAATCACGAACGAGTAAAGTCCGAAGAGATTAACTAATCGGTCAGGATAAACGGCACCACTCGACGTTTACCCATCTAATCAGTCAATTCTATCGTAGTACGTTTCAACAGCGAGATAATGACGCATTGTACACAATTTAGATAATGGATGAAGAAAATGATCGTTGACCCAGTGAAACATCGAAAATCTACTTCGTACGTATATCAATTTTTTTTTTTTTTTTTTTTCGGGATAATAAAGATTGTAGCTGTGATCGTCAAAAATTTGGGAATACTGACGCACGCTGGGAATAACAATGGTAAACTATTGAATTGATCAGTGCAATGTTTCTCCGTCATTAATTATTTTACATTTCTTAATTGGTTAAAGGTCAGCTGGTTACGGTCTGAGATATTCTCCCAACAAATTACCTCATACGTCTATTGATTGATGACCCATTTGCTTTAATTAGGTACTCGACATACAGTATGTATGTACTCCCGTCAGTACTTAATCCATAGCCGGTTATATCCATGTATAGAAGGAGGACGGTACGACTGTGCACAGTACATGCGGAGGCATTACTCGATTGCGCTGCGAATCGATGCCTCGGTTCTGAAGGACTTTCTCCCTATTCATCCCTCCCTTCATTCTCTACAATTTGAGACATCGACAATTGGATCCCCCTGTGCACTCTCCTCGAAAGCTTCACACTTATGGCCTTCATATTTAATTGCAGTGAAATAATGTTCGAAGTTTTTCAAAAATATTACTCTTCACTCAAAGCTGCGGGAACATATGCAATTTTTTTTTTTTTTTTTACTTTATTCAGTTGAAGATGTTTTGCGAGACATTTTAAAGAGGAGGAAAAAAAGGGTGTAGAAATGTATATAGGCGTTCAGAAATGGTTTGACGAGCCCTTGAGCGTTCCTAACAGCGCCGGCACCCGGAAATGGCAACTCAAATAACGACGATGAGAGACTCCGAGACGCTTTTAGCGACGCTATCCAGCGGCAAAACCGAGAATGAACCCGACGAAGACGACACTACGAGAGTTGGTGGCGAGTGCACGGCTATCGAAGCGACACATACACAGCCGTTCATAACACAATCTGTACTACGATAGCATAGGAGAGCCACTTGGCAAACGTCCACAATGTCACGGGATCCGTATTAACCCTTTGCCTGTGTCAAACGCAAGTTCCATATTTTATTGCGATAAATAGTGAGTCGAAACGATAAAAGTTCTGTCGTCGAATTTCTGGAGTCTATTCTCGCATAGGTAACATTTTAAGGCTCTAATATCGATTTAAAAAAAAATCGCTAACCCTTAATAGTTGACGATCTCGTCTGTCCAACGATTATTTTCATTAGTTTTATCGGACATAAAAAAAATTCCGAGACAAGTTGTAATTATTCTAAAAATAGCAATAATTCTTTGGCAAAAAAGACGAGAAAATGCATAAGTAAAGGAGGGAACAACTATGATACGAACGAACTGTGATATAAAAAAATGGCATCTCGATGGTCCCTCGAGCAGACAAACGTCAGCCAATGAAGACTCGAGTGTACAGATCAAACTTCATCTACAGGGTATAACGGTGCCTAATAACTGCATCAGTTGCAAGAGCACGATTCGTCCGGGAATCCCCGTCGGCTACGAGCCGCTCCCCCATAAGCCTAATCGCAAATGCTCCGCTATACACACAAGAAGCTCTCTTTCGCTAACACAGGCAAACGCGAGAAAGATGAACTCGGGTCATGCATACTATTCTACAATGTTGTTATTACGCCCGTATATCATCCGGGAATATAAACTCGAATATTAATAGCTCCATAATTCAACGAGAGCAAAGATAGATAGCGACCAAAATAGAACGAAAATAAAAAGAAATAAGAAAAAAGTTGCAAATGGTAATATGGATGTTAAATATTATAAAATGCAACTGATTTTCTCATTATTCTTTTTATTCAACCTGAATAATTCAATGGTGACGAGAAAAGGAGCATCGAGTCGGGTATGAATGACTGCGCTTCATTCAGAGAGTGCGGAACGACGCCCGAGCGATAGCAACCGGTTCTACGCAGCGGTACGACATAGCATTACGCTGTACTGTTGCTTCTCGTGGTCACAAAACCCTACAAGCATTATTCCTACTCCGCGAAATGTATCTACCGACTTAACGCAGCGGTGAGACGCTTGCGGTTGGATGGACTCTTGTTTATACGTGGGAAACCGCGATTTCCTTTCGTTTTTCACTTTTTTTTTTTTTTTTTCTTTTTGCAAAATTTATTCCGTGCAGACTATGTTGCTTGGGAATTTAACGAAGTATTGAATAAAGGCGAATGTAAATTTCAGGTTTCGCGAAGATAATGGATAAAATTTGATATCGTGTATCATACAGTGTCTTAATTATCTAAATAGAGGAGTTTTAATCATTTGCAATTAGGCACTCCTTGTGAGCGCATGTGCAACAAGCTGAAGCGGAAAATGTTGTCGCTCTACCGCAGTGGAGTTTTGCCGTTACCTAGCATTTCCTCTGAGAGCAGCTCGTGGTACTCAAATCGTATAAATCAGATCTAATTAGGGAACTTAATTGGAAGATTATCTGAAGCAAGCAGATGCTCGCTTGGCTTATCTAAATGTTGCCGAACGAAATGCACGAAAGGGCGAATTCACTCGAGTTCTCTCGTTCAGCGCGGAAAGAAGACACCTTGCATCGTCGTGGCAAAACTTGGCAGTTATACAGATCGTAAAAAAATCAAATAATTACGAAAAAAAAAAAAAAAAAATCGAAGAACATACAAAAACAAAACCAAATTATTATTAAATGAAAATTGATCGATTTTCTCTTTGAATATTTTTTTAAAAATCTAATAACAATGAACAATGAACGAAATCAAATAATTATTGAATAAAAATGTATCAATTTAAGATTTGTATCTATTTTTAGTCTGTACGACATAAAAGATTGTTTTCCTACATTTTTTATTTAAAGTATTTTATTTAATATTAATATTAATATATTATATATTATTTAAAAAAAAATTTTTTTTAATATACCAAAGTATCACAGTAACGATAAACAATCGAATACTGGTTAATAAAGTTCATAGACACGAAAAAAATTACAGCCGAACTGTGATGATTATAACCGCGACAGAGGACAAGACAAATAAGTACAGTAAGTCTAGCATCGTGAGAACGGAAAGGAATTAGCACTACAACGAATCTTTCTCGCGGCGACTCGAGAGTTATACGTTTGATATGTATGTGTTTATACAGCTGTGGGGCACGCGAGCCGGAAGTGCAAAATCACGAAGAAAAACAATGAGTACTCGAGAAAAGAACGACACAAAAAATAGAACATTCTGATGGTTAATTAACATAGCAATTAATTAAGCAATTTTGTATAATTGCTGCAATCATTATAGTCTCGTTACGCAGTAATGATTTAATTAATTATGTCATTGTCAAAGAACGTGCGAACGCGGACCGGTGAATTATGCTATACGTATAGCTTAGTCTACCGGCATCTTACATGGACCGCGAAGTTCTTCATTGATTTTCAACTTCGTTGATAGGATTTTGCGTAAACTTGCCGAAAGTGATTTACTTCCATTATCCTTCGGAGGAGTATGGCTAAGGAATTGTATTATAGGACGATCCGCATTGGATCTTACGGGAGTCTCTCGCCCGCGACAAGTCTCCTTTCATCAATTTACGCTGTCTGGCATCGAGATAACTCTCGACAGGTTGGAATTCAATAACGTCGGCGGTATATCGAGAAAGGGACTCAATGCCTCTTCCCAGTTTCTCTTTCTCTTTCTATCTATCTCTCTGACGGCGGCGCCGACGCCGATATCTTGCAAGAATCGTCGAGGAGACCTCCAGTAGCAAAGGTCGAGGTTGTCGCCTGCGTAGACGCTTCACAAAACATACGCAAACTTTGCCACGATTTTTTCACTTGACTTCCTTTCATCCCTTTCCCGAGCTTTGATTTACATTAGAAGAAAAATCAACGGCAGATTCAAGATCAGCGGGGAAAAATACATCGAATATAGTTTATAAGGCAATGTGGTACAGACTCGGTCAGTAATAAATCGGCTTCCCTATTTTCTCCGAAATGTTTGCTCTGATGACGAAAAGCAAATTAGGTTTTTGTCGTCACTAGATAGACGTATGAAAACCTAATTTGCTTTTGGTCGTCAGAGCAACCATTTCGGAGAAAATAGGGAAAGCGAGTTGTTACCATCGGAGCATCTCTCATTGCTGTGCCCACATCCTCTTAAATGACGAGGGACATCATTTGGGAACATCGGAGTTTCAGGATGATTTCTTTTTTGAAACTAAAGGACGTGAAAAATGGAAAGAATTTTTTTAAAAGTGTTATATAACCGACCATTTTGAACCATTTACCACTTAATTTTTCATTCCATTCCACAATTCCAGTAATATAGACTATTTTGATTATGTTTAATAATCATTTGTGGTACAAACTTTTAGGTGAAAATTACTTTTTCACCTTTACGCCCCATGCGTGTCTAAGAATAGTGTCGTAATTTCAAGAATAAATCGCTTTTGTTTATTTTTCTTTATCAATTTTTCAGCTAAATTTAAGTACTATCTTTGCTCACCTTTGGTCCACTTTTTGCTACCATTTACGAATATACAAAATTCTGAATAAAATCGTATTAAGTTGACGGCGGATTGATTATTCTATACATTTATATGAATATTTTCAAAGTATTGACATCGAAATGTGGGCAAACAACAAGTCGATTATGCAGTAAAAATAATCACCACAAACACAGAATCAATGCCTCAACCCTATTTGTTCTTTTTTTCCTCATGAATTAAAATGTCCCGGGATATTTTTCTATGCACTATTCGATGTACCGATAAGTTCGACAACACGATTCGGTTGCACAATTGTTTTTTCCGCGGAACATATATTTATTTGTTGCTTATAATATCAACTGTAAGTTCCTATCATCTTTTTCAAATCATTGTTCGTGGCGGATGTAGAAAATGTATTGTACCGAGTCGAAGATCGAAAGATTCACAGCTCCGTAGAGTGCATTTCAACAATACATACAATAATCTCGACTTCTCGATAATTATGTATCCACTACCATTGACGATGTATTGACATGAAATCTCTTTTGTCCGTTTGGATATAAAAAGTCGAAAAAAATGCAACATTACCATTGTGAACTGCAAGCTCCACAGACCAACAATGTTCCGCAGCCTTTGTGTCTTTTCGCTCATCGCCTTCTCGGCATGCGTAAGTCTAACAAATTCATATATTGCTTTATTATTATTGAAATCAATTCAACTTTTTTCTAATGGATGCCAAATATGACGTCACACACCTAACTTTTTTTTCATATTTTTTTGCACGGGTTCCGTAACCCTTATTCCGGCACCTGCCGTATTTTTCCCTATTTTTTCCGCACCACCAAACGTGTTCTCAGCCAATTGGAGCTCCGAAAACAATATATCAGTCATATTTCATACGATGTATTCTGTACAAATTTTTATCCCCAACTGTGTTGCATTACCTATGGAGAAATTGCACCAACATCAGCAATTTTGAAATCGCATTGTGACTTTGAAGCATCGCTTTCGATGAAATGTAACTAAATTTATTATTGTTCTGAATTTTTTTAGGCCGTCAACGCTGATATGTCGGCAATGGCGATGTCCTTCGTGGAGCAAGCGAAAGAAAAAGGAGTACAATGTATATCATCGCTGCCATTCGCTATGGAAGATCTTGGTAACACTGATAAAGTCGGCGAACAAGCGAAGTGCTTCTTGGGTTGTGTGACTAATGCGCTTTCCATAGTACGTAAACAGAATCTAATCAAGAAAATATTACACACGTAACTAATGTAGATATAGTAATAAAACTATAAAAAAAAATAAACACAAATTAAATGATATTTCAGACCAACGAGGACGGAACTCTGAATCAAGCATTGCCGGCCTTGATACCGGACAACGTACCGTTCAAAAATATCGTGGAAACCGTCTTCAAAGATTGCGCTAACAAAAGTAAAACAATAATTTGTTATCCTTTATCGAATCCTCGATAATTTTTTTTCCCCTAGCATTATGCATAATCATTCTTTTATTACTTTTTACAGCTGGAAAAGATCGTTGCGAGACGGCTTTTAACACCTTAATGTGCATTACTCACGATCAGGTAATGAAGTCAGCACTTGGAAAGATGATGGGCAAAATGCAACGCTTGAGTAAGATGGTCATGTAATAAATCGCGGAAGAATAATTACGGAAAGGAGTCGAACATGACGATGTCCTGCGTGCGATATAAACGGAAGCCGATCAACTCTAATACCATATTTTTAATAAAATTTAAAAATATGTATACATAATATTCCCTTATCTATTACACAGAACTGTATACATAATCCGCCAGCACTTTAATAAACATATGATTGCACATGCTATTACGAATTCTTTTTTTAAATCAATTTCCAAATTTTTCCCGATTCGTCTGCAAATACTGCAATAATTTAAAACAGAATAATTACGTATATTTTTTTCGATTAATGCGAAGTTGCAGTTTTTTTTTCATATTACCGATGTGATCAAAGTTCGTTACGAATCGATTGCGAATCGATCGAAGGAGTTGCAACTCGTGAAATCTCTGATTAATAAAATCACAACAATCGATTATTTCGAAGCATTTCGTGTCATACATTTATTTTTTTTCGACAGGAGATTAAAGTAAACGCGAAATCCTTTTTATTTGTGACGCAGCAGAGAAATGTTAATGGACATTGTATCCCATACCGCTATTTTCAACTCACGCTACGAGTTCGTAATAACTTTTAGGAGTGTTAGCGCCGATCCCTGGGATTTGATTTAATCGGCTTTAGTCTGATGTTCTCTATCCTTCGCTCAAATAATAACAGCGGAAATGAAACATGTGTCTTATATCTTGCGTACGATGATGATGATGCCGAGAAAAAAAACCGCGCCAAGTTCAGCCGTTTGCAAGATTAATCACAAGTATTTTAATCATTTCTATCTATGAATCAGACAAAGTATCACGATTTGCAGGAAAAATCTTGCGAGAAATCCTAACGTTGCTTATCGAGCTACGAATGTGAATTAGAAGAACAGAATTATCATGCAAAGTTAATAGTTAAGCTTCGAAGCTTCTCACGCTGCCTAATAGCCCTTTTTTTCTTTACGAAACTGATTCTTCTCCGGGTAAATTTATATTCGAAGTTTACGAGAAAACCTGAGGTACAAAGCACAGAGAGAATCGTGCATCGACGTGCGACGTGGAAGAGGGGGCCTCGAGGGCATATGCGATCGAAACTTTCGCCAGGCGAGGGCCAGAGAGCGAAGCCCGCTTGTGGGGTCGGAAAGTGTCCCGGAAGTGCAAGCGATCAAGCGCTCCTCTCACGGGACAACGATTTCAAAATCGACCTCCGATACATTCGTCGTGTTTCATGTACACCTTTGTATGTACAAAATTGGAGTCTTTCGAAGTAGAGGGCAATTCACCCCGCGGGGCTGATACGTGACTCACGACGATCTCGTTTCCTAATCAATCCCGAGCGACATAGTCGCGGATAATATTGTGCAGAACACGCCGAAGTACGCGAAGTATATAGAACAAATTTGCCGTTGCAAGCGTTTTAACTAAATCGATCGAACAATTTGTCGTCCAGAAAGAAAAAAAAAAAAAAAAAAAAATTAAACTTCAACTTTGAAACAATGAGCAATGAATCGTAACCACAAAATAAATTTCCATCGGAGAACTTCATTAATACTTTTATTGTAAAAAAAAAAAAAAAAAAAAAATTATAGTCTCGAGGCGACTTCTGAGTCAAGCAAAAAGTTGCTGGACTGTGGTCAGCTCCGAGGGGTTGACCGGCGCTCTAAATAAATACGGCAATGTATACCACGTTCCCGAGACTGTCTACTCTCGCGGCTCGAGATCTCTTTTTTCGCGGTACATTTCTCGCACCGGTTGCCCGACTTTAAACGAGTTTCGCGAGAGAAAGATGATGATGAGAAGGTTAAAGAGGCGGGAGGGGGTTAAGAGATAAGGACAGAGAGATGGAAATACGAAGAAGAAAAAGGAAAAAAGGAGCGACCCTGGGTGCACTACGGCATCCGACGATCACCACGAGAGTACGAAGATCGCCGGGAGGCAAGTTCGCTTCCTGCGTTTCCGGTTCTTAACCTCTCTCTCTCGTTTATTCTCACAAAGGCTCTTCTCGCACACATATACACGGGACTCGAGGTAAATCGAGTTGAAAATAGGGGTATATTACCTGTGTGTATTACGGCAAAGCGTAACGAGTATATACGGGTATAATAACGAATTATGATTATAAAAAAAAATTTAAAAATTAAAAAATCTTAGGCACCTGTTTCCTTTTGACATTAATTATAGTTATATCGGACAAAAGCTCAAACTATTAGATTAAATTGATTAAATTGAAAGATATTGAAAGTCTTTCAATATTAGTGACATTATAATGAATATCTATTCATTATTAATGAACGGGTTATTTTTTTTTTTGGAATGTAAGAAAAGGCAATTTGCCATTTAAGTCATTAAAGCCGTCGCGTAAGACATATTGGACGTTTGGACATCGCATGAATCTCAAGTTCCACAAGGGACACTATAACTACGTCGAGGTAACGTCGAGAAATCTTAGAACTGAGAAAAGCGGTGGTCGACCCGAGGACCTCGATATCGCGTGTCTTCTCGTCGTTGACGCACAACAAGTCATCCGCGCAGCTCCACTTTACCTGTTCGCTCTTACGATACATCGCGAAGCGAGAGAATGCGACGTTAAGGGCGCCATGAAGAATGATGCCTTACGAGACGCGAGAGACATTGTTGTATGTCTCAAGTCGCCCGACTCTATGCGCAGTCAGCTGCGCATGTGTACGAAGAATCGAAAGCCCTTGTAAGAGGATTTGATTACCGTCTTCAACACCCTTGAAGAATCTTTCTATGTAAAGAAAACTTACGAAGAGCGAATGCAGACACAAATTTCTTCACTGCGCTTATATTTTTTCACTCCTTCCAACGCATACAACAAATTGAAAAATTTCAATCTGTTGAATCAATAATTTAAAAAAAATGGAAAAATTAATTGAATTTTTCATCGACACAGTACTCAGGAAAATTAAACAATTGTATTTATAGCAAAATCAAACGAACATTTTTTTTTAAATGAGATTTGCACATCGATTCCTAATTTTTTGTGTCGTTTTTTTGTGGCCTAATAATTAAAAACTCAAATATTACTGAAACAACGGATAACAATTATTGATTAGTATTAACAATAATTATTATTATTATTATTTTGTGAAGACATTTTTGATACATCAAATAAATTTTAAGACTTATCATTCTTCCAGACATTTTCGAAAAAATTCAAAATCTTAGAAAATTTAAACGACGCGATCTTTTCGTTTTTTTTCTTTCATGCATAATAATTTTATTTTTTCTGGACGGTGTGGAATAAAAGCATTTTATGGTCGATTTCGGATTATTTACGTATAACTACGTACTCTACTGTATAATATTGTCTTCGATTTTTTTTTCTCGCTGTGCAGATATTCGGATTAATAATTAATTGAAATTGGTGATAAAAAGAGATTCCGATAGCTATAACTGCGATTGATAAATTAGAGAAAATTAGAGTTCTATAGTTCTATTCTTGTGTGAAAACATAAGCCATTTCCTGCATAGTATTAAGGAAGCGCGGCAAATACCATCCGAGTCTATACCACCGGACTATTACAGTCGATCTGTAACTTTGAACGAAGCAAAATCGGCGGACATCCTGGCCGCGAGTCATAATACCCTGTAGCGTACATAATAATATAACGTACGTGAACGCGGCTTCGCAATATCGTGCCGGTTGTTTGCTGGTTACCATCGAACTATTTTACGATAAGTTAACCAATGAATTTCCGCCGAACTAATTTTATCAAAAAATAAAAAAAAAAAAGGTAAGACTCACCATTCTTTGATGTCATTGTCGTTTTCGTGAATAGTCTCCGCCTCGAGTCTTCTCTTTCGATCTTCTTGCTGATGAGCCTCGAGAAGTTTCACAGCCTGTTGAACCCCCAAATTCTCAACTTTAACATCCTCGTCGTCGTTGTCGTCGTCGACGTTGGTGCTTTCATTTCTCAAATTTTCATCGCGCAGCATCTGTTGCTGATGCTCTCCTGCAAAATATGATACGTCGAGTTACGAGACAAATCCAATTATGCAAATGCTTCTGTGATGAGCAGTCAATCGACGCAGCGAACGAGAAAAGACGGGAATGACGCCGCGGGATAATGTCGAGACGAGGATTGACGATCAGTGATAATGCAGTTCTCACTGCCGGTTCAATGATATTACGTCTGCATCTGATATAAAGCTACACAACTACAGTGACTCGTTGCCATTCATATACTCGACCGAGACGTCCCCTCGATGTTTAAATGGATCGTAAAGTTCGTCGTGGACATCTTCGAGGGTCGAAAGTTCGCAGGGTTCGGTCAAAGGTCTCGTCGGAGCGAATAATTCGCTCCGTTGCGTACAATTAAGAGAGATCTCGACTCTGCGGACTCTGCGTAGCGAGACTTCGTCTTGTTTCGAAGACCAACGCGCTTCAGTCTCTCTGAACTTCCGACTTTTAATGTTCATCGCGTTTCTGTTAGTTTCAAGAACGTTATCAGATACAGTTAAGTTTCTAAATCCCGTTCGTTCTCTATATCGAGTATCCGAATAGAATTAAACAAAACATCCGAAATATATATGAAAGATACAAATTACGTACAGGTCGTGTCGAAGGAAAAGATTAACAACAGGCGATACGCTAGTCGTTGTGCAATCGAAACGATTCTAAAGCAGTTATTCGGAGCTCAAAATAATAATAATAATAATACACGACTTAAAAAATAAATATAACTAAATTTGATTAAAAAACAGTGAAATAACAGATAACTCTATAATATGCGATAATAATCGGTTATATCGGTCTGCTTTATTAATATAATTTCTTTATTTGACTCCTTTTTCCGTAATTTTTTTAACTTTTGTTAATTTACTCAACAAGTTCGGAATTAAATTCCGAAGAAATATAGTGAATAAAAAATACAACCCTCAGACATGGGGTTATTTAATGTTCATATTTAGTATCGTGTAGAGTTATGGAACTTCTGTAATTTTGCAATGATAAAAATTTATAACGCAATTTACAAAAGATAATGTACATAGGGGATAAATTATATACTGTTTTCGCATCGAACTGTACACGTGTATTTAAGCACATCTCGCAGTCCGGAGTATCGAGTATCATCATAGTAGGTATCTTAAGAACTATATACTGAGAGAGAGAGATGACCGAGCAAAAGAATCTTTTCGAATAGGAGAAGAAATAAGACCCCGCGACGGGTTCGAGTGTTGAAGTGAGAAGAAAAGTGCTGAATGCGATAAGTCTCCGCGAGTAACACCGCGTCTTCGTGAACTCTTCGTAGTCTCTGCGATGCTACGTAAATCTAACGCTAACGACTCGTGTGCCGATAACGAGGACTCCCCGAAGTTATCCACTTGCCAACCGGCGAACATCGGGCGAAAGCCTCGCCTCGCGCACCGCCACACCGGCGGAGTGTTTACCGGAGACAACGCTCGTTTATTTTTCGCATAAATTCAATGCCATAAGAGTTTCGAACCCGTGAGAATAACTAGTGGATGCGCGACGCGACGAATTATCGAAATACACCGCGAGAGTCTCGAGCAGAGCGGGGAATTCGACTCTCGCCGTGTCGAAGACGACGCGACAAAATCGAGAAACTCACGAAAACGACGGTAATGACACGCTTCTTTCTTTTCACCATCCATTACCCCTTTTATTCTCGACATCCCAGTGACCGCTCGAGAGAAAACTTTGAGGACATTTTTTTTTTATTTCCGTCCTCGTAATTGCCGTTATTTCATCGTTACACGGTTTTTTTTTGTTTTTTTTTTTTGAGAATAATTTCACGCGAAAGAACGTGAACTGTGATGAATAAAAAACCTTTTTCGTAACCAGCAATCGAGTTACTGTCCCCATGTACTTTGATAAACTCCGACACTTTCACTTTATCCTCTTTTCAAGTGTTTTCGTAGACGGCGCGATGTAATGAAAAAACATTTCAACGACGATTGTCGCGCACTCTTTCCGTCGTTTCTCGCGGGGTTAGTTATTTTTTTTTTTTTTTTTTTGTTCCCTTCTGGATCTCGTTACTTCGGCTTTAATTTGAGTACAGCAGCTGCGAGCTCCCCGCAACGATTACTCGATTGTTATGGCTCACGTTTGTATCTGTATAGACGAATAAATCCATGTTTCCTGCTGGCGAGAACGAGGCGGGCATGAGCTATGTATGTTTGTACAGAGAGCTTCGGCGAGCACAACTCTTGAGGTTTGAATCTTTGGCAGCTGCGAGACGCAGCGGCTCGTAAGTGCGTGCACTTATTGCTGAGTGCTCCATACGCTTTTCACTTCTCCTTTAACTATTCCATGCGCACATGTACCAAAGGCGTATAAGCAGATATACGTGAGAAGAAAGACGAATGGACGCGGACACGAATATTGCGTGGTACTAATGTGAGAAACTGCACAGCTCGGTGATTCGGATCCTCATAGTTGGTATATCGATATTTAAAAATTCGAAAAAATAATAATAATAATTTGAATAATTCGAAAAAAAGAATAATAATCATTTAAATAATTCGAAAAAAATTATAATAATTGGACGAAAAAAAAATTTTAAGACGAAGAAAAAATTATTCGAGTAATTCGAAAAAATTAATTCAAATACTTCGAAGAAAATGAATTCGACATTTTGCATCAATTGTTTCAATGTTTTGGGAGACGATTTTTTTTTCTGCGGATTTTATCCGGTGCGTGAATTTAATGACATCGATCGTGGGTATGTAATGAAAAGGGGACGGGAGAAAATTCCTCGCTGGTCGTTCGAACGACAGTATACAGTAAATCCCTCCCCTGCGCCTCTGGTAGATCGGGAATAATACCGCGCATGCTATTTCGATAGGCAAATCGTGGAATGTTTTCTTTACGACTATGTGCCACGATGTATACGATCCGTCGAGTTAACGACCGAAAGCGCGTAGAAAAGTGCAGCGATTGGCTATCGATCGAGTTAATGGAGAATCTAAGTTGTCGGTGGGTTATCAAGGAAGAAGAAAACGAAGAAGAAGTACAAAATCCGATGCAAGTAAAAGCAAATAAAAAGAAAAGTATCAGTTTTTCTTAGGGTTCGAGAGGAGACAATTAACTGAGAGGAAACGAAGAGAAAATTGTAAAAACCTGACGAATGAATCGTTACTCTCGGAAGGCTACGGAAAGCAGTTTAGTTGTTCTCGAGAACGAAAAAGGTGGAGGTGGATTACAGGTATACGAGGTGATAACGAGCGCCGCATCGAGTCGCGCGGGCTTGTCGCTCGAGGAGACTCGCAGCTAATTGGACAAGCGAAGTTTGCATACAGGAATGGTTACAAGAAGCGAGTGTGTGTGTTTGTGTGTGTGCGGTGATCGAAGAAAACTCAAGGGAACGCGAGAGGTTCTGCGAGCCATTAAAGCAATTGCGTATACGGAATAGCGAAAGAGGGAAATACACGATTCGCAAGGTGCTGTACCAGTGAGTTATAAAGTGCACCAGTCACGTCGGGACCACCTACAATACTTGGAGAATACTACTACTACTATTAAAAGCCAAAACGGATTTTTATTTCTCATTTCCGGCGCGTATTTCCGTACCGATCGGGTGGGCCAACGGTCGACCCGAATTTTCACGCGTTTTTCATCACATGTTATGTCGTAAGTGCTACAACATTTAAACAAATGAATTTTACGACGCATCGATGCGTTATTCTTGTTGGGCGAAGTCTGGCGTATCGTTTTCACTATAATTATCCCAAGAAATACACATTTATTCAGAAGTTATCGAGCATCAAACATCGCAGTCTACCAGACGACATTTCTGACGATCTTAGGTACTAAAAATAGATTCGCCAATCCATTATTGAATTAGGAATAAATCAAACGACAATTTTTTAGTGAGAATCGTTAATGCAAAATGGTAAAAAAAATTGGTAACATTCCTTAATAAATAAATAATTTTTAACTAATAGGAGAAATCGGAAGATCGTAAAACAATGAAATATTGTGTGACTCGCAGCTAACTTCAGCCTAAACGTTTGTGACGTTACTTTTGAAAAATAACCTAAAACTTAAAAAAAAGGACTTGAAAACAGTCGACAATTTCAGTGACGAAATTTGCGTAAATAACTCCGCAGTTACGAGAAGATTAGGTTCACAGGATGGCTAACGGACGATGCACGTGGCTCTCATCTACTCCCTCGTGATCGGCTTTATTCTCCTCGTATTCCTTCTCGTATTCATGGTCAGCTTCTTCTGCTGTCCGAGTCTCTTCGGCATCAGTAGACACGAGGGTCGTGCCAATTTCGGGGCCACCGGCGAGCCGCGATCACCTCATCCCTCACCGGCACTGGGCAGAGCTCATTCGGCAGCATCTGGTCCGGAGTTCTGATGTTGAAAGAATCTTTTACGAAGCGCGAAGCGAGAGGGCAGCGAAGAGAACGGAAATCCAAATGCACCGATATTCCATAATTTATATTAATTTAAAAAAAACGACCCTACGAGCCAAAATAATGTTCACGCATCCAGTAGATACGCAAAAGACGATTACAATTTGTTAAAATCTCTTCGCAAACATTAAAAAAAAATGCTACCTGATCTCCTTGCATCAATTTTCTTTATTAGATGTTCAACTACTTCTCAGCGAGGACATCGTTATTACCCTTATCGCTAATGAAACACGACGAGAGTGTGCGAGAATCGAGCAATCGTCTGCGACGCTCCAGAAAAACAGGAAAAAATAAAAAAGGAGTTATATCCATCGACATTCAACGATAAACTAGTCTATCGGGAACGACGAGTTCTACGCCATCATCATCATCATCGACGACTACTACATTGCGTGCGCGTTGTCCATGTATATTTGTCGATTGCTTGGTGTATATATAGCTCTTCTCACGACCAGTTTGCGGTTCCCGATTCCGTCCTACAAAAGCCAGTAACCAGCCCCGGCGCATTTACTATACGTATCGCGAATTGATACACCGCGCATGAACAAGTTTCGCGGTTCGCGGTCTTTCGAGACGCCTACGTTCGTTCTACTATTATGATTCACACGAGATATTCTACCAATTTTGCAATCGCAAAGGCACAGATAAAGGTGTGCGGTGTATAACCCTAACAACGCAAAATCGGAGACCACTTTGCTCTACCGACTCGGAGGCAAATTGCGCCCCGAGTGCCCGTTCACCGCCCTTCTCTCGGAATCCTCTCTCGTCTTTATCGTACCGAACTCTACGAATAATACTCGCGGAATAGTGCGAATTTAACGGGCGCAATTTATCGCACATCTGAGGAACTTAATCTACGAGATCGGTTTGCTCGCCCTTTCGTGAGAAAGTGGACCTCTTCATGCAGAAATTATCTCAGTGGAGAGCGCAAGCTGTGTCGATGAATTAAGAAATTCTTGGGTTGAGAAAAAATGTTGTAAAATTTATTACGGCCGCATACACGACTAAAAGTGGGTTAATTTTTGGTTTTTTTTTTAATTCTGATATTATTTCACTCCGAATCTTCGAGTTGCACGGCAAGTCCCGAAGATGATGGAACGAGCAGTATACCTCTCGACGAATCCATGATAACGTGGACCATTCGCACGATCGTGTAATAAACAACACTCCAACCAATCGCCACGAATGTCGCAAAACTGATCAGGATACTGAGGATAACGTGCCATAGTTTCATTCGAACCTCAAACTTGTTGTCGTTTTTTTTTTTTTTTTTTTTTCGTTCGTAAGCGTTCGCGAACTCGTTGCGATTAATTAATATCGAGGAGGAGAATTCATAAATGGAAACCTCCTTTCTCCTCCAATTATCGATCGCTAAGTTTTTTTGGTACGTCGATGACGATGACACCGTTGGTAACGAGAAATTTGACGAGTGAGCGTGACATTTCTGTTTTTTTTTCCAATGAAATAAATTTGAATTAATTTCTGATATTATTATTATTAAGGTGTGCGATTTCGATCGTCTGCTCTCGATGCGCGAACAACACGTGCATCGAATTCGATTTGTGAAACTGTCAATCGAAACGTCAATCATTCTTTAGTGACGACTCAACCCTTCAATCTTCTCAAATGGTAAATTACTTTGGCATCTCATACGCGATATAAGAGATCGAAACGGTAAAAAAAATTTATAAAAATTACTGCAATAGTCGCTTTCATCAGGAAAATAATTATTTTTTTATTACAGTCTGCAGCGTGCCGGCAATAACTTTTGTGAAATTTACTTCTATTATCTTTTTTTTTTTAGCAATTAAAATACCGCGATTCTCGAGATAATTACGAAAATTTGCAACATTCATTGGTCATTAAAATATATTTATTTCACTGTTCGAAGCTAAATTGACGAAATCAAATAATTTCGCGAATGGTTCGGGACTTTTGGAAAAAATCGATGTATGGAAAAAATACGAAGATACAGTCATGGAAAAAGGTTAGGCGTTCTGAAACGAAGAGGAAAGCGGAGCGAACGGAGAGAATAACAGGAGATGCTTTTCGTCGCTCTGTTCGCAATTCTTGCCTCGTATATTTGCTGTCCTCGGTTATTCAAGAAACAGAAACGATGCCAGCAGAGACGGCGAGTCGGCGCTGCGTCAAGACCGGCCGAGAGGACCTGAAGAACGAGATTCAATAGCCTTGTACAACGGCGGCAACTTGTACACCACGAAACGATCGAACACGTATTTTCCTAGCCGGGTGACCCCATTACCTCGTCGTCTTGCTTAGCAAAAATTACACCGATCAAAACGAAGTCGACTTACAATGTCTTTCGCAAAGAAGTAAAAACTAAAGATTTTTCCGAATAAAAAAAAATCGACTCCATTTTTCTCTACGATCGGCATTATTAATTCGCAGCAATATATATTTTTATCTTTATTATATGATATTTATTCTACTGATTTCTCTTTCAAGAAAAATAATAAAATTTATCATTGCTAAAATTCACTTAGAGAACATAAAAAAATAACAAATTTTGATAAATAAATGAATATAAATACAAATAAATATAAATGTATATATTTATATCAAGTATATTGAATGTATATTATTTATTCATTTATTTATATGTATTTATTTTTAAATTTATTATCCATATAATATGTGGATAATGAATCGTTGATACGAATCGCTATGCCTTTCGTAGTGAGTACAGCTAATCGACTGAATAATTACTCGTCGCTAAGTATGATAACTGCTATAGAGTGCCAGCGTATCGTAATTATCGCTGATGCAGTCGCGCGCGAAGCATCGGAAACCACACAAAAGGTTTTTTTTTTCATTCAAGCGTCGCGTACCACGTGGAATGTGCGCGGGAGTTCGAGGATCGATTTCGCGCTGATTATATCTTTGGCTTTACAGCAACGAGGTTCGAAGCTATTTCTCAAGTTATTTTTTTTTTCTATTAGTTTCTCGCGTAAAGTGTAGAGTAGGGAAGCATATTATCAGAGAGAATTAGAGTTCGCCGTTCGCACGGTAAAACAACGAGACGGATGAGGAAGAGAGGAGCGATAAGCGGCTTGCAAGATCGCGGAAAGGTGGACCAGGCGCGCAAGACCACCGTGATAGTAATTATACGAGATACGGCACGATTCGAAGTGAAGCGGTTAAACACTTTCGACGCTTCGATCGAGATTTCCTTGTACAATGTATAGCAGAATTTCACATATCGTAACCCAAAGCGTCGCGAAAGTGGAGCATAAACGCTGACGTAATACTGCGAGATTCAACCCTTTGACGATCAACCGCCAAATTATATCGTAATAATAAATAAATAATAAATAAATAATAAATAAATAATAAATAAATAATAAATAAATAATAAATAAATAATAAATAAATAATAAATAAATAATAAATAAATAATAAATAAATAATAAATAAATAATAAATAAATAATAAATAAATAATAAATAAATAATAAATAAATAATAAATAAATAATAAATAAATAATAAATAAATAATAAATAAATAATAAATAAATAATAAATAAATAATAAATAAATAATAAATAAATAATAAATATGAATTTGATCTTTAGGTTTTTTCACTTTTCACTCGCAATACGAAGTTCGCAAAGAAAGTTTTTTCTTTATTTAAATTTCAGGTCATAAGGATTATGCGGAGAGTTATTCAAATTTTCTGGACGAACATTGAACTACGCAGTATTCTCGTGTACCAAAGCGTGTGTACCTGTACGACGTGGTAGATGCATGTTATGCATCCAGCGCGATTCTCACATAGGAAAGCGCGTACAACGACTCGAGGGTGAATACGCCCGGGCGTCGAGACTCTCGAGGGTCGAGGTGCCCACGACGAGTGTACCCTCCGCGTTCGTACGGTTACGGGAGAGATAGTGCATCGCCGATTGGTAATTAAGAAGTACGCGAGAGGAAGACGTAGAGGGGAGAGAAGCGGCGATGTGGTATAATACGCCACGTTTCTCGTGGGAAGTTTAGTTCCCACAGGACACAATGTTCTCCTCGCCACAACGTGCGAGACAATGGCAAAGTACTCGCAAAGAGCCTATAGCCACACACTGCACGTACACCGCTCAAGTACATTCGTAAAAGAATGAATAAAAAAATGTTTAACTTTTACTCTCATCCCGAGTGATTCGTCTATGCATGCGAGTGAAATTAAAAATTATTGATAAATAAATGGAAAAAATACATCGCGAACGACGGGAAGTATTAGATAAAAATAAAATCCATAAATTAAAATTGCTGTTTGAAGATTAATATTCAAATAACAATTTTATTATTAATAGTAATTTTTTCATACATTACAAAAAAAAAAAAATTTTTTTTTTTTTTTTCTTGTTGAGACGAATACAAATAAAGGATCGATTCGTTATTTTCTCGGCTCCTGCGTATCTTACCTCCTCTCGTGGTACCATCAACACGCACCGACATTCTGTCACGTCACGTTGTTTCTTCGGAGACGGGAGCTCGGGAGAGTCCGGTAGGATGAGAAATAACCGCACGAAGAAGAACGAGAAGAGACTTCAATCCCCATAGGGATACGCGCTACAGCACCGTTTGCACTTTGCGAGAAGTAAGACTCCGAGTGTAAGAAGAAATCAAAGATAAAAAAGAAACAATGAAGCGTCGCGATTGAGAGCGGCAGCGAACAAAGGTGCCGGATGCGGAGTTAAGAAGTTATGAACATTCGTCTTAATTTGTCAGAACGAAGGGAAGTCGAACGTCTAATTATAACGCTCACTTATAATTATAGATATTACTTTGTATTTGCGAAACGGTAGTTATTAGCCGATTAATTAATATATTAGTCGAAAATTAAATATAGAAAAAAAAATAGTTTTGCAGCGAAGTATTTTGTACTGTAAATTTTTTTTTTATCGTGTAAAACTTCTATGCGATCGAAGTAAACGTTCAAGAAGACGGTTTTCGCGAGGCTTACTCTCTGCACGATCGTAATGCAATGCTCCCCCCGTCCTGTTCCTTTCTATAGCAAACGTTGGAATCGTTCCAAAACGTTCGATTCGACAGCAAACAGGAGCAACGGCAAGAAACCGCACGCTCTCTTGTTTAATCTATACGGTCGTTGCAGACCTTTAGATTCACTTGCGATGCAGAAATCGAACGAAATTCTCTTTCGTTTAGTTGATACCCAACGTCACAGTTGATATTGCATGAATCACCATACGCTTTTGCACAATTATATATCAACGCCGATAATGAAAAAATTCGAAATTTTTATTTTTATTTCGTTACAATAATCGCTGTAAAATACCAGTTTCGATATCTATTCACGGGAAAGCGAATCGAAACGGGAGACCGAGATACGCGAATTATGAAGGCGTTCATTATCCACGGAAATGAAAGATCTGCTGCGAGGTGCAGCCAATGTACGAGAGTCAAAGACTCCGCGACACTGGTGTTCCAATGATATTACCTTATCGATATTGTATACTACTATATATATACCATTTCTAGTTCTCGCGTTCGGAACACCGGACAAATCGGTCTGTCCACTCATGCGTGGAATCGGTTCGAAAGTATATTCGTCGAGACACACAGCGACGACCGGTCACGGGCAGCAACAAACGCGAGAAGAGAAACGAGGTAAATCTCGAACGCGACAAAATCGACGGTTCGTTAAGTTTTCACGAATCCGGTACGATCTTTCTTCCGGCCTCGAAGAACTTCGAGGTCCCTATCGGCTACCGCTATAGCACGAAGTATGCAAAACATTCGTAGTGAATAACTAATTTTTTTTTCGAAAAAATAAATAAATGGCGATTAACATCGCAACAATATTTTTGTAGTTTTTTTTTAAGTATACTTCATAAAAGAATTTAAATTTAGTTTTTTTCTTTCTTATTTCGTATAATAGATTTTTTATCGGAGCCAACAACTTTTTTTTGTTAAAATAAAAAAATGAGGATAGACTTCGCAATATATTTTTTAATGGATTTTTTTAAAACTACGATGGATTTGCCGTTTTACTCCCGGTTTTGAAAACCGGAAATGAGAAAAGTGCAGTACCACGTGCAACAATTGCGTGTACCGGGTGAATAGGCGCCTGTATAGATGCAATGCGCCGCATTCAAGGAGGTCGAGAACCCGCCGCGAGAAGTAAAGAATTGCGCACGGAATGTAGGGTTGCGTTAATCACCCGAGCATCCGCTCTTCCTCGGCCCTTTTTTACTCCATTTACTTACTCGACGTTCGAGCAACACGTCGTAGTAACGGAAAAAA
Organism: Cryptus armator; assembly: GCA_963971235.1. Lineage (NCBI taxonomy): Eukaryota > Metazoa > Arthropoda > Insecta > Hymenoptera > Ichneumonidae > Cryptus > Cryptus armator. The sequence continues at coordinate 12,731,070 of OZ020236.1, forward strand.
AAGTTCTCCGAGGCTCGCGCGAGAGTAAGAGCGAGAGATCGAACGAGTAGGAAAGCGAGATCTTGTTTGTACAAAATTATGGAGCGCGCATTGAAGAAACGATAAAAATCGTACAAAGAACTTCGTACAACTAGACATCTAGACAATATTAGCAAAAGAGTCTACTAGTCTCAACGGTACACTGATTTTTCACACGTGATTCTGTCGGAGCGTGAAAAACAATCGGGTAGTACATTTTTCTCGATCGAGAGATAGTCGGCGGCTTGAATGAATCTCAAACAGCACGATTTACGTAAATGTAAGCAATTTTTTATCGTTCCCTCATTGAATTCGTTTATCAAACTTTTACTATGAATAATTATTTCTTACGACACTCAACGATCTAGTCTTTTTTTTTCGTTCAAACTCAACGGTCCAATACTTTTTTTTTTTTCTTTTAAAACGAATGAATTGATCAAATTCGAAATCGACTTACCGGCGATGCTGTGCTGATCGACGAGTAGATCCGTAAGGACTTGAGGACACTCGGCTTCGAGAGCGAAGCAAAACTCGCGAAACGCATCGAAACCCTTTGCACCGATAACATCGATGAACAAATCGACGTCGGCGTCACTCGTACGATCGGCGTTACCCGCAACAGCGTCTCTGTCAACTTCGTTTATGACACCGCGTTTCACAAGACCGCCGAGAAGATCGGTGCCGTTCAATTCACGCAATAACGCGGCTTTGTGACGTGACAGAAGTATTCTCACTTCCGAGGAACCGGCCATCCTCGCGATTTCGTTTATATCGTCGTATCCGTCGTTACGGTAACCGTTCCCGTCGTACCCGAAGCAACAGGTGTCACTGCGCCTCGTCGGAAACAACCCGTGCAGCTTATTCACAACTACTCGTCCTTCTTCTCCCTTCTCATCCCTACCATCGAGCCACGCGCGGCCGTTCGTTGCCATCGTTACCCTCGTGCAACTCTCTTCTTTCTCCTCTCCTCCGCCACTCGTTCCAACAACGCCGAACAAACCGCAACCGCGCGACACTGCGTAGTCCCGGCGTCGCGACGCTCGACACTCTGACGGCAGCATTTTCAACTACGCGAACTGCTGATCCGGTTATCGGTGTGCAGTCGTGTTGTCGCGCGCCACCGCTTCAGTGTGCGTCTTCTGACCCATTCGCGAAAGGTTAACATGTTGACAGTCGCCTCAAGAATTCGTTTTTAATCCTAATTCGTAACGAACATTATCCAATTTTAACACTCTACTGCTGCAATTATGTCTCCGGCGCGAGATGCACTGCGTGATTCGAGTGGAGATTCCGGTGAGTCTTATCCACGACATAAAATACGAAAATACGAAAAAATACTTTTAGGTTAAGAATATGCAAGATGTTTCTTAAAAAGAAACCTTTGAATAAGACATTTGTGTTATCAAGCGAAAAATTGCTTTACAATTTTCATCGTTTTCGATATCGTAGATTTTACTAAAATTTCTCGAATCGTAGGTTCCGACTCCGACAGTGGATCGGCGTCATCTGCTTCGAGTCGCAGCGCCAGTCCGGCTTCTCGAGCTCCGGTACCAACGCCCGGCGGCGCAAGAAGCGAACGATCTGAAGGAGATGCAGGTCCTGCTTCGCCGATGTCTATAGCGAGTCCTTCGAGATCCCGGAGTCGTTCACCCAGTCCAACAAACAAATCTATAGCGAGTCCAACGTCTCATAGGTCACCCAGTCATTCACCGGCGCGATCCGATTCCCGGCACTCCAGTGCCGGTTCCGCGAGGAGCAACAAGTCCGGATCGCGGAGGTCGAGATCCGGCAGCGGTTCGCCGCGTTCCGGCAGTCCCGGTTCTCCGAAATCGGGACGTTCGCGTTCCGGCTCACCGCACGAAAGCGCGAGATCCGAGAGTCCAAAATCGGCGACGAGCCACAGATCGAGATCGAAATCGCGATCGAAATCGCGATCAAAATCGCGTTCGCCGAGTCAGCAATCGAAGACACCCGCCTCGCCGCGATCTAACGCTTCCGGTTACGGTTCACCGAAGAGCCGAAGATCGGCGAGTCCGGGATCGCCGCGAAGCAACAAATCGGCATCGCCGAAGAGCAAACGTTCGGGGAGTCAAACGTCCCACGCGAGCCGACGATCCGTGACGCCGGGTTCACCGAAGAGCAATCGCTCGCGCAGCGGTTCGGCCGACAGTCGAAGATCCGGAAGCGGATCACATCGCAGTAACAGATCGAAATCTCGAACACCGGGAAGTCCGAAGGGCGGCGACGGAAGTCCGAGATCGCAGACACCGGCGAGTTCGAAAATGAGTGAAAGTCGAAGATCGCGAACACCCGGAAGTCCGAAAACGGACGGAAGTCCGAGATCGCGAACGCCTGCGAGTCCGAAAACCGACGGGACGCCACGATCGCGGACACCTGCGAGTCCGAAAACCGACGCGACATCGAGATCGAGAAGTCCCGCGAGTCCGAAAACCGACGGAAGCCCGAGATCGAGAAAATCGCAGAGCCCCAAGGAGGACGCCGAAAGCGATGTCGAGGGAGCGAAACGGAAACGTTCGGGAAGCGGCTCCGGTGAGGATACAGCAAAGGTGCAGAAAAAACACAGACCATTGATCGATTCGGACTCTGAAGAAGATATGCCGGCGCCGAAGGAGAAAGAACCGACGGCTGATGCTCTCTTCGGAGACGCGAGCGATATAAGTACCGACGACGAGAAGGAAAAAGCTGGGGATACAGAGAGCAAGAGAAAGAGCCGAAGCAAAAGTCGTAGTCGGAGCAGAAGTCGCAGTAGGAGTCGAAGCCGAAGCAGAAGTCGCAGTAGAAGTAGAAGTCGAAGCCGAAGCAGAGGAAGATCCGATAGCGGTGGTGAAGGACCGAGTCATCAAGCTGTTATTAACGATGTTAGTAACATTTATATTCATTTTTTTCCAAAGAACTTTAAATACCAAAGACTAATTATTTTAATAAAACAAATCGAATCCGAGTCAATGCAGAACTTTGACAAATATAAATTCGATCGCTAACTTACTTGTAAATAATAAATAATAAACTATTTTTTTCTAGGATGACGACAATCAGAAAGAAGATGAACCCGAACCACCTCCGGAGACGCGAATCGACGTCGAGATACCAAAAATCACGACGGATCTCGGGCGTGAGATACACTTCGTGAAGCTGCCGAATTTCTTGTCCGTCGAGACACGGCCTTTTGAACACGACACGTATGAGGACGAGATCGACGAGGAAGAGACTCTGGACGAGGAGGGAAGAGCGCGATTGAAGCTTAAAGTCGAAAACACCATTCGATGGAAGGACGCCTTCGGCGACGACGGAAAAATGGTTAAGGAAAGCAACGCGAGATTCGTTCGATGGTCGGACGGCAGTATGTCCCTTCATCTCGGCTCCGAAATCTTCGACGTTTACAAACAACCCTTGCAGGGCGATCACAATCATTTGTACATACGACAGGGTACTGGACTTCAGGGTCAAGCGGTTTTCAGAACGAAACTCACATTTAGACCGCATTCTACCGAATCGTTTACTCACAGAAAAATGACGATGTCGTTGGCCGACAGATCGCAAAAGACATCGGGTATCAAAGTTTTGTCACAAGTCGGCATGAATCCCGATCAGAATAGATACGAGATGATGAAGGTAAAAAAAAAGATTAACGAACATTGGAAAAACTTTTCTCTACTCAGCTATTTTTTTAGCTGAACTTTGCGAACCGACGCTCAATATTTTTGGTTTTATTTTTATTCGCAGAAAGAAGAAGAGAAGCTGCGAATGGCTATGCGAGTGCAGAGCAAACCGAAAAAGACGAGCGGAAGTAGCAGAGCTTCCGGTCGCGCATCCGGAGGCTACGGTGCTGACGGCTATCACGACGACGGATCCGACGACGAGGGCGCTATTTCTTTGGCGGCTATTAAAAATAAATACAAAAAAGGCGGCGCTACGGCTAAATGTAAATCGCTGCTTAGTCTCTCTTCTTTTTTTTGTTTTTTTTTTATCATTTTTTTCAGAACGGAAGTACCGACTTTTAATGATTCTTTTTCTCGTTTTAGCCGCATCCAATATATACTCCTCCGACGAGGAAGGGTCCGATTTTGAGACTACGAGATCGAAGAAACACACGAAGGGCAAAGTACTCAAAGATTCGGATGAGGATTCTAACACAGCATCGGAAAGCGCATCGGCCAGTGGCGCCGAAGAGGCTGACGAGGCCGCTGACGCTGGAAGTGATTAGATTTAAGAGTTAAATACATATTAGCGTGTAATTATAACGATTTTAAAGAAATTCGCGGACAATACGAGGGGAAGTATTATCAATAAAGGAGTTATTTGATTTACGATAGCGGATCGTTTTTTTTTTTTTTTTTTTTTTTCAAACACAAAGACACATTGTTTACTTACACGTCCAACACGGGACGAAAGATCGTTAGAATATCTTTTTTTTTTTATTTCCACGATAGAAGTTACAGTCATTATTTCCTCTTATACTTTACAAGAACTAAGATATCAAATACTCGTCGTTTCATTCTATTTATCCTCGTTATTTTAATCGTAACAAATCGCGGAAGCGATGATTCTTGCGTTTTTTTCGTTTAAATAAACTATCATTAAAAAATATTTAAACAGTTCGTCGACGCTTATCTCTTTCGTAAACTTATCCTCCGTTCTTTGTTATTTTATTTTATTTTATTTTTTTATCGTCAAATTATAAATCGACTACGCATTATTACAACGAGGACTTGGCACTGAAGTCCTTATAATTCTTCGATCGTTTATCGTGACACTTAAATCATTAATATTCTGTTCTTTTTTTCTTTTCCTTCTTTTTTGTTTTTGCACGTAACTTATCTTATTGCACTATCGTGTGTCACGCGTTCCTTTCGCTCGGGGAAACTGATGTACTGACCTGCGTTTGAATATCAAGTGAACACAATTTTGTTCTCGTAACAACGCTCGCAGTACGTGCAATTTTTCTTGTTTTTCACGCCGCGAGGAAACCTCGCGAATATATAATACAATCTCTTCCAGTGGTTTTTTCCTTTTTTTTTTTTTTTTCTCGTCTCCGATAAGAGTCTCGAGTGTCGAAGAATACGCGGGACTCCGTAAAGAATATCTCATACATGCAATGAGCGTTCGACAGATCGCGTTACAAAAATTGATGCGCTTCACAAAGATACAGAAAAATGCTAACGCAATATTTACTTTTAATCAGAGTTCAAAGTCCGATACTCCAAGTTATGAATCTTTAAATCTGTTCTATAGAGCCGTTTTGCTTTTTTTTTTTTTTTTTTTTCGTTTTTTTTTTTATGCATATACTCGACGACTCGCAAAAAAAAAATGCGAATTCTCGATATTACAATCGCGTCAAAATGCTCGAGCGATCCGACAAGCGTTTCTACGTCTCCACACTCTTTCGCTACTTGTTAATCATTATTTCGTAATAGTACAGTTAATTATTTATATAATACCTATACTCGACATTCTCTCGTTAATTCTTAATTCGTAACTTATCGCTTATCATTAAACTACAACGTCATCGATAATGAAAAAAAAAAAATAATAATATGGTGTAGAGTACCAACTATATACGAAAGTCAGGCTTAATAAATAATATTTGTTTTCTTACAGGATGTGCGCGACACGCGGGGCGGGAGGGTCTCTCGTTGTCGCGAAAACGCGATTTTTTTTTTTTTTTTTTTTTTTAGAGACGCTTACGATAAATAATAAATAAATACAGATCGCTCGGTGCGCACGGATCAGAGTCTGCCTCGCTGATAGGCTTTTCGTAATATCGACGATCGAAATTTCTTTTTGTTTTTTTTTTTTTTTTTTGCACCGACGATAAGAGAACACATGGCGACAAACAACGCGAGCTGCTTGCGCGAACACTGTCGTCAATATACAACGACGTGGCACCTTAAAGGCAGTGCGCGAAGGTATAATCATAACAATAAGATTGATAATAATAATTATAATAATATTAATAATAATAATAATATAAAAAAACAATGGCTCGTCGCGCATTGTAATAGTATATAATTAGTCGTTTGCGTGTAAACCACTTTTCCTCCAAACGCTCTCCCCTCGAGTGCCTTCGAGTGTTTGTCGAGGGTTGGCGGGGGGTAAAAATACTACATCGCGAAAAAACCCCACGCCTAGTTGGAGCGAAAAAATACGCGGAGGAACGGTAACGCAGCTTTTATCACAATTCTGGTGGATACAAGATAAGGAGAAACGCGAATTGCGAATAAGGGACATTTTTTTCTTTTTTTCTTTTTTTTTTTCGTCAATAATTGCGGAAGGCATAGAAAGACTTTCGGAGGCTACGAAGGTTTTTTGTTTTTTTTTTTGGAGTTTACATTAGGCACGTGGTTGAGGTTTTTGTGGAAGTGATCGTTTGTCTATTATACAGAATTAATTTTTTTTTGTCTCCGTTTAACTTCTTTATCTATATCTCTACGTTTGTCTGAGAAAATAGGCGAAAGTTGAGGAAAAAATAGAACGGGATTTGTCCAGTTTGGCTGTTTGATGATCGTTGAGAAGATTCAATTTTTCGCTTCAGCGCCGACTATGAAAAATGCTGAACTTCGGGTTTTCTTCTTCTTTTTTTCTTTTTTTTTTCTTCGGCAATCCAACGATTGTCTCCTACAGACGACATTCTCGCTGATCAGATCTCAGTCTCGTTTGCCAAAAAAAATTCTATTACATTCTATTTACAGATTCGTCCTTTAGACTCTTTCGCGAACGCGCTAAACTTTCAGGCATCGAAGTCTTTTAAGCGCGTCGCCCACTGTCGGGGGTTTCTCTTTTATTCTTTATATCCACCGCGAGGCTCGTCACAGGTCAGTCTCGAGCACCCGAGGGGCAACGGTCCCTCAGCAAGCCTGCAACATAAAAAAATATATATATAATCAGTTTTTTTTTCATATGTTCGTTAATATAATTTTTTTTTTAATATTTAAGAAATTAAAAACGTATATAGCAATTCATAGCTTTACTTAAAGAAAAAAAAATATATATCGTAATTCAAAACTTTATTTTGTTTATATGAGAAAACAAAGTCGATAAAAAAAATACAATCGCGTACAGTATGCTCGCGTAAGTGAAATGCATCGCAATAAATATCATACTTCACGGTGCAAAACCTTTTGGAAGCGAAAAGAAGAATTTCTCTTAGTCTCTCGCTAAATCCGCGGTATCATCCGTTTTTCTATAAACTCACTAAAGAGCTCGGTAAAGCTGCACGAGAAAGATCCACGCCGATGCATTAATGTCTCGCGTCTTGCGCGAGTGTGTATTTTTCATTTCGTCGTTTTTTTCTTTTTTTTTTTTTTTCATGCAGAGACGCGCCGAAGAGCGCTGGGATTAATCCGCAGCGTTCCTGACTGGCGTCCCGCACGACCGGCAACGGTACATATATTCCTGCGAAAGAACGAACGAACGAACGAACGGAACGAAGCAGAGCAAAGAAGAGCGATGGGTTTCGGTTCGCGAATACCGGAGGCTGAGAGCGCGAGATCCGACTCTCGCCAATCTTCGATGCTCTCATCTCTCCTTCTCGAGCTTTGAATTGAAACTTTAAACCGTACTGTGTAAGTCAACTTCCAACAATTTATCTTTTTTTTTTTTCGTGTTCTCTCATTCGATTACTTAATGAAACGTTTAATTGAAAAATCATTATACAAGCGAAACATTGGAGTAAAGACGAGATAAAGTCCCGCATCGTCTGCGACCTTCCGCTCCTTTGACGCGGTAAGGCTGCTGCTGGCTATCCTCGTTCTATCCTCTGCTCTGACTGAAAGCTGAAGTACTATACGGCATGCAATGTCTGCCCCTATGGCCCGTTCGCAAAGGGGACCTCGGAGGGTCGGCAAAGAGTCGATTTTATCGAGGACGACCGCGAGTCCAGTCACGACTCCGGGGTTTCGCTCGGAGCATCGGCAAGACAAACGATTCCTCTCTGTACTACGATCTCCGTCGAGACTCGTCGGGAACTAAGACTCGCAAACCCAGAGCCCGTTGTTGTTTTTTTTTTCCTGCAAGTTCTTGACTTCGTCCTTAACTCGACTGAGAAGTGCAGAAATTACTCAATCGATCTTTTGTGATAAAATGTAGCGAAGTCGTAGAATTATCGATTGGCGACTGAAAATCGCGGAATTCTCCGATTTCCTAGCAAATTTCACTCGTATCTCTTCTATCGTATTTTATTTCATTTTTATTCTATTTTTTTCATTCTTTGGTTTATTTTTTGTTTTTTTTTTTTCTTTTATCTATGAAAAAAGATTAACGATTCGCGGTAACGTCTGCCTGACGAACTTACAGTGGAATAACTGACGATAAACACGGCTATAGAGATGTAGATATTGTGGGATGATTCACTGGCGAATTGCGATAACATTCTAGCGCAGTAAATACATCGGCAAAGACCCCTCGAAAACGTTTCGAGTAACTGCAGATCCCGCGGTTGGCATACCCAACGGATATACGTTAGCGAGTGAGAAAGAATCAAATGATTCTCGAGTAGAGTAGAGCACGTCGTCGTCTTCGAGAACGAAGAAGACGAGGAGGATAAGAAAATAACGAAAAAAAAAAAAAAACTATCCGAGTCATCGAACAGCCGGCGAGCAATAATGGAACCCCAGCAGCGAAGTGTACACGAGAACGACGCGATGCGGAAGCATCGTCGACCAACAAGGGACTCGCTGTGAAATCTTTTTCGAACCTTTGCGTCTCGGCGAATATGTAAATAAACGCGTGTAGGCCACGCATACGAGGATCTCTTACGCAATACACGAATCTCGTAGCTTTCTTCCAATCAAATCAAATCCACGCGATAAATCACAAAAATCGTTTATCTTCAAGATTAACGGAAATAGAAATAGAAATTTGCGGAGCATATTAAACAAATAATATCTGGAAGGGAATGAGACTTTTGCCAGACGCGAGGGGGAAATGAGAAATTTGGAAATGAGAAAATACGAAACGAAGGGAAGTCTCGTAGACGATTCAAATTCCAGGGTTTTCACGGGACAAATCGATTTCGACGATTTTCCGGTGAACCGTCGCGAGAGAGTGTCTTGTTGCGGAAGTAACTCGAGAACCGAGAAATTTTCTTCCGCCGGGCTGCCATTGGAAAAATTGTCGTGTGGACCGAAAATCTCGCAAGGGTCGAGACTTTTGTCTCGAAGGAGGATAACCTCGTAAAAATTAACTCGGTACCGCGCGCTCCAAAAAAATGGAATCTGTTATAATTATTATCTTCATAATTTATTATTATTATTATTATCTTCATAATTTATTATTATTATTATTATCTTCATAATTTATTATTATTATTATTATCTTCATAATTTATTATTATTATTATCCTCATCATTTATTATTATTATTTTATTTTTCTTGTTTTCTCGCGAAAATACGAAAAATGTAATTTCTGAAGCGCCTCTCAATGAAAGGAACGGTTTTGTAGTTTTTCTCCTCTTTCATACCGGCACTTCGAGGTGCCCTCCTGCAAGTATGTCGAACTTATACATACTTGTATAACTAGATGCCCGAGAGAAGACATAACAAGATATATAGGTAGCGATAAAGTGAGAGAAAAGCAAAGAACGCATGCAGCGTCAAGCGGACAACCGAAAAACTGGTTTGCGCATAGGGCTTGTCGTTTCCTCTGTCGTTCTTGTACGCGCGCGTTCAATCTTTCTTACTCGCTTCCTCTTCTCGAAAGAAGTCTCTTTGTTTCGTGACGTGCCACTCTCGCTTACCCCGTGATTCGTATACACGAGGATTCTGCTGCTACGCGGTCTGTGGGCTGCCGATGGACCAATGTGATCCAACGAATGTTCGCCCTTTCGCTCCGTTCTTTAAATCTTTTTATTTTCATTTTTTTTTTTTTTTTTTTTCTTATTTTTTCTCGAACATTTATTTATTCTCATGCACTTCGGTGAGAACTTCGCTGTTACTTCTCGATTCTCACGAAAAACTCGTCTCAATCTATATCTCGTCTTGTATCAGACGAGGAGACACTTTAATTCGCTTAACAAGAAGAAAAAAAAAACGAATGAAAAATGATCTTCACCTTCGAGGGAAGCGCAATGAGTTTATTAACATCGCGTGAACGAGGTGCTAACGCGGCTCGTTACGAATGATTGTAAATTGTGCAATTCACACAATTCGTTACGTGAGAACTCTTCAAGCCGACGACGACAAAGACACGTGAGGACCACACGGCGGGTTTGTGAATTGCCGATTTATCGGATAAGGTCGTCCGGTTATAGGAGCGATATATTATTTCGTGGATCGAAGAATAGAACGGTCAAGAGCTATCGAAATGATTGACTCTATACGCGTATATCTATGCGCAGAGAAGGGCTCAACACCCGACGTTTATATGTATAGATGTGTTGCAAAATCGTAAGAGGCATTGTATTGTGTTCTGTTGGATGCCTTGTCGTGCAAAAGCTCTATTCTCACTTCGTTCCTTTATAACTCTCTTCGGCTCGCGTGGCCTCGTGTGACGAAATCGACCTTAAGACCCGAGGAAACTCACGTCGCGGAGAATTGGCCTCGACAACGTCGAAGCAATGCCACGGCAAAGAGACTCACGAGGATGTCACAGGTCAATCGAAATGACGCCGGCGCTCGAATCAACCGCGAGAGTTTTTCTGGCCTCTCGGTATGGAATGCGCTCCACTTTACTGTTCTATGTAACTTCGCGCTCTCGTTTTACTGTTTACGACTCTATGTATATCATTCGCATTCTCAATGCGAACGCTTTACAAAAAGTTTACTTATGTTGGCTCTGAGGTAACTTTTTGCTTACGCTAACAGCTGTTACGTGCTGTCGATGGAAACTGCAATTTTTTTTTTTTTTTTTTCGCTGACAGCGAAAATTTGTTTAAATCAAATATTTAAGAAGTGCAATAAATAGCATATTCACGATCAGCGGTAAAAAATTGTTAATGTTATTATACTAAATTCGATTTTTTTAAATAAAAATGTATTGATTGTAAAAAATACTCCGAACCACACATTAATATCAAATTTTTCAAGAGCCATCGAATCCGAGAGCCATTTTTTCTCGAAATCAAGCAGAAAATTGCCAATCGCCAAAAACTTTTTTTTAAATTTTCTACAGAATCGAATATCGAAGCTCCTCACGAATAGCACTCAATTTCTTCCCGTTTCATGGAACAATCTAACATTTTCTGCTTCGTTTATTCCTTAACGTATTTCCGCGTTCAAATCATTTTTTTTTTTCTTTTTTTTCATTCCTTCGAGACAGTAAATTTAAGATTACGAAAATGCTTTAGTAATATCTCACGATCTCACGAAGGCGTGAAAATATGCCGATGATTGATAACAAGAATTCAACGTTTGCGCACATCGTTTAATTCTGAACGGAGTGAGCTATTCGAATAAATATATATTTTCTTTTTTTTTTCATTTTTTTTTTTTTTTACAGTTTACGATAGAAGAGCCCATATAAGGCTTCGCGGGCAGAACTCTCGATCTGCGTATTATATCGAACACTCTGAATCACGCGATCTCGTAACAGGTAAACTTATCATCCCGTCGAGAAATGTATGTGAATGTGTATAGCGTTGTATCTCTTCCCAGTCGTAGAACTTCGCGAATATATACATATATATATATGCAAGATACACGCGGCGCGTATACCATACAGTTGTGTACACTGCGCGTGTTACATCCGGACACGTGGGAAGGTTTCGTTCGCTTGCGCGTCGAGCTTTCAGACGACGGGGCGACGTCGTTCTTATGTATACCTGTTCGCGGTGCCCACGATGCGTAACATTATTCTCAATCCAAAGGCAAGTGAGCGCGCGAGTCGGGATCGTCGATCCGTGACGTTATGAATGGACACGCGATTCCGTCCGGGGGGATGACGTTCGATATTACCATTCGATGATTATTATCGTCGATGAAATTCCAATATCGTAATATGTCCTTTTTTTTTTTTTTTTTTTAGAAGAACGATTATGCGATTTGATAAGATTTATACTTTGAATCTCGAAAAAAACGAAAAAAAAAAAAATATCGACATTCTTATTTTCTTTTATTTTACATCCGTTTCTTCGCAATGCTCCAAAAGCTTCGAAAACTGTTCTGAATCTTTTAATGAATCATGAATATTATGTACTGTAATAAAAGCTCGCGGAGCTGCACAACGAGACTGCCACTGCGGAGTGCAAGATGAAAGAAAGTAGGTCGACGAAGCGAGAGGGCTCGGCGGCAGTTAAAGTTTTGTTTGCATCGTTGACGAGAGACGCGCGCGCGCGCGCACTCACACAGAGACATTCAAGAGTCGTGAACGAAGTTCGCGACAAGGCCGTTGAGTAAAACCACCAAGGAATTTGCGTCCTCGTTTAAGAGTTCCGATCGCGAAGCTTAGACCCCGAAATCGATTTTCGATATTTATTAAAAAAAAAAAAAGAAAAAAATTGAATGGGAAAAAAAAATTTTGTTCGATTTTTTTAAATTACGTTTGAACGGCAATAGGAACATAATCGAGTAAAGGGCTTTGAAGGAACTTCGTTGGAAAATGTTCTTTGAGGAATTTCTCTCGAATTCGCGGGACTCGGGTCGGAAGCAACAAATCAGATTCAACCGTCAAAAGCTCTCTGTGCGTTTAGCTCCTGTGCCCCGCATTCTCAGCCGCGAGTACGAAACTCGATAGAATTCTCGCGAAAGCGAGTTATGCGCCGTAATAACTCTGTGAAATGGTACGCGTTTTGCCTCTCCGCAAGGTGCAGAGGGATTCGAAGGATCGTATATACAGTTCAGACGTGCAACGGGTAGACGCATACAATGTTGAGGATTGGATGAAAGAAATGAACTCCGACTGTTCTCTGTATCGACATCTATGCACGTGCCGCGTATCCTGTTTGGAATTTGGGTCGTACGATAATCGAAGGACGCGAGACGCTGAAACTCTCGTGTTTCCTCGTGGAATGAACATTGCAAATTCTCTCCCACGCGCATTGCCGAAATTTAGAGAATTCAAATATATATTCCCGAATTGTTACCTAAATGTTTTTGAAATTTTGTATTACGAATGAAATAAAAATGCGATTTCAAGCAATAAAAAAAAAAAATTTATGAGCAATCAATTTTTTTTAAAACCAAATGGAAAATACTGCCGAGTAGTTAAAATGTAATAAAATAATATTTTATACTTCATAAAATAAAGAATTTAATTTAAAAAAATAAATCAATAATGATAATAATATATTAATTATATTATTATATTTTTTGTTTACAATAAATATTTTTGAATATTATTTCTTGTCGTATGATTCCGAAAGACACGAAAGAAAAACTATTGTTTCATTTTATAATAATAATTTTTTTTTTCGTAAGAAAATTAATATTTTTCTATCGAGTTTATAGAATTCAAATATATCTCCGAACGCATGCAAACGACGTCGCGGACGGAATCGATTTTCAAAGAATTTCAAAGAATATCGATGATTATCAAGGATCGATGCTGTTCAGCGAAAAAAAAAAAAACTACATATCTTCGTCCCGGAAAAGCATAAATCGTCATGACGGGGTTAATTTCTATGATTAAATAAATTTCGCAAAGATCGATAATGAAAAATAAATACGAAGCTGCGGAAGATAACTCGTTGAAAAATCTTTTTTTTTTGTTTTACCTTAACACCGAAGGATGCCTCGTATCCGCCTTTTCCCTGCATCTGAGTTTGAATTGCCGATAAGTGGGGGCTTCCCATGTCGGCGAGATCGCCGCCGCCGATGTGACCGGTGTGCTGAAAGTTCGTCGGGGCACCGATCATGCTTCGATCTATCCTGAGCCTTTGCTGCTGCGGTCTCTGTCTCTTGCTTCGAGCTGCCGGCCCTTGCTGGGTCAAGCAACACGTGAACCACTGCACCCATACCTCGCCGTTGCTCGCCATTTCGCCTTTGTACCGCTACCGAGAGCTCTCGCACCGCTTTGCCGTTTACTGCTCTCTCTCTTCCTCAGTTTCTCTCCACGACGATACTCCGCTTGATTATCCACTTCGCGTTGCCTGCACCGATCTTTTATCTCGTATATACCCACTTGGATATCGTTACCCTGCGAACACGGAACGTTCTTAATTAGCTCCTCCTCTCTCGGCGGAGTTTAACCGATGGTCGAGTTCGCGTACACGAAAAAAAAAGAAAAAAAAAAAAAACCGCGTAAGAATAAAGAGAACGACGAGACATACGGGAGGATCGAAAACAAGTAGAGTAATGAGGAACAATGAGCCGTTTTAATACAAGAGCTAAGGCCAAGGAGAACAAACGAAATGGGGTCGTAATTGCCCATCCAACACTTGCCACGCTATTGTTATGTGCACAGCGTATATATACGATTATTATTGTGTAAAGCAGCGAGTGCACGTCGAATGCAACATCTTCTAGGTAAGCGTACTACAATGGCTATACTGGTAACGATTCTACGTTTGTGTAGAGTGTAACTTGTTGAATAGACAGAAGAACTTCTATAGAGTTGTCTATTTTACACACATTGCCGCGCGTATTTATTCTGAGAATGAAACTTGCGAACGGTGATTTTAACATTTTTTTATTGATATTCATGAGACGTTTTTAACTGTTATCCATGATAAATACTTCGAGTACCGGAAAGCAGAGTGTACCGTTCGATGTTGAAAAATTCGTCTTATCGAATAACGGAAATTCGCAAATAACGCAAATTCGTGAGCGTAGAAGCTTTTTAGATAAATCGCCGAATCGTGGATTTGAAATGTAAACAGAAAATTCTCCCGAAGCTTTCACGAAGTAATAGGCTTTCTGTTTGATAAAGCGCCAACTCTGCTCCATTATTATACAGTTGAAGAGCCCCGAGAAGCTTTTAATGGGAATGGAGCGAAACCGAAGTGTAATGCTGCTTCGTAAGCTCAGTCGTTAGAGACCAATCTTTCGCGCTGGAAATATTCATCTTTAGTATCGTTACGACGTAAAAATAGTTATCTTTTTTTTATGAAAGATTTGCGTTATTCGATTTTTTTTTTTTTTTCAAAAAGGAGTAAAAAAAACATCGATCTTCACGAGTCACGTCGAGACACATCGATTTTTAAGCACATAAATCGTCGCAATCGTTTTCTAAACTTTTTTTTTTATCAAATATTTCTATTTTTCATTTATTATAATATCTTTTATAAAAAAAAAATTCGATTTTATCGAGTCACGTTGCGACAGACCGATCGCGCGAGCACGTGAATCGTCGCAGTCGTTTTCAAGTATCACGAGGTTTCTGACCCCCCGAGAGGCACGCCTCGTTCGCTCGAGCAAACCAGCGCGGAAGTTGTCTCCTCGGTTTCTCGTCCTGTTGGCCTGCGACAGCGTTTACCCGGGAAGTACACGCTCTCGCCGCATATATACGCATAATCTCGACGGTAGGGAGAGAAAAAAAAGAAAAAGGAGCGAAGGGAGACGCGGAGATGAAGTTCGTACATCTCTGTTTGTTTTGCGCTTCACTCCACCATTGTCCCTTTCTACTCGTTTCCTGCGGGACCCTTTTCGCATACATCTCCCGGGTATATTCTCGCGACTAGTCACGTTTCTCTTACGAACAATTTGCACGCTTTATCCCTCTCTCCTCGTCTCTGTCTCGTGTGTCCGGCGTGACGCGAAGCGTAGAATAGAAACGAAACCAACGAGTTTCTCTCTGTTCTTATTATTCTTCACGAAACAAAGCTCCGGAAAAATGCAAATCAACGCGTGCGCAATTTTTCAACATTCGTTTTTCCGTCGTAAGTTTTTTTTTCATTTTTCAATGGACGATAAACAATATGAAACAAAAAAAAAAAAATTCCCTGCGGTTCGCACTCATCGCTACATTAAGTTAAGTATTTATAAGGCACTATATATCTGTTCTCCAGCCATAAAACTCGGTCTTTGGCACGCGTCAGCATTCATTGAACTCGCCTAGTAAACCGTGGAAAATTCTCGTCCGAAGTGGGATAAAAAAAAAAAAAGACAGAGCCACAATGGCTCTGGTAAAAAAAAATAGAATGAATCAGTCTCGTGCTATTCTCTCGTCTCTAACGGTAATTCAATTTAGTCGAGAGAAGAAGAACGTGCCTTATGGGCGCGAGATCTCGCATCGTTATGACCGCGTTATATGGAAGTTCGAGTTCATTTGTTCATCGGATACGTAAACTGCCGTATGAGGCATTTTTTTCCGTATTTTTCGAGAGTTTATTCGCGATCGTAATCAACCCACTGCTGTTTTTGAAACAGCGGCGTATAATACGCGTTTACAAAGCGAATTTATTTACGCGAGTGTAAGCATTTATATTATATCTGCATATTGCACGCCAGCAAAACGATCTCGTTAACGTTAACGCAGCGGGTGGCAACGGTGTCGACGCCTGCGGAGAATGTTCGACGTTCGGAGTGTTATTTTCTCTCAGCATCCTCGCCCTATCCCATCGTAGACCTCTATTACGCTCGTAATTAATTTTAATTGATGATCCCGACGTGAATCACTGGAGCACCGACAGCAGTCTGCGCTCTACTCCGATGGTACGCGATCGACGCAACTCGACTGCCCTGGTAGCCTTTCCCATTAATGTTAAGCGTATTCTCAATTCACTGGCGGCTCCAAAGCTATGTGTGTACCACCAACGTATCGCGCAAACTTAAATTGAAAGGGCGTATTTGTATCGTCTACAAAAAATAAGATATACCACCCTTGCAATTTCAGTCACGCGATCTTATTCTCGCGCGTACCGTGACTACCACTACTACTGACGATCGTAGCGATCTTCGGAGTCATTAGGACGTGATTTCGAGAGTGAATCTCGAAACACGTCCGGTTTTAACTCGTGTTTATTCACTTGTATGTACGCTTAGAGCGGTGGTTGACGAAAAAAGTAAATTGCTTTTATTTTGTCGTCGCAAACAGCTGTGCCCCGGGTAATAACGGTTCTCGGTGACTTCCTCGACGGTCATTATCTTGGTCACCTTTGGGGAGACCTTCGCGAGCCGAAACTGTTCTCATGTACGACACGGATCCGTGACACAGAGAGCCAGCATCGGACAGCTGCGTAAAGCTACAACCCCCACCATGTCGAAATTGAATTTTTCTTAGTCCTAAATATTGTGCTTTTTATGTGCTTTTTATGTGCTTAATCGATAATTTTTGTGCTGTCTTGGTTTTATCAGAAAATGCATTTTTCTGTGGGGGTGCTAGGTACCTCGGTATTCAGCACCCCCACACCTGTAAAAGGTCTTTAAATGTCCCCAAAATATTTCAAAAGCATCGTAAAATTTTGTGCTCTTTATGTGCTTTCGAAATTACTTCCTCCCATTGGGATTCTTGCGATATTTACGAATTGGCAATATTGCAACTTTTTTCAAAAACATATATCTCCGCGGAGGCGCAATGGATCTCAAAAATCCATGGATTTATGACAAACCTCCCAGCCATAGAAGCTCTGGACCAAAATTTGTCAAGACATTTTTTGTTATTCTGACAAACATGCATGCCGAAGTTTCGAGGTGCGATCTTTCGATCGTCGCGAAACACATAACTCCCGTCTTTTTGCCCGGGGGCAGTTGGGAGTTAAAAAATGTTGAGACAAAGCGGTACTGAGCTGACAAGAAATGTCTATTTTTTTTGGTAATAAAAATATGCCTATTATTTGATAATAAGATAAATGTCAGATTCGTAAATGTTAAAGAAAATAGATGGAATACAACCGTTCGTTGTCGGAAAAATTACTATTAAAAAATACTTGACGCGTCTTTGCAAAATAAAAAAATGTAGTTACGTGCATCAAAGGAAAGGACGTGTAAGAACACAAAAAAGAAAGAAAAATCATGAAATGAAAGGTCATTTTATTAAAAAAAACTATTTCAATGAAAAAAGTGCGCCAAGTACATTTTTAAATGACATTTATTTCGTTCTGATTCTTAAAGAAAAAATATGTTTATTGAGGTAAAGGACAGGGTGACGGACGATTTAAAGGAGATTTAAAGGAGATTTAAAGGAGGAGGAGATATATAGCACGCCCACATTTTTTAAGTTTTGAACTGCGGGTCTGTGGTTTTGCTAATTGTGGGCGCGTCAAGGATTAATTTTTTTTTTCAAGAACGGCAACTAATGAATTTGGCGACCTAAAGCCAGATACGTTTTTTTTACCGGAAAGAAACAACTTGTACTTGCAAATGTACTTGGTCCAACTTTTACATCGAGGATTGTTTTTGTAATATGCCTCGGGTTTATACGAAGATAAGAGCACACGGCACATTTTTTTACAGGATATAAGAAATAAAAAATTATCATCATGTGGAAATATTTACATGTACTATGTTACTATTGTATTCTGAAAATGGCATATACATATACTATCCCATACGTTCGAAATCAAAGAAAATTGAAATATAAAAGTGGAGGTGCTAGTTCAACGTCAAGCTAGCGAAAACTTTCTTCGCGGTATACGCAGACACATCTTTTTGGTGCCAGATTTATGTGCTTTTTATGTGCTATCAAATACACAAAGATATGATTTTTGAGCTCGATATAGTCTATCTACTATACTATAGTATATATAGGCTATCAAATGCACAAAGACATGATTTTTGAGCTCGATAGTCAGGAGAAAATTTAAATGTCGGGGTGTTAGCTGAACGCCAAGCTAGCGAAAACTTTTTTCCCGGTGTACGCAGGCACATCTTTTTGATGTTAGATTTATGTGCTTTTTATGTGCTATCAACTACACAAAGACTTGATTTTTGAGCTCGTTATAGTCAGGAGAAAATTTAAATGTGGGGGTGCTAGCTGAAGGTCAATCTGGTGAAAAGTTTTTCCCCGGTATCCGCAGACACGTCTTTTTGATGCCCGATTTATGTGCTTTTTATGTGCTATCAAATGCACAAAGACTTGATTTTTGAGCTCATCATATTCAGGAGAAAATTTAAATGTGGGGGTGCTAGCTGAACGCCATGCTAGCGAAAACTTTTTTCCCGGTGTACGCAGGCACATCTTGTTGTTACCAGATTTATGTGCTTTTTATGTGCTAACAAATACACAAAGACTTGATTTTTGAGCTCATCATATTCAGGAGAAAATTTAAATGTGGGGGTGCTAGCTGAACGCCAAGCTAGCGAAATCTTTTTTCCCCGTAAACGCAGACACATCTTTTTGGTACCAGATTTACGTGCTTTTTATGTGCTATCAAATAGACAAAGACTTGATTTTTGAGCTCATCATATTCAGGAGAAAATTTAAATGTGGGGGTGCTAGCTGAACGCCAAGGTAGCGAAAACTTTTTTCCCGGTGTACGCAGGCACATCTTTTTGGTGTTAGATTTGTGTGCTTTTTATGTGCTATCAAATACACAAAGACTTGATTTTTGAGCTCATCATATTCAGGAGAAAATTTAAATGTGGGGGTGCTAGCTGAACGCCAAGGTAGCGAAAACTTTTTTCCCGGTGTACGCAGGCACATCTTTTTGGTGTTAGATTTGTGTGCTTTTTATGTGCTATCAAATACACAAAGACTTGATTTTTGAGCTCATCATATTCAGAAGAAAATTTAAATGTGGGGGTGCTAGCTGAAGGTCAATCTGGCGAAAAGTTTTTCCACGGTATCCGCAGACACGTCTTTTTGATGCCAGATTTATGTGCTTTTTATGTGCTATCAAATGCACAAAGACTTGATTTTTGAGCTCATCATATTCAGGAGAAAATTTAAATGTGGGGGTGCTAGCTGAACGCCAAGCTAGCGAAAACTTTTTTCCCGGTGTACGCAGGCACATCTTGTTGTTACCAGATTTATGTGCTTTTTATGTGCTATCAAATGCACAAAGACTTGATTTTTGAGCTCATCATATTCAGGAGAAAATTTAAATGTGGGGGTGCTAGCTGAAGGTCAATCTGGCGAAAAGTTTTTCCCCGGTATCCGCAGACACGTCTTTTTGATGACAGATTTATGTGCTTTTTATGTGCTATCAAATGCACAAAGACTTGATTTTTGAGCTCATCATATTCAGGAGAAAATTTAAATGTGGGGGTGCTAGCTGAACGCCAAGCTAGCGAAAACTTTTTTCCCGGTGTACGCAGGCACATCTTGTTGTTACCAGATTTATGTGCTTTTTATGTGCTATCAAATGCACAAAGACTTGATTTTTGAGCTCATCATATTCAGGAGAAAATTTAAATGTGGGGGTGCTAGCTGAACGCCAAGCTAGCGAAAACTTTTTTCCCGGTGTACGCAGGCACATCTTGTTGTTACCAGATTTATGTGCTTTTTATGTGCTATCAAATGCACAAAGACTTGATTTTTGAGCTCATCATATTCAGGAGAAAATTTAAATGTGGGGGTGCTAGCTGAACGCCAAGCTAGCGAAAACTTTTTTCCCGGTGTACGCAGGCACATCTTTTTGGTGTTAGATTTATGTGCTTTTTATGTGCTATCAAATGCACAAAGACTTGATTTTTGAGCTC
This sequence comes from Cryptus armator, assembly GCA_963971235.1. Taxonomy (NCBI): domain Eukaryota; kingdom Metazoa; phylum Arthropoda; class Insecta; order Hymenoptera; family Ichneumonidae; genus Cryptus; species Cryptus armator. The sequence continues at coordinate 12,751,560 of OZ020236.1, forward strand.
ATCATATTCAGGAGAAAATTTAAATGTGGGGGTGCTAGCTGAACGCCAAGGTAGCGAAAACTTTTTTCCCGGTGTACGCAGGCACATCTTTTTGGTGTTAGATTTATGTGCTTTTTATGTGCTATCAAATGCACAAAGACTTGATTTTTGAGCTCATCATATTCAGGAGAAAATTTAAATGTTGGGGTGCTAGCTGAACGCCAAGCTAGCGAAAACTTTTTTCCCGGTGTACGCAGGCACATCTTTTTGGTGTTAGATTTATGTGCTTTTTATGTGCTATCAAATACACAAAGACTTGATTTTTGAGCTCATCATATTCAGGAGAAAATTTAAATGTGGGGGTGCTTGCTGAACGCCAAGCTAGCGAAAACTTTTTTCCCGGTGTACGCAGGCACATCTTGTTGTTACCAGATTTATGTGCTTTTTATGTGCTATCAAATGCACAAAGACTTGATTTTTGAGCTCATCATATTCAGGAGAAAATTTAAATGTGGGGGTGCTAGCTGAACGCCAAGCTAGCGAAAACTTTTTTCCCGGTGTACGCAGGCACATCTTTTTGGTGTTAGATTTATGTGCTTTTTATGTGCTATCAAATGCACAAAGACTTGATTTTTGAGCTCATCATATTCAGGAGAAAATTTAAATGTGGGGGTGCTAGCTGAACGCCAAGGTAGCGAAAACTTTTTTCCCGGTGTACGCAGGCACATCTTTTTGGTGTTAGATTTATGTGCTTTTTATGTGCTATCAAATGCACAAAGACTTGATTTTTGAGCTCATCATATTCAGGAGAAAATTTAAATGTTGGGGTGCTAGCTGAACGCCAAGCTAGCGAAAACTTTTTTCCCGGTGTACGCAGGCACATCTTTTTGGTGTTAGATTTATGTGCTTTTTATGTGCTATCAAATACACAAAGACTTGATTTTTGAGCTCATCATATTCAGGAGAAAATTTAAATGTGGGGGTGCTTGCTGAACGCCAAGCTAGCGAAAACTTTTTTCCCGGTGTACGCAGGCACATCTTGTTGTTACCAGATTTATGTGCTTTTTATGTGCTATCAAATGCACAAAGACTTGATTTTTGAGCTCATCATATTCAGGAGAAAATTTAAATGTGGGGGTGCTAGCTGAAGGTCAATCTGGCGAAAAGTTTTTCCCCGGTATCCACAGACACGTCTTTTTGATGACAGATTTATGTGCTTTTTATGTGCTATCAAATGCACAAAGACTTGATTTTTGAGCTCATCATATTCAGGAGAAAATTTAAATGTGGGGGTGCTAGCTGAACGCCAAGGTAGCGAAAACTTTTTTCCCGGTGTACGCAGGCACATCTTTTTGGTGTTAGATTTATGTGCTTTTTATGTGCTATCAAATACACAAAGACTTGATTTTTGAGCTCATCATATTCAGAAGAAAATTTAAATGTGGGGGTGCTAGCTGAAGGTCAATCTGGCGAAAAGTTTTTCCCCGTAAACGCAGACACATCTTTTTGGTACCAGATTTACGTGCTTTTTATGTGCTATCAAATAGACAAAGACTTGATTTTTGAGCTCATCATATTCAGGAGAAAATTTAAATGTGGGGGTGCTAGCTGAACGCCAAGCTAGCGAAAACTTTTTTCCCGGTGTACGCAGGCACATCTTTTTGGTGTTAGATTTATGTGCTTTTTATGTGCTATCAAATACACAAAGACTTGATTTTTGAGCTCATCATATTCAGGAGAAAATTTAAATGTGGGGGTGCTAGCTGAACGCCAAGCTAGCGAAAACTTTTTTCCCGGTGTACGCAGGCACATCTTGTTGTTACCAGATTTATGTGCTTTTTATGTGCTATCAAATGCACAAAGACTTGATTTTTGAGCTCATCATATTCAGGAGAAAATTTAAATGTGGGGGTGCTAGCTGAACGCCAAGCTAGCGAAAACTTTTTTCCCGGTGTACGCAGGCACATCTTTTTGGTGTTAGATTTATGTGCTTTTTATGTGCTATCAAATACACAAAGACTTGATTTTTGAGCTCATCATATTCAGGAGAAAATTTAAATGTGGGGGTGCTAGCTGAACGCCAAGCTAGCGAAAACTTTTTTCCCGGTGTACGCAGGCACATCTTGTTGTTACCAGATTTATGTGCTTTTTATGTGCTATCAAATGCACAAAGACTTGATTTTTGAGCTCATCATATTCAGGAGAAAATTTAAATGTGGGGGTGCTAGCTGAACGCCAAGCTAGCGAAAACTTTTTTCCCGGTGTACGCAGGCACATCTTTTTGGTGTTAGATTTATGTGCTTTTTATGTGCTATCAAATACACAAAGACTTGATTTTTGAGCTCATCATATTCACGAGAAAATTTAAATGTGGGGGTGCTAGCTGAACGCCAAGCTAGCGAAATCTTTTTTCCCCGTAAACGCAGACACATCTTTTTGGTACCAGATTTACGTGCTTTTTATGTGCTATCAAATAGACAAAGACTTGATTTTTGAGCTCATCATATTCAGGAGAAAATTTAAATGTGGGGGTGCTAGCTGAACGCCAAGGTAGCGAAAACTTTTTTCCCGGTGTACGCAGGCACATCTTTTTGGTGTTAGATTTATGTGCTTTTTATGTGCTATCAAATACACAAAGACTTGATTTTTGAGCTCATCATATTCAGGAGAAAATTTAAATGTGGGGGTGCTAGCTGAACGCCAAGCTAGCGAAAACTTTTTTCCCGGTGTACGCAGGCACATCTTGTTGTTACCAGATTTATGTGCTTTTTATGTGCTATCAAATGCACAAAGACTTGATTTTTGAGCTCATCATATTCAGGAGAAAATTTAAATGTGGGGGTGCTAGTTGAACGCCAAGCTAGCGAAAACTTTTTTCCCGGTGTACGCAGGCACATCTTTTTGATGTTAGATTTATGTGCTTTTTATGTGCTATCAAATACACAAAGACTTGATTTTTGAGCTCGATATAGTCAGGAGAAAATTAAAATGTGGGGGTGCTAGCTGAACGCCAAGCTAGCGAAATCTTTTTTCCCCGTATACGCAGACACATCTTTTTGGTGTTAGATTTATGTGCTTTTTATGTGCTATCAAATGCACAAAGACTTGATTTTTGGGCTCATTATAGTCAGGAGAAAATTGAAATTTAAGGTAGATACAGCGCGTGATTTTCATTTCGCATAAGTTCGAGAAAAATGAGAGACAATTGCAAACACTTCTCGGTAGTATAAAAATCTGGAAAAATGCATGTATATTAAACGTCTGAAAAGATTAATTTTGCATAATAATAATTCCAAAAAGTTATTAACAAATTCATGAAAAAAAATCTTGTTAAACAAATTAACGGAAACTCAAATTTTTTTGTTTATGAAAATGATTCTTTCATTTTTCTGAACACGTATGGATTTTTTCAGATTTTTATCTTGGGTTTGAATTTTTTTTTATATGGAAAAAATGTGTAGAACAAGAAAAAATTCAAACCCAAGATAAAAATCTGAAAAAATTCATACGTGTTCAGAAAAATGAAAGAATCATTTTTATAAAAAAAAAAGTTGAGTTACCGTTAATTTGTTTAACAAGTTTTTTTTTTCATGAATTTGTTAATCATTTTTTGGAATTATTATTATGCAAAATTAATCTTTTCAGTACCTTAAATATGCCTGAATTTTTTCAGATTTTTATACCATGGAGAAGTAGTTGCAATTCTCTCTCATTTTTCTCGAACTTATGCGAAACGAACTCTCAGCCACCGATCCGCCTTAAAACAGTTTTTTTTATAAAATGATCTTTCATTTTATGATTTCCCTTTTTTCTTCTTTCTTTCTCGTGTTCTTACACGTTCTTTTCTTTGATGCACTTAACTAAATTTTTTTGTTTTGCAAGGACGCGACAAATATTTTTTAATAGTCATTTTTCCGACAATGAAGGGTTGTATTCTATCTATTTTCTTTAACATTTGCGAACCTGACATTTATTTTGTTATCAAATAATAGGCATATTTTTACTACCAAAAAAAAAAAAAGACATTTCTTGTCAAGTCGATATCGCTTTAACAATCCCTGTTTGACACAGGAAATAACGTTCCAGGAAAAATTACGAAAATTTTACTTTTTACGATTTTCAACGTCTCAACATTTTTTTCCAAAGGTTTATGAAACGTTTTAAAACCATTCTAATAGCCAGTCAGGAAACGAATACACCGACAAGAATTTTGGTATGGCAAATGTAAAATATTTTAACTATGCATTTTTTACTGTAAGATACAAACAAAATTTTATTTCGTCTTTTTTCAGAATATTGAATAAAAATTTGAAACTAAGTAGAGAAATTAAACATGATACATAAGCTGTAGAAATGATAAACATTGACTGATTCGTTCACGTATAATGATTATAGATGCACCACGTGACAGCGCGATCTCTTAAGTGAGAATGCATTCTCTGATCGCGGATATCAAGAATCCCAATGGGAGGAAGTAATTTCGAAAGCACATAAAGAGCACAAAATTTTACGATGCTTTTGAAACATTTTGTGGACATTTAAAGACCTTTTAAAGGTGTGGGGGTGCTGAATACCGAGGTACCTAGCACCCCCACAGAAAAATGCATTTTCTGATAAAACCAAGACAGCACAAAAATTATCGATTAAGCACATAAAAAGCACATAAAAAGCACAATATTTAGGACTAAGAAAAATTCAATTTCGACATGGTGGGGGTTGTAGCTTTACGCAGCTGCATCGGACGACTACATATGTACGCCATATAAATATAAATTTTGCGGTTGGATACGCGGAGTTAATTAATTGGAAGAACATAATGCCAGAAAAGTGGGGATACTATAATAATATTTTTTTTTTTACGTTATCTGAATACTGTAAAGAGGTTTTCTCGTTGACTAATTAAGAAATAAATAAATATTGTATTATTATTATTATTATGACATATGTTTACTTTTAATCACGTCCGTTAGGCTAATGGATCGATTTTGAATTTTTGAATTTTTTTTTTGCGATCGATCGATGTTTTTTATCGCAACCAGATATTTTTGGGTTTCCCGCATGCAAATAATTTTTTTTTTTTTTTTTTCATCTCGTCAATGACAATCTCTCGAAACAGTCTCGTGATAGTTTTATTTTTTAAATTTCTTTAGGAACGACTCCCGACGCCAAGGCTGCATGTGTTCCCTTGTCGAACTCTAATAAGGTGGTGTAATTTATTTGTTGAATACACCTGCCCTTGAGACTCGATGAGACGCGACGTTGCTCCATTGTCGTATGTAAAATCAGATGACAATTTCGCAACTTTATTCCTATTGTTTTTTTTTTTATATTTCGTCGATATGCAGTCGATTTTTCACGCATTTTCAACACTCGCATAATACGCGTTTAGATAGAAAAAATATTTGAGATTATTTGGCCGACTATTTTTCAATTTATTTTTCGTTATCCGCACTTTATTCCGCGGGGATTTGTACGGCGTAACGTGAAAGACGTACTCGGATGTCGCGAGGTCTCTCGCCGAAGGTCCCTCGACTGGATCTCCGATTACGGAATCGTATTTTATACTCTATATAGTATTGGAAATCCCCCTCTCGGAGCAACGCGTGCTCGAGTTTCGCATCGGGGAATTTCGTTCGCAAGAGTCGTTATATTCGAAGATCGAAGGTTTGTGAAAAACACGACGTCATGAAAGACAGCGGAGTATGTACCATGATAATAAAAATAAAAATGACTGAAAATCTCTTATTTTTGAAAACATCGAGAAAAACATTTTAATGGGACAAATTACTAGTAGAAAAAAGCAGCTGAGAGAGGGATCGGTGAAAAACAAACGCGTTTATTTATCTAGGAACCGCATTCCTCGTCACCCGTATGCTAACTGCGACTGTACATTTTTCTAACCCCCTCGGAGAATTCGAATTTCTCGACTCTACCGAACGCGGGCGGACGTTAAAATTATCGTTTCGTTGCACCGCGAGGGAAAATCCAGCAAATCGAAATCTCCGTGAGTTTCTGAGTCACCCGCATGTATTCGGATATAATAAAAAGACGAGTTCGCGTGTCCTCGTGGCTATAAATTGTTCGAATGGGACTGCGAACGATAAAAATTTCAAGGCTTTTTGCATTCGGAGTATACGAGAGAGAAAAATGAAGAAAAATTGATGAAATATGAAGAAGAGACAACGGGGTTGTCGCGAATGTTGGCCATTCGGCATGAGACACGAGGGAACTCTACACGCGTGGAAATCCTTCGAGGAAAGGTCGCGTGCCTCCGAAGTCTATAATTAAAAGTTGGAGGTGGTGGACCGACGTGTCGAGCAAACGCGTGCCACACCGGTGTGTCTCGCGCAACTTATTTTCGTTCGCGAGTCTCCTCGTCACCCGATCGCGCTCTGCCGACTAATACTGTGCTATACGACTCGTACAACTTGTACACCGAACAACTTGTGTCTATCTCCGTACGAAAGAAATTCGAGAAGATACACGAGAAAAAATTATGTGGTGAAAGTACTAACAATTAGTCGAGAGATCTGATAGTTAGTTCACGGCGTCCAAAAATCCGAAAAAAAATTAAAGGATATTTTAAATTTTTTTTTTTTTTTTTTTTTCAGAGTAATTAAATAAATTCGAGAAAAGTAAAATTATATTAAATTATGGATTTTCGCTGTTTAGACATTTTTACAAAGCACATAATCGACTGCGTGTACATCAGAGGACCGCCGGCGGGAATGCCGAAACAAAGCTAAAGATTTTCAGAAATATGCAGAAGAATATAAAGAAAGTATAAAAAAATCGACATTAAAGGGGAAAAAAAGGAAAAAAATTGAAGGGCCAACGAAAAAAATGTAAGGAATTTGAGGACTTTTCCAGGACAAGAAGAGTTCAAAAACATTTCCAGGAATTCCAGGATTTCCAGCGAATTTTTTCTTCCAAAATAGTTGGTCCAACTAACAATCAGTTCTCCCGACTCATCATTCTTTTTTCAGTATAAAAAGCAAAGTTTTGAGATCTTTTTATTTTTTTCATTTTGCCGCAAAAGCCTTTCTATCTCTCAATTGCTGATTTGTTCCAAGAGAACTTCGAAATTTAAGGATCTATCCATAACATCTTACGATCCTTGCAGTACTTGTTTCTCAAACTTTCCATTGCGGATGTAATTACTTGAAAAACAACAACAAAAAAAAAGTAAAAAAATTTGATTGATGCCGAGAGAGCTGCGCAAAAAGTTCGCAATCGTCGAACTTCGAAACTTCGCAATGGTATAATACGGAGCGAACGTGCTGCGACCTCTCAGCCGCACTGGAGGGCCCGGAAGTTGCAGCGCAGAATTTATCGGAAGAACCAAACTGCTTTCGTTCGCTCGCTTTTATACAAGTTGCATGGTATACAGGTGGATAAGAAACAAAAAAATTAGCAAGCAACGGCTCGCCAGTGACGATCGTGATTCGAAGTTTTCTCTCGTCGCAGACGCAGAAAAATTGGTTTAAAAACTGACGAAGACAAAAAGTGTTTCGAGAAGTAGGCAACGAGGCGCGTAATCTGATGCGCTTGAATGACAACGCCAAATCGGTTTGCTAAAAGAAAATAAAAAGAAAAAAACCGTTTCTTATCCGCAGAGTTTCGCGTATCGACGATACACAGCGAGAGTTTGAAGTCTCTCTTTCGCCACAACGTTTTACTCTCGTGCGCTCCAAAAGGATTTACGAGGATCCGTTTTACGAGACGTTCCTGACATTCCCGGACCAAACGCGTTTCGTTGGCACGTAAATCGCGCAGCGAAAAGATTCATCGCGAGAGTCGCGAGCAGAACTATTGTGGACGCGTACGTAAAGATACATACAGTATATGTATACGAATTCACACACAATGGGTCGAGTATCTGCCGCATAGGACGCGGAGAGGTAGTAATTCGAAGCAGTGCCGGAGACGAGTGGTCAGAGAGCACAGCGGTACTCTCGAACGAATCAAACGACTAGTGAATTGCTCGACCGGATGCAACGGACACCTAGGAATGTCACGAGTGAGCAGCCACTCGATGTCCACTCGAATAGCTTCAAAGTTTGATAGAACAGAATGCGGGGCGTGCGATTAGGTGTGAGAAAAACTTTGGTACTTCCTCTCGACATAATTGTCGCGAGTTTAAAAATCATTAAGATACTTTTTGTAGCGTGAGCTGTTGCTGAGTTAATAACTTCTTTATGAAACCGGATATTAAGCATAACAAATTACGGGCTTTCGTCATTATTAATGATGTAATCTATACGAACGATTTCTCAACCTCGACTCCGATCGATTAAGAATCTCCTAAGACTTTTAATTTCATTATATTAAAAGATATATCATATGCCGAAAAAAAAAAAAAAAAAAAAAAAAAAAATTATAATAACACAACGAATAAAATTGACTAAATCAATTAACAATCGATTAAATAATATCGGAATGCTGTTATCGTATTTTTATTTAATTTTTTTTTCGAGTAAAACTATCGACTGGCAATTCTTTACAACTCGTACACGCGGTGATGTTTTAACGCGCGTACGATGGTGCGGCGTAAACCGCGGCAAAGGGTCAGACACCGGGAAGGAAGAGAAGGGGGGAAGGGAGTAATACAAATCCGAGAGGGAATAACATAGTCGTATGGTAGAATGAAAGACGCAGAAAGAGAGAAAAACAACACGAAATAAAAAAGAAGAAAAGAAAGAAAAAAAAAGAGACAACGAAAAGTCCTTCTCGATGCTCGAGCCGATGCCACGCCGGGTCCGAACTCCTTCGGTGCCTCGGGAACGGGGCTCGACCTCCGGTGCTCCGGGTGGAGTCCGCGCGCGGATCCGCGGATGGAGAACGGAGAACGTGCTTCAGGCAAAGACGATGCGAAGAACACGGGGATGCAGTCACGCTACCATTCAGTGATTCTCAATCTAAATCTGCACGCTACTTTGTTCGACTTAAAACCCTCAAAAAAAAAAAAAAAAAAAATTGGTTTGCCGCACCAACAAAAATTCTAACAATTTTCCTTCGATCGTAACGCGAATACAAAACATCGATAAAATCATCGATAATTGATGAAAATAAAATACGATCGCGAGCAATGATTTACAATCGTAAACGGAGTGAAGAGAACTGCAAAACAGATGAACGGCGTTTGGTACGATAGCTAGAAGAATAGTTGTACGATTATCATGCCACTATACCATATTACTGGCGCCTCTGGTTCGCTTATTCTTGTCTCGAGAAATGAGAATTTCACGATAGATATAGATATACAATGTTCGGGTACTCGCGGCGATGCGTGGGCAGTCTTGCGGTCGAAATAGCGAGAGCAAAGTGTATATATACAGAACGCGGAGATACATAATGTAAGAATCGATAGCGAAGTTCCGCACGAATAGCCCGAACGTCGCCGGAGTGTCGTAAAGACAGGACGGCGCGTCACAGATGGATTCATCTTTTCGCGACAAGACATCTCTCGAGAACGGAGTAAGTGAGGTCTGTCCATCTCTATACACATGTATAATCTTCACGAAAGAGAAAGCTGAGAAAACAAAGAAGAAAAAGAGTAAAGGAGCGTCTAACAAACCGCTAGATTTTCTTTAGTCTCGTCTTCTCAACCCCTCGAGTGCACGTTGACCACTTGAAGCTCTCTTTCTCGTTGTCGCTCGACGACGGATTGTCAGACGAGAGTGCGCGAGAGGAGCGAATCATGGAGCGAGTAAAGGGGCCGTTGTATAGGAAGAATAAGGTGACGATAAAGAAAAAGAAAGAGGTATCAAAGTAGAGAAATGAAGAAACTCGAGGGATAAGAAGCGAAGGAGACGAAATCGTCTGCTTTTCTCGAATGCCAAACGACTCAACTTGCAGCTTATTCTCGTCGCGATTCTCACTCGTTAAGACGAAAAAAAAAAAAGCTTTCCGGTTCATCAAGAGTGATAATTAATATTCTTGTCGCAGTAAAATGAAAGCTCTTTTTTTACGATCGTAAAAATATTTTCTAACTTCCGAAAGTTGCTCGACATTATACAATTTATTAGAGAAATGAAAATACTTATTTTTTTCTGTATCACCATTAATTAATAACGAATGATCATAATTTTAACTCGAGTCTCGCGACTGGTGTTGTCAAGTTGTCGAGTTTCAGCGATCAGTGCGCCACTTTATCCGAACCGAGCGGTGAAAATAAGCCGATTAATTATTAATCGATTCGATCTTATCGTACGATGTATTCATACGACGAACGAATTAAAATCGAAACTCTTCTATGTCCCATGACTCAGTGATTTTGTAGGCCAGACAATCCGAAAGGATACACGAGATATATACTCCGTGCCTCCCGTTCTCTCTTCCCTTTTATTTCTCCTCTTCTTCTCCGTTCGTTCGTCTTTCTACTTTCACTCCGTCGAAACTCTCGAAGCCGCGGTGGCTTCTCGAAACGCGCGCGACACGATGATCCACACGCCTCGTGTTTAATACCTTCGCCGGATCTACGAAGATCTACTCTGCCACTGCTGTTGTCCGTGTAAACGTGCAAAGAGTGAACACAGGCGCTATGGCGCGGAAAAGCGCGTGGTCTTTCACTTTCTTCCGCTCGGCTGCGGCGAGAGGCAATCACAAGACGCTCTCGCGAATCTTCAACTCGGGATTCTCGTATATATTACTCGATAAGACTCTCCGAACGTTATATATAGGTATATCTGCGTTAACCGTGAACGCTATAATATAGTGTCTCGTCGTACACCTATAAGCGCGTTTAATGTTTTTTTTCTTATTTTTTTTCGACGTCTGGAGGATCTCAGCTTCGTGGAAAGTAATATACGCGAATCTCGACGCTTTGGTTATATATACATACATGAGATTAAACTGAATCAGCTCCGAGGAGAAATCGCGTACGACGGAAACTTATATATATGTATATATATCGCGCACACGACTACAAACACTTTTGCTTTTCTCTCGCGCACGCGCGCGCGACGACTCTCGTATATAAGACGATGATTCATTTTTACTTTTTCGGGTTCGTCGAACACGCATAACTCGCAGTCCTATTCAAACGAGCGGAAGGCCTCTCTTTTTTTTGCTGACACGACTCGAAACGTTGGAAAAGACAAACGCGAATATCCGCGCGCGCCACTCGCGGAGATAAGAGAACTGGACGCTCAGCATTACTAAATGCATAACTACCATACGTGGACCGTTGTCCGCGGTATAAAGACGCCTCGGGGACTCCGTCGTAATTATCGATGCGGAAATCGTATAATCTTCGCCATCGAGCTGAACCCGGAGATTCTACGATGCGTTGAGGAAATTACGAATAAGTCTCTGTTATGTATATACCACGGGGGCTCCCCATCGATCGGTTATAAACACCACACCAGCGCGTGGCGCTCGTGTGTACAAAGTTCACGCTTCCTGGTGTTTTAAACTTGAACTTGAGTACCGATATATTTTACGACTATATTCTCGACGAGTTAAGAACGGTAACGAACGCTCGCGCGCGCGGTGTGTTAGGTACACAGCTTCAATGATAAATTAATATCGAGAAAGTGACATTGAACTCCGTGGCATAGATCGCTACGGTGCGATAACAAATTCAAGGTGATAGGATTTCAGAAGCTTCGCTCGAGACAATAAGATTGATGAGGGATTTTTTATTTTTTTTTTCGTACGGCACAAGTACGATAAACGTACGTCGATCTTTTGTATTTTCGAAACGTCTCGCGCCTTCCGTCGAATCTGCCGTTACGATGTCTTGTCACTCGAACAATGCTGATTCCGATCGATTGGTATTATTGAGAAGGGGAGAGGTGGGGGAAGAGTTTCGATTCGACGATAAGCAATAGACAAGAGTTGTAAATAATAGCTATCGTGTACCCGAAGCTCACGATGACGTCACGATGACCCCGAGACTTCGAAAGACTTCGTAAGGAATGAATACTTGAAAAATTCACAAGAAAGACAACGACCTTGAGACAAATATATTTTTCGTTTTCGAGTGTTTGAGACGCAACAACTTTTTTTTCATATCATATTATTTATAATAATTAATAAATAAATTAAATTATCGAAATTATTAAAACTATTGGAATTATTAAAATAAATAAAATTAATTATTAATAAGAAAGCTTAAGATGGGAGAAAATTAACGAATTATTTTTTTTTGATCGATAAAATGTTTTGTTTTAGCGCGAAATTTGCGTTTATAAATATTGAAAAACAGCGGTTTGTTGGTATATATAGTATATACGACGGAACATGCAATTTGTTCAACGGAAGCGATTCTATTGTGTGGAATAACGTTTGCACCCGTGTAATATACATCGATTATTACAGCTTATCGTGAAATTGTCAGGAAAACGACGGGTTACAAACGTTCAGAAAACCGCTCAGAACTCTATAAACTGTTTGTCGAACTGCCCGTGTTTTGCCCGCTACGGGCCTCGGAGACTACTGGCTGTGCCTTTCACCGTTCCTTTGTTACCTGACCTTTACCTGTAAGAGGTAATATAACTTGAATACAATCCTTATACACACAGCTTGTCGTTTGTTCTCTCACTCTCTACTCCCTCGAATTTTCGATACACAACGGTCCCCCTTTTTCGTGTTCGAATATTAACCGCACAGGACTAATCCTACAAGGTATACGAAGCGTGTATCGGACCTGAAATTCTTCTTCGAATCGTCTCCGATGTTTTGTATATTATATAAACAGAGAAAAAGTGTCTCTCCCCCGAGGGCAGACCGTAAACCTTGAAGAACCTGTCGATTATCGACGACACCGGTTCACCGGTATTCCGTGAAACTTACGGTTTTTTTTTTATATTAGTGTCGAAAGTCCTCCGCGTCTTAATTTCGTTGTTTTCGAAGATCGCTCTTCGCAGATTTGTCACAACTGTTTTTTGTCGTTTTTTATATTGAAATTATTTTTTTTTCGAAGGAATCGATGTCGTTGCGGGAGAAAATAGATTTTAATCGATGGGAATTATTTTTAGGGGAAAAAAAAATCGATTAAGGGAGTCGGTAATTCACGAGTACGTAACGATCGAGTGCTCTTAGCTCTTCTCAGCGATGTTTTATCGCGTTGCTGTGTATCCCTCGAGAGGGAAAGTACCTTACGCTCACCCTCGTTCCTCCATTCAATCCAAACCGAGAGAAATGAACGCCCTGTTCTCCACAAAGCGTGAGTGCGTCACCAGATTCGCACGAAGCAAACAACGGAAAATGGCATGTTGAAAGGATTTTGAGAGCCGAGAGACGAGAGCACCGATGTCGAACAAGGCGAAGGGGAGAACCAACAGTGGACGCGTACGTGTGAGAGTACTCGTCCCTTCCGATGAACGCGATCTCTTTGCAGTGTTCCGCACTCACCGATCGAACTACTGTACGAACGTCGATTACACGACCAGACACATCAAACTAACTATACGGAGAAACGAAACTGCACGGTCGCCCCCGTTGAGTGCCTCTTTACGTCAATTTTTCAACGATGTGTCCCGATATTTTCTTTTTTTTTTTTTCATGGTCGCGAAATTCTCTAAGTAATGATTTGTAGGTAAAATAACTTTATTGAAAGCTTTTATACAAAGTATGTATATATATATTTTTTTTTTAATAAGTTCAATTTACCATCGAACGCAAAAAAAAAATAACTAAACATTTTTCCCAATTTTTTTACAACATTATAAAAAATTTGAAAAAATGTTTAGTAATTTTTTTTATTCATTATTATTATTTTTGTTTCAATTCTAAACATTTTTCTCTATTTTTTTTTATTCGTTCATAAAATATTTCGGATTTTTGCAGAAAATCCGTTTTTTTTTTTTTTTTTTTACTTTTTGCAGAAAAATCTTTTCGTATTACAATTTTATGTTAACGTGCTTTTTGGTTATTAGTTATTTTATTGATTTGTTTTTTCTTTTATTGTACGTATTACCTGAGCACTTTTCAATTTTTTACGAGAAAAAAATATTCATTATTTATCTATCGAATAAAATTTTTTTTTGGTACGTCCTGTATATACAAATATACCATTGAGTGCTATATACTCCCCATCAGGGTTTACGCGTCAGAGAACTTCCCCTCGTCTTTCGCGAAAACTCTGTGGATTCTTTCTTTCTTTTCATTCGCTTTATCCACTCGGAAATTTTTTTCTTTTTTTTCTGTTGTTTTAGAGCCTTTATTTCGTCAATTCTCTCGGTCTTTTCGCATATCTACGTTCCTCGCGTTTGGTCCGTGAAACTTTGGTTAATTAAGCTTTCGGCGATATACCCGTATAAGTGGACTATATGTACGGACCAGTAAACCACTCCTTCCTTCCCTCTCTCGTTTCAATTATCGACCGTAGTACTCTCTTACTTGTGCCGTGTGCCGGCGCAAGGGGAACGTCCCCGAAAATTATATCTCGCGTTGCGTCGCACGCCATGGTACACCTCCCCCGCGTAACTACCAAACTTCGTATATAATACTCGTTTGGTTCACAAGCGCCCGCGCACCACTTTGGCCGTTGGAACCTCCGACCCTCGTTAGCCGACAAATATCACGGTTCGTCGACCGTCAGTAAAAATCAACAACTTCGAAAATTTTACCTCAAGCGAGAGACCGGCTGGAAATATGGAATCATACGAAAAGCATAGAAATTTCTTTGGTAACCGAGGAAAATGAAAAAAAAAATAATAATGTGAAGAAAAAATTTCAAATGAGCTCTATGCACGAGGAAAAAAAAAAGAAAATCAGGTCGAGTCGGGCACTTTAATTTAGTTCGCGAAATTTTTTTTTTTTATTTTTTTTTTAATTACTATAGACTCCGAAATTATGAAATGGGAGCGCCGTGTAGAAAATGAAGTTTTCGAAGTTATAACGTGTTTGCCGATGAAAGTGTGCTTCGCGAAGCACTCGCGGGTAATGTATACGAGCCGTAAGCCTTAAGCACCCAAAGGATGCTGTAGCTACACATATGTACACATCGCCTGTACGCCCGTTTAGAAAACGAGCGCGAAGAACATACGTTATGCTTCCTTTCAGCTTTATCGCAAAATGCAGTTTCGGATTAATCTCGCATTATGCCGCTGCTACATACGAGGTGTGCGTTAACAGTTTATATACAGTGTTATGAGGATTTTCCGCGCCGTTGAACGAAACACTGTAATTAATCTTTTAACGAACTTTGAAAGGAAATACATTTGAATAATTTGTAAAACAAATTAAATTTTTATATCGACGCTTTGTTACGAAAAAGTCATCAGAAGTGGTAATTAAAGAAATTGAAAAGAATTAAAGAATTGATAAAAAATGAAAAAAAAAAAAAAAAAAAAAAAGCTGATTAAAGAATAAAAACATAACGACGTTTATTATTCCCCGTAAAAAGTAAGATTTAGAGAGAATTTTGAATACTTCCCAATGGGATAGTAATCTAAAAACAATACCCTTGAAGAAGGTGATAAGAACATTAATTTAGCATAATTATGATATCAAAAAGTTATTAAAATAATCGAAAAAAAAAAATTGAGTTACGATCACTCGGCAATGTAACTTTCTTTTAGCAAAAAATTAATGATACGTTATTTTTTCCGAATACATCTAAATTTTTTTAGAATTTTTTCTAATGTTCGGAATTAGTTTTTCTTTTAATAGATGAAAAGTCTCGAATTTTGGATACGTTTTCGTAAAAAGACTACTCAAGACATTTCGGAGTAAACGATCGAAAATATTCGCAAATACGGAAAAAAAAAATGTTTCGAAAAGATCTCTGGTATTTTTATTATTTTTTTTAGAATTTCAATAACTCTGAAATTATTATTATAGAAAATCGAAAGTCTTCTACACGGTTAAACTTTTCAGATTTTTATTCCGCTGAGAAATATTCGAAATTCTCTCTTTTTTTGACTGGGAATGTAACGGTACATCCTCCTTAATTAAAGGCATTAATTCTTTCGCGGTGTCGTGAAAAATACGAAGAAGATAAAGACACAAGAGCATCAGAAAAGAACAATTACAAGTGCGAGGGTAATCACGATTACGACGTATGCATTATTAGACCGTGAATCGCACGCGGATTCAGGTGAACTCCACGGACTGTCCGTTGCGAAGTCTCCGGAGGCCGTGAATTCTCGGTCCCGATCTACTGCCCGCTCGAGGTCGTTTTTCCACGATCGGCGTGTGTCCGGTTTACCTCCGCATCGGCGCAAATCGGCTACGGCGTTTAAAAAGATTTGCAATATTTTATGGTCGGTTAAATGTGTACCATCGTGTAGTGTGTTGTTCGGGATTTTTACCAACGGTTCTTCCGCGAGCCGCGGAGATCGCGGAGGCCACGGATTTTCCTACAACGCGTTAATGCCGCGATGTCTCGTAGTTTTGACGAGAATATCAAAAAGTTTTTTTACTCGCCAGACGTATAGAATAAAACTACAACAATGGCTGCCGTAGCCAAAGGACGACAGGAGAAAATATATCGCGCGATAGTAAAGCCCGAAGTATTATAGTCAGCAAGCGAACAGTTTTACTATACCATAATACTGACTCGTTTCCTCGGTAACTCGCTCGCTCGTTCCCTAGCAAACACACGAGTTCTACCAGCTCTCTCGGCTTTATATTTCGCGGATGAATCATCGCCGAAAATTCCACGCTCCGGGACGAGCCGAAAGACTTTGGCTTTATAATGTACACGAAAGACGACGAGAATCGAAAACGTGAACGCGTATAAACGAAACATCGGAACACAATCAACGCGATAAATACGAAAAAATCCGTTCGAATAAAAAAACAAAACCAAAAATGAATAAAAACATCGAAAATAGGAACATTAATAAATGAATATTCAAACGTTTTCGTTCAATAAAAATTCAACAATTATTCGTCAATAAAAAACAAATTATAAAAATATCGACAAACGCGAATGTTGCAAAGGTCGTTATTTCAATTTGTTTTTAATGAAGAAATTACAGTTACGCAAAAGTAGATGGAAGATGGAAAATCGCGAGTCCGGTAAATATGTAGGTAAACTTTAATGGCGATGATGTCGCAATTAAACACGAAACGTTGTGTGAACTCAGCGCGATCCGTATACACATCCATACAGATGGAAACGTAAATTCAGAACTTTAACAGTAACAGTTACATAGTTATATAGAGTTGCAGCGTATTCGCGATCGAAGTCAAGCAAATTGTCTCTCTCGGGGATCTCTCAACGGCATTGCAATCCCCGACGGAACGCAAATATATATTCGCGATTCTAACGAGGCAATGTTATTCAATTGAGTAATCAATTATCGATCTCCATATAAATTCTACTCGAGATTTCGAATTAATTTGCAAACATTGCCAATCGATATTTCCGTAAAGCGAAATGTTAATATTTGAAGATAATTATTTATTATACGAATTTATTGACCAATTAAATAAATTCATTAATAATTAATCAATTGTGCAAAAAACAAACAAATTAACAAATGAATAATTATTTATTTATTAATTTTCTAAATAAATATAATATTGCAATAATAAATACATATATATATTATTCGATAATTATAAATTCAAATTAAAAATGACCCCATTTTGCGAATTTATTAATTGTAACTTTTTTTTTTTTTATTTTATCGAAATCGATAAATCGTCGGATGGGCGGAAAATCTCGTCGGTTCGTCACTCATGCGGTGTCACCTATTGCGATATTCATTAGAATATGCAACGTGCAATAAAGACATTTCCTATCATCAAGTGACACAGGTGGGATCACGTAGTCGCGCAGTGTCGATGTACTCCCGTCGCGGTAAGGTCGACTCTGCCATTATGCATGTGGCACAGTATTATTAATTTTGTCGCGTACGACGCGTGTCTGTCTATCCGTAAAGTCTTCATTTTATTTTTTCTTATTCTACGAGAGATTCGACTCGTGACTCACGTGCATCGCTACTAACACTCGTGTACTTTATCGACGTACATATTCCCAATACAACTGCGCGAAAACCTTTTTTTCTTTTCCTTTATCCTTTTCTTTATCGCGATGCGTATTGGCGCTCTTTTAATCGCACAGCGGTAACAACGTTCGCGCGATTACGTGTGACGATTTAACGACGTCGAGAAGACGCGAACGTATATATGTGAATACAATAACGATATACATGTGCAGTATAAAGTGTTGCTGCGAACGGGAAACCGGAAGTGGCCGCGTAGAGTAGTTCGCGTTTTGCCGAGGGAAAGGAAGTGCCAGAGACTCGCGCGCGCGAAAGGAGTCTTATCTCGAGTCTCAGTTCGATCGGCGAACGTGTATTATATTTGCTCTGCCTTCCCAAAGGCTCGTTCGTCATCTTCGTCCTATCCTGCTGTTTGCCGCTGCTGCTGCTGGCAACGATTCTCTTCGCTAGTAAAACTATATACATGCGCCTTAGTCGGCGCGCTTGGAACATTGCCAACTGTGAGAACGTGGTTAACGAACTCCGGAATCAAATCGATTCCATAGGCGTAATAAATTTAACGGATATACGCGTGTGCAGGTATACTGAGGCGTTACAGGTTTATCTGCAACGAAATATTTCTCTGAACGCGATGCGGCGCGTTTATCGATCGAAAGATTCCAGTCGGTGTTAAACTAACATCGAAGAATGAATGCGTAATAATAGAAACGAATCTCGAAGGTCAAATGAAAAAACAAAATATTGTTTTAAGTTCGCGTTGCAACTACGGAATATATCGATACATCGAAGAAAAAAAAAAAAAAAAAATTGATTTTTTTTTATTTTGACGATTGCGAAATTTTATTAACAATTTTATAATCGTTTGTACGAGCGACTCGTACAATTCGCAAAATTGCGCAAACCAGACAGAGGAGAGCACAGGTGCAGCGGCAGTGAACCGAGAGCAATTCCCTGGAAACTTCGAGACTCATTTAACGCGCGAGTTTCTTCAGGGGACACCCAACTCCGTACCTCATGCGTCAGTGAAGAAAACTAACCGAGAACGTCGAAGAGAGGTGTGCGGTCGCACCTGCTTCGATGTTTGGTCGTCTCTATCCTCTCTCTTGAGTGCCCTTCGCGAAGTGAATCTCCCCGTGTGCGTTCGAAATTTTCGTAAACATTCGATCTATTAATAATCCCCGCCCGGTTGCCCTCGTGCGATGCTACCGATATTTTTTTTTACGCTCCTACTCGATCGCCCATGACACGGGGATTATTCAACGATGTGCGAATAATTGAGATAAGTGAGGCGAATTTTGTTTTTGTTTTTTTTTTCTTCGGGGACCACCTCGTTGAGAGTCTTCGAACACCGGAGTTCGCGAAGAATGATAAAAGGCGAAGAAAGAAGACGAGAAAGAACGAAGCCCTCACATCTCCGTCTCGTTATATGCGGGACGGATATTCGGGTCTCATTTAATTCTCCATCCTTCGGTACTCTCGCTCCCTTTTTCTTCGGAGCTCACCAACAGCCGCTTGCGGCTTACGTCGACGTACCCTCGCGATTCGAGGAGAACAGCTCGCTCGCGCGAGCTCAACGCCGGAGACGACAAAAAAAAAAAGGGAGCCACAGCCGCGCGCGGCACAACGCACGGCAGCAGATGGCGATCACGAATACACGCGTGTATACGACACATTACTGTATAGAGCGCACTTGTGTTATAAGTAACCCAACGGACGATTGTAACGCTTATTCATCACACGAGGACTTTACTCTGTAACCGGTATTGCAAAATTTCGACTCGTCTGCGCACTGTATCGCGAACATTTGTCAAAAAATATTGCGTAAATACATCGAAAAAAAAACGGTGTTTTTATTCGTTAAGTTTATTAATCGCGAATGGAAAACTTGTTGTCAACTGATAGCTCGCGAGAAAATCGTATGACATAGCGCGAACAGATGTGTTCCAAAACCGCGTCTATCCTCAGACATCGAGTGTCCCACTAGCTCAGCTCTGACAACGGCCGAAATAGAGTTCCTGCGAGTTTAACGCGGGTAACATGTTACCCCCACGGTTACCAAGAATCGACGAGTTTCCATAGATCGTGTTTTGCTATTGTAGGAATAATAATTTTCGAAAACTTCACAAGCGTCTATGTCGCAATTTTATCAACATATATCGATCGCGATCTATCGTATTTATCGAAAAAAACATTGTTACCTTAGAATCGCTCGTATGAATAATTTTTTTTTATTTGCGTCGCAATTTTAACTGCACTTACTTGATAAATATCGAAGAAATCTACAGTGATTCTCTCGATCCAAAACGCCCGGAGCGTTTTTCAGGAAAAACACGTGACCACGTGACCGCTCGATGTTTGTAAGAAAATAAAAAACTTCAGGTAAACTAGTTGTTTCGAAGCTCAGATAACCAACCGCTCGCGCACTTAATAATTTCGTTGCTATCGTGCGAAACGTACAAAACTCGTTTTTCTCGAATATCCCACGTTATTTTTCGAGATTTCGTTTCACTCGTAGGCTCGAAAATAATCCTTTTCCTTATAATCCACAAGTTAATACACGAAATTCGACGATAGCTTTTCGTTTTTCGATCTGTTGTGAGATCCTCGCGAAACCGGGTTGATCGTAGCGTGTTTGCGAAGATCGGAGCGGCGCGATTGCGTTAACTTTAGGGCGCGACAAACTCACCGCTCGACGGCCTCGGCTGTACTGAATATAAGATCGAGCAGCCTGAACATCGTGGCGGGCGAACGCGTCGCGGCGCTGTTAGTCTCGGGGCGCGCGCGGACACACCGCAGTACGAATACCGGCGCGGTCTCAACTTCGACAACTATCAAGGATCTTTATTTACTTTCAATCGAATCGATAATTAAAATTGCACCGATCAATTTCATTTTTTAATTTTTTGCATTTTCTTCAAATTAATTAGAAGTACGGTAGATAACGAAAAAAAAATATAATTCGATGTTTAGTTGTGTTATAAAACTATTAAAAACTGTTTTTTTAAATGTATATTTATATCAGCCGTAGTTGCATATAGGTTATGTAAACGATTAAGATACGTTGTTAATTTATTTTATTTACTCCTGATCACCGACAATTTCGTCTGCATGATTTATCAACGGACCGTTTCACTTTGCAATTCCGATCTGTATTATCGAGTACCCCAAATTAGCGAAATTCCATAAACTGTTTATACAAGATCTATGCGAAATACTTCCTCATTCGTACCTACGTATATTATGTATACTTTCGTTGGGTTAAGGGTCGTTGTTTCCTTCTCTTTCGTCCACCCGATGACTACGACTAAGACCCACGACTCTTGGCCGACGTGCGCTGAACCATGTTATTTGCGGTATCGCCGACTGTGTGCCGCACAGCCACCGCCGCCACCGCCACCGCTGCGAGAAAGTTCCCGTATCTATTCCAGGCTCGCCTCAAACCAGCGGTGGATCGATGACGGCTAAATATTTACAGACTATCTTGCCGAAGCGAGACGCGGGTTAACTCGCTGACGAAACGTAACGATTCCATTTTCGAATCGGAGCAGTCGAAGACAACGATCGTCAATCAGGAAGTAAACGAGATCCGAGATAACCGCTCCGAATGGTATAGTAAATCGAAACAAAAAACACAAGTAAAGACTAAAAATATAATTATTTCACAATAAATGCGACTCTGTTTGAACGCTCGTTATCCTCCACATCGCAAAGTTCAAATTCATTCGACCGTAAAATCGTGCATTGTAAATCGATGACGTTGAGAGAAAATCGACGTTTCGCTGTTGTTATCTTATCGTTGATCAAACTTCGTAAATTATAAGGATAAACAGTGGAACTCTAGCTCCCGAATTCGATTCTCGTATACATTGACTCTTCTCTTTTATCTCGCAAAACACGCGGATATGTATTGTAACGAATAGTTCCCCCAATGTTTTCCCGAGGAGAGATAAAATTTCGACGCTTCGTAGAAGCAACACAATTACTAATCATCGATGTAAGCCAAATACCGATGTACATTGACCGAAAGAAATCTCGAGTTTCGTCCCCTAAACAGATCGAAGAAAGTTAATAACACGATTATCGACACGAATTTACATTGTTACAAAAATGATGCGTCTATCTTCGCGTATTTTCGAATGGATCCCTCGCGTTGCAATAACTCGTCACGGATCTTATCGCCTCGCGTCGAGTACGATGACGCGCGTTGTGTTATAGATATACTAATGGCATTATGTAGTCATGAAAACGCGGGTACTGTGTATCACGAAACTCACGAGGCTTTTAGCAGCGGCTGAAAGGCCGAACGGTAACGGAGATCGTTTGTACAACACGGCGCGGTAGTGCGCACACAACGTACATATATAAAAAAAGCTTCAATATAACAGCGCAAGCATAATACAACAGCGCGCGCACACATATGCAGTACTTTCGGGATAATGATGTACAGCGACGGGCCGGAATGTGCCGTAAAAACGTAACGTTACATTCCGGCAAAGTTTGCGAAACTCGAGAGGCCGCTAGAAGCGAAACGATAGACGAGGGTAGAAAAAACAGTTTGCGGAAAAAAAAAACAAAGGCGTTAAAAAAAAGTGAATATAGCGCATGAAACACGGAAAAGGGTAGAGAAAACCTTTGTGTCTCGAAGTTTCAGCATCGCGCAGTGCATACCGTGCATATTATGCTCGGTGACTGAAACCTCCCTGCGGGAGTTAGCACCGTCCCTGCGGGTGACTTCTCCTCGTCCCGAAGGCTTTCACGCGGGTTTTCTCGCAAACGCGACGAAGCCGAAACGTTTCCGAAGAGAGAGAAGAGTTAAAACGAAAGAATAGATGAGATGCGAGAGGGGAGAAGAAAAAAAACTCAAACCGCGAACGCCACTTAGGTATTATGTATGCGTTATAGTGCACCCAGTGAAGGAAAGGGAGAGAGAGGGGAGCCGCGGAATAGTCAGCGTTGTGGTTTTTTGAAGCGGGAACTGACAGCCCTTTCGGTACGGTTGAGCGACTACTCGAGTACTCGAATACAGACTTGTGGCATGTAACGTATGTGTGTGAATGCGATACTTATCCTCGTAAGATGGAGGCTAAGCAGCAGGAGATTGATAATGGAAGCGACGAATGTGGGACACTTCGTTCTCTAACGGAGGTGTCACGTCGAACACCAGCGTCGGTGTGGGGCATATGCTGCTCGACTTACGGTTTATACCTTTATACTCGCTATACTTTATATTTATATGGTGCATACGAAGTGCAGTAGTTATATAGCGTTGTAGAATCTTAAGTTATATATATCTCTATCGCGTATATATATTTTCTCGGAGTTTATATACGTACCGTACAACCGTACAAAGTAATGCACTTCGATGTATGTACCAAGCTGCTTCCTTCGTCTTACCTCGCGCTGCAACCTTCGCCTTCGGTAACCGGCGCAACGGCTCACAGAGGGGCCCCCATTGTCCCTCTGTCTGCGATGCATCGTTGCGGTAATAAAACCCATAGTCGTTTCCCGTTTCACGGGGTAAACTCTCGTATAACTGGGCCAACGCGACGCCAGGTACGACCTACCAACGATCTTATTATGGTAGCCGTTTTTTTTTTCTTTTTAATCGACAACCGCATTGTTTTTGCCGCAAAATAATCGTGAAATGTGTAAAATTGATATCAATGTGTGTGTTTTTTTTTTTTCGTACATTTGATGGTAATGATATATTTTTGTAATACATATTTTTTTTTTTTTTTTTTTTTTTTCGGACACCAAATAGCGATAGTTTCGCGAATATTCCGGCTACGAGAAATTTCGTTGCGTTGCAATATTCGAGGAGGCGACGGCGACGATAAAAATACGTTTTCGCATCTTATAGAAAATTTCGCTGGCAACGTGCGACGCGACGGGGTGGGAACGAACGCTCTTCCGACTTGGCGCGATGCCAAAAGACCGTCGCTTTGTTTCTCTCAAGAATTATTTGTCTCTCACTCTTACCCTTTGTTCTTCGTTGAATTTTTGCGAGACAACGCGGAGCCAACATCTTCCGCTTCCTCGGACGCGACACTTTCCGTTGTCTCGTAACGTCATAGTTATCGAATAGTCGGCGATATTCGAGAGTACGATGCATCGAAAACAGCGCTAAAAACTACGAGAATCGAGGAAATTTCTATCGATTTTTCTCAAAGTCACATTATTCTTTTTTTTCATTATTTTTATTAAAAATTCGATATTCCTGCAATTATGGATAACGCAATTTTAAACATCTATAAAAATATATATATATATATATATATAACATCATTGTACGAACGATAGAGAACGCGCGACGCGTTAGACACGAGGCGTTTGAAGGCGATTGTCGAAAATCGATATCGTTTTTTTATCGCTGTTTGCGCAACGATTTCACGTGTAATCATGCGATTGTCTTGTTTTTTTCGTACAGAAATTTATCGCAAACAAAACTCGAGTTGCGCAGACAGCGCATAGCGTTCAGAAAATTTGGAAAAATTAGTTTCCCCTCAATTCCGCATAAAATGTACAATTACGCGCGTGAATAATAATTTTTTTTTTTTTTTTTAATTATATGACTCACGCTATACGATGATTGGTACCCAACACCCCAATTATTCACGATAATCCACATAATATATTATATCGATAATTGTGTGTATAAATTGCCACGCAAATCGACGAAGAGAGACAAAAATAACTGAACAACCAAAGCCACAGAGGGACTTTCGCATATAAATGCATTTCAATGTATAAAACATAAATTGCCAATTTCTATTCAAACCGACGAATATAATTATCGCTCGATTTATCACGATTTTCAGAGGGAATGTATGCAAAAAAAAAAGAACGAAACAACAGCGAGCGCTGTTGTCCCGATGGCCTTTTATATTTCGACCCGTGACATGGCAATCCCCGTCGATTGCATATTCGCAACAGAATTTATCATACCTCTGGCAGGTGTTACCGAAAAGTGAAAAAAAAAAAAACTCGCCTCTTACAACTTCGAACGGACCATTTCGATCTTTTTGGCAGCGCGTTTCTGCAGCTCCGGCAATTTCATCGCGAGACCCATGTTTCCCTTGATCTTCACTTTTCCCTGGAAGAACGCTTGCTGTGGGTTCAATTTTCCGGATATGAAGTCGAGAATATCGGTATCGCTGATCGTGAAGATAACATCGGGTTTCGTGTTGCTGTTGTATTCGACGCTTCCTTTTCCCGTTTTGGCGTTTATCACCCACGAGCCCTCAGCGCCGCCGGGTCCGTTGATGATATTGAAGCCGTAGATGCCGCGGAATTTCTCGATGAGATTGTCTTCGTCTTCCTTCATCGCGACTTCGAAAGCTTTAAACAGAACGTTCGCCTTAAACATTTCCGGTTTCACTTCGGCGGCAACGTTGTTCCGACGGATTGCCGATGCCCCCGGGAAGCCGCGTTTATAAAGCCCCACAACGACCGCACCGCCGAGACCGATGTTTTGCTGAAGAGCCAACTGCGCCCCGGGGACTTGGCGTTTGCCAGCTTCGCCCCGAAGCTGCCAGCAGAGTTCGCTGCATTGCGCCAATCCGGTAGCACCCAATGGATGTCCCTTTGATATCAATCCACCGCTCGGATTTATCACGTACTTTCCGCCGTACGTGTTGTTACCGGAGTCGATAAGCTCACCGGCTTTGCCGGGAGGACAGAGTCCCAGAGCTTCGTAAGTAATTAGTTCGTTCGCTGAGAAACAATCATGCAATTCCACGACGTCCACGTCGATAGGCCTGTATCTCGTACTCGAGAATACTTTCTCGGCGGCGTTCTTCGTCATGTCGTATCTGTTGAATAATAAATAAAAACTTATGCATTTGTATTATCTCACGAGTTACGTAACGAGTATCTAATGTTTTTTTTTTCTTTAATTATCGTATCATTGGAAATCGGTAATCCGCTCGTTCGTATTCGAACGCAGAAACGGTGAATTGCAAATCATTGCTGGCGCAGTGAATTTTTTGTAAAAGTTCTGAGGGCAAAGTCTAAACAAATCAAGTATCGTCACAGGTCTGTTGTAATTCTAACGCGAATTCCTAAATGTTGAATTTAATAAAAATTTCGTATGATCTCTCGAAGGGTTAAAAGTCTCGATATTGCGCCGCCGTTTGTCATAGCAGTGCGACGGAAATGCTGAACGATTAATAACGGAAAAATATCGTAAAGATTAAAGGTCTCTTACCCAACGAGTTTGATGCTACTACGCTCGGCGAAAGTCGTCGGAGTGTCTGTTGCCATCTCCATAGCGAGAATCTCGACTGCCTGCGACTCGAGATTGTGACGACGCACAAAGTCCTCATTGGCCAGTATCACAGCAGCGCCGCCGTCCGACGTTGGACAACACTGGAGTTTCGTCAACGGGCCGAAGACCTTCGGAGAATTTATTATCTGCTCCAACGTGTATTTGTCTTGGAACTGCGAATACGGATTGTTCACGGAATGTAGATGATTCTTGTACGCTATCTTCGCGAAATGCTCGGGTTTCGTGCCGTATTTCTTCATGTGCTCGATACCGGCGTTTCCGAAGAGTTGAGCGGTTATCGGACTCTCGTTCATACCTGCGAAATATCGAATTTAACAATAAGCAAATATTTTTTTTTCGGATTTCTCCTTTTGGAAAAATAATAAAATTCACTGTAAAAAAAAAAAACTTTCGAGTTTTAATGTACCGGTACTGGAAGTTTTAATGAATAAACTTGTACATTCGAATTATTGCACAACAGTCATGAAAAATTAATGTATGATACAGCGAATTTAAAATAGATTATTACAGGTAAAGTGTTTCTACGGTTTTTAATGTATCGTAAATTAATTTTTCATCATAATTGTGTTGATTAAATTGATTCCCATACATTATTTCGTTATATTCAAATTTCTAGAAAATTTTTGTTTACAGTGTTTTTCTATATAAGTACAGCAATCAAATTTAATAAATGCAATGCGATATGAAAAAAATATTATAATAAATAGAATATAAAATAACTTTGGGAAATGTCTATAATGTATGTTGCGGAAAATCCAACGAATAGATTATTATTATTATTATTAATATTTAATTATTTATGTAAAAATTGAATGAGTTATTACATTTCATTAAATTTTTCTTTTTTATGTTTATGAATAAATTGTTTCATTTGAAAACATAATAATAATATTTACCTGCGATGTCAGCCATGAGTTGAACATGTTTGTCCATAGGATTGGTACGATCCATGAATTTTGACGTCAGAGATCCGCGTTCCATTTTTTCGAATCCCAGAGCCAAAACACAGTCGGCGGATCCGCTTTCAATAATTTGTTTGCCCATCAATAAAGCGGTTGAGCCGGTTGAGCAATTGTTGTTAACATTGTAAACGGGACATCCGCTCAATCCAACTTCGTAGAGAGCTCTCTGTCCACTCGTCGAATCTCCGTAAACGTAACCCACGCAAGCAGCTTTGATCTCGTCGTAACCGATGCGTGCGTCTTTCAGTGCTTTGGTTACAGCCTCCTTAGCCATGTCGGGATAATCGAAATCGTCGCGTCTTCCGGGTTTCTCAAATTTCGTCATTCCGACGCCGACGACGTAAACTTTTGGTCTCTGAACCATGTTGGCTGACTGTGAAAATCGATATACGAACGTAACAACGTTGTTTGGGGACAAATTCGTTCTCCCGAAGCGGAGAAACGATTGGGAAAGGCTTGTCGAAAGAATATTGAAGGAATAACTAACGCCGAACGTCGTAAAACTACGGCGATCGTCGTATAGGTGAAAGCAAGGAAGACGAAAAGAAAACACCGCGCTCGCGCGTCGATGAGGAACGTCACAAATGAACACTGAATTACTTTCTCTCCTTTTTGATTACCTGTTTGACGACGAAAAATGAATGTATCTACGTGTTGAACGGTCACGATTCAACTGTTGGTTGACGGAGGCGATGTCCCCAATAATCGGTCTGGGATGTTCCTTGTCGCGCAACTTCAGAATTAACTATGGCGACCGATGAGCTTTGAACTTTGTACCGGTTTGACAAGTCGACGAAAAAAAACTGTATCGTACGATGACAAGGGACTTTTTAATTAGAAAAGAATATCTATGGCCAACGATAAGAATGCTTG
Source organism: Cryptus armator (assembly GCA_963971235.1). Taxonomy (NCBI): domain Eukaryota; kingdom Metazoa; phylum Arthropoda; class Insecta; order Hymenoptera; family Ichneumonidae; genus Cryptus; species Cryptus armator. The sequence goes on from OZ020236.1 coordinate 12,779,567, forward strand.
TAAATCGAAGATGTAAAGATCAATCTGATATTTTGTCGATCTTGCACGATGCTGTGGGTGAATGATAAGAGATAGCGCAATAATATTTAGTTAACAACGATTTTATCGACCGATACCGAAAGCCGCAGAATTCACGCCATCTTTCATCGGAATTTATAGATTTCTCCATGAATTTGTCGGTACGAATGAATTGCATTCTTGGATGAGATTTAAAAAAACATCATATTTTCCAACGAATACTCATTAGGATCCTTAGTGTTTGGTACAGAGAAAATCGTATGCAAGGATATGTCGCAATGCAATAGCATACATTTGGGCGTCACGCGATCGTATACTATCCCCCACCGGTGTCAGACTATAAATACAAAATGTGTAATCATCGCTGACAAAGAGTTTCGTACTAAAAAGCTTTGCGAAAAAGCGCCTAGAACAAAAGGTCTCGATCGTGCGAGCGCCTGCTGGATCTATTCGACGCGTAAACATTGTTATTGCGCTCTTGAACACGTTGCGGGACGAATAAATGAGCAATACCCCCGACGAATATGCATACGCATAAAACCTTCTCTCTTCGCAGCAGGAAATTCATAATTGGAGAATATCTCTGTGCGGCGTCTGCATTAGGCGCAACTATCCGTACTGCGATCCAAGTTTAGACACAAAGAAAAAGCCGAGTTTAAAAGGAGTTCGTTGGCTTTCCGTGATTCATTTGTCCGCCAACGAGATACTCGAGTAGTTCGCGCTTTTCGATCCTACAAGGAACACGAGTTTGTGCCGAGTTCGACGATTCAACTATGATCCAGAATTTCGCACGATAAAAGTGGGTGTTGAAGAGACAATAATGAAAAAAAAAGTATTCGTCGTTACAATAACACTTGGCTCGAAAGGAAGACTTATCTCGAAATTTCATACTACCCCCTCTCTGTCTGTCACTATATCCTTCGATCTAAAAGCCCTTCTTGCTATTCGCTTCAGTAACGTTCCGAAAGCTTGACAAAGAGCATGTCGTTAAACTCGCTGTGTTTATATCGCGGTGAGGTCGTCCGATCGTCAGCGTAGCGTATCAAAATCGCGCGTTCCCCAGGGAAAGAGAGATCGAACGAAAACTCTTACAAAATCGTATTTGATTATTTCGAAAAAAGTAACCGACGACTAACACGCGTGGGGTGTGAACAATTACCATAATATCTGTCGCAAGTTTCCTCAATTGAAACCCGAGGTTTATTAACACTTTGCGAAGGTCGTCCGGTCGGGTGGTGTACCTTGTTTGTTTTTGTTGTTTGTTTTCACGCGCTTTTCTCAACGGCCAACGCGAAAATGGTTGCTACGCGAAATCGTTAACGGCCGAAAGCGATATGCATTGAATTCCGCGATTCCAGCGGGTTAACGAACGAATAATTGATAAGAGAATATAATGTCAGTAAGAAATTTACGCAGGCGAGCGCCGGACGCTGCAAGACCCGTTGCCGAAGCGGCCTTGTTGAATTCGCCACCGCGGCCGCCGCCGCCGTTGCGGGCCTTGGGACGAAACCGCGGTGGAAGGGGACGCGCGAGATTAATACTCCCTTCGATCGCTGAGCGTTCCAGACGGTTTGGAGCGGCTGTTATGACGGACGGGGAGCGTCATTTGAGAACTGCCTGTCTGTCAGGCCTTCCTAAGAGCTACAACATCGAAGAGGAAAATGATAAACCCGTTGTATTCCAACAGGACGATCTTTTCTCACAGGGTTTTCCGGTATTCGAGGAAATACGAAGACAGGGAAAGCTATGCGACGTCACACTCAAGGTACGCCCGTCGTTAACCTCGGTACATCCGTCATAACAAAGCAAAAATAATCCAATCAATTGCAACAAATTTTTCATTTGTTATCATCATTATTGAAAGGTTATCAATCGAATGATATTCAATGAAAAAACAACCATTCAATTATATATTTCGTAGAAAATAAATTCAGCAAAAAAATAGGTACTATATACAACTTTCATTTAATTAGTGTAACCAGCCAAAAAGAGCAAAAAAACGCTGTTATAGCCATTTATTTTTAAATAAAAATGCACGTTATCGTAAAATAAAAGAAGGCGAATCGACAAATATCGTGATTTTGTTTTTTTTTTTTTCAGGCGGACGATCAAATTTTCAGCGCTCATCGGTTAGTCCTGGCGGCTACGAGTCCATATTTTCACGCCATGTTTTTGAACAACATGATGGAGAGCAAGCAGAAGGACATCACTTTGAAGGGTTTCGATGCGGCGTAAGTATTCGCATTTTTTTTTTTTTTTTTAACAAAATAAACAAAGTTTTGTTCATTGTTTTTTTTTTTTTTTTTTTCATCCAGAACACTGGAAGCTCTGATAAACTTTGCATACAGCGGCAAAGTTATTTTGAACAACGAAAATGTGCAGAGCATGATGATGGGGGCGTCGTTCCTACAGCTGAACAAAGTCAAAGACGCGTGCGCAGATTTTTTGAAGAAACGTTTCAATCCTCACAATGCACTGGGAATAAGTCATTTTGCCGATACGTTGAATTGCTCAACGCTGGTTAACGAAGCGACGAATTACATTCATCAGTATTTCTATGAAGTCGCGCAATCGGACGAATTTTTGAACCTCAGCTTTGCAGATTTAAAGGAACTTGTGTCGCGCGACGATTTATACGTTGTTTCGGAAATTCAGGTTTTCGAAGTTGTTGTCAAATGGACGAATCACGAGATCGAAACGAGAGCCGTCCATTTGCCCGCTTTGCTCTCTCACGTTAGATTGCCGCTGCTAAGTCCCGAATATTTGGCCGATCGCGTCGCCAAGGAGGAGTTGGTTAAGAGTTCTCACGCCTGCAGGTACTTTTAAAATTTTTTTAAAATATATCGAAAAACGACACAAACAAAAAATTTCTCTGAACGTAAATTAAGTTGAAACGTTTTGATTTTTTTTCAGAGATCTTTTGGACGAAGCTAAAGATTATTACCTCATTCCCAATCGAAGACACCTTTTGGAGTCTTTCAAGGTTCGTCCTCGTTGTTGTTACAAAATAATGGGCCATATATTTGCGTTTGGCGGTCTATCGAAAACCGGAAGTTCCCGCAGTACTGTCGAAGTTTACGATCCGTTTACCGGTAAGAATTCGCTCGATATATATATTTTTTTTGTCGAACGACAAAAACTTGACAATGATATTGCAGAAAAATGGCAAACATCCGAAGTCACGACGATGGATAGAAGCCGTGTTGGCGTTGCCGTTCACGGAAACAAATTATACGCTTTCGGTGGTTACAACGGATTCGACAGATTGTCAACCGTCGAAGTTTACAATCCTTGTTCGAAAACCTGGAAACTTATAGCGCCAATGCGCTGTAAGCGAAGGTAAGCATAAGATGATTATTATCCATAATACGAGAATTTTATTTATTAATTATCCGATTCATTTTTCCCACGTTATTTCAGCGCCGTTGGAACAACAGCTCTCAACGATTACATATACGTTTGCGGTGGCTACGACGGTGAAACATCTCTAAATACAGCCGAAAGATACTGTCCCGACACTGATAAATGGCAAATGATACAACCGATGAATAAGCATCGTTCCGCTGGCGGAGTAGTTGCATTCGAAGGATACGTATACGCACTCGGTGGTCACGACGGTCTATCGATATTCAACTCGGTAAAGCGAGTGCTATAATCCACCAAAAGAAAAAAAAAAAAAAAAAAAAACAAGAGCCATGAAACTTCTTACACTTGAAAATTTCGCAAACGTTTGTTATTTCAGGTGGAACGATACGATCCGCGAACCGGCGTTTGGACTCATGTAAAGCCAATGTTAACGCGAAGATGCAGACTCGGGGTAGCGACTCTCTTCGGCAAACTTTACGTTTGCGGCGGATACGACGGTTCCACATTTTTACAATCCGTCGAAGTTTACGATCCTAAGACTGATACGTTAGTAATTTTTTTTCTCTCTCATCACACCGATTATTTCGATAATGGCAAATAATTTTGATAATTTCTGACCATTAAATTTTTTCAGATGGCAATACGTTGCGCCTATGAATATGATGCGAAGTCGCGCCGCTCTCGTAGCGAATATGGGAAAATTATGGGTCATCGGTGGTTACGACGGCGATTCGAATTTGTCGACCGTCGAGGTTTACGATCCGAGTAGCGATACATGGTCCTTCGGAGCACCGATGTGCTCTCATGAGGGTGGCGTAGGCGTCGGTGTCATACCAAATCCATTCGGAGAACTTCACTTGCCTCCGTAGATCTGTGAATATTCTTTTACGAAACTGAAACTCCCGTTACTGGATAACTAGAACCGTTGTGATCGACATTCATGCATTTAGGGGACAACGAAAATTGTTTGTCCCCTCGAAATCGAACAATTCCTGCATAATTTATTATTATTAAGCCTCTTTCTCGCCATCCGATCATTTTAAGTTTTTATTTTTTATCTTTTATTGACTCTCGTATCGGGTCTAAATTTTGTCGTCTAAAAAAAAAAAAAATCATTTTTAATACCAAACGACTGTAAATATCCGCTCGTCGGTGTCCACTCCGTGTCTCAGTCTCTTGCCTCTGACTATGACTACGACTATTTATAATAATTACGCACGACGTAACGAATTTATTTATAGTTAACAACTGTATACTTGGATACGTCGAAATATATGTTTAGTTATTGTTAAAAAACGATCAGTTGAAATATGTAATATTTAATTGGGCCGAACGAAGTTCAACATTTGTAACATGTGTAACAAATCATATTTAGCTGAACTGCGTTTTGATAACAGTAACTAAATATTTCGCAATATCCAAGTTACATTTTTTAACTACAAATAAACTCTTTTCTCGGTGCGAGAAACGTGAAAAAAAAAAAAATCAGAACATACGATCAGCCATATCGCGCGATCGAATGCGTGCATTTTTTTTTTGTTTTTAATATGTAAGAGAATATCAAAAGGCTTCTTCGCCGATGAATGAAACTGTCTCGCAGACACTGAGGAAGGAATTTATTTATAATTAACAAACGTATAGTTGGATATGACGAAATAAATGTTTAGTTATTATTACTTATTGGGCCAATCGACGCTCAACAACATTTGTTAATAATTAACGAATGTAAATCTGCTTAACTGAGTTTTAGTAACAAAATAACTATATATTTATTTCGCTATTTCCGACTATAAATTTTTTAACTATAAGTAAACTTTCTTTTTTCCAGTGAATACATTTTCCTGTACATTGAATAATCGTCAGACGGAGTCACAATGATCTCATTTTTTCATACGTTACATCACTTTTTAGCTTTAATGAATGTACCTGTAAGCGAGGAGAAGAAAATAAAAAGTAATTTATATATTTATATAATAGTCGATTTTATTGGTAAAAAATCGATAGGGAAATAGTAGTTTGGTTCACATGGGACGACGATGAATTTCGTGGACCATGTCAATCATTTTCGTCTGACTTTCGATCGCCGCGGCGAGTCTGTTCAACGCATCGGTTTGACGAGCCAAAACGGTTTTTTGATCGTTTAATGCGTCTCTGTAGGATTGCACCACAGATACCAAGAGCTCCGACGCCGATGGACCATTATGATAACCCGTGGATTCCGCTTGCGGTGTTTTCAACGGCTGAGAATATTCGCCTTCGGGATATTCCGCGAAACTCTTCGGCCAAATCTCGTCCTCGATCGCTTGACCGTCGCAACAGGATTCTTCGTGGAGTTTTCCGGCTGCTAGCCAATCGTCGCTAACGCTAAGCAAACCGAAAGTTCCCTCGGGATTGTCGGCGCATCCTCCGCACGGTCTGCAGATTGCTTCACAATTCAACTTTCTTGTTATATTGATGGATTCATTGTCAATGTCGCAACGATTTCGCTGCATCGCGGGCGATAGATGCTCGTCGGACGTCGGCAATGGGCAGTCGATCAACGACAGAGAATTTAATTCTTCTTCGATTAATTTTTCTAACGATCCGTTCGTTATAGTTACAATCGACGAATTATCCGGATCGCCGGTGCAATCGACAGTCGAATCCGAGTCGTTTTTATCGTTTGCAAAAGTCCCGGACATCGTTTCACAGTATTTTTTTCTTTACTTTTTATTTTTTTATATCCCACGACGACAATTTCGTTTTTGCTGTTGTTATCGGAAATGACAAGATATTTTGTGACATTTCGATACGCGAAACATTTGAGTGACGCGATAATAACAACGAGTTAAACACGCGAAAATCAAGCGATGGGGAAGAAAAAAAAACCGGAAACGAGATGAAAAAATTTAATTACTAAATATACTTTCGTGAAATATTGTGTACAAATCTGATTGCGAAGTTTGGTCGATATATCAGTTTAATTTATCGAGCGTTTGTATCTCGCGTGACTGCACCGCATGAGCCTTTTTTGTCCTTCTGCCGGTTTTCATTAAATAAGCAAATTAATGCTGCGATGTGGTTTGCCGTACCGATGATTACGAAAGTTCGGAATAACCGGAATTTCACCGCTTATCCGACTTTTTCGTATTCCTAACTTCCGCGATTATTGACAATAATGGAAATACTATTTATCCCCAAGTTTCGGTCTGATATCTGCCTTCCTTTTCAAGTTTTTTTATAAAAGCTTCAGCTTCCGCTTCGTTCAATTTTCCGAGATCTTTCGCAATCTCCACGAATTCGTCACGAACGCATTTCGGCATATTTTTCGAACTGCCGGACAAATAAATGTTCGCACCGCGCTGCAGAAACTCCCAGCAGAGCTGACGTTCCCTTCTGATAACGTGTTGTACGTATCTGCAATGAAAAATATAGTTGAATCGATCGTTCAAATTTGTCGCCTTGAAAAAAACAAGAGGTACTTTATGCTTACATTTTATCCTCCTGATCTCTCGAGAAGGCGGTAAATATCCGTAAATGATTTTTCTTCGACATATCTTCAAAATCGCTGCGACAATGATAGTCTTTACTTGAGTTTCTGCATCCGAAAAACAGCAATGTATCCTTCAAGTCATCGTCGCGAGCGATTCTTTCGAACAGTAGTGAGCGGAATGCCGCAACTCCCGTACCCGGTCCCACGAGGATCATCGGTTTGCCGCAATCAAACTTAAACGTTCCTTTTTGAATGGAAAATATAACTTCGTCTCGGGGTTTCAAAGTTTTTAGCCAATTGGAGCAAAGACCCATTCGCGGCTCTACGAGTTTCGTTTTGTATTTAACAACGGCGATCAACAGGTGAATCTCATCTTTCGTGTACTCGTTGCTCGACGCTATACTGAACGCTCGCGGTTTTATCGGCGACATTATCTCGAAAAGTATTCTTTCGTCGAGATTTTTCGTCGTGTGAGGAAAATCTCTCAAAACTTCGATTATCGTTCTTCGGGGACGATTAACGTAACTGAACAATTCCTCTTGTCCCGTCGACAACGTGAACTCGTAAAGCTTCTCTTTTTCCAATTCGTTTGTACTTATAGAGGCCAATACTTGCATAGTCGATCTTCTCGGCTTAAAACTCAAATCCCAATATTGTTCTGCTATCTCCTCGAGTGTCAGCGTCTGTCTCAGTACAATCGGTACCTTGATTTCTTTCTCGGTAACTGTTATAGCGCTCGAACGATGCAAATCGATATTGTGCTCTTTTAGTAGCGCGAAAAAATTGTCCACTTGATATCGGGAATTTTTCGGTCTCACGTACAAAACATCGCCCGGTGAGTAAATCGCGTTATCGGCACGAAATTTCAACAATCTAACATCTTGAAAATGATCGTCGGATGTCGTGCGAAAATTTTCGATTAATTTTCCTACTCTCAATTCCTTTCTCGCGGCCAATTCTACTAGATAAATATCTTTTACTCGATCGTTCGATGAAATATTTTTATTTTCATTTTCTACAGCGACATTGAAACGTTCGACGATCGCGTCATCGGCGCTCGACGCTAAATCGGCGGATACGCCGAAGATATTGCTCACGATTTCCCATAAACTTTTAACCCACGGGCCGACGACCGCGTCGATTCCGAGATCGTGCTGATCGTCGCCGAGACCGATCGGCAATATTTCCGTACCGCCGAGTTGCGCCAATCGGCGATTCAATTTTTTCGCCGCAAAATTGTATTTCTCGTAGGAACTGTCGCCGAGACCGAGCACCGCGTATCTAACGTTTTCCAACGAGTTTATGGGAAGATTTTTCCTCAACAAAAAACGCCAAAATTTCGTCATGTTGTTAGGAGGATCGCCATGACCTGTGGTTGCGACAACGAATATTACCAGTCTTTCGGTAACTAAATTTTCTATGCTGTACTCATCCATAGCGGACACAGAGCACTTCAAGCCGTACCTGAAAAATTAGAGATGATTCGTAGAAAAAAAAAATTTGTCTAACAATAATGAACAATTTAAAAAATTATAAGTGGGTTCGTGTTAACGGAGCGAAATATTGAAAAAAAAAAATTGACTGCGATATTAAATTTGCAATATAAAAACAGTAAACAGTGAGTGACGAGTCATGTAATGAAAAAAAAATTCTTTCAAATATCTTTAACCAGTAACAGTGTTTTGTTCGTTCCGCAGTTAGAAACATATTTGATTGTTCTATGTCTTGCAAGTGTCAAGCTGCAGTGACGTACGAAATTAACGGCGCAAGGTTCTCATTAAAAATTGACCTCCACGATCAGAGCAATCCACGGGTCAATTGGTATAATTTTATAATAACTCAGTCCAGTAATAAACAAAAAAAAAACCTTTTGGCATTCTTCCATATCTGTTCGGCAGTATCCTGCGCAGTTCCGGTCTCGCTTCCGTATAAAATCGTAATTTTCAACTCCATTGTTTCTTCGTCGTTTCAAAAAAAAAAGAACTTTCGTCAAAATCTTTGTCAGCCAAAAATGTTGTCGTGCGGTCAGCTGACGATGACGTCACACGTCGTGTTACAGCAGACGAAACTTTGGTTTTGCTCCGAAACGTTTGCTTTCACCATTTCCCTCTAGTCGAGCGTTAGCGCTCCGGCGTGATTGGTAGCGGAGGAACGCTTGGAGCGCATTATAAATTTAAAAAAATTATTTTTCTCGTGGCTCCATTTGATGTTAATCGAGATATTGGTATACGACGATATAACGCATCAACGATAGGAGCAGACAGGGGGAGGGAGGGGGGCGTAGCTTGTATATGATAACTATGGCATTCTCCTTTCGATCAAATGTCAAGGATAGATGTCTAGGCTGAGCCCCATTTGGCGCGGGGCCCAGGTATTTATAAATAAAAAAAAAACCAGCTTTCCCGCGGATGGTGCGTGTTCTCGTGTCGTTCCCTCTTTTTCTCTCGCGCTTGGTTGCTCTACGAGTTTTCTCTCCCACCTCGTTCTACACCTCCTCCTCGTGCTTTTATTGTATACCAACTCTCCGAGTGTCTGTCAAATGCGTCAGACGCATCTCTCACGACGCGTGAATTATAATTGTCCCGCGAGCTATGGATCTACAATACCGTCGGGATTTCTCGCGAGTGGATAGTTAATAGAGCCAATTGCACTGTAGCTGTGATCCAATTGTCGTGTGGATAATCAGCGCAGATGATCCCCGGGCAACCGTCGAAGAACGCGTAGCGAGCCGTTTGGTTGAATTCAGGAAGCGGAAGTATCCGCGCGCGCGGGACGAACGAATCGTCGTAGTAGTGAATTCCACTACTAATGCAGACACAGTGCATTATAGCGCGTCTCCGAGTAGTCGCGCGCGATCAATTTTCTCTTTGGAGGTTAAATCGAGTCTCGCATCAATGAACAGTTATATAATTCGATAATGACACACTCGCGTGTTATGCTGAAAAAAGTGAGTAATCGCGTGGGCACGAAAGTTGGATGGAAGAATAGCTCGGAAAACTTCGTGTGACACATTAACCGAGAAGTACATATACGAATATTATATATCGTTGTATATATAAAATTCCGACAAGGCTAATAAATTTTCGTGGTTGGTATCACTGGGTCCACTCCGTGTGTGTTTGCGGATGACTGTCAAAACCTACTTTCCCACCGAAGCTCTCTCGAGTGTGTTAGGTTTTTCGTATGCCAACAAGCCCGAGAGAAACACATCATGACGACGAGGTGTTAGAAGAATAGCTCAAAGCGGCCTTTTCCCGGGCGTTAACGAAAAAACGAAAAAGTAAAAAAATAAAGATAAATAAATAAAACGCCGAAGTATATTATCTCGTGGGAGTTCCGCTACGTCGATTTTAATTATCGAAAAAAATAAACCAGTGAGTTCTCTCGTAGTATACAAACTCGATGTTAATACATCGAGCTGGCGCCAGTGTTGGGGTCCCTGCTGCCACTCGTACAACAATCGTAACTGCACTACTTGTGTGTGAGATACGTGCGAAGCTGTGCGTGTGCGACAGAGGGACCGTCAAAATTTTATGTGTGAAAAAAATTTAAGCAGTTTCGTGTTTTTTTTTTTTTATATCGATAAATTCCGCGATAACAAACGACACTGAGCGTCGAAAAATATTGATTGTTTGCGATTAACAATTTGCAGTGATCCCGCGAGCATAACGGTGTTGCGTTCCTGTATATTCATCACATCTCTATCTTCCAAAAACAAATTTTCGTGTCGGTTACGAGAAAAAGACGCGATTCGCGCTCGGATGGAGCTGTCTCGCGCGTGACACCTACCCAGTGGGACTCCGGGCTACGATTCTGCCAGGTAGCCCATGTTCCTAACGGTCGAGGCGTCTAGAATCTAATTAAATCTGTGATCAACACTCGACAAGACGCTGCGCCGCTGGACCAGTCAAACTGAGGTCAATCCCCAATATTTTTACAGCTCATTTAATCCGTTGTCACGCATCGAAGAAAAAAAATAAATAAAAAATCAGTGACGCATGAATTTTGACAAAATTTCTCATATTTTGCAGCCGCGTACCGCAGTTCCGTTGGGATATATTTCTGTCGATATTTCCTTCTTTGTGACTCATCGATATGTCCGCTACATGACACAAAACGCAGTTTGTCACGGAGAACCAAAAATTTGCACAAGATTCATGCGCTCATTTTGAATCCGACTGAAAAAAAGTGTGGGGTAAGTTTTTCATTATCGAAACTTCGTAAACAGAGATTATAAAATAAATATACAGATTTAGCGTTACCACGTTTCGTGACCTCCAAAATATTGAAAAACCAAATATATTGCAAAAAAAATCTGCAAAAAATGTTAGAGACTCTGAATTTTGGTTATTTTGATATCGCAGAAGAAAAATTGTGATAATAATGTATCCTATTGTATTTATTACAAGCATTGGGATATTTTGTGCTCAAAAAAGAATTCCATGACCTTCAAAACATTCAAATAACAATGAAACATATCAGATTGCATATCGGAAAAAAAAATCGGCAAAAACTCTCAAACATATTTTGTATTTTGTTTATTTTCTAGGTGTAAAAAAGATTTATTACAAAAATCTACATTGTTATATTATGTATTTGGCGAAAAGTTTCATGACCTTCAAAATGTACAAATAACGAGAAAACATCGCAAAAAAAATCAGCAAAAAATTTCAAAGATTAACATTTGTTTATTTTCATGGTACTGAAAAAAATCGACACCGTTGTATTAATTGAAAGATCGCATGAGTTTTGCGTTTGTAAAAGTGTTCGCTATATGCGGCTCGGTATCGCGTGTATTTCGTAATCTATTAACCCATCAAAACATTTTTTTGAAAAACAATATTAAAAATATTGTAAATTCACGTATACATCATAAAAATAATTCAAATGAGTATTCAATTTCGAATGGTTATATAATAAATATATATATTTTATTTCACAAGGTACCGGCTGCAGCAACAATGAGTAGCCGCTTGGAGGAAACTCAGTCAAAGTGGAACTGCGAGTACTGTACCTACGAGAATTGGCCGTCGTCGTTGAAATGTACAATGTGTCGCGGCACGAAGCCGCTGTTAGGCGAGGATATATACAGATTGCGAGATCCGAGTCCGCAGAGATCGTCGTCAAACGTAGCGTCGGGTCCCGTTCCGCACATAAGTCATTCGACGGATTCTTACAATCTTAGTCCCCAAAATTACAGTCAAAATTTGCCGTCCGGCGGTAAATGGTCGTGCGACGTTTGCACGTATCTGAATTATCAGAATGCAACGCGTTGCGTCCAATGCAGTAATCGTAAGTCGATTAATCAGACGCAATCGATGCACTCGATCGCCTCGAATCTTCACGAGCATCTAGCGCCGTTAAGATTGGGCGATCCACCGCCCCCGTCGCTTCCACCGAATTCCGGTTCTAACGCCCAACTGAATCAAGCGTCGTTAAACAAATTGCAAACACCGACAAATCCGCATCCCGAAAAATGGTGCTGTATCGTTTGTACTTACGAAAATTGGCCGAAAGCTACGAAATGCGTTATGTGCGCACATCAGAAAGAACGAGGAGAGAGGAGAGAGAAGTCTGGCGTTAATTCTGGTCTCATATTACCGAGTCCGGAGAGGGACCACAATCAGCGGGGTTTGCCATTGTCGCCGCAAAATTCATCGCCCTATATTCATCAACCTCAACGAGACGAAAATCTCGCGATAGCTAGGAGGTGAGATAATCATCGATCTAATATCAAAAACTTCATTCAAATCTTCAAGACGATAAAAAGCTTCAATTTAATTAAATTTTTATTTCAGGAGTTCGCATAGATTCGATCAAAGAAACGACAGTTTACCGACAGCCCAGTCACCGAACGATTGCGACTACGATAGCCGATTGAAACAGCTGAGACGCCACACGGATTGGTGTTGGCTAAACGCTTGTCTCGGTATCGTCGAAGGTGATAACGCGCCCGTTGAGGCGTATCTAGCAAGCGGCGGTGATCCGGCCCGTCAATTGACGCATTCCGAGGTTTTACTCCTCAACAGAAGCAGTGCCTTTGACGTTGGACATACGCTGGTTCACCTGGCCATCAGGTGTGAAGCAATCCTTCAATTTTCGTTTTCTCTTAAGCCATCATTCTAGTGTAACATTTTCAAGAAATATTTTTACACTCGGTATACACGGTTTACACTCTCAAAGGAAGCTTTCTATTTTTTTTTGTTGAAACCTTCATATTTTTTTAACGAAAAAAATGCCGAAAAAAAAAAAGGTTAAATTCGTTATTTTTTCTTTAAATCACCGCCGTTTTGCCAATTTTGATCGAAAAAAAATCCTCCATAGCGCGATAGCGGCTTTCATACTGATTAAAAAAAAATTTCAAATTTTGTTTTAGACAATATTTACGATTAGAGGTGTGTACACCGTCAGGAGACTATTTTTTTACAAAACATTTTCAACCGTCTAAAAAAGCAGTAAAAAATGTTAAAACGTTGATTTTTACTTTTTTCAACCATTTTAACCATTTTCAACCGTCTAAAAAAGCAGTAAAAAAAGTAAAAATCAACGTTTTAACATTTTTTTCTGTTCTTTACGAGTGCTTTGATTTGACATAAAAAAATCAGACTAATTAACATATTAAATCCATCGAAAAAAAAAATCGTGAAAATCAGGTATTTTTTGGGCCGTCACACTAGAATGATTCCTTAACACCCGTAACAGTTTTTTTAACGAAATATTCTTATCGTCAGGTTTCAACGGGAAGATATATTAGCGACATTGTTATCACAAATCGAAGGCTCGGGGTCGGGTGTCAAAAGAGTACCGAGTTACGTAGCGCCGGATCTTGCCGCTCAGATACGCCGACACGTTACGAATAGTATTCGATTGCGCAAAGGAACATTTCCGTGTTACTTTGTCACCGACATGGCGACTTTTGCACTGCCCGCCGAAGTCGAGGATCTCCCGAGTGTCGTTCAGGAGCAGATGCTTGAGGAACTTCTCGATCGCGAAGCGCAACAGCAACTCGAAGGCGGCGGTGGTGAACCACCGGCGCTGAATTGGTCTCTCGAAATTACGGAAAGACTCGGCTCGCGTTTACACGCTCTGTGGAACAGATCAGCTGGCGATTGTCTTCTCGACTCCGCGATGCAGGCTACGTGGGGCGTTTTCGATCGCGACAACGCTCTCCGGCGAGCGCTCGCTGATTCTTTGCAACAAGCCGGTCAATTGTAAGCTTATCGATTCATTTATAATTTCCCTTTGCTACGGCTTTGAAGCGAAACTTAAGTATTCTTCCCTCGTTTTCTACGTTTCAATCACAATGAAGATTCATCCTAAGAATTGTATTAATCTTTTTCCTTCATCTCCTTCACTTTCTTTCTTTCTTTATGTCTTTATCTGCATCTCCAGTATATTTCCGTTTTGTGTATTTTATTTCTCATATTGTAAATTATTCTCTGTTTTTTTCTTTATTAATATGTGCGTTACTTTCTCTTTATTATTATTGTTTTTATACCGAAGACACCGGTTATATGTCTCTCTACATTATCCTCCGTCTCTTCCAAAGCTGCAGACAAAGAAATGAAAAATTTGCTAAATCTGCCACTGCATCATCGTAGCATTTGTCGATTAATCATTGATTCCCATAATTACATATGGCGCTACTTTTTTATTATAGTTTTTATCCACGTTGGAGGGAATACGAGGCGTCACAGGCTTCCAGAATGCTGGACTTCACACTCGAGGAGGCGCAATGGCAGGATGATTGGGAGAGTTTATTGGCAACAGCCGCCCAACCGGGTAGTGCTTTAGAACAATTACACGTATTCGCACTCGCGCACATACTGAGGAGGCCTATTATCGTTTACGGGGTCAAATATGTCAAGAGCTTCCGAGGAGAGGATATAGGTGAATTATCAGAGTTGAAATTTAATTTTATTTATAATTATTTGAACAAAAAAAAAATGAAAAAAAATGTAATTAAATTTTTAAAAATCAATCAATCAATGAAAAAAAATCTCTTTGCATGTAATATAAAATCGGAACGTTGCGATTGAATTATCTACATGCGTATTTTTTCTTTTTTTTCTCACAGGTTACGCGCGATTCGAAGGCGTATATCTGCCGTTATTATGGGAGCCATCGTTCTGCATTCGTTCGCCGATTGCTTTGGGTTATACGCGCGGTCACTTCACAGCTCTCGTACCAATAGAACCGTATGCTTCGTCGAGATTATCATCACTCGCTGCGCACGGCGGTGTCGGCGGGGGTAACAGTCCTATGCAACAGATACAAATGCAAACGACGTTTATGCCGCTTATGGATAGAGAACGCAAACTTTTGCCAATACATTTTCTCAGTCCCGAGGAAATTGGTCGCGAGGAAACGATACTGAAACAGTGGCTCGACGTTTGCACCACTGAGGGTGGCATTCTCGTTGCACAACAAAAACTTCACAAAAGGCCACTACTCGTGGCGCAAATGCTTGAGGAATGGTTAAACCATTATCGACGACTCGCGTTAGTATCGTCGCATATTAGTATCTTATTTTTGTTTTCCGATCCATTGATATTTTGAGGGGGAAAACTAATTTGTGTTTTACGTTTTTATATTTTACAGTCAGATGAATAACGCGCCATTCGTAAGGCCAGCCGCACTTCAGGAATACAGCAGCGACGGCGATACAGAGGACGAATAACGTTCGGCCGGTGCAATTCGTTAAATCTCGAGCGCTGTCTTTGATACGAGTTACGAGACGCATCGTCACGACGTTACAAACGTGACGTCTCGTTAACTTTTTACTTAGTTGAAAGCAACAAAAAATGGTTCACCGAGAATGAGCGACTCTCGCGAAGAGTAATCGCAAGTAATTGCAACAGTTACAAAAAAGAAACTACGATTTCACCGACTAACTCTCTCACGAAGACACAAATAACAAACAAAAAAAAAGCAAAAAACCAGTTTACACGAATATCCTCGTGTTCCCTTCAGACCACCCGCATCTTCACTGACGGCAATGTAACATGTGAGCATACAATTTCGATCTTTGAACATTAATATTGAATTCCACAATATCGGGAAATATTTGAATCCCTATTGATTCGCATTATTAGCGTGTTATCGGATAATTAAGAATTCAATATCTTAATTATTTATTAACTTATTCGATATGAAGAAAAAAAATAAATAAAAAGGCGCGCGAGCGAAACGCGCGATAATGGGAGAGAACGAGAGAGCAGAGATAGTAGAGGATACGAAACGAGAGAAAGATAATAGAAATGTTCACAAGTTGTTTTTTTTTCTTTTTTTTTTTTCGTACTTTGCTTTGCTAGTTTACGTTTAACGGTTTTGCAGATTAAAAACAAAATAGGGGTTTTAGGTGATGTGGTATGGTTTTTAAAATAGCGATAATTTCATCCTCCGAATAATCAACTTGGGAGCAGATCACTCGAATTCGTTGAATTAGTGTATAGCGAGTACGCGAACAGCGGGAGAACAAAAAAAAAAGAAGAATTTTGATTGTATACACGTCTTGTGTAAGAATACGAAATTTTGTGGTAAAATACCACGTTAAACAAAATGCGGGAGGAGTTTTGTTTTTTAAAAGGCAGTATTGTCAATTACGGATTGTCGGGAGACGGTAGGATCTCATTTGTAAAATTTTCTTCGTTACTATACAATACCTACTCCGTCGAATCGTGAAATTTTAGCGTTAAAACACATTCTTCTTTTTTTTCGCCGATCCCTCTTCGTCACTTTGTTTTTCTTTTTTGTTTTTCTTTTTTGTTGATAATGCGTTAAGTCGGTAAAGGATAGCGTAGATTTTTCTTTTTTAATGGTAGTTATTTACTCGCAGAAAGCAAAATGAAACGAGCAGAGAGGGTGTAGAATAATTGAGACCAGTCATGAAAATTGACGGATCCACTGAAGAGCTTTATATTAGCTTCATTTTTTTTTGTTTTTTTTTATTATTGTTTCGTCCCCCTCGGGCTTAATATTAGATACGTGAGAGGCAAAAGATACTACTGCAACGAGACGAGAACGGAGATGAAGAAAGATGATGAATAAAATGAAAAAAAAAAAAATGCTGTGTTAGATGGCTTCCGACGTAGTATATGCCAGTTACGTAACGAAACTAAATAAAGCTGTAATTTTCTTGGCCCCATCCGAGAATGCGCATGTAATTTGCAAGGGCAGCATTCAGCACCGACGTTGCGACTGCTGCGTGCAACGATCAAATACGCAAAACGAAAGCGCGGTCCCGACGTCGACTGATCGAAGCAGCTGTACAGTGATAGATTGTTGTTTTTTCTTTATTTTTTTTTGTCATAAAACAAACAAAACAGATGTCAAAAGCGAATAAATGTTGTTTCACTTACGAGTGTCTACGAGAATATATGTCCGAGTCGGTGAGCGGCGAGAAGTCTACAATTTAAAAGAATGAAAAAACAAACATGAAAAAAAAAAATGAACAGTTGCACGAAGTCGTGTTTAGCCAAACAATGAACCCTAATCAAAAAAAGTACAAAAACGAAAAAAAAAAAAAAAAAATACCGTAAGAGGCATCGGTTCGTTAACGATCGACGATAACAACGTTATTATTCGCTTGTCATTTAACAGACTTCGTTTCTACTATTTTTCAACCTAACATCTAGTCTCCTAGCACCGTCGTACTTTTTCAATCACACAATTGTGATCTTAACTGTGTAATTAATGAAAAGATTTAACCGAAAAAAAAAAAAAAAATTATAATGAAAATATCGTCACGCAATGTACACATACACGCGTATAATAATTGAAAAAAAAAAAAAAAAAAAAACGTACAAGGTACGTATCGCTCAGCTGCTATAACAACGTCGTGTCCAGGATCTCATTGAGAAATACAATTTTATCCCTCGGCGTTTTAAATCCGAAAATACATGGTAGTTTAATCGAAAATAAAATAAACGAAAAACAGAAAAATTCGTGAACGATCACGGAGTTTCGAAATCCTTGTTACGGCGTTTCTCGCCGCGTTGTATTTTAGGCGTAAACGAAAAAAAAAAAAAAAAAAAAAAATGGTACACCACAGGAGAAAACGGAGTACAGATGCCCTCGAGATATCGGTCCGAGAGTCTGTGTTGTGTTTCTCGGACTTTGGCCACGTTTTTCTCGGCACACGTGATACAGTAAGACGTTTAATTTAAAAATTAAAAACTAAAAAAAAAACATTAAAACTAAATTGAATGAAAAAAAAAAAAACAAACATTAATTGAAAACCGATAGAAGTCTATATATTAATATAGAATATATGAAATGAATTATATTGAATAATATATCGATGTACAATAATTCTAAATGACGATTGATTATTGATATTATTAATTAACATTAACGTTATATTATTAAACATCCCCGATTCAGAGATAAATAACGAAAGGCGGGATTATACTAACGATTAAATAAATTCGAGATCTGTGAATTTTCTTCGAATGTCGGGTTACGATCGTTCGTTATATTCATTGACTTTAATTTATAACGAAAATTTGATTCACGAGTTTTTTTTCTCGCTTGTTACATTTTGACTTTGAGTCAATTGTTTTGCGTTTCTTGTCGCGTCGATGTATTAGAACTTTACTTTACCCCAATTTTCCGGCATTGCCGACGAAACTCGAAATGCACACTTTATCTTCGTGTTCTCTCTCACGCATGCTTTGCCCCCGGCGGCCACGACACGCGTCTCTTCGTAACCGAACAGCTGTTTGAGTGTTTCCGTGTTTCTGTCGATGTCAGAAGAGTGAAGAATAAATATTGTTATAACAAATAAAAACACCAAAAAAAAAACAAGCGGCGATAACATGGAGGTAAGATTCATCAATCGAAACGGAGTTTACAATTTTTGTTGAACATTTTTTTTTTGTAATTTATCGAGAGACAATACGCATTTGTTTTTGTAATTTTTAATAACCTTAACCTGTTGAGACAATCATTTGCATTTGCTTTTTTTGTACCTTGTTTCGTTTTTTTATAACCTATTTCGTTACTTATTGAGAGACAAGCATTTGCATTTGCTTTTTTCGTACCTCATTACGTTTTTTCGTAACCTATTTCGGAACTGATTGACGGCCAGCCAATCGTTCGTATTTGCTTTTCCCGTACGTTATTCCATTTCTTAAAAACTTATTTCGTCATTTATTGAGAGAGAAGAATGTGCATTTCTTTTTTTCGTACCTTATTTCGTCTTTTTGTAACTTATGTCGTAACCCATCATGCAACCATAATTTGCATTTGTTAGGAACAAAATATACCCATCGACATTAATGCCGGAAAATTATTGGATTGGCTGATTAATCGTCGACACTGCAACAGGGGATGGCAAGCCAACATTCTTGACATAAGAACAAAAATCAACAATGCTATACAGGATATGCCGGTTCATGAGGGAATTGCCCAGCTGTTGTCCGGAACCCGTGAGTTTATGTTTATTTTACCACTCCGCCGACCATTTACCATTACGTTTTGTCGTTATGTTGTTTTTCAGATATAAATTATTTCCACTGCAAGAAAATCATCGAGATTCTCAAAGAGACGGAAGCCGACTCAAAGAATTTGTTTGGTCGTTACGGATCGCAACGAATGAAAGATTGGCTTGAAATTGTGAGACTCTATGAAAAAGATAATTTGTATCTCGCCGAAGCAGCGCAAATGTTAACGAGGAACATAAGCTACGAAGTTCCAAGTTTTAAAAAACAGATACAAAAGATAGAGCAGACGCAACACGTTAGTCGGCAATTTTTCCAAGAAGCATTCAGCCTGAGATTCTCAGTATTTCCAAATTTCACGAATTTTTTCGTTTTCAGGAGTTCGAGAAAAAGGAAGCGGAGTACAAAAAGTCCGAAAACATAGCGCGTTCCGAATTCAATACCGTTTGCAAGCAACTCGACATACCGGGCAAAAGGATTAAACGCGAATTGGCCGAGAGAATCGTTGAATTGCCGGATATCTACTGCGTGGTCGTGAAAAAGGCGAAACTGCTGAATAACGTTGTCGAGTACTATTCGGCATTCGTTGAATTTACGCTCGGACGCTCACACGCGGGCGGATCTGTGCCTATCATTAAATACGTGATAGGTAATCGAATTTTGTATTTAAAAGAAAAAACATTATTTTTTCAACGAACCGAAGTTTTTTATTTTTACGTAAAATTATTTTATTCAATCGAATTTATCCAGATAAAGGAAATACAACATCGTACGAGTGGATCTACGGTGAGGCGCCGCTGACGATCGTCGAGCCGCCGTTGAATATTAATTTCGACGACGAGGACAGCGATCGCCAACAAGCGAACGACGCGGTAAGTCGAATCGAGAGCCATATAATCGATTGTTCATTTGTATTAAAAAAAAACTAATAAAAAAACATTCTCCGAGCGCAGATAGATTTTGGTGACGAAGCCGGTGACGGAATCGACTTCGATGTATCGAATCTCGAGGCAGAGATTGACTTTGGCGACGGAGAAAATTTACCAACCGGCGAGGAGATTGATTGGGGAAACGCGGAAGTCGAGAACGTGGAAAATAACGGTGAGATTGAGTTTAACATTTCATTGGAAGAATCCGGCATCGTTGTGGAGGATGCCGGCCACGACGGTGGCACAGCGACCGGTAACGAGGCGTTGACGATTCTCGACAATCCATCAACGCGAAATGACTTCATTGATCAGTTGTTCGAGGTAAAAATTTCACAAACAACGTCTCAATCGTTGCAATAACATATTTTAATGCCATTTTTTTGTCATATCTATAAATATTAATACGGTAAACACTGTAAATATGATTAATGTAATCAATGATTTATCTCGATCGACGCTTTCGCCGATCACAGCTCGAGGCTTTCCTGAAACTGCGGCTTTACGAGTTGAAAAGCGACAGCGGGAAGAGTCTTCTTAGCATGAGTCAAATGCAAGTTGCATCGCCGATATTGCAACTCGCAACCGAAGACAGTATACAGAATATGCTGGACAACGTTCAAATATTATTGACGAATATGTTGGATAGCAGAGTACAACATTTGCATAATATCAAACATTCGCCACGGTAAATAATGATTTTACAGAGAAATAAAGAACGTTGTTGCGAACTACAGATACGGTAATCTTAAGAATAAAACACTTTTTTTTTACCAGGTACGTCGACGTGCTCACGGGCACTCTGCAGCAAAAGCTCACGATGATCGACAAGATGATAGCGATGCAAAAAGTCGTTAACGAGAGGAGAGACGAGGCGCGAGAACAAGCGCTCGCGCTGAAGCCGGTATTACAGCTCGTTATTCAAAGGACTCGAGAATTGCAGAACGAAGTGAAGTCTATTTTTCCTCAAACTGTTTTCCTGACGATTTTCATTTTTGCAAAAACTAATTTTTCTTTTCTTTTTTGTGATTTCACAGATCGAAGCGGATATATCGAAAAAGTACAAGAATCGTGTGGTTCGATTAACGGGAGGCGTGAATGCCTTGTAATTTTTACGATTGCAATATCTCAATCGATATTCGTAATCGTAATACGATGTAAATAATATGCAATGATTTTTATGAATATAACTATAATTTTCATATATACATCGCGATTACTCGTTACTGTCGAATCCTGTCGATCCTTTCGCGTAACAAAATTATACTTAATTTCTCGTTTGGGACATCGCGAGTTTTCTCGACGACGAAATTTGATCGATTTCCGGGCTGTAATAGCCGCAAACGTTTTGATATGTGCTGCGTAGACGCGCGCGAAAAGGGGCTTAGAAAATCATGAAAACGTTTTGTATCAATCGCCAAGGCGATGTGGTGCATACGGCTTTGGTTGTTGGACACGGAAATCTTCGGAGGCACATCGACAACGCGCGATCGCATTCGCATAAGCGTTGAGCGCAGGAACCGGAACCGCCCCATTTCCCGTGTTCCACCGCTAAAAAAAGAAAACGAAAAAGATATATACGTATGAGATGTATGATGTACGTGTACGAGGTACACGTGGAAAGGATTTTTCTTGGTTTTCATTTATTAATTTATTAAGCTTACCGCATATAGGACGGTAGCCGCGATAGCACTTCCAGTAGTAAGGTACAAAGTACTCGAGAAAACCCGGACACTCGGTCGCCTCGTAGCATCGATCGTGCATCCTGCAGCACCTTTGGATAGTGTTAAAGAAACATTTTTTAACAATGAACAACGGAAGTCCTTTTTTTCTCGTCACATCGACAAAGAGACGAGAAACAATTTGCCAGTGAAATTATTCCGACATTTTTTCGTCGTTAGGTGTTTATCAGAGCGTTATAAGCCCTTAGCGCTGAGAGACAAGTAATTCGTCGACTTGCGTTCTTTTTATTACAATTTTAGCGATCAACTCGGTGTGTCTAAACAGAAACTTACATCCTCTGTATCGTTTCTTTCGACAAGTAAAGAAACAATAATGCGAGAAACTTTTTTGATGCTACTTGTTGATTATACATTTTCTTTTTTATTTTACTTCCGAATATAACGCGCGTAATGTGCACTTTTGTTAAGGTAATGTAAAACGGCTTCTCGCCTACTTACTCTGCTCTCAGTTGGTACCAAAAACTGCAATAAATGCCGTTTCGGAATAATCAACATGTGAGGAAAAAAAAAATATCTTCACCGTGTTTAACTATTTCGCAAGAAAACACAATTTTCTTTTTCCTTAAATGTCTATGATTTAAAAAATGACATTGATTACAGTTTTCGTTACCGACTGAATCGATTCACATCACCTTAAGACGAAGTGAAACCCTATCGAGTGCGAGAGAGACAGCGGTATCAGTGCTTACAGCGGAGCAACGAAGAGGCACCGGGAAAGGCGTTTTACATCATGTTAAGCGCATGTGAAATGCCGCGGTCGGTAATAAAAACAGTAATGCTGTTTTTTCTAAGATGCGGAAACTTTAGCTTGCGAAGGAAATGAAATACTATTGCGTAACTAATCACCACAGTGGGATTCTATTTCCGTTAAACGCAAAATTGTACACACCTTAAAAAAATTGCACTGCAGTTTTTATTACCGACTGAACGCGGATAAGACGGCAGGGAAGTTGTTTCGCATTACCTTAACTACAAGACCAGTGCCAGCAGTGCCGACGGTTTTAATGATATTCGATAATTTTCCTTACTGATCTATGCCATCGACCGCGGATCCAGACCCAAGAAATCCACAATAGCAACCGTATCCCTTGTAAGACATAGGATTACATCCGGTGGCGCAGACGACCATATTGTAAAGATGTATAACACTTCTCTTTCCCCTTCTGCCTGAATTCTCTCTTCTCGAATTGTTTCTCGGTCTTCCTGCGTTCGTCGTGGATTGCAAACGGAATCGTGAATTTTTCAGTTCCTCGGATTCATTGTACGATCCCCACGGATCCCCGCTGTGACCCATCAGTATATTGTTGTCATAGAAAACTTCTATTTGTTCGGTTGCGACTTCGAGACTCCCACGCATCCCGTGAAAACGACTTGCCTCCGTTAACCTCTGAATAGCCGATGCACCGTGACCTGCAACTATTTTTTATTGTAAATTCATTTTTTTTACTACAGTTTTGAACAAAAAGGGTCGTTCGTGGCTTTCGGGAAAATGGCTGACAACTTTCAGCGACACCCACGTGTTGCTGAAACAATGAACGCGCGGAAGTTCATTGTTTTCCGGGTTTTACTTCCATCAATAGACAATTATTTTTAGATTAAAAAAAACTAAGTCGATTCATTCGAAACGGCCCTCTCGTCTTCCGAGTAATACGCCTATATAGCATTAGTACACGAAGCGACTACATCGCGTGTTGCTTTCATATTTCTCGGTTGGTTTACTCGGTTGGCGGATGTTAAAACAAAATGAGCCTACGATATCCCAGCGTACAAAAGACACATTTGCATGCGCTCTTGTAAATCTTTCCAACTTCATGTTCGTACGTAATGAAATAATCGCGAAACTTTTGTTGAATTATGACAGCTACGAGAAATACACGTCGAGATATCAGCGACAAGAATCTCTACTTTCGTTGGTGAGATTTTAACGCATTTCGAGAAAACGTACGGGCGGTTGAATTCACGCATTTAATCTCCCGCGGCTCCTACGAGCGTTAAACGTTAGATATTTCGATGGATAAGGACGACGTGTTACATACTTTCGTTTAAAAAGCACTTTCGCATTTTTAACAATCGCACGGGCCAAGAAAAATGTATATATTTCTACGAAAGAAGATTTTTATCGGCGCTCACATCCCCGCCGTTCTTGTGTACTCTATAAATCTAATTATAATCCAAAAATCCTCGAAAAAAAATTTAAAAAACGATCTTCATACTCCAACGCCTCGTGTTTGATTATCTCATCGTGATCGGTGGCGCTGATTTTGCAACTAACACGGCAATCTTCCGAGTAAAAATGTAATTATGGGGAAGCTAGGGAAACGTTGAACGAGTTAGCCGGGTACGCGTATAGCGGTCAGTGTGTAACGACGAACTCTGTAACTGTACAAGTTCGTCACGGTCAGTGTTAGGCCGGCGCGATGGAAACGCCGGGGAGCGGGTAAGTAGTGGCGCGAGCGCGCGCGGTTATTCCATTATATTTATATACATCGTTCAACTCGTAGCTGTACCAGATTTTCGCAAATATCATATATCATTGAAATTCCGAGTATCTGAACGTAATTTTAATGAGACACATGAAAAGTGGTTACGTATCGAATATTATCGAGAATAATAAAAACAAAGACACGCACGTGTAGTCCTCATTTCGCGGAAAAATCGATTATTTTTTTAATATTTTTTTTAACAATGTACACGGTATCCGCAATGTTTGAAATTAACGATAGACATTTCAATCGTGTAACCGTACAATTGTGAAAATATCACGAACGCTTAGTAGCGAACAAAACGTGCTTCGGGTGCAACCAGGATTTATTCAATTAATAATCATAATAATACATAAACACGTCCATCGTAACAGCGATGCAGCCAATCGCTTCGAGAAATAGTCCGTTTCTCGCTCGTAATAAATCGGTCGATTATTAGCCGATGAGTTATCGTTGAAATTATATTTGTGCCCGCGAATGGATTGCCGCGAGTTATCGATTCTCGTTGCTGTGGAGGTTAAATTATCCCATCGTCGGGTCGGACGTCACATCCCGCTGAAACTTTGCTGTTTATTTACACGTGGCTCCCCCACCCCGGGTTGGACATAACCGCATTATCCTCGCGAACAAAACTATCGAGTCAGTTAAATACGGTAAAAAGAAATTCGATTGAGCGCCAGTCCAGGGCGTTCGGGTCGAGAGCCTCTCACTTTCGTTTCCTTCGGGGCCTCAAAGTTTTTCTTTATTCACCTGCGACCTCGACCGTGAAAAGGATTAACGCGACTCGCCTACCGCGGGATCTCGGCTCGGTGAATAAGAGAGCACGACATTAGCGGCTTTTTGGTAGTTAAAAGAAACTCTTCTCGAGACGAAGGAGCCTTTCTGCGGGTCAAATTACTCTTAACCAGCGATGTTGAACGATTACAATTTTTTTTTTTTGTGTTTTTTTTTTTTTTTCATGGCTATTAGATAGGATGCTCGCTATAACTAGGTCTTTGGTTAATTCAACATAGGAAAGGTCGGAGACACGAAGACTTTTCTAGCCTCGCAGTGGTACAAAACGATCGTTATCTCGTGCGAACCGAGTTAATTAATTGACGCTACGTTCGCTCGATCTCGATATAACAACGAATATTCTCATCAAGTCTCGATGTTTATGCAGCATATTTAACTTGTATGCAATTTTATAACGAAGCTATACCCCGTATAAAGAATGTTTTGTTCGTTTTTATAATGCAGTGTTGTGTTGTTTATTCTTTTGTGTCGTTCGCCGTTGCGGATGAGTTATTTAACTTCTGGGAAACGTGGGTACGACGGATTGAAACGAGAAGATTTGCTTTTGTGTTCTATCTTAGTCGTTGCATAGACCGGGAAGTTGATTGTACCGGATACTCGGGAACTCTTCCTTCTTCGACAAATTTCTAACACAACTCACTTGACAGATCGGAGAAACTGATATAAATCGCTAATTATGGGAAATTCTTTATTTTTTACGTTGGATATAGCAACGGCGAGACAGGGCTTTGGGTTTTATCGTAAGAGCCAAAGATACAGAGAAACTCTGTCGAATCCCACGTGCAACAAGTTTTTTTTCCATTTATATTTTTACTCGGAGAATCTTGCGGAATTTTCACTCTTTAAGACGATTAGTTTCTTTACCTTGAACTTCGACTACGCCGTAGCTGGCGATCGTTAAATATTTGTTTTGTTTTCCTTTCAATTTACCTTTCGTATTGGACACAAGCGTCGTCAGCAGTATCAGGAGAACGCCGAAGTATCTTATCCTATCAAATCCATGCAGGATCGCCGACGAAGTTTCGAAGCCGCACATCGAACTCGTTCGCACTTACACAATCGCGCACTATTACTTTTTTCTTTTTAATTAATCGAAGACACACGGCACGCTTGTGAATAACGATTTTTCATCGTCTCACGGTCATCGAATTTGTCTTTTTTTCATTCTTTTATTATCCCTCGTCATTACAGCGGAAATTTTATTTTTTTCACTCATCGACGATCGATTATATTTTTTTTTAACGAGAAAAACAACTGATGCGTGTCTATCAGTTTTCAATGCTCGTAGTTCACGTTGTTTCCATCGAAAAAAATTGTGACTCGAAATGTAAAAAAAAAAAAAATTTTTTTGCTGCGTTGTTAGGATGTTGAGGGAGCGAACGTTTATTCGGCGCTCCTTACAGTCTTAACTCGTGCAATTCAATCCAAAACTCCTTCTACCGTTCCTCGGCATATTCCTCTCCGTCGAAGGATCGGATCTCGAGTATTACTGCTTGCGCGGTATCACCGCGTCTTCGTGATTACGCGGTGTTCTGGTGGCACAACAAACTCGGTGTAAGAAGGCGAATCGTCTGGGACTTTGCCGCGTGTTCATGCAGTCGCGGGGCAAAGCGGCTAAGCAGCCTGTGTGTTTGTGTTACACTTTCACCCGGCCGCTGACTCGGGGGAACCATCCTGGGAGAGGAAATTGCTCACCTTTGGGATGTTGAACAAAGTTATTGTCGTATTTAACTTCGTCGTGCATTCGTTGAAAAAAATGTCGATGTCCAGGAAATTTTTCTCTGATCACTCAAATTTTTTTTTTTTTTCAATTATTTATTTTAAGCAAATATCGCGAGTGCACTGATTCAATAAAATTCAATTGAGACGAAAAGAAGTTTTTAGTTATTAAACGTTTTTTTGAAAAAGTAGAAAAAAAAAAGAAAGCAGTGAGTCTCGGGACAAAAGTTCCCACACTAAACGGTGGCGTATCGCCATTGACATCGGGGTGAACGGGGCGGCGCGATGTATTATAGATCGCGACGATAAGCTTCGACGGTGTTGAAGTGAAAAATGTTAGCGAACGCAGGAAACGAGTCGAGATAAATTTACATTTCAACTTTCTATAAGTGTTTAGAAAAAATAAGAAATATCCGTTTTTTTATTTTCTCGAATAAAAAAAATTGCATTATTTTTTTTTAATTTAATTGACCACATGGAGAGAGACTTGACGATACGTCGAGTGATTTATATAGTGGATTGTTGAACGACTGATTCATGACGTGAAATAATTACATGACTAACGAGTTGAATTCGTGTTCATGTAGGTCGAGGAGCGCCCAGTATCGGGCAATAATCATTCCGCTTTACTATAATAACGTAACGACAATGTTACGCGCAATGTCGGTCAGATGCATCGAGGATCCCGTCGATAATTGCTCCTACTTACGAGACCCCTATGTTTAGTGCAAATATAATTAATTTAATAACTCATTACAATATCGTTTGGGGGTTAAGGCATCGAATAAATTATTTTCGGACAATTCTTTTGAGTTCAGGGTCGTGAATTCACGCGTCTATGAATTAAAAAGAAAAATGAGAAAAAAAATAAATTAAAAGCCACTAATCGAATCGTTAATCGATCTTTCCTCCGAGCGAAATGCTTTTATGGATTTTTTTTTTCACAAAATGTCTGTAATTCAATTATTTTTTTCGAAGATTTAGGTTATAACATCGCGATATTAACAATTAATGAACTTTATTCATTTTTCGTGTCACGCGACTGAAAATCATTGATTTAATTCAACGTCTAAGCAGCCCGTTGCGCAGTACATAACGTGAATGAAGGTTTCCCACAGCGACGCGTATGTCGTTGCATCGCTCGATGTTGCATCTAACGGAACTCTCCGACCAGTGCTCTCGGCGCGAGGCACCTGTAGGATTTGTCTTCGACGCGTACTTTACCGGTCAGCTGCATCGATGAATAAAAAAAAGAAGTAAACGATACAGGAAGTCGGTGCGGTTAATTCCATGAGTATCAAGTCGATCGGTTATCAACCCACGCGGTTGTACGTCGACCGCGACTTGTCTTTCGGCTTATTAAAAATTGTAAATATTTCCATTTCACTTCGTGGCATTACACGCAACCCGGTGCCTGCATCATTGTGCAGTGATGCAATAGGCTACAGACTCGTTAAATCATTTTACGAACGTATAAACAACATTAGACTTTCTAAAAAAAAATCAATTGACGACGTTCCCACCTTTGTTAGTATACGAAAAATAATGGACGTAAAACGAATTTCGTGCATTTAAATTCCATATGATGTTTTACGCTTGGTATTTGCTGCATCGGAATGTTTAAAGTGGAGGAGAGAGCGGTGCAAAATGCGCCGGTGCCGTTCTGCTTCGTGGGGGCAAAACGAACACTTAGCGTAATCGGGGCGAAAAATTTGACAAAAAGCAACATAAAATTTGGGGAATTTTTTATAAAAGTGAAATTCGATTTTGCGCATTAATAATGCGATTGGATTTTTTTTTTTTTTAGTGTTCATCAAATTGTTTGATTTTCGTCTTAATTTTTTTTAACCTTTAACTCGATTTTTTTAAAAATCTTGATAAATTTTTTTTCAGACCAAAATTCAATTTTTTTAATCGTTTATCTCAAATTAAATTTTGTTTTTTGGTGTTTATGTGCCAATTTTGCTCCGTTCTCCCATATAGTGAATACCGGGTAATGACGTATAACACCGATTCGTCACTTAAGTGCATTCGTTATTATCGAAATCGTGAGACACGAAACTCATCGTTAAAGGTGTTGCGCAACGAAACGACGTTGGTTACTTTACTCTGGGAATACGTAGATATAGCGTTTCGACATAACAAACGAGCGAACGACTCGCATTTCCCGCTTAAATTAAATTAGCGACTTTATCACGCTGCCGGTTCGCGGATTCGGCGAGAATAATCTACAGAGGTCGAGGAAGTACTGTGATCAATCGCTGTACGGGTTAACCGCCAGCAGATTACAGACGAAACAATTGTTGTCGCGAACTTCGGTGAGAAAACGAAAGAGTTTTCTTTGCGAAACGATATCGAAATCGATGTGCTTTCGTCAAAGTTTTTTTTTCAGAAAAAAGACATCTAATGATTAAAGAAAAAACAACAGTGTCGATTCGTATCTTACGAAGTATAATCTTTCAAAAGTTATCGCATATCTTTAAGTTTTTTCACTGTCATCCTATACATTTCGATTTCTCTTTCCATTTCCTTAATTAAGGGGGGTGTATCGTTAGATTCCCAGTCAGAAGCATCGTTACCCTTCTTAATTCCCTATTTTCGTATTTTTTATTGTCCGCGTGAGTCGGACAGACAGACGTACAAATGTAGCCGCTTTCCTTTATTTAATTCTGCAGCGATACGAAGATCAGGATTTCTAAGGCGTTTCTATTAAATTAACATATTTTCGTAATATCGTGAAAAAATAAATCTTTCGCGTGGAAGCAGAAAATTGTATTCTAACGAAAAAAAAAAAACGATTTAACGCACGAAGCTTAACTTTAATTCGGACATAACCTCGAAATTGAATAATTTTTTCTCGACGCCGCGATATCTATCGCACCTTTTATTTTATTTTATATTTTTTCACGCACATGCGCGTTATAAACTTCGGCTGACCGATCATGTAAATTCGGTGATGGTTCGGGATTTCGTACACATGTATGGCCCATCTGTGCAACCGGGCGCATCGTACCGTGATTTTACGCACGTCGTATCGTATACACACCGCATACTTATAAGTGCCGTCTTATTGCGGTAGCTATACTGTGTCCGCAGCAGAGATTCTTTTGAATTCACTCGCAAGTAGAATACTCTTTTGCAATGTAGTTTCATACATTAAAAGAAAAAAAAGGTCATCGATTCAAGAACAGTACCCATTGTCGACTACCAAAAACCGATATATGTTGTTATTTCGACTCTTGAAATTCTTGCAATGGAATTATATTCCATATGCGACTGAAACAATACAACAGCTCGTGGCCTTTTCTCGTAAAAGCACTTTATTGTTTCAATTGCATATGCGATTTTAATAACTGTAACAGAATTGAAATAATAATATATTTTTAGCAGTCCGCAATCGATGCTGGAACACTAACATTTATTTTTAGTTTATACAAACTCGTCATAATAATCATTTTTTAATGTATATTTACGACTTGAAAAAAAAAAGGTTATTATTTATTTATATATTTTTTTTTTTTTTTTTTTTAGAAAGATAGATTTTCAATCTATTTTTACGAATTAGAAAAATATTTTTTATTTCGCTGCGTCCTAAATCTCTCCAAGTTCATTGACCTCATTTTCATTTTCCAGAATTTCGCTTGAATATATATTTATTTTTTTCACGTTCTGACAAACAAAATTCACTGCCCCACGAACCGATAATTAATCAGTCGGTATTTTTGTGTAATTAGCGGGACGTTTTATGGAATTTTGTCGAGACGAAGCGAAAAGATCGCGTCCACCGGTCAACCGGGACAATCGATCATTAATGATTCTCTGTACAAAGTTTTCATTTACTCTCGTCTAGTGTCGAAAAACGTAACCTTCGATATCGATAAATTAACTTCCGAAGGTCATGTAGTTTAAGTTTTATATCGTTATAAAAAAAGGTTCTTCTCGAAAGAAATGATATACACATCCATAGGCAGCTGCGGTAGCAAAAAATTGTCTGATAAAGGTGACAGTCAATATTCAATATGCCGTGAGAGCGAACGGCTGACTGGCGTACGTACTCCACACGTACTATACATTCTTTCGCTATTCTCGAAACGATTCCGGCTATATGCCTCTTCCGTATATACCGCCTCCGTGCACTTTTTGCTAAAACCATCAGCAAACTCTTCATCATTTGCAATTACCAATTTATAGAGTTTTCGATCTCTCGAACACTTCTCTCCCTTCGCAATTTCCAATTGAACGAATTTTCAACCTATTCTCGCGATGTAAAACACACTTGAGACGATGAACTTCCGTCGTTTACTATTTCATATTGATATCCGAAGAAATCAATAATCAAATGATACCGTCGAGTATTCGCCGAGCGGCATTCGTCATGGAAAATATAGAGCGGACGGCATTTTAGATAAATGGGAACCGGGGGCGAGATGAACGATCACTCGGAGACCCTCTCGAACTTTACTGTTATAAATTCCGGAACGTGTTCGGAGAACCGTATAAAAAGTGTGTTTGGCTATTGAAATAACACGACTAATTATAAATCATCCAATTATTAATTTTTCTAGTTAGCGAAACTACGCGTTTCTTTTTTATCGTTAGTTCTTTCGCGTATCAACGACAAGTTGCACTTCAACGTTTTGTCGTTGCGGTTGCGTAAATTTAATTGTTTACGCGTAGGTATATGTTTAGGTTACGTTGCCTTCGCAACTGAACTCTGCTGACTTGTACAGTGAAATGTTTATTAATTTATACTCCGGTAACGTATGCACCTCTGTGAAATTATAGTACAGATCTCTGAAGTCTATTATTTTTCCGATAGTATTATTATTATTACTATTATTTAAAAATTAATTATTATTATATTATTGTTATTTATTATTATTATTATTATTATTAATTTTGAAATTACGAGTAATACAGTGGGTTAAACGGTAAGATAAAGTAACAGATGTCGCTTGTCCCGAATTCATAAATTACGAGAAGCCCAACTTATTGTATCTTCAACTGTATCTCGTAGTTCAACATCCTCCTACGCTACTTCCTACCTCGACGCTCGATTCTCGATCCTTTGATCTCCTACGCTGTACCGCTTCTACCCGAAGCTCATATCCTTTGTCGATTACACGAGGACCCGGTTACGTGTTCTGCTCGATTATTATTGTTATTATCACTGCTAAATGTAATGCGAGTAGAACGTTTTGAGAAAATCCCACGACGTTCTCGCAATCGAAAAGGATTATCCATAGAGCCGAGAGATTCTTTTGCATTCAATAACATTACTATTCGTAAGAATACGCAATGGGATTTTCACATATTCCGAGATTTTACCTGCGGCGCAGGTTGATAGCCCTGGCGATGCAATTTTTTTTCATCTTCCTTCAGCGGTACGAGAATCCGCTTATCTTTGAGAAAAGGTTACTCCCGAGTGCAGACGAGAAACGAAGGATACTTGGGTGGCAACAGTTCGTTTGGAAAAATTCAGATATTCATTTGTACGAAACGAAAGAGCTTTTTTAAGGCTACTTTCATGAATTATTTTGTGTTCGAAAATGCTGAGTCATTGCGTAACCAAAGATATTTTCTCATTTCGTATTCCTTCTCTCATTCGCGTAGGGATAAAAGCCCTCCACTTCGCGAGTTCAGCAGTGAGACGCAATGGATCCCACGAGACTTTTACAATGTTTAGGCTGACGCCGTGGAGGCAATCAACGGTTTCGTTAATTGCGTTACAAACAGTTTAATTAAACTTCGATGAAAAACAAACAAATTGTCATGTTTCCATTAATGCATTAATTATTCATTAATTAGTATGTGCGTTTGACGTTCATTCCGTCAAACGAAATTATTTGTTTGTTACAAGTTGATTGGATTGATTTAACGTCATCTGATACGCCCCCATATAACAATATTTAATAAAAATGGATTAATCAATTCGGCCGATTTTTTAATTGTATTTTTTTTTTTTTTTTTTTTTTTTTTTACGTTCGATCCAATCATTAATGTGACCCAAATAAATTCTAAGGGTTTTCATGCATATAGACATTTTTGGTAAAATTCAAATTTATGGATGAAAATAAAAAATTAAATGACTGCGTATATTTCACTAAAATTTGAAAGAAACAATTCGTATTGTGACTTTAATATACAAGTTAAAAATATTCGCATCAAATTCACACAAACATACATCCAGACATTTTTTTTTTTAATTATGATTTACGCTGGTCTCGTAACGTTTTAAAGTAATTATCGTAATTATTACTCAGGAGTCATAAGTGATGAATATATATGCCGCTCGATTTAACATCGAAAAATTATGTAAAAACGGTGTTCCTTATTCGCGAACTTAAGCCTAAATTGTGTCTCTGTACCGGACAGTCTCCTTTGGTCGAAATATCGTGGCTGCTAATGAGACACCGACGGTAACGTGAAGTTTCATTCGAGATTGTGGTATTGGAGGTTATAATGTACGAGTGTAAAGCATCCCACAAGACGCGACACCCCGGAGAGTTGAAACTCCGTGGTACCGTAGCCTCGTAGTATAACAGATACAGAACGACTAATTGGCTACTGGATATCATGATTTCTATCCTCCATGGAGCCGTCATTGCTACAGAAAATGTGTATTGTTTCGCTGGACGTAAGCTTTTTAATTCTCACTGGAGACCTCGTATAAAAGGAAAAGTTTTCTCCTTTTGTACACGAAGCTTGATGGTTGCGTTGGCGACGAATATTTACGAAGGGTTTTAATTCAAAGGGTTTCCACGTTATCAACGTGTGTTCGGAGTTTCGTATTTTCATAAACTCCGAAATTACAAAGGCTTACTGACGTTATTGTCTCGTTCTCTCATTGCTCTATTGAAATTATTTCATCGGTTGCCTTCCATTAAAACACCTTTAACCCTTTAAGCCTGAGAACCGCGGAGACCTTGCCTTCAAAATATGACGCGCTCAGCCGTAAAGGTTCCACTTTTATGATGATATACCTCTTTTGACCTGAGAAAAGGTCGATTTCTTTTCTATTTCCGCAAAAACCGAAAAAAAAAATCAGATAATTTATTTTAGATGAAAAATGGATAGAATCGTATAGGGGGGTAATGGGGCAAAATGGACTACAGGGATAAAATGGTCCAAGCAAACGTGACGTCAATTCGCGTGAAAAATGCTCCCCTAAATTTTTCAAAAATGCCAAATCATTGTACCAAATAGAAGTTAATACGGGGGTATACGACTCCACGAAGATGATGACCTTGTGGAGGCAAATAGGGTATCTTTCCTAATCAATTATATCCTGAAAGGATTAAAAAATGTTTAAACTTGTAGTATAAATTCTGGTCGATCTGTAGTACGTTAGTGGTTAGTGCCGTATCAATAAGTGAGAAAATAAACAATATGGAGGATGAAGCAAAATAGGGTTTAGACGACTTTGTTATACTGCATCAAGTCGCGATTTTTAAAGTTGACAATATTTTATTCATTTGCCGCTCGATTCACGAGGTGTTTTCGCTTAATTGATAGACATTTTTTAGAGTTAAAGTCGTCGGTTAATGTTACAAAAATAAAATACTCAGGTCTGCGTGCGAATGCGATACAATACGGGCGTAAGTTATCGGCTGTGGATGCAATCGTGGGGTTGTTGGGTTGATAAACGGCGAGGCGTCGTATCAGATGGAAGACTAATAAAAAGAAAATTGAAAAAAAATAAAAATATCAGTACCAAACATGCTTCGCGCTATAGTTAAAGGTTTGCACGAAGTTTTAAGAAGATAACATAAAAATACGCAACATTAATATTTTTCTGTTTTGCCCCCAATTTTGTCTATTGTACCCCATTTTGCCCCTAATTTTGTCTATTATACCCCATTTTGTCTCCAACTGGATTTTTTTTTTCGGGATCATGGAATATTTGTTACGTATTTCTTTTGGTAAGGAACAGTCAATTTATGCCTCCGGAATAATTACAACCGTCTAAATTTCTTAGTCGGTCCGTTTTGCCCCGATCTTCTGTCCTCTATGTGTATATTGTTTATCTCATCGATGAATCGCGCGAACTATTTATTTTCCATTCTATGCAGTCGCGCAACCCGATGCCATCGAGCAAACGAAAACAAGTATGCGGATAGCGTACAAAATTTAATATTGAAACTTCGCTACTGCGCAACAGTGACGAGAATCGATCAAGTTTTATAATCCCGTGTAACTATGGACCGAAGAAAGTACCGGTTATAAAAAAAAGATGAATTTTGCAATCTGCACGTACTCTTTTATCTCTGAGAACAAAGTCGGGAGTTTTGTATCGGGAAATAGTTGACCGGTATATCGAGTATGTATTACGGCATTTGCATCTGTATGCGTGTATCGGTACATCGCGCTCAGCGTATCCTTTTGTGTCACAAAAGTTTTGAACGTTATCGTTCTTCACGTCGTAACATTCGTCTCAACTTTCTCAAATAATATCGTAAAGTTGATTTGCGCGTCGTTCCATGCCTCCGTAAACTCTTGTCAACGTTATCTTCCGAAAGATTTTTCTTCGGTGTTGGAGTGATTGGAAAGAAGAGTCTAAGATTGTCTCTCAGACTTTCATGAAACACCGGATAAATCGATAGAAATTGGAAAACAAGAAATTTAGAACTTCAGTTTGCACCTCATGAACTAAGGTGCAAACCTCTCTCTCTCTCGATAATAGTCCGCCTGCGTAACGCCTGTATAACGTTATACAGTGTGTTTCTTTCTCTGAGATGCAGCAGTTGTAGAATAAACGTTGAAACGATAGCAGTGCGAGTTTATTCGTCATTAGTAGTGCAGTCCCCGTGGACTCGCGGTGCGTCGTTTATTCGCACTTACATTTTTTTTGTTGCGTCGAGCAAAGTCCCGTTTTATCGGAATGCTGTAGCTATAAAAGTTTCGATACACCGCACACGTTTTGCTATTTAATTTCCGTTTTTATTATCATTTTCGTTTATCTCAAGCCGGCAGGCAACATAACCGATGGCACTATCGCGTTCGTGGTCACGCGTGACTATTTTTCTGTTACTTTAAAAAGAATGAAATCTTAAAAAATTCTACAAGTAAAAATGAAAAAATATCCGAATCCAAAAGTGTCACAGAAAAATTATAATTGTATTAACTAAAAAGTATGAAATAAAATATAATTATTCGCATATTATAGTCAAGAAAGACGAGAGAATTATTTATTTACAAAATAAAAATAACCATTCATGGTGCATTCACGCGTGGGCCGACTTTTTTTAACATTAAAGAGGGTGAAATAAAAATAATTATATAATATAAATTTGATAAAATAAAAAAAATTTCCGACCGAAAAGGATGTGTTAAATAAATATATTATAAACAAAAGTATGAAAAAAGGAATAATTAATCACGTGTGAATTGCGATGTATCTACACTAATGAATATCCCGACTATAATAAGTCAATAGTTATTTCTCAATCAGTCAATACGTCTTTATTACGTTTTTTTAAGGTATTTACATTTCCTTGTTGAATACTTTTTCTTTGTAAGAGATCAATGTACCATCACGACGCTTTGTCGTCACCTATCTTCGTGGGGTCATAAAAAACAGCTGTATCTATATAATCGTGTTCTATATGTTTTGGATTCGGTACTATCGGGTTTTAGTTTTCGAAAATTCCACTTCATTCATACTTCATACTTCATGCATATTTTCCGGATGTACGCACATTCGGTGCGGAAAAAATCGGTTTGAAATA
Organism: Cryptus armator; assembly: GCA_963971235.1. Taxonomy (NCBI): domain Eukaryota; kingdom Metazoa; phylum Arthropoda; class Insecta; order Hymenoptera; family Ichneumonidae; genus Cryptus; species Cryptus armator. Next base: position 12,816,259 of record OZ020236.1, read on the forward strand.
CAGTAGAGTCTCGATTATCCGAACCAATTGGGATCGCGAATAGTTCGGATAATCGAAACATAGTTTTTTTGGAGACGCGATCACGAACAACACTTTTTTACATAAAAGCAGTAGATATATATTAAATTTCTACATATATTATGACGTTCAAATATATATATTAAACATTTGAAAAACGTTGAATGCTTTTTTCACATCGTTTTTTAAAAAAAAACGGTTTTAAAAATCGGTTTTTTAAATCGTCAATTTTCAATTGACGAACGGCTGTAACACGTTTTTGATGCTCGAAGGCATAAAGCGCGTTTCAACAATGTCGATATGCACCGTGGAATACGCGCGGTTCTCGCAATACCGCAGTGAACAGCAATGTATTTTTCGCGCCATCATTCGGATAATTGAGGGTTCGAATGATCGAGGTTCTCCTGTACTTATACCATAAGTTTCACAATACGACAGAAAGCACGTGTCGAATTACGAAAGAGATTCGGGCGCGCAAAAGATAAAATATTATAATTCGGATTAGTAGCTTTGTCATCACGAGTTTCCGGCATTATATTGCCAACGCGGTTTCAATCGTTATCAATAGACATAACCTCGTGTGCAGCGTTTATTGGTCACACCAGTACCTCGATCTTCGGTCGGAATAAAGACAATAGTAGGAGTAGTAGGAGCAAAAGCTGGCGGGGTGTGAGTATTACCACCCCCCATGTTACTCGTCGTCGTCGTTCGCCACCTGTACCATTGCGTTATCCTTCGTGGTATCCGACTGCGCGCCGCATCCGTAAAAGACCCATCCGCGCATCGTCGAATATCGTTCACTCGAAATCACTTGCTCGCCGCGTTAACATCGGCCCTCTCTGACCGAAATAATCGTTCTCGTTTCTTTGCCTCTATCGAAGACTCACATCAAACAGTCGTAGAAGAAGCATAAAAGTAAAAGAATTGAATTTAAAATAAAACACAAAGAAGCAATTAACTCAAACGATTTTGTTCATCCGAGACGACGAAACGTCAATTAAACTGATACGAAGATGAAAACCGGCGCATTCATCGGTATGACTTCCGGTCTCTCAATTGTCTACCTTTCCGTACTGCTCGTTGTAGCATTCACTGATGAGGTATCGGCAAAACGTAAGTCACTTCACACTCGATTTATTATATAATATATATATATATTTTTTTTTTATAAATGTGTATCCAATTTTTTTTTACTACGATCGTCGATGTGAATTATGAAAACTGCACGTTATATGTGTGTTGTGAAGGTTAACGGGAACGCACAGGATGTGTCGTCGAATTTACGGATGCGAAGCTCATTCGCATTCGTAATGTCGCATAAATTGAAGTCAAATTTACATCGACAATGGGGCTTTCATTCTTGTTTATTAATCGAATCAACTTTCATGGTGTCGTTTCGTTATTATCGTTAATTTTTGCCACGAATTGCCATTGAATGTGTATCGGATCCCTCCGACTTTGGCGCATATAACAAATAAATTATCGTCGTTCGATGCACTACGGGAGTTTATTAAATTGAAAATACACAAAGTAGAGGTGAGCATCAACATTGCGGCGTTTGGTACGCTCTGCGGGGTAACTAATTACGTTTTTCCCCGAGCGCATGTACGACCGGTGTATGCGTGCATTTAGTTCGCTGCAGGCGTAGGAGCCCCCGGGCTACCAAGAGTTCCTTCTCCTAAGCACGACGCAATATTCAATTTACTCCACAGTGGAAGAGTACCTGTATAAAATAATAACCTTTTCACGGAAAACCGAAAAACAATATTATATTACGCGCATCAAAACTTGCGGAGTAAATCCGATCCGTTGGCACTGTGGTAAATAAAATCTGTTTCGGTGTATGAAATGTTATGAGTTTGTTTCGTTGGTTCATATCGCGCGTTGATTTTACGAGTGGGATATTTTACTTTACGTTTTTACTGGTAATTCCTTATTTTCGTGATTAAAGTAGATTTACTCGTTGCGATAGTCGAAGTCGATTTTTAATTAATTTAAAGCTGAAATCTCCATTTCTGTTCGGCGACTATTTACAACTTAATAAAAAAGTTATGAAATTTATTTATTTGCACAACGGCATAAGATCGCAAAATTTTACGAAACATAAAAACCGGAAACTGTCTATACGACACTCAAAATAAGGGAGAACGGGGCAAAACGGGCACATGGGTCAAAATAGGTACATGGAAATAAAAATAATAGAAAAAAAAACCTGAAATAAAGTTTGAACAAAAATTGAGATTAAATTTAAAAAATTGAGTCGTAATGTACACAAAAAATTATTACGAAATTTTATTTTTTTAAAGAAATTTCCTCCGATTTAACGTAAAAAAAAAAAATTCGGTATTTTTCAGCGTCATTTGTCGGTTTTGTTTGCGTACCCATCTCTTGCTTTCCCCTATGTGATGTACATTTAGTATTGTATTTTGCGAATCCGCGGATATCGAACGTCACGAATTACAGCGCTCGTTGTATCGATGTCAAAGAGATTGCAGACAAAGTGAAGTGAATTTTTGTTACAAAAATGTAGAAAAAAAATGGTAGCTATTGTAAAAAAAAAGTATTGACAGTTCCAACGATACTATGTTTGAAAATTTTTGCTTTTTTATTCGCTCGTATAAAGGTGGTAACCCGAGGCGCAATTGGCGTATCGGTTCGTATTCACGGAAAGGCGGAACAAAAAGAGTTGGAGAATCGTTACAGCGTTTGATTCTCGTGTTTTCTCTTCCGCGATGAACCATTATACTTGCAGAAATATCAAAACAAACTATGTAAGGCTGGAAGTTGCAATGCAGCGAATTGTAGCCTCGGATACGATTGGTACTTTTTTTTTGCCGCGGCGCGAACTTTGTAAAAGCGTATTGAAATAATGTCGCGATTTTTATTATCGAATCATTACTACCTGCGAATTATTATCAGAAATTTACGCACAATTCGTTGCAACTTTTATTTATCCGGTAACATTCAATAAAAATGAAATTTAACGTTTTTATATAATGTTACAATCGTTAAATCAATTTATACTTATTGGTTATGACATCACGAGTGCAACTAATTAACGCGCATTAAAATGGTAAATGATGCGATAAGTCAAATGCCAGCGTGTTAAATCCCATTGCAAAATTAATAATATAACGTATTTTAAAAATTAATTCGGTTGATAAAATTTGTCCAGAGTACCAATAACGAAATCGAATAATATTTGTAATAATCAAAAACATTTATAAATTGAGATTATTACAAATATTTATTAATTCATATATTTTTGCTTGGATACACTTTAGTTCGGATTATCCCGGGTAAATTTTATGAACCGATTTGATCCATAAAATATATTATATTATTAATTTTTCAATGGTTGATAAAATTTATCCCGAATCAGTAAATAAAAATCTACAAATACTTGTAAAAATCTCAATTACGACATTGTGATTATATCAATTTATATCGAATGCAAGGTTTAGGATCGAATACAACGGTGAGCAGAGTCCAAGACGCTAAAAAAAAATTACATAAAAAATATTTCAGATTATCGTAAAAATCACCAAAAGGTTTGAGAACAATATATTAATCTTTCCCTCACCTCTTCCTTTCTATATTGCGGTCTTAATTGCCCCCTCGATGCTTTATTGAGAAATTAATGGAACGTTGAGTTCCGGTTATTAATTATTTTCCGTCTCATGACTGTAAAGACTACAGAATTTGTTAACATTGAAACGCGAACTTGTTAATGAAACCGACTATTACATTATATGTCCGCGCAATTTTCGTTAACTCGGACAAGTTAGCGTTAATAACGGGGAGAAAGGGTGAACCCCCGAACTCTCCGTTGTTTCTCGGAAAACATTGTTCGAAGTATAACCGCGTTATGCAAGTAAGTTGCGTTTCGGCCGGTGCGACGTGCAGTTGTCGTCAATTCGTTCGTTTGCCTTCGAAATAAAAAATATTCGCTGAAAATTCCTGCGAGCGTATAATATTCTAAGAACAGATTTAGCGGATATATTTCCTAGCTGTTGTATAAAGCTCGGTGGATATCCCTCGAGAACCGGAACTTGACCCACTCAACGGTTTAAGGGATGAAACTACTCCCGAATGTATTTTCTCCGACTCCCCGCGCTTACCGCGAAACAGAGAAGAGGGGAAGAGTACACAGAAGAGAGAATAACTTCTCGCAAAGTAAAAGATCTCACGTAGTCGTAACTTCAGCGGTTTCCTTGAGAAGTTTCTCATAAATGTCGGGAACTCGGTGTAGCGTTGATACGTATATATACCGTTGAATATTCGAAACACCGGTAGGACGTTCTTTAAGTAAAATATCCGCGTCGACGATTGAGCGCGTCACTCACGAAAAAAAAAACGATGGATCGCATTTTGGTTTCTTTTCGTATCCATTAATAAATCTCAGCTTTTCGTTCGCGCGATGAATGTTTGAAGAATTCTTTGGAAACTAAAATTCCAAGTTTCGCACTCTGTTCGCGCGTAAAACATTGTGATTATTTTAATCATATGTTCTTTTTTTACGTAGTAGAAAATAGGTATTAACTTAGAGATATTTTGGTTACAGCGTTAAGGTGGGGTTATCGTTACTATTTCCGGTCAAAAGTGAGATTGCGAGAGAATTTCGAATTCTTCCCAATTGATTCGTTAATTTTTTTAGACTTTTGTTTAATTTTAAAAAAATTGCATTTTTGAAAAATGTTTAATCGGTGGTTGCGAATATGTTCGCTTAATTACCCCGAAACTTTATCAGTGTAATGCGTAGTTATTTTGCGGAAACGTAACCTTTCATCGAAAAAAAAGACAATTTCGAAAATAAAAAAAAATTCTAAAAAAATGTATATGTATTCAGAAAAAAAAACGAAACAATTTCTGCTAATGAAAAAGTTAGGTTACCCGATGATTCGTTACATAATATTTTTTTCTTTATAACTTTTTGGCATTTTTATTATACATAATGTTCTTAGCACCTTCCGTGGTTGATTTTTTTCAGATTTTTATCTCATTCGGAATTAATAAAAATTCTTTCGTAATTTCATTTTTGATTGACAGTCTAACGATACACTCCTCTTAAGGTCTTTACTGTTATAACTCGCAGATGCTGACTTTGTCTACGTGTAAAGCGGCGCGTAAAATATAATTCGGAGAGCAAACCGTGTTAATGATCTGTGTCGTTTACGTTGATCCAACTGTGTAAATATATTCGTAGGTTCTATTAATGTTTGTACAACACGACTAGAGTACAATATAGTGTAACCATTGTAGATTCTCGGCAAGAAGGCAAAGTTTGCGTTTCCGTTCTACTTACGTTACGGTTCCTTGTGTTGCATAGGTGTTTTACCCTCTTACGTACTCTCGCCTCGGTGACTCTATTATCGGAAAACACAGTTGGATTTATTGCTACGTGGGCACATTGTATCGTGTACATTGGCATCCATTGTTGGATTCGTTGGTTCGGAATCATAGCAGAGTTCACGCAGAAATTTCGAAACTATGTGACGATGCGTAGGCTTAGAGATATACAAATCCTCCTTTACGTGACCCGCATTCGGCTTCGGCGCGTATCTACGTGAGTGGCAAACGGCATCGATGAAGTTTTCCCGCTGAAGCAACTCAAGCGTCTTTGGCCATTTTTTTTTGCCCACTTTATCCCCGTTCACGACGTCGCTTACCAGGGGCAAGATAAGGTTTAACTGTCCATAAAGGATCCCAATAGTTCGCCAGTACCAATTTCTTTAGCTCATGCGAGTTACTCCACCGCTTCCGTTTCCGGCGAATATTCCGAGCCATTGCTGTTAGGGGCTTTAGGACGAAATACCTTTCGTTTGGTCAAAGCTGGTCATGTGCGGTCTTTTTCATCTTTTATCATCCTCTTCCCATCCAAAATATCATAGATCAACAGCCCGAGATGTATTACGAAAGCGACTGTGAAAGATCGTACGATTGCGGATCAGAAATTTATTTCATTCTTATTATTTTTTATTTATTATTATTATAATAAATAAAAACATTTGTTTCATTTACGAATAAAAATAGAAGATATTGTTTTTATTTATTTATTCTTCGTACGAAGGATAAAATCATTTTGATTTTTTTTTTTTATTATTTTTAATAATTTTTGAATTTATTCTTCGTATCCCAAGGTTCGTTGTCGAGTAAAAATGGCAGGAATCCCTCCGAGAGCACGGATTAGGATGTTGTTTAGAGTTCATTAATTAGTGACAATACCTGAGATTTCATTACGATACGAGGTGCTTCCTGCCGAGATAATGGAATGCGAATACACTATATTCATTTAATTGACAATGCGATATGCTCTGCGTCAGCCCATTGCGCAATGCTCTCTTCTGTTTCCTGGGGCTTCCTGAAATCCACTGAAAGCACCCTTTTACCTCTCGTCAGCCTATTTAATCCGGCGGGCATTTATTTGTCATAAATATCGCATCATAGTGTGTATTATTAAATATCCCGATGATTCGATACTCCCAGTACATCCCTATTTCGCGAAATTTCGTAATGTTATCCGCATTACCGTCAATAAATCAATCGTGTTAATTGCTCCATACATACGTTCGAAAGACCTCCGGTAATTTCGTTAGTGGCGAACTTCTGTGTATTATTATTCGCGAATATAATAATTCTTTTCGTATCTTCGGTTTTTGTTTTCTTTCATGCATCGTCGTTGTCCCGAATATTCGTGTCACTAACGAGCGTCTCTTGAAATAACATGGATTCCCGAGTGATCGAATTTCGATTGATGTAATGTTCACACATTGCTATAGTTTTGCTTTGAAAATGTATCGACTCTGCAGTCGTATACAGGTTACCCGATATCCCCTGGAAATCCGGAGTAATATCTTCATCAGAGGAAATAATCAATTAGTTATCATTCATTTTTTTTTTTCATTTATTATTTCTTTCTTAATATTAATAATTGGTTACTCTTAAGAATTCGTTATTAATATCGATAAAGTCTTTTTGCAAATATTAATAATCAAATTCAATCGATCTATCACCGGCCGATATTAATATAGAATATAACAAATTTATTTAGATCGAACGAGTAATCGTTGACGATGCAATCAGTTTATCGACACGCGTTATCAAGCGCAATGTTTCCCAATACAGCATAGGATGCCTCGCAAACATATTCTGTTCGTTACGAATAGCAAACGCCACGCGCGTATTATCCGTAAATTAAAGGGGTAATTGTTCGGAGGGATGTTTCGCCCAAAATGAGAATGACATGCGTTCGAGTAAACATCCAATCATTCCTGTGTTTTGATCTGACGCCAGCAATTTTCCAAATGGCAAATCACCCAACCGACATATCGCGCACGAGTACGTGCCAATTTGCAAAGGATTAACGTCGATGTATTAACGACAGACGTCTCGTATGCGTTGGTTATGTATATAAACAACGCGTTATTATTTATTAACAATGAAAAAACGCTTTACTCCATTGTTCTCGTTAATTAAATATGACTGTGAAATTAAATATAAACGCGGCGGTCGGTGATGTGCCGACATGGCAATTACATGGCAATTACATGGCAAACACGAGGGATCCGTAGGTGGGATCAGCGCTCAACCGTGTAATGAATCGCGTAAGGGCTCTATGTTGATACAGGTGCTGTGAGATAATCGATCGATTATCGTCACCGTTATCAATCGTTACGACAATATCGTCGTCAAACTTAAGGAAATATTTGATTTATTCGTTTTTTTCGTTTGTGAATTAAATATGAACTGTATAATTGACATCGACGTCGTTACCGTTGAGTCTATTTTACGTTCGTTTTAGAATTTGTCGTCGTAATAGAAATCACGTCAAGCACTCAACGGTGAGGTCGCAAAGAAATTCGATGAGAGGTTCGAAGAGAATTAAAGGGAAAAAAATGAAAGCGAATAAACCTGTGGGCGTCCGAGTGTACAGACGTTTTCCTCCGTTGAGACTGTTGGTCGATTAATTGGCACTCCGTTTTACTTCGTAATCGAGTAACGAACGTTTCAGTGAGGCGAGATTTTTTTTTCCTCTATCGTAGGCCACGCGACGCCGGAAAGTAGATATTACTTTTTATTTTTTTACTTTCTCGAACGATGGAACACATTTTGTCACGCAAAGTGCCCGCGTTCGATCGACGAGCTGCGCGTGATGATGAGGAAAAACATATCGATGATTCGATGTTTTTCGTTTAAAAAAAAAAATGTGTAATAATTCTTATGTTTTTATGATTTCTTCGAAAGATTTTTTACGTTTTTATGATTTCTTCGAAAGATTTTTTATGCTTTTATGATTTTTTTTTCTAATAATTTTTTTCGTTTTTTTCTTTTTTAGAAGATACTGTCCAAAAACCCAAAAAACCAGGTAAAATTATTGTCAATATTTGAGATGCGATTTTTTTTTCTAACGATGCCAATTTTGATTTTGAAGGTGGTTGCGCAAACTACGGCCATTCCTGCTTCGGTGGTCACGGCAAGAGATCAATGCCGGACGAAGAAAACGATCGATTTAACGGCGTCGAGGCCGATCGCGAGAACTCCAATTTCAGTGAAGAAGTTCGAGAGCCGAGTGACGATACGTTGAGACGCGTATTGAACAGCGATGAGATTCAACAGGTACAGGACTTCATAGCGTGTCGGAATCGAGCTATAGAAGCGTCGCGACGCCCGAGAGTCGAACGCAATCCAATGCCGACTATTATAAAAAAATGGGTACATGCAAACCAAAAAAATTTAATTGTTAACCAATAAAAATGATCGATCATCGAACTAACGCAAAATTTTCTTCTCGTTCTTTCAGCTGAATTCGCAACGTCGTCCTTACAACGACGCTTTGGAGACAAACAACAAATAAGAAAATTTACAAATGTCCGCGTCGCTATTCTCTTTAACTATTAAGATTATAATATTTAGATGAATTATCGATGGAATAAACAAATTATCATTACCGTCGTACCTGTTCTCGTCCTTCCAGTTCGTCTGCGACAATCCCGTCAATTTTATTCTCTCATCGAGAGTTTCTAAAAAATTATCAAATACAATGTTACAGTAAAAAATAAAAAATAAAAAAATCTATAATTATTATTTGTAAAAAATATATATATATATCAATGCAATGACAATTTTCGTTAAAGTTTCAATAATTCGGGACACAAGGAGAGGATCAATGATTTTCTCAACGGCTGCAAATGCGCTTTATTTTTCGTTTTTTTTTTACTGGTGCTGTTTTTTTCTCTTTAGTGTTTTTTTTTTTTTTTTTTTTTTTTTTTTCGACAAAACTTTTATCCTTGGATTACGTTACAGAGTCGAACGAAAAAAAAGTGCGATTATTCGTAATCGTCGCGTTACACGATTATCCGTAGAAATTCCAAGCAGCCGCTTTACATTGCATTTTTTTTTTCTATATACTTTCGTTTACATGTGAATTCGTTAATCGGCATAAATAATTCGAAGCAAAGAACGATCAATTTACCCTGAAATCTTCCAAAAGTTGTTTTACAAATATTAGCCGTGAACACGCGATTCGTAGCTTCGAGAACGAAAAGTTCCAGCCTATCACCGTTCGTCTCGAATGAGAACGAATGTCACTGCTGTGATCGAGAGTTTTCATCACAAAAACAACATATATAATTCATAATTCACAGTATAATTTTATCATTAATAAAAGATACTTTAAAAGTTTGTGTAGCGCTACGATGGACGTGCCTCGCGGAAGAACTCGACGCTTACGGCGCGTCCATTCTAAATGATTGTCTGCAACTTCTCATCTTTTCTCTCGTCCCCTCCTCTCCCCGTCGAGAATTTAACTCTATCCAAACGAAAACATTGTATTTCGAATGAAAAATAATCTCATTTAACCGAAGACGTTAATTATCTAGTTGTTTACTCGCAGAAGGATCGTCAATTATTACTTAAGCCTGTCGTCGGATGCGTCAGTCTGAAAGTACAAAAATCAATCGTTTTATTTCCTTATTCTTCGTCTATATTTTATTATTATATTTCGTATAAATATCTAAATCGACTTACCAATATCTTGAATAATCGAATTTTGCGCGCGCGAATCGGTTGATTGTCGAATTCATCTCGCGACGGTAACAACAATAATTCCGTTGCTTCCGCAGGCGGTTCCAGAAGCTTTCGCGTTAATTCGAGGGTATCGTCGACGCTTTTTTCATTTTCGATGCTTTCCGCGTTCGCAACTGTTTGATCCCTGTTTCGTTGAAGATAACGGAAAAAAGGGTTCATAACAAATAAGAAGATTTTATCGGGACGGCCCTTACGTGAGGCAAATCACGATTATTTAGTCCTTTTTTTTTTTTTTTTCGAAGCGTACCGTAAATTTTCCGTTTTGGTCGAATCATAGTCGGTGTTCCAGTTTCCTGGGAATGCAACGATTTTTTGCGTCTCGTGCCACCTGTTGCTTCGTCGTTTGCCAACGGTCGAAGCAGCTGCCGGTACCGTCAGTCGTCCTGTTATCAGACGAGATAGTATCCAACGGTCGTGATTTCTCGGTGATGGTGCATTCTCATCCGTTTCGACTTCCGCCACGAGGCCACCGTCACGATGTGCATCAATGGACCGACGTAATTGAACGCCCGGAGCGTTGTTGCTACGTTTTCCGTGAGCTGAAACGGAATGCGCGGAATGACGAGAACGAAATTGCTTTGATGAACGATGCGGACATAAGTAATTGAAGCTTTCGTGCGGAATTCCATTCTCCTGATGATAGTGTACACTGAATAACTATAAATTCAATTAACTTGCTACAATTTCAATTACGTCACACGAATTCCTTCGATTACCGTCTACACATTGATAGTACATACTGTAAAAAATAATGGTAAATTTAATGTACTCGGAAATAAAAAATTGAAAACAATCGTACAATAATGGAAAATTTTTATAATTTCTGTATTGAAAAAGCAATGATTTAAATTTCAACAAATTTCAACACATTTCAATCGGAAAGTAAACAATTCGGAAATTATAACGAAAAAACATGATGATTTTAGGGAGTTACAATTTACTAATTCGTAACACGTTTAAAAAAAAATCATTTGAAGAATCTTATTAAATAATATTTTTGAAAATAATTTTAAATATAATGTAAACAAAAAATATATGTTGAATAATAAATATACAATATAATATTTATTAATATCAATATCAATAACTCCCTCCGAAGTCCTCGATTATTATGTTATAATTAATATTATTTATTTTTGAATATATTTCAGAATAAAAAAATATATTATTAAATGATAATAACAACAATAATAATTATTCGGTTATTAATAGAAATGTCATCTACTCACCGCCCCAACAGGAGTGTCCATAACTCAGACAGGAACCTGAAAACAATCGAACAAAATAGTCTCCCAATCCACTGACAAATAACAAAGGTATACAGCAATATAATATCGGGATGTATAATATCGGGTACAGCAGTCATTAAGGGAATGCAGATTTCTGTCTCTTCATCTAATTTTAATCGGCAAAACTAAAGACGAGCCGCGCATACAATTTTCATTAAAAAAAAACGAAATTCACTTTCCGCGTGGAGTCTAAAATTTCAACTGAAATGAGGTATTTCCACGAATGCGCGAATTCAATTGCATTCAAAAGCTCCCGAACGCTCTCTTCCTTCTTAATTTTGTCTGACTGCTACTGTTTCCGATAGCGCGTAAATAAAGAGAGCTACGAGAATTGTTTGAGAACGCCTGCGTTAGACTCGAAACAAGCGCTTTGTTAAAAATTACGAACGCACTTCCGGCACAGGTTTGCAACGCGAATTCTATTTATAGAATGTACCCTTCTTGAATGTTTCGTGGTACCGTTGCCTGTTCGATATTTTTGGATCGGACATTTTTGGGACAAACACGACGAAATTTTTTTTAAAAATCCTTAATTAAAACAAATTCAGTACGCTATTGTTTAACTTCCGGAAGCGCCTACACACACGAAACGATGTAATACACTCGAATGGTGAAACACAATTTATTTTTATTCTCGACCGCGTAACCACTCGTTTGCTCGGCGTTGCGTATAAACAAATTTGTTTTTAAACGACGGAACGAGTAAAACTGAATAGCGTGGGCTTTATTGCAATCACTGGACGTGCGTAGCAAATCTTTTTTTTTTTTATATCGGCTTCCAACAGTGCGAATCTCCTCGGTAACGATTCGGTCTTAAATAGTTTTTAAATCGTGTTACCCGATAAAGCCGCGAGTTATCAGAATAGTTTGAAATATTTTCCATTTCGTTCGGAGTTATAGCTTTTACTTTGTTCGTCTTTACGATCTCGTAGTCAAAGAGTCGCGGCATCGTGCTGCGATATAGTGGCCGCAGATGCCCTCAGTGACGCTGATACAATAGTCGATATAACGCAATAAATTTTTAAATTTTGAAATATGAGAAGCTTGAGAATATAAACTCTCGTCTGGCTGTAGGTATATTCTTTACGGTTCTGAATATTAGACAGATGGTAACGTCTTATGGAGTAGATAGATAGATATTGCTTGTGATCTTTACGTATAGTTCGCGCTATCGTCTCAATATTAATTTAACGTATTCGCCGCTCAGCGTAACGTTCGGTTATCCGTACGCGAATGATAATGCAACATATTTGCTGCATTTTTTTTATGCATCGTCGGTAATCGTATAAACAAAATACTTTATAATTTTTGGAGGGTCAGAACTTTTGTTAAAAAATGAATCATTTTGTTTTTTGCATCCGACTGAAAAGAAGGAGTATTACGCGTTTGATATCGGGACAACGATTTGATGATTGTAATGAAAATATACAAATAACAAAAAAATGCCGATATTTCGAATTTAACGTCATGTCACTTGTGCCCCGAAATGTCAGTCGGCACGTTAATTAAATAACCCGACTGCGGCAAAGATTAGAGGAAATTCGCGTTGAAGAAAGGTAAATATCATATACACAATAAAAATAATTACATAAAAATAAAAATGTCGTCAAAAATCGTCGGTTAAAAAGTCGTTGATCTGCAAAAAATTCAAATAATTTTACACGTTATGAAAAGTTGTGCGAAGCAGTTGGGCGAACGCCGGTTGAATTACATTTATTCGCGATCCTCAACGGCATCGATGACTTCCCTAATCTGTAAAATGATTCAAAACTTTTTATAAATTCGGTCGTAGATTTTTTTGCAAACATTTTATTTGATTTTTTCGTCCTTTTATGTTGCGTGGTTAATCGTTTAATTCGCATTTTTTACGATTTCCAAAGGTTTAGGAATTTCGATAAAAAATTAATTTTTTTGGTGTCTTTTTTTATTTTCGATCAATTTGTGGATTTCTTCTTTTCTCTACTTGAGACGCTAGCCATTGGCGCGATTGGCTGTGGGATGCGTCGACATCTCCACTCTGTTGTGAACTTAAGAAGGTGACAACTATCGAAAGGATGCGAAGGAACAAAGAGCTTACATGAGAAAGATCTTCGATGCGCTTTTTCCGCTATTTCCTCTGTGCGTCACGTATGATCGGTGATAATATCGTTTGCGTCCCTTTTCCTGACTGCCGTAGACGTCTGGCTTACCACCAATGTGTCAAGTAGCTACGAAATTGAAACGTCAAAGGTTCGCTCGTACAATGTATTTTGCACTACTGAACTCCATCTCTATTCTATGCCATTCCAATAATGGTCAGACTTTGAACGCCGTCGCGTCTCCCACGACACGATGTAGAGGTCGCATCAAGTGCGATATATGCATACGTGGGAAGCAGATCGCGAATAGTAATAATTTAACAATCGAGAATCCTTTTGACATTCAAAAAGTGGTATTCTCCGCGTCCGACCTTTGCTTGCGCTTGAATCCACAAGGAATGGAATTTGCAGCAGGAATTCGATGTCGATGATCCATCGAACCCTCGCATATTACGAAATATACATCGAACGAAAATTGAAGCTTCGCAAAAGAATTTTTGTTCGTCGAAAATTCTTCAACTGTGAAATTGACATTAAATACGGGGCAAACTTTATTCACAAATTAGTATATAGTTGTTACCCTCTTCACGTCATAAGACCTTAATGGGTCCTCGAATTCTGTCGAGTTACGAGCGGAGTTCACCGGGATATTCGATGTGCCGTGCGTAGGACATTTTTAATGAGCGCAAGTCACTTTGGTTACAAATGAACGGAGAATTCAATGTATCGCGGCAACGTCGATAAATTTTACCAGATATTTTTTTTTATACTTTTTGTTAGCGATTTAAAAAAAAACTTCGATGTTTTCCGCTCCGAATTAAAAAAAAAACCTCAAGATTTTGGTTATGTTTTTTTTTTTCGCAACACTGTTACGAATATAACAAAGATTAGGATTTTTCGATTAAGATCGGATTCGGTTTCCGGTTCTTTTTTTAGAATTAGGATTTTGAATTGATCGGTTTAGCATTTTTTCAAAAAACATGTAACTTCAATAATTTTTAACTTAAAATTATTGATTTTTTACAAAGTTTTATGACGATGAAGACTTCGGGGCTCTCGGATCCATGTATAGCGTTGAAGGGGTGCAAAAATATTTGTGGTGTTCTATGGTTAATTAATTACCAACCTCTCCTTTCCTCTCCTCTCTGTAACCTCTTGCGATATGTATGCATAGCTACCATTGCGTTGTGTAGCACCTTAGGCATTTTTCTAATTTTAAGAACGTTATTTAAGCTGAGAAAGCATACGTTGCACTTTTTCAATGTCGTACGCCATTGTATATGTAAAAAAAAACGACTACACTAAATTAATAATCCAAACGACTAATTTTTTCTCAGTGTATCCTGTAGTAAGAAAACCGGACGGTCCTCGAGTATAGTGGGGTTCGGTTTAGTTTCGCGAGCAAATTTTTGCGAGATCGCCATCGAAATAATTAAGTGTTATTGTAATTAACAATTTTCGTCGCAATACCCAAAACTTGGTCGTTATAATACCCGCAGAATATTGCGAAGATATCGAAGAACATTTCTGCTTTCAATCTTTTATTGAACTGTTAAGACGCGTTTCGTATATATGGGATTAATGACCTTATTCTCTCGAACTGCAGTAGGAAGCAAAACGATAGTTTCTGCCGGAAAACTATTACCAATAACTTTTTTTTTATTGCAATCGAACTCTCAAGTGCTTTATATCAGGGATTGAAGGAGATGAGTGGCGGAATTTTAAAGTATGATAGAGAATACCAGGAACCCGTGCTAATAGTTTCCGTGAGCGACGCGGTTCACGAACTCGTTTCCGCAAAGTCTCCATGGGATACTCGAATGAAACGGCACATGTGTGGGTTAGCAGCGAGGAAACTGCGGATTGAAACCAATGTGAACATCGATGACGGAATTCGTTCAGTTTGTCTTTCAACGAGTCTATTGTAGAACTTGGGTTCATTACCGTTCTGAGATCTCCTCGTACAGTTTTTTTAGTTTCGATTTCAACGGGTTCCGAGTTAAAAAAAAAATAAATTAAAAAAGGTTTTTTTTTGTCACACGTACCTGACGCGCTTTCGGCGAAGAACAATATCAGCAGAAAAACGAGACTTCCGATGAATGCGATAATGCCGGATTGATGCCTTGTTGCGGTTGCCTCGTGATATTTTCTCATCTTCTCGATGTTCTTTTGCCACTCGTTTACCTATCGAGCAAAAGAAATAGCGTTAGTGACGTTCGTAGAATTTTATCGCGTCATTTTTCTCCCCTTCGAACTCTCCTATCATCTTCGATGTAATCGAATAATTGGCTAATTGCGAAAGTAACCATTCAATGGCCGCGAATCTATCGATTATCTCATCAAGGATTTTATAATTCTGGAGCTCGGGTCGCTCGGGGGACTGTTCAAACTCGTTATTATCGTAAAAGTAACTGGTTTTCCGTGTAATATCATTAATGGAAAGATCTTTACTCGTGCGAAAATGAATTACGGGGATTGTCGCGACGAGGGAGGCGTGTAAGAGAAACAACCCGTCGAATGCACGCGGATCGAAAGTGTCCGCATCGCGGATGCTAATTATTTCTGTAACGATTGCGTGTCCGTCATTATTCTCTCAAGTTAATTGAATTATTACTGCACAATATCAACAGACGAATGAAACTGAGCAATTAATTTAATTCACCATTGGATAAAGATATTCCGTTGGATTTTCGTCTTTAACAATTCGAAATTAATATATCATCGATAAGAGTCATCAACCCTTCACGCATACGGGGGACGTTTCGGTGGAAAAATTCCACAATGCTGCGCTATGAATATCCGTTTGAATATCATTAAATAAAAAAAAAAACACTTTCGTTAACTCTACGATTTTTTTTTAGATAATTTTTTTTTAACCACATTTCGATGTTAAACGAATAATGAAATGAATGGTTACAAATAAAAGATTCAAAATTCACTAGAAAAAAAATGAAAATGAAGAAAAAGTAAAGAATTCACTAGAAGAATGAGAGATTATCCGATTGACAAATCAATAAAAAAAATCGTCAACGCGCACTTAGAGTTGGATGCGCACATATTCATACCGATTTCTGCGCTTAACACTTCTTCAAATTTTCAATCGTTGTTTTTCCTTTCACCCTTCGGTAGCCAAAAGAAAATCGTCAACGTGGCGAATTTTCGCTATGATGCAAACAAAGTACGTTCTTATATAATTGGGGGTCGAAGAAAAGTTAGAATCTGATATGTCTTTCTCTTTCGCGACGAAACTTTTAAAAGTGTCACGAGCTGCCGATGCACACCAATGGGGGATCCGTGATTCAAGATAGGTGAGGAGAGATTTGCAAATACAAGTGACGGGACTGACCGAGGAATAGTATTGAAGGACCCGTACCTGTGAACGCGAAACACTATCCCATAGACGAGAGCTTTTATAGACGTGAAGGTTGGTAGTGGGGCAAAAGGTTAAGCGCGGAACAGAACCGCGCACCTGACTCGGTGGAGCCGTCGTTGTGTTGCACAGCTTTTCTGGTATTACATTTCTCCCGCCCCTCTTTTAGCCAAAAGGGAGGAGAAATCCAAAAAGGGGGCATCCAGACTGTCGTAAAAGCGAAAAATGTTGAAACATCGTTTCGTAGTTTTGGGTTACGAGAGTCGGGACTTGAGTGGTTATTGTCTGTGGTTTGTTAGGCAAAACAATTGATTGGCAGAAACATAAAGTTATATTTGGCCGTTTGTCGAGAAGGATACCGTAATTACGAATTAGAATTTCATTCAATGAAAAAGGGTTGTCCTTCTTTCCCTCACAGTCTGTTCGGGTTATACCGACACGGATAGAGATATAGATATAAAGATGAGGACGATAACAACCCACCTGTTTGAACGTTCGTTTCGCACGACCCAGTTGAGCTTTTAAAATTCTTGAATAACAGCCGGACCCTTGTTAATTCCTTTTTGCTAGCTGTTGATTTCTATTAGTCACTTAATCGCACACCGTTTTGTACTGATTTACTACCCATGTATCTTGACGAATTTTTCCGAAAGATCGAAGTATCGGGAGCTACGCATTTTTTCGACACAATCGATCATTTCCGATTACAATTTTTCCGACAGAAACAATCAATTGAACATTACATTATATTAAATTGCCGTTCAAATCTCAAAGGTGCCTACATTTTTGTAAGTAAATAGACAAATAAATAACTTATAGTTACATATGCATTTGAAACACCGAAGAATGCAAAAAACAACGGTTTCCGACTTTTATCTTCATGTTTGTGTCATGTGGAAAAATTCGGCCAGGAAGTGGTTGTACGGGGCTATGAGTGTAAAAGTGGTCCCGAATTTGCGTCATCAAAATATTTTACTTTTTCACCGATTTTTACGGGGTTGAGCCACAACCACTCGGGGTACAACCACTTCCCGAATGAACTCTTTCGGCTAATGTGTTTTAACCAATTTTCCTACGTTCAACAAGTGCAAAAAAGAAAAAAAAATGCTTTCACCAAACGTTCCGAACTTCAGCGACATCAAATTTTTATCCATTTTAAGGGTCGTAAAACGCTCAACAGTTTTCGAACTCGTAACGCCCTATCGTAGATAGTTTGCGCGGTATGTATCTCCATCGATATCGTCGCCCCGCCATATACATATATGTACTTGTATACTATTTTGGGATTGTAAACGTGCTACGATAACTAAGATCACTGAGCTACACGCCCGCGCTGCTAGGGTCCCGTTATTAATAATATTCCAACATCGACGTAACACGTAAGATGCTCTCACCCTTCGTCTTTGTGTCTCGCGTCACTTGCGGGGTAACCAACATCTTAGCAATTAAATTAGCCCCCGCGTAATATATTCGGCTATATCATTCAATACCCCCACGAAATCCGTAGTCTCCGTAATTTTGGAAGCGCTTTGCGCATCTAATCAACGATATTTGAAACGCTGATCCACCTTCTTGCTTATCAATACAGCGTCTACCGCCTACATACATCCAAATATAATGCAATTCGTTGTTTATTTACCATCAATCATATTTTACGAAGCATTAGCTGAATATTTATGTTTGTGACGCTTTGCGTTATAACGCAGAATTTGCTTCCGTTGTTGAACGGTATCGAAGTGTATACTTTGACTTCGTCGAAGTACGGAAAAACAGTACGTGTTGAGATACGAAAAAGCTTCGATGATGCGGATACGTGAGCGTATGATCGTAAAAATTGCAATCCAGATGCCCTCCGGGAAGTATGTGGGTGTCGCGGGAGTGTAGCCATGTGGTCTTATACCTCGCGTCTCTCCTGAGAGACGGTATAACCGAAAGGATGACAAGACGCGCCGGCAGAGTACGGCGACGTCTTAGGGGAACGAGCATCGCACCTGTGCAGAATTCCTGAGCGAACGCGTAGCATTAAAAAGGAACTGCAGGAAGAAACCGGAAAGAATTCTTGATTACACGGTGACCGATCATTTTTAAGTTCAAGATTGGTAACACTTACACCGAGACTTGTATCCAACGATCTCAATTCCCCCATTTAGACGTCGCTACCGTCGGTAAATTGGTAGATATTTATTTCTCAATCATCGGAGAATTAACAAAAGTACACAAAAAAAAATAGTTGGGAGACCTACCAATCAATCTAATAGTTAGTTGGGATCAATCCATTTCTCCATAAAAGTCGTTGTTCTAACCAATTATTAGTTCTACAAACTCCTAATTTTTTTGAGTCTAAAAGTGATACTTGGGATAAGTATCATAACGATGTTTTCTTTACGAAAAACCAATTTATTTATTTATGTCGATCGTTATTCGCGTTAAAAGAGCGATGTTAAGACATCCAATAAAAAAACGATCATAGAAAAATGATTTTTTTTTTCGAAAAAAAATTCCGCTTTTACAATTGTTCTCAGAGTCACAATTACCCATGTCGACCCTAATAGTTTCAAAGGCATTTGATTTTCCGAGTGAAATCATTGCTTGATTTCGACTTTGCGTCATGTACTACATGACGAATCTTGATTCCTATTTTATTCATGTGCACAATGCGGTCTTTGTTACGTCATCGACGGTCTGCGCCAACAAATCAACAAGATGCGCCTCGTTGAGTGTTACACATCGAGTGCCCCTTCTATGTGTTGTACGACACGGTACTCTCATAATTGGGAATTTCAGCATCGCAATATCGTTTGGATCGATAAGTAGGCGGTAGGTTTTGAGAGTAGCTTTGCCACTTTAGCGAGACAAAGCTGATAGGCATACTGCAATCGACGCGAGACATTGGTGTATTCTTAGCAGATCTTCCGAATTGATCAATTACATTGTATGTATGTCACTGACACCGAGTACTCGAGATGACGCCTGTATCAGGTCGCAAGTACTATAATCAACAAAAAGTCGGTTTTGTTCCGCATGCAATATCGATGATCATATTTTGTCGATATAACGCATAAAAATCATTTATTTCACGAATGATTGCTTTTTTTCGTATTGTATTTTGTATTTCGTACATTGCGTCCAAATCAAGTAATGAATTGCACACATTTTCTTATCGTTTTTGCGAGAGTTTTGCCGTATCGAGGAGAGCTAACGGTGAGGGATTGACGCACGAATTTACACCGAGGGGCGAAGTGAGTCGGCCAAACAGAATCGTTCGTTCCACCGAACGAAGTCGTAAAACCTAAGTCATCGGAAGACGGAAGACCTGCTACGAGCATCCAAACAACGAACGCCAATTACGCGACCTTTCGCTGAAAATCAAAACAACAGAAAATTAAGTTTATCGAAAGTATCAACATCCGTTGGCGTAAAACTGTCGAGAAAGTTCGCTGATATGACTGACAGTACTGCACCTTCGTAGTTATTAATAATTAATTGTCCCACAATTCCACTTGCAGCTCTCGTCTTTTTTTTTAGTATTGGTGTTTTTGTTTCTTCGATATCGACACCACCTACACACCTACATTACCTACCGACACTTCGTACTCCGTCTATTAATATTCTGCGCAATTTTAGCGTCAATCTTGATAACATGAAACTATAATAGAATACAATTTTCTCGATACTATCGCGGCGATGGATACAATCAGCTGTATTCCACTTTATTTAAGTAACTCAAAAAATATAAATCGTATCGCTGGCGCCTGAATTCTTCCGATATTATAGATAAAGTCCGGTTTTGCTTTGGCATAGCAACAGATTCGTCAGGTTTTTGTTTTGTTTTTCTTCATACATTGTAATAATTGTTTCGCAACTTATCGATACCAAATCGAATATAGAAATTCACTATAGATAATGTTTATGTAAGTTTATCGTGATGTTGTAAACGACCGATGGTATTTTCGTGGCAAATCAGTCATCGAAGTACGCAATTGATAATTAGATAATAATGAGATACCTTATCGGATCGTACGATTCTCAAGATCACCAACAAAGTTTACCTAATGTCGGATATCATTAATTGAGTTAAAAAAAATTTGGTTTTTTTTTTTTTTTTTTTTTTTTTTTTTTCTCGGGCTGATATATTTGTCTGCTGCTAGAGCTGTGAAAAAGTTGGAAAGTAGAAATGACGTCATCCATCTATGGACCATTTGCTCGAACTCGAAACATCGGGAATGGCGATAAAAAGAATAAACATTAAGCGTACCGTTGGGCGATTCATTCGGAAATTAATTGCGCGAAATTGTTTTGCGTCTCGTTGCACTTGAACAACAAACGCTCGAACGTCACCCACGCGTCCGTTTAACTTAACAATTGAAATTCATATCGCGCTAATCTCAGATTTTACGCGAAGATCTTCAGTTTATTTAAGGAAAAACAGGAAAATAAAATAAAATGTATTGTCTGCTCTTATGATAACATCGAGTTTATTCACTCATTTAATAAACTCTATAAAAATGATATATATTTACAATCACTCCAAGCTTCGCGTTGCAGTCTTGACGAATATTTACATTGTAATTAATCTACACATCTGCCGCAGGCTTCGATTTGATCTTTCGAACGCCGATAAATGAAAAAAAAAAATCAATTTTCATCGCGTCGAAAGCTCTCGAACGTATGCGACGTTTGTGAACATTTGAGGGCCTCCAGGAAAATTAACAAACGAATATCATGGTGGTCTCCTCTGACGAGACGTTTTTTGTTTTTTGCATTCTTTCTTCAACTCAATTTTAAAGTCTTATCATCGTTATTTGATATCTGCGAATTGAAATAACAAAATTCTATCCTCTAGCGAACGGTGATAAAGCTTTCGTCGACAGGAAGTACTTTCCTGCCTGTGAAAAGTCTATCAACGATCCGCCCATTACAGCGGTCTTCGATTTTCTGCAACGTCCGGTTATGTATTGCAAAAATGATTCGCAAAGCTTTCCGTAAAAGCCGGTCGAGGTGTTTATCGATTCGGCGAAATATTTGTAGGAACGCGCGTGGGAACAGGCGCCACCGAGATCGAGTAGGCATCCCAATTGCTTTGAACCACCGTTCGGATAGAAATCCGTGTGTCCTATCGCATCCAGATAACCCAAAAGGCCCGCATTTGTGTGAATTATTTGAACGTGTTTAGCGTCTTGCGAGGAAATCCGAGCGCTCGGTCCGGCCAACGCAAACATCGGAAGCGCGGGATCTAATCCTTTAAAAAAAAAAGTAAAAGAAAAGGTTACATTTGCTCGATATTTCGCCATTGAGCTCAACGTTTCTTGTTTGTAAGCAACAAACGTTTGTTTGTTTGTCGTATTTTTTTCTTGTTGTCTTGTTTGTGTTAAATGGATCGTAAAATTGCAGATACCTGCAGATAAAACGTTTAAATTTTTTTGCTGTGTGTTTGTAACCGCATTGTTCTTTGATTCGTTCAGTCATTCGTTTATAAAGTTCCGTTTAGACGCGAATTGTGACAAAGTTAATTAAAGAACGCAATGAAAAAAAAAATCCAAATAGCGAATAATATTTCCGTATTTAAATCTCAAGTCGCGGAATTGCGTTATGATAAGTCAATGATACTTAATAGTTTGTTTAAATATGCCGATCGCGGTGTGAAAAATGAATTCGTCGCAATGCACGACATTCTCGAAGGTTTCACAACGAAAGAATAGCGCTGCGGTGTTAAAATGCATAACATAAGAAGTTATAGTGCCATAATCACTGCGTTAACTATTTTTTTTTAGTGCGTGTGTTTCGAATAATCCCGATCTTCGCTAAACATCCGTTACACAATAAAAAATAAAAAGCAAAATTGAAAAAAAAAAAAAAATCCGACGGAAAAGCGTTAATCTACTAAAAGTTTGAGATTACTTTATACATTAAAAGAAAAAAAGCATCGATGCAGTTAGGGAAACATCTGTTGAATTCATCAAATTGCTTTCTCCAATTGCATCGAAGTCTTTTTTCCTGATCTACAAAATTATTTTAAGCTTTTTGAAAATTACTTTTCCGTACGTTTCTGATGTTTTTTGTAAATTTTAATTTTCCTTTAATTTTTTTTTTAATTTCCCTTTTTATTTTGTAATGAAACTTACCGACGACGTAGTTTACGGTGCCTTTGGCGTAGTAGCCGGCGAGTCCCATAACGTGAGCTCCAAGCGAATGACCAGCGAGCGCAGTTTTGTCAGTGTCCAAGTTAGCGTTCTGCTCCAGAAAGTCGATCATCTTTGCGACATATTTGCCCACCATGACTACGCGTCTCGACGCCCAAAGATACGGTCTCATAGTAATTTTGCTCCAGTCGACAACGATCACATTAAAGTCGTCGTTTTGCAGATATGCTGTAGGGAATGAAGAAATAAAAAGATATTCGTTAGACAGCGAAATAATAAAAGCAACTGCAGTTAAAAAGAATTAACGAGAAGGATTAATATTCACCATCACGTATGAGAGTGCAGGCCGCACTCTTTCCGCTGTTGACCCACCCGTGTGTTATGAAGTGCGTTGGTTTATTAGCATTGAAATGACTTCTAGCGAGTGTTTCCTTGTCGTTGACCCACAACGCTTGATACGCATTTGGATTTTTTCTCGTGTAGAGACGGAAGAACACACGATCGGCGATATTTCTATCGGTTTCGGTTTCGCTCTCGTCCGCACCCGCTGTCTCTTCCGTCGATATTTCAATCAATTTACCATCGTCATCCTCAACCATAAGACCTCTCGGGAAGAGCTTCAATTCCTGACTAAATCGGAAGAGTTCCTGATACTCCTTCGCGGAAAGAACATCATTGTCATCGATTGAATTTGCCTCGGAATTTTCGGGATAATCGGTCCGTATCGGATCTGCCGCCGCCAGAAATCCTAATAAGGAAAATTGTTAAAAATCGACGAATTAGTTACACCGATCGTTGCTCGGGGTATGAATCTCGACAAAGCTCTTTTGGCGGTTGAATTATGAAAATTCACTTACCGAGGGTGGCGCAGACCAGCAGAAAACAGATCGATACGTGGACCCTCATGTTTAGACGCCTCGAGTATGCTACAGATGTTCCCGCGTCTCGCGGTTTATAAAGTAATCCCACCGGGTGGTGGTAAATCGAATGCTCGATTGAAGAACCCGATTAAATCACGCGATAAGATTTCGATCTTCGTTTTAAAAAATATTTCGATTCGTAAGAGTACGCTGCGATAGATTAACACCCCGCCGTCCGCATTTTAGCCAATAATCACAAAATATCGCAACAACAATCTCGGCGAGCCTTCCGAGTGTCGCGCGAATTCGTTGAAGATAGATGCATCACAGAGATACCTATCGATTTGCAAGCATCACGCGTACACCACTGTCCATGTGTTATTGATAAAAAAAATTTCCTTGCATGTGATAAATCAGAATAATTGCTGTTTTACGTAATGAAACTCCGATAATTTTCAGGATTTTATCGACGATTCTCAACGTTTTCGACAGGATACGGTTGTACTTCACTGCTTGACATTTTTATCGCCATTGTCAATCCGTATACGCGATATTACACTCGAGCAATGCACATTTTACAAGTGTTTTGTTCTCGTCGCGTGTGGCGGATACTCAGTTTTTTTCTTTTTCAATTTCATTGCGATACAATGTTGTGCCTCAATAATCAGTTCTTTTCTTTCGATATCTTTGCAATACATTGTCGCGTTTTGATAATCTCTTTTCTTTTAATTTCTTTTCGAATAATTGTAGTGTTTCAATGATCTGTTTTTATCATCTTGAATTCTTCGCGAGTGATTGTTATGTTTGAAAAAAAATCGACGATTCTTCGCGTAACTTATCGGCGTCACTAATTCGCATCTGAAGTGGACGATAAATATCGTATGTTACTTACCCTTCACAAATTATCAAATTTCGGTAACAATATTCGGGATTATCTCGTAGAGTGCTTCACGTCGATGTGTTTGTTGGCTTTGTATTCGAATTATCAGGACGATCGGTAAATGCGTGCGGCCCGATATCAAACCCGAACATTTTTCAATATTTTCTAATCTCGCTTGCAATTTATGTGACCTTCTTCTGTATCTCTCGTAATGCGATAATAATTAGATCATTCGTTAGAAAACTTATCAATTCGTCGATCTATTCGTGTCTTGTTTTTTTTTTTTAAATTGCAACACGTCTAAGCAATTGAAATCTTTATTATCGCTCGATAAATGAAAGGCATCATAATTATGTAACTTATAATCGTAATAATAATGTCATTAGAATTTTGATCCGATGTCTTGTTTCCAACAACAAAAAAATATCAAACTTTACGGGACACGATATTGGCAGTTAAGAACACGGTAGCGCTCGACGCGCGCGGCGTAGCCGCGCGGACTTTTCTTTCAACTACTTGGCGTCGAGACGTTATCGCGTCTCTTGATAATAATAACAAATATTATTATATTAATATCAGTCGATGTTTTAAATTCAAATAACATTCCCCAAGCATATTAGCTATTTTTATCATGTCATCGAAACATTGTGAAAATCGGGCGGTTGTCGGTTAAACGTAAATCCCCAAAAATTATCTGTGTATTGATCTGTACGACGTATTCCTATCAGCGGAAGTAGTAACGGTTATTAAGTGGTCGACGGAAAGTTTCGTTTTTATCTAAAATCTTATTCCGTCGATCTGAAATTCTTGGTTGATCGGTGGCGATGGGCCCGATATTGCATCAACCAATCAACTCTAATTCCGCATCATCCCGACCACGCCAAGCGACACGAGACGAAACACACCGACGCGTCGTTCGTGTTTGTCACGAGATTGCGATTCAACGGGTCTTTAAGGTTACCGTGTCACTGTCAATTCCGTCTCAACGTCATTTAACATTGCTACAGCTACCAGTCGAGCAAAACGTCTCCGAACAAAAAAAAAGTTTTTATTTACATTTCGTACATACAAATTACATGTAAAGCTACGTCAGCTGTAGCATTGATTGCTAAAGCTAACAAAACTGCAGAAGTATTTAAAAAAAAATACAAATCGATATTTGAATTTTTTTTTTTCGAGTGGAACAGCGCAGTTGTCACAGCTGGGCGATCGAAACGTTCGACGAAATATTGTTTATTATATTATTTCAACGATATATAAATATCAAAATTTCGATAATTAGCAATCACAATGTTATGCGCAGTAGAAGACTCGCCGTCATATCGAAAAACCGTCAAGTATCCGAACCATGACCGGCACAATATAAATACGGAACCCGGAAGAGATGTTATTTTCGTTATTAAATAAATGTCTGTACTGAGCCATAGCTTCGATCGAAGCGTCAAAACAAATGCGACGTTTTTCTTTATTTACAAGAACGCTTAATATTTTCATCCGTTGAGTGCTGCCAATACCGGAAGAAATTAAATAAAAGCATTTTCGTTATCGAAACAAACACGCGGTAAATGAAATTCATTGATACGTTGTGTGCATATCTTATCGTTGTATATGTACGCAAATTCGTTCGATTCGTTTCGATACATGGCGCCAAGCGTGTCAGCTTTCCGTTTGCACAATCGAAACATCGAATCGTACGTTCTACGAAACCTTACATTATAGATTCGCGACTTCCAACGCGTAACGTTCCATACGCAACTTATATTGTTCTCTGCGATCGCACTGCATTCATATTTCTATGCCCTCGTCGCGTTTGAATTGTTTCAAATTTGCACAGCTTCCGGTCAAAGCTTCACTATTCCCTGAATTGGAAAATCCACATACAGTACGGGGTGCGACAATCGACAAATTTGGAAATGCCAATTGATTCTGTATAATTAACGTTCGTCAATCGCGTCACAGTCGACTAAATACTATAATTGATCGAAATGGACATATTTGGTCATTCACTGGCGCATGCCGTCATTTATAGGCGGACGCGGTCATTTACTCGGACATATCTCAGTATTTTCTTCATATATCGCTTACAAATTATTTCTTTATGTCCAAAATTACTTTACTACTCGACACTTTGTTATTTCCATCGAAATTACTATAAATATATCGGAATTCCCTTAACCGGTCATTCACTGGCGGATGCACCCTACAATAGGCAACAAGGGTTTGTTGGCTTCCGAGAATATCTGAGTTCCCGTACTCTTGCCTCGTCGGGTGTCGGTTTATATAAAAAAAAGTTCATTCCCCTTCGACGCGATTGTCTGGAGTTTGTACCTTTCTTTTTAATTCAGAGATAAATGAATAACCGAGAGATTTTTTTTGCGTGAGAAAAAAAGGTTCATCGGAATATTTCCGCGCGATATCTTCACGCGTACTGCTGTGTCGTGTAGCAGATACTACAATAATCAGAATCTCGAGTCGCATGTACGAGAAAAGTTGTCGCGAGTGAAATTACGCTGACATTTTCAGGTAGAAATAAAAATTCCCAACTAAGTTATGTATAATATTATAAGGCGAGTTGCTTTTATGGCTCAGAGGTGTTACTGAGCGAAATAGATGCACATTAGAATACGATTTGCTGAGTGAAGAACGATGTAGCGCATCAGTGAGTTTATTATTGTGACGCTCGTGAATGTTGCATGCAATGAATCTTAAAACGTTTTTGAAATCCGAGGTATCCGAGGAGAGACTGGATGATACGTGGCGCTTTCCATACGTGAAAAGCATTGGTATGTCTGTACCTCTCGCGGCGATCTATAACACTGTACTACTACCGGTACTGTGTGTTTTACTATCGTGAATTTTTTTTTTATGCACATTGATGGTAATTAATAAAAATAAAAAATCGATCAAAGTGCATTTGTACATTTTCATAATTAAAAAAACATTGTAAACTTAATGACAAATGCAAATCTTTTTACGAATTGCGTGGGAAGATAAGAGTCACGAGAGAGCAGACGGTAATACTTTCTCAGCGACTGGAACAGAAGTTTCCGAGGGGTAATATCCTGCGGCACGAAATTCTGCATTATCGCGCGCCAACAGCATTCCCCGAGCGACCAACCCTTGATAAAGCTTTCATTTATCCTTTGTCAGTCAAAATTCGCGCGAATAATCGGAAAAAGAACAATAACAAAAAATATCTAATTTCGTATTTCATTGACGGGACTTTGATCGTCTGAATTATTCGGCGAAAAGATGGAATCTATATGATATTTTAAATATTGCAGAACATAAACAGTGTCATTAATCTTTTTTTATCGGAGTGGTATAATCGATGTATATAATCAATTGCCCTGTCGTGTGTAAACGATTGAATGTGAGAAACATTTTTGTTACGTTTGATTAATTTTCGTGATAATAAAAAACGATTTTACGATTCGATTCTAGTATTGGTCGGTTATCTAATTTCCTATCAGTTTAACGACATTCCACGTTTGTCACGTGTACTCGAATTTAATACGTCTTTATTTCAGTAGCATAAAGGTATTAACGCAGTCGCATTCCATCGATATATCCAACCGGCGCTTATCGAATTAATTAATCAGTGTTCGAAAAAAAAAAAAAAAAAATGCCTTTGCTGCGTCTCGCTATAGTCTCGCGACTAAAATAAAAATAACTTCTCAAACGTGTGAATGTCGCTAAAAAACAAAAGAAAAAAAATGTTAAAAAAATAAACAAGAATTTTCCAGCAAGTTAACTGATAGCAGGTGTTACTTTCGTCGCCCCACTCGTTATGCGTTTCTCCGAGAGTTCTTCGCTAATCAGAGAACTCGAGAACTCAAAGTTGAGAAAAAAAAAAAAATAATAATAAAAAAAAGTTACAGCTTCCAAACTACGCTTCGCCGTATCCTAATTAGTCTTCGTTAACCCGAGTAACCCTTTGCCTCTCGTTCTCGATTCTCTTCTTAACTTCGTCGAACTTCATATATACCTCGTACTTGTCGAGTTCGAAGCGGTACCTGTCTATTCGTATCTGTGTACATTGTACATCATTCGAATCTTATCATTCATCATGTTAATCCGAGCTTCAGCCTCCCCCGCCTCGTACCCGTCGCTTATTGTACCGCGAAGACTGCAAATATTTCTTTCCCTTATCTCTAATATATTCTCTTTTCTTCTTCTTTCCTTCCTTTTTTTTTTATTTATTTGTTTCTCTCCTTTTCCTTTCCCGTTACGATACGCCCGAGTGTAACGCTCCTTGTGTACATCTTCTGTGTTTCTGTATTACCGGGTCGCGGGTGTCCCGCAAGAGAGTCGGAAAGCCCCGAGGGAATTCAACGCAGCGGTATGTTCCACGGTTAAATAAATATTCCTTTTTCCTCGTTTTCCTCCTCGTAGATATATGTTTTCCTCTATCTTTCATTGCGTACATCTCACCCCCTTCATAAAACGCAGACACCCACGAACCGGGAACGCCGCCGCACGGGCCTCGGTTGGCACGCATCTCAGCCGCAAGTCCGCTGCCTTTACTTTCCCAAGGGAATCTCAAACCCACTATTCCTACTATCACGTATTACCGCCCGCGATCTCGCCACGATTCACCCGTTAATCATCGGAAGCCTGCGCTTATCCCGCGTATATATACGTATATATATACATATCTGTAAATGTAGGAATCCCTGTATACGCACCCGAATGATCGGAATCTGAATTCCCCGTGGGTTAAGGCAGCGCGTGGCTCAAGTGTAATTCGAAATGTCATCTCCGCGAAGCTTTCCGCGGGGCCCGGAATCATTCGTCTCAAATGATTGCCTCTCATGAGGATACCTCTGACACAGATTAGATAACATACAAACATATCGAAAAAGTCACTTTGCCAACTTGAAGTGCACACCCGGTGGCCAAGATTTTTTTTTTTTTTTTCTCGGCGGAGATAGTATTAAGATAGTAAGAACGATTGTTGGCAGCGATTCCGCGAGTTGAAATATTAGAGCATTTTTTTTACTTTGCGCAACGAACGAGATTGATTCCCTTTCATTATGTAAGAAGCTCGCCTGATGGATCACTCAGCGCTCGTTTTGACGCATACCGATGTTTGAAGATGAATTTATAAAAAAATGAAGGGAAAGTGTAAGCCTTGCAATTTCGTTCTTCATAGATTCACATTAGCACGCGGAAGAGGCCGTTCTGAAGCTAGTTGAGCTTAGATCGCGGTAAAAATTCTTTTAAGATGTGCTCCGGTGAGTCGCGTTCGTGTACACGCCTCGTGGTTCACTCTATAAACCCACTTCAGAACATCAGAGATAGTATCGGTCGCGCGGATACGTGACGAGTTCAAAGCGCCGAATACTCGAGATTCCTTACGAGCTTTGTATGCCGTGCACTGTATCGAAGGGGGCGACTCCGGGGCGCGGGTAGATTTTTGAGCTTTCAGCACGCGTATGCGACCCACCGGAAGGTTGGAAAAATCCTTTCTCGAGAATTCGGACGATGCCGGATCGAAGAATAGGAAATTACATTCTCAACGTGTATTTTGTACTATACAAAAAAATGTATTTTTTTTATTATCGAATTGGGATACTCGTCGTACACAGATCGATGTCATAAACCGATTAAAAACGGTTGACGAAACTTACGTTCCGCTGGCGTCAACTTACGATCGATCTTTTTCTTTATTTATAAAAAACTAATTATCGAAGCAAGAAAAATATATCCTTAACCTATTTTACGAAATATTTGGGTCGATATCGTAGATTGGTAATATATTGATAATATTTATTTATATTTATCGATATTATATATATTTTTTATTTGTTTATTTATTTTATATTAATGAGCTTATTAAATTAAAAGTAAGAGCCAACTTTTGTCCTTTTTTTGGTATATTTTGGCAAGTAAAACTCTATTGGCAACAATCAGACGTAACAATTTCTCCGCATTTATTTTAAGTATATTGGACATGAAAGATAGCTAAAACTGCCAAAACTTCAGATTGCCAGATTACCTAAACTTTCAATCAGTTCGTGTCAACTTACGATCGATTCGTTTTTTTATCTATGGAAAATTAATTATAGACGCAATTCATTAACGACGCAATAAAAAATCTGTGATTAATCTATTGTATCAATATGTTTATAGATAATGATACATATTTATCAATATTATTTTCATATCATCTTTTTCTTAATATCTTCATTAGAATTAATAATTAAGTTTTAGTTATCAAATAAAAGTATTTAAAAAATGTCAATTGCTTAGGCTAATAAATCTCTGCTGACAATAATCGGACCTAAAAATGTTTACTCATTTATTTAATACATTTTTTTACTTTCTCATCCATACGAAGTATGAAAAAGAGAAAGTATTGTAATCGCGAGAAAAAATAACGCCAATTTTTTTTTTAATTGGAATGACCGCAAAAGAAATACGCCAACGTCCCTGGCGAAGTCGCGTTGCCTCCCATTTCCGAAAATGAAGATTTTCCTGCTAGAGAAGCACCCTGTATCTTTATATCTCGATGAGTTGGCATCCGGTGGACGAGATCCGATCGTAACAGGCATCGAAAAGCGTCCCAATAGCGAATATAAAGAGGTGAAATGTAAGCGATTCCTTGTGAAGCGATTTCGCGCGCGATACGATCGCGCCGCGTTCGAATCGAAGAGCAAAATCGAGTCGTTGAAGAGCCACAAAGAAAAAAAAACGCCCCACACACGCCGATGCTTCGTCGAAGTCAGTCAGTCAGAAAAGGGATGGAGTGGGTGGTGAAATCTCGAGAGTCGAGAATTCCTGAGTCTCAGAAAATTCGTCCAAGTGCTGAGCTTGCGGCATCGACGCGACCAATCGAGATGGGCTATAGGCAGAAAAACGGGCGGTGGGGGTGGTACACGTAAGGGTTGACAGTTCTTCGGCGACGTTGTGACGACGGGACTATATATTCCGGGGCTGCGAGCCAAACAGTAGCCTCTTCGACGTCAACTTACGATTCTCTGCATCCACTCCCTATCGTTGCTTCTCGTCAAACTCTTCCTTATCTCTCTGTCTCTGTCTCCTCTCCAACACTCAACCCTACATAGTCGTTCGGCCGAATGACCGAATTAAAATGGAAAATAGTTGCGTCGCTTGCAAACTTTCATACTTATTAGATCGAAGCATTTAAAAAAAAGAAAAAAAAAAAAGATTTTCATTGAAGCTTAACTGTGATAATAGAAGTCCGAGAATTCTTCGTGACACATGCGAGACCGATGACGGACGAGTGATCAAATGAGACCTCAATTACGGGTCTTGACTAATAGTTAATTATTTTAAGTGATTTAAGATAATTAACTGTCTCAGTGTGGTTCTCACATGAATGAACGCACACTGAGAACACTCGTAAACGAATGATAATTAAGTTCATATTACGCGTAGTCCATTGAGCTTCGGATCGGATATACCGCGGCTATTGGTATGTCCATCTATATATATATATATATATACGCGAGCCGACCACATGGACTTTCCCGAGCGCAGCGTACAAACCGTGGGGGACACGGGCCGACTAGTTGCCTCGTTATGACGAATCAGAATCTCCTCTAGCTATATGGATTTTTGACCTGGCGGGCCGCAGACATGCGTAGAATCGAAGCATCCCCTGCGCCAGGCTCTTCTTCTTGTTCGTTGTCGATTTGTTCATTGACAATCGTAAACTATCGCTACGGATTCCGTGATTATTTTAACTTAATCAACGATTCCGACTAATGTACATAGCTCACTGTTTCAACACATACACACGCACACTATCGCCGTTGTACTATCCCTTCTTCACTCTCACTGCGTCTCGTTGCCGCGACCCAGCATCAAGAGGAGAATAATAATAAGGCACTCTGCATGAAGCCTCGTTGCGAATTCAGCCACACGAAATCGCGTTGCATTTTTTTTATTTATTTTTTTTTCGATCGCGCGTACAAAATTTATGAAAAATCTTTCGAATAATCGATACATGGAGAATGCTTAATATTTTTTTAATGTTGGGTTTTATTTTTTATTTTTAAGGGTAAATCTATCAAATTTTTATAGACACGAATACGCGTTGAATTAAAAAAAATGTTTTCTCCGATCTCGAGTACAACATTTTTGCAACACTTTCGAATAATAGATACACGTGAGATGCATAATATTCTGTTAGTTATATTTTTTTTTTTTTATTTTTAAGAGGGAATGAAAATTTGGCAAATGCTCGGGTTTAAATTTTTTATTGAAAAGAAAATGGTGGATGGCTAATTTTTAAATCGCTCTGTACGTTTACTATTAGATGACTATCGACGAATCTACGTGAATTAAATAGGCGCCGGAATCTCTCCGTCTCGATGATATTGGTTTCTTTTAAACTTCTTATTATCGACGATAGAATTTATAAGCTTTTCGAATTGTGAATTCAAGCGTCTGGAAGTCAAGTTTACAGGGTCAGGAACTCTCGGCACAGCACAATATTAATAGCGTACGAGTTCTCGATACGTTGGTGAAAAGTTGACAAGTTGAGAGAAACTCCCAGCAGTGAATCAACCGAGAATATTTTTTTTTTATTATGTCGTCGAACCTGCGGAGAGCGAAAGCTTTTCTGTCTTTCCCTCTGGCCATTCGAAAATCGTTTTGGCATTAAGATGACCCGTGGGATTTTCGTGGTACTCTTTTCAGCGTTATACCAAACGTCTCCGGGTGTCCCTGCGTAGAATCCCCTTCGTGTATGGGGCAAATATTATGTGTAATGCGGAGAGCTATAGAAAGAGAAATATCCAAGAGGATCGGTGCGTGACTCGCTTTATCGCGATGAAATATTGGTCTGGTTGGGGGTGGGTAACGATCATCCGTAAGAAGACAAAGTCGTTTTCGAGATCGAACCGAAAATTCGTGATAAAAAAAAATTCAGTTGCTTCGGGTTGAAACATTTTATTTTTCATATATTTTTTTTTCGTCGAAATATAAATAAAGAAATTATGTATTAAAAAAAAGGGCAAAATTTGAAGCTTCAGGAGATTGTGGATATTGAAAAATTGCATAGATCGCGAAAGCATAAAAAATCCTGATTTCAAATCTTATCCGTGCGACACGAGGTGAAATTTCTACCCGATACAACACAATGCGCGATGTAAAACCTCGACGAAATATTGTAATATTGTATACGATGTCTCGACTGGACAGGTGGAGTGCCTGTGCATTCGGGTCACGCGCCAAGCCTCTCACTCGAAATATCCCTCTTTCCATCGTTTCCCCTCGCGTTACATATAATATTTGTTCCATATACGAGAGGCATTGAAAGACTTGCCCGCAGGCGCGCGCGCGCAGCCTTTGAAGCGGCAAAACGAAACTAACTTCAACAGTTATGATTTATTATATATTTCGTACGGACAACGACGAATGATTAATGTACAAAAATCTGAAAATCACGATTTTTAGACAATCGACGAAAAACAATAATTTTTATTAAATTCAAACATTTATCGTTAAATTAGCATTGAAATAAATAAAATATATATTTTTTTTTCATATTTTAGCCCTTAACGGCAACATATATTTAATTTTTTTTTTCATCCAAACGGACGAGAAAAAAAAAGAATGAACAGAAAGTGATAAAATAAAATGTTTCGAAATCCTCGCGAAATTGTTACTGTCAGCGTTTGTTACGCTTCATCGTAAATTATTTCCCACGGTTAGTGTCCTTACAATGCTTCTCGAGTATTTCACTCGGCTCTACTTTGTGTTATATAGGGTTGTAAAAAAAAAGGTTTTTTTTTTTTTCAATTTTATTTCGTTCCTGTTCTTTTTAATGCCATCGCAAAAAGATACGACGACGTTGAAGCAGCAAAAAGCTTCCCTTCGTCTCAGGGCCAAGCGAGGGGTGCAAAGTGAGCGTCTAAATGTACGTGAAACGATAATCGTCGAGCCGGAAGCGCGAGAGCGCGCGCGAGCCAACGCAAGCTCCAGGAGTGTAGTTGCTGGCACTGCGCAAGCACAGGTGCAAGTTCGAGGGTATAAAGAGGAGAAGCGCGAGACCGCGGTGCGCACTTTGTGTTTCCACGCTCGGTCACGCCGCAGACTCTACGAGACGGTACACACTTCGCTCGTTCGCTCGTTCAATCTCTAACGTCTCTCGTCTCGATCGCATTCGACTGGACCTTCGTCGTTCGTCGACGGATACGAAAAAAATCGAATACCATCCATCCGATATCTTCTCGATTATCTTGGACTAACGATCCGCGGGTGAGTAAAACAACAACAACAACAAAAAAGATTAAAAAATAAAAATAAACTTGTGTTTACAAACATTGTAATTTTAAATTCGCGAGTGAAAATATATCTTCGTCGCATTATGTTACCCACCGGTGCTCATTACCCGACTGTATAAACCAAAAAGCGGATAAAAAAGTTTGCGCGTTGTTTTCATCAAAAGTTTCATAAGAAAAAAAGTTTTACCGCGAACTTGCGGTTAGTTGATCCGTTGATTATATTCATTATTAAAGAGTGTTCAACGCTTTTTTTTTACTTTTTTAATTTTTTTTTATATTTGTGTCTTCAAGGGCGATAATTAACCGACAGTTCGAATAAATCTGTGAATTAATATTAATAAGATTCGAGACAATTGAGCATTTTTTTTTTATTAACTTCGAACTAAGAGTCGAATTGTGTCGGGAGTTGTGTCGTTTATTCTCTGCGACGATAGTTTTCTCGCACGCCGACAGATACTTCCGGCTCTCGCGATAGAAATCAAGCAGTTTTATGTGACACATATTGTCTCGAGTTTTCCAATACGTCAGATTATTATATTTCTTTTCTTTTTTACTTCCTCTCTTTACGATCTTTCCTATTACCTCGTATAAAGACCTATTGTTATTTTCTATCTTTCGCCGATATTCTCAAACAAAAGACATTTTTCTGCTACTATCGTCACTGTGCACAGAAACCTTTATCAATTCTCTCTTCGCTTTTCTTATTCGTCTCGTGACCAATTAACCAATAACAATAACACAGCATCGGCGTAACGAACGCCCGAGTTATTATTTTCGTCTTTTATTTCGAAACTCGTCAGTGAAGATACTTAAAAAAAAAAAAAACGGACCTCAAGCCCTTTGATCGGTTCCGCTCGGAACTCGTATATTTACTCTGCCGTTTCTATATACATCGCGCAATTGACTGCGGAGTCGAGGAACTAAGCCGCGAAGCCATGACTCTCACGCGAAAACTTCCGTTGATCGTAAAGATACATTTCGAGTCGCGCAGAGTTGCGAACGGCTTAAATAGGAAAGTCGAAGAAAAAAAAAGCGCTAGAGAGGAGGAAGACGGGCGGAGGGATAGGTACGCAGAGTGCGGGAGAGTGTGAACGAGATAGCTGGAGTTAAGAAAGGCGAAAATTGGGACATCTCAAGGGTCAATATTTCAGTTGCAGCTTAAGAAGAGTCGTAAGCTGGAGAGCTTAAAATCTCAGCGTTTTCCTACCCGCCCCCCCCCCCCCCTGCCCCTCGTATCTAACCCTCGTATCACCTATACCCCTCGATTTTTATCCTCTCCTCCGTCCTCCCTTTGCCGCTCTGATCGTTATCCCCGGTTCTATTATTTTCTCCGATTTGTCTCATCATATTTTTGGGTCTACGGATCCTCTACGCATTACGTCTTTTTTCTTGCTGTCTCATCCACTATTTCGTCCGCTGTTTGTTCGACGACGAACCTTCTCCCTTACCTGGCCCTCGGACTATTTTTTTCCCTCCCTTTCACCCCTCAACCATTTCTTGCAGAATGGGGTTCCATTTCTTGCACGAGACAAACCTCTCGCAGCATGCAATCGTCCTTCTTTTATTTTTTCCGTCCGCACATACAAACGCATCTGCCATATCTCGGCTACTCGTTATTCTCGAGTATCTCGCGCGATCGGAAAAACACGATCAGCGATATCGCTGAGAAGGCAAAAGCCCGAATCGCGAAAATCCTTATAGTCTGGCGATCACCTTTTCCGGTATTATTGGGAATTATCGTGGAAGCATCGAAGGATCTTGCTGAGCGGGTCCGCTTCTGCTTGTGCTGTTAACGAGGTTTAGCCTACACGGTTGGGAGACGGAGGGGTTTGTGTTTGCTATTGGCGTTAGAGCTCAGTATATAGCCAGTATACGTAGTAGGCGTCTGGTAGCAGATCGCGTCGCAGTTTCTGGCAGCAGCAGGACGAAGGATCCTTGCTGGAGAAGCATTATCGCAGTGACGCCACTCATCCCCTCACAACGCCCCCCCGGACAACGGGGGGGGGTTCCCCGCTCGCTCTGCTTTGGCTCGTCTAAGCCGCTTACGGTATGGACGGGTAATTATTTCGTGGTTAAGATATATCGCTATATCTCACACTCGACTATACTGCTGTCTCAATGGGGCCGCAATCACAACTGTGGCACCACCCTCGTCAGTGTCATAAAATTCACGCCAACGTATATACATGTTCTCGGCAGGAGGCGAGAAAAA
Organism: Cryptus armator; assembly: GCA_963971235.1. Lineage (NCBI taxonomy): Eukaryota > Metazoa > Arthropoda > Insecta > Hymenoptera > Ichneumonidae > Cryptus > Cryptus armator. The sequence continues at coordinate 12,853,451 of OZ020236.1, forward strand.
AAATCGGGTAAAAGTATAATTCACGGATGCTTTCCGTTTTTTTTATTCTGAGAAACACTCACGCGCGAGCGAAACGGTAGCTTTCTCCTTAATTGCAATTTTTTGCTTTTTTTTTTTTTTAATAAAAAAAAAGAAACCATTATGTTCGTATCACTGCTCTTAATTTTTTATTAATCAGAACTCCACTGAAATTACTAAACTTAAAAAATCAAATTATTTTTTAACTTGTTAATTGTTTTTTTATTTCACCGAGAAAAAATCATATTTCGCGTCGCGAATACATTTTTTTCTTGGATTTTTTTTTTTTTTGTAATGGATCGAAAAAATTTGAATTATTGTAATAATTTATTTAGTTCTCAGAAATTGAAGAATTTTTCAGTAGTAAAATCGACGTTACCTCGGGCGTTTGGCTCATTAAAAAATCTCTTTTTTTATGACGGAAAAATGTACCATTTCTTTTTCTACGCGACCCACATTACCCTCGTGGTCGCCTATGTTGGCGTTTTACCTACATTTCATCGTGCGAATGAATCTGCGAGGCAAGAGGCCGACCTTCGCCAGTATCAGTAGTAGAAGCGATAGACTAGCCGGGCAATAGAAGCACCACTAGCAGCAGCAGCAGGGCGACGAGATGCGCGCGCGCGCGCGCTTCGGCTACCGTGTTTCAATTCCATCTCCCTTCTGCTGCCTATGCTTTCTCTCGTTATATCTCTGTCCTCTGGTACGTGAGCTTGTTGCTGGAGGACGCGCGTACGTTTATCGGTGCGCGGCTTTTACCTGCAGGGCCATCAGCAGGCCAGAGCGGTACTGTAGGGATTGAAGGCGCACATAGAGACACACTCTCTCCGGTGTGCCACACCGGACGTGTCTATTCCTGGATCCCCGAGTAGGTATACAAGGGGGAAATATCTCCCTTTCTCTCACCGTAGCATTAGAAAAAAACGAAGAAAAAAAAAAAGAAAAAAACACACATTAGCGGCGGCACAGCGACGGGGGGTCGTTGCGAGAGAAACGAGCGCCCAGGGTGTAGGTAAACCGCGCCACTGCCCCCTTTCGTACTATATCGAGAGATCCTCGCTGGGCCGCTTCAGATTTTCCTTCATTCCAAGGCCGAGAACAACTCTCGCTCTATAATCATTTTCCTCGCGTGCCCGAGCTTTTCTCGCCATCAGCTATCTCTTGGTTAACGCGCCCTCGGTGATCGTTCGATTGAGCTCATCATTTTTTTTTTGTTAAGCCAATTCTCGGTATACCAACCTTTTATTTCCTTTGTTCAACGAGTTACAGCAATCGCGTTTGAAGGGCGAAAGACGATGGGGTAAAGATAATCCGGGATTGTCAAAGGGCGCCTCGGGAATAAAAAGAAAGTAACAAAAAAGATTAACGAGTGGGCTATAAACGTATAGAGCAATTATATCGCGACCATCCGGCAACTTATCGATATAACTTTTCTATAGCTATAAGTCGTCCCTACCGACTATCTCGAGGTTTCAGGACGTCGAGAAAACTCGCGGTGGCTCTTTACCTTTAAGGGATGATTTATCGCTGCGACGACTTGGATATGTCCGACTCTTAACTATTGTATTACGCAGTTCTTGTAAACGTTGACGAGAATTTCCTTTTCTTCGCGCATGAGACAAGCGGAGTTCCGTTCCGGGTCTTCGAGCTCCGAAAACCCAAGACCCGCGAAATACAGTTTCGGGCACTTTACGTTCTCGTCTCTCTATCTCATCGCGATTTTCAGCTCCGTACGGAACTTCAAGAACGATCCGGTACATTGTTTCAAAGTTAAGAAAACTCGTCGCTGTTCTTTTCCCTCTCTGTGTCTCTTTCGCTTTACGTCGGCACTTTATGCTCGGCAACAATAATTTAATATTCCGCGTGCGTTATATAGCCCGTGCGCGGGGACTCTCGACGAAGTAAGCTAACTGTAGGGAGAGGGAGAGCATTTCAACGCCCTGCCCGCGAATTCAACAATAAGTGAGATTAATGAACTATGCATGGTGTATGCGAACTTTGTTAATTTTCCATTAATTTTAATTACACTGGTATCACAGACGCGTTTGAACTTTATTGCCACGAACGTGATGGAGATGGCAAAAGCAAGCGGTCGAAACTTACGAAAGTGGACGCAAACGAGAGGGTTAATAAAGGATTCACCCGAATTACCAATTGTGAAATGGTTTTTGCTGAACCCACGAGATTTGTTCTTTCGACGTTTCTTGTTTTGATCTTTTGGAGTCAAAGTTGTTTTGCAACAATATACAGTACACGACCGCGCAAGTTCGATCCTCCGGGACTCAGTCAATTAGACACGATCGCGTAAGTTGGACGTCACACTACCTGCCGCAGTACATGTCTACTCTCTTTACTCGTACGAAAGTTTCCATTTCCCAGCGTTATTACGCGTCGTGCGACGGCATATGCATAGTCACGAAAATCCCCGTAATTTAATCTCCAGCCATAGTTTTGAAATAGAATTTTTATTTAAATATGAAACTCATTCTTTATTTAGCCTTAAGGCTTTATCCGTAAAAATTCCATTATACAAATGACACATTTCACATGTATTTGATTTTCTGCTTCAACAAATTTTTTTACTGACGAAGAAAAAATGCATTAACTGTAATTTTATTTATTTTTGATTGTGAAAACTTCGATGTATTAGGAAAAAAAACAGTATTAAAAAAAACGGAATTTTGACGCTGTAACTCAATTAAATTCATGTTGATGTTGAAAAAGAGGAAATTTTTTTTTTTTTTTCGAAAAAAAAAAAAAAAATTCCACTGATCAGATAAATCCTAAAAAAGGCGTTGATTCGAACTTAAGCGGTCGAGTACTGTATCGTTTTCGTATTTAAAATAGATTGCTGCCGTATTCTTTTGTCCAATCAATTGAAACTGTTCTTATTGTCACGGAAACTATAATGACATTGTTTTCCATTCTTTTGGACACCCTTCCGTTTTTAGTCACGCGATATTATCCATTAAGCCGCTATCATCGAAGATTTTAATGAACTTCATATTTCAATGCTCGTTCGTTGAGACTCGTAACATGCACCACATCGATATTTTCTATACAGATTTCCTCATTCTGCTGTTCTAACGATTATAACAGAAATGGCGCTTCGAGAACAAATTTCCCAAGCCGTCGATCAGTGTTAGTTGGAAATAATAGTAAAATTTGAAACTCGCCCACGCGGAGATAAAATCGCAAATGAGATCATAAAAGGTCGAATATGAACGATTAAGCTTTAACGTTCTCGAGGGCGTAATCGCGAATCAACTTTCTAAGTTTCATCAAAATGTTTACTGCTAACTTGCACTTTTATACTGCGTTTTCCTGTAAAACGAAGCGTCGCTTCTGCCTCTATGCTTCACGTAACGTCAAATGTCCACTACCTAAGCTCAGCTGCGACAGCGAGGAGGACGACGTCGACTTAACGCGATATAAAAGCGCAAGGCTGCGGTCTCTAAGGGAGTATATCGACGCCGCGGACGATTTAAGCCGTCATCCACCGCTAAGACGATAGCGAAAGTGACTCGAGTTATTGCATTAGATATCGCGCAAAGTTATGATAGAACAGCTGGGCACAGAAGCGACGTATAGAGCGAATCAAGGACGCCTAAGGAAGCCTATCATAACCGATCGCGATATTACCAATGGAGTTTATTACATTTCTTCTCTATACGAAACTACTTTTCAATACATTTCGTTACGAACAATTTTATTTTTATTTTTTTTCCCCACGAGACTGAAATGGAGGAATGTTATGCGTTCGACATTGCCGTGAAGTTATCCTTTCCGTATCTGTGCACTGAAAAAAATTGATATGCTGATTGGCACTTGGATATTTCATATAGGTTTCATACCAATGGGATACCATCCCTATACGTAGTATGCAGATGGAGTGCCGTAATATCAAGGAAAATCGCGTCGAAGAAAAATGTCCAATACACAATAAGAACGAAAAAAATAGAAAGCAAAATGAGAATTTTGCAGAAAAATTCAAAACTAAAATGTAATTAATTTGCAAAAAGTTAAAAATCATTTTTCAGATTAGGAAAAAGTTTCCGATTCCGAGAGATGGAATCGGAGGAACTTCTGCTGAATTCTTTTATTTGTGTTCCCCAACGGTGTCGGAAACTTTTTTATAATCTTTACAATTATTTTAGACTTTCTGTAGATTAATCACATTTTCGTTGGGGGTTTTTGACAACTTTTTTATTTATTTTCTACTACCGGCATAAATTTGAATTTTATTATCGAAATGCTCTTTAACTTCTCGCCGAAGTGAACATTCGACAAGTACTACCAATCGTCGCCATACGGAGGAAGTCTTTTGAAAAATTGCGATACAACTTTGAAAAATAGAGTTGCGAAAGTTCGCTCCCGTTTGAATGAAACCGAAATCTCCCGATTATCGATTTTTTCGAATCCTAAAGCCTTTTCTGAGATCAATTCACTCGTCCGTGAGAGATATTTTTCAATTTCTTCTATCAAATCTTTACCGAGCTATATAACAGCGCGCAGAGCCGTGTATCCCGGTGTGTACGGAACAAGAATTTCTCTCGAAGCTTCCGTCTCTCGTACCCTCGAAGATCCGCGTCGTCCGTTGCACGATTTTTCCAGAAGATTTATGCGCGCAACGAGGAATATCCGAGAAATTGAATTGTTGCAAAATCGATAATCGTAAAAAAATGTGAATTTGATGTTCGGCATGACAAGGAATCCGTTTTTTTTTTGCGGTAGAAATCCAGCGTTCGCGCGTATCTGTGCATAATACAGTAAAGGATAACGATATGCATGTAGGAAGGGTGTGTACAGCGCATAGGTAGGAAGCACGAAACTCTCGTTGGTTTACGATCGTATTACCGTTCGGTATTAAGGAAATTTAAACCGCATACGAAGCGGTTAGCCGCTAGTACCGTGCAGTTTGTCCGATTAAACCGGAGTGGTAATTGATTCTAATTAATCCGACTGCGCCGTGAGTTAGGCACGAAGTGCTTTAAAGCCTCAACATCGGGATAGAGGCTGTGTGTTGGAAAATTTCCGCCAAGCGACGCATAAGCGGAAAACGAACGATTGAAACTTCAACTGACGAAGTTCAAGCGTTCGACCGATGGTCATCTCGATTTATCGTCAGTGACGTAAACTATTCGCGTGAATCGCGCGCCAAGTGAGAAAAAAAAAAAAACGATGATACATAACCGAGTAAACTTTTTTCTAACGAAGTTTATTATTATTATTTTTTTTTCATTACGAGAAGAAAAAGAAAAAAAAATAGCCTTCTCCAATGTTCCGATACATATTACAGTTACCTTGCGGAGAATGTGCATCGAGCTCGAGTGATGGAACGAGGAAAAAAACCAATATAGAAGTCGCCTTTAATATTCAATCCATTTTTGCTAATTTAAAATAAAGCTCTCCGCGGTTATTGGAATATCCGATAAGGTCGGGGCGATTTTATTTATTTAATTTTTTTTGTCATCTCCATCATACCTATCCTATCGTATTCCTCCCATTTTATCTGGGATTCCTGAAGGATTTTGTTACGAAAATTATTCGAATTATCTTAACAATGCGAATTGTTCGCCGAACCATATTTACCAGCGAGTAAAATCTCAACGCGACGCTTCTTTCCCCCCCTAAAGCACTTGCATTATTCCGCTCTGTCAGCGGTTGAGCCAAAATTGTCGCGATTGCGAGTACGAGTTTGTTGGCACAGCACTTAACTGCGTTTTGTTATTATAGGAGAGGCTTCTAACGCTCAAAAGTCACAGAGGGCGGCTTCTCGCGTGTGCATAACGTGTGTACTAATCGCGTCTCGACAGGGATGATTTTCGCTTCGCTATATTCCCCTCGGTACACATATAAAATCAAATGAAACTCGCTGATTCTCGACGCTGAATGGACAAAATTAACTGCTACGAAATAACGTTTTATAAAAGCTTCCTATAAAAAAAATAAAAAAATAAAAAAAATCACACTGTTTCCGAGCTTTATACGAGTTGGTACTCGCGGGTAAAATTATACGTTGACATTTTGCTTGTTCAGTCGAGAGCGAAACATACGTTAAAGTATAATAGAGAAGAGAGCCTGTCTCGCTTCAAACTCTATTTATCTTTCTCTTTCTCTCGTGTTATCTGCTTATAGCGAGAGCGCGAATTGTTTACGATGAGGTTTGTTCGTAGGACATTTAAGGCCCTACCGCATTGTAGTGTGGCACCGGCTGGTGCATTGCGAGTGACGTTCACTCGTTTCTGTGTTCACTCGGTGCTTCTCGCGTCGCGGCAACCTCGACGAAACGAAACGGGGGTGTCGGACGAGTGAGACTGCGGATTCACTATATCTATATATATAGATATATATACAGATATACTATATATATATATGTAGAAGTATATATCCGTAACGGTGTTCCTATGTACAGCCTATTCGCCCAGTTATATCAACGCTAAAGCCCATCAGTCAAAAGCCAAACTAAACCGACGAGACACCCGTGACATAGTCACGTTTTGTGCTTTTTCCATCATGAAAACGTTACAAAATTCATTAAAGCGCGGCATTCATTCGCAGTTGCCCCGGAGATCCCGACGGGCCTACTTTATACACGTACTTTGCATCAAAGTTACTTCTTATCGATCCAGAAAAAAAAAAAAAAAATGATTTAAGCATATAAACGTCTTTTGGCGCAACAGTCTTTCTCCACATTTGCTCCAATTCTTTTATCGTATATCTGTATCTTGGATATCGTGCAATTTTTCATAAATCTAATTCTCCGGGGATGTCGCTGTCGGCTTTCAGCCTATGTTGTCTCTTCGCATTTTTCTTCCATATATATATTTTTTTTTTTTTTTTTTTTTTTTCATCATACAATATGACACTTTGATCGATAACCAGTATCGCTTGTCCCGCGCCCACCGACGTTTTCACTCGTTCGCATGTAAATGATATTTCACAGTCACGCGTTATCGAATTACATCGGGGATGAAGTACGGCGAGATCTCCTCGCACGGAAAAAAGAGTAACCAAACATCGCAAATTCAAGCGGTTATACAGTTCTTTTTTTTTTTTTTTCTTATATTCGTAAAACGCTCAGGTAGTTCTCGCAGTCGTGAAAGTGGGCGCTTCTATCACGAGTACAGAGAGCAACGCTTGAGGGATTTATAGTTTAATACGACGACGGAGATCGATCATGTTCGATGCTATCCATTCCGGGACGGGGGTTAAAAAAAACGCCTTACACTATCGAACCGTTCTTGTGCCGTTCTCCGAGAGTGAAGCTTCAATGGAAAGAACCTTTTTACTCCATGGGTATAACCCCTACGGTTACTACCTTTCTATCCGTCCACCACTTTTCCTCTGTCCAATCCCCGTAGGGTCGATAAATAAATTGATAAGAAGCTACTACGCTTTTCCAGTTTCCCGAGACAGAACGACCGCGAGGTTAGCCTTGTGGGGGGCAAACGATGAAAATAAAGGAAAAAAGAAACTCGAACATCCCGGAATATAATCGAAATGGGAATTGATAATGCGATCGAAACTGCCTGACTACCTGCCAATGTACACAGACCGCGAGGGAAGGTTTTCCTTTCTAACAGCTTCAACTCCTTGTGAAAACATACGGAAGCTGTGGATACAATCGGTTAGTGGATAGTAGAACTCGCTGTAGCTTCTCGGCTCTTCGATTCTCTCGGCTGTTTTCTCTATTGCTATTCCCATATCGGACATCGTTGCGCAGTAGTCAAAGCTGTGTGCGCGTCCACACTGGTGGATCACGAAAATTCGATCAATCTCTCTTCGACGCTAACACACGCTGGGGCTTTCGATATCGCAACGGACTACGGCTTCGAAATACAAATATTATATACATAGCTGTACTGCGTTACTATCGCCGGTCAATCCAGTGGTGAGAACCTTGGGGCTGTTACAGGGATACACACGAGGCTTTCGACTCAACGTACTTTGTACGCAGATACTGTTGGTACGGCGTTGGGTATTGTATGCCCACTGAATAAAGGATATCGATTGCGCTAACTGTAACGTCGATGAATCAATTAACGAAGCCGATAAGCTACAGTAAAAGAAATACAATTTGAAAAATGAAAAAAAATAATTGCTGTATTGAAAAATATATTTTTCACACTCTTTTAAATTGGCTAACGATTTTTTTTTTTTTTATCGAGAAAGTCTTTTATTCGTAGCATAAAGAGCGAAGCCAGAGCCCATTAAATTTATACATTGACGACCGATAGAACGATCGTCTCCTGCATGCAAAATTTCACAATAGAGAAAGGTAAAGAAGGAAAAAATAAAAATAAACATCGAGGTCGCGATAACGGGGGTAGGAAGCGCGTAAAAGGGGTGTACAAGAGTCTTTCTCTCTCTCTCGCTTCTAGTGTTCCATACATCTCGTTTGTTAGACCGTGAAGCTATCACCCATGTGCCTTTCGTCGTTCCGGTTGCGCCGTTGTGCGCGTTGAAATTCGTTAATTAAACAACGGCAACGACGTCGTCGACGTAATGGCAGCGGTACAGGCTTTACGAGCCACTCGATCGCCATCGCCCGCTACCTCCCCGTTTCTCTGCTCTCGATACAAGCGCGCGATGGTGCAAGAAATATGCGACTTGGCATAAAATTTTCAAAGTCCAACAATGTCGCCACTGCTATTTTTTTTATTTGCCGTCGCACTCTCGTTTGGGCGGTAAGAGCTCCGAAATGACGTTTATACGGAGATGCATGTATACGTGATACAGATTTTTTTTTGCAGCCAAATACATAATTAATATAATTTACAAAAATGAATAATTACTTTATAAAAAAATATATTATATAATTTATATTATTTTTCTGATATATGTATCAAAATACGCAGTAACATCGCGACCCCGAGTACTTGACATTTTTTTTTTAGTCACAAATTCTCTTAATCTGTTATTATATATTTTTAATTAAAAAAATTCTTTTGACATACATATTTTAAATATATATCTTTGCTGTATTTTGACGTGTACTTTATTTCGATGTAGGGTTACAAGTTATTAACGATTATCTCGAGATTTCTCTTTTGGGTTTAAATATTTAAAAAAAAATTTTTCGTCCTTAACGTTAGACTTAGTGCAGCGAAGAGTTTAGAAAAATGACGTCATTGGTTTTACGAGAGTAAGAATAATAGTTGCGCAAGTTGAGGGATTACCGGAGAAAGGGATTTAAGGCTCGTTATCCCCTTTTTCTGGGATCGCAGCCAGAGAACAGAGGTAATTCGTGTCGATAGATCCGTACCCTATCAATGAAACGACGACGACGACGATCTCTCGGGCAATGCTCACATAGTGTACTCTCTATATAGTTTACTTCGAGGAATTCAGTGTCAGTTTACCTCGGGGAGATAGAGAACAAGGTAGAGGATGAGAGCGATAGGCAGGAGAAAAGAGTCCACGAACGACACCGGCCGAGGCACGATTTAACGACTATCTTGGATCGTTGAAATCTCGAGGGTTTCCTATTTACGACACACTCTTGCCGATAGGATATTTTATCGAAAATCCCGTCCAGCTTGCCAATGTTGCTCTTTCCCCACTATGTGTCTGCTTTCGCTGCAGCTTTACCGCTTTGGTCACTGCGCTGACCGTAGCCGTACTCTCTGCCGCTGGACAACAGTTTGCCGATACCGTATCATAATTTTCCTGCAGACACGCTTGTCTGTTATCCAACCGCTCGCGAAGTCTGTTGCCATGCCAAGCGACGTTACTTTTTTGTACCAACTATCTTTCGCTGTCGCGTACGATAGCTCGGCAGCGATTGCTGATAATGTAATTTACAGATAACCGAACGTATTTAGCGATAGAAATCGTTTGAAAAAATTAACGCGGCGTAACTGGAAAGAGCCTTCGACGAACGGCGAAAAAAAAAAAAATTGTCAACTATTTGTTTTTACAGAATTATCGGGCATTTTTTTTTCTCGTGAAGTTGATAGTAATGAAAAAATACATATATGTCGTCCGTTCAATCATCGTTGAAAGGTTAAATGGACTCCCGGGAAACTTCCGTTTGATCCGCAGTGGTATAAACCAGAGAACATGAAAAATTAAAAGAGAAAAAAAAAATACGCCTATGAAAGTGCACGTGCACTTTTGATTGAATACAGTCCATGTGACCGGCGTAATAAATACGCTTCGAATCAAATGAAATTTCCGGCTTCATTGTGCTGACAAAGATGATTCGTTCACTCGTCGCTAACGTCGAGCTATTCAAGCGCAATCGGTGAAGTACTGCCTACGACTCGACTCACGCATTTATTCGCGAGTGCACACAGAGCTCGCTTTTGCACTCACGGTATACACACCGGATAGACCATCACTGACCACTGTGCAACGCTACATTATATATATATGTATAGATGCGTGTGCGGTTAAACGTTGAAACTGTCTGTTGCATGCATCGTTCTATTTTATTTTAGTTCATTTTTTTTTTTTTCTTTATTTTCGCCCGCAAAAGAGTACGTTTACGTCAGAGACGCACTCGGACGGAACGTCCGCTGTGTGTTCGAAATTGCTTCGCGAGTGTGAGAAAAACCTTTCGGTTACGTATTTTTCCGCGCGATATTTCAAGATAGGAGACATTTTTCAAAGCGGTATTTCGTTGTTGAAATTTTCTTGCTAACTCCCTCGGAAAACGATGGAAAATGAGAGGGAAATTTTATGGATGAGAATTTATCGTAACGATCGGTGGGGCGTGGATTGAAATTTTCTCTCGAAACAAACGAGTGCGCGCAATTAATGATTACCGAGGCACGGTAGGCGCGGCTTCGGTTTTATTCATTTAATATATAATTGGGATTGGGTACAATGAGCGTTTAACCGGCCATGTCAAATGTTCCTGCGTGCATAGATTTTAATGACATCGTTTAATGTGCCTTGGCAACCTCTGTTATAGTTATATATCGTTTCGCTAAACTCTTTACTATATATATTTCAATGGGCATATATTCCAACTGCCACCGCACCAATTTGCAAATCAGGCACCGCCGCGCCCGGCCGCTCCGGCGAACAGTAATTGCGGCGTGTCAACGACAGCCCGAGCTGACGGTTTTCGTTCTTCCGCGATTTCTATCGGGCTTTACAGCCTCCTGCCCCCCCCCCCCCCTTCCTCCCCGATTCGCATTATCGTCTCTTCGAATATAGAGGCGGACATCTGTGCCTCACTCACCCGGCCTCGGAGTTTGTACCCTTATCGGCAAATTCGACGACGGCGAACACTCGAATAAAATCTTCTTTTTCAACGCCCCCTTGTCGTTTTCTCGTCGCAAAAGACCCCAAAGAAGATTTTTCTCTCACGACGATTTTCATCGAGAAATACGAATATTCATATTTTTCCACTCGCTCGACGGTGTGATTTGTCTCGCGCGAAAAGCTTCGATACTAAATTTAACGGGGAATTTCACAGTGAAAATTTTTATAGTCAATAAAAACGACTGGCAGATAGTTATGCACATGTAATTTCGAAAATTGTGAGTTTGGGCCAAAAATGATAACAGATTCGAGGAAAAATAAATGGTGTGTGTGGGCCGGAAATTTTTTTTGGAGCGCTTTTATTTTTAGGAAATATTGTTGCAAGACCCTTGAATTTGTCACGCGGTTTTTATGGTTTTTAATCGTTCTACGACGCCTCGGAAAAATTATTAACTTTTTACTTTGTTAAGTACCTTACGATGTGTATTTTTAACACGCGAGTGAAAAGGAGGCGCGTCATGTGTTTGACATTTGCGTGGAATTATCCTTTTCATATTAATGCTGTTTTACCGGCCAACCCGTTGAACAAATCGTAAAATTCCCCACAGATAAAATGCTTTGAATTTCGGTACGTCGTGTAAATAACCTGACCGAAGCGATGGTTAAAGAATATTCTCGTTGACGAAAGGTAAATATACAATACACAAAAAAAAAAGAAAAAAGGAATAAATTTTGCAAAAAATCCCTCACTGAAAAGTGAGTCATATGCATATAAATGTTAATAATAATAATAATTTTACAGCCTAAGAAAACGCCTTTTTCTTCGCGTTTCCCAAGTGCATCGGAGACTTTTTCTTATTCTGTAGAAATATTTTAAACATTTTTTCAGATTAACCACTTTTTAGACGGGAGTTTTTTGCAAAATTCCAATATTGTTTTTATATATTTTTTCCATAATTCCCGATAGACATCTGCATTTTTTCGCATTTTCATCAGCGAGCAAAGGAACCGTTATTTGAAAATCCCGAAAAATGGAAATTTTCGAAAAATAGGGCAAATGAAATACCAAATTTGCCTTGTAATTTCGATGGGCAATTTGAAGGATTTTTTTTTTTGCGTTCGCGAATCTCTCGCATATTTCACCCCAATTTCAATATTTGATCAAAAACGGAGATTTTATCGTATTAAAAATTCTGATAGTTCCATTAGATGTTAAATTGTGTGGGATAACGTGTATCACCATTTGTTATTTACCGATCGATTATGTGAGAAATTTGTCGACGGTGACATTGTCACTAATTACAAACTGTCCGAAGCGACGGGTTCCGTGATGGCCGGATTTGTCATTCAGTGTCTCGTGAGATAAGCAATGGCAATTTACCCCGAGACTGTTTAATCTCGCTGCGTCATACCAGTTACTGTGGCAACTGTTCGAACATATGCGTGTAATCACGTTTTTTCACTGTATACACGGATTTTTCCAATTTCCGATTTCCAATTTTTATTTGCCCTCAAGACTGCTGCTATTTTAACGAAATTCGAAATCGAATGTTCACGACAGTCATAGTTTCGACATATGACCGGTACGCGTTGAAAAATTGCCAATCATAAATTTGCTCGTAAAAAAAAAAAAAAAAAAAAAAAAAAAATTGTCAATGAAAATTTGGAGCCCTATCGGCCCCCGGGTATACACCACAAAATTGATATAGCCGCAGTAAAGTTGGCAGAGCTTTTGTTCTCTCTTTCTCTTCGTTGTTCTCGCACACTAGAGAATCTGCGGCAGCGACAGCAACGGCAGCATCAGAAATACGAGAATTCTGGTTCTGCCATACGGGTGACGAGATCCATGGAACTCAATGGCCCGCTCACCGTTCCAGATATCGTATTGCGTGTGCGAGAAACACGAGACAGCAGAGGACACCGAGAGTTTAGACGGGAATTCAAAAATAAAATGTTCTATTCCATGTCGTAGTTGAGCTTTTCGCCTCGTCGTTTCGCGCAACGTAAACGTGTGAGATCTACGTGTGTAAAACTGGGAAATTCGTAATAACGATATGTCGACCATACGCTGCGGGCCACGCGATAAAGGCTTATCGTACGATTATTTCGGTGCTCTATATACCGAGCTGTGTATATTTCTGTGCAGCAGAAGAGACAAACTTGTCTCGCATCTGAGGATTTCGTAACGGAGAGCACCCTTCGCGTATACGACTTCGTCTCTATTTTCTTTTTCTCCACAATTGTCGTTGGTAAAATATTCCTTCAGGCTTCTCCGCGATTTTATTCGTTCTTTTTGCTCGACTGCCATTTTGTCGGTATAGACATATATCTATATGTGTGTGTAATGCTTACCTTCCGACGTTTCGGTATCCACCATCACTGGTTTTTCATGCAAATGCGTTTGGACTATTCAACGTTGAGATATTCGGATAACCGAGTTGAGCGAAGTAAGAGGAGAAAAAAGATCGACGGTATCGTCGCTTTTTATGTTCTTTGAATAATAAGATCAGATGTTGATGATTGTCGGCAAGAATTGTCGGGATTGTGTCCGATCTCGATATGTAGCGATATATTTTGATACATTATTATTATTGTTATTAATATTATTACTTCAATATGATTACCGTCATTAAAGAATTTTATTTTCTATATCGATCGCTGATTACTCTTGGAAAATTTAAAAAAAAAGGACAATTTTTAGCTTACAAATGTTTAATTGGCTGATTAAGCAAAAGTGTTAATTATGTTTGCATAATTTGCATTAAAAAAATGGTAAGCGTTACATGCATAGACGCATATTTGACGAAATAAAAATTTTCAAAAAGCAATTAAAAAAGGGAATAACGAGAAAAAACGTTTCCAATACAACAAAGCAAAAGTGAAAAACTTCGTACGAACAGTTTTCACATAGCTGATGGTTCGAAAAATGAAAAAAAATCACTGTTTCTCACCCGAGTCAGCAAATTTTCGATAATCGTACCGCCAATCCATTGCGATCTATCGACGGGTCATACATTCGAGTTGTGATCAATATTGCTAGCAATACGCCGCTACGGTTTTATCGCGTAAAAATTTCATGATCGACGTTCACACGAGTCTCTGCATCATCTGATAACGCTGCAACGGCCCCCATAGTCCTATCTATTGAAGCATAAAACGTTTGCGAATAGGGAGGGAGAAAACCATATTTTCAGATAACATTAAAAGCGTCGAAGTTTTGCCAGCAGACAAGTATCAACGTTCGAATGTAATAAAACGTATACACATAACTATCTCGTTGATTTTGAATTATCGAAACTCCGAAAGATCGATAAAATATATAGGATATGAAAAATACGAATATCGCGGTTAGAATTGTCATTTCTCCGCGATACAAGATATTCGTTTCGTGTTATGTGCACATATACTATATTTTATATATCTGTGCGTGTTGCTGCGAGTAAATGCCGAGCGTCATTCCCTCTCGTGCACCTATAGTATTCTAACTCGCCTCGTCAATGCTCGATTCTCGTCGACATCGCATGTTTCACTCATCTCCGTGTATCACACTCTATAGTTTCTATACCATTCTCGCGTTGATACCACACGTACACATATATATATATTGAATCCTTTCTCCGCGTCGATGCTTCGTTACGCGTGACGCTGTCTCGTTTGTTTTTTTTTCCCCGATGATGATTTATCGGCATCGTAACGAAACTTTACCAGGTCAGCGAATGTCCCGCGGACACATCGCATCGGAAGTTGTACACACTGCTCGGTCTCTCTCGACGTTAATTTTTGACAAAATGTTAAATTGAGTCATCGGTGTTGAAAATGCAATAACCAAAATTGCAAAAAAAAAAAAAACACGGGCCGCGATTCGCAATCGCAGCGAAACTTTCCAGCCGAACGAATCGATGTATATATCAAAAAATTTTGGAAATCGGATAATGCAATAATCTAAAATTGGAAAAAAGCATCGGATGTGATCGAAAATCGAGGCGACGAAACATCCCAACCGATTGAGTCGACATAGATAAAAAATTTTTAAAATAAAAAGACACCGGAACTAAACTAAAATCGAGTCGTCAAACATTTTCGTCGCTCGAACAGATATACAGAGATACATATAAAAACTTCAAAAAGTCCGATACACCGTCTTTCGATTATTGCAATCTTTGTTACCAACGTCATCGACTTTCACAGTAAGAAACACTCCAGGCAATTGCCGTAAGGGTTTCGTAATCCCAGAGAGGTTTACTTTGATGCGCAGCCTCTTTCATCTTTCTGTTTCGCACGGATTGACATATTTATATAAAGTTCTAACGGAGTTTTTCGCGTGTACCACTTGGGGAGAGAGGCACGAGGTTGTCTCGCGCGGTGAAATTGTATTGGGGATGTCGTCGTCGCCGCGCCGGTAATGATCGTCGGTATCGATCCATTAGAAAGGTGTCGAAGCAATATCCTCCCACCGGTTAAGTCGAACGAGAAGATTTTCACCAGTCTTTTATACCTTAACACACTACCGACAGTAATCGGAGATTTATGATTCATTGTACAAAATCCCGTGGATTAAAATGGAAGTACGAGGGGTTTATAACTGCTTATGGCAGATAACAAGAGCTGAACGCCTGTTGCGCATCTCCGAGCTCTCGACACGGGGATTTTGTTCTCTCCGTTCCATTTTCCCCCGTACAGCTACAACATTCATTCGTTCCGACGGTAACACACCGCGGGGAATCCGTTTATATGCGCAAAATGGAACATCGACATGTGTGTTCGACGCTAAAATCGCCCGTTCGAGCCTTTCGCCAACAACGATATCGCAATCGATTATATCTCAAATTTAAACTCGCGTCGATAATTGCAACAACGTCCCATCGATGAGCGAACGGAAAGGGAGGATTTGAAAGTAGGAACGAAAAAAAAAAAAAAAAACAAGCAATAAGAAAAAGATAAAGCGAAAAATCGATGTTCGAAACAATGTCGGTAGCCTAAGGGCATCGGTAACAACAATGGCGCATATTGCGTAGCTGTGTGTGTCCAAGAGTCGGAAAGGAAAAACGCGCCTACTCGTCGCTTGATAACGATTTACATTTTCCTGGGTTGCATTTCTCTCCCATCCTCGATTCCCCTCTCTCTGACTCTCTTGCTACTTCGTTTTTCTCTTCTTCTCTATCGCATATATATAGGTATATATATTTGTATATATGTATATATATATCGCTGTGCCTCGTACAGGCGGTAAGAAGTGAACTGAAGCAAGATACAATGAGAACACCGTTCCATTGTTCCGGTGTACTTACAATTAGACGTCCCTTGGCAATTGCGCGAAATAGATGCAACTTTTACCGCTATAGTTACAACGCGCCAAAGCGCATCGCCGTGTCCGATGCTGAATATCATGCTTTTACGACTGATAAAGTTACTCGAAGAACTCGGAATTTATTCTCACAACGACGTTCTTGTATAATTAATTTTTTTTTTTTTTTTTTTTTTTCGTATAAATTAGGGACCATTTCGCGTACAAGTTGCCAGACTCTTCTATTTTTTATTTTCTTCCCTACGAAGTATAAGCAGTTTCGGTTTAATTCTTTTCACGACTCGAGGGGATAGCGATGAAGAGTGTAAATTCGAGTCGATGGGGTGCGCAAAGGAAATTCGGCGGTATCGGAACAGGACGACGATGACGAAGCAGAGCGCATAGGAAGCAGAGCGCTCTTCGTTGCTCTGGACGAGTCCTTGATGAAGGGAAAACCGTACATTAGTGGAGAGAATCACAGGACAACGGGCCCGTAGTGTCGCAACGGTGTACACACTCTCTCGCCTCCTCTGTGTTCGTTAATCGGGACCGTACCTACTATAGGGTTTACCTCCCTTTGCCTCTACGGACTCGCGGATCGTTTAGCAAAGCAGCTTGTAATTACCGTCGTCGACCGCCGGGCATCACGTACACATCCTTCGGCAGGTCTTGTGCTTTCCCACCCGTTTCGCACAACATAGCATGGCTTCTATTCTGTATGGGCAAAGCTTTGGTCTGCTTCTAGCACCTCGAATGTGTCCTCACACTGCGCTCCCTCTCTCTCTCTCTCTTCTCTTCCTTCGACATAGTGTATACGCTGCCAGAAACCTACCCTCTAGAAATTCCCTGAGCTCTCTGCCAAATGACGAAGGTATACTGTCGACCAACGTTGTACATACACTGCACGTGTAAATCGCAGTTCCTGGCATCTTGAAGAGAAAATTATATGTGTGCGTTGTACAGATTGCCCCTCGACTGTGAGAAGTAGCGCTCGTTGGGCGCACAAAGGAAGGAAAAAATAAACTACCCTATCGTAAATTCGATTATAAAGACGCTCGACGCAAAATCCCGTGTGGACGTGCCCACCATTTTTTTTCTTTTCCGAGCTTAAAGTTTTTTTTACTTTCTTAACTCTCCGACATATCTCATGCGCCAGATCTATGATTCTTTCGATGCATCTATGGTCACTGAAGTCGACTTAGTGCAATCCGCCGCCCGGGATTCACCGTCTTCCGCACGTGTGTGGAGTTTGTCGCGTCACGCGATTCGAGAATTCCGCGACTATAAATCGTGCGCCTTTCTTCTTTCCTCGCGTCTTCTCGTTCTCATTTTTGTCACCGTCCTGAAGAAAGTCGCTTTTTATCGATAACGACCATCTCGCGTATACCTCGACGTCTTTCCAGCGATGTATTTACTCGAGTAACCGCGATCACGTGTACGCGAACTTTTTTTTTTATCGATCCTTTGAAAAATTGCACTCTCATTTCGCTCGTGCAATGCAAATGTTATGTATATGTTAACTCTTTCGTGACAAATAATCAACGATTCTTTGGGTGTTCAGTACACGTGACTTGCGGACATCTTTTTTATCGACGATTCTGTCGCAGTAATTTTCATTACGAATTTCATCCCACCGAATAATAATAATAATAATAATACCCATAATAATTAAAATCGATTTTAAATTCGATTACGATCTATGCGATTTTTTTAATCGAATACTGAAACCATTTTCTTTGCCTCCCTGCGCTGCGGTTCGAATTACGATTTACATCAAACAGAATAATATGTCAACGGTGTTCCATACTGAGCGATTCAGCCGTAAAGAGATTGCCTTTCTCTTTCGCTTCGGTATTAACCCGCAATGAAATGTCACGAGGACCTCGTCTTTGTCTCGATAGTACGAAGATACAAGTCTTTGTCCACACAATATACCAGCAGCATCATTGACTCGTTTCGCATCGACATTAATGTCGCAACTGTCAGCGAAAAGGTCGCGTCTGATGACGATAGGGTATCGAAGTTTCCTCATCGCTACACGTTTGCCTCGTCTCCATTAGGAAACAGCGCGCGGATTCTCTTATCGCCAGTACATGCGGCTGTCTCCACACGTACCGTTTCCACTGATCAACTCCGTCGTGACCCCAATCGCGGTAACGCAACGGAGGGCCGTAATAAGCTGCCGCTGATCAAAGTGCCAATTCGTATACCTTGCATTGTACCACTTTTTATTCTCTCCACTTTTTTTTACGGCAACACTTGTTCGTCCCGTTACGGACACTCCTTTCTTTCTTTCCAATTGTGTCTCACGCGCAATTGACTTTTATTGATGCTATTATCGGGGCACACAATCGACAGACGACAACTCAATTCTCATGCTATCGTGTCGTCTCGCGACGATTATTTACCTCATTTCTTTTTTTTCTGTTACTCATGTTATAATTCTCGAGAGATTCGAGATTCGCCGTGACGCCAACTAACGAAAAATAAAAATTTATCCCGAATAAAAGAAGGGGGGACATGAATAATTGATGAAAAAACGTGTTGGGAAAAGAGCGAAGCACCGAAGACACGTAGGTATATGTTGAAAGCCCCCCCAACGGTACCTATAGGCGCTCCCGGCGGAGCCTTAAAATCGAATCGAAGAGAGAAATGCCTACTTCCTTGGTGCGGCCAGGCAAAGTCTAACGATAAGAGACGACCCGAGTGAGGAAAACAAACAGGGCGTGAAAATATGTGCGGACCCATAATTCGTCGAATATGTTTTCACTGTAAGCTTTCAACTTTTATATTTCTCCTTCTTACCGAAAGTAGATAACGATTTTGAGCCGAAGTGAGAAACGCTGCTATATCCATTGGCCTGGAATTTTGCTGATTTTTCATTCGGAAGTCATAGAAAATAACGTTGCGGAAGAGATTAATTAATTGAATGAATAAAAAGCTCTCGGCTCGACGAGATTCAAAAGTAATTTCGACCGTTAGACCCGACTATTCTTTCGTCAGAAATAATGTTCAATTTGACGAATTTTCCTCTTTCTTTTTCGTTTTTTTTTTTTTTTTTTTCAATTAAATCTTTCAAAAGAAAACGTTTATACGCTTTTCCACGAATTAGAGTTGTGCCGGTTGTAGTGCGCTGCATGAAGATAAATGAGAATACCAATTAACGTTCTTTATTCTGACGATCATCAATCACGAAAGGAAAGCGAGTCTCGCGGCTCTGTATCTGTCTCTTCCACCTTCCGCATCGTTGTATTCTTGGCACAAAGTTTCTTGGCGCACAGCGCACGTACAGGTACACACGCAATTGCCACAGTTTCGACGTCGAGTAGCCGTTAAACAGTATCGACAAAGTTCACCGATCGATCAGCAGTTACAACGTATAATCCTTTATTCAGCGATGCAAAAATCTATTCAGAATTCAATTATCTCGTCTTGTTTGCCCAACGCGGAGACTCTTAATTGGGTCGAAAAAAAAAAAAAAAAAAAAAAAAAATTGTTTACTCTTTTGATGCCGTAGGATGCATTTATCATTGGATGAAAAATAACTTCATTAACTTGTCTGGAGATTCAATGTACCCTTCTCGCGAATGAATAATTGACGAGCTCTCGATCATACGAGAGATTTTAAAACGATTTTGCGTATAGTATCTCTTAGCCCTCTGCTCTCTCAGATAAAAAAACGTCGAATAAACGTTTTTTTTATTATTCACTCGAATAGCCTGTAATTCGAGCGAATAAATTTGTGGCACTTCACCGAGAGACCCAGTGGGGACGACGAGAGATCAGTGCAATTTAAGATAAGGCAAAATTTGGATTCGACAGTGCACTTCATTTTATCGTAGCAATAAACAACCCCTTTTATGTTAAATAGAAGGTTTACGAAATGTTCAAATCGTTTACGCGAATGGGACACGGAATCGGAGGGAGGGGTGTCGAAAATTTATTTTCTCCGAGGGTTGTTTCGTCGAATATTCGTGAGTTTGTATTGCCGACGGGGAAAGAAAAAAAAAAAAAAAAAAAGGAGCCTCGACACCGTAGGCGTTTTGCGTAGTGTCTGTGTGTGATATCTCGTAACAGCGAAAAGTCTTTTACCCGAACTCAGATCGAGCCCTTTTATGTAGTCTCTGTAAGCGCGATCACGAACTGTTATCCGAAAAAAAAAAAAAAAAAAAGAGGAGTGAAAAAAGCTGCTTCTCATTTCCAGCATTGTATTCTTCGGAATACATCTTTTTTTTCACCCCTTCGTCCTCGCGTCCGCGTCGTGGAGGGATTGCGAAATTGAAATCGTAGAGAGAGGTTTTGCGAGCGAAAGCGCGCGGGTGAGCCTCGTTGCGAATCGTTGGAATGATGCAGCGTCGGATGCTGTGGGATGGCTGGCCAAAGAAAGGGAAAAAAATGTGCACGCTTCTCCATTATCCGAGAGCCTAGGCTCGCGCGCGGTTCGATATATGGAAAGTAGATGCAGAGAGAGGGCACATCCTCCGGGGTGGTAGCTCTCTACCGAA
The DNA here is from genome assembly GCA_963971235.1 of Cryptus armator. Classification (NCBI taxonomy): domain Eukaryota; kingdom Metazoa; phylum Arthropoda; class Insecta; order Hymenoptera; family Ichneumonidae; genus Cryptus; species Cryptus armator. The sequence continues at coordinate 12,874,475 of OZ020236.1, forward strand.
ATGGACATAGAGACTCGAGACTCGATGTATGCAAAGTGAGGGAAGCTACTATCCGGGGAATAAGAGCTCGGGGAGAGCTCAGGAAATTGTGTTAAACTACCGCAACATCGTTGGTAGTAGATAAAACCTTCGGTGATTCCATTTTTTTTTTACTACCGCATACGAAGATTTGTTTTTTTATTTTTTTTTATTTTATGTAAGCTCTCGAAACGAATCGAGAAAACGACCACTAGATCGATATCGCGTACAAGGATTTTTTTTTTTTTTTTTTTTTTTTTTTCGGCGACGAGATTAGCCATTTTCATTTCACTACAGAATACAATTTGCTATCGCTCGGCAACAGAGTTTCGATATACGTGGGCTTCTGATGAAAACATCGATCACTCGTCATTGGCCCGGGGCATGGAATCGATCTCCGAATTCCGCGCGAAATTCGTGCGACACAGATAGACGGACGGACGGAGGAAGAGACAATCGTTTGTGTCCGCAGTCGTAGAGCAAAGTGGCGGGCTCGCGAAGTTCGTTACCGAAGCCATTGTCATCTGGTCCAATGGAGAGTATATAGGTACAGGAGCGAGAGGAAGAAGGGGTCACAGTCGAAAGCCATGACTGCGGCGCGATCAAAAGCTCGTCGGTCAACGACTGGTGACCCGGGCGTGAAGTGTCCCGGACTTCCGGACTCGGCGATGCGTATTAGATAGGTATATAACCTGTATATTGGAGACCAGCGTGAAAAAAAAAAAAGACTGACCCTCCCATCGGAACATCCCTTGACATCAATTGGCCAATCGGAAAATTGGAGACGTCCTTCCGCAAGGTTTCCTCTTCCGACTTTTTCATTATTTAACCCAATCAATCGTTCCCAACCGTTTTCTTTCGTATCCCAAAGTAGAGCGCGTGAGATCTTTAATACTTCACGAGTGAAAAGAAAGAAAAGAAAGAGATTCTATCAAAAAAACATTATTTTTCTTTCTCCATATGTTTCCATCAAAGCTCGTGAAAAAAAAAAAAAATGGCGCTACCAAAATGAAGTCCGTGTTTACGCAAGTAAAATTTACGTCTCGACAGAACGAACTGACGATTATAAAACACGGGAGAGCATAATTCCTCGCTAAATTAAAATTTCTCTTTTTTGTTCTTTTTTCACACGTTTTTAATGTGAAATGTGGGTCATTCGTCGTTGCGACAACAAAGCGCGGGTTATTATAGGGTATTGGTGGTAATTATAGAGGCTTTTGGCTTATAGCCGCGGTACACGCGTGACCCTTCACGACGTTAATAATTGTCTCGGCGTTAATTGTTCATATTATCCATAACAATAAACCGGTACACTCTAGTGGCAGGGATGCGCGTGAGAATCGGAGTCTCGTATATATATATAGTATACAAGCTTTTGGCTCGGTGGTCCTCTCGTCGTCGATAAATTTCGCGCCCTGTGTGCACCGTGGGAGTTTTCACGCTCTCGCGTCGTATATACCCGCACACGGTAGACCGCGCATTGCTCGCGAAGTCCGAGCGTCGACCAACTGTACGTGTGTGCGGTACGTGCGCGCGAGAAAGAGAATCTCGAATTTATTTGTTCTTCGGCAAACACGAGCCGTGCGCCCGTACGGTACGTTGAATCTCGCGACAAACAAAGCTCTCGGCCGTAGCTTTATTTTTCGTACGTATAAATTTTTCGCGAAGATCCCGGGTGCTATAGGACCGCTATAGGGGTGTCCGTTAATGAAAAAGCAAGAGTGGCGAGAAGCTGAGAGCGAAGCGATGCCAAGTTAGGAGGGGAAACAAGATTTAAGCTCGATACGTAAAGGCCGTCAGGGATACTACTGCCGCGTTGCCAGCGTCGCTCTTAACAGTTTTCGGTGCTTCTCGTTTCGACCTGTACTCTTTCGCACGCTACCGTAGATCGAAAGACAACAAAAAAACGAGAGGAAGTAAAAAATAATACGCTCACGAAAAAAGCTGCATCGAAGAGCAGAAAAAAAAGAACGGCTTTATGGCGTGATTTCCGTGCCGAGAACGAGAGCTCCGATACCGGCGGCCTGTACTCAGCCCGGTCTCGTCATTCTGCGCTGTCGTTGGCCGCAGGGAGCTTTCAGAACGAAAAAAAAAGACGAAAAAAAACGCTAGTGCTTAACGATACTGTTACGTAAACGTAGCGAAAAGAGCTCGTAACCTTTGAACCACCGCTGCCGCTTACACATTTATACAACGTGTAGACACACTACGCATGTTTCCTATATTTTTCTCTCTTCTCGTTAAACTCTTCGGAGTACCTACGGCAAGAGAGCTCGGTGCTGATTCCTTTTTTGCTTCTTATGCATTATTACTTCCGTTTGCGGATAATAGAGGTGTATTACGAGTCTATAATAGTAGGGGATGTGGGAAGAGAAGGGTAAAAGTTTGCGGTGTCCTGGGAATCCGTGTTTTGTCGCTTTTTCGAACGCTCCGTAAAGGGCAGAGCTTCGAAACAACGATGAAACGGTACTCTGGGTTCATGGGTTTGGAGTATAGGTTCGACATTGCTTTGGCAATATAGAGCCCAAAGGTCGGATCGCAAACGCGAACGGAGGATTCGTATTACCGCGTCCCACTGTGGTATAGCGCACACGTGCGTGCGTTCAACGTTTGCATCGGGAATTCTGTAACTACGCTCGCTATCCAATATTGCTTCAAGGTACGTTAAAACACGATGTATACCGAAGGCATTGGCATGAGGGCTACCCGTTCGGAGCTTTATATTAACCGTTAAATCCCGGACAACGCAAACGGAGCGAAATTTCACTCGATGTACACGCCAATTCCCGGAATCGTTGCCATTGCAACGATATTAATAGAGAAACTTTCCCGTTGTTGACTCGTATCGTTTTGATTGGCAAATGTGTTGAAGCCGAAATTATTGCATTGAATTCACGTGAAATACCAAATCGACAATATTGCGTCAATCGATTCTAAATGGGTTTCGATGACGAAAAATATTGCTGGAAACGATTTTAAAAAAAGATTCAAATACGATGTTTCGATGTTTTGATGTTTTGTATCTTTACTTAACTTCTCTTAAATATTTATTAAATTTTGTATTAATTTTGAAATCCCAGACAAGGTACAGGAGAGATATTTCACTCGATCCACGAATTTCCGAAATCGTTGCGATTCGAACGATTATTTACCTGTTATTGACTAATATCGTTTTGATTGACAAATACGTTGAAAGGTAAATCATCAAATTAAATCCATGTGAAATACCGAATTAATAATATCGTCTAAATAAATTCTGAATGAGTTTTGTTTGCAGAAAATTTTATTGTCGATGATTAAAAAAAATAATTCAAAGCTCGTGAATGAAAATCAAATATGGAACGCTACAATGTTGTTTGTCGTTCCTTAACTTCCCTTAACACTCTACTGAACTTTATATTACCAGTGAAATATCGAGTAACGCAAAGGAGAATAATTTCGCTCGATGTACGCGTCAATTCCCGGAATCGTTGCCATTCCAACGATATTAATAGAGAAATCCGTTTGATTCCTATCGTTTTGATTGCCAAATACGTTGAAAGCAAAATTATTAAAAAAAATTTGTGTGAAACACCGAATCAACAATATTGTCTCAATCGATTCCGAATGAGTTTTGTTGACGGAAAACTTCGGCATGAACGATAAACAAAAATAATTCAAAGTTTGTTGGGATGGAAATCAAATATTCAACGCTCCAACGTTGTTTATCCGGTTAGTATCGCGTATCAAATATCAGTATAACGTAGTTTGTCTTGAAATGGTAATTAAACGGGAGTTAAAACAACTTTGATAATAACTATTGGCTCGTTTGCCACGGTATCTAAAATGACGCAAGGTGCAACATTGTTAAAAACTTCCACCGGGAAATATAACGGCGTCCCACCCTCTCTCGTTCTTCTCCGCTCGTATTCCTTTACTCTGTAGCAGAATTATTATTGATAAGTTGGTGCGCGCTTCGGTATATTCTAACGAACGCCTCGGGGGCCTTCGCTTCGTTTATATCCAAGTGTACCTCGCTTCGGCTACAGGGGTTAATACACTATATCGCATATGCACACGGCTGAGTACCTATTCCTGCTTCGGCAGAGAGCGGCTATAACGAGAGGGTTGTAACAAAAGTTAGCGTTGGCTGCGCTCGACGACGAGAAACCGAGAACGTCATCTTCCTACCTATTCGATATTATATATTTATTGCGTATAACCGGAGAACGATGGAAGCCAAGCGATAACGTTGAGACGTTTGTAATTTTACTCGCGGCAAAAACCTTCACCCCTCTCTCCACCCCTCCTTCTGCTTTCAGACAAATCTGCAAACGCTCCGAAAATGCACAGGGTCCACGCGGCATATACTCGGTCACACGGTGACTTTGTATACGACGGCGAACAATCAACGGGCAGAAGAGACGGCGGGGTTCCTTCTCTGCTCTAATCTCCTTTTGAGTGTGAGAACTTGAATGGAACGCCGAGCGGTAGATGCGATTGACGTGAACAAACTGGAGCACCGCGGTACCCGGCCCCGCTAGAGATTTCACGGCTTTCTCTTCTATCCCTATCCTTTTGGGTTCCCTGCTATATGAGTCTATATGATGAACGCCCACTCTTCTATCATTCCCACCCTCGTCCACCCCTCCGAAACACACCGCGTTTACATTAGCCTTGTTCTCCTAACCGGAATTTCGGCTCTGTCTCTACCGCAGGATATAGGAACCATGTCGTTCGGACCACGAAAATTCTGCCAACTTTCTTTTTTTTTTTTTATTCTATTTTTTTTTTACTCTTTCTCTTCGTGAACAAAATAAAAATGGAAAATTATTTCTTTTCACTATTTTAATAATTTCTTTAGAAAAGACTGTTCGCAAACGCGTTGTGTCGTACGAGTGCGGAGATTGAATTTCCGTGAACACGGTCTCTCGGTGGATACATCCCTCTTTTGTTCTTTTATTGTCAACAGTAGCTGCTGTTGCTGCAGTGGCTCGAGCAATTTCTTCGGTTACCTGTTGTAGGGGAGACTGGGGTTAGTTGTAACACCCCCTATAGAATTGAAGTATGTCATCGGAATATATAAAAAATAGGGCTTTGTATGTAATGGCGTAAAGCTTTGTATCACATGTATATCTGCCGGATTTATTTTTAATGATATATTCCTGGTATATAATAATAATAATAATAATAATAATTTATTATTATTATTATTTTTTTTAAATAATAATACAAATAAATAATAATAATAATAATAAATACTATTGACTATTATAATTACTATTAGTATTTATTATTATAATTATTTGTTGGTATTATCATATAACTTTTTGGATAAATATACCAATATACATTCAATTTTCGCGAAAGACAGGCAGTAAAAAATTAAAGATTTGACGCAACGACTATTCCACTGTATGGAATTATTTTACACAAGATAATGCGTAATTCCTTAGAGTGCCTTCCTCACTGCGTGGAATCTTCGATTTTTTTATATACCGCGTCTATTCCGACTTGTCTCGTGGTTCGAATAGCCCCAGTCTCCCCTGCTAAGCCTTCTCCCTCCAGATTCATGTAATATTCCACGTCGCAATAGAATCCCCGTTAGCGTCGCTAAAACGTTCTCTCTCTCTCGTCTTCTTCGTCCGTCTCGTTGAGCTTCAATAATGAAAGAGAAAAGCTACTCTCTGGCACGTCTCACAGAGACCTATGCATGGTACATGGAGTGTATATACGCGCCATAACGGCACTGCAACGCGCAACAGTTTTCCGATAATTGAAATTTATTCCGGTCGTATCCGTTGTTGTGCTTTGAAAATCTCCGAATGATCCGCGTGAACGTTCTGTCAACGATCAACTTGTTTGACGGACAATGCTTACGCACGGCTATCGTGCGGAGTTTACACGCTCTTTCACTTCCAATCCCCATCCGATCTCAACGCTTTTGGAAATACTTCGAAAAATCATTTTTTTTAAACATTTTTTGACGCGTTACATTCGTGGCACACTTCCTGGAAGCGGCTAAAAGTCTTACGGAGATTAATATTGTTTATTCACAGCCGTTTTTTTCTTATTCTTGTACATGAAAGAGACTCACGCGAAGATACGACTTTACGAACGAGTCAGAAGCTTACGCGCTACAAAGTAAATATGAGAAATCATTCGGTTAAAACTCTTCGAAAGCTTCAAATAAACTACTCTTCGCACTTCTACTGCGGTAAACACGATCTCCTTGAGGCTTTCGTGAAATGTGTTGCCTCTAGGGGAAGGGGGGGGGGGCGCCTACTTCCACAGAACCCTCAACGGAAAGCTGTCCTTTGAGGCAAAACGGACAGTGAAAATAGTTGGTATGGGTCGGACACGTTTGCGCGGCTGGACAGACGACCCTCGGTTGATGCACAACTTCGTACTCTATATACGCAAGTCTATACCGCTTGGATTTAACACCGAGTCGCTTCTTGCCAAGTTTCTTACCCGCTAACCGCCCGGCCTTCCGTGTCCGAGATCTATGACGCATACATTACGTTCCAGCCACTCTGCGGTAGCGTCAAAAACATTGGTTTAACTAGTTGTTCAATTAAAAACAAGTCGAACTAATTAAAAAAAAAAAAAAAAAATTCATATTCGAATAAAAGTATCATTGATCGAATAACTTTTCTAATAACGTTTCGTCCGACGCCGACACGAGACATAACTCAATTCGCCACAGTCGTCAGCTTCATTTTTTTTTCTCACCAAACTTCCGGACGGATAAAATTTTTCAGATTTAAAAAAAAAAATAATAATAATGACTCGAGCGATTCGTTCGGAGTAAAAGTTGTCGAGCTTTCGCGATCAGTAGCTAAAGCTCGAGTTAGTCAGACAGCCGCTGGCTTGCTGGCAGTGCTTGCGTCCGGAGTTCTGCTAAATTTCTGGCTCGCTAAAGCCTTTCCTATTTCGTTTCTCATTCCCCGTCTCTCCGGCAGGTGTAATTCTTATTTTGAAATGCCTATCTACCGTAATGCAATCGTTACGCTGCAAACATTGCGCGAAACATCGGTGCGGTGTAGGTGTTCACGCGAAGACCGTTATACACAGAGCTTGAATTTTGGCACGAAAACGGCGGTAGAATTGGTAGAAATACGCGGTGAAACCTTCGGAGTTTCCGGGTCGTACTTTAGGACTGTTTCTGAATGTATGGGTGTCTCACTCTCGGCACTCGACTCTTACTGTTGGCCCGATCTAATCTCCGGTGTTGTTTGTATACGCCCCCATCAAACTTCGACGATCCGATGGAAACAGGAGCTCGCGGGAGCCGCTAACCGAAGTCTCGAAGTTCATTCGAGAGTAGTATTTGCCCGCACTCTCCGTACACCGGTACAGTAAAAGAGGGAGAGTGGTGAGAGGAACGGGGGGAAAGAGGTTAGGATTCAAGACAAGTAAGCTCCGGGCGTATGTTTAACGAAGTTGCGTTATATCAGCATCGAGTAGGAGAGTTTGACATTATTGTAGAATCGTCGAAAATATATTGAATTTCCTTACAATGTGTGACTGTACCGAGTCGGTCAGAAAAAACGACAAAATATTTGTGTGCAGAGTCTGATTGGATAGTTGCTTGCATTCGAAACAAATCGAAACGAATTCAAGTAAATTCTATTCGAGTTCTATAAACTCGCAAATAAATGCCACCAGAAAGTAAATTATTTCAAAAATTATTTCAAATCATGGAGATATTTTAGTTTCTTTTCATTGTTCGATAAAATAAAAAGAAAATAAAAAAAGGTGACAAATTCCAGTGAAAAAGATTCGACCATTTTAGCATAAATTACTATATTATTATATTACTTTACCATGTTCCGTGAAACAATAATAATAAAATTCGATATATTCTTGTAAAAAAAAAAGAGGAATGCAATTTTTTTTTTTAATTAACGTTTGGCTATTCAGTCTCCGCGATTTTGTATAATTTGCCATAGGATAATGCGAGACACGCGACACAATCGACCTGTAGCCGAGAATATTGTGAAAATTACACCGGAGAAATTCAGTGTCTCGCTTGCGGCGCACGGTTGGTGAGCGATAATTAATTGCGTTAAATGGGCCGAACGAAGAGTGTATCCCTCTTCCATCCCCCGATGCAGAAACGTGGACGATAATCGATTGAGTTAAATGGGTTACAACGGCGAAGAAGGGCGAAGGGGCGGGGGAGAGTCAGAAGGGGGTTGGCACACGGGTTCTAAGGTATCTCGATAACTCGATATCAGTTTCCTTCATAGCCGCGTCGCAGACCAGTCCATTCTTTCCGGGTACGGGGACGTTGCGAGTCGACGAAACCATCGTCATCTGGCGAATGAACGATGATAAAGAGACATAAAGCCCTATAGAATAGACGCAGATATATCACAAGAGGATGATCGAGTCTCATGAACGATCTCTATTCCCATATTCCCGATGAGTTAGCAACAGCATCGCTCACGGTACAATGTGGTGGTAATAGTAGCATTAGTAACATCACAGAAAGCCACGAAAGAGCACGAGGATGCAGGACACGACGAGACCACCCCGTTGTACCCTGTAGCCTCGTCCCATCGCTGGGAGCTCGTCTTCCTCGTTGCCTTCGCCTCTCTACTCGCTCCACTTTCTACGTGCTCGTCGGCCCATTAAAATATCGATGGCCGAGCGAGCGACGGCCGTGACTACTGCCCCGCGAAGACGAGAGAGCCTCGATGTCGCCCAAGAGCTACGTAGGTACAGTTTCTGGCCAAAGAGGCTATTAGCGCCGAGACGCGCATACGAGGCCCGCCAACCGTGATTTCTTTTCTCTTCATCCCTCACCCTGTGCTCCCTCCCTCGTTCGCGTTACTCGACAAAAAAAGAAAAAAAAGGCCCCTTCGGGAGCTAAATAAAGCCATGAAACGAACGATCCTTTAACGCCGCGGATCATCTTATAAACAACCTTTTATTTCCCTCCGGTAATATCAACCCGAGAACGATTTATCCTATCATCATTCATTTTTCTCCTTCGGGTCACTTTCGATATATTTTATTTTTTGGTCATCGTTTCGAATTTTCTCGTTGTTGGGTTGCGGTTGAGGGTAAATTTTTCACGTCCTCGACGGAGTAGATTCATCGTCGGTGAGAAAAGAGGGATGAAAAAGGCTTCTTTATTAAATTTATACATCGTTGTAACCGGAGAGCTCAGGCCGGAGAGTCGTTAAACCACGTGAGACCGCTGGTTAGACTGTCTCTTATTATAACTATACTTCGCGACTACGTTTTTTTTTCTCGTGTAATAATTCTCGCGTCGATAGTAGTACAGCACCACATGGAAACATATTGTACCAAACCGGATACCTCGCGCTCAACGTAATAGAGGAAATAATTCATTTGAATAATGATTCGCGGCTGCGTGACTATCGTAGATTAAACTTCGACCCGACACCCTTTTCGCATCGAACGTATAATTCTCGTTTTTCTTATCAACTACTTCCGTATCTCGTTCTCCATCGTCTTCTTATTTGACTCCTTCGTTTTACCGTAAACTTCGCGTAACCGTGAGGGGAATGGTGGGCCTTCTTGTGCCTGAGTTATGACTATAGTTAAAAAAATATAGTCGAAATTCGTCGAGTTATTTGGATTCCATTACTCGGAACCGAGCGTCGAGGCGGAAGAGAGACCGAAGTAGATTCGTGTATTCGTGTGGCGACTGTAGAGCGGAGAGAATGAGAAAGGGAGCCGACGATAACTGGTGGTAAAATTTAATGTTTCATGGCGCTACTGCCCCCGTTGCTCTCTCGAGTCGGCCGTAGGGTTGGGTGGGTCTGGTGAGTGCGGATGAGTTTGGATAACGCGTTTCCTACTCTCTTTCTCTCAATTTCTCTCGCATTCGCGGTGGACGAGTTTTCCCTTCGGGGGAATGCAGAAAAACCGCCATTCTTTCTGTCGTCCCAACCCCTCAGTTAGCTCTCCGCTCTCCTCTATGTATCTCCACTATTTCCTATCTCTCTTATGCTATCCATCCAGTTTCGCCACATCAGAATACCCTGTTTTTTTTTCTTTTTATCGCAATCAATCTTCGAAACTCCGCGGGGCGCACTCGTGCGAATGGTCGGTCGAAATAAAAAACTTAAGGATCTACGAACAACGACCTTTTCCCATGCGGTTGAACGATTGAGAATGTTGGCAATATATGTATCTCTGCGGAATTTTTCAAGGGGTATGTGTGTACGTGTGTAGTCTCCTCGTCTTCGCGAAAATGTGACCTCCGGGCGATACTTCCTTTCATCTCGAATTTTTATCGATAATCGACAGAGCCTTTGGGGCAGAAGGGCGGCTCTTTCTGTGCTTTTATGGCGAACGTCGAAAGCATCGTCCAGTGTTCTTTCCCTTTTTCGCGGTTCGGTGCCCCCGAAAAAAAGATTAATTCACTTATAAATGGCCGTGAGAAAGATAAAGCCACGACGACGAAAAGCCCGCGGCAAAGCCGTCTCTCTCACACCGATACTTCTCTATACACATGTAAAACCCTCCGGGTCACCGTTATTATACGGGTGTCTCTCTACGAGACATAAACGGAACCTTCCAAGCTGCACGAAACTTCTTCAATAACTATAGAGCGAACTGCGGGAATAGAGTTCGCCCCGTGCGGTTCGACGCGGTAAAGATTCTAACGTCGAAGTTTCGTCGAACAACCAGAGAGATAGATTGAACTACGAGATTCTCTCACGCGTAAACCCAACCGAGTTATACGCGCCGAACGAGAGACTTATGCGAGGATATGTAATCGCTCGCGCTGATAAGGAATGACGTGCGTTCAGCGATACGAAGTATTCTCGACGACGACTTAAAATTTATTTTCAAGGTGTTTTAAAAATGTTTTATAGCAATTTCGAATTTTTGATTTAGAAAAAAAAAAAAAAAGAATTTGGAGCTTAAATTCCCGAATTAACGCAACGATCGTAGACACGGTTAAAATTTATCGCTTAAGGATATTACCAATAATTATTGATTTAATAATGCGAAACGCGTGTTTTCGACGATATACCGATTTGGTAATATCGTTATAATCCGTGCCATGCATTCCATTTATTCACAGTTTCGTATTATAGCGCGATTGTAAATCGAGATCCTTTCGTAATCGATTACTCGACGAACCGCGCGTATCATTGTTAAATTTGCGTATACACGGTCGACCCACCAACGAAATCACTGCATTATACTGTTACGTATACGGCAGATGCTATATCTCGTAAACTGCGCATATATGCAGTGCGTTAATTAAATTCGTTGTTCGAAAATATTCTCTCTTCCTGTCAGGTGCTGCAATCCCATTTCATTATACAGTCCCCTCCATTAATGCACGGGTAATTTCAATCGGGAGCCACAAACAATGGGTGAAAAAATGAATCTGCTTTCGTTATTAAGTTGATTCAATCTCTTGTGTTAATTCTAAATCAATACGCGCATTTAATGTCCCCGATGATTTAACGATCTCGAATCGATGATTCCATTTATTTAATTTTTATTTACATTATTTATTTAATTAACGGGATAACCCTTTTACAAATCGCGTAATATTTTGTTTAATATCTATTTTTATTATCTCTTATAAAAAGTTGTAAGTAGTAAACAATTTCTCCACGATTCTATATACATATATTTTTATTCGATCTCAGAACAAAATTTTATAATCAAAATAGAATAAAATTTTTTTTTTTTTTATTGATTCCGATGTTATAAAAAGAAATGCGTATCTTTTGGACGAAAAAAGTTGTCACTATTGCAAACAAACTTTTCTTCGTGTCTGAATCATCGTTGAGTAGCAATAAAAAAAAATCCTACTTGCGTCAAAGTCAAGCGTCATATCGTGTGTGTTTTACAAAACGTCGAGAACACTTATCGCTCGTCGGGACAATTCCTCGTATTATATATAAAGGTTGCGTTGAAATTGAAAATAGTAACGGAGCGGTAACGGTGAGAGCAACGACTCAAGTTCAACTCGAGTTTCTACTTCTTCGCAACTTCGCGCACACGTAAGAATAGTTTCTTTATAAATGCGTTGGTGACATTTTTTTCGATAAAATTTTCGATTGGAAATGGTCAAATTTTGTTGAGGGGACAAATGCGGTTACGAGAGATCCCCGAGTGGCTTAAGGGTCATCTGGTATCAATTATTAATTGCTTTAGCCTGAGTTATTTATTCATAGGTAGACTCAGTCCATCTTTCTTGGCAAAGGCTGCCTGGAAGGGCTTTCGTAGAAGCATTCATTATTAACGATCTCTGTCTTGGCTCCTTGCATTATACATTCAGGTTGGGGGACAGAAAATTCTCATTACATTAAAGGTAGCAGGTTGCGCTATTCCGAAAGGGTCCGCCGTGGCGCGTCAAAGCATTTGTTTAATAAATATGTAATATTCATAACCATGTAGGACGTCGCGTTGATTCATATTCGTACCCCTTTACCCCTATCTAACCCTCGCGTTCTCAGGTCATCGAATCAATAGAGATAGAAATAGATAAACAAAAATTAGTTATGAATTGGAACAGCATGAGAATTCTATTTCTGTTTTTAATCCATTCGTCATTTCACCGCGAATTTCACCGGGAGGACAAAATAGAACGTCCGAATATACGAGCCGTTTACATGGCTCTACGATACCTAGTTGTCTGGTAAAAGTCTTATTAAATTATATGTCAGCGCGATGGGGGAAGAAGAGAAAATAAATAAAAATTAATTAGTAATTAGCACCGAATGGGAATTCCATTCCCAGTAAATTCGATGCAGAGACGGACCAATCCTTAGTTATTTATCATTGTATTCAAATTTGTTCAGAATTCGAGACAAGTTCACCGCGAAGACAGAATAAGCAGATCCGAATTTACGAGGTCCGCGACACGATCATAATGTGTGTTTAACTGCTTCAACTATGATTGTTGTTAACGTACCTTGATAATGGTGACAAATCCCTTGACGGTCATATATAGGAGTTTCATGTAACGTTTTTGCGTAAATCAATGACCAAAAATGACCAAAAAATAAATTACCGTAATTTAACAATTAGAGAGATGTTTTGGTGATTTATCGATCATATATGACAATGAAATTATATCCGTTCAAATTGTCGTTAATGCGAAAATGTATGACCAATTGTGACCAATAAATAAATGATCGTCATTTCGCAACCAAATCACTGTTTTGTTCACGTATTCGTTACGCATGATTCTCAAATGACAACCATTAAAATTATCGTCAACTCGCAATCAAAAAATGGATTTAAAAAAATGACGTCACAAGATCGTCATTTGGCGGCCATTTTTAAATGATTTGACAAATCTACAAAAAAGACAGTTATTTCGCATCACTAGTTAAGTCTTATTGAATTATCGTATATCAAAGTCCTAAGGGTGAGATGGGAGCGAAGAGGAACCGATAGCCAGGATTCTTCCTGAGTACCAAATTACCAAACGATTAGAAGCGGTTGTCACATCGCATATAGTATACAATTCTCTACCAGTGTCAGTAATTCACTGAGCACTGTAAAGAAGGAGTCCATAAAAATTAATTATTTAATGTAATCGAACGACTATCCGGTTCTGAGTTAATTGCACACTGAGGCGAATCAATCCTTAGTTATTTATCATCGCGTGCTAACGTGTCCAAAATTCCAGCCGAATTTGGGAAGACGGAACAGGTACATAGAAATTTACGAGGTCTGTGACAATGCCATAAGGTGCGTCTAGATGCTTCAGCTATGCCAAATGATTGTTGTTAATGGCATACCGCCGTTATACGATATTGTAATCGACGTGGTCAAGTCTCATTAAATTATCGTATATCAGAGTAGAAAGGGAGGAAAAGGGGAGGGGGAGGGAGGGAGGGGGAAGAGGGACCGATAGTCGAGAGTTCCGAGTACCGAATGACGATGAAAAGCGTTTGTCATGTCGCATACACTATATACAATTCTGTACCACTGCCAGTACACTGACCAGTAGTAACGCCGAGGGTCGACCTGGACTTTGCTCGTACCACTGCGCTCTCGGATCCTCTGGCTCCGCACGCCTCTCAGCCATTAATTAAACTTCGGGCGTCCGTCCAGCCAGCAGTCCAGACCTTGATGCAGCGATTGTTGTGCATGTAGGCGCGCTGTGCTTGCGCTATATACCCCACGTCTGTAGTGGTAGTCGATGGCGCAACGTGGTTCGTAGCCAGAACACATAAATCGGCTGGCAAGCATCGACGGGTGTCCCACAGCAGAATCGGGAACAGGGGGTTCGGGCCGCGTGCCACGAGGAATTTGATGATCGCAGCGCGTCCCTCTCGCACTCTCTTCCCACCCCTCTACCCTCCCTACGGTCTCTCCGCATTCTTCCGACTCCTCGTCGATTAATTAAAACAAACCCGGCGAGCTTTAGCCACCGATAAATTCAATCAACTACTTTCCCCGAACACGGTTCTTCGATAATTAACGTTATTTACCCCCTTTTTTCGTCTATTTGGGTTACAGATAGCAGCAGCATCATGCCGATTTCGGAATTTCGCAAGAAGAAGCTTCTCTTCGTCTTCAACACTTTCTTTGGTAAGTAAAAAAAAAAAGATGGTAATGAAAGAAGATTCGAGAAGAAAGCAGGAGAGGTAAGAAGGAAAAGAGCAATAAAATAAAAGAACATTAAGAAAAAAATAAAAAATTTACCATGAAAAGTGTTGGGCAATTCTTTCTTTCGTTCGTTCTTTATTCTAAAATCTCTTTCTATCTTGGAGCGCTCTTCCTGCTGCTTCTTCCTCTTGTCTTCTCGAGTGAAATACGATCTCCAGCACACCGGGCTGACCGTACTTTTGGGGTGAACGGGTATATATACGGATAACTGGCCGAAAGGAGCTACGCTCGGGGAAATCGGGTCTGTTGCGACGAGCTACATAGGCATACCTCGGGATAATATAACCCCCTCTTCGACTTTCAAGGAAGCGTTCTCGGGTCGTTCCAGCTGTGAATTATCTCGGGGTCACTACGTACGATATCGAACCGAGACGCACGATTATTTATCGCATAAACTAAATTCAGAAATCGAACAGAGCAAATACACTGCCGTTTAAACGTTGCATTTGCATCGGCCACTCGGTTATTCGGCTATTCCATACATTTCCTAAGTTCAAACCTTATTTTAGCTTATCGAAAACGCTATAGTTATCTATTGTACATTAAAAAAATAATCACTTCGACTCCGTAAGCTGAAAATAAAAATCACCGAAGAGATAAACTATGCCGAAGAGCTGAAAAGTTGGTGTCGATCGTTTAATCTACCAGACGACACAAAAACTCGCGAGGCTCGAGAAGAAAAAAAAAGAAACTGGTAACGGAATTCCCGAATGGCTTGTAATATCTGTTTCGCCGGCTATTCTCTCAATAATTTACCGTTTATCAACCGTTCGATAGAAGCAACTTGAGCGCTCAGTCCGTTAATATCCCACACGTTTTTGTCCCTCGGCATCGCGTTGATAATCCAAACATACGCTACGTTTCTCGTGTTCGTGACGCTTTGGGGGAACGACGAGGTAATTACGAGCTGTTGATAACAAAGGGTGGCCACTGAATTCAACGAAAAAAATTCCCTGACAATACCCTGATTTTTTCGGAAATGTTCCCCACGAACCATTCAGTATCGTAAAAAAAAGGACCGCAGCAGGAACATTACATAAGTTTATTATTACCAATTTTTTAGTATTTTTGATGAAATGAGAATTATATTGTTTTCTTCAACGCCGTGATTTGTTCATTGAGAAGCATTGTTTCGCATTTTTTACGAATTCTTCTCTCTTTTTTTCGAATTCTTTAAATTCGAGCGCCCGAGTGTTTCTATCCACATTCATCGATGTCGTCTACAATAGCATTCAACACAGAATAAAATACCCGATTATTAATAGTTGCAATGAATTTATAATCGCGATCTCGAATTTTCGATTTATGTTTTTTATTTTCCTTCAAAAAATAGCGTAGAAAAAAAAAATTTCGCCCATACATTTTTTTTCTCGATCTGATTTTTTTAAGTTTTCCTGACTAATATTTAATTCCCTGACATTTCCCTCATTTTCATGACGCTTACAAAATCCCGACATTTCCATATTCTGCGGTTTTCCTCGACAGTAGGCACCCTGTAACAAAGTTTGTCCACACAAAACAATTTTTTTTTTTTTTCAAGGGTTCTTTCGTGCGTCGATCGTGTTACAGAAAAGCTGATGAATCGCTTGGTACACGTTGATGGTCAACTATTTATGGGTGTCGAGCAAAGATAATATAAACAATGGAAACCCAAAGGGGATTGAGGGGGTTGAGGTGAAAGCTTACGTGTATAGATGGGGATAGGTACACGCAAACTATAATCTACATATTTTACTATGCATCTATTATAAACAGACGCACACACACGTGAAAATGTGTCCTCGGATTTCTCGTCGTATATCTTTTACCCGTATTAATCCACGTGTTTCATAACTTCACACGTTGTCTTGGTTTTCTCACTCTTCCGCCGTCAACACGGTGTACAATATTTGCCGTATATCTGCGGATATCCACGGTGGAGAGAGGCCGCGAGCGTGTACACGCCTCGCAGCCCTCATTAGGCTCTCGGTAACTTTTCTTCACTTTGACCATCGATGGCTCTAAACATATCTGCCTCCCTGACCCGCTGCCGCGTCTCTCCACTTCTCCATCGCTCGATCTTCCATACTCCCTTAAGCATTATATATTTCATCGTCTACTTGTATCGCAATTTGCAACACACGCGCAAAGTGTTATGTTCGCTTCGCGAATACGCTCGCGGCTACGTAACTATACGACACACACATACCGCGGAGAGCTTTTGCGGAGAAAGTCCGGGCGCGATAAATTCCAACGGCGGGTTATGTGTGTATATATATATGTTTATGTTTTATAAATTTTCACCGACCCTTTGTCATCAGCCTCGCTAACGTCGACGCCCGCACACTTTGTTCAACGCTTTATGCGCGAAAAATTATTATGTACGAAGGAATTTACGAGCGGTTTTGATAGCGTTCCGCGGGCTCCACTCTCGTCAAATTCAATTTTTTTCTTCATACCAACGTATATCCATTATCAGATACTCAGTTCATTACAGCGGAGTGGAATGTACCGCGGATTTCTTTTTAAATTTCACGAGGATAAAATTCATAACGCTCCAGCACTGCGAGTTATTATGTTTGTATTATGAATCGCGCATTCTTTTTTCTTTTTGTTTCTTTCTTTTTTGTTTTCTTCTTTTTTTTTTTTTTTACGTTGGTCAGAAAGCTCCACCACTCGGAGATTTATACGAGGGAATACCTCTGCGGAAAGATTAACTGAAATTTATTGCCGAAGAAAACGCGTATACGATTCGTGTATCTGTGGACTTTGGAGAATAGCGTGGTATTTCGAGCGGCGCGTCTCTCACACGGTATTTTCCTCTTTAGCTTCGGGACCGCGGGAAGAGTTCTCGCTTCTCTCTGGTGGGCTCTTCGGTTTTCCCGTTCCACTGCCCCACGACACTCGCTTCACCCTTCACGAGTCTCAGGAGTCACATCGGGTTGTACCCATCCCCTCTGTTCCATCCAACTCCTCGTATAATGTACTACGTAGCTACCCTCTCGCTGCTACTGGATTTCGACGAATTAACTCGAGCAACTGATCTCACTTCGTCGAACCCTCGTTTATCTCGGGTTGTACGTGATCCTCGTGAATCATAAAACTAATGTAACACGGTAATTACCGCGCGTAGAGTCGATTTAACTTTATTCTTCTCCTTACAGATGTCAACCAGAGCGGTGGCATCGACGCGAACGACGTCGACCTCGCTGTCGAGGTAAGATTATTACGCAAAAATGTATACTGACAAAAATTATCAACTGGAAGAAGTAGCAACTCTTTTACAGTACTAACGATTCATTGGCACAATAAACTTTTTTTCGTAAGACGTAATTGTCTCAACTAACTATAAGGAATCCCAACTCATCATTTTTGCAGTCTATCAAAGACTTTTATGCGTTGAAATAACCATTTATTTCAATTTATGAACGAATTTCGTTGTTTTTTTTTTTATTATTTGAGAGAATTAAGAACTAATTGTTATAAGCCATTTTTTTAAAGTTGTCGTCCTAACTAACTATTTGTTATCCCATCTTAGCATTTTTTTCAGTGTCTCGAAAACTTTCGATCTTAGCATTTTTTTTTTTACTTTATCTTCGAATTTGTTCGTAATTTTTATTTTATTTTTTTATTTATCTTCGAATTTCTTCGTAATTTTTTTTTTTTTTTTACTTTATCTTCGAATTTTTTTGTAATTTTTTTTTTTTTCCTTTATCTTCGAATTTCTTCGTAATTTTTTTTTTTTTTTTCGTACCGATTAGTTCTCCGAACTCTTAACTTTTTTCACTGTTTCAACGATATTTTATTGAAAAAATGTTTTTTATTTATTTATCAACGAATCTCGTCGCGTTTGTCTTTGTTAATAGAAAATCTGCGAATCGCGGGGTTGGGCACCGGGACACGAGAGGTACACGAGGGTGAAGGAGACACTGCTGAAGGTGTGGGACGGTCTAAAATCGGGAGCCGATGAGAATCAGGATGGCCAGGTATTTCAATTGAGAGCTAAAAGCAACTTAGCGAACTCTGGGGCTTTCAATGAATAATCGATAAAACAAATTCGACGATTAATCTTACAGATCAGCCGAGAGGAATGGTACTCGCTGTGGGAAGATTATGCGAAGAATCCGGCGCAGCCGCTCGATTGGCAACAGACCTACATGAACTTCATGTTCGATCTTGAAGATTCCTCCGGTTAGTTGAATCAACCAACTCTATCGAAGTTCATTCAACCGACGAATCGACCCTCCAATGAACTCACGCGAGGCGAATATTTCACGCGCGAGATCTTTGTTTACGAACCGTAAAAACATTTATTAAACATTTATTTATACTTCCCCCGTTTGGCCAAAAGTTTCGCCTCCTTCCGGTATAGCTGCGTCGTTCAACGAGAAAACAGACCGCGAAAATCGCAGGTGGAAGCAATTAATAATCGACTCGACAGCGTGTACTCCCGACTTCGTATTTTTTGCTTTATTTCAGTACTGCAACAGCCTCTCGGAGAATCGAAACTAAAAGTTGCGAAATTTTTCATTTTTCCTATTCTCGTACCACCGACATCGATTTCTAACACAACTCGATGCTATAATGGCGTAATCACAAGTTTTCGCGGGGTTCAGAATGAAAAACGTGAAACGCCAGGCGGAGCGAACTGTTCGAAACATAACCATTATTTTATACAACTGCAGTTGATCGCACGACGTCGACGAAGAAATTAACAGGGATATAAAGCACTTCCGGTCACTTCTGCGAATTTTGAAATTAAACCCCCGAATTTTTTTCAAAAGTTAAATTTTTTATTTTGTCGATCTATTTTTTGTTCCGCTAATTATCATTTGAATAGTTTCCGGGTTTTCGTCTTATTGCGGCTCTCCTATGCGATTATTAATACGTCGGTAATTCGATGCACTCAAACCGTCGCCGTAATTAATTATAGTTCGATGAGTAAAATGTCTTTGTTCGACAGGTGACGGATCGATCGACGAGAACGAATTTAGTTTGGTGTGCAGCAGTCACGGGGTACCGGAAGCTGAATCTCGCGAGGCCTTCAAGAAACTCCAAGTGGTGAGTATACGCTGCCTGAATAATTAACGCTTCTTGTCGCAACCGAGAGCGACCCGACGCGGGGTGATACACAAGGGAATCTTTTTTTTTTCTTTTATTAATTTTCTCACGTAATTGAATGTTCCGCAGGGCGACGAAGTAGATCGCGCAAAGTTCATCGAACTCTGGAAAGTATTTTTCTCCTCTGACGAGCCAAGCGCACCGGGAAACTTCATATTCGGCAAGACATCGTTCTAATTTCTCGATTTGCAAACCCCTCCGCGCGAACATTTGTGACCGATTCCGGCGAGTTAAGACAAATGAAAAAAAAAACTTGGCTACTCGGCAAGCTGTTGCCCGAGTTCCGTCGGTGCAAAGAACGGAAAAAAAAAACAAAAAAAAAACTGTAACGGACTTCGAGAGAATCCGAGAAAAAAAAAACATATTCGACGTATTTGTCTCTATTTAGATTCTTCCTTCTCGACATTCGGCTTTCGTTAAAAAAAAAAAAAAAAATCATGAGATTCGGTGTACAAGAAAAAAAAAATGGAATATTAAACGAAACAAGAAAAAAAAACGTAAATATGGAATATTAATTAATAATAGAGTGTATAAAACGTCGATGTCGTCCCTCGTCGAGTAAATATGCCGTTGTTGCGAAAAATATCAGCGACAAAAATATAATTAATTTGTTTCATTTATGTTTTATCCTCCGTTTCACCATTGACTTTTGACTCGACTCGATTTCAGTCAATATTCGATACATCGATGTCATGTATTATCGATAATAAAAAAAAAACAAAAATCTTTACATTAATCATGTTGCTGAATAAACGAAAAATATTATACAACAAAAGTTGCAAAAAAAAAAAGTGAATAAAAATAAATAAAGTTGATCGATTAAACAGATATATATGTATATCAAAAATAAAGATGAATCATAACGCGACGCGCCCAGCGCGTCGCGCGTTCGCGCTTGAAGTATTGATAACAAAAAAAAGAGAGATGAAATAGTAAAGCTAAAGCGAAGCTACATATCCTCCAGAGATTTACACAGAGTACCAGAGTATAATATCAGTTTAGCTAACCTATCGTTCCCGCTGAGTTCGTTTGATTAAAAAATAAACGAAAAAGAAAAAAATAATTAACGATATATCGATCACTGCCCAAAAAGAAAAAAATAATATAAAATCGAGCGAGCAGTGTATTTTTTTTTCCCCGGATATGTAATAGACGTATAAACGTATCTGTCGTTGTAAATAATAACATTGTAGTTCATGTTCGTTAGAAAGCCAAAAAAAAAAAAAATGACAAAAAAAAACTCAAGAAAAATAACTGAGTGTACAGTGTGAACGCGTAAAGGCCAAACTGTCGATAGTTACCACATTTATTATGTAATAGTTTAATATTCGAAGGAGTGTCTTACATATTTATTGTCAATCACGGTATCCTTGTGGATGGTATGTCGATGTGTTGCCGTCAAAACATACGATTTTTTTGTTCTTTTTGTTTCGTTATCTCCAAAATTATTTGCCGTAGCGTGATTTGGTGTAACAATGAATATAACTATATTTGCATAAGCGTATAATAAACCTGTATGCGCCATTTTGTTTGATTGAAAACATTCAAAGAGATATATATATATATATATTAATAATATCCCATTATTGTTCTGCAGAGAGTATTAAAAAAAGAATTATGTCATTTATTGTCACTCTGACAAAACGATGTTTAAACTTTCTTCATTCCTTAAAGCCACTTCTATGGCTGTATTATTTAACACCGATAACACTATATTGTGCATCGGAATCCGCGCTTTACGGGAATACGATCTTATCAAAGATTAATCCTAACGAAATATTCGTGAATAACTTCTTCTATAATTCAGTCACGCTTAACCAGTATTGCGAAAAAAAAACAAAAATATCTATTATTATACAGCGAGCTAAACTGCATCGAGCAATCGAGCTTTTCTAACAGACGCGCAGATCCTTTCACGCTAACAGGATTTAGTTGTTATAAACGAATCTTTCGAAGATTTATCGTTTAAATTATCAACAAAAGCGAGGTGAAAAAAAGAATTGTTAATAAATGAGAATGTATTAATGTATAAAAATTAAATTCATATATATATATATGAAGTAAAACGAAACGTGCTTTGATCATTCAATCTCCACCATTTCGTATATTTATTAACCTTTTTGTTGCTACAGAAACACATGTCATTTCCCCACGTTGCAAAATTCTCGAAAATATTTATTGCTCCGTGAATTTTTCTTCCGGAAAATTTATGGGGAGTTTGACATTAATTAATAAATCATGAATGACGATTTTATGAGTTCGATAATATTGACATCGGAAAGAAATGCCGGATGCCGGAACAAAAGGTTGAAAGAGTAGCTACGATAGCAACGTCAATTTCGAAGGTTTCGACGTTGCGCATGGATATTTGTATATATAACTCGTAGATCACAAACAACAATGCATCTAGATCGTTCTGTTGATTGTTTTACATACCTGAGCGTTGGATCGTCATTTTCTTATCAATAAAATCGTGAGCTGTCCGTAATGATATGTTTCCTCAGTTGCCTCCTCTCCGTCATCGCCGCGAGTGTGTCATACCGAAACGTCGAGTTGTCCGCGCACGCAGTACATTCCACCGCGCTCAGTACGTGCCGCGACCGGTTGTGAGAAAATTGTATTCGCGTCTATCGCCGCTAGAATCGCGTTACGACAGCAGTAATTCCGAATGGTTTGTCAGTGGTCAGTGTGTCCGTGCATCGATTACCGACCGGGCTATCCCCGAGAGTGCATCAACAAAATTCGAATGAGAAAGAATGGAGGAAAAATCGGTGAGTGAAAAAAGAAAAACCGTTTTTTCTTGGTTAGTCACGAGTGGGGGAGGAGTCGCGAGGTACACGTGCCCTTTTGCCTACCTGCATAATTGGATTTGGTTTAGCATTGTTATCGTCGTGTTCGTAATCCGTTTTCCCGTTATGTAATCGTACCTGCTTGATTTCTAACCTCAAAGTGTGACATCGCGTAAGCGTTATCGCGCTAGATATAGACGATACATTTGTCGTTTGGTGTTGGAATCGTCGTTGGATTACGTATCTCACGTTATTAACAGTTAATCGTGTGCTCGGGATGGTACGACGTGTACACTCGTTCTTCCCACACGACAATCGTTAACTCTCAATTTCTATTCATTCGAGACTTCTGTCATTGTTGTCTTTTGTTTCTATAAAACTCCTGTCATCGACTCGATTATTTTTTTAACATTGCAACGTTTACCGAGAGCTTCGCAACATTCGAACGTGTTATTTACACAAAATTATCTTGGAGTGCCAGCTGCGACTACGGAGTTTCTTGGCTCTAATGGTATTATTAGATGTCGGGAGCTCTCTAGAGGAGTAGTCTTGTGTTACTCGGACGAAGCGGACGTTTTAATTAATAAGGCTTTAGAGATGACAGAAAATTCAATAACAATGTGAGTACACGGAGACTGCGTCTTTGCATTAACAATTTCTTTTTCTGCTTCCGTGACGTTCCAATTTTTGCCTGCATCTGGCTATTGTTTTTTTTAAACTATGGCGTCATAAATCCAACGTTGCATGTTTATTTTTTTTCTCCGCACGAGCTGTAAGCCATAAATTAGATTTCGTCGCAAGAGGGTCCTGGAACGTCTATCAAGATCGTCGTATCTACAATAAACATTATTACGAACGCATTACATTTTTTTTTTGTGTCGCTTATCGCTTTTATTGCACGATAATTCTTTGTATACACGACAAACCGTAGCAAACATCGAAACTTTTCCACGCCGCACGTGGAGAACGCTGAAACATCATTTCTGCAGCTTTCTTATCCGCTCGCTGATTTATTATTGCGTATTGCCGAAAAAATCGAGACACCGTTTTTATTCATTTTTTTTTTTTTTTTTCATCGTATCGTTCAGGTTGGGAAGGAGGAATGATTTTGAAATAGACGACATCGAAGGGGTGGAAGAGTACGCCATGACGTCACTGGGAAAGCTGATCTTCGTCGACACACACTCCAGACATCCTAAATCAATATCAGAAGACGACGCGACGCTTGACTCTTCCGAAACGCTGTCTCTGGCTTTCGAAAACCTATTTTGCATGCCATTCGATATTATTGAAAATTACGGAAATACGGTGCGTACTCTCGACTTGAGTCACAACAAATTTAGTAGGTGAGTAAAAAAAAAAAAAAGCAATGTTCAAACATGTCGATTATTATTTGTGTCTCAAACGAAATATTTTTCGATATTTTACAGGAATCTTCAATTTCTAGCAGAGTTCGAGAACCTTACGTCGTTGAATTTAGATCACAACAACATCGACGCGTTCACGATATTTCCATATATGCCGAAGTTACAATTGCTCTGGTTGAATCACAATTCAATCGTCGATTTGTTTCCGTTCGTGAAAAATCTTTACGATAGCGTACCTAATCTACGTTATCTATGTCTCATGGGCAACAAGGCCGCGCCGAGTTATCTCAACGGCGGAACTTTCTACGATTATCTTCAGTACCGGTGGGTTCACCTTGTTTCTTCACCGAGCGACTCGAATGTTCGATAGAACTCCGCCCCTCGAACTGTCTCAGCGTTCCCGCTGATCTTCCCCGCGTCCGTTAATCGCTTCGTCACCGACACGAGCGATATATATATGTATATCTTATTTTTTTTATCTACAGATTATTCGTCGTTTCTTGGTTTCCACGCTTAATACATCTCGACGACAGGGAAGTCACCAGAGAACAAAGGCTCGAGGCTAAGAGACTCTTCCGAAGGCCATTCTTCGAAAATTTCACCGATAACGCACCGCTACCCGAGTGTCTAAAGCTCATTCACAGCAAAATAACGAATTTCTTCGCGAAACCTGTGCTACCGGATAAAATGAACATTGAGTCGCCGAATCTTGTAATCTGATTGCAGTATTACGTGTCGATCGTCACCGCGCGACTCCAAAGTATTGCGATAGATTGGAGTCTCGAAAAAAAAAATGATAGTGGGATTTTTTTAAATATCCTCGTCAATTTTTTTTGTTTCCAAGGTAAACGGCGAATCGGCGCGAGAAATATAGTCGAGGAGTTTTTTTTAAATATTTGTCCAAAGGCAATTTCCTCAGTGCAATTATCATACATACGTATTGCAAAGAGATAAAACTCGAATTTTTCAATGATTATTATGACTCACGAGCAGCGTATCCCAGTTGGGAACAAAGGAGATCCGTCGTTCCGTACAACATTCCCGTATAAACGGCGCGCAATCGCCTAATTAATTGATACTTTTCCACGAACGATAACGTAGTATTTTATAAAACAAAAATTTATATTAACAGTACTTATCTATTTTGTATCGAACTGTTTGCACGCAGTAATGCGGCGCTTTGTCGCTATGCGTGGCAATAAAAAAAAAATGATATAATACAAAAATATCAGCGTTGTTAAGGGCCTTTCGTTTGCGCGGACCATCGCCTTGTTATCTATTCGATCCAATGAGCTAAATCCAACTTTGGTAAATCTTCACAGGGGACCAGCGGATTTCTCGACGATTTAGAACGGAAAGCATATCGTTGCACAACAGCGACAGCGCCGCCCATATCGCACATCAGCCGTGACAACGTGATCTTCGTTATTTCGTCGAATTGTTCTGAAGAATCGAAGCAACGAAGGTAAAGAAAAAAATCCCACAGTTTATCCGAATTTTACGAAAAAAAAAAAAAAAAAAAAAAAAAAAAATGCATGCTAACCAGTTGTGAAGGAATGCGGCAATTTTTCGTTATCGTAAAAATACCTGTCGCCCACGCGACTCCGAAAGAATTGTTCTCCAATGAGACATCGATTAGTCGGTCCAAATTGACTTCCGGAAACTCGATTTTCCATCGTCGCACCAACTATGAGATCGATGTCGTCCACGTGCGCGTAGTCGCGACGCAATTTTTCAATGTTCTGCAGAAATTCAATTGCGGCAAATGTTTACGACGTATTTATACGATTTTTTTTTTTTTTTTTTTTTTTTTTTTCAACTGTCGAACTCACCTCCCAAGATATTTCTTCGGAAAGGTCATCGAAATCTTGGGCCGGTCGGAGGCGACAAATTTTACGATAAGCGTTGTAACCCGGAACTCCGTGGTCTCTTCCACGCTGAATATCTATCGCTGCGAGATCCATACCGTAATCGTTGCGCGAACGAAAAAGGTATTCCGTTAACTGCAAGATAATTCTTTTTATAAAATGTCTGTCACATGTATACATATATATTATATATAGAGAGAGAGAGAGAGAGAGGAATAACGACGCAGCTGGCGACGAATTATGCAAATCAAGCATTTTATGTTTCGTACCTCACGGTGCAAATGCATATTCTGCTTTTGCATACGTTGCATAGTCAGACCTCGGAGAAGGTGTTCAAAATTATTATTTTCCTCGATTACGCGGGGACGGAAATAATGATCGCTGAGTCTTAGATTGTCGACAATGTCACCGTCGACGTTGCATAAGCTATTAAATCGAAAAAAAAAAAAAAAAAAAAATAGAATTGGTCGATTATGCAGCGGGTATACGAATTCGAATAAATTTTTTTTTTGCATTTTTTTTATAAGATATTGAATAGCTTACCCGAGATTACCGTCGATCATCGAATGCAACGATCTAAAAGCTCCGGACGTGAATCCAATAATAGTCGATGGATTAACGCGCTCGTCATACTCGTTGGACATTCCGGGTTTCGTTCGAATAATTCCGTGTCTTCGGCAGTATCGCTTACCTAATAATAAAAAAAAAAAAAAAAAGAATAAGAATAAAAGTTCCAGGAAAATCTTAAATTTTTTTAAATTAATCATTTTACGTCTCTTCACAAATTGTGTATTTTTTAAATAATTTTTCCTATATGAATATTGCACTTCAATAGACATTTTTCTTATATCCAGTCGTTTTGATTTCACGGCAATTGAACTGAAATTTTTTTTTTTTTTTACAAAATTTCATAAGAATGAAAACATTCGGTCTCTTGACCCATAAATGGGGTTAAAAAGGTTTTCATCCTTCCGAAACTTTGTCAAAAATCAATATTTTTGGGTTTAGATGTCGTAAAATAGAAACATCAGGATGCAAAGGAATGCGTCGCTTAATTTGTGGTATTTCGGTTTTGAAGAGAGTATATTGTTACATTCCCAGTCAAAAGTGAGATGCAAAAAAAAATTGAATACTTTCGATGGAATAAAAATTTGGAAAAAATCAGCGATATAGAAAATAATTTTTCGATTTTTTTTTTATTTTTCCAATATTCCATTTTTCGAAAAATTTTCAATCGGTATTTACGAATATATTTTATCAATAACTCAGCATTTTTTTCAGATTAATGCGTTTTTTTTACCAACGCGCATCCAAAATTTATGACTTTTCATCGATAAAACAAAAAATGTTTCGAATATTAGAAAATTATCTAAAACAATACATATGTATTAAAAAAAATTAACAGATAAATTTCCGCAAAAAAAGGTCCGATTTTCTGATGCCTCGTTAAATAATATTTGAAAAAACGAATTTGTTAATAATATTTTGTCATTATTATTCTGCAAAAATGAATATTCTTATCACTTTCAATATGGTTAATTTTTTTCAAATTTTTTCCCATTCGGAAGTATTGTAAATTCCTTCTGGATCTCACTTTCCTTCATTATTATTATTTTTCAACGAGATTTATCGTATCGTTTGCAATTTATAAATCAACTACCGAGAAGAAGTGGCAACCATTCGTTATAAGTTATGTGTTGATATTCCGCTATGACGATTCGTCGGCTCTCCTGAAAAATACGCTCATCGTTCCATTTGGGATTCAGAGCCGATAATCCATTGGCTATGCGATTGTGTTCTCTCACCAGCAGTGTCTGTAGAATGACCAATTGTGGATTTTGATTGTTTCGCGGATCGCCTGTAGGAATCAGTAAAAAAAAAAAAAAAAAGAAGATCGATATTTTTATTTTAGAAAACAAAAGCATAGAATAATATTTTTTCGAAGAAATCCCACCGGTTCTATAGCAGACATCGTCCGAAGTCCATATGTCGCAAAAATTCGAACGATTTCTCATAGTCGGAAGCATCCACCGTCCGCTACGAAATTCCACTTTCATTCTTCCGCCGTAAAATTCTCTCAGTTCGTCCGAAGTAATTTTATCGCCTCCGTACACCGAAGAACAGTCCAAAAAACTCGTAGCTCCGTTTAACTTTCCCGGGGAACCGAAGAATCATCAAAATATCATCAGACGATTCTTTTTGTTCGAGTTATCGACCTCTCCAAGTCAGGTCTTTGGCAATCGTAGATTTGTTTACCTGATCGGCCGGTCCGAGAGTGCAGTCCTCTCTTGTAACGGTCATCGCCCGCACAAAGTTCATACATCGTTGACCGTGACTCGAGTAGAATTTGTCCCGCGGCGATATCGATATCGGAGCGCACGAGTGATGCTGCAGACTCTTCGGCAATTGACTTTTTCCATTGTTCCCACAGCACTCTATACCGCCTTTGGCTATAGTCGTAATTTTGTTTTTTTCGAACAAAACAAATGTAAATTACGACGAGACAAACGCGTTACAAAAGTTTCGAGTTTTACACGTGAAGTGACCTTTGAAATTGTAATTCGGGTCGTCGTTGTAAAAGTTTCGAGAGTCCGAGATCACCAAAGACAAGAAATCGTCTGAATGAGATTTTTTTTTTCACGTTTTTTTTCGGTCTCTACTCATTAATGAAAGGGGACGGAGAGCTGTGAGAAGTTTGCGCCGCCGTTGCTAATCTTCAGCGAAATAACAGAGAATGTCTACATATACTTGCGTGTGTACATCAACGTTTCTATAGTATAAATATTCATAGTATACGAAGTATACGTAACGCGTCGTCGTCTCGATTCTCACGGAAAGGGTTCCTTCGTCGCAACGGCTGTAACAACAAACTCCATACAGCTTCTCTCGTCTACGATAGATCGTGACTCACTCGTTTGGTCCATAACCTGACGCGCCAAGTCGTGCGCCAATGTTTGACCCCATTGCACCACAGCGAGAGTCAATTCCGGATCGAGATTGCCACTGCGGGAGTAGAGTCTTACGCTGAGCTTTCGCGGATTCGGCAATTCGGCCCCTGTGACGCTCACCGGCATACCGTGAATTCCTGCCGTACAAAAATGAGTAAAAAAAAAAATAACCGTACGAATTCAATTTTTTTTTATTGGCAACTTTTTCAAGAAAAAAAATAAATAAAAATACGTAAAACAGGATATTTCCTCTAAAAAAAAAATATTTTTTTAAATAAATTTTTTTTTTTTTAACTTTAAACAGAGAATTACGAATTTTTTTTACCGTCCGAATAGCGCGCAGGCAAAATCCTAGCGAAGGCTCTGTTGCTCTGTCCCCAAGTCGGATGATCAATGTTATTGCATGAACCGTCGTGACTCCTGAATTTATCGTAACCACCGCAACGCTTGTGCCGTCCCCGACAGATCCGATCGCCGGTAACCCGAAATCCATGATTATTGAGAAACTCGAGGAAGGTGTTTGGCGTGATGTTGTAACTGTACCGGAGGACAAACGTTCGACGCTTTATAATTGCCGTGAAGTTCGTTCGTACAAACTATGGGTCTCGCGATAACTGTTCCGCTTTTCAACGATTTCATTTCGTGGCGTTCCTTTTTACGTTTTTTTTTTTTTATTTTTTTTTTATTGCATATTATATTTATTCGTACTCCACTGAGAGTTTTTGTTGCAACAGTTTCGTGCCGACAAGCGTCAGCTCCGATTCCTCGTTGAGTTTGACGAGGTCGTCGGCAACTTTGTTGTTAAATAAATTCAGCATCGATGCGGTGTGAGGACGCGGTTGCAATCCACCGGCGACTAACGATCTCGCGCGATCGTGCATATCCACAGCGATATCGTGACCGTGGCTGAGATGTGTTCGTACGAAACCGAGAGGCACGGGATTTCCATCTTTAAACGATAATTAGCATATCGTTAGATACCGCCAAACGTCCGACAGTGAACGTGATTAACGTCGAGACGGATTGCGGATAAGGTCTCTTAGAACAGAACAATAATAAGAAAAGGGTAACGATACATTTCTGTCTCGTAGGAGAAGGTTAGGCACGACGAGATGAATCTGAACTCTATAAATCGCGCAATAACTTCGATACCTTCGAAACCCCTTTATTTAACTTTTTTTTTTTTTTTTTTTTTTTTCAACGTACACTTTACAGATTTATTAAAGAAACCATTGTAAGTCGAGTTCTAGAATAATTGAGGCAATCAGTGCGCGAAGGTTCACGGTCTCCTTCGATGGTAGTACTCAATGCGAAATATCAAGAGCCTACAAAGATTAACATATTGACGAAACACCTCCAGTTCACTTCGATCTATAAGATTTTGTCTTTATTTTCTTTATAACTATATGTACCTCGAGGCGTTCGTAGATCGTAATCCATTCCCTGGCAGTCGGGACTGTCGCTCGTTGTCGCGTCAGTGCAGTTTGCATCCAAATTTATGTGATGATTGTAACTGCACGCATTTTCGTAATCCGCGGTACGCTTGAAATTCTGAAATGATTTTTTTAAAATAATCATTTATTCTCACATTTGGTAAAATTTTTTTTTTTTTTAACTCGAATTTAACTAACGTAGTTCTTGCGGTGAAGTCTCATCAATCGAATTCTAATACTTCGAAAATCGTTTTTACGCGATTTATCGTTAAAATTCGTGGAAATTAAGACGAACCGTCCGCAAGAACTATTTTAATAGGTGCAATCATCGATCTACCTGTTTATGTCCATCAAAATGATACATAGTACCGCTGGATAAGAAATGTCGCCGTTCTTGAGGCGGGCGGTCGTCCAATCTTCCGCACATCGGGCACGAGCTCTCGGCTTCTCCGTGCAATCGTCTTCTGCAGTTGTCACACATGTAATACGGGGCTTCCCCTCGTTCAGCGAATCTCGAGAGTTCTCTCTGAGGATATTCCGATCGTCCGTCATACGCGTCGTCGAATCTCGAATTGGGCCAAGCGGTGTCCTCCCTTGAATCCGATATTCCGCGGCAAGCGGTCTCACAAATCTTTTCACCGAGTTTCCCATTCGCTGTGTTAACGTTACCCGAGATTCTGGAACGTTCGTTCCCGGCAGTAGGTCGTTTCGTTTCGGTGGCTATATCTAAATGAGAATCGAGGTCCAGCGACGATTTGATACCGGTGTGCAAGTCATCGCCAACATTTACGTCGAGTCCGATATCGTCGTATGTGTGAATTCCGCCGTCCGCGCGTACTCTCGAATTTATCGCGCCGGTAAGGTGCCGAGAATTAGCTCCATTAACTCCTAACGTCGAGGATCCGATATCGAGATGAGATTCTTGATTCAGGGAGGTTCTGGAACCCACGCGAAGGTCGCCGTCTGCAGCTGCACCAGCATCTGAATTTATATCGATGGCTGTATCGAGCGACGTGCGAAATCCGCTGTTTTCGCGAATCCCAGATTTCCTTCCACGATACCGGGACGAATGATCTATGTGAGAAACGTCTGGAAATCTTCTTCCGTATTCAAGCTCCTCGTCGTATTCGTCGTATTCCGATGATGTATCTTCGAAACGTTTGGCGTCGTCGCTCCTATAATTTCCATTACGTGTGGTGGATCGTGAAGCAGCTTCGTTCAACGTTCCTCCACTTCCCATACGCAAGTGGCCGCCAGACACATCTGAATTCAGATGTATGTCTGCATCGAGTGAAGTCTGAATACCTGAATTTGCATGCAAACCGGAATGTGTCCCGACACTTCGAAGATCCGCGTTTGCATCGAGTCCTGCATTCAGAGATGCGTGAATGCCGGAATTTGCATGGATACCGGAATGGCGAATTTTCTCTTTGTCCCTATGATCCTTGCGATACGTATTACCCTCGGGAAATCCTCGTTCATAGTCTCGTTTTTCTTCGGATTCATCGAAATCGTAAAAATCTTCGTTACTCTCGAAGTCGTCGTAGTGTCTATAACGCGACTCGTGAGGTCTGATTCTCGCGCGATCATTGTCCCGATGAGAATCGAGATCCAGCGAAGATGTCGCTTCGGCGCGAAGATCCGCTGCCTGCCGATCCGAATTAACGTCTACGCTGATGCCGGACGATTTATGAATACCGGAAGTGGCGTGTATGCCTGAGTTTCTTGATGTCCCGATGTCCAGATTTGAATGAAGGTCCAGCGAAGATGCTGATGCAGCGTGAAGTGACTTCGACCCGAGATTGGAATTCATATCGATTCCTGTATCGAGAGAACTGCGGAATCCGGCTTCGGCATGAATTCCAGAATTATGCGTTCTCTGATGATCCCGATGAATTGCATGGTGTCGTTGACCCTCTCGATATCTTTGGTCCTCAAATTCCTGATATTCGTCGTCATATCTTCGCGGATCTTCATTCGGTTCCCATTCCTCCTCCGAGGATCCAAAACACTCGCAGGATAGATCTTCTCTTCTAAAATTGCGTGGAGCCTTTCCGTGATGATGTTTATTCTTACCGACATTGATATTTGTCTTTAAGTCGGTAGATATTTCTGCATTTATCGACGCCTTTATACCACCTGCAGAATTTATCTTTAAAGACGAACCAACGATTTCATCCGCATCCGATTTTTCAGCATTGGTAACCAGTTCAGTGGCTTCTGAATTCGTTACATTGTCTTCTATAACCACTGGAACTTCCGCTTTAACTTCCGTAGCAATTTCCGTGTCGCTTTTTTCTTCCAATTTTGCGCCTACTATTTCTATCTGATCGTCATTGGTATTTCCTACTTTGAGACAATCTTCAGCAGGAACTTCTAAAGTTTGACCAACAATCTCATCTTTATCCAAAATTTCTGGTACAGTTTCCGTAGCTTTGATTTCCTCGTGGATACCTTCGTCAGCAACCAATTCTAACTTTGAATCGGCTACCAAATCCGGAGCTATTTCATCCTCACCATTTTCCCTCAAATTCGCACCTACAATTTCTGCGTTGTCAATATCGTTATCCACGAGAGTTCCTGCAGTATCAATTGCATCGGCCCCCGTCTCGGTAGCCAAAGAGGCTTCAATTTCATCTACAGATCTCGTATCTTTGTTAATTATCCCCGAGTTTGTGTCCAAAACCGAATTTCCAACTACTTCAATGCCACTATCAATATTCGCCTCTGCGGCGTTAACTCCGTCCCCCGAGCAATCCGCCGCTGCATTATTCAGACTTCCCAAACCGATAGCTTGTCTACCACCGAATCCTAAATCAATTACGTTGTGCTTAGTTTGCCCTAATTGCCTCCCCTCGTTTGCAGTTGTGTCCGCAACCACTTGGCCCGAGTCTCGTTCCTCGAATCTCGTGTTAACCAATTCGCCTGCGTTAATTGCTGAATCTACGAATCGCACGGACGGCGGCGCACAGTCGATGATATCGTCATTCGTACGACGATCGTACAGCGTACTCGTTTGGTGTTCAGATTTGTAGGAACGATAATTCTTTCTTCCGTATTTGTTGAAAAAATAATCCGAGCGACGAGTCGAGTGAATACCAGATTTTCGACGTGATTTGCCTGATTCGTCGTAAAGCAATGACAGTGTTCTTGGTTTTCTTTTCGCATCGTTGCTTTCGGCTTCTTTTTGTAACGAAGTTTCTCTTTTTTGACGAATGGACCACTTTTCTTGAGGATAAAGAGGATTCACCCATTCGCAACGATCTGTAGACGACTTTGCTTCCTCCGGTTTTTTCTTCTCGTTGAAATTTTTCGATGATTTTTCCATTATCTTTTCGAGAGTTTTTTTATCTTCTGCGTTGAAAATTTGTTCGTCTATTTCTTTACCGAGTTTGAGTTCAAAAGTCTCTCCAGCAATTTCCGGCAGATCCTCGAACGCCGGAATATTATCCATACTTCCATAAATCGATTCCCAGTAGGCGACGTCGTCGACGTTTTGCCATTGATCGTAAAACGGTTCTGCATTGAGAAGACTTTCTCTGCCCCGCGGAGGAGTCACCTCGATAACGAGATCTCCTAAGTTCACTGTCACTTTCTCGTCTCCTTGAATCGCTAGATTCTGCGAAGTTGCCAAAGCGCTTTGTATCACCAGAGCTAACGAGATTGTGCCGCAAATCGCGACCGATATAAATTCGCGGACGTGCATTTTTGTCGGATTTATTGGATCATTCCTGAGTATTATCGATAAGCGATGTCCAGTAGAACTACTGAAGTTTTGCGACGACTGTTCCCCGATCAATCGCTCGCGCATAAATCGCGTCAGCGAAACGATTCTTGCCGACGCATCTGTTTATTTGGAACACCGATTTTCGTAATTACTTCAAAATCCACCACCGCATCGTGTTTGTAATAACGAATAAACAAAAAAGAAAACAACGTTTTACAATTTATTGCACAAGTAAAAAAAAATCATTACGTTCGCAACGATCTACAGTGCGCCAAGGACGTTACACTTCGATTGCGCAATCTTATATTTAAAAAAAAAAAAAAGAAAAAAAAAGAACGATCTATACATCTATACAAAGGAGAAACAAAAAGCTACATGGATTTGGTAACAACTCGTGAAGATGATCTCTACCTCGACAATCCTCGAGAGAACATTTTTATGAATACAATACTCGTTTATTTCTTATAAAATAGACCGCGATGGTGTTGGAAATTCGAAGGGTGAACTTGACCCACGAGTTCGGGACCGTAATCCTTCCACAGGGAAAGATCAACTTCCGGAATATCTTGGCACCTTGTTATTGGATTTCTGCAATTAAAAAAACAATCGTAGAAACATTTTATTTCGCATTCGATGAAAAGACTAAAAAAAATTGACTCACGAAGCTGACGGCAGTTCGAAAGCTCGGCGCTGCATATTTTTTATACGATCGCCATCGTCGCAGAACCATCTCGCCATGCTGACTTTCCTAATTTCCTTTAATTGTTCTGAAAAAAAAAAAAAAAAAAAAAAAATTAATTCTAAAATTCGTGTTTTGGAAAACGAGAATTTTAATGATTTTTTTTTTTTTTTTTTGCGCGCCTTACCGAGAGTAAAAGCAACGTCAGGATGCGAGTTCTCGAACCAAAATCGATCACCGACACGAGTGCGATAAAATTGTTCCGTCAGAATGCACAAGAACGTGGGTCCGGAGAGAGTCCCTTGTGCGAGAAATTCCAATGCTCCCCCAACGGTCAGATCAATATCCTCTGGACTCTCGTACAGACGCGCGAGTTTTTCAATGTTCTGCGACAATATGACAACGATGCAAACATTTTTTTTCTTTTTAATATAAGGGATACGGAAAAAGAAATCAAACAAAATTGATGATTGATTGACGCGGGTCACATGTGTATTAATAATACCCACCGCTCGATCAATCAAATCTTCCAATTGTTCCCACGCGGTAGCTTTCGGCATTCCGCAGTGTTGGCGAAAATCGTTGTAGGTCGCGAGACCGTGGTCACGATTTCTTTGAATATCAATGGCACGTAAATCTCCGCCGAGTCGTCTTCGGCCTCTGAAGAGGAACACCGTTATCTACGCATAAAAAAAATTTAAAAAATTGTATTTCACTAATTTTTCGGAGTTTATCAAAATTGGAATCGACTTGAAATTAAATAAAAATTAAATTTCATTAAAATTGAATTGAAGTTGAATTAAAATTGAAATTTAATTCAATTAGTTCCAAATATTAATTTTTTATTTTTTTCGAAAAAAAAAAAAAAAAAAAAAAAAATCGCTAATAAATTGACCTCTTTATCGAAGTATTCATCCTGTGCTTCTTCGGGCTGATCGGCCAATCCCCTCGTAAGATCATCCATATTATCGCTCTGCTCGATGATTCCCGGTCTCATGAACCAATCGCTGAGTCTCAATGCACTTCTGCTCGATCGATTCTCGGCGACAAGTCTGTTCCCATCGAATATAAATCGTATGATAAACGGATCATTAAAAAAATATATATATCATTTAGCAATCGTGTAACAGTCGAGATGAATTAATTCATAGACTTGCTTGAGATATCCGGCGATCAATGAGTGAAATACTCGAAAAGCAGCATTGGAGTGTTCGTTAAGAACGCTGGGATTGACCGTCGGATCGTAGTCGTCGACGTAACCGTCCGTACGATAGATTATCCTGTGATTGTAAGCGTTTTCCTCGCCTGGAATGAAAACGATTCGTCAAGGACGCGGGGGATAGTCGCATGCCGGGTAATTGCTCGATCGCGAAGTATATCGATAACGAAATCCTTACCAATGAATATCGGTAGCCACTCGTAGTAAGTGATCTGCTGGTGCATTGCCGTAACGATTCTTCGAGTCTCTTGATAGATAGTCTCGTCGCTCCAGTGAGGATTAATGAGACTAAGTTTACCGGCCACGCGATTGTGTTCCCTCAGCATTATTATTTGTAGAACGGTCAACTGAGTATTTTGATTTACGCGCTCGTCGCCTACGGAAATTTTTATTACAACCATTAATTTCAATTACGTTAACAATCTTATCGTATTTACTGTTTTTTTTTTCACTCGTTGATCAATCAATCATTAGCTATAAACCCGTTTAAACGCTAAGTGAAAACATTATTTCTCACTATATCGCAATTACGAGATATTATTTTTTCATTATATGGCGTAAAATACGAGCGCTACCTGCTGCGTAACAAACTTCTTGACCAATATCGGCAGAACATGCGGCCGTTCGATTCGCGGCTGTCGGCAGCCACTCTCGATTACTTCGTACCTCGACCCTCAAACGGCCACCGACTCCCGCGCGGATACTACGCGCTATTCGATCGTTCGACCCGTAGACAATGGAGAGATCCAAAAAGTGTGTCACACTCGTCAGCTGTACGATGAAAATAACGTAATTTATGAATTATTGTGACGATTTTCGAGGATAAATTATTTTTTAAATATCGAATGGTTAGCAGACGAGACAATGTCAGGGTTAACACGTTACACGGCATATCTTTTTATCATAATTACGATAAAATTACATGTAACGGAATAAAAGTATACGTTTGCCTCGTTACGGGATTATGAACACGTTATTTTCTGACGGAAGAATCTCGAACCTGTTCCGCGGGTTCTCGCTGTCTGGGGCAACCACTGTCAAGGTCGGTCGCTCCGCGAATGAAGCTGAGACATTGAACTCCTACGTAATCAGGATCGTTCGCAGTTACAACGATCGGCAGACACTGATCGTCATCGATAAGGTCGGGTATCAATACACCGTCGTTTGTACAACACTGAGGCACTCCTGGTCCTGTTTTCAATTAAAACAACTTTATGGGCAATTCGATTAATTTATTAATTTTTGCTTTCGCGTAAAAAAAGCTGTGTTTTGGTGATTTTTTATTTTTGATTTAAATTCTAATGAGAACGTATATTAAATGTTCTAAAACGTGGAAAAATGATATTTAGAAAAACATTCCGAATACGAATGTCAATATTCATTGTTTTTTCGAAATTTTAATGAAATATATGCAGTCATTCTATTTTTTTTATTTTGATTGACATATTTCCTTTTTTTTTTTTTTTCGATTCTGAAACTACGATATTTCTTGCAATTTGTTTTTCTATATTCGCTCAAATAATGGCGAACAGCGAATAATGATTTACAAGAATTAGATCGCGTCAACAAAAAAAAATAATTACATTTCCACATCGTTTATTAATATTTTTTTTTACATTAAAAAAATGTTAATTAATGTATTTAAAAAAATTAGAAAGCAATATGTAAATATAATTTGCATGTTATTTGCATATGATAATAACATATTAATATATTATTATATTATTATTGGTATTATTAACTTTTTTTTTTGCATATCTTCCTTTGCGAAGAAATAAAAAAATCAACTATTTTTTTCATAAAACAGTTTTGCAAACAGCAATTTAAAAAAATGAGGAAACGATATGCAAATCTCATTTGCATTTTTTATTTGTCTTCTACGTATTTTATTTTATTTATTTTATTTATTTAAAAAAAATGTATTTTTAAAATTTATTGAGAAAAAAAATGGCTGCACTCACGGGGTTGCGTAGTTCCGAGGACCAGCGCCATATCGTGGGTCACTATCTGACCCCACTGCATCGCCGCCAAAGTCCATTTACGATCTGGAACTTTGACCTCAGGAAAGAGGGTGTAACTTACAACGCGAGGCGGCGGCAATTCTTGTTTGGATGAGGAACGCGCGGGTGCATGAACTCCTAATTAAAAAAAAAGAAAAATAGTGAGAATCGCGTGTAAATTTTGTATACAAATTTCCAAAGCGTTACAACAGGTATTTACGCCTTATGCTCCGATGATTTTAACTACATATTGAAAGAAAAATAAATAAATAAGAAAAAAAAAAAAAAAAAACGATGTCTTATCGAAGGCCGATCGCAGGCGTAGATTTTCTCGACTCGATCGCGGACACGTTTTTCTTATTTCTTCGATTCGAACCGATTTCGAGAGCGAAAGTTGCCGTTTCAAAACACACCGTTGCAAATTAATTCGTTGACTCATTAATGACGCGTTATTTGTATGTTTCGCACTCGGGAATAATATTGTGTCGGAAGAAATGGTCAATATTTCTTTACGAAAGAAATTTGCATGACAGCATCTTCGGACATATCGACGACGATACACTTCGCGTAATATCATAAATCACAAATAATTTGACAGCGAAAGATCTCAATAACAAAAAGATATACATCGTCATTGACTCGAACGGCGCGTGACAATGAATTTTTCGATCTTTTACCGTTGCCGACGGACAAACGTGCGTTCTGCAAAGTTCGCAAACTCGTTCCGCTTCCGGACACGAGAGCTATTACTCGAAGCGTTTCTCGCCGTGTATTTATATCGCTTGAATTGCATCTAAAGAAACGCGCGAGAGTCGTGCACACGAAACTCGTGCCGAACTACTGCTGTATACAGAGATAATACAAAGAATTTTAAATTCAAGGCACTTGTCTCTCGGCGGTTCAAGCGATGAATAAAGAAATTTCGAATAGCCATGAAAATAAAAAGAGAAATATCGTCCCCTGAGAAACAAACGGGCGTATCGCGATTTCACTTGTAAAACAATATAATTCCGTAGTATACCGTAAAAAATAATGAAAAATTTAACGAAATCGGACTTTAATAATTAATAACAATCGTACAACAATCTGCAATAAAAATTCTTTAAATTATTTTTTTTTTTTAAATATATTACATTAAAATTACTAAATTTTTCGTTATATTGCAAAAAATTGTTTTTA
Source organism: Cryptus armator (assembly GCA_963971235.1). Taxonomy (NCBI): domain Eukaryota; kingdom Metazoa; phylum Arthropoda; class Insecta; order Hymenoptera; family Ichneumonidae; genus Cryptus; species Cryptus armator. Next base: position 12,913,415 of record OZ020236.1, read on the forward strand.
ATTTCGATTTTTCGAATTCGACACGTTTATTCGAAATTTATTACGAGGTTCATGCATAATATCTTCCGATAGCGGTATTGAAAGTCATTTTTTCAATGACAGTAACAGAAATTAAATAAAAATAAAATTCGGTTATTTACCGTCGGAATATATGGCGGGAAGAAGTCTTGCGTAACGAGTTCCAGCCATTCCCCAAGTAGGATGAATGAGATTGTTGCACGTGCCATCGATGGTACGATATCGCGACTTTGGGTCGCATTGTCCGAGGAAAATATCACCGCAAGTCTGATTCTGCGGTGGCATACTGGCAAATGCTGGAATCCTGTGGCATTAGAAATTCATTTACGTGGTTTGTGGTTTAATAAAAAATTGATTTATTCAATTAATTAATTTTTTAATTAATTTTTTTCTCTAATTGATTGTTTAATTTATTATCGTATCCTACGTGGCGACTTAATAATCAATTAGACTGTAATAAGTTATCGATAATACTGACGGGGGATGTCCTTGCGGCAATCCTTGCAGCAACGGCGCTCCGAAAGGCGGAGACGAAGGTCTGTGTTGGAAATCAGGGAAGGGCCACTTAGTCGGAGGAGCGTGAATTATCGTTGGCTTTTGTTTAAAGCCCATGTAATCATTGACCGATGAGAATATTGTGTTGTAATAGCTCCATGCCGAGCCCCATGTTCGCTCCAATGCTCGGGTAACACGGCTCGTCGCTGCACGGAGAAACAGATCGAAATTTGTTTACTTTCAAAACGGAATTATTAGAAATCAAATCACGCGCACGCGAAAAAAAAAAAAAAAACTGATAAATCGTACGAAGAAAAATTTAGTCGTAAAATACCGTCGAATCAATCCGAAATAACGTTTTTATGTGTACAAGAAAATCGAAAGTCCACCCTGAAATTTCCATTCCTTTAACAGTGTCGGTTTTCAATTTAAAACACGTAATCATTTTTATTCACATGCGTTATAATGAAACCCATCAAATTTTATTTTCTTTTAAAACCGAATTATTAGAAATCGAAACGTTCATCCGATAAAAAAAAATACTAACGAGTTGTATAAATAAAACTGAGTCGTAAAATACGGTCGAATTAATCTTAAGTAACGTTTTTTATTTTTATTTTTTTCAAGAAAAATGAAAGTCTATAATAAAAAAAAAAAAATATTGAGACCAGTCGTACGAAAAAAAATTAGTCGTGAAATACCGTCGAATCAATTTAAAGTAACGTTTTTATATTTGCAAGTATAACGAAAGTCTACCATGAAATTGCCATTCCTTAACAGTGTCGTGTTTTTTTTTTTTTTTTTTTTTTTTTATCTAAAACACATAATCACTTTTGTTTACGTGCATTAGAGTATAATATCTATATACACGTACGCGGCAATTTGTCGAAGCGAAAATAGGTGAACACCATAAACCGCGACGGTTCGTGGATGATTATGTCTAATTGTAAGAAATCGTTAGTAGTCCACAAACATCACCTGCGCCCCATTCTCTATTGAGGTCTCTGTGGCCAACAAAACACGAGTACCACCGCGGTACGCGCCTTACGCTTCAGGCGCGAAGCAATTTGATTGCTACACGAAGTTTGCTCCTGTTATATTAACCGGTAGCTGAATGTGTATCAACTCGAGCCGTGTACCGGGGGGCAGTGCGAAAATATTTTGCATGCATAATAACTGGAACGCGGTGAGTTAAAGTAATGTTTCTAAGGGGGAAAAAAATGGTGAAAAAAAATTGTTCCGTCTCGAAGCCGAGAGTGAGAGCGCGAGATAAAATGAAAATCTGGGTGTACGACAATAAAGAATGTAAAGAGATCCGGCTCTGTTTTTTCCGCGTTTCTAACTCACGACAGAGAGTTAATACCTCCGGCGGTATGAGCGCAATATCGGATTGATGTTTTTTCGCTTCTGCAAAAATCCTTGAAGCCCCGAGCGTTATCCTATTGATTTACACAGTATCGATAGTGTTTGTTTGTTTGCATTTTTTTTTTTTTTTTTTTTTTTTTTTTTTTTTTTTTTTTCAATGGGAATTTCTATGGATCATGTAAATTTATCGCGGAGGCCATCTGATTCTCATTCGTCGACTCGTCGCTCGTGCTATTCGAACGGTTATACAGTACGAACTCCCGGTGATCAACGGCGAAGGGATTTCAGCGTGTTATACCGCGGGAACACCGACTCCAATATGGATATTCGTTTAGCTGTGTGAGAAGGGATCCGTGAGCGAGGGAGGACCTTTCACCACTTTCAAGCCGCGCCGATAAATGTTACCGCTTATACCTCCAGCTAGCGTGGCTGCGACAGATTTCATCTACGTGCTCCTGGCGTACACGTACTCTAGCCATGGGCTATGCATACAGTAAAACCTCAATAATTCGCAACAAATGGGATCGCGCTACTCACTGCTCATGGATAAATGAAAATCGGGGATAATTCGAAGTGATCGTAACACGTTTTTTATTATAAAATTAGTACCGAAGGTGACTTCATCGTGAATGAAAGTACGAATGACTAACTCGTTGAACGATCTAAGGTCGTTTCTTTAGGGGCCGTCTATCTAATAGGCCGGATACCGAGTCAAATGTTTGATTTTTTTTTTTTTCTGAAAGGACATGTATTGAATATTACAAATAAAAATTGTCAATAGATATTGAAAAAAAGGAAAAGATATAGTCGTCGGAAGAGTAAGTTGTTTTTTTGGCAATGGACAGTCTTCAGAGAAAAGATACATCGAAAATAAAAAAAATAAAAAATTGTCGATATTACTTTTTTTTAACGGTTTTCAAGTTTTGATAATTCTAGAAAATTTAATTTAAAAAAATTGCAACTGCCAATAATTCGTTATTTTGTTCCGACGGCCATATTTGTTTTTTTTTTGCTCATTTTCTACGTATTCTGTATGTTTTATATCGATAAAACGGTGCCGTTCAAAATAATTTAATATACGATTTTGTATTAATAATCATCCCGCTTCCTTACGAATTTCCTGTTCGATGGGCAATTGAAGTTTTACTGTAGGCGTATCGATACGAGGTAATCGGTAATACGGTATGTGTACATTGGAGCGTTCGCATACCCGAGAATTCTCCGCTTGAATTGTCTCAGTGCACATATCTGTACGTAATAAAACCTATAGCACGTTACGTGTAACCACACACGTTCGATCGGTTCATTGTATTACATAAAATCGCTCGGCTAAGGCCACGATGAGTAATGTCACGGATCGCGACGATCCCTCCGCGAACTCATTTATCACGACACGATTTTTCTCCCGATGTGCCACCAGAAAATAACGTACTTTTCCAAACGATCGCGAGACTTCATCTCGGTGATCGTTCAATAAAAGAAGAGTCAACGATTTTCAATGAAAAAAAAAAAGGCAAAAAAATAAAAATGATAAAATTGCGTCGAACAAACGAGAAATTGGTCGACGCGACAAATATCCCCGCAACAGCTCAAAGGGTCAATAGTTCATCGTGAAAATCGATTACGTCGTAACTTTTGCGAGAGCGAATGAAATAAAAAAATAAAAAAATATGTCGTATACTCGTGATGTTTGTTCAGGCGATCGAGTAATGCCTCGAGGTTTCAAATTGATTTATGTGACCATTGCGACGAGAATGCGTTATGGTTACGCGCGGCAAATGCCTATGCGCTCTCTCCGTGTTCTGCCTTCGATATTTTCTATAAAACAGCTATTGAAAATCCTAACAAGGACACCAATGTATTTTTCTTCTTATTTTTCATCGATTTTTATCTCTTTCGAAACAAACGAAATTGCGTAGCGGCAATGATTAAAGTTACGTAACATCGATGATTTTACAATCATCGCATCGTTAATCTAATATTTATTCTATTTCTCAACGCAATTCGTCCGGCATAAATCATTTTTTTTTTTTTTTTTTTTTTTTTTTACGATCTTTTATGTGTTTCTTTATCGTTATGTTTTTTTTTTTTCTTTAAGACTTTTTCAACTACACGATACGTAGCATAGCGTTAACAAGTAAGGAAATCACGAGTTGTTTGCATAATGACCCACTGCACGTGTAACAAGGGGTGGGAGAGGTAGTAAAACTCATTTATGCGACTTCTATACACCTATTCCGTGCCTATAGCCCTATGGTTCAGACGATAAACGCTTGTATCGCACGACGGTAGTTCACGCGGATTATTTCTACGTGTCTCTCGGTGAATTATTTTCAACTCGGAACTCCGGCATAGTTGGCCGGTGTTGACTTGGCCAGCGCAACCGGATCTGAATAGAAACAGGCGAAGTATATAGTATTATCGCAACTGTACGCGCATAATGTGGCCGAGCGACGAGCTATTGCGAGGGAATCAGCGATCTAGAATCAGATTCGTTGCGAACTCAGTGAGAAAGCCAATCTACCGGAGCCACACGCTTCGTTGTCTCATCGACTCAGATATACGAAACTCTCTAAGGCTCTCGCTGTAATTTAGACTGCTATATGCAATGCGTCTCTCGCCAACAAGGCTGACGAGGCTGGACAACACGCTCACCGTTCGTTTTCTATACGCAAAATACATACACACGAGCAGTTGCTCGGTCTTTGTGTATTTTTCTCGGTATATCAACATCGTAAGAGTTTCGGAGCCTCGCGAGGAGATACTCCCACCTGTCGAATGTAGAACTCTCAGCGGTTTGTAACCGATGGTTCGTATACACTGCGTGTACGCTTTCCGCTTCGTCGGAGACCGCACGAGAGAGGAGTATGTGCGCAAAAGGCGTCGTCTACTTCAACCCTCTCGACGCTCCGGCCACTTGCGAACTTAATGAGGCTCTCTCCGTCGTACATAAACGTCCGCTGTAAGTACGATGCTTCCATATACCCGGCTTTATACTCTCACTGCCACGGGTGTGGTGAGAAGCCGTTTTTTTGCGCTCGTAAGAATCTCAAGTAATCTCAATTTGATGAGATACACTTCTCGAGAGCGATAGAATTTCGTTGAGAAGGAAAAGTCCTTTTCGCGGAAAGTATTCGTGCAAAGCGTGCAAAAAGTACTTGAAGTGCTCAAACTTTCATATTCCGTGAGATTGTCGCTGGGAAGAGTGCCACAGCGAACGAATGCCACGATAATTGCCACATGACTAATCGTTTCAAATACATTTAACACTGTGGGCGGAGGCTGCGCGCTGCAACGATGATAGTGCGCTGCGGAGAGTTTTGACTCGAGGTCGCGGCTATAACGTTTTTTTCTCGATAATTGCCGAGAGAATCGACAGGGATGATGGTTTTTTTTTATTTTTTCCTTATTCCGCGTCTTTAATTGCGGTTCTATTTTTTTTCATGTATCGTAAGCCAAACGACGTTTCGTCGAAGCCACCGATCGAGGTCGATACTTTTTCCTCTCTTTCCTCTCTTTCGTTTTTTTTTTTTTTTTTTTTTTTTTCTTTCGTCTCGATACATAAACTACGAGGACAAAAGTGGAAAAAATATTTAATTGCGCAAGTCGAGAAGAAAGATGACGTTGGAATTTCGCGGCGGATATGATGAGCGAAAGGGGATCGGTACCGAGTGCGTTGTTGCGAAATTCGAGTGAAAAGAAATTTTTGAAGTTTAGCATTATCTTCGTTTGGATGAATAATTGGCGACGAGGCGAGGAGATACAGGGGTTCAGGGATCGAGAGAATAATGCTGCGATCTCGTCTCACCGACGGTCCAGAAATTTCGCGCGCTCGCGGGGCATTCACACGACCGGATATATATGCCCGTCGGCAATTTTTTCGCCACATTCGCGTGTCTCGTCTACGAAGCATCTGCGTGTAACGCGGAATCGGGCAACGCACCCATAAATTAGAAAACACTCGGCGAGAGCTAAACTCGGTAATTACACTTTTTTTTTCTCTCTCCCCTCCTCTCCTTAGCATTACCTCGAGATCGATACAAAAAAAATCCATTAATCTTTATTCAATTAGTCTGCGCCCCGAAAAATATGCAACTTTTTGCATGATATACGTTACCGAAGTAGCAGAGGCGATTCATTAACAGGAGGGGATAATATATGAACTGCTGGAACTAATGATGTCGAATCGCGTGGATTTATGAAGTTTAGACTCGATCGTCTTCATTTTTTTTTTTTTTTTATTGAGTCTAAAACGAGAAATTGAGTATAAATCAAGTTGCGAATAATAGGGTCGAATTATTATTTTATTATTACGCTTAAGGGATCTGAATTACGGTGTTCATCATAATTTAAATATTTTGCAAGTAACAGTTATTGAAAAAAAAAAATTCAGTTTTCTATAATTAATTAAATAATTAATTCGTCGAAAAATGAATTTGCGATTAGGTGACTCACGATTGCGACAATCTTTCCGACTATTTCGCAATCAATTTCCGACTCGTTCTCGTTAAACCCGAATTCGCCATGTTGGCGCGGCGACTCGTGTGAACTTTTGGTCGATCGATCGAGAAAAGGGAAAGTTTCCGTATTTTGAAGATTTAATGCTAATCACGCGCGTTCACGCGTGGGCGATCTGGTCGATCTCGTGAGCGATTAATCGGGATCAGAGCGTGAAAATTCTATCGCGAATTCTCAACTCTCCGGAGGCCGTTGGGGACTGACGAAAAAATATTTATCGAGCGTTGCACTCGAATGTTATTCCGGAGTTATTCGACGAATTTTTTTTTTTTGCGCTAACGGTGTTCCGGCGCGAATGCGTGTCGGTTATTTTTCACTTTGCCGTTGAAAGTTAATTACGAGACAAATTTCTGAATTCCGAGAGTCTGAGGACTATCGGGGTGACGGAATTTCGTCATAACGAGAGTCGCATAATCGTCATAAGTTTGCCACAGGTGTTCGCGCTAATCGTTACAAACGTTGTGGCGCTGTTTCGCCCGGAGGTTTATTATATTCAACAAATTATATCCCGCAATTGTATGTACGATAGATCATTTGTGATTCCGCCGACGAAAGCGTTACACGTACATTCGTGTTGTTTTTACCATTTTTACAACTCGTGTCCAACTTCCCGCCGAGTTTTACAATCTAATCAACGCCTAACGAGCCTCACGTCAATCTCGGATAAACAGTCAATTCGTCTACGCGGAAAGCGCCTGTATGTATAAACTTTCATTGGGATTCTATACACCGCGAATTGTTCTGAATTCGAGAGCGAAATGGACTTAAAAAAAACGCATGCCGCGTTACGCCTTTCGAACGCATTTAATAATAAAGATATGGTTCGGTCAGTTAACCGGTCTTATGGATACTGATTTTTACGATACGCTTATACATTTATCGTTGCGTTAAGAAATTTCCTGGAATATTGTAAACAACGAAACGAGATTCGTCATGAAGATTGACCGGTTTTGCGGAGAATGCGCACGTGCTCTTTGCCATCGGAATACTGATTCAATTCACGTGTTAGAAATCTCATTGCCCATGGATCGCAAAATATATCTATGATATATCCAATGTCTTATCGTTGAAAAATATTATAAGGAAGAGGAGGTCAAAATGGGCGTAAAAAACAGGAATAATTGGAAAAATTTGAATTATAATTTGAAAAAAAAAAAAGAAATATAATAATAATTGTCGTTGTTATTATTTTTTTATTTCTCATACAATATACAATAATAACAATTATTATCATTATTTTTTTGTATATATTTTTATTATTATTATAATATTTGAAAAATTCAATTACAATTTGATCAAAAATTCACTTAAAATAAAAACTGTGCAAATTGAAATTGAAATGGATAAATGCGATGTGCTTATTTGGCAATAGCTTTTATAGATTTTATTGAAATTTCGTAATATTTTACATCAAATAAAACAAAAAAATTATCATATGCCCATTTTGCCCCATTTTCCTCGATTACGGATATTTTTTAGAATATATTTCTGCGAATATGTCGCGAATATATAATAAATTATATGATTAATGTATTAATTGTACAAAAACGCCGAAATTCATACATTTCTAATACATTCTTTCCATATACTGTTTATCTATAACGAGATATTAATGCTGAAATGTTTCTCGCGAATAATTATCGTCGTGAATAATCTGAAGTACGCGCTGAAAAAGTTACGAGTCGGGAGAATTAATTATTATTGGCAGAACTGATAGCACGTATTAGCGGAATAATTGTTTCGTTCAAAAGTAATTTTCTCGACTAACTGTTCGTTCGTTCGTATTCACTATTTTTTTTTTTCTTGCGTTGATTCGCAAATTTTTATTCGACAATATTCATTGTGACAAATCAGCCCGACATATAAGGACAACTCAGTTTAATCCGTGAAGATTGCATCAATTCATCTTAAGTGAACTTTAAAGTGATAAATTACCTGATGAATCAACGGGTCCGCTGAATCTGTCTGGTGTCGACTCGACGGCAATCGTAAGTTGCAAAAGAACGACAACGAGGAGTACGTTCCTCCGCATTATTCGCGAAATCATGATTCTGAAATTGAAAAAAAAAAAAAACAATAAAACTGTTTTTTTGATTCTTACGAAAAAAAAAAAAAAAACACTCAAGACACACGGCTTCGGTATTACCGAAGTCACGGATTATCGCGATGCTGCATATTGAATAATTCGCTATGCGTACATTGTATCGTGGAAAATTATAACCGATAAACAGATATTATCCAATTTATCGGAGCGGAACGCGTTGCATGTTACACATGAGTGAATATACTACGCGGTACATTATACAGCACATTTAGGAATTACGCGGATACCGACGATTACTCGAAATTATTGTCATTTACAGGTCAATCATTTTTATTTATTTTTCGTATTTTTTAATCCTTGCTGACCGGTGACTTTCGTCACACCGCGTATTAGAGACGCACGAAAATAGTTACATACAGGTATTGCACGATGGATCATAAATTGAATTCCGAACAATCGCGATTCCGTTCATCGATTAGAACAGGTGACTCGCCTCGGGCAACGTATCGGTATTTCTGTCGGTGTGTACTTTACGAGTAGTAAATTATAGGTAATCGTGGGATATCGCGAACAGTCAACGAGCTTTCTATATGCGATACCTGTAATCTCAAACGAAACGAGATAATTATTTTTGTTTTTTATTCACCAATTTTTCGAACGTTCGATAGAAAAATTGAAAACAAATCGTGATTTTGATATATCGCAGTTAATTCGGATTTTACACTTGTCGAATTTACGTCAACACGATTTACGTAAATTAATCACTGAAATACGCACTGAGTATTATAGTTGAGGGTGAATTTTCGCGTTTAAATGAGATTCCAAAAGGTTAGGAATAAAAATTTGTTTGAACGAAGCGTACCTCCCCAGCGTGTGTCCGGTTATAATCCGGTAATTGTTGACGGTACGACTGAACAACTAGACTTTGTGAAGCACGTTTATAAATGGCGGGAGAAAGTACAGGGGGCAAGAGGAGGGCAAAGGATTGAGAACCCCACACTCCCAAAAGCTTAACCACCATCAGGCCGCCAGTACCCCACAACAAGTGATACAATCGTATGTCCGAACGGTATGATAGCCCCGACTCTACCAGCATCATAATCCATTGAAATAAATCGCTTCTCACAGATTGAAGATGATCGACGAGTTATGGCAAAATAGTATAATTATTTTATGCGGATATTAAAACCGGAGGCGATAATCAATTAAAAATAAATCGACGTTGAGAAATGCGCACATGTGCACTTAAACGATACATTCGACTCAAAATGTTTTCTTTGCGGAGCTCATTTATATTCTTTCTTTTTTTTTTTATAGAATTTACATAATCGATGAGTAAAACTTCGACTGGGATTTGATTATTAAAAAGACGATTTGGTCTATTAAAAGAATTTTTTATAATCGACTGAATCTTTTATCAATCAATATTTATCAAAAATATTGGATGGATCAATATTTTTATATTAATTTGTAAAAAGACTTTAGTCTACGAAATTTTGCATTTCCCAAATAGTTTCATTTATTTTAATTTTTTTATATCAATAATGATACATTTTTTTTTTCCAAGTAAATTAATGGTGTAAATCGATTTTTTTTCCTTGAATTTTAGAGGGGCCGTTAATTTTACGGTGAATTCGATACCAATGTGACTGAATGACTAACTAACTAACTATAATTAGTTGTACTTAACAAAGTCTGTATAATCCACTGAAATCGTTAACGAAAAATAGTATTACATTAATTCTACACCGGTACTCCAATTTTTTTTCGATATTTCAGTTAGCTTAATCTTTCTTTTTTTAATGATAAAAAGTCTTTAATCCCCGAAATTTTAATATATCAACAATTATAAATTTCTTCTTTACGTAACTCATTTATATTCTTTTTTTTTTTTTAACAGAATTTACGTAATTGCTGACTAAAATTTCAAGTGCAGTTCGATTATTAATAAGAAAATTTGTTTTACAAAAATAATTGTTTATTAACCAATAAAAAGGCTTTAATCTTAAAAATTTCATAATCAGTACATCAATAATTATACATTTCTTCGTTTTTTTTTTGCGGAAATTTTGAATTTTATTTCATTTAAGTCGCACTGATTAAAAATGCGCGTAAATTCGAAAAATCGAGAAAAGAAAATCGTACATCAAGTGTCCGATTGCGTAAATTTTTATTACCCCAGAATATCGCTCTAAGGTTAAAATTCGCGGTTCTCCGAAGTCTCGAGAGAAGACTCTATCCAGACATAGATGAAACGCACTCGCGCATTAACTCTCGTGTTCAAAGTCTTCTCGAACTAAAGATATAATTTGGACATCGTTAAGCGCGTGAAATACCAAACGGTTCTTCTTTCTCTCGTCCGAAACGAATGACTGTAATTAAATTTGGTCGCGAGCGTTCCGGGCGCGCGAGTCAAACACTTGTATTCGCGAACTCCATTCTCGAATTGCGAATCGAAGGGGCCGCGAACTCTAAGAGAATACGCACTAAGTGCCAATTTTTTTTAAAATGTATCTCTATTCGCCTGATTTATTCATGTCGAAAATTCGTTCGAAAAACCGGTCCCGAATAAACATATCGGCTGCAATGCGATCCACGGAGATGTAAGTCAGTCGTCGGGATCGACTGTCAGTCACACGAAATCATCGTGTGTCCGTCAGAGTGGAGAAACGTTTTAGCAAAACTGTATATTTAAAGAGTACACAGACGAATTCCATTTTCGACGAGTCTCGCCACTCTGACCTCAAAGCATTAAGGTTTTATAAGTGCGAAACTATCCATCCACGGGAACGATGTATCGAAAGTTTAATCTGTTATTCGACGCGATCGCCGAAAAAAATTGTTGGGACTGTAATGCGACACATCAGAAAACGAAAAAAAAAAAAAAGATTTACTCGTAGTATTGAGTTAAAATATTAACAAAAAAGTAGATCAATCACATTGATTTTGCTATCGTTACGAAGGGTTTTATCTCTCAGCGCGTACCTTGCGGTATATAAATTCCTTTTTTAAAGTATAAAAAAACCATTACCTACGGCAATAATAATTATACTTCTCAATGAATTCGACGATTACCCTCCTTTTTTTTTTGCGGATATCCATGAATAAAAACTCTCACTCGTTCGCACGATCCCAGTCGAGGAATTCCAATTTTCGTCGGACACTCGGCTCTCGCGAAACTCGATTCGTATACTCGGCTAATCACTGAAGTCGTGTTAACGCACTAATTTTTTTTTCACTTCCGTACGTTTTCCATTCGTATTTTCAACGATATCACTATCACACGTTGCGTGAAGGAATATTTAGGATTACCGGGAAAAAAAAATAAAAAATACGTGGAATGCATAATTTTTTTTATTTACCATTTTAATAAAGTTCAGCATTTAAAAATATATTATTCATAGACACCCAATGGTGTTTGAAGAAATAAAATAAATGTTACATCAGCCTTTCGTATTAACTTAAGTACCATTATATTTGTCACGATAAATGTTCATTCGGCGAGAATATATTTTAATTCAATAAAATTAAACTATAACATTCATCAATTCATCAGACTTTCACGTAATGTTAACTCTATAAAATAAATGTAATGTCGAATCACGAAAATCTATTTGTTTTCGTATGTTTCTCGCGCGGGGGACGGCAAGGCGAAGAGTTTTTGTAAATGCAAACATTAACAATTGATTTTTTTTCTTTTTTTTTTTTCATCGTAATATCGAGTACTCTTATTCAAGGTGCATCGTCACCTTCGTCGGTATATAAAAAAAAAAAACCAATAAATCTTTTTTTTTTCGTATCTCGTTGATGTTGAAACGAAACAAAAAAAATTAAATGTTTAAACATAAATTCTCGTAGCAAAAACATTTGCATTCCGCTTAATTATTTTTCCTTCTCTCGAACATTTTTTTTTTTTTTTTCAAACTCTCATATCAACTTTGATCCATTCACTCCAACGCACTTTTAGAAACTTTCATTCACTACGTTCTCTCTCTCTCGTCGCTCAGTGAGCCGCGAAAATGAAAAAAAAAAATGTCAATTAGTTTTATCAACGGTCGGTTATTGCGGCTATAACCGGTCGCGAGAAGATTGTCGAGCAGCGCTCGCTGAGGCCGCCGTTGCTTTGGCTTCGGATCGGAATCCTATCCTCGTTATCCACGATCGACTAGTCACGCCATTGACGGAATATTTCACTTCGTTTCTTCATTCCTCCGTCGCACGCTTTTGTTTTGCAAACGAATTTACGCGCAACTCTTCGGAAGTCGATATCATCTTCCCGACGTTGCGGAGGGGGATTCACGTCCCCCTGACGTAAAAATCATTTCGCCGATCGTTTTCATCTAAGGCTCCGATATTTCTCTTCGGAATACCTATTCGGCTAAGTGACCAGTCAATCTTCGGGGCATTCAACGATAAGCTTTCGCCTTTTCGGCGAAGGCATACAGATCGATGCTCGGTATGGCTTCAAAGTCGTCGCACGGTCTAACTTCGTTGCTAAAAAATACAAAGTCCAAAGTCAATTAAATGATTCTTTATAATTCCGATAATCGAATCAACGACATTGAGAAAATACTATTAGTCTCGACTTACCCTGCCTGAGGTTTGATGAAAACATTCGGCTGCATGCGCGAAATATTGTTGCCATTATCACAGAATATTCTCGCGAGCGTAACTTTGCGGAGTTGTTTCAGTTGTTCTGTAGACGGAAGAGACGAAAATTAATTATTGTTATTTTTAATGCAAAAAAAAAAAAATGAAAAATTATGAAAAAATTAAAAATTATGAAAAATCAAAAGTGATACAAAAAAAAATGATGAAAACATAAAAAATGGTCAAAAATGTGATAATGAAACGTTTGAGACTTGAAATGCCGTGTATTACTGACCGGATGTGAAAGGACGCGGCTGCGTCGCCGAGTCATAGAAATATCTGTCCGTCCAGCGAGTTCTCGCGAGTTGTTCGGACAAAAGACAACGGAACGTCGGTCCCAGAAGACTGTCGTCGACAGGTTGCTCGGCTATGCCACCGATCACGAGATCAACGTCGTTAGGATGATCGTACAGCGTTTTCAATTTATTCAGTGTCTGCAAAATGCAAAAAACAAACATTATACTTCGTGATTCGAAAAATCCCACAATTGATAATAATTCAGTTAAATGTTATTAAGCTACGAACCTCCTGGGGAATGTGATCCAGAAAATCATCGAATTTCCGTGCACCCGGCAGTCCGCAATATTTACGATAATAATTGTAACCCGGCAGCCCGTGATCGCGACCTTGTTGAATGTCCAAACTGATTGCGTCCAATCCGAGTTCTGTATTAGTTTTGTAGAGTCGGTGCGTAATCTGCAAATTGAAGAATCACATTTTAGCAAAAAAACAATTAAAAATTATTGCTTCTCTGTACTGAAAACGAAGTTAATTCTTATGAAAAAAACAAGCAAAAAGTAACTCACATCAGGTACGAAGTAAGCATCCATCTTATTGGAAGTTTGTGTCGCGAGACCGCGAAGAAGACCGTCAAAAATATCGTCGCTCTCGATAACTCGCGGTTTGTAAAAGTGTTCGGACAATTGAATGGATGCGTTGCGCTGACGAGCGTCGTCTGGTAAGCTGTAATTATGAAAAAAAAAAAAAACGATCGAATCGTAAAGACAAAATGGAAAATTGCTGTCTTCGCGTAGAAAAATGAAAAATTGGTATCTTTGCGTAGAAAACTGAAAAACTGTTATTTTCGCATAGAAAAATGAAAAATTGTTATTTTCGCACAGAAAATTTAACAACTCTTAACTTCCCGTAGGAAAATAAAAAATTGTTAACTTTCCCGTAGAAAAATAAAAAATTGTTATTTTCGCGTAGAAAAATAAAAAAAACTTCGCGTAGAAAAATCGAAAATAGTTTTTACCTCAATTGCCCCTGTTTCAGGGAATTTAAAAAGCGTAGAACAGCAGTGGCGGCTTCGTTACTGACTGCCGGATCCTCGTAAGGGTTGTAATCGCGGCTGTGAGCCGAATTGATACCGAGACCGATAGCATTGGTGTAGTCCTTTCCGAACACCGTTGGCAGCCACTCTTTGTACGTAATGTGTTGAATCTCCGCGATTACTATGCGTCTGGCTTCTTGATAGATAATCTCGTCCGACCAGAGTGGATTGATCTCTGCGAGTTTTTTCGCAACGCGATTGTGTTCCCGATGCCAGACGGTGTGGAACACGGCGAGCGATGGTTCGAAGTTCACGCGGTCATCGCCTGTTGGAAATTTACCAACGTGAATACAATTATTGTATGTTTACGAGCGAAGAACAGAGTCGTAACGACTATAGCCGATTTAACAACGTCTGAGAGATACTTACCGGCTTTGTAACAGGCGCCGGCCGTTCGACAACGACTATGAGGGTCAATTCCACTGGCGGGCAGATAATCGCGATTGTCACGAATCTCGACAAGCAATTTTCCACCCGCGAATGTGCGCAATTCAGTGGATCGATTGGGCGTTGAACCATAGATCGTCGAACCGTCCAAAAAATGCGATACTTGATTCATCTGCAACGATATATTCATTAATCTCATATTCTTCAAAACAGTTTCGGCGATTTTAGGCAAAAAAAAATGTCTTTTATTTTTATATATATGGAAAAAAAATAATACCACCAATCCTATAGGATTGTATTATTGCTAATAGTATTCACATGGTGGAAAAAAATTCGCAGATCAAAATACTAACGATTGACAAACTATAATTTTTTTTAGACTTTTTTTTTAACGATATTATAAAAAAAATTAACATCTATTCGGAATCGGAATTTTTTTGTTTTTTATAATCAGCAGATTTTTCGTAAGATTTTTTCTTACCGATACGAGAAAATAGCATACACTTTTTGATTTGAAATTACCGAACGTCCCTTGTAAATCGGGAAGTGTTCCGTCCGAATTAACTGTCTTTTCTTTTCGGTATTCATTATTTTCTTTTTGTTTACCTGTTCGATTGGTCCGAAATTGCAGTCCTTTCCGATGACCGGCAGGGATCGTACGTAATTCATGCAACTAACATAATGCGAACCGTAAACCGGATCGCGTTCGGGAACCCGTATCGCAGCGCAGTCGGGATGAATGTATCGCGGCGATAGCCAAGAGCCGTCTTGACTACAGCAGTTGATAGGTTTTCGATTGGTGACTAAAAAAAAAAAAAAATTTTATTACTCACTGAACTTTGTTTTTTCGTTTTTTCAACGTAAATTGATTTTTTTTTAGTATTCTTACCCATTTGTCGAACAGGTGTGTGCGCGATATCGTGGGCAATAAATTCGCTCCATTGCATAACAGCCAATGTCTTTGAAACGTCGGATTGATCGTTGGAACGGGAAAAGCTCGTGCTAACGAGCCTCGCGCCAGGAAGTTGTTTTCTCCTTCGTTCGGCACGTCTCGGCTCTTGAATGCCTGAAGCCCCAAATTAAATGATTAATCATTTAATCATTCGTCCCGTTTCCATCGATATCGGAATGATATATTGATATATTTTTTTCATAATTATTCCAATTCGATAAAATTTTTCTTACAGCGCAAAGTCCATTAATTTTATTAAAAAAAATGTTTAATACTCTAAGAAATTATTGTTATAAATCGGTTTTTCATTAGAAAATAAATGTCTATGAGTCATTGGAATGCCGATGAAATGAGAAATTTGAAGAATGGACGGTGCGCTGTTTTGTAGTTATTGTAATAACTATTATTATCGTTGACTTATCTAAATGACAGTATGGAAAGCTTCAGAGACCAGTTAATCAATATATAGGGAGTAACAGGAAATTTCTGTAACGATAAGAATGACAAATGGCGCAATTAAAAACGACACATTCGATTGACACAGAATCCCGGATCGTAGAAACTGGCGGTCTGAAGCTTTTTCGCGTAAACCGCATGATACACGATACACGTTTTAAACAGAAAAATCTTCGACTATTCTTTTTTCTTCTTAATATCGTAAAAAAATTAATAGAAATAAAGGAATATATAGAAGATAACAATATTTAGATATTATCCGAATTTGGTTACATACACTCTTTTGCTATTGCTGGATAGAATCTGCCGAGCGGCGGAGCGCTATTGCGTGTAGGCAGTTATTATTTTCACCGCTACGTACTCATAGGCATATTAATAGCACTATACGTACTTCACTTTTATCGCACAACAACTGTAATTCAAATAACAGAATATAATTTGTTATGACCAATTCGACGAATTTTTCAAGAGTTTTTTTTTTTTTTTTTAATACTTTAATTTCACGTGTGCGGCACATCGAGATCGCGAATTCGTCGTGAGGTAATTTGTGTGCAAAATGAAAAAAAAAAAAAGAAAAAGCGCCAAACTATTTCTTTTCAATTCCATGGGACGATTCAGTCGATTTTTCTGATGGTTTTATTTTTTACGGTCGAAAGGACATAAAAATAGGAAAATGTCGTGAAATCGTTTGTGAAAAAAAAAAAAAAAAAAAACGACAAACGGTTTCTTTCAGAATTCACGGGACGATTAAGTAGATTTTCGTGAGGATTTTGTTGTTTAGAGTCGGAAGAACATAAAGATAGGAAATTATCGGAAATTCGTTGGCAGACTGCAAATAATTGTAAAGATTATATATATAATTTTAAACGAAAATCACGAGTATCGAAAAAGCGATTCAACACGATAGCCAATCGGATCGTAAGCTTTCGTAAAAACGCGACTAGTAAGACGAGTTATCGCGATAATCGGAGGTCACTGTGATCCTCCCTATGAAACGATTTATTAGTGATGGTAAGTGTGATGATAGCGTCAAGAATAACGGGTTGCGCGGCGAAGATTCGATGAAAGGCGGTAGCGAGTTTGCGAGATAAAATAATCTCCTATCCCGTTGACGGTCACTGGTAACGTGAAAACTGAAAATGCAGCCAATGCCAATGTTTCCATAACTATTTTTTTTAAAACATTTCCGTGTATACAATAACGAAAAGAAATCTTTATCAGTGACCGTGAAAGGGTTATAGTTGGCAAATACGCGATAAGCGACGCGTGTCTCAGAGAATTGATAGCTCACCGTCGGAGTAGTGAGGGAAAAGAACTCTGGAATATGCGGTAAGAGCGCTTCCCCATCGCGAATTTTCCGCGTTGTTGCAACTTCCGTCGATCGAACGATAGGGCGAATTTTCTTCGCAATTGGCTAACTGTGCGGAGGCGCAAGATGCCCCGAGACTCGTACCGTCGAGTTTCAACTTCGAAATGTAACGCGCACACGTCTCGTCGCTTAATCCATATCTGAAAAAAGTTTATAAAAAATTTGACAACGTCTCGTCTTTTTTTTTTTTAATAATGAAATGATTGTTTTTATGCAACTTAATTTATTGATTTATTTCGTGAGCATTAAAAATAATTATTTTCAAACGATAAATTAATTAACAATCATTTTTTACCTTTGGCAATGGTGCTGTACGAGATACGCCGACGCCTTCGCAGCGACGATGGCATCGGATTGCATCTCCAGTGCATCTTCACTCGGCGAAGCAAAAATGTATTGACTGTGAGACGGTGTGTTTGCGGTTAAACCTATTCCCGCGTGTACCAAATTTTCCTCCAATCTGTTCATTCGATTGACGTGAGTTATAGCGAATTTCACCGAATTATTGAGAGCTTCTTCTGTGATCCTCGGCAGTTTCGGAGTACCGGCTGCTGCGCTGTGCATAATAATATTGTTCTCGATGCCTGAAAAAAAAAAATTGCAATTATTAAATTGTTTATTATTAAATCGTTACTATTAAATCGATAAATACTGTTATAAATTTATTTGGGTTTTCGACTGATTTTTTTTTTTTTTTTTATAAAGAAAATAGTAGAAAAATAAATAAAGTCAAGTGATCCAACGAAAATGATAACGAAAAAAAAAAATTGTCATACATAATTAGCGTTCCAGAGATAGTCTTACGGCAACCAAGAGCACCGGGACGCCGAAAGAATATTTTTTTTTATTATTGTACGTTAATTTTGGTTTTCTATTGAAATCAACAAAAATCGTCAAACTATTTATTTTTCTACGATAACTCACCATTCAACGCCGCGGCGTGATTGTGAAAATAGATCGGTAGTTTGTAGCCACCGATAACGTGAGAATAACCGAAGAATCCCATCGTCTGAAAACCTATCCATAGAGCAGCGAGGGTCGCTATAGAACCCGCCATGACGCCGCTAGCTGAACAAAACAAAAAAGAATATTTCGTTTTATTTAAATCGTTTTTTATTCGTCTCCGACTGATATAAAAATAGAAAATATTATTCTCTCGGCGATACATCGAGAATACATTGACTAAGGTTAGTTGTCGGTCAAGAACAGCCGTCAATTGTTTTCATGAAACAAAAATAGCGCTCAAGCAAAATCATCGATCGCTGCTGATCATTATTCCGCTATTCAGCGTTCAAAAGTATGTGTCATCGTCTATATATTCGACGGCATACATTATTCGTATACTTGCGCTCTTCCCGAGTGTAAGTATCTCGTCTCGCGAAAAAAAAAAAAAAATGCGAAAAAATATTCAACACATAGCGAAACCGCGGCGTGGATATAGTATTTATAGATTCCATGTGACAATAGAAACGTTTCTACAACGATAAGGTGTTATTTCATTATTCACATTGAGTTTCATTTACGGCGTCTCTATTTCCGACTAATCTTTCCTCGTAATGAAATAAAATATTTTTTATCGGACTGTTGGAAACGGAATTAACCCGACACTCGTAAAATCCCCTTTGACGACTTGTTTATTGTGTAATAAAGCGTTATATATATATTTCCTATGTTTCTTCGAGTGGTTTTAATAGAAAATCTATAGGGGGGATACGCTGTATGAAACGATCAAATTACTTTCGCACGTCTACCTGATTCGGGTAGAGGAAGAAAAATTATTCTGCCGGTAGGCCTCTCCCCATCGTACGCTGTGGTAAGAACTCTATGGAAAAGTACCATCCACCCGTATCTACGTGGTAACCACGGTGGTGGGGATCGTAAGAGCGTTGCAGCGAAAGAGTGTGCGTTACGACGAATAATTCCGCGTGTGAGTCACGCGAGGAAACAACAGACTTGATTTTTTTTTGTATATATACAACAATGTCGAATACGATCGCGAAAAGCCAAACATACGAAACGTAGGGCTGCCATTGATCGCGCACTGACCTTGGAACGACGAAAAATAAAAACAGAAACTATGTCACGGACTTTCGCGATGAAATAATCAAAGTACCAAAACCGAGCATTTTGCTTGCGCCGGAAGGACACAATTGTCAATTATATTTACAATTCTTTTAACTCAATCGGCGACATTACCGAGAACTTGATCCATGGGTTTCTCCAGTCCGTGCATCGAGTAAATCCATCGATTGTTGTCGACTGGTCCAATATCGATCATTTTTGTATTTTTTTTATTCATACAAAATCACTCTCCCGATAAAATGTATTTTTTAATATTAATTTCGTTTTACTATTAAAGAAAACTTCACGATCTTTAAACAGTAAATAAAACGGTCACTCAATGAGATAAACGTGACGGGCACAATGTTATTGTTTTTATCGGCACCGACCGGCAGGTGCAACGATCTCAAACGAGGTGTCTATGTAAAACGTCACGAGAAGATAGCCTTGAACTGCATTCGATTTATTATCGAATATCGAAATGATCGTTGCACTCAAAAACTCGTTGATACAATTTGACGCGATGCATTAATCTCGTAACTGTATAATTCGGTTAAAGACGGGTAAACGCAGAAGAGAACTGCGCATCGCTCGCTATACCTGCGAGAACTCGAAGCCCACAACAGAGCGTACAGAAGTCTTTCCCTTCTAACATATAGCGTTCGTGCCTTCGCCGCTCCCCACCTAAACACAACTCGCTACGGAACGGCTTATTCGGCACGGTGAAAAAAATGCTATCACTCGGTGAGCACGTGCTCAGCCGGCTCTCGTCACGTATACAACCGCTTCGGCTTTTACCTGCTGCCTACGTCCTGCGAAGACGCATTACTTCCTCATTTTCTATACACACGAACGACCGTCCATTCATTAATGATATTCACAAATTAACGGGCAAATACTACGGGAATAGACAACGCTAGACGTCCCGTTAGACTTCTTCAGCTCGCGCAGTCGGAACGCTTTATTTTTAGACGGTACATCAATTGTCATTGTAGTATGCATCGATTACGTGGGCGTAATACGTTTATTTTAAACGTCGAACGTCCTTCGGCAAGGAAAACAGCTATTAATGCCGTAACGTCGCCATTACCCATATTCATCGAATAAATCTTCAACGATCGAGCGTAAAACTCGTTATGCGAGTTGTTTACATTGTATTTTTCGTGAACGATAAAAGAATATATTTGAAAGATCGTTGCGGGTTTTCTACTGTAGCGTCGTAGAACGTTCTGGAACGAGGGACGAGACATCGAGCAACTAACGCCGCACGTATACACTCACACTAATCGAGGGTCTTATCGATGACACGGCATGAGTAACGGATAACTATTTATGCCATCGTTATTATTATTGAAAATATAATGAGCGCATGGTGTTGTTATGAATCCCCGCGATACGAAGAGAACTCATCGAATAATGTGTGATGAACTTTTAACCCTCTTTAGTTTTTTTTCGCTGAATCGTCAGTGAAATAAGAGATCGCGCGCTTGGAATTTTAACAATCTTTCTCGAGAATTCGGGTTCGTGTGTACATGTTTTTTGTTTGTTTTTACCGAAGGATTCAATAAATAAGGAAATTAATGGTTTTTTTTATGCATCTATTATGGTAAATAACTCTGTCGTGGTTTTCGAGAGAATTTAAGAGATGTTCGGTTTTATGTACATTGTTGTCAGTGTCGCGAGTTGTAAACAGAAAAACGTGCGTGTAAATTGAAAAACGGCTCACCTAGTTGCGCTTTCTTGTTTCGATCGATGTGTTGATAATTTTTATAGAGGTAAGCGAATACGTCAACTCCCATCTTCGAGGGTAAATCCATACACTGGACTACCCTGCGACTGGGTTGTGGAATTTTCCAGGCAATAAATTCGCTCGGTTCGTTCTATTAAAATGTTACGATCGATAACCGTCCGATATGCTACAAACTTTCACTGTTTTCTGTACGAATCACGAGTCTTTCGAATTTTCTCTATTATATATTTTCGCACGAATAATCACACGCGAAAAAAAAAACACGTATTCTAACCGTCTTTTTTGTGTTTATTTACGTTTTTTTAACACACTGACAATGGACAACAATGAATCACGAATTTTCGAACTCACAGATAGTTCGGAAAAATTAATTTCGATAAACCGATTCTGCTGTATTTTTATTGAGACTCGGAGCTCGAAATATTGCACTTTCTTCCGCGCTGTCCGTGTTATGCCTAACGGGTAGACCCTTCGAAACCTCGAAATATCCTCGGGGTTCTCTGGGTTTGACGATGTTTACAAAAGTGCGCCTGCGCCAGTTTTGGAAACGAAGTATGTGCGCCTCGATGCTTACGCCTATGAAGGAGTCTCGTCCTCATTTATTTATTATATACAGTGCGCGCTACTGCCGCAATGGCCCAATGGTTTTTTTTTTTTTATAAAATTACGAATTACGGTGCTTGATTTAAATTTACAAAAATTCGACGATATATTTATTTATCAGGAATTCATTAAAATTATCTCGAGTACATATCGTAATTACTTCGAAGGAAAACACCGAAAGAAATGTAAATTCAGCTTGTGAGATTCCGTTTAATTTATTGCATATAAAATACATTTTTCCCAAGCGTCGTAAATCGTGCAATAAATCAGAAACGGCGATAATTTTAAATCCATCGGTGTGTTATTGATTTTGAATGACGCGGTAGCATTGTCGTCGGCATCGGGAATTGCGAGATTTCAATAGTTCAGCGGGTGAAGCCGGTCGGACGAGCACGTGATCGCGGCATGATTTTTCACACAAACAGCTGTTACATGCATTTGCGCTCGTTGTTATGCTCGGTCTCGTGAGTGTGTTGGTCCGTTACCCGTCCTATAGAAAACGTTCTGCGTTTCACGTTACGCATACTAACGCTGTTCTGGAACTCCTCGCTTATTCCACGAATACGAAGGACGTCGCTGTTTTCGTCTCTCGACATTATTTTTACTCACAAAAGACGAATAAAAAAAACTTTAAATTATTTACCCGACCGCTAGGATCGTTTAAAAACGAAAAAAGAAATGGCTGATAGAACTCATCCATTTTGAATGACTCTGTACAAACAATCGTCCACGAGTGCACTCGCGACTCGCACTCTCTATTTTCATTTTGATTGAGCTAACGACTGATTGTACGAACAAATTGATTATGCAATTGCAATTGACTTCGATATTCAATAATTCTTATTTTGAATATCTTCTTTATTATTTGAGTAAAAAAAAATGTCGGAAAATTCGCGAATGCGCGAAGTGTTATTCGCGAACGGTTCCCCAACCTTAACCTTGACAATGATGTTGTTTTCCGTTTATCAATAATCATAACCACAAAAATTCTTAAATTCCTTCCGCTTCTTTTTTTTTTCTTTTCAAATAAAAAAATTCCCATCGGTATCTCTCGACGTCACTGATACGAAATTCTGACAAGATTAACAGGTGTCTGTTACTGATAACTTTACGTCAAAGAGAAACGAGAGAGAGGTAAAGTGAAAAAAAAAATGAATGAAAAACCGCATCAGCGGTCTTGACGCTCAATGCAGGTGTTTTCAGTAAGCGAAAGTTGAATGTGGCGCCTTCGCGATAACGTCGAATGCACTACACAGAACAATATTGAGGCGCGCGTTGCAGGTAAAACAGTGAGAATCGATGATTTTTCTTTCGATAACCGATAACGCGTTTTTAATTAATCGTTAAACATATTGAGCGACAATTACGAGTATAATGATCGGAGCGCGCGTGGTCCATAATAATATCGCGTGCATAATACTCGGCCATTGCTCAATAGTCCACCGATGACGTCGACTCATTCAACGATTCAAAGTTGCGCTGAATATTTATTTAAATAATCTTCGACGCGTGGATACGACATTATTTATTACTATATACTTACGGTGTATCGCAGACTAAGTGTCGCGAAGAGATCGACGATTTTCCGTGACGAAACACTTTGACGGTCCAGTGAGAAGTCGCGATGGTCACTGTTCCGTATTGGAAGACTTCTGTGGGCTTATAACCAGCTGACTATGAGTATTGCGGGGGCAAAACCATTCGTCGCGCATAGAGCGGAGCTTCTAATCTCTCCTCTCGCTGTACCATCCCCTTTGCAGGCCTCCGCCTTTGCGGATGACGAGTATTATTATCAACATATCGCTTCGTCGTTCACCCAATTACTATCGTATTATTAACAAGTGTGCGCTCGTCGGTGATTGGATTTCATGTAGAACTTGTGCCAGAAGTATCGATAGGTCGCCCCGGGGTCGGTTACACTCGATTCTCTTATCTTTCTCCGAATGCTGCGCATTTAGCGATACATCCGTTCGCTCTTTGTGGCCCATTAGTTTTTACGACTAATAAAATATTTTTTTTTACGAATGTCGAGGTGGCGTTATTAATTTTATAAAATTCGGGGGGATCGCTGACCCGACGTGAAAGTTTGACATTATTCACCTTCCGGTTTACAAAAATTGTTGTTCATTCGAAAGGGGGGAAGTGATTTAATGAATACAAGATGACCGCTGCGGGGCGTAATAAAAATTTCTCGGCAGCCGAAATTTGGCACCGAAGATTGTGGTTAATATACGAAATAATAAAAATCGGAAAATTAAAAAAATGATGTAATAACTATAAAATATAATGATAATAATAATGATAAAAAAGTAATTTATTTTTTTTTATAACGATTGCGGGGGTTTCCCGCGTTTTCACAGTACATATAACGAAAGATAATTTTTAATAATGTTTTTTTTTTTTTTTAATTGTAACAAGTGACGACGAAGGAACGCAGCTTCGCCACTTCCAAGTATTGTTTGATTTATTTTTTTGCCGTGTACGATAATGATAACTGGTCACGAGACCGCATATTTACGAAAGATACTCAAAGGGGTCAGAACCTTTCTGAATGTGATGGATCACCATTATTAGCCTGCATTTGATTTATTGCCTCTCGAAGGTCGACATGCCGATAACAATGAATCCGAATCAATACAATTGGAATAGCGCTTCGGCGATGCTGCATCACATGTATATTGTAAGCTGAAAAACAGAAGGGCGCACCTCGAGGAGTCGAACTGTTTTAAAAAATCTTAAGTGAAATTTATTTATTTTTTTTCATTTAAGATTTTTAACAATTGAATGAATAAAAATGTTAATAACATTTAAATACCTCGACGTTCGTATATTTTCAAACTAACAGTACTCCCATCAAACCTTTTTAAAAATCTTAAGTGAAAAAAAAAAAAAAAAATTTCACTCAAGATTTTTAGCAATTGAATGAATAAAAATGTCAATAACATTTAAATACCTCAATGTTCACATATTTCCGAACTAACAGTACTCCCATCAAAGCTTTTTAGAGTAATTTTTCGTCGCGTTAAAGAGGTGTAAAAATATGTATGCTGATCGCCTTTATCACTGGACGTATGTAAAACAATTTTTCGTGTTGAAATATCGCATTGTAATTACTAATTTCCTCGTTGTTGATGAATCACACTGCTTCTCGATAAGAATCGTTAGTTCTCAACTTCAATCCACTGTTACAGTTCGTTTCAAAGTAATTTACATCTTATTTTTAAGTTGTCTCCATGCAACGATGCAAAGTCCATTATTACGATGCGAGAATCGCGCACTTGGGATTGCAAATCGTTTGGAAAATATACTCTTCGAATCGCCAGAAATAGCGCGATTACTTTTTCTTATCCTTCTCACTGGTATTGCGATTATAATTTCGTTTAACATTTAACGAGTGAAACACTCGTTACGATTCCGCATCACTACGCTTATCGGGTATTACCGCTCAACGCTTCTCATAAATATATTAATGCATCAATTATGAATAACATGGCGGAGAGAATAGGCGCATTCTTTGGATGCTGAAGCGTTGCAGAACCGATCGATCGACAGCTTGCAACTCTTCTCCAAGTTTTTGATACCATAGATCGACGATTTTTCCTGATCAGTGCTATAAAATTCATTAGTCACAGCAACAACACGCGCAGAGAAAATATAAGAATAATCTCTATACTTGTATGTCAATTTAACTATATATTCCGGCAATTTTGGCAATTTTTTCCGTATTTGTTCGTTTGTTTCGATATTCGATTAAAAATTCGTCGTATATAATCGGAAAAATTGCCAAAATTCGAGAATATACGGAAATCGCCGCACAATTATAAATTTCTCTCTCCGTGAAGTCTCGCGTCGTTTTTCCTCTTTTATGCTTTTGTGACGTTTTACAATTTAATACCAATGCCCGTGTATCGGGTTCTCAGGTCTTAGTAACGAATCCCACACTCCCGATTCGCTTATAAAAATGACTTCAAGATTTCGATTACTTCGATCAATATAGTCCCATTGCTTTTTTTAGTAACGAAATATTGTGGCAACAATAATAATAATAATAACAATAATATAGATAACAATGATAATATATTATTATTATTACTATTATTATTACGGAGAATTTCAACGCCTGCAAATAAGTTCCAAATAAGTAATCGTATTCGTTGGCTGATAAAAGTATCTATAATTTGCATACGGGACAATCGAGAAGTTGAGAAACGAGCAGAGTTCACACGTTACAATTATCAGCTCGTCGTCACCATTTAAATTTTGAGAACTATATACCGGATACCTGCCAACTTATCAGTGAAGTACAGTCAGTGGCATTAAAAGTGTCCGCGAAGAAAAAATATCGATCGGTTATCGATATATATACACACCGCGGATGCATATATCGATATGCATCTTCGTCACATGGCGTTAGCCGGAAAGAATAAAAACGAAAATATTTGGTACTCCCAACGGGGAACCGTTTTCGTTGCTCCAACGAAGGGCTCCAAGTGTTTTGGTTTACACTCTTTCGGACTATCGCCGTGTGACGAAGATACATATATCGATATATGTTGACCATCGATCGATATTTTCCCTTCGCGCAATTTTTCCATTGGCCAATTTTAATGCCGCTGACTATGCGAGTGATAACTGCACTTTGGCGAAGCAGTTGGCGTATTAATTGTTTCGATAACACAACTCGACAATTTTCATAATAGCAACGACGCGGCGTCATTACACCATTGTTTTCTCGTATCAACGTTAAGTTGCAGGAAAAATGCGACTTTTTAGAAATGCAATTACCAACAACACGCACGCCTCGCTCGGGGTTATTTCAAGGCCTCTGCAAACCTTGAAGTTCGATGCAAACGCGACTGCTGCAGGCGCACTTTCAGGCTGTCAGCTATGACTGTCTTATTAACAAAACGGAAGTTTCCGATAGGCTACGATAACCGGCTTTGTGATTTCAATTATTTCAACTTGTTGTCGCGACTTTTTTATTTTCGTAAGAGAGGAATAAAGAACAATTGCAACTCGAGGTCGATAACGTCAGTTTTCCATCCCAGTGGGGGTTGTATACGCAAAGCATGTGACAGCAATGCTTCTGAATCGCCGAGAGCAATGATAAATCGTTGATAACACCGTTACCAAGAAACACATAGTGATGGACAGAAATTCCAAGGAAATCTCTGCTCTCGATGCAAATTATAAGTACGACGATATGCTGGCAAGAGCTCTCATTCAACTACTTCCGCAAGAAGGTTAGAGCGCTCATCTTGGATTAATCGATTTTTTTTAGTTATTAAGGGAAATATCGGAAAAAAATGCGTTATGTATGGTATACTGTCTTTCTGCAGAAAGACCACATTTGTCGATTTGGTTGGACAAACTACAGACTATAAGTGGCGATAAAAAAAAGCTGATGACGAGAAACGATTACACTCGGCTGCTGCTTCTTGCTATGCAAAGCGGAAAACTTGCTGAACCGTTTGATAGGCTTCCCCCTGTTAAAGATTTACCGCCCATCTCCGATATAATGGTAATTAAAAAAAAAAAAATTTTCAATTAATTTTTGAAAGTTAAGATAAATTTTGGCTTTTATTTGAATGGGAAAAAAAATTAGATAAATTTTGCCTTTCATTTGAATTTGAAAAAAATGAGATAAATTTTGCCTTTTATTTGAATGGGAAAAAAATTAGATAAATTTTGCCTTTTATTTGAATGAGAAAAAAAATGAGATAAATTTTGCCCTTAAATAAAAGAAATTAATAATAATGTTGCCTTTGTTTTCAATGTAAATTGAACACGTCTAAGATCGTTCATCGCGCCTTTATTCTTCAGCTTCCGCGTTTATTCGAAGAGATGCTTACATCTTCGGAGCAGAATCTCTCATGGATCGATGATTTGATCTCCGGCGCCAATGGAACGAACGGCGATAATGGTTTTTCTTCCAATCGGATACCACCCCACAAATTTTTAGAACGTCAACCCGAACCCATCAATGGGATCACCTGTTACTTTTCGGTTTTTAGCAATTCATCGGAAAATTAATAATTTTATTATTCACAACGTTTACAGTTGTCGAATCGCTAACGATGACTATTGGTATATTTTGAATATCAAATAGAGAAAAACTAATAGGATAATTCTATTTTTGCTGCGAGAAGTCCGCATATTTATTGCAATAGAGGGACAGAGAGAGAGAGAGAGAGAGAGAGAGAGAGAGAGAGAGAGAGAGAGAGAGAGCGCGCGAGTAAATCCTGCAGATCGAAAGTAGCGGAATGTCGATCGATCGCGAACGCTTAATCCACATTGCATCGGATAATTCCGGTTTGAAAGTTAACAGTGATTAATTAACGTGAATTATTGTCAACTCGGCAATTGCTACATTATTAAATTGTCTTCGTAATAACTGATGCCGCATAAATAATCAAACGGGTAGCCGTGAAAAAAAAAATATATTTACTCGCCACATCGGAAAATCAGCAAAGCAACTCCTACAACGCGCGTAAGTCCAATGGAACTTTTGGAACCTGTAGTATTCTTCCTACAGACTCCGATACGCCAAGGATTGTTTGCAATCCATGTGACAGATAACGTCGGTCGTCTGAAGCTATTATTCGTGTCGTTGACACTCTTCGTTAAGTACAGTAAATATATGTACTGTAACCCTCGGATTATTAGAGACTTCCTCTGGATTATTCGAACTTTACGAAGTCTCCCCGACTAAACGATACATATTGCAACAAAACGATCGATTGGGAGAACTAACAATTACTCGAGAACATTGATAGTTAATTGGTACGAAATTTTTTCTCTCCAAAAGTAGTTTTTCTTATCAACTATTAATTTTCCCAATTCATTTTTTTCGGTGTCGAATGAAAAAAAAAATTTCGAAAAAATAATAGTCAATCGGTACAACAAATTTTTTTTCAAAAAATAGTTTTCCTTATTAACTATTAATTGTCATAATTCATAAATTTTTGTTCAGTTTACAATGAAAAAAATTATTATTAGATGGGAGAACTACTTTTGTATGAAAAGATTAGTTGTGCAACTAATTGTTAATTATCTGAATCAATTGTTGGTTTTTCCAACTAATGATTGTTTTCCGTGCAACAAAGTCCTCCGGATTTGTCGGCACTGTTGCCAGTCGAGTAGGAAATTAACCCCGAACTATATGCGCACGATTACGACTAACCTATAATTTGTCGCAAATGATGACTCGACTACGTTTTCCTGTCCCCGCGAGAGCTTCTCGGAATTCGTGGGCACATGCAGGTAAAACGTTAAACCACTTTGTAGCTCTACCGGATTTTCTGGTAATCCGATTTCTCATTGAAATTCACGAGAAATTTCTATCCGGAGTAGGATTATCGAGATGGTTAATACAGTAAAAACGACACTTGCATTACCGCTTCCGTTGCAACGGAAAATTTTGGACAACAGTAATTATCGTATAGAGTGCGTGTCGTAAACTCAAGATATCTGGGGTTACCGTCAGTGTATCATCGACTATTTATCGTCACGGCTATTTACGGATATTTAACCCCCTCGGTACTCGACGGTACACATCTCTTTAGAATTAAAAAAAAAAAAAAAAAAAAAAAAAAAAAAATTAACAGCTTATCGTCCGTGCAGATAGTATCTGGTCGTTACGTAAGTTTCGGGCCGATTCGCGGAGCTCAGAATAGATTGAATATACAATGACAAAAGAATGGGATTAAAGTCACGAGTAGTTTATTATTTATGCGATCGAAGAGCGTTCGACGCGTAGAATATACTACCGTATACTCGCGATATACTAATCATTTCGTCACACGGCCGTATCCCCGCGGTGACACAATAGTCGATACCTCAGGGTAAAACATGCAATGCCGCTTCTATCTGCGGAATATTTTAATCACAATATAAACAACACGTATAGATTCGTGCTTCCGAGACTGAATAAATCATATTTAATACTTCACCCCGTAGTCCGAGAGTATTAAACGGCGTCAGTGACGTATTACCAAGATTAACAAACGCGTCGACTGCAACTGATACGACGTGACCAGAGTAGCTTATTATACTACGTCGGAATTTTACTCCGAACGATAACGTGGTATACCCTTCATTATACAATATCAATTTTTTCCCCCTAATAAAAAAAAAAAGCGTCACTATTACGCTTTTCTTTCTTCGTATAATGTAACATAGCTACGTCAGTTTTGTGAAACTCGTTCATTGGAAACTTCGATTATCGATGAATCAACCCGGGAAGTGAACTTCTCTCACGTATATTTATAACTTTGTACGAATTTCATAAACAAGAAGAAAATGAATAAATGCTTTATAGTTAACTTCGTAGTTTATTAAAAATAAACAATAATACAGAATCCCGTCGAGTGTAAAGAAAAAAATCTGATACTACACCTGCATAATTATAGGTTATCCTGTATAACAACGAGATTACTCGCGGCGGAATATAACGCGATTTATAGGGGATCCGTAGTTTCGAGATGATCCGAAATTTTGGTTAAATAAAAATAAAAATAAGTTTAATTGAGATATGTGAACGGTTCTCTTGACGTTATCGGAACCCGATTCAACCGGACTCTACTTGAGATGAGCGTCAGCTAACTTATGCACAGGGGATAAATACCGGTTCCCCCTCCACGGAACTCGAAAAGTGTGGCCATCGCACACACATACGCAATGGACACATCTTTCGAATCGAATCGTAAGCCAATACCTGTCGATTGTTCACTCTTATGATGACGTATCGATGCCCAAGTCCGCTCGATGATCGGCTTCAATTATGTGATAATCTTGTAAACAATACAAGCAGTAAAGCGCGGAACTTGTCTGTTCGCCTCGGGTAGAACGAGCGGCGCTGCAGGCTTTCGAGACAATATTCTAATCGGTTACCGGCTCCCGTTTCGCATTTCTACCGACAAACGTGGAGGAATGACGTCCTCCCCACCCCCAATCGATCTCGATAATAACCAAGTGCACAACCGCTTGGTGTTACTCCCGTTGCTAAACTCACCGTTTGATGAACATAACATTCGTCAGTCGCAATCAGGACTACAACCACTGCTAACGGGAGCTAAGATTTATCCGTGAAGAAAAGACATTGTATTTTTTTTTAATTCTACGCGGACAAACTTCGAAATCTTTGTGTTTCGTTTCACTTTTGTTATAACATTTATTTTGTTACACTTTTGTTCTATTTTTTGTTATCTATCAATTAATTAAACGAAAGAGTGCGTGAGATATTTTATTCGTAAAGGACATTCCATGAATTCATCAGTTAATTATGGAGGTTAGTATTCAATTCGTAAGTATTTTGTTATTTTGAGTTTTTTCAAGATTCGTGGAAAAAAAGACCACTTCTTTTGTTACAAACTGCTGATTGCGGGGTTTCTTTTTATATATGCAATTTCATTCTGCGGATATTATCACTGCTGTAGGGGCAATGAAATTCGTGTTTTTTCGACACACCAGCAACACATCGGGAGAAAATTTACTACGCACTATACGCATTTACGAGTGGACGGTTCTGGAAGTAACTAAATAAAATGCTGGAAATTTTTTTAAATCGGCGTTTAGTGAGTCACTTGAAATTCGTTTATCGTTATCTCACGTATTTACTCTGATTTGAAATCTTGACAATTGAGGGGGTCTCCGATATCGTTGTTGCGACGTGTTTCAATGAAACGTTGTAGGATTCTGAAATTGTGCAATCGGTAATTTATTTCACGACTTTATCACGAAAACGAGGAAACTAATTTTTTATTTAAACTCACGGGTTTGGAATTTGCATGAATTTTTTAGCTTCGGAAAAAAAAATTATCAATTTAAATGAAACGGTCAATTTGCATTGGGCATTTTTGTTACCAAACTCCGGCTTTATATATGAATTTTCTTTTATTCTTTAAATTAAGCAAAATAGAAAAGAATTTCATTTGCAGTTTGCACATTTCAATGGCTTATGCCTTTGGGGTTAAAATAGCTCCATTAATTGCATTTAAGTGAAAACCTCATTTCCGAGGGCAACAGCTCTGACGATCTGATTCGCTCCGATTCTGTACGATAACAGGTGGCAATGTACCCCCTCGTGAGTCAACGAAACGTTCTCCCGACTCTTTCGAAAGCGACGATATTTTAACGAAATTTAATAATGCGACTGACTGCAGCCTCGTATAAAAGACAAGCTATAGATCTTAGTTGACCCATTGTATACTTGGAATTTATACGCTCTTGTAAAAGTAGTGCAGTGACTAATAATTGACTTATTCCTTTGAGAATTACGAAAGTGCCGCAACAATAGATTATGATAGATACGCGAAAGCAATGGCAGCCGCGATGTGTTTCGATATTTAAATTTTAGATAACATTTTTTTTTTTATTTTCGTCTTCATACTGATGATTCGAAAACTCTGTCAGGTTTTCGAAGAATTCCGATCTACCGAAAAAAAAATTTTTTCTCATAGATATACATTTCGATGTGTCCACATAACCAAAGAATTTGTTGAATGCAATATTAGAAATATTTACTAATAAAAATTTGAACTTGTAGCCAATTTTTAAAAATTTCTAATTCTGCCTTCGAATTCGCAGTGTGGTGACGAAAGATTAATGAATTTATCAAATAAGTAATTAATAGGGCGTACATCACAGATTTGTTTAAAGTGCGGCACCGATCTGTAAAATTAAATTGCATCAAACTCTTGTCTTTGAATATGCAATTCGCATCTGTTGATATCCTTGGCATTTTCTGAAGGCATCACTTTCACTTCGCGGTCACACAAAGCATGCGTTTTCTTGTGCATCGAGTGAAATGCATAATTCGCAATGTGTCGCCGGAGTCTAAACTATCGCATCTCGGCTTTGTTATCAGTAACGATGGGGTATATGCTGATTAGCGTCAATTTCTTGTATTCCTTGACTCGAATCGTCGTCGTCGAGTTTACTAATCGCCTTAGTAGTGCCTTAGTGTTCGAGTGTTATGTTCGGGAATGGAAAAAAAAATACTATCCAGTTTATCAAAACCATTCATAAATTCTTATTGCTCGATATGTTTCAAATTCGTCCGCGGAATCGTCGAACGTCTTGTGTATTCGATTCGGCAAGTTTCCGCATGTCGCCGAACTACTTATCAGCGTAGTGGGGGGTACATATTATATTAGAAAGTTCTCTCACGTTTCTATCGTGTACACTTCAATATGAGTCCGCGATCCGTGTGCTTCACAATATTAAGTGAGTGAATTAATTCGTCGATAAGCCGCGATATCGAACTGCCCGAAATTGAGCAAATTTTCCATTAATTCCAATAAAATAAATGAATTATCATCTATTATTTTGTAAGGTTAATCATCACGATCGCAGGCAACTCTATCGCAATGATTCTCACGCGCCATATGTTTACATCTTCGTACGTCGCACTCGTGTTATCATTTGTATTTGTCTGTTTACGATCTATCGAAACCATCGAATATCTTGAGAATACGACGAATATCGAATCGATAACTTTTCGTACATAAATCGCGCTTCGATTATTATCTGCACGCGAAACAACGTTTAGTGATTTCGATGTGGAAAATTGGGCTGTGTGTGCATTACTCGCTCCGAAAATTGGAGTCACGGAAACGTCGCGGGTACATTGATTTTGATCAAATAAGATGTATGGTACGATTTGCTTTCGACACACGTTAAACCATTGTCACGGAGATCTACCAATTATCGTATTCAAAAGCGGGAAAACCCGTTGTTGCGTATATTCCCGGTGTTGTCGATTATTAATAACGCGAAACCGTGAAAGAAACGTTCGTAGGACAAAACTCGATTGATAACGATTCCGCTTATGAATGATTTATTTTAGTTGGGGGCGATGTAAAACTACTCGATTTGCGCCATTTCGAGTTTCTGCTCGTTGTTTATGCGATTTTCCATTTATTACCCCGTTAGTCAAGTTCTCATTCAATGTCAACTCAATTAAATAGGAAATCGTACGCCAGACGCTTATACTATATTACCATAGTCGTCGTGTCAATTTTATCTGTAACAATCCCGTGAATATTTTGAATATTTAACGATCACCGGACAAAACGTGTCCTTAATAACGTTGGCATTGAATTGAGTCGATAAAACGTAAGATTTTCATACAACTAATCGGTGTTTTTCTAAACGATGCTGTAACTAAATTTGTTATGATAGTCGTGATTCCAGTGCCCTGTTAACACGCGATCTGCAAGCTGAATAGCTTCGGGGCGTAGCGATAAAAAAATCATCAATGGAAATAAGAAATCGTCTACATGCAAATAATCAACTCGGTTGTTCGAATCGTAATCAATCTTTGACAATTGTGTGTGTTTTTTTTTTTTTTTTTTTTTTTTTTTTTTCGTAAATATATTTTAATATCACGCGATCATTTTTTCTGAAAAGTCCATTGAGCGATCGACAAACGCACTGCATCGTGCGTAATTCAAGCAAAACGGGTTTTCAATGAACATTTTATAATCAATTCCGCGCTGGGGGAGAAAAATCCGAACGTGTATTTGCAATAGGAAGCATTTCGATCGGTACCGTCGATAATCCAATGTTTGTATTTCAACATAACGCGCCGACATTTTTACCATATTACACTTTACTCACTGATGCAAGTCGATGAGCTTTTGAGTATTGCACACGGAATAGAAAAACCGGTTTTGTCGGCATAGTTACATATGAATATTATCGTTGCAATTACATTGATACGCAGCGAGAGAAATCACCGTGAGACTTATTAATAATTACATTATTATTCCTGACTGCCGGTTTGCCGTCACAGTATTTCTCTATCAATGTCTGATTTTTCTATTTTACAGTCCATTCAAAATCGTTGGATAGTCATGATATTTAAAGACGGGACTCTCTTCGTTGAAACTTCCGGTGTAATTACTGATTAATTTATAATTATTCATTATTCCAGACGATGTCGAAAAACCGGACGGACCGGTAGACTTTGAACAGGCAATCAAATTGACTGGTGAGTAAATGTATATTGTAATGACCCGCCAAATCGATAAACATTTTTTTATGAAAGTACGCGAAAGGTGAAAAGTTTACGGATATAAATAAGCGAACATATAAATTGAGCAATAAATGAATTTAATGTCTCGTGATATTGATCTTAAACTTTCATAACATGTCGATCGCATGTTTGCGTTATTACCAGTCTCAGTTACGACTGTTTATTATATTTTTCCATCGTTTGTTCGTCAATAATTAATTATGTCGCTTGTCAATTAATTACATACTATTATACTATTTACTTACATGGGACAGAAAAATATTCCAAAAATACATCAAATAATACATTAAATGCGGTATTTTTATACAATTAATATATCAAGCATATAAATCGTGACGTAAAAGCGTGTAAATCGTACAATCAGTGACGTATATTTGCAGAAATTCAATCCAAAATATATCCGCCATATATCATTTTTTGACGAAAATTTATTGCATTATGTCATAGATGTAGTTTTTATATACTTTTTCCTTAAGAAAGAAAAAAAAAAAAAAAAACTTAGAAATGCGTTTAATCGAAATGTGAATTTCAATAGGATATGGAAAGTTCAACTATCTGCTGTTACTGGCCATCCTGCCGGCAGGATGCGCCGTTATCTATTCCTCAACCGCAATGTCCTACGTGCTTCCATCGGCCGAATGCGATCTCGGACTTACCTTGTTCGACAAGGGACTTCTCAACTCGATGCCATTCGCAGGTATAAATCATTCAGTTTTTGATTCAATCGACTTTTTGCTCCAAAAAAAAAAAAAAAAAAAAAAAATCGGTTGAAAATCGTTTATTTTCGTCAGGCATGATCGTGACGTCATTTATGTGGGGATTTCTGACCGATACATTTGGCCGAAAGAAAATTCTCATCTACGGTTATCTTACCGTGGCGGTGATCAATGTCGCGAGTTCACTGTCGCAGACATCATGGCTCTTGATAATGACTCAATTTTTGAATGGGGTTGTGTGAGTATTAAAAAGAATTATAGATTAATAGAAATTCATAATTAATCGTCGTACGCGCAGAAAAAAAAAATTGAAGTTATCAATAATATCCTATCGATACTTATCAACGGCATAGTTGGGTTAACGTATAAACAATTAAAATTGGTTGGGTTAACAGATTAACCAATTAAAATTGGTTGGCTTACCGAATTAACCAATTCTTTGGTTGGGTTAAGCGATTAACCCATTTATTGGTTGGGTTTACCGATTAGGTAAGCCAACCAATTAGTTCAGCGAATCAAATAATTGATCAGAGCCCATGTAACCGTGCAGTGGGTTAAAGCAACAATTCATTTTTCTCCGTGTAAATTCATCAAAATGTTGAGACTCACCGTTGATTTTATTCCAATACAGTATGTCGGGGCCTTTTGCGGCTCTCATGTCTTATCTGGCAGAGGTCCACGGTGAGCAGCAACGCTCCCGGATATACATGTGGCTCGGGGTCTTCTACTCTATCGGTCACATATCGATACCCTGTAAGTAATCAATGTTCTGGACATCGAAAAAAAAAAAAAAAAAAAAAACAAAATCTCACGAATCATCTCTAATCCTTCCTCAGGATCTCTGCCTTAACGGTCCTCGGATCACGCTAAGTTTTAATCTCAAAAATACGAAAAAAAAAAAGAAAAAAAAAGAAATATGCTTCTCTATGCTCTACTGATGTGACGGATCCTGATCCTTTGGCTTTCGTTGCCGTTTGCCTTACCTTGCTTTCAGGCTTAGCATGGTTGATTATTCCACAAGAATGGCGATGGAACATCTTCGGAGGCACCGTCAGGGTGACCTCTTGGAGGATATTCTTAGCCGTTTGCGCAATACCGGAGATAACAGCATTCCTCGCGCTCTCCTGGTTTCCGGAGAGTCCACGTTTTCTTCTCTCGAAGGGCCGCGAACAGGAGGCCCTCGAGGTTTTCAGGAAGATCTACTCGCTCAATACCGGCAAAGAGCCCCACACTTATCCGGTAAGTGATGAATTATCAAAACACCGGTTAATCGGTTTACCACTTACGCGATTTCCTCTCGGGGTCATTTCGACGGGATGGCCCTATCAGGTTTTATCCTGAACTAGATGCAGGCTACGTGATAGCGCACATATACTATCGGGCTGCCGATTCGGTCTCTCTGGTAGGCTACCGATGAAATTCAGGTAGTTCTAGGATTAAAAATTGTTAAGATTTATTTTTTTTTTTTTACCTATTATTTCCAATTGTTCAATTTGGCGGTATGTCAACTAGAAATATCATAACGTTATCGGCAGGTCAAGAGTTTGACGAACGAAGTTCTATCCAACGAACCCGGTATGAGTCTCGTGGATACGCTGAGAAGTGGATGGCAACGTATCAAACCTCTTTTTCATTCGCGTTATGCGTACAGATTAATACTCATCGGTGCTATTCAATTCGGCGGTACTGTTGGGTAAATCAACTTTCAATTTTATTTTTCATTTTAAATAGTACGGAATTTCATAATCTTGAAAACAACAAAAAAAAAAAAGAAGAAAAACGAATTATACGACTGGTTTTTTAGCTCGAATTCTTTGAGATTGTGGATGCCGCAGCTATTCGCGATGATCGAAACGTACGAAGCGAGACATCCGATCTCAACCTCCGGACCATTTCCCTCTATCTGCGTTATGCTCGAACAAACTAGAACGAGTTCTTATCACATTGTCAAAACTTATCACAACAACACGGTTCAGATTTCCGGTGTCTGCGCGCCGGTAAGTAAAATGATCATTAATTTTAAAAAATGAGAAACTCTTTGCTAATAATAATAATAATAACAATAATAACAAAAATAATAATAATAATAATAATAATTTTCATTAAATTTTTATTATTATTATTTTTTGCATTCGCAGGTTGTGTTAAACGCTACTGTGTACATTAATTCTATAGTAATCGCCTTGACTGGCGTAGTCGGCTATACTTTAGCCGGAACTCTGATCAACGCGGCCGGGAAAAAGAAGCTCATGGGTACGATGGTTTCTTTTTATGGTTTCTAATGAAAATTTTGAAATAAATGAATTTTTTTTTTTTTTTTTTCATAATTTTTAACGAAAAAAAAAAATTGATACCGATCTTTCTTTCACAGTGTTTTGCTTCCTTTCTGCCGGGTTGTGCTGTGGTGTTCTTTATTGGGCTGAAGACTCGAACGGTATTCTCGGAATATCTTCGGTATTCGTTGCTTTATCCAGTATTGGAGGAGCCGCGGTAATGAATGTAATAGTTGACAACTTTCCTACATGTCTCAGGTAATTATCTCCAAAAAAATTACGAAGAATTAGAATTATTATTATTATTTTTGTCATCGTTATCATTATTATAATTATTATTAAAAAAAATCATCCTAAAGTCTATACGATTTTTAGCGATTCATTAGTCGTTTTATTAATCCTAAAGTTTTTGGATAATTTTTTTCAGAACAATGGCTATCAGTATGACAATGATGGCGGGACGTATCGGTGCTGTCGTAGGAAATCTCTTATTTCCGGTTCTATTCAAAGTTGGCTGTTTAGGTCCCTTCATCATGATAGGCAGTGCATGCATAGGTAAGTAATACGCGAAATAATGTATTTTCTGTTAAAAAAAAAAAAAAAAAAAAAAAAAAATTGACTTGTACGATGTATAATTGCAGTGTGTTCGATTTTGGTACTACTTCTCCCACGCAAGGATCCTCTCTCGAGCAAAAGTACCGAAAATAAATGACATTACCGTTACTGAGACGTCGAAGACTATGCGATATAATTTATATTTGTATATAAATTATATGTACATATTGTATGTTGTTATTTTTAATTCTAAGCGTTGTGTATCTCCGTGTAAAACAGGGCTCTCGTGATATTGTGTATTTGTATTCACCAAACGTCGAACGAGTTTTGAACGCGTTAAATGTATTTGTTTGTTTGTGTCTCATATGTTGTAATATGCGATTACCATTAGTTTATTAATTAATGATAAAAGTATTTTTTTTTTCACACTCACGCGCAATGTTCTATTGTATATAAAATATTACAAACGGAATACACGTTTGTAATAACGAGCGGGATAATACTGATGAATGTGAAAAGAAAAAAAAAAAAAAATGAACAAATAATAATGCTTTGATAATTCAAAGCGACTGAGGCATTTTAGCTGAAATCTCGTATACGCGTGTCTCTCCAGTCTTCGCACCTATTTACGTATAAATGATACATTTGTATTTAAGTATAAGCGGAAACTTATTATGCATTTTTTTTCTTTTTTTATACCGCTGGATCTATGTAAGATCATCGAACAATCGTATATACATGTTAGGTATAGCCGCGCGCCGTACAAATTATATTAGTAGAATTAACGATAATTTCCCATCGTCATACAACTATATAAATAACATTATTAATGATATTTAAGTGATTTCTAGCAAACAATTCAATGTTTTATTATTGTGTATTAAATGTGCAATTGTGTTATGTAATGTGTCATAGGATCATCAATAAATTGTAGCAATTTCCTTTAAAAAAAAAAAAATGAAAACAATCCATTCTCGTCTTCTCAATTCCATGAATACTTACAGCGCCGCTACAACAGCGCGAGTTTTTTCAGTAATTACTAACATACGAATAACTTAGTGCGGAAGCGAACCGCTGTTTAAAAAATGATTACTTATCGGCCAAGCGTCGACGAGGGCGTTCGGGCACTGTGTTCGAGATCTCGGAGTAGTGGCGGCGTTGAATCGACCGTTGGGCTCGTACACGCGAAAGCCCCAGCGGTGACCGTAGTAAACGACTTGCAGGCATCGCAGTTCGCGCAACAGGGTATTTACCATTCGGCATGGGATTCGGTTGAAACACATCGGAACCTCCCCCTCCCCGGCTCCCACCACTGTCGAGGCCCTGTCGAAAGTGGCGTGCGTTTACTCTCACCCGTCACTACGCGTCGAAAAGTCGTTTATTGACACGGAAACAATGTCAAGTACAATTATTTAAACAATCGTACGGGAACGCACCTCTCGGCGCAGTGACATCGAGTCTCGAAAGCGACAAGTGGCAATAGTTTATTTTATCCCGAAACAATACAGTCAACGATGGAGGGTATATTTCAGAATGGAAATTATCAAATAGTATCGAATTCTAACGATATGACGGGCTTGGATATACAAAAAGAGGTATGTATGGTGAAATTCATTCGTGACACATATATATAGAACACATCGATCCGTCATTGTCGCATAGTTAACGTTTTTTTATTCATGCATCGTCCAATGACACTTTTATCAATTATCACGCGCGCGATTAGTGAAAACACTCTATTCCAACTTTTAACAATTGAGTCAATGCTTAACGGATTTCTCTTGGCATCAAACCAATGCAAAAATCTATATTGTTACCGCTGCATAGAAACAATTATATGACACGCTGAATCATCGAGTAAAATAAATCAGAGTGCATATCGACGTTCGTTATGCGTTTCGTCTACGATGCAATCGTTGAGTAACAATAATAAATCGCTGTTTATTTTTATCCTCGTTTACCTCGCTACGTGATATTGTGGATTTATTTAGCGAAAACATTTTTTTCGTTAAAAAAGAAAAATTATGGTTACGTTTTTGTGTTGTCAATGTTGTGATCGTTGACATTGTTTTTCTTTTGACACATCGCCAAAGGAATCGCTCCTTGATCACATGGAAATATCCATAGTCGAGGCGGAAAAACGTGCCAATGGTGGGCTCAATCTTAGAGAATTCTATACCGTTTATCTCATCGACACCAAGTAAGTATTAACGTTCCCCAAGTCGTTCAACGACAACAGATTTTATTTATTCATTTATTAATCAACCGGAAGAACCCTTTCACAGTATTTAAGTAACATAGTCTACAAAAAAAAACAAAAAAATAATGTCGACGCTACCGATTCTTCTTAATTGCGCAGAGTAATCGATCCGAATTTTAAAGATGCCCTGACGACGGTAAGTTCACTATGGCGCAGATACACAGAATTCGAGATGCTGAGAGGGTATCTCGAGATATCGTATCCATATATTGTACTGCCGCCGTTGCCGGAGAAAAAAGTTCTCTATGCCTGGCAAAAAATTACCACCGATACCTTTGATCCGGATTTCGTTGATCGCCGTAGAGCCGGACTGGAGGTGCGTTGTCCCGAAAGCAAATCGTAATAATCAGGAAACAAAATTTTTTAATTTGTAACAAGGATTAATTTTTTAGAATTTTCTTTTGCGAGTCGCGTCGCATCCCGTATTATCGCGCGACAAGCACTTCATGGGTTTTCTGCAGCAGAAAGACGGATGGAGGGAGAGCATCAAAGAAAGCGGTGAGTTACATTTATTGTTTTTCAAACAAAACAAAAATATCGATGGAAAAATAAAGCAGTTAAGACAATCGGATCCTAAAGTTTCGAAAATCGTTTGCGCATTTTTTAAACGAGTAAACGAGTAATTTACGCCCACAAATCGACCGGCATATTTTTACGCAGTTTTTGTAAAGTTATATTTGAAGCTTTCGTTGAATTTCGACAAGAGATGCACTGAAAAAATCGCTTCCAATACATGGGAAGCTTTTATGCACGAAACGCTTACTAAATTCCAAATAAATGCGTGTTGAAATGTTAAACAATTTTTTACAATATATCGACGAATGTGGTAATGTTACTGTAATTTATTTTTTTTATTTGAGAATATTTAATTATTTTGTAATTTCCGATGAATGTACGATGTGTTATTTTCGGATACATTAAATTTGCCATTATTTTTTACGGTGTACATTGTAAAATAATGTGTACATTAAATTCAATGTATTGTGATGTAAAATTAATGTGCGGTATATATAAAAACAGTAGAAATACTTTACTTTTAATATGCACTTTAATTCAGCTATCAAAGTACATTAATTTTTCACTACTATTGTACTATAAATCTAATGTATCGTTTTTATGCAGAAAAATGTTCAGTACCAGTACGTTAAATTTACAATTATTTTTTTTACAGTATTTAATAATCTATAACTTTTTTTTTTTGCTGAAATATGCTTTACGAATTCGCCGAAGAATTTTTTCGAATTTAGATTCTCAATCGCAGGAAAAGTCTAATTGGTAACCTAATAGTCTAATATTGTAGCTCTGCCGTTTTTTCATAAACTAATTACTCGTATTTGCAACCGACGAATATTACCCTAAAAATCCATTACGGCGAAAAAATTACGGCACAAGAACTGAGTAATCATATGTCCGTTGATTTACCATCGCAAATTGACTCCGTCGCAAATTGACTCCGTTTCTCGTAAATTCATTGTGATTAAAAAAAAAATGTTCACTATTATATTTCATTTTTTTTTTACGTAAAATCTTCAATTCCCTCTTTAATTCCGATTCATCGAACTTCGTACAAGTTTCTTGTATAAAATGTGTACAAACAATTTTTTCAATCTTACAAATCAATCGATTTGACTGTACCGCAAGGACGCGTTATCACGCGCGCGCTTAACGCGTTTATTTTTTCGAATAGGATACTTGCAGTTAGCGGAATCAAAGCTAAAGGCTCTGAGTATCGCGGTAAGATTGAGAAAACCCGACAAACATTTCGACACGTTTAAGTCATATGGAATGGAGCTTCACGTAAGTCAGACATGGAGTACCGAATCACGGAGAGCGCCTGAGAATAACATTTTTTTCTTTATATCCGTGTTTTTCATTCTTTTTATTCAATTCAACAGACCAATCTATGCAATCTTCTTCGCGCACGTGCGCGTCTAGTCGAGAAACAATACACGCTGTACAAGTTGCATGCGAATTACGGTCGCGTCTTCAGTGAATGGAGTGCCATAGAGAAAGAATTGGGCGATGGATTGCAGGTAAAAAAAAAAAGAATAACGAAAAACAGCGAATTAATTTACCGCCGCTTTTGGATCTTTGTGTATCGCGGGTATACAGCTGATTTTTGTAGAAATCCGGGCATTATATGGATTCGCTTGCCGCGACGATAGACACGACACTCGAGGAGGAAGAACTCATTGCCGATCAATTGAAGGAATGGCTATTCGGCGCGTCGGCTTTGCAGGCCGTTGTTAAACGCCGCGAGGCTTTGCAAGTCGCAAAAGACGAGGCTCACGACAATCTCAACGCTGCCTACGAGCAGAAAGATAAAGTTCTACAAGGTTCAACAATTTTTTGTTATGCCAAACGCTCGCTACTGCATGCCTTTCATTTTTCGATAATAAATACATTTGCGCAACTATCGTCGTTGCAGGTAAATCCGGAATAATGTCGCGTCTCTTCGGCTCTGTTGATACCGAAGAAATTCGCGAATTGAAGGTTCTTCAGCTGGAGCAACGCATCGCTCAAAACGAAGGAGCGGTTAAACAGGCCGATGAGGATCTGAAGTATGTTTGTCACGTCGTTACTCGTCGAACGTAACTCATCGATTATTCTTCGTTCGGCTTCAACATCGCCGATTTTTTTTACAGATCTTTTTCCGTAAAAGCGATGACGGACATCGAAAGATTTCAGCAACAAAAAGTTATTGATTTGAAAGAAACATTGGCGGCGTATTGCGTACTGCAGTTTAAACTCGCAAGGAAGGTAATATATGTTCGTTTTATTAAGGGAGATATATCGTTACATTTCCAATTAAAAGTGAGATTCGTAGAGAATTTCGAAGACTTCCCGATGAGATAAAAATGTAAAAAAAAAACTTAACAGATCGGAAGGTCCTAAGAATATTAATTATGCATAATAATAATGCCGAAAAGTTATCAATAAGTTTAAAAAAAATTGATTGACCAATTATTTCAAAATCCAAAAATCATAGTTCGCCTTCGAAAATCCCGTTTCTGGAAAAATCTTTGATCGATATTCGTGAATATTTTCAATCGATTATCCGAAAACTTCTGGAGTGTAATGCGCAGTGTTTTTCCGAACTCGTATCCAAAATTCGAGAATTTTCATCCATAAAAAAAAATGTTCGAAAATTCGAAAAAAATTTATATGTATTCGGAAAAATTAACGGATCAATTTCTGCAACAAAAAAAAAGTTGGTGTATCGTACGATACGTTGAAGAAATTTGTTTAAACTGATTTGTTGATAAATTTTTGACATTATTTTTATGGAAAATTAATCTTCTTAGGACCTTCTGGATAGTTGATTTTT
Organism: Cryptus armator; assembly: GCA_963971235.1. NCBI lineage: Eukaryota > Metazoa > Arthropoda > Insecta > Hymenoptera > Ichneumonidae > Cryptus > Cryptus armator. The sequence continues at coordinate 12,957,587 of OZ020236.1, forward strand.
TTCAGATTTTTATTTCATTGGAAAATATTCGAAATTCGAAGGGAAATATTCCTTTCTTAAATAATTGTGAAGTAGAAATTATTCGACTGGAGTAATTAATCAAATTATCACGCAGGGGCTGCAAGCTTGGCAACATATCAAACAGTGTTTGGAGGCAATGCCATAAATATACCGCAAGATGCTGTCGTTGTGTCGCCACGGGAAAAAAAAAAAAAAAAAATATCACCAATACCGAAGAACAATAATCGTCTCACCTCATGCAATGTACATTCCTGCATTTATATATGCTTTAAAAAACAAAACAAAACAAAAAAAAAAACAATCACTATCGATGTATAAATATTATTGTTTTTATCTGATAGATAGACACGGATAAATTATTATATTGAACGCGTTAAAAGTAATTTTATCGATATTAGCACCGTTTAGTATTTATAATGCGTCTTATTGTTAAATGTTTATGTATATATTACCGAGTGCGTATGCTGGTAAAGAATTCTTATACTTACCTCAAGAAAAAAAAAAAAAAAAAAGAAAAAAAACGCCGCGCGCTAAATTGAAAAAACAAAAGTACGCGAGATAAATCGCCGCTTAATGTACAATCTGAGGGCAGCTACCGCGACAAAGTTGGTGTACAGTCGGGGAACAAAAAAAAAATGAAACTCTTTCTACCTTCGTAGATAATCGTAGAAAAAAAGAAAAAAAAAAAAACTACGTTTACAAAACCCGGTAATGATCGCTCCTCGCAAAAATTACGTTATCAATTTTACTCTTTTTAAATCACTCTATCTATCTATTTATTCAAATATACTTCGCAATAAATTTTTTTTTTGCATATCACACTACGATAAAATCATCACTGCGAATCTCAACTTGGTCTGTTGATTGTTTGTTGTTTTTTTTTTTTATAAACCGCGAAACGCACGACGATGTATAAAATGTTACCGCTAAAAGTGAGGATTGGATGTAAGTCTACGAATTGTAACATCATTTCTCGTTAATTCTCGCTTATCGCGCGTGTCGATTCGTCGGTATATCATCCGAAAGAATATGTCACGCGTCTCAGCGTTTTATATTTTTCCAGAGCGACTTCCCGGTGAAGTTGCTTCGCTGAGCGCTTAAAAAAAATAAAAAAAAGTAAAAAATGTATCACACGAATTTGTTGTTAGTTCCAATTAAAGAAATTGTAACTCGAATATTCTTGCTGTTTCTAATTACTCGATCGTCCATGTCTCCCCTTTTGCGGTTAACGCATAAAATATCTCCCACTCGTCGGGGATTTAATCGCAACGATCGAAGTTCCATATTTCGTGAAAGGTTCGGACACGTAATTCTCGCGATGATAGATGAGGCACGGCGCTCTCTCGCCCCTTGCATTGTTATATCTTCTTTAATCCCACCCTTTGCGATTAACGAGCAACGGCTGATTTGATGTGTTTTTGCGTCACGGCACGCAGAGTACTTAACTTCCATTAACGCCATACTATTGATTCGGATAGAAAATTAGCGCGTACTTGAAAATTACCGTTGCGACTTTCCATCAACTCGATAAACCGACCATTCACGCCTTCTTGCCGCGGGACCGAATAAACTTCGTCTCGGCGGCGGTTTATAGGTTAATGATTGATATAACGAGAGATCCCTCCGCTCGAGCTTAGGCCCCCCTTTCGTACGCAAGCATCGAACTTTCAAGAGGGTTCGGATATGAAGGACATCAATGGCCGAAGTACCACCTTCGCGTGAGGCATTAGTTCGCGTTCAATAATATCATACAAGTTAAATTAGCAGTGTGCCGTCCGTGTCATAAGTTATCTTTGACCAGCTGTGATAATAACGGAATAATTTGACTGTCGAGAGCTTCGCGGCGATTAGGGCGACTAATTCGGCGCGAAATAACCTCATAAACGACGAGAATAAGATCCGGTATCCGTAGTCGTTCACGATGACGATCCACGTGAGTTATTTTCACATTAAACTCGAGCATATAGTCGGCCATTGGATTATTCCCAAAGACCAAAGACGAACGGACCGTTGCTCGCTGCGCATAGCGACGAAACGAAGCAAATAAAATATATAAATACGTGAAAATCTTGCAGCACGAAGGTGAAACGTTAATTACAACAACGAGCCAATCGTAATTATTATTTTGTTGAGCATCTTTGAGAGATAACACTGTAAACATTACTACAATTTATATGCATATACACACTCACACGCAGACACGCATTTACATTATAACTAATCGTTCTATACTCTTGAAAATCTAAATTACGAGAGTAACATAGTTGGGGTACACAGACAAATATGCGGTTACACATTATACTTTCTTTATAAATAATATCACAGTGTTTAAAAATTCGATATACCATTGAGGAAACAAAAAATAATAAAAAAAAAAAAAAAACAATCGTTCGATCTTAGATTAACGCATCGCCGTTTTTTTTCTTCTTCATCTTTAACCAGTCTTACCGCTGAAAAAAATTGGGCGTTCAACGATTACGCGAACGCTCCGTCGCGGCATTTTTTATACATGTATACATCGTGCGCTATGAAATGTCATAGATTTACAATTTTTTTTTTTTTACATTCTTACAAGCGATGTTTTGGCACAGTTTTTCTTTCTCTGCCTAATATTAATGGATATTATATTTATTTACAGCACATATACAATGCGGATAAGTTTTTTTTTTTCTTTTTTAAACTTAGATACAGTGAAACACTAATATTGTCAGACTGACCGACTGACCCGATAGAGTTGTAAACTCGTCAGCTATTCTTCGTCGACGCGAGCCGACCAGACGACGAGAGTTCGAGAGCAAAGTCAACAACGCGCTAATTTTGAATATTTATGAATTTACAAATTCGTCATTGATGACCGTGAAAAATTTCGGTCGTAGACATCTTTTTTTTTTTTTTTTTTTTTTTTTTTTTTCGCAATATTCCGCGTGACTTGTAACAAAGCTCAGCAAAAAAAAAATTGTTCACGACTCATTTTGTTCGGTGCTTTACAAATTGTCTGCGACTGGAGTTCAAGTCCGCGCCGTTTTTACGGATACGCATCACGTGGATGAAAACGCGTTTTTTTTTTTTTTTTTTTCGATCCGAACTTCGGAGTCTATTTATGCTTTGCGAAATTCCGTGTAAGTCTTTGCATCGGCAAATTTAACGTTTTTTCATACCGGTCGTTGTTCGATACCGTTGCGGCCGTAACAAGAAGTCATAGAGTATTCTTCGCAATTGCTCTCGATGTCGTTGACCATCGGATCGGTGGGCCTCGAGTATCTCGATCTCGCGTTACTAAACTTGAAGACCTTCGAGTCCGGCAGCCAAACGAAGAGTCTCCACCATTTCTTTCGCGAGGCAACGTCCGTCTCGATCGTTCCGAGTCCGTACTGTCGACGATTTTCCTTCGTTCTGTTAGTCCGATTATTCTTACCGGTCGTCGTCATCATGTTGTTCGATAATTTGTTGCTCCGTTCGCTCCATCGTTTCGTTCTTTCGGAACGATCCCCCGGCGATGGTTTTTCTCTCGCGCGTCCGTGAATCATTGGCAAATGATTGGAATTGTCCAATAGATTTAGATTCGCCTCGCCGCATGTTCGTGTGTTCGCATTATAACTTATCTTCCGCGTCAGACCGGAAGTGCGCTCGGTACCGTTAGAAATCATCCGTTGAGCGGCATCGCAGTTCGTCTCCAAATTCCCTGCGATGTTCTGCTGTCCCGAGACCGAGGGACTCCTTTGAAGACTCTCGTCTCTCACCGAATTACCCGAACAATTAATGCTCTCCTGCGCCACACCGGTACCACCGGTTCCCGCGGTTCTCGAGCCAAAAATTCCCGGGGTTCCTCGCTGCTGCGATCGCGACAAACTCGAGTACGAACGCTGCTCACGCTGCACCGAGAATCCAGAACCGCCGCAATTCCTCGCCAGTGTCTCCTGCCGAAAAAAAAAAAAAATTAAAAATCCGTGTGAATTCCGCATATCGCCGAACAATTTCTTCTATTTCTTGTTTTTTTTTTTTTTTTTTTGTATAAAATTCCGATAAACCAAATTTCATCGATGAGAATTTATTGAATATTAATTATCGAAAATTCATGTAACTTTATCTTCAATCCTTCCGGTTTGTCACTTTTTGATAATTTTTTAAATATTTTTCTTATCGATATTGACATTTTTGCGAAATTAAAAAAAAGTGGAATATCGGAAGGGAAATTCGGTGGTTAATAACACCGAAATGTATTTACGTATTACGAGCAATAAGAATAAAAAAAAGTTTAACAAATATTTTCTATGCAAAATATTAATGTCGGGTATATAATGAAAGACAAAAAACGCAATTTTCTTCTATTTTTATATTCCATATTATTTCAATAATTTTTTTTTAATTTTAATTTTAATAATTTTAATTTAAAAATCAGACAGTAATGTTTTAGGCTAAATAAGTATCTCTGAAAACATTCCTTTAATATGATTCGTTAGATATCGACGTATATCACGTAAAATTTACATGAGGTCGATATCTATAATAATGTATCGTTTTTTTAACAAATAACGAATAATTTATTAACTATTAATTAGTAATAAATGATTACTACTCAATTAATTAATCATTTTTTAAAATAATTAATAATTTATGAATTTATCAATTTTTTTATTTTTAATGTTTTTTTTTTTCGTTATTTTCATTATATTTTTATATTGTTGTTTGATACGCGTTAAGATTATACATATTTTAAGATAAAACAGAAAATTCAATGCTCGTAACTTCGATTTGACCTCCTTAACTGACAAAGAAAAATCAATAAAATTCATTAACTCACCATGAAAGCTTCGCGAAATTTGTTCGACATTATATTGTAGAGTATTGGATTTATCGTTGCGGACACGTAGTACAGAACTCCGGAAACGTAAGTAAACAGAACATAAACATATGCCATCCATCTGCTTGTCGAAGTAACGTGATCTTGACTCGTGCCGTACACCGCTATCAAGCGTTGAACGTGAAAAGGCGCCCAGCAGATGAAAAAAGCTACGACCACTGCCACTGCAAAGAATCAATAAAGACAAAAAGAAATTGTTAAAGAAATTTAATTATGTTCACGAGTCGATTTTGTATTTTTAATAGTCACGCGAATACATCAAGCAGTTCGCTATGTACACAGTTCTTGTGTAGAAATTGCATACGTAATCGCGAATAAATTACATTTGACGAGAATGTGCTTGTCGAGTAGTTCAAGACAATCGATCACGCGTGTTTATGCGCTCTTTTAATTCTCAACCCCAGATCGGTGTACTCGATTAATAATGATGGCCCCGCGTGCGGCGCACACACGTACACTAGTTATATATACATATGTATGTATTAAAAAAAAAAGAAAAAAGTTTTCACGAACTAAAGGCAAACCGTGGTGCAGCTAATGGAAAGAGTCGACGATGCTGCTCTCTCATTAAATAATTCATCGGGATTCCACTTGCGTGACGAAAGCACCTTCGTTGTTGTCAGTACAAAGGAGTGCACTGCGCAGTCGTCCGGTTAAAAAACATAAATAAATAACAAAAACAAAAAAAAAATACGGAAGTGCAAAACTCTCGTGTTTCTGGGACTTTCCATTGTTCACATTCATCGAAAAAAAAGCACCGCACGGAGGTTCGCAACTGTTTTCTGCCAGTAATTGAAGTCGAATATTTATTTCACTTGATTGAAATTCGAGCGGACAACGAGATGTGAATATACAATAGTGGAGAATGATTTTCACAAAGGATTGACCCGCGTAAATTTCGATAATCCCCACGTACCCTACCTGTGTCTCACCCCCGCCCCCCATGTTACATATTCATGTAATTGGAATGATATTTCCGATTCTCCGGTATTCCGAAAGAAATAATAGTATAATACGCTGCATCGAATTTTCCGAATATCCTTGCGGGGATCTCCCCCTCTTCTACGCGCCTAACAATTTTCACGATCGTTTAATCGCGCTGAAACAAAAACACGACGCCTCGTAACCCCGGACGTGACATACACACACGTGTATACGCGACACACACGTTCCGTTTGAAAGTGCATTTATAACGGGACGTTGACGCAACTTTGCGTATTAGTCGTTCTGTACGCGGTCTCGTCAATGTTTGTTTAGAAAACATCTAGCGACTCTGCAATCATACGACATCTATGGAGAAATCGATTAACATTCTGCCCGCTGCAGCTAATGACGCATTTAAACTCCCATATCTATCACGCTTACGCGAAATGTCACCCCCGAAGCTCGGTTCGAGCGCAAAGGCAAGATAATCGATAAAATTTTAAACAACAAACACAAAGACGGTCCTCCATCTGATAGGTCGGCGGGACTCGAGTATCTCGATCTCGCGATACTAAACTTGAAGAACTTGATAAGTCGTTATTCTCTGACTTGCACACAAAAGTTATTGCTTTCATTTCAAAGGCAAGAATTTTCAAAAACATCGTAAATAAAAAAAATTGTAAAGTAGAATTCTGGATTTGGCTTTCCCATTACTTTCCACCATTTGCAAAGCTTTCTCTATATGAATGTTAGGTTATCAATTTTGGCCGCGTCATTGGGGAGATCAAAATTTTACTAATGAATGATCAATTTTTATATCAAATTCCTATTATCTCCATATTTACGAAAGTTCGTGCAAAAAAAAATTCAAAATTCGATGAATTTTGGACTTAAGAGGAGGTGAAACCCTATGGAGTGCGAGAGAGATAGCGTGATCGGAGCTTACGGCAGAGCGAGAGAGAGGCACTCGGTAACGTGTTTCACCTCGTCTTAAAGGACTCATAACAATTTCACTCCCAAACCTTGTGTAACAACAATCTACCAGTGTTTTAAATTTATATTGAATATCGTAAAAATTTCGCGAGTTAAAACGTAAATAGGCATTTTTAAAAAAATTCGAAGTGCCAAGAATTGTTTTTTGTTGTCGCCAGAGTATCAAGGGAAACATTGATATTTCACACCGTAAAATCTAAAAAAATGCCTCATTACCGGTATCGTTCTCTCAATATCACTTTCCCCTATGAATAAAATAATAACTGTTTATTTACTGTTCTACCAAAACACTCATGTTGTGTGCTCACTGCATCATTGCAATTAACCGATAATTAAATTAACGGGCAAAGGATGAGAAATTCAATAATTGTTGATTAAAAATCGCATTTCGCGGACCTAAATTTGTCACATCGAGCTAATTGGTAAAAAGCGAAATGGCGATAATCGCGAAATACAGAGATCATTGACCTCGAAGATTTGCACTGCGGAGTAAAAGTGAAAAGTTTAATTCATATCAATAAACTCGTAAAGTTTACAATTCGAGACATCTGCGTTATTTCTGTAGTTATCGGGTGTAATGTATAGAAACGTAGAACCGTTTAACCTCCACGGAATACTATAAAATATGCCGCACTGAGTGAGCAGAGTAACTATATATATACAAGCTAATTGGAGGAGAAATCGTATCGGTATCGCCTATTTGAGAATCGTTAGTTGAGACCTTAAATTCCGATCGATCAATATCATGTATCAACACGAGAGCAAACCAATGCGACCTTTCGATATTTGAAACTATTGCGTTTGACCATAATTCGTCACATACCCCCGTACATAATTAAACTCGCCCGCTACATTTTGCACGAAAACCGCGCGTCCGTAAAATTCGTTAATTGAAGACTTTTTCTAATTTAAATATAACCTAAAAAATCTATATACATATACAACAGTGCCATATACGATTTAAGTTTTTTGCGGAAGAAGCACGAGATTGAATCCCTCTGAAATTGGTTCGGTCCCCCCAACGCTCTCTCTGTGTTTCAGCCCCTTGCATGTTCACTCCGTCATCCCAATATCGATATGATAAACCAGGAAATGGAAGGGCGAACGAAACTTTGCTTTCGTTTTGCATCTTCGCTAAAATACAGCTACGATATCCTTCGCGCGATATTTTGCCCGATTGTTGGCGTTTTTTGGTACAGAGATGGAAAAAACGGATCATATTTGTTCCGTATCGTACGTAACGTCAACGCGTTTGACTCACGGAATGGTTCATGTTATCGAGTTTCATGACCCGATTCCGAGGGCCTTCTGACAAGGAAAAGCAATTCACGGTTGAGCTTTCGATATCGGAGAGACGCGGCACACAAAGATTTGTCTTGGGATTTGAAACGCTGCTGTTCCTCGAATCGATGCCTGAATTTTTTTAGTAGATTGTCGGAAATATCGATTTTTTTTTTCGTATAGCTATCGGATGAACGAATACGAGTTTTAACGCTTTATCGGTTTATTTCACCGGAATGCTGCACAACGATTGCTTGTCCCATACGGTTTGATCCCCGGAGGTTAAATCCATATCAGCTCGTTGAAATTCCGGGAACATCCCTCCGGGTACCTCCAATCACCATTTAAATATCTTTCGAAGAAGCATTTTATTTTGAGCTCAAATGGCAATCGGATGAAATCGACTCTTAATCCTTTGAATTATAAACGATACCGCGCACCGATCTGACAGCCGATGAGATACGAGTACTGCGATTACGAGATTGCTATTAATATAATTCGCGCATCATGGAGTCCACGTGTGCGTTACACTCGCGAACGATCGAAGATAGATGGACTAATATTATCGACGATTCGTCGCGAGATCTCAATACATCGAGGTAAAGTCTTAGAAAATAAACAAAATAAATTAAAAACTTGTCTCAACGACTTTTCCACTTCATTGTACTAAGATAATTGGAAGAACACCAGGATTATTGTTATTATGCAACGATTTTCTTTCGCCGTTCCCAGTACAAGAAACGGGTTAAAACGATCTTTTCCGGTATCGACGTCGATATGCCACTTCGCGTTTAGCATAACCTCGATAAAAACTTATTCATTAATCGAACCTGTAGAAGAGAAGATAATTGTTACGATCGCTTCTCGTACACATCGACTCTTTCGGACCGATTATAATATTTTTTTGTTCGTTTCTAATCGCGAGGAAAGAAAAACGTGAGAGAGACAAAGTGATGAATCGGTTCTTTTTCAAGGAATCGAGGCGTTGCGTTGTTTTTCATCGGTTTTGCATCGATTAATCGACGAGACTGTCTTGAACGGAATGTTGCAAGGTGCAAATAAAAAAAAATATATATATATAAAAACAAAATGAAACGAAAATAACACTCACGTGACTGTGAGACTTCTGCTCCCGGGGCATTCAGAACGCGCGATGAGATGGGAGGAAAAACTCGTTATAAGTACCAAGCGAAGTGTGATGATCCGATTGCCTTGTGATTTATTATATGAGGTAATGTGGGATATCAAAGGGGTTAGTCGGAATGATATCCAGCTTTCAGCCCCCGCATTTTTGCACCCTTTATCGGAAGATTACGTTGATATCAAAAAGGCAACATTAACTTCGGTAAAACAAAACTTTCACCGTATTTTTTTATCGTTACTTTTTCGCATCGAGTCACTGTCCAAACGATTGTAAAATTATTCCGGCGGTTAAGTCGTAAAAATTTATTGACGAAATTAGTGCAAATTACTGTGCGCGAAACATGTCAATAACGTCGTTCTCTGACGTACCACAACCAAAACCACTGCGTACGGTAATTTTCTGACGAGCCACTGTCGAAACCACCGCAACACCACCACCCGCGAGAGTACGAAGCGTGGTGATGGTAGGTAGTTTTGTAGTGGTTTCGGCGGTGAATTATGGTGGTCTCCACTTCAGTTTCCAATTTTCCGATGTAATACGATAAAATACGAATCGTTCTCGTAAGACAATATTCTCGATAAAAACAAGAGCAAATTAATTTTTTTTTGTAAAAAACCGAAAACGGAAAAAATAAATAGCAAAATAACAATTTTGCGAAAAACTTCCGAGTGAAAAGTGGTTAATCTGCAAAAAATTTCAAATAATTTGACAGATTAGGAAAATGTCTTCGATGCAATCGGGGAACACGAAAAATAATTTAACAGACATTCCGCCGACTGCATCGGCTTTTCTCTAATGTGTAAAATTATTTTTAACTTTCTGCGGATTAACGACTTTTCAGTCGGGGATTTTTGAAAAATGCTTGATTAGCTTTTTATTTTTATTGTGTATTAAATGTTTAGTTTTTTTCGACTCTCGAATTTTTTTTAATCTTTTCCGCGATAACATTTTTTCATATCGATATGTTTTTTTTTATTCCAATTTTTTCATATTTTTGACCCAATTCGCGACTACCCAGGTGGGGTTTGACAATTAGCTCGGCTCTGGCCCACGCTTGATTGCCAGGGCTCCGACGCTGGCACAATGCTGATGACCAACGATGTTGGGCCAACGTCGGCATATACAGGGGATGCTAACATCGGCCCAAGTCTGGCTAGCAATCAGACGCCGATGCCGGGCCAGTACTGGTTGCACCCACCGATGTCGCGTCAGTGACGTCACCCGTGACGATTCACCGTGAAATCGAAATTGCCATTTAATTTATTTAAACATGTATAAAAAAATGTTAAATTTGTTTAAAGAACCGAAATTTGCGTTTCAATTGTTTAACCAATAGAAATGCTTGCATAAATTGTAAAAAAAAATCAACATTGTCGGTTTTTAATAGCCTCAGTGCTTTATTATTGTTAAATTTCAGTGGAATTCTCATTTTACCGTAAGTGAATCGTTTCCACTTCGAAGATCATACGAGTTTGGAACGCAATGATTTTTTGCATCGTAACTAACGATAGTAATTCAATTTGTATCGATTTCTGTATACAGTGATTGACGAAGGGTACCTTATTTTTTTTTCTGGTTCGGAAAATTTTATTACAACCAAGCGACTGAGGAGGTCGACATTGCGTTTTCTCATCGAACCGCTTCTATGCAGACTATTAGGGCTGTAAATGCGTTTGGCAGAGGCTCATGCTGCCGTTACTCTTTTTCATATTTCTCGAAAAATCGTGAAACCCTGAGTTTCTACCGAACCTTCGTATACGTTGGTAGTGAAGTGATGTACACTGTACGTTAATGAGCTTAACGTTTTTTTTTACTGCATGCATGCTTTACCTTACAAAAGCTTTTAGGAGTTTTCAATAGATAGCTTGTTATAGCTTCTAAGTGGCGATAGTAATTCAATTATTCTCGATTTTACCGTAGAAAGATTGACAAACGATAGGTTCTTGTTTTTCATGGTGCTTTTTAGTATCAAATTGGAAACGGTCCCGCGCGTTGTTGCCCCCGACTTTGTGTCATCTGGCGCTGCATCCCTTTTATGCCTCGAGATGACGAAGTCCGTTAACGGTTAAAGCGTTTAACAGACGATGTAGGCCCGAGAAAGGTCGAAAGCAGCGTGCACGATTCCCGGCGCATCGTCGTAGTCATCGAGGACCAGTTTTCAAGACTAATCGAGATATATCGTCGTATACCAACTTTTTAAGGGTGGAATAGGGCTATCACGCGCGAGAGCGCAGGTTTGCTGGCGTCGCAGCGCCAGTCTCGACCAATCACGGCACAAATAAACCGACAACAATGGACTTCTCTCGATACAAAAAGTCGCAATTCGATAATTTCGAGATATTATCGCACACAATGGTTGCGCGGTGCGCGCGCGTCCGTAACCTCCTGTCGTCATCGTCGACCAATCACGGCACGAATAAACCGACAAAAATACAAATATCGAATTTCGATACTTTCGAGATAAAATATCGTTACTCACCAACTTTTCAGAAGTCAGATGAGACATTAATTTCGAATTATTAAAGAGAATAAATATACATAAGGAATTGTCATGGCGATCGCTACTAAACCAGCGTTGGCTAGAACACATCGGCCAGCCTTGGCCCGAGGTTACATTTCGACGCTGGCGCCTCGGTATTGTGCCGATACTGGCCCGACCGTCAGCATCGGCAGAATCCCACCTGGGTAATCTGAACTGTATGACCGAACGACTAAACAAACATCGGGTTGAAAACGCTCAGCAATAAATTCTGAACATTTTATCTGTGGGGCATTTCACCATCTGCCATCTGCCATCTGCGGCTTAGACGATAGAAGTGGATAGACGCGAAAAACATATCTACACGGCAATGTCAAACGCATGACACTCCTCCTTTTCGTTCGTCTATTAAAAATGCAACATATTACAAATAACGCGCAGTCATCGGTGCCAACGACTTTCTAACAGAACTCGATATGGCAACGCTGCTCCAAAGTTAAGAACCCTTACGTGCATCCGATATTCGAGTGTCGAGTGTCCCGAGATAGTTTTTCGTTAACTGTTTCATCATTTTATTTGCGACTATAACTATAGCTACGACACGGGTGTTTTGTTATTGCGTTCAAACGTGTCATGAACCTCGTCTTATCGGTCCGACTGGCGCCGGGGCCGACGAAATCTTCTCATATACTACTGATCTCCATGGCGAATAATGCACACCGCGCAGCTCACGATAAAAACCGTGCAAACGTGTATACATTTCGCCGGTGTATCTACTTACGAATGAACATAACGGCGTATCTGGAAAATTAAAGGTTCGAAGAAGCGTAGTGTACTTATCTTCCTCGGTTCATTACACGGAGCGGCATGTACCGCTACTCACATCGGACAGGATTCCAATTTCTTTTTTTTCTTCTTCTTTTTGCCGACTTAAATCCGTCGAAACGTCAAAGACTATACGATTTTATTTGCTGCCGAGACATACTACATCCACGGCTGCCGCAATCTTCCAGTTCATTGGGTTGTGTCTCAAAATTCGTTCATTTGAAGAAACGCGTTTTCGCGATATAGAGAATCGCCTAAACAAGTCTAAAGGAGAAATTCTCAACGGACTCGTTTTTGCGGCAATAAGACGATGAAGCAAGAGACCAATAAAAAAAAAGTTCTCTCCTTTGCGCGCCGCACGGTTAGCAACGAAAAATCTTACGAATTCCCGCTCGCCTCGAAATTTATTTCACTTTTCAGCTTCCGGTCGCATGAAAAGTAATAAGAAATTCAAGCCTCGCACCACGGACAATGAGGCACGTGGTCTCGTACGCGTACTTATGTATGTTATACATATTTATAGATATATAGGTACCAAATAACCGCCAAGACGAGTTCAATTTCTCGCAGGAATAATAATGTAGCGAGAATAAACACGGAGAGATGAAACGGTACCGGGATGAAGGAACGCTTGCAAACCTCAAAGCTGTTCTATTTTATGTTTTTCCCGAGTATATCATAACGCGATGTGTTTGTCCCATTAACGAGTTCACCATGTGTCGGACCTCTGTCGATAACTAGTTATCGATTTGGCCTTCTGCTCAAACGAAATCGATTGAATTCGCACAAGAGTAACAGCGTCCGTCGGGTCAACTATTTTTACATGACTTTTTGCAAAGTAATCATTTTTCTGCAGGAAGCAAATTTTCTGCAGGAATAAAAATTTTTTTAAATTTAACTATGCAGAAGGTGCTAATTTATTTTCTATAATTACATTTCAAAAAAGTTATTACCACATTAGTTAACAAAAAAATGGTTTAACAAATTATCCGGCAACGAAAGTTATTTAGCAGTTTAGCAGTATTTAGGAATCGGTATTTGCAAATATGTTCGATTCAGTACCCGAAATTTTCTTGAGTATAATAACCACTTTTTTGCGAAAACGTATAAAAAATTGGCAACTCTATGTATTAATTAAAAAAAATAAAAAGTTCCGCAAAATAGCAAAATTTCGAAAAAAATGTATAAGTAATCGGGAAAATTAATCAATCAATTTCTGTCTAAAAGAAGTTAGATTTTCGAATGAGTCTTTAAACAATTTTTTTTCACTTTTGTTAATAACTTTTCGGTATTGTTATTATCCAAAATTAATGTTCTTACCACCTTCTATATAGTTGATTTTTTTCAGATTTTTATCCCACTGGCGAGTATTCAATATTTTCATTAAATCTCATATTTAGCTGGGAATATAAATTTCTTATAAATTTTCCTCTCGTTGTACAACTTTTTCTATGTCTATCCACCAACCCGATGCATCATGAATATTATAGAGAAACGGAAACTGCATCATGAAATACCCGCTTGAAGCGAAATGTACTCATATGTCGCGACTGATCTTTCTTTATCGTGTCAACCTTTTCGCGACTGATCTTTCTCTGCCGCGTCAGCCCTTTCGCGACTGCAAATATGTGTACATTTACATATGCAGCTTTTTTATCTTGAGTGTAGCGATGTAACGAAGCTTCCGACCCATACGAATCCAGAAAAAGCTCTATCATCATAGAGTATTATACAGTTGGGAAAAAGAATACGCCGTATCACGTTGGATCATAGAATAACCGGAGGATAATACCTTATCCTCGAGCATTGAATATCCGTTTCGCGCCTTTCTTTAGCCTTTCCTTCCGCCACGGAACAAAATTCTTCTTTTATATACTTCTATCGTGCACACCATTTACCGCTGAACTCCAGAAGGTCGTCCCGAAAATGTGCTCTTATGAGCAATGGATAGAGTTTCGCAGCGTGTAAAGAAGGAAGAATCTCTGCGACGATGGTTTTGTCGCGGGAAAATTTCTTATATAGAGAAGTGCTTTAAAAATCATCAGAGCATTAAAAATACTATTATTATTAGTAATAATGATAATAATAATAATAATAATAATAATAATATTATATTCAAAGCAACTCGATATTCGAAGCATAGCAAACTAATAAGAACAATTCCAATTTCGAATCAAAACGTAATATGACTTGAGAAATTAATAATTCATCGGATAGCGCGCTTTATCTCGAATGGTTTCAAGCGCATCATATTCTAGTGGGATTAATTGAGTAGCCATTCGGTTGGATTGCGGCGCTTTTACAGACGATCGCTCAGATTTTTACGACTCCATCACTTCGTTTCGATGTTTTTATTTCAATAGCTTTATGGTTTTGCAGCGTGAAGATTAAAGTTATAAACGTTACAACGATTCAACGCACCGTGCAATTGTTCATCCGTTTCGCAACAGCGGTACGCTGACGGGAATTTTCATCTCGGAAATACAATTTCGTATCGCGGTAGATTTACTCTGTTACGGACGATGGAGTCTGTTTCTGCATCCCAATGAAGGGTGCATCAACGCGCTCCGAGATATCGTCAATAGCGTATACGAAGCACAAGTATCAGAACAAATATCTCATTAACAGTGGTTTATGCGCGCAATATGTAGCTTCGGGTGACATAGTAATTGTCAGCATTCGCTTGAATAATTATTACGGAACGTTAGAATTGTGCACCTGCGGTCATTTACTGAACTGACGGACAGTTGCAGTACATCGTTGGCGGCAGTTACTGTACAAAACATTTCGCTATGATATGTATTCATTCACTTAATATGCGAGCAAATTCTGGAAAATGGATGATCCTCGTCGAGGGTTTTGTTGGCATACGATACATATATAATATTTTCATGAATATTGAAATGCGTGTCCGTGTGCATTACGTAGAATAGTCGATCCTTTTCAAGCAGTTTGTCGGAATAATAATAATTAAAAATAAAGAAAACCGTAATTTCTACGAATATCATTGCAGATGAGAGGAATTTATCGAAAATTATAGTTTTAAAGATCGAATTAGTGAATCGTGGACCCTGTCGTCGGCCGGAACTTCATTCGATGACTCACTGTTCGCTCATTCGGTATAAAAACTGCAACATGTTTTTGTTTATCTTTTTCCATAGGGTCCGCGTATGGTACTGTGTATACCGCACGATGTTGTATCCTTGAAACGCCTTCGACAGGGTCAGTTGAGTAGAAAAAAGTAACGGAGTTGAACCCGTAAAACGGGTTTAAATTTTTGCCAGAATCATCGAGCTCCACGGGTATCACGGGATGCATGATAAATGCTCGGAACGACTTTCCGCAGAGAGAGGATATTTTGGACGATTCACGTGCTCGCGGGATGAAACAATTTAATCGAATAAGATTTTTGACTCGCAACGAATCTATTATTTGTCTGGAAAGCAATTAATTGTATACCTCATATTCATGGTATTTCAATAATAAACTTAAGTCCTTTTCACGCGTCGCTAACATACGAGGATCTGAAAAGTTCGGCAAAGTTCGTAAATTCCGATTATTCGCGAACCGTCGGAATCGTCTGAATGAAATTATTTCCCGAGAGAAAATTATAATCTACTTCTCTATCGTCTAGTCGATTTTCAGCTGAGCTGAAGTACAACGATAAATAATACGAGAATTCCGGAGATCTCTTTATTTCATTGTAAAAAACTAGAGCGCATAAACAGCTTTGCCGGTACTGCGGTTGCACAGCAAAAAGTCCATTGCATTGTTATGACGATACCGTCGCTTTCAACAGAAGATACAGTTTTTCCGGGTCCAGTAATAAATCGAAACAAATAAAAAAACACGGGTTATGCATTTTTTTCGAAAAATGTCTATCTCGCGTTTTTATGCGCTGTTTTTTTCGACTCATCCTGGAAACTCCTGCGCGGATCCGGCACGTGATGGAAGAGGGATTTTTTTTTGGTACTACTGAATGTCTACCAACGGCGGAAAGAATGTTTTGGTTCGGATTGACGTAGAATTCGAATCGTAAAATAATTCCTTTGTCGAATGGAGTGAAAAGAGAAATTTCAATTACACGAATCTCCGTAGTCGCGTTCACTAGCGAAACGGCCAATTCTCAATGGCATTCCGAATTTGTAATTTCGATGCGGGCCTACCTGCCGACGTTTCGGAATTGCGAATCGTCCCCTCTTCCTTCCCCGTCGACTGTTATTCCAATGGAACGATCTTCGACAACGTACGACACCACCCGATGTCTCTACGGATTGTTCCTACAGCAAATAACCTTTTGTGTCGTCGCAAACGTAAATGGAGCGTTTCAATATCGTATTATTGAACTTCGAATTTACCCGTATTTATCGACATATAATCGATACAAATATTGTTTCTCGCGATTGGCAATAATCGTCCTTTTCATCGTCGTTCACGATTCGAAAACAGTAGTGTAAAGAATTTAAAAAAAGAAGAAGAAGAAGAAATCGAAGAAAGAAATAATGAAATGTGTCTGACGGGTCGACTCAACGTATTAACGAAATACAAGAACTTTTTTACCGTCTTGGAACATACCGCGCGAATGAAATGCGAAAATGATAAGAAAACTAACCTCCGCCGGTCAGCGATGAAATGGATGTATTGAGCATATATCGTTTTTATTTCGAGCAAAAGTCGTCAGTCTGGCGACCTTCGGGACGCACCAGTGCTTTCCAGCATTGGTTGTGTTACAGAAACGATATATATATATATCCATTCGGATGGAAAGCAATAAATGGTAAGTCCCGATGTCGATCATAATTCTGGCGACCGAACGACGACGTAGACTACGGAGTGCTAATAAATATAATAGTCGTCTACATCGATCATTTTTTTGGGAATCGGCGACATTCTGCAGTTGCCCCCCCCCCCCCCCCCCCCCACCTGTGTCAAAATCTTTGGACCGAAAGTAAATCGATGAAAATTAATTAATGAAAAGGCAACGTTAGCCAAGGGAAAAGACATTGCGTTTTGAACTGCTCGACCGTAATGAACAGAAAAGCTTCCCTTTCCATCAAGTTTTGCGAAGTAATCAACGAGTTCGGAGATGATGTTTGAACAGAGTGATGCCATACAATATTTTATATCCACAATATATATATATATTCATCTTATGAACAAATCCATGAAATGGATATTTATATATATATATAACATTTATATATGTATAATATACATAGAATAGTTCTATATAAGCCGAACCAATTTCATTTCCGATCCTCTGGGATGCAAGTCGACAGTTTCCACGCAAGCGTAACTCGCCGATTCTCAAGTCAACAAGCAAATATCGTTCGGTTTACATGGTATGACTTTTCTTCCGCAAAACTTATCCAATTCCCTCCAAACACTATTTACATTATACAGAACAATAACGTATATAAATATTTAACATCCTCTCAGCCAGTGTACTATTCTGTTGCGTTTTACTTCCACGCTGATGATTAATGAAGACAGCGATAAGCAACGGAACATTCGCTCGATTAAACGGAACCCTCACTGAGAGATAGAAATCGTAGTGCCGAATACTAATGCATAATTAAGTAGCGCGCTAGTTATCTTTTTTTAGTTAACGGTACTAATCCTTTTACTCCGTACAACTGTATAAATGAATTATAGCGACTAAACGTCTTGTTTTGCAAGTTTGCGTTTGTTTCACACGGAAAGAGTTTTGCAATCGAAATATCGTTCGAAAACGTCGCGATAAGTATAGTATTTTTTTTTATCGCCCCGTTGGCTGACGTGGGAAAAAATACTGTCAAAAGGGCTCGAGAACTTAAGTCCTACGAGTTTAGAAGCAATCGCTCTACCTACCGCACCAATGTGTTCAGTGTAAACAGTGACGACTTTCAGATATATCGTTCAACTGACATATTACAACTTAACGCTCCGCGCGGCTTATAGATGGGGTGGAATATCTTACGCGTTATATTTCCCGACGTCGTAGTCCACCATAAGTCTATACAACCAATAGAAATAACAGTAAAAGGGTGTTGACTGCGAAGGAACACTGACATGAAATTGAAATCTATAGAAAGTTCCAATTGCCAAAGGTACGCGGGAACTCCAAATTCATTTCACGAACAGCTAAAATTCCGATATTACGAAATGAAAAAAATTTGACGATCAAAATATTGCGAACATTCGATATTTAATTTAAAGAATAGCGAAAATTTCGGGATGCTGAATTACCCAAATTCAGTTAAAAGAATAATTGTATACGCAAAACTCCGATGTCGAAAAATTATATTTAATTTTTAAATGTTCCGAGTTAAGATTCACCGAAAGATCATCGATCCGGAAGTAGTCCAAGAGAAATTGTACGGAACAACAAGGAAGCTTAGGATAACTCTATTGGGTTCAGTCATTGACTGAACACAAGCGAACCATTTCTATGTAATCTTGTAGCCGTAGTACAGCGGCAGGTAAACTCTATTCAAGCGCATTATGTAACTACTGAAAGAGCGGTAGTATATACATTCCGGTTTATTCATCGAGTACACTCTGTACAAGTCGCGCGTAAGCAATATTGAACTTTGCGGATTAAGAGGAGGTGAAACACGTTGTCCAGTGACTCTCTTGCTCCCCCGTAAGCGCCAATCACGCTATCTCTCTCGCACTCGATATGGTTTCACCTCCTCTTAACTAGGAATTTCATGTATTTTCAACGCTGCGGTGCAGCATGTCGAGGATTTCCTTCTTGACTTGCATAATTGAATACACACCGCAATTCACTCACGAGAAGCTACATGAAGATAGACGCGTCGCAGACGATGATGCTTCAGATGAATAACACGCCAGTAATGTGATCCTCAGCAAATATTGTACTTACTAACCTACATTATGCATCCTAGAAGCTGGAGTACCGATACAACGCTGGCAGCGAATTGCTGACCACATACGCTGGCTAAGCATTGAGTCGTGTGGAATGCAAACGCTGATCCCACGCTGGCTGTATACGTTGGCCGAGTCGTAGACCGGATATAATGCTAAATCTCGTGGTACATTGGAAATAATAACTCCCAATGCCTTAAGCGGAGGTGAAACCCTATCGAGTGCGAGAGAGATAGCGTGATCGGTTCTTGCAGCGGAGCGAGAGAGAGGCACTCGGTAACGTGTTTCATCTCCTCTTAAGGAGGGTGTATCGTTACAGTTCCAGCTAAAGGTGAGATTCCGAACAAATTCCGAATACTTTTCAATGGCATGATAATCTGAAAAACGTCAACCATATAGAAGGTCTTATAAGATAAATTTTGCATAATAATAATGCCAATAAGTTAATAACAAATCAGTTTAAAAAAATTGTTGAACGAATCATACGGTAACCCAACTTTTTTTTGTATGAACTGATACCCCAATTTTTCAGACGACACACTCATTTTTTTAGATTTTTTTCTAACTTTCCAATTTTTTTTTGTTTTTTTTATGGTTTTTTAAAAAAGTTAAGTTACTGGATGATGCGTCCGACAATTTTTTTTTAGCAACAAATGTATTAACTTTTTGGAATCATTATTATGCAAAATTAATGTTCTTAGTATCTTCTGTATGGTTGAATTTTTCAGATTTTTATCTCATTAGGAAGTCTTCGAAATTCTCTCCGAATCTCACTTTCGGCTGAGAATGTAACGATACACCCTCCTTATTATGCAAGCGCGCGCCGTATCTCGAGCAAACTGTAGCGTCAGTGGTTAACGTTCTGTACGGAAACCATTCGTTATCTGTCAATTATCGCTTTTGCTGATTTATATTACTATTTTTTAAATTTTCAACAGAAAACATTGTTGAGAACCTTTATATAGTCTAATTGACTCCAAGTCAGTATTTTGCTATTATAATCAGTATTATTAACGTCAATATTAAATGAATAAAAAAAAATAACAAAAAAAATACTCGAGAGATAAGTAGACAAACATCTTTGCATGCGTAATGTTTGAAATAGAATATAAATCGAAAGAAAATAATTCGACAATGACTCAGAAACTACTATTTTGAGAGCGCCGGCTAAGCTTTAGCTGCCACAGCTGGCGTCGGTACTGTAAACTACTGCCGAATTCTGCAGTGTACTGCTGGCCAGATATTGGTCCGAACCTCAGTCTATCATCCATTGTTTCCAGCGTAGAAATTCTATTGTTGCAACAATCCACACTTGACATAGCATATGTTAGCTTAACATTGCGTTACGTAGTGAAACACAATTACAGTATCGATCGTGAGAAATAGAGGTTACTACTGGCGTTTCTGTTAATTCGGCACTAATAGCTCGAAACTTTTTTTAAACGAGTGACGTACCTGTTTAACGGATTAACGGACAAAATTATTCACGAGTTTGAATTATTATTCAAACCGGAATACTATTTTGAAGAAGAGCTCAAGCGCAAAAAATTCTGATAAATTCGAATTATCGCCACTATATTTTTCACGCGCGGCTTGGGCTCTCGTTGTTTTCCTCGTACATTGTAAGAGAAATAAATAAAATAATAAATACGGAAATACGATGGCGATGACAGAGAATAACTTCAAAATACTATTCCCAGAATAATTGCACAGTTAAAAATATATTAATATTTATCACAAACTTTTTTGCCCACAAACGTTCGTTAATTTTTTTTTTTTATTATTACGAAAATAATTTGTAAGATTAACAAAAATTATTATAAAAGTAAACATTTTTTTGTAGAAAATGTTGTGGACGTGTGTGAAGAAGAAATGCTTATACTTTTTTTACTGCCTGGTTTACTGGTGTTTCTAAAACTCGACATTGTAGATACAGCGCAACGACATTTCTAGCGACAACGATGGCATTTTTATTGAAAATACCAAATACGAAGTCACGCCGACGCAAGCAAAACGCAATAGTATTGAATTGTTTTGTCACGTTGAATGCCACTTTCAAACTCGATCTCTCATCTTGAATGCCGTTTTTCCAATATAAATTTTATAGAATTTTCTATCGAGTGTATTTCGAGAATAAGAGAAGCGTCTCTTCTATGCTTATAGGCGCCACGTTTTGTCGATTTTACAACGGCATCGTATATCCAATGAATCCACAATAATCGAATGAGAATAAATAATGAGAGGTCTAAAGAGCTCTTCAGCGGAATCGAAACTCGCGTTGCTTCGAGGATGTGAAAGAAATGAGATGATAAAAAAAAAAAACAATAGAAGGGAAGAAGTTTCTTAAAATGCTTCCGGGAAGAAGGTATATATCGAAAGCCTTGACGGAATGAGATGATTGCTCTCGATCCGTGAAGAGATGAGAAAACGCGCTATAGTAGGGTAAAGAAAAACCACGTTTGGCCGCTTAAGGTGACCCGAGAGGAATCCTGCAACCCGACTGGATTAATCGCTTTTGCCTCTCTGCGCCGCAGGAGCATAATGATTTTCTTGGATCCACAATCGAGGGTCAACCCTCTCTCGCAGGACTACAACGCACACAACGAGCAAAACATGAAGCTAAAGCTGGAAGTCGTTGAGGTGTGATGTATCCTCTGAGACGTCGATTTACGACTCTCATGCGTCGAAAACCATTCTCGCGTGAGCGATCCATCATATTCACCCGCGAGAAAGCCCCGCGAACACAAGTTCGAAGAAACGAAACGAATTTCGTTTATTTTTCGTGCACCGAATACAAATCGTGCTATAGACGAGAAAAATGCAGATACGATTATCACAGATGTGACCGCATATTCCATTGGAATAGAAACAATCCTTTTGGTTCACCCCACGATTAAGGGAATGAAATGTTCCTCAAGATCGACGAATTACACTCCGAGACTCTTATTTACATGTAATTATATAATGAGAATATATCCGATCGAAAATCATTAAACCGCACAATAGGCTCCGTTTTCGTCGCATTTGATCAGTAGATCACTCCATAAAAATTAAGTAGATACTGAGTACTTTTCAAGTAAAATTTTGAAGTAATATGAAATTGTTTCGTATGCAAAACATTGCCCACGAATATTTCGTAAAAAACTCGGATTTCGTACAAAAATACCGTTTTCAGATTCTGACAAAAAAATGATTTATATTCGCAAAAAAAAATTGTCATTGGTTTTCTGTTAAACTAATGTTTCCTGTGAACTCTGAAAGTTATCATTTTATCGAATCCTTACTTAACAAGGATTCTTTACGCGGACGAAAACTGCCGTGCAACAGTAACAGAAAAGACTGTGGAAGTGCCCACGAGTGCCTATGAATATCTTCATGAGAATTCAGTAAATATGGATTTTATTATTAATTATTATGTAGGTGTAGGTAAAAAATATGAGACTTTTTGCCATATCTGATCATTTATATCTGGTGGTAAAAACACAATTTTTTTGTTATATACATTCTATATATTTCAAGATATATCCTGCAGATATATATGTATATATTTTTTTATTATGCGTTCTATCCGTTCGGCTTTCTTCCCTTTTTACGATCCCAACATTCTTTCGACTGCGTCCACAACCGACTGACTCCCTTACTGCGTCGTATTTGCATACCGAAATAGGGAACTGCGGAAAACCCGGTCACACATAGTCGATCCCTTCAACAGAGACTGGTGTTTCGACGGGGTAATTCTCCAGTCTCCGGAAAAATGACCTCGCGCTCCATAATTCAATGCGGCAGCGAGCGCAGCAAGTATATATAAAGACCGCGAACGATACTGCATGACTTGGGAGACCGACATAGTCACAGATTACCCACGCGGCCGATATATATAGCATATATAAAAAAGATATAGAACTTTTTGCCATTAAATATACAGATTCATATTTCATATCTTTGTTGTGACATAACCTCAATTTCTATGGGTGTAACAATGTATCACGACCCCCTGAACCGTCCCGATTTCAATAATTACTTATTTCTATACGATAAACTTAACTCTGGAGAAAGATTGCTTCATCCACTGTGCAACAAAGACAATTAGCGCCAAATTATCTCTATTTATATTTCTACCGGAAAATGCATCCGCCATCCAAGAGATTCATGATATCTCTATGGCGATTGTGCAATTTTTTTTCTTTCTTAAAACAAAAACTTAATCGGGGTCACGAGAACTGCCGGGTTGGTATCGGTCATGTTATCAGTACGCACATACGCACGCCGGCGGATGTAGGAGGATATAAGGATGCCGTCCACCCCCACGAACGTGGGCATTCGTTGAATGAAGTCTTAGATAACATTTTCCGGTGAATATAGAATTCCGATGCTATATTATCGTATAATACTTACATACCTGTATAAATATATGCTTTACGGCATCAGGAAACGTTCTCTGTTACGTATCGAACCGATCGATATATATCGAATATCGATCGGCTCGATGAGCTCGAACCCTCATTCGCCTTTAGTATACACTTTTTTCCTCCTACTACTCTCTTCTATACACATGTACAACGTTAGTTTCGGTGTTTTCATTATCGCGATTGGAATCCCGCTGCGTCGCTCGGACGTTCGGTCGTTTGGTTGAGCTTCGTACTCGGCATCGATAGCCTTCATCGTCGAAGGGGAAACACCGTGAATTCCAGTTTCCATTGAAACACAAGGTGAACGCGAGGAATCACAATGACCCGTAGCAAGCGCATAACAAATAATGCCGATGCTAATGAGAACGCCACGTTGAGCTACGGGTCATCGGTGACGCCTCGTGTACTACTCTGCCCCCCCCCCCTCCCTCCCGATCGCGACAGAATAGATCCTCGATATATCGAACGCTATCTACTGCATTCGGTTAATGAATAATAAGTCGTATATCTGAGGTACGTTGTGTTTTTAATCGTAGTGGATGATGCACACTATATTGAGCTTTTAGAAACTCATTGGCAAAGTAATTAGTTTACTTTGGTTATAAGGTTAATTATCGAACGTGTCGTGTACCGTGCCACCCGTAATGTTGCACACGAGCGATTATCAAAAAGCCCTTTGACGTAAGTAAATTTAGTAATTTTCCATGTACCGTTAATAGAAATTTATTATGTCATATTCGGGAAGGTATATGTATATGTTGGTTGGTGAACGTTCATTGGTCGTAGTATTTCCCGTAAATCTTGGACAAAACTTTATCATGCAGAATGCTTTTAGGATTTTCGATTAATTAACAACTCGAGTTATGCAACGTTGTACAACGACTGTATACTAAATTCAATGTGTGCTTCGCACAGAGCGCGAGAAATTCAATAGAGAGTAATTATACGTATGTCGTTACCTGAGGCGTTTAATATATCGAGCAATCGTAGAATATTGGCTCGCGATCGAAGTCGGAGACGTTGTACAACGATAGGTCGATGTAAATAACATTTTATCAATTGTGGATTGAGAAAAAAAAAATTTCAATCGACTAAATCGGCGTTCATCCCCTTGCAAACGAATTTCTAGTTAACTAACTATTTAACTAAACAACTAAACTAAACGAACTAAAATACCGATTTAGTTAATCCCAAACATTTTTTGCTAAGCGATAAGTCTTCACTGACGTGCAAACAGCAATGTAAAATTTTCCAAGCGGCAAAATCTCCGATTGATTCTCGATACTTGTGACGACTGATTCCTTTTCCGATAACGATAAATTACCCTATTGACTAACACGGACAGTGAGTCCACTCTGGTCGAAGTTAAATCGAGAAGATTGAAGGACTCCTGTGACAGACACCGAGAGGCAAGAAAAAGTGTCCGTTGCTCCCCGAGTCGGATATTCGGCGACAGTTACAAGGGTCTCGGGGATTTTCTTAGTTTTTTTTATATTTATTTATTCACGTCTCAACGCGCCAAACCCCTCTTTCGATCTATTTACACGCGGTGAGTTTTCGCAAAAAGGAACAAAAAAAATCCCTCCGTTTACAAATAGCCGTTGCAATTCCTGGTCGGACCTTTTTGCGATCCATTTGTAGTATATTGGAAATTCCGGCTGATAGCTAAGTAAAGAAGGTTCGTCGGTGACGCGAGTACATGGCACAGGATTGATCAAACATTTTTATCGTACAACGCTCTATCGCGTTCCGTAGATTCTTCGTATGGAGCAAAGAAAAATTCTTTGCTAAAGCGATATTCCGATCGATGTAATTTTTTTCTATGCATAACTTAACGCGTTGAATACGAACCTCCGGCGGTAAAGCAAGGCGAGCAAAGCCTTGAAATACTTCGCTGGGGATATGTCGAATCTGATACAGTTAATTTGCGAGTAACAAGACCTGCCTCCGTTAATACTGTGTCGGCCTCTAGGTAAGTTCAGCAAAAGTTATCTCGCCTACGGGGTTAAAATTCTTTGCAAGTTTCGAGACACGAATTCGCGGTTTAATGGGTTATTCGAGCCCCTCTCGCAGTAAGAGTCAAATACGTTGACGCATTGCGCGAACTCGATAGCCGCAAACTTCGACGGGAGTCGAGTGTTTTTGGAGACAGGCGCGTACGATGGGTTCGAAGGTAACGAGCACTTAGTTACGTCCTCGACGAATCATGGGAAGGGCGCGCTTCGAGTGGCACTCTAAGTAGGACACGTGCGAGGATTTTCGAGAGAACTTATGTCCCCCGGAACTCGATAGTTTATACCCGTCTTGTGCGACAGATAGAAAAAATCGTGGATTACAGTAATGCCTCGCGCGGCGAATCGTGCGTTATTCGTTGCGAAACTAACCTCTAATCTGCGACTATAACCGTTATTTTGACGTTGAGCCGAAGACTGCAACGGGATAATAAAGTTATCCCAAACGGCGATTGGGAAAATAGTGCTGAGTATCTTTTGGATGATCTCCAATTCTTTTGTGTTACACGCGCTGCATGCGAAAGGAAATCGCTGAATCGAGCGGTAAAACGTATCTTGAAGAGATAGATAGCGCCAAACGTTGGTAATCGACGCGATGGTTTCGCTCAATGCCAAACCAAATTTAACGTTTTTGTCGTAAATGTTTTATTTTTTGTTCCTTATCGACGAATGACCCTTTGGCAAATGTGATTGGTGATTGATTTGTTTGTCTTGGCATACCGTTGTGGAATTTACGTAACGCGTATACGTAATGTGAAGAGAATGAAAATAGAAATCATGTAAATGGCGACGCGCGTGTGTTTGTCCGTTAGGAAAATCCATTAATTAGAATAACAACGATTTCTCATTCATTAATCATTATAGGTGGATTTGTTTGGATCCGAGACTGGAGCAACATTTTTGTCGTTTATCAGCTGTTCGAATGCGGATAATCATCGGTAATTCATTCAATAAAGCGTATTCTGTCTATTTATGACGATAATAATGAATTTGGATCGAGAATTTTCTCTTTTATGCTTTTTTTTTATGCCCAACATATCGAAGGTGTATTCTAAAATGGCGGTAAAATTTCGAGCGAATTTTTCTCGGCGTGTCGTCCGTGTTCCTGTTCGTTCCATCATTTTTATCCGTACCGGCAATAAACACAAATATGATGTAACTTCAACCCCTGTCCGTACTTGACCTACATAGATCGATCAAATAAACGACCGAGAAGCTTTACTAATCTGACTATTTATCAATTTCCTCGATGTAATTTGATTGAGATATGCAGAAATTTATGATTTTGCAAGTTTCACGAATACATCGAAACTTGGATTGAAATATTTTCGCGTATCAGAAAAAAAAAAAAAATGGTCAGTATATCCGCGTGTACTCGTGAAAATTGTATGTGAAAACATCTTCAGTAGTTATAGCTTTAGGATCAGACATATATATTAAAAACATTTATTTGTATATTTCAATTCCTATTATTTTTATTTTTTATATTTTTAATTCATTTAAATGAAGCTTAAGCGGTTACGGGATTGAGAACACTTTGCATATTTTCACACAATTTCCTGAAAGACCGTAAAACTTCTTGAGGACACGGCATTTTTTCACTCAATTTCCTAAAGGGTCGTTAAGCTGCTTGAATACATTGCATTGTTTCACTCAATTTCCTGAAGGGTCGTTACATTCATTAAGGACACATCGAATTTTGTTCTTATTTTCCCGAAGGACTGTTACGCTTTTTGAGGTTAATTTCCATTCGAAAGCCTCGCGAAACATGTTTTCGCATAATAAATATATAATACCGCGAATGATATTGATAATCGCGCGTCGATACGCAAGTAGTCAAATGGAAAGATTCTTCATTTAACCTCGTCGGGGTTCAAGTTGGTTCAATTACGAATAAAACTTCATTTGAACACACGAGACACCTCATTGATGCTGCGTGGCGCCGTTTTCATATCGCAATTGATAGCAATTTTATTTTTTGAGATGCTAACAACGACACAAAAAGTCAATAGCATCGTTAGCTGATGTTCTTTTTCGTCGTATATTCGCTCTCTCGTCTCTTTTTCATTTCGTGAAACGTGTATTATCTTGTACCGTCTCGTATTCGCGTGGTAAATACCCGATAATCTCCGAACACAGAGAAGACGAACAACAATGGTGAAGAAAAAAATATCGCCGCCCGAAAAATCACATCTTGTTTCGGAGCGGCGAGGAGGGAGCTGAGGACAAAGGGGATACACTCCATTTGTCAACGGCGCAAGGATCAACGAAGAATGATCGCGTTACCGGTCAGGAAGTCAACGCGAAGAGGCTATACGTCTTCCTTAAACAGTGTCGCTATCGACCCATTTCCTCAAACTGACAAGGGATGATGAGAATAACAATCATGCTAAGGATTATAGAAGTAAATTCGGTTCCGCCCATTGTCATCCCGGAATTCATCGAAATCAGTTCGACACGTAGACACGACGGGTAATCTATCTACGAAAAAAAAAAATCTGTTCGCGAGTTTTCATATTAATTTTATCTCCGACGCCGTAATTATAATTCGTAGGCGTCGATTTCAATAAGGCACTCGATACTTTGATGCAATGATACCGTAAAGGCAATATACCTCAAAGGAGCTTTTCAGTCATCACGAGAGTAGCCTTCTCTGTAGGTTGACGCGACGTCGAACCCGCGATATGATTATCGTCAACTTAATATTCCGGTGATCGAAGCTCGTTGAATATTCCTTCATTATCGACGCGGAATATTCAACGAGTCAAGTACGTCAAAATTTTCGTATAGGAAAGCCCCCAAAGGCTCATTATATTGACAATATTCATCAAATACCGGATGATTCAGATTTGGTATAAATATCTCGTCGCTAAGTAACAGCTTACTTTTTTAATAATAGTTCATAAATCGAGGGCAATTGGCGCTTGATATGTACCGAGTTCTAGCGATTTCCTTCGCGGCTCATAGATGTAAAGCTGCAATTTATGGTCAATTATTTACCTCCGATCGATCGTTGGTAATCAAATACGAGTTTTGAACGGCGAAGATCACCTCGTCTATCAAACCGTCTATCACCACGTTAACAAGTTTAATATATCTTTCGCATCTCTGTATTGCTGTCGGAGATCAAGAGAAAAAAAAGATTATGCGAGTTATAATTGCACGCTGCTTCCTCATTTTCTTTAGAATTCATCTTCGTCGAAATTTACAGCCCGATAACCCAAAAATTGTAAGAATTATCAAGTTAACAGACATTATTGAAAAAAAATGTACAGCTCCGTAAAATCATAACGACTGCAAGGATTTTATAAAAAATAGAAACAACAAAAATAGAAAACAAAGAAATTGATCCCTTTACACGTCTGGAAATTTTCAGCACACCCTTAATTATTGAAGAATGTCTTAGTAACGGAAAAAAATTGAATCAAAATCCTCGATTACGGTATAAAAATAAGATATTGGGGGAACAGAGAAATTGTCATTTATCTTCCTAATAGTTCGATGGCGTGTCATTTTTTTTTCTTTCTATAATCACGTATTATATGTATCTGTAACTTTTTCCGAAATAGTCGCGAATGACCTATCTATTGATGCAACTATGAAAAAAAAAAAAAAAAAAAAACTGTAACTCGATAACTATAGAAGTTCCTAAGTTATCGATCTTTAAATTTTTTCCAACTTGTCCTGAATACACACACATTAACACATCCCGTGATTATTTCTAACTGTTATTTTCCAACGTTTTGAAATATTGTAAAAACGTTTGCATGAAATCTCGAAAAAAAAAAAAAAAAAATTCATATAAACAAAGCTTCGTCAAAGAGAAAGCAAAAAAAAAACGAATGAAACTTACCGAGCATTTTGAGTACCCGCCGCGACGATCTTCCCGTATGATGACGACAATTTCTCTCTTTGCTTGCGGAGGTTCCAACAGTATTTCCGGAAGTCGACGAGTCTCTTACCGAACGACTTCTTCCGCTGTCTCGTTTCATCATATTTGACTGTCTCAACTTTAGTCCGATCATAACGTAAAGAATCGTGATGAGTATCATCGGCACGACGAAGAATAGAAGAGTCGCGTAATCGAATGAGTGTTCGTAGAGAACCCTTTTTAAAAGGCACATCGATATCATCGGATCATTGCCCCACGTGAAAATACCGAACTGCAGAGCCAGTGGCGTCGCGAATATCAGAGCGACGATCCATATTACGATAATGAGCTTTATAGCTCGGGACAAATTCGACATAGTATGAGAACGAAAGGGATGACAAATAGCGACGTAACGCTCGACGGTAAATGCGGTTATTGTGAGAACACTGGCGTTCGCTGAACACTCCGCGGCTAACCCTCGAAATATGCAAAACCCTTCGCCGAATATGTACGAATATTTTTCCCATACGAGATAAACTTCGACGGGTAGTCCGGAAATCAGCAGCAACAGGTCCGATACAGCGAGACTAAAGAGATAGTAGTTGGTAGCTGTGTGCATTGACTTGTTGCGCGCAATAACGACACACGTGCTAATGTTTCCAACGATCCCGGTGAAGAATATCGATAGATAGATAATCGTTATCGGCACTATTACATAGAGTGGATCCCGTTGTGGAATCAAAGCCAGAAAAGACGATGGTTCGTGCGCCGGATGAGATACGTTCGGCTGTTCCGCACTCTCGTTCGTAAAAGACAAATAATCGTTGCTTAGCCATGACGAGGTCTCCTCTGTTAGAAGAAAACTCGTTGTTATCGTTGATTCCGTGATGAAATTATGCTCCATAGCTTTCCGTTGATGAAGTTTCAAAACTTTTTTATCCCGATTTCAATGTTTTACTGTAAAATTTTTACAATTTTTGTTTTTGTTGTTTTTTTTTTTTTTCGCGCCCTTGATTATGACTTTGAGCTTCGAAGCTCCGTACTCATCCGTTAGTCATGATTGCGTCGAGAGTTTCGGTAACGCGCGAGTAACACTTGTTATTTATTAACTTTGCCGAAAATCCCATTATCCGTAAGTAATGGGATTGATATCCTCGGCTACCAATCGATGGTGATGTCTATAGAAGTTATGAATTCTCAACTTCGACATTGGCGATCGATTTTACAGTGTCAGTGCACTTTACAGATTATCGCACTTTTTTTTTCGCGACGATATTTATCGTTGTTTGAAATGTTTTTTGTTTTTTTGTTTTCACGATTGTTTGTTATTTATATTTATTCTCGGATACTGGTTATCGCTGGACCAGCACGACGGCGATGCGAACGTCGACTGGACGAACGCCGGTCAACACTCGACACACGACAGAGAACACAGTGGGGAAGGACTGTCGTGGATGACATGCGCGTTCGCGAAGCACGTTGCTCGGCTTGGCACACCGAGACTCCAAGTAGTAGTCTCCTTTGCGTCTCGGACCGAGACACGATGTTGCAAATTTTCCAGCTCGCCGACTGCTTTTAATTACGTCAATTATTGTCGATATAAAAAACGAGCGTTTATTTGGATGATTTTTTATACCATAGATCGTTGATACGGTTCAGAAGATTTTCTTGGAGACAATTAGCCAAACAATCGTTTTTTTATGTCGTTTTCGGAACTTCGGAAAACATTGAATATGACATAATGAATCTTTAAACTATCGCGTTGCTATTATTTTTCTTCGGCTTTCTTGAGTCGCAACTTCCATTTTTTTATTTTTTATTTTTTTTTCAGCAGCTAAAAGATTTATTTTACTACTCCGTACCGCGATACACTTGGTTAACGTGTATACTTATTGGGATTCTATATCGCGTTGAAAAATGCGATGGCACGCGATAAACAAGAGTATCAGTGACCTCGATGGATTCTCCTCTCTTCTACTCTATAATGCGTTTCCGCAGTCGGCAATTATGCGAATGTATGAATACAGACTGTCGAATCTGTGGTTAATATAACTAATGGTTTATTTCTATTGTCCTGAATCAACTCCTTTATCCGAGTTTCGAATTTCGAGCGAAAATAGTCCGATTGAATCTTCGCAAAGTCAGCGCGCGGAATTACCGGTTTATTCGTCAGATGCAACCATTGTAAATGCTACAAAATGATTGTGTATCCTCTGTAGTGGGTTCGTATTATCGAAGAAACATCGGAGCGCCAAGTCATTCGAGGAATTTGCGGATATAAGGTACTTCTTGCGGTACACTCGAGCTAAACGAGTACTGCAGTTTCACAAAATTGTCTGCACACGTTTTACATGAGATACTCGAGAATTTACGTGAATCCGAATTGCGGAATTTCTTATTTATGAATTCAACATATTAACATATTTAACATATTTTTTTGTGGAATTAAATTTGTTATTTCAGTTCTTCCTGACGAATCAATATCATTTTCTTTCTGGATAAATATTCTACGAATTCGCTGGAAAAAATTTACGATAAAATTCATCGTTTACGAATCAGAGCCATTTGTTTATGAAAAAAAGACGAAACTATTATAATAATTTAACTTTTCTTCTGATTGAAAAATTTAAACAAATAAAAATATTCGATGATTTCATAAATAAATGACAACAACCAAAATACGATATTTTTCAAAAAAATCGTACGATAATAAAAAAATCCAATTTGCAAAAACTACGTAAAAATATACCCGTAGATTTATCAGTGTAAACTGAGTTATTTGTTAATAAATTTAGTAAAAAAAAAAGCTGAAATAATGTCAATTGTAAAGATATAAATATATATCGAAATGTTATTTCTTTTCTTACTTTTCTTATTTAAATTGAATAATAATTGCAGTGATTTTTCAACCATATAATACAATGACAAATGATGACGATAATACAATGACGAATGACAAAATATATTACATGTTATACTTTTTTTTTTTACATAAAATAAATCCTCTTTAATTCAGATTCCCTGAAATTTTCGATGTAAATCCTTCAGTCCGTTCGAATTTCGATATTTCGCTTTTATCATATGTGAATGGACTCGTTGTTCTTGAATCACTGTTCGCGATTACCTTCGGTAACGAATTTTATCAAAAATTCTTACGCTCGAGTAGCCTTGACGCTTCTCTTGCGAATCTTCTCAATTTCCTGACGGTTCCCCCGGACGGCCCCAGCATCGCGTTCAGAACCGAACTCTCCCCGCGGTATTCGATTTCCAACCCTCGTCAATGTGAACACAAACCTATCGCGAAAGCACACTCGGGGGAAACTTATTCACGTCCGATGTCCGGTTATTGATTCCACGATTTCGAGATCAAGTGTCGCAAGATAATTGATGAAATTCGATAGACAATTATTGATCGCAAAAACATCGAAAGGAAAGAGCTAATAATATACTTACGTACGTACGTCATCATTAATTAAATGTTGAGTATCAGTTTTATTGACTTTACCGTTCGATGTTTTATTTTCGCAAAAGGTGGGAGGCGCTCGATCGTCCTTTATTTTTTTGCACTACATAGTTCTATAGCTAACGCCGTTTATATTCGCCCACGCAAATCGAATGGGTCTCTATATTCCACGTGGCATTGGTCGTTAAGGTAACATACGCGTCGGTGTGGTATATCACCGTAGTTATGGAACACGAATATCGGTATGATTGTAGTTTAGAGATCATTCCACTCGAGATAGACCGGCGGAAGTACCAGAAGCTCGAGGAAATTCTCGTCTAGTTAACGACAAGACTATTCTCCTTGATTATCGGTCACTACACCCATTGCGCGGCGCACGAGCCGATGTCATCGCCGGAATGAAACGCATGTCTCGACTATTACGACGTCGAGGGTAGGGCCGGTGCACAACTCCCTCCGACTACGGGAATAACTCAATTTCATCCTGTAGCGCGTGCAGCCATTGAGACAAATTAGTCGAGCGTTAAGGTCGATACAGCACATCATACGGTGTCGTTGTCTTTTCTTATCAAACGGAAATAACAATTTATCTCGTCTCCTTGCAGTTCCTTCGCCGAATGTTCATTTAACATGTTTGCTCCCCGTCGCGAATTTTCTCTAACAAACGTGAATGAACCAACGATTATTCTTTTCACAAAGGATATCTAATTTCCACGCGGTTGAACCCTTTCGTGGCACAGAATTTCTAGTATATTCGGAGAAACATTGGCTCGGAATTTTTTTTTTTTTTTTTACTTGCTAGCTATTCACTCCCTCACAAAGCTCGACAGCGTCTCGCGGCTGAAAGCTTTTAAGGCGATCGTATCTATAAAGCAATTTTTTTAATCTCGCTGGTCAAACAGACAGACCGCGACTCTCTATACGACTTTGTCGTCATCGAATATTCGCCGCACGAATAAACCGAGAACAATGCGTGCGGGATTCCGATAAGTATCGTGACAAAACAATTTTTTTTATCACGGCGATTAACCAATTCTCTACATTGAACATCATAATTCAAATGGAATAAAGCCGATGAACTAAAATCTTCAAATTCTATTCCATTTTCATTTTTTTTTGTTTTTTCAAATCCAAACATACAAATTTTTTTTTTATCTATGTTTCGCGATTTCGATATTTCTTTTATTATGGCGGTTAACTAATGATCTAAATTAGTTTGCAATACTTTGTAAAATGAAATTTTTCACAATGCAAAAAACAACATTTCCGAACGCCATTTAATTTCTCTTTCAAATAAAAATTTTCATATTATCGTTGGAAAATTTGAAAAAAAAAGTATTACAAAAAAATTGGAATGTTAAAATTAAAAAAAAAACACATGAAAATTAAAAATTCAAATTCCATCGTTAATTAATTTCAAATTTTAAAAAACAAACATTTTTTAAAAAAGTTGAGTTATTTTAATTTTTTTTGATTTCATTGTATTTTTATTTATCATGGTTCGAATTTTTTTTTTAATTTTATTTTCTGTACATTTTCAAAAATAAAAGGTTGGATTCAGTTAGAAGGCGCCTACGCGAAATTCCCAAAACTATTGTACAAGAAAAAGGTAAAAAAATGTCTACGTGCGAAAGAGTGAAAACAAAATTTCCATATGCGGAGGAGTGAAAAAATATTCAGCGTGAGGTAGAAAACTTTATACACTACGAGGGCGTAGAAAAGCTTTCGACTCGCCTTCGTAATTCCTCCCGAATTCCCCACTCTAACGACTTGCCGATATACAGAGATAAACGTCAAGATTTTCTTTTAATCTATTATATTTCGGATAGGAATCGAGAATTATGCTACAATTGTAGTTCAGTGCGAAACTCAATGAACTCATCAACATTGAATATTAATCGAAAGAAGCGTCAAACGGAAGCGTTCGCGACGATATTGATAAGAGTAACACATGTCGTGCGGTTACACTGCTGTAAACACAGATTCGGAAATATCACGGACGTTCGAGGGTGTCGCTTATTTATAGCGAGTTATCTACGCGATTATAGTTAGTTTTTTTGTCGCCGATTAAAATTTCATCGTTCCGAAACTACGAGACGCTGAAAATATATAGTTAGAAATTAACTTGTAAGTCAATTCCTGCAACGATGTATATAATCAGAACTATATTTAGGAAAGAATTTGATCACACAGTTTGATGAAAGTAGATACATGGAGTCATTAATTAAATCGTGCATACGGGCGCTAGTGATTAGGGGTCAAGGTGAACGGGGCCCACGCTGTGATATTCATCATTTATGAACGCGGCACGCCAAGCCGCGCAAGAGTGTCCTTGAATCCTGTATCTACACAATTATCGATACAGCGAGGTTATGTATAACAGTAAAATCGCTCTTTGAGAATATAATCGGATAATTTAGATCGTAAAACGTAATAGTAGAGAACAGAAGTTTCGTAAAATTTTATCGTGAATATTGTGCAATTCGTAGATTTAGGTTAAGTACCGCTGGAACTGATAGCCTTATAGTTATACTCAATCGATTGTGCACCGTTGAAATTTATTTTTCGTTCGAGTAGTTCAGCACATTTGACATCGATGGTTTCGGTATCGAAGCTTTAATGCTTCGACTAATACCCCGAGGACCAGCGATCTCCTTAATGTCGAGTATCTCTATATAACAAGACTTCAGGTAGACAGATACTACTTAAGTGGTAAAACGTGTACTCCCCTGTGTAACTTCATTCCTCCTCGAGACACGAGACTAGCGATCTTACGTTTCGTACAATTTGTACATTAAAAAAAAAATGAAATGGAAGGAAACTTTTGATCGAAGCGTAACAAACTATTTCGAGAATGGAATATTTTCAACTGTTCACTCTCAAGCAAATCACGTCTGGCAATGGCCCTCCTTGCCTCTCCGCCCGTAGCTTTAAATTCGACGATCCAAGAGGTCAACTCGGGTTACTTGACTCTGAAAAGAAGAAACTCGCACGGTGCAAAGTCGAGGCCGCGGCGAATTCGTGTGATTGATCGCAGTTGAACGTACCTCGGGGAATTGAACGGGTGACTTTATACCTTTTACTGCAAGGAAGTTCCAAAATAATATCAATATTTAATCGTTCAAAAATCTTCCGTACGAACGAATCATGGATTGCGGATTGCCTCGGGTTATACTAATAACTTTACGTTGTCATATTAATTTTGCGTTCGAACATAATCCGCATGTTTTTCGAGATTTTATTTTTAACTCGGCGTTGATAATTTTTTTAATTGGCGTTTTGTTCACAAATACGCTGTAAAATAAGAAAGACGAAAACGTGGAATGCGAAGGTTAAAAAAAATGCCTGAGTTATTGCGATATTCCGTGAATTAAATCGTTTAAAATATTGCATCGGAAGCATTATGTCGTTTTCCTTCGAATTGCGGTTTAATTTTTCCTCCAAACATAATCCGCATGTTTTTCGAGATATTTTTGTTTTATCGGAGTTGATAATTTTTTAAAATGGCGCTTCGTTCTCGAATATGCTGTAAAATAAAAAATACGAAAACGTGGGATGCGAAGATTAAAAAAAATGTCTAAATTATCACGATATTCCGAGAATTAAATCGTTTAAAATATTGCATCGGAAGCATTTCGGCGATTTCCTTCGAATTGCGGTTCGAAACGAGTTTTCCCGCGGCCTCGTGGCTGCCAGACTGGCGCCACTTTTATTGCTCGGCGTTGGCCCTCGCGTACACCTTGCAGCGGAAGAAGAGAAGTATGCGGGAAGAGCCCAAGTTGATTCGTTCGACAAATCGATTATTAAATCATTCATGCATAGAATTTCTGAGTTGCCCTCGGTTTCGACTCCGTGTCTTGCCACCGATAAAAGGATTTCATCGATGCAGATAGCATTTTTTTTTACTTCTCCTAAATAAGTTCTATCGATCGAATTATACAGCGTCTTTAGATGATTTCGCAAGTTCACTGGAATAAACTATATAGATTCGTTTTGATTCCCGCTTTACTCGTGTCTCTTGATATACTTTATGAAACTTCAAAGAAAAAAAAAACAAACAATCAAAAAAATTGATGTAAATACAGAGGGCAATAAAATTATCTGCGGAGGACCCAGAAAAGGGGTTAAATGTAAAAAGAAAAAACCAAACAGCCGCCTTTCATTGCCAAAGCTCTCTAAAATATATGAACTATAAAGAGCTTTTATAGAGCTTTTATCGACAGCACAACTACGGAGATATTGCATTAACGGGGTGCAATTTTTCTTTCACATTTCTGGAACGCGATGCGACTCCGTTATTCATGACGACGAAAAACAAATTTGCTTTTTTTTTTACCGCTCGAAAGAACATCAGTTGGAATTCTATTGAACTTCGAAATATTTCATAACTCTTTTAATTAGAAAGCGACGAGGATAATGGAGAGGTATGTGTACGGAATGTACTTTAAATAAATGTAAGTCCACTTGATGAATAAGAAAGCTTCATTCCGACAGCGCGAGACATAACCCCAGTATAGCGAAGGACTGGGGAAGGGAAGAGTTCGCCGTAGAAAATTGTATAATCCATGATTCCGTTTTACCTCGCGATTCCACAAGTTTCCACAGCTGGTCTGCTACACGAACGAGAAACTGATTTGCCGTTCTCGGTGGATACTAACCGCGAGGTCGACTC
This sequence comes from Cryptus armator, assembly GCA_963971235.1. NCBI lineage: Eukaryota > Metazoa > Arthropoda > Insecta > Hymenoptera > Ichneumonidae > Cryptus > Cryptus armator. Next base: position 12,995,412 of record OZ020236.1, read on the forward strand.
CTCGATCGAACCGAGTATACGAGAGGGTCTCCGCCACTCAGACGAGAAAACGTAGTCGTGCAAACTTTATTAACTAAATGTTTACTTCTTACTCTTCTCTCGTCTTCTGAGATGAAATAAAAATGGAAAAAAATACTCTGTAAGATAGATTCTGCGACGTCGTATCTGTGTTTTGGTATTTGAAAAAAAACTTTTTCTCGCTGCGCGAATATCTATACGAAATTTTTCGCGAGTTACAAGTGGTGAAAAAAAAGAGTTCTACTTTTCTGGATGTCGAAAAAACGAGAAGAAAGTTTTTCGATAGTCGAATCGTCTGTTCTGAATTCTATAATTGATCATTATTGTAGACGATTTTTTTCAAGTATATTATAATCTTATTATTGTCAACGGAGGTCACAGCGTCGATTCCGCAACGAAAGAGCAGACAGAACGATCTCTATAACTCTTTTACGATTTGCTATTTCACCTCATCCCCCAGGCGCCGCACCCCTTATCTCGACGATACTGTTTTATTTTTACAAAAGATTTATACTGGTTGAATGTTATGCATAGAAAAAAAAAACATTTTCTTTATTCCACTCGAAGCCAATTACAAAAGTTGAAACGAGTAAAAGCTTTTTACGTCTTCGGGACAAAATACATTGATTTGCTGTGTCGAGGAAGCAAATATAGTAGAGCGGAAAACTCGGTCGACGGTGAACGAGATAAAGTGAAATTCGAACCGAGTGCTGTCCTCGAGCAGATTTTGCTTTTCCAATATCAATAAACATTGATTTCGCGATCGCCTCGTGAATTTCAGGTATTGTAGTCGATGAGTGATGCGCCCCGGGAAATCATGATATACGTGTTTTACGTGTTTTATTCGCATGGCGCATGTAAGCAAAACGGTCGAAAGAAATGTCGCTTCCTTGAGTTTCGTAACGGAATCGCGAATCTGGCGACGTAACGCGATTACTTCGGGAAAAATTCTGTCACTCAGCGATTCTTCAATAGTTGAAAAAAAAAAGAACTAATAATGAAGAAAAATATATCTCATGATTATCGTCTAACGACGATTACGATATCGCGTTCTCACTTCCACCCGTTGTAATTGCGCGGTATAGTGAAACCGTGCGAAGCGAAAAGTAAAGAATTATCGGCATCTGTTTCGTAACGCCACTTCAATTGTAATGCGATAGATAAGGCAGATTTACACTGCGATATGTATATAATACACGTGACTACAATATCCCGAGTCAGGAATATCGATCAATCACAAGAAAGTTCTTTACTCCAAAAGTTACGTATTTTATTATAAAAAAAAATAACAACATCACAATAAGCAAATTGGATCCAATCGAATCGCTATAATATATTTTTTTACAATTTGTGATTCGATCGATCGACGGTAGAATTCCAAAATCGGCCAATCCATTGCGTTGTTTCGGCTTTGGTATCACATCGCGGATGCGGTTACCTGCGATTCATACAATTTTCATTAGACACATAATAATTTTTCTTGACAGTGAAGATTTTATTTTTTTTACCGATGCTATATGATAGTTTTTTCGTAATGGTGTATTCACCATATAAAAAAAAAATCGTCAGATCCGAATAGAAAAAAATGTTGAAGGGATTTAATTTTTTTAATTTTTACTATTTGAAAAGAATTTAACTCGTCCAATTATTAATATTCTAATCCGAGATTTTTTTGATATCGTCAAAACACCATAACGAATAAACAATCTGATGGAATCAGTAACTCGCTGTTTTTTTTTTTGCAAAAAAATAAAAAATACTTTTTTCCGCGTAAAATCGTCGAACTCCCGTAATACTCACCTGAAAATGATCGGTGAAACCGCGATAGGGAAACACTCCCCCGAGTATGTAGCGATAATAACCATCGTGTCTTATGCGATATTGTCCCGGAACTACGTCACTCGGAACTTCCCAATTTACTTCGACTTCGCTGGTTCCCAGAATCGACGAAGTTCGGGTCCAACGAAATCTACGAAATCATTAATGAAAAAAAAAAAATAAAAAATAAAAAAAATTATCAACTATTATTATCAGTTGTGTTCTTTCATTTTTATTATCAATTTATACGCACTTAGTTTCCCAGTCGGCATCGCTAGCGACTTCGATCCAATTGCCATCGTCGCCGAGTCTCTCGACGAGAACGAAAGAACTTCCAGTCATGAGATTGTTTCTCGGATGTCCTGAAGACTGCAGCCGAGAATAATAAGAACAATTATTCATTGATGCGGGAGCGCGTTGAATAATAACGCAATTTTTCAGTGGTAATAATGCAGTGTTTCAAAACACTCTCCACGCCACTTTCATTTACCTTGAAATAATTTTTAAATTATTCACCACCGCGGCATTAAGATAACGTCGTAGCGTTACTCTGGGGTAAGTCTCGGAACAGTAGCAATTAAAAAACGAGTGATATTCGCCCCTTTGTCACGTTGCGAAAAGGGGTTTTAAATACGAAAAAGAAAAGCTGTGACTGCGTTCGGCAAACGTTGAAATGCTCGCGAATCGGAGTCTCTTATATTACTACTGTACCCTCATATAGAATTTTCTCAAGGATAACGGAACGATAATGTTGGCTTTATGGAGGATACTTTTAGAAGAGGTCTCGTGCGAATCGACATTCGCACTGTAAGTTAGTGGCAAAGCCTCTAACACTGTACTTCTGCCTTCGCGTATAGACGACCCAACGACCGGCTATAAAATATCGTATGGATCTCGAATAGACTCAGTCGCGATGCGCGGAAACTTTATTTCTATATTGGGAACTATTATTCTTACATATATACATATATATTTCGTTTTTTTTTCGCGATTACGCGAACGTAGTCGCGTCGTTAGGAAGAATAATACGAATATAGCGTTTCGAGTCTCGAAAATATTTGTTATTCACAATGTGATTTCTCTTAATGGGTTTTCTCCGAGGAATAAGAAAAAAAAAAATGGGGAATGTAACGACCTGCCGCAAGTGGAAAAATATTCGGTTGGGACGATGTGTAATCGTCCGGAAATCGTCAATCTAACGGAGTGCATCGGTCGATAGCTTCTTCAGGGAGTACGACGCTTTATCACGAAGATGAAATCGCTTGGAAGAATATTTCGTAACAGCAATCGCGGGGACTATGTACGAAATAGTGTTAACCGGTTACGTGACGTCCTTATACAACCCATTCGCGGCTCGAGTAAAGCTTAGAGGATCCAATTTATGGCCCGAAGAAATTCGCTCGCGTGATCCGAGACAATCGCAAGAGACATTTCCATAGTTTCGAAGAGAAAAAATAAAGTAGAAAAAAGACCTGAACGCTGATAAACTCAGTAGAGATGCGTGCAAAATCAAAGCTTTCTTTTTATATATTTTATGCATAGTATTGACTCTCTTTGCAAGAGAGGCGTCGATGAAATCGCGTTTACCGCGAATTTGTATAAAATTCGCAAAATCGATGTTTTCGAAATGATCGGTTTTAATCGAGTCTCGCAAAGCCGGAATTCCGTAAAATTTTTATGGGAAAAAAGTAAAACTTCGCAATATGAACCGCTGAATTTGATTGAATTCGGGGAATTTATACTTTGGGCAATGGTTTGATAATCAATTAGCGCCTCAATCTCCATTCGTTTGTGCCGTCGTATTTCGCCGAATATAAAAAATGTAATGAGATTTAAAGGGTCAATTGATGAATTTAATTCAATTTGGTGAATCTACAGCAACGGGCTTTTCCGAAAAAATTAATACAACGATTGAAGCGTTGAGCTTCAAAGAGTCGATAGATGCATTTGATTGAATTCAGCGAATGTATACTTTAGACGATTAATTGGATAATTCGTTTTGTAAATTTGCGCGTCAATTAATACCGATTCACCGTCATGTTGACGCAGACTATTCTGCAGACAAAAAGTAAATCGGTAATATAGAAAAATTAAACGGCGAAATTTCATCAAAGTGTTTACTTACAAAGCGGACGTTGACGAGATCACCGGCTCTCACTATTTTCGGCGGTTGTTGGAAGCAATCACCAAAATTTCTTCCCCATTTGGACGTGTCGTAGATCACCGGAGTTTGAAGACTTATCAAATTCTCCTTTGTCATATCGGGAGGAAAAGGACCGGCATCGAGATCCGTTTTCTGCAACACATTTCGTGCAATCGATTTGTGAAACAAAATTACAAAAAAAAATTTTCTTTTTCAATATTACATCAAACAAATAAAAAATAAAATATTATAAGTAAAAATAAAAAGTAAATAATGAATTCATTAATTTTTTGTTTAATAAAAAGAATATATGAAATGTAAAAAAAATTGCGTAAAATAAAAAAAAAAATCAAATAATGATAATAAATAATTATTATTTTATTTTGATTTATGTGACTCCTTTTTTACTAATAATATTTAATTATTCAATTTATTATTACACATTGAATAATTCTTTTTATTCAATACATTAAATAAGTAATTACAATTCGATCGACAAACCTGTACGGCAGCGGTCACTAGTTCGTGATATTGTTTGAGATAAATAGTGAGTGTGTGCGGTCCGTAAATCGTTGATGCGCCTTCGTATCGTTGAATCTTAAATTTAAAAGAATTGTACACTAAAAATGCGTTTGTCATAAGGTTTAAAAATTAAAAAAAAATAATTAATTATTGATATTTTACCTGATATTCCTCGGGAGTTGCAATATAGTCGCTATAAGTATTGCAAAGTCCGGCAATAACAACATCGGAATCTCCCCGACCGGCGTTGTTCATCGCGGACTTAACAGTTTCGCGCATTCGTCTTCCTGACATCGTAGTAAATTCACCGGGTACACCGGCGATAACGAAATTGCCAATAACAGCGACCTGAGTCGAGACAATTTTCGGTTGCCACGGATAGGGTAGTCGCATCTATATGAGAAATTAATTATGGAATAATTACAATCATCATTATTTGTCTATATCTTCATTAGAAACATTAAAAAGCCTTTGACAATTTACATTAGTTATGTTTATTACAATATTCAAATCCAAATTGCAATAAAACGAAATTGCAATGATATACGTTGGAATTTTTTATCGTATTATATTTTCCCAGAATCTTCAAGAGGATTTACAAGCGAAGCGGTTCTCTGCTTTATAAGAGACGATCCTGAATATTTCGACTGAAGTTTGCGAATTCTCGTGATTTCGCAAAAGCGCTATAGGACACTACTCACTCTACCGGTTGCGAGCAAAATAGGTTTTGCGCCGTGACACTTAATATCGTCTGCAGTAGGGGCGGCTACGAAGTTTCTCACTGCGTTCCAAACGGGATTCGAGGTGGTGGTTCCTTGTTCAAAGGACAAAGATCCGGGACCGTCGGTAGTGCCAGCAGCGAAACTGTATCCCATTGCTGGTTCGCATCCTTTCACCTCCAGTCACGAGTATTGATTAGTTAGCATAAAATTTTATAACTGAATAATATAATTACGAATTCCGCCGTAAATTAATAAAGCTGCAAGAGGAAATTCCATGCAACGACAGACAGAAAAAAAAGACAAATACGAGTTTAACTCACTTCCTCCATTTGTTGTGTCGTCTCGTTATAGAATTCCGCGGTTTTACCGGGCATATTAACAAAGCGATGAACCACTCGCAACGGTCCATAAATTTCCTTTGTTCTTCCCTTGTCCCATATTCTCTGCAAACAAATCGAAGTCTTAAACGTTTTATGGAGTTTTGCTTCATTTCCGAGAAGATAAGCGCATCGCACGGGACGCGGCAAAGCGCATAACTCGATGCAACACGACAGTCAGTTATATCTATGCGTACGACATGCTGACTATTGAAATAACGTAGGTGTACCCTGGAATTTTATATTAAAATCATATTTCTTTTTGCCACAGCGTATCCACATTTTCGCTGAAAATCGCTGGTACACGGTTTCCGAGAATGTCCACTATCTTCTCGAAATTTCCGACTGCTTGTCGAGACAAAATCGGGAGTTATGCGTTCCCGATATTATTCAAAACGATTTTGATATGAAATAATTGTAATGCGAATTGAAGAGTGAAAAAATAAATGTTCTGCAAATAATATTGATTTTATTGTTCGCAGAATAATTATACTTTCACTCTTCTTTGGTAATACAGTATGTTTATTATACTGCATTTTCAGTGACGATTTTTTCATTTTCGTAAAATTTTTTTAAATTCCATACAATTGAAGTCGTTCCGGCAATGGCAGAGATAAGGACGGAATCTATAAAAATATTGGATAGATAAAGGTAAAAAAAACATACATTTACTAATGTTTCGCAGAGCTCACGCGCTACGCGCGCTAGCGGCCGTTTAACGTAACCAACCAAACCAACCAAACCGTTGCTGTGGTAATCGTTGCTCTGGCAATCGTTGCTTTGGCAATCGTTGCTATGGCAATCGTTGCTATGGCAATCGTTGCTATGGCAATCGTTGCTATGGCAACCGTTATTGGCTGTTGTACACGACGGCGGCGAGAGATAGAGAGATATATACACTGTATATATTTTAGTGAAGAGCAACGGATCTCATTAAATTTTTGATACATATTATACAATCCCAGACTGTGCAAAGAGCGATGTTCACGTGGCCGGTACCAGTGGCAAAGTCTCGACTAGCATCGTGATGAATTCGACGGGAATTCTCTCGGGTCGTCTCACCAAGGAATTAGCATTATAATGATTCGCGATGGATAGTTTTCAGACGACCCACGGCTGCCACTCTCACTCTCTCTCTCTCTCTTTCTCTCTCTCCCTTTTGTGTGATTGTGTACACGTACTCGACTCGCAGTAGTGCCGACAACTTCTGTGTACAACTCTACTAGACACTGGTCTATCCGTAAACTGGCCAACGATGGATGGGACGTCGAGACTCCGGTGCGTGTCGCTTATTGCGTCCTCTTGTTGGCCTGTATTTGCGCCGCCGTTGGCCGTTTCTCGGCATCCGCACACCGCGGTACAAAACATCGCGCTGGGGAAAGCTGCACCGACGGAAGATGGGAAGGTGGAAACGGGTTGCGCGATGTGCCCGATGCAAAGCGAGATACAACTTCGGCAGCGCGAACCAAGTCTCGTGTATATACCGACCGACTAACAATCTGCCTATGAATACTGAATAACTCGCATCAACGTGTCTATATTTCATATAGAACTTTAATGCAATAAAATAAATCGTATCGATAAAAAAAAAACTAATATGTACGATTTTTTATTTATTTTACTGGAAATTAAGTCGAATTCCCGAAATATATCAATTAACGGTAAAGCCCTCGTTGGTGACGAGACGTCCCGACGAAATCATCGACCGGATAATTGCAACGGATAGAGGCCGCGGTACGTTCACGCAAACACGATGAGGGTTCGATCGGACATGGCGATTAAGTTCTTAAGTTGCGCATAATGCGCTTTTATCATACGTACAATGAGGAAAAAAAGTGTTTAAATCAACTAAATCGTTATATTCCCTGTCTTTTTGAAAACTGTGATTGATTTAATAAAACGGCCATTTTAATGGTGCCGACGGCATATTTTACAATTTAAATTTAATTTTTAATTAACATTTTTTTTTTACTTGATTACCGCACTTCCGGCATTTAATACGTTTATTTCAAATTTATAAAAATTGTAAAGTTTCGAAAGAAAGTTGAAATTTAAAAGTACGCCGTTGATACCATTTACTCAGCCGTTTTCTCGCGTCAATTAGACCGCATACTACAGTGCCATACACACTGCGTAAAATCTCTCATTTTTTTTTACAGCGTGTTTTTCAACTCGCCCCGTAGTGCGACTTTTCTGATTAAAGTTTCATAGAATTAATTGTACGAAGGAACATTGAAACGTGACGAGTTGCATACGTCGAGTACACAATTCTATTTTTATAATTGCATTCTTTTGTATTATATAATTGAAACTGAAGAAGAAACAAAACTTCTGCAGCTTTATCGTTACGAGAGATGGAGACAGTATATAATTTACGAGCCGAGATGTCTATACTGTAACCTTTTCCCGGAACTCGTCGCAGTAGCGGTGGAATAAAGCAGAAGTTTAAAGTTCCTGGTCACGATGCAGCACGTGTCGCGTGCTTTTGATCGTTATGCAAGTTAATGTTTATACACGTGAAATGTAAGCTTCAAAGTAACAGGATCGACCAATTTCCATGTTCTTTACTCGTGTCATGTCAAATACATCGATAGCCCTAACCTAACTATCTTATACACGCGTCGACGAGCGTCGGTCTACCGAGAAACAAAACTTTCAACAGTATTTAACCGAGCGATCGATCGATTTGTCACGATGTTTCATAGTCGATACTTTAAACGAGTCTCCGATAACTTTTCGAACTATAACACTGACCGTGTCGTTTGTCGCGGTGATAAATTGATCGCGCGCTTTATCTATCTCTGTATAGATTGCGCTGCGGTAACAGTTTGCCTCAAGTTTCAAAAAAGTTCGCGATCACATATTCTGCGTTTCTAAGTTACGGAGACTTTTCCACTTAGCCGAGAGCTCTGTCTTGTCGTTCGCGCCCCTTAATCTTCCGAAACACGATACGTACACCCGTACGTAGCCGGTAAAAATCTTTTTAAAAAAACATGTTAATTTATATGCGTCTTGAGAGAAAATTCGTTTACCCAATTTACGCGGTTTTCTGAACCCGAATTTGAAGTTGAAATTTTTCAAATTCTTGATAGCTCCATGGTGACACATTTTTTTAAAATAGCCGCCGTTGAAAGGGTTATCTAACCCTTTATATTTGACGGGGAAGAGGACAACGATGAGGTTCTGCCTGATTAAGCTCTCGGTGTTTTGTACACCGGGCAAACTAAATTTTCGTGTTAAATAATTAAATTATGTCTGAAGTAAACTTCCGTAACTCGTTCATCCGGTTTGACTGCGCTGTGCTCTGCGTCACTCCTCGTATTGCGAAGGAAGCCCTTGTAAGATCGTCGCTCGGTTAACATGTGTCTTCATTGTCACGAGAGAAAAAAAGCGACATTCCAGCTAAACGGACTTCTAATTGTTTCGTTTTTTTTTTCTTACGTCTTCCTTTCTCCACCTCTCTCCGTTTCGTCGCACCTGAACGCTCCCGTTTCCCCGGCTATTCTTATGATTATTAGCGGGTTCTATGTATTCATAAAAACAGTGAAGAGAGCGTAATTCAAAGACACTCGTTAGTATAACTTCCAGCGAAAGTATATATTTGTGTACATCTGTATTCAGAACTGGAAGTTCGAGAAGTGAAATGAATCGGTCATTTTACACTTTTCACTCGGCGTCCTGTAAATCTATTTATCGGGTTACCTAAGCGACGCGGGCAAAGTATTCTTGGAGAGAATTTCTTGGACAGGAGAATGTTGATACTATCGAGATTCGATTTCAGAAGAAAAACATAAGATCTCTCGTTCTCGTGGAAATGAAAAACATCGAAAATATATCTGGGATATCCGTTAAAAAATGATATATCACTGATTTTATAAATATATGTCACCAAAAATTTAACAATCTATGTTATTAAAATATTAATTACATGAAAACGCTGAATTTAATAAACGTTTATCAAATTTCTAATTGTTTTTGCATCTTTTTTATTTCCTGTTAGGCGTCCATTTGAAAAAAAATATATCGATCATATATCTGTTATATGCTCGATATATTTTCGTGGAAAATATGTATATTACGGATATATCTGAAAATTTGTTTCCGCAAATATATCATCAACTATATAACAATTTATGCGATTAATATATTAATTTCATGTAAACGTCGAATTTAATATACTTGTCATACATTGTTTGAATGTTTTTAATGTACACGTAGACGTGTTTCATTCCAATAAAAAGGATTCGCGTACACTTCCCCCACGTCGGATAAGTATCGCGACCTATTAATCGTAGTGAGTTGTTTCGTAGTGGAATAACGTAGTAGAATAATGTACCATCGCGGTAATGTGGCAAACATATATACGCGACGACTCAGCCCCGGTGTTCCGTCATTCCTTAGTGGGAGAACGCGTCTCGCTACGTTCACACGCGTTACATTTATTACCCGGTTATAATCCTATGTTATTCGCGACGTTTGAGACTCCCACCTGTCGACATTGAGCGCCACGATATTGACTGTTCTATGAGACATCCTGCAATCGTATAAATTGTCTAAACGAAAGAAATTTTTTGTCGCCAGCATTATTATTATTTTTCTCGGAAGTTCGTAGTTATTTCCAAGGGATTTTCACTTGCGTTTTTCTCGGTACCATGCGGATGTTCTCCGGTGAAACGAGTGAATATGTGATGAAGCAAAAAGAAAAAAAAAACGCCCTTTACGCACAGTCACTGCACAATATAATGAAAGTGTAATGAAAAATCGGAGTGCCTGGCGCAGTGTGAGATTCGGAGAAAAGTCGATGTCATACATATATTGAATAAATCGACTATGCGAAAACGGCAACGTTATACGCAGCGCGGCTATAATAATGAATTTGAAATTTCGGGGAACACGTGTTAATTAATGAAACATCAAAGGAAGTTTTTTAATTCGATATCACTGTTTCTATTCAATTACTGCAACTACTTTATATTCCGGAAAGCTTATTACATTCTCAGTTTTCTACGAAGTAGTAACAAATGTTAATGTCGGAGAAGAGAAAAAAAAATTAATCAAATAGATTTGTTTTTTTTTTTTAATTATTGGATACTATGGGAGAGGCGAGTAAATTGAATTTCAACTCGCTGAGTCAATTAAACGTGCTATGGTCCGAAATCATTACATTTTCGCGATATTCATTAAATATATAATTAATTTATTTTGCATTTTTTACTCATACAAATTCCTTTGTGACAAAGTTTCTCACCTGTTGACGGAACTGCACTTCGATTGCGTTACGATATTACGCGAAGGACGAATTTATTACTCTACTTTGAATAATAATTGATCATTCATTCAAATGAACTAATAGTAAAACGTCTCGAGTGTGCGATGTACAGTGTACAGTGTGACACACGTTTATTAGTAATCTTTCCCGACGGCATGCAGATCTTTCATTACGAGACAACGAGATTACCAGACGGTTTTTTTATATTTTTAGCTAAAAAGTAAGAACATTGTTTTTCAATAATAATAATTTCAAAAAGTTATTAATAAATTAGTTGAATTTATTTTTAGTAACCATCTGGCAAACGAATTTTTTTTAGCAGAAGCTGATTCGTCAATGTTTGCGAATCCACCCGAATTTTTAAAAAATTTGTTCTAATTTTTGAAACATCGTTTTGCGATAAATGTTTAAATAGCGACTGTTCATCCATTTAAAAATAAAAAAAAAAAAATTCGAAAATTAGAAAAAAATTAATATGGATATGGTATTCAGAAAAATTAACGAATGATTTTTCGCTAATAAAAATGTTAAGTTGTCGAATGATCCGTTGAACAATTTTTTTTTTTTTGTTTCGTTAACAGCACTTTTAGTATTGTTACTATGCAAAATTATTCTTATCACCTTTTATATATTTTTTTTTCGATTTATATCCGAATTGGACGTATTCAAAATTCTCTCCGAATCTTCATATTGTCTGGAAAAGTACCGATACACCTTCCTTAAAAATAACTGACGTGTTATAACGACGTAAACAAGGTTCGATCTATAGATTTATGTAGAGGACATTTTTTTTCACGATATTTATTCCTCGTTATATTTAAGAGGTCAAGAGCTACAACAGTCATACTTTGGTGAATATACGAATGAACTTTCTCGCTTTCGTTGCGGCACAGCAGCAGTTGGACTAAAAACGCTTGTTCACTGCAACGATTACGAAATATTCGGTACAAGTGCCATTGGCCTAAATGTGTGTTTTTTACGCTTCGATTCACAGCGCAAGTTTGTGCCTTTTGTTGCACACGAAACGCACGTACTTTCGGCGTAATATTTTGGATCGTCTACACCTATGATTACATTATAAGTAGGTACGTAATTTCGGTGTTATAACAGGAGAGAACTCAGTCACGTGAGCGAAAACGAGAGCTTCGGGGATTGCAAACATGCCGCATTCTAATTAGCGAGAGTAGATCTGTTTCGCGGGTGCAGTCGATGGGGGATTCGAATAAGTGTGGGACTTCCACATACACCTCTCGAGATCGCGGCGAAAACATAGAGGAGTGCTCGGCATGCTTTTGCCTATGTGTATGTCTGCAATGCAGTTGAGTTTCGTGTGTTATAAGAAGCCGTGGGAATAAGACCGAGCTGCGTGATGGAATCGTTGCTTGAATAGTCTCGCAGAGGAAAACTTAAGCAGGGCGCAGGAGACGCGCAAAACCGTTCCAGTTTCCGTTAAATTGCTCGTGCTGCTCTGCTTTTCGCTGTTCGTAAATACGAAACCTTTACTAACGAAACACTAAACGCAAACGCCCGTAATTGATCGTTGCGTAAATCAAATATCTTGTTCCCGGAGGTACCGAGACCTTCGAAGAGATTAATGCGCCAAAGATAAGGGATGTGGAGCTGAAATGCATGTCGATAACGATCCATATACTTAGCTAATCACATTAATGCTGACTTTGTCGGTAACGCTAAACAGTGGACATTTTTTTTTTTTTTTTTCTTTTCTTTCGGCATGAATTTTTGGATCGGGCATTAAACTGGGAGTAAAAAATCAATGTCTCTCGAAATAATTAGAAAAATAATTTTTTTAAATCGTTAGAAAATCGATATTAAAATCATTACTATTTCATTTGTCTCGTATAAATATACGAAATACAAGACTTGACGGACTTTCGGAATGATTTTTTCGAAGCGGAAGAAGTTAGTTGAAAAAGTGAGGACACAGTAGGAAGCAATCACAATCCCAATCATTGGTTTCCAATTTTCCATACGAGACAAGAATTTATGTGAATAGATTGGACCGCGTCACCGCGCGAATGAATGGGTTGCGGCGAACAAATTATTGTGTAATTAAAGCGCCAAACAAAAAGAAAAACGAAGAATATTGCGAGTCATTCGTTCGTTGATATTTATTTCGTCGTCGTCGATAGTAAAAAGGTACTTTTTTCTCGTGGACCATCGATTTTTTTTTTATTTGGTACAAATCGGCGGATTGCAGCCCGAGAGACACAGAGACCTCGAAATTCCGGATATTAAGCCGCGCGTTTCAAGGATATGCATTGCAAGAGTGCGGGATGGAAGGCGCGTAGTTCTCGTGGAGACTTACTGCGTATGGCGATGCCACTATATCAGATAAAAAGCAACGACGGCTTTACGCTCAGCCCGTCCGTGTAGCAGCGACTCTATTCAGGAAACCGTGTGAATTCGCGAACACCCATTATTCCGAAAAAGAATGATGCCACAGAGGCCTTCGTTAAAACTTCGTTAATTAATATTATTTACGTTTATATTATTTTTATATATCATTTATATGTATTCATTTATATACCCGATATACGAAAATATCGCTCCGCGATTGTGCCGCAGATATATATATATATATATACAACTAATTTGGCAGAATTAATAGACTTTTGTGTATGATAACTCGTAAGTTATGTGTGACTCTTTCTTTATTAGAAAAAAAAAAAAAAAAGATAAAGAAAAGAAAAACGCGATGATACCCATCCCACCCGCACAGCCTTGAATCTAATGGGCTCCGGAGCTTGAAGGTGTTTCGTACAAATTTGACCCACTTAAAGTCGGCACCTCACGAAAAAAAAAAAAAAGAATTCGCGCAAATGCGAAATACATCGAATGCATAGCAAAACGTGAATATCGAAATTTTTTTTTTTTTTTCGAATTTTATTACTTTTTTCAGGAATTTATCTAAAAGGACTGATCATTTCGCGAGAAAAGTATCAGTTTATTTATCCCCGGAAGATAGTCCAATATTAGAACTGTGTGACCGTTGTTCCAGCTGAATGACACGGGTCGTTCAGGGCGGAGGGGGGCAAGGCCTCGGGATTCCCGAGACTCTTGACAGGGAAAAAAAAAGCTGACGTTGATACAAACGGAGGATACGCGCGGCTAAAGATTCGAGCGAACGTTCGTAGTTGCCAAGGATACACGTTGAGACATTTCTCTGTGGTTGACTCTCCACAATAACACGTCCTCCTCCCGATTCTCTCGGGGGCAGTCGTACAAGTAGCGTATCTCCTTCATTCGCGCGGGAATAAGAAGAGACCGCGATACCGCGAGAGGCTGTATACAAGAGGAGAACCGCGAAGCGATGGTTCACATGATTGTATTGAAATGGCAACTCGTAAACAATGCATTGCATAAGGCGGGTACTGGAGTAGTAGCACCGGGCGAGGATTGACACGACGCGGGCGACACGCGAAGGATCGGGACAGTGGGTGTAGAGAAGGAAGGCAGGCAGACGTGCCAGAAGCTGCACAGCGTGGCGAGCGTGAGAGACCCGAGAAATATATAGATATATATATATTTATATAAAGAAACGAGTAGCGGGTTTCGAGTAGTCGGGCTTTCCACACTCAGGACATACACAATGCATCCGCAGTCGCGCGACTCTATCTCTACTGAGATTTTACTAACTCCTCTTGAGCCTCTTATACGTGTATCGTCAACGCGAAGCGACAGTTCATTAACTTAATGGAATATTAGGTTGCGTTTACTTTATGAATTAAGCATTTGACTCTTACAACAAACAAAACAATTAAGGGAGAGTGGGGCAACAGGAAAAAATCGCTGAGAATTTTTTTTTTTTTAATTTGACGTGAAATTTTAGGAAAATCGAAGTAAATGTATTCGATAATATGCTCTGACGAAAAATCGATGTTTTATCAAAAAAATTTGAAAAACGGGAAAAAAATTTGAAAAAAAAATACTTCGGGTGTATAACCCGTTCTATCGGATTCGCGTGCTTTGCATCGGAACCGTTCGTTGTGAAATACTATAAAATGAAATTCATGCATTAGCGACGAACATATTGCCAACTCACACGATCGTATATGTTAGTCACTGTTACCTAGCATAACAATATAGCATATAGAGTTTGTATGTTATATTACAGTTTATCTATCGTGTGTCGCAGCTTCTGGCTCGGCATTTCGGTCACGAGATCGATGAAACCTTTAAGCAGGTAATGCGCGTCAGATATCCCCGATCCCCGTAATGCACAATCGACTCGAAATAGCTGATACGGGAGACGGCGAGGGAAGAGTATACAAAAGGCTCTTGATACGCTCCAGATTCCGAGACCACAGTCTCGTCTCAGCTATTTATTCTCGTACTGCATAAACCTATTTCATGTATACCAGTAAAAGGGCTTCGAAGAGATTTCGCACGGTGTCAACGAGCGAAGTTTTACACGATCGGCGATTGAGAAACGGATCTATCGATTCCGCCAAACCATTCTGAGTCGTTGATCGTCATCCGATACCTTGGATTACTGCGCTCAAGTGTCATTGTAATAAAACTCACCTCTGCGCAACTCACCCCGTGGATAGCGCCCCCGTGGATACGATATATCGAGAGATACATACAGAATACAAAAAAAATTGCCGCAACGTAAATAATTTATATATATATAGTAAAATATTAAAAATAAATAATAGTTCTATATACAAGAAAATATTATTTATTTTTATATTTTTTTTTATACATATATATATTTTTAGTATATATAAGTTGTATAATATGATATGTAACAAAAGATATACATAAAATATTTTTGTTATATACTTTATTTTTATGATGCAGCTTCGAATTTATCCAACAATGGATGTGAATAAATCCAACGTTATTACATCGAAAAAAATTATATAATTATAATTTTCAACATAACACGCGTAAAAATTGCTCTCATTACGGCGATTATGAGTCAAGAAGGTTTCGCCCAAAAACGCTTTTACGCTGTTACACTGTATGCTCGCCTGGCGCAACATTCGGACCGGGCGAACGAAATTACCATTTTTTGTTCTCTGCTCACCATACCAGAGCTCGGAGTCTCGGAGATATATCCGTCGCGGACGAACGAACCGGGGCAACGAGCGTGACACGTATATACGAGGTGCTCGGTAACGTATGCGAAAACTCTCCGGCCAACAGAGACGTATGAAACGTCGTGGCGAGTTTACGAAATCGCCTATTCACAAGACGATACGTACGCTACATTCAGCAGGTACACATCTACTTTGGTTATAGTACAGCGCAGCGCATTACCACACACGTGAGATGGGTAATAGAAGGCTACGCAAGGCGTAGTTCCGTCGAAGAAAGCGGTAGTGCGTACCCTCTGCGTATTTTTACACATTTCACGTGTGTATAAACACCGGAGTTGTGTACCCGCGAGCCGAGGACCTAACGAAATATCATGCGGAAATTGTCAACGGTAACCGTCAATTTTTAATCGACGTGGAACGAAAATCACAAACCGTAACGGTTGCCGAGAGTCATCAACATGGAAAAAAAAATATATCGCAAAATACATCGATGCATCGATCCAATATATTTTCACCAAAAAATCGCATATTGCGGATATATTTTCAAACATATTTCGGTAAAGATATGTATAACAAATAACAAAGAAACATATAAGATTTGTTGTATGTATGTAACAAATTATATAATTAATATATTAATTATATAAAAAAACCGAATTTTATATATTTCTAATATATTTTTTTGATATATTAGAAATATTAGTATTTTCATGATTAATAGATTAATCATATTAATTGGTATAGATTTCGTGACATTTATTCTAAAATATACCCGTTATATGTATATCTATATTCGACGAAAAATATTTGCATGTATCATAGATATATTTTCGGTATATGCTATGTGAGGATTCGAAATTCGGTAATTTCGTAACGCGTCATAATTTCGTATTATGCTTCTCGTAAGTTCCGTTTTGCTGAACTCGCCGACCCACCGCGGTTTCTCGGTCGAGACGTTGAATTAAAATTTCGATTAAACATTTTTTTTATCAATAAAATCTCTCGGTTTCTCTTTAAATATGCATGCGGATCATAGTACGTATAACACGCGCGTTACACAGCCAGCAGAATGGAATAAAATCGTCTATCATATATAAACGAACCGACGAGAATTGAGAAATACATTTTTTCGTTTACACGCGCGTAACAATTAAACGTAAATTCATCCGGCGTCAGCACAAAGGTTCGATATAATTTCTCTTCCGTCACGAATATCCGAGTGGTGACTTTTAATTAATGAATCACTTGAGAGAATTAACTGAACACGGAACTCGTTGAAGTGAATTTTCAGGATTCAACGATCGGAGAGAGAAATTTATACGGTTGAACAGTAATTAAGTATGCCTTTGATGATTGACTATCAAGGGTTATCGAACGAAATTGTCAACGAGCTTTGCTTGTTGTTGCGCTTGTAGTTTGGTACAGGTAAACCCCTCATAGCGTTAGCTTGACATTCGTTGAACGTATTGAACGAGAGGATGTAAGATAGTCAGTCTGTTTAACTCTCCACTAATTTTAAGTGACTTTCGAATCCGATGGAGGAAGTTGGAAAAGACGAGACTCGAGTTCGGAACTACTCTTGAATCGGTAATATATTTTTTTTCTATTTAGTTTTTGGTTTTTTTTTTTTCTTTTTTTTTTTTGTGAAAGAAGAGAGTAATACACATTTGTTAGGAACCTTGAAGAGAGCAACAGTCGTTGCTGTTTCGAGAATCGAAATATTCTCGTGGGAGGAGAACACATACGTGCTTCTCTAGTCGCCGGAACGAAGGGGGTTTTCCTCATCGCGGGTGGGAGGATGGATATAAGCCCATAGAACGGGGATGATGTCTATCAGTGTCTTCGCGCTCTTCACGTGAATACGTAGGCGGCGCATAAACGCGATACAACATGTTCAAGGTACACAAATTA
Source organism: Cryptus armator (assembly GCA_963971235.1). Classification (NCBI taxonomy): domain Eukaryota; kingdom Metazoa; phylum Arthropoda; class Insecta; order Hymenoptera; family Ichneumonidae; genus Cryptus; species Cryptus armator. Next base: position 13,013,258 of record OZ020236.1, read on the forward strand.
TACGCGTTCGCGTTCTCATCTCGTCTGACCTTAAAATAGGATAATTTTTTGTTTGTGATAAATTATTTAGTGATTGTGTGTTATCGATTAGGAAAAATTAAGAAAAAAAATCCGAGTCACAGACACCCCTCGGGCACATGCAATTATACTTTGGGCTTTAATCGATGGCGTTAGTTATCGATTTGTTCGAACTGTTTTTTTTTTTTTTTTTTTTTTTTTTTTATATGTCAGAATGTAAAATATCCGAAGGTCGAAGTTTTTTTTTTAACCGACGAAGTAATTGATGAAGAGTCCCGAGACGTCGGTGAGACGGTCGTTAATCCCCTTCGCGTTAAACCTCTCGGAGGAATACACCCACGTGGAGTTGACGCGGTATTTTTCTAGCAAGAAAATTAGCGAAATCGTCAAAGTATCCGGGGCTTCGGAGGGAAGTTGCCGAGAATCCAGAGACACGGGTCAGACGGTCGCGAGATATTGTCGCCAAAAAGAACGCGAGAGTCTGTGTGTATATAACGAGGATAGGGAAAGTGTCAGAGACACGCTTCTCGAGTTAAGTATCACCCACCGTTGTCGGGACAATACACACACGTGTTTTCATACACGCGACGAAAGTACTAAATGTAAGAAGCGCGAGATGCGAGAAGTCTTTCTCTCGGTGTACACACTTTCCCGACGTCTCAGACGACTACGCACTTCCGTGTCAATGATCTCGTTTACCGTTCGTTCACACATTTTCTATGAAATTATAATCGATCGTGTAAATTTAATTAAATTTTATCGATAAAAAATCGTTGCAAAAAATGTAATATTTTTTATCGATAATAATTCATTGCAAAAAATATAATATTTTCGATCGATAATAATTCGTTGCAAATAATCTCATATTTTCTATCGATCGATATACTCGTACAATCCGAATCAAACTTAGTGATTCATCGCCAAAAAAATTGTATAAATTTGTCGCAAAAAAAAAAATAAATTTAATTTAGGTAAAGTAGAATTAAGAAATTAGTTACTCGGAAAAAATAAATCGAAGATCGTCTCGACAATCGAAGGGGTCGAATTAAATAGACATAGTAGAGACTATAATTTGCATTGCTCAATCGGTTCGGAAGAGAGTACGTAACGCGTTACGTTAGATGCAGTTCGGGATGCAAGCGTAACTCGATAGATTGGATTCGATCGTAATCGAGAATCGTAACACACAGCGCAATGGGGGATGAGGAAAAATCGTGAATTTGTTTAAAATCGTGCATTGGAAATCGACAATTGCAGATTCTGAGCGTTCTGAGTGCGGCGTGCATCGCGTGGAGCAGCGCAGTCCTAATCGGTCACAACGGTGCCCACGGCAATTACTACCCCGATTACTCGAGTTACGATGGTTTCGCATCGGCTAACGAGTACCTGAGTCACCATGTTTTACCTACGGTCGCGGTACCTGTGCACTCCGTCTCAGCTTCACCCTTCCACGCGTCTATCTCCGCTGCCGCACCCGGCCACGAGATTCATCACGAACTCCAACATCACGAACTGCATCATCCCCACGGTCTCGAGCACAACGAACATCATGATCATCACGATCATCATGATCATCATGATCATCACGATCATCACGATCGTCACAGCGGTAGCGAGGATCACGATTACTACGTGAGTTTCTCGTTATTCAATTAACGATTATTCAATCTATCGATACCTAATCGATTTCATTGATCGATTATCCATTTTTAAAAAATCCCTCATCGAAGCGCGAATATCTCGGTAATTTAATGATTTAATGAATTTCAACGGAAACACAGATATCAATATTGAAAACAACTATTGGCTTCGATTACTGATACGTCGAAAATTCGTGTTCCAGATAACGAAGCAAACGGCAGTTTTTTTTTTCGTGAGATATGAATTAAAATTGATTTCGGATGATTCTTCGTTATCGTATTCATTGATTGATCGATCGATCGATAAGGATATTGATTATTATTGACAGTTTTAATTGAATTAGTTGAAACAATATATTGATATCTGCGATTCATATTTTTCGTTAAAAATTCAAAGTTTTATGAAAAAAAATAATAATTTTTTTTTTTTTTTTTATACAGTCCCATCCGAAATACACATTCAATTACGGAGTGCACGATCCTCACACCGGTGATGTGAAGACGCAACACGAAGTGCGCGACGGCGATGTAGTTCACGGTTCCTACAGCGTTAACGAACCCGACGGTAGTGTGAGAATCGTCGAGTACACCGCCGACGATCATAACGGATTCAACGCCGTCGTGAAAAAGGTCGGAGGACCGTCGGTCCATCCGTCTCCCGTACCAGTCGCAAAATACGTTCATTCGGCGCCTGAATACTATGGATACGACTTCGACAAGCATCATTATTAGATTCGAAAAACTTCGGATCTCATGCCGCATCGCATACTTCGTGACGAGATTATCGAGTCGATCTGTAAAGTTGACGAAAAGTCTACGAAATTTCGTCTCGACGGGAATAACTTTTTTCGATTCGTCCGCGCAACCCGTCTTCGTTTCACGATCATTTTAACTTCGAGAAAGTTTTCTCAAAGGCACGCAGATTTATCGACGATAGAGAGAGGAAGAGAGAGAAAAAGAGAGACATAGAGAGAGATAAGGCAATTTTTTTTTTATCTTGATGCTCCGATCTCCTTTGCTCTACAAGCAACAGAATGAACCATACGCCGATGTAAATAGATATATGTACGAATCATTAATCTAAATTGAATTCCTGCCATTCCTGTTCGGGTAACAATAACGTATACGAAATGAAAAAAAAAAAAAAAAAAAAAACAACAGAAAAAATAATACTGAACTGAAAGCTTGTGGAAGTGATGAAAATTAATCAGATTTTTTCGAAACTATTTTGTACTTTTTTCGCTATTTAATTGTAAGAATATAATAAAAAATAAAAAAAACAAAAATTAGATTTATTTATTTTTTTAATACCTATCATCGTCCTTATTGATTCGTCTTCAATTTTAATCAGAATTTATTTAAATTCATTATTATCAATATCTAATAATAATCAAAAATTAATTGTCATTAATTATTAATGCTTATTCAATTTATATACTAATTTATTCGTAAACGAAACGAACAACAGTAAGTCGAGTTGTACTCGTTTCGTTACGAATAAGTAGCCTTCGTGATTGCAGCATCAAAAACTGTGATTATTCACCAAAGAGAATTCCGCGAATTTGCATAACGAACTGCGAAATTTGTACGATGTATTTGCGCTCCAAATTTTTTTTTTTTTATATCACTCGACCGACAAAAACATTGTACTTGGCACACGATTCCCATTATTACTGCGTTAGTGAAGTGCTCTCGTTAACACAACACATCCGCTTACAAGAATATGCGTTTTTTATTCGAATGAATCTTTTGTTAAATTCACAATTAAATTTGTGCGATACGCATCCGCGTGGCATTGTTTTGCTGGTTCGTTTTCTAGGTATTGAAGTAAAATTACTCGTGAATTTATAAATGATTATACGAAACGTGAATTGAATCGAAGAACAGAAAAAAAATTGTTCCGTATGCAACGCTTCATTGTTCACAGATAATTTTACCTTGAAAGAGAGATTATTAATCTAAGAGTCGACTGATATTCCATAAAAGCAGTTCCGCTTGTTATAGCAACTACGGCGCCGCAACAAGAGCGATCTCCGTTTGAAGAGCGCGAGATTCGCACGACGATTGCGAGAACGTCTCAGACACGTCAGCGGTACAAGTTTTTTCTTTTTGTTCTCCCGACGAACAAGAGTGGCGCACTCCGTCGAGCTGTACGAACGAACTTCAACGCATCCGTCGTCTACTGCCAGCACAATTAGCGAGAGTTCTCGACAGACTGTGAATCGAGAAATCTTCGAAATGGAAGAGGTAAAAAAAATTCAAGAAAAACAACAACACTTCTTCCGGAAGAATGTGTTCGGCTTCCGTACCATCGTGGCGTTGGCGAAGAAAGTTTTTTTTAATTAAAAAACCATTTAAATTACGAATGAAATAATTATGATATAATATATATGTATAGTAAACGAGAAGAATCGATGAAATTAAAGAACGTTTTTTAATTGGCATAAGGAAAGTTTGCGCAGAACACTTTATCGCAATGAAGTTCCTCCGAAATCGCATTATAAATTTGAATAATCGTACCGTAGTTTATAATTCATAAAAATCCTCGAAAGTGAGAATAATTTTAACGATATAACGAAATCGAGAGAGAAAAATTATTTTATCGTGAAAAATAACAAATTTTCATCGAAACGTTTTTTTCATCGAAACGGACTCTGCCATCGTAATAGTATTATTTATTGGGACGTTATTAATTCAAATATCCGTATGTACAATTGGTACATATATCCCTAAACGTCTCGAAATTTTTATCGAGAAAATTATATAAAAATAATATAAATATAAAAATAATATTAGTTAAAAAAATGAAAAAATGTCAAGGAACCGCGAAATGTAAAATGTTCTATCACCGAATCGTCATTATTTGTTCGAAATTGTTTATTCGAATGATTTCACACTGAATAAAAAAAAGTTACATAAATCTTCAGCAGTATCGACAATTTTAACGATACAACGCGATCGAAAAAACGATATAATTGTATTGTGCAAAAGTGATACATTTTCACGGACCACTTAATCGAAACGAGCTACGATCGTAACGACATTATTTATGGAAGCGTTATTAATTCCAATAATCGCATCGCAGGTAAAATTTCCAATAATATTTCTAAGCCCCAGAAATTTTAACGATATAACTGCATTGAAATATAAAAATAATATTTTTTCGAAATACGAACATTTTCCACGAACCACTTTACCGTAATGCGCTATAACCGAAATGGAATTATTTATTTTCAATTATTCGGCATTATTTATTGTTCGATTGATCTCACTGTCGATAAAAAAATATTATAAATAAATCCTCTATGGCAATTGCAATTTAAACAATATACAATAGGATCGAAAGAGAAACAATAACGATATTGTGAAAAGTGATAAATTTTCACGGACCACTTAATCGAAACAAGTCGACTATCATAATGGCATTATTTATGAAAGCGTTATTAATTCGAATAATCGTACCGCCCGTAAAATTTGCATTCATTATCATAAGACGATTTTAATGATATAACTCGATTGAAATATAAAAAAAAATGTCTGAAATATGGAAATTACTCGATAATTCGATTGAAATATAAAAAAAAATGTCCGAAATATGGAAATTACTCGATAACTCGATTGAAATATAAAAAAAAATTTCCGAAATATGGAAATTTTTCTCGAACGACTTTATCGACGTGGTATTAAAAAATTACATATAAATGCTCTGTAATATCGGCAACATCGATGATACTACGAGATCGAAAGAGAAAAATAATAAAGTGTTGAAATGTGGGAATAACCTTCTCAGGAATCCAATAGCTCTACAACGCTTAAACGAAACTCGACCGCGTCGCGATAATTTCGCATCGAATTCTCAACCGAATTGTGGTACCGCGTCCTTCCAAGTTTTAGAAACACCGTTGGCCCTCAATGTCGTCGTACGAATATGCAACGTACCGCGACAGCCTCGTTACACGTATATAAATGCTGCCGTTTTGCTGGAAGAATTATCAGTGACCCAGTGACACGATACTCGACAACATGAATACGGTATATAAATTTAACAATTAGTCATAATCCGTCTCGGATTTCCAATGATCTTATTAATATGAAATAAATATTTTTTTTCGTCTTGAAGCACATGACTGTCGTCGCCTTAGCGGTATTCGCCGTCACCGATGCGATTTACGTGAATTACGAAAATCTTCAAGGAGGTCACGTCAGAAATCCGTATACCGACGGATTGGCCGCACCTGTTGCTGTAATTCCCGTTGGAAATGTCGGCTATCCGGGAATTTATCAAAATAGCGAAGACTCTCACGATTACTATGTAAGTATCGTGGAAAAAAAAAAATGTTGAATCGTAATCTCGGATAAAATCTGTTACATTGTTTGATATCATTTTTTTTAATGCATCTCTGCCCGTCGATGTTTTTGTAAACAGTGTATGACATTTTGTTTTTATCCGGTATGAATCAGATTTTTTCCGAGTTCCGTTCCCTTTAAAGTCGTTTTATTGTTACGAAGAACCGGTAATTCAAGTTATTTAAAAAAAAAATCTCATGACGACGAAATACTTTGATGTCGGCAACAGTCTCGGAATATTTGATTTCACAGGCATATCCGCAATACTCCTTCAACTATGGAGTAAACGATCCTCACACGGGTGACGTCAAGAGTCAGGAAGAAGTGAGGGACGGCGACACCGTCAGAGGATCATATTCGGTAAATGAACCGGACGGCACTATCCGCGTTGTCGAATATACGGCCGATGATCACAACGGATTTAACGCGATAGTAAGGAAAATTGGACACGCGGTGCATCCCGCACCGATTCCGGTGGCTGAGTACGTCGATGCTGGAGGACCGTCGTATTACGGACGCAATGGTTACAGCAGCTATTATTAACCCGAGAAACACTATCCACGATAATAATTTATTCTTAAGACAAATTGTACTATTTTCCATTTAATATTTAATGAGGTTCCTTATAAATGGCAAACACTGAATGATTCAATTGAAATTTCGCACTGTTCTTTACGCGATACCTCTCCCATTTATCTTTTCTACTCGCGATAATGATATAATTGCTTCACAACATTGCCCCGTTGGGCTCTTAGCAGACAATGCCACTCGGCGCTGTCAGCAGAAAAATCTTAAGTAACAGTCTCGATCGTTTATAGTTGATTTTCCGTTTTGATTATCTTACCGTAGTCACAGTTATGAATGGACGATGAATAAGCTAACGCCGAGGGATCTCGTAGGCGTTTGGGAATCTTGTGACTCGGCGTTGATGATGATTAATTATTACGTCGGATATTATGGGCGTATGCTATCGCGGAACTTGAAACACTCGAAACTTTAAGATAGAGTTGAGAGCTGTCGACTACAGAAAATACATCAGATACGAGAAGGACGATTGTTCGAAAAACCTTGAGGCGTCAAATTCGATTCGTGAATTCGTTCACTTCGGTTACCTCAGATCTAACTACGCTTCGCTCGATATTTCAATACGAAGGATATACATCGATCTAACCGACATCATCGAGGACACCACTGATGGAGTGTAACGAGATCCCGCTACTCTACGCGAAGCGTATTCTTTTTCGACGATTATTTCTCACTATCGCGTCGCAACTTTCGTACGCCTCTCGTCACGGTACACCTTTTTACCTTCTTCTGTATAAGGTACCTAACTGAGCGCTCAAACGACTTCGAAGAATTGATGATTTACTAAATACTATCTGACCGGACCCTCCGCCCTTTTTCTACCCCTCGAGAGACGCTGAAAGACTCACCCTATCGAAGGCTCTTGGGAATACGAAAAACCTGCTGTCCGCATCTATTTTATTGTTCCATTAGAAAATAACGATTTGTGAACAATGAGATGACGTTGACTATTTCTCATTCGGATAACCTGAGCAATAATAATGCGTTTGGAATATAATTCAGGAACAATTAATAGAAGCAAAAATAATTTTTCAAAATTCTGGTAAAATTGGAAAAAAAAAATATAATAAATTTGATAAAAAATAAAACATAATATACAGATCGGAAAAAAATGCTCCACGATTTTGAAGAGACGCGCTGTGCACATTAAAAATTGGGAAAACGTTAGAGAAAAACATTGAGATTTTATCACTATTAAAAAAAATATTTTACGCGAAATTTTGCACTCCATTTTCGCCCCATTCTGCCCGATGCTTTAAAAAGATTCTTGACGACCAAAGTCCGAATTCAAACTCTTGCGAGACTATGGATATTTTTATTTTTAATCATAAGCAATTCTCGCTATTGATGTTTGCATCGATTAATTTCCTGGAGTGAGCAATAGAAAAAAAAAAAAAAAAAACAATTTCGATACGATAATACATATCCGCATTGCACGGTAATAAAAATCAAATGCCAAAATTAATCCATTCATCATTTTCGTACCATTCTAATAGCTACACTATTATTTTGTTATTCATGGATCAAACCAAATGAGAAAAAAGAAAACAAAATGCCGATGAAAATAACACATTCAAGGTCATCGGTATTAACTCCCACTGTGTAGTAATTTCGTATAAGATTTGCTCCACCTATTGTGTAATAACCCGACATCATTCAGTGTCAACCCTTTAGGTATCGATCGCTATTCCTGGAATCGGATCAAAGCAAAATGTATCGCGTTAAAGTTTGAAGCTTAATGAGGAACTCTCCAAAGGGTTTAAAACTTAAGATCTCTAATTGCAATAATCTTTTCTCGCGGTTGTGTCTCGTAAGCAAAGTTCATTTCACGGTCTTTCGTACGAACAATGTTCGTAATTGAAGTTCACGTATTAAGCGCCCCGTTGCCCTTTCGACGGCAGGTACTTTATTCATTACCCTGTCGCCTCGTCTGGAAAATTATATTCCCTTAATGCCAATTAGCATCCCCGACAAAATAATCCGCACCAATCACCCGCACTATTTCAAAAGTCTCATTACCGTAAAATCAGACATTGCGGCAAATGTTTACCTTAATTTTTTATTCTCCTCGATCCTAACTTTCCGGGGGGTCCTTTTTAACACGATCGCATTCTTCGATCGATCGTGCGATTAACTTTCATGCAGTCACGCTACTGTTTTTTTATCCTCTATTTCATTTTTCTCTCTCATCGTCCCGCCGTCGAAGACCACGTCCTTCGATGTCGATGAGGCGGTAACCAAGGCGCGGTTCTCTCTACCTAATGACTATATCGCGCGTTATTATTCTACATTCGGTAACGGCGAGTTTCATCGAAATAAAAAAGTGGAGAGAAGAAAAAAAAAAAAAGAACACGAAATTACGCGCGCGAGAACGAGACCTTGAATTGCACAACGCGTTCTACGAGCGCCCGGGAGTACCGAGCGTGTGACGCGGTGGTTGCTGCAGGAGGGCATGATCCCCCGCACGGAGCCAACTGGACAACGCCGTAGCGATGTAACAACGCGAGCCTATAGTAGTTCAGGTTCTGCTCCCGCTATAAAAGCGACGGACATCGTTGTTGTACTTATCAGTCAGCGTTTTCACACCGGTAGAAACGTGTGTCATCGAAACAACAACTCTTTTACACCGCTAAGATGTTCAAGGTATAGAATATACGTGTACATCGAAACGAGAGACACGATTGAGAGACTCCGGAGGAGCTTTTGCGAAGCTGCTACGGATTACGGCGGCTGTGCGAATTGAGCGGAGGATTAAAGACGTAAAGTTTGTGAGAGTTAATTTAAAAAAATTTCAGTTCGCAGCTCTTTTCGCGCTTGCGGTGGCCAGTAGCGAGGCAGTTCTTCAAGGATACGGAGGATACGGAGGATACGGTGGATACGGAGGATATGGTCAATACGCTGGTGTCGGTTACGACGGTTATGCAGGATACGGAGGTTACAGAGGATACGGACCGGCGGTCTCCCACACTGGTATTGCCGCCCCAGTCGTCGCTAATCTTGGCTATGGTGTCAATCCCCAAGGATATGGAGGGTACGAAAGCTACGGAGCTTACGGCGGACCGGGAGCTTATGTTAACAGAGCTTATGGACATGGAATCAACACCCACGACTCTTACGTGAGTTTTAATGCTTTAGATGAGGCGATTGAGAGGGACTATTCCTATGGCGTATAGAACTTAAGCCTTAAAGGTCAAACTTTTGATGTGTTCGTAGTCAAAGTGTACAATCAATTATACCTAATGACAGACCTTTGGTATACGAAAAAGTTGATGTCTTTGAAGTTATTAATTCTATTATAGAAATTCATGAATACGTGAGCCGTACGTGAATAACATTTCAAAGAAAAGTTTTTTTGGTAAAAATAAAACGATAAATGATACGCCGAGGATTTATAAAAGTCGTGGTTACTGTTGTATGCATTGTCTTTAACATATATACGTTTGTTTTTCTATTACACGTGTGCTGTATTTCAGTTATTTTTACCTATTAATTCTTTTCTTTTTTTTGGAAATATCACTTATTTTTTGCAGTGATTAATAATCCATTAATTTACATTTTAATTACGTATTTTTGTTTTCATCACTGATTGGGACGAAAAATGTCTATGAGGAATTGTTTTAAAGAATAGCATTTTTTTTCAGTACCGCCTTTTTTTTCGTATTGTCGCTCGAATTAAATTAAATTAAATTAAAAAAGTTCAGTTAAATTTAATTTCAATCATAAAAAAAACATAAAAAATAAACAAAAATAATAATTACAGAGAAAAAAATGATAATTTAAAACAGAAATTTAATTTAAATAGTCGATTGCGTACGATAATTACTCAAAATTCAATTAAATTTTGTAATTAACGTTTTTAATTCCGTACTTTCGTTTTCCCCACTTATTGGGACGGTAAATGTCTATGAGGAATTGTTTTAAAGAATATAATTTTTTTTCACTTCCGCCTTTTTTTTTCGTATTGTCGTTCGAGTTAAATTAAATAAAATAAAAAAAGTTTAGTTAAATTTAATTTCAATCATAAAAAAAACAAAAATAATAATTAAAGAAAAAAAAATGATAATTTAAAAAAAAAAAATTTAATTTAAATCGTCGATTGCGTACGATAATTACTCAAAATTCAATGAAATTCTGTAATTAACGTTTTTATTTCCTACAGGCCTATCCGAAATACTCGTTCAACTATGGCGTGAACGACCCCCACACCGGCGATGTGAAGAGTCAGGAAGAAACTCGCGACGGCGATGTTGTTAAAGGATCCTACAGTTTAAACGAACCCGACGGCACTGTTCGCGTAGTCGATTACACCGCCGATGATCACAACGGATTCAACGCGGTCGTTAAGAAGATCGGTCACGCCGTTCATCCCGCCCCAATAGCGCCGATAGTTAAATACGCTCCCTCTGTTTATGCCGCCCCCGTTCACTCCGGATACGGATACGCTAAATACTGAAGATCTCCGAAACATCGAAATCATACCGAACGCGAAAAGATGGATATTTCATTCACTCTATTATACTTTGACAAGCAATCATTGTTATCCGTGCGCAACTCTATGTTACGGATACAACGATAACATTCATACAATTTTTACCTCAATAAAAAAATTAATTATATTTATAAACAAAAATAAATGGAATTTTTTAATATTTTTTTATTATTATTAGAAAAGTGCAATTTTACTTACCATTGATTCTTGGAATATTCTGTGGGCTATTATACTGGTGCTCTCGAACATGTCGCGTCCCGGACCCGAAGCGAAACACATTTCGTTTTTTCCCGGACAAGTGTACTGCGCTGAACATTCTTCACCAGTGAATTCACATTTTGGTCCGCGAATGTTCGGCGATACGTCACCCAAATTCGAAGAGGCGAATGCTGCTACGAATCGACCCTGTGATAGAAACATAATGCCGGGAAATTTTATAATAATCATTTTAACAATCATAGTATTATCCTTAATAGAAAAAACTAACGATGTTTAACGTGATAATTAAAAAAGACAATTGACTGGGGAACTCGATAATATTGACTTTATATCGTTTCTACGATTCCAATTGAGTAAAAGATTTTTTTTAACGAATATTTCTTTCTGTAATCGCGTCACAGCGTAATATAAAACCTAAAGGAGATATACTGTTCGTAATTTCGTCGATATAGCAAATTTTATAATAAAAAATAACAGCGAAAGTATAGAAGGGGTCGAAATATGGATACAAAAAGGTCAAAAAATACAAACGATTGAAAAAATATCGAAAAAACGCAAACGATTGAAAAAATATCGAAAAAACACAAACGATTAAAAAAATATCGAAAAAATACAAACGATTGAAAAAATATCGAAAAAACGCAAACGATTTAAAAAATATCGAAAAAACACAAACTTTGAAGGGAAACATCTCCCTAACAGAAGAAGACCCTTCGGAAGCTAATTGTTTGATTTTTTTTTCTCGAAAACTTTGGGAAACTATAAAAAAAATGTTTACTACAAGATAAATGCAATCAGAGTCTTAAAAAAAAATTCAACAAATATAAAAAAAATATGGCCGTCGGAAACGTAATTTGTTTTTTTTTGGTTATTCAATTTAATAACTATAACGAGGTGTTGACGATCTTAATTTTCGTAAATCAATCTTCAATTTTCCATAATTGTATAAAAATTGCGTTTTTTTCTTACGAATTTCTCATGTTTCCGTTTCAATTCTCCATAATATTGTGAATGAGAAACATTTAAAAAATCAGCGATCCTCAACGCCTCATAATTGTTATTAATTTGAATAACCCGTTTCATTTATAAATTTTCATAAATTATTGCCATCGTAGACATTAGACGTCTCGAAAAAAAGAAACTCGTCGGTCGGACATATCTTTTTTTCGCCAACAATTTTTTCTTAAGCTTCCGAATTCATGTACTTTGGAGTAAAAATGAATTTATTATCTCCGAAAACTTTTCATAATAAAAAAAAAAAATTAACTTGATTTGCGTTTGAATAGTCAGCTACACGTACCCTTTTAAAAAAATACGTCTATCTGTTTCTTAGCGATCGTTACAAGATGCGCCCATCGATTTTAGTAATCGAATATAGAGACTACCAATGAGTAACTCTTTCCATAGTCACCGGACTTTCATCCGTTCGCAAACACAAATAAATAATCAAAATAAAAAAGAAAAGATTGTCTAAATTTGCATACTGTGTACGGAAGATCCGAACTGACCTTTCCGATTCGCGCATTTTTATTCATACGTTTCTCAAAAAGTACCGCCGCATAGCCAACGTTGTCGCTCGACACAAGTCTGTTAGTATTATTCATACTCGTCGGATGTACGGCGAACCAATTTATAACACCGAGTGGCCGTCCGTCGGCGGCGATAAATTGTAGCTGAGTCATAATCTTGTCGACGTTGTGTTCGTACCTGAGACCAAAAAACAAAAAGCAAACGACACGTTTCAATTATCTAATTGAAAGAGAGGCGAAGAAAAAAATTTCGTGAAAGTCGCGACAACTTCAGTCGCGAGTTGTCGCGAATATTTCGATGAATATAATTTTTTTTAAATTTGTCTCTCACTTGTCTCGTTCAGCCTGAGGATTGTTTAAATACGCCTGAGGACTTCGATTGATATTTGCGTCGAGGACTTCTCCATATCCAAGATATACTTTACCCGGTACAACGGCATCGTGCGCGTGTTCAATACTCTGCAAAAAAATAAAAATAAAAAATAAAATTATATGTTTGTCACTATTATCAGACAACTATAAATAGACACGAATTCCGAGACCGATAAGCCGGTTATCGAAGAGTATATAGCTGTCGTAACGGTAAATCGAACATTATGTTGCAGTAATGCGCTTTAAACTAATTGCGAACATTACATTCGTTATATTTTTCACAGCTTACCTTCGTTATTCCATTGACTAGAGCTGTAAAGCTTTGCTTTATATAACCGTAAGTTGTGAGATCAAAGAGGACGTATAGCATGAATCCTCCGGGAGTCGAGTGCGTGTGGGTCGCACTGATCATCACATTCTTCTCCGAGTATATTTCGCCGAATTTCGCTTGTAAATTATTTATTACCTGCGGAACGGTAAGATAATAAAGAAAAATAATATCGTCGATTCTCGTGATGATTGTATTTTTTTTTTTTTAATCGGTAAAAATAAATTATTAAGCACTTGGGAGGCATTGATGCTCTGCGGTCGGAAAGGGAATAGATTTTCGAGAAATCACGATGATCATAGGGTTAATGGATGTCACGATAATAATTTGTTTTTGTTGGATGGTAACTATAATTTATTTATCGTCTTACCGCGGTTCGAACATCGTGTCCAACCATCGCACTCTCTACGCTCACGAATACAAATCTCTCTTCTCCATCGTCGATTATAAATGCTCGTGAGAAGGTTCGTAGATGAAGTCCGGCGCCTTTTTGGTCCATTTTTGCGTATCCAAGCTGAAAGGATATTAATAGTTTTAATTTTTTTTTAAATCAATAAATAAAGAAATTTAAAAAATTGTGAATATGTAAAAATAAAAAATTGTAAATAAATAAAAGTAAAAAATAGTTAATAAATTAATTAATTTTAAAAAAATACACAAGAAATTACAATTAAATGTTTTAATAAATTTAAATCGTTAATACGTACGAATACAATTTCGGCAACAGGTCCCGTGGCATCGGCAATACCGACGCCGACGCTATACGTTGCCATAGCAGTGGGAAGAATCGTGCCGAACAGTAAGAAAAGACCGCAGAGTGTGATAAGACCGCGACACCCACGGAGCGTTCTCGTTTGCGAATCCATTCAGCGGCTTCCCGTGAGTCTCGCTTCGCCGGACTGTAACCGAACGAGCGCAGCCAACGACGGTTTAAATATCTTTTCCGAGCTTTGATACAGCCAACGCACTTACGCACGTGCGGTATATACTACTCTATAGAAATATTCCTGCCACCTCTTCGCATGCTTCAGACTTGCGACGAATCGTCTCAAGTTCGTTGTTCGTTAACCACAGACGGTCATTGTACGTTAAACAGTATCTACGCGATCAATACGAAACCTCGTGCGGTCCGTTTCTTCATTCACTCCCACGAGATACTCCCAATAGCCTGTTGATCTTGTTATTCAGTTCGGATTGAATGAATCCAATGCACGTTGGATCAATCAAAGATTCGCACAAAACCTTTCCAAATTTGTTTCTCATACGCCGCTGCGTTTCCCGATTGAATTTTGTTGGATTTATTTAATGGTTATTGATTCCGATTAATGTCTTACGCCCTCATGGAAAAAATGTCGAAAATATATCAATGATATATCGCGTGATATATTTTCATCGAGAAATGGTGTTACGAATATATAGACCCTAAAATATAAATAATGTAAATAATATAATATAAGTAATATATTACATATATTATATAAATTAAACAATTTCTAATACATTCTTTTTTATTTATTGTTTATAGATTATTGATTCAATAATCAATTATTGTTATTATTATTATTATTTGATGTAACGGAAATTCATTAGGGGCGAAGAATTTTTTTTTGTCCCTAATAAATTTTCGTTAAAATAAGTAAACATTTCTCTGGGCGTATATTCGATTTCTATGGGGAATTTGAATCTTTAAAATAAAACGGACAACATCGACATCGTTTGTTTTGTTTGTTTATATTTGGATTATTCACGACAAGCATATTTGATGAGATTACGAAAGTTCGTATGTCAATGAAAAATACTCATGAATGCATAGCAAGGGTACGTCTGTAATTCGATTTAGATTAGAGGAGAATAGTTTATTTGAGTCTTGCGGGTCGGAAACGTCTTGAATAATTAAATATTAATTACGAACGCTCGGGTAGTTTGTTTTCCACAAGACGGACCGGGAAGTCAAGGATCGTGACGGAAAGTTTCTATTGCGGGGGCAGTTGGATTATTCATCGGGAATCGCGATTAAATTTAGCCGAATGTGCATCGTCTAAGAAATCAATGATCGATAAGATCCCGAAGGTCTTTTTTCCACACGAAAGTTTAACAATTTTGTCGTCAATCGGAATCGATCAACACCTGCGTTATCGATACGGCGAAAGCTGATAATATCCGATTGTTAGTAGTTTTTTTTACTTTATTTTTTTTATCTCCAGATATATATGTTACTTTAAAGCGTTCAATTAAAGATCGAGAAAACTGATTTCCCTTTCATCTGCGATAAAAAAAAAAGAAAAGATAAACAAGATACTCGACGAAAATAAAAGTTACTCTTGTAACTGTGGACTTTTGGAATTATCGTATACGCCTTCGTGTTCCAAACTCGATGGCGTATATTTGGTAATACATATATATATACGTTGTGACCTACAAAATGGATGCTGCGAACAATACTTTCACTCTCTCGGGGTCATTCGTTTTAAGACGACATTCGTCGTGGTTTGTTTTATCGTACCGTTCGTCCCCGCGAATAACATCAAAGATCAAAATGGGTGGGAAAACAGATTAGAGTCGTGCAGTGCGACGTTACTTCGCGAGCGGAAGTTTAGAGTTACGCGACAATGCGCACTCGCAACGAAGCAGCGAGGACACCGAGATTATCAATGACGCCTTCCTCGCGATTTGTTCGACTCACGTACACCGAAAAGAGTCACGAATAATGGGACCAACTGTCGCATTGTATTATCGAACGATTCGAAACAATTCAGCGGGACAGTGACGTCGATTAATCGAATTCGACAGTGATATAACTTTGGCCTCTCGACAATTACCTTGTAGCCACACGTAGCAATCGTGAAGATTTAAATTTGTAAAATTTACGCGTAGAAGGATAATCTTTGTTGCACGACTGACAAAGATATATGAACGTCGGCGTTTTTTATTTCTGAAGGTACAAACTATTAAACTGACTGACTCGCTGTCGAGAATAACTAAAACGAGCGTAACCCAAATTCTTTAAAATATTTTTTAAAAAGAAGTTTTTGAAAATGAACGTCGGGTTTAAAAAAAAAAAAGTAATATTACATTTTTTGTGATAATTTATCGATTTAATTGACTTAAATTACTTTAAAACGCAAAACTCGACAGACCAAAATATTTTTTTTTTTTTTAAATAGAAATTAAAAAAAAAAATAATTTTTTTTTTAATCAAATTATTGACGAGATTTTAAAAAATAGTGTAAAATTATCGGTGTCAACTCGGAGACAAATATGAACGATCGATAGAATCGCGGCGATCGGAGATAAATAATCGATATAAACTTAATCACTGTTTACTTACAAAGTTATCGATTCTCCTCGTCACGGTCTATAAAATTCGATACACTAAAGTTTTGAGCGAAACGATCGTCCGGTCTGACTACCTTCGACCAACTGACTCGAGGGACATCATATCGCTTGCTTTTTCTCCTGACTCGCATCAGTTATCTCGCAGAACAGAAGGACAATCTCCAATCGTTTGGCACCGCAGTTTCGCCGAATGAAGCTTATTGTCGCATTGAGCTATGCGTCGCTTGCCACTTGAATTTCGACTGCTCCTGCGTGTTTCGTACTGACGACTTTCCTTCCTTCGATCTGCCGCTTCGATTACGTAAAACTGTGCCTCCGCACGAGATTTCGTTATTGCGAGAGATAGAGAGAGAGAGAGAATCGGAGACGATCTCATCTCACGCTACTTTCACGCTTCAAAATTCAAATTCCGAATTTTAATATAATTCAACTTCGTACGTAATCTAACTATACAAAGGTCAGTCAAAGGCCAACAGTTAGTCACTAAAATAATTGCTGTATCATAAAAAAAAATCCTACAATAACAGTGTTTATTTATTGACAAAGCAGAAAATAGCACACAAAAAAAAGAGGCCGCATTTCATTAAATTTTCGATCCTTATCGGTTGGAATCGATCGAATCAACGAAGTAGTTATCGCGTCAGCTGCTCGGATTGCTCACCCGGCTTACCGATTACGGGCACACGTTACGGAGCAGCGAGTTTTAAAGCCACGAGAACTACTAGCCTCACGCGTGCTTTGTGTATCGACGGACCAACGGATTTACATCCTATCTTCTCACTCAGCTGATTCTATTCGCGCGCGTCGTACACTGAGAGAGAGAGGTGCTCGGCGCAACGAGGAATAAAGAAATTAACAATAAGACCGAAACGAATGAAACAATCGCGCGGGAATCAGCGGCATAGAACCTTTGATACATCGCCTTCCCGCCGCTGCATATCAGCTGATTCGTCTACTGCACCTCTATTGTACTGTTTCATGCTACAGCGCGGGAAACAAGATGAATTCCGGTTGATCACACACAGTTTCCCTTCGGAATAACAACCGACTGATACTTTTTAGATGCGTCACAGCGTCAATATTCAGTGATACATTCATAGCGTTGCACCGAGAGGGAGATACTGGGTTATAGAAAGAATAAACGGTGAGTCATAAACAAAGCGTGTACCGCCATGCAGACGGGTTCGTAGTCGTGTAAATATTGAATTTCGCAAATTACATATTCGCGTTTCTATATTCAAATAATCCCCCTCCCTGGAACGGATCCCCGACTAATAAATGTTAAAAAACAAATACACGTGCACACAGAGACGATTGACGGATGCGATTTATCGTTTTTGCGAAATTTCTCTTTCACTTTTCATCGACGAAAAAAAAAAAAAAAAAAAAAAATCTTGACAAATCGAGCGGACAACGTACCATCATAAATTTCATTCGCTATGTTGCAAGAAGTTCGGACGATTTGTCGTGAAGAAATTGATGATTCGTCAGATTCTGCAGAATTATTTTACACCCAAGTGTATCCCATCGTCAAGCCTTTTAATTTTTATTTCCTTGCCCTCTGTACCTTCTCTTTTCGTTGCGCTTCTTTTTATTTTTCTTCGCTCTTCGGGAAAATTCAGGAATTAGTTTTTACTCGTAAAATCGAGCGACCAGGCTACCGGAGCGCGAGAACGTTGACTGCGAGTCTCGCGTCTCTATTTAATTGAAAAAGATTCATCTGCTCTCGAATGAGACGCTGCGGGGCTCGCGAGAAGGGGAAAACGGAATGTGGGATATCAAATGCTTCACCAGCGATGAAACGCTCCGGTTAGAAATATCAGTGGGACTGGGTTGTGGCCACTTTTATCCGGAACGTTAACGACATCTGCTCTTTGATGTTTGCCAACGCCTCGCAACGGTACTTTAGATTCTTCTTGTTTCGTTTCTTGCTGATTTTTTTTTTTTTTTTTCTAATTTTCTTTTAGTTTCTCGTTCTTTCACTATAACTCGGTTAATCTTCGGCAAAGTAGTATTTTCACTGCTGCGAGCACTCCGACGAGAACACTGGCGCTACTCAACGCTTCTACTAAAGTATTAAGTGCGTCTTATCTTAGTTTAAGCTGCTCTTCGCTTCTCTTTCTGTCGGTTAAATTCTCTTATACGTCTAGAGTTCGAACCAAACTTATAGTGTACCCCGTTGATTCGCCACTGACGCACGTGGCTCGCGAACCGTAAGACTGACAATTCTACACTGTTAGGACTTCGTCCGGTATATAGTTTCAAGTCTGCGTCCGGTACCAAGGTCCTCGGTAATAACTACAATTGTCCGCCGGTCGGACACGTACGCCCTTCACTCGTCGGCCACGATTATCGAGGAACTTCATAAATAATACAGTCGATTATTATCCGGTGTCGACGCTGTGGTCATTCGCCTCGTCGAGACACACGGAAGTTACGAGGTCCTCGACAATACATCGTCGCAGCCTTCCCGATTATATCAGCTGACGATCGATTGTTCCGCGCGGTGTAAAAATAAACAAATGAAAATTGCGGAAATACGTTCTAATAATTTATTTCTTGTTTTTCGAGCCTAAAAAAGTCGAAATTATTGTAACAAGTGAATCAGACATCGC
Source organism: Cryptus armator (assembly GCA_963971235.1). NCBI lineage: Eukaryota > Metazoa > Arthropoda > Insecta > Hymenoptera > Ichneumonidae > Cryptus > Cryptus armator. The sequence continues at coordinate 13,032,736 of OZ020236.1, forward strand.
GAAGGAACCTTCATTTTTCATTTTTCTATTGTGCGTTATTTCAAAGAGTCGAAATACAATTTTTACTGTTTTTTTTTTTTTTTTGCTAAAAATTCCTGAACGATTTTTAAATAATTTATTAATTGTTTTTCAAGTCGAAAAAAATGTCTTTACATTGTGAAAAGTGTAGAAAACATTGTTTAGCAATTATGCTTTTTTTTATTAGTTTTTTTCGAGAATCGTAATAGAAATTTTACTTTTCTGATGCAAATTTGTTCCTTTAGTTCTTTGTGGTCATAACGCTGCGTGTTTGAATACATCGTAGCATTATCGATTGTGCCGAGAGCTCGAGCAGCAATATCGTGAAAAGCCGCGCGCTCTCACGTTGCTAGTTTTCCTTGACTCGAATGTACGCTCTCACAACGGACAGTTTCGGTCGGTATATTACTAACGACGACCGTCTGTCTGTACGACAACGTGGAATTTCGCAAGTAGCACATTCCTTTGGCGAGTTACCACAGCCGCAAAATATGTTGAAGAATTCATTTTCACCGCTTGTGTTTCATTCGCGAATTCGGCACGTGCCTATTTGATTTTTCCATTTTTTTTTTTTTTTTTTTTTTTTTTTTCACGTTTGCAAAATTTGTTATACTCACCGAATTTTAAAATGGTGGTTAATAATATTCCATTTCATCTTCTCTGTTCGAACGATATCACCGAAGGGATGCACACTTTTTATTTATTTTTTTCACCGGGAATTAAAGTTCTCGAGGGCTTTTGTTTATTGGTTTCAGCGAATCGTATTGGGCATATTTTCCATTGGGTGCAATGAAAAGTACGTTTTAACGTTAAAGGATTTTAATGAATGCAACGCGCATTCGTCGAATTCCGGAGGATTGATCTTTAACGTCAATCGTTCACCATTTTGATGAAAAAAACGTTGTAAATTTTATCACGTTCGACGAATGTTAAACGATTTTTATTTGTCAGCTGCTTTGTGTGATGATTCGGATGCGAGATTCACTGGGCATCGCGCTCTGGCAATGCTGGACGCACTATCACTTTCGACGACTGGCCGCACTAGCCGCACATCGGCTCCGAAACACTTACAAGAGAAAGTGAGAGGAAACAGAGGTATTGCACAACCTCGATATCCATTGGCACACTATCGAAACTCGGCAATATCGGTCTCGTTTACTTTCAAAACCGATGTAACCTTGAAAATTAAAATAAAAAAAAAAATACGCAGCATGCCGGTGGTCCGCAGAAGTATTTTAATATTACCATTTAATTCCGATAAAGTTCGTGTTCATGAGATACAGGCGTCACTTTGTCAAAGTATTGCGTGTTAACGATTCGCTCTGAACATCGACGATCGTACTTAATAACCTTGAGAATAAAAACAATATGCATATTAATATCTAATGAATTTAAATATATAGGTTAACCTCTCGTTGTATCGTTATTTATGTAAAATAATACCTGAAATAATTCATGAATAAAAAACGCACTTGAAATGGCATTTAAATTTTCCTATTTTTTTTTTTATATATATATATCGACGTAAAAATGTATTGTATACGCAGCTTAAATGCGCCGGCCGATCGGTGCATTGCATGAACGGAATGTTAACGAACGCTCTTTGAGTATTGTATTTCGAAGCGTTTCGATGTCATTTTTTGAGCCAAAGGTCAACGAATGCGTGAATCAAAACGCATCGTCGATCGTTGATTCATGTTAAAATCGAATAAAATAGATGAAAATGATGATGAAATTCGATAATTTCGCTAACTATGCGTACGCAAAAGTCATTCACCTGTTGCGATGTGATTGGTGAAGCTAAGAAATTTCGACACTTGTAAACCGTTCCATTATTTAGCTGACAATGCAAATATCGCGGATCCCGTGTAATGCCACAAGAAACTGCGATCAAAAATTTCAGTACGTCTCTGAACGCACCGAGGGAAGGTTCCCCAAAAGATTTTTTCCTCTCGCGATCAAACGAATTTTTATATTTTAATTGCTAAAATCGAATAATTTTATTAATAATCGTTACAACATCGCGGCTCGATGACTGTAATAAAAATTCTATAAAAGTAAGAACTATTTATAGATCGTTTAATCGATTATTTAGTTGAAGTAATTACTACGCAGTTGCGTTGCGATCGTACGGTTGAAGTAAAGGTGCATTTCTTATAGAATCAATATAATGACGGAGTCACACTCAGGATATCGGATTCCATCTTCTCAGATGGAGGACGTTTCAATAGATAATCGAGACGATGGTAATACTGCGAGATTGAGAACTCCATACGGTATTTGCCTTAACAAGTTTTTCTCCTGTGATAATATTCGATAATATTCAAAAATATTTGAAAATATTGAATGATATTTAAAAATATTGAATAATATTTAAAAATATTGAATAATATTTGAATATATCTGATAATATTTAATGAATTTTCGTGATAATCAGTAAGGTTTTTTTTTCAAATTCAACAATTTTTTATAATGAATCGTTACTTTAATCGGTAATATTAAACTTGTACTTTGTCGCCGATTCAGTGACGTCTAAAGGAAAATCTGCGCGATTCGCCAATGTTGCCAACCACTGGGATTTCTTTTTGCATTACAAGATAACAGTTATAACCGGCGTCATATCGATTTTAACGCTCCTACTCTTCTCCGCATCGGTAATCTACATGGCCGTGCAATCAGGTAAGTCATCTCAGCACCCATACTATATTTCCACGAAAAATAGATAATCCGTAGAGTAAAATCGTCAATTCGCAGCTCAAGGCTTTCCACCGTCGCCGATCGAAAAGACAAGCGCCGAGGAACCGGTAACGGTATATAAGCGACTGAAAAATTACGAGGCCGAAAAAATAGATCGTCGCGAGAATACCATTCGTCGTCAGGCCTACGAGATCGTTCCCGAAATTCTGACGCAACCGAAGAAACGCGAAGTTCGAAAAGTCCGAAAACGCGAGGTCCAACGCTTCGCATCGAGAATCATCGACGATACTCCATCGGGAAACATCGTGCTTCAGAGGGTCAAATCCGGTAGTGAAATTCCCCTCGAAGTCGATATAATCCCCTATAATCGTCAATACATGAAGGAACTTTTCGACAACGATGTCGAAGACGAACGCAACATTGACAAACGCGAATTAAGAAAAACTGAGAAGAATACCGATTGCCAGAGAAGAAGCGAACATTGCAAATTAGTAATGGAGAAAATGCAAAGATTGATTACAAAAACCGACAATAATGTTCAGGATCTCAAGGAATTGGTGAACACGATAAGACTGAAAAAGGACGCGGAAGCGAAAGACCCGAAAGAGTTTCAGGATTTTTTGCAATGCGTAGAGTGCGGACAGATGGCAACACATCACGAAGTTGAAGATGCCATAACGTTTATCAATGACTCCGATGGTACGCCTGCCATCTACGAGCAACATTTGGATGACGGCAAGAGTGCGCGCATGAAAACTATAAAGAACATCGACGCTCTGTTAAACAGTCATTCGCCATACTGGAGCAGTCATTCCAGCAGCAGCAGCAGCAACAGTCATTGGAGCGATTCGTCTTCCAGCGAAGAGTACCGATCTAATGTAAAAAATACAAAGGCCCGGGAGGTTCCGGCGCCTCATGATAATTCGGTCTCGAAATTCGACATGCAAAAGTCCGGTCCAAACGTAGAGAGGACCGTTCAGGTATCAAAGTCGACGAAAATGGAGAACGGTACGCAAATCACGAGTATAGTAAAAAACACGACCATTATAAAAACGCAGTCCGAAGAAGGATCGGACAAAGAGACCCAGCAGACCGGTACATCGACTGAAAAGACCGTGAGCTTCGATTCTCTGAAACCGATTCGTCAGCAAACGATTATGGAAGTGACCAATATTCCCAGCGGGGCAACTGGTCCATCAGCCAATCCCTATCCTTCCGCTGGACCGAGTCCATCCGGTTGGTCAGAGAACACGAAGTCGGAAGCGATAATGGAAGAATTTCGTTATTCAAATAAGCAAAGAACTGGAGGGAACCATCAACAAGGATGGAATAAGGATGCTGGACCACCGGCGGGCCTCGAGCCAAGAATAATGACTGGACCGCAGTATCAACAGTCCAGAGGCGATGCGTCAATATTGCCCACAGCTGAGACGATGATGACGAGTCAACAAGTGCAATACACACCAGGGATGTCCTGGATGTCTTATCCCGTCTGTTTCTTCGGCAAACCACCTGTGGGACTTCCTACTGCGCCCTTTAAGCAATCCATTCCCGGAATGATGACTTTTCCGTCATCATCAGCCGGTGGTCCTAATTATCCGTTCGTTGGCAATCAATATCCTCTTCGAAGTTTTCCGGGTCAAACTATGAATCAGGGATTTGTACCCATGCAATTCCAACAACAGCAGGGAACTCAGTTCGTTCCGTTTCAGCAAATGCCGCAGGGGCAACGCGTGGGACCGAGTGGCACGGGGAATCAAAACTTTGTTCCAAACTTCGGAAGCTCACCCACCGGACCGGGAGTTACCGCTCGCACACCCGTTTATTGTACTTACATGCCAACGCCGACATTTCAGTTTCCTACAATACCGGGTGTCTCTGAATTTCATCGATCTGCCGAGTCTTCCCCTCGGCAGGGAGACGATGGAGATATTAAAGAATGGAGTGTTTCCGATCCAACATGGAATAGCGATGGGAATATTTTTCCAGGTGAATAACACTTTTGGAGGCTATTAGGTTTTTTTAAGAAAATCTTTTAATTTTTTTTTAACGAATAAATCTTTTTTTTTTGGAACAGGATATACGGGTGATTGCGGATTGAACTCGCATCGCTGTTTTGACGGAAGTCTCTGTATTCCCAAGAAATCATGGTGCGACGGAAACGTCAATTGTCCAGACGCCAGTGACGAAACTCGATGCTCCTGCCGGGACAGGATTGGCAAAGATCGCATCTGCGATGGATACTTCGACTGTCCACACGGCGAGGATGAACTCGGGTGCTTTGGTGAGCGCATTAAAAACTATTAACTTCCTATATTAAATATAACTAATTAATATAAAAAATGCATAAAATAACATATAACAGAATGTAAAAAGATGATATATATGATATCGAACGTTTACTTACATATATACATTTTACTACTTGGTAAATTTCGTATGAATTCCCGCGGCGGGTAAATCCATGATAACCTTGTTATCTACTTTACCGGCCAAAGATTCCTACTAATCTTCGTTACCATTTATCGATACACTGTTTTTTCTCGAAGTCTTATTTGTTACAATTTTATTTTATATTAGTCATGATTAACGACATTTTTGTGAGAAATTTGTAACGATTTGATACTTTTGAAAGTATAACGCAGACTTTGTAGAAAACTTACCGACGAAGAAGTTGCGAGTTCGAGTTACCGGTGACGCAGATGGCGTGAGCTATTAGCAATCGTCTGGCGCGTTTCATTTCCTACCTTATCAACTTCTCTCGCGACCTACTTTCACGAACTCCGAATATGCACTGCTATTATAATTTTACTGCACACGAATTCCTCTTTAATCTTAACACCGTCCTGAATATTGGGAACCATAAGAAACGGCGAAGAATCTGATACATCCTTTTTTTTTTTTAAACGATTCAGGTTGTCCGGTTAATACCTTCAGCTGCGAAAACTGGTCGAGAAGATATCGAAGAGAAAATTGCGTTCCTATGTCTCAGCGATGCGACGGCATAAGGCAATGTTCCAACGGGAAAGACGAAAAGGATTGTAACATTCTAACCGGATCTTACATCGAGGAACGGGATGTAAGATCATTTCCTTCAGCGATCACAATGATATCATCGTCCATTCGACAATAATTCAAAAGAAGTTTATAATTTTTCGATTTAACGAATATCGATTGCAGCTATTCACAGTCGGATACTCGGACGGTTACCTCCACAAGAATTGGAAAGGACGTTGGTACCCTGTGTGCTCAGCGACGGAAGTGTGGGCCGCGGATGCATGCCTTTCGGAATCATGCGTTCCTACAAAGTTAGTAGTTCTTGTCCATTAATCCTTTTGTTACTAAATTCATAATAATCGATCAATTCTTTTCTCGATCGATCTCTTTTCGACAATTTACAGTCTCGAGACACTGAAAAGGTATTAATCATTCTATACACAGGGAAAAACCACTAATGGAAATCAAATCAATTCCCGCGGGAACTTATCGAGAACCATACGTTTATGAAACATCTTCAGGAGAGGTGAAGATCATTCCGACATGTTTTGACAAAGCGATTTACGTCAACTGCCCCCAAATACCTTGCGGCACGAGAGACGTCACGAATCTAGAAGATCCTTCGCCCTACGATCCTTACGAAGATTCTATTGTCGCCGGTACACAGAATCAAAACAACGAAACTAGTCGTAACGCCATCGAAAAAGTCGCAAATGAGATAGAAAAACTTCCAAAGGCAGTAGAACATTTTATGGATGGTCGTTCGAAAGCCGAGAGCACAAATAGCTCGGAAATCGTTAGAATCGTTGGAGGCAAAGCAAGTCGACCGAAAGCGTGGCCATTCCTTGTGGCTATTTTCATCGATGGTTATTTCCATTGTGGAGGTGCTATCATCGATCCGCAATGGATACTCACTGCAGCGCACTGCGTCGACGGGTTCGTCAATTTCTTTCAATTAAACTAATTTTTAATGGTTTTATAAAAGTTGAGTTCATCAATAAGCAATGGTGGAAGTTGATTCGTATTACAACTCAAGTTTTCCATCTGGAGAAGTCTTAAAAATGATCATTTGCAAAACCATTAACTTGTAAATGAAAATTCCTATGAAGATTCATTTTCCTTGTGTATTTTTAAAAAATAATTCGCAACTTCCTATCGGTTTTTTTACACCACAGTTAATTTTCTTTCTGGAAAGGGACTCTACGAATTCAGCCCGTAGATTTTTCGTAATGTTGACGATTTTAACATTACACCTGTTTTTTTGCGGAAGAATTTCAGCACTACAAAAAAAATTGTGTTAAATTTATACAGCGTTTTTTAGGAACGATATGTTGCATTACCATTAATAGATTGCGGTTTACTCTTTGAAAAAAAAAAAAAAAAATGCACCTCCATGAAAATTTGCACTTAATAGTTAATGTTTTTGCAAATTCATTGTCTTCAACATTTCCTTCAGCAGAAAATACATACTGTAATGTAAATCCAACCTTTGCAGTTCTTAATTAATGCGCTCAACGTTTATCAAAGCACTATGAATACATAGTACTCATTTGACTAGTATGCGGCGCTAATACCCACAATAAAACAATTACCAAATCAACTTAACAAATTATAAAATCAAATGGCAAGAATTTCAAAAAAATGTATTAAATTTATCAAATTATTCGATCGCAGTTTTCCATCTCATTATTACGAGATCACAGCAGGTCTCCTTCGTCGATACTCGTTCTCGCCAACGGCTCAAATCCGTCGAGCGCATTACATAAAGATACATCCAAGTTACGACAAAAGCATAATGAAGAATGATATAGCGCTGATAAGACTGAACGAGCCATTGCGTTTCAATCGTTGGATCCGTGCGACTTGTCTGCCGAAGAGTTGGAAGAGCGAAACTCTTTGGAAGAAGAGTCCACTTCCTGATACGACATGCGTCGCCGTTGGATGGGGAGCAACCGTGGAACACGGACCTAATCGTAAGGCAAAATTTATCGTGTAGAACCTCAGATCAGAGTGCATAACTGTAAAACGGCCATAAGCTGCCGCATGTTAACACTTATTTTCTTATTCGCCTTATCTTTCTTGCTTATTAAACCGTATGTATAAATCATTGAAGCTGACCATCTGCGTGAGGTCGAGATACCGATTTTGCCGGAGTGCAAATATCCAGAAGAGCGCAACGACGCGGAGATTTGCGCCGGTATGCCGCGCGGCGGTCGCGACTCCTGCCAGGGTGACAGCGGTGGTCCCCTGTTATGCAAGTATGTTTTATATCCTAACTGTAACGAGCCACTCGGATAATCATCGATATTTAATCATCACGCGATGTATCGCACAGATATCCCAACACGGAGAATCAATGGTACGTCGCTGGTATAACGAGCCATGGATGGGGCTGCGCGCGTCCTAACGAACCCGGTGCTTATACTAAAGTCAGCAGATTCGTTGATTGGATCGACGATGTTATTCGTAAGGAATACACAATAATGTTATTCACTAGAGAACCTCGCTACCTAATTTCATTTATTTATTGATTCGCCAAAATTTGCAGATACGAAAGAATTCGGCGGACTGAGACCTCTACAGATGTGTCCGGGTTTCAGTTGCGCTGGTGGTTTGGGAAAATGCATACCGATGAACAAAAGATGCGACAAAGTCGTCAATTGTCTGGATGCCGAGGATGAGATGAATTGTCGAAGTTATCACGAGTTTCCACCTCCGGTTAATAAACCATCCAGCGCCACCGGATCGGAATGGGTTGGTCAAGGAGTTCCGGATTTTGTAAAGGAGATTGAAAAGAAAAAGGAGGCGAAGAGCGACAATGAGGGGCACGTCGTGACCTCGGGAAACTCGGCAAAGCAATCGGGTAACGATTGAACGATCGTTATTTGCTTAGCAGTTAAAATGAATGTGTTTGTCAATCGTGTAAATAACGAGGAGCTCTCATTGTTACAGTCTTTACGATGGAGAAGCAAGAAAATTCTACAACGACCGTTAAGGTGGAGACAGGTACAGCTTCATCATCGGGGACACAGAAAAATGTCACTGACGCAACATCCGTGAATGGTACAGTCCCCGGGCAACCGATGGCAACCACGAGCGCACCGCAATCGCCGTCGCAGCAAAGCAACGAGAGCAACAAAATCATACGCTTCGCCTGTACAAAGTAAATACTAAACGCTTAGTACGATCGACGATCAACTGCTTCCACAGTTCATTCACAAAGTATCGATAATACTTCGATAATCGTTTCAGAATAACTCAAAGTATACCGATCAACGAACGATGCAATCGCGTAATCGACTGCGAAGACGGCACCGACGAGGATAATTGCTCCTGCAAAGATTATCTTGCGAATTTGTATCCAATCGCTATTTGCGACGGTCACGTGGATTGCTATGACGGAAGTGACGAGGAGAATTGCAGTGAGTACATGCAGTTCATTTGTTGTTTTTAAAAAACCCCAAAATTGGCATAGATATAGTTTAAGAATTCGAATTCGCGTATAAATTGTTGGGAAGTTCTGAATGCACTGCTAATTGGTTTCAAACTCCATAAAAACGTCTAATTCATTTAAATTTTCGAAATTCTCGTATTATTTCTTTGAAAATTCTAAACTCACGTATAATTTGTAAAAAGAAAAAAAAAAAGAAACTTAAAATTCGTTTGAAGATTCTAAGTTTGCAATGTTTAAAAAAAAATCAAAATTAACTTGAAGTTCTAAAAATTAGACATTTATTTGAGAAAAAAAATGATTTTTTTTTTTAGCCATTTGCAACAAAGATGAGTTCGTTTGCAGTAGAAGTGGAAAATGCATTGCACAATGGAAGATGTGCGATCGTCATACGGATTGTCCTCACATGGAAGACGAACTCGACTGCTGTAAGTCAATTTTATTCAATATTATCACATATTACACTATTACAATTTTCGAATTCGCCGATTTTGATAAAAAATTAATATTTTTCCATTCGGCTGTTTTTTTTTTCAAATATATAAAATTCTCAGTCTCGCTGACGAGCGGCAATTACGTGATTATGGATATTGACAAACGTCCGCATCTCAATCTGGAGGGTGTAGTCACCGAGCGGAAAAATGGCATGTGGCGACCGGCATGTCAGGAGCACAACTCCACCGTCCAGAAACGTTTGTCCGACGAATTTTGCGTGTACTTCGGATTCAGGTGAGAGAGATTCACAAACTATGAACGCACACTTTTGCGCGTACGCGAGAGCTAACGAACTCACGTACGCTGTTCCCAGAGCACTAATTAAACGTTGCATCACAGATTGTCCCGAGATAAACAATAATTGTTTACTTCGTGTTCCGTATTTCTATCTCTCTTCAAAGTCGCGGTGACTAAAAATGTATATCTTTAATATTGAGTCAACGACGTTCGAGCTGTAGACTCAAAGAAAAAAGTCATTAGCTTCGCATTGCAAAGTATACATTCGATACAATTCGCCTGTTCTCGCGAAATTGACAATTTTTCGTGGATCGCAGTTCGGCCAAATCCGTCGAAGAAATTATTGTCCAAGACGCGACCATTGAGGTACGACAATCCACAAAGGACAATGTGATACCTTACGAATATCCACCGCCTTACGAAAAACCCGAGGTAGGGTCCATAGCGTGTTTAGGTCTTTACGTTCAATGTGCACCCGTTTTGTCGGCTGATAAGAATAGCCTAATAGCAACGAATCCTAAGAAGAAAAATCTGTCCTATCTGTGGCCGTGGCAAGGTGCCATTTACGTCGACGGTCGTTTTCACTGTCCAGCGGTACTACTTGAAGACGCGTGGCTGCTGGCCACTTCGCGATGCATCGACGATCTCGAGTGAGTAACGTAAATTCATATTTACCCCCTTAAAAGGCCGAATTTCGCGATTTTACGAATCTGTCAATGGTACATTGGTTGCAACACAAGTTAAACTTTGTTTTTTCAACAGCCTGAGAAGCAATTACACGGTGGCGCTTCTGGGCATAGCTCCGACTTATCGCTACGTCGATGGCCCATATCAGCAGATTGCTTCGATCGATGCGATCAAAATAGTTCCTAAATTGGATGCTGCGCTATTGCATCTCCAATATCCCGTTAATATGACGCGATACGTTCAGCCGATTTTTATTGAAAAGAAGTAAGCGCTGTTTTAAGTCTAATAGTAGTCCCATAGAGGAGACCGGGGCTAATTGCAAAACGCGGCAAATCGGAATCGGGCTGTAAAAAATGTATATGCGTTTAAAAAACAACCGGAATTTCTGCGCAGTGAGTGTGGCACGTTAAGCAATAAGAGTACAAAGAACGGTAAATCATTTTTTTTTGAATGCCATAGTAACTGCGAGGAACCTTCGATTCTTTTTACAGCAGGGATTCGATTCTTTCTGTGTTTCAATTAGCCCCGGACGCCTCTACAGGAGAAAATAGATAACAATTGACAAAATCAAACATCGCGAGTTTACTATTGTTTTAGGATTGTCACAGCAACGAAAAATGACTACTGCGTCGCTACCGGAGTTGACGAAAGACATCGTATGAAAACAACGTTGTTGCAACCAGTGCCTGAAAAATGTCCCGCTTGTCATCGTTGCTACACAAATGGAACTATTGAAAATTGCAGGGTAAGCGACACATACTTCGTACAGTTCATCGTCCCGTTAAAATTGTCCGAATATAAAAATATCATTATAACGCGCGAAGAATAACACCTCGACGAATTGGAGCGGAACAATCGTCTGTCGTGGATCGGGACTTTGGTATCCGGCAGCTATTTTTCACGAGAAGGATCTCGTCTGCGGTTTTCAAACGAAGCAAGCGTTGACGAGTATCGATTACGGTAATAGGTTCTTCACGGAAATAATGGGTGAGTCAATGTTCTCAATTTTTTTATTTTTTTTTCGATATTTCAGTACAATTTTTTCCAAATTTTGTTATTATGATCCCTTTGTCGAGTCAGATAAGAATTTGGTACCGACATTGGGACCAAATTGCGACGGGATGCGTTGCCCACTGGGTAAATGCATTCCTTGGACCAAAGTTTGCAACGGAATAGACGACTGTCGCGACGGCTCGGATGAGAAAGAGGATTATTGTGGAAAAAGACAACATCTCTGCAAGTCCACGAACGGAATTGGTTGCAGTAAGTCTGCCCTCCGCGAGAGTGGAATTGATTTATTTTCTAATGACACCACGTATCGCATTAATTAACCGTTCGTCGATCTCCTTGAAACACTCGCAGAATGTTCAAAGTCCGAGTTGCGTTGCGCCAGCGGTCAATGTGTTCCTAAGGAAGCTTTTTGCGACAATGTTGCTGATTGCGACGACCGCTCGGACGAACCTGCTGAGTGCACATGTGGCGATTATCTTAAACTTACCGCGCCGGAACGTCTTTGCGACAATGTACGCCATTGCCTCGACAAGAGCGACGAGAACAACGAACAATGCATCTGCAAAGACGCGAGTTTCAAGTGTAACAGGTGAGTTTGCAGAAATTCAAAGCATTTATGAAAAAAATTGATATTAATCGGTCAATTATTACTTTATCTGCGTCCATACAAATCCCCGAGGAATGCTGTATATACTAATATGTACAGTAGATATAGACGTTTTTACCGGAATATATATATTTTTATAATAATAATAATTATTATAATCATATTATAATTTATTATTATTATTCTTTATTATAAGAATTTATATAATTTTTGACATATATATTCTATATACCCGACATATATTATGGAAATCGGGATAAAACGGGCACCCGGTGCGAAATGCTCACATAGAAACAGAAATAATTGGAAAAAATGAGTCAACATTTAAATTTTATATGAATCCGCGCATTGAAATTAAAATTTTTTTTTTTTTAATATTTTTTTATATTTAAAATTTAAATTTTAAAAATATTATATTTTTTTATTTATTTTGCCGATAATTTATTTCTATGGGTTAGTAATCCCTATATTTGTGATTTTTTTTTGTACGCTCTCTTTCAGAAATGGCACCGTCACGGAGACTTGCGTATCTCAAGACTTCGTTTGTGACGATGTGCGCGACTGCGCTAACGGCGAGGATGAAAAGACATGCAGAAGAGTCAGAGGAACCTTGAACGACCCGTGAGTATAAAATACGGAAGAATCATTATTTTAATCGTTATAAAAATACTAATGACGTACCGGCCGCGGGGCATTGATGATATAAAAATACCGGAAATACATTGTTAGATCCGGAACCGGCGAAGTTATTCGTCGTTCTTTCGGCGTCTGGCATTCGGAGTGTTTTCCTTCGCCGATTATTTCGGTCGCAGAAATAAGCGATCTCTGCAAATCGATGGGCTATAGTTACGGCAGGAGGTTGGAAATTGATAACGAAATAAATCCCTACGGAACGGCTTTGGTGCCCGAAGTCGACGAATTCTACATGATACGATTAAATTCCAACGCTTGGCTCACCATCAGAGATCCTAAGCCTCTCGTCACTCTCGTACCTGCGAAGGAAACTTGTCATCGCGCATTCGTAAAATGCACGTAAAATTCATTGAACATTCTTCGCTGCGCTGGAGCAGTAGAGATCACCACACGCATGTTATATTACGCTATTTACTTTCAAATGTACCGTAAGACAACCTTCGCTTCATCGAACATCTATGAGCCGATGGTTGACTCACGACGCATTACCTACGAGTGAATTCACGCGACTAAAATAATCTTTTCATATATTTTTATTAAATAGATAAATAAATAGTAATTAAAAAAAAAAAAAAACGTAAAATAACCAAATAAATTCATTTAAGTTGAAAGTACGTGTATCTTATTGTAACGACGTGAAGGTAACAATTTATTTTTTTCAAAATCTTATTTTGATTTTTTTTTTCCATTACTACTATACTACCAAAGTGGATGAAAGGTTTATTTTAATCACGTGGATATATTCGCTTACTTGGGATACTTTGGTTATTACTTGACTATTTATTTAACTATGTATATCGATCAATCATGGTGTATATTTATCATTATATTTTTAAAAATAAAAAACTTTAATATACATAAACAATTCATTCTAACGAATCCCGATAAACGACGATAATAATAATAAATTATAAATTATTTATTTTTTAATAATTTATGTAATTATTAAATTTTTTTTTAAAGGGTTCCATTTCAATTATTTACTTGAAAATACGAGAATTCTAAAAAAATATTGAGTATTATATATCGATACGCGAATCGATCGATCGTAGCGATTTTGTAGTGATGAACGCGAATTCGCGAAATTACAGTTAAGCGCGATATTGCGAAAAAAAATCAATCTTCTTAACAAACAATCCATTCCATTCGATCGTAATATTTAATAAAACTGCTGTCGTAATTTACTCAAACAATGCATTTTTTATAATGAATAACTTTACCGGTAAATGATAAAGGAACGTATGTTTGTCGATTTGCGTAAAACCAAACAGAGTTATTTTATCCTCCTCACGCTTATAGTTATAATACACATAAATTATTAACTATATCGAAAGCGTGTTCACGGTTGTGCGGCATGCGTGGCATCGTAGTGAATTAGTCACCTGAGAATGTGAATGGTGCCCCGTTGGTTCGACGTTCGGGGGACGAGATTATGCCAGCAGCAACGGCCGCAGCGGTTCGCCTTCAACGGTAGCGACCCCATTCGCTGCATTCCTTTATTCCTCCCCCCCCTTCCGCCCTTTTTTTTTTTTTTTTTTTCATCGCTCTCTTACGCGTCCGGACGGTTCCTCAACATTTTCCTTGGTACCCTCGTCTACCGTATCGTTATTATTTAATTCAAAATATTACGTCATAAATACTATATCTCACATCCATTCAAGAAATCTGTGGCAACGCAGGTGCAAAAGTGGTCACTACCGATCGAGGATTCCGTGTGTTTCCCAATCTATCGATGCAAATTTACCAACATCCCGTAATTATTCGATTGCAAATTCCGAGTAAAAACCTACGAATATAATTCTTTTACGAAGCATCGCTGCAGCTTGATACGTTGAGAAACTCAACTTGCAGCATCGTTCGCGCAATTTTCTCTGCGACGTTGATGTGTAATATACCGCGTCCGTGTGTATTAAAAGTACGCTAAGAAAAGAAAGGAATGGAAATACTTCGCGGTTCACCGGATTGCTTAGGCGCGCTGTTGGGATATAATATACAACGGAGAGGAAAACTTGCACCGTTGGAACGTCGACAGTATGGAGCGCGGCTCGTTACAGCTGTTATTATCATACGAAATTGGAATGCTTCGATACACCATAGAAGAACATAGTAACTACATTGATTCGTTCATATTAGCGGCTGAGCATTGTAATGACGTTAAAAAATATTATCTCGCGTACTGCTGCGAGAAACTCAATACGGAAAAAAAATAAATCGGAAAATACATCTATGATATATCAAATATATTTTCGCCAAAAAAATCGTATATTACGAAAATATTTTAGGTTATGTTTTGTTGCAATAAATTTTCGTCACCAAGGATTTCATATATTTTAATATATTTCTGCAAATATATATCACCAAATATGGTATACCAATTTATACGGTTAATATATTCATTATATAAAAACGACGAGTTTCATGTATGTTTTATATATTATTAGCGTACACTTTGTTTCCATGTGGGAAGTCCCATCGGCGGATCGATGCTGGTAGCGAATCGATAAAAAAAATTGCTCTCGAATTTAAGCTTCTAGTTGTTAACGCCCAACGATTATATAATACGCGCTGAGTTGTACGTAAACGCATAAAGTTGGGAGAGGGATGGAGGAGGGAGGATACGTATAATTTCGTTCGGAGAAAAGTACCGTTGATCCGCGGCTGCGTGCCTTGTCGGCTGCTGCTGCTCGGTGGATTGTAAAGTCGAATGTATAGGTAGGGAGTTGGGTGCGACGAGAAAAGACAGAGATGAAGAGAGTAAAATACCGATGAGAAGAAACAGGGAGCGAAGTTTCTTGCTGAAGAGCAGAGAGAGATAGGCAACGCGAGTCGAGATCAGTGAAGAAGTGAGAAAAATCCAAGTACACGGCGAGAGAAATCTCTGACTACTACGAGTGAATAAGAGAACAACAAAAAAAAGAAAAAATACATACAAAAAAATACTAAAGAGAGACGACAAGGCTCCGAGTTAAAGATCGAATCAAAATGAACAGTCCAACGATATAGGCGCGAGAAGAAAAAAGGTTGCCGCAGAGTCGCGTATAGCCAAGGAATGTGTGAAGTCCTCATTCAGAATGTTCGGCGCCTACGTCGTTGCGGTAACCGCATTGCATTTCTACTATTAACAGAGTAATGCACTCTGCTAATTCGATCGAATTGCATAATTCGTCGGCGGTCTAAGAGACTCGTTATAGTCTGCAAATCACTTTATTGTAAATCATTTTTAATCGTCATTAATCGTGGCGATTGAATCGAAATTTTTTTATTGTCTTTTTTTTTCGTCAATTTAACAATTATTTATACTCTATTATACTATTTAACGATAACATTTGATGTTGGTAAACATTTTTTTTTAATTTCGTAAAAAAGTTAATTTCGCAACTTTAATTTTTTTACGCAATTATCATGAATAAATTTTTTTTTAAATTAATTTTTCGTCGAAAATTAGTTTCAACTTATAGCGCAAATGGTTAAATAGCATAATTCCTCCATGATAATTCATTGCTGATTAGGTATTATAAAGTCGTTCTATAGTTATAGTCTGCGCTCCGAATACGTATTATTACAGTAACCGTCTGCACACGCGTATCGCCGGATACACTGATAGGGAAACGAATAGAAGACTATCGACCCGACAAAATCACGAATGAAGGCGCATAGCCGTATTATAGACATCGGCTTTATCGAGTGCGAAGCCACCGGGTTGCCTCTCTCGGTACCGTTACGCTTGGCAGCTTCCTGTCGGTTCCTCCGGCACGGCCTCCGTCACCCTCGCCGTTCGATCCGCTTCTGCATACTTAGTGCTCCGTACTCGCGGGTCGTCCTCGACGCTCAAACCACCACTACTCCGGTAACAACATCGTCGACCGTTCGACCGATCCTCATTCGTGTTGTTTCGACGTACGAGTCAACGAAGGAATTCGCGAATTCCCGCACCCGCCGAGCAGCATCGCCAACAGCGAGCCGATCGAATTCACGACACGATCTCTCGTCTTTGCCTATCCGCGATCGAAGATGATGTATATAGGCGTTCGCATTAGTACGAACCTTTGGACTATGACGACGACGATCGGCATCGCATCACGCTTATTGAATTATTCACTGAAAAAAAATGCTGAGTCGGACAAACTAACAATTAGTTGAGCGAACTGATAGTTAGTCGCGAGAGCCCATTCTTTTAATTAAAAATCGTTGTTCCAACAAACTATTAGTTCATCCAACTCATCGCATTTTTCAGTGTGAAGGAGTCGCTTCGATAGTCGGGAAGGAATTCGATTACATTTCGATAAATCGATCGATACTATATATGTATAGTATATATAGTACTACACGCGTACTGTGTACTGTATACTGTATAATTATACTATAACTATTCGTAAAACCGATACTAATCGTTGTATTAGCGAATTCTGTCGAAATGTAGGTAATCAATGTCAAGGTGACAATTTTTTATTTTTTTTTCGGAGATATAACTATAGAACGACGATTTTTATGATTTATGAAGAGGTACAGAACAGGTGACTGACCTTCGAAGTTATGATTACAGTAATCAAGAGATAATTGACAAGACCGCAACTGATGTAAAAAAAGAGTTATATATATATACTACGTAGATGTACACGTAGAGGTATATATCTGTATAGGTAAGTTGACGGTGCAATTCATGCCAAGTTTTGTAGGGCACCTGGCGCAAGGTAAACGAGGAAACGCGTGTGTACGCGAGAGAGTCTCTACCCATTGCTTGTGTATCGCGGGTTGTATACGAGAGAATTGTGCGTATAGGTGAATACATTTACGATAACTACAGGTATATGTATATATTCTCACATATCTCTTGTCCACCTGTACGAGAGACCTGGCAGCGCGTTTACATCGTCGAAAGAGTGTCCGAATGAACGGTTTTCTCTTCGGGTCGACGCCCCGCCAAAAGTGCCTAATCCATCGTGGAGAATCAACGATTACCACGACGCTTCGAGAGGCTTCGTGGTATTCGCTCGCAACATACATACGGCTAATAATCGCGAGGCACTCGCGTGAAAAGCGCGGAGATCCGTCAATTGGAGGATTGTAATTATTGTTATTGGCGATTGTGGTGAATAATTTTAAGCGCTAAAAAGTATCGCGGTCTATTACACAAAGTATGAGCTCGAGACCGCTATGGGCATTACGCTCGTTCGCGGTTGTACCTAATCACATAGGCTGATGTATAGTATGGCGCATCTTCGCGGCTAAAGCGCGAGAATTAAGACACGTGAATTATATTTGAAAGTTAATGGAGTAGTATTAATATAACGTGTGCTGCTGGAAAGAACGAAACATGGTTTGCGTTCATATGGACATATAAACATCTATATATATACATCGATATTTAAATTTGTGTATATATGTATATAGAAGAGTGCGGCGATAGAGAATGGACTTAGACTTCGGATATACGATAACGATTAATATACGTAAATTTATGAAAAATCTGACTTTGTAAGTTTCATATCAAGGGGCATATCTGACGGTACAAAATCCAAGTTAAACTTTGTTTTTTTTTTTTTTTTCACGAACTATGGGAGACAATGAATAGACATTTTTTTAACTCAAAGGTACATGTATGCCGAGTCTTATAAAATAAAATTAGCAAGAAATATTAAAAAATAAGAAAAATATGGCCGCTGGAAAAGTGACCTGTTTTTTTTTTTTTTTTTTTTCGTGATGTTTGGCGGTTCCCAGTGGAACCGATGCATCTAAAATAAATTAAAAAAAAAACAGAAACGGGTTTTTCGAGTTAATTTGTATTAACTTGCGTAACTCGTTTTGTTTTTTAATGCATTTCTTTTTTTTTGTAAGACTCGCAATATCGGTTTTTTCTTTTCGTAAAAATAATAATTTTATTACCTCCTATAGATTTCGAGGAAAAAAAAAATCGTAATTTTGATATTGAATTTTCGGAGCGCCAATTCGATGTGTTTAAATAATTTAAAAAAAGGACATTTGCATCGTGATTCATGGCGGTAATACAAACTCAGATATCCTTAAACTCAAACTCGACTCTCTTCTCAATGCCAATCGCGTCATCGTCTTGTCCGACGCCCACGCGGTTTCATTCGACGCTCGCGTCAATGTTCGTTGGCTGAGCAATTTCTCAAGCTCTCGGGGTTTATGGATGACGAATATATCGCGCGTCGATGAGACGGCGAAGATTAATAAAAAAAAATGCGAACGACATACACACGATGGCATTTTAAAAATTCTTCATCCTCCACACCGCGCTTGACTGACCTACTGGGTGGACGATAGACGCGGTCAGTAATCTCGTTCGCGCAGCTCGTAAACCGGTGGCGCATAACTTCCGCGAAGAAACGAGATGAAATGAAAGATGCGAGAGGGCCGCGTTGTAGACTACTATGAGGAAAGCAGCGAAGACAGAGAGAGCGAACGAACGAAGACGTTCAACAAGTCGAGGAACGATGAGAGGCGTTGTAATACAGAAATAATGACCGACTGCGAGGCAATTCACGAATTCTTGAACCGAGGAAGAGTATCCCGATAAAAGTGGAGAATCGAGAACGAAATATTCATCTATCGACTTTGCACATGCAGTCAGTAGCGTCGACTTCGATTGGACGCTTTTATATTTCGCGAAAAAATAGGTAAAAGCGAACCTCGACGTTCGATGGTAAAATGTTGCCGGGTTTGCCTGGTTACTATATAAACTAACCGGCTCCGTCAAGTGTGTCCGGAAACATAACTGAAACCTTCAAGTTCAACGCTTTATCCGCCGAGCGCGCTACCGACATTTTATTTTCGCAGATACTCAACGCGAGCGATGCTTTTCCATGCTTAGCTGAACGATCTAAGAATCGTATCAAGTTCTCGTACCTTGTTATTATTATCATTATATTTATAAAATACCAGAAGCTCCCCCTCCCCCCCCCCCCCCATCCCTGAATGCTTGCTATATGGTTCTTGGCGCCGTTCAACTTAAGGAAACACCAACGGAGATACCAACGTTCCGCGTTTTCCAGGGACGACTTTGCGTGTTCAGCCAGTTGCCGGGTTGAACGCCTCGAAGTGCAGCAGACCCGATAACTGCTAACGGAATACACTTATGAGCGTTCGCGTCCTGCAACCCGGAGAGTTCAAAGATTTTTCTTTGCAAACTTCTTTGCACCCTTAATGCTATCGTATGCCGAATTCAACGAGCGTAACGAATAACAGTTTAGATAAAAACATATAATTGAATACATACGTTTCGGAAAGAATTTCTTTTCCTTTATAGTATGTGCGGTGAAAAAAAAAATGAAAATGAGTTTTGCACATCGCTTTTTCGTATTGTTTTTAACGTCTTTTGCGAAGTAAATTATTCACGTAATTTTGGAGTTTACTTAGTAAAGGGGATTAAAAGGGCGGTGTGGTGGATTAAAATTGTGTAGAAAAAATCGCAGGTGCAAATATTAACGATTGCAGAAAAAGTACCTTTTTTTGAATGGAATTTCTTTCACGCGGTGTTATATCCGGATCTCGACATTTTTTTTACACGATCAGAACACCGGTATAAATGGTTAATCACGAGAAATTTTTGATAATATTTTGTTTCCCGATAAGAATTAATAAGTTTTGGTCCTAACCCCTTAAAAATCAAATGTAATTGCGATTTGCATAATTTTTTTTTAACGGCATAGAATACATTCAAAGATTCTAAAAAAAACCAATCATCGAGTTTATCGTGTCAACAGACGTTTCTGAATCAGTATCTAAAATTGTCAAAAATCTTACCGACTGTAAGATTTCACCGAAAATGAAAACAATCGATAAAAATTGACCCCTCCACTTACCTTGCATTTTTCCGCTCGATAACGAAAGACGTTGTTCTCAAGTTATACAGCTCCAAATTTTTCGAACTTCGCAAACACACATTTACAAATTTTTTTCGAAATGTGACTTCCCAATGTTTCGGAACATTCTGCACACGTCACAAATAAAACATCGAGAAAAAAAAATTTCATGATAACAAACGTCCACCACTAAGAAGCATATAATCTACAAAAATAACGTTGTCTGTGCAGACCAGGCATCGGTGTCTCCGGCGATGAAATCACCGGCGAAACGCTCGCTTCTGTTCGCCTCTACAGTCAGACCAATTGCCTTCGCGATGCCCGATTTTTTGTGATACTATTTTATTTTCGCGTCGTATTAAAATAAACTAACCTCAAAAAAAAATGGCTTCTCTGCAAACATTGTTTTTTTAACAGCCTTAATTTTTACGCACGAGCTGATCGTTAATAAAGTTTGTATTGCTCGTGACACGAAGACGTTTATAATATGTAAAGGTGCACACCGTGGATGCCGATACGGGTATATTATACGAGATAACGCCGAACGAAAACCCGAAGAGTTCCGAGACTCGACGATTCCTTAGAGTCCCGAAGCGAAACGACGATCCCCACCACCGTCGCTTCTTCTTCTTCGTCTTATTCCTCCCCAGCGCCTTCTCCGCAGCCAAGAAAGCAACCCAAAGAACTATCGGGAGATCGAAGAACTCGCGAGAAAGATAGAGAAAGGAATCGCGGGGGAGCGAGACAACGCGAAGGCAGGAGATAGAGAAAGAGTAAGGGCCCTGGAAGCGGGTAACAGCGCGCCGTTCACCTGAGACTCGTTCGACTTGAGGCCTCAGTCTCGAAACGTCGGGCCGGAGGGAAGGAGCTCCGTGACCCTGAATTTATATTAAACGCCGCGCGTATTCAATCCGTTACTCGTTATTATTCGGTCACGTATATTTCCGACTACGCATTTACCCCGAATAACTCTTCGAAATATTAATCGAAATTTTATTATTTTTCTCGTATTTAGTCATTATTATTTTTTTAGTTTTATCGATATATCAATCGTATCGATTTAATTCGCGTTGTGAAGTGTTATTTATTTTTTTAATAAATCGAGTGAACAGAAAAAATCCATCGGGATACGCGAGAGGGATTCTCCGTTCCGGAACTCTACCGAGCGACGATCTTACCTCTTAAAGTGCTTCATGTGCTCCGTAAGCAGGACTACTTCATAGACATAAGGAGGTGAACGCACCGGCAAACGTATGTACAGTATAATATTTTCTATACTACACTTTTTACAGTATATATAACACATGAGTGGTAAACGCATCTTTGTTGCCTTCACATACCTCTCGACAGTGCTATATATACGAGCTGTGGATTATGACGCGACCGTGTATAGCCAACGAAGTAACAAAATTACGAGTTATTATGCGCGATGGGTAAAGCTCTCGAGAGTAACGAGGGTGAAGAGTCGCTATTTCCTTCTCGTCTCGATTACAATAACCGTGTGGGGCTCTCGAGGCTCCGGGGAACGAATATAAAATATTTTTTATTTTTAATATAATTCGAATGCGCGAAGGTCAAAGTTTATTCGAAAGTTTAATTCCGGTATAGCAAATTGTTTGGTCATCGTGATTTTTTTTTATAAACATCGCGAAGTCTACGATAGCAATTTTCCTGTTCATTTGTTCGACGGAGCGAGTTAATTTACGAAGCCGAAGGAATTGCAAAATTACACGAGTCGCGGAGGCGGGTCTTTGGAAGGGCGTCGTACACAACTCGAGAGAAAATCGTGGAGTCGGTGGTCGGTGTGTTGAACGAAGCGAATGTACCGTGAGCCCGAGCGTTGGCCGGTTCAGAGGACGCAGACGCTGAAAGAACCTTCGTCGGTCTTTCTTTATTTTTTTTATATTTCTTTTTCTTTTTCTCTTTCGCTCTCTTCCTTCTCCGCTCTTGTATGTTCCTCGACGCTTTTGTAGGTAGATAGGTAGGTAGGCTGCGCGAAGGTAGGTGGGTATATAGGTGGGCGAAATGCCGTTGCGCCCGTTGTTGCTCTTTCCTCCGCACGATCCTGCTGTTGTGTGTACATACATGCGACGTTATACACACGAATTCACGAGATACAACCCCCCTTTTTTCATTGTGCTGTCCTTGCGGACTCTTTATTTAGAAACGAGCAAACATCCTGGCGAAAAAAAAAGAAAAAAAAAATTCTTTTACAAAGATTCCGGACCGTGTATAGCGAAGGCTATTATCCTCGATACCTGCATACAATAAATTCTATTATCAATGTGTAATTCGATTTCTTATTCAAAACGAGTTTCTCAACATTTTTTTTCTCTCGAAATAAATAAATAAATAAATAAAATACTAATCCTACTGCTTATACTTGTTATGGTACCGGATATCTTTTACTACTTAGTTTCATTCAAAAATACGAAAAATAAGTTAAAAAAATAGAAATAACAAAAATGATCATTGATTAAAGAAAAAATATACGTAGCCAATTAAGAGACGGGGTAGCGCCTTGAGACGCGATTAAAAATAGTCCATGATTAGTACATACCGAAGACGGGTTACGTGCCGATTTATAATTTATTCTTAGCCATAATTCCCAGTGGAATGAATTCTTGGATTCACGCGAAAGGGGTACGAGACCACAGATATATCCGTAGTCGTTCCATGTCGAAATAATGTCGAAAAAAAAAAAAAAAACACGTTTGACGACTTGTCTAATGTAAAATTATTCCGTCTTTTACGAGGATTCGGAGGCTTTGATTAATTTATTCGACGCTTTGGGAATTACGAATGAAATCATTTTATTTCTCCCCCCCCCCCCCTCTCTTTTTATTTGCAAGGAGATCAAGCTGTAACGACGATTTTCTAAAAGAACAGTTTGAATAACGTTAATCGGTGAAATTTAACTTGAGGTGTAATTAATATTTTCCTCGTCATTAGACTGCTTAATTGCTTGTCGTATTAACGAATGCCGCTAATTACTAATTTTCTTTCGTCATTAGTTTTTTTTTTTTTCAACGATCGTTAAATCGTCCCTATGTGAGTTGGCGATTTTGCGAATAATCTTTCTCTTCTATCGCTACTGTTGTTAATCGTTTATATGCGATGCAATGTTTTCGACGATCCTTAAATCGTCCCTATGTGAGTTGCCGATTTTCCGAATAATCCTTCTCACCAATCGCGATTGCTTTTACTATTTTCGTTAATCGTTTATGTTCGATTCAGTATTTTCGACGATCGGTAAATCGTCCCTATGTGAGTTGCCGATTTTCCGAAAAATCCTTCTCGTCTATCGCGATTATTTTTGCTATTTTCGTTAATCGTTTATGATCGATCCCATCTTTTCAACGACCATTAAATCGTCCCTATGTGAGTTGCCGATTTCCCGAAAAATCCTTCTCGTCTATCGCGATTATTTTTGCTATTTTCGTTAATCGTTTATGATCGATCCCATCTTTTCAACGACCGTTAAATCGTCCCTATGTGAGTTGCCGATTTCCCGAAAAATCCTTCTCGTCTATCGCGATTATTTTAGCTATTTTCGTTGATCGTTTATGTTCGATCCAATCTTTTCAACAATCGTTAAATCGTCCCTATGTGAGTTGCCGATTTTCCGAATAATCTTTCTCGTCTATTGCTTGCTTTTGCTATTTTTCTTAATCGTTTATGTTCGATGCAATGTGTATACATATATATATGTGTGCACCTATACACGAACTGGAACAGTGACTATATAGCCACGCCCTTGCCTTGCTGCCTACCTGCGTGAATACCTGTTCGTGCTACTAGAATCATTGGCTCGAATTCTACGCTATATCTCTTCTCCTTAGCTGCATACACCACCTGGCTGCGTTTTCTCTATGCATCGGGAGAGCGCGTCGTCTGGCAAGGTGCGCCGCGCGCTCTTTCGAGAATGCATACACGTGCGTTCGGCACGCTATAACAGTGTGCAGTCGAACGTATATTCCTTCACTGGGTCACTCCGAAAAAATTTAAATAAAATTTCTACGTTTTCACCGGCCGTTCGTTTTATCCGTCGAATTTCGTGACTGTTAAAGTCGGGTGTTTCATTGAAGACTCTCGAAGTAATTGCCATGTTCAGCACGTGGGTTTCGAAGCGCGCATTTTCCAGGCCAACCGCGACAGCGGGTCGACGAACCTCTCGACGGGTTCGGTCCGCGCGTTAGACTAAGTAAAAGCGAAACACGCACGATTCGACACAGCGAAATCTCGGAACGCCGTAGAAAATTTATGTACACAAAAAATAATTTTTTTTTCTATTTAAATTTTCATTTTTAAACGAAGTTTTATCGATTTTAGTGCTGAAACATTAATCGATGTTTATAGCGATCTGGTAAAAAAAAATCGATTTAATAAAATTATTCCATTAAACATTATCTCGATACTACATATTATTATAGTAAATTAATTGCTATTCCGATTCGCTTTTTCCGGTATGCGAGCATAGAGATCCGGTGCGTTCGCAGATCGCAGCTTCCTATAGGATTTCTCCTCGCGCGGCTTTCTCCGTGACTAAACGCGGTTTCTCGATAGCCGAGGAGAGCTCTCCGCTGTCTCTGAGAGTTAAGTAGCTGGAGATTGATGACCGAGACATTTATCGCGTTAAATTATTTCAACCGGAAAGAGAACTAAACGAATTTTCGTATTTACAAATTATCGGACTCGTCTCGTTGCGCATGTATACAGTCGTTGCGCAATGTATTGCGTCGGATCGTAAAATTAACGTAAATCATTATCGAATATCCCGAGTGAAAAGGATCACTAATGCAAATCGAATCTTCGTGAGACTCTGACTGTACGCAGTCTATCATACGGTATGCGTTCAAATATGACAATAATTATATAGTTCCACAGTCGGCGTTATGTACTAACGAGTCGTTGTGCATCTTAATGCATTAACGGTAAATTCCTCGTCTAATTGGCTTAGGATAACAGAGCCGACGAGGTTTGTGTATTCGCTCGAGAGCGCGGGACTCCCTCACGTCTCTCGGAATCTTTCGTATCGATGACTACGCGATTAACTCACCTCACGTTAAGACAGTTACAGTTAAACGATCCTCGGCAATTACCTTCGGCGAGTATATATATCTGTATATATATATACGCGCGGACTCTTTGTATCCGATGCAATGAGAAAATTCATCGAGGTATATGCTATATACTTTAGAACGTGTAATTAACTCGACGATCCACCGGTGAAACAAGGGCAGTGTGGTATATACTCTAATGTATATATCAAACATTCAATTCACGGGGTTTCGTCTAACAGGAATTTTTTTTTCTTTTAACGAGTCCTGAGAAAAATGAAATTTCTACTGGGAGAATGTTTTTTTTTTTTTTTTGCAATGTGAAATTCTTAACGAAATGCCGTTGTTTTTTTCATATGGAATTCCATTCTTCACTTTTTAATACATTTATCTAAATATTCGATATGTATTGACGATAAATATATTTTGAAAATAATATTGAAACTCAATTGCTCGGTCTCTTGTAAAAAAAAACACACGAACGCGATGCAAGAAAATGCGGATAAAATACGTGAAGTAAACAACAGCAATAAATTAATCGTAATTTTGTCTTGGTAATTTGTCGTATCGTAATTTGTCGTAAATCGTAATTTGTCGTAAAATTCTCTTGGATCGTTATAAAACGGAAAAAAGTACATAGTGATTCATACCATGAATACAATAAGCTTTTACAGTATTTTTTTAAATACATGTAAAAATTAATAATTCGGCAAGTAAACACAATAAAACGGATTATAATATAAATTATTTACAAGCATATACATATAAATAATAAGCTCTCTGTCGAAATTCTGGCAAAATCTGAAATTCATATTTGACGCGAAATAATTTTAAAATATCTGTAGAAATCAAAATTTTATCTTAAAAATCGATTTTTTTTTTGTAAATTAATTTTTTTATTTAATAATTCGTTAAATTTTCACGATTTGTTATTCGCATACCCTTTTATTTTCTGCACTTGCGACTGAAGGTCGTTTCTCGTAATCTCGTGTTACACTGACACTGAATTAATTTTATTCATTCCTTTACTGTTTCTCTATATTTTTTTTAAATTTTTTTTTAATTTTTTTTTTAATATTTACCATGCCTCGTGATTTTATGATGCGGAGCGCAGAGTCCCGTTGATATTTATAACGCGTCAGTAGCTCGGTGAACTTGTGGGCGTATGGAGTTATTGCTCACCTGCGCACGTGACCCGAGTAACAAGACGAGATCTTCATTCTTTTTCGTACGCGAGGCTCACTTCGACACACATGTACGCCGGTGTACCGTATATCATTGTGCGTGTCTGCGATTGCGCATATGATGAATAATCCATCGACAGTGCGTAAGAGCAAAGACCTCTCACTATACAACAAAACATCTTCGCGTTGCCCCTTTCTTGAACTTCGACTTTCAGCGGAATTCGTCGTCGAGCTTACGGACTGCATGAATTGAACATTTTTCTCCAAGTATCACGCGGAGTGCAAAGTCGCGAACTCGAGAGATAGATAAACGTCGGCAAAGGTATCAGTCGTGTACCAACGATCTTTACTCTCGTGAAGAAGGAAAAAAAAAACTCGTTCGAGCATCGATCTCACTGAACTCGTCGAGCCACATGACGACTACGAGGCAGCGGATCGAGAAACGGTCGAGTCCGGTCTTCGCGATCCATACGTCCGGCTCGTTCACATACTCGTCAGAGATCGCGTTCTCCTATCGAGATTTTTTAACCAGAATTGCACTGAATTTTTTAATTTTTTTTCTTAATCATATTATTATTATTTTCTTCAAAAATAACTATTAAAAAGGCTTCGAAGTTAAATAAAAAAAGGTTAAGATGCTCTATTCGTAATTATTGTTGACGATTACCTAATTACCCAAAAAGCACGTGATATTCGTTGAAACCAAAATTATGTAGATTTTTTTTTTTTTAGAAACAATCATATTAACATTCATATCAAACAATCATATTAAGAACGGATACGATGTTAAATTTATTTAAAAAACAAGTTACGGTAACGAAGATCGTTTCGTAATTATCGATGACGATTATTTAATAATCCGACAAGCGCGTAATATCCGTTGAGCCGTTATCGTTTCGATATTCCGTCAGCGGTATGGCTGCACGAGCGGAAGTCTTCGTTCCAAATAAGTCCACCCGTCGTATACCGGAAACTCGATACGATAGCTGTTGCTCGACAAGGGACAATGTCGAGCGGTACTTCGCTCCGTGATCGACACCGTCAACCTATAGAATCCACTCGTGCGCAGCACAGCCGGATTCGATCGTTGCAACCTTATGCCACTCTGGCAGCATTTTTATTATTATTATAATCATCATCAGCGTGTCCCTGACTTTGTGCCCCACGAAGCAGCATCGATCCGTGCAGACTACTGAAACTTACGATCGGAAATCTAACGAACGTGCGGGAACGTTGCACAACAGTGCTTCGTCGCGGTACCAAAGAGCTGCGCATGTAAGCCATTTGATTTGTATCGAAGAAAAAACTTGTAACTCGCTATATATATGTATCAATGACTCATGAACGTGAATTGCTGACCGACGAAACTCGATAGGATCGAATGTACCATCGGGGTGCAGCAACGCAACGAACATCCTTTGTCAGGGTCGAGAGTCTCTTTTCTGCATCTTCGTCGGTTTTAAAAATCGAACTACGATTTTTCGTCAATAAAGAAAAAAACGTGAAAGATTTACCCGTAGAAATTAATTAAAAAACAAATTTTTAAATAAAAAAATAATAATTATTATTAGTATTATTAATATTTATAATATTTGGAATATAAATAATAATTGATATATACTTTTTTTGTTGTATATATTTTATATATACGGCAGATATGTATAATGATGTATCTTTTATATATTTCATGTACTTTATTTCTTTCGGAGATCGAATCGTAAGTTCGGTGATTTTATTCGCGGAATCGATGTTCTTCGATGTTGTTTTACGAAGGGAAGCGGGAAAAACAATTTCGGGTTAATGTATAACTGGGTCTGTGGGGATGCCTTCGATATATACCGTAGTAATTACCGTATTTCGCGTAATTTACTTGCTATACGCGAGAGAAAGATCCGGCGAGTGAACCGTTAACCGATACAGGAAGGGACTGGAATATTCTCAACTGGGGAATTTGTTGCGGCTTCTTGTTTCAACACTTTTATTTTCTCTCGGAGAGATTTGTTCGACATGAACGGCACCGCGATTCGATCCGCGAGATCGTTACGTTTATCGGCGGCAAACAATCGTTGACGCGAATAAAGAACGATATATCGTTTATAATATGTTACGAACAAAACGCGCGGAAGTTTATCTTCAGTGTGTTACGATTTATATTCAACGAAATAGAATATCCTCGCAAGGATTCTACGTCCTCGTACCGTTATAGCCGACGCAGGAAGGAGTACAGCTCGGGGTCCTCGAGCTCTGTTGGCATGCAGCTCTGCATGCGCACAGCAATTTACTTCTAGTGTCACTTAAATACCGTACGAAATATCTATAGCAATCTTTCTACACTGGTAGGTGTACTTAATTCTCTTGTAGACAGAATATAGGTTAAGCTACTGTGCATATATGTGTTTCATGCGGTCTCTTCCTCTGTACTACAATTTGCAGTTAACACTCGCGATCTGTAATTATCAAATCTTTAACGGTCAACAGGAAATATAGTTTTTCATTTAATAATGTTCCGCTCTTTATAGAAAAAAAAATAAGTTTTAGGTCAGCGCAACACGTTTGAAACGAAAATGTTGATTTTACGAACAGTGTAATAAGTTTTTTTTACCTATGGACATTTTTTTTTTTTTTTTGATGGAAGGTTTTTTTCTGTCAAAAATATTGTGCGTAAATTCAAATAAATGTCTCATCAACCGTTACAGGGACCACTTATCGTTTCGCAAATTTTTTGTACCCGTATCACGTGAGAAAATTGCATAAATTGAAGTCGTTTTGGTTTACAGAGTGCCTATTTTATGGAAAAAAATAAAACTGAATTTACTGACAAATAAATCAGTTTACGCAATTATTGAAGTCAAATTCGTAATTTTTATACAATTTTAACGATAGCTATAGCTTCTTTCGTTAATTAAAAAATATTTCACGAATTCACCAATGAATTTTTTTTCGTTTTGTTTTTCAATCGAAAGAAAAATTCAATTAATGCCGTAGTTCTGTTTTTTTTTTTTTTTTTTTAACAAATCATCTCAATTTCATAGAATTCGTAGAGTATCTACGAAGAAACAAAATGATCTTTCGTACGTCGAAAACAAATTAAAATTACAAATTTAATATTGCAAAAAATGTGTAAAAATGTGCTCGTCGTTTTATCATCGAAAATTGAGTTATTTCTCTGGAAATTCATCGTTACAATTTCTTTCTACGTAAAGATGTATCTTTTTAATTCATATTCACCTTAATTTTCACGATTTTCTCATATAAGACGAGTAAAACAATTTTTGAAATCTTAGTACTCAAAAGATCGACTCTAACCTATCGTAAGCGAAAAACAGTGTTAATTGCGATAAATACAAACATTTTTTTACAGTTTTTCGGTATCCGGGAGTGACTAACCCTTTCGCGTGATTTCTCGTCAGCTTTTCTGATAAATCCGGAAGTGCCTGAGCGTTGGAATCATCGCAAGTGCGTATAATCACCGTTGGTCGGCCTACTCTCGGGAGTTCCACTCCCGACGACCCTCGTCATTCGCCTCTATCTCTTCGCGATGTTCTGTACTAATACTATCTTCTCCACGTACCACTATAACCAAATGTACACCGTTTCGCGCTTCGTTGCCGCTTCGCTATATTCTTCTATGCGTACATATAGTTGCTAGTCAACGGAATAATCATTAGGGCCTCGAGACACAGAGAGCCTCCAATGCCGTCGAAACTCATCACAAGAGGCCCCCGCGGCTGGTCTCATTGTTCACTTTTTACACGAACCGTTACGAACGAGTTAACGGACTGTCCGAATATACTTTCTACCTATAGTTACGACTCTCGGTCGAGCGACTCTGCCCCGTCTCTTCGATTATTTTACTCTCGCTGTACGAACAATCGTTCGTCGAATTTTCGTTTCCACCTGTAGTCAGCCATTCGCTCTCCCCGAGTGTATTCCAAAAATAATTCAAAGACGCATTGTGCGTTACAATAAAAAATAAGATATATAACAACCAGAACAATGAGACTTTGGGAAAGTTGAAAGAAACTCACTGACTACCAGTTAAATATATATATATCACTATTATGGGAATTTTGGCATGTAATCGACTCTATTCTGCGCGTTGTCTTTCGTCTACGTAACGAATTACACTGCTCTGTGAGAATTCGCGTGAAAGGACGATGTACAATGATAACTTTTGGGTATATCGTCGCATCGAGATTTATCAGAATTAATTAATATTTAAAAGTTTAGACTTTTAAATAATTAAAATTTGTTTTTTTTTTTTAATTCAATTTTCAATAAATTTTTATATAATTAATAAATCATAAGAAAGTATTAGACTGCAGTGGGGAATTTATGTAAATAAACAATAATAATAACATCCGTATAATTTTTTTTTTTTATAAACTTTTAAAGAATTTAAAGATTCAGAAAAATGTAGTTGCAAGCGTTTGTTTTTACAGAAAGTAGTGCGTCGACTCTATAATTAAAAACATTTATATGTAAAGAGAGATTTGCGTTTAAAAAATCTCTTCATATAATGATTTTTTTTTTCTTCGAAGTAATATCTGAATAATATAATTTGAGACTTTGGGAAAGTTGAAAGAAACTCACTATTAGTTAAATATACATCGATATATATATATTTTTTCGAGATTTTCTCGTACATTACAATATATTTTCTCTATTTTATTGTAAGCGAGTGGCAAGAGCTCGTTTAACGTGACTTCCCGGCCTCGGAAGTCGAAGAATCTCCGATGCGATAACCGAGTTGCAAGTTTTACCGGTTTTCCATGGTCGCGACCGGGGATGGAGCTCGAGGTACACGCGTGGATATACATGTATATATAGATAGAAAAGTAGGAAGAAGAAGAAGAAGAAGAACTAAGAAACATTCGTCGTGAAGTGGACAGGACACTCGGTAGAGTATCAGTGCGAGTTGCACGTATGACGCTCCGGATCACTCGTCGCTATTACCGTTAGATACCCACTACGCGAAGTAATTATCGTACACGACGCCTTCAAGCTGAGGGAAGAGAGTAGTCTCGAGTATTATAGCGGAACTCCGATAATTTTCCGATAAAATTTCCGATCCGTCAGACTTTACCGTTTCTCGCGATAATTCGAGAAACCGGTCAAGCAAAATCTATCTGTCGTGCAATAATCGGTAAAATTGTTAAGCTTTCGCTTGTTTTGTTTTTTTTTTCTTCGCTCTTTTTTTGTATTCAACGATATTTCTATCCCTCCCCACGAACAGAATTTCAAACTATCGTTTTTTGGTTGTTTTACCTCTCGAGAGTTGAGAATTACTCGCGATATGATTGCGAAATGTGGCCGCGAGAGTTAATTATTATTTGCCAACGGTGACCAAACAGTCAATTTTTTTTTTTTTTTTTTTTTTCGGCGAGTAGAACCATTTGTTCCAGTTATTTTACTCGGGGGATAGTGGAGAGCAAAAGTCGGTGATACAAAAGCAAACAATGGGTTCGTTGCACAAAGTTTGCCGAGAAGAGTCGCAAAGACGATATTCCGCGGACGGGCAACTTTCGCGATTGGCAGAGCGACACTCGTGTATCAAAATCTCGCATGGGATACATGCGGCTTCTTCCCACGAGGAGAATTCAGACTATCCGATTATACTGCTCTTATATCCCGCATGTTTTTTTTTTTTTTCTCTTGTCGTTGCGTCACTATGTATCGTTGCATTGTAGCGGGTATTGCTAGCGCTGTTCACTATTACCGCACGAATAACGAGCTCAACGATGCATGTACTTTTTATGTTCGCATTTATCGCACCTGCATTCGCATCTGTATAACGTGGGAGAGGCGTTACTATAGAGAGGTGTGCGTTGTTGTTGTTATACATCGCTAACCAGACGACTTTCCTTTCGAATAGCCACAAGAATTTTTCGACTCATTGAACTGTAAGGTATTTTCTGTGGCTAACATCGACGTGTCGTCGATATGCTGCGGAAATCGATTCTGCATCGTGTGGCTTCAATAGACTCAAAATTAATTCAAAAAATTATAAATTTATCGATCTTTTTTTTTTTTTTTTTTCGTAATTTCTGAGAGAATAGGAATGTTCAACCTGTTTTGTCTCCCACTTTAGATAAAACGGATGTTAAAATTTCACATTTACGTATTCGCTCGTCTTCGCAGCGTCCCACGTAGGTGCGTCGCTCTTGCGCGTGACTAATAGTACTCGTTGCATACACGATGCGCTTATGTAGTACATAATACACGTGGGATAATATTTCCAGCGAGAGTCCTTGCCAACCGGCGCCTCCTTCGTCGCGATTCAACTGAGATATTTTATATAATGTAATAGGATAGAAGAAAAAAAGATTATTCTTTAGTATATGAGATATAATATAAGCGATGACCCCCGACGATGCGCGGGTGTCTCACGTTGTTTTATGGAGAGACTAACAGCATAAAACGGCTCGTCTGTCGTCAGATGAGTCGCGACTTACGATCGACACTTTATTCTCTTGACGGTCACGGAAAATCACGTGATTTTTTAATTAAATGCAGCAATAAAAAAAAATTCTATTCCATTAATAATTGAATTTCATTGAAATTAATTATAATGTTATATTTATTTATGCGATTAATTTATCAGAATTAATTAATACATAAAAAAATGTATTAAATTGCAGTGTGAAATTTTTATAAATAAAAAATAATAAGATCCGCACAATTAAAAAAAAAATTATACGAAGCAGAATTTGAAGAATCAGACAAATTTAATTGCGCCTCTTTGTGAGATTCGTTTTGACGCAATCTATTAGTGTAATTTTTTTTTTTTTTTTTTTTTTTTTTCATATTAATATCTCAATAATATAATTGGATAGTAAAATACTGACTGATCGTTGAAGGGTTCGATGTATAGAAAAAGCTGCGCGCAACGTTTGTAGTTTACGAAGTCTCGAAGTTTCTCGACTGTTTTGCTGCGGCATCGTGTACCTCGACGAATGGCGAAGGAAAACGATGGAGTAGTATACAGATAGTGCTGTACTGCTATAGCGAAGAAAGATCGACCACGTTCCCTATGAATTACTGGAACGATACCAAGCGAAGAAGAGAGACCGGTTATTATACTGCATGGGGATGACTGGCTAGCGGTGCACTCGACCCTGCAACCCGGTCTCACTTCCCCCATAGCTCTCGACCGTACCGTACACCCACAGAATCATAGACCTCTCTCTGTGTAGAGAAGATGAGAAATTCTTCGAGACCACCTCCCGCGATCGAAATACGATAGGAAAAAAAATGCTATTTCATTTATAATCCTATATCACCGCTATCCAACGATCTTACGCCGGAAGTCATTGACTCGTACAGAATTAATTTTTTCATATGGATTTTTACTTTACAAAAAAAAATACTAATAAAAAAAAAATAAAATGGTTTTTTTTTTTTTTTTTTTTTTTTTCGAAAAATGCTATTTGAAAAATTAATGAAAAATAGGGATTAACGACTCCGTTCTTTGATCTGATCGTCTAAAGATTATTATTTTTTATGTTACAGAAAAATGCTGATAAGAGGAGTGGCGGCCATATGGGTCGCCGTACTCTTGTGCCATCTTCAGCCCACAGAGTCACAGGTACGTAATAAAAACTCAGCCCTCTCGTCCCTACGCGGCGCAAACGCGTTGAACACGTTCGACACGTTCGTCAACTACATAACAAGTATTGCGCAAGAGTTGCGGATAGAAAGAAAAAATGTATATTTTTTATTTTCCACAACCGGATCTCTGCGGTTGTTCATCAACGCGAGAGATCGCGGCAATTCCTATGTTAATTCAACGACTGGTAAAAATCTGGAATCGCCGAGTTTAGAGAATTTACGCGAATCGCGTAGATTTTTTTTTTTTTCTGTTAAGTTTTCTCGAAGTTTGGTACTGTTACGGATGATTTTCAAAATAGTTTTTATAGTCTCGAAATGTTCATCAACACAAGAGATTGCGGCAATTCCCATGTTAATTCAACGGCTGGTAAATCTGGAACCGCCGAGTTTAGAGAATTTACACAAATCGCGTAAATTTTTTTTTTTTTTTTTTTTTTTTTCTATTAAGTTTTCTCGAGGTTTGGTACTGATACGGACGATTTTCAAAATAATTTTTATAGTCTCGAAATTAACGTAGCTAATCGCCGCGAGAGAAAAAATGGAAAAAAAGAGCGTAGAAACAAATTAAATCTCCTTAGGGAAACTGCAGTCGCGCGGTTATATTAACTATTCTGTTCATGAGAGAGAGAGAGATCTGCGCTTCTTGGGAAATACTGACGCAAAAGAGAAGCCTATGAAATAATTGACATGCCGGCGCTTCTATAAGAGTTACAGTATAGGATACTACATATACATTCGTTTCTCCGGGATGCAGTGTATCCCACTGGCATGTGTGTGCGCGCGAGCCGCGGTGCTCCCGGTGAAAGCGAAGTGTCTCGCACGCACGACGAGGTCCCCGTGTAAAATCCCATGTATATATATGTATAGGTGGCGAAGGCGTATAGAGCGAAGCGAAGAACGAACACAGACACTCAAAATCCTGTCTAACGCTATGGGAAGTAACGAAGTCTCTCAGACTTAAAAAAAAAAAAGAAAAAAAAAAAAGGGAAACAGACAATCGTCATCTTCCTTATTGTCCATTGAAAAAATAAAATAAAAACACGAAAGTTTCTCGCGCGTTAAAACGCGGCTATTACTTAGTTGCCGGATAAAATTGCACTACATACCGATTTCGACTATCGCGCGATCTTTACGTAAACGGCTCCAATTTCTTTTTACTGCACTTCTTTCCTGAAAAAAAATAATAATAATAATTAATAATAATTATTTATTATTATGTTGATTTGTTTAATTGAAATAAAATTTAAAAAATTATTAGGGGAAATCTCGTGCCGTTAATAATTTAATTATATAAAAAAATCAACAAATTAAAAGAAACCGAAAAAATGAAAATGTTTACTACTTAGAAGAACAGTCGCGTTCCTTACGTAATTTAATGAGTAAAACGCTGAGAAGCGCCGTTTTTGTTTCTCAACGAACGTTATTAGCGATAAAAACAATCGAAGGAAAGTGCACTTGAATTACGGAGTTTCCGTGATGGTTGATCCACGAGACGCACAGTTTCCAAGAGGCGCGGGTGAATCTCTTCGCTTTACACAAGAGCGCAGAGTCCCTCGCGATCTCGTTGGAATGCATCAACCGTTATGTCACCACGCGGCGACGCGTATAGTCTCGCGGTCGCGCGGTTACTTCTGAACTCTCGACGACCATTCGAGCTCTTCGATTCTCTCGATTATCGTAACGACGGACTCTCTCTAACCTTCTCAATTCGTTCGTTGTTTTTTCATCGAGAATTCTATCCTTTAATTCGTTTATTTGCTCGATGTATCGCCGCTGATACGATAGAATGCCCGCCGTGCAGATTGCAACAAGTTGCAAATATCGTATCTCCGGTCAGCAGCTTTCACTTCTCGGACGATTGAAGAAAAAAAAAAAAGGAACAACATATCCCTTGGCATATTATTATTCAGCAATGTATCGACAATAATCACGGTATTTTCGTACGAAATTTTGTTGATTGTTGATTGAAAAATTAATAAAATAAAAATTTATCGGAGAAATTGTTTAAATAACTTTCCTATTCGGTGTGAAACTCGATTGGGTGCGGTATAGAAGGTGAGATCGAACGCGAATACAGGGCGCCGTACAAAGTAACGTCAGCCCTGAAGTATAATGCGTTCACGAGTGAACCTCTTTCTCCGCTCGAGTAATGGGCAACCGACCGCTGCTCCGCGTGTTGCAATGTACAAACGATCACTGGGTACAGTACCCTATCCTCTACACTCTGTATTACAATCTCAGAGAACACGCGTCTACCGTGGCTAAAGGAAATCGTTTGAATTACATCGTATGAGTATTCGAAAGGACTTCGAAAATAATTATAATTAAAGAGAGGATTGCGGCTTGCAAATTTAATCTCGAAAGTGTTGAATTTTTTTTTTTTTTTATCCTTTTACGTGCATTTTTTTTTTTTATATTTCATTTTATTTTTTTACTTATTTATATTTTGTTAAATATTTTACTAACGGTCCTTTTTACAAAAAAAATAAAAAATGTACTCTTTTTCCTATTAGCTTCTCTCCAAATAAATTTCCGACGAAGGAAACTCCATAATAAAATTAATAAATGATATAAATAAATGGGGACAATGGAACCGATTTTCTTATAATAATTTATTGTTAATAATTCGAACCAAAATAAATTAGTCCACTTACCATTTTTGCACTAAAAAAAAAATGATTTGAGAGAACCAAAAGTTGAGATAACTATATAACAAAAATGGATTGTACCAACTAAATATTAATTGTTTCAAGTAATTATTATTTCTCGCAACTCATAATTTTATTTCAGAGTACTTTTGATTTTTCTCTACGATTATCAACGATAACATCGAATTTATCGAAAATGTATCTTTTTCTTGTTGCAGGTTTCCAACGCGAACGTATTTACCTGTCCGAACGGTAAGTAAAATCTTCATTCTCCGTTCAGTCACTCTTCCCGCGCATCAACCTTTGCAGCAATAACAAAGAGGCGTGCAGGTGTGTGCGCGGTGCGAAAGGCGCAGGTGAAGACGACTCGACCTTTTCATACCTTCCGTTCTTATACACGGTACTTTTGGTACCGGAATTCGCAGGTACAAAGTCTTCGAAATCTTCGCTCGACCCGCGATTCGGAACGACCTTCGTTAATCCTCCGAATCGTTGAGCCTCGAGGCCACCCTCTTCTCTTTTCCTCTCCGGAACTTTCGTTATTCGAGAGGATTTACCGAGAAAATTTGTTCACATCTCTGTCTCTGATGACCATCAACCCCCGCAAATGCTTTTAGCTATTCTTCCTAAAGGCAGTAAATCCCTCATGAAAGCTTTTAAAAGTGATGCTGACGAGAAAATTTCGCGCAGCTGGAGACGGAACGGAATATCTTCGCAAAAGAGATTTATCTTCGTATATTTATGACGAGGCGAGGAAGCATAGCGAATTCATTTTTTTCTTCATGGAGATAAAACAGCAAAAGTTTCGTATTAAAATTAAGTACGCGATGTTCTAAAATTAATTTTTTTTTTTTCGTCGAGATAAAAAGGCAAAAGTTTCGTGATAAAATAAAGATCGCGATGTTCCAAAATCATTTATTTTTTTTTTTCATCGAGATAAAAGAGCAAAAGTTTCGTGATAAAATAATGAGCGCGATGCTCTGGAAACTTCGATGAAAAGTTGGAAACTCGGAAATTGAGAGATGTGGCATTGTAACTAGTTAACGAGGCTGCCGATGGTACCGACCTCAGTAAAACACACGCGAGGACTATGATACAATTATAATACGGCGTGTAGTGTGTAAGGCCCCTCGCGTAAGTGTAGACGCGCGGTTAACGGCAAAAAATAATCTCCGCACTGTGTAGCACGAGGCAACCTACATAATTGCGCGGGTACACTAGTCCACAGGGGAGAAAAGTGGAACGGTGTTACGTGCTCTCGCGCGGTTCCGTATTTGAGATGCGGCAACCCTCATTGTCACTTCTGGTGGTTCCGTTCATTCAACAATCAGTTATTACCTATTCTGCGGGTTTGTCACTAATAATTGACATAGTATCCTATTTTTCAACCTATCAAAAGATAAACTTCTACAGTATTCGGGGGAAAGTGATGGACCCCACTGAACTATTTCAAAGAACGCGATGGTCACGTTCTTCATTACTCAGGAATTTTATTCCTTAGAAAAATGGAGAACATTTCAAAATTAAGAAAAAAAAAAAAAAAAATTTACGGATAATAAAATAAATAAATAAATTAAGTAAATTAAAAAAATTAAATAAATTAAATGCGCGGCGCGCGCCATGGAATCGTTTTCCGCGGATAATCAAAGTTCTACCGTAGATTATAGTTCACACTTCGGATAGTGACGGGTGCCAATCAATTTTTTTTTCCCAAATCCATTTTTCCGCCCCGTGTTTTTCTTCGGGGCAATTTCTTCATGAAAAAAAGAAGAATAACATCTACGACGCGGTGCAACAACCCGACTCTTCAATTACAGTTATTATTATTATTACACGTTTAAATGGAAAGCAGAGTTGCGAAGCACGCAATCCCCGCCAGTCAGTTGGGAAAACGAGGTATCGTCGAGGAATAAAAGTATAAAAAACAGATATATACCCATGTGGGGTTCTGCCGATGGTGAAAAATGGGCCACGAACGGCGCAACACTGGGTGCCGTGTCTTGAAATGTAACAACGGCACGAATCTGGCCGATATATACCGGGACGTTACTTTTCTCCGATATTGGGCCAACTGCTAGCGCCAAGACTGGCCCAGAGTTGTGCCGACTTCAGTCTTCGATAGTCATTCCTAATATTAGGAACGGTTAATTTGACTCGACCAACGCCGACGCAACCCCGGCGCAACGCCGACAGCCGTTTTCAGTATCGTAGTACTTCACGGGACTCGTGCAAATGTTAAAATGTCGAGTGCCGCGGCAAGAGTTGCCAAGCATCGGCAGTTGCGGAAAGAATACGAAGAAACAGTGCGCGTGAATAATCCGGTGAATAATTTGCGTAAAGCCGATCCGTGCGCCGTTATTGCGTGTTCTACCTCCGAAAGTGCAAGCGATATTTGTACGTCATGTGACCTCGATTTTAGAGACGATTCGTATCGATGTGACACTGACGCAGAGTCCGAAGTTTCGAGTATTGCAATTGCTAGATTGTCTTTGCAAGATTCGGATCGCGATGGTAGTGACGACGAAGGTTTTCGAGTTCAGGAACCAAAAACTACAGTTCCGAGCACTGGAGAAAGTGGAGAAGTATCTTTGTCAACAATCTCTTCGAAATTAAAAAATTGGGCATTGTGCGACAAATGGTTGTGACGTATATCCTGTATTCCATATTTTTTAAACTTTACATGTGATTACAGATGTGGTACGAGAAAAATATAAAAATTCCGACAAAGATATATTGTCGTTAACGAGCAAGTGGCTGTCGGGAGCTGGAGACCGAGATCGCGATAGAGTCTTGAGAACAGCCAATACGGTGGCTCAATGAGAAAAAAAAGAAAAAAAAGGAAAAGGATGCAGGACAACGATAGACATAAAACGCGATAATAAAGGGACACGAAACACAGTTTTCACCGTCGTGGAAAAAACGAGTCATTGGCGATTGTGCCGATGAGGCGAGACGCCAAACGACGCGGATGGTTAGCAAGTAGCCAGTGCATTTAAGTCGAAACGTTCCGACTACAGGCTACAGAAAACTCGATAAAATTATTAAAAAAAAACAAAAAATCCGCTCGTGATAAACTTTGATAATCGACGAAATGGAGGATATTATCGCGAAATTAATCGCTGATCGTTTGTTTTTTCACACAACGAAAAAAAAAATATATATAATCATATAACAATGTAAACATATATGACATAATATAACATACATAACGATATAAAAATACAATGATAAAGACTTTTATTCATGCAATTTGAAAAATGTGATAAAGGTATGATTGAACGGAATATATGTTTAACGAGCAGTATTATATATGATAAGGCAAATAAAAAATAATTTATAAAATTTTCTTGTTTATTATTGTGATTATGATTTCGTGACAATAATTCCTGTTTTTCGGGCGTGCGATGCGTTCCGAAGCAAATAACCCGGGCTGAGCCAGTCGTGTGCCAATGCTGAACGGTATCGGCATGCCAGTACTGGCGTGGCATTGGGGCCGTAGATTGGGCCGTGCAACGTTTGTGGCGTCGGCGCAAGATTAACTGCCACTATCGGCTCAACGTTGGTATACGGAGTCGGGCCGTTGTTAACATCCCGGCTCCGTGCCATTGGTGTGTCAATATTGGCAATTAGTCTCGGTACAGGATCGAAGTCTTGGCAGCCAGGCTTGACCCAGTGTCGTGCCAGTAATAAAACCCCACATGGGTAACTATGTGCATCGGGGATAACGCGAGACAGACGGGGCGCAGCGTGATGCGATGAATCCCGGAGCTTCGGGAGTATTTCCTCGTCCGTTTCTACGCGGCGGTGGCGGACAACGATGAAGATAAAAATAAAAGAAGAAACGAGAAGCCGGGCGTACGGGGACTGCATTCCGAAGCCGTGAGTCCGGTTCGTCCTGCATCGCCACCTCTGCCGTCCTAAAAATATATAATTCTCTCTCTTTCCTCCTCACGAAACGTCGAGGACCGATTGTCCTGCGGCGCTCGTCGTCCTCCGATTTTCTCGGCGCATACACCGCAAACGGGAATCACCGCAGAAGTGGGACTTACCGTTTCTCCAAAGCAAAATATATATATATATTTTCGCTATCATAAACAGCGATGATTATATCTCAGTGAATGAAGCAAAAGAAAAAAAAACAAAGTTAAGACGACGAATAAAAAATTTCTATCGATTTCCTGAAACTCAGTTTCACCTGATAAACTATTCAGAAATCGAGAAAAAAAAATCGAATAAATGACAAATAGAAACGATCCAAAGGTCATATTAAAATCATATTCAGTCGATACGATAAAGCAAAGAATTGTTTTCGACGTCGATATCGTCGTTGCCGATTAAAAAAGAAATTACTGCAGATGATCGGAGAATAGAGTAAGCAATGGCGCTGTCGAGAGACGCGAGAAGCTCGGAAGGAACGCTGGAAGCATATTCGTGGCCGGATGACCTTTCGGTTCGAGGAGTAAAAGTCTCCTGCATGCCTGCGAGCAGACCGGAGAACGAAAAGACTCTGTTGGCTATATGCGCGAGAGCTCTCAGCGTTGCACGCTGCCAACCGGCCAATAGTGGGCACATATTAACTTCGTTGCTTGAGACCAACGAGTTTTCGAAGAGACCTACATATTGCATGGATATACATACGTATATAGAGTCGTACATAAGAGACGTGTAACACGTTCGACTCACGCCGCGAGACTCCGCAACTTGTTTCGTAATTACGCGACCTCTCGACATGTAACTATATATACGTACAAGAAACTCCTTTGAGAATTATTCAACGAATTAATCTCACGAATGACAAAGCCGAAAACCTGACTGACGTCAAAATTCGTTAATTCTCAATTTTATTGTATCGATACCAACAATTTGCTCCGAGCGAATGATTAATTATTTCAATATCTAGACGACGAAATTACGTCATATTTTGTAATTTAATTATAGAAGAATTAAAATTATCTTTCGTTACGAAAAACCGACTGATGTAAAACTATTGGAACCAAAAAAAAAAATTATCGTGTAGTTTATTATCTATTAATTTTTTTTTTTGTAAAAAAAGAGAAAAATTCTCGAAATTTTGAAAATTCATTTTACCGTATCGGCAATAATAATTAGTTTTGAAAAAATGATTAATTGTCTCAATATCTCGTTGATGAAATTTCAACACGTTTTGCGATGTAATTATGGAGAAAATAAGATTTTTTCATTATAAAAAAAACGACTAATAAAAAACAATTGAATCTCAAAAAAAAGAACCGTCTGATAGTTTTTTTTATCGTTCGAAATTTTTGAAGAAAAAAGAAAAAAAACCTTTTACAATTTTGAAATTTTCAATTAATTTTGTTTCGTATTGCGACAAGATAGTTGCGACAATAATTCGAAGACCGTTTGATGCGCGGTGCAAAAAAAAAAGTGGGACCAACCGCACGGTTTACTTTTGATCGTACGAGAATCTCGTCGCTTGACACGGATCAACTTCTCGGTAACATCCGAGTAGCGGAGGGAACAGAGTCACCGAGTACCCGCGAGAGAGAGAACGGCAATCCGCTAGGAAGTGCGGAAGATACCGGATACCGATGCAGCTTATCGCCTGTGTTCTTACGATAGTTTTAAACGCGTCTCCTCACACGCGCGATGTACTCGTATTCAGGCGACGCTGTCTGGCGTCCTGTGTTGAGTCGGCAAGCAGCCAACGCGCGCGGTGTTCTCTCGCGTCTCGTGAAAAAAACGCTCGGGGCAAAGAAACTGAGGCCACAGCCAACACAATATAACTGCAACACGTAGGCAGCATAACACGGCAACGCGGCGTTCCAATTCGAGTGAAATATGGATGGTGTATAAACTTCAATCGAGTTGCTTCGACTCGAGAGTCACAGAGTTCTCGGGGATTAAAGCACTTCGACACACCGCACACCGGCATCGTTCTCTCCGTGGATCGAAGCCCGCGCGACCCGTTTTAAATTTTCTCTAAATGAGAGTGAAGCGCGCCATCCTTTTTAAGTACATCCCAGTAGAAGAGTTGTACTTGAATTGGAAC
Source organism: Cryptus armator (assembly GCA_963971235.1). Classification (NCBI taxonomy): domain Eukaryota; kingdom Metazoa; phylum Arthropoda; class Insecta; order Hymenoptera; family Ichneumonidae; genus Cryptus; species Cryptus armator. Next base: position 13,075,986 of record OZ020236.1, read on the forward strand.
GCAGTCGTCTTGATTCAGGTCGTCTATAATGTGAAGCTAGTAGATACGACGCTAAGATATCAGACTACAGATAAAATAGCGATCAAAGTTTGATATCTTTCGATGATCCAGTTTTGCATATCTCGAATGTTTTTTACCGTAAAAAAAAAACACTAATCTCGTCAACAGCCAAAAAAAACGAAATCCTTCCGTAAGAATTCCGCTCCGAAAAGCTAAATTGTCGCAATTCCGTATAAGAAAACATTTTTATTTCCGACAATTTAGTTTTTTCGGTAAACGATGGATTATTCCGATTAACGATGGTAATCACATAAATGGCGGATTCAAAAACAATCAAATCGTATAATGTTATAAAAGAAACTTTCCGGCGATTCTTTTTTTTTTTTTCGGTTTCAATAGTATTGTAACAGATATTGCTATTTAATAAAAAAAAATGCAATGAAGTTGATAAATATCATACAAAAAAAATACATTTCTAAAAAAAAAAATTAAATGTAACAAATTGAAGAAAAAAGAAATGTACGGAAATCCCGAAAGGTTTAAATTTATTGCGAATTCTCAAAGCACCGTTGCCCGGTCGGTTTGCCCCAAAATTCCATTGCGTAATTTATTCTCCTTGCCTCCTTCGATACTGGCGAACGATATTTATTGGCACACCGTCGTTGGTCACCCGCCCCGGGAGGAAGGGGAGGAGGGGGGAGGGGGAGCAGAGGAGAGGAACACCGATAAACTTGTCGATTGAGAGAGAAGCTTGTCGCTCGAACGAATTCGAAACCTCCGCGAGAGAGGAGACAAGCCGTCACCGTCGTGCAGCGTTTCACCAAAGATCTTCTGATACGACGCGTAACGCGATATTCCTCTTCCTACATATCCGCATTTTCTGCATCAAAGTTGCGATAAAGCAGCAACAGTTCGTCGGCATGTGTGTGGATCGAGCAGCAAACGTTCGCACTAAAAACGATTGAGGTCGAGTCGTCCGCCGTCGTCCGTATAGGTCACCGGTTAGCCGCCTTTCGCATCGACACCATAATGCTAACACGGTCGTCCACCTCTTTTCGTATAGAATTACCCCGTTGCGACTTATTTGAAGAGTCAACAATGATCGGCATAAATTGACAAAATAAATATAACTTTTCACGAAAAAAAAGATATAATGTTATCTACGATCAACTAACTTTCTACAATCTTTCTTTTTCGTTACTCAACAGGATGGGAACTCAGAGGCATACACTGCTACAAATTCTTTAACATCAGGCATTCGTGGGAAAAAGCGGCCGAATTATGCAGAAGGTACGAATTCACGTGTGATAAACAGCCGCGTGTAACAATTTAACTTACACTTAAAAAATCAAACAAATGCTTGAGAATTAATTATCGATATCGGAATTTCGTAAAAATATACGTTGCAATTTTTAATTATAGATTTAACGTTTAACGTACCGTAACTTTAATAATGCAAGCATTTTGTAATTACAATGTCTTGTATATTAATTTTACGAAATAATCAATAATAATGAATTTATTAATAAATGAAATACCAAATTTAATTCACAATTATTTTCAAGAAATTGCCGATCCCCTTCAATATCTTTTGCTATGAATTATTGCCATTTTTTTTTCTCAAATTTTATCAGAAATATTATCTAACATTAGAGAAGTCTTTCGTATAAAAAAAAGTCGCAAAAATATCGAAAAATCGTTTAAATTTGCGAATTATTTTAGGTACGGAAGCGAACTTATGGTTGTCGAATCATACAGCGAGAACAATATGTCCGTAAGTATGGTGGGAAGGCATCTGGATCGCTATTGGCTCGGATTAGCGACATTGGACGGTCTTCGAACGAATACTCTCGAATCCGCGGCTGGGATGCTGGTATCTCTTTACGGCGGTAAGTCATCTCGATTTCTCCATCGCTCCTGAATCCTAACTTACCGGTATATTAATTTCTCGCGTTCGCGAATTCATAAATCAAGAAAATAATTGCGTGTTTCTCTTGCAACGCCCGTTACCTCGCACCGTTTAAATTGCTATGCTATATATTTTCTAACGCGATTATCGTAAGCCGTTCACGGTTTCGCGATTTCATGGACATCGAAATGGTATAACAACAACACCGTCGTACGTAATTAAGCTATTAATAAATCCTGCAACCCGCATCTCTCCGTGCATCGAGGCGGTGTCGAGAGGCTGACGCTTCTTCTTACATCTTTCCGGTCCCGATTAGCGCAAAAAAAAAAGAAAAAAATCGTATATATATGTGCTACGGACGCGATATCAGTCGAGTAAGTTGGTCTCGTGCCGGTGGCGGATCGTATCGAGGTCGCGAAAACGCGGAACTCCAACTCACGAGAGAACAAACTGCCGGTCGGCACCAAGACACACTTTTCCCACAACAATGCACAGACGGCGACGCCTAGACTCGCGTAACATTGCAATCAACTCGACTCGCCCGGCGCTTTAGTGTAATCGCGAGTATCTCAGACACGAGTGAAGATACATTTGCATAACTTCACCGTTGCGTCTGCACGCAAGTTAAATAATTTCTTATCGAGACGAAGAGAAAACGAAATAAAAAAAAATAAAAAAATATTCACGAAGAAAAAAAAAAGAGAAATTTCGAATATTAAACATAATTGTTTATTCTAATTTTTTTTTGTGAATTTATGATATTTAGGTTTCTGGGCGCCGAGACAGCCACATCCGAAATGGGGGGAGTGCGTAGACGTTGCCGTGATGGACGATCAGCAACAATCATGGGAACTGACGTCCTGCGAGTCTCTACTTCCGTTCATGTGTCGTGCAAACGCGTGTCCCGCAGGTGAATACCTACCCATAGGGTAGCGCTTAATAATTGGTTTATATCTTCCGCCTACGTGCGGGAAAATTTCTTTTTAATTTTTATTATCTTTCTTTCGTCTTCTCATTTTTATTTTTTAATGAAAAAAAAAAAAATTTTATTTCATGTATTTTTTATTTCCCATAGGATCGTTCCACTGCTCGAACGGGAAGTGCATAAACTCGGCATTCAAATGCGACAAGCAGGACGACTGCGGTGATTATTCCGACGAACTCGACTGTCCCACGAATTGTCAGTATTACATGGCGAGCAGCGGTGACGTTGTCGAGAGTCCGAATTATCCTCACAAGTACGCGCCTCTTAGCAATTGCAAATGGACACTCGAGGGACCGCAGGGACACAATATTCTTCTTCAATTTCAAGAATTCGAAACAGAGAAGAGTTTCGATATCGTGCAAATTCTTGTCGGCGGTAGAACCGAAGAAAAATCCGTTAATCTCGCGACTCTTTCCGGCAAACAGGAACTCAGCAACAAATTGTTCGTTTCCGCTTCAAATTTTATGATAATCAAATTTAGCACCGACTCGTCGGTCGAGAGAAAAGGATTCCGCGCTTCCTGGAAAACCGAGCCGCAAACTTGCGGAGGTATTTTGCGCGCCACGCCACAGGGTCAGGTGCTTACGTCGCCGGGCTATCCGCAGAATTATCCCGGTGGCCTCGAGTGCCTTTATATCCTTCAGGCGCAACCGGGAAGGATAATATCGCTTGAGGTAATTTTCTTCTTTTTTTTTTTGTTTCAATGTTCCGAACGTAAAAATACTTGTGTTATTATTAATACAGAAAAAAATGTGGAGTTACCGGGACCTTCGCAACGCTCGAGCCATTAAATAATTAGTTTTTGTTGCCGCGAAGTAATAAAACGATTTCTCTTTTACTTCGCAGATCGAGCATTTGGATCTCGAGATGAAGAGGGACTATATTCTCGTTAGAGACGGCGATTCGCCGAAGAGTCATCCAATTGCAAAATTAACCGGTAAAACGGAGGACAATCCTACGGTTATAATGTCGATGGGTAGCAATCTCTACCTATACTTCAAAACGAGTCTCGGCGACTCGCGACAAGGTTTCAGCATCCGCTATACACAGGGATGCAAGGCAACGATTATAGCGAGAAACGGAACCGTCCAATCGCCGTCGTGGGGTCTTCACGATTATCCCAACAATCAGGAGTGTCTCTATCTCGTTAAAAATCCTCAGGGAACTGCTCTTTCGATGAGATTCTTCGATTTCCATGTTCACCCCACCGATTATGTGCAAATTTACGATGGTCCCAACACGAACGGTCTTAGATTGCATTCGGGCAACGGTTTCACCAGCAACAGCAACCCGAGAATCACTCTTACCGCCGAGAGCGGTGAAATGCTCATCAGATTCGTCTCTGACGCTCTCAGAAGCGCCAGTGGGTGGAAAGTACATTTCTCATCGGGTAAGAATTTTTTTTTTTTTATGAATGACTGCGTCAGTGTGAATGAAATAAATGTCGAATTCGTGTTCGATGATGAAAAAAAAAAAAAAACAGAAAATTTAGTGTTTAAGCGAATTTTATTATAGTTTTCTGACGCCATTGTAAGACATTGAAAAACGTTTTAAAAAATCTTATAAAGAGATTGCAATTTTTTTACGAAAAGTAAACGATTGATAAAAAATATTTCAAACCAATTGTCAAAACCTACTTTTTTGTTATAAAATAACGAAAGTAATTTTGTTTTTTATTTTTTTCATTTAGATTGTCCATTGCTACAACCCGGCGAAGGAGCATTGGCATCGAGCAGAGACACGGCATTCGGCACGAAAGTAACGTTTTCATGTCCGTTGGGTCAAGAATTCGCGACTGGCAAACCAAAGATTACGACTGAATGTCTGCCGGGTGGTAATTGGTCGATAACTTATATCCCGAAATGCCAAGAAGTTTATTGCGGTCCGGTGCCGCAGATCGACAATGGATTTTCGATCGGTTCGTCGAACGTAACTTATCGCGGATTGGCGACCTATCAGTGTTACGCCGGTTTCGCTTTCCCAACGGGAAAACCTACGGAAAAAATATCTTGTTTGGCCGACGGACGATGGGAGAAAAAACCCTCTTGTCTCGCTTCACAGTGCGCCCCGCTTCCGGAAGCGCCGAACGCGAATATGACGATATTGAACGGCGGAGGACGGAGCTACGGAACTATCGTGAGGTTCGAATGCGAACCTGGATACGTGAGAAGTGGACATCCGGTTATACTTTGCATGAGTAACGGCACGTGGTCCGACAATGTGCCGACCTGTTCTCGTAAGTGTTCTCGTTCTCGTAACTCCACGCGATTTTTAATTTTATTAATGATTATTATCATGTATTTTGATTTTTTTTTATTGATTTTTTTTTACTTTATCTCCGCATACGAAACATGGAAAAAGAGAAAGTATTGTAATCGCGAGAAAAATTAACGCCATATTTATGGAGTCTATTCAGCGTCACAAAATGAAAAAAAAAAATTCACTTTTATCTTAATATTTGTGACTCAATCTATCAATTTCCATGACCCGAATCGTTTTTTTTTATGCAATAGTTTCTCAAAAGAGCGATTTTCCAAACTTGTCTGTCTGTCTGTACGTATCAATTTTTCCGCCGGAGACACGATAACTTTCCGCAAACATTTTTTATCATCGCGAAACTTGCAACGCGTCTTCTACGTGTAAAACGTGAGTTTGGTATTGAATTTCGAGTTTTTTCATCCATATTATTTTTTTTTACAGGAGCGGAATGTCCCATACTGCCGAACGTTAAGAACGGTTTCGTAGTCGACACGCACAAGGAATATTACTTTGGCGACGAGGCACGAGTTCAGTGTAATCGCGGCTACAAATTAACGGGTTCTAATATCATTCAGTGCGGTACTAATCAAAAATTCGAAAACGTACCCTCTTGCGAAGGTGAGAATTCTCCTCAGAACTTTATGTTTCACATATAGTAGTTAAATTGTTCAATAAGCGTAATACTAAATTTGGTAAATTGTATTCCTTTCCGACAGACATTAACGAATGCGCATCGAGCCAATGCGACTTGGCCTCCACGGAGTGTATCAACACCCCCGGGGCGTTCACCTGCAAATGTAAATCCGGTTTCGCGCCCACTATGGAATGTCGACCGGTCGGCGACTTGGGTCTCATAAACGGAGGAATTCCAGATGAGTCTATCACCGTATCGAGCACCGAAAATGGTTACATGAAAACCGTGAGTTTTCAAAGAAAAAAAAAAAAAAATTTTGAAGAAAAAATTTCGAGAAAAAATTTTCTAATTTTTTTTTTTTTTTTTTTTTTAGGGTATCCGTCTTAATAACGGAGATGGCTGGTGCGGAAACAACGTCGAGCCGGGTTCGAATTGGGTGATGATAGACATGAAAGCACCGACGATAATTCGAGGCTTCCGTACGCAGGTCGTAGCGCGACCCGACGTTACTTTGGCGTACACTTCCGCCGTGAGGATTCAATACACTGACGAGTTAACCGACGTTTTCAAGGACTACACGAATCCGGACGGTACTCCGGTGGAATTTAGAATCTTGGAACCGACTCTGTCGGTACTGAATCTTCCCGCCCCCATCGAGGCGCGATACATAAAATTCCGTATTCAAGACTACGTCGGCGCGCCTTGCGTTAAACTCGAAATAATGGGCTGCACGCGTCTCGAGTGCAACGACATCAACGAATGCGGCATAAACAACGGTGGTTGTCATCAGAAATGCATCAACAATCCGGGAAGTTATTCTTGTATGTGTAATACCGGTTACGAGCTCTACAAAGGAAACGGCACGGCAGGTTTTCACATCGCGAGATCCGAGACCGGCGAGCGGGACGGCGATTTGTATCAGAGAAACAAAACTTGCGTACCGGTAATGTGTCCCGCACTCGAGGCACCGGAAAACGGAAAAGTTCTCGCTACCAAGGTAAGCGCAATTTTCTCTTAATGTGTTTTTTCTTCGCCATATTATGACGATTTTTTTTTTTTTTTTTTACTAAGTTTGTCAATTTTTTTTAACAGGAACAATATCACTTCGGAGATTTGGTGAGATTCCAGTGCAACTTCGGCTACGTTCTTGCGGGATCCTCCGCGGTTACTTGCACATCCGCTGGAGTTTGGAACGGAACCACTCCGGAGTGCCAATGTAAGTATTTTTTATTTTATTTTTTACAATTTTTTCGATGACATCAACAATAAAAAAAAAGTTTGAAGAGATATTAATCAATTCTCGGATTTTTTTGATCTCGCAGATGCCAAGTGCGTTTCTCTACCCGACGACAAGAACGAAGGTCTCTCGGTAATACGAACGGACGAGACCAGCGTTTTAGTACCCTTCCAGCAGAACGTGACGTTGAAGTGCAGTGACAATGGTCGTTCCTTGAGAAATACAGCGACTTCCGGTTTTCGTCAATGTGTTTACGACCCGAAACCGGGTCTTCCGGATTATTGGTTATCGGGTTATCAGCCGGCATGTCCGCGCGCTGACTGTGGAAAGCCATTGCCAACTCCGGGTGCCGAGTACGGAAAATTCATGGACACGAAGTATCAATCGTCTTTCTTCTTCGGTTGTCAGGACACTTTTAAACTCGCCGGACAAACCAATCGTCACGACAACGTCGTGCGTTGTCAGGCCAATGGAGTTTGGGACTTTGGTGATTTGCGTTGCGAAGGACCGGTCTGCGAAGATCCCGGAAGACCGAGTGACGGTTTCCAAATCGCTCGAAGCTACGAACAAGGATCGGAGGTACAATTCGGCTGCGGAAGACCCGGTTATATTCTTATCAATCCGCGACCAATCGTTTGTCTTCGCGAACCCGAGTGCAAAGTCGTGAAACCGCTGGGTCTCGCCTCCGGACGTATACCCGACGCCGCGATCAATGCAACATCCGAAAGACCGAATTACGAGGCTAAAAATGTGCGATTGAACTCCGTGACCGGTTGGTGCGGCAAACAAGAGTCGTTCGCCTACGTTAGCGTCGATCTCGGACAAGTTTATCGCGTCAAAGCGATTCTCGTCAAAGGCGTCGTAACCAATGACATCGTCGGGCGTCCGACAGAAATTCGTTTCTTCTACAAACAATCAGAAACCGAGAATTACGTTATCTATTATCCGAACTTCAATCTCACGATGAGAGATCCTGGAAATTACGGCGAATTAGCTATGATAACGTTGCCGAAGTACGTTCAGGCGCGTTTCGTTATTCTTGGAATAACAAGCTATATGGACAATCCGTGTTTGAAATTTGAACTCATGGGATGCGAGGAACCAACGGTGGAACCTCTGCTCGGTTACGACTATGGATTCTCGCCTTGCGTCGACAACGAGCCACCAGTCTTCCAAAATTGTCCTCAACAACCGATAGTCGTGCAAAAGGGAGCGGACGGTGGTTTGCTTCCAGTGAACTTTACCGAACCCACAGCAATCGACAACAGCGGCAGCATCGCGAGACTCGAAGTCAAGCCTCAGAGCTTCAAAACACCGATTCGCGTATTCGAAGATACTGTTGTCAAATACGTGGCTTTCGATTACGATGGAAACGTCGCTATATGCGAAATCAACATTACAGTTCCCGGTTAGTATCCATTGAAAAAATGAATATAAGTTTCCTTAGGTAGTTTCCTTGTGTCTTAAGCAAATGTGAGTGTTTCTATCTCAGTCGTAAGTCGGCCGCAGCTACAAAAGCACTTGTGCAATTAGGCAAATAAAGGGATACGGCCTGCAGATAGCAGCAATAAATAACTAATATATAAATGCGTTTCAATCGAAATAACGATTATACTTTACGATAAACAATTTTCATTTGCAGACGTAACACCGCCAAAGCTCAGCTGCCCGCAGAGTTACGTTATCGAGTTGGTGGATCAGCAGGAAAGTTATTCCGTAAATTTCAACGAGACGCGTAGACGTATAAACACAACTGACGCTTCCGGTCCCGTGAAAGTTACTTTTGTACCGGAGCGCGCGATAATTCCAATCGGAGGTTTCGAGAACGTAACCGTCTACGCCACGGATTCCAGCGGCAATCGAGCTTCTTGCCACTTCCAGGTCTCCGTTCAAGCGACGCCTTGCGTCGATTGGGAACTAAAACCTCCAGCGAACGGAGGACTCAAATGCGCTCCCGGCGACAAAGCTCTTCAGTGCATCGCCTCCTGTAGATCCGGTTTCCGTTTCACCGATGGTACACCAACGAAAGTATTCACCTGCGACTCCGTCAGACATTGGACACCGACTTCCGTCGTTCCCGACTGTGTATCGGAAAACACTCAACAAGCTGACTATCACGTTATCGCTTCCGTGACCTACAGAGCCAATGGCGCAGTCTCGCGAAACTGTTTGCCGCAATATCAGGATTTGATGGCTCAGTATTACATGAATCTAAACAATATTCTGACTCAACGTTGCTCGGCGGTCAACGTAAACATGAACGTCACCTTCGTACGCTCAATGCCGGCGCTCATCGAGGAGAACGTTCTGAAGATGGACTTTGTTCTGGCGATAGTACCCGCGGTTCGTCAGCCTCAGCTCTACGATCTCTGTGGCTCAACGCTGAATCTCATCTTCGATCTTTCCGTGCCACACGCCAGCGCTGTTATCGAGCCTTTGCTCAACGTTTCGGCAATCGGCAATCAGTGTCCGCCACTTCGAGCTCTGAGGTCCTCGATATCGCGAGGATTCACCTGCAGCGTCGGTGAAGTTTTGAATATGGATACTAACGATGTTCCCCGTTGTCTTCATTGTCCCGCTGGAAGTTTCGCTGGTGAAAAGCAGAAGCAGTGCACCTCTTGTCCCAAAGGATTCTACCAGAACAGCGATCGTCAAGGCGCTTGTTTGCATTGTCCATTCGGTACATACACCCGGGAACTCGGTTCCAAGAGTATCGACGATTGCATACCGGTCTGCGGTTACGGAACTTATTCGCCGACTGGATTGGTGCCTTGTCTCGAGTGTCCGAGAAACAGTTACACGGGTGCGCCGCCAATCGGTGGTTACAAGGATTGTCAGACCTGTCCGGCGGGAACCTTTACTTATCAACCAGCAGCACCCGGCAAGGATCGTTGTCGAGCCAAATGTTCGCCGGGAATGTACTCAGACACCGGATTGGCTCCTTGCGCTCAGTGCCCGAAGAATTTCTATCAGCCTCAGCACGGAGCCACGACTTGCATGGAATGCCCGACAAACATGTACACCGATGCGGCTGGTGCACTCGGTCGCGAAGAATGCAAACCAGTGCAATGCACCGAGAGCGCTTGCCAACACGGCGGTCTGTGCGTTCCAATGGGTCACGAAGTTCAATGCTTCTGTCCCGCTGGTTTTTCGGGACGAAGATGCGAAACCGATATCGACGAATGCGCCTCGCAGCCATGTTACAACGGAGCTACTTGCTTGGATCTTCCGCAAGGCTACCGATGCCAATGCGCCAATGGATACTCGGGAGTCAATTGCCAAGAAGAGAAATCCGATTGCGCCAACGATACTTGCCCCGAGAGGGCTATGTGCAAAGACGAACCCGGTTTCAATAATTACACGTGTCTCTGCAGATCCGGATACACCGGCGTTGATTGCGACATCACGGTAAGCATTGAATTCACGATTTCTTCGAGTCTCAAACAAATTTATCATCCAATTGTTGTCTTTACTTATCATTGATCCATAACTTCTTTCAGATCAATCCCTGCACAGCGAGTGGAAATCCTTGCAACAACGGTGCATCGTGCATAGCTCTTCAGCAAGGAAGATACAAGTGCGAGTGTCCCGACGGTTGGGAGGGACAAAGCTGTGAGATCAACACGGATGATTGTGCCGAGAGGCCGTGTCTCCTGGGCGCCAACTGCACCGATCTTGTAGCGGACTTCACCTGCGACTGTCCTCCCGGCTTTACGGGCAAACGTTGCCACGAGAAGATCGATCTATGCTCCGGCAATCCTTGTCTTAACGGCATATGCGTTGACAATCTTTTCGATCACGAATGCATCTGCGATCCCGGATGGACCGGTGCTGCATGCGAGACGAATATAAACGAATGCGCCGACAAACCATGCAGAAACAACGGTCAATGCTTGGATCAAGTTGGCGGTTACACTTGTACCTGCGAACCCGGATACACCGGTCAACAATGTCAGCACACTGTAGACGACTGCGCCGCCGAGCCGTGTCAGAACGGAGCTACTTGCATCGATCAATTGGAAGGATTCCTCTGCAAATGTAGACCCGGATTTGTCGGACTTCAGTGCGAAGCTGAGATCGACGAGTGTCTCAGCGATCCTTGCAGTCCAGTCGGTACCGACAGATGCGTCGATCACGACAACAAATTCTTCTGCCACTGTAGAGAAGGCTACACTGGCGCCGCTTGCGAAGTTAACATCGATGATTGCGCTGCCGATCCGTGTCTCAATGGTGCTACTTGTCGCGATGAAGTTGGCGGCTACAAGTGCGTTTGTCCTGATGGATGGACCGGTGCCAATTGCGAACAGGACGTCGGCATGTGCGTCAATCACCCGTGTCAAAACGATGCTGCGTGCGTCGATCTTTTCCAAGATTTCTTCTGCGTGTAAGTTTTCCTACGACTGCTATTTTCATAGGTTTTTCTGGCTTTAGGATCGGGTAAAATCGACGGTGTTGCTGTAGCATTTCATTTGCCGAAATGGGTTCAATAAATGAATACTCTGGAGATTTGAATATACAGCTGCGGTGAATAGTGGGTTTGGGGATGTTGTAGATGATTGTTATCTTGAATTTCTGTAGTTGTCCTTCGGGAACGGACGGCAAGCAATGCGAAACAGCGCCTGAAAGATGCATCGGTAATCCCTGTATGCACAATGGTCGCTGCCAAGATTTCGGTTCCGGATTAAACTGCACCTGTCCCGACGATTACACGGGTATCGGTTGTCAGTACGAATACGACGCTTGCCAAGCCGGCGCTTGCAAAAACGGAGCGACCTGCATCGACGACGGACCTGGTTTCGCTTGTGTTTGCCCAGCGGGTTACACGGGAAAGACTTGCGAGGAGGATATCGTCGACTGTAAGGAGAACTCTTGTCCACCGTCCGCGACTTGCATCGATCTCACTGGCAAATTCTTCTGCCAGTGTCCGTTCAATCTGACTGGAGACGATTGTAGGAAATGTAAGTCAAGATTCTCTTTTATATCATTTGATCAGCCGAAAGATAGATGAATCAATGATTTTATTGGTTTTTTACAGCTATCCAAGTTGACTACGATCTTTATTTCACGGATCCATCGCGCAGCAGCGCTTCTCAGGTAATTCCGTTCTTCACCGGTGGACAGAAGAGCTTAACGGTCGCTCTTTGGGTCCAATTCACCCAGAAAGACGAAGCTGGCATTTTCTTCACACTCTACAGCGTCAGGTATGTTTTCATCTCTTGAAATCAATTGACAAACTCCTTCGGTATGATAAATGTACTATGATTACTGTGTGTTTCAGCTCTCCCCACGTACCAACGAATCGAAGAACTATGATTCAGGCGCACAGCAACGGAGTACAAATTTCTATGTTCCCCGATATCCAAGACGTTTATCTTCCATTCAGAGAATACGCGACGATAAACGACGGTCAATGGCATCACGTTGCTGTTGTTTGGAATGGCGATAATGGCGGTGAATTGATTCTTATTACCGAAGGACTCATTGCCAGCAAAACAGAGGGTTACGGAAGTGGAAGAACTCTACCATCATAGTAAGATCCTCTTAATAAAACGATTATCCTTCCCATTGTTAAGAGATGAACGGTTTGTTCAAACAAATATGATTTTCACAGTGGATGGACCGTTCTTGGAAAACCGCAAAACGAGAACCCGAAAAGTTATACAGCATCCGGATTCCAAGGACACCTCACGAAGGTTCAAGTGTGGAACAGAGCTTTACACGTGACCAACGAGGTTCAGAAACAAGTTCGCGATTGCCGTACAGAACCGGTTCTCTATCAGGGACTCGTCCTCACCTGGGCGGGTTACGACGACAGTTTTGGTGGCGTTGAGAGAGTTGTCCCTTCGCACTGCGGCCAGAGAATCTGTCCACCCGGCTATGGTGGCAGTAAATGTCAGCAATTGGAAGCCGACAAAATACCACCAAAGGTCGAACATTGCCCGGGAGATCTGTGGATAATCGCCAAGAATGGATCGTCGATCGTAACTTGGGACGAGCCGCACTTCAGCGACAATGTTGGAGTCACGAAAATACAGGAAAAGAGCGGTCATCGATCAGGACAAACTCTGCTCTGGGGAACTTACGATATCAGCTATGTTGCCTACGATGAAGCTGGCAATTCTGCCAGTTGCAATTTCAAGGTTTACGTTTTAGGTGAGTTGTTTGTGAATTTTTTTTTCATGAATCGCTTTTTAAAGCAAATAGTGACCATTTTTTTATACTGTTTTTTTATTCTGTTTTAGCTGATTTCTGTCCCGAATTGACTGATCCGATCGGCGGTAGCCAATTCTGCAAAGACTGGGGCTCCGGTGGACAATTCAAAGTTTGCGAGATTTACTGCAACAAGGGACTCCGATTCTCGCAGGAAGTTCCGAAATTCTACACCTGCGGAGCCGAAGGATTCTGGAGGCCGACCACGGATCCTAGTTTACCGATTGTTTATCCCGCTTGTACGAGTAAGTATCCCAAATAATTACTCCTCCTTTCATTATTAACATTTTGTTATTATTATTTTTTAATTTTTTTTTCGTGGGTTTAAACGTTGAAACGTTACAATCACAAGTTATAACATCATTGTTTTCTTCCTTTTTCAAGGTGCAATTCCGGCGCAAAGGGTATTCAGGATTAAGATGAACTTCCCAACTTCGGTACTCTGTAACGAAGCGGGACAAGGAGTTCTCAAGCAAAAGGTTCGTAATGCAGTCAACGCCTTGAACAGGGATTGGAACTTCTGTTCGTATTCTTTCGAAGGTAAGTCGATCTTTTTTTTTTCATTAAAAATATTCGATTGTATGTTTCTAAGGCATTTTTTTACAATATGTATATTTTTCAAGGTACTCGCGAGTGCAAAGATCTCAACATCGACGTCCAGTGCGATCACCGTACGCGATCGACGCGAGAAACCAAAGACGAAGACGGTGGAACTTACATAATATCGGCCGCAGTTCCCGCAGAATCGTAAGTGTACCATACACTCCTCTGTTTATTATTCTTCGCGTCTCAAAGTACAGTTATCATCCGTCGATTTGTCATATCAATCGCGATAAATGATCTTCCGCTAAATTGGATCGTTTTAGTTCGTCAAACTGAGAATTTCTTACTTTTTTCACGTAATAGAACGAGACAAGCGCGCCAAGGCAGCGATACCTACGAGGTGGAGATATCCTTCCCGGCTATAAAGTAAGAATTCCCTCAAAAAAAAAAAAAAAAAAAAAAAAGCATCGACACACGACACAACGTCATAAAATCGTCTTGCTAATCATCCGTTTCATTCATTGTTACATAATCATCGTTACTCCCAACAAGTGTCCGAAAAATTAATCCCATACCATTTCAGAAATCTTACACTTATTTATTTGTTAACAGTTCTATATAAAATAGTTCGACGAAATTGCACGTTTTTACTAACTGTTCGAGATCCACAGGTTTGGCAATATCATGTTCGTTAGTAATTCGTCCCTAACATTGAAACAATATATCTCATTAACATTTTGCTCGGCGTAAAGAAAAACCCGCAGGAAATATAGAGCATCGATTAATAATTAATTGAACCATAAAAAAAAAAAAACGTACAAATAGAAAAATCCTAAAAATTTATCCCGCACACAGTGTACGAAGTAGTCGACAAATTGCAGCACGCAGACCACGGATGGAAACGGTGGCTACATTATTAAAACAAAATAACGGCTGTATATATTATGCGCATAACTGGGTGCCTGTACACCATTGGATACACGATATCTCATCCCGATAAAGAGGCTAACGGATTTTTTCATTGTCATTCGCAGCGACCCGATCCAGAATACAAATTCAAACGAACGCGCCAACGTCCAAACACTTCTCGAAAAGCTTATTCTCGAAGAGGATCAATTCGACGTTCACGATATCTTGCCAAACACCGTTCCCGATCCGGCGTCTTTATCACTGGAGTCCGATTACGCCTGTCCCGTCGGTCAAGTAGTTATGGCACCGGACTGCGGTAAGTTGCGTTCCCATTCAATCAATTTAATAATGTAATACACGTACCATTCTCAACCAAAAGTTTAATACGATCAAAATTTCACTTCGCTACTTCGCGATACGGTAAAAATCTGAAAAAAATCAAAGCTATTAAAGATATCAAGAACATCGATTGTGCATAATAATAATGCCAAAAAGTTATTAACAAATAAGTAAATAAATAAATTGCTTAATAAATAGACAGTGAAAGTTCTTTTTTCTCATTTAAAATGAATTTTTTGATTTTAAAAAATTTGAAATAAGAAAAAGAAAGTTTTACTGACTATTTTTTTAGTTATTTATCTATTTATTTGTTAATAACATTTTGGAATTGTTATTATGCTAAATTAAAGTTCTTAATGTCTTCACTACGGTTAATTTTTGTTTTAATTTTAATACAATTGATAAGTTTATGTAATTCTCGCAAAATCTCATTTTTGGCTGCGAAGGTACGCGTGAAGCATCCGTAACAATAAATATATAAAAATAAAAATAAAATAATATGATGAATATATAATATATTAAAAAAAGAATGTATTTAGTAGCATAACTCTGTTGCATCGTAAATATTTTATCTACAGTTACATTATTTCCAAATTCAACGTGATTTATAAAAAAAATACGATTTTTCGAATTATTTTTTAGTTCCCTGCGCGGTCGGAAGTTACTACGACGAACCGTCTAAAAAATGCGAGTCCTGTCCGGTGGGAACATATCAGAGCGAAAGTGGTCAACTGAAATGCAGCAGTTGTCCGGTGATAGCTGGTCGTTCCAGCGTCACGATAGGACCGGGAGCTCGCAGCGCCGCCGATTGCAAGGAGCGTTGTCCCGCGGGAAAGTATTACGACGACGCAGCGGGTCTCTGTCGTAGCTGCGGACACGGATTCTATCAACCGAACGAAGGAAGTTTCGCTTGCAAGCTTTGCGGACTCGGAAAAACGACGAGAACCGCCGAAGCTGTATCTCACGAGGAGTGCAGAGACGAATGCGGTTCCGGACAACAATTAGCTGTTGAAGGAAAATGCGAACCGTGTCCGAGGGGAACCTACAGAACTCAGGGAGTTCAGGCCGCATGCCAGGCGTGTCCACTCGGCAGAACGACTCCCAACATGGGATCCGCCGCTGTGGAGGAATGTTCTTTGCCTGTCTGCGAACCCGGTACCCATCTCAATGGAACGCTCAACGAGTGCGTACAGTGCAAAAAGGGCACTTATCAGTCGGAACCGCAACAAACTTTCTGTATACCTTGTCCACCAAATACGAGTACCAAGGACCCTGCTGCGGTAAGTTAACAACCAAAGTCATTGCAAATTTAATTCCATTTTTGCGATCTTTACACTTTTAAACCCATTTTTCTATAGATTTGTTACACCGAAAACAATGATTAGTTGTAAAAATTAATAGTTAATTGGGACATCTATTTTCTAAGAAAAAATCGGTTGTATCAACTAATTAGTTCTCCCAATTAATTGTTAGTTCCCAAATTCATACATTTTTTTTCGGAGTAAAGTGCCGATTTTTTTTAATCAATTCGTTACGAAATACGCAATCACAACATTTTATAATGAGAAAATTTCATTTTACAGACGAGCAAAGCTAAGTGTACGAATCCTTGCGATATGAACGGCGAAGAGATGGACTGCGACCCGAATGCGTATTGTCTTCTGCTCAACGAGACGAGTGACTTTAAGTGCGAATGTAAAGACGGATACAACGGCAACGGAACCTACTGTACCGACGTATGCACGGGTTTCTGCGACAACGAAGGTTCCTGTCAGAAGGACGCGAGGGGTCAACCTTCCTGTAGATGCAGCGGTAGTTTTACCGGAAAGCATTGCACGGAAAAATCCGAATTCTTCTACATAACCGGCGGTATCGCTGGTGGTGTTATACTCGTCATAATCGTCGTTCTTCTCGTTTGGATGATATGCGTGCGATCGTCGCGTAAGAGAGAACCAAAGAAGATGCTATCACCGGCAACGGATCAGAACGGTTCCCAAGTCAATTTCTACTACGGAGCTCCGACGCCTTATGCCGAATCAATCGCTCCCTCTCATCACAGCACATACGCTCATTACTACGACGACGAGGAAGACGGTTGGGAAATGCCGAATTTTTACAACGAAACTTATATGAAAGGTAAATTTTAATAAGAATAATAATAATAATAATAATGATAGTAAATAAAAAATAATTAATAGTTAACTAATTATTATCGAAGTAATTGTTTTTTACTTCGATCGATGGACTTTTTTTTTTTTTTAATTTGCTCGTTGAAAATAAAAACTCGTATAATTTTTTCAGAGAGTCTACACAACGGAGGAAAGATGAATAGTCTCGCGCGATCGAACGCCAGTATTTACGGAACGAAAGATGATCTTTACGACAGATTGAAGCGTCACGCTTATCCCGGAAAGAAAGGTATGTAAATTAATCATAGCGATTTTTATACTCAACGGCGGTTCATCTTTCTACTTATCAATCTCAGCATGACGGGCGTCTTTTTCTTAATTGTGTTCGCAGATAAGAGCGACAGCGATAGCGAGGGACAGTGATGCACGGGACGTTCGAGGAGTAAAAAAAAGTTTTAAGTTTCACAGTCACGTGACTAAGTAATTATGGAGGAAAGACGTGCGGAGTCAAGCAGATCCGGTCCCAGTTGGCGGATGTCGTACTCGTTGCTCGCGAAATTTCCTCGAGAAATAAAGGATAAGGGGAGGATTATCGAGTTCGACTCCGGAGTCCTGGAGTAACGATCCGTCCGTATCGGATCGTTACTTCGGCAACTTCTCCGCCAAATCTTCGCGGACCGATCTCAAATTTCATCATTCACACGCGTACCAAAAAAAAAAAACAAAAAAAAGGGGCGATTCATCGATAAATAAGTAATCAAAAAACGGCCGAACGAAGATAAAGGATTAACACGCCGTTCGCACAAAAAAAAAAATGAAAGCCGAACACACACTTTTTTAAAAAAATAAATCGAATCAGCGATCGAACTTCATCTGTGGGACTGAGATTACAAGTGCCGAACGGTGCATAGTGTGCGGATAAAAAAAAGTTTTATAGAATGATTGTAATTTTTGTATTTAATAACATCGTCGTATAGATAGATATATATTTGTGTTTATTTTTTTTTTATTTTTTTTTTTTTTTTAATAAGAAATACTATCAATCAATTTTTGCAACGAATACGAAAACGGTGCGAACGAGAAATGTGTGCTGTATATGTAATAATATTAATATAGACATTTTGTAAGTGAATTTATCTATTGTTACTATAAATATGCAAATGTTTTCTTTTTATTTGATTTTTTTTTTTTTCTGTAAAATATCTGCGTTTATATAGACTTATGCGAGCGCAATGCACGACAAGTGTAAAGCGCAAACGCAAAGCTCAGACTATAAGTATATGAAAAATGCAATATAGTTATTTGAAACTTTGTATAAATTTGATTTTTATTTCATTTCCCGATCCAATACCTTCGATACTTTAATTCTTTCCGGGAAATTTCAACGCAAAAACTTGATACATTTTTTCGCGAAAATTTAACAATTTCTTGTCCGTGCTGCCCGTGCGGCTCGATACGCACTCTCTGACGCAGTCGGCAAGGGATTTCGAGCCTCGAGACTGGCAATTTTTTTCTGCGTCCGCGGATGCGTCGATAATTTTATCGCAGCCTTCGATGTCGGTATCTTCGCTACTGCTGCCGGCTGCATCACTTTCCTCGCTACCCGATGTAGATACGTCCGTTTCGGGATCCGACAAACTATTCTCTTGTTCCGTCGCGCATTTATCTTTTCCGTAAACATCGATATCAATTTTTTTTTTTTTTTAATAAATAATTAATTATTATTATTAAATATTTAATAAATGAATAATTAATTATTAATTAAATATTTAGTAAATTAATAATTCATTATTAGTTAAATATAAAAAAAAATTGATTATCCATGTTTATGGAAAAAATTAATTCATTTTTGTTTAGTAGAAATTTAGAAAATTTCTAACGTACTCTGTTTCCGAATTTTATTCAAAGCCGATAGACACTTGCGAACATGATGATCGTTCGGATTTCGGTTCAGTACTGAAAAAGTATTCGCGAAATATATCGATGTTAAATTGATTCAAAGCTGCAATGATTAAAAAAAATCGTACTTGACGTTCCCAAGTCGATGGCCCTCGAGTAATCTTTCGTCATTATTGCGACAAGAAACTGGATAAGATATGAAATGGCATTTATTCATTAATGAAATGTTTCACGATTTTTTTTTTAATTCTTATCGTACACTCAAGCGATTTGGAGGTTCAGAAATAGCTTCGGGATCCATCGTTGAATTTCTTTTTTTATATCGATACTGGAAAATTGCTCATTCCTATAACCCTTGATAATTATTAAATTTTAGTATTTAGCCGTTCCAACAAAATGTCTATTATCGATGACAAGATAATCGGAGAATTTGGAAAAAACGAGCCGAAAAAAATTCGTATACGAAGAATAGACAACGTTACGAGACGTCGAACGTCGCGAAACGTTTTTCAATTGCCAGCAACTTTCACGCTGTTGAACTATCGTTAATCATTCATTTCACGAAGTTCGAGACTTGCACAGCATCTATAGTTCGAAGAATCAAGTGGACCCGGCTTTCGCCAGGATGAAGACCCGATAACCCCCTCCCCCTTCTCCCGCAACCTGTTTCTGACGCAACTTGGGATTCCCGGTGAATCACGCGGTCCCGTGAAAGGGATTTAACGAAATGCTTGTCCAGCCATAGATCGAATGCTACGGTATTATTCAATTAACTTCTATCAGTATATGGATTAAGTAACAGCATTGTTGTCCTTTGTAAATAATAACTGTTAAAAGTAAATACATCATCATCATCTATGGATTGTTCCTGTCATTTCATAAAACGCATTCATCGTTACGAAAGCTTTAAAAGTTTTCGTAGAAATGCGTGCAGAAAATTGGGTCGACGAAAATAATAAAAATTCCATTTTGTTTACCCTTGTAAACAATATAAATATTAAAAGCCAATATATAATTTCTTGATTTTTCTTATCGTTTCTTAAACGTATTTACGGTCGCTTTTTTTTTTTTTTTTCGTAGAAATGTATGCAAAAACATCGCGTCGTCGAAAATAATTAAAATTAGATTTTTTTAACCTTTTTTTAAACAATAAATATTAAAAACCAATATATAATTTCTTGATTTTTCTTATCGTTTCGTAATCGCATTTACGGTCGCAATCTATTTTTTAAAAATTCGTAGAAATGCATGCAAAAACATCGCGTCGTCAAAAATAATCAAAATCAGATTTTTTTTTCGCGCCCGTTTTCTACGAAACAAATTGATAGTCATCAGTGAATAGTTGCGTAATCGTCACATATATATTCGTAACTATTTATCAGTTAGTGTAAATACGAGGCGTCGCCAATCCGTTTCTCTGTACTGGTTTTACTGATACAAAGTCAAAATACTCGCTGGAGATTATCAATGGGATTTTTCGTGTCTCGACTCGTTTGGCATTGGCGTAAACACTTTGCCTGTGCGAATCTCAACTCTATCTTTAGCGTAGGATACACCACGTCGCATGTAAGGCAATAAGTATAGCTGAATAACGATGACAAGCAAAATTTCGGAGTACCTCCATCAAAAACCGGACACACGGTTCGCTATCTTTCCTCGACCTTCCTCTCGTCCGTCGACCCGGTGTTGCCGGCTCTTTTCACATATGCGGCCGGTGCCGCCCGTGGCAGCGCAAAATAACAAGACGGAGTTTCACCAGCTTGACGGCTAACTATACGTATATACAACGATTATCATTCCCATCCCAAGCAAACGCGAAAGCGGAGTTTCGTCGTACATATCGATTGTTGAAAAACACAACGGCGTAAGTCGCGCATCGTTCACCGCGCGAGAGTATGCGCGACAGACCCTTCTGCATCTCAGTTAAAGATCGAAGTAGGTAGAGTGGGGGGCCGTTCCGCTCGAGGCGCGCAGTTATCGACTTCACCGTGTGGTTGTAGTCCAGGCTACTAAACGAATGACGTGTTTCTCCGTTCCCCACCATTTTCGCAGTCTTCGTGCACCGATTGGACAAAACTAACGTCAGCGGAATGCCGATTGGCCATCGATGACGCGACCGACCCGGCGCTGTCTCGTGACGTTCGAGGACAGAGCTCGCACCTCTCGTCTCGGCATTCCGTTCGCGGCAGCTGCCAAAAGTCCACGAGTCTCTCGCACGCCGCAATCAGACAACTCGCTAACTCTTCTCACACGGTTCTCAAAGTTTTCGCAAAGTTATTATTTTTTTTCTCAAAATATTTGCAAACGACGAGAAACGTGAAAAAAAAACTCTTGTGAAGAATTAATCGAGTGACACTCAGCCACACAAACGACTGGGATTTCTTTCACCAAGTTTTCTACGTTCCAAGTGGAAGGTACAGCGATTAACATCGATTTCGGGAGGGTAAGTTTTATATTCTTCGTTTATTCGATTATTAACGCGAATATCGTCGTACATTATTCGAACAGTTGAGCGAAACGGCGAATTAATTTATCGGAAAAATATTGATATTTTATAATCGCATCGTTGTTCCGTATCCACTCGAACATATTGCAACGAATATTTATCAGCTCGAACGCGATACTCGTCATTTTCATCGGTAAAACAGACGTTTACATGACGTAGACGTGTTTAACAAACATAAATGTGTAACGATCGTGTTTTCTCGGAAATCCGTCCGGTGTGTTTTGCGTGACCGCACGACGTATACCGGCATTCGAATATAGATATAATCAACGGTATAAAAAACCATTCGAGAATGTTCCTCGGTTTATTTTTCACTCGTTGTTATCGTGTTCTCATTTGGTACTCAAATCGGAAAATTTCGAAGAAAAGAAAAAAAATCGAAATAACGCCGAATAATATTGTATCTAATGTCGCAGTGTCAAATTGCAAAGACTCGAGTTATTCTACAGAATGACGTAAGATCGCAGCGGGACATTCCACAATCCCGTGTAGCATAGGTAGAAATGATGTTTTAGTACGAGTTACGTAACCGAGTCCCATACGTAGGTGAAACGTTAACCGCGCGGGTTTATCGCGACGTTAGATAAGTAATTTCCTCGATGCCAACAAATGTTTATAACTATAATATATAACGAGGAAATTTTTTTTAAAAATTGTCGATCGGAAGTTTCATAAATTTTCGTTCAAAAATAGGTTTTTTTTTATGTTGTTCAACGATAGATTCGTTTTCAAGATACATTTTTATGTTTGCGCTACGATCGTTAAGTGGAAGCGATCGAGGTACAGATAAAAGAGCAAAAGCTCGCGTTATCACGCCGGAAATTGGCATCGCGTCGGGCAAACAAGATCGAGCGGTCGCTAACAGAAACGCCAAGTGGCTTTGAAAATCTATTGAAACTCAATGTCATATGAAATGCGTGCCGATGAAATTTAAAAAAAAAACATAAATTCATCGAAACAACTCGATGTTCGAGGAGTCGAAATTTCTTTTTCGTGCAGATATGGGAAATTCGCGTTCAATCAACCAGTGTAATTCGCACAGTACAAAGTTCGATGTATTTGTAGAAATATTTATCTGCGCTGTGCAGAGCAACAGTACGTGGCAAGCAATATAAAAAGTGTCGTAATTATGGGCCGCACTTGCCGAATACAGAGAATATTAGTCCGACGATTTTGCGAATTCTGTGACGAATTATGCATCTATCGCAATAAAGATCGATAAGAAGCGATATCGGTAGTTTAATCAGTTGTCTCTGTACGATAGATAAGACAACGATCATAAGTAGAGATAAAGGGCGCAAATTACGACGTATCTTAAAAAACAAATTTTAATTAAAAAAAAAATCGTAAGTGATAAAATATTAATTGTCGCGAAAAATTGTTTTGCAGGTTTCCACAATCCCTCCCATTTACGAGCGTTCAACGGCCAGCAACATTTCATTTGAGGAAAGAGGCGAACTTAAAGTGAGTCAAAAAATTTATCCCCGTTGAGATCGAATGAACTTCCTAAAGACGAATTTCGTTGAGATCATCGAAATTTTTGGCTCTTTTATTCTTTTTTTTTTAAAGATGTTTCTCAATCAAACAAATCTCTTACAGGTACCAGTAAAATGCAGCCCTCTGTCGAAGGAGTCACATGCTTCTCGTGGCGTGAGATCGAGGCCGGCGGACTCGGGGACGGTGTTCGGCACGACACCGCTCCTGAGTCCGACGATGGAAAAGGAATTTTTGATGAATTCATGGCCAGCGCCATTGTTCAACAATCAGAATTCGAAGACACAAAAGAACACAGTTACGGAAGAGGACAACTCTGTCTTCTCAATTTGGGAGGAGAATTATCAGGATCTCAGTGGATGGTGCATGGATCCATTCCAAGGACGATGCGCTTTTCCTATAGGTGAATTCGAGACGAGTAAATATTCAGGTAAGAATCCCCTTTCGCGTAAATATCAATAAAAATACTTCTACGAAAAATATGGATTAAAAACGAAAAAAAAAAAAAAAAAAAATTATATACATATAATTTTTTTTTTAATTATTTTTATAATTTTATTAATATGCAATAAATATTAATTGAATTATTGCAATTTTTTCTTCTACGAAAAATACGCATTGAAAATGAAGAAAAAAATAAATAAATGTATATATATATCATTTAAAATTTTGTTTACATTATATTTATAATTTTTATTTTATAATTTTATTAATCAATAAATATTAATTGAATTATTTCGATTTTTTTTGGTCCATAGACACGACAATCGAGGATAACGGTGTTTCGATAAAGAAAGCAGTGGTGAATTCGGGGGATTCGAGGGGTTTTCTTGTGGAGGAGGATGGGAGTCTCGATAAGTCGAGTCCCAATATAATGGAGGTTCCGTTCGTCGAGTTTAACATCAACAGTCAGGAGGATTTGAAGCCAGTCGTCAAACCCGAAGTCATCGAGACGAAGGCAATCGCACTGACCGACGTACTGTTGGATCCAACGAAATCCTCAATAGCCATGAGGACCGACGATTGGATCCAACTGGTTACCGTCAACGCGACGAACGATTCGCTCACGAATAATCAATTAGTATCGGCAAACGATCAAAAAACCAGCATCATCAGCAATGAATACACGAACCCAATTACTTTCGAGATTCCGAAAGGTGATAAAAACAACTGGGACGCTATCAATACGTTCGAAGTTACAGAAACGGATTCTTTCGATCTCTTGTCCTATCTGTGCGACGTGAGTATTATTTACAAAAATTATAAATCATTGGAAAAAAAAAAAAAAAAAAAAATTTACGGGTCAAAAATTGTATTTTTCGTCGTTAATTTTTTTTTTACTTTCATTGCATCGCATCGAACGAAAATAGCTCTCTATTTTCTACGCTTTTGTTTACTCTCATTATATAACTTTAGTTTTGGTAAATCGTCGCTGCATAAGTTAAGTTAAGAGACTATGTAGCTATCGAGGAGTCAGCATTCAAGTGCGCGAATGTTACAAGATCCACACCACGAGATCTATGATCAACTGTGTGCGGCGGTTTCATCAGATTCTCGGAATCTATCACGAGTCGCGAACGTTACATAAACGTCGTTGGATAAATTAAAATAACGCTTCGTTACGTGATCTTCACCGACAGTCGGACCGAGATGCACGCTTATTAATACTTCTCGGGCCTACAATTGCCACAAATTCCGCGACGAAGCGATCATAGAAGGGGTTTTTAACATTCTTACCATGATGCGCATCATTAGATTCTATGAAGATTACCTCTCGAGATTTCGTTCGCCGAAAATGTGAACAATCGCAATGAATTCTCTATTCTACGATTATTTCCATAATTTTCGATTTTTAAGATTTGTTTTACTTTACAACGATTGTTTTCTCTGATTTTCAGGATAACATCCAGTCGCCGGATGGCAGCGTTTCACGAGATTCCGGTCCTACTATTAAATCCAATTCGTCCGTAAGAAGTCCGGTTGACGAGAGTTCCACGTTCAGAGAATTACGTAACAGCAGAAGAAACGAAGCAGTTAACAGAAATTACGCAGAGGCGAGTACATCGTCGGCATCGATCGCCGCGATATCCGCAGCGTTGGACAGCGTTTCGAAGATGTCGAGACGATCGTCGAGAGCTCACAAAAGGATAGATTCGCGAAAAGACAACGAGCGCGAGATGGAGAGAAGGGGAAAGAAACGTTGTATCGACAGTGACTCCGAGGATCGTATGTCCGACTGCAGTTATCGCGAATCTCGAGAAAAAAACAACGAGGCATCGAGAAAATCGCGAATGAACAAGAAAGCCAAGGAAACCGAGATGATGACGAGAGCGAACGAACTCGAGAGGGACAATAGAATACTTAAGATGAAAGTTGAGGAACTCGAAAAATTGGTTACGTCGATGAGGACCACTATACTACGATCGGCCTTGAAGAAGAGCTTTTGAATAAGTTTCGAAAAAAAAAAAAAAAAAAAAGAAACCAACAAATAAAATAACTACAAAGAACGAAACAAACGATAAACTCTCGTTGTATACCGTCAGCAATCATATCGCTTCTAACGCTATAGACGCGCACTATCGTTTACACATTAACTATAGAGGCAAATGATGATATATACATATTATACAATACTATTTTGTTAATGAAAAGACAAAAAAAGATCGCCGGTATGAAAAAAAAAAAAAAAAAAAAAAAAAAACGAAGGAGGAGACTATATAGAGTCGTCCGATGACGAAACTCACTAACGAGATGATCCAGAATGCTGGCAATATATATTTTCGAAATATTGTTGATGAAATGCGTCGCGCGAGCAAATGCATTTTTTATGTTAATCACAGAGAGACAGAGGCGGAGTTGAGAGGGGGGAACATAGAGAAAAATATTTTTTATGATGAATTACCACGAACGATGTTTGTTAGATTTCACGATTGTCGAGGATCGAGACGATTTTATCTCGATCGATGATAATCGTTTAATATTTCGGTGATGGAACTACGAAAATTTTGGATATAGTAATGGCGTGTTGTGGAAAAGTGAACGATTATATAAGTGCTTCAAATTTGAATACCGATCGATACGAAGTATTGAAATTTTCATTTTTCTTTTATTATTCACACGTTTCGATACGCGCGAATTTCATTTGTAATAAAAACGATAAACGAGAATTCAAATTTTTATCTCAACTTCCACATTCGCGTGTATCGGTGTGTTTCACAATTCATCCGGATTGAATCTTTTATCATTCGGTTTCTTTCTAATCCATTATGATAGAAAGAGACAGAATGATAAAAGATTCATACCGGATGAATTGTGGAATGCACCCTATATTCGATCTGATGTCGCTGCACACAAGACGCGCGCGTCTCGTTTGTTCAATTTGTAAAAAGCACGAAAAAAAAAAAAAAAAAAAAAATCGATTGTCGAAGAAGAGCGATTAATTATCACGTCAAGCGTAACTATAAAAATATCTTTGAAAAATCTTATTATCGTTATTTGTATTTTGCAACAATGTCGATTACGTTTTAGATGTATAAAATTCTACGCTATGTGTATCACACTTTTTCGTGCAATAAACGAATATGGAAGTGAAAGAAAACAAAGAAAAATCGTATTTATTGTGTCTGAAGTTCACTGAGAATCTTCTAATGTTATGGTGAGCAGTCAACTTACATAGCGGGGCGCCGCATGATCAAAGAAAATTCGTTGAGTCTCTTGCGTATCGATAAATTGTTAGTCCACTGCATATCCTTTGACAATTGGAAGTTTTAATCGCTTCGCCAACTGAACTCCTCGGCTAATTTCCGAACGATTCAAGTAACACTTTTGACACTTTTATTCTGTAACTTATCGCACACTCATAGAATTTTTACTGAAAGGAGCTATAGCCGTTTTAAATTATTTTATAAGATTATTCTATATCAAATTTTTTTTTTTGCAATTTTTTTTTTTTTCCAATTTTTCTAATACTATAAATATAATTTTTTTCTCATGCAATTTGACTCGTCAAAAATACTTTGCGTTCTAAAAATTTTTGTCGTGATGACAAACCATGAAAAATTCTTATCTCTTCGTAAATTTACATTGAAAGGATTTCCGTAAAACTCAAATTAACTGCAGCGTTATGTCATTTAAAAGAGAAATATTCACCTTGCGTAACTTTTTTTCATGCAGAGTAATCATTTTACTTTTATTGACACCTCTGATTATGAATAAATCGCTTGATAATCAAGCGTTGAAAATTGACTTATAATCTTTCATTAACTTGCATTACACAAGAGAGACAGTAGAGTTTCTGACTATATTTTTTCTATCAAATTGCAGCTAATAGGCCAAACTGACCGATAGGCCAAAAATGTTTGCGCAATGTTTGTTTCATCTAAAATCATTTTACGTGTATCATTTTTTAAGTATCAAAGCTGAAATTTTGTAGGAATTACTGGAAAAGGGAAATCGACTCTATTCGCGAATGTGGTCGACATGTAACAACATTCGCAAGCGGCTCGTTAATAACCAACAAATTTTTCTCAACATTATTAACGTCATTGAAAAAAAAATTGACTATAGCCCCCCATCAGGTAAACCGTATCAATCAAATGTCCGAGATGACTGAGAATCCCGAATTATTTGTAAACGCTACGGAGAGTCCCGCAAATTCCGATCACGAGTCGGAAACATCGAAAATGTTGAAAGGCACAAAAAGAATCGATAAATCCGGCGATTGGAATAAAATCGCCGACGCTTGGTATATAAACTCTCGCGATATATTACCCGAAGAGATGCCGAGTTTCGACGCGGAAAACGCGATCGAATGGAAATATAGAAATTTGTACAGCATGTCGTCGCCGAACAGTAACTCGGTGTACTGGAGTCCGCGGCACCCCGTCGCGTCAACCCCCGGTAAGCCGGCGCTTTAACTTCAAGTTTCGACCGGAAGTCGACGATAAAGGGCCCACATTGTAGCGAAAGTTTCTACTAATTTTGCACGCATTTTTTAGCGAATCTACAGAGTAAGTCCGATGAATCGGCAAAGGAGATCAAGAGTTATATTGACGTTATTCGCGAACATTTAGCGAATTATCAAGAATCTTATGGTACGCCACGCGGCGAGTACTCTTTCGCCGCGCTGATCAGGGTCATGGGACAGGCGACTGGTCGATCGCTACTCGCGCTGTTCTATATCGTCGTCAATATGACTCCCATGGCTCAGGTACAATTTTAAACCGGAGTTCATGATTTCGATTGATCACGCACCAAATATAGCACGATTGCTTTGAAAAAAATAACAAACTTTGATAGGAACTAATTACGATACGGTTATTTTTTTAGATATTTCTCTACGTACTGAGATTCGTATTGGACAAAATAATAAGCATAAGAAAGACGAGTGACTGTCAGCAAGCGATCGTGAAGTATGCGATTCTGGGTCTTCAAATGCTGTGCATTTACGTGTGTCTCGTCTTTATTTTCGGTTTCATAGTGCTGCCCATACTGAAGATGGTCATTGCGATTCTCGCTAAAATTATGATGTACGATTGAGTTGCTTATTTGAAGAAATAAACGAAACGTCCTTATTCGTTCATGTATATATGTTTCGCGTATATGTGTTTGGTATTAAAAGTTGTGTTGTTATGTGAAAAAGTAACTTTTTTTTTTTTTCGAAATTCTTTATCTCTGCGAGTTGATGCACAATGTTGACAACATGTTGAAAACATGCGTGACAACAGAAAATGGGGAAAATCACGAGGTTCCTCAAGGAAATGCATACATTTCTCGTCTTTTGCTCTGATGCAAGTTAATTACAAATAATAGAGGTGTCTCGCATTATGAAGTTATTACGACGTAATTTTCATCTCTCTGTACTCATCGGCGTAAACAGATTTTTCAGATCTGCAGGATGCGATACATCGAATAGCGAAGGCTCAGAGCCCTTGTCGAGCATTAAAGAATCTTCACACGGGTTACAAGAATGCCACGAACTTTTTTTTTCTCATTATATTAAAATCTATATAGACGAGTGAACTTAATGTAATATCGTACGCTAAGTATCATAATTGTAATGTCAAATTCTACAATGACCAATCTGTGACAAATCATTGTTACATTAATAAAAATACCGTCGTAGGGAAGTCTTTCGAGTCGCTTTATCATCGATAATAATAATCGATATCAAATTCGAATTATTACAATTAACCTTTTTTTTCTTTGCAAAACCGGATTTTTTTAATTAAAATTTAATAGATATTTGCCGCGAAAAGTGCGATAGCGAGGATACGTAGGAAACTGGAAAAGTGGATTGTAGTCGCCGCACTCCAACCACATTCTATATCAGACTTTAGAACCTGCGAAACCGACATATTATTCTTATTTAAGCAGAAAGACTCGCGAAGATCGTCGTCCCAACCGTTGTCCCAACAACTGTACTCGCCACCCTCGTCGCGCTCGTAATTGTTGTACTCGCCATATGTACTGCATCTGTCTTCCTGATACTGTCGATGCTTCCTTTGCCACATTTCGATCCATCTAAAAAAAATCATACGAGTCGTTAAAAAAAAAAAAAAAAATGCATCAGCCAGGAAAATATGTCTAAGTAACTTATTGAAAATACCTTATCTGAAAATAATTTTACAAATAATAATGATAATATTTTGTGCAATTTATTTACACACGCAACAAGCTATATGCGTATAAACTTCATATCAGTAAATTAAAGTTCGTATTAAATTTTACCCAATGTCACAGTCGCAGTTGACATAACTTCCGGCCATTCGAAGCCTCAACAAAAATCTTTTCCCCGGCACTCCTGGTTTGTGTCCCGACGACGGATTCTCCAGAGTTCGAAGCTCATTATTATGCAAATCCACGGTAACGTTTCTCACCGAGTCTGCGTGAGAGAAGACATCGCGAGGAACGCTCGTAACGCTCGTATTGTGCAGAGCGAAATGAAGATGAGAGTGTCGCATTCCCTGTCGATCGGAACATTATTACCGGGTGATAGGAAAAACTTTATCGCTACGTAATTATTCTGTTAATACCCGTAGAATATCCTTGTGCAACGAACGAAGATTTCTTCCGCTCAACGTAAAGTTGTAGAGTTTAACTGGAAACTTCCCCTTCATTTCTTTCTCCAAATTTGTTTCGTTGTCCACCTGCGCAATAGATCGTAAGCTCGTCGCAAATTAAATTCGCAATCTCTGGCGTTTAGAAAATCGTTAATTACTCACATCGATGTGAAGATTTTTTAATCCGTGATTATACTCCAAGAGACTTGGAAAATTGAAGTTCTTAATACCGGTATATGCGGTTATCAACAGCGTTTTTAGCTTCGATGCTTTGCACAAAGCACCCGCCTAAAAAAAATGATTGATACAAAAAACAGAATAGAGTAGACATACCGTCTTTGTTTGCCCATCGCATTCGAAGGAATAAAACAAAATACAATTGGAATTAAAAAAAAAATATCGAGTAGATCGTTAAGTGAATTTATGTCGGAACTTTCGGAAAATCAACATGCGGTTATGAAAAAGAATAATAATTCGTCTTCTCTATAATTGGTTATAAATTTGAACCCTAAAACACCACACATATTTTCAATTTCGTTACGCGATGTCTTCACGGTTTTTCAAACAAAAAGTTGTCAAGAATCGATGTTTCAAGTTTAATTGTAATAAAATCGAAACGTTGCATTCTAAGGAAGATATCTGCTGAAGCGAAATATCGATATAGTAAAAATTGTAAATGCGTTTTTTAATGAAATTCAAATCGACGCATTTTTCAAGATTTAAGATTTTGTTGAAATAACTCGGGTTTAACAGACCCATGTGGCGGTTTTCTAGAGTTAATGAATCAATGATCAATTTTTTGTCTTTCTTACCTCGAATACCGATAACGAAAGACGACGGATATCGAGTTCTTCGAGACTATCGGCAAGTCCCAGGAAACTCGTATTGCTGATAGCAGTGATAGGGTTGTAACCGATATCGAACGTCTTCAGTTCCGGAAGAGTGTGAGTAATGAGCGGCACAACTGTGAGATCATTGTGACTTAAATCAAGATGATGAAGAGAACTCAGATTCGAGGCCATCTCCGCCGGTATCGACGCGAGTTCGTTGTGAGCCAAATACAGTGTTTGCAAGTGACGGAAAGGCAGTTCGGGAACCTGTTAAAAATCAATGAAAAATTGAAAAAAAAAAAAAATCGAGAAAAATCGATCGAAAAAATAGCACTAATCGATCGAGGAAAAAAATCGATAATTACGCTGAGAAGAGAAATATTGCTGAGGCCAAGAAACAGTAAGGTATCTTCCAATCCGTAGAAAGTTCTGCCGCGTGATTCAAGGATTAGTTGTTTGTTGTGACTTAAATCCAGATGATTGAGTTGACTAAGTTCCGAGAATACGGCATCGTCCAATCTTACGAGACGATTGTAGGATAAATCGAGCCACGAGAGTCGCTAAAATGCCGATAAAAAACAATAAATATCGCTGATCAACGCAATGATTTTATTAATATTTTTTTCGGAAACAATTAATATAATTAATTATATAATTATAATATATAATTTTATAATTATATTATCATTATTATTATTATTATTAATATAATTCATTCATTCATTCATTCATTCATTCATTTACTTATCTCGATATCTCTTTTTTTCTCGATTTATCATTATTGAGATATTATCGGTATTTTTCTAGAAAAAAATTAATAAAAATTCACTCACGTGAAGCTTGGAAATGCCATCGGTATTATGAATGCCCGATAGCGAATTCCACGACATGTCGAGTATGGATAACGAGTCCGCGGCCGCGTTGGACATTGATTTTATCGGAAGTCGCATGAATTGATTGTGCGAAAGATCGAGATTCTCTATGCTTGCGTCGGTGAACACATTGTCCGGCAATGTACGAAGTTTATTGTGTGACAAATCCAAAATTCGAAGTTTCTTCAGTGGTCTCAAAGCCTCCGCCGGTATGTCCATTATATTGTTGTGTGATAGCAACAAAACTTGTATATTCTTTGTATTCCTAAAGCAATCGAAATCGACTTCCACCAGTTCGTTGTGACGAAAATCAAGCCACTGCAAGTGCGGCATATTACCGAATACACCTTGAGTAACGTTGCCGATTTCGTTGTGCGCGAGATAAAGATGCGTCAATGAATACTCGACTGGGCGGAAGTAATACTTCATTATATCGGATATATTGTTGTAACTCATGTCCAATACTTTTATGTTCGACTGAAGATTACCGCCGACTGGAAAATAAACTGTGACATTTTTCGAAACACACAATTAATTCCGTCAACAATCAAATCTCATTCATGTTTTATTTTATTCTCTCTCCCCGCACGTTTGCCGAAGATAATGAAATCGCTAACTCACTGCTGGTTGCAGGTGTGAAGGTCGTGCTGTTGATCCATAATTTTGGAATATCGTTGTGACTGACGTTCACCTTAAACGAAGCCAACGTGCCGACTTGATCGAAGGACATAAAATCGAACTCCGTTAGATCGTTGTACGCGAGATCGAGAAATTCAAGATCCGGCAGATTCTGCAACGAAATTCAATAATGTTACCATTCTGTGGGAATTATTTTCACTCAACTTTCTTCTATCGTTGTCTTCTTTTGAATTACTTGGAATGCTTCGTCGGTGATATCGGTGATCTTGTTGCCTCGAAGATTAATGTACTTTAGACGATTCATATTCATAAAAGATCGCCTCTCAACCCTGTTGATCCTGTTGTCCTCGAGATTTATCGTAGTTAGGGACGTCAGATCGACAAATGTGTGCGTTTGCACGTGATCGATGTGATTGAAGGCCATATTGATCTCCTCTAAGGTCGAGTGAATGTCGCCCTGCATTTGAAGTCATTGTATAAGCGATACATCGGAAAAATCGGAGTAAAAGTAAATATCAATATCCAAAAAATAAATATTAAATAATATTTATTATTATTATTATTATTATTATTAAAATAAAAATAATAATAATTTTTGTTATTAAAATGATTATTAAGCTATTTGTTCAGATGCCGCGAACTATGAAGAAATACCTGAAACGTTCCTTTGCGAATTTCCTGTATCTCGTTGTCCTGCAACTCGATGCGCTTTATTCTCTTGAGAAAGTGAAAAGACGTGTCCGGCATCGTCTTTATTTTATTGTTACTCAGATCGAGATGTTGAAGATTAGTCAGCGATTTGAAAGGCTTACTGGGCAACTCGGTCGTCGAATCCGATAAACCATTTGACATTCTCAGCGTCAACAGTGAGTGACCGACCTGCGAAATTGGAGTGAAGAGAAAATAAAAATATAATCGAGTTAATTTTCATGATTGACGGAAGCTTCGGTCAAACCTCGGAAAATGCATCGTCGTCGATGGTCGCTATGTCGTTTTCCGAGAAATCCATAAATTTTATTCCCCGAACGTGCATGAAAGCGTGAGCCTTAATGCTGTCGAGATTACTTTGAACTATGTGAAGCTCTTTAACGTCAATTCCAAATTCGAGAAAATTGTCGGGCGCAAGTGTCGATTGTGGCATTCGCGATAACGATAGAAAACGCAAATTTCTCATTTGTCTCAGATCTTGAAGCGACACCACTCCGTTCTTCTTGCCGCTGAGGTCGAGATTATACAGGGAATATTGAAAGCCGGTGAAAATTTCACCTGCTGAAATAGGCGCGAAGAAACGATTAGCCGTCGAATTGCATCGATGCGATGAAAAAAAAAAAAAATGAAAAATCATTATACCCGGTGAAAAATTGTTGATCATGTTTTCCCGAAAGATTAAAGTTCGAAGAAAGTCGAATTGTTGAAACAAATGATTCGGCAGTACTGTGATATTGTTGCCGGAAAGATCGAGCAATTCCAACGACGACTCGAGTCCCGCGAGATCCGCCGAACTTATGTCGAAGAGATCGCAATCGGTGAAGTACAGTTCGCGAATTCTCGAGTCTCTGAAAGCGCCTTCCTGCGATTTCAAATATTGAATCGGATAACTTCAGTTTTTTTTACTTTCTCGTACAGAAAACTTTATTTTCGTGAAGAAAAAAAAAAAAATCGAGAGTTGAATGAAAATGCGTTGAGAATTTTTCAAAACAACGAAAAATCGTATTCAGAAAAAAAAAGTCCGAAAAATGAGAAATTCGTCTTCATTATTTTGGCCAAATTTTGCTAAAATTCGTGCAGTTGTTTGTTTTTCACGGAATTTTGGATTTTGTCAAAAAATGTTGGTGAACAGAATTAATGTTTTATTATTAGCGCGTATAGCACGTACCTCGACGTTCGACAGCGGATTGCCGCTGAGATACGTCTTGTTGACTTTGTAAAAATGTTGAAAAGCTCCGGGCATAAGAAAATCTATTTGATTGTAATCCAAACGAAGAATATCCAACGATATTTGGATACCACGTATTTCCGCTTCGGTCTGTGGATTTATCACTTTGGCGATTCTGTTGTAACTGAGATCGAGTGTCTTCATCCGTTTCAGGGGCGACAATTGAGCATATGGAATGGTCGTCAGTTGATTGTCATTGAGATAAAGATGCGCCAAATGGGCCATTCCATCGCGAAATACGGACGGATCGATTTCTCTGATATTGTTTTCCCGAAGATCGAGAACCTCGAGAAACGCGAGACCGGAGAACGCATCTGGCGGAAGTTTGTCAATGGAATTTCTTCCGAGTCGCAGAGTTTGAAGAGAATTTTCCAAGCCTCGCCAAGCGTCCGAAGCGATGTCAGAAATTTGATTGCCTATGAAAAACAACGCAACTTCCTTATTTTCCTGGTTCTCACGAAAAAAAAAAAACGAAAATATAATAGTATCGACGAAGCTGCAATTAATAAATTCCTTAATATGACATTAACTGCCGCGCGCCTCTATGCCGCGCCACGGAAGAATAAATTTAATTGACATAGATCAGCGGGGTAATTGTAATCCTGAGGGTAATTGATAGCGATATTTTTTTTTTTTAAGAAAAATCAAATTTAAATATTCGTTTTCCATCGTTTCTTCGTTAAAAAAAAAGTAAAACAATTTTTTTTCTCGGACGCAAAACATCGTTATCATACTTACCCCTTGTGTCTCGCCCCTGAGGATAAAATCAGTCGGGAATATTTCACCACAGATCGAAAGATACAGGAAGCCAAACTTTTGAAATAAATGATTCGGCAGTCCCGTGATATCGTTGTGAAAAAGATCGAGCGATATATACATGTATTGCAATATTGCATATATTGCTCCATGTTGTAATATTGATCGATTTATAGATAATTCTCGACGAAAATTTTTTTATCTTCTACATTTGTATTACATTTTTAATAGGTTGATATAACTATAATTATTGGTGTTGACGTTATAAAATAATGTGTACCTGTTAAATCGAGTAGCCTTAATTTTTGGAGATGCCTGAAGGACTTGCTGGGGACCCTCGTCAGACGATTGTATGGTAATTCAAGCTCCCACAACGATCTTTCAAGCCCTAGAAACGCCTCGTCCGGTATATCCGATATCGGATTATGTTTGATCTGTAGCTTGTAAAGACCTGAAACACGCGACCCTCATTCGCATCGGTCACCCTCGTCTACGTGCGGTACTTATCGTGATTAAACCATCAGCCGGTATGCATCGAGAGGTCTTCACCGGAAACGTACCATTGTCTAATGTACTTTCACAAACTTCTTAATAGGGTAAACGCACTTGGCTTTTGCCCACTGTATACCAATTACGTTAAATTTTATTGCTATTACTTCTAAATCGTCGTTAACCCTATTCTCGCGTTTTATACTACGTAATTATTGTTATCAATTGAAAAAAAAATAACGACTCTTCTTCTTGTTTATTTATTCATTATTATTTTTATAAATTAAAAAAATGATCAACTCTTTTTTTTTTTCGATTTTTTTCCGATGTTTGTCGTTCCCAATATGGTAGCCAATATCCGATGTATTCTACAATACAATACATACCCGTATGCATAAAAAACTGGGGCTGTAGCTGACGTAAACCATTGTTCTCCAACTGCAGCATAAACACTTTCGACGAGTTTATGGAATGCGGAATTCTGGGCATCGGCACGTTGTCACAAGAGACGATACCCAGTTCCGGTATAGCCTTTGAACAGGTGCACAGAGGATTGAAGTAACACGGAGGATACTGAACCGGCAATTCGTGCATCCTGACCATCGATGTCCAGAACATCAGTATCAATGTTAGAAGCATCATCGCGTAGCCCATTTTAACGAATGTTAAGAGATTCTGAAATATCGAGATATCGCGTTTAATCGAAGTTTCTTCCCGTTCTCGTCGATACCGGATTCCGAGGAAGAAAGGCAATGATTTTTTTTTGCAACGATTCGAACACTTTTTTTTTTTTCACCGAAATGAATCTTTATGACGATATTTGAAGCCGATTTGATTCGTCAATTACCATTGTTTCGTTTTTATTTTTTCTGCGGAGAACCGCGATTCGCGGAGACCTGCAAAGCAAACGCCCGGTCTGCCGACTGATCGGTTAGAAAAAACTAACGACTCCCCAGAGCCACCGTGGAACTTCCTTTGCTGGGCGGGACTACCGATACGGAATAATAGGGCTTCGGGAGTACGTCGACAGTTCGAGTGCTTCTCTTTACCCGATTATACCTTCGATATTCCATTAGCTGTGGGGCGAAACTGACAGACGCTCGAAACACGAAAAAAATGTACGACAAATGATCGATGAGTGACGCGCCTCGGGTGTAACTTATCATCATCCTTTTCACGTTTTTACCTTTAACGTTTCGACAAGATACGAATATATAGTTGTTACTTATTTTATTTGCGAGAATTTTCTCGGAAATAGTTTATGCAATATATACGCGCGATTATCGTCACTAAAAATTTAATAGCGATAATTGCAATCGATTGCTCAATGACCTCAATGAGTGAATACATAAATGTGCATAGCTCGTTGAGGATCGAGACGTAGCTTCCTAACCTTGATACAACGACCTTTAATTCGAATCAGAAGGAATAATCCATCGGCAGTAGTTGCAAGAGCAAATAGTTGTCAATTACCGATAAGCTACTATACCTATAAGATAAGAAGATACCATAGTCGCTGGTTGCTCCGCGCAATTTCCATTTGTTTTCTCCAAAGACGAAACTTGTTTCGATTTTAAAAAATGTCTTTCCGAATGATCCAAAACATCGAAAAATCGCATTCAGAAAAAAATTCTGGACGAATGCGTGTGTATATCAGCCGCGAAAAATGTAAACCTCGATAACTTGAAAACGCTTTAAGGTATCAAATTGAAATTTGTCAGGTAAATAGTATATAAAGGGGTCAACAATCGTTGTTTCTTCCAAATTTCAGTGTATTAGATGCGAAAAATAAAAAAAATCTGCAATTAAATTTTTTATTTGAAATTTCCCCTCAACAATAATACGACGGAATTCATGAATTTTTTTCGCGGTAAGTCATCTTGTTGTATGAATATTATTAACAGAATTTTTTTTTTTTCAATTTACTAAAGGGATCTAATCGTTTGAAATTGTTTATTCCGTTTCGAAATACTGCTTGTGTATTTTTATTTCACGAATGAATGATTATAAAATATTGTTTATTGATGCGTAACATTATTCACTTTCAGATTTTCTAATAATAATCAATATTTTCGGCGCCAATGCTAATTGTATTTCTTTGAAAATTCATAGACTTAGATGTCTACAAGAACTTTTTTATTCTTCAATTATTGCGAAGATATTGACATTTTAAACAAATTCCGATTTTTCGTCAATTTTTCTGATTTTTATTTTTATTAATAAATTGTTTCATTATTCGATTTCACCAATTACTGAACAGTATACCAAATACCTTGAAAAGTATCTCTGATTTTTTTTTTTTTTCTTCGAAAGTTCACGATATTTTAGAAAACGGAACTGTCCTTGAAATTCTCAGTGTGCCGACGAAAGATCTCCAAAATACAGAATGCCGCTCCGTCAGTTAATCGCTGCTTACGTCGAAGCGAATAAATACATTATCCATTTGTTCAACAGATAATTTGCGTGAAATGATTTTTCGCCGCAAATAAAAAAAAAATGACCTCTGCAATGTATCAACGGGTTATATATTTTTTTTTTTTTTTGTTATTAGCTTTTATTATTACAAGATAAAATTGTAACATACAAAATGAATCTACACGTACGAAATAACTGGATGACTCAAGAGGCTCAACCAGTATTCGGACGCGCAGTCGTTAGTTATATTATTCTTTTCATAGATTATACAAAACTTGTACTCGTCTAATTTGTACGGGAATATTCGTGCGATAAATATCTCATCATTTGTTAAACTTCAACAGGTCCGGAACAACGGAAGTATCGTATGGCTATATTACTAGATAATAAAATTTCATAGAAAAAATATAGAAGTTCATCGACGGTTGAACGACGACGAAGAGTCGATCTTCGATCGCTACTTGTGCGTCGTTGTCATATAACAATTTAATTTTTTTTTTTTTTTTTTATAGTGGAGGACGTATTTGCAATATTGTATAATCTTTTCAATAAATCGTTAGAGAATTAGAATGAAATATGGAACGGTCGCACGATCGTTTTCATTATAAATGTCGCCGATGCGAAGACGCCGCATGAAAATTACTCCGACTTCTTTGCGTGACCATTGGTGACTTCCATCCCGCCGTTTGTCGACACGAGATCGGTCTTCGGCTTTGGCTTGCCGAGAGGAAGCATTGGCAAGATAACTATGGCCGCGAGCCCCAACAAGTGCGGAGCCAGGTACATGTGCCTAAAAAAAAAAAAAAAAAAAAAAAAAAAGTATAAATAAAGGTAATCAGTAGATTTTTTTTATTCAATGGATTAATGATCGATTATCAATGAAAAACATAATTTTGCATACTCACAGGTACAATCTGACACTCGGTAAAAATTCGAGTAAAACGAAGCTGAACGTTACGTAGGCTAATACGATTCTTGTTGTGATGAAAGTTATCACGTCGTAGAAAAATTTGGCTGGTTTGGAATTAACGAAGTACGGCCTAATGTGGCGACGGACCTATAAAAAAAAAAAAATTAAAATTTTAACAATAATTTGATTAATACGTTAAAAAAAATTAATTTTTTAATTTTTTTTTTAAATACAATATTTATTTTTAATTGTTAAAAATTGTTTAAAAAGATCGGTAGAATAAGAATATGAGAGTAGAACGCACGGAACGGGATGCAAAAGTGAAGAAGGCTCCGCTGGCAAAAGTGAGGTAATATCCTGGATAAAAACCGTGCCAAACGGCGGAGAGCGCGTATGTGAAGATGGTTTTGTGTCGGTCGGCTCGTTCGTAAACGACCGTTCGCAACCAACGATTCGTCCCCTTGTTCCAGGCGTCGATACTGCCTTTCAAGCTGAGAGAAGTCTAAAAAGAAATCGATTCAAAGAATGAAGGAACGAACGATATTTTAGATCCCAAAAATCACGAAGGATAAGTACCTCGAACGGAATAATTTCAACATTTGATATGAGATCCCACCGGGGGCTCCCATCAGGATTCTGACCGTTTCTTCCTAAACCCGAGTTGTTGCAAATTGCATCGGCGAACAACCAGGCGTAATAATACTTGAAGCGTACCATCATCGTCGAGATCATTAAATACCAAATCTTGTAAGCCACGGAAGTGTTATCCAAAAAGTCATCGTCTGCAAAAAAAAAAAAAAGAAAAAACACATAGCATCGATAAAATAAAAAATGACCTATCGAATGTTATACTGAATAATAATTACCTTTAATTCTTTGAATTGGATACGAGGGTATAAATGCAACGAATATAACGGCACACGTTAAGCTGGCAACGACTTTCTTCACTACTATAATCGCCGGTGAGGGTTCCAAAACGATTTCGGTAACTTTGTTCGGAGTGTCGTCGTAGAAAGTCTAAAAAAAAATAGAATAAAACACAAATGAATTCAATTAACTTTCATCCGGTAATTAATTTTTTTTTTTATTATTATTCCAAATTGTTCGAACTGTTACCCCCAACGGTTTGGTTCCTTGAAAACCGGTACCGTGAATAAAATCTATGTAATCCCGATAGAAGATCACCGGTCCCGCCATCAATGCTTGGAAATGGAACACATAGCTAAAGTACTCCAGTGCTGACGGCATTATCCTAAAAAGTCCCCGAAAGTGCCTCATAAATATTTATGAAGATTGTTAAAAAAAACTTACGAAACTAGGAAAGTGTGTCTACCAATAATTTCAGAGTGTCGAAGGAGTACAATGCCTTATAAAATGCCTCATGTGGGAGTTATAATGTCAGAGGCTTACCTCACGGCTTGATGTCGTTGGGTAGGCGTGAGTTCGTACTCATTTCTCGTGAGACCGTCGTGAATGCTGTACGCAAGGCTGATCACCTTTTGCGTTATAACCATCAGCGGACCTTCGCCGAGAGAAAAAAAAACAACTTAAACGTTATTACTAACGATTCTCCTAACTTGACGATCAATTACTTGAAAACGATGGATTTACCGGTTATATCGAGACTGTAGGATCCGTAATCGTATGTCTGACGATAGAAGTGAATGCAGGAGAGGTAAACCAAAGCGATCGTGAAGACATGTCTGCGAAATATGAATTAATCATCAAATAACCGATCATTCGCATCTTAAAGATGTTTATAATTTTTTTTTTTTTGCACAAATAAACATACTTTTGCATGACTCGCGGATCCTGAGTTCTCATCGCTACGTAACATAGTGCCGGAAGTCCTGCCAGATGGACCGCCTGTCTGAAAATAAACATAACGTTACTGAATGCTTCTTGAAGCAAATTTCGATAGGATAATAATTTTGTTAAGAATTATTTTTAGTATTAATGAGAGTGTGTGATCCTTCTGGTTTTCATTCCAGTTTCACCGAAAATATTGGCTTACTTGCCGAAACAGAAGTATCCAAGAAAGAGACCAATTACGAGACCAAAAGCGTGACGAGTCGCTGCCGGTACGGAGAACGGATTCAATGATGATCTCAGTAGGCCTGCGAGAGCCAACGCTGTGAATTGGGTCAATACAAAATTAACCTGAAAAAAGCAAACAATAATGAAATAAAAAAATTGAGTAAATAAAGAAGAATCGTTTGATAACGAAGCGGCATCGACAGTATGCGTATTAATAGATTTTAATCGTATTTTCTCGACAAATTAATGGATTCTATGTCGCGATGGATGACTGGTAAATGAATCTTTCCGTAAGCGCTGAAGAAAGCGAGCAAAACAGTTTCTCGAGCGCAAATGAACGTCATTCGTTTCGCGATATGGATAGAACGATGGAGAGGAGGGATGGTTTCGCCTCATCCAATTACTGAGGTCCAACCAAGTATAATCCTATAGTGTTCCGTAAGCCCTGTTATCCTTCTTAATTACTCTGTGACGTAATACAGCGATAGGCCGATGATATAGAATTTGCGAATAACAGAAGCTTCGCTTTGGGATAACGTTTTTCTGGGAGAATTAATAGACGACAGGGTTCCAATTTAAACAGACTTAAGACACTTTTATTGTTTATCGAGAACTAAGATAAATAGTTACAGAGAATAGGAACAGATGCTGTTATAATGTTAAATAAGACATTTATGGCAGTTTAATAGTCTACAACTTCTTCAGTCGATCACAGTTAGATTTCTTCGGCTTCTTCGACTTCCTCCTCGTATGGCATGGCCTCTCGGCGGAATCTCCATCCCGCACCAGCGCCAAAACTCGGCTGGAGTCGTCCATGGGCTCCCGGCTGCACCTGACCTCCTCCGTGAACGAAGGCTCCGTTTTTGAATCTGTGCTCTGCTCCGAATCCTGCGTGAGGTGAGACGCGACCATTTTCCAGGTGGGCGCCTCCGAAGGTATTGAGTTG
This sequence comes from Cryptus armator, assembly GCA_963971235.1. Classification (NCBI taxonomy): domain Eukaryota; kingdom Metazoa; phylum Arthropoda; class Insecta; order Hymenoptera; family Ichneumonidae; genus Cryptus; species Cryptus armator. The sequence continues at coordinate 13,117,930 of OZ020236.1, forward strand.
CGTTCTACCATTGTCCATTAATTTATGTTGGTAGTTGATATCGAGAGAGGGTTGTCTGTTGGGACCGCTAAGCGGTTGCTGACCTTGAAGAACTATGGAACCTTGTGGCGAGCGACGGAAACGGTGGGGCTGCCGTTGCAAAAAAAAAACGATTACAAACTCGAAAAATAGATATACAATTCTTAAACTCAATGAAGATGTGATTTCCACTTTAATTGCTGTCTAATTGGTTGATACCGTTGGTACTTACAAATTTCATTCCACCGCCACGGCCAAAGCTATGTCCCGTGCCGCGGCGTTGTGCCTGAACGGCGCAAGCGATGGTGCAGAGCACAGCGAGGATTACAAGAAGCTTCATGGCTCAAGATTACTCGTCTAAAAATATATCAATATTAGATAATTTTGTTATTATCGTAAAGTTTATTTCCTATTGAATAGGTAACGATGTTTTACCGTTTGACTGAACTGGTCGAATGACTGAAGAAGAACTGAATATCGAATGTCGGGACGCAGCATCTTTTATACAGAACATTTGCCTCAGCGAAGTACGACTACTCGGGGAAGTCCTTTGCTGTTCAGTCTTCAAGTTTACCAGCTGTGCGTTCTTTTAGACGGGGAATACCTCGGAGTATTCGCAACGCAATGAACTGTTCGCGATGTCGGATTAAGACACTTCTGCTCGACGCGCATTAGTCACAAGTGACAGTTTCCTCGTGGGCCGGGTAAGTGTATCAAAGGAGCGATATTACATTGAAGTTATCATCGCCTTGAGAAACGCATGCAAATGTTAGTCAGTCGGGTCACGAGCGGTCAAGATAAATCTTTTTTTTTTGCCCTCAAAGATTCTTTCTTTGCATTGTGATTCCCCTGCATCCGAACGAGATAAAGAAACGATTAGCATATAGTAAATATACGCTGACCGTCCCGCCTACACGGCATCGCGTGACTTTCGTCAGTACGGATTTTCTTTGTAGAGAGGAAGAAGATACGCCCTTATGATTTTCTGCGAGTGACAGAATGGATAAATACGGTTTCAAAGATACATTCAATCGGTTGAGAAGGAGATCTACTGGCTACTCTCAGACAAATTGTCAAAGGTATTCCCCGCGGGAGAGTTTTAGAGAGCGGAGTTCCGAGGAAGAGGAGAGGTAAAGGAGTTCCCCGGAAGCTCATCGAGAAGAGCTCTACAGGGATGAAATTTTCAGTATAAAATATGCGATGTTCCAACATTCGATATTCAGTTCTTCTCAAGTCATTCGACCAGTTCAGTCAAACGGTAAAACATAGTTACCTATTCAATAGGAAATAAACTTTACGATAATAACAAAACTATCTAATATTGATATATTTTTAGACGAGTAATCTTGAGCCATGAAGCTTCTTGTAACCCTCGCTGTGCTCTGCACCATCGCTTGCGCCGTTCAGGCACAACGCCGCGGCACGGGACATAGCTTTGGTAATGGCCGTGGATTCAAATTGGTAAGTACCAACAGTATCAACGAATTCGACAGCAATTAAAGTACCCATCAATTCTTCATTGAGTTTGACAGTTGTACATTTATTTATCGAGTTTGTAATGGTTTTTTTTTGTGACTACAGCCCCACCGTTTCCGTCGGTCGCCACAAGGGTCCGTAGTGCTCGAAGCTCAGCAGCCCCTTGGCGGTCCGAACAGACAACCTTCTCTCGATCTAAACTACCAACATCAACTTATCGACAACGATCGGACGAAGCTGAACGCTTTCGGAGGTGCGAATCTTCAGAATGGTCGTGTGACACCGCAAGCTGGATTAGGTTTCGAGCACCGATTCAAAAACGACTTGTTCATTAACGGAGGAGGTCAACTTCAGCAAGGACCTCGCGGTCGTATCGAGCCGAGCTTCGGCGCTGGACTTGGATGGAGATTCCGTCGGGAGGCTATGCCTTACGAAGAAGAGGCAGCGGTTGAAGAAGAAATTGAGGAAACTTACTGAAGAAATTCGACATTATTATTGTTGATATTACTCTGCACATCATTTTATGATATTAACACTGCCTATTATTTATAATTATTCATGTATCGGATTATAATAAATTATTGAGAATCTCGTTAAAAAAATACTTCTCCTGCAATTTATTTCTGAAAGTTCAAGTATATTGGACTATTGATAAAATATGACCTGTGATCGAATCGACGAGCGGCAATATTGCGAATTCTATTATTGTTAAGAAAAAGGGGAAAGAAAAATTTTGTAAAAAAAAAAACAGTCACGAAAAAGGGGAAAACAAATTTGCAAAAAAAAAGGGAAAAAAACCCGACTAACAGTTGGGAATCTGCAAAAGAGCTTAAAGTCATTTTGCATTCCAATAAAAATTCCCCGATACAGTTGGGCAACGGGAGTAAAAGAATTCAACAGGCATCCCATACTGCATCAGTATCTTTTTCTTAGACTCCAAAATTATATTCAGTAGTTTTTTTTTTTACGAATTCACCACTTTTCGATCGAAGAATTTTGTAAAGTGTCCATTTTGTTTTTATTTTTTTAGCCCTCGAGTGGGGTAACGTAGGTACTTTTCTAGTAGGGTAGATAACGGTCTTACCGGTTACCTGAGGGGAAATATGAATATTTCAAATAAAAACCGTCAGTCTCCAAAAACCTGAATCTAGTGGGTGGGGTGGGTGTGTGTATAAATAAATGTTCCATTATATACGATAAAATTATCCACAATAAAATTTTTTCTTCGAATGAAAAAAATTTGGAATGTCCGGCATTAACTACTTTTTTTTTCGCACTACTTTTCTTTTTCAATTTTTGCGGCTGCGTACTGAAAAATAATTCATTATGTGCCGTAGTTTGTCGAATGGAAACACCTTCTCCGATAGCTTTTACAGCATTTCCATACCTCACCTCGCGGTATCCCTTACTTCGCTTAAACTTCACAACAACCGTGTAGTCGAAATGCTATCGATCTTTGTGTCGTACGTAACTTCGACTATGTAAAGTCGGTATCTCATGGCCGACGAATTCAAGGCGTATAATACATCGACCCTCAACACTGTTTATTTTTCGACAACGCTTATTACCGTAACAGGAAACACGTTGCGTGAGGTCAGGTTTCACGAGCTCGCGATCCCTCGACACACCTCGCGCTCATTATCTGCTGACGAACATTCTTCCCGTTCATTCGACCTTTCCCACTGCGTGATAGCAATTACCAAGGACACGCGATTCGTAATTAATCACGAAGTAATCTCAAATTCGTGCCTACGGCTATCCGAGCCTTTCATCATTTTGGTCTTATTTGGAATGCAAAATCGTTCAAACTTTTAGTTGTTTTTCTTTGTGTTTATCCTAAGTACAAAGTACAATCTAATCACTTCGATTTGCCAATTGAATACCGGGGAACCACTGTACACAAATAGACTCTGAAGGGGTAAAAGCATATTGCTAGTTTCCCTCTCCTTTTTGTTTCCGTCATATCGTCGATTCGCGTTCGTATGTTTAAGTTCATATGGCGTAATTGCTAATAATGCTCATCCAATAACACGTACGCGTGGCCGACGAGAGACCAACCGCGCGTGGCTAATGTATATCAAACCGCGTTCACTAATTCCTCGGTTGCACGCGCGCCGTTCGCTCGTGCGAAGCTCGGAGGTATTCCCCGACGTGGAGAGTGACACAGCTGCTACTAACAGATGAAAGTAAAAGGAGTTCCCCGAGTCTGCGACGCGGTTCATGAATTTTTTCTATATATGCTCGGTCCCTAACCGTTTCATATTCAGAACTATACTAGCCAGTCGAATCGATCGGTCGTACGATCGACGTGAAGAAAAGATCGATTGCCATATTTTTTGGGAGACAATTTGTGATAATGAAATTCATTATTTCTCTCGCGGTACTCTGCGCTATCGCTGCCACGAGCGAAGCTTTCTCGGCTCGTCGTCCGGGTTCTTTTAATCCGGTTCCTCGACCATCGCCGACTTTCCCGCGTCCGCCAGTGGTGAGTACGACACATGCAGAGCCGACAGAACTAACTCTGTATCAACGATCGATTGGTTTAAGTTACAATGAATCTTTTTATGAAAAAAACAATATTTTTCTCTCAAAAGAATCATCGCTTTCGACGCGCCGGTGGTGGTCGGCCTCCAGCGTCAGTGTTAGAAGCGGAGCGAAAAAACAATCTACACAATCGGGAGTTTCATCCGTCTTTGGAAATCGAATGGCGTCAACGATTCATCGATAACGAAAGAACGAAACTCGAAGCTGCCGCGGGTGCAACTCTGCAAAACGGTCACCTCGATCCCCATGTTATGATTGAATTCGAACACAAAATATAAATAAATATAAAACGCTAATGGACTAAGCTAATTGATAATAGAAATTTGTGGAGAAGCTTCCTTGGCGAAGTGGTGAAAAGCTTTACTGAAGAAATTCGAAATTGTTTTTTATTGATAATCATGTACCATTGTATATTCACACGACATTTTTCATACATTTTAATAAAGAATTGTACGTCGATAAAGTAAAATTGTGTTTCAGAATTAATTTACTCCGTAAAGTTCGTACCGTGAAGTGTCGTTTTTACACGACGAGTTCACACTCCTCGTCATCCATTTGCAACGCCATTACACGATATGAAATAATAAATATGATATTTCCCTTCTCTCCTCAATATTTTGCTGATCGCGGATACGACATTCAGGAAGCAGTCATGCGAGATATCCTTATCGACGCTCATTGTAAGCTATTCGTAAATTTACGAGAAGAACAAACGAACATTCGTTTTAAAAGAAATACTATGCTTCACAGATTTACGATGCTAACAGGACTTACACGTTGTCCCCGCAATCAACGGATGTTTTTCAATACAAGTTATATTTAATACCCAACTGAAAAGGAGGAGTGTTATGCGTTTGACATTGTGATGAAGTTATCCTTTTCGTGTCCATGTTTTTCCGCCGTTTAAACGGTTGAATAAATCGTGAAATGTCCAAGAAATTAAATATTTCAAATGTTTTACTTGGTAATCTTACAGTCCAAACTCCATATTCTTAACTCGGCGGGGCCGGACCCGTTTCCTTTTCTGTATTTCCCCTAACGTCCCTACTCCCGGTCAGTTGCTGCGAATAGGGGTAACGAGGGGTATACGCTTCCGTAGGTACGAAGCCACCTTGTACCTGCTGCGCGTGCGCAGTTTACATTTTCGAAAATAGGCTCCGCTTGGAGTGGGGCAAACGGACTCAGGGGAAATACAGTTAAGGGAACTCGTTGTCATGGTAACGAGTTAAAATAAAGGATCGGTTAAGTTAAGGGGAGTTAAGAATACGGAACTTGGACTGGACGTCATTCGTTGATTCGTTCAGTATTTTTACAGAAAGTTCTGTTTACTGGCGGATTGCGACAAAAATGTGAACATCGTGATGAAAAAAAAACATATCAAAGAACATATTCGTTCGTATGTTATATCAGTTGCGCTCTGTAATGTCAGTGACGTTCGGTGTTATTTGAATAACCCAATCAAGGCGATTGATAAAAAATAAAAGTAAAATGATAGTTATGCAAAAAAAACACCAATCGAAAAGTGGTAATACCCCAAAAAAACAAAAAATTAAAAATAATTTTTCAGTCTAAGAAAAATATGTCGATGCAATCGGGGAAAGGTCTATTGAATTATGTTATTCCCGTTGCCCAACTGCATCGGAGAATTTTTATTACTGAGAAATTACTTTAAACTCTTTTTCAAATTAACAACTTTCAGTCGGTTTTTTTTTGCAACATTTTTTTTTCCATTTTTCTTAACGATAATTTAATTCGCGGGACCCGGCAATATTGCCACTCGTCGATTCGATGACAGGTAATATTTCATCAATAGTCCAATATACTCGAACTTTCAGAAATAAATTGCAGGAGAAGTATTTTTTTAACGAGATTCTCAATAATTTATTATAATCCGATACATAAATAATTATAAATAATAGGCAGTGTTAATATCATAAAATGATGTGCAGAGTAATATCAACAATAATAATGTCGAATTTCTTCAGTAAGTTTCCTCAATTTCTTCTTCAACCGCTGCCTCTTCTTCGTAAGGCATAGCCTCCCGACGGAATCTCCATCCAAGTCCAGCGCCGAAGCTCGGCTCGATACGACCGCGAGGTCCTTGCTGAAGTTGACCTCCTCCGTTAATGAACAAGTCGTTTTTGAATCTGTGCTCGAATCCTAATCCAGCTTGCGGTGTCACACGACCATTCTGAAGATTCGCACCTCCGAAAGCGTTCAGCTTCGTCCGATCGTTGTCGATAAATTGATGTTGGTAGTTTAGATCGAGAGAAGGTTGTCTGTTCGGACCGCCAAGGGGCTGCTGAGCTTCGAGCACTACGGATCCTTGTGGCGAGCGACGGAAACGGTGGGGCTGTAGTTACAAAAAAAACCATTACAAACTCGATGAATAAATGTACAACTCTTAAAATCAATGAAAAATTGATGGGCACTTTAATTGCTGTCGAATTCGTTGATACTGTCGGTACTTACAAGTTTAAATCCACCGCCACGACCAAAGCCATGTCCCGTGCCGCGGCGTTGTGCCTGAACGGTGCAAGCGATAGTGCAGAGCACGGCGAGACAAATTAGAAGCTTCATCTTTCAAAAATGACTATTAGTCTGAAAGAATGTTACAATTAGATCGTTCAGTTTTCATTGCAAAGATTATTCTATAAAATATTTCACGAATACATACCGTTTGACTTTACTGGTCGAATGACTTGAGATGAACTGAATATCAAATGTTGGAACATCGCATATTTTATACTGAAAATTTCATCCCCGGAGAACTTCTCGATGAGCTCCCGGGGAACTCCTCTCTTCGGTACTCCGCTCTCTAAAATTCTCCCGCGGGGAATACCTTCTATAATCTGCACGAGAGTAGACAGTGAATGGTACTTCTCCTTCTCAACCGGTTGAATGTATCTTCGAAGCCGTATTCAAACGCTTTATCCCTCGTAGAGAATCATAAGGGCGTATATTCTACTCCTCGACAACGAAAACGCGTACTGATGAAAGCCACGCGATGCTGTGTATTCAGGACGGACAGCGTACGTTTACTATATGCTAATCGTTTCTTTATCTCGTTCGGATGCAGGGGAATCACAATGCGAAGAAAGAGTTTTGGAGAGCAACAAAAAATATGATTTATCTTGACCCCTCGTGACTCGACTATGTAATATTTGCATGCGTTTCTCAGAGCGATGATAACTTCAATATAGTATCTTTTCTCTTTGATACAGTTACCCGGCCCACGAGGAAAGTGTCACTTGTGACTAATGCGCGTCGAGCAGAAGTGTTTTAATCCGAGCTTGCAAATTGTTCGTTCCGTTGCGGATTCACCGAGGTATTCTCCACACATCGTAAAATATTTTTCAGTACGCAGCCAAAGATATTGAAAAAGAAAAGTAGTACGACTAATGCCCGTCTTTTCAGCATTTTTTTCATTCGCAGGAAAAATTTTATTGTCGATAACTTTATCGTACAGTCCAAGCTCTGTATTCTTAACTCGACGGGACCGGACCCGTTCCCTTTTTTGTATTTCCCCTATCGTCCCTACTCCCGGTCAGTTGCTGCGAATAGGGGTAACGAGGGGTATATGCGTCCGTAGGTACGAAGCTACCTTGTACCTACTGCGCGTGCGCAGTTTACATTTTACGAAATAGGCTCCGCTTGGAGTGGGGCAAACGGACTCAGGGGAAATACAGTTAAGGGAACTCGTTGTCATGGTAACGAGTTAAAATAAAGGATCGGTTAAGTTAAGAGGAGTTAAGAATACGGAGCTTGGACTGTAAACCGTGAAATGTCCAACAAATTAAATATTTCAAATGTTTTACTTGGTAATCTTAGTACGTTATTCATTGATTCGTTCAGTATTTTTTCAGATAGTTCTGTTTACTGGCGGATTGCAACAAAATGTGAACATCGTGATGAAAAAAAAACATACCAAAGAACATATTCGTTCGTATGTTATATCAGTTGCGCTCTGTAATTTCAGTGACGTTCGGTGTTATTTGAATAACCCAATCAAGGCGATTGATAAAAAAAATAAAAGTAAAATCATAGTTATGCAAAAAAAAACACCAATCGAAAAGTGGCTAATACCCCAAAAATAACAAAAAACTAAAAATAATTTTTCAGTCTAAGAAAAATATGCCGATGCAATCGGGGAAAGGTCTGTTGAATTATTGTATTCCCGTTGCCCAACGGCATCGGAGAATTTTTATTACTGAGAAATTAGTTTAAACTCTTTTGCAAATTAACAACTTTCAGTCGGGTTTTTTTTGCAACATTCTTTTTTTCTTTTTTCTTAACGATAATTTAATTCACGAGACCCGGCAATATTGCCACTCGTCGATTCGATGACAGGTAATATTTCATCAATAGTCCGATTTACTCGAATTTTGGAAAATAAATTTCAGGACAAGTATTTTTTTAACGAGATTCTCAATAATTTATTCTAATCCAATACATTAATAATTATAAATAATAGGCAGTGTAAATATCATAAAATGGTGTGCAGAGTAATATTAACAATAATAATGTCGAATTTCTTCAGTAAGTTTCCTCAATCTCTTCTTCAACCGCTTCGTCTTCTTCGTAAGGCATAGCCTCCCGACGGAATCTCCATCCAAGTCCAGCGCCGAAGCTCGGCTCGATACGACCGCGAGGTCCTTGCTGAAGTTGACCTCCTCCGTGAACGAACAAGTCGTTTCGGAATTTGTGTTCGAATCCTAATCCAGCTTGCGGTGTCACACGACCATTCTGAAGATTCGCACCTCCGAAAGCGTTGAGTTTCGTTCTATCGGTGTCGATAAGTTGATGTTGGTAGTTGAGATCGAGAGAAGGTTGTCTGTTCGGACCGCCAAGGGGCTGCTGAGCTTCGAGCACTACGGACCCTTGTGGCGAGCGACGGAAACGGTGGGGCTGTAGTTACAAAAAAAACCATTACAAACTCGATGAATAAATGTACAACTCTCAAACTCAATGAAGAATTGATGTGCACTTCAATTACTGTCGAATTCGTTAATACTGTTGGTACTTACCAATTTGAATCCACGGCCACTACCAAAGCTATGTCCCGTGCCGCGGCGTTGTGCCTGAACGGCGCAAGCGATAGTGCAGAGCACGGCGAGACAAATTAGAAGCTTCATCCTTCAAAAATGACTATTAGTCTGAAAGAATGTTACAATTAGATCGTTCAGTTTTCATTGCAAAGATTGTTCTACAAAATATTTCGAGAGTACATACCGTTTGACTTTACTGGTCGAATGACTTGAGATGAACTGAATATCAAATGTTGGAACATCGCATATTTTATACTGAAAATTTCATCCCCGGAGAGCTCCTCGATGAGCTCCCGGGGAACTCCTCTCTTCGGTACTCCGCTCTCTAAAACTCTCCCGCGGGGAATACCTTCTATAATCTGCACGAGTAGACAATGAATGGTACTTCTCCTTCTCAACCGGTTGAATGTATCTTCGAAGCCGTATTGAATCGCTTTATCCCTCGTAGAGAATCATAAGGGCGCGTATATTCTACTCCTCGACAACGAAATCGCGTACTGATGAAAGCCACGTGATGCTGTGTATTCTGGACGGTCAGCGTATATTTACTATATGCTAATCGTTTCTTTATCTCGTTCGGATGCAGGGGAATCACAATGCGAAGAAAGAGTTTTGGAGAGCAAGAAAAAATATGATTTATCTTGACCCCTCGTGACTCGACTATGTAATATTTGCATGCGTTTCTCATGTCGATGATAACTTCAATATAATATCGTTTCTTTGATACACTTCCCCGGGCCACGAGGAAAGTGTCACTTGTGAGTAATGCGCGTCGAGCAGAAGTGTTTTAATCCGATATTGCAGATTGTTCGTTCCGTTGCGAACGCACCGAGGTATTCTCCGCACATCGTGAAATATTTTTCAGTACGCAGCCAGAAAGATTGAAAAAGAAAAGTAGTGCGGCTAATGCCCGTCTTTTCAGAATTTTTTTTCATTCGCAGGAAAAATTTAATTGCCGATAATTTCATCGCATATAACGGAAGATTACCACATTCGGTTTTGTGGAGATAAACGGTTTTTATTTGAAAGTATTCAGACTTCCCTTAGGTGACCGCTAATACCCCCATCTACCCTATTCGAAGTGTAAGAATAGACGCGATATAAAATATAAAATGAAATATATAATATACTCCATGTGCGTTCAACATTCACAAATACTCCCACACTATTTTTTGTATTGTTATTTGAGCGTTTCGCGCCCTCATACACAATCCTCGTTAGAGGGGAACAAACAAAAACAATATTTACAAACGAAACGATTTCATTTGATTTCGAATTTTCATTTAAAATGCGAGCGATAACCTGCGCGTCTAATATATTTATAATATTCAGTTTCCTAATAATATATTAAGTTCGATAGTGGATTTTCGGTATCCAAAGACGGAAGATTCAGCATGTATAATCAATCGTTGTTTCTCGGTTAGGACAGGAAATTTTACTTTACTTTACTATTGTAGTGACTAATTAGGATTTCTATACTATTTCACACGTTCATTATTTATAGTTAAACCGGAAATTCGAATGAAAACTCGAATACGGAAACTAAAGGAGGGTTATCCGTAATCCCTCACGTATGAGAGACTTTTCACCGGCCAAGTAGAACGCGAATTTCGTTTGTTCGTAACAGCAATACGCAAGAGCGTAAAACAAATCTCTTTGTATCATCAAGAAAACAACAGTTCAACGTCATTTTACTATTTTTCTCAGAATTTTTTCGCGATTTTTTTATAGGTAAACGGGGCAATTGAAGGTAAAGATCAGTTGGAAAATTCGAAGGTATATTTTGTCATTTCGAAGGATTTGTCATTGCAAAATCAGTACTTTACGTTGACAATAAAAATGTAGGTAATTGCATGTTGAAGAAAATTGCAGATAACTTGATATGTAAAATACGAAATCTTTTATTGTACATCACAAATTACATCGATTATCGTCAATAGGAACTTTAAATCTTAAAAAAACGAAGTAAAGTTTTTGTAAAGCGAAGGCAATACGGCATTTTTCAGGATCAATGGCAGTGTTTCTCCTGGTCTGCTGATGAAGATATTCATTTTCTAAATCTGTGCTCCACTCCGATGTTGATGTTGGGTTCGATGTGACTGCCCTGTTTCGTCGCGCCGGTTTGGACGGAGATATCTGTATTTTTATTCGGATAATGCTGATACATCCATGCGATTTCCTCCTCCGTTATGTGAACCTCGTTGTTATGCTGGTTATTTTTGCGCTCCAAATCGAGTTGCCACTTTGGGCGCTTGTAGCCCCCTTGACGACGGAAACGATGATTCTGGAAAAATAAGTAAATGGTAGAATTTGTAAAAAGATCGAACTTATTTCGTTTACTTTTACAATCGAAGAGTTTCATTACTACTTACCACTGGCGGTCGAGGAAAAGTCGGTCCTGTCGATTGTGGGGGACGACGGCCTCTTCCAGCTTCGACGGAGCATGCGATGGCGCAGAGCACCACGAGAGCAATAATAAGCTTCATTATTCAAAATAGTTTGTCTGCAAAAAATGTATAATTGACTTCTTCCATTCAATCGCCGAAAGTGTAACGTTACTGCAGAGAATAGATCTTCGATACTCACCGTTCGTCTTGTCTGTTCGATTGACTAGAATAGTTTTGAATATCAAAGCTTCGAACCTTACGAATTTATACAAAAATTTCTTCACGCTTCATAAACGCCCGGGGAACCCCTTTCCCGCTGAGTAGCAGCAGCTGTGCTGTCGTCTCTTGAGTGGGGAATACCGTCGAGTAGCGAACAGGCAGCGTAGTGATCTCGAAAGGAATTCCCTCACTTCGATTTACATTAGTCGACGCGACTGTTCGTAACCACGTGGATGTATGAAACGTGCGCTATCATCAGTGATTGTGCCAAAGCAACACACGTAAACACGAATCGACTACTCGTTGGGGTCACAAAGGAGATTGCAATTTGGCAACACGTATTCACCGCCCCGACTTTGCCTTTGTACATTCAAATCAAAAGGGCAATTCGAATGTCTATTAGCAAAGCATTAAATGCCGTTCTGGCGTTCGTATATCGATATTATTCGCAACGATACGAGTAATCTGACTTTATACTATATATATATGTATTTATTTATTTAATATGTGTAGACGCGTCCTGTGTTCTGAGAAGCAAAATGCACCCTTCGAACAAATAAGCAATAGTAAGCGAAGAGAGGCAAAACGAAATAATAATAATAATCTGCATAGTAGAAACAATGAACATAAAGACAAAAATAGTTTCTGTTAGAGGATCAATTCAATCTTTCAAATAAATCGATTACGCTGTAAAGAGGATACTGAACACCTGAATTGCGCCAACGAAACTCAACACAGATCGATAACGACGGCGAAACGAAGTTTTAAGCGTCGAGATTCGGGGAGTTTAGCTAAATGAGACATCATTTTCGTGATAAAATGAAACCGTTGAAATCGATCGCACCGATCGGAACAGTGCTGCAGAATTAAAAGGGCGATTGATAATAGAATTTTTAAAAAATCGCGACAGTTGTATACTGAAAGGAATAAATACGGAAAAGGTTTGAATTACAACGGATTATTTGTTATGGTTGTCGGACGACAGAAGTAAACGACAGCGAAGCGTAAGAATTTATGGTAAATCTTCTGAGAAAGTAGCCGTGAAGTACAGTATAAAACGACCTGATCATCGACGCGTATTCCAAGGTACGAACGCATGCGATCAGCGTACAGCGTTACAAAGGTCCGTCTATCGAAGTTTTTCGCAATTTTGCGACTTTATTAGGAGACACAACAGCGTCTTGACGCTCAGTATTTTTCAAAAGAAAATAAAAGGCGAGAATCGAGGAAATCAAAACTTTAACATATACCTAAGCATCCCGAAGGCTGAGTGGACAATAAAGCTAATATTTTTAATTGTGATCCCCAAATCTCCCAACTAAATAACAATCTTCAACGGGGCATCGTTGTCAGCATAAGGAAAACATAAGAAGACTTTGCGAATAAAAAGTTGGATTTCGACGAGTCGACGGAAGTAAATTTTACTCTATTTAAATACGGAATATTAGACGTTATATTTTTATTGTATATCCATAAAATACGTTGATACTGTCGATGGGAACTGATTTGATATCAATGCGATACAAAAAAAGCAACGAGCATCGATCGTTTCCACATATTGTCATTAAACTTCCGCTTTTTCGTGAGGAAAGCTGATGTACACCTCATTGTTCTGCTGATAGTTTTTGCGCTTCGCATTTCATTGCTATTATGGACTCTTGTAAGCCTCGTGTCGTCGGAAACGATGATTCTGTTACAATACAAATATCGTAAAATCAGTTAAAACGATCTATTGACATATTCTTCGCGCATTTTGTTTGTCTGCTCCGTTTCTACTCACCGTCGGCGGACGATCGTAAGTCGGACCCGTCGACTGTCCGACGTTAGGAATTTGAAAATCGCTCGCGTTCAATCGACGGATCCTTTGAGATTCCGCGGACCAAACGATAGCCCACAGCATCAATAGAGTGATAATGAGTTTCATTCTTCAAAATTGTTTCTCTGCAAAGATTTTGTGATCATCATCTTCAGCTTAATCGAAGAATATGGTTCGCATCCATAATAATTTCTTGACGACTTACCGTTCAACTTCACTCTTCGACTGACAAAGATAGTACTGAACATCGATCCTTCGAACGTCACGAATTTATAAAAAAAAAAATACATAAAGAATCCTCAGCGCTTGATTTACGCTCGGGGAACCCCTTTTCCTGTCCGCCGTTAAACAGCCACTTTACCATCTCTTCAGCGGGGAATACCTTCGACTACCCACGAGAGTGCGAGAGAGAAAGTGTTTTTATTTTTACGCACTCCGGAACGAGACTCCTACCGTTCTCTCGCTTTGTTATACATCTGCTCAACGCTTCTCGCGAACGCTTTGTGGGTGTATCAATCGTGCGGTATCATCAACTATTATGTCGCGTGAACTTCAAGCATAAAGGCTCATCGACTGCTCGCCGGGGTCACAAGGGGATCCAGACGATGGTCATACGCTACAAAGTTCAATCTTCGTACAGTGATTCCCCGACAGTCGAGCGTCTCAAAGAAACGATTAGCGTACAGTCAGTAGCTTCAAGACGAACACGGAAAAGGGTAAAGCTTCGTGGATTTGGGTGAAGACGAGAATGAGGATATAAAACTCTCAAGATGCGAAGGAACGCGGTTTAGATTCGTTTGGTCTCGAGACGCGACAAGTTCGTCGAAAATTGGGAACAAAAGTGTTGTTATTCATTATTACAATTGTACTATAGAAAAAAAAATAATAATAAAACAACAAAAACTTTCGTTATCTTCTTCTATCGATAATTTATCGATTATTTTTCGAAGAATTTAATACTATTTTATAATCTTTCGTTATCTTCCTCAATCGATAATTTATACATTAAATCGATTTTACTTGTTATCGATCATCGATTGATCAATGATGGATCAATTTAATTTATCGATTAAGTGTGTTTTCGTGTTCGAAATGGTCCAATACGATGTTCTTTATGGAAGGTGAATCGGTACATTCCCAGCCAAACGTGAGATTCATAGACATTCGAATACTTCCCCCAATGAGATGAAAAATTGAAAAAAATCACTTATATACAAGGTGCTGACAATATTGATTTTTTTTTGTAATAATTATTCAAAAAAGTTACTAACAAATTAGAATTTAAAAAATTGTATAAAAAATCAGTTTTTGTAAATATATTCGATCAATTACCCGGAAACTTCTTGAGTGTACTGCGTATTTTTATCGTTTTGCAAAAACGTATCCGAAACTCGGAATTTTTCGGCATAAGAAAAATTCAACAATTAGAGAAAATTCTTTAAAAAACGTATGTGTAATTGGAAAAATTAAGGAATCAATTTTTGCTACAAAAAAGTTAGATTGCCGAATGTTCCGTTAGACAAACTTTTGCAATTTTGTTAATAACTTTTTAGCATTATTATTATGCAAAATTAATGTTCATAGCACCGTCTATATGGAATTTTTTTTTTTTTTCGATGATTTTTATCCCTTTGGGAAGTATTCAAAATTCTTTATTAATCTCATAAATCGTAAAAAATTATCCTCGACATACTTGACAAACGCGTGTGTAGAGGGAAAAAATGTGAAAGACGGTCTTTCCGTCTTTTACATGAATAACGCCCGGAACATTCGAGACATTGCTGCGCAAAATTTCGTACGCGCAATAACTTCGAACAATAATTATCGTGATGAAACTACGTGTTTACTGTGTTTACACTGTGATTGTATCGATCCCTGAGCTATAAGGTAGTGCCGTGAAACCGGACCTTACACAACGTGTTTGCAATTACGCCGACAAATGTGTCGTCGAAAAATAAACATTGGCGAGAGCCGATGAGTCGTACGGCTTTGTAATCAGTCGACCACGAGAAACTCATGCAATGTACCCGTGACATGTAAATCGATCGAATTCCAATTAACCACTTGTCAACATCACATTAATAAAAACGACACATGAAGAGCAATGTGTACTCGAAGTATCAACCAATGCAAAATAATTTAAAATAATGCAAATTAAAAACTATGCACACGTTTTTTTCGTTCCCAAGTCATCAAGCTATCCGATGAAATATTCAGAGAAACGGATAGATCGAAGAGCGGAATTTGATATCCGTAAACGGCAAGTATTACGAGTATCCTTCACGTAGAAGTACCTAAGTAACGGTCTGTCCGACCCGCACGTTCTTCTGTAGTCGCCGCGGGCGGTACGGCGAGGACCCAGAGGCCAATGATCCCTTTGCCCCCGAGGCGTTGTGACAAGTTACAAACAAAAAGTCCGACAGTTCCGTTCAGGGGAGCAAAAAAAATCATCAATGAAACTATGCGATACCCTTTCAGCGCTATAATTAGATATATCCGCAGATTTTTTTCTTATTTTTTTTTTTCAGTACAATCGAACCGAAATCGGGGTGACCTCCTTTTTTTTAAATGAATCCAAAGATAGATCGCGAATACGGAATAAAAAATATTAAAAAATTATAAATCGGCAATTGACGCGATTTTTTTTTTTTTTTTTTCATTCTGATACGTTTATAATTCTTGCGGTACAACCAGAGATATTCCTTGCGCGGTTCACTCTCGTTGACCCCGATAACAGTACATATGGGACACTTGATAGTCTCGCGAAACGAATGTCAATCGTGACATAATAATTCGATTTAACTTCTAAAAGTCTCGTGTCATCTGGCGCGATGAACGTTTGAGAAAAAACATCGTGTCAGCAAAAAACTCTAAAGTCGCTCAATCAATTTTTTTCAAGAAGGTCAGAATCCATTACTATAGTTCATCGAACAACGTATAGTCTACAAAAATTTTCGCGCGAGCGCCACGGCGAATAATCGTCTTATCGGTTTGATAAGAGGATCGAGAACTCGCTTATCGCGAATCGTATCTTTGCGCGCTGATAAAGAAATTTGTTTTTTTCCGGTGTCAAAAAATTGTCATATGATGTTACGAGAATAAAAATCTATTCTCCAATTGCTGCAAAAAAGAAGAGCAACGATGTATCTTTTTTTTTTTTTTTTTTTTTTTTTTTTTTCATTGCTATCGTTCGATAAATTGGAGCTGTTGCCGAAATATTGTCGCACGATGTCAAAAAAAAATCTATTCGTAAATTGCTCCGAAAATGGAGGGCAATGAATGGCTGAATGAACGGATAGGTGGTATGGATTTTCATTTACCGCGCAGAGATTCGATACGTCGAATAAGTATCGCACGATAAATCGAAGACGTGACAGTTGAGCCGCATATTATCTATCGAACATGCCGTCAGCATGCGCCCAACGCTATTATTAAAATCGTCGTATACATTACGCGCCGCTCATGGAGTATCGAATGTGCATACAACGTACGAGAAATAAATATGTATCGGCTATACATAGTGTATATATCGTTTCTCTGTACGTGTCTCGATGTTCTGCTCTGTCAGATACTATAATAACGTCGTGTTACCGGCATCGCAAAAGCTGAAAAGCTGAAGCTACCGATAATTGTACGCACGCCGAAGAGCTTTCCTCATAACTGACTCGCGCTTATTGTGCCGATGTGCGACTGTATACACGATGAACGCATCGTCTGATTCATCGAACTGGCAAGCGGAGAGAGAACTCGAGATCGTATCACGTAACTCGAGGACTATTGCTTGCCGAGTCATTCGAGTCTCTCGCGAGGCATCGCCCAACGCAAGTAGAACAATTGATGCGATGCCTCGGTAAGTACGCGCTATAGCTAACCACATAGCTTGGAAATGAAACGAACTCGTGTGTGCGCTCTTTACACGTGGCAACAGTAATCTACCGCAGCTATTTAATATCTATAGTTTCGAACTCGAATGCAAAGTACATGTCAATATAAAACTGTAAATCGTGACATCGTACATGAATCACGAAAGCAACGAGGCGAGAATCCATGCGACTTCGCTTCTTGCGAGATGATTATAGTAATCGAGAAATTTGCAATAAATCAAAAATTGAAATAAAAACGTGCAAAAAATAAATAAAAAAAAACAGTTTTACAGCACACAACAACTGTTGTTATTTACAATTTTACATTTGTTTTTTATTTTTTATTAACAAAAAGAAAAAATTAATTGGAGTAAAATTTTTTATTTTACGTGTACCATTTTTTAATCTTCATAGGCAATGTACTGTTATCGATTTTATGGATTTTTTATATCGTAAAATAAAAGGAATTAGTTTACTGGGGACGGAGGTTTGTCGACTTTGCTCTATGTATTGTTTGATAAAAAAAAAAAAAGTCAATGAATCAACGAAATTAACTTTACATGCATTGTTTCGTATGCTATTAGCGATTATCGCCATAAAACGGATTCTGATTATAAGCGGTAATTTATGCCGATAGATAATTCAATGCCATTTAGATATTAATATTCGTATGACCCGAAAAACGGACGAAAATCTTTAAAAAAAGAACCAATTAGTTTACTATTAAATTTACCGCTTTATCGTAAGTGCTGTTTAATAAAAAAAAACAACTAATCGAATCAACGCAATTAACTTTACGTGTACTATTTTTAAATTTTCATATTCTATTTGCGGTTATTGGCAAGAAATAGATTCTAATTTCAGCCGATAATTTATATCGATGTATAATTCAAAACGTTCTGAATATTGAAATATTCGAATGACCCAAAAAAACTAACGAATATCATTAGAAAAAAAAAAAAAAAAAAAAAAAAAAAAAAATTATTTTACTGGTGACGATGGTTTCGTCGATAGGTTGCGAATGCAATAAAAACGACTGCGTAGAACGCTCGTCAAAGCTTATCCGTTCTCGTGGCGAATGAATCACATGACAAACGAAAAGTCAATTTTGCGACGCAATAGAGTCTCTGACGATAAATTTTTTATTAATTTTTTTCTTGCATCGAAAGTCTTTGTCACTCAACAATCTTCTCGTAATCGAATGTGCGACAAAATATATAGTTTCATCGTCAATTGTCCGCACGGAAAAAATATTTTTTTGAATTGCTTTCTTATCGAGTCACGAGGCTGCGAATTCCGGATATTACCGGCCGGCGCTCCGATTTGAGGAAATATTACTTAACTCTTCGTATCCACCGATTTCGTAGATGCGTACGTATAAAAATGGAAGCAACAAGTTTTTTCTCGACGATATTATGGGCAAAGTGAGTTCGATTTCTGTAAATCGTGACACAATGTTCGTTCGTTCGAGTCGTTTTCTCTCACGAGCTGTTTAAAGACATCTATAGTAAAGTTCAACAACCCCGCAGACCGGACTTAGTCCACTAAGATACGATCGATACTCAAATTCGTGATCGTCAGCGCCAAAAGGGTAAACGTTGATTTGTTTCAATGAAAACGTGCCGTACTCTTTGAATTATTATATATATCGCTCGCCAATGACGCCTGTCGCATTCCGCGCTCTCGAGAAATAAGAGTAACGATCGATGGTAAGGTTTTGCGATAAACTCCTTCGCTAAAATTAAATTTCAACCATGTAGTGCGTTGTACGCGCGACTCGACGTTTCTCTCACGAAGGCGGTGTTTCTAAAAATATGGTCCGTTAAAACTCGGAACTATCGGAAGACACGACCTCGAAGCAAACGGAAGAAGCGCGCGTGGGTTCGATGCGCGGTGTTGTGCTTCGAGAATTTTGCGAAAATTGTCCAAAACAAAAATAAAAAATTATACTCGGAACAATAACAACAACAATTTCAAATAACTTTAAAGATAAATTAAATTATTCAATAGTGAGTTTTACGCTTCATTGATCACTTGTTGCGCAGCAAAAACTTAGGCGCAGTTTTTATGTGATGAATTGATTATTTTTATCCACAATGAAGCCGTTGGATCGACGATGAAAAGTAACGAGTAACACAGCAAAGATCGGTTATTAAAAAAAATGATTCAGAAGCTTTATTTTCGTGGTTTTTTTTTTTTTTTTTTACGGAAATGTGTTTTTTACATCGATGTTTCGTAGCAATTTATTTATTTTTTGTGTGAATAATTTTCGCGTATCCAAACGTATCGTAACTCTAACGTTTGGCGTAATAAACTCGTGTGGTAACTCTAAGATTAACGAAATACGTAGTTGTCCTTTCGCAACGCTAATTTCCAGTTCCAGAGCTGTACTTCACTTGTTAATGTTTCGAGAGACAGGCAGACAGACGTTTACTTCCCCTTTAATTATTGGCAACGACGCTGATGCGGTGTGTCCGAAGCGACACGCCGCAAACTTCCTCGGGGGGCTCTTCATCGAGCACTCCGAAGTTGCGAGAAAAATCTCGATAGACGCGAACCTCGAAACTACAGAATAATGCTTCGCGATGAAGGAACTTATTGTCAAGTTTTTTTTTAAATATAAATACAACAATGCCGGTCTGTGTGAAAAAAGCGAACGCGTACGTAACGCAAACAGTGACAGAGAAACTATCGGCAACGCTACATATTTATTTTTATAACATCGAGGGGAGAAGTAAAGACATTCTGGTTAACAACATGGAAGCACCGTTCCACTGTCGTGGCGATGTCAAGGACGCGGACAATAATTGTTACGCTCGGTGCGCATCGTGTACACTATTAATTATTTCAAAATAATTATTCGTACAAAGCAAAAAAAGATTTATAAAAAAAATTAACTATTTGCAGAAGCATTTACTTGAAAAATAATTGTTCCACCGGGTGTGCATCGACTTATTCATTACTTCGAGATAATTTTTTGTAAATGAAAAAAAATGATTTATCAGAAAAAAAATGTTTCGAGAACTTTTGTTTGATTCGGATCGTAAAAAAAATGACAATTCGATTGGATTTGATGACTCGGTTGTCTCGCAGTTTCGAAAAGAGATTAAGTCTATTCGAGCTCCGCGAGGTACTATCGCGATCTATTTAAACGATTTAATAGAAAGGTCAGGATTACACCAGATTGAGAGCGTCTCTGGATTGCCCGAAGGATTGACCTGATTACAGGGAAAGTGGAGACCCTACGCCAGTTTCTTTCATCGTCTCATTCAATAGCTACTTTGTCCAGCGCGCCGACCAGTTTTTTTAACTCTCCGGTGAATCTCGCCGGCTACGATCATCGTTTGCCGTACGAAAGTGTACCTAAGTCGAGATTATTCGCGAATTCACCGACATTTTTTAGTTATTCTTATCACGATGAAAAAAACACAGTCATAAAAATATTATCGTCATATATATATATAACTGTTTGCAATAAAAATTCCGTTCTTTTGTTTTTTTCGCGTAAATAAAATTCTGCGAATGAAATCTTTCCTCATTTCGGCGATTGCGCAGCATGAAATAACGTTTCTAGGTGGGTAAATATTTTTTAAGGTAATTCACCCCGCGTTGCATTTTACGAGTGAAGCTGGATGGGTCCAAGCTATTCGGAGCCCGACGCGAAATTTCAGTGATTCATCACTGGAGGGGGACCAAACTATAGCCGATCGATGTATATGATACCGGCAAACCCACCGGGCGGGTCATGCAGAGTCAAAACATTTTCGCCGCGTTGCTCTCGGGGCCCCGCGAATAAAAATAAACACGCGACTCTCATCTCTCGTCCGGAAGTTGCTTAAAAAACGTTTTAACCATAATTCCGCTATGCCACGACACGAACACGCAACAATAATAAAAATAAACGATAAAACACGATATATGAACACAAATAAGAAATGCGTCTCGTAGCCACGAGCGTGAAAGACGCGCGTGTTGTCAAACTCTTCCGAGCCGCAACAGGTTCCCTCGCGCGAAGCGGTGACAGCCGATCGATGAGAGGCAGCGTGACGCGAGATAAGGAGCCCTCGTGGATTCGTCCGTACGAATATCGGATTTATCCGCGAATATATATATATTTTTTTACGTTGTCGTTTGTTTCGGTAATGTCGAAAAAATGTTTTTTTTTGTGATCCTACCTGATCGATCGGTAATCCAACGATATCGGAAACCCACGAGAAAGTCCGAAAACCATCGTAGTAGTCGTCCTCGTGCACAGCCATTGCCACGGTCGCTTCTCACGGTACTGAGGGCGACGGCACTCTCGAGGTCTGAATTCACCACTCTGAGCTCTCCGAGCCGCTCACCGGCCGACCCGCAGTGCCGTCAGCGTTTTCTTCGGTACCCGTAGTTCACTTCCCGTCTCGCCACTCCTTAACTATCGTCCGTACCATTGCCGTCTTGAAAGTTCCTCCAACACCGTGACCCGTTCTTTTTTTTACATCGGGGATATACAATGCGCCATGTTTGCAGTATTAAAAAATCATTAATTTTATTATGATAAGTTGAAACATCACGGCGAATTGAAAGTCCACTCGACAGACTTTGGATGCACATTCGCTCTGCATGTACGATTGGACTGAAGAAGTAGATATAGATGCCACTTGTAGCTGAGCTTCACGCTTCGATTATCTCGAAACAACGACGGGCCCCTTCTCGCCGATTGAATAATCGTTGTTGTTGAAATCTTATTCTAATAAAATGTATACGCAGTTACCATAGAAACTTAGCGAAATAATTTTTTGTAGCCGAGCTGTCGTTTGTAAAAAAAAAACAATTGAGGGTTGTTCGAGGCTCCGAAAACGGTTTTCTTTTTACGAACTGTATACAATAATGTAACGAAAGTTCTACTCGTCATTCACGTGACGAAAAGTTCTTGAGTATACGAGGAATTAGCACCTCCGTGTACCACTCAAATTGCTGTGTTTCTCTCGGTGTTCGCACGCTCTGCCGCACGCTCATCCGGCCTTAAGTACTTGCAGCGGTGTAGTTTACTATATATTTATTGCCGACAGTACCAAGGACGCTTTCAAATAAGATTTATAGACCTGTCATAGTTCTCAAAGATGCCAAACAGTTTCGTCTACCATATCGAGAGCATAACTTAGCGATAGGCGTTATCAAACGATTTTTTTGTCTCGAAGAACTCGTGAGTTCAGCGCCTATCGATCAATCGAGAAGAAATGCACATCGAACAATTAATAAAATTTGATAACATTGAATCGTGCGTTATATTTTAGTTATTGTTCGTTAAATCATTTTTTTTTAATACATCTATAGTAAATTTTGTTCCGAAAGTCTGTAAAACGCAGTAATCGATTATTTAGGAAAACTCAATAACATCGAGTGATATGAGTTTTTTTTTTCACCGTTGTCCGAGTTGTAAGTTGATACGGCTATGTAACCCCTTTCGGATCTTTCGCGCCGTTTAATACGACGCATCTACATCCCACGCCGTAGCTATATGAACACCGCTGTCTTTTCATTCCAATAACCAACTCGTGACTCCAGTAAACAAGTATCGCACCGCTTGACTGCAACGGCGGATTCTATACTTCAGACGATGGGTATCTTAATGCCTTTGCCAGACGGCGTAAAAAACCAATGACTTCCGAACACATTTTTCGGATTAAGATTCTGTCCGAGTAACGCGCAACTCGATTCGGAAAATGCAATATCGATCACTCAATCGGCGATGAAGATAAAGTCTATGGTTAGCGAACAAGTGATGAACGACATTGATGGTCCGTAATTTTTTTTTTTTTATTTTTCGCTGATACCGAATAAGGAAAAACACGATAAGATGATAATCTTCGATAAAAAAAAATAACGAGAAGCAATTTGGTTGACTGTAAAAATCGCGGAAACGTTTTTACCGTATCGCAGCTGTCGTTTTCGTATCGCGAAATAGATGAATTATCGTTTTTGCGCATCCGTTCCGGAAAGTAAGAAAAATCTTTGATAAAAGCGCCGCGTGTCATCTGACGGCAAGTGATACGCGACAAAACGGCAAAGAGTATTCTTCGCATTTGTCGATTGCGCAACTAGTTTAAGGTCGTGGAAAGTAGTAGCGCCAAGCGACAACGACTGCGGTTTCAAGCCGGAAGGCCACGGTCACTCGAGGAGTATAGGAACACGAGACACGCGCGATCTTTAATCGTAAATCATTTGAACTTTTGCCGCGGCGCCGCACGCGACAATTCTCACGTAATTTTCGCATCGATATATCGGTAGCGATATAAGTTGAGTTTCTAAATATATATTTATTGTTATATTTATTAATTGCGAAACTCGACGAGTCAAATTGTATCGCGGGGTCGTTGAACTGCGGAGACACTGTTAGGGCAAATAAAAACAATTGCAGTTAAGTTTTCTTCAATTTTTTTTAATTTTTTTTTTTATTTTTCTTTACGAACTAACGAGGGAGACTTTGTAACAAAAATTATAGATACTCTCTTTCTTATAAGCTTACAACGTTACTATCGTCTTACCGTGCGAGAAAAATTGATTTTTTAAAATTATCTTTGCGTAAAATCGTTTCTGTACTTCAAGATTGCGGAGACCGCGAATAATGGTCCGAATGCAAATATAAATAATGCGCTGATTTTAGCGAACTAAAAAAAATCTCAGCGATTCATGCCGTAAGTGAGCAAAAATACTCTCCGGTTTCGCTCGCGACGAAACGGGATTTAAAAAAACGAAGAATTTTCTATTATTCGCGAGAGGAATCGTGGATCGCTGTTGTTTATTTTTCCGAGAAAAAAAAAAACAAACGCATCGGACTAAACACTTCGGCTTCTTTCGTTTAACTATTTGATTGTTATCTTGTGTAATTTCAATTTAAAACCGAGCAACTCGGATAAAACTCCCGAAAGAGCCGACAGCAATACGACTTTAGTTATCGTGTATAGATACGGATTCGCCGAGAGTCCGGAAATTTTGTATGGGCACTCGAGTTCCTGAAATTTTAATTAAAAATGATTAAAGATAATTTCCATTAATTAAAAAACAAATTTAATTGTTTTTTAATTAATTAAAATAATTATTATTATTATTAATATTAATATTATTTACTTTTTTTCAAATTTTAATTGATTAAACGTAATTAACAATTGCCGTGTGACGAATGCGAGTATTGTATACCTTTATTAAATCGGCAGCCAATTTAAGAACGCTGTTCGCTACCATAAGTTCGTCTTTCTTGTGGGGTTTCTGTTCGATTTGCAGATACAAATTGATCTAAAAAAAAAAAAAACATAATCGAAAAATTGATCGTATGCATTAAAAAAATATCAATCCACTCGATCGGAACTCACCTGTTCGGTTATCAGTACCGAAAGATTTCGGTATTTCTTATTTATCTTCGTTCCGAGAGTCATGAATCGCAGTATGTAGATTCCGAGAGCGAAGCTCCACAGCAAAGCTTCGACGTTGTAACGCGAGTGAAGACTCTCCAAATCCTGCGATTTTTATTTATTTATTAACGATATAAAAATGAAATAATTAGCTAATTATGTTCTTTTTTCGTCGCTGAAAATTCGACGAAAAAAATGCGCACCTTGATGAGTTCCAAGCTGACGAAAGAAAGAAGCAATAGCGTGACGATAAATACAGCAGAGACAATAACATCCACAGATCTTTGAGGTCCTCTTCGCTTGAGATACGATCTAACGCTCAGCCAAGTCTTGATGTTTCGCACTTTGTTCAACCGGAAGTGCGGCAAATCGGATTTTCTCGCTCGCCGCGACGAGGTCAAGTGAGAAAATAATTTCGCGTATAGCAAGCGCTGCTTGAAGGTGCGTTCGGCAACAGCCAGTAGAAAAAACAAGAGACACGACAACGCAAGTTTCTCAAAGGCTAAAGTCAGAACTATCGTTCGCTCCCTGAAAGAAAAAAAATGTAATCGATATAATCTTTATCGATTGCGCGACGTTGGCCAGCGATTAGATAAGAGATCGTTAATTACCAAAGCGTCGAGCCAAATGCAACGTCGTTGATTTTGCACAAACGCTCAGTCCATGTTTCGTAAGCGACTTGCGCGATATCGCTGGCGATAGGCAATCCGGTGAGATTATGAATTGTTTCCGTACCGAATTCGTCGCTGAGTCGTCGCATCGAGGGTACGAGAGACAACAAAGTCGAGAGCAACAGACCACCGTAAAAATAATCCATACCTTCCGGCATCGATTCCACTCGGGCAATTATCGCCGAACTTATGTCGAGAACCGAGAGTTCCGCTTTCTTGATATCTCGACGTGTCCAGATGGTACATGAGACTGCAGAATTTCATGAAAGAAAAATTCATTCAGATCGGAAATGAGTTGTTTGCTGAAGCGTAAACGCGACGAAGAATATTGACTTACCGCGATCGGACGATGGACAACTCGAACTGAGAAGAATCGATGGCGGCAACTCGAGTTCCCAGGAGAACGGATGTTCCACGAAATCGGCGTAACTGAAGTTCGTCTCGCTGTGACCGTCCGATTCTTCGAGATCGGAGCTGAAAATTGTCGATAATTCGAAGAGTCGCGTTTAAGGCGAATGTATCGTTACTTTCTGAACCGAAACTGCGATTCGAAGAGAATTTCGAAAAATTCCCAATGGGATGAAAATCTGAGAAAATCAATCATAGAGAAGATCCTCAGAAGATTAATTTTGCATAATATTAATGTCAAAAAGTTATTGACAAATTAGTTTTAAAAAAATTTGTTTAACGAATCATTCGATAACCCAATTATTTGTCGCAATACCTAATAGCCAATCGATCGAACATATTCGCAACAATCGATCAAAGATTTTTCTAAAAACGGAATTTTCGAAAATTTCTAACAATTCTAAAAAAATTCATATGTATTCGGAAAAACTAACGAATTTTAATTTACGCTAAAAAATGGTTTATAACTAATCTGTTAATAACTTTTTGAAATTATCATTATGCAAAATTAATTTTTTTAGTATCTTCTGAATCATTGATTTTTTTCAGATTTTTATCCCATCGGGAAGTCTTCGATATTCTCTCCGTATTTCATTTTTAGCGGGGAATGTATTGATAAAACCTTCTCAATGGATTATAGCGTTGCTGAGAAATTATTCCGTACCTGTAGCTACACACGTCGCTGTTGGTCGTTACTCCCATCCATTCCGTGGCGGAAGTCGTTGCTTCGGTCAAATGATTAACAGCCGCGTCTTCGCATTCGCCTTCCTCCTCACTTTCGCATTGTTGTCGTCCATCTCTCGAAGGGATTGTCGGTGTATTGTCTTTATTCTAGAAAATGTAAAAAAAAAAATAATATACTATCATCCGAATCATCGGCGAAGATTATAAATTGAAAAAAAGAAAATATATTCACATCGCGATTGAACCGATCGATAGGTCGTCCACAATAGAATAATTGAGATATGAAAAAAATCCAAAAAAAGGAAATAAATATACAGAACGACGAAAAAAAAAAAAAGTTGGTTGCAATGACATACCGGCGCGTCGCATGGGTCTCCTTCACGATCCGAGTTAATTTCAATTTTCTTCGAGATCTCCGCTACTGTTGACAATTTCAAAATCAACATTCATTTATGGTAAAATTTCTCGTGAAAAACTCACAAATTTCCCAATCCTCGGATATCGAACATTACATAACTATACGTGCAACGATTGTTCGGGGAAATTTTCGATACTCGACAACGTACAGCAAACGAAGGAAAACGCGAGACTCGTTTAGTCAACAAACCTGCGGGTCTCCGATCGCCGTTTTTCTCCGCATCATCGACTTCTAACGGACGATTTCTTCGCTCGTCGACGTTAACGTTGATTCCGGTATCTATCGTCTTCGTAATGTCGTCGCGAACTTCCGGATGTAAGATTCCGCGATCATTGTCACTCGAGACATTCCCGTTGAGACTCTCGAAACCGTCGTCGTCCTGATGAACAATATCCACATTTTCTGGATTCTCTCCAACAACATCATCTGCAGTCAAACTTATAATATAATGGAATACAGAGAGAATACGAGATTTTTTTCATACGTCGAAGTAAATGGAGTAAATTATCGTTGGATACCTGATGGCTCGTCGATTGGCGGCGGCGGCGCGTTTTCCGGTGAAGATATCGACGAACTGCTGTGACTCGTGTCTTCCTCGGGCAACGGACGAACCACTTTCACTTCCAACTAACAAAATCGATACGTAATTAGAAAAAAGAAAAGAATTTAACATTTTTATCGGCAATTCAAGGACTCCGAAACTCACCTGAACTTTTCCATGAGCCGAACTCTCGATACTAACTTTCTTCGCGAATCTCACAGAAGGCGGAACTTCGCAGCTCACTTTGGACGTTTTTTCCGCGGTGCTTTCATGAGACGACTTCACTTCGTTCGGCGATCCTGTAAGGATATTCAATGCAATCAGAGATTTATGTGAAAAAACATTTCTTTTTGAAAAGTTTATTATCGTGAGACGCTGGTAAATATTTTGAATGTTTCATAAAGTTAATCTTCAGCGTTGTTGTCAGTTGAAAAATTCCTCGAAAAACATGACGACTTTTTTGGACAGCAACAGGAAAAATGCGAAGCTACTTTAAAAAGCGTTCTGATAAAAAAGTAACAAAATTCGAAATGTCCTTAAAATGCGTTACGACCCATCGAAAGGTAAATTTCGATACCAATCCTTAAGTTGAAAAATAATTTCACATACAATATCCGCGAAGCTAAAAAAAACATTAAAAAAAAGCAGAAATGATTACTGTTTTTAATAATAACATAAAAATAATCATTTTTAAAGTAGCATCACTATTTAAAAATTTTTTATAATTTCGTAAAAGTGTATTTTCCGTCGAATCTCAACCTACTTAAGTTTCTTCGCGATCTTAATTTTCCGGAACGACATCGTTCATGTCGCGATCTTCGAGTTCTTGATCTGTTGTGTGCGACGACTGCGGTGGGTCCTGAGTTAGTTGAGACGATTTGCGAATGCACCGTGCAGAGTATAAACATCATACCAACTGGCATCAGAACCTCAGCGGAAGAGACAATCTGAACAATTGTGAGTAGCGATATAATGTTTTTTTAATCTTTGATTTTTTTATACTTTCATCGAGATAAGAGTGCTGTAGAGAGAGGAAAAATTTCTTACGTTTGTCTCGTCCGCCTCAACGATACTGAAGTATATACACATGTTGAACAATTGCAGTCCATAGAGGAACAAAAATAGAGCAAATATTCGTCTACTCGTCTGCTGTATCCACCAGCATCTGTGAAATGGCAGAAGCAACAAGCGTTGCAACGCCAACCAGGCTACTGTACTCAATCCGTGCTTTGGTTTGGCTTTAGGAAATGACGAACCTATAAAAAAAAATTGTGTTATCGGAAAAAAAGCGATTCATTTTTTTTTTTTTTTTTTTTTTAATGTTGTAAAATTCTTACCTCTGACAAGGTCAACGTCGATGAGTTCGGTTTTGAGTTTTGCAGTGCGCATGGGAACATTAGTAAAGCCTCCGAAGATTCGCTGCTCCACAGTTTTTTCCCACTGCTGTTTGTCGTATGTACCGATTTTTTTCTGATACCTAAAATTTGACATCGCAATAAAACGAACGATTAACGCAATAGCGCCGAAAATTTTATTTTAACAATGACTTACCAGTAAACTAAATCGTTGAGACCCATTTTTCTGTTTTTTTGTAAATTTTTTGGCAACAAATAAAAATAAAAAATCGACGCTTCGTATTCACGATTCGTTCAGCGAGAAAGTGAGGTTCGAGAAATACGAAAGGAGAAACGATGACACGTTGAGAATTATTAATACGATATTCCGAGTGTCAGATAGCGTCGTAGCTGTTCCCATAATATACTTCGATAATGTATCGAAACAATGCTTTTTGTTGTTGTTACGTTTGGGACTGAGCGTTCGTCCGATAGCTCTTCTCTGGCGCACAAAAATTTCATCACTTTTCGTGTATTTTTTGTTATTCGTTGAAATCGACGAAATTCACGAACCAATAAATATTTTATCGTCACAACGATCGAACGTTCGCGGAATATCGTTGCTAGCTGCAAGTGCAGCCAGCTGGTAACTGACGAAAGAATGCGGGTGAATTTACTTTCTTGCCGTCTTCTGCTACGGTACAGTCCTTGAGTTTGGCTCGTCGTCGTCGTCGGGGGCAGCCGCGCGATCTTATTCGCGAATCACACCTGCAGGTGGAGTAAACGTCACGAACGGGAGAGCACCAATAAAATTAAACGACGGGCTTCATTGATAAGCTAATTGATTTTTATGAATGAACGCGTGCAGAGCGGAACTAATCAATAGCGGAATCGACACGGATCAAATGCTACGAAATTAACAATTTCTCTGTATGTCATTTATACTCGTTATTGGAGCAATGACTTTCCAAAGCGCGAAAAAAAAAAAAACGTTCGAAATATATATGCCGTAAAAAAAATACATCTTTCAGCTATACTCATAAGAAGGAGAATCTTTTTAAATCATTGCAATAGTTTATATTTACGATAAATTCTTTGTATGCACAGGTAACATTTACACTTTTCATTTATTTCGTAAAAGGTTGACAATTCGTTTCTATACGCTAAAAAACGATTTTTTAGGGATGGGCGATCCGTGCGTGAAATCCTCTAAATCTCACCTCCAAGCGATGTGCTGAACCCCTTATTCGTTTCAATAAATTTATGTTCGCGTATTTGAATAAAAAAAATGCCTTACAGCGAAGCTGTAAAAAAAACCCATCAATAGCCATAATTTATTATATTTTTTTGTAAAAGAGATAATCTTTCGATTTAAATCTATCGGAATAGGATAACAAAATAAAAAATAAAAAAGATCGCCCCTCCTTAGAAACCCAATAGAATTTATCTGCTATGTACGGTACAGCTGAATTCGCTCGAAACGCGCAGCATCCGAACGGATCAATGAGCGGCCGAGAGAGGAGTGTATCGCGAGTGGAGGCTCCCGTTGCTTCTCGCCACTCTCACTTCGGCGGTCTTCGAGAACTGACGAAAATTCAGTAAATATTTATATTTACCAAGGGAAGTGGAAGTGGCCGCACCCGAGGATGTTATTCGATTATCGAATTCTCTGAGTTCAGAGATTTCGCGGTACAAGTTTCTTCATTGTAAAGGTAAAATTTGTTTATCGACAACACCGAGTCAATATATCGAGTATCGTATCAATATTTCTTCGTTAAGTAATCGAAAAAAAAAAAAGAAAAAAATAGAAAGATAAATTCGTCGAAAAATTAACGAAGAAAATTCGTGATTTAGGATGAAAATTGGTATCGGCAGAATGTCGCGATCCAGTCGCACAACGTTCTTTCTCTCCTTCCTAATTATCCTGGAAGGATGGCTGAGTACAACGGCGAGTGTTCATAATAATCCAACATCTTACAACATCGGTGGAGTGCTCTCGAACAATGAGAGCAAAGCTCACTTTGAACAGACTATAGCTGTAAGTGTTACAGAGAGTGATTATTCGATCCGACGAGGTCGTCACCTACATTCCAAAATTCTCTCTTTGTCTCTTTCACCCGAAATAAAAAATCGTTATTATACCATTCCAATGTATCTATGGAAATAATCATTCGTTTATTCTTAAAAATCTTTACAGAATCTAAACTTCGATCTCCAACACATAAATAAGGGAGTTACATTTTATCACAAAGTCATCGGCATGGATTCGAATCCCATAAGAACGGCTTTAAGCGTTTGCAAATCTTTGATAGCGCAACGAGTTTACGCGGTAGTCGTATCTCATCCGCTCACCGGTGATTTATCACCCGCCGCTGTATCTTACACCAGCGGCTTCTATCATATCCCGGTAATCGGAATATCTTCACGCGATTCAGCTTTTTCCGACAAAGTAAGTTAAAAATCATACGAGAAAAAAAGAAAATTAAAATAGTTTCCTGACTGATGCAATTTTTTCTTTTTTTTTTTTTTTTTTTACAGAATATTCACGTCTCCTTTTTACGTACCGTACCGCCGTATTCTCATCAAGCGGACGTTTGGGTAGAATTGCTAAAGCACTTCAACTACATGAAAGTGATATTCATTCATAGCTCCGACACCGACGGACGTGCGCTTCTCGGACGCTTCCAGACGACATCCCAGAGCCTCGAAGACGACGTGGAGATTAAAGTACATGTGGGTTGCGCACTCTCCTTCGCACGGCTCGTACAATTTTAAGCCAATTGTCCATTAGATCGTTTGCACGACTCGATAGCGAGTGTCCGTCCAGGTATACCTACAATTCCGACAATATTCCAATCGTCAGACCTCCACACCTCCCCCAACCCTCTGAGAACTTCGGCAGTTCGCTTCCATTGTCTTCACGAAGATAACTCTCGAGTTCTCGTCTATCGACGACCCCGCCTTCCGAGTGATGCCGTCCGAAACTTTGCCGATGAGAGTTCCCGCGAGTAACAGAAGAAAAATCATCCGTCGAAATCATACGTCCGATAAATCCGTTCACTTTGCTCTGATGAAAAAAGAAGAAAAAAAAAATCATTATTTTTATATTAACGTCCAATTTTTTGTCATTTCTTTCACAATGAATTTTTCAAATAATCTCATCTCGCCGGACTCTCGTCGATCCTTTCTGTCTGATGTATACATATCACATATAATTCAAACTTCTAAATCTATCGAATTAATTAACAACGTAATAACACGGGGGTAAGTATAACGTTTTCATCTAAACGTTACATAGTTAAATCTGATTAATCGAATCGGCTGGGCATTTGAGAAAAAAAAAAAAAATACAATCATTGAGCCCTCTGCCGATATTATAATAACAAATAAAATAACGAAAGTGGAGAGAGTAACGTTAATTGTGTTTAAAAAAAAAAAAAAAAAAAAAAACACTGTTTAAAGTATATATAGCTCTTGTGTAGCTGCTGTACGATAATCGCCCTTTGCATTGTAGTGCATGGTATGTATTATATAAATTCATGAAAATAACGTCCTATAAATATTAACTGTAGCCGTAAGCAAATATTTTTCAATCTATTGATGTCGATAAAACGTGAAACGATATTGAATCGTTTGTTTCTTTGTTTTTTTTTTTTTTTTTTTTTTTTCGAGAACCACGGAGTTAACTCTTTGGTACATTCAATCGGCCGCAGGCAATATCGAAACTGATCGCATACTAATTAGTATCCTTTGAAAAACAGGTAGAATCTGTGATTGAGTTTGAACCAGGTCTCGAAAACTTTACCGAGCAATTGATGGACATGAAGAATGCGCAAGCCAGAGTATGCCTCATGTATGCCTCGTGAGTAGCTTTTATTTTAGCTCGATATTTATAAATTTCCATCTGTTTTTCGTATAGAAAAAAATGAAAAAAATAACTCCAGAATAGAAATAGAAAAAAAAAAAAAAAATTATTAGAAATAATTTAATTATTTCATTAATCAAATTTTAATAAAAATAAATAACATTTATTATTATCATCATAAAATTTTTTTTTTTTAATTTCCTTAAAATTAAAAGTAATAATTATTACTATTTTTATTATTACATATAAATAAATGATATTAATAATATATTTATATTATATTTAATATGATATATATATATTTAATATTATTATTTTTTTTTAATATTGTTAATTGTTACTATTGAATAGATTTTTTTTTTATCCATTTTTTTACCTTCAGAAAAACTGATGCGACGGTGATATTCCGAGACGCAGCGGCTCTGAATATGACTGGTGCGGGATACGTGTGGATAGTAACGGAACAGGGTCTCGAGGCGACGAACGCACCGGAAGGACTTTTAGGATTGAAATTGATAAATGCGACGGAAGAGAAGGATCACATACGCGATAGTCTGTGAGTGAAGGAGCCAATTATTGGGAAAGATACCGTTAGTTCGATAATTATTGTTGGAGAAGAAAGTAAGTTGTGAATTTAATTTAAATGCAGATACGTTCTCGTCTCCGCTTTGCGTCACATGAATAATACCGAAGCCATAACTGAGGCGCCAAAGGATTGCGACAATTCGGGTTCTATATGGGAAACCGGAAGGAGATTATTCAAATACATACGCGAACAAGTTCTCGAGAAAGGTGCGACCGGCCGAGTCGCATTCGACGACAACGGCGATCGCATCTTTGCCGAATACAACGTTATCAATATAAAGGAAAGAGGCGAGAAAGAGGCTGTCGGCCAATACATCTATTCGGCGGTAAGTCAAATTTTGAATAATTTATCAATAGCAGTCACTTCGCAGTTCTTAGATTTTAGTGATCGAAATAATATCCAATTATTTACAAATTTCGTTTTTTAATTTATCTTAAAGCACTTGAGGATCCGAAACGTAACAGAAATCTACTAAAGTTCTAAAGAATTCTCAGAGTTCTATATTAGTAGTTGAAAAATTATTAATTAAAATAATCATAATTATCAATTGTTAATTATAATGAATAATAATAGATAATTATCATTGATAAATTAATTGCTATTTCGGACCGTAAAACCCAAAAAACGTGAAGTAACCATCGTCGCCGCATTCACCCTAATTAATGAATCGATGGATTCACATAACTAATATTTTCCTCTTTTTTTCTATAGAACGCGGGAAAGATGAGACTTACATTAAACGAGTCAAACATAATGTGGCCGGGGCGTCTGAAAACAAAGCCCGAAGGTTTCATGATACCTACGCATTTAAAAGTTCTAACAATCGAGGAGAAACCATTCGTTTATGTGCGACGCGCGGACAGCGAGTCTTGCCTGCCGGACGAGATTCCCTGTCCGCATTTCAACGCCACCGATCACGACAGTAAGAACTAAATTTCTCCTCATTTACCGGGTGAATTTAATTGCCATTACAATTAGTACTTTTCCTTCACTTCAGTGACAATTTCCTACTGCTGCAAAGGCTACTGCATCGACTTACTAAAGGAACTATCCAAAGTCATAAACTTCACCTACAGCGTCGCACTCTCGCCGGACGGTCAATTCGGCAGTTATATGTTGAAAAACAGCTCGAGTGAGATTAGAAATGTTGTAAAAATCGTTTAACCAAATTTCGTATGATAAACGATTGATTATTTAACGTTTGCAGCAGGCGGAAAGAAAGAATGGACCGGACTGATCGGTGAATTGGTAAACGAACGCGCGGACATGATCGTAGCACCGTTAACGATCAATCCCGAGCGTGCAGAGTTCATAGAGTTCAGCAAACCCTTCAAATATCAGGGAATCACCATCCTTGAGAAGAAAGTATGGTCTCCACTTTCGTTTTTATTTTTCTCTCGATAACTCGATAGATAACTCTCGAGGATACGATATATTGTTTTAACTTCTTCAATTTCACGATTATCTTTGGCAATAGATTCTGTTTCGTTGTTTTTACGAGTAATGTTAGTGTCTACGAACTTTTTTTTGCTTCCAGCCATCGAGATCCTCGACTTTGGTATCCTTCTTGCAACCCTTCAGCAACACTCTGTGGATTCTTGTGATGGTGTCGGTGCACGTAGTGGCACTAGTTCTGTACCTCCTCGACCGGTTTTCGCCCTTCGGGAGGTTCAAACTAGCCAACAC
Source organism: Cryptus armator (assembly GCA_963971235.1). Classification (NCBI taxonomy): domain Eukaryota; kingdom Metazoa; phylum Arthropoda; class Insecta; order Hymenoptera; family Ichneumonidae; genus Cryptus; species Cryptus armator. The sequence continues at coordinate 13,152,885 of OZ020236.1, forward strand.
TGACGGCACCGAGGAAGACGCTCTCAACCTTTCCAGCGCGATATGGTTCGCATGGGGAGTACTTCTCAACAGCGGAATCGGTGAAGGTGCGTCGGGGATCCTTTTCTTTCTTTTATACCTATAGAACTCAGAAAATTAATTATTATTACATATATACGGATCATTTAAGTACATTTTTATTCTATTTGCTGCGGCGATGGAAGAACTATATATATTGAAAAGAGAAATCGACTAATTCAAATCTGAGTGGAGCTCGAAATCGCCAAACCTGAACGCTGTGATTTTAATGCTGAATAATCAACTCTCTTATGAGAAATTTTAGACTAAGATAGCTATTTAAAAAAAAATAAAACAAATAATAATAATAATAATAAATAAAACAAATAATATATTAAATATATTTTTAATATATTTAATAATATATTAAATATTTCCATCAAACATTTTCCATAAGGGAATTGATTATTTAGCGTTAACATCAAATAGGTTCGGCAATTTTGAGCTCTGATCAGAGTTGATTCACAGATTTTGTTTGTCGATATATATAGTCGTTCCATTGTCACAGCGAGTAGAGTAAAAATAAGAAAATTAATGTTTGGTTAATAAATTTTGTTTTTTTTTTTTTTTACGAAAGGCACACCGCGAAGTTTCTCTGCACGTGTACTCGGGATGGTATGGGCCGGTTTTGCTATGATCATCGTAGCCTCGTACACTGCCAATTTGGCCGCTTTCCTCGTGTTGGAACGACCGAAAACTAAACTTACCGGTATCAACGACGCACGTGTAAGAAATTTTTGTCAATAGACAATCGTTTAATAGACTTTCTCGTCTACAAGTTTTATTAAAAGAAATCATTGTTTCTTCGTTAAATATTAATGCAGCTGCGAAATACTATGGAAAATTTGACCTGCGCAACGGTCAAAGGATCCGCGGTAGACATGTACTTCAAGAGACAAGTCGAATTATCGAATATGTATCGCACAATGGAAGCTAACAATTACGACACTGCCGAGTACGCGATACAAGATGTTAAAATTGGGTACGAGAAATAAAAAATGTATAGATTCAACGACAATAAGAATTGACGATGTAGAAAAAAAAAAGAACAAGTCAATGATACTTTACACTTTGCAGGAAGCTGATGGCTTTCATCTGGGATAGTTCTCGTCTGGAATTCGAAGCCGCGCAGGACTGCGAATTGGTGACCGCCGGTGAATTATTCGGTAGATCAGGCTACGGTATCGGTTTGCAAAAAGGATCTCCTTGGGCCGACGCGGTCACTCTGGCGATACTTGACTTTCACGAGAGTGAGTTAATCAAATGATCAATGTGCAATTTCTTTTTGTTTGAAAATTAAATATAAAATATTGAATATGAAATTAAAAATAAAAAAAAATCAAAATGAAAAATGTAATTTTTCATTCTAATTTCTAATTTCTTAAAAAAAAAAAAAATTTTAATTTAATTTAATTTAATTTTAATATCTTAAAAAAAAAAAAAATTTCTTTTATTTATTTCAAAATTCAAAACTTAAATAAATTTTTTTTTTTAATGTGATTTAACGATTAATTCGATCCTTCAAGGTGGTTTCATGGAAGGTCTCGACGACCACTGGATACTGCAAGGAAAGGACGCGCAGACTTGCGAGCAAAATGAAAAAACCCCGAATACTTTGGGTTTGAAGAACATGGCAGGAGTATTTATTCTCGTTGGAGCGGGAATAATCGGCGGCGTCGTGCTTATTATAATTGAGATGGCGTACAAGAAGCATCAGATACGAAAGCAGAAAAAACTCGAATTGGCGAGACACGCGGCGGACAAGTGGCGCGGCCTCGTTGAGGTGAGTTCAGTCCTTTTGGCTTTAGGCCTTAAAGAATTATTCTTCTATATTTCTCTCTTCTTTAGTAATTGATTTTAAGAAATCGCGATTGATTTTCACTTTCTGGCGACCAGGCGGATGAGGTACTAATGAAGAATATCTGCACCGGGGTTTTTGCATCTCACTATCTATCTATCTGTATCTCTTTCTCTCTATTTTTCTTATACTCTCAATTATAGCACCAACTTAGGCGCGCAAGGAAGGCACACACAACCGGGTTATGCGTGATCGGCTTGCAATTTTTTTTTTACCGATTCATATAGCATTTACGACATCTGCTCTCGAAATTAGTGATCATCGCTATCGATATAAAAAGCACAAAAAAAAAATCCTCACTGCGCATGAATCGTCATCGACATCATTGAGAAAAAAAAAAAAGAAAAATGTATCATTCTTCTCGTATTGTAAAGAATGCAGTGGAGTCCGTCGTTTTCTTTACTTTTTTTCTGTTTGTTTTCCCGATCTATGAAGTAGAAAATCATCGATATCGATATAGCGATCTTATGAGAGTACTTTTTGCTTCATTAGCCCGGTATCTGCTTGTTTGCCTCTAACGAATAACAGAAAGAAAAAAAAATAGCATTGAGTTGCGAAAGACATTTGTATTTATCGTCGATTCGCGGTGTCTGTTTCCAGAAACGCAAAAAATTACCGCGCGCCGCAACACCGGCGCAGCGAAGAATTCAGAGCAACGGCCTTAACGATCCTGCGACGGTTAGTCTGGCGGTTGACTCGGTTCCGAGATCGAGTATAACACCGAGAAGTCCGGGACGCGCGTGGCCCGGCGACAGCGATATTCGACAGCGCGCATTGCCGCGACCTGAAGACATTCGATTATCACCGGCGGCTTACACTGTCGACGTTTCTCATCTGATAGTCTAATAGTCTTATTACGGCCTAATTTTTGTATCATAAATAATACCTATCGGTGTTAGTTAATAAGGCGTTTTACAACGCTATGTGTTAAACGTTATCGCGATCTCTATTAATGAGAAAAAAAAAAAAACAAAAAAGAAGAACGATGAGAGTTCTTTTCGTGTAGAAAAAAAGGATACTGCTGTTTTTTCCTGTTCGTTATCCGGCGAATACGGAGAAACCTTTTTGACGAAAGACGATCGAAAGTGTAAACAAATTTTACGTAATGTATCAATCGAAAAAAAAAAAAAAAAAAAAAATTGCAAAGTTCGTAAGGGCAGAGCCCTTGACCCGCAGCGACGAATGCCTCGTTGTTAATAGTTATACGTGTGTCCGGCTGATGACGAAAAATATTAAAAAGATTGAAAAAAAAAAAAATTCTCTGTATCTTCGTTGCCTATGTTTCTGTGTTTCAAGATTCTCGCATTCCATATACACAAAACTCCAGTTTCCTAAACGTGAATAGAAAAAAAAAGGATTATCGATAAAATCCAACGTATCGGCGACCCGCTCGGGGATCAAGAGCTGTGGCGATGCTGATAAAGGGAAAGTTAAAACATTCTGTACGTCGTAATAATCAGCGTCAATCGATATACGGGAGACACCGGAGTTCGATATATTTCGACAATTGTTTCTTTCGTTAATATAAATTATTCACAAATTAATGTTCTTTTCATTTTCTCTCTGAGACGAATATTTGTACAAAGTATGTAGGGTGGGAGGCGGGGGATGGTATCCAAGGTATATAATTCGGCACGAAAAGTGTGTATCGATACTGTATGTTTTTTTTCTCATTTCTTTTCTTTCTTTTTTTCTTCCGTTTTTTATAGTTAATAGTTATACGATGGCGCGTTTTACTTGGTCACTCATTCGACGAATTACGTAACGGTACGCGGCAGTTTACCTTTTCGTATATTATTTTCTCTTTTTATCCCCACGTATGTCTCTCCTCTTCGACTCGTTCTTTCTCTCCCGCTTCGGTGATCGATGTTTCTCGTATATCTCGGCGAGATTTCCCGGACGTGTGGGGATGCAAATCGATACTTACATCCGACGAGAATATCGCTTTGCGTTTATTCCTCCAGGAAGAAGTATTGTCCGGCGCGTTTTTGATCCAAATCCTGTGTCGGGAAGCATATAAAGTATGTATAACATTCGAAAAAAAAAAATGGAGTGTAATCAATTTTTTTTTTAAATATAATAATAATAATAATTACATATTATTGCATTGTGAATAAAAAATTATTATTATTATTATTATTATTATTATTATTATATATTATTACATTGTGACTCAAAAATTATTATTATTATTAATATATGTAATGATAATAACAATATTTGATTCATAAATTCAATTCAATGAAATTCAATAAGATGCAATTCATACCTTCACCGATTGATTCTTGTTGATACGCGGCCTAAAGTTATTCGGATCTCGTCGGAAGGTGATACCCAGCAGTTCCAAAAATCTGTTCATACCGTTGAGCAGAGATTGGGGACTGTGGGCAGTCGTGTCCAACGACGGGACACCGGAGAATACGATAACACGATCGGCGAGGTAAGTAGCCATTATGAAATCGTGTTCGACGACGAATCCGGTCTTCTTGGCGTGTAAGATAAACCTGTAATAAAAAAAAATATTATTGAGTGATCGCGAAATGATAGAAAAAAAAATAGCGTTTTTATTTGGGAATTTTGCGGCACTCACCTCTTAATAACTTTAGCAGCCACGAGACGCTGTTCGGAATCCAAATAGGCGGACGGTTCATCGACAAGATAAACGTCGGCCGGTTTTCCCAGACAAAGCGCCATAGCGACACGTTGCAATTCACCTCCGGAAAGATTCTGCACTTCTTGATCCATTATATCATCGATTTTCAACGGTTTCATAACGTCGGTGATGAATTGCGGATGAATGTATGCATCGCGGATCTTCTCGTGCAGCAATTGTCTAACGATACCCTGAGATTTCGGACTGATCTTCTGCGGCTTGTAGCTGATATGCAGCATAGGAATGTTACCTGCAAAACGAGTAGAGACGATGCTTTTTATTTGTTACAAAAGAAAAAAATATCTATTGATCGAAAAAATTGGTAATTGAGTTTCAAAGATTCGGAGACTAACCGGATCCGTCGTCGGGCGGTAAATTTCCGGCTAACATTCTGATGAATGTAGTCTTTCCGGTACCGTTTTCACCGAGCAATACGAGAATTTCCGAATCCGTGAATTGTCCTCTTTCGACCTTCAATGAGAACGAACCCATCGTCTTCGTCATCGATGGATACTCGTAGTGATTCATTCGTTTTACTTCTTCCTCGGTAGCGCTCTCCGCAACTTTGAAAACAAGCGATTCCTCGCGGAAACGCAAATTCTCCGTTGGTACGAAACCGTCGAGGAAGATATTGATACCTTCGCGGACGGAGAACGGCATCGTCACGACACCGTAAGCGCCGGGAACTCCGTAGAGACAGCAAATAAAATCGGAGAGATAATCGAGTACCGATAAATCGTGTTCGACGACGATAATGAATTTATCCGGATGGATGAGAGACCTTATAGTCACAGCGGCGTTTAAACGCTGTTTCACATCCAAATACGAAGACGGCTCGTCGAACATAAATATATCGCCGTCTTGAATGCACACCATTGCGCAAGCGAAACGTTGCAATTCACCACCGGATAACGCCTCGATACCGCGATCTCGAATATGCGTCAAATCTGATAAAAATCAAATTATTGAGTATTAAACCATATTTTTCGTAGTTTTTTTTATGTTTTTTTTTTAATCGTAAACAGAAGCCTACCGAGCATCCGACAAATATCGGTTTGCTTATCGCACTCGTCCTTCTTATCCAGCAACTGTTGCACCGTTCCCTTAACTGCTTTAGGAATCTGATCGACGTACTGAGGCTTTATGAGAGCCTTAAGATCGTCTTCCAAAATCTTTGTAAAATAATTCTGCAATTCGCTACCCCTGAAATGGCTCAGAATTTCCGTCCAGTCGGGTGGATCCTAAAAAACCGAAAAAAACACATCAATTAATTTTAATTAAAAGTAAATAAATTTTTTTTTAATATTTCTTTTTTTTTTTTTCGAGAATTTATACAATGGCATACGAATTAAAAATGTAAAAGGGTTAATCCCCGTCAAATAATAAATAAATAAATAAATAAATTTTACAGAATTAATTGCACCAATTGTACTGAATGCAAGTAAACGGTAAAAACTTACGGTAAAACGTCCTAAATTCGGCTTTTGCTTGCCGGCCAAAATCTTGAGAGCAGTGGATTTACCAATACCATTGGTACCTACGAGACCCAAGACTTCACCGGGACGAGGAATGGGCAGACGATGCAACTTGAAAGAATTCTTGGAGTATCTGTGAGTAGTTTCCTTCTCCAGATTACTCGGAAGATTGATTATCGATATCGCTTCAAACGGACATTTCTGTGAAAACAAAAAAAAAATTGTTATAAAATATTTTTTTTTTCGAAAATTTTGTCAAAAGATAAAAATTGAGTTTCGACAACCTTGACGCAAATACCGCATCCAATGCACAATTCCTCGGATATCGATGCAATTTTGTTGTTGGGTGTGACTTCTATGCAAAGTTTTCCCATGCGCACGACGGGACAAGAGCGCTTGCACTCCTGTCTGCATCTTTTGGGTTTACACTTGTCGGCGCTGACGATGGCTATACGCGTGAGCCGATCGGTCTCCTCCATAGACTTTTTGGGAGGCATGGTGACGCAGGGATAGGCTCTTGGAGCCTAAAAACAAAATACGAAAAAAAAAAAAAAAATGAGTGATATGTAGCAGAATAAACTTTCACTGCCGATGCATCGTTACGTCACTGACGAAATAATTAATACGCTGTCAATTTCGTTTCGAAGCCCAGAGGGTTCTATATTTATCGTTTGTTTCGTTGAAGATAGAAAGTACGATTTCTAACCTACTTCTTCGTGTGGTAAGCATGCCGCAAACATATGTTCATATCAATTCTATATTATTGGTGTACGCTCGACAGTTGTGTAACAATGCAAAAAAGTGGAGTAATATATATTAGTGCGAAATTAATCAAAAATGTACGAAAATCACCTGTCAAAGTGGGGAAACGTGGAGACGACCGTTCTGCACGATCCACTTGCGCACCTCCGACTCGATTGAAAGGACGATCGTCGAGCTACTGTTGCACTGGTTACTGGGTTGTAACAAATTTACGGTAATTTTACCGGATGCGTTGCCTGTTATTTTAGTAAATTGTGCTACGTGTCGAGCAACGAGAATTAAAAAGTTGCATAATAAATGGATGAGTTTCGACATTATCCAAGACCTGCTTATTCGCTAGGGGAGTCCAAGCACCGTTCGTCTTTAATATTAAAGATTTTTATTATCAATGTTTAATTAACTGCTTAAATAACTGCAAGCGTTTACGTTGTTTTAACGTTCGTTATTACATATTAGTTGAAAAAGAAGTTGAAGTAATTAAAAACTTTATACTTCATACAAAACTGATATTATTTAACATTTTGTTGAATTATATAGCTATAGTTTTTTAAACAGGGCATTTGATGCGCAGTGGCTATGCGCGCATCTATACTTTTAATCAAAATTTTACGAGCCTGGCTTACTTACCTCGTTTGAATAAAACGTGTCACCGGTGTGCCCCGCTGATACTATTTCGAAGCACTTCCGGTGATAATAAGACTAAATAATACTATCACCAGCTCTTGCAAATAATAAACAAATACATTCTAGCAAAAACCGTTAAGCAGTGGGGGGTGCGCACACGCTAGCAGCGCATCATAAATGACAGTTAAGTTAGTAGTGCGCGCACCTTCCAAGCGAGAGGTTTTTCCGCGGCCCATCTCTTCGGTACTATTAAATATATCGATCGATACACAATGTCCCGAATGTTACCGAGCGCAATAAAAGCCAAACGAATATAGTCTCACAAGTTTCAATTAGTTTGAAATGGTAATTCGACGATACTCTCACGATGCAATGACCCAAGACCTTTGTTCCTGTTTGCGATTTCGAGGTTTTCGATCGTTTTTACTCGATAAATCGCGATCTCACGAATTTATATTTTTTTTGTCCGCGATCTTAAATTGCCGGAAAACAAGTCGAGTTCTTGTGCGATACCGACGTGTGTTCGTAAGTTCCCCCGTTCCGAACAGTTTCCCCAACGCCAAACTACGAGCTACATCACTACCTCTTATTATTCTTACGTTATCAACTTGTTATCACAGAAGTCAGATGTTTCGCACGTTTTTTTCTACCGCTATACAGTGTCTGGTGTCTGTACCATTAGTTCGCTGAATTGTTTTGGATACTGTCGAATAGTCGACACGACTTTTTTTTGTCTTAGGCAAGTATAGAAAAATTGATAAAAAAAACAAGAGTCGATGCGTTTTGCATTGCAAAGTATTTTACATTAATAATCATAAAATAGCGATAAGAATAATTGAAAAAAAAAAAAAAAAAACAGTTCGTAGTTAATGTCGGATAATCTGTCGTCGTCGCAAGTATTTTGTAAAATGCTTTATGTCGGTAAATTTGTTAGGTGACATCCCATCAATCTTCATGAATCGAGTATGGTTCACTGTTACCTGCTCGATTGCGAAAGGGCAAACCAGGTAACAAATGCGTGATTTTGGCAACGTAGTTTTTCTCGAAAACTTCGAAATTCAAAAGACTTTTAAAAATTTGAAATTGTGTGCACGCATCGAGCGGGTGAGGATACAGACGAAAATTGAATTGTCACGGATTGTTTTCTTATCAGTCAGGTAACACGGATGTTATCAACGATGCCCAATCCTTTGGTAGCAGTTTGTCAGATGACATCGACGTCAGATAAAAGCAAAAATTATCAAGTAGTAAGCGACTTGGTTGCTGAGGCAAAGCAAAGAAATGCTTGTGTAAGAATCGATTTTTCGTCTTTTTCGATTCACATTTAGTTCGATTCAGCGATAAAAACGCGCGTTGTTTGAATTGCAGTTCGCATTTTTTCCCGAAGCTTGCGATTATTTAGCCGACAATAAGAAAGATATTGTTGCCTGTGCCGAGCCACTGGACGGTCCAACCGTCAGTTCGTACAAAAAGCTCGCAGCCCAACATGGCATTTGGTTATCTCTGGGAGGATTACACGAAAAAGTATGCGATCTAAACTCGAGCAACTAGAATCGGGAATGACAATGATATAATTTTAGGGAAGCGACAATAACGATAAAATCTTCAATACTCATGTATTGATTAATAACGACGGTGCGCTCGTTGCCGCGTACCGTAAAATGCACCTTTTTGATATGGAAAACAAGGAAACCGGTGTAAGATTGATGGAATCGGATTACGTGTTGAGAGGCACTGAAATTACTCCACCCGTTTCCACACCGATCGGATCTTTGGGTCTCAGCATTGTATCCTTACAAGAATTTGCCAATCCATCGTAAATGCTTCGTAAATTTTAATTTTTTTTCTTGTTGCGTAAACAACATTTTTTTTTTTTCACGCATTTCGATACATTTCGTTATTTGTCTAAACGCACTGTAGAAAAAAAAGTAAATTTAATATACGGGTACCGTTTTTATGCATAAACTGGTATTTTAGAATTAATGTCAGTTTATGCAAAGACCTTTTGGTATCGGTACATTAAATTCTTAGCAATTTTTTTTTTACAATGCGATTAAATCGCCGTTTCGGTAATTCATTTTTTTCACGCGAATAACGCTTTTTAAAAATTAATTTCACGCAGTTTCGATGTTCGATCGAAATTTATTGTCGTCTGAGATAACTTAACTCTGCAAAAGTGTTACGACATGCGTTTTGCCGAACTCTCGCTAGCGCTTCGTAATATGGGAGCGCAGATTTTAACATTCCCGTCAGCATTCACCTACCAAACGGGCGCTGCTCACTGGGAAGTTTTGCTGAGAGCTCGAGCGATCGAAACTCAATGTTACGTTATAGCAGCCGCTCAAACCGGGACACACAATAAAAAACGCGTTAGCTGGGGTCACGCGATGGTAATTATCGAAAAAAAATCTTTTGGCATAATAAATAAATTTATTTAAAAAGTTTGAAACTCTCGAATTTTACATTGAACATAAATAATTAGGATTTCACGATCGGATACTTAATGGCAAATTTTGCAGATCGTCGATCCATGGGGTTCGGTCGTTGCGCAGTGCCACGAAAAGACCGGAATCGCGATTGCGGAGATAGATTTAGAGTTAATGGAAAAAGTACGCAAGAACATGCCGTGCGAGAATCATCGTCGCGTCGATTTGTATCCAACTATAAAACCGCTGAATTAACGACGATTTCCGTTAGAATAATAATAATAATAATACAAAAAATCTATACATCTCACGGTTATTGATTTTATATTTCGTCGCGCGTTTTTGATGTTACATATTATATTATTATCAATTAAATTCGTTTTTTTTTTTCTATATCTAATTTGTTTTACTTTGATGATAAATATTCTCCGTAGCATCGGTTTTGCTCTGCAGACCGACGAGCTCGAGATCGACACCGTTTAATGCCCAATTATGTTCGCATATCTCCAACGCTTCCCATTCCGACTTAAACGCGGCTTTTGGATCGGGCGGCATCGACATCGCCGCGCCGGATACCTGATCCTGTACAAGTCTTGACGTATCCGCGGCATTATTCTCGCCGAGTACCAAAGTATAGATGGAACGAAGACCAAAGACGTTGAGGAAATACCAAGACGCCGAGGATACCCACGCTGCATCCAGCGTCTGTAATTCTATTCCTCTTTGCAACATCGGCTTGAAGCGCAGAGTCAGAGGGAATGGTACTTTTGCTGAATGAAGTTTTTGAAAAATAAAAATATTAAAAATTGGAAATACGAAACATTATAAATATAAAAAACTGAAAATAATAAAAATTCGAAATAGTAACAACTGAAAATGCTAAAAATTCGAAATGGTAAAAATTGAAAATACTAAAAATTCTAAATAGTAAAAATTGAAAATACTAAAAATTCGGAATAGTAAAAACTGAAAATACTGAAAATTCGAAATAGTAAAAATTGAAAATACTGAAAATTCGAAATGGTAAAAATTGAAAATACTGAAAATTCGAAATCGTAAAAACTGAAAATACTATAAATTAGAAATATGAAAATAGTAAAAATCGAAATAGTAAAAACTGAAAATACTATAAATTAGAAATATAAAAAACTGAAAATATTATAAATTAGAAATATTAAAAACTAAAAATACTGGAAATTCAAAATAACAAAAATTGAATCTGCTAAAAAATAAAATGACCAAAAATTGAATATAGTAAGATTGAAAAATATAAAAAATTATTGCTTTAATATGAGAGTTTCTATGCAATAAAAAAAAAAATTTCTGGAAGAACATAACTTACTTGTAACGAAACCAGAAAACATCCAATTAATCCATCCGCCGATGAGTACCATAGGCAATACATTGGTGACGTTTCCCTTCAGCATATCGGTCATCATGCTGGGATCAGCCATAGGATTTTGCGAGACGGGTGGTCGTTTCTGAGTTTTGAAATAACCTGTTTCCATGTTATTGAAGAAATGTCGTCTCATCAGAAACGCTGATTTAGGAATGTACTGTCCGTTCTCTCGCAGTAGTCTCGAGCGGATCATCACTTGGCTGCAAAATTTTATTAAATAACCGTATTTTAACATCGCGTAGAATCTTTTTGAAAATCCGAACAATTAATAATACAATTTATTTAATTTTTTTTTTCCATAAATCAAAGTTTTTTTCGTGACAATCGATTAATTAATTATTTTCCCACGTATCGAGAGATCGTTCATAACCTATAAGAAATGAATGTTTCGTCTCTCGCGACTCACCTGTCTTGAACCTGATGAACTTCGACTTTTTTCTGCGAAGCGAGTAATATTGACACATAATGACGAATTATTCCGACGAGGAATGTTATCACAACAATTGGTAAAAATACCCAACCGCGAATATTGGGATCGAGTAATAATTCCGCCATGATGACGACAACCAACGAAAACTGGCCAAGTAGGCTACTGTGTCGTGGCGCGGCTGACGGGGGGGGCGGGGACGGTGGGGGTAGAAACGGGAAAAGGGTGAAAATAAATGGTTCCCGAAGGTAGAAGTATCGATTAAAACAAATTGTCAACGTTTTTTGATTATTTTTATTATTTCTTCAATACATCGATGAATGTTTCACGCGGTAGCGATATGTTTCCTATCATTCGCATTTTTCGTTTGCCCTCCGCTTGCTTCGCGAGGAGTTTCATTCGTCGCGTTACATCGCCGCCGTACTGCAATAAAAAAAGTTTATTTCTGTGAAAATAAGTATTAAAATTAAAAGGGGAAAAAAAAGATCGCGCGAAGAATTATATTTACCAATTTCGCGGTAACGTCCTTTCTGAAGGCTTTGAGGGTTTCTCTCGCTAAAATCTTAGCTCCGACTTTGGCTTGTATCGCGATTACGAATTGCTGCCTCGGGACTATGTCTACCAATTTGGCGCACATGTGTTTACCGATTTCTTTCGCTCTGCTGCAATGAACGATTGTACTTAATTCGTCGACCGGCGTACCGTTCAAATGTATCTCGACTTTTACGATTTCCGACGGCTCGTAACCGTGATCCTCGTAATCGAAACTCGCATAACCGGAAGACAGGGATTTTAAAGCGTCGTGAAAATCGACGATAATTTCGTTGAGAGGCAAAAGAAACTGTAGCATAATTCTCTCGTTGTCGATGTTCTTCGTCGATTGTTCGACGCCTCGTCTTTCCATACAGAGAGACATAACACCTCCCAGATATTTATCTGCAGATAAAAAATTCATTTGTATCCATCGGAAATTTCGGCGACTTTTTTTTTTTTTTAATGAAAGTTTCCCGCGTCATTAATTTACCGGGAGTAATTATCGTTCCTATCACCATAGGTTCGTAGAATTCCTCAACGATTTGCGGATTGGGGAACAATACAGGATTGTTGAACGTGAAAATTTCTCCTTGATATTTGGTGATATTTTTCTCGCCGATTACTTTCGCTTTGTAAGTTACGCCGGGCGCTGTTACGATTGCTTCAGCTCCGTATTCCTGTTCGAGGCGTTGAGAGAACACTTCCATGTGCAATAAACCGAGAAACCCGAGACGCCATCCCTGTCCCAACGCAGGACTGTTAAAAAAAATTCAAACGATAATTAGGGTATTTTGATAGACGTTAAGGTGATGCGAAACGCTCTTTCACAGCCACCGTCACCGCGTTTAGTTAATAAGAAAAACTCAGGAATGCGATTTCGAAACCTATGGCTTCGAATAAGCATTCGTTTTTGTTACCAATGGTGATGATTGACATCACCATAACGAATTATTGTAATTGAACGATTTCTTACCTATTTTCGTTTAAAAAATTTTAATTGAAATGATATACGCGAAGTAATAAATTTTTATGTTTATGCAATATTAACTATAAAAAAAATGTACGATAACTCAAAAATAGAAATTCATATGATGTAACGATTTTTTTTTAACCCAATGGAACGTTTTCTCTTACCTACTCTCCATTGTAGCGGTAACGGCGTTGTCGTTCAATATCAATTTTTCTATTGCTCCGCGCAACGCGACGTGTTGCGATTGATCCATAGGATAAATGCCGGCAAAAACCATTGGTCTCGCAGGTGTAAAACCAATCAATGGCTCCACGGGTTTGTTTTTCAAATGCAGCGTATCCCCTATGAACGCCTCAGCGGAAGTTCTCATATTGCACGCGATGCATCCGACTTGTCCCGCGTAACTGCGATAATTAATTGTCAATAATTTTATTAATTATGAGAAACAATTAACAAAAAAATCGAAAAAAAAAAATGAAAAACTAAATCAATTAATTAATTAAATTAATTTAATTAATAAATTTATTAATTTGTTCATTCAGTTTTTTTTTTTTTTTTTCGTTGAAAAAAAAAACGTGTATTGAGCAATCAGTTCTTACAGGGTTTTCATATTTACCAAATGTGGTTTTAGCATGTAAACCGTTTTAACTTCGTAAGACTTGCCGCTGTGTATCGACGTTATTTGATCTTTGACCGATATTGACCCCTGCGACAAGTAAACCAGCGCTATAGCGCCTTTGTACTTGTCGAACCAACTGTCGAATATCAGTGCTTGTAATGGTTTATCTCTCGCTACCGGTGGCGGAGGAATTTTTTCTACAACAGCCTCCAAAACTTTGTCGACGTTTGTACCGACTTTTGCCGATATTCTCAGTATCTCGTTGTCCTCAAAGTCGAACAAAGTTTTCAATTGTTTGGCGACTCTGTCGGGGTTCGCGTTCTTCAAATCCACTTTATTCATCACTGGTATTATCACGAGATCCTTGCCAAAGGCTAAATAAAAATTAGCCACTGTCTGCGCCTGAACTCCTTCATTGGCGTCGATGAGCAGTATGACTCCTTGACAAGCAGCCAGAGATCTGTAAACTTCGGTTGCAAAGTCCACGTGTCCTGGCGTATCGATGAGATTGAGCAGATATTCGGTTCCTTTGTGTACATATTTCAACGAAGCTGTTTGCGCTTTGACCGTTATGCCGCGTTCTTTTTCCACCTGCAGCTTGTCGAGTACCTGATCTCCAGAATTGGCCTTTATGGCTCCCGTAATCTCGAGCAATCTGTCGGCCAGCGTACTCTTGCCGTGATCTACGTGAGCTATTATAGAGAAATTTCGTATATTCTCGACCGGCGTTTCGTAATCTTTGAAATCTTGATTATCCGTCGAATAACATTGATTCGTCAGGAAGACGCAACGTCTGAAATAAAAATGTTTGGGAGCCAAAAAAAAAACATTTTTAAGACGATAATTCGGAGTACAATCGGTTGTTACCTTTCGATTTTAGAACTGTATATTCTGTTCGCGATGTATTTGCTCTGTGCGTAGAGCAACTTGTACAATTTATGTTTCAACACCATTGTTGCGTTAATTCGGTTAGTATTTGCTTAAATAAAACATCGTGACAATTTTTTACGAAACTGAGAACGTGAGAGAACCCCTCGGGTTCGCGAGCGCGCAACGTGCGAAAATCTAACCTGATCTACGATCAGCTGTTTGTCGGCGTGTTTGGAAAATTACGATACAAGAGACAGAAAAAAGAACAAAATGGCGCTACCCAGCTGGTCGGGGACAGTTAAATTGTTTAATTATGTGCAATGTGCGCGTCCGTTTTTCAATTATTTGTGCACAAACGGAAGTGATAAACAATGTTTCGTTCGATTGTGCATCGTACCTTGCAACATGTACTCCCGAAAGGCGGACGCCGAAAAAAGGGTGATGGACATGGATTCCGAGCCTAAGCCCAAGAAAAAAAAAGTTTTTATACCGAGAGTCACCCTCTTGACAGAGGCCAACGAGTTGTCGGTTGTTACGATGGAGATCGCTGAAAAAATCGCTGACAGACGCAACTTGAAACTCGTGAAAATCGTTGATTTCGACACGAAGACCGAAAGGCCAACGTACAAATTAATGTCGACGAAAGAATATCTTCAGGAAGGCATGGAGAGAAAAAAAGCGAAAAAAATGGACAAAGACACAGCTCTCAAGCCGGAAAAATTAATATCGATATCGAGCAAAATTGCAGAACACGATTTGGTAACGAAGATCAAGGCGGCGTCAAAGCTTCTGGCAAAAAAACACGAAGTAAGAATATTAGTATCGGCGGATGGAAACAAAGAGAAAGCTGTAAGTTATAGTCGTCGCATTATCCTTCTCCAAAAATATCTTAACGCTGGTAATATTTATGATATCATTTAATTTACAGGCAGCTGTTGGTGCGCAGATAGAAAGTGCAGTGAAAGAATTACCGGTACACGTTAAAGTATCTTCCTCCAGCGGTAATGTTAAAATTTATTTGCGTCCAATCGTCGATGCTGAGACCAAAGATGCTTCTGATACGGAAACAAAAAATACCAAAACTGAGCCTCCAATTGCCGATGCATCCTAAAAATGCCGCTTCACCTCTGTGAAGGTGTACATTTGAGATTCGTAGAATTTACAATGACAGATACGTACTATAAATGTAAATAATTATCCGAAACTAATTTTTTGAATATTCAGATTCATTATTTTTCGTTATTTGGATAATATGAATTCGAATATTTCTGTTCACATAGTAACATTGAGATTTCAATGAAATCGATTGTTGTATATAAATCATTTTCCAAGCCTTACATTAGCGAGTCCCTTGCCTATGGAAGAAATATCGCGAATAAAATTATGTTTTGATAAAAACAAAGTCTATTCTATAGTGTTTCATGTGTTCATTCGTTTTCGCTATCAATATGCACTCACCTATAAATATTGATAACTTGAAACTCAATGCAACGTTAATCCCACGCCTGATGTAAAAAAAAAAGAATTGTTTGTTCTGTTTGTTGACGATAATGTCTCTGATAATTCGCGTTGTAATACAATACAGATTTTCGAACGCATTTCTCGCGCAGATTTTCGCCTTTGCATTTTCTTTTGCCATCGGGAATTAACAATTAAATAACTATAAAGAAAATTTCTTCATTGATTGATTACAAAACAAAAATTTCTGATCGCCCGACGAATAAACCGTTGAAGATTAATTGTGGACAGAACAAATTGATTAAATAGATTGACTTTCGTTGTACCGTCGACAACTCCATAAGTGACCAACAGACAAGTTTACAGTACCTGACAAATTAAGAAAATACGACAAGATAAGTTAAAATCGCCTCCTTAATACGGTCTTTCTATCTGCTCCGTTGGGATTGACTCACCTGATCGCGTCTATTAGTTGGTCCGGTTGCCGGGACATCAGCTTATCTGGTCATTTGCTGTACCATATTTTTGCTTTTACGATCTCAGTAAAGATTCTTAGTTACGACAACCAAATCCCTGTTTTCGAAAATTTCATCGTACAAAGCGATATCGATTTTTCACATATGATTTTTGTTTCATGTATCAAGAGACGCGGTAGCGTCTCGACGACAATTACTTAAAAAAAAGTTTTTTTATGTTTTTTATTACGCGAAATCCAAATCCAATCGTACATTTTCCTTTCCGCGTGATAGTTATAGAAATTTCATTCCGCTCGGTGCGATACTTCATGTTTTACACGGTTTCCCGCTGACTGTTCGGCGAATGAGGTGCAATTTTGCTACAGGATGCATGGGTATTCCCTTAGCATTGTAAAACGGTCCGTTGGTTGGTTGACGAATAGTTATATTACTGATCGGTTCCCTGGGTTTTGTCGGTGAATTTGGCGACTGCGAACAATTGCTCATCATAGTAAAGTTAAAAAAAAATCATTCATTTTCAAAATAGAATCACATTGCATTTACAGAAAATCGAAGAATATTCTTTAATTCATCTTTATTGGGATAACGATGATTTCGATCGATATATTTAAATGTATATACTGACCGTGTAACTGATGCCGCTGTCGGTACCCGCGTCTATGGGATACAAATCGATATCTTTACGCTCGATCCACGAACAATCGGGAAGACAAAGATTAACTCCCGATATCCCGACGAACCAATCGGGCGAAGGTGCTGTATAACGAAAAACGGGGAAAATCAATCGATCGTAAATTCATTGTTAGCGTTTAATTTTCATTTTAAATTTGATATGCTTACTGATCTTTGACACTAAAGACGCGAACGGTTTTTCCTTAGTAACGTGAAAGTTCGCGTACGTTGATTTTGCGTACTCATCCTTGTATGGAACCGCGAGACCTTGCGCTACGATTACGGTTGAGACGCTCGGACTCTACATGTTCACAACGTACTTATTGATACATCGATCTATTCCTTTATTTAATTTCTATTTATTTTTTATTTATTCTATCAATGATTTCTCCTACATGATCGCGAAATTCCGAAACCAATTTGTCCCTTTCGCCAGTTTCTGCTAACTGTTTCAAAGCGTTGCTCGCTGTTTTGCCGTAATTCCAAAATTGGTAATCCTCCGCGTGCGAAATACCAAATACAAACGAGAAGCCTAACGGCGATACTTCCTTCGGGAAATCCTATAAACAATTAGGATTAATAGAAAATCTCAATCGTAGAGATCGAACCGCGTATAACCGGAGTTTATCATTATGAAATTCATCGAGGAAAATATTCTCGATTAGGTAATTCAAATGGAACGAACGTTTAAATACCTTCCAATGCGTGTTGGCTGACCACACGCCTTCGAAGTGCATCTCGTATTTAGCTGAGTTACATGCGCAACATGCACTCGATGTTCTCGATGCCATCCCGAGAAGAAGCATTAAAATGCAGTGTTTCGCGAACAAAAACATCTGAAGCGATAATCGATACGCACGACTCTTCATTAGCTGAATGTTGGTTTAGCGTAAACGAATAAATTATTATCATGATTACTAATAATAATAAATATTTATTATTAGTAATCATGATAATAATTTATTAATAATAAATTTTATTATATATTTATTTATTGATAATAATAATAAATATTTATTATTATTTAAAAAAGAAAATTTAAATAAATATATTTAAAAATATTATTTATTTTAATATTGAAAAAAAAAACGTATTATAAATATTTATTATTATTTTACATATTAATAATAATATTTATTATTATTTTATTTATTTATCGTCATCGTTGTGAAACCATTGGCGGTCGACAGTCAATGACACCGAATAATGAAATCCCGTATGAAACACAATCCGCAAATCAATACATTTCCGAGAGAAAATTTTAACAATTATTCAATATTTATTATCGGTTTTCGGCAATACGAATCGTTATGCAAAATTAGAATTTTACTCGATTCGTTGAACGGAGATTACAACACTTACAGCTGTAGAGTTGTGGTACAAGTAGAGTTGATGCAACACGTATGAAGAACTTATCGAAATCGGTGTATTACAGCTGTGTCGGTGGGTTAAGGCGATTTTTCAGAGTAGAGATACGAAATAAATGCCAAATAAATTACGCAAAACGCGATACTGCACCCGGACGTTGTTTATATGTTCGACATTACAAATAAAATAAGGAAAAGTCCACGAGCCGTAAAACCGCATCCGTATCCGCGTGTTATCGTTGTCCAATTTATGAGATCATTTCAAATCTTATTAACTAACCAATAGGAAGCGTTAATGAGCGCAAAATGCAATTTTATTGTTATTGACGCTAACAGAATTTTGCAAAGATAATATGAAGTAAAACGGAAATTGTTTTATCATTAGATACCTATAGTAACAGTATTTCGCACTCTTCGCGTACACATCGGAATACGGGATATTGATAATGAAATGATTCATTATCTACTCACGAGATAACGCGATAGCGTTTCGGGTTTTGCCTGATACCAAAATAAGTAATAATAATAATAATAATTTTTATTAATAAATGATAAAAATTGAAAAAAATAGATCAATCAATAATTCTCCATTCGCTTTTTATTCCATCACACGTGGTATGTAATTACAAATGAACATTGCAATCGATGATGAACATTCGGCGACAGTAAATTTTTTTTTACTTTTCTTTTCATGAAATCGATGTCAATTGCTTAAAATCAGAAGAGTTTATCGATTGCGTATAAACTCAGCGTCGGTGTTCCGGTGACGTTAGACCATCGATATATTATTTTTAATGAACCGCGAGCAACGTTTCGTTAACGATGCAATTAATTTTTTTTCAACGAGTATTTTCCAACTATCGTATTGGAAATTTCCAGAAATAGATCGATGCTTTTTCTTTTTATCAATGTGATTTTTTTTATTTTCGTGGAGACGCGTTCAGTGGGTTTAGAATCGCGCGAAACGTGTCGTAACGTCGTATATTATATAGTTTTGACATGTACACTCTTTTTTTTATTCGCTATCGATATGTGAACAGCTATCAATATCGATTACTTAAAAAACGAAGATTTCAAGAAGTTTGAACTCAAAGAAATAATTCTACGTGCGATTACAAAAAAAATTAAAATTACGGAAAGATATATAACATTATTTCATATGACTGTCTAAAAAATATCCTGTCGTATAAACCATCAGCCGCTCGTATAATTAAGTTATTGTTTTTTGGTTTCTTTTTTTTTTTTCTTTTTTTTAATTTCTCATATAATACTGGACCCTTCAAAGGATATCTAATCTCATTCCTAAAATTACACAAGACGTCGGGAACCCGCGAGATCTCAAAATCGTAGACGAATTTTGCTTCCACCGAAATCACCGAGATATTTGTATGTGCGTTACGCGGTGATCTGATTCCATTCTCTTCAAATGAAAAATAGGGTGTCTTTTCTTTTTTTTTTTTTTTTTTTTCATTAATTTCAAAGACACGGAAACGTGGAACACTTTCGAAATTCTACTAATTTGCTGCAGGGTTTGCCGTGCGAATCGTGACGTTGGAATTTACTCTTTTTCGTCCGATGCTGGAATGACTCGCCGCATGACGCGTTGCACGCGGACCACGGCGACCACTCGGATAATTCGCAATCCGCTGAAACTGCATCGATTATACTGTGTCTACATGATCTTGAAAACAGTTTTTTCTTTTTTTTTTTTCGATTATTTATGCTTACCGTCGTTGTAATGCGGCACGGACTTGCGATCGCGGTAACGTCTGCGTCTTCTCGCGATTTCGGCAGCTAAATATGAAAAAATAAAAAACGACGAAACATTTATTAATAATAAATTATCTTCCAGCTGTTAGGGTTTATGTATACGAAATATGTTATTACCACAATTTAAAACTCTGCGACATCTCTTTTTGCGAATCAATTTCGTCGGACATCTCGTTCCACCGTTCTTCGCGGGTATCTGTTGAATTTTTTTTTTTTTTTTTAGTAAATAATCGAGATATCGCTTCGGTAGTCTAAATTAAATAATTATTTCTTCTATCACATTATTCTTCGCCGCTATACACTTTACGATTCTATTAAGATATCGATTTCAATTTACCAGAATTTTTCGCGTTCTGTAAGTGTATCCACGACAGCCATTGCAACGCGACCAATGGCTCCAATCGGTGAATCGACAATTAACCCTTTTACCGTCGTCGCGCGCTTTAGGCAGCGATGCCACTTGGTTGCTCGATTGTATGCCGTTGAAAGGATTGCCTTCCTCGTTCCCTAAAATAATTCACGTTTATCAGTTGTTTCCGCGAGAAAATTGAAAATGATTTTTCTCGCGCTACTAATCGATAAACACATTAAAAAAAACATGGAAATTATATATTTGCACATCTCTTCTTCGTTTTTTCTATCGAGTCGCGTCTTTGAGTTGAAATTAAATAAATTCCAATAAAAAGCGAAAATATCCAAACATTTTTCGTAAATTTAATTTTTCCGCGTTTTCGAATATTCTGAATATATTTTCATCAAAATCTCGGAAAAAAAAAATGTTTTGCAAAAAAAAAAAGTTTCCTTTACGAGTAATAAAAAATGACGATTTCATGCGATTTTAAACATCGAATCAAGCAATCGAGAATAATCATCACATTCAGCTCGTTTAGTCTTGGCGCTCCGTTGATCCTGCGGTATATGGTAGCTGAGTACGCTACTGATGGATACTTTGTAATTTTTCGGCGGACTCCTCTCATCTTCTCCTATCGGAATGCGTTAGTAAGCGTGACGGAGGAGCGGAACAGGGAACGATTAGTTAGTCCGTTAATCGATAATAACGAAAATCGAAATACCCTTTTATTAGTTTCATTAAAATTCATTGAGATTTCGGTGAAACTCACCCTGAAAGTTGATGCAAATTTTTTTGCAATCCTCGATTGTTTCAAAGTTGTTACGGTTGCCTTTGCATCCGGTATAATCGAAGGAGTGGCATCGTTCGGTTTTCTGATCGTAGTACCATCTCTTCCATAATCGATCGCAGTCGCCGGTTACGCGAGGCTCGCTGCATATATCTGCGAAAGTTCCAAAAGACAACTCGCAGTTGAAGAGAAGTTTGTAGGTAAAGCGAAAAGTAATATGAACGAAATCGTATACGTCTTATCTAAAGTTTCGCGAGCGACAGAAACGAGACGTTTGCCAGTCGTTCTATGGGCGGCAGAGTACTCCCTTCGTACGTACAGTTCTCGCTTACAGTTCGTCGCGTAAAAGTAATTCAACTTGTACGACTCTCGAGAGGGAATGCGTTGAAATTCACGCATGACAGAGTTAGCGTCGTTAGACACTCGCAAAGATTCAAATATTCTCGGTCTATGACAACGACACGGAAAGCTCGAAGTTCTCGAGAGGGCAACGAATTATACGCCTCGCTATTCTTCCTCAACAATTTACACAACTTTGCTTTTTCGATCTTCGCGGCTCGTAATACAGGCGTATCTCGAAATCCTTGTGTACAATTCTTATAGTAAGAAAAAACACTTACCGACTGCGTCTTTCTTCGTAATATTGCAACTGGCAATCTTCGCTGTACAATTGTTGACTTGTATCTTGCACTCGTCTGGCCCTTCGTACGAACGGAGAGGCTCTCGAGTTCGAGAGTAAACACCTCCGCCGCAAGGAGATTTGCACGGTGACCAATAGGACCACGGACTGTAGTTATCCAATGGGCACTTCTGCGAGATAAATAGCTCGTGCCATTCAATCGAACAAATAGCACATCGCATAAAAAAAAAGGTTAAGGAGGTTCGGTGATCAGTTTCATAAAAACGTATTTGCGGTTCGTAAATAAACAATATAAAGCCATTCTGATAAATATTTTTACGCAACATATTGTTATCGGGACTAATGGAAATTTAATCTTTAATTTAATTTAATTTGATTAAATTTAATTTAAATTTATCAAAATCATGAATCGTTAGTAATGATTTCTTTGCTAAATAAGCGTCTCTAAAAAAATGTATGTAGTATAATGTTCGTTATTTTCATATATAAAAACGCTATAAATAATCGAAAAAAAAAATCCAAATTTTTCGTTTACAAATCATAACTCGTCAGTAATGATTTTTTATGCATGTAACATAATGTTCATTATTTTGATATTGGATGCCTTGGAAAAGCGAAAAATGACTTTATTTAAAAATAACTATTTTTGTCGGTAACTATTTATTAGACTAATTAAACGTCTCTAAAAGATATTCGCTGAATTCGATTGTATAGATTTAAAAATAAATAACATAAAATTTAAATGAGAAGTATATCTATATAGTGCGATTTTCGTTATTTTTATTGTAAATATCTCCGAAAGGCGACAATCGTTTTAAAATTTCAAAATTTCAATGTTCACAAATTCCACACGCGAAAATTCGATTTGACCCCATCACCGAACCTCCTTATTTTCAACAAATTTTTATAACGTATTTTTCCCATCCGCAACACCGCATACTGACATGTTAATGAAATGTTATCGAACGAATCTCTCGTGTATTAATAATTTCTTGAATATGATATCTCTCGACGACATACTTGACCCATTATCATTAAGCAGCGTTATTGTATGTTCCTGATGCTGATGGATGGGTACTGCGAGAAACGGTGCAGGCATATGGCTGTCGAATTTAATGCGATAATCACGAAATCTTATTAAGTATTATTAAATATGTGTACAATTCGTTAGACGATTCTTTTTTTTTTTTTTTTTTTTTTTTTTTTTTACGACGCGTGTGATGTTTCGGACAAATGTATTTTTGTTACTGATTCGATATAGAACTCAGTTAGTTCCGTACCTGCAGCCATTCCTCCGTTACCCCTAAGGCCACCGGATCTTCTTGATAATCGGCTTCGTCATTCGGTTCCTCGTCCTCCTCACCTTCATCCTCCTCCTCTTCGCTGTCATTCTAACTCTCATAACCATCATCATCCCTCTCGTCTCCGTTTATAAACCTCTCATCTTTTTTTTTTTTTTTTTTTTTTTTTTTTTTTTCACTAAGATATCGTAGCAATATTCCGCGCAATGCGACTACGTGGCGTTTACTCGAATTTTCCTTACCTTCTCAAAGTCTGCTTCGGGACACGGCGGTAACTCGCAAATATTAGTTTGCTGAAGGTACGACTGACTCACTCCGGCTTTGCAATATTTTCGAAATTTTTTGTAGATGAAATTGCGGCTACGAGTTTCGGGCACCTGACCGCACTCCGCGTTGCAACCGGACCACGGGCTCCACTCGCTTAACTCGCACTCCGGACTGTCCAATAACGTGCTGTTTCCTCCGGTACTGTGTTGTAAACATTTATTTGCATTTTCGCTCGACCGGTATTAATATAAGATCAACAATTACGCATACCAAGGCGGATCGGTCACTTCGCAGGGGCGACGATCGGTCAAAAGATTGGTACAATTGTTCGCTAATGCCAAAGTCGGATTGCGAAAGCTTCTCTGACGAAGTTGAGAGCACGTCGACGAACATTCGCTCCACGAGCCCCAATGTGTCGTTTTGCAAGCCTCTGTGGGATTTTATTTAACAACAAATCGCGTTAAAATAAAATTCAAATTATTGAACATCGAAACTATTCGTATTTTTCTATTTTTTACTTTGACGAACAATAATTACTGCGCACAACGAAAATACTAGCAAAACTATCCACATTTAGCATTTTCATACATATATATATATATAAAAAAAATTATGATTTTTTTTTTTTTTTTATCTCGGATACCTGTGCGCCTATTACCTGTTCGGAACATCTCTCGACTCCCTTCCACTACCTTCTACACTTATTCGTTCAATGCCTCTGCACATTAATAATCAATCAAAAGAATAATAATATAACGCAACGAAAAATAAAGCAATACTTGCTATTTTGAGGTTTAGGACGATCGTCTTCGGCACCTGGATCGATGGTCGGAGTTTGCGCGTCGTCGCAAGTTTTCTCGTAGAGTCTCTGTCGAGTGAGATGAAGTTTAGCCATAGGTTTCATGTCGTGTCCCGTGGGATCGTAAAACGGTGATCTCGAATCGTTCGGATAGCTCGTCGTTATGGCTCTGATCGGTTCCGGTGGATCGCTCGGTGAATCTGGCGACTGCGAACAAATGCACACCATCCCAACCCACGTGACACGATAGAATAGAATAGTTCAATTTTCTAGCTGTGAACTCGTGTGATCGAGAAATCCGAAGAGGGACTCGTCGTACAGCAAAAAAGGGATCGCGTCGCACTTGCAAAGAGTCAGCAAATTCGTTCCGACTATCGCTAAGTCGATAAAATCGAATAGGATGAGTCTCTCTACCCATATGTATGAAATTTGACGAACTAACATAACTTCCGGCCTTCGAATCGCATACTCACGAAATTCTCAGTACGTGCGACGATTTGCGCATTAAAAATAACGTGTGTAACTAACCGTATAAGTGATTCCATCGTCGGTACCCGCATCTATGGGGTACAAATTAAGCTCTTTACGCTCGATCCACGTACCATCGTCGAGACAGAGCTCCAGTTTTGATACTCCGACGATCCAATCGGGCGATGGCACTATATCGCGATGAATTAACGTAATAAATCGATCGCATATCAATCGCGCACTCAATATGCGATTGATAATTAGGTTTTTTATTGGCATTCTTACCGATCATAGACACCAGAGACACCAAATGATGCTTCCGGTCAACGCGAAATACTGCGAAGGTTCTTCCGGTTACGTTCGGATACGTTATGCCTCGGGCTTTGATTATCGTTCTGATGTTCTCACTCTATAGAATTTATACATTATGGAATAAGTACATTTATTAATAATAATAATTATAATAATTGATAAATCTATAACAATATACTAATTAAAAGGTATTGTCTAATAATCTACTAACATTCTATTAACGAGCAGAAAATATGTATTGTTGATAAATATATAATTAATTAATATATTAATAAAAATAATAATAATAATTATTATTATTATGATATAAATTAATTATATATTTTTTGCTCGTCAATAGTAGATTAGTAGATTTATAGATAATATCATTTAATCATGAAATATTTATTGATTTGTCGATTTTAATTTTTTGTCGATTTTTATGATATATCGTACTTTTTCCTTTAATTCGGATTCCAACTTTCTCGTCGATCCGAATTCAGCTACCTGCTTCAATCCTTCGCTGGCTGTCTCGCCGTAATTCCAGAACGCGTAGTCGAAGGAGTGGGAAGCGCCAATTACATCCGAGAAGCGTATCAACCATCCCTTGCTGGGGAAATCCTGTGAACGTCAGGGGTAATAGGGTATACCGAATGCAGAGCCGAAACCCGCGGTAACAATGTCAGTACCACAGGTGCAATATATATATCTATATACGTTTACAAGATAATCGTTGCGGTATTCGTTAGAGGAAATATTCTCGGTTAGGTAATTGGAGTAGAGGAATTAACGTTGGCGCACCTTGGGATGAGTGTTCCTCGACCACAGACCCTCGAATGAGACTTCGTACTTCGCTTCATCACACGCATGACATTCATTTAATATTACTCCCGGATCATCCTCTATAGCTTTTGGATTCTGACAAATAGTTCTCACCAAACCACCTTCGTCCATATACCAACTCTCCTCGTTTTCCATTACTGTAGCTCTGTTAATTTATCGACATACAAACGAAGAAAGATTCAAATATTTGTACAATTTTTTTTTAGTGATATTAACAAAGGTGAATTGTTACATTCCCTGCCAAACGTGAGATTCCGAGAGAATTTTGAATACTTCCCAATAGAATGAAATTCCGAAAAATTTCAATCATATAGAAGCGATTAAGAACATTGATTTTCTATAACAATAATTCCAAAAAGGTATTAAAAAATTAATTTAATAAATTATTTAATCCATCCGGCAATCGCACTTTTTTTTAGCAAAAGTATATATTCGTTAAGAATTCTGAATACATATGAATTTTTTAAAAACGCAAATTGAAAAAGTTTCGTTAAATAATTTTTTTCCGATTTTATTGATTATTTTTCGGAATCATTATTATCCGTAATTAATGTTCTTAGCGCCTTCTATATATGGCTGTTTTTTTTTTCACGATTTTTATCTCGTTAAGAAGTTTTCAAAAATCTTGCTGAATTAATGAGATATTATTCTTATTTATCCTTTTTTTACTGCTTAACGATTTGCGAGAGTACCAATTTTTTAAATTAATTTTCATTGTAAAAAACATTCCATCACCTGATTATTATGCAACCGCTACCTTCGGGTGGACTTGTCCAAAAAACCGACACATCGGACTTCGCTATCGAGGTGCGCTCGGCGACGGCGCTCGAGCACTTGTCCGAGAATTGAGTCAGCAAATCGTCACCGAGGTCGAAGGCACCGGCCGAAAGGGAGTCGTTTTTATTTTCCGCAGTCAGCAGAAACTTCGTGAATTTCACTTGCCCCGCGGGGCCCGCATCCGGATCCTTCCGACCCTCGATGGTCACTGCAAGAGTTTCAAGTTTTCATCTCGACGAAAAACATATTAAAATTAATATTTCTCGTCGCAGTCGCGACGACGTTGGAGAAATCGGATTCTCCGTTGTTTCTCGTCGGGAAAATAGATGTTTAGAACAGACTGAGGAAGTCACCGAGTTGTATTGCATAAGAATATTATATCTCTATATTCCAACCCTTTCTCGGCGTATTTTTCAGGGTCTTCGGACGCCCCACTCGACCCCGAGTAAAGCTCACCGACCTCTATGATCAATCGAGGCGCATTTGCTGCCACGCAAGCAGACTCTCGGTCTTGAGATTATTTTTTATTTTTAGACGAATAAAAAAGAGGCAACGAAGACGTTTTCTCTTCGATATTTCCTCACTGAGAAATGATTTTTTCAATCGCCGACTAAACCAACAAAAATCGAGTTATTTTTTTACCGAATTTTGATACTTTATT
The DNA here is from genome assembly GCA_963971235.1 of Cryptus armator. Taxonomy (NCBI): domain Eukaryota; kingdom Metazoa; phylum Arthropoda; class Insecta; order Hymenoptera; family Ichneumonidae; genus Cryptus; species Cryptus armator. The sequence goes on from OZ020236.1 coordinate 13,180,488, forward strand.
TTAGTACAGTTCTCGGTTTTTTCAATAATTTCTCGGGAATGTCGAATTCCCGGTACGATACCGAATGTATCGAGTTTCGCGAAATATTTCAATAGCCGAAGGTTTGTAACAAACATGAGTTGTACACGGTACACCGCGACCGTTGAATACTGTCAATCAATTATCGGATTCTCGCGCGAGGATCGAAACGGCGAGAACATTCGGTGAGCCGGAATCTCGACGGAAGTTCTCGGAAACTCGAAAATCCCGAGCTTCAGCGAGTCGGGCCTGTGTACGATATCATTCAGCGAACGAATGAACCGTATGATTCGATTTGAATCGAGGAAATCGTGAACGGGGCATTAAACCCTCGATTGATCGAAGCCGTTCGGTTCTGCCGTTTCTCACAGTTTCGTCCTCTCCACACACCCTGTATGCGAAGTTCACAAATTTTTTTTTTTTTTTTTTTTTTTTTTTTCCGCCGCCCTTATCATATTTTACGACGCAAGTATTCGCAGAAGAGGTTCGCATCCATTCGGCAAGATAAATGCGATGGAAGAGATTATTGTTCTCGAAAGATTATTATTTCTCCTATAACAGCAAAATCCTTCGCCCGGCATTGCAAGACGACTATAGAACTTCCTACTCTCCACTCGAGGCCTTATCTCTTCGAGAATGCAATTATTTCACCGTAGTCTCCACTGTAACGGCAGAGACGAAGAATTCCCTCTGGTGGCAGCGGTAAAATTTAATGACGAAGATCTCCGAGTCTCGGGAATATATACTATTGTAAAGCGAATCCACATTTAGAATTCGAGTCGCTAGGCTTTTCTTGGAATAGATATATGCGCTTTGTTTGAATTTAAAAAAAAAAAAACGAAAATTTTCGTTCTACTGAATTCCGGATGAAAGCATCTTTGCCGCTCTTCTTCCGGTCGTTGCGGGAGAAGACTCGACTTTCTATTATTCGTCAAATTCTTTTTATTTTCATTTTTTTTTTTCCGTTTTGTAGCCATTGGAATATTGCAAGATACATTTTTGTTGCCGAATGGAAAAAGGAAGTACGAGAGTTTATCGAAGAGAATAATTTTATATGGATGTGTCTCGATGCGGAAGTCGAACGCGCGTGTATTTTCACGAATGTGTCTTCGACCCGTGTGATGCACCGGTCTCTCGGGATCCATCCATCTATGTACCGTCTCTAGTTTCTACTGTTGGATTGAAATGAGCTATCCGAACGCGAACTGCATACATTACTAACGTATCCACGGGTCAGGGGATTTCGAATTTTTCGAAACCCCGTGTGACTCTTCGTCGTCGTCGTCCTCGCTACACTCTAACAAGCTTCGAGTTAAGTGCGTCCCCCACGTGCAACGACCACCCGTTTCGTACCGCGACTCTCTATTTTCCTTCGTTTCGTCTCGTCGACATTTTTCTTTCGTTTTTTTTTTTTTTTTTTTTTCATTCGTTGCACTCGCGTAAAGTGCATCTCGCGGAACGTTGCGCCCAATTTCCATTTCGCTTGGTAGACCGTCAAGTCTCACAGTGAATTTTTCTCATGTTGATCTCTCCGATGTTTCTCATGTTGATAACAAACCGATGGTTGTATTATTTACGAAAAAAAAAAAAATGCATTTTCAAATATGTCGAAGTGACATACATAAACATTTACGTGTGTCAAGCTACCATGAAATTTGTAAATAAAAGGACAAATATCACGAAAAAAATGTATGTCATCGACATATCTTCCCTATATTTTCGTCGAATCTTCTGACTATATATTTTTCGTGATAAAAAATCATTGACACAGGAAAATAAATGACATATCAGCTTTATAAAACCGCCATAAAGTACGCCGAAAATATTTCCAGTCTCCCTTTTTATTTTTTTTTCATCGATTCCTCTTAGAAAAACGTCGCACCCCGCCCCACCCCCTTTTCCCTCCCGATATTCTTCAGTTAAACCGTCGAGTCTCCATACGTCACGACGTCGAGGGTATATAGTTACGGATTTATAATTGGCATTGTCGCTCTGCCCAGCTGTTTGTAGAGTCTACGGCTTCGTCTTGTGTCATGCGGGTCTTCGTCACCCTTGTAATATCCACAGCCTTGTACTCTCTCCAAGTCCACAGTTAACCAGTCGCGTAATTCTATTTTTCGTTTTTTTCGTTACCTCTCGCAACATTTTTTCATTTCCGTACAAGGCTCGGCGACATCTCGCCACGCGCATTACTGAACAGAGTAAATAGGCAGTCGCCTTCCTCGGAGCTTTTTGCTACACCGGTCTCCCAGTTACGACGGGGGTTCCCAGGCCGGCGTCGCCAACTCGCCGCGGCGGCAATCAACTCGACGTTTTTAATTCGAGGTGCACGCCACCCGACCGTGTGTTCCACCCGCAAACACATATAAACCTGCAAACGCGTCACATCGCATCGCGTCGCTGCTTCAAACATACCGAGAGTTTGTAGCTTGTATTGTTATAGGTTTTCGGATAACGAACGACTGCGTTGTGGGCTGCTGTATCGTAGTTTCCAAACATTAATGAATCCAACAAAAAAGAAAGAACAAAAATTGTGAAAAAACTCGAATTTCGTATAACAATCCGCTCAGCTTTAGAATTCGCTTCATTTATGTTTTTTTTTTTTTTTTCTGTGATATATACCGAAAACTAATTGACACGACGCTCTAAAAAAAAAAAAAAAAAAAAAAAAAAAAAAAAAAAAAAAAAGGACTTAAAAACGAAATTTTCTCGAACTATGCGCGACGAATCTCGCTGTACTTGTGATAAAATAGGTTGATTGCGATTAAACAAGCGAACGAATTTTTATTTTAATTTAAAAACTCTGCTCAACGAACTGCAGTGGCTATTCCACTGTTCCACATGTCGCACATAAGCTCCTCGCCGAGTGCTACAGTTCGTTGCGTCAGTCAAAGTTGCGAGAGCCGAAGCTGTGTAGCTGTAACATAAACGACGATACACCAACGGACCCCTGAAAGCTCACGACGTAATTTCCCATAACCTTGAATTAAAAGGGATTAGTCATGAAAACGTATTTAACCGCAGCCTTCGCAAGTATATCGAGTTCCGGTACGAGCCGCACATCGGTTTCGACGCACCCCGCCGGGTTTTTTTTTTTTTTTTTTTCAACGAGTAATCGTATATTTCTCCCTCCCAACTTCAACGACCGACATTTTTCGTTCTCCATTTTTACGAATTTATCTCTCATTCAATTCCGTATTTCGAGGAATTACATTTAGATTCACGGCTATCACTGCCACGCGCACGGAAACGCGGAAAATTAAATACGAACAAGTTAATTAAATACAACGACGGAGTATGGAATTACGCGAAGAACTAAAGAGGAAGAAGATGTACACGCGAGGAAATTGTACTCTGAGAGCATTTTTTTTTTCTTTTGCAATTAAATTCACTAAACGCGTCAATTGACATGTAATTAAATCGCTCCGAGTGAAAGCGTTCCGGAAGACGTACGTAAAAAGGGTCCGAACCAGATGTGCTCGACCAGCATGTGTATAGCATGTTCTACGATCAAACGACTGTCCGCGTCTATTTTCGTTCATCAGCGTTATTATTGGAGACTTTTTTTTTTTCATTGAGCATCTCGTGCGCACTGCGTTTTCGAAGCCTGAGCAATGCTTACTTATGATTAGCATCTCCACGGGAAACTGCGGGAATGTTCACGATGGTCCGCGGTTTCCAAGTGAGAAAATACGACCTATCGGTCAGTCTGAATTTAATCAATCGCTTTAAAATCGCTTCACCGTTGTTCCGACGAAGCTAAAGAAGAATAAAAAAGCTCAGTAACCAAACGTCGAGTTGGCGAGCGTTTGTGTGACGCAGAGATACGATAAACCGTTCGGCAAGTTGGTCAGCATCAGCCCTCGACTCGTGAGTTTGTTTACTTCCGGAGTTATAGGTCTCTGCGCACCGGTTACGGAAATGGAGTGGAAAGCAAACAGCGATCGAGAACGGGAGTGTGCATTATCGAGTGATTCACGTGTTCGATTCACTCTCTGGTTATTTATGTTGGCCGCGTTAAAATCGGATATTTGATCCGGTTGAACGTAAAAAAAAAAAAATAAGATTCGCGTCACAATATTTTATTGTCATTCAACAGTATAGTTGTCGACGAAGTCGTAAACATTTTTTTATAAATTGGTTCGAAGAATTTACTGCAAATTGGTATAAAGACAGGTGACAGTGACTGTTTCATGGAGAGACAGTCAAAGTTTAATTACCGGTCGTATTGATTCAACGAGAGACCATTACCGCGGGAAGATTGGATAAAAATAGGGGATACATAGAGTCGAAGAGACGAGAAGAAGAGATAGGGCGCGATACCCGACACCCGAGAGTTTATTGGAATTCTACTGTGCAAGGATTCGTACTCAGTGAGCAAGCGAAGGGAATCGGAGATTGTCTGTCCTACGAAGCGTGTTGGTTCACTCAAGGGGAGGGTTTGGAACAAATGGCTATTTCCCTTGTTTGGCTAAGACACAGAGGCGAGAATTCCACTCTTCTATGGTTGATGGCTGACGCTTATAGACGGGAAAAGCTTAATTACAGCATCAAACGGACGAGGGGGATGAATAGTACGGATCTTGTAGTTATTAAAGAGATTTTTAGATTAAGACAGCTCATCAGTCTTTGTACTTAAAATAATTCGGGTTAATGAAAAAAAAAAAAAAAAAAAAAAATATCGATAAATCGATTTATTTGTTTCAAATGTAAAAAAAATGAATTATGTTTGGCGAGTATATATATATCGACATCACTTTTAATTTATAATAATTCTTATCTCGATCGATCGTTAAAAAAAATGTTAATACTTTTCTCATTGAATAATTAAAAAAATAGTGAGTATATCCGCGTGTATTCACGAAAATCGTAAGTGAAAACGTCTTTGGTAGTTTTAGCTTCACGATTGCGATTGCGATTTTATTTTAAAAGGGTTATAGCGCTTTTCAGGAGCACTTTGCATTTAAGAGTTTCGTTAAAGGTGTTTACACATAAAAAACCTCTTTCGAGAATTCCCTAACAATTTTCGATTATTAAACTCCACGTCTAAGTGAGCGGATCACCTCGTTATTTCGCCGTTCGAAAAGATCGATGAATCAATGTGATTTTTAGCTCGAATCCGAACTCTCGTAAAGTCACGATGCTCGGGAACGTTAGACGATCCAATTATCTAAAGTTATCTAGTTAGTTTTGTGGTATCTGAGATTAAGAAACTTTTCCTCGAGCGAAATTTTGCCATCGGCCTTTGCAATCTCGACGCCATCCGTTTCTATCTACTCCCGGACTTTTATTGTATCATTGCATCTCGAATAGAAGATAATTAAATCTGCGTGATTTTCTTTGTTTTCCTGGATTATTGGAGTTTCGCTCGTCAGCAAAATCGCGTCGATATCGCGTGTAAGCGTCCGTGAGTCTTGCTTTCAGGGATTCGTAATTATTCATGCTAACAGCGTGAGGTAAAATCATCGTACCGTAGATAACAAGGCTCTCCTCATCTATAACTATAATCTGTCGATGTATACCGAATCACGTTCGTTAGCGCATCATAATCCTCCTATTTTGATTCCGGATTACGTTCCGGCGCCATTATTAACTGAGCAACGGTAGCGGAAAATTAAACGATTTCGGGGGTGTGGATTTTTTTTGTTTGTTTTTTCTGTCTATCACGGTCGATCGTCACGTTCCTGAATTACCTCCCATTAAAATAAATTATGTACTGAGATTTATATATAATATGGAACTTGTTGCCGCGTGATTTACAATGATAATAATAATAATAATAATAATAATATATTAAAAAAATCACCAGTTGTATTTTTTTTTATTAAAAATAATATAGATGTTGCAAATTTTCATTATTATTATTATATAATAAATTATACATAATAATTATTATTATTTGCCGAATATCTATACTTTTATTGACATAGAAATTCGATATATATAAGATATATATGAAATATAGAACTTTTTGCTGTTATATGGAGATATATTCTTTTATATATTCTTCCACATCCTTTATTTCTATGGGGGTACATTTGCTCTTGTTATATGCTTTTTCCGGGAACGACGAGCGTCACGAAGCCCGGAAAAGTTTATCTCAAGTATACTAGAGTCATATTTCTGCTCGAAATATAATATAATATAGAATGGAGAATCATTGAACTTTCGGAAGAATGGCGCCTTAGACTACACCTTTAGACAAAAGTTTGTAAATCGATAACTCACCGGTATATTTAACGTTTGGCATGTATTGATCGACGATCTCGGTGCGATTATTGGAAGCAACGGTGATCCAGAATCTTCCTTCTAGTTGCGCTGGCTGAGTCTTTACACCGTCCAACTTCCGGTCGCACTTTATCGCGCTCGCGATTGTTGTCAGACCGAGAAGAAGCATTAAAACGCATTGCCTCGCGTGCGAAAACATCTGAAACGATAAAAGCACACGCGCGCGACTTTTAATTAATTGGATGATTAATTGAGCGTTACGTTGCAATCAACGGGCAGATCAGTGACCTTTGACGCTGGATAATCAATGATACCGAAGCACGAAGAGGCACGTGTGTTATTATTGCGAAGATGTGCACGTGGACACGTGATACATAACGTGCTGATGCGCATCGACATGTGCATCACCCGCGCGAAGCAGACGGTACTTAACCTACACGGACGAGTAATTGTAACTCTGCGTGAGTCGTTTCGGTATTGGCACGTCGCAAGCTTCGTGCATCTCTCCCGGTGATGAACACACATACACATCGCTGTCTCGTTAAATACGGAACGGCGGCGAGACGCTCTCCTATTTGCATTAATTACACGAGGTAATAATTAAAAAGTGTAGTCCATTCATAATTTAATTTCACGCTTATCATTGTATACCTCGTAGAAAGTCCTTCAGTTCGTTAGGCGATAGAAACATAATAAGTTTAATTACAACATTTTTGAATTTTGGAGACTATATCCGCTATCGTATTTAATGGATCCGGTTGTATGCAAACTTATACGCATTTTTAAAATCAATCGATTATATAACAATTGTTATGTGAAAATTTCATCCCGAAATTATAATGAATTTAATATATCGCATAGTGTGCATAAAAATGAAGAAATATTTTATATTCATTAATTAGCAAACGAAAAATGTTGACAGTGTCTCGGAAATTGCAAAAACGAAAATGTGAAAATTAAAATACATTCCATCATTTTTTGTTTGAAGAACAGTCTTTTCAATTAAATAAAGTGTATATGCAAGAAATTTCATTAACTTTCATATTAATTTTCGGACGATATTTTTTGCCGCGTGTTACTCCATTTTTTTTATTTCATTCAAGCTAAAGATCAATGTTCCGTACACAATCCAAACTGTTTTGACGAGAGGGCAGTAAAAGCTTTAACCGCCGAGTTGAAAGCCCTTCCTATCTATCTCTCGCGCGCCCAGCAGGTAGAATTGCTACGCAGTACGTCGTGCGTTATGACGCGAATACGCCTGCCGTTAGCTTTGCGCCTGAAGGTTATGCAGATTTGTAGTTACGAGAAACTATGGTACACACACACTCCGCATCATCTGAATATTGTCCTCCGGGAGGGATTATATTATATGTACTGCAAAAAGCACTTCGCTGCCGCGAAACACGTTCACTTCAATCATATTTTCTCGCGTCGATCTGACGGAACCGACGTATTTGTCGTTTTATTATATAAAAAATCAACTTTTTTAGTTGAATCATCGCGAAATTATGCAATTAATGTGCCGATATGCTAATTATTGCAACTATTGAATGGATTGACAACTGACCTAAAAAAGGTTAAAAAAAAAAAAATCCTGAAACGATTCCGGTCCGACAGACCCAACTATGCCGTTCGTCAATTCTCCATTTGCCTCATTGAATTACATTTTTTTTTCTCGCAATGAAATTGCGCTGGAAAAGTTTCTCCGTAGAAAAAGTTGCCGGGCAACGTTTGCATTAATAAAATCTCTATGAATATCTCCATTTTATTAAATATTGTTCTTTGGTTAGCGGACCATTTTTTTGTTTTTTGTTCGTTTTTTATAGAATTACATTTTTTTATAATAAATTATTTGAAAAAAATAAGTAATTCTCGGTTATTGTTTCGATACCTAAATATACTGACGTCGTGTGAAGAGTTTTGCACACTGTGCAGGTATAGGTCGACATTTGACTCGATTTGGCCTGTTGCCATTCGCATTCAACGTCCGCAATCTCATCGTGTAGTCTATAGTTCGACGTGCATGAGAATAATAGAGGGAATGAATAGTAACATCAAGAGAAAGCACAACGACACAGATTGAGACAATACCTTGCGATACGATGAAGTGCTGATAACTTCGCAACTTCGACAAAACCACAATTCCCCGATGACGACTAAATGCTCGCGGTAGTAGTCGGAAATTATTGTCCTGTAGTGGCGAATGTCGAAAGTTCCGGTCTACACTCAGTACCCGTAGAGTTTCGTATACTCGAATGCTAAACCATATCTGACGAGAATCACTGAGCCAAATTTTCCCATTAAAATTGTTATTTACTTTTCGTTACATTTTTTTCTATGTTTTATACATGGCACTCCCCTATAGGTGGATATTGTCATTTTATTCCGAATTCGTTCAATTTTAATTGCATCTATTTTTTTTCCTCGTTCCCTTTTTTTTTTGTTTTCTTTTTTTTTTTGGACGAGGAGCTCTCCGTTGCAGAGTATCCGATTCGCTCGTGGAGTTAGTATAAGCAAAACTTTAGTCGATACTTCACGTGCAGCGTCTCGACTGTGTAGTTGCTTCCTAGTTTTCCAAACAACTTCAAAGTCTCAATCGTGAGTTCTATGTATCTCTCGCTACTTCAGAAAGCCTTCGGTAGCTTGGAAACGGAATTTCTAGTCGTGGCTATTCTTCGAATCGAACGCGATAGACGAACGGCGATTGATTCGGCGCGCGGATACGATTCTCGCGGAAATTGGCATTGCAAAACCATACTGTTACGCGGTTGGAATGAACTAAGGAGTTTCAATATCGTTTTCTATAACAAAATCGAACTTGAATTTCATGGCGAAACATAAAGAAAAAATAATTTAAAAAAATGAATAATCATTTTAATTCTTCAAATTCAAACGTTAAATTTAAAAAAAAATGTCACAAACTTTATGTCTTTTTTTGTCAAAATTATTATTTATTTATTACAGATCTATATTTGTATTGTAAAAGGCTTTATCCCGTAAATAAATAAATAAATAAAATTCACATAAAATTGAACATTTTTTTACATGAATAGATAATGTTGAATAAAAGACGTAGAACTTGGCGAAAGATTGTGATAAATCCCCATGAAATGCAAGCTGTTACTGATAGTCAAAAAAACAAATCGGCGTCAAGGCGACTGTTGTTGGTAAATTGATCTTCCGCTCAAGGATTACATCCTGATGTCGTGACTTAGCCTCGACGAGGGAGGAACATCAAGGATTTCTGACGAGTAAGGAATTGAGACAGACAACCCGCCGGAATGACAAAGTGCCTAATTCGGCAAACAGATTTGTAAGCTTCCCAAATATATTCAAGATTTTACGACGTAGGGATGTATAACGACGTGATTCACTCTCGTATCATATACGTTTTGAAAAGGCGAGCAGAGAGTGTGAGCTCTTCGAAGTTTCCGCGATGCTGTGACGCCTCGTTGCGCTTAACGAGCCGCCATCGACTCTTAGAAATTAACTGAAACTTTCGCATAACTCTTGCGTCTTAAATTTGTTCCCGTCAGCGCGAAATTCCTCTGTACAAAATTGCGAAAGGTACGACAGGTACGACGTGGTATCAAACGTGGTGATTTTTGAACCGGAGATGAGAATATTGGAAAATCGTGACGGTGGGAGAGGGTGTAGAGACCGCGGAACTTTTGATAGCGCTTAATACCATCAAACGGCGAATGGTTTCTTTATTAAACATTGAAACTCTTGTATTACCAATGCTTTTGTGAATTTTAAATACACATAGAACAGTCAAATGTGAAGCGCGATGTGCTAATGGCATTAGTTCGATTGTTAATGAGAGTAAGTATAGCGATGTATTCGGATTGGTGGGTACGAAAAAAATAAAATTCCCGCTTTATCAATAACTCGCTGGTTATAATGGCTCATCGGCTCACATTTTCATAAAAATCCGTATTAAAAAAAAACCGTTTCGTATGTAAATAGTGCCGACGGATATTTGTTAAAAAACCGTATCTTCCATAATATCGACTCCGAAATTAAAGTAGACTTTGCCGCTGTAAATTTATTTCATATATTTATAACGTAAAATTGTAAAAAAAGCGTTAAAATTCTCGTAACTTCAAACATAAAAAATAGTCAACAGCTATTTTTCAATTTAATATATTCTAATGCTCTTCCATTTTAATAGCCGAGTAATCAATCAAAACTTTGAACGTCTGTACAGTTCGAAAAATTAACGTTACGTTAATAAAAAACGTAACATTTACGACAATATAATAATAATAATAATAATGATGGTCTCTAATTGCAACCCCCCCCCCCCCTCTATTACAAATTGTATTCTAATTTTTCTTTTACGTTCAACGTATAATAATTTACACAATTAGTGCACAATTAGAGTCCATCATTATTATTATAATTATTATTATTATTATATCATTATGACGATGTGCCTTCAGGGGGAAACTGAAGTTTTCCCCTGTAGGAAAATCGGAACGTATGCAGAGAATTTGAATTTTCCCTTTATTAATAATTTAACACGATTCCATTATTTACGTTATGCATAACCAAACATGATGATGCACTCCGCCATTGTTAAAGGTTAATACATGAAATAACATGACATTTCGGTTTAACCCATTTCGCTTCGGCTCTTCTTCCTATTCATGAAAAAAAAAAAATATGTACGAAATTTCATCGCGATATTTCACAGATTTCCACCCGTATGTTTAAATAAGCCGACGCTATAGATACTCGTGTGTGAAATTTCTGTTGATCGAGATATAATAGATGTCTGTGACCACAAAAGCGTAAAAGCTCGCGGGAGTCTGATGAATTTCTAAAGCCACCCAATATGTCAGTCGAAAGCCCTGAGAGATTATACGAGTTGAAGTTGCGCGATGGAGGCAACCCTCTTCGGTGCCGCTCTCCGCTCGAGGGGTCATTTCTCGTACATTCGAGAGTCCTCGTTGAGATCTCGTTCAACGCAGCGCCAGGGATGAATTGCGGTTTACTACACGCGAGCTATACTTATATAAGAAAAGAGGGTGTAAGGGGTATATATCCAATAGGTACTGCCATCCCGAACTACCCTCCCCGCCTGGTCTGTTGTAGCAAGCAAGAGGTCGTATTAGGATATAAATCCTTCGGTAACACTCCGCGGCAATCTCTCTACGAGACGATTGCCTTCCTCTCACCCGCAAAGCTTCGCAACCAACTCTCGGGAATGATGCCCCTCCTCGACTGGAAAAAGGGGGAGTCTCTGGCTCTCGTTACTTTTCCTGACCACAGTGAAACGTAAAACCGAATGGCGAGGACGAATGAAGAACTTTTTTCTTTTCCTTCTTTCACCCAACACTCTCACACCCGGCAATCTCTTGGCTCGCGAAACGCGAACCTCGAACTTTTTTTTTTTTTTTTTTTCATTTTTTTACGACTACGACGAAGTAGTTATACGAAGGCAGTCGCGGGTTGGAAGCGGGGAAAAAATTAATTCCTCTAACCGTAAATCCGCGGGAAGCCTGAGAAATGCAATTTTTCTTTATCACCTTAGAAAGCTTCTCGCGCTGTATCATTTTAACGAATATTTATACATTGTGGCAAATTACATTCGCGCGCGAGGGGAGTTCGAAAGTTTAAATGCCCTGTGAAAATAGAACGCCTGTGGCTTTGCGGTGAAATGGTGTACAGCAAAAGCTTGTATAGCTAAAAACATCTTGGGAGCGATGTAGCTGACGGATAAAAGCCCCGAGCGTCTTATAAGCGACTCCGAGTCAGAAACAGCTTCTCTTCGCTCGAGCGCAACGTTATCGAAAACTCTTACAAGTGTCGCCTCGTCTACTTTACTCGGATGCCAATATCTCGGAGTTGATGGATTTTAATAAAACACGACGCTCCAAACTGTCTCAGCCAATACTGTTCTTTCGCTACTTTCTCGCGTTTCTACTCTTCTAAAAGGTATTCTTCATAACTTGTGTAAATACCGAAAAACTTTTTGTTCGTCAATAAACCGGTATTTATGTTCAGAATGTCAAATTCTGTATTTAAATTTCTTATGTTTTTCACAAATTACAGAACGAATTAAAGAATTTTGTTTAAATCGTCACGTGTTTGATAATCGATTAACAATAATCGAATGATTATTAATAATAAAAATCAACGGAAATGGTTCTAAATTTAAGATTTTAAAAGATAATACAATTGAACATATCGAAATTTTATCATATATGTTGCCATAATTTTTTTGTTCATTTCACTCCAGAGAGCGGCTTAAACGATCGAATTATCACATTCATCGTGACGTGCGATCCAATTTTTATTTAAAAAGGATGAAAAAACAAAAATAAACGATAAAGAAAGTAATAGAAATTAAATGATAACAATAATTAGAATGGGAATACTAAAATAATTATAACAATCGGAACAAAACAATATATTTAGAGATTTATTTTACAGATTAAAATATGTTTATTTTTTTTCTCTTTATTACACCCCTTTTTTAGTCGGAAGTTTTTAAAATTTTATTAAATCATATTTAATGACACCAAACGATAAAGAACCTTAAAAGTGTATAAGAATAATGCAAGAATTTACATTATCATAACGTCCTACGAGAGACGCGACTGTAATCGATTTGTCGAACTGTGCAGTAAGCGCAATTGCGTATCGAATAATCGATGTAACGGAATTAAACGCGACGGTCTGAATGGACAATAGTCGATACACCGTTGCATACATTCAGCGGTATTAGTATTCGATGGCATTGACGAGTTTGATAGGAACCGTCAGCAACCGCAAGGGTTGCCGCGGCAAAAGCAATATACGAGAGGTACGAGAAAATTTATCCCAGTCGTGCCGCGTGGAATAACTGGAATTTCCGATTCGATGGGTACCAATTTAAATCTGCTCGATGGAATAGAAAATGATCGTGAAAACTCGAGCGATTCCGTTGACGGTTGCTACGAGTGTGTAGCTGAGCAACGGAATCTGTAGTAAGCTGAAAATTCTAGATTTATGGAAGCGATCCGACGCTACCGGATATCTGAAAAAAGTGTGTCTAAAGCGGATCTTGAAGGCAGGCGATAAAAAAAAAAAAATTCTTCATTTTTTTCCCCTTAATTTTTTTTTGCTTCATTTCGTTTCACTTTTATCTTTCGAAAATAATTATTCAACCGATATTTGCATAATTTTTTTCGCATTTTTTAACTTCCATTGAAACGATTCTTCAATATTGAAAATCAGCGATATTCTTCTTGGATTAATAAAAAAAGCGTGTATTCGTTTTTTTATTTTTTTTCATTAGTGTCAATTGTTCATGTGCTGATAAATGATAGAATGACGAGAATAATATCCAATGGGGTGCCATTCACGAGCGATAGATAATGGTTTATCGATTGTGAACTGTACGAAACTCATCGAGAGAAGTACTAATGAATATTCGATCAACGAACACTCGATATAACTCGTGAGAAATATCTGCTGACGTGAGTTGCTCGATTGAATTTCCCGATCCCCCGAACTATATACCCCAATCATAATTCCATCTCATCGAGCAAAGCTGTAATTGATAGTCTCGTAACTATATACTGTTGAATTTCAACTTGATGTGTAGTATCTCGGTACTTCGTACACTTCGAAAGCGCGATTGCCTCGATCTGCGAGAGACACTGCGATTCGTTTCGTGCCCTTCGGCGCATAACAGAGCGGAAAAAACTAATGTTTCATCAAACTTTACAAATGAAAATACTTCGTGGCTCTCGCGAAGCTTTGTAAAAAAACTATTATTACGGAGTTTCGCTAAGAAAAGTTTACAAGTGGTACACAGCGGTCTGTGGCTCGACGAATCACTTGTTGCTTTCTCGTTACAGCGAAAATGTATTGAAATCGAATCACCGAAAGTGTTTTTCACTCGACATAACTAGAAAACATTGTTTTTATCTCGAAGGGATACTACATTTTTTCTTCAAGATAACAGCACAATAGAAATATGGATTTTATTTTGCGACAGGAACGCAATGACAAAAGAAATAAAAAAAGGAGAAAAAAAAGTTCAAGATTACTTTAGAATTTCAACTTCCTAAGCCGGTGGATTAATTCAAAGCCACTGAAGCTTAGCATGAGATTTCGCGTAAATTGACGAAAAGCCCAAATCCACTCCGCGAAGCGGATCCTCGGGACTCCCGTACAACTCTGTTTCCAAGAAATACAGAAGCTCTTCGTTAAATGAATTGCATTACGGATTAGCTGGATAGACAGACAGGATATAGTCGTGTTATTTCACTCAAGACGTTTGCCGAATCAATCGCGAGTCACTCGAGTATAAATGCGAATTGTAAGATTTGCCGATAGAAATTTTTCTTTTGTTTACATTGAACCCTCACGATTCATTATAAAACGATTGCGATCGAGATTTGATGTTTTTTTTTTTTTTTTTTATCGATAAAACTCGATTTATCCGCGGGGAGCTTCAACTAAGCCAAAGGCGATAAGTTATTCGTTTTTAATCCACTTTGCGGCAACCTTTGAAGTTGCAATTTAATTACCAAAGTGTCTGTTCGTTCGAAACTATTCCGCGATCCAGTTGCATTGAGCGAAATACAAAAAAAAAAAAATTTATATTCGAAAACTATATAAAATTACATGAATAGTACTCACTTCGATATTGTTTTTTTTTCGTGTTTCGTTTTCGATGGAAAAAATAAACAAACAAAAAAACGACGAGAGAAAATTTAAACTAACATCGTAACCCAACGATTCGACGAACGGCACGTCACGTGTATTGCCTGCGAAGAAATATGAGAGATACGTCCGTCGCGTACGCGAGTTTTTCAACGACTGCACACGATCCCCGACGAATACACTAACCACTGTCTGACGCGACACGGTAGTCACTACTGGGAGAGAGAGAGAGCACGGTGTGGGTCGCGCACGCGTCAGCCAGTTGAAAATCTCCCACGACGTTTTCGTTTAATACTTTTTACGTATCACGTACTCCAAAAATGAATTTTAATCGACGAGACTTTCGGTATCACTGAGACCAACAATACAAAACGAAAAAAAAAAAAAATTGAATAAAATCGTCAAGACACTAATCGTTGAACTTTTGGCATCGTAAACAGAGCTTCGCCTGCGTCACTCGCGTGCGGAATTCCTATCTTAATGTTTTCTCAATACTCTGTCGATAATCAGCGGTGTCAATGTTTCGTAAATAATTATTTCGTAAAAAAGAAAATATTACTAAGAAGCGATGATCCCCGGATGTTCGTTGATGGGATCACAAATATTTCGTATCTTCTGTGACTGTCAGTAACAGCGAGTTGGAACGGAATGGATGTGCTCGTGTAGAGGATGCGAAGGGGGAAAGAGAAGGAAAAAAAAGGCTCGTCCGTTAATTAACTCGGCCTTACGCTGCTGCGGAATTGTTTTATTTACGAGTCCGCGTTACGAAGCAGCCTCCGCACTTTTTGGGTAATTATACTTCTCCTACTGCTGCTGCGACTCCTCCAGGGAATACCGATAATTCACGCCGACTTCATTTATCATCTACTTATGAGAAAGTTTATTTGTTTTCGCGGGTTTTGCCGGGTGGGCGTTATAAGATTATTATTAAATATTATTCGATGATTTTTTTTTGTATATCGCGTTCCGATAATGAATGAAAATTGAAAACTATAATGAAATTTACTTTCATCGGGGGTTATATTTTTGTTTACGTTTTTTCTGGAAATCGACATAATTATAGGCGTTTATCACAGTTTTTTTTCAACTCGAAAGAATACAATGGAAATATGTGCACCAGAATGGTCTTTAAAACCCTTTGAATTTACGAAAAAAAAAAAAAAAACCTGCTAAAAATTCCTTTAGTACGAATTTTTCGCGTTTTTCATCTATTGATGAAAAAAAAAAAAATCCTTTTATCCTTTTATTATTTTATAAATCCAAGAAGGAATTCATTCTCGAATTCATTGGTCTGTGCCTTCAATGTAAACCTCATTCTCATTTACATCACCCGATATAAAATTTTTAGATAAAGCGATATTATTTGCGATAAAATCGAAATATCGTTTCGGTTGCGTATAAACGTACCATATACGTTCTTGTAACGTTAAACCACCGATGCGTAACTTTTTCCTACATGAAACTTTGATATGAAAGAACAACGCTTCGATGAACGAATCAATCAATTTTGTTTCGACGCCTCCCAATTAGTGTATCGTAAAATCCCGGGAAAAGCAGACGATGCCATTTTTTTTTTTATTAGCTTTTTTTTGTTTTTTTTTTTTTGTGGCGATGACAAAGGGCTTTGTAGTCCTCGAATTCGGATTGTCCTCGTATGGTATAAACGTATGGCGAACCCTTGTATACGCGCGAGATAGAAGCACATTGTTTCGGGGAGTACCGACGTTGTCTCGTATCGCTCACTGAATGATCAACGAGATACATGCAAAACACGGTCCGTACCAAGCATGTTGAACGATGATGTACAGTCGGCGAAGTGTCCTCGTACACGGGACACTATCGTTACCTCCATTTTCAAGCATCGAAACATCCCATCTGGTGCACAGTGTGCCATAGTTGCGTACAAATTTCCGAAATTCTACGAAGTCAATAGAAATTTTTTTGCAACGATGAAAAGCACATTTTCGTTATTGCGCAATAATAAAAATAATGTAAATATAAAAAAATAAAAAATGTTTATTCAATGCAACATATTTGAATAAAAATAATAATTTTATTTTTATTTTACATATATTTATATAAATTATAATCCAATCGAACGAATTGAATATTTTCCTTTATCACTTTATTCCAAAGGTAACTGATATCTTTTAACTCGGTAAATTAAACCCTCGGTAACCAATCTGAAAAAAAAAAAAAACATTTATTTTCCTTGAATCCGACATTCAATTTCATCCGAAACCCGACTCTCCTTTACAGAATGGTACACATTCACCGATATGTTTTTGCATATTGGATTAAATCGTTGCCCTCTGTTATACAATAGGTAGAACGACAGTCCGAAAGCACGCTTTAGAACGGAATTAAAAACAAAAAAAAAAAAAAAAAAAGGTTGATACAGGTCGCTTCACACGAGCGAATGAATCAATGTTGGTGTAGGGGTGGCGGTTGCAAAACAATTTAGCGAGAGCCGAGTCTCGATCGGTTATCGAGGCTGGTAGTTGCCCATCCGTTTCACAATTGCGGTGGTCACCTGGTCGGTTCTCGCGCGCGTCGACGTCAAGCTTCGTTCGTTCGTTAAAGCGCAATGCTACGCTAGAGGGCAAGCAGCATCAAGTTTATTAATAACAATCAACGCGACAAATGTATTTCGCATTCGGCAAATAAATTCAATATTTACAGACCACAGAATAATTCGTGGCGGAAATTTTAATCACGTCGACAGCCATCAACAGCGTCGTTTAAAAATAAAACGAACCCTTTAAATCCCCTCTGCCGCGAATGGGGGACGTCGCAGTTGCGGATTGCGAGCAGCAATTGTTTCGCGTTCTCTCAATTTTTTTTTTATCCGTTCATCCATCCGAAGTTCGATCGCTGTCAAGCGGAATCGCAGCGGAAAAACCCATCGGACAACGAAACTTTCGCGACGCGGCAAGAAAACGCGAACGGAGCAGAACAAAATTTTTCGGAAATATGTACAAGTGACGGGAGTCGGAGTCGAGAATGTCGTCGCCGAAAGCGAAAAATCAAACGGTCGAAGGGGTCGGTGAGGGATTGATTAGGAATTAAAAGATCGAGAATCCGTGTTGTCAGCCCCACTGCGATGATTTTGCCATCTTATTCTCTTAAGCTAAACCGGGTCGCGATACGGAACGATGCAGCATCGGAAGAGCTTCAAGACTGCCGACCCACGCGAGGTCACCATCGGCTTCCGGTCAAAAGAGCAAAATTCCAACAAACATCGGTAACGCAGGACGTACGATCGCGATGACGCAAAGTCAAGTTCAGGATAACACGCGTTTACTGACCTCCGTGGCTTCGGAAGAGGTTACGGGTGGTAACAGTTCACCGATTAACACGGGGCGACGTTTGACCTCAAAGAGCTTAATCGCCGCTTCGAGTCCTCCATCCGTCCCGAACCCTTCCAAAGCCAAATCGTCGAATCTACCGAGTGGAAACTCCTCTATGCAAAAGCGTCAATTGGAAACTCAATTCGCCACGAAGAAAAAACGTTACGCGACGCTTAAGAAAGAACTGACGGATAAGCAGGTCGAGTTATCGTTTAGAACTTTGAGAATATTCTTTATTTACTAATTGATCGATTTTTGACGTTCGATCTGTTTATTAACAGATCCATAAACAGATATCTGTTTATTTTATTATAAAGGAGGAAAGTTCTTCTACAATTTTTTATATTTAATGCTGAGGAATTATTCGTTTTTTTTTTTTATCGTCAAAACATAATTTTGAAGAAAGAATTCCATTAAACAAGTTGTTTTTTACGTATAGAAAAAAACTGTTTTTTTTGCATAAAATCACCGAATCCCCCCTTAAAAATATCAATTTAATTGAAATTTATTTTTTCATCGGTATTCAAAGGGTTAACGAACGTGTAGCAACGATTATTAATGATACCGAAAGTACTTAGCAATGCGTGCTGATCGTTCGATTCAATATTACAGAAAAGCGCTGTAGATCTTTACGAGGAGATGTCGCAGATACGCGAGAAATTGATAGCAAGCGGTGGCAAAGACCCGGGCAAAATCGAAACGATAAATCTCTCGGGTATCCCGGCTCCGAATTGCCAAACACAGTTTCCCGTTAGTTCTCACGCGTTGCGAGGAAGCGGCGAACAGGTGTACGCGCCGAATTCCGATATAACGAGCGAACTTGTGTCATCCGTGGAGTCGAAACTTCGCGAGCTTCCGGATCGTTGTTACGACACGTGCCGAGAGGCCTTGCAAAAGCGTTCGGAGATATTGCAATGGTTCGAAAAATTCGATCAAGAAAACACCGAGTCGAAAATCGATCCGGAAATTTCATTGCAATTGGAGATTTATCGTAAGGAAAGTACGGACTTGGAAACGCGTTTGGAGGAAACGAAAAAAATTGAAGAAGCCGCGATAACGAATGCGATCGAGAAGCTCTCCGCACTTTGGAACGAAATTGAAGTCTCGCGATCGAGAATCCGAGAGTTGGAATTAATGAGCACAGAAATGATGAATGAATTGCACACCAAAGTGGAAACAGCTTTGGCGGAGAAAAAATGCGAAACGGAAAGATGCGAACAACTGCAGGAGCGAAAGCTCGCATTAGAGACGGAACTTCGAGGGCTCAAGACGAAGATACGGGGAATGGAGACGCGAGCGAACGAAGATGAGACGAAAATCGTTCAATTGCAGAGCAACGTTAAGAATCTCGAGGGCCAATTGAAACAGAAAGAATGCAGCGTCGAGCAACGATTGAAAGAGATGCAGAAGAGTCTCAAGAACGGGGAGAATCTATTGGCAAAGACGGAAAAACAACGGGATACTTTCGAGACACGGTTTTTATTTTCTTACAGATAATCGTTTAAAGTTATTCCCACTTTTTTTTCACCCGTTTTCCTGTCTTTAAGACTCAACGAACTGAAGAAAAGCTACGGATCCAAAGAAACCGAAGCTGAGAATAAGATAAAAGAATTGTCCGAACAACTCGAAGCCGTAAACGTCGAGCTGAAAGAAGCGATGGGAAAATGGTAAAAAAAAATATATATATATATATGTTAACGAACAAATCACAGAGATAATCACAATTGTCTTCGCTGATCGACAGTGAGACAGACAGACTAGTAGAAGTGATGTTTAAACTTGAAGAAGAAACGTCGAAATTTGAACGCGAAAAAGACGAAATACTCAAAGTGATAAATAGTCTCTTCAGCGATGGAATTAATTCCGTGAGTTCCGTTGATAACCCTTTCAAAAAATAATGAAAAAACAAAATTCCAACACCACAAATGTTCATTCATAAATCCGTTCTTCAGAAGTGCAGTTATCTTCCGCACGTTATACTCGTAGAAACATTGACGAAGAAAGTTCAAGATTTCCGCTCGAATTTTCAGCGAACGTGAGTTTCCCAATTTCCCAAAAAGTGTCGAACATTGTGTTTTCATTTTAACCAATAAAATACGACTCTCGCAGACAAGAAAAGAACGAAAATCTTCAGAAGCAATTGGCGGAGCTTCAGTCTCACAAACAGACGCAATCGAAGGACAGCGGAGGTGGAAAATCCGTGTGGTCCTCTGAAATTAACGAGTTGAAGCGACGCAACGAGGAGCTCGAGATTCAGTTAAATCAGAAGCAATTGGAGATCGAAAATCAGGATCGGGCGATGCGAGAACACAGTACCGTTCTTAATCTTCGAGACGAAATGATCGCTCTGCTGAAGGGTAAACCGAGTTCGCGAGGCAACAACGAAGATGCGCATCTCGCGGTTGCGAAGAAGAAAAATCAACGGGATCGGGAGCAGGTAGACGGATGATCCGTTATTCGTCTTTCTGGAGTAACGCTAAAATCACGTCGTTCTCGTCGACTTCCCAGGTGGACAAACAAATAGCCGAGAAGGCGGAGAATCTTCAGCAACTGTATTCGACTCTCGAGAAAAAACAGATGCAGATATCGCGATTGGAACAGTTAGTGAAGCAGATGGAGATTCAACAAGATCGTTCGCAGGAACAACGCACGCGTCTCGAGAAACGAATAGCACAGCTTCAGCTCGCGATGCACTACAGGGGTAAAAGTCATCGGTACGTTAAGACGGAAAATGCCGTCTCGCCACCGAAAGTTTCTAGCGCTCCATATCGCGAAGCTATTCGAGACGAGAGCAGTCTTTGCCATCCGCGATCGTTCTCGCGACCTCCGGCACCGCGTTCGCCGACGACTCATCATCCGCAGATTCAACGATCGAAAACGCTGAATTCCTTTGAAATAAAATCTAATGTATCGCCGAGCAATGAATACAATCGCCGGATGATGGACGAAGTTGCGCGAACGTTGAAACGCGAACGTCCGTACGATTATAAAAAACGGGGCGCGAGAGACGAGAGAAAGTATTCGCAGGACGAACGCGGCGCCGGATACGTCGAGGAGAACGTTGTCGATCCTCGCGGTATCGCGAGAGACGAGATTCACGAGTCATTCTACAATTGGCTCGTCGAGCCGTGGATGTTTGAGGGTCAACCGTCGAACTTGATTCTCCCGACGAGCGATCTTCGGGGTAAATATTGTCCGAGAGTTCGATCGCCGAATTCGGATGTCGCGGTCAATGTTAACAATCCGGAAGATCGCTCGCCGCGGAGGCAAAGAGCCATTAACGATTGTAGCAGGGAGTCGAGGTGCGGTAGTCCCGGATGTCGGCGACAATCCGTTCCGGACTGGAATTCTGGCTCCGCAAGAATTACGAGGGTGCGAACGAGTCCCCAGAATACTCCGGTGACTCGTTCGCGTCTGCAGAGATCGTAAATCCTGTAACAAAAAAAAAATCTTTCGTAATATCGAGATTTTCGTTTACTGCAACTTTTATCTGTTTAAGGCGATGGGAATTTCATTTATTTGACTCCGAAATTGGGAGCAATTTGCTATTTGCAATTGCAATTTGTTTTTTTTTTTTTTTTGAGATTTCCGCGATCTATCGATCTATTCGAGTATAAAAATGTGAGGCAAGAAAGGGCCGGAAAAAAGCGTTCATATCGCCTTAAATCAATGGTTTCCTTAGAAAGATAAAGGAATCAAATTTTCTCACTAATTTCTCGTGTGGTCTGTTTTAACAGGCTGGGTACTCCCTGCTGCATCGTCTTCGTCCGACCGCGTGTTTTTAACGAATATCGCGTTAAAGATGTTCCTTACAGAGTGCCTAGCCGTTGAAACAGACCTACTCCCATTTCACGTTCCGTAAAAAAAAAAAAAAAAAAAAAATACCCTTCTCAATCCCTTTTCTCTCTTTTGTGTGTTTTAGGAGTAGAGGGTTCAGCATCCTGTAAGGAATTTTCTAATCTTCTCCCCAACGATCGAAAAAACCTTCGTGTGCGATTTTTCCTAAATTAAGTTTTTTTTTTTCCTTTTTTTTTTTTCTTACAATCTTTTCATCGGTGGTTGCGCCGAACCACAGAAAAATCGATCCTCCGTTCCCGTGTGTAAAATCGTCTTAACGCGTTCCTCAACGCTTTGTCTATAGGATTTTTTTTCCGTGGTTCACATCCTCCACGTTTTTTTATACATATATTGGATGTAAAATTACGAGAAATCCGAGATCCGGTCGATGCAATACGGAGTCTACATGGAAAAAAAAAAAAGAAATTATGTACAGATTTTGTAGATTTTGTATTTTATATTTCCTTCTTTATTTTTATCATGAAAATACTAACGAAGTAAAAGTATGTACAGAATTATGAATCATTCTCTTTTCCTTACTGTTTTCAGCGAAGAAAAACGTCGTTTGCCATAAAAAAAAATTAATGCTTTTCTTATTTTTTTCACGTTATCTATTGCTTTTCGTCAATTAATTT
Source organism: Cryptus armator (assembly GCA_963971235.1). Taxonomy (NCBI): domain Eukaryota; kingdom Metazoa; phylum Arthropoda; class Insecta; order Hymenoptera; family Ichneumonidae; genus Cryptus; species Cryptus armator. Next base: position 13,203,220 of record OZ020236.1, read on the forward strand.
GTGTCGTTAATTCCATCAGTGCTACGATCGTCGTTGCTTTAATTATTTTACAATGAAACTGTGAGAGACAAAAATATGTACAGCAATCGCCGATAGAACATCGATAAACGTTAATCGCTGTCGTTATCACTACTTCCGGAATACGCTCCCAGAAGCGACAAACCGATCGTTTGAGGCTTTTCGCTGCCGAACACTTTACTCCCCGCGGATTCAGCAATTTTTGAATCCGAACTTTTGTTCGTCTCTTTGGCAGCGGCCTGCGTGGACTCTGCTATGTTTTTAACTCCGATACTGTTGGAATTTGTTTTTACCCCCAATATCGTTTTTTTCTTTACCAAACCGCTGAAATTGGATCGCGAAGAAGTCGAACCAACGCTTCCGGTCCACGAGGAGCTGAAAGCCGCCGGTATCGTCGATTCCTTCGCATCGATTTTTCCCGTTTCCGTCGGTTCCGAAGTTGACGAAGTCTCGCCGGCGTCTCCGGCAGTTTTCATCAATTTTCTCGGCGGTTCGGCGCTTTCGTCGGTCGGCAATTCGACGATTTCTTCCTCTACGATTGTGCCGCCTGTTTGCTTCTTTCTAAATATTGATTTCACGTATTCCTCGTCTATTTCTTCCTGTTCCTTTATCGTTCGTTGTCTCGCAGCTTTGTTGTCGAATTGTTCCAGCATCTGATCGTAATCGATGGTCTGTTGCCGTCTGTTGAGATCCTTTAATTCTTCCAATGATTCCAGCAACTCTAATTCTTGTTTGGACTGTTGAGTTCGTTTTTCTAACAGTTTCATGGGATTCGTCGCCTCCTCTTCTTTCTCCTCGTCCTCCTCTCGCTGCGCCTGTTCTTCCGCCAATTTCAACGCCATAAAATTTCTCGTTGCTCCGGCTTCAATTTCGTAATCAGTGTTCTTGGGATCTGTTTTAAAGGAAATTTCCTGCAGGCATCTAGTGCACTTTATGTAAAATCTGTATATTCTGATACCCAGATAATCGTCGCCCTCGACGTCCTCTTTGCGGGCGTTGAATTTCTTTCCTTTGTAGATGTACTCGCCGCAGGTTTTGCAACGCATGTTGAAAGGGGCCATCAGTCGTACAGTGTATTGACGATTTCGGGCCAATTTCATACGCGGAATTTTCGATGGATCGAAATCCGGGGGATAGTATTTCTAAAATAGTCAAATTTTAAGGTTATGACACATCGATCGAATGCATTTCTTTTTTTCGTAATAATAATTTAACAATTAACAGATCGTATTTGTAATATTTTTTACTCACGTTCAACACTTTTCTTTCCGACATTGTCGACGCGAGTTCTCCAACAAGTATACAATACTTATCGTCTTCGAAGAGACGAAACGTTTGCGAGTCGTCGCAAGGTTATGCGTGTTTTTTTCGCGACAGCACAACAGAGGCGAGAATCTCTCGAGTAGTTCCAACGTAGTAGCGGCAGCACCGGTCGGACAATTCATTCACACTTTCCGCGCCACGGTTTCCATTTTTATCAACAATGAAAAATGGTTTACGATCGCGTGTTTGTTCTTTCGTTTTTCCTAATCGGTTCGTACACGAGAATGTTTTACGAGTGTGAAACAAAAGCGTGTGAATATTTGTACTATTTACAAATAGTTTAATTCGCATAGAACTCGAAATAATAACACTTAGCATACAGATCAAAGTTGCGTGTCCCCTTGTATATACTTTGCTGATATGTGTTTTTATGAGATGCAGGGCAATTAATGTTTCATTTAGTACAGTGTATTTAATGGAAAAAGCGTAAAGAAAAGATGTAACGAGACGATATTGTATCAGTTTCGTCATTGATTCATTATTACGATCTAAAAAAAGTCAATTAATCGGAAGAGAAAACTCAGTCGTTTTTTTTTTAGAAATCACGAAAGGAATATACATTTTCAATTTGTGTTTCTTTACTCGCGATTGTAAAAATAGTGCTCTCACATCGTCGGTAGATATTAAATATTGCATGCATCGATTACGAGCTGCACGAATAGTAATCAGATAATGCCAACATAAACAACAAATGAAAAAAGGACGACATTGATAATTGACTTAATTAGCACGCAAACATAAAATTTGCGTAACCGCGAATTGGCTTCCGCGCACTACAATTTTACTCGGCTCATTTGAGATATCGTACAATCGACCGCAGAACCAATTCAAACGATCAAATAATAATACGGGCATTTGACCGAACTCTTGAAAGAAATGAAGATAAAAGAAAAGAAGTGCGGGCAGCCAGTGAGAGAGACGTTTCGTGGAAGTCCGGGCGTTTCAATTCGACTGGGACGATGGTGGGGGTTCTAAAAGGTTGTTCAGCCGGGTCGGCGTCGTCACAAGGTTGTGGTTTGTACACGTGATTGAGTTAGTCGACCTCGCCAAAACCACCGGGCCAAGATCATCACAAAAACGCGAGGCTTAGTCTACTTCGCTCGGTCCCACGTTCCTTAGGGAGAGCGTCACGCCATGCCGGGGACTACCATCTAGGCGACGGGTTAGCAAACATCGCCCAGACGAGTCCCGCGACATATCTTGATCTAAGTAGTTTAATTTTGTCCGCCGAAATCGACTCTCTCGTTCTCTAATACAAATGATAAAACGTCGGAAATTTTGGTCGACTATGCAAATATAAATTGCTGAATGGAAATCGAGGACATATAATAAATGTATTTGAAAATAAATAAAAAATATATCGAAGCGAATGAACGTGTCTTTATTTCGTTTATTTTCGATGATTCGCCATTTTGAGGTTATTAAATGAATAGCTACTGGGTGGGCCCGCCGTGCACAGCCCGCATTCGAGTCACTCGCAATTAGATACGAAACTCTGTCCACATTTCGTGACCGTTAGTGACATTTTGCTGATTGCGAAAAAGAATAAAATAAAAAAAGAAACATACATAAGCGGGCTTTTTGCCTCGCGATTATTTCGGTCGCGGCATACGATAAAATACAAAGCGGAGAAGCGCAACCGTGCGGATTCTAAAACGTGTCGATGGATTACGAAGGTTGTTCGGAAGCATGGGAGACTCATTATTATTGCTGTATAGCCAGCGTTAAGCCGACCCAAACGCTGCGGCACGCAGTTACGTAGAGGTCTCTAGGAACCAGTTTCAAACTCGAAAATTACAGACTCAGATTCGACGCACGAGATCGCCAACGTAAGAATCGTGCGAGATGGTATCCGACATTTTTTTTTTTTTCGCAACTTTCTGCATAGTCGTTAGACGACACGGAGGATACTGTCTCGACCCCGAAAGCTAACATAAGTTAACAACGTATGCGCGAATCTTCGCTTCCTCTGACATTAAATCCGTGCGATGGATCCTACCAAAAAAAAAATCACGCCATTGTTATTTTTTTTCGTAGCTCTGGTTCTTTAAAATTGCCAAACGGTATTACACGATCTACCGTTAGATAGCAGTTTGAAAATAACGATTGCGCGCTCACCGCGAGTCATTATAGCGTTCGAAACCTATGTGATGTAACCCCGAAGAAAAAAAGAGAGTACAGTTAGATAACGTCTGTGCGGATTTTTGCGCAAAAGCAGAGAGGCAAATCATTAGATTCCGTATTGTCGGTGAATAAAATAAAATTGACAAAGATTCGATTTTGGACGAGCAACGCAATTCGGAAAATTTGGATCAAATTGTTTCAACGTTTATAAAATCGATAAAGCGTCGTTGGCAAAGGCTTCGAGACATTATTTGCTACGTTCGAGAGTCGAGGGTGATTTATCGTTCGAAGGGGTCTTTTTTATTCGCAAATCAAATAACGAAGGACTTCCACTCGGTGGTCTTGAACGAGACCTGATTGAGACCTGCTCGTTTATATATGGCTTGTGCGAAACTGCACTGTACATTATCGTACAAATCTATATAAATTCAGGAATCTCAGCGATTCTTATCGACCATTTTTTTTTTCACTTCTTATTTTCATTATATAAATTTTTTTTTTTTAATTAAAAAAAATTGAAAATAATATATAATATATAATATATAATATATAATATATAATATATAATATATAATATATAATATATAATATATAATATATAATATATAATATATAATATATAATATATAATATATAATATATAATATATAATATATAATATATAATATATAATATATAATATATAATATATAATATATAATATATAATATATAATATATAATATATAATATATAATATATAATATATAATATATAATATATAATATATAATATATAATATATAATATATAATATATAATATATAATATACTCATTATTTTTGACATATCATTTTTATTATTTTTATTACATAAAACGCTTCGAACAGAACTGAATGCGACAAATCTGAATTGAGGAAAGGAAGTCAATGAGACTCGTGTGAACTCAGTGCTCATCACTTCGCGGACTGTGGGAATATTAGTTGTATTATAAGTTGTACCCACGTCTTAGACGGTGCGCAGGACTTAAAGAAATTTCGTTTGAATGGAACGCGGTGGATCCAAAGCATCTCGCAACCATACTATATACATGCCTCTCCTTCTGGCTCTCGGTGAAACGTGATGACCAACTTTACCTGCTCGAAGGACTCGAATTTTTCTAGCATTTCCCAGACGAGAAAGGCGAGACGTGCTGCGCTGGACTAACCGCCAGGAAGATACGATAAGGAAATATAAGACCGGACGTCGGGAGTGAATGAATTCAGGACGCGTTAAGTTCTCGGAAAAGAGTATTCAACTTGAATTCAAAATTGGTTTTTTTTTTTCCCCCCTTTTTTTCGAGAGATTTTCCTATTGACGTGGAAGTCGAATGATCGGTAAAAAAAACTAACCGACGATGCAACGTTTGGCCTTAAAGGTCAGATCCTCGATTAATATTCGATTTTCACTAAATCGTAAAATGAAGAGCTTTTTTTTTCTTTAATTTTCGAGAATTGCATTCTTCGTTTACTTAATAATGTTTAATTTATTAATTATCTCCGAGACGGAAAAAAAAGTTTTTTTTTTTTTCTCGAGTTTCGAGAGAGTAAATCTTTGACGAGGCTGTACTATTCGTGGAAGTCGTTCCATTCATGGAGTGTAGATGCTGTTAGCGGACAGTGGTTCCCATTTCGTTGTACCTGCACTTCCAGCCTCCGGCTCGCGAAGATTCCGGCGGTTGCCTCGTCGCGCCGATCCCGAAATAAGCGACGAAATTGCTAGCCGCACCTGTACCGTCAACGATAGTTTTCGATATTCCGGAATGTTGCGCGGAGATAACAGCCTCGCGAGCTCTTCCCGCGTATTAATTAAGAGACCGAAAAATTCATTGGCGATTGTCGATGAATATTAAAAATCCTCGAAGATAAAAAAAAAAGGAATACAAATTGTTCAGCTTTCACTGTTCGTCAGTTGAAGCGAAACGAGAGGACGTCGCGATGACGGCAACAATTTCCAGCTGTCCGTTAATGACACCGACTGTCGCATCGAGTTGTCATGTAGTGCCGACAACCACACGCGGTGGGGAGGCATCGCGCGATAACTCGCTCATTGTCTCACGATGTAATTGCGCTTTGTCATGCACTTGGCAATTATCGTTCACCTGTTCGACGACGCGCATGTAATGAAATTATCTGTCAAACATAAAAAAAAAGAAATAGAAGGCAAAAAGAAATCCGCGACATAACAATTACTCAAATGAGTTTTCGTCAAATATCATAAAGATAAACATTCAAATAATACAAAGCAAAGTATGAATAAATAAATATATTAAACGATACAACATTGACAATATAATTGCATTGAAGCTCACTGGAGGGCACTGCAAAGAGTCTATAGCGCAACGACTGCGTCTATCACTTCGTCGAAATAACCTAAAAAAAAAAATACAAAAATACAAAATGCAACGAAGACGCATTCTGCGCTTCGTCAATCTCATTACAATGCAGACGCAATAAAATTTGATGAACTGTTTCCGTATTATTTATAGAGCTAAAGAGAAGTCTTGCGTACAGCGCTCGATTATCATAAATTTAATGTTTCCTGGCCGCGAGTGAGATGGACTAAAACTATAGAAAGAGAAAGGGTCGAAAGTCCATGAAACGATCGTAAGATTCCCACGTAATAATATGCGCTTTTGCGGTGCATGTCGCGACGCATATATATCGATAATCTCTATCGAGGCACGAGTGCGTTACCTCTCAACCGTACCGCTCTCATACATCGTCGTTCTTGTTTTTTTTTTTTTTTTTTTTTTTTTTTCGTGCCTTATTTCTTTTTTTTTCAATACAATTATTATTGAGTGACCCTCTATCGCGCGAGGTACTGCGCCGCTTTGTTTATCGCTTCGGCTATAGGTAGTGTAGCGTTACCGCGACCCGGGAATGGTACCGCACAAGTTGCATATCGCGCAGCATGAGGCATTTTAAAACTCGCATTGCGCCGAGCGCTGTCGATCCGTCGAGGTGTACACGCAGTGGTTTTCGTAACGTGTATTTATATACTATATATATAGTACATAGTATAGTATGTATATATATGTATATATCAACGTGGCAAAAGAACTCGAATTTCTCGACAGCGTCGGAACACGATAACCGAGGGTGTTCCTCTGGTTCGTCCGTCTCACGTAAGGTAATCGCGTAAATTGCGAGTATGAACAGCGCTCGCGGTCTCTCGAGTATTCCAGTTACCGATATTAAAATACTACGTACGTACGTGCGCACAACGGGCCTTTGGCCTTTTTCTCTCCTTTCTTTTTATTTTTTTTACCCTTTACTACACTATGGCAAAGCATGTAGCGTATTATATGGTAGTATACTATATTACTATAATGGCGAGTAGTAGCCGTTACTACACAGCCACGCTACGATGACTTCCGGTCTCGTATATACAGGACGTACGCTCACTCGATCGTCCTCATGTTATGCTACATTACTCGAGTTTTGCTCGCCACTACGCGGACCTTTTCTCTCGGTATATGCTTACTCTACCGACAAAATGACGTAACTACACTATAGGTACTCCCACCGGTATACGACTTTCTCGAAGATTCGCACGGCTACTCATTACCAATACAAAAGGCAATGTCCCTTTAATGTTTGATATTATCATACCGGGTTACCGACGGGTATATATACGATCTGTATATATGTATATCATTTTTTTTTTTTTTTTTTTTTATCATGACGCAGAAGTCGCATGCAAGAGGAAATCTACATTCACGCATATTTCGCGTGTGCAGAAACTATCGGCGAACTATGATTTTACCGACTTGAATTGATCGTCGTAAACTAAACAACTATTTTACGAGCAAATATCAAACGAGTTTTGCATAGAAACTACCGATTTTAGTGTAAATTGAGAGAAGATCTGCACGGATAGAAATTAATTTATTGCGAGAGACTCGATCGAGCGGCAAATGGATTTATTCAATTAAATTCGAATAATTTTATTTAAATACAATAATTTGTATGGGTTTTGTATTGTACTGGATAATTGCTGTATTCAATGCTCATTGGTTATCGCAATTAATTAATTTGGTATCTCTGACGCGATTTTTTACTCTTTATTATCGTCGGAATAATGGAAGATTTTCGTTGACACGAACGGAATGCAAAGAACTCAAATCGGTTTTAAAATCGGCAAATAGGACATGAAATCGGGAAACCGGATATAAAATCGGCAAATCGAATATAAAATCGGCAAATCGAATATAAAAAGCGATGTAAGTCGCGAACATATATGAATGCTTCAAAGGACCGCAATGGCGCAGAAAAAAAGGTTAGGTTCGCGAATGTTCGGTCAAAAACAGTTTTACAATGTTTCAAATGAGTATTATTAGCATATGAGAAAATATGTGAATACCTCGTGTATTATGCGTACAAGTTACGAAGGTATGTGCGAAGTCTTTGACGTTTTTTTTTCCCATGCGTACACTCGCCGCTTGCCCCAAGGCGCGAAGTAACCGCGTTGTACGAAGTTTTGAAAAGAAATAAAGAAAAAAAAAAAAAATTCGTATGTGCGCGGGGCTACGGTAATGGTTTTCAAGAGAGTAAGTCGCGGCGATGAGATGCCGAGTTTTGCTGCCGCTAGGCCTTCGCGCAAAGTTTCACTGTCGATCGTTGCGGTACGTAGAGTATATATATCCATATAGCCGGCATGGACTTTCGCCGTTCCGCCATCGCCATTAGGCAGATTTTACGAGCGGGGCCCGCACACGGGGCTGATCGCTTTTCTGGAGAGAAGAACCTCGAACGCGAAGTTACCCGCTCGTCGGGTGTTTGCACCTCGCAGCACGTACGAGGCGGGGCGCATACGGAAAGTACGAAGGACTCTTTGCGAAATAGCCTCGCGGCCACTCTATATTACCCTGCGAAGCATCAAATTTTAACTCTTTCAAACTCGTGCTTTCCTCCAAATTGGATTTTATTTAGTGGTCCATGTAATGAAAAAAAAAAAAAAAAAACCGCGCGAAGCGAAAAAAAAAACGAAAAAAAAAAAAAAAAAAAACGGGTAAAATTGTTTCTTACTCATGAGAACCCATACGCGAAATAATCATCGCGGGATCTATAAAAGAAAAGGCTAAGCCGGTAGAGAACCTTCTCAATGTCGCGGAGACAAACCAGTATTACCGCTCGGCCGCGAAAGCTTGGCCTGCCGCTGCTCGCTTGCCCGATGAGTAGATATCGAATGCCATCGAATACTCGCTCGCTACACTGTTACCGCTCGGTTGAATTACCAGAGCAAAGGATACCATCATCGCGGTGGTAGACGCATCGCTCGATGCAGCTGAGAAGCATGCAATCGAGCGCTTACCGATAGTACGCGACATGCATCAGCACCTCGATGTCTCCTCGTCTGTTTCTCACTTTTTCTCGGAAAGTTCGATAGACTATCGAAGAATTTCATCGAAAAACGTTCTGATCGGTACATTTGAGACGAAAAAAAAAAAAAAAAAAAAAAAAAATCCCCGGGAACTCGATCGAAATAGAATCACTATAAAATCCAACGACAAGCACGACGAGTCTCACGAATTCAAAGTTAAGCGAACTCAATTTACGTTTCTCTTTGGCGTTGACTACACGACTACCGATGACAAGAAAAAAACGTTCGAATCTTTTTTTTTATCGAGGTTACAGAGGGACGTTACAATATCAAATTTATAAATTTAGTCGCGCATTTTTTAGATTTTTTTTTTTACGCGATGAAATGAGTCGTGTAAAGAAATATCTCAGGTGCTCCTATTCTCAGCTACCACCCACAGCTGACGATGTGTCTCTAGTCTCTGCCGGGTTCCGCGATCTTTTTCCCCGCGGGCAATGCGTCAAGCCGAAGAATTCTCTCGTCGCTACAGAGCTTCTCGTATGAGAAGAAAAACGTCTTGAGGGAATGCAGTTCGAATAACTGCACGGAAGTATTCGATGGGTATTCTCCTTCTTTCTCTCGGCGTTCAACCCTGTTGGACATAACACAAAGTTTGTTCTCGTATTTCGATGTGGCGCGGCTTGTGAAGAAAGCTCCTCACGGCTAAAAGCGGGTATATCGCGACGGAGGAGAAAGAGCGCATTAAAAGCCATACGAACGGCTCTCGGGGCATTTCGCCATCATCCACGCTGTCTTCGCGGTATTCATCCGGCGAAGATACAGAGGGGAGGCTCTCCTCATCCGTCCGAGACGTCCGAGGTTTTGCGTCCGAGGCCCCCATCATTCGATCCCCGAATAACTCTCCGAAGCGAAATGCTTCGCTGCGACCAAGTTGAACTCTCATGAGGCGGCGCACGCCACTCTCATCATCCATTCCGGAATTATATGTACGTGCGCCCCCCCCCCTCCCCTCCTATTCCCACTCATCTTCCCCATTCGCGAGAGGTGAAACAGGTAGTGTGCATGTAACCTCCCGTACCCACTTGTAACATGTGCCGCTCACGCGAACCCGATCGCTCTCTTACAAACCCAATTCGTAATTATCAACGCTCGAATCGTGCCGCTTTCGTACCGGTAGTTTACAATGTTGCGAAAAATCTTACGTGCAAAAAAGCATGTATATACGTACGAAGCGAATTCTTTACAGAAAGAAGCAACGAATTAACGTCGCATCGCGGTATAGCATCGTAAACGTTTGATGAAGAAACTGTTTTACCCTCCGCATCTTAAAATCCATCATCAGAAGTTCGATGTACGAATGGGGGATCCCCTGAGTTTACAATGTTGTGATGTTGTGAACTTCGAGAAAAAAATTTGTACGAGACGAGCGAACGGTAACTAAAAGACGTAACGACGCTAACGTGGACATCAAAGAAACTGTTTTGCGCCGCGCATTTTAATGATCTCTACCAATTTCGATGAGGGATCCAAGAGGATCGATAAAACATCTCTTAATTCGTTCGTCGTTGTCTTTCCTTAATGACGAAAAAAAAAAAAAATTCTTTATCGATGTTTTGTCTTCGTGAACATTCGATTATATCGAACGGATTATCAGAGTTTTTCACGAGTATGGAAAGTACGACGATAATTTATTATCCCACAGTTTGGAAATCATATATTACACATTGGAAAAAAAATTGCTGCTTCAATTAACTGCGGGGTTAAATAAACTCCGACCAATTAATTTGTTGCACCAAAAAATGTATTGATAACGGTAACATACTGATAGTGAATCGCTAACCAATTAAAATTGGATTGACCATTAAATTTGTTAGGCTAACAGCCGGTCGGATGGACTAACCAATTAAAAGCTGAAGTCAATTAATCAATTGGTTGGAATGCAGCAAAATATATATTGAAAGCACACGATTGATGATTACCGATACACTGACGATGACTGCGATATCCACCTTACATAACGATGAAGTTGATTGAGGCAACGATTTTTTTTTAAATTTGTCTCCGTGTAAATTTAAACTCTAAAAGCGATAAATTACCGAGATAATTTACGACTCCAAAATATGTGGAGTGTGCAGTGTTATAGAGACAACTGGGAACACTTTATTACCCGACAGTCAACGGTAGTGAATTCACACCGCAAAGGGCGCGAAAAGCTTAATTTATAATAAATGGATCTCCGTAGTTTATTGGTCTCAATGTCGCCGGATTCTTTATTGCAAGCAGATGTAAAATTCTTTAACGCTTCATCGCGTCACGACGACGATGTGCCACCATGAAGCGGTTGCGATTTGATCGTCTTTGCCAACAGAGAGAGCAGAATACCGCGCAAAAGGTAGGTACGTCTATTCTCATTCACCCTGCGCGTTCCCACATAACCTGCGCGTTGGGTCGAATTTACCTACAAACCGTATGCATCTTTACACATTCTTTTCCCCGGGTTCCTGTCGAGCCAATTCTCTTTTGAACGCACGCTACGCGAACAAGAGTTGCCACCATGAAGTGGCGGAGATTGGATATGCTAAGTAAGAGGACAACGAAGCGGACGAAAAGTGTCTGACGAACGAGTAGTACCTTGGAGAATGGACCTGCTTCGTTTCGCGCTGTGAAACGAAAATGGGAGGCCGAGAAGCAGAGCTCTCTCGCGCATTGTCCGGCTAAGATGCCAGAAGACAATGTCCGTTCGTCTCTTTCCCTCGGCTTCTCATTCCTCGCAAGTCCGCTCCCCGTTTCTCTCCTCCTCTTCATCCACCTCCTCGTTCTTCCTCTATCTCGCGCTCTTATGTTCCGCAAACTCTTGGTCGACAACCTGTAATACGCCATCGGCAGGAGCACAACGGCGATGGTGTTGTGCTCTCGAAAACGTTTCTCGGAAACCCGAAAAGCGAAACACGAGCCGGTCTGGCCTCAGGGTCCGCGCGGCGGCCTGTGTGACACTGGAGAGCTCCATCGCCATTCCACGCTCGCCACTACAACCGATTTTCTCTCCTTTGCGCTATTCTCTCTGTCCACTTCGTTCTTTTATCCCCCCTCTTCCCCCCTGTTGCTCACCGTTGCACCCTATCCTTCCGACTCTATCCGTATGTTCTCTATTTTCACACTGAGTAAAAAAATCGGTTAAATCGATGAAATCGATGCTTGCGGGTGGCGAAAAAAAGATTTTATTCACTGAAAGGAATACCTTGTTGATTATACTTATTGTTACTTACATTGACTATTTCTTTCCTTACTATGACAATTTTTTTTTTTTAACAATCGATTGTATGTTCCGCTACCCGAAAGCGCCGATTTTATTGATTCAACCGATTTTTTTTCTCGGTGCTTTTCCCGCTGTTTTCGATATTCGATACCGCGAGCTACTTTTGTTTTTTCCGTTCGAAAATAAATTAAATTATATTCGATTTTCTTTGGAAGAATTTTTCAAATTTTTTTTTTTTCGAAAAATTTTATTAGCTGTACTTTCATTTTGCTTGGATTGCGTGTATTTTTTTTTATCCACTTTCGACTTCATTGTCGTCTATCCCTGTAGGGTTCGTGTTTTTTTTGTCGGCATCGCCGATTTGTGTAAAGACCCCAACTGCAAGTGACCGTTTTTTTTTTTTTTCTTTTTTTGTTTTTTTTTTTTTCGACCCTCATTAAGTTTCAGTTTGGCGTTTGTAGCAAACGTCTTCATCACTACCGTACTGATCCGAGGGGAAGGTATCGCGATGAATTTCTTTCGTTACTTTGTATATGCCACGCAACATTGTTGCAGCAGTTCCTTTGGTTCTCGGGTTAGGAGAGAATAAAAGGGGTGAAATTCGAAACGATATACAAATACACGACAGGAACTCTCGCACCAGCGGATCGCGGTTCGCTCCGTTATTCCGCGGCATCGATTTTTCGGTGGCGCAAAACAGAACCCTTCTCGATTGCCACTTTTTTGCGATGTTCCGTCCGCTCGACTACCACTGTCGCTCTCGATATTCTCAAAAATATATATGTACCCTATTTTAGGTTTATCTATTCCTCGATTTATCATTATTATTTTTTTTCTCATAAAGATTATATTTGATACACTTGGCACTCGTTACTTCGCAAACCAACTGTGGATTTTATCTGCTCCCATTCTCTTGGGAGTTTTAACTGCATCTTAAAGCGAAAAAAGAAAAAAAGGAGGACGATAAAAACCGAGCCGAGGACCTAAACAAATATGCGATTATGGTATATTGCAGTATCTAGCCTTTGCCTCTTTCGAGCTCTTGTCCTGTGATACTCGTCGGCCAAGAGGCTATCGCAAAATTATTATTACCCATCACTCAGAGAGGTAGGGGCGCGTACGGAGATACAGTCTACACAGTCCGTAAAACCGCTTGACGGTGTCCCGTTGCCGCGTTATAGATATGGGGCCTTAGGTTTCCGTAAAACGATAAGAACTGGCGAAACGAGAGCGATAAGAAGCGTCAGGCACTGTTGGCGCCTCCCTTCGTTTCTCGCTTCATTTTTATTATTCTTTTTTCCCGAGACATTCCTTCCCATCATCTTCTTACAGCGGAGCTGTATGATCTAATGACTTCGAAAAGCAAAAAAGAAATAAAAATCTTCGAAAGCCCCGAGTTTTTCGACCGTAACAGACGAGGCGATGTTGTTACTTCGATTACAGCACGTTTGCTTCTTCTCGCAAGTTCGAGGCTCGCATACGTTCGTATATTGTTCGATGCTCTCCTCTTTCGCTACACAGGAATTCCAAAGCGTTCGCGGGAGACCCAGACACGACGGAGGATCGTTTCTCCTTCGGCCTCTCGGTGCATTGTTAGATTCCTGATAGGGACGTGACGACGAGACCGGGAGAGATCAATCGCCGAATCTTACGGGGACTCGAATTTCGAGCGAATATTTAATGAACGATGATTAACCGACTAAATTTATTTATTTATCCTGTTCACGAGGAACAATTAATCATTGCTTCGGATTACTGCATAGTTAAATATACTTCAATCAATTAATTGATTGGCTGATGCAATCGATAGATTGCTGAACCAATTGATCGATTGGTTGAACTAATCGATAGATTGCTGAACCAATTGATCGATTGGTTGAACTAATCGATTGATAACTCAACCAATTGATCGATTGACTGATCCAATCGATTGATTGGCCTATAAAATTAATTGGTTAACACAACCAATGAATGTCTATTTAATGTTAACCAATTATGTTGACCAATTAATTGAGCGTTTTTAACCACGTCGTTGGTGAAGCCAACCATTTCTTTTCTCCATGTATGCTATTTCTCATTAACCACTCGGCTATAATGACCATTGCAATATCTATCGATTAATGTTTCGCTGCAGAACAAGTGATGATGAAAAAAAAAAAAAAAAAAAAACGTGAAAGTAAAACAGGAATGGAGGACAAAATCGAAGGAGTCGATATATTCCAACCTCGAGTCTGGTGCGCGCCACCGGTTGTTTCTAAGAAGTCAATGTCCTCTCGAAGCCGGACTAACCGGCACCTAATAAGAATTGCCCTGGTAACTAGATTAACCAGAATTCGAGACTCACCTTCGAGAAATCGACTTGCTACATGGATTCCAGAGCGTGTACGGTGCACCGACGCAATCGTGTATATGCACTTCTATACAAGTTTATCCGCCCATTGTAACGACCCCGACGACCAGATAACTTCTCGCGAATGATTTATTTTTGATACGGAATAATCGCGATCTTATAGCAAAAAATAAAAAAATTAAAAAAATTTCACACGAAATCTCGAAGAATTTCAAGGTAACTCGGGAAGATCGAGAGGCCAGTCTCTTGGTCGTTGTTGAAGGTAAAAAGATCCTCGGAGGATCAGCGGGACCCTCGCGATTGCCTCCCGCGTCGCTAGATTCCAGATAACCCGATGCGCCCATCGCCCGAACTCCAAACTACATCCCATCTGTATAACAACAGAGAGACCCCGAACCGTATACCCCCATAAGACCGGTGAAGAGGTCCGACCAGTAGTATAAGGCCCCGTGGCCGCGCCGTTCGCCATTCGTTCTCTCTTGTCGACGCCACATTGGGGCCCTTTAACTGGCGACCCGGCTGATGCTCGCGGAAATTGAGGTGGTTAAAGGGGCAGGAGCAGCCTGTCGGCCTGACTATACATCGAGCTCTGCTTGGCCAGAGCCACTGCTGCCAGACGCGAATTAAATGGTAACCCCGTTGTTCGAGGATATTAGACCGATCAGAAAGAATGGGCAGAACGAAACAGGCTGAGAGAGATCCCCAACGATCAGTGGAATGCGCCCGTTGCAAAATATAATAAGCTCCTGCGCCTCGATGAAAATGATTTAATTTTTTTTTTCCCCAAAAGAACTCAATAACGAGCGTTCGTGAATGCAAATTTTTTTAACGCTACCGATCACCGATAAGTTTCGTTGGCGCGATGGTACGATGAAAGTAGAGCACTATCGTGACGTCAATTCCGGACGGCAACGGAACGGTCGCCAAGGAGGTTGAAGATACAGTATCGAGTCCTTGATTCTTTATTTTAATTATAGAACACGAGAGGGAATCCTTGCGCCTCGCAAGGATCCGGTGGACCGTGGAAACCGGTGGAATCGCCTGCAGCTATGCGCACGAGTTAAAAGCTCTGTGTATATCATTTCGATACCGCGTGCCATACATCTCTTCTGATGTTCCGTATTTTTTATTATATCATAAGTTAAACATACTAACAATAATAATAATAGTACTTATTGTTATTAATATAATAATAATAATTAATACAATATATTATTGATACTATATATAATAATAATTATTATTATTGTTAAAGGAAAAGTAATAAAAAAAATTAAAACATAACAGAGGATTTCGGACAATATACTTTCTTGAAATAGTAGAGTTTCTTCTACGGGACAATCGACAGTGTATTTACTTTTCAGCTAATTCTTGCTGCTCTTCTGCTTCTTCTTTTACCTTCCTTGGCTGGTTGCCCATAGGAAGGATTATGCTTGCAGTTTCGTAGAGAAATACCTACGAGTTTCAGCAATTGTTGTTTACAGCATTGACACAAGGTGCGTCCGTATTTGAAGGTTCAAATACATCAGATACTGAAAATAAATGCTGCGGTATCGATATCGTGTTGATAGCATCCATTGCCATAGAGACACCGTGAAAATCGACAGTAAGATCAGCTAAACGTTACCGCGAGTAAATTAGCGCGAGATAAATAATTTCCATTAGTGCGCGAGAATAAGCGATAATATAAGCGAATTAGCGAGAAAACAATAAATTCGAATCGAATCGAATCGACTAGAGATGCGAAGGAAAAGGAAAAGAAATTGCGGGGACGACGAAAGGAAGACACGCCGGAGGATGTTTCGGTGCACGCGGCACGCGGCTCGTGATGGAATTGCAGCGTTCAGCGGTGGCAAAAGGCGCGGGCGAGTAGGAGACAAGGCAAACGAGAAAGCCGCGGATAAACGCTTCAGCTGAGACAAGATAGACACGAAGGCAGGGAGAAACCTGCAGTTAACGTACAGACTACGTCGAGACGCTCGGTGAACTCCCGGCGTCTGCACACCCGCTGCCCGCGTCCTGCGCGGGGCGTTGCTGCTGCTGCCGGTCGCTGGTTGATGCTTCTGGCTCCTTCGTCTATGTCTCCGAGACTGCGCCTCGTGATCTGAAATCCGAAATGAGCACCGTTCGCCGACACGGACGCTTGTTCATCATCCTCACGCACACTCTCGAGGCCTCCCGCGCTCGCTACTCCTCTGTCCCCATCGCGAGATCATTTTCTCTACTCGTTTTACCTGAGATATAATTTTTCCCGAGAAGCAAGACTCGCCGTTTGTTTAACAAAACTGTATACACATCTGAATTGATAATTGCATCGTAATTCTTGGTAATCGTAAATTTAGCTGACGAAACTTATGTCATCACGGCGAGAGGCTTTTGTAATTAGTAGGTTGGAGTGTCGATGATTAAACGGCGTGAAAGTCACGCGATTTGTTATATCTGATTGGCCGACTGCCAGACAATGCCGAGACGAGGTTGTTGCTCGCCACCCACTAAACTCCTTGGCGGAGTATTGTTTTGCAGTGAAATTTATTCGAGTCAAACAGGAATAATAACATCATTTCAAATAAAATAAAATCAATTAATTTATTATTTTAATTAATTTAATTAAATGTAACGCAATTAATATTAATCACTAATGATAATAACAATAAAAAAAATAATAATAATGATTATTATTATTATTAATTATAAATAATTAATTTATTATTATTAATTATTAATAATCAATCAATTGATACACCGTATTTTATTCTGAAAAAGAAATTCTGTCAACTAAGTAGAATTTTTACCGTCGCATTTTTTTTTTTTTTTTCAATGTAAATTTTGACAATCAAGTGAGTGCAGATGAAGGTCGCACAGCATCACGAGGTGAAGACACGGAGTATAATAGAGCCCCTATCCTCTCCAGGACCGCAGAATTTGTACTGTCGGTGCTGTTTTACGGGCGACTCTTGTCTGCACTCACGGGAATGCGCGCATATACGCGAGAGATGCATTATTCGCGAAATCTCATCCTTAAGTTTCTCCACCCTTGAGGCTTCCTTTATCGAAGACCGCTCGCGATCTCCGGGACTCACGCGCGGGCGCGCGCGATGCACGAGAGATGTTTATTGTATGCCAATCTGTTAAACGCTTCCCCCGTAGAGAGAAAGAGAGAGACAGCCGGTTGTGCAGAGGCTTCACTCACGTTCTGTTGATATGTGGGTCCAAATTCACCACCTTTCAAGTTTCGGTTCGCATGCCTCAAAACCAAATTGAAGGCCACAGGTTCTCTCCATCGCTCGATAAAAGAGAAGAAAGATAAACTCAATGCAATGGACGACTTGGATTCGTGGGAGAACGCGTTACGCTCGCGAAATTCTTCTTTTCCTTCTTCTTCTTCTTCGGTACTGATATCCCGCAGTCTCGATGCTGCTGCTGCTGCTGCCTGTTGCTGCCGGGTGGGTTGATCTCGAGCTTCAAGGGGCCTTTCGCATACCAGACGTACTCAATGAACTGCGGTGGTGCGATGGTGGGGCATCCATAGCCGCTCGGGAAGTACGTTGCCACGAGAGTATTAATGAACAAACAACCCTTCTTCTCTTCTCCTCTTCTTTTCTCACTCCGATCGCTTACGAGACTCTTTCGTCTTGCGGCAGCGGCATCAGCTCAGTCCTTCTTTCTTTTTTTTTCGTATCCGTAAGCACCCGCGCGAGAGTACGAGCGTTAGTGGGGTAGGATGACGATGTGGATGAATTAGACCGATGTTTTTGAATCTTAGGCGTAATCTCTTTTCCCAAACTCTCCGCGTCTTCATCGTTCTTTTTTACTCATTTTTTTTTTTTGTTCTCTTACAGTTCACTGTAACCCGCCGCCGAAACCTTCCACTTCCACTTCTCCCCGACTATATTTTTGTCTCGCCGACATCGTGCTTTCCTTCAAACACATCTATATATATATACACACACACATCAGCTCCGGTAACTTTCGGCGCGCGAAATCTGCAAAACGCGATCTTAACAAGCCAAACCTGATCATCGATATAGCCGTGACGATGATGTTGGACCACCGACACCGACTATCTTGATTCTCATTATAAATATTTCACGAAAGTTAATTGCTCGATGAGAAGTGCCATGTATTTGTCGACGATGGAAATTCCTGCTGTAGAGTTGATCGAGTCTCGATCTTTTTTCGATATTTAAACATTTTTTTTTTTTTTTTTTTTTTTTACGAAAGGAACGATTCTTTGGGAATTCGACAATTAATCGTGCTGTCGTCGATTTTGAACCCCCAGTGTGATTACATTGGTCAGCCGGACTCGTGCGGACCATAAAAGTGCGATCGACACTTAAAACCTTCGATACTCACGACCATCGATTTCACGCATTCCCCTACTGGGCAACATGTTCGAAAGGAGGGGCGCTTCATCGGGAGCACACAATTTGTGTTACTCACCCGATAATGGGCATCCCATGTGTCTCCCTCCCTTTTTCCGACTTCTACTCGTTACCGTTTTAATCGTCTCGAACAATAATTATTATCTGACCATTCAAGGTGGGTAACTGCATTCCGTATACAAAAGTTACCACCGCTTCGTGCATTGTACGAAGTTTGATATCGAAGGATCGATTCCCCTGCAGCACTGCTGCCCTCTCATCAACGTTTACTCGCGTGTGTGGATATATATGTATATATATATATATAGAAATACTTCCTCTGAACCTCGTACGTTTGCTTTATTGCGTGAGAATGTAACGCTCGCGGGACTCCTCCCGTTTCGTGTGTCCTCTCCCAGTTGCCCCCGAGAAGCGCGACGCCCCGATGCGAGAGCGCACGGGAATCTCATCGGACTTCAACGGGTCCACGAGAGACAAGCCGATTCAGAACTTCGAGTGCAAGAACTCGGCCCATTAGTCTCTGATCTGTTGCCGCAAGAAAATAAGACTCGCGACGAGAGAGAGAGACGGAGAGGAGTCTCGAGACCGGTGAAGATGATAGCTCGTGGCGTTCCTCAGCCTCTCTCGCTGAACGTTTCGTCCCCTCCTCCGACGCGGTACACACTACTCTGCTCCTTGGCTGGTTAGTACCGCGTCCAGTTTGTACCCCGAGATCGCTCTGCGCGAAAACTGAGACAAGAGATACACTCGCGTACAAGAGAAAAGCTTCTCTTCTCCCCTCCCGCTGTACCTCCTTCAGTATGCTTTATAGGGTGTGCGGTATGCCATAGCGGGAAAGAAACGAGTTTCGCGTGACATAAGCACTTGCGAGGATACTCTTTATGATTTAAAGGCTTTGCAAGGCTCAAATTGAAAATCACGATAGTTCGAAACTACCGTCGATATTTTATTTCGTTCGAGATATCTCGCGGCGTCATTAGCAATTTTTAATTGCTGGATTATTGTTTTTTTTTTTCTTTTTTTACTTTAGCGAATGAAAAAAAGTACTTAAAAATTCAACTATGCTGATGGCTTCTTTGATGATGCGGTGATTTAAGTATCGCGCCAATATACCCGTTGATAATTCGTCGGATATAGGAACTTCGTGTATTTTTCATCTTGTGCCGTTTTTTTTTTTTTTTTTTTTTTTTTTCATCAATAATAACATGAAATTTGCGAAATCGCGATACGCGAATGGATGAAAATTTCCGTTGCTGCGCGGGGTTATCTTGTGTGTTTCTCTCGATTACGCGAGGATCGTAGCCGCCTCGCGAAGAATGTGGTAGTTATATGCCTGTATGCACAAGGCGAAGGGAGAGAAAAAAAAAAAGGAAAGAGAAATGAAAGAGCGAAGTCGGTTCCCGGGTGAAATGATGTCGTGTACTTACGAAGCGCCCGGGCCTTAAATCATAAGACCCCGAACGCTCGCGCCGCCGCGGCTTTAGCTTTCGCGTACAAAAGTTCAAGGCTCGAGTTTCGAACGAACGAACAGCCACAGTCGGGAGTGTCCTCTCTGTGCGCTTCTCCGGTACATACCCTTTACTAAAAAAAAAAAAAAAAAAGAAAAAAATCATAAATAAAATTCTTCGTATTTGTTTTGATTTTCACCGTTGAGATGCATCCGCGCGTATCAATCGTAACGGAAACCGAGAAAAGGAAGTTCATCGCACCAATGACTAATCCAATCGGTTGACATGACTGCAGATGAAGATGCATCAAAGCTCTCGTATCCACACCTCGCGAATAGAGACGCCTACGTCGATAAATTTTTTTGTCTTTTTTATAGTCAGGAATGTTCGCAACTTCCTTCGTGTATAATCGGCGAGCAGCGTCTCGTCGCGTCTTCGTAGTAATATGTCGTTGTTGTCCCGGGCGAAGGAAGAGAGCGACTATAAGAATGGGGAATGCCGTGCGCCGGTTAGAATATCAGCGTGCATGGTAAACAGGTGCGGGTATTCAGTGGAATCTCCGCTTCCTCTGTAGCGAGAGACGACGCGTCCACATTAGTGAGCACAATATATATATATGTACATAAACATATATATACTTTGAGTTCTTATATATACGTGTAGACTGTTGGTTCTCATCTCGCGTGTTCACGTGCAGACGCGAAGGTCAGCGATCGTATGCGATCGGTTCGGTAAAGGAGCCGGCAATCGAGGATCTCGTGTGTGCATACCGTACACCCCGTTCTTGCATTACTATAGCTCTTGTAATACCCACTACCCGATACCTCGAAGTATCTCCGTCGCACCCTCCAAACATAATCACGACGATGAGACCAGGTGTACCGCAATTCTTTGCCCACCGGAATTTCTCGGGTCTTAACTGACCAGAGAGAGCTAAAAGAGCACTCGGTAAGACTGAGAAATTAGCAGGCAACTACGCACGCTTCCTATGTCGCGAGGGGTGCCGAACTTCCGCGTCGTTAGGGTGAGTGACGAAATTAACCGTACCGGGGATATCGGATGATACGTGAGATAATAACACGTGGACAAAGCATGTGACCGCAAAGGTAGGCTTAAGGAAATCCTTTTTCAACTTTCTTACCCAACTCTTTCCACAAATGACTCCGCTCAGTGTTGCGTGAAGCTCCTTCCTCGATGACCTCGAGGATCGCGCCACGACTTCCGCTTCGTTTTTTTTTTTTTTTTTCATCGATCGAGAGAATTTAAACTCTTGGGAGTTGCTGACTTGAGGCACGTAAAACTCGTTTTGTCAATTAAAATTAATTTAATTTTGGTATTATACGCGAAAAACGTGAGAGCATAGAAGTTGAGTCTCGTGATCGGTGACGGACGTACCTGTGGTCGCGCAGTCGGCAGGAAAGTGTTTTTTCGTCCCTTTTATGCGTTTTTTTCAAGGAGGGATATGTAATTCAATAAAGCGCGGCGCGTTTTACCCTTCGTCTTCTTCGGTTGCGCGTTCTCGAAACAACGAGAGAACGCCATATGGCGGTTCAATTATAACCACCGCGATGGACTTGGGGAAGTAAAGGGGGAAAGACAACGATGCTATCGAGGAACGGGACATCCTCAAGGACAGCCTTCCACGACACTTCCTTCGAAGGAACCTCCAGACTGCTCTCGGACACGAATGACACACATATTGAGTTGAAATTGTTTTACATTCTTTGTATATTCAAACAAACAACGTCCGCGAGAATCTTCGATACATCTGGAGTTTTGAAAATGTAATGTTTACGTGTGTTTTTTTTTTTTTTTCTATGAATTCATAAATGAGAAAAAAATAAGGATGTTTGGATATGCGGGAGATGCGTATAGGTAAAGCGCGAAATCATTGTGTTAAAAGATTATTGTTGGTGACCCCAGAGCTCCGCCGGGCTGAAGAACGACCAGAGGATTCGTTTTATGGTTTGTCCGTCAGTTCCACGGTTCTCCCTTATTTCTCGTTTTGTTTCTCGACTTTGAAAAACAAGCAGATTCTCAGAAGCGTGCGTAGTGGAGGCCAAGACTCCCGAGAGGTATTAGATACCCAGAGGTACCGTTTCAAGGGCTGTTCCCGCGCAGGATTTCAATGCCCCGGAAAACTTTTCCAGGAACATTTTTTTTTTTTTTTCGTTTTCCCTCGACTGGCTGCCAAAAAGTTTTACAGTTCTCAATATGCGTGACCGCCAGTGAGTTCTCTATGGTTTTTCGAACGAATGGTAGAAGTTCGTGGAAAAACGGTTATATACGAAAGGAGAAGACGAATTGGCTATTTACGATGCGTCATTAAATGATAAATTTATTCCAACCGACTTCGGAGAGGATACGGAATAAATTAACCAGCCGGTTGATCTTTCAGTGAAAAAAATTATTAGTTGGGAGAACTAATGGGACATTTACTTTTTTTTTAATAAAAAATTGGTTTTCTTTATTAACTATTAAAGGGTTAATTAGGTTAGTTTTTCCAACTAACTATCAGTTCTCTCAACTAATCATTGTTGTCCATGCGAAGTGTCGGGAGTGGGGAGTCGTCCCGAAAAAAATCATGACTTCGGAGAACGGGTCGTTAATTGGGTCAATTATTAAAAAATAAAATCAGTTGTGCCAATTAACAATTAGTTGTCCCAACTAATCGTTTCTGCACCCAACTCATAATTTTTTTTCAATGCGAAGAGGTATCAACGATTTCAACGGTGACACGGTTCCCGTGATCTGTACAATGAAGTACCACAGTCCGTGATACTATATACCTGTACCCGATGAAGAGAACACCGGAAGGAATTTCAATGGAGTCTTCTGAGCCATAAGCTCTCCTTCACTCCAAGGACTCTCCCACGCGCGCGAGTACTGTAGGCACCCACGGGACCGAAGCTCCGCGCGGTCTTCTCACGACGCCGCGGCGCTGATTTTTCTATAGTCTTCCATAGTAGGAGGGGGCGGGAGGTCTTATTCGATGTACCGGAATCCATAGCAGTTTTAATTTGCCATGGAGCGAACCCTCTTCGTCCTCGAAGTTCTCGTCGCGTATACAAACTGTACATAGCTTTCGAATTTAAAATATACATTTATGATGGGCTCTCTTAGGGATCTCGATTAAAGTCCCGTGAAGCATGCAGGACGAGAGAGTGAAGTCTGCGAAGTACGTGGGAATATATTCTCCTCCCTTCATTCTTATTTGCTCCTTCACGTTGTGCTGTCCTGAGAATATTTTCGTCTCGGGACCACATGGTGTGTGTCGTCTCTTCGTCTTTGCCGATCTCACGCGAGAGGGTTTCTTCGGAAACTCGGACATGTAATTCGATATCGATTTGCTTGTTTTCACCAAAATGTACTCCAAACAATTTCACTTCTGTCTTTCTTCGGAAGGAAGTGTATACACTACGCTATACGATACTTTTTTTTCTCGAGCGTATTGCGAAGCTTCAATTTTGAATGTAAACTTCGCGACGCATTGTTTCATAGCCATCACGACTTCGTTGCCCACTCGTGTTCCCTCTGCTTGGGACGCATGAATTTTTATGCGCCTGTTAAAATTTGCATATAATGACGTTTGCGCTGATTGAAGCGGATGTAACCGGGCGCACCCACGGTTCATCGCTGCAATGACTTCGCGGATTACTCCCCGCGTTTCTTCTCCGGCAGAGGGATGTTTCTTTTTCGTTTATCTTCTCCCGAAAAAAAAAAAAAAAAAAATGACGATAACTCTCAGAATAAAAAAAGTCGAAACTCAGAAACAGGTTGAATGGCATAAATATTATATCCATTAATGAGGAGCAAATGGATTTATGGACGAAAGCTTACGTTGAAGCTGCCATGCCGTAAACATCGACATAGGGGTGCGCATTAGTTGACTTTCCAGTACATAATAATAATAATAATGTTACACGTAGCCATCGGAGGGGTTTTTGGTGCTCCAATTAGCTTGTAAGACTCCGAGGTCCTCGATCTCATGGGAAAAACTTGTTTCTTCGGGGCCATAACTCGCGAACGTACGGGGAAAAGGGTCCGCCGCATGTTTTAGAAAATACCCTCGTCGTTTCTGAATTCGAGACTACGACGTTGCCGACGAGAGGGTTGCAAGGTCGAGTGGGATAAGTCTCGAAAAAAAAATAGGGAAAAAAAATGGGACAACGACACAGCAACACACGATACTCGTCGTTGATGCTGCCTGTAAGTATATGCGCGTCGCCATGAGATGAAAGTCGGAACACTTATGAGGTACTCAACTACTGTAATAATATTTACAATGTCTCGTCCAGCGAGAGTTCCGTCAATGTGCGGACCACCTATGACAAAATACGAAAACTGTTACGCCGAAAAAAAAAAAATGATTTCGGAAAACTAACCGTTAAGTTGGGATAACTAAAAAAAGGATTGTACCAACCAACAATTATTCGTTTTAATATTTTTTTTTTAGTGTGTACATATTTTTTCTCATTTTTATGCATAATTCGGTTTATTTGCAAATCCAAGACCTCTGTTACAAATTTCATTATCATTTTCTACGGAGGATGTATCACAGTACATTTTTAGCCAAAAGGGAGTGCAGAGAATACCTATTTTGTATAACTTGCCAATGGGATAAAAATCGGAAAAATATAAAATATATAGAAGATACTAAGAAAATTAGGTTTGCATAATAATAATGCCAAAAAGTTATTAACCTCACTTTTGGCTGCGAATGCAACGATCTTTTTAACCAACAATCGGCACAGGTGATTAAAAGCCTAAAAGAGAAAAATTACAATAATTGCTATTAATTTTATCACAGCCTACAGCCCGCGTACCGAACCCTAAATTTCAATCTTCAATTATGAATCTATTCAGCGTCCAATAAATGCTCAATCCATGTGAAACTCATCGATCCGAAAATTCGTGAAATTCGGCATGCATGCGGGTTGCGCTCGGCGCTCGGAAAAAATCTGTAACATCTGCATTGTTCGCGTACAGCGAAGTGTCTCGATGCTACGAAACCAGCGTTCTTGTAAGTCCCGTATCCGGTGGATCGAGGTGTGCTTAGCATCCCCGGCGGGAGAAAATTCCCACAAGAATCCACACAGGGGTCACAAAACGAACCCCCATGAATCAGATTGAGAGAAGGCAAAGCAGGTAGCGTGGTGATGCGGTTGGTGTGAGTTCTCATCTCGTTCAAATCTGACGAGATCTCTTCTAGTGGGGTTACGTACGCGCCTTGAATGCCGATTATGGGTCACCAAAGCATATACCCACAGACCTGCAGGGTTGATGCTACGCGTCCCCAACGCGCCAAGTCTCCCGTAATTGCGTATGAAGGTACAAAGCGAAGCGCATAGCTGCAGGCAGATGTGCTTACGACGCATCGTGTCGCCATGCAGCCCTAATGGCAGTCCGGCGTGACGCCAGATATCTTGCATCGGTGAGAATCACTCTGTCAGATATCAATAGATGGGTAGTTTGGTTCTCCCTTTTGCCCGGAAGGATCCCGATGACGTTCATTCAATACCATGGGAATTCGAACTCATTCGAGTTTCAAGGCTCCGTCATCAGGGTTTTGTTATTATCATCAAACATCGGTGGATGAGTCAATCGAGCATTAGGAGACCACCTGCCCTCGCGTGTACCCTCGATGCTCTCGTTTTAGATAAGAACCCAAAGCCCCAAAAACGACTCTGTAATTAACCCGATATGTCCAATGATGATAGCTACACAGATAACGACGCATGACATTGCTATCGTGTTTATTCGGAACCACCGAAAGCATCAATTCATCTCAGCAGTTTTCTCTGGGAATCAGTACGCTTTTTAGCTTCTTTACTTTTGTCGGTCCAGTCGGTCCGGTGACGAGCTGATGCCCTCGGAGAAATCGAGGAGGAAACACTAGACGAGAAATGAGTTGTACAGAGATGCCCTTTCGACACTACATCTCGTGAAGTTCGCGGGTGTTGGTTCACAATACGAATCGTGTTCCATTGAGACAATTGGCAATTTTCGACGCCGAATATCCGTCGGAAGCGGCATTGCGCCCACGGCCACTCACTTGGCAAATTGGAGCCCAGACGATAAATTGCAAACGTTTGCGTTACGTACACTGGCCGAGATAGTGTCTCGGGGGGTCCTCGGGGTACTTGGCAATTCTTGATTCTCTTGGTTGTGTGTACGTGGTACCCGTGCGGACTCACTTCATCGACATAAGGACCGCACGCAGTAACATTACATTTGGTCGCAGACGAATTCATTGGGTACCGCATGGGCGTCTTCCGTTCACAGGCATAACAGTTGCGGTCAGTTCAAGCTACTAGAACCGCTTTACGGGGGTGATGCGGTCACAGGGCATTCCTGTGCATCAGTATGCTAAAAGATACTTTAGACCTCTCACTAAACTCCGAGTGATACAATTTTCTCTTTGCTTTTTTGTTCCATTACACTATCGTTCTCCTCAAAGAAGGCAAATCATTTTTTATTTTTTCACTCTTCGATCTTCTTTTGCCGATCTTTCGATTTCGCGAAAGAGTTAAATTTCCAATCAGCGCAAATATGATACTATCGAAAAAATTTTCGATAATGAAATACAAAGTTATCGAGTTTTGAGCCCATAAATCAATAATTTCGCTGGATGAAAAATTGCAAGTAGTAATAATCGATAATGAATCATAATCCTGCCACGCATTGACGATCTAGACGGCTATATGGGCTTTTGGAATTCAATATCGTATCTTCGTGAGCGCTCGTTTCAAGATTGCGAAGTGGTGGATTGAGGAAAAATTATCGCGAACTCGTTGACCCCGTTGACCTGGAATTGATGATGATACCCGCTGGCCGCGTCCTCGTACAGCTACAATGTTGCCTCTCGATATCTTCGAGAGAGTTTCTCTTTACCCTTTTACCTCGCTTACGTGTTCGAAAAAAAAAAAAAAAATCGGGGGCGGGGGAAGAGGGGAGTACTTTGGTGAGTCTCGGCGCGGGCGGTATCGCGGTTCTCGCGAAGCGAGAAGGCCCCCATGAGATGCGAGTCGTAGTTGGCCGAGAGGTCGACGTTTGTAATTCGTGCGGATGTTCGGCCATCAAGAGGATGAGCAGCAGCGGCGGCGGCGGCGGCAGCAGCAGCAGCAGCAGCGAGAGGGCGCGGTGTGAGGGTCGACGAGAGAGGGCCTCGAGACGAAGGCAGAGTGAAAAGGAAGCTGGGAGTTATGCGGGGACAGGAGGGGTGCATGTAGGGAGGAAGAGGATGCAAGGATAAAAGGCGCGCAAGAAAGAGAGCGGTGATCTCGCCTGGGGGGTCTTTGGACTTGGATGAGAGTAGCCCGATCTCGAAAGCGAGAACGTCTGAAGAGTGAGAAACACGAAAGCTCTCTCGGGTCTTCTCCCGGTAGGGGAGAGGGGCGGGGGGAGGGTGGGGAGGACCTACAGCTGAGAACGTGTTCCATAAGTCCCCAAAGAACCGGATTTCGAAGACGATCAAGAGGAGTATAAGCGGCTGTCACACGGAATCATAACCGTTGTAATATGTAAATGTAAATAAGAAATATCGACTGATTCATCGATCCGCGAAAAAGTCGTGGATCAAAACAGTTATCCATATCATGCTTTTCGCTGCGTATCGAATGTGTATTACAACGGAATTTCATTTTATTTTCACACGTAAAGACAAATAATTGCCAGAAGGGAGAGTTACATACATGCGGGTAATCATTAGCGCACAGAGATTTCGAAGTAAACATTTTCTCGCGAGATTCACGCCGCGTGAGAGAGCACACGGATGTGTATACACCGAGGCGGCACATTTGGTATCTTCAAATCCCACGGGAAGTTGAAATATATAATGACTGTACCCAAATCTGCGGTCGTCCGGTTGGCGCTCCTGGCGAACGAAAGGGAGAGAGACCTCCGAAAACTCTCGTATAACTTGCGGTCCCAAATCGCGTTTCGCACGAACTTTAAGAGCGTAAGAAAATTATTCGTTCGTTGATGGGGGTATATGGAGGAGAGACGAAATCGTTGCCGATCTTTCGTGTGTGAAGGAGCGCCTCCGCGTGCCGCGGTACTCTCCTCATCTGCCGTTGGGTATCATTTTATCATTTTTACAAATGCCGGGGAACCCTCTCACGTGTACTGGCATCGGATAATTTTCCTCATTCAACGACCCGCATATTATGACGATTGTAACTTTGTAAAGCATTCGTCGAATGCTCTGTATCATTTTGTTTGCATAAATTTTTGTCGGCCCGTCGTTACAAACGCTTGGCACCGGCTACACGGGCAAAGCTCGAGGGATTCCTTTACTTACTCCGAACGATATTGTATAGAAAAACCGATTGGTTCCACGCCACGGATACGATCCGAGACTTCTTTTATTCGTTCGCCATACAACGAAAATGAACGAATTAAGGGTTATTTGTATTTCGCACCTGTTTCCGAGAATAATATTTCGCACGAAATTTTTTGTTTTTTCTTTACCTTTTAACGAATTTCATCTCCCATTCTTGTATTATTCGGGAAACGATAAATCTTTTGTATTTTAAACTCCGGTATGCGGTCTCAGGTTACCGGGGACATCGCTCCGTTATTTCGTCGATACGAGATAACTCGCGTGAGCGGAGAAATCGAGTGACGAGGTTATAGAGCCGAAAAACGAATGCGATACAATTCAAATGTGGGCCTCCGGGCGCCCCTATGATGTACACGAAAATTCGTTGATCCCACGGAGTCACGGGGAGGTCATGAAAAACAAAGCTACGAAAAATCGATTGTATTTGCTGACGGTCAACGCTGTACTTCGATTAACTCATTTATTCATCTCGTGAATGCGATAAAAAGAATTGAATGAATGTATCGTGACTCTCTTCATTTTACTGTTTGTTTATCCGACGTACATCCCTCCCGAGTCTCGTTGCGGCACAACGCAAAGTGTAAGGAACGGTTCGATAGATGCTGCTCTCGTTTTGGCATAACAGGCGGTTACATCCTGTGTTTGTGATATTTTTATGGAGACCTTCCGAGAATCGGTGACACACGCTGCGTGGGGGCACGTCGAACAGCTGAGTCTCTCTCGCCGCGCGGACTGATAAGATTCGGTGCGTTCCGTGTCGCTTGCCGACAACGGCGAATATCATTTGTCTATAATACCAATTTTTTTTCGATACACATCGCAACTTCATCGCCGCAATGTATATAGTTTAGGAATTTTTATCTATTTCATTATTCGCGCGATTTTAAAATCCTACACTCGGCGTTTCTCAGGGTATATCTTCGTTTTGCTTCTACTTCTGTAAAACAGTCTCTTCCCCTCTCCCGATGCCATTCAAGAGCCGAGCAAAGTGTGTGAATAAGAGGCGGGCGAGGAAAGCTAAAGAAAAAGAAAAAAAAATTGTATATGACACTGCCGGTGCTGCTGTTTGCCCGAGAGCCAGAAGAAACAAGACGAGCGAAGAGGAAGACGCATGCTGGGTGGCCTGGTGAAACACACGAGGACACTTGTCGCCGTCGCCCCCGTTACTTCATCTGTAGACACTAAAGAAATACCGAGAATCCATTGAAAGAAGAAACATCCAAATTTTCTTCTTCTATTTTTTTTTTTTTTTTTTTTTTTTTTTTTTTTCAATATTTTCTGCCCATATTTTTCGATTCCTTCGACTTTACGTGAGCGCCGGTGTGTTACGCATCCCCGAGGAGCATTGTCGTTGTAGGTAGACGAGCATATTATTCAATGACACTGCTTTGTCGGCACATCGAGGATCATCGCTCACCTTTCCTTCAATTCATGAGCGCATATTCGAGAGCCCTTTAAAAAAAAAAAAAAAAAAAAAAAATAGTTTCGAAACTAATGAATATCGAATACGAAAAGTGATGTCACATAGATTTATGAGGACGTTGGAATTTTCAACGTATATCGAAAGAGTAAAAATATTCCGACCGACGTAACGCAACGCCCGAGAGTCTTTCGCTGATAAGATAACATCGTCGTCTTAGCTACATTGACGCACAATCCAATATAACTGTTCTTGTCGACTGAACAATTAAAATTAAATTACATCGGGCGAAAGCTATCCTTATCGACAGGGAAATGTTACCAAATCTGTCGAATTCTCCTTAAAATTATAAGAAAGTTTTGCAAATATCAACGAATATACAAAATTCAACGTCGAAGCAATAAAGTCGACTACATTATTAAAATTAACTTACAACGACGAAATTTATCCTTATCGACGAATAAGTGAATAAGTTATCAATTCTCCCGAATTCTCTTTAAA
Organism: Cryptus armator; assembly: GCA_963971235.1. Classification (NCBI taxonomy): domain Eukaryota; kingdom Metazoa; phylum Arthropoda; class Insecta; order Hymenoptera; family Ichneumonidae; genus Cryptus; species Cryptus armator. Next base: position 13,233,727 of record OZ020236.1, read on the forward strand.
ATCACAAAAATAGTACATTACGATACGAGTGCGAAGAAATTTTTTCCAACGAGTGTGAGTTTGCAGCACGAGCCGAAGGCGAGTGTTGCAATCACACGAGTTGAGAAAAAGTTTCTCGCACGAGTGCCATACGACATTTTATGTCACGAGTGTGAGAAGTCGGCACTTCTCACACGGAGTGGCATAAAAGTCTTATAAAAATCAACGAATATACAAAAGAATATGAACTTATATCAATGAAAGCTATTTTTATCGACGAAAAAATGTTATGGAATCTGTCGAAAACACCGGAAAAAAAAAAAAAAAAAAAGGATCGTAGCAAACATAAACGAATAAACGAATCTAAGCGTCGAAGTAACCATGTCGACTGAAAAACTAAAATTAACTTCCAAAAGGCGAAATGTATCTTTATCGACGAGGAAATGTTATCAAATCTTCCGAACTCTCCTCAAATTTACAAAAAAATGTACAATTATTAACGAATATACGAAACTAGGAATCGAAGTAACGATGCTAACTAAGCAATAAAACAAAACTACCATCGAGATAAATGATCTTCATCGACGAGGAAATGTTTTAAAATCTGTCAAATCCCCTTAAAAGAAAAAAAAAAAAGGAATCATGGAAAATATCGACGAATATAAGAAACTAAGCGTCAAAGTAACGATCGTTTTAGTCGAAGAGCGTGACGAAGTTATGCGAGAACAGTTCGCCACGAGTCGTTGGTTACCGGAGTGGCGCGTGTAATACCCGTGCGTCTCTACGATTATCGTATAATAATTAAGGGTAATTCAATTAGAAGCCTCCGTTAACGTTATAATAAACGTAGAGGACATCTGGCGTGATAAGTCGGTTGGACAACGAGCGAAATAACAGTTCCAAAATAGCGCGAAAGAATTCGTGAGTACTTTCGTTACGTTGCGAAGGTTCCTCTCGTCGCACGCGTACCGCACGTGCCTTATGCTGCTGTGTCGTTTCGCCACGACAAGTAACGATACTTCCTTGTATATCTACCATGCAATCGTATTTGTATAGTATTATGCACCCCCCTGAGGTCGAAGTCTACTCGGTGTTCCGGTGCGCAAAGCGAACTAAAAACGCCTTATGTCGAAGACGGTTGTCGTGGTCGTCGCCTTCTCGTTTCGTTCTCGATTGGGGGTTAATTTTGACCCCATGAACAACGTCGAAAACCGTTCAACGGAAAGCTGACGTTGGTATTCCGGATCCACGGCATTTCGCGTCAAAGAAGGGTCGTCGAGGCGAGAAGGGATGCATTTATCGACACTTTACGGTGAAGCTGACCGGGTTACGGACATTATCGCCGTATTCTCGATCAACTTCACCGCACGGAAAAAACCAGACGAGCAACGCGTTACCGCCAAGTGTGTCGAATAAAAGAAAAGGAACTGCGTCGTCGCGACGGCAAGGAGCGGACCCTTCTCGGGGTTCGTGCACCGACGAGCAAACTGAATGACGTCCGAACGAAGCGAGTCGAGTGGGTATATGCGTATATGTATTATGCATGTAGAACGTAAAGTTTGGGTAGTAGGATTCGAGCGAAGGAACCACAGCTTGCGAGACGAGGAACCGGTGGTTGAACGATAAGTCGCTCGGTAGAAAAAGCGGGTTTGGGCGACACAATGGCGACACGCTAAAATCAATAAAGTTCCCTCGCCACCTGAGAACAGTCAGACGGATGCAACCAGGAGGGATGAGCCTTACTCCGCGCAACGGTAAACGGTTGCGTGTATACATGGCGTCGTAGGTAAACCGTAAGTTATTTCAGCTCTTGGGGTGTAGCTGCAAATGGGCCGGTTGATTTTTATGTATCGGTGGGGTCACGAACCGCTCGTGAGAAGGATTTTTTTTATTTATTTTTTTTTCGGAATGATCTTCGCGAGCCTTCAATTTTCGTTCATTGAAAAATTAAATTATAGTTATCGCTCCTCGGTACATTATTACCCCATTCGTATAGAAAATATTTTATATTATGTTTTCTCGTTACCGAAATAACACTCTTCGCTTATTTCCTTCGCACGAGACGCTTATGACCCTCGATGATAATCGAAACCCCCATTCGAACGCTTTACTCGAAACAAGTGACGGTGCGCCAATTTCTGAGATAAATTCATGAAATTAATTATTTATCTAAAATGTAACACACGCAAATAATGCTTATAAAAAAATATAACGTTAAAAAATATGTTAAATAAATAAATATATAATAATATTTTTATATTAATGAATATCAATATTAATTCATTTGACATAATATTTTCGTACATTAAGTAATTTTTATTAAAAATTGTCGCACCCTCACTAATATTAATATTTTAATAATGATATTAAATGAATATTACGTTAAATTTTTATTATAATATATAATTTTTAATTCGCGAGTAAAATTAAAAGAGTTCTCGAGAACTCCTCGTCCTCGAGTGACTTCTGGACTCTCGATTCTGAAGAGTTGGATCACCGTTCCGATGTGGTGCTCGGGGTATCGAGGTATCGAAGCACAAGTCTTTGCTCGCAGCGAGTTTCACTTAGGGGTCTTACTTACAATTAAAGAAGGCTCTTGGACGGGTGCAGGCAAGCGAAGTAGTGAGCGGAGAGTGGTTAGCGCGTGCCAAGCACACCTGCTCGTGGCTCAAGGAGCACGAGTCTACTCCTCCTTCTTGGACGGGAGGGGTGGCTTGTACATCCGTGAGCCGTGTACTTTCGTTGCGTTATGCCGCTGCTGTTGCTTAAGGATCTTGAAACTCGGCGAACGCACCTGGCTGCGGGGCCCCGCGGCTACGACGCAATACCATTTCGGTGGTTGTAGAGCGCAAGTAGAAAGGCAATAGGGAGAGAAGAGGAAACAGAATTCTCTCTCTTTCTCTCATTCTCTCTCTCTCTCTCTCTCTCTCTCTCTCTGCCCCCCTTTTTGTCAAAAGGAAAAGGTAAAGAAAAGAAAAGCAGGGAGTAGGTAAGCGAGAGAGGCGCGCAGAGACGATGAAAGAGCTCGGAGGGGTGCTGCGCGTAACGCCGCGTTAGGGTGAAGAACGGTCAAAACTCTCGCGAAGAAAAGAGTAAATGGCTCGGTGCGACGACGATCCGTAGAGTCATTAAACGGCTCGTAGACGAAGGAAACGAGGATCGCGAGAGTTCAGTAGCTCGGGAGACACCTGGCACACGCCATCGTGCCAACGGATCTATAAGAAAGTAAGACGATGCTTGCAACCAGAGTGCAGCTGCACGTCGCAGCAGTCGCGTGCTACCGGAATATAATCGAGCCTCTTGATCGATCTACTGCGATTAATCTAAGAACCTATGGGGGAAGACGGTGCTTTTTCTACCGGAAAATAATTTTCCAAAAAAAAGGGGGTTAAAAAAGAAAAAAAATCGAGACTAATTTAATTATCGGAGAAGCAATAAAAGTGAAATAAAAAAAATAAAAAATAGAAAAATACTGTTGTTATGGTGTTTTTTTTTTTTTCATTTTTCTGTAATACGAATGATACTGGAAAAAAACAGCAATTTTTCAAAATTTATTGAAAAATTATAAAAAATTTGGATAAAGTTAAATACAAATAATAATAATGATATGTTTACTTTTTTTTTACTATTTTTTTCGACCAAAGTGAGGCAGGATAAGATTATTTTGGAAATATATGGAATTGCAAGGTTATTGCAATTTAAATGAATTTTAACAACGTCATTGGCCCCACCAAAGTGCCCTAAACTCGAGAGTTCATCGAGTCGCGAGTCTACACAGTCGTGTAGATTTCTTCCAATCGAAAGTCACCCGCTGCCCGTTACTGCACCAGACGACTTCGTACAGTGTATTATAACAATGAAACTCCCCGAACAAAAGTCTCGCCCGTGCCTCGAAGAATAATGCTCTCTGACTACTCAGTCTTGAGCTGTTCTCTCGCGCGCGAGCGACAAGAGCGCTGGGGGAGAAAAAGCGAAACGGTGGCAGCTGCGAATTTTTATATTCAAGATCTTCGCCGTTCTCTCCCTCTCCGTCGTTGGGACTGGAAGAACGAAAGGAAAAGTCTTTGAAGGCGCGTCACAACTCTGCAGAAAGCAGTGCGCTCTTAAAAGCGGCAAAGAAACTCGAGGATCGAGGAGCCACTCGATCTTCTCTGTGTATTGCACAGTGACTCCACGTAATCATATTGCTTCCGATGGAAGATCACTGTAGAGGTTTTCGGAACACCTAAAATAATATTGCTACAGCTTCGAGTCGCAGTCTTCACCCACATTAGGAGGAAAAAATAAAAAAAATTGCAGATTTTGAAGAAGTTGAGTCACTGTTTAATCTTTAAAGCCCAAAATTTATTACATTTTTTTTTTTTTTTTTTTTTTTCAAGGCAGAAAAACGTGTTTTTTTTTTGTAATTAAAAAAAAAACTTTCCATGCGATTGTTTATTGATAAACATTGTTTTGATAATTTAAAAAATCTTCCGGTCGAAATATTAAAGATTGTCGAAAAAATTAGTAAAATCATATTAAGAAAAATTAAACTCCTTTCACACGTTTGCTATATTCGAATTCGGGATTTTTTTTACATGATCCGTCCACTGGTATAACCAATTAATCGCCTGAGTTTCTTGATGATTCTTTTTTATCGGTAATAAAAAATAATATACGCTTTTCGACCGGAAATTATCAAACTCCCCGTTTAATTTTTATTTTGACGATGTGGTTTAAAAAATTTCCAATTAAATTCGTGAATTGTCAGGACCTCTCGACTGATTTCAAATTTCATAAATTTTCACCAAAACCTGATTCTTTCGATCGACCTTACAACAAAATGAATTCAACTACTTCACATTATATAATATCGAAGAGATCCAAAATGCAGGGAGAAAAGAAACGACGTCGTGGCACCTGGATTCCCGGGATTATTATTATCGCTTCACAATACCCGATCCAGCAGCGACCGATCGTCCCCCCAAACAATTTCAAACACAAGTTCATAAGAAGAAAAAAAAAAAAAAAAAACATCGTTGATAGGGCCAAAAGACGTTAGACGTTACGGGTCGCGAGCACCGAGAGGAGAGAAGGAGAGCGAGAGATCCCTTAGCATGACAATGAGACATCTGCTTGGCACGAGCTCGAGGTTTTCGTAACGGAGCGAGAAGAAGGGCGCTGAACGCGGCGAGCCGGTCGCCAAACTACCCTTAACGAAATCTCCTTTGCCCCCGCCAGTCCGGGTTCTTACCTTTCGGCATAATCTTCGATGTCGTAATGGAGCAAAAAAACGTCTGTGTCTATTGCTTTCCTTATTCTTCACGTTGCAACACCTGGACCGATCGTCATTCATTCGATTTGCTCCGAGCGTCTTTGGAGGTCCGGATTGAACAACTCTAACAAATTCCATTTATCTCCTTCTATACACAGAGACAATTTTTTTCTCTCCATACCAACGACTTCGTCGCTCGACCGGATAGACTTTATTTTTATTTCAACTCGTACTTTTTTCAACGAAGAAAAATCGATTGTGAATCGACTAGACGGAAGTGAGGTCAACTTTTTTCGTTTTTACCGGTCTTATCACTAAAAAACGATCGTCGCCATGCGAAGGGACAGTATCTCGTTTTTTTCATAGAAATTCTGTAACGCGGAAAAAAAAAACAAGCATCGTATACTGCAACTCTTTCATTCATAATTTCCCTTCTACGAGATTATTATATGCTCGTGGGTGTTCCGAAAGCGAGGAGGCCGTAAATTCGTATGAACAGCGAACTGAGTGAAGTTCGTGCGCGAGGCGCAGTAGAGATTAGCGTGCCAGTGCATGGCTGCTGCTGCTGCTGCCTGTTGCACTCCGTATTCTACCACGAAACTGATTACGCCGGCGTTCCCGCGGCACTTCCTCGCTCTCACTCTCGTCCGAGTAATTACCGAACGAATCGAGCGAACGGTAACCACAGCTGGAGTTCCAGCGGGCGCTCGAACCTTAAAAAATAATTGTATGCTTTTCTCGGCGAGTTATTTTTTTTTTTTTTTTTTTTTTCCCACAGAATAACGAAACATCGATGAACGAACGACATTCAGCCCTATAATCGCTTCATGTCCCTATTATATTAATGTCACTCGAAACTAATTTCACGATATCTCGAACCAGTAATCTCGAAGCTGAAAGGTGAGATTATGATTAAATTTTCACACGACACCCCACGGCTGGGCCCCCCCTCCGCGACCAACCGTCGGCATTTTGTCGAACGGTATTTATATCACGAGGAAAATTAATCAGTCATTGCTTCGCGAGTAATGCGCACTCGCGTATATCTTTCGCGCGATGCTGAGGAGTGTTGAGTCGTGTTTAATTCGAACGAAGCGATTAGCGTAGCTATTCGAGAGTTGGCGTTGGAAAGAGGTAATAAAGCTGCAGCGAGCGAACATCGAGGCGTCTGTGTCGGCGATCGGCACAGGTGAGGTTGATGCATCGTTGAAGCAATTAATCAAATGCACGCCATATGGTCGGGCGGCAACGAGACTCTCCGATGCTCCCCCGTGACTCTCTACCCACCGTTATTATTTAGCAACAACTCTCGCACAATGAACCACTCCGCGAATCTCGTTCGTTTTGCTTCTATTTATTTTTATTAATTTTTTTTTTTTTTTTTTTTTTTTTTTCGCCAACCCGCTCGGTGCAGTCGCAATTTTACATCGTCGAGAGTTAATCGTCCGCGCGGTGGCCTTGACAGGGAAGAATGCAAAGGACGATGCGATGTATGGAAGGCAACCCTTTTGTGAAGGAAAAAAAGTATATATATGCGGTTTGGAATGGGATTATTGAACGACTGTTCAATCAAAACGCATTCGTGAGTTCATTGGTGCCTTCAGGCAATGCCTGTCAGCTTCAGTCGCAAATTACTGAAATAGAGGTGCCGAGCTTCGTATTCGAATAATCGCGCCGACAGAATCATTTTTTTTAACTAATGCGCTAAATACAAAAGGAACTCATTACCTTCGTTCAATTTTATTAATTCTTTTTTTTTCTTCTGTAGATTCTGATTATCGAGAGTTTGCGTCGTTACTTAATTAATTCTTTGCAATTTCGTATTCTTTTATTCCCACCGATGGTATACGATGAATCGCGTAACTCGGTTTTTTAAAACTTTGACTCGATATAAAATTCCATCAATTAGTATTGATCGCAGCGCTTCAAACGGAAATTTATGTCTTCAATAATAAATAATTGATCAAATAAATTCGCGTCGGCAAAAAAAAAACACGGACTTTGCTGTCGAATTTTCGAGTCTCGTAATTGCGTTGTTTTCTTTTTTGTCGATTTCTCTCTCTTGTCATTTTCGTATTCGTTCGTCACAAAGGATCTCATCCACTTGTACGGTTAAACTCGAGTGTGCGAGATAGTTAGCATTTCAACGACAATACAATTTCCATAAACGTTACGCGCATTCTAATTATCCGAGTTTTTCGTAGGGACGGTCTCTCGCGCGCGCGCGCGCGCGCGCATACACACGTTCCCCGAGTGTCTCAAGCTATATTACCGAGAAATCTCTCGCCGCATGGTCGCTCTCTGAGTATATAACCGAAAAGTTTCGTGTACCTCGTCGCGCATACCTCAGTCTTTGCCATCCACCTCGCCAGCGGGCAAAAGAAACGGATGCGGGGTGTGTCGCATGAATAAAAAAAAGAGTTAAAGGAATCTACGCTCACATTCCGAATGAAAAAAAAATTAAAATAGAAACATTTTGAGTACTTCGAACAATTGGCAACTCGATTTGCGATAGAAGTGGGACAAAGTTTCATTGAATCAAAATTTAAATACCCACTCGTAGTATAGGTCGTTCTCACCATTTTTTTTTCCACGAGCTTCGTTGACTATCGCACATGCAGCTTGTAACTCGAAGCCCACCATCGCGAATCTGCGTCGCATATCGTCGGGGAATTTGCTCTTCAATGCATTTTTTTTCTACCTCATTGTCTGTCGCAACTGTTTCGCGCTTGCAAAATAAATATATATACATATATATATAAATGCTGGTCGATGTTTCGCGTAGCAAATTTTTCATTTCGATCGCCGCTACGAATAACTCTATCTGTATTATCATTTATTTCAAAGAGTTTGCGATAATTCAACATTCCCGATGCTTCTTATCGTCGAAATTAGGGACGTAGTGCAACAGGCAAATATGACGATCGAAGTCCCGAGACGCGACAACGCTGCGAGATTAGTAATTCAATAAGTAAAACGACCCTCGCGTAACGAGAATAACGAAGTAAAAATAAGATAGTGGAGAAAAATAAGATAAAGAGCTTTCAAAGTCAAAAAGGAAATTTCTCAGTTTATTTCCACCTCGGCAATGGAATAAACCATGTCGTAGTAACAAGCCTCGTCCCGACGCCGACCTCTAATCATCCCCAGGGGATTTACTGCCCACGAGAGAATGGTAAAGGAGCAAAAGGAATTCAGCCCTTCTGCTCGCTCGCTGCTGTTGCTGCTGTTGCACTCGCCGCTGGACCAACGAATCCTTTCGAAGCTTCGCCGCCGCGCGCTGGGAGAGAACAGAGGTGCGCTTCGGCTATTCAGCTTCCTCGCGGGCTGGAGGCGCTCGTTCGCACTATAATCAGTCGAGGGCCCAAGTTGTCCGAAGGATTTCGTATATACTTGCGGGCGCCGGGGCCTCTGTCCCTGACACATATATACACTATATGTATATCTCTACCTACTCACAAAAGCTTGACGCTCTCCGAAAGGGGTGTAAATTAATTTTATGCCTGTTTCTCTTGCAGAGTCTTTCGGCTCTTTTGCCACCACCGCATGTAACTATTCTGAAAAAACATTCTAAAATAGCGAAGACCGCGGCAAAATTGGCACGGAGGGCAAAACGAGCATATGGCACGACTGGGACGAAACGAGAAAATTACTGCGGACGGATTTTCATAATTTGATTTCCATTTAACAAAAATTAGGATAAAATTTGGGAAAACAATTAAAAAAAAGAAAAAAAAAAAGTGAACATTGCTTGCATTTTTTTCTCAAATGTCATCTCGATCTTTTGAAAATTAATTTTTTTCAAATTTTATCTCAATCTTTTGAAAATGAAATTTTCTTCAAATTTTATCTCAATCTTTTGAAAATTAATTTTTTTTTTCAAATTTTATCTCAATCTTTGGAAAATGAAATTTTTTCCAAATATTATCTTAATTTTTCCAATCACATTTTACATTTTTCAATAACTTATGTTTCTGTATGTCCATTTTGCCCCACTCTGCCCCCCACTTTCAATCCAGAAATCCGTTCGTCGACCAACAAAATTTTTGAAGAATTCAGTACCCAAGTTTTAGACATACATACGAGATTGTCGGTAGCAGTTAGAGGTTCTTCCCCCATAGCACGGGTGGAGTCACGGTGAGGGAACACACTCGTTAATTCCTTTGCTATACAAGTAAGCATATACTATAAGGCGCACTCTAAGGCGTACTATAAGGCGAACTATATATATATATCAAAGCCAAGACGAGCGCACGAGGAAGAGAAAATGAGATAGACGAATGGAAGGAAGTAGGTGTAAACCTCGGAGATATAGTGCCCTCGTCTCTGGTGGAAATATAGCGTGAGGAAAATTCCGTGACACAAACCGGGGGGAAGCGCGTAACATGCAAATAGGAGGGGTCCGAGGTCAATGCGAGAAAGAAGCCTCGTTGCTCCGGATCTGTCGACGAGTGCCTCGCGGAGCGGTTACCTTTTTAGTTTTTTAGTCTCCTATCTAGTATTCTACTCGTCTATTTGTGTCGCCTACTGAAAACGGAAGGACACGCGTCTCGTAACTTCAACATGTAAAATCTTCCGACTTGAGCCGTTCTGTTATTGAAACGTTGATAAAATTATATTCGTCCCTTTTGAAAGGCTCTTGAGCTATAATCAGCGACGCGAGCGCGACTCCTTCACGGATAGTGCTTTCCCGTTTGTACATCTTCGGTATAGAAGGTTCTCTCTGCGGTGTTGTGTAGCTGAGGTTGACACCGGTGTCACGAGGACTCACCGCGTCGTGAGGACTCACCGAGTCACGAAGATGGCTGAGACGGGTGACGGATAATTTCTCGTTTCCCTTGTAACGACGCGCGCAACGATCGTCTCGCACTCGTAACTCACTCGCTACAGTCGTCGCTTCGCTTTCGAGAAGCGTAACGAATAGAAATTAGCCGATGTTAATCACCCGGATGGTTATTTTTCATTAGCGCTGTAGCGGCATCGAACGAGAGCGGGAATTGGAAGGGATATTAGCACAAGGATAGTCGAGAGTGAACGAGGAATACTGTGTAGGAATAGGAAATGAAGATATCAGCTGGAGTTCTCTTGCGGGCACTCGGATCCTCCAGGAGAAGGTATACGAGAGAGAGTGAGGATCTGAAACGAAAGGAATGCGGTCTCCTCGGCAGCGAGGCGCGAACAGGTATCACATAGTGGTTGCCTCTGCCGCTGCCGCTGAGTGCCGCTGCTTGGGTGTCATCCGGTTCTCCCCCGCCGTCTTCGTGCCCTGAGTATCTCCCCCGTCGACGTCGTCGACGCGCCGTCGGCTGGTCCACCGTCGTAGGTCAAGAACTACCATAGGATAACACCAATCGATACAACAATTCGAACATCTCGATTGGACTTTGAATCATCTCGAAATTCTTGTTCTCCTCACTCTTTTTTTTCGCATGTTTGCCGCTCAGATGCGTTTACCTTCTCTCGTGATAGAGAAGTTGCTTAGACGAGATCTGAGCTGTTATAGCATCGTATCGTAGAAAAAAAATGAATTAAATTCTTTTTAATCGAATGAAGTTAAAAAGAAATAGAAACCAAAACATAAATCATCGGGGCTATTATAATTTTCTCCGAATTTCACGAAAATTGATTCGTTGATTCTTCCGTCTGATGAGTGAGAGTAACAAAAGGGAAAGGGCTGCTTCTGGTTGCGGTACCAAAGGAATTTCTCTCTAGTTGCCCGGCCCACTAAACTGCGCTTCCAATAGACTGTTTTGTGTATTTCGTTGATCCTTTTGGGGGTATCAGGGTACGATATATGAAGGTTTGTATAATAAAAACCCTTGTCTAGTCGATACACAGAACGAAATCGAAAGGTTTGGGTAGAAAATCTTTTCCCACTTACGGGATCCTTAACCACCAATTTCTCGTATCTCACTGTCTGACTTATTCTCCCCCGCTGGTCGGTACCACCACTACTACTGTTACTACTACTACTGCTATTCAGTCCAATGTGCTTCTCAAACGCGGTCTTATCCCCCTTTTTCCTCGTTTTTTTAAACTGTGGTCTCCCGCATACGTGGAAGACTCGCGGCTACAATCCTCGGCGTAGTCGACGTCGTCGCCTATACGCCTGTTTCGTGAGGGACCCCCTCGATCCGATCGCGTACGAGGATGCGGGAGAGGTCGGTCTGTCGAGACACTCGAACTGTGAACGTTTCCCAACGATATTACAACTGTGCGTGACTCCCTCGTAGAGGGAGAAGAAGCCGTAGACGAAGGTCCGCATTGGTTTTTCAACCGAGCGACGAGACACAAGCATCAGCGGCCAACAACCTTACAGTACAGGATGCAAACAGCTCCAGGGACGACACACTAGTTTTCAATTCCGTGAGTATACTTACTAAATGAGTAAATTTCGAACGCTTTGCGCGTGAAATGAGAAAGACAGACGCATATTAACGACACAGGTGCATTGCACTCCGATGAGGAGTTCGGAACGATCGGAAACACGTTTCTACTTGGCCCATCGATCGTTTCCGTACACCTGTTGAAAGTGTCGAAGAGGTAAAGAAAAAAAAAAGTAAAATAAAAATAAGAGATTTTCGAAGGACGGAGGTGAACGACCAATGATTCCTATATACGATTCACCCGGTCTTTCTGATCAGTATGAAGTACGGAAATTTTATGTGGCACTTCACTGATCCTTTGTCGTTCGTTTAACTTACGAATTATTACTATAAGCACCTTTTTTTCCGTGCCACGTATTAAATTTATTTGTAGTCCCGCGTATAGAAGGAATATCGAGTACTGAATAGCGGAAGGGCGTTGCCCACATCATTTTTTACGGTGAATGGCTTACGCCCTTATGAATCTCAGCAATCGATATAGCAGCGTGACGCGTGGTAAAATCTACTGAAAGTATCAATGAATTCACGGTAACAATGAACACCTCTGTTCGCCTTTCGCATGAAATACTCCCAAAGAAATAAAATGTAGTCACTATATATAAAATATATACATTTAAAAAAATTGTATATATAGATATAACAAAATTACAATTATTATATTATTATATATATCGACTATATATGATTTATATACATAATTGGACATATATAATCCGTATATAGATTATAAGAATACAATTTAAAAAACATACATAAAAAAAATTATTATTATTATTATTAATCGAAATATTAATTATATATGCCCCATCCTATCTATAATTTATATATAGTCTAAGCGCAACTTTTCCGTTTGGGTACTGTTATCCATGTATACATGTATCGAATCTCGTGTATAGATTAAAAAAAAATTAACACCCCGAAAAATTCATAAAAACGAAATTGAATCGGCAATTTTTTTATGAAACATTTGAAAGTTATTCAAAGTCATCATTGATCGCTTTCACTTGATCTGATCGGAAAGATCTCGGATTCCTTGATATCGGAATTGAGAAGTAAAGAACAATCACGACGACGAAATAAAAGTGGATTAACAAAATGGACGATGCATGCGTGGCGAGAGTCGCGTAGAACACTCTAAGTTTCGCGTTTCCAAAGGTGCGTTAAGGACACACGATAAAACGTGAGACAGCGGGGAGAGAATGGAGCAAAAGCTCCTCTCGCGAAAGAACGGAGCGGTGAGAGAAGCCGCGAGAGCAAAAGAGGGAACGCGGATAGAAAGATGAAATAAGAAAGAAAGGGAGTGAGAGAGCGCCGACAATGCGGCAGGTACCTATCCTGCAGGCATTCCATCAAGATGCTATCGGGGGCGCAGGGCGAGGAGGAGGCGAGCCGGACCGGCGAGAGATATTAAAGGATGTTGCGCGCCGCGCCGACGTTCTTACGATCGCGGTGCATAGGAGAGAGAACGAGATACCGGCGAGAGGATAGAACGTGCGCGCGAAGCATCGAGAGGAGAGTGAAAAGAGAAGTATCCCGTGGCGTTGGTAGGTCCACGACGGGGTCTGTTCCACCTCCGGCCCACCTTGGGATACTCGCCGCTTCTCTCCGGACTCTAAAGAGATACTGGTGCGCGAGAGACTTTCGGCATCGTGGGGCCGTTACGAGCGAACGTCTCGGAATCGCCGGGACCGCTATGTTACCCTCGAACGAAGCTCGCCTTCGTCTTACGACGATTCTTTCTACTTGGTTAGGTGCGGAAATCACGAAAAATTGACAATGCGGAATTAAGCAGATTAAACGTATAATTTTATCGTGTATTAGGAAAGAATTCCTTATTACGACGTTAAATAACACTTTAAACTCTTTAAATGATATTTCTCGATTTTGGTCAATTTCTCTTCGGTCGAAAGTCGACAAAGCGTATTAAAGCGTTAAGACGTTGTGAAAGTATTCTTTGTTCGAAACTTTCGTGGTTCCGTGTAATGAAAAAAAATGAGTCTCCACGGCGTGCAATTATCGAGAGTCGACTATAACTCGATTATACTTCGTGGGTTCCTTGTCGTGACTGGACCACGCCCGGTCGATTCCCGTGCGCAGCCCAGACGTGGCATAGACGTAACCACTTACGTCTTATACGTGAATGAAAGACGCTCACGATGTGTACTACACGTATCCGGCATAAGCGAACAATCTCGACTATTCACTCTATTATAGTACATGCGGCATTCAACGAGTGCACGAGGTCTCTAAGCCGTAACCTACTGCGGCGAGTTAGAGATCGCGTGTAGACGAAGCCATTTCTGCATTAAGCGATTCGACACGCATGTCGGTTCTACTTATTCCAATATTCACGAGACAGACGCTAAAAAAAAAAAATAACAACGACAAGAGGCTGATTACGTACTCATCAGAGTATTCACTTTTTATTTTACACGTTTTCTTCTAAAATCGATATCGTATCGTAGGAATGATTTGGCGAACGATTAATCGATAACAGAAAGTTTGGGATCGTTTTAGTTGGTCTCAAATGGCGTTGCTGTTGCTTATACTTAAGGGGAATACTTCTACCTAGCGGTACAAAAATCGAGTTGAATGTTTGATACTTTCTTATCTTTTTTTTTTATTTTTTTTACCGAAAAGTATATATATCGAGAGTGTCACAAAAAAAAATGTTGACATACATTGAAAAAATTAAAACATGGCCGCTGGAAGAGCAACTTGTTTTTTTTTGAGAATAATCTCTAGTGAAAACGATGTATCTAAAATAAAAAAAAAACTAATCACTTTTCCAGCGGCCATATCTGCTCTTTTAAAAAATATATTTTGAATTTTTTTTTGTAAGACTTTAAATACATCGACTTTCAGAAAAAAATGTATTATCTCCTATAGTTTTTAAGAAAAAAAAAATTTTAATTTTCACTCGAATTTCGAACCCTCGTGTAGAATCCCCCCTTAAAGAAAATCTAAACCCAACTTCCCATTAATTCGTTTATTCTACTCATTATCGTTCCTCTCAATTTTCCATCTCACATATCGAATATTGCAATATTTGCAAGTATTCTCGATCTTCCATTGTAGAAACAACGATCCCCCGAACGTTCCATCGTGAACACAGAAATTCAGGATCGTTTTAGTCGTCGGCTTTAAAGGGCGCTGATGCTGCTGGTACTGGTATACCCAGCGCGTCGTTATAACAGTGTTAGTGCGCCTGAAGAGATTGGATTAAAGGTCTGGTCACCGTCGGCATGCCGGACGGGTCGAGGATTCGGATGAGACAAGAGGATACCCCGGGAGCGAGAGAGCGAAGGAGAAGCGTTGAAGGGGGATGACGGTGGGAGCGAACGAATCTGAAAGGGGGAGGGGAGGGGGGAGGGGACCGAAGGTATGCCGCCCGTCGAGGATTTTTCCCTTTCGTGTGTGCGTAAGCGCGGTCTCACATGAATATTTACACGTACGTGAGGGTAGGAGAGATGAATCGGTCGCTTATGTGTCTGCGGAGCAAAGCAACAAGTATACGTAACCGTGCGGAGCCGACGCGCTCGGTGAACCGGTGGGACCCACCTTCGCAAGGTGATTCACTGCGCCCGATGTGCACAGCCTCCTCTCTCTCTCTCTCCTTCTCTCCCCTCTTATCCTCCTTTCTCTCTTCGCTCTCTCTCCCGCTCTATCCTCGTTCCCTCCTTTCGTTTATTTATCTCACTTCGTCTGTCTGTACGTATGTCTGTCCGCGAAAAATGCTCCTCGGTGTGCGTTAAGAAACGATCGCACAAGCAAAATACAGCGTAGCGTGTACATATATCTCACGTGATACGAAATTACATTCGTAGACCGGCGATGAGGCTCGAGATCAATCCCTTACTCTGGGAATGGAGAACTTCCTGTCCGCGTTCTGACGCTGGCGGCCCCGACCTTGATCGACATTTAAAGCGCGACGGGCTCATCGCTTCGCTAATAAGTTTCGCGATACCAGTTCGTCCTTCTCTTATCGTATTAATTACTCATTTCATTGTTATTATTTGTTACTGAATGTATCCTTCGTATGAAAAAATAAAATACTACGAGAAGCACGAAGAAAGAGAGTATACTCCGGTGAAATATTTCAGGTTGTCGTGCCCGAGCCGCGAGAAGCTCGTGGGACGCAAACGAGCTTCGCCCAGGGCCGGTTGTATATTTTGATCGTTTCTTTCGGTCTCCCTTTCTCACTGCCGGGACCAATGCAATCCGGCTTTCTCATCCCCCCCGGAAGGAGGTACGGACGCCCGAGCGAGCGTTGGCGTTTCTCGAGTACATACATATATGTATATATATATCTACGATAGTGTATACAGTGCTATACATACTTCGGATACGATAGCAGGAGGGTGTAGAGACGACGAAGAAGAAGGAACATGGGAACCGCCCGGAGCGTGTCAGTGCACCCTGCGAAGAAGGCTCTCAACCGTACACCAGACGAAAAAAATCCTTTATAGCCCTCGTTCTTCTCAACCCCTTTTATTTGTCTTATACTACTCGTGCTATTTGACCTTATAGAAGTGTAATTACCCACAGAACTATTAACGTGTTCTACGAGAGAAGACCGGGGCTAATTGCAACACAGGGCACGTCGGAAGACACGATAAAAAAATTGAAGTTTCCGCGCAACGAGTATAACATTTTGCGGAATTATATAATTTATGTGGCAAAATATTAAATTCGGCGTTTTTATGTAATTAATTAATGTACACTGAAAAAAAGTAGGTTCGATCGACTAAATCGGCGCTTGCGGGTGGCGAAACTAATATTTCATTTATTTCGAGAAATGCGTTATTAATCGTATTAACCGTTAGTTCCGTGTGGAATGTAATTCCTTGGCGTGCCATATTTACTGCTTTAAATCCCCGATTATTATTGTTATTTTTTTTTCGAGTGCGTGTTTCAACTAACCCCGGTCTCCCAGTGCATCTCCCAAGAAAGACAACCGTACGCCAGATTTCTAATTAAACCGTAAAATTTCTTTAAATATTTCATTCGGAACTCAATGTCATGAAAATGATAACAAAATATTGAAATTACGATTTTATTGAAGAATACTTTCTTTGCACAATGTCGATGTATCTTACAATCGAGTTTTGGGAACACTGTTGCTATCGAATCGTCGCAATGTGGTCCGAGTGATTGCAAAAGCTCAGGCGAACTTCGTTTCGCTTGCAGTGAGGACCACTCGACACGATCATTCTCGCGGTTGTAACCCCTCGTACGGTATCGCACAGGTATACGAACCGCGGCCAGAAAAGGTCCTTCGAGAGTTGAGAAAGAGTTGAGGTGATGCGAGAAGGTTAAGCGAGAGTGAGAGAACGGAAAAGGATTCAACGGCAGCAACGGCAGCGGTATCGGGTCGTTAGTGGATTCTTGGTAAGGATTTAATTTATTCGAACGTTCGGCCACTCGCGCGCCCGCGCCCGTCCACCAAACAAACCCATCGTGGGTTCCAAACACCGCGAACTGATTTCGCGACCGTGCCGAGCCGGTGGACCCACATCTTCTACCGCTACGATACGCTACAAAGCTATAATGTTGATTCTTCTTTATATACACCTACAGACTTCGTATATGCGATGGTGTATTCGTCGGTTTAAAAAACACCGTTCCGCGACTCGTATTCGGTTTTCTCCGCGCGGCCGATGAGAAACGGGACTCGCAATCGCGCGAACCAGAAATTTCATGCGTAACGAAATTGTACTCCAAACAAAAATTACCCGACTTCATTTTTTTTTCACCACTCGATTGCTTTTCTGGGATTTGTTGATTTGTTCAGTAAGAACTTCTAACCCTGTAACATATAAGTCCCCGAACCCGAGATGTTTGGAGAAAAAATTTAATTTTTGAAAAATTTCGGGTTTTTTGTCTCATTGAAAAATGTGTAACTTCCTTAATTCTTATAATACCGATATTGCGCGTTAACAGACACCTTTCTGAAATTCCGATGTTTTTATTTCACTATAATTAAACTGAAAAATATTGATTGTTGGCATAGTTTTTCACAGACATCGGGTCTTCCAGATCGATGTATGGCGTTAAAAAGATGTATAGTCGCCATTTGTTGGCCATTGAAAAAAAAAAAATGTCACCTCAATCTTTATCATTGGTAATTTTTCACATTTTAAATTCTGAGAATCGTTGAGAATAAACTATCTTTCATATGTATCCTCGTGAGTATTCTTTATTCTTTCTCTGTACTTGTCGTCGTCGTCGTCGCATTGGCTATGTGTTTACAGTGCCACTTACGACTCTCTCTCGCTCTCTTGTCGTTGGTGTGCTTGTTCTGTGCGGCTCGTTAATTGCACGAGACTGAGCGGTGGGCATACCATTAACGAGACAACGCCGGATAGTGAGAGTGCGATAGAGACGAACGGCGAAAAAAAATAAAAAAAATAAAAAAAATCGCACGAGGCAATGAGAAAAGGAAGAATTGCCGGCGCATTGTGGGGCCCCGCGACAATGATCACCTGTTATCGGTGTGCTCGCCAGTCTCGCCGATTCCACTCTCTCCTCACCTTCCTTCCTCTCGCCAGACGCTTTGTGGAGGTGCAAACTTCGTTGTCTCCGGTATCTGTAGAGCACACAACCGCGAGTAGTTTTCGTCCTCGAGAGAGAGTGGGGGAGGAGAAGGCGAAGGTTCGGTAGGGGACACACTGTTCAGTGATAATCATCGGCGTGAGAAACGTCATGTATCACCCGACGTGGTCCCTACACACGCGGCAAACCGCACCGCAACTCTTTCAAAAGCGAAAGATCCGCGTGATGGCCGAACGAGAGTGTGCGCTTCGCGAAGAACCGTGTGGAGGGGGTAGACTTGAGGATAACGAAAAAAAAAAAAAAAAACGCAAAAAAAAATAGGCAAAGACCTCTCTCGCCCGGCGAGAGGACGAATGAGAAGAGATATCGCGAGAACGAGAGCCAAACACACACGTAGAAAAGAAAAGAAAGGCGAGACTTGATTTACGCATCGAGTCATTAAATCGGACGCGTATAAGGTTTGCAAACGCGCCAAGCCAAACGCCACGGAGCCCGAGGAATGACTCTTCGGGATTTCCTTAATAAGATCTTAATTGCCCGTGCGATATCGAAGCGACGCTCAAGGCCACGAGGCTCTTGGACTGATGAACTTGAATTTACATTTTTCGACTTCTATGTGCCCTCCTGTAATCTTTCTCAAAATTTCAGTAGAAACTTGAAAAAAAAAAATTACTTCATTAATTTCGTAAAAAAATCGAAGATCTGTACTCAAAAAAAAAAAAAAATTTCAAATTCGAAATTTCTCTGACAAGTTTTTTTCCTAATTTGCTCAGCACGATCTTCGTTAATTTTTATTAATTTTTCGTTCATCGTCGAGATCGCGTTGTTAATTTCGTGCATCGTGAATAGTCCGAGAGCTTCTGCAAGCGAAGTTTTCGCCACAGGACTTCGGTTGCAGAGCGCGCGGTGGCTCCTCCGATCCGTAGCCGTTGAGAGACGGTGCACATTCACGAGAAAAGGATCGAGCCGACTTGGAATGCGGTTCCACGAGGCCCGCACGGGGTTGCGTGGTCCTGTGGTCGTGCGCGGAGCTCTCCGAAGGTGCTATAGTGGTAGTGAATGCGGTGGTCCGTCGCTTGAAGGTGCGGTGCCGCGTGCAGAGGAGATAGAGAGGAATAAGAAACGCAGCGAGATGCTGAGACTACTGGATGAGAAGGAAAAAGACACTATACATCGAATGTGTGTTCGAAGAGAAGAGAGCGAAAGAGAGAAAGAATCTCGAGACTCCTATCCCAGCCCTCCCACAGGAGTCTCGACGGTGCGGCCCTCCTTCGACACACTCGCGAAAGCACACGAGACGCTTTATCGGTGTATGCATGAGCGGTGAATGTACAGTTTGGTACCGCCGAAAAGTCCGTGCAAAAGGGAGTGAACGGGACCTCCGCCGTCTCCGCGAGCCATTCCAGCGCGAAGAGTCCAGGGAGGTCCTTCGAGGCCGAACTTCGGCGGCTCACACATATGAGCTCTCGGGCTCTCGTAGCGCGCGAAACAAAATGTTCTCCTTTAGCCGAGCATCGGGAGCCGCGCGGCACGAAGAGGAACAGCGCCAAAAAGAAGCTCGCGATAAAGAAGAGAAGGGGGTGGGGATTGGGGGGCTGAAGAAGGAATCGCCGGAGTGCTGAGAACAATTTTTACTCCTCGCCTCTCCTCCGCCTAACATCTCTCGTCTTCCATCTTCGGCTGTATATCCCCGAAGGGTTCTGATATTTCCAAGGGTTCGCCGACACACACAACGCTCACATATCCTTTATCCCCTATTTGACTGCGGTCTGCGCGAGAACGATCGAAAATTCTTATCTTCATATATCGATCGGACCCGTATTTATTGTATACTCCATACGCGAGAGAACTTGTAACCCCTTAATCGTGTACGAAATTCCCACGATTGTTTCTCTTTGATACAACGCTGTTGAGCGCTGGTATACATATATGTTATTACTATGAAGCGTAACTATTGTAGCTCTACATAATAGAGAAGGATCAAAGGAAAAAATTGTTACGCGAAGGAACTCGCAATTACTTCATATCACACCCGGATGTAAACAGTCGGGCGTCTAGTGGCCGATGGCAATTCGCGGTACACCACCGCCGTAGCGACAACGATTACGATACCGAGAGAGTAACAGTTTACCGCTCGCGTCACTGCTGTATTTGCCTTATGGGTTCAAAGTTTTTTCGTGCGGGCGTTACAGCGGTACAGAAGCCAATGCGAGAAAGAGGTCGAGTGTGTAGGCACGTCGGCACTTTGGAAGCGTATATTTATCATATTATGCGGATAGAATAATTATTTCGTATCGTATTCTTGTGTTCCTCGTCGAAACGATAGACAGCAACAACAACAAAAAAAAAACTGTGCATTTTACTTCGCGGATACCGCAAGGAGGTATTTATTTATCCGCTGTTGAAGCTAAGAAATTTTTAAACGTGGATGGAACGTATGATTATTGAAATGTGTAATTATCGATATGGATACCGGAAGCAACTATTTTTAGCCGCATGCATAATTTCGTTTTGATTTTATTTCATAATAAGGAAGAATTGTCTATTAGTTACTTTTTTTTTATATCGATGAGACTGGTAAAAAAAATACTATCATTACGATTGTAACCTTTCTTTTTCGTAAGTATAAAATAATTTTTTTTTTTTTTTTCGCCAAACGAGTCAATTGCACGCGACAATGCTAGTACTTTAATTTCCGTTCATTAAATAACGCGATAGGTTTGCTACAAAAAAAAACGACCGTTTGGTCTGTTCGGCGACACAATTTTCAAAGTACAACAGCACCTTGATGATTCGGTTCAATAACTTTGACAACAGTTGCTTCACTCAGAGAGGTTATTACGGAAATGTGCTTAACGCTTAACCGTACATGCAAATTAAGGATTGCAATGATTGGTTTATTACTTGTAAAAACTGTATTTAACGTATTTATTTTTGGCCAAAACCACGTACGGTCAATGGTACATTATTAACATACAGTTAAACCGATATTCGCCTCGGGTAATTATCTCTTCCGGAAATTATTTTGGTCGGACATATTTAGCACTCGAGAAATAAGAATTAATTGCAGTTTTTGTTACCGACCGGGCGCTGGTCGGTTGAAAAGGAAGGGGTTGTCACATCGCCTTAACGCGAACCTACCCTCGATTATTAGACAGCTGGTCATTTTTTACGTGTGACGTCACTAAATCTGTTATTGAAACACAAAAAGATGCTGAAATATAAATCGAAAAAACGTAAATTTTAATAATCGATTCCGCGATATTGTACACTAAAAAAAATTGTTAGGTTGAGCAATAAAAAGTTCGTGATACTAGTAATGTTTAAAATTTTATATCATTTGCCGGATTATTGCTATGCATATTTTTTATAATTTTTTTTTTTTTTTTAATATTCATACGATATACAGAAACTTCGTAGACTGTCATAAAACCCTACAAACTGTACATTCATTACGTCGATAACAGTTCGTATGAAAAAAAATCATATGCCAAAAATATACTAGAAATATATGAAGTTCAGTGTTTTTGGTGACAAATATTCACCGAAATATATTCTAAAATATATCTCTAATATACCATTTTTTGACGAAAGTATATTTGGTACATCGCAGATACATTTTGCGATATTTTTTCCATGTGGTTGACGAAGGCTTATGCGAGAACATTCGTCAGGAAAATGCATTATTAAGAAAAAATAATAATAATGAGAACAGTTTCGAAAAATCACCAGGTGTCCTGAAAATAGTCGTTGGGCCATACGAAAATATTTCCAAAATATGTTCGTAGCCGATTACATATTTTCGCATATGTATTGTATACACGTCACTCGCGCGTGAATAATAACAATTGTTTTCGTATATGCCGTATAAGTACCGTTTAATAATCGCTACATGTATGAACGGCAGTAGTGCGTCTGGACGAAGAAATAAAGGGGGTTGTTGGTTAGCGCTTGGGGGAAGATTACCCTGGCAAGCATGCAGAAGGAGAATGAATATCGCGTGCTGAGCCCCGTGGCCATACGAGAGGCCGATGCGCGGCACGGCACATCGGCGACTTCTACGTCGGCTTTTGGACCACCGGCCACTTTTAGGCCACTCCCGGGTTCTCCGCTCTCTTTCATCCCGCGCGCGGCGTTTCTTCGCACGGTCTTGTCTTCGCCCTATCTTTTTCTCTCCTCCCTCTCTCCCCCCGCGTTCTCTGATGATCCTCTCGGAGACCGTTGATTCTTACCTCCGGGGCATCGACGGATCACAAGGGAAGCTTTCTCATTCTTCGTCCCGACAAGAACGGCGCGACGCCAATATGTATTTTCGATTATCCTTATTAAAAGGACGCGAAGTTTTTGACACATTAATGGCTTCGATTAGAAGGCAACAAAAATTGAAAAAAAACTGTCCTGTATCCGACAATTTTGATGCTTACAATTAGAAACACGCAAGATCACCACCGTAACCTCAAAAAATTCGCGAATATACATTTTTCGAAACATTTCAAACTTCAAAACTTCATTATCATCGTCAAGATCCTTTGTCAGAATGAGTCAGACGACATTTTTTTCTATAAACACTTAATCGTTGTATCCCCTTAAAACTATCGGCATGAAAGGGTTGACAATTGCATCCTGTAAGATGACACGAAGTTCGTAGTCTTTTATGTCGCAGAATGAAGTTTTATTTCGGACGCATAATATCTAATATATCTGTATATACATAAATGTACATATATATATATACATATGCGTGGAGAAGAAGCGTTAAAAGAGAGTTTACTCAGTCAATTATCGAGAGGCCAAGAAGTTCGTGTTCCCATAGTAATTTTTGCCGGGTGTGCATACTTTAGAAGACGAATGAGAAGAGAACGAGAAGCGTGAGAGGGGCGGGAGGGAGGAAAGAAAGCCAGGGATGCCGAAATGAGCAACCGCCCGAAATAAGTCGTCGGCATAATTACTTAATCCGTCGTCGTCTTCTCGTAACGGCGAAAGCCCGAAAGAGGGTTGAGTGTACTCCGACGAAAAAGAGATCTCAGTATCCCGAGACTCATCCCGTCTCTTCTCTCGTGGGCGCGAGTTACACGCGGCCATTGCGTACATACATATCCCGTTGTTAAAAATCATAAGGGCCTATCTGTCGTTTGAAAGCTCAAAAAATGCTGCCTCTCTGTTTATAGTCGTGCGATTACAGTATTATAGCACTGTAGCTGAATTGTACAACGCGAAGAGTCGCATAACCCGCGGACTCGGTGGAAGGGAAACGATTTGTTTAAGGCCCCATAAAACAGCGGAGACGCGCGAGTTCGCCTCGGCGAACTTTAATGGAACAATGGAACGAAGACGCGGCGGTAGTTGCCGGAGACCGGGGGAAGAGAAGAGGAGAGGAGAAGAGAGGAGAGGACCTTCGCGCCAACTCGGACCCCGAGAGTCAATGAATCTGCTGGCCTTTTCCCATGGTACGAGACGCGACGAAAGACCGAGAGCACGAGCTCTGGTGGACGATGCTCGTCATCCTCAACATCTCCCCAACGTCGTCTCGTCGTTTTCCTTGTCCTCTGCGCTTCTCTCGTATCTCATCGCTGTTCAGCATCACTCGTTTCTCTTCTACCCAACCCCCTTCCCAAACTGACTCCTCTATGGTACAGCGAGTCGATTTTATTAGCCTCTGAGTCATTGCGTCGCACTGAACGAGAACCGCAGACAGAAGCATCGACCGCCTTACATACGCGGCTTCTTTCCTATATGCGCTAATATTATTTCCCTTTTTTTTTATTCACCAACTGACCTCGTTTCGAGTCCTCGGGGGGGTTTAAGACAGACACGGATCGTTTATGTGTCATAGCGCCTCTACAGATAAGGCGATTGGGATATTAAAATGATAAATTTATTCCACCTAAGATACAAATGCGAAGGGCATTTCGTTGTAAATGACTTTCGAGGAATCTTTTTCCTCCCCAAGGTATAACGTTGGGACTGCATACAGAGAACTAGAAAAGAGCTGAATCGAATCTTGATCGATATTCCAAAGAATCTCGGGGATGAGAATGGGAAAAGATGGGGAAAAAAGGTTCGGGTATTTGTTTGTGGATCGAGTTTGAAGAAAAACGATCGTTTCGTCCACGCGGCTGAGGTCGGAGGCTATAGCTGTGATGATCCTTTTCGGTGCTCATGGGAGAGAAGAAGCATACGAAGAGGGGATCTGGTTAACGGATAAGATGCTGCGTAGGGGCCGCGCGCGCGCGTGAGGTGGCGAGAGCGCCCAACACAGAGTCAGAGAGATGAGAGAAGAGTTGGGCGAAGAGCGAAAGAGAGGAGGCGGCGATCCTCTGATAGATCGGCCAAATTGCTGACCAACCGTTCATTTATTTTTCTTTGGCTCTTTCTCACTCGGGCCGTCAGGCCGAGAGGATTCTCTCTGCTTATGATGGCGCGCTGAGCTTCTCTGATCTCTGTCTTCCTATCTTTATCTTCCTCTGGAACTCTATCGATGTTTAGAAGTTTGCGCTCGGCGCCTCTCGATGTCCCTCTCTACTCCGTGTTTCGGAGGTCTAGAAGAGACCTTGGGAGACGGGACTCACGAACTCTTGTTGGATTAGTCCCGCGTTGTGGGAGCGTAAGCTATGCTAGCGATCGTCAGGGAATCGGCAGGGAATCATTAATGGACAAAATGTGACTCCAGCGTACCAATAACTTTTTTTTTTTCAACGTCTTCTCAGTGTTCAATCGCTGTAAAGCTTGTACTTGGTATCGTGGAATTGACCGGTTTAGTACAGTTTTTACGATAGAATTAACCAAGGGAAGTCGTATCGAGGTGGTCAGCTTTACTCAACGAATCTACTTTGGTATGCATATAGATATATACTTGCATACCTAGAAGCTGGACCTGTTCGATGCCTAGCATCCCCCCCTCATTCCCCTTTCTTTCGCTCTCTTCTTCTTCTTCTTCCTCTTCACGACGTCTTCTTGTTAAATCTCGCAGGACACCGACGTCTATATACGCCGTGTAACTGCCTGGGATGCCGGAATGGCGTTAACGAGCTCACGAGACTTTCACACGCCACGTGGCATCGACAAGGAATTCACCTGTCTCGAGAATTCTTTGGTAAAAAAAAAAAAAACATTGGGTGATAACTTCTTCGAGTAAAATTGAGATTTATCCGACATTAACTCGCGCGCTTCGCAAATCGTTCGGGAGACACATGCGTGAGCCCTTTTTTTTAAGTAATTTTAAGTTTCAATGTTAAAAAGACACGATCGGAGGCAGAAGATCGTGACAGCAGCATAGAAGAAGCAGCAGAAGCCGCTCTGTTTGTGTTGCAGCACCTCAAATATTGGCCGTCCACTCGTGACCGCGGGTGATATCGTGGAATGCGCTTAAAATATTGAAACAACCCACCAGGTCTTTGCCTCTTTTTTTCTTTTTTCTCGCCGTCCTCGTGCTCGTCGTTGCGCATATAATCGTGTGCACGGTGCATCGGTCGGTCTTCGGCTTCACCGAATTTCTCACCCCCGCGGAGCGCGCGCGAGGGGAGGGCGAAACCTCCTATGTACCGTCGGTTCTTTCGACAAGGCAACTGGAGAGCCACTGAAGATTCCGAAACCTTTTATATCCGCGGCTCGTTCGAACCGTGAGAGAATTGCCGTATTTTTTTTGTTTTTTTTTTTTTTTCACAAGCTTATTTCACGAAAAGGGCTTCTCGAAGAAATCGGGATGAGTTCACGAACGCGTTGAGTAAACAGTGAATTGTTCTCATACAGAGTCAAGCAGCATACGCTAAATTTGTCTAATTTCGAACGATTGCAGCCTCATTGCATGGAGAAGAGATCGCGATGTATTCGAGAGTGTTTTCGGAGTCGAAAAAAAGGGCGGAAAAAAGGCAAATTATGAGGTGAACGACAGAAATGCGAGAGATTTTGTTTTTTTTCTGCTTACGCCCTCATCCTCGGGGTGTTTAAAGGGACCGGCACTTTGGGTGCGTGGGACGATACCGTCGTCGCGAAGACTCTCAAGGAATACACCCGGGTTGGCTTCTCCTCCGACTTTATCTCCAACGGAGACCGAGAGACACTCGAGACTCCCGACAAACCGGGAGAGAAGGAGTGAGACGAGAGAGTAAGAGATACAGTGAAAGAGAGCGAAAGAGCTCTCGCTATTTTTTCTCGACATCTGTTGCTGCTAGAGACATCGAAACAACGCACTTACGTGCGTTGACTGGGTTGAGAGGATTGCCAAGGATTTAATAGTTACGGTGGAAGATAAACGATGTACTCGGAAAACATTCGTGTTTCTCTATGAATTTCGCTTCTGAAACACGTTGTCTCGCTACTGATTCGTACGCAAGTGTTTTAAAAATTTTTTTTAAATGCTTTTTTGTTTTCTTTCGATTGTCGTCGATGAACGACGAGCCGCGAAGATCGCGAAGTCGTATTAACGCGTTAACGAATAGCGAGGAGGATAAAGCATGTGCGTTAACGTCTCAGCGCGAAAGCATATGACGGTACCAAACGCACGAGCGACCTGCAGCTTGCAGCATCAACGCCCAACGATCGGTGAAGACCAACGCTGAGAGACACGCTTAATTCCCCAGAAGCACACGTGTCCAGACTCACAAAAATGCGTCCCGACTGCTTTTTTTCAATCGTTATCGCAAGAAATATCAGTGGCGCAACGCCCATATTGCAACGTTTATACTATGTATATATATATACATATAGATGGAATACGTACAGCGGACACATATGCACGTTTGTTGCATTAAATTTACTCGCGGGATGGACTCGGTAAGAAATCGAGAGAGGAAACCGGGACGCGCGGCGGCATTTCCTCCCGCCGCGTGACATTTTTTTTTCTTTATTTCTTCAGCGCTCCCTTTCTTCGTGATTAATTATAGAACGTGCTGGAGATGTGAATGAAAATTAGAGAGATCGGCAATTACGGCAATTCATCGAATTAACGATAAAAAATTAAAAAAATTGATTGTGGCGTAAACATCGGAGCAGTAAAAATGATAACTAATTATTATTAACTAATAATTATTATCGATTATTATAATCATGTTTTCATCACTTCCGGTAAAATTGCATCGAATATGGTTTCAAAATAGCGAATACATTTTTTTTTTTTTTTTCGAAAAATAGCAACGTTGTAGTATTTTTAAATTGAATAGCTTCGTTTCCTGATTGTATATCGAAAGAACTAAGTTGTCTATCGAGTTCTACGGAAAATACCACGCAAATCAAGATACTTTGCGGAATTTCAAAATCGTTGTTTTCGATTCATTATTGAACGATGAAAAACGTAAAAAAGGGCCGTTGCAAATTTTTGGCATAAAAATTAAAGGATTTCGTAAAATATTCCGGACCACGTACATCCATGTATATTTTCGCTTTTAACACGAATCCGTTAACAGTTTTTCCAAAAAAAAACAGCAGATTATTCAGAATTTTCAAAATTCTATTTAATTTGTTTTTTTCGTTTATTTTCGTAAATTTTTATTATTATCAGCAAAAACACGTGGTTTACCATCGTTGTTATTAATCGCAGCGTCTTCATCTAGTGATAGATGCAGCGGGGTCGGGGTTCGTCTATAATTTTCCTCATTGCATTGTCCAATTGCTTAGAAACAAGTCGGCGACACAAAGGATCGCGAGGTTGGACCGCGTGGTAATTAAATTGTTTGAGACAGGCGCAAGTCCTGGAAGCGGCACACCGTAGTGTGTGTGTGAGAGGAGGAAGAATTTCCGAAGCAGCCGCGGGCGCGGTGGACTCGCGCCGCGCGAGTCGAGTGGAGTGCTAAAATTCGAAACCGGGCCTCCGACGAGCCGTTTGACGTTAAGTAATAGCCGGTCCCGGTATTTATTACCTGTCTTCCCGCACAAAGAGAACGATTTCACAGATTTGCGTCTCTTCTCTCTACCTGGAGAACTTCAACGGTGTGTTACTCCCGTCGCGAGTGAGAGGGTTAAACGTCTATGCTACAGTGAAAAGAACCAAAACGTTTTGCTGCCGATGGAGCTGCTCGCTGCCGCTGGCTTCTCCGCTCGGTGAGAGCCACGGAGCTCCCTCGTTCCGTACGTACAAAACGCATACCAACGATTTCGACGTGTGGAACCTGTTGTTAACCGAGATACGTTTTGCAATCGGATCTCTCCGCGAGTGTTTTACAAACCATATTCTCCCTTTTATATATATATATATACTTTTCGTTTTTCTCAGATACGCGTATTAGCCGCTTACCTATAGAACAAACTCTATACGACACGCAGAAAAAAAAAAAAATTCTGCGGAATGTATCGGTGATAAAATAAAGATGAAATAAAAATTACGATGTATATGACTTCGCGAGGTCTAATATCACCGATTCATTCATTTCGTTCATTCATACATTGGCTCATTCATTCATATGACGTTCCTAGCGATTACCACGAAATCGCACCCAAGAATGATTGGCTCGGACAACAGATTTATTATTAGCAAACCGGACGTACGCCAGAGACCTTATCGTCTTTTACGCATTGTCGGTTTCGGCTAAATTTCTGACAGGAACATCGTCGTCTCTGCATGTTCACTACATTCGGTTTATATACATATATATATGTATGTATACATAATATATAATATATATGTTTATAGTATATACTATATATTAGTGTATATGCGCGCTCTCCGCTCGGTCTCTTCCCGTTGCCTGCACTGTGGTGTTAGAAAGAACGGTGCCGCGGCACAGAACGAGAGAGTGAAATGGGAGAGCGAGTGAGACGGAGAGAGATGCCCAAGGGCCTGGAAGGGGCTTCATTCATAAATGCTCTCGGCCGAGGCGTCAATGGATGCGCCTGTAACCGAGCGAAACAGTATCCCCGCTCGCCTCCACTAACCGGCGCGTTGCTGCACTGTCGCTGCTGCTGCTGCTGTTCTCTCTCGACTCTTCGGTGTCTCCTTTTTCTCCTTCTTCTTCTTCTTTACTCCCTCATTCCATCATCCTTCCATCCCCAGCTTCGTTTTCATCCAACATTTCTCCCACTCCCGCTTCCTCCGGTCGCTATATGCTTTCTCGTCGACCTTAGCGTTGGGGTTACGGAGACTCGGACGACTCTTTACGCGGAATCACGGATTTA
The DNA here is from genome assembly GCA_963971235.1 of Cryptus armator. Lineage (NCBI taxonomy): Eukaryota > Metazoa > Arthropoda > Insecta > Hymenoptera > Ichneumonidae > Cryptus > Cryptus armator. The sequence goes on from OZ020236.1 coordinate 13,263,007, forward strand.
ATCGGTAATTTTTTGAAGATCGAGCTATCGATCTGTTTGCATAGCATTGTTCAACACTTTACGAAAGAATTTTTTTTTGTTGTTTTTTCGGAAAATTAATAGGTTTACTTTCTTTAGTCTGTTATAACGATATGAAAGATTAAAAAAAAAAGTAAAAAATGAAATTTGTTTTTCGTGTGGAATATTTCGCAAATGGACCAAAATATTTGTTTGGTTTCGGTGAATTGCAAAGAATTCTTTTGGTAATAAATAAAGACGATAAATTATGTAAAAATACATAGAATTGCCTCAAAGACTAATTTATCCGATAGAATGATTCGATTTTCGGTGTTATCAAAGTTATTAGTCTTTGCTTGGATTCTATGGATTTTTTTCATAAGTTTTCGTTTATTTTTATTACTGAGGGAATAGTTAAAAATTTGCCGATATAAAAAAAATGTATAGTTTGATTCATCGAGATATTTCAAGTGAAAAAAAAATGTTATCGTTAACTTTTTCAGTAGGTAATTTTTTTTAAATTTATACGATTTATTGACTCTTTAGTTCTCGTGAGAGCTACGCACGGCCCTACGCCTTCGACCACCTTAAGTTTCGTCGAAGTTCCATACTACTGTTTATTCTCTCTCGGGTTCTCTCATTCCCTCTCGCTACCCGTTGTTACCACTATGGCGAATTCATGCGGACCAGAATAAAGCCCACACGATACCCCCTCGGTATCTCGGGATCACTTGGTCGCCGCGCACCCCACCCTCTGCCGCACGATGGAATTCCGTCGTAAGAAACCGGACCCCACGAATTGCGATTACTCGTTGAATCCATAATAACGCGGCATTTCATTCGACAAAAGTTTGTTATTTTTATTTTTTTTGTTCACTATCCCCTCCAAAAAAAAATTCCCCTGTCGCCGATCGTTTCACCGACAAACATTGTTACTGCGAGCACGAGGATTCCTCGCAGTCGAAAAATATATACGAAACGAGTTTCTTCGGTTATTTGGTTTCATTTTATATTACCGACAATCGGATTAAAATTCGCGACAGAGTTATAATGGCATATGTATCTCTCTCTCTCTCTCTCTTCATCGTCGTTATAGCTCGTTATTAATATGATGCATTCAGAGAAGTTATGTCTCGATCGCCTTTGCCCCTCTCTCGTTCTCCCGGTGAGTAGTTACGTAAGCGATCGCGAGCGACGAGTCTCGAAGTTGTGTCGCACTCGCGTATCGTCACGAATACACACACGTAGTCGGAGAGTTGCACCGAGTGCAAAAGATTCATATCGATGCATCGTATCGATCGTTTCTGTCGCGACGAATCCATTCGCTTTGCCTTATTGAATTCAATCTATCGGTTTATTGATTCCAGACGTTCAGCCATATGGTGACTTTGTATCGTGATTTTGCATGTAAGAATCGCACACTCGTTTGCTCATTGCCAAGTTTAAACGAGATAAAAAAAAATGAAAAATTAAAAAAAAAAAAAAAAAAACGAAAAAAAAAAAAATTGTAAAATTCTCATTCTCGAAATCCTTGCAACTTGTTTTTCCATTCATGAGTTTGTGGCTCTCACGCTATTCCTATAAGCGGCTCTCTCCTCGAAGAGCGGATACTACAACGACTTTGCATGGTTCATTCATTCGGATCCTGCGAAGTGTAATTTCCAACGAAAGAGAATTCTCACTGTTAAGGGCCCCTCGGGCGTTATTATATCCAAAGAGCGCGCCGAGACTGGTCGAAGTAAAATATTGTTTGGCTTCGTGCGAGAATACAAAAGGATTCGAAGCCACTGTTACCTTCGAGGTACGTAAGAACATACGCGAGGAGAGTAAACTATTGAGGAGTTTCTTCTCGTCTCTCGTGAAACAGGCGCATAGTGGTTTTATCTTAAGTTCGCGTTTTAGTCCTTCGCACGCACCACCCGTTGTCCACGACACTTCGGACGGGGGAGGACCGAGAATTTCGTCTGGCAATCGCTTCGTTATAACAGCAGAGAAGAAACGAGCGAACAGAAACGAACGTCGACGACAACGACGACGACGGCGGTCCGTTCGTCCTATGATAAGTGCACGCCGCGAAAAACGAGACGCCGGATGTGACATCATCCAGCGAACGTATGTTGTGACCGCGAGCAAATAGCGAATGAAGGATAAAGAATGAAAGAATAAAGCTTCAAGTGTGAGCGCGCGAGTGAAAAACACTTATTCGCGCATTCGGCGCGCAACCCAAAACGACTGTGTAATTTCTACATCTCTTTAGTTTCCGCCGTCTATCGCATAAACATTACGCATGTTTATAAATATTATCGTTCTTGAACGCGACCCGGAGGCTTTCGTAAGATATCATTATGATTCTGTGCGATCTGTAGAGGACTTTAATAGAAAATCAATAACTTTAAGGAGATACGGCAATTTTAGGTCAAAAACGTGTTTTATTTTTTTTTAGGGGTAAAAAAAAAATCTTATACAAAATTTCATGTGATTGATTTTCATACCGGTGTACCGATCGCGTAACTATGAAGACGCAGATCCGAATATAACAAAACGTAGAAGTAGTTCGATTTTTTTTAATATAATTTTTTAAATTTGAAGCCCTTAAAAAAAATTACATTTCCCTTACAATATTCAATGTTTCAAACTGTAATTTTTATTCGCCTATTAATTCATTTTTTTTATTAATTTCATTAATAGTTATTAATTAAATAAAATTAACCACTTTCGTTAATAACTAAACAAAATAACCAATTTTGATGATAATCAAACATATTATAAAAAATCGTTGAAAATTTAAAAAATGAAAGAAATCTCTTTGCCATTGAAATGGTGACTTCGATGTTCTGTAAGCCGCGTCAAGTACGATACTCGATGACCAATAGGGGTTTGTATCGTATGGATAAACTGTGAGAAGAAACGAAACGATGCCCCGCAGACTTTAACACAGCAAGATGCGCCGGTACCGTCGGAGCCCACGCAATCCCGCAAATATGTAACATTCGCGGGGTGATTAAGATTACGCCCCGGTCGCGGTGAGGAGCGTCAGCAGCAGCGGCAGCAGGAGAGAATCGGTGCTCGAGCACTCCGGGCGAAAGGAATTCGTGACGCCATGTGCGGCCCCTATATATTTATCCTGCTGACGTTGTTGTCGGGGTGGTGGGGTGCGACGGGGGAGAGGGCCTCCTCACGAGTATTATACAGTACACCTACTACTTCGGTTTCTCTTTCGCGCTTCAGAAATTCGCGATCGTCTTTCTCTCGGTCTCCTCGTCGCAATGCACCGAGGATCAGTATTACTACGCGGCTCTCGCACGTACGGCTTATGTTATTGTACGAGTATATATATACATATACATACCTCCGTTATGTATACATAGTCCTACGTATATATATACCCAACAGAAAGAATGAGAGAACGAAAAAACGAAGGAGGTAAGAGAAAGTATGATAGAAAGAAAGAAAGGCTCTTTCGACGCTGAAAGAATAACGAAAGAGCGAGGAGGATCGATGTACGAGAGCGGCGAGGCCAACGGAGAGTTTCTCTCGTCGAATAAGCCGGGTGAAACGGCACCCGCAGTGGGTGTGGGAAGCAAACGCGATATTCTGCCCCGCAAGGGGGTTCATTCTCGCAGCAGCGCACCCACGTACACGCGTATGGCATCGCACGACTGCGCTATAAGTCACCGGCGGACGAAAAAACCCAATCGAAGCTCTCGCGATATCAAAACTATTTTTCGAGAAATCGATTTAAAAAAAAAGGGCCTCAATATCTAAAAAAAAAAAAAAAAAAATTCTATTCGGGAAAACTAATTTAAAAAAAGCCAATGATTCGTGGAGAAAATAAAAAAAATTCCTAATGGAATCTTTAAATAGACAATCGAATGATTGTATAAAAAATGCTGATAGTAACTGAAAATTGGTCTGATAGACTTTCGAAGAAAGAGATATTGCTTGTCCGCTGGAGAACAATGTCGACAACCACCTCTCGAGTTCGCGACTTGGAGGCACTCCACTGCACGATGGTATATCATGAGAGTATATATGTGTGTATATACGTATACGTATATTACGATTTGCACGCACTTTCGCACGCCACCGGGAAGGCGACGGGACCGTAACTTTGGTTCGAACGATAGCAGCGGCAGGCGGGACCGGCCCTTCGTCGGTACATGTATTATGTGGGTACTATGTAGTATATATGCAGCACAATGTATTATATATACCTTGCGATTCGACATCGAACACACCTCGAACACTCCTCGACAACTTCGACCGGTACAACGGGAAGGCGGTACCTTGAGATTCGATTCGACGCGTCTTGCATGGCGGAAACACCTTAAAAAAAAAAAAAAATATATATATATATATATATGTATGTATATATATGAAAAAAAAGGGAATTTTCACCGGACCCAGTAATTACGAAGTGCTGTTTATTAATATACGATTTTATGGAAATACGGTTACATCCTGTCACGATGAACCTGCCGTGATAGGAGCGCTCGCATCGATTAACACACGTCACTCTCTATCTGTGGATAACATGACCGAGATTGCTGACACAAGCCGTTGCTGCGGAGCCACGTATTATGAACATTATATTACAAGAGCTCGAGCATCGGTCGCTTATCGAAAAGGCGTCATCTTTGTTACGACGACCGATGGAGCTAACATTTCCCTTCCTAATTGCATATATAACGCGATGTATGTACTACGAGCACCGCGAAGAACGACGCCGACGACGAGGGCGCTGATTTACTTCGCGCATATATCCACTTCGCTGATATCCCGTTTCCTCGATAATGTATTCTTCAACGGCACGAACGATGTCCCCTTCGCAAAGTTAACTAATATTCATTGAATAGCGGTTTTTTTTTTCATTTTTTTTTTTTTTTTTTTTCAACACTCAAACGGTGACATCGCGGTACGTCCGATCGCATGAATGAAACGACGAAGGAATAATGCATGTATAACTTGAAACTTTATTGTTCATTTTCATTTATCTCTGCCTGTTGTTTCTCTCTGTCGCTGATTGAAGTTTGCTGGTAAACCGCAATCTTGTACCGTTCACGATTTCAACACGCCGTACACTTCCGGGATACATTTATGGACGAAAATATTATTCGCGGATGGTATTATTCTTTTTTTTTTTTTTTCTTTCCTCGTGTAAGAGAGAAATGAAAATACCAGAAATTCATTCCGCTGGTTCTGTATCAACCGCACTTCCTACGGCGAAGCCTAATTAAGAAATTTTATCTTATCAACATCGGGAGGGGGGGGGGACGAGATAGGATGCCTTTACATACATATGCATGTCTATAAATATAATGGTTGTGTATCAGGTATCAATGACAGTTTTCGTGTGCGTATAAAGAAAGTTTCATTTGTCCGCACGTGTCGGCCTCATGTTTTTGGAGCGCACAGTATTCGCGCAGCGAGTAAGAAAGGATCGTGCGAAGTTATGCTGCGCTATGAAACCTTCTCCTCCACCCTCGCGTATGTAAGCCAACACTCCTCTTCGTCACATATTTTTAATATTACACCGAAGTATGATATTCATTCTGATTAGGACATATAGGATATGTGCTGCGAGACGCTGTAGAGATAAAATAGAGCTCTACGTGCTCATTGGGACAGGTACAGGGGTGTTTGAAACGGTACGAGATGCACTATTACGAGTAAGTCGATAAACTTTGTAACGCAAACTTCGTTCGAAGTCTTATAACACTGTGAAGTTTGTCCATGAAAATTAATCACCGCACGGCTTCATAACAAGACAATTTACAACTTCGGACCTCTTCGAACTTGTATTGCATACTTTCGTAACGTTTACATTTATCTCTACTGCATTAAAGAGCTATTTGTCATTATAGTAATCTATAATAATGCCAAACAGAACAGTACGATACAATTAAGAGATAAATGTAAGTGTTACGAATGAAGGCGATACTTATTTGAAACGGTACGAGATGCACCGTTGCAAGTGAGTCGATAAACTTTGTAACGCAAACTTCGTTCGAAGTCTTATATCAGTGTGAAGTTTGTCCGTGAAAATTAATCACCGCACGGCTTCATAACAAGACAATTTAAAACTTCGGACCTCTTCAAACTTGTATTGCATGCTTTCGCAACGTTAACATTTATCTCTACTGCCTTAAAGCGCTGTTTGTCATTATAGTAACCTATTATAATGGCAAACAGAACAGCACGATAAAATTAAGAGATAAATGTAAGCTTTACGGATGAACGTAATACTTGTTTGAAAAGGTCCGAAATTGTAAAATGTACAATTATGAAGCTCCTATGGTGATAAAGTTTAAAGAACAAACTTCTCTCGATGATTCGAATAATGTTCGCCGATAATCGATAATAATGACTAATGACAAATAGTTCTGTGGAATGCGAGGGCCAAAAAAATAATTACGAACCGTCTATTCCGATCAATCCGCAGCGGTGGGATGCTTTATTGTTAGGTACTGCCTTAGAATTTGTCGCGTACACTTCAATTAAAGAAGTGGGTCATATCCGCTGATTACCGATAATCGTAATGAATTACTCTTTGGAGTACTGTAGATAACATTAACTAAAACAGGTTGTACCTGCTTGAAGCAAACCGAAGAAGTAAATCAGCAACTGCGATGCACATCATAAACATTGCTAGGCATGCTTCACTAAATGTTGTCGTCACACTAACGTCAATGATTACTAATGGCTTTGCGGGGTGCATTTAAGGATAAAATTGAATGTCCCGAAGATTGTGTATTTGTTTGAAATAGTACGTAGCCGCTGCAATGCGCGTAATTTCGTTGTACAACGACGTTGAGCTTCGAAACGCGAACTTCATACCGAAGATGCAGGTCATGTCCGTTCATTAAGAATCATAACGACAAATACTCTGCTACGATATTGAACTACGATGATGTATTCCTGGCATAATGATTTCCTACGGCGAGTGTCATCGAGTTGAATGAACAGAGATCGAACAATGGAGTCGTACACTCGTACACAAGTAGTATATACATATATATGTATGACCAAAGCCTCGATTCGCTTCAACCCGATGAAATTTACATGCGCGCGCCCAACGCCAGTAGAAACAAAACTAAACTGTGTCTCATCGAAACGCCGCGATCGATGTTTTAGTGTCTGTACTGGTTAGTGTTCGTTAAGAGATTTGAATCGAAATTAGCCGGCAAAGAAACAGCGGTACACGCGTGCACGTTCGTTAACATGCGTAGACGCGGAGGCGCCGGCCTCGAAGATGTCACGTCCGCGTATACAATATCGCGAACCGCAGAGAGACGGAGCAAAAAGACACAAGGGTCAAAATTAGCAAATCCTTTTCGTAGCATCGCGCACCCATCAGCTATGTTTTGCCAACGGCCGAAAGTCTTGCAAATTTTAGAAAGAAAAAAAAAAAAAAAAAACTACTGACACACGATTCTGGATGTGTATCTCGAAATCTAGTATTCTCGTCGTTTCGTAATGGTCGTCCATTCCACGAGATAGAGAATGAAATCGACGGGATGCGATAAATATTAATGGCGTCGCGGGCGAGATGTTTTCAAAGGAATAGGAAGTTAGGATATCAATACTCGGATCGCTTGCAAGATTTAACCTTTTCTGTAAGGTAAAACGAAAGTTTCGGGTACAATAGACCTCTTAAGATGAAAAACAATCTGGAGCTTTCACGATATCAATGCGGAAAGGTAAACGCAGTTCAAAGGAATCCTACAAGATTTCAATGTTTTAATTAACGTATTTTGAGTGGGAAACGTTAAGATACTTTATCAGGCATCATTAAAGAACCTAAAGTGGCTTTAGCGAGGCAAAGGAGTATCAGCAATGAAGAAAGAGATCAAAAAGCAGCGTAAATGACCGAGAAGAGGAGGTCGATGTTGGTTTCCTCGTCGTCGTCGTCGTCGTCGGGTTTGCCAGCTCGACTTGGCCTTTAACCGGACGCGATGGCGCGTCCCTGACGAGTTCTCGGAACCAAAGCCACCCGAAAACTCCAGCATGCCTCTAGGACGGTAGAACTCTGAGACGAGCCTCCGTTCGTTCCAATGCCCGGACCTACGCTTGCTTTGGCTTGTTATTGCAGTGTAGCCATCGCGACGATCGCTAACTCTCTTCAATCGCATCCTTCTCTCGCTCCTTCGCCTAAACCTTCTAACTCGACTAAACCCAACAGCCAAGTTCTTTCGCTCGATAGATCCGACAACCGCAGAGAGGGCTCTCAGGGCCAACTAGATTAAGCTACGGCGAGCCCTCGAGGTCTCTTCTGCTCGCCCGCATCGACCAATAACCGGCTTGTTTTGCTGCCCCGGACACTGGCGCACCGGAATACCAACGCGTAAATAGAAAAATCGTGACCCCTCCCCCTTGACAAAGGGAAAAGGCGAAGGGCATTTTTTTTCAGCTGGGTCATCGAGAGTCGTAGGTTATGCGGGCCTTTGGTAGGGAAAATTAATCATAATTACGGGAATATCTCTGTTTTTATTAATGAAGCCTCCATAGGTGTCTACGACCCCTGTCTACCAAAAAAAAACTTGTATTTATAATTTGATTGTTTAGCATTACTGGAATTATTTATTAACCATAAATAACTTTGAAGCAACTTGACTAACTTCAAATTTAAGTCCTCAACCGTTATTAGAATTTATTAACTGTAAAATAAATCATAATCGCGGGAATTTTTCTGTTTTTATTAATGTGGTTGATTAATCATTTATCAATTGTTCAACATTAATTTATTCACCTGAAATTACCTGAAAGAACTTCGACTAACTGTAGATTTAGGTCTTCAATATAATTGAAACTTAATAATCCTAAAACATCGCACATATTTTTTTACTTTTTTGACGCCATAGATGGGTCTGGAAGACCCGTTTTCTTCATTGCGAAACTTTGTCAAAAATCAATTTTTTTTTAGTTTCCTTATAATGAAATCGAACCGTCAGATGTAAGGACGATATCTGTTATGGCGAAATATCGATATAGTAAAAATGATCGAAGTTACACGTTTTTATAAGAAACTTAAAGTGATACATTTTGGAAAATTCAAGAATTTCTTGAAATATCTCGGATCCAGCGAATCCATGTGTGAAATTTTAGGGTTAATAACTAAAATACGTCTTTACAATGAGTAGAAGTGATCTTTGACTAACTTTAAAAAATGTAAATCAGCTAATCCAGTTAATTTTTTTCAACTTTGTTCCAATGGCGCAAATCGGATACTTTTGATCCAATGAATGCGTCAGCGTTGATGCGGTATACGCAATATGAATAGCAGGTTATCTTCGAACTATCAGACAGTGCTGACGCAGTTCAGTGCATATCGCTATAGTTTGCCGGCGGCGCTCCATCAACGATAATATATAGATAGAATAGCGAAGAAGCAACAGCAGCAGCAGCCACAGCAGGAGAGGAACGAGGTTGTGAGACTGGCGCCAGGCATCAGTCGTTTCTCATTGTCATTGCGTTCGCGAGTACTCGCTTCACACTCATACTACGCTGCCGTAGCTCGGGGTAATCTCATAATGCACTCGACGTGTCATTTATGTGCAATAAACGTTGCATAAGAGAATAATGACGAAGGCGGCGAGTTTTTCTCACTCACTCTCACTTTCTTGCCTCGTTGAGTTTCCACGAGTTCGCGATCGACTGAAGTCTACAGCCGTTGCACTCTCGCCAACTTCCCGAGTGTATTTTTTTTTTTCTCGCTAATTATTATCTAGCCGCATACTTCGGCGCCGCGGCGTGGAATTTCGCTGGTCTCTCAATCATCCAACGATAATCACGCTAAGTTGCGTATTACCGAGAACTCGTGTATCCGCGAACACGAACGAATGATCGATGTTTGCCGATGCAATGTAATTTTTTTTTTTTATGATCGATCTTTTCTTTTTATCGACATAGGTATTTGATCGCGATAATTTCAGAGTATTACTCAACATCGTGGAAAACGATCGAAACGATTGACCCTTGGATGATCCTCTGAGTCAATGGTACTGTTTTGATAAAATGATAACGGCAATTGTTTTTTTTTTTTTCGTTTTTTTGTGTTTTTTTAACGCGATGCATCGATCTTTCTTACGTAATCAACATCTTGTCCTATGACACGTTTGGTAAATATATGGGGTTCACACATTCACGTGAATGCGAGTTCCCGTGAACACGAATAACATCCTATATCGAATACTCACTCGAGTTTATCGAAGAGAAACGGAAGCAGTTATCGCGCGATAAGCCGTCCCGGGTGGTTCGATAGTGAAAGACGGGCATTCTGACGTTTAAAAGAAGAAGGGCGTGGTAATTTAAATCCGAATAGTATGAAATCTTTAAGGCGGCGTAAATATCGTCAATAGTTATGTCGAAACTAACGAGTTATCGAGCGTATAAATCAAAGTTTTACGAATAAACGATCGTCTCGAATAAAAAAAATGTATGCAGTCAAAATTTGCACCAACACAATAAATTTGAAGCTTCAATAATTATAATTGACGCAAAAAAATTTAAAAATTGTATTTTGATTTTTAATTTTTTTCCGTAGACGCAATATTTGTATAAATACAATCAATTTGACGCTTTGATAATTATAACCTATCGTAGAAATGAAAAAAGAAAATTGCAGTTAACTTTAAATTCCTTTATGAAGAGTTAATATTTGCATGAATACTTTGACGCTTTGATAATTATAATTTAGGGAAAAAAAAAAGTACCTTTCTACCCTAAACATCGAGTCCGCTGCTGTCCATACAATTGCATTTTATTTTCCCCGCCCTTTCACCGAGCAGATGCATAAAGACTGTTTAAAATCCATATTGCGTGCAAGCCTTGCCGATACTCGGAATATAAAGACGTGGAATTTTTCAGTGCGGAACGGCACGATAAACACGTATTGTCGAGTTAAAAGACGAGTGAGTGAGAGAAAAAAACGGATGTTAGCCGAAGCGAGATAGAGAAAGCAGTGTGCATTTAATAGCGGCACTCTCGCAGTTCGTCAAGTCCTTTGGCATGAGAGGAAGATCGCGCGAGATGTTCTCTTTGCTCCTCTCGTGAGGAGTAGCATCAGCAGCAGCAGCAGCATCCAGCAACCTCGTTGCAGAAGCGCGTTGTCTGAAAACGAGATTCCGAGGAGGACGCCGGCCTGCATCCCAAGCAGGCGCACCAAAAACTCATTTGCTTCACAGCATCATTTAGACACGAGAGAACGCGCGGCAGCTTTGATGACGGGGAGCTCTCTCGCTCGTTCAAAAATCATTTCATCTTTCTCGCTCTCGTATATCCTCCGCTGTTGGATGCTGCGCGCCCGACGCGCGGAGATCGCTCTCTCGTCCTCATATCCCTTCGAGCAGTGAGAGGGCTTTCGCGAGCGCCCGCGCGCGCGCTCTCGCTACTCTCCTTTCTTTTATCTTTCTCACACACGAATTGAACGCGAATCTCGCGTTCGAAAAATGATAATAACTTACGAAGACCCGTACCCGGCAATATCCTCCGCGAGGGATATCGTTAAAAATTTCCATACAATTATTTGCTCGATAAGATTGGCCTAAAACGCTATGTGTGCATAAGATCGAGACGGTGAAAACGAGCCGAGTTTTTAGACTTTAGACACGACAAATGCCTTGCGATTGCGAAAAAAAATAAAAATCTACATCGAAATTGCTCACTTGATAAATGCCGACTGTAGACGTGCGAAAAGTCATATATATATATATATTAATATGTTGCGATGGAAGCAAAAATAACTGTGTTACGCGGCACGACCGTGTGATCCCCGAGCAGACTTTTGATTCGATTAATGAATTTAAGGAGTCCCCCCCCCCTCCCCCTCCCAACTGCTGGCCAAATCGTTGTAGCGAAGAATTTGTTTGACTTATCGATAACGACCTTGTCGCGTCTGGCAACTTGTACAGTGCTACTCGCTGATGTGTAACATTCCAACAATTGCATTCTTCGCACGACAAAAGGACGAAGACGAAATTTCCTTAAACGATACGTCTGATTAAGCGACCCGACGTTACGTTTAATTGACAACGAGAACTGACGAGGTTTTCGAGGAATATAGTTTATTACAGCTCGTTGCACAGCCCCCGAAATCTCATGGCGCATTTTTCTTCTCAATTTTTTTTATGAAAATAATAATAATAATAATAAATGGTAATAAGCCAAATCAGATTGTGCAAAATTCATGGCAATACGAGACTCAAAGTCGAGCGGAAGAAATGGCGGGTGGGGGGGGGGGGGAGGGGTGCGTTTCCGCATTTTCAATTAAGTGCGCGTAGTGATGGAATGTTAGAAATTGAGTGTTTGGAATTCCGTTAGACCGCCCGCGGTCGACGACACATAAAAAGAAGGCGATTCGACCGGTCGAACTAAACTACAATTAAAGAGCGCATCCAAGAGAAACATCGAGAGCTCGCGATGGAGCGAGACGACGATCTTTGAGACTGAAATTGAGAAGGAGAAAGAGGCGAGCAGAGAGGAGATATACGTAGTCAGGAGTTCGTATTGAATTCGCGGTGACATTCCGGTCTCAGACCAAATGTGGTCGCGCTTGTCGCGCGGATCGGTTCTCTGTTTCTCCACTCGATCGATCGGTGAAGCATCTACTCTTTTCTCTCTTCGCCAACGATCAACGGTTCGGCTTCACAAAATCAATTACGAGCGTTTATCCGTTACTGGGAACGCGCGTACGTTTCCACGGATTGGTTTTTCGTGAGGGTCAATCGATTGTATTGTGGACACATATACACAGTAGCAGCGGTTATATCGACATCGAGAATTCCTCGATCGAGAAATCGATCTCGTTTCTCACTGCGACTTAAATGCCACAGGAATGTGGCATTTAAATGTGTGTCCGCGAGAGTGGTGTATACCACCACCCTAAGGATACACATCCTTGAAGAAGGAGTCTGTGGGGTATAAATGGAAACTATGGATATATCCACTGATTTTCACTCGAGGCAACGATCATACAGATTCTTAAAAAATAGGGTAATTTTCGCTAATTGTGACACTAAACGGCAATGAAAACGATTTTTTTCTGTAAGACAAATCATTTTTTTGTGGTCGTTTTTTATTTTACATCGCAGAACGTACGTTCCTTTACCTCGAATTATGGAGAAAAATGCAAAATAATATGTTTATCTGGGAATTGCAAGTCGTGTTATATTTTTCCTTATTGGGAAAAAAAATCTTATCAAAAATCTAATGCGATTGATAATTCGTATTAGTATCCTGATCACTGTAAAAAAATCCGGTTCTCCGAATATAACAAGACGTCGAAGTTGTACCATTTTATTAAATATAATTTTTTTTAAATTATCTCAATTTAAAAACGTTTTAAATTGAAACGTGAAATTTTTTTAACACGATTAGAATACTATTATCGACAAGTAATCGCATGGGATTAGTGATAAAAAAAAAATTCAGTTACAAAACGAAGTCAAACAAACTTTGTTGCCTAATATCGCCAAGTCCCGATGTCTTTATATCGTCACGAAACTTTGTCAAAAATCAATATTTTTACGTTTAATTCTATCAAATGCGAAACGCCAGAATGTAAGAAAGAAGAACGTAAAGTCACCACATCAATACAGTAAAAAAACGATAGTTGTTACACGTTTTTGGATGAGAGACAGAATTGAACATTTCTTGAAACAACTCGGGTCCAACAGACCCATGTGCGGTGTTTTAAGATTAATTAATACGACCAATGTACCTCACTTTTTATTTTATTTTTTTTAAGCACAGATCTTCATTAAATGTTTCCATTTTTCCACTTGCATATAATTTTTTTTGTTTAATCACATGTAATCGTAAAAATGCGTGTATATCGAAGTATATGTTCTCAAAATTGCAGCATAATTAACGCCCTTAAATCAGTGCACAGGCATCGATTTATAATTACGTAGTAAACTCGCTTGATGCTTGGAATTAACATATACAGCTTGACAATTGATTTTGTCACAATGACATAACGGGACAAGCGTAAAATCGAGAATCATAACCTACAATATTGTATCATCGAAAATTCGCGTGCGGGGATATCGTTTGCGAAGTCGATCTTCACGGTAAATTCATCGGCCATAATCCCGACGTTATAATGACAGACTCTTGACGCGACTCAAACAAACGCGGCCAAGGTTTACCGAGGCACCTCCGAGGTACTTGCGAATTGGCTCGACGTTGGCATTATATTCGAAAACAATAAGTGAATACTTGGGCCCCAAACATCGAGTTTTTCGAGAGGTAAGAGAACACCTGTCTCGAGAGCGATGGTGCGGGCGCGAGAACCTGAATAAAGTGAAAGGGCCCCGTCGGTCGCAGGGCGTGCAACGACAATATTACAATAATCCGAAAGTGCATTGTTTCCTTCGGGATCTGAAGGAACAGAGGAGTACCGCTTGTTTCGGCGCGTCAGCGGGATCTGCAGAAAGTTACCTATATATACCCGAGCGAGAGTTGCGGCCATAATTTCGAGTAATTGACGAAATCTCTTCATGGGTCGCCCCCCGACTATTCGTGAGACACTGTCGCAAGAGCGGTTTAAGCTCTCGAGGACTTTCCAGCCTCATGCCGAGGAATGATATATTTCCCTCGGGAGAGAGAGGACCATAAGGACGAAAAGAATAAGCGAAGAAAGCGGAAGGAAAAACTGAGCGAACCGCAGACGAGACCGAGAGACGCGTACAGAAGAGAAACATTTACCTGAACGCGGAACTCGCGTTCGCTCATCCACCGTAAGCCCTGTCGAAGGTTCACCCCCGCAGTGTCTTGTGTTTCCCGGAGAAAAGACCAAAAGTACCGGAGATAATAAAAATCTCTCGGGTTCAAAGGTTAACCTACATTCATTACGTTCCCGGTAACAATAGTCTCTCGACTCTCGGTCTGTATGTACAATTCACATCTTCAACCCTCGTGACGAAACTACCCTCGTCACGACTCTTTCATCTGGTCGAAAGAAGGATTTTCTAATACCTGTACCGCTACTTCACGTCCCTCAAAAAAAAAAGAAACCTGGCGTAAAATCAATAAATCTTCGTGTAAAAATTATTACAGCGGTGATGAAAAGACCAGCGGGGCATATTACATGTGTCACGAATATGACGAAATTTCTCGGCTATTTTATATCGATGTTTCGTTCAATTCTTTTTTTTTTTTTACACAAGTAAAGTAAAGACATAAAGTATATGTTGGAGTAAATAAAAAAAAAGTAATATATCACGGGAAAAATATCTATCATTATTATTCACATTATAAATTGTCTGTAAATAATGAAAATCGAGTTCTAATATTTTTTCATTTCTATATATGTAAATCATCTGTTAAGTTTCATACTTTATAAATATTATTGATCCGATAGATTGAAAAAAAAAAATTATGTAAAATGAGTGAATACTTCGCCGGAAAATAGTAATACATATTTTTCTATAAGAAGAAATGCGTTATAGAACGATAAATGTACATATATCATTATTAACTATTGTCGAAATTATTATTATTATATATCTCAATATATACTTTATCTCTATGAAAGAACGTTTTTTAAAAATTTATCAAAGTTATAGAAAAGACGAAAAAAAAGCTCTATGTACATTAATAAACTTTGGAGTTCTTCCGCTCACGCGTTCGTTGCATGTATAAACATTAATATTGCCACAAGCTATCTTATCGATGAAAAAAAAAAGGTGGAAATACTATCTCCTACAAAATCGATAGGCCGATGGCTCACCGCTGATTCTCTTTGACTGTAAACGCAAACTATGCTATAACTTAGGATCGTCGTCATCGAAATAGTCGCAGTTTTTTGATAGGGTGACGCGCAACCCTCACTGTTTCTCGTAGTCGATGTGTGCGCGAATACGCAACGTTGCGTGTGTGTCGAACGAAGCAAAGAAAACACGAAACGAGACGAGAAAAGACGCGAAAGACACGCGGACGTCGTTCGACGCGTGCGAGAGCGCGCGAAACGCGAGCGCATTAATACGAGCGGAGGAAGGGCGCGGAGGAGAAACTCGCGTCCGAAGCGTTCAGAGACAGTTCCCACCCTTGAGACCTAAAGACCCGCGAGATCGTCCTCTG
Source organism: Cryptus armator (assembly GCA_963971235.1). Lineage (NCBI taxonomy): Eukaryota > Metazoa > Arthropoda > Insecta > Hymenoptera > Ichneumonidae > Cryptus > Cryptus armator. The sequence continues at coordinate 13,279,084 of OZ020236.1, forward strand.
ATGACCAAATACAGACGCTGGACCCTCCGCGTAAAGAGCGTACGAACCCGGGGCATCGCCGGCAACGCCAGAAGGAGTCTCGGGGACTCAAGCTCTCCGCTCCGATGGCCGGATAGTACTCCTTCGGACCGCACGCACTTTTTGTCAAGTGCAAAGCCACACGGCCTTCTTTCCACAACGGCGAAACAGAGGCGCAGAAGCCGAGGTAGAGAAACGCACTCGCGCTCGACGACGATACGAGCGAAGGCTGCCTTTGCCAACCTCGACGATATGTGAGATCGAGTATATTAAACTCACCTCTGTGCCCGACGTCCTCGAGGTGAGTCAAGCTTTACGCCACACGGCAGTAGTGAAAAAACGGAGTAATTGAATAATTGAGGACAATTGGCTACCAGTAAAAATTACCTTCAACCGCGTCAATTTATTATTTTTTTCGTTTCGGAAAATTGCGACTCACACCTCGCCGCGCGATATCGCAAATGTTATTTAACAATTTTTATTTAACCGAAGACGATTTGTGAATGTTTAACGAGACGCGGATAAAATTTAATGGCGAATCAAACATTTAAATGTTGCATTGATGCCTCTTCGGGATTGCGGAATTCTCGTGCGGCACTCTTGCAAATGCTATCCGAGGAACCACCCTTTTTTTTTCTCGTAAGACCTGTTTTCTCGCGAGCCTTTTACAATGTATTTCTCGGGCGATCCACGGTTGAAAAAAAAAAAAAAAAAAAAAAAAAAGGAGGAAAAAAAAATCGACTTCTCCGATTACTCCGCGCATTCCGGGAACCATCGTCAAATTTATTTTATTCAGCTGTTGAAACACATGTCCACTGCGTGGAGTCTCGTGCTGTATATATACGCGTGTCTCACACGGCGCGTTCATATTGTCGAAGAACTTTTGTAAAAATATCGAAGAGAATACACGAGGCGAGGCGCGTGTAATTGAATAATTGCCACGAGTTTCGCGCAACCGAGCGGAGTTGCTCTACCGTTAAGGTCGATATTGGGTAACGTTCGATATATATGCGGAATTCGAAAAATTTCGATGAAAAATGAACGATAATAAAATCACCGAGTTGCAGTATTGACGAAAATTGGTACACGAAATAAGGAGGGCGCGCGAAAGGGCCATTGCAAAAATGGATTTACGATGTTCGAACGTGTAACTTGTATTGTGTATTATTACATGCAATGTATAACGGGTTCGTAATAATAAAAAGAAAGAAAGAAAAGAAAAAGAAAATCGGTCGAAAGTTCGGCGCTCTGCTTTCGCTGCGCTGCAACTGTGCCACTCTCGAGAGTATCGGTAATCGTCCTCATCGTAGTCGTCGAACCGCCGTGGCGGCGTTTTTATTTCGTGGAAAGTGTACATTTCAGTGTTAAACGGATATGGAAGCGTCGAGGTCGATGCGACGATAAAGGAAAGCAGAAACGAGAGTGCGAAATGATTATTGCTAATTTGCCGAATCGACGGAGCTAAGGGCGGCGTTGGCTATCGTCTCTCGTCCCTTAGGCGAACTATCTACCGGCGTTCTTTGATCGAAACTTCAAATTTTTTTTAGACCTTAATACTACAGGACGGACCTCTCAAACTTTGTTGAAAAGCAAAAGAATCGTTTACCAAAGGGCCGCGCGTTTGACTCCATTTTTTGAAAAAAAAAAAAAAAAAAAAAGATCGTGAAACGATCTCTGTGTGCACAGTAATTGTCGGGATGATTTATGGATCGTTTGTCGATCATCCTTCTTATCCCTTCGAGAAAAAAAACGGCTATACTATTGTTATAAGTATAACACATCGTTCTCGATGAATGAATGGAATTCTTTCTCCATTCACAAACAGAGACATTTCCGGATGCATACAGGTACTCCAATCGAACCAGACGCCGACGACAGCGTTTTTAAAGCCATTTTACACTGTTTTCATCAAGCTTTTCTCTCCTATATGGTTTATCCAGTTTCTCTCTTATTGACTCCATGTATTTTTCGGCGTAAAGAAGGTTTGGTGGTCAGTTTCACCGAAACGTGTTTGTGTTTCATAAACAAACAATAAAAAGTCATTCTGACAAATATTTTTATAAAAAAGTAAAAGAATTTTTCTATTATTTTCATATTTGATACTCTTCAATTAATCTTAACAATAAAAAAAAATCATTTCAATTCAATTTTTTTTTTTAATTTTTTTTTTCTTCATTTAAAAATTTTTTTTTTTGTATATTTACGAATATTTATGTGACGTATATACGGTAACATTTTAAAATTCAGTTTTTTCGGTACTTTTAAAAAATGAGTAATTTCTATAAATACTATATTGATATTTTGTCGGAAAACACGTCCTCTTCACATGCGAACGTTTCGATTTCACTGTAATTAAATTTAGAAATATTGATTTTTCAAAAAAATCTAAAATAATGAAAATATCCGGTCTGCCAGACCCACTTGTGACATCAAAGAGGTACGAAAATATGTGTACTGATGATAATACGCAATCGTAAGTGAAAAATATGTCGTGTCTCCGAACCCAAAACAACCTTTCGGACCCTCGAAAGATAGCTGGAAAACCGAAATTTATTTTTCAACCCCACAGCAACCATATCGACTGCAATAAACTAACCGATTGGTCATCGTTATTATGACCTGACTAATTATCCGAGACGCCCTCCCCGCAGACCTTTCTATCTACCTGCACATGGCATCCGCAAGCTGCGATTCGGGAAAAACCCCACAGAAGTCTGTTATTGTTTCCTGTCGGCGCCCCCTAACGAGGATTATCGTGTTTGCACATTTATATTGCACGAAGACATTGTATAGTATATTCCCTTCTATTGTTTCGAAGACGTATCAAAATAAAAGAATCCCCGTTCACAGTTCGGAGCGAAACAGGAGCAACCGGACGGTTCTGCAGAACGCCACAAGTTCGGAATGTCACCCTTTCCAACGTCAGAGACGAGTAGAACGACCTGTTTCTCCCTCGAGCGCCTTGTACAATGTATACATACGTCGAATGCACGCCAGAGGCCAAAAACGTAATCGTTCCCCGAAGATCGAAACCGATTATAAACCGATTTCGGGGAAACTACCGCGCGATCAAATTGATTTTAATCCATCGCAACGAAATATCTACGCATAATCGGTTGTCTGTTTATATTCAAAAAGTTTGTACAGCCCGATGCGCAGGGTAAATTATAATAACGTAATGAGAATTCTCTCGCGCATGGCGAGTCTACAACGTAAATTCCTTTCTGGAGCGGCGGACACGGATCGTAAGAAAAAACAAAAATAAAAAAAAAATAGAAAAAAAACAAGAAAACTTCGTGTTGCGAGGTACGAGAGTAAATTTCTTCGGTATTATCGTGTGAAGTTGCCGATGTTGTCGTGCATCCGCCGAGACCGGGATGAGCGCAACGAGACGGTTAATTCTCGGCAATCTTTAGAGGTTTGTTACACGCGTCTCCACCGACCAACACCGATCCAATTAATGTACAGCTCTTCATACCTGTCGCGTTTACAGACGCTTTCAAAGCCCTAAGAATAATATATCCAACTAAATGTGTACGATTATCAGCAAAATCGCTCGCGTGTTCGTAGTATTCATCTCGTAACTATCGCATTAACGGAGTACAAGAATCTACGGGGATTTAAAGTCGATGCGACGATAATGAGGGTAACGAAGATCGATCGCGAAAGTTGACGTATGACGGTCATTTCTATTTACAAAAACATCGAAAAAATTGTTTTGACCGGATAAAAACTTACGAAGATTTCAGCGAATTAATTAAAATCAATTACTTATATGTTTATTTATATTCGTTCCCGTCGTATCTTCGGCACAGAGAAACTTAATGAATCGCCTCTTTGCCTGTAGACGTTGTTTGTTTCATTATAATTTCACGTAATCGGTAAAAAAAATAATCAATTTTGTTTATTTAAGTGGTTTAACGCAAATATGATAATTATAGTTTTGTCGAACTTTTGGTTAACTATTGGTGCACTTTGTTTGTTTTTTTTTTTTTTCTGCGACATCGGTGAATTAGAGACGATTTTTATTTTTACTTTTCTTGAACTCACGGCGATTATCGAGTTAAGTTCATTTATCGGGTTGACTTGGCATTTTTAAAGTTGTCTCTACGTGCGATATGTTGTTTTCTTGGACCCGATAATACCGCGATAAAATAAGAGTTAACAAGTTCTCCCCGCTGTCTAATGATGTCATTATCAGCGTGTAGCCTCTGACCTCGCGACATACCCGCTTCCGCTGGTAATGTACACAATCGGCCTGTGAGCCATTCGATATACATATAAATATATCGATATATATATATATATAAATATAGAAGATGCAACGGTACGATATCGTGGATCATTGAACACGTTTAATCCGGTAAAAAACGATTTATCCATAACATCATTGAACTCGAACTCACCGAGATAGTAGCCAAATACCGTATTGTTGCGGCAAAGGCTTCTCTCGAAAATTCTATCATTAAACGGGAGTCCGGCAATTTCAGGTCAAAAAGGACGTTTTATTTTTTCTTATCGGCAAAAATAAATCTTATCAAAAATCTTATGCGATCGATTGTTCGTTAGGGTATCCTAATTATATAAAAAAAACACCGAACCCGAATGTAACAACGTATGGAAGAAATTTCATATTTTTTAAAGGCGTAATTTAATTTTTTTCTATTTAAAAAAAAATTTAATTTCAACTTAAATTTTTTTTTTTTTTTTACGCTTTTTTTCGCAAAATCGATGACAACGTGTAAGGATTTGTAATAAATCGTGAAAAAAAACACTACGAAAAATAATAATTTTTTGAAAATCTAACGATATATAATGCGGCGACTTTTGCTATTAAATATAATGCAATTTAAATTTTTCGATGCATTGGAGTGCTATTTTTGGTGCGATAAATTCGTAAATTGCTGCCGCAGATTTCCGTAACTCGAAAAGCAAAATGCTTGATTCATATCCGGTATCGAATTCACGGACAGAAATTGCAGAATATTGCGTAAGTTAAAGCGCTAATAAGATTGCAACTAGTGTAGAGTAGAGAGCGCGCAATCGTTTTTACCAATTGACGCCCCTCGAGCGTAATGTGTCTCCAGGGTCGTGTAACGATGCCGAGAATGAGGAGCAAACCGCGCGGCACACAGACGAAAGCAGCCAGCAATATCGTTATACGCCTCCGACGAATCATATGAAACCGGCAATTTTTTTTTTGCCTCTCGACGGGTGCGAATCCGCGCGCTGATGAGAGATTTTATTATCCGTGCCATACTTGCGGTTCGATATTCGCGTGGTTGCGCGGACATCGTACGCACTACTATAGTATAGCGTTATTGCGCAAAGTAAAATATTCGACTTCGATCGCCGAATTTTGCGCAAATTCTTCTGCTTCCTGACACTTCGCTTCATTTTTTTTTATTTGCCGAAATTGTATAAAATTAAATTGTTCATCGCACAATGAAAAAAAAAAATCGGTTGATTCGATAAAATCGGTAGTTTCGGGTGACGAAACGAATACTTAATCGGTTGTTTAAAAGAAATAATTGTCATAGTAATGACAGAAATGAAAGAAATAGTCAATTTAACTAATAATTATTACGATTAACTCGGTATTTTTTTCGATGCATGAAATATTTATTTCGCCACCCATAATCGCTGGTTTCGTCGATTCAAACGATTTTTTTTATTGCGTCCATACGAATTAATGAAAAATCCTTTTTTTTTTTAATTACTTATTTGTTCATTATTCTCGAAACGATGTTTCCCTATATTTTACGATAAAAAAAAAAAGAGAGAAACCAGAAAAAACGTACTGCATTTTTTTTTTCGCGAAATGAATGATATTTCTCGATATTTTACAATCAAACGAAAAAAAAAAACCGGAAAAAACGAACTACAATAATTTTTTCTATCGTTTCCCCAAAACTCTATACCTCTCGGGCGTTTCGAAATTGTGCACTTTTTTCGAATGATATATATTTTCCGCTGACCGCCATCGAGCAAAAATTAAGCCGCAGATGGCAGAGATTTAGTTCTTTCGAAATCGGCAATGTGACTTCTCCCGCTGTGTCTCCTTTGATACTTTAAGGATAATTTTAAAGTTACAATCAACCGTCGATGTGGAGGTTTCTCCACTTCGTAATGAAGATTCTTCACACCGCGGTGATTTTTCTACGGGGTGTCTGTAAATTAAATCAGTCGAGTTTACCGATTTCAAGCTTTGGGTTAATACTCGCGTTCGAGAAGTAACACGTTGTACGGAGGATGACCACGCGGCATAACGAAAGGACTTCCTTGAACGGAGAAGGCAAAGAAGGGCTTTGCCAAGCGTGTCTCTCGGCGTCGGGATACCCACATATATATATATATATATATATATATATATATATACGCGTTAGCAAAAGTGTGGAGTAAGCGTCAGAGTTATACCCACCAACCAGAACGCTTCATGCACCAGTGGAATTAAATACGAGAGAGCGTAATTCTCTCCCTCCCCGATATTCCCCGTCGCTCCCTCCGGCTACGGCACAGTTGTACCGAAGAGGACATTTAAATAACAGAAAGATAGTTATCCCGTATAAAATCTACAACTCTTTCCTAGACACGAGTAAAACGGTGTCGTCGCACCGCTATAGATGCCTTTCGGGAATTTTGTCATGCAGTTCAGAGAACAGAAACGCATAATAACATATGTAGGTAAGAATTGTTTTTCGGGTTTCCCTACCGTGTATATTCTTCCCATCGCGGCGATATCTCCTTTTTTTTCCTCTACGAATAAACTTCTCTTCGGCGAATCAACTCGAAGAAAAATGTTAGTAAATGTGTTTTTTTTGCCACATTCTTAAGCTTTTTCTGTGTTTAAGGCAATTCTTGCGATACAGTTAAGTCAGTCGAGTTAAAAAAAAAAATTAAAAAAATCTATACGTTTTATGCCAGAAACTCGTGCGAACTGATGTGAATCGGAATTAAAGAATTCTTACTTTGGGTAAAAAAAAATGATCGCAATGAATGTACAGAAAATTAACTACTCAATTTTCAATTTAGGACGATAAATTGAAGGACTTATTTTTGAATAGTTTTTGTGAACTCAAATTTGTAATTTTCGATCGATTTTTAATTAAATTTTTTCCGATTGCGAACGTAAATGAAAAAAAAAAAAAAAATTCGGTGAATTCGTAAAAAATATTTTATCCAATAACAACGCTCATCAAAATCGAGCAAAAATTCGACATTCAAATGCATAATAACTGTGATAAAATGTATGCGAGGATTTATCGGGGTAAACTGAGTTATTTCTCGATAGATTCAGTGTTATCCATTTTTTTAAGCATTTTTTTTATTATTAAAAATAGTAAAAAAAATTACAAACAAAGTAAATTTAATGTTTAATACATTTTTATTTACGTTTATTTTTCTATCCAAAACCACCGTAATTCACACAACTTTCTCATTTCTAACGTGTATAAAAAAATGTTTAAGCCTTAACGCCCGATTAACTTGACTGTACAGCGAGAACGGCCTTAATTGACTCCGACTTTATATTCTCTCTGCATTACTTCGGTATTCAGTGTATCAACCGCAAAGTAAAGCAAGCAAACTTTTTTTTGCTACATTCTTTCCCCAGTTACTTGTTTAATTGACTCTGACTCTATTTTCTCTTCGCATCGCTACTATGGTCAGTGCAATACATCGAAGAAAAAAAAAAAAAAAAAACGGAAACTTTTTTTGTTGTTAACTACTCTCCCTTATGCTTTGTTTAATTGACTCTGACACTAGTTTCTCCGAAAGGGTTTGCGTATTCACTCGTTAGCTGCGTCGCATTTGCGATAAGAACGATCCGCGCGTCTTCCATTCGTATTACGTGCCGTAACGCTGTTATGGTTCATACCTCCGGTGTATAGGTACGCGTCGCGTCGTTGTTTTCTAGTATAGTTACAATTATAGTACATATGCGCGCGGGAATCGGGGACACGCATCGCACGCGACGGGTACCTTAACCCGAACAGCGTTGCACATCCGGTCAGAGGTCTCGCGGGATCTCAACGTGCGTGCGTGCGTACGTGCGCGCGGGCGGAGACAAAACGGGGCACTCCGCCATGTATAACCTCTCCGTATACTATATACTATAAGTTTTACTACACTGCTACTCGCAGTCGTAGTACCTGCGTAGTACGAGACTGTGGCGAGGATAACTCTTACTCTCGTTGTATATATACTTGCATCGGACGAGAGCGATGCTCGCAATATTTTGCTAAAGCTTTGACTCCTCGTGCGCATCAAAAACATTTCCCCGTCCCGGCGTTAAGTCGCTCGGTACCGCGAACTCGCGAGACTATCACAGTATCCTGCCGACCGTATACAGAGTCCCCTCGTGGTGTACACGATATGAAAAAAAATAAAATTACCTGACGGAAGGACCGATTTCCCTCGCCTATCCGAGTCGGCCATACTATGTAGGAGGTGAAATAAGCGTATTAAAAACCTTGGGATCCTCTCGAGAGCGATGCGAAAACGCGTGGACGATGACTCGAATCGTCGATGTGTGACGGTCAACGCGACACGAGCACTTCAGTACTTATTTAGGTGGATGGAAACTAAATTAGCGAATCGAAAGAATAATTGGTGGGATGATGTCAAAGCGAAACTGCCTACCATCGTAATTCGAAAAAAAAAAAAAAAAAAAGTTGTTTTTATCATCGCCGTCGATAACATTTCGTATTTTAATTCGATAGAAAAGAAGGTTATGAACAAAGTATTACATTACAGCTTAAATATGCTGCGCCACTTGGAAGTTTTTCTTTTTTTATCGATATAATCTCAAGCACCAAGATGGTAGATTACCACGTGGTTCGATGAGTAATCGAGATATGATAAATGATTATCTAAAAAACAGAACGATTTTTCTTACTGTACCTGATTTGTATTTCTCGGAATTTTTTTTTTTTTTTTTTTTTTTTCGACTTTTATATTATAGTGAACATGAAGACGTCGTAATGTATCCTTGGATTACGAATTTCGATTAATCGATAATCGACGATGTGGTCAATTGTCGTCAAAAAAAGGACATCCGTTCGAACACGAATGTTTTTTTAGAGTATTCAGTGTGAGAACGGATGCTGATTTCTCTGAAGCCCTAAGAAACTGCTGCATCAGCAAGAGGTACTCCTGTCGAACCTTCTTTGCCAAGGATTTTCTCATTCTATTGTCTGTGAGTGGCGGACTTCAATGCATTCACGCCGCTTCTCGATCGTTCACGCGTAACGGCTGGATACGCCCTTACAGGTCTACTCTCGTCTGTTGCGCGTAGAAAAAAAAATAATAATAAAATAAAAAGTTGTGATCGAACGTGCGAGACGAAACGATTTCTCATCTTTGCGAGTTGAATACTTTGTCGTTGTACTACCATTGTTCCACTTGTCGAAACGGCAGTTTTTAGCTCTCTAAACAAACGAACGAAGTATTTCGGGAGTAGGGATGGTTTGGCTATAAAAAAAAAACGACTTCGCGCATCGACCTCGATGATATTTAAAGCACGGAAGTTGGCTGATAACAAAGCGAATAATTTGCATTCGCCGTTTCGGTAAGACGAAACAGAATAAGTCATAAACGCTCAACACGCGACTCTCAAAAACCCGATTAGAATTAACGAAAGATCGTGCATAATTCAGAGCAATTCGTTCGCGAAATAAACGATCTGTGCGTTAAACTTTCGTACCCGATTGACAGAATTTCTCAAATGTTTCTATTCCAATTAGTGGAAAAAAAACGTTCGATAAATAATAAATGAATATCAAAGTGAAGAGTTCGGGGAATGATAATGATTATCGAATATTTCCAGAATTACCGAAAGCTGAACCGAGTCGTTATATCCGTGCGACCATCACAGCTCGCGAGTCCGAGTCGAACAGAGTTCGGATGCCAGAACTGAGCTCCCTATACGAGTCTACAAAAGTCTGTGTTACACGAAGCAATAATTTCCCTCCCCACTACTTACCCATCGTCGCCGGAGACCGGGTGCGTGTTAAACCGCGCGCGAGTAGGGGAACCGGCGCCCCGACAACTGCGGAAGGACTGAAAGTATTCGAATGCTATACTACACTATAGAGCAACAACGGACGGGGGCTAAGACACGCCGAAAGTGTTTGGGTGGTGGGGATGAAGGGGCCATCACGTGGCAATGCCTGGCGCCGAACTGGTGGGAGTGTCGCCCCGACCAGCTTGTACGAGCCTTCTGTTCCACTCCGTGCTTCGAACGAGACGAGCTACGACGGCATTCTGACCTGGTAAGCCGCCAGTGTCGGATCGTGAGAAAGTGAAAGGTTCTGCGCTGCGCGAGAATCTCCAAACACTTAAAAAAAAACGAGAAAAAGAAGAAAATAATACACACACACACACACTCACTCTCTCACGCAACACACACGAAACAAACATCGAAAAGTCGCGCATTAATCGGCAAACACGAAAAAAAAGGATATTATCTGTACGATCAAGAATAACACGAAGTGAAAACCTCGGGTCGCACGATTGAATAAAGACGAACTTTATAAAATTGTCGAAGAAGTTTACACCCGTAAAACGTGCTGTAAGACGTCGCTGATTAAAATAATAAAGAAAAATACAAGAATCACGATCTCTCGCTGGCTCTTTGCACCTATCGCGTTCAAACTCTCGTCAATTGATAAATTGATTAAAGGGCAACGAAAAAAAACACATACGAGCGACACTCGCAAACAATCTCTCCAAAGGATCCAAATTATTACGCTTATTTATTATCGAAAACAAAAGAGGCAGGCGAACGAAAAGAAAAATAAGAAAGAATAAAACGAAGTAAACGTTTACGCAACTATAATTTATTTCCCTAGTGATATAATCGAACATAACCTAAAAATATAACGGAAAAAAATAAATAAATAAAAAACATTAACGAACTCGAAAAGTGATCGAGATCTCCAAGAAACTGAACTTCGAGCTGCAAGAACGAAGCAAAGGGACACGTATTTAACTCAAGACAGAAAAAAAAAGAAACGAAGTGTTTTTGTGCACGAGGTGAAAATCCGAGACTCTCCTTCCGCGTTACTCGCTCGCTGTATATCGTATATTTTTGATTCTCGATACAACCGGGTTTTATATATTGTAAGAAACGTCGAAGGAGCTAAGGAGAGGTGAGTGCCCCGGGTCGACGACCAGAGAGAAGTTTTTTTGTTTTTTTTTTCGTCTTTTTTCGCACTCGGGTTCGTACGGTTGGTGAAGAAGTGTGCGGTGCGCGCTTGTGACTCGCCCTTCGAAAGTGTCAAAAGTCCGTTCCCTGTCAGTGAACTCTATTCCTACTATTGTAGCTTCGCTGTTATAATATATATTAAATCACGAGTATCGCGAGTGTTCTGGAAAATAGTCCCGGTGACTCCTCCAGTAAATCCTCGAAGTGCAACGAGTATAAAGATAAAAAAAAAAAACAAAAAAGATCGTAAATCGGAAAAAAAGGATAATCGAAATTGTCCGCGAGAGTGAATCGCGGAACGTTGAGCGACAAAGTCAGTAGCCACGTGGAGTTGCCGAGAGGCGAAGAGAGTGTGGCACCAGAGGTCAGCCGGCAGCGCTACAAGCCGTGACGTCGTAATCCATAAAGCAGTTTATTTAAAATCCACACCGACTCCTCGTGTTCTCTCGCCTTTCCTGGCATCGGACGTTTGCATTCTCAAATTATATCGATTAAATCGCGATATATCGTTCATCGTTTGTCATCGGAAATCCCCGTAAAAACGTTTATAATGGATCTTCTGTGTTGCGAAACAACGGAGAACAACGAGTGCAGAGCGTATTCGGATCCTGCGCTACTGGGCGACGAGAGGGTTCTGCAAAATCTACTAAAGACAGAGGAACGTTACGCACCTAGCAGCTCGTACTTCGAGTGCGTTCAGAGGGACATATCGCCGCTCATGCGCAAGATCGTCGCCGAGTGGATGTTGGAGGTGAGTCCCATTTCCGGTCCACGTGTCCCCGCGTGTGCAACGTTCTTAACTGACACCTTCGTTGACATTACCATCTCTCACTTATCCCCGAGTTATTAAGATATTTTCGTAAATTTCATCTGTACGTAGATATTCGTCAAAATTTGCCGATTTTTCTTAACAAAAAAAAAAAAAAAACGCGAAAAAAAAAGTTCGGGATAAATTATTGCAAAAAAATATTGTTGTATTATCTATGAAATTATAGCAAAGATTATTCGTACGCAAAACGGTGGTTACAGGACGTAAAATACCTGTTGCTTCGAGAGGCACTCCTTTTCCTCATAGTCTCGATTCACGAGAGCCTCAGGTATCCAGTCAATATATTATATACCATATACATAGTATATAATGTGAATATATATGTATACATGCATGTATATATATATATGTATAGGATTCTAATGTACTTCGAGAGTAACTGAGAGACTAACCGGTCGCATAGTTGGCCGGGGGAGGTCTCTGCTCGTGTCCGTGACGATCGAGACACTCTTATTATAGCGGAGAATGTAAGAAGGTAGCGAGGGGAATAAGAGTGAGATAAAGGGTGGTGACGAAGACAATTTGACGCGTAATGATTATTCTTCGATTAATATCTTTTTAATGATGTAAAACGATTCGCGGCGTTGAACAACGTTAATTTTTGTCAGATAAGCGATAAGATAATTAACCATTCGTTAAAATAATAATAATAATAGTTTCGATAAATTTCACTTCTTTTCTATCGATTACCAAACGTTGAATTACTACACGAATAACTATCTATAGTTATATCTATACCCGTTATTTAATTTTTTTATTTATCGCATCTTTTCTCGACAAAGTATAACTTACTTTATAATATAACCTCATTAACTCGATGTATAATTTATTACAATTTAATCTCAACTATCGTTCAGACTTCATCGTAAATTTCTCAAATCGCCGAGTACTTCGCGCATTTGCAACGTACTCTCTTTTTCCCCTCAATTCCCTCGCCTGGCGATAGGTTCGCGCACTCTTCCCATCTTTATCCCTGAAATACTCTTTATCGTGTGCGCCGTTGTGTAACGAGGGTGTCGGACGAGCGTTTGAGATTGATAGTCGCGATTCCAGCGTGAATCGAGGCTACGAAAGAATTACGTCTATAATTTCTCTGCTTCCCCGCGATTTTCGTGAGTCCCTCGATCGCGAGAGCCCCCACCCCCACCGTACCGCAAAACACGAAACTCAACCGTCGAAGTTTTATTACTTTTCGTGTCTTTCCGACGTTGAAAATTTATTCGTTCTTCTTCTCGGGCTCTCGTCTACGTCTTCGCGACTCGTATATGTATATACCTAACCAACATCGTCGCGCTTGTCTCGCGTATATGACATAAAATTTGTGAGGTTATTTTTCCCCCTGAAGATTGTCACGAACTGTCGTTGTCGCACGCGACTTTTCGCAAACGTAATAACACACTTTGCTTCGAGATACGTATAGAAAACTTTTCTTATACCCAAAAAGGTGTTTACCCGACTTTTTTTTCATCGTGAGAGAGGATTTAACGAAAGGATTTGTAGCGAAGCACAAGCGACATTGTCCCCCCCCCCCCCGCGATGACCGGTGTGCGCGAAAACGAGTCTTTCGCCGAGTCAGCGATGCCGTGAGCAACGAGGCCGAGTTTGAGTTTCTTAACTCTCTCGCGAGTCGTGAGATAGACAAAGTTATACGAACTATAACTCTGTTTAAGACTTTTTTTTTTCATTCTTTGCTTGTATCGCAAAGGTGTATAAATCCACACAGCAGCGCGCGAGGCCAACTACCATCGCGAAGACACGACAACGATGTCGTGCGATGTGTTGTGCGTTACAGAGAGTGAGAAAGAGAGCTTTCGCGTTTCATTGGCGGACAAGAGTACAACGAGCTCGGCAATCAGCCCGTGCCACAGACTTCCTTCTCTGCCGGCTATGGTAATGAGTCGTCCCCGCGTCGCCCGTTTCCGGACCGACTATTAGCCACGACGAACCTTTCTTCGACTTCTCAGTCGCTTCGAAAAAAAAAAAAAAACTTTTTAACATCGTGAGTTTTTTTGTTATCTACATGGCGACGTTTTCACCTGTAGTTTCGCTGTTAAAATGCATTTTTTTGTAAGTAAAAATCGATTGATATTAATGTTCGATCGACGCGATCGATCTTCGATTTTTTATGGCAATATTCAGGTAAATTTTTTTTCTTTTCTTATTTACCGTCGAAAAGGTGTGTTTCGTAAGTATCTCGAGAAGCTCGAGTTCCGAGAAACCACACGAGAGCCAACGAACCTCGCAAGAATTTTCGTAACTATATTAAAAAAAATCTTGCGACTCGTTTCGCCGAGAGCTTCGTGTAAACGAGCTTCTGGATTGCACGGCCCAACGACGTGAAAGTAGTAGTGACACAGCCCACGCGGCTCGATCGTGTTCTCGACAAAGAGAGAGAGAGAGAGAGAGGCACCGAGACTATAAGCACAGAGCACAGAGGACGCCCGACAAAAATTTTCGAGTCTTCGACACGATCGTCCCGCGGCGATATTTTCGCACGTAATTGTAACCGCCTTGCCTTGCGCCCGGCGAGCTACGCAGCTCCTGTACACTGTACTCCTCGTCATTATACTTGTACCGGGTTTGTAAGAATGACCTTGGCGCGTACGTATAGATTATATACATCGTGGGTTATAGACGCGATGAAAAAGAAGCCTTCGAGAAACGCTCGGGGATGAGACATCGAGAAGATACGCGCGAAGCACATATACACGACGCGACAAACGTGACTCGACTCTGTGCTTCTCGCCCTCCGAACGCAAACGCGAACGAGACTCTCGAGAGAAAGATGACGGAGAGTTTATTGGCTTCAATTCTTGACGTTCCCGGGCAGACAGATCGAGATTGTCCACTTTGCCTTCTTCGCACGTCGATTCTCCACAGATATTAATTTTCAAAGACATTCCACGCAATCTATAAGACGAAGAGCTTTAATCCCTTCGCGCCGATGAAATAATAATAATAATAATAATAATAATAATAATAATAATAATAAAATTTGCTTCCCGCAGCGAGATAAATATCAATGAACAAATACGCGTATACATATTCCAGCGAAGATACACAAGTTCCGTAATAATTTCTCGAAAACGATTTGCCATCTCGAGGGTCTCACGCGTATATATAAGTCTCTGCTACAGTGGAGACTACTATGTAACGTTCTCGAGTATCTCACATGCGAAGAGTCTAGGAAAACGGCTCCGTTCTCTCTCTCTCTCTCTCCACCGCGTATCGATCACAGTGTAATCAGCTTCGAGACAGCTGATACCAAAGCCGCGAATAACGGGTCAGACTTTTCGATCGACTTCGTCGCCGGTATCACAATGCCTTATCGCTGCGCGTATCCACGCGCTTACTACAGTACCTGTACTATACCTACGTCGTCCCGCATTTCGACTCCGAATTTTTTTTTTTTTTTTTCGTAAATAAAATTCACAAAAATAGAATTCAAAATGATTGATTATATAGATTTCGGGACAATTCGATGCCGCAAAGAAACCATCGATTACCGGCTGAGCGATTTACAAAAAAAAAAAAAAAAATGACTCCGAATTTTTTTATTTTTTTTATTTCGGAATAATTCGATCCCACAAAAAAATAATCGATGCCACGTCAAAAAATTCGTAAATAAATAAACAATTTCAAAAAATCTTTGTTTTTTCATTCAACGACAAAAAAAAAAAAGATCGATTCCATGTTGAATAATTCGTAAAAAAAAAAAAAAATTCATGAATTAACTAATGATAATCAGCTTTGATCGGCGTGACCTCGGATTCGCTTATGCACAGCGATGTTAATACCGAGGCATCGCTAATTGGCGGCGAGTGTATTTTTGTCGAGTAATTACGAAGGGTGTTAGAGGAACGTAGGAGAGAGATGAGTGCATATGTAGTGTATAGGGAGAGAAACGTGAGGTTGGCATGGCTTCGTCACGCTCATTAAACACCCTTTCATTATTTCACTAGTGTGCCCAGCGCGTCGGACTCGCCAATAAATATAGTACTGTGTCAGAGTCTATAACACCGATATATATGTATTACGTATAACTATGTGTCCCTATAACCCCGACAAACCGCAAATATCTATACTATCACATTTTTTTTTTTTTTTTTCGTAACAAAAACAACAATCGAATTACAATTTAACGACGATGGTCAGTCGCCACGCGCCCACCGGAACCCCTCATTTCTACGCCTCATTTATACGCCCCTTGTTTATATTTTCGTCGGTCTCGTGTCTCCAATGATCGTAATTGAACTTTGAGGGGAATAAAAAAAGTAAAAAAAAAAAAAAATAGTTCGAGCGCAACGAGGACGGCAAAAGCAGATGACCAAAGGGGAGAGACTCCAACCTGCACTTACATCGCCTGCAGCGATACGTACGGAGAATCCCCATAGTTTCGGTTTAATACAGCATCGGACTGCGCGCTACGTACGTACAACACTCTCGACAATGCATACTTATAACCTGCAAATATCCTTCGCACTCTCCCGACGGTAGTTACCGACAACGCAACGAGTGCTCACCGTCTGTGAAGACGGAGGCAAAAGAAGTCTCTCGTAAGAAGGAGAAAATACAGAGAGAGATGGGTGTTCGTTGTACTCGCTTCGTAGTTTATATCCCCGTGAGCTCCAGCGGGTCTATCCTCTCGTGCAAAGGATTTATTGCAGTTTCGACTTCCTTTACTTTGCGCTATATATCCCTCTGCCTCATTGTAAAGTGTTTTCTCTCTGTTTCTTCGGTGCTTCGCTCTCGGTTTCGAGGACGAAGCGTCTTTCGGAGTCGTGAAACGATCTGCGTGCCATTTAGAACGAAAAATGCCCTCTTTCGTTTCTCTCCCTCGTGCGTATTTGTAGCGCTACTACGAAGTACGGTATTACTACTATGTAGTAGCAGTTTCTAGCAACGCTCCTTTCGAACCATCGAGGTCGAGACTCCGCGAGAGCATTTCCAAGTCTTAAAATATACGCGTCTCAAACGCTCTAAAATTATTCCGCAAAGTATCTCGTGAAAAGCGAGACTCGAATGTGTTTTTACTGCAGGCGAAAAAAAAAAAAAAAAAAAAAAAAAACATGCAAATATTTCAGAATTGCACGCGATGTTTTGCGCGGCATATTTGAATATAATTATTTTAATTTTTTTCGTAAAAATTGATGGGTAGTTAAATAAAAACGGAGGGAGAAAAAAAAATAGTTACTAAGCCGGAATTTCGATAATAGTTAGCCGCGAACTACAACTCCGTTGGAACGAAACCGAAGGAAATCCGGTAACGATTATTCCTAAGTTCGAGAGACTTCCCCACTCGTTATTTCGTGTCAACTCTATGAAGTTTTATTAAACTATCCGCATTTAACGTTTTTTAATCATTTTTTTTTTTTATATTTACTATTTTTCAGGTGTGCGAAGAACAAAAATGTCAGGACGAAGTTTTTCCGCTCTCGATGAATTATCTCGACAGATTTTTGTCAATCTGTCCGATAAGAAAGTCACAACTTCAACTACTCGGCACGGCGTGTCTACTGTTGGCCTCGAAACTACGCGAGCCTCGGCCACTAACCGCTGAAATTCTTGTTTTCTACACGGACAATTCCATTACGCTTGCCGACCTCTGGGTGAGTTATTCGATCTTTACTGACGATAAATATTGGCGCTCGCGAAACGTTTGATTTGGCAACAAAAAAATGAAATAACCGGAAGTAAAAATTTAATAATTAAACTTAATCGATTTTGATTCGCGATCTATAAAAAAAAATCGTAACTATACGAAAATTCGTTTTTATTGAAAATTACGTAATTTCGTATCTGTAAACAAAAAAAAAAAAATTATTCATAAATTCTTATCTATACAAAAATTCGTAAATTCGTATCTTAGAAAAAAAAAAAAGAAAAAAAATTTTTTTTGTCGATACCCCTTAAAGTTTCGATACGAAGATCACATCGTTCTCTCTCTCTCTCTCTTCCCCGACCGCGTCGATTAAATACGGCTCTCCGAGCTTAACTCGCGAGTTTCTTTGGTACCCGTGGAGCATCGACGAGGACGACGAGAACCGGTACACAGCTACCATACACGTAAAAGTTACTTCGTTTAACGAGTCTCTGCCGGTTAACGCATTCTGCTTCTCTTCGTGCTTCAAGACGCTTCAAGCGAAGTGGGGCAGAGACTCGAAGAAATTTCTTCGATCCGTGATCGAGAAAACGATCCAATGCCACAAAAGTCCCGAACTACCGACGTTTCGCGAAAGCAAATCGATGGGCAAAACTTACGGAAACGAAAGTCAACTTATACCGCATTGACGTGTTCGATACGAATCCATTCGTATTTCACCGTTTCGCCTATTTATTCGTCTCTATTCTCTCTGATCAAAAAACGGGATACAAAAAAAAAAAGAAAGGAAAAAAAAAAAAAAAAAAAAAAAAACAGACTTTTATCATAGTCAACGAATCGTTGACCCCGAAATAGCGAAAACTACTCGTGAGTATCTATATAACTCGCGTATATAGCGTGTATAGTTTCCGATCGCGCGCTGTGTCGACAGAAAGCCGGTTTACTACTACACGTTACTATATACCGTGTATACTATATATCGTACTATTACGCGGGTTAGCAAGCGCGTGGGTACGACGAAGCAATTACGCGAGTGGAGTACAATGCCACTGGAAGTGTCGAGAGACCGGGAATATTCCTCTGCCGCTGGTGTTTAAACGGTTTTGTTGAATGAACGCGACAGCGTCCGTAACACAAGGCGTACGATTGCTTCTCTCGAAAGAAGGAACCGCCCTTCGATGTGTTCCAATTGTGAATCCCCGCCTCCCGGAGTTCGTAGAGTTGCGCATACTTTCCGGTATCATAGCTGAGTTTGTAAACTCGTAGAACTCATTACATCGAACAATATTTACATCGTTTATTTTTAACATATGTGGATCGTCGCGAGCGTATTATCTGCTTCAATATCTCACCGAATTGAACTCCAATAACACGATATTCGAGTCATACGTAGTAACAAAAGCGATCGGCGGCAACAGGTACTTCTCGAGTCTATTAGAAATCCGAGTTATCGCGTCGTCGCGCTCGGCAACCCTCGTGAAAAGCTTTACGAGACTTGCACTTCGTAAAATTTCCGTACTACAGAGACACACAGTCCAGAGTTCGGCGTCGGCGAATTAACTTTATATATATATATTTTTTCTATATTGAGAAGTTTAAAGAGCAACTCGAGAGTTTCGGGCAAACAAGCGATAGCCCCGCGGAGCGCGAGGAGCCTAAATAGATAACACGCACTGCTGATACGGAGTAGTAACGCATTATTTAATATCCCCCGTAGACACGGGGAACGAGAACGACCGCGAGACGCGATTGGAGAAGTAGTTGAAATGCGAAAGCGATAGAGACGGAGTCACAGGTCGATGATGTATAACGAAGCGGAACACTCGGTCTTCGTTCAGTGAATCTTTGCTGCGCGAAGGTCTTTTTTTTTTTTTTCACTTTCAATATCAATGAATTTAAAAAAAAAAAAAAAATCGATCGAGTCGACTAAATCGGCAATTGCGGGTGACGCAACAAATATTCGATTGATTAAACGAAATAAAAGTCATAGAAAGAAAAAAAAATAGTCATTTTAACGGAAGCAATTTAACTGTAGCAAAGCATCGATTTAGTCGGTACAATCGATATTTTTTCGTTACAGTATAATAAAACGTTCACTTTACTTTCGAAACATGCAAAACCACTTACAATTCGAGGTCCAATGGCTTAAAAGTCAAACAGAAGAAACGAAAAAAAAAAAAAAAAAAATGTGTTCGTGTATCACCTGCGAAAAGCCGATACACCAACGGAACTGTACAAATTAGCATCCTGCAGACTTTGACGATGTCGCTACTTCCGTTGCATTAACTACTCGTCACAGGGTGCGTAAAAAATTGCAAGGTGCATTTCGTCAGCACCCCCGTGGGTTCGTCGACTACCCTACGGGAGAATACGAGACCTGTTGAGCGCGAAATCCCCATGTAGATCGTGAAATTCGTACGAAAGGGTGTTTTTTTTTTTTTTTTTTTTTTTTTAAGTTTGCCTTCTGCACAACTTTAACCTTCCGTGTGGGCAATGGAGGAAAAATTAAGGGGTTTTTAGTTCCAAATAGTTCGCCAGACTGCGATCGAATTCCGGCGGATATAATTGTTCGCGATATTAGATCGTACAATGCGGCGTACACACGCGCATTTACGATGCAATAATACCTTCCGGTATATCATGCAGTGACGAGAGATCCGGTATGCCGGCCGGGTGTATAAATGCGACGTTAAAAAAAACAGAAAGTATTGCTGCATGCGTGTGCGATCAATTCGTGGCTCGCGTTGATCCACAGGAGCCGAGTAAGCAGGAGCAACAAGCAGTCGCACCGGGAAAAGCAGGTGATAGCCAGGTGGTGTCCATGAAACGCGAAGGGTGTGCGCTGTGTGTTGTGCACCGGGCCCGTGCGCGACTGAGACCAGCAGCTGTTGCTGCTGCTGCATCTCGACGTCGCGACGATCCCGTCGCCCGTCTATAATACTCTCCACCCCTTCTTTCCTCTCGTTCTTCAAGAGAGAACCGAGGAAATAACACAATCTCCGTTCAACTGGGGGGACAAAGCTTAAAGCGGCAGAAGGAACCATATATACATATAAGCAGAGAGAAGGGAGACAATCGCTACTCTCTACGACTGCAAGAAGTTCGCGGTCTCGAAGCGTGCCGATGCGGGAACACCTTCGGCGAAAAAAAAAAAAAAAAAAAAAAAAAAAAAAATTCGAGGATATATCTCGAATTTTATTGCCTGCAGCTGCCGCCGATCTTTGGCGCATTAAAACGAAAATCAATCGGACCGCACGGGAATCTCGGAAATTTGATATTCCTGAGCGGTAAAAAAAAATTATTTAACTTGAAATTCGTACTCCGAAAATTCGATAAATATTTTTCTATTCATGGTCGAGGTTCGGCTTAATCCTTACGAGTTTATTTAAAAAAAAAAAAAAAAATGTCTAAAACGGTTCGCGATGTCAGACAAAAAGATCGAGTCTCGGAAGAGTTAAAGAGACTACTATACTCGGCAAACAGGTGATACTCACTCACGTACCAATTTTCTTTGCGGTATAATGCTTACTCCGTACCCGCATCCTTGGGGCAAAGAATCTTCAAGACTCGCCTGGTCGCAGCCGCGGAGAAACGGGGCAGCTGGATGATTCCTTGCACCGGGGCATTGCCGCCTCGGGGCTTCGAGTCAAATGATTCCGAGCGTACGAGGCGCTTTTAGAAGACGTTTTACGTCGAAGTGGGAGGGAACCGCGGAAGACAACGAAAGGAGAGGAAAAAAAAAACATCGAAGACGAAAAAAAAAAAAAAAAAAACGAAGAGAAGAACGCGGGTCGGGGACGTAGTAATATAGTATTGCCGACCACCTGCCCCCGCAATTAGAGAGAACTCAGCACGTGACCCCCATGCATATTCACGTTGGAACCGCGCACAACCTCGCGAGGATCTCTGGTCTAATTTAGAAACATAACGACAATATATCGCTTCTTATACATCGTTCGCTTTCCACCTGCTCCCTTCCTGCTTGCCGCATAACCCACGTTTTCACAATCTTTCTTTCTTTCTTTTATATACTCGAAGACTCCCCCTTCACTCCTTCTGTCTTGTCTCGTACTCCACTACGTCCGGTGCGGGTAACTTTGGATACCGAAGATAATAATAACAACTCACTAAGACCACCGCCAGGATAATGCACACCACATGTTGAGAGATCGCGACCGACAACCTGTTGATGCAAAAAAAAAAAAAACATTCATTTCAGCTCGCGATTGCCGCGAATGCTGAAAGTAGAGAACTTTCGATTTTCTCTAAAGTTTCCATAGATCCTTTTTATCTATCCTTTTGCAGGTCAAATGACAATTTTTATTACCCGGATTTCACGTGTTAAAACTGTTTTTATGATTACTCCGATTTTTTCAAATTTACAAAAAAAAAAAAAGAAGAAATTATAAATAAATAAAAAGAAATTACAAACTCAACAATTATACGGAAATTGAAACTAATAGTTAGTTTTAGTTGTTATTTTCGAAATTGCTGATCAAAAATGTTTAATCATTCGGTTTAAAATTTGTGATAAATTTGCACATTTATTTATTATTTATTTATAATTTTTTTCTTTTCTTTTAACTCTTTGTATATAACGTTGTAGTTTCACTCTTCCAAATGACAATTCCATTTGTAGTTTACGTGGAACGTAACGAGAAAAAAAAATGGATAATACTCGTTTATAAATTGGCCTTTTGCTCCGAAATTTACGAGACATCCGGCGCGATTCGATACGAAACACCTGTCGAGTAACAAAAGTTTCCTGGCGCATCAACGATACAGGTGCATTCACCTTGCGCATCGTACGATCCCTACCGTTGCATCGCGTAGTACAAACGCCTCTGCAGTCCGCGCGTAAGACATATGGCGACCGGAATACACCACTTTAGGATTCTTGCGGCACGAATTCTCGGTGAGACTCTGGTCTTATTTTACGAGTCGAGAAAAACGCGGTACGAAAAAAAAAAAAAAAAAAAAAAAAAAAAAAAAAAAAAAAGTAAAAAAATTCACAGGCATCTGTAGAGTTGATCGTTAATATCTCTCTTTACCGTACAAAATTGAGACCTCTTTATGTGGAGCACATTAGGCAATAATTTAAGTCTTTCGCACTACTCGTTTCATTCTTTTATCTCCGACGAAAAAAAAAATATCTTCTATTCATCCCGTTTATTTGTGTAACGCTGTAAATCATACGATGTACGTATTATTTTACTTTATGACTTGAAAGTCAGCGGGAGAGGAACTCGAGCTAAACAATTACAAACGAAAGTTTTTTTTTTTTTTTTTTTCGTATGTATACACATTAGATTCGCAACAGTCGTATAGACGATGTATGAAGAGAGGAGGCATCGGGTATAACTCAGCCCGAGGCTAGAAGTTTCTGCACAAGCAGCCAACGTACCGCGTAGTTTCGGCATAGAAAACGTTTAGACATTGTAGGGGGGGAGCCGACTTTGCGACGAGGCCGACCGACACGGCGATAGATAGAACAGAACCCCCCGAGCGCGAGCACCGAAAAGGCAACGGTTTCGCAAACTTCCTTGCGAAATTCAGGACACACAACGACACTGAATACGTTGAAACGTTATAAGAAGCGCTGAACCGCATATACTCGACGTGGCGAAACCGTCAAAATTTACAGAACATCGAAAATCGCGAAGCGAAACAACGTTAGAAAAACCTTCGATTCTCTCCGCGTCACCACCCACCGCTGAAAAAAAAAATATATATATATATCGTTTCATCAAAATTATAAGGAGTACCGAAGATTTTTTTTGTACTTTTTTTTTGTTTTTCGTACTCAATTTTTCGCTTTCGATAAGCCGCGTGTGCGGTTATCGGTGATCTGGCGGCATGCAACATATATATCGAGAAGAGTTGCCTCAGCAGCTGGTAATTCTCAGGGTCGATCACCGATACTGTAACACGCGTGTGTTTCTCGCTTCGATTAGCGATGACGACGCAACGAGCGAAGTAAAAAAAAAAAAAAAAAAAAAAAAAAAAAATACGTATATACTACGGCATAATCGTCGTACAGTCAAAGCCGCTAGTGACTGAATGTCGATAAATTCCATACTATTTTTCTATTTTATTTTTTATCACGTTCCACCGACTCAATCGCGATCTTTCGCACGTCGAGAACACTGAATATCATTGTGCGATTAAAATCACTTACCGAATTGTTTAAAAATCCTATCGGAGTTCTCCAGCGAGTATCGTAACTTCGTGGAGTCTTCGACTCTGCTTTGGACTTCGTTAACAGACCGATTTTTTTCGCTCGGCATTAGAAATAGTTTGGCAATGAGGCCATCGACGCCGTGCGGCAGTGAGCGGTGCCTAAGCAACAGCGAGTCGACGTTCGTTTTATTTCGCTAGTCGAAACCATCGCCGCGCAATACTCGTGAGTTTCGCGGATGATGATGATGACGATGGGTGGGGGCGGTGACCGACTCGAGGCCGTCGAGGCAACAGCACAACTCGAGTAACGATATGGTTCTCTCGTCGGATCTCCGACATTCGCGAATACACATAGCCAACGAAGAAACGAACGCGCTACGAAGGCTTTCTAACTTCTAAACGAAAGAGAACTCGACTTTGTGAGCGCCGGCGTCGGGCTCGATGGCCGAACGCGGATGTGACGTATAAAGAGAACCAAATGCTTCACAGTGCTGCCAAAGGCTCGGTTTAGGAAGCGAGAGAGCGCGAGTGCGATTGTGCTAACGTTTTGGTACACTGACGGTGTAGAGGTATACGTGCCTCGAACCTGTCGATACCCTCGACAAACAGACACACGAGTCATATATATATGTATTAGTTAGCATTCGGGACTCAGAAATTGGCGAACGATGATGACGATGGTGGGCGACTGTTAAAAAAAAAAAAAAAAAACGAATTTATTGCGACCCCCTTTTTTCTCACTGCTCTGGTGTTTTCGGTACAGAATTAACGAACTGATCCCGGTAAGGGACGCGGTACGAAAAAAAAAAAAAAAAAAAAAAACGGAACAGTGTTCATCGAATACGATGACGTTACGTTATCTCTCGGGGTCTCTCTTCGGAACGCATTTTAGTCTGTAGATGAGAAGAAAAGCAATGGCAACCCCGATGGCAGAGAGCGAGAGAACAGCAGCATAACTTGCCACGTCGATGACGCTAGCAGATGTCTCGAGAGTAGACGGAGGTATATATAAAGCTTTGCCCCGAAGTTCCTGGAAGGATCCAGGAGCACAGGGGTGTCGAATCATCGGGACAACGTCGTGCGTACCTTGTAACGCACTCGATATCTCGTGTCACGTTAAATTTTCGTTTCCACGCCAATGGGAAAACAAAAAAAAAAATATCTCCGAAATAATACCGTTTCACTTAGCACCGCGCCGGCATCGCCCCCGTATCGCTCTCTCGTCGGCTCACCAAAGTAGTTTGTAATCCTCGAAGGACACCTACTAACTATATCTTTAACGTTATCCCGGAGCTCTCGTGTACGTTCTCACAGCTAAAATTATCTCTATCATACGTCGAAAAAAAAATAAAAAATAAAATCCAATCAATAATTCAATTATCGAATGTCCGGTCGTCTGGGATGCAAAAAAGTCTCAATTATCGGTCTAAAAGAAAAAAAAAAAATATTCCCGATGAAAATTAGCGTTGTATATTTCAATAAAAAAATGCCAAGCTCTCTTCAAATCAAAATTAGCATAGGGATCCTCGAGTTTTCATTAAATATCGCGCGAACAGTTACTTCATCCCTTTCTCACCGTTGCGCATCCCCGACTATTCAGATAAAAGACCGGAATGTCTCCGCAAACGGAGCAGATGTTCCGGAAAGCTTGTTCCTGGAAGTACAAGAGATTCCGAGGCATGGGAACGGAATAGTTGGGTACCAGAAGCTGTAAGCAGGTATATGTGTTATATAGCGTACTACTATACTATGCAGACAGAAGGGTGGAGATCGCGCGCGGGGGCGTTCGAGTTCGCGTAGCGCCGTTCCCTTGCATCTTCGTGTCTCACGCTGACCATAGCGAGATAAAAGCTCCGCACAAACACATAACAGAACACATATAAGATATATATAAGTTATATACGTATATACGGTGTATAAGGGACGATAAAGGCCGCGCCAATGCGTCAGGAATGTGCACTGGGCGGACGCGACGGTGATTCTGGTTTTTGTTGCCAACTATGCCGCTCGCAAAGTATCGTCTCACTCGATCTCTTCTCTACACCGGTTCGGTTCTCTCTCTCCACGGCTTTGTACTTTATTTTTGGGCCCGAAATGGTAAACACCTCACAGGCGCCGCCCTATGGGTCCTTTCTATATTCTCCTTCATCTCGCGAAGCATCCTCTCTCGGGTTTCTTTCACTCTCTCCCTCTTTCTCTCTCATACGATTTTTTTTCAACCTCTCTCGCCGATCCCTCGGTTTCTTCTTTGGCCTCTCTTCACCGCTCGCCGCTGTTTCTCTTCCCCATTCCTTTCGTCCTTACGTGGTTCCGCGATTTCGTCGGGTATACAGGTATACGAGTATAACTTTCGGGACTCGAAGAATAACCGAGCAAAAGAGACCCCAACGTGAAAGTAGCCGTTGGGAAGAGTCTCCCAAGTCGGGGCCCGGATTTCTATCGATATTCGCTCGTTGCTGCACACAGATAAATCGAACCGGAATATATCCTCGTTTCTCGGAATATATCCGCGGTCCAGCGGTGAGACACGCTCTCCGCCAGTATGCCGAGGCAGGTAACAGAACACGGAGAATATACTTCGGACAAACGAACTCGCAATCTTTGCCATTGTATTTCAATTCACGTGATAAAATTACGCTTTTTCTCACCAGAGCGCGCTATTCGCGATCGCGAAACAAGGAATTTGTCGACTCTTGCGAAATTATTCATCTCGCGATAAATTAGTTAAAATTAGCGCGGGGGTGGATCAAACACTTCGAAATGGAAGACGATATAACGAGCCTCTCTCGTCGTTGATTCGTGAATTAACACGACCGCCGCTCTGTGTCTTTCTTACTTTATAGCTAAGCATTTATATATATATATTCTACGGAAAAAAAAAATCTAAAATTGGATGCTGTGATTCACTTTCGTGTATTGCGTTACACCACTTCTTCGTGTGTCTTTTCCCTCTTTCGCTTCCTCATTTCGAATCGTTTCCACTGTCGTCCGTGCGTCTGTTGAATATGTACTGCCTACACGCGGCGACGATGAGACGATCTCTCGTGGGCAATCGAGACCCCCGTCTCTCGCTCCCCGCGAGAGAAAATATCGCCCACGTGTGTCTACCGTACGAGAGTGTGTTATACCACCAACAGCGGCGTTGGAGGAAGGTCAGTCTCGTAAATTCCCTCTCTCGCGTTTGCCCCGACCGCGAGTTCGTTCTTCTTCTTCCGAGTTGCAAATGTGTCGACGATCGGCCGCGAGGCGCCTTCGATCTTTTTTTTTTTTTTTTCCAAAAGGGAGTAAATTTGCGTTCGCATTTGAATGACGGATTCGCCATCGATCGGTATCGATTAAAATAATAGATCGATTTTTCAATTAAATTCAACGAATATCATCCAAAAAACAGAATTTCTCTCATTTTACCAGTTTAAAATGAAAAAAAATTGATTACGGGATGGAAAAAAGATCGATTCTGTGGCAATAAGGTCATCGGAAGTACAGAAGAATGAAACCATATTAGATTACTATTAGATTAATCTTCAGACACCGACGTACCGAGGGTTTTGATGCGTGCGAAACGATACCAACAAGTGTTACCACGATTGCGTTTATTACAAACGCACCCTTCCCTTCTGCATCAGTTTCCCCGCTGCGGTTCTCCGTCTACCTGCCCTTGAGACTCTCGTAGCAAAGAACGGATGGTTCTGTCGCACCTGCCTGAGCGTATCCCACGGGGCATGACTAATGAACCATATTCTTCTTCTTCTTTCTTCCACAACATTCTTTCCTTGAAAATTCAATTTTTTTTTTATTAAATTTTTTTTTACTACGATTTACTACGCTCTCCGTATTTTGGCCTCGTTACGCATCCGTGGGCGTTCGAGTAACCCGCTCGCGTAAGCGCACCGGAGTGTCGCGAGAAGCGGAATCTCGAGCCATTCGCCATAAGCGAAAGCTGTCGGGAGTCCATAGTAAGATTCCCGAAGGTATATACGCGAAGAGTTGTGCGTAAAACTGAGAGAGAGTAAGTCTCGACGGTGAATGAAACAAAGAACGTTGTTGCTCGGTACGCGAAGGTATTATTATAGCTTCGTCACGCTCGGTACAACGGTGCCTCGTCGTCGCCGCTGGCTTTTTGAGTCCACGGTACGCTGCGTACGCACCGCAGTAACTCCGACCGATCATCTTAACTCTCGCCGACGATCTCTTTATATCCCTTCCTTTTCCCCCCTTCGAGATGATGAGGGGCGTCGGGGTGGAGAGAGACTCGCACGCGATACATTTTATTACAACTAATATGCCGGCTCTCGTTATATCCTCTCATTTCGCTTGCCAATCAACGCTCGCGCGCCCATCAACCATAATCAACGATATGAATAATTTAACTAAATTATGAATATAATTGACTTTATTAAATTGTGATAAAGTGTAATATTAATTTTTTTTTGTTGTTCTTATTGCATTGCTTCCAGAGGTGGGAACAACTCGTTGTGTCGAAACTCAAATGGGAATTGTCCGCTGTTACACCGGGCGACTTTCTTCTTCATATACTCAGTCGTCTACCGGTCGATCCGCGGGCATGGGACTCGCTGATGGTCAGGAGACACGCCCAGACCTTCATCGCTCTCAGCGCGAGAGGTATGAAAAATTCGCAATACTTCCTCCAGTCCCGAAATAAATACTAAGAATTCAATCGTACAGTTTTGTTTCAACATTTTTTATGCATTCGATTTTGTACCATTTTTTTTTTTTTTCATTTTTTCAAATTTTCCCGTCTTTCCAAATTTCGTACAATTTTTTTTTTCATTTTTCTTCGGTTTTTCAAATTTTGTAAATTTTTTTCAAAATTTAGTACAATTTTTTTTTTTTTTAGTTTTGTTGAATTTTTCTTCGTTTTTTCAAATTTCGTACAATTTTTTAAAAATTTAGTGCAATTTTTTCTTTTTTTCTTTTTATATTCGCTTAAAACGGATTACTATATTGCTTGCTAAAAGCGCACGAGAAACTTCATAAAATAAAATGTTGGATCGATTTAAAACTTCGTACTTGCGAGCCGTCGAGGCATAACCAATGATTTATCCTTGGGAAAGTTCGCGACGCGCCGCAGTCTGGCACGTTCGAGAGAGTAGAGCGCGGCGCGGTCTCGAAGGGTTACCCGCTCGCGAAGGTAGAGAACGTCGCGCTTAAATACCTGGACGTCTCTCCGAGGGGCAACCATGGCCACCGACATTTCTCCTTCGCGTATTTTCTCCCTCCCCATTTCGTTCTTTACACCCGCCATTGCCACGGTACGAACGGTGTTGCCTCCGACGGTTGTTATTACGACAGACCTGAACCGTCGCAAAAACAACGCGAGAGTACGAGACTGCGAAACCCTTTCGTTCGAACGTTGCCTCGAGAGAGAGAGAGAGAGAGAGACAAACCCCGTGCGCGAAACTTCGCGATGATTGCTTCTCACGAGCCAAACTAAGCGTTTCACTCGAAAGTTAATCGGCACAACCGAAAGGGAGGAAACATTATTTCAATGAAACCCCCTAAAATGTTTTTCAAACCTTCGCGATTATTATATTATCGAACGAGAACTGTAATTCAGAAATTTCAAAGACGATGATTCGTGCAAAATTGAGAAATTGGAGCAAATTTTTGCCTCCGTCTGCTTCCGTTTTACTGCTTCCTTTTGCCATTCGTATTCCTGGAAGATTATCGAGCAGAAATCACGGAGGAACATCGAGAAGTTTTTTTTTTTAAGTATCGCCTAAAATATCGCTGAAACATTTAGCAATTATTGCATTACCTTCGAGTCCAGTAATTCTGCTCTGTTATTTCCGGTTGGACGCAAATTTTAGTTATTCCTAAAGATGATTCCGAAAAAAAAAAAAAATGTTTTTACTCGAAACACACATCGAAATTTGTTACTCAAAAAAAAAAAAAAATGAAGTCAAAGTTGTTTCAGCCAACGTAAACTTTCGCGTCTCTCTCGCAACGTCTCGAAATCTCGTCGAGTGTTATCACATTCCTGTGCTGCTATCTCGGTCGTTCTGCTTTTTTTGTTTCTTTTCCGCACCGCGACAGCGAAGTTTCTCGAGACTCACGACGAAGTCGAATCGACGTCGTTCGCCTCGTTGTTCATTATCTACATATATCTTCAGATAATACAACACACCTCGACATCGCGAGACAAATAATTGCTTTGTTTTAAAACTAATTATGTTTCTTTATTATTGTTACAGAGTACAAATTCTCGATGTACACACCAAGTATGATCGCGGCGGCGAGTGTGGCGGCGGCTCTCCACGGACTCGACTGGACGGGAAAGAGTGGCTACGGTCTCTCCGGTCTTCTCAACGAGTTAACGCGCATCACTGCCATTGAACAGGTTTGTTAATCTCATTATCACGAAGATAAACTTAATCTCAATAATATATATCCCTAAAGGATATATATTTTCTCCTAACGAAAAAAAAAAAAAAAAAAAAAAAGAGAATTCTTGTTAACATTCTTGCGAATTGCTATTGCGCTCAATTACCCACCGTTTCGCGAGCTTATTTTTCGAACAAAAAACCGTTCGTGGTGCTCGCCACTGACCATAGAAACTTCAAGGTTCTCTCTACGCGATCTCCCCCTTTTCTTAGCAATTTCCGATTTGCGAACCGTAGAGTAACCAACAGCCATGGGGGGCTCTCCATTCCCGAAGAAAGAACCATAGGATTTCTTTGATATCGTTCTGGTGAGACTCTCCTCTCGCATCCGCAGGAAGTGCCGCCCGGAGACCCCTATTCTGTAACGTCCTCTCCCGACGTATCGCAAAAAGCTACGAACACCGAGGAACGGCGCGGAGCGAGTGAGCGAACGAGCGTCGGGACGGAAAGGAGACGCGAAAAGAGCAGCAGGTGCCGGGCACATGTTTTAACAAGAAAGTCTCGGAGGCAACGGTATCCCTCCGGTCTAATATACTGTAACGATAGGTCAGATGCAAGAGAGCCTCCGAGAGACTCTTGTGGAGCATAAAATGCATGAATGGCTCGGCATGGGGTCCATGGACTGTACTCGCAATATTTTTCTGTCCTTCGGGACATCTGTCCGTCGAGAGGAGAGAGAGAACAGGAAGAATCACTGAATCCCGGACCTCCCACTCGTCATTGATAAAAATTGCTATCTTTCAAAGTCTCTTGAGAACGTTTTTCAGAAACTGTATCGATCCTCCGAATCCCATATCTCAGACAATTTTTCGAATATCGGTTTGAAATTTGGCGCATATAATTTGAAGGCATTAAAGAATAAAATAATGTTTTAAGAATTTTTTTTTTTTTTCGAAAAAAAATAAAATCGTTGAATTAAATTTTTTAAATTTTTTTCTAATGAATTTTTTTTTTTTTTGCGATTTCAGGATTATCTGCAAGGATGTTTAGAGCAAATCGAAGAAATGGTGTCGCAAGCGCGAAGCGGTGGAAATCATCAGGTCGCCACGTCGAATATTGCGAGCGCACCTCAGAGGCCGCTGGGGGAACAGAACACGAGTCAGGATAAGATAATGGAACATGAGAAAGCGGGTACACCTACCGACGTGAGGGATGTTCATTTCTGAACCTGACTCGGAGATCTCGATATCGAAGAGGATGTTTTTTTTTTTTTTTTTTTTTTTAGCAACCAGAAAATGTATGCGACGTACGTTAGCGTTCGATCGACGATATGCGGACACCGCGTAAGATCGCGTGTCACTCGATCGACTGGTTGGTTCCGAGCGAAATATTTTTCTTCGGTTTAATCCAACAAACACGTAAACGCGAGAGAAACGCGCGCAGTGAAGATGCAACGCTTCCTTTGAACGAACGAAAGTTACGATTGTCGAATCAAACGCGAGACACTCGCCCCCGGAGTGTCCGGTGAGGCGAAGAAAAAAAGAGAGAAAAAAATTCACCTCGAAGTATTTCTTTTGTTTTTTTTTTGTATAGATTTTGTTTTTTTTTTTTTGCCAATTGTAAACCAAGAACTATCGCGATGATGTAAGGGAGAGGCGTGCGTGGGGGAAGGCAATGCAATACGCTTTACGCATTTATCGTTTAAGTAAACTTAAATTTTTTAACTGACGGATACTATTTACGTTATTGAATGATTAAAGGAAAAATAATGCACAGAACACCCTAAACATGAAATAATAATAATAAAAAAATAAATAAAAAAAAAACACACATAAAATAAAAAATAAATATAGTCATATCGAGTCATTTAGCGTCTGTATATACGGTGAGTTTACGAAGAAGCAATGGATATATTATTAGTTAGTTCGATACTTTACTTGAAGCTGAGTAACGGTTTAAATTACTAGTTGGGACGCATTTCAGCAGTTTTTTTTTTTATATTATTTTGTTTTTCCAACGGGAATCGGTGCGCCTTCGACGCCTTTGTATATTCCATTCGGTTCCTGCAGCGATCGACGCCGACCCGAGAAACATGTCGCGTAGAAATGTGAGTGAGTGAGTGAAAACGTGAGACAGAAGTGAACGTGTGTAAAAAAAAAAAAAAGAAAAACCGAGAAAAAAAAACAACAAAACATGTATATCTACGTTGAAAAAATAGTTTGAGGAAAAAAAAGTGAGGAAAAAGAGAAGAATCGATCGATAGAAGAAAAAAAGAAAAAAAAAAAGAAATTTGAGATAACAACCGAAATTTATTTTTTGTCGTTTTGAGAGAACAGAAACTTTTCTTTTGCAGTTTTTTTATATTACTATTACGTTTATATAATATATTTTTGAAGCGAAAAAGTAAATTCGATACGGAAGAAACAGTGAAAGAAAAAAAAAAAAGAAAAAAAAAATAAAATAAAACGAGAGAAACGTTGGATATTTTTATATGTCCGTTTGTAAATAGCATAGTTTTTTTTTAAGATACGTTCGATAACGCATAAGAATTAATCGTTTTTTAAGAGTATAATTATTATGGTGGCCCGTGCGCGATGTTGGATGGATTTATAAAAACGAACGTATTAAGAAGACTGGTTGTCGCGAATGTTTGCGAGATTGCGAAGAATGAGAAATTAGAACGTAAGCCGGCGAGATCTGAAGGAGTAGTTTGTTGGGCAGAAACGTAGTGAAATCAGAGAAAATATCCACGAGAGAGGAACAAAAAAAAAGTAACGTGGTTAGTACTTAAAGGGGAAAAGACGAAAGTTTAAATAAACGAATAACGAAGAAATAAAACGCTTTCCGAGACATCGGAAAGCCCAGTGCCACAGCAAACTAGTTACTTTACAACGTCATAACCAAATTGTAGTACAATCGAAGGGAGAAGGGAGACACGGAGAGAAGCGATTTAATAATATTAAAATAATAAACATTGGGAACCAAGCGAAACACGCACTGCCGATTATTATTATTAAATAACTATTATTTTTAACCGAAAAGCATCTCGTTGCGATGTGGTTGTTGTTGTCTTACAATAATGTCTTACATATCGTGTGCTTGATGATAAAAAAAAAACACAACACAATTAACACTAAAAAAAAAAACTGCCAATAGAAGTCGTGTTCGATGTCACTGTTTCGTGGAGATAAGCGTTAAAATTGCGGGGTATCGTTTGAGGCTGAATAACAAAAGAGTAACGATGTTAGTGTGCTAAACGCGCGAGATAACTGATTTGGCTTTTTCTCAATCAAGCGCAACCCCCGAAAAAGTACGCATACGTGTGTTTTGATAATGGAAAATGAATGAATGTGAAAGAAAAAAAAATCTATCAGCACATACCGTCACGAATTGTTTTTTTTTTAATATTCCGCAGTGTTGAAAAGATAGTTTTTTTTTTTTTTTTTTTTTTTTTTTAAATAGTTACTCAATGTATGATAGTTGATGAAGAGAATAAGTTTTTGCGAATCCTCCTCAATTAGTGCGCAGCGTATCTTACCATTGTTTTTTTAACGATTATTTTATGCAAGAAAAAGTCACGAAATGCGAACGAGAACGCCGGCACGATACCTAAACGGACCACAGTCGTTTCGTCGATTCGCGAAACGCGCACAATCGCCTCTGTGTTTCCATAATTTTTTTTTTTTTTTTTAATATCACACAATTTTGTTTATTTTTCTCTCACTCGTCAAACGCCCCGTTTAGTAGTTGTTATCGTGAACGATATTGTAAATATCGCGCGATAATCGAAACTTTAATTTTGTCGCGATTTCGTTTGTCGAATAGATGCGCTTATATAGTTTTTGTTACATTTTTTTTTTTCACACGGCGTTATAATATTGTATAATTATCGTTTTGAATAACAGAATAGAGAAATCGCGGCGTTTGTGAAAACGAAAAAAAAAAAAAATAAATAAATTTAAAAAATTCAATGGAATGCAATAGAAAATGAGAAGATGAAAAAAAAAAAGAAGAAAAAAAAAACATGGAAACTAATAAACCGCTGATATACCTCAGGATCACACACATTACACACACAATTTTTCACTCGATTCCCATACCGACTTATAGTTTTTAGATCCTCGGAATCACTGTTACACATTTACTTTTAAATTTAGCATATTGCGTAATGATTTTTTTTTGTTTTTTTTTTTTAACGATAATCGCCACTTGTAATATGTAAAATCCCCAACACCTCTGTAAATATATTGTGCGCCGAGAGGCGCATAGTCGATTGAAAATAAAGTATTTGTATTTTATACAATCAAATCAATGTTCGTATATCGATTTCAAAACCTTTCCTTTAAAATTAAAGCGATAGAACGAACGAAAAAGGGATAATGAAACATAAATCAAATTTTTCTTTTTTTTTTTTCACTTAATATATTTAATCGTAGTTTTTTACTCTACTGTACAATAGTTGTCTATGACTTATCGTATATACATATATAATCTATTAGTCGTTTTTTTTTTTTGTAAAAGATCCTACGTATCATTATTATATCGAGTTACAGATCTTTCTTATATACAATCTATAGATTGGCGGATACGGTGGGATGAGAAACGTCACGTGTGCATTTTTTTTTTAATAGAGATTATCAATTCGGAGTATTACTCTTGTTTCATGTTTAAAGCATTTGTGACTTACGCAGTAGACGCACGAGTATTGTTTTAGCTAAAAAGAATAGTCGATGATTCCTATAACTTCTTCTCCGTGTCTAGTAAATCCGAGTTCGGTTTCGACTCGCAGAAAAAATGCTCGATAGTTAATTTTTATCTGAGCGTTGGATGAGAAAGTGCATTATTTTGGCAACGATTTTTACGAAATTTCGAGTATCGATAGTTTTTTTTTTTACTTCGAGGAGCTTAACAGTTAAACATGTTTTTCTTTTTCTGTCATTAGAATGTAAAAAGTGAGTTAAGAAATAAGTTTTTTGTTTTTTTTTTTTCGTATCGGGAAAAGATCGAACGAGTAAGACGATCGGACAAGACATCGTTTCAGGTATTGCGAACAAGTCGAAGAATTTGTTTCTGTACGTAAAGAGTTACCGTATATCACTTCTAATCTCAACGAGGCAACTATATATATATATATATATATAGAGTTATTATATAGATTATACATATATTGTGCACTCTGACGCGTCGTATGTACAATTCACGCCATTTTTTTTTCTTTTTTTTCTTTTCTCTTTCGTTCTCTACTCCCTCGTGATATAGATCGGGATATTGTACATATGGCTTTGATCACGTCGTCTTATTTGATAAGCGATACAGTTTTTTTTTTTTTTAGGGATAATCTTACGAATTCTACATCGCCTATCTATCAACCGCGTAGATTCTTCATCGGAGAAACAAATTTTAACGTTACACACTTCTTTTTTCTCTTTCTTCTCTTTTAACATACCGGAAATATGACAATAAATTCGTCTTACTTTATTGCTAAAAACTTGTCGCTTATAATTGTCTACAACTCGAGTAACGATTCTGCTTTACTTTGTCGCACGTAAATCCATTTTGCCGAAAAATTGGCAACTTTGTCGCTAAACTAAGTTTCGAGATTCTTCTTATTTTTTTTTCATTTATTGTTTTATTTTTTTATTGTAAGATCGCTCTTTCCTTCGAATTATACTTGCAGTCAACGAATTTATGAAAAAACACGAGTCTACGACACAATTCAATTATTTGATCGACTCGACACTCAATTATTTTCTTTTTGTTTTGTTATAACGACGAAAAGCATGCAAATTGTATTATTCACGGACGTTCTTACAGATTAAAAACGGTGTAAAATTGGACATCACAGAACGATAATTATAAAAGGATTCGCTGGAATCGCAGTAAAAACCGAATACACGTATATATCGAAATGACTACGTATAAATTTCAAGGTTTCCTA
Organism: Cryptus armator; assembly: GCA_963971235.1. Classification (NCBI taxonomy): domain Eukaryota; kingdom Metazoa; phylum Arthropoda; class Insecta; order Hymenoptera; family Ichneumonidae; genus Cryptus; species Cryptus armator. The sequence continues at coordinate 13,315,201 of OZ020236.1, forward strand.
CCTAAATGTAAGTGTATATATACAATTAACGAAACACGAAGAACCGTATTGATTTTAAAACTAATGTCATGTCTACATTACGTGGATCACAATCGCGATAAAAAAAAAAAACAAAAAAAAGAAATTAAGAAAAAAAATGAACAAAAAAGGAACGGATAACAGTTTTTGTTCTGTCGATAAAGTTACGATGAGAATAAAATTGGGAATATAAATATCTTTGGTACACGATTCACACGGTTTGCTACAGAATCAACAAACATTATTTCGTTTCTATACGAATAATCTGTCGTAAGATCGTAGCGCGGCAAGAATGGCCCGATATACATTTCTTTTTTTCTTTCGCGTACTCCTCTAAACCGGCGACGCATTTGCCACTATCGTTCCGCTAATTTTCCAAACTTCATCTATCAAATTTCTATCTTATTTTCTTCTTTTAACGTTCACATTTCACTGACAGTCTTGAGATTCGCGAATCCGAGGAGTATCGATGAGATTTCTAACGCACCAGGGATTTTCTTTTTAATCACCTGAGTTGCGATTCGTCGAATTCTAGGAATGTAGTCGATTTAACATATACTGGATATTCCGTGTGTCAAACTCTTCTCTAAAACTATATGAAACTCGCTTAACGGTTCGAGAATATGTATTAGGAAATTCAGTAGTCCCGGATTTCGGAGGAACGAAGTTTCCTCATACATGTCGGTGGTGGAGCGCGCATCGCTCATCGGTCGCAGCATCGGATGAAGAAGTTGTTCCCTAAAAAAAAATTAATTGTTGTTTAAAAATTGTATACGTTTTGAAAACATAAAAAAAACTTTCGATAGGTTTTCTTTGCGAAAAAAAAAAAAGAAGTTTCGAAGCTCACCTCGCGGCTAAACAGATGAACAATTGAAACTTTCCGTCTTTGCCGAGTGTCTGACTGAACGTGTTAATTTGATCGATTAAATGGCAGTAACATCGAAGAATAGTGAACCTCTGATTGCTCTCCACGTGCGCCCGACGATCCCTATTCAATCGTTGAGAGTATCCATCCATTTCTTCCAGTAGCGACATTTCAAAGTTTTCTTTCACCCGAACTGTAAGACGCAAGCAATCGCTAAGAATCCTTTCAAAACGACAAAAATAAAATACGTATTTTTGATTGACTCGTGTAAAAACTTACGAAAGTAGTCCCAAACGTAAAAATTACGACCAAATATCCTTTGGTTTTTGAAGCCATACAAAAATGTCTGTTCCAACGAGGGCACCAATCCACCCTCTCCGCAGAGCAGAGCCGTCAATGAGCCGTCCAATGGTTCTCGTCTGTAATGGAATTTGACGATCGCGTTGACTGCTTCACCTATTAACGATATAAAAACATCAAATTAGTTTCGGAAAAAACGCGTTTACAGGAAAGACTGCGAAAACAATCTATGCGCTGAGAAAAAAAATGTTTGGATAAACTGCACGGAAAAAAAAAATTTGTTGGGTGCTGTGAAACAGTAGTTGCAGTGAAGAATTTTAAGAATACAAGATGAAACAGAAAATTGTTGCCACTACTAACCAATTCATTGTGAGAATTAGCAGATTAATTAAAAGAATTAACTGATTAAGTGAGAAAATTAACTGATTAATTGAAAGAGTTAACTGATTAGTTGCCGCAACTAATATTAAAATCCCGAGAAAATCATTCAGAGTTCATAACAACAAATAAAATGATTCTTGCAACTAATTATCCCCAACGAACTTATAAATGGTTTTTCTAATTATCATTTTTTTCCGTCTAAATCGGCGTTCCGATCCAATCAAACGAATTTTTAGTTAGCAAAACAAATTAATTAATTTCTGCAATAATAGTTAGTATCAGTTGACAAAAATATATCTGCGGAAACCAAAATTCGTGTTCTATTGAACAAACATTGGTTTTGACGACACTGAACGCCAATTTTGTCAATTGTAAAAATTTTTAAAGTAAAAATGTGGAAGTCGCACTGTAGAAAATCATTTTTTTTTATGTTTCGCATACCGAGCATATGTTGCAATTCAACTTGCGACAAAGTCGGTTTTCTCGGTATACTCGGTGATCTGCATCTCGGTGGCGTGGAACAAGTTTCGACTAATTCTTCGCTGTCGATACTTCGCGGGACGAGTGCACCGACCAACAATCTTTCCGTCGAACTATCGTCTATTCCTCTTCCAAGCCATCGTCCGCAAGGGAACTTAAACGTATGTCCGGTAACTTCATTTCTGACGACAACGTGTTCCACCATCCATTTCGGCGAGAGTCCCGTATTGTCGTGACCTATCCGCAGTGTCGATAAAACTCCAAGATTTTTGTGCTAAAATTTTTTAATAATCACCATCATTCCAATAATCTTTTTATAGAATTTTTTAGCATTTAATATCGATGAACTTACGTGGAACACGAATTCCAATGCACCTTTCGGTATCGGCACCGGATTCGTTTCGCACAACGTGCCGGAAATAGCTACCCAGCTGTTTGCCGACGTCGTTGCGGCGCTCGCTTTTCTGCTCGGAAATATAATAACTCGATAGGGCAACTTTGTCGTCGGATAGTTATTCGTAAAACAGAAATAGTCGACCGCGTTGAGCGTTAGAAGATGATACAAGAATTGTTCTTTTTCCTCCTCGCATCGTAGAAACGCTGATCGCTTGTATTGACTCCTATAAATAATCAGAAAAAATTAAAGATGTTTCTCTCTATCTGTGGATTATTATCGTAACGTTTACAGTAGTTATTTAAAAATAAAATAAAATTGAATCCTTAGCTCTTCTGATTGTTACCTCAGCAACGCAGTGTCGGAAAGCAATGTCTTCAGATGACGAGACAGCAATTTTTTCTCGAGTGCCAATCGAACCCACGCCCTCGCGTAGCCGATGTGAGTCTTGATGTCGGTCATCGCTTGAACGTTTCTTATATCGAACGTAAGAGAATCGGGCAATGGTCTGAGATGCTCGGGACCGATGGATTTGCGTTCTCCCATAGATCTGTGCCTTTCGGTGCCTCGCGTCGGCGAGACATCGGTCTCCAATGCCAAATTCGACAAATCTGTCGTGATAATTACTCTATAGTTTATGTTCAACAATCCCGACGATAAGTTCACGCAAACACAATCTAAACGGCAGCTACATCTGTGAAACATTACAAAGCAAACTAAATAGTCAAGCGGAATCAAGAATTTTCATTGCAGCGTTAGGGATTACGTATAGGATTTCTACATGCAGTAGTCATGCATCGTGCATTTTGATCTCAAACTCATAGTCACTTTTACAAAGTATAAACGTTAAAAAAAAAGAACTAAATAACCCAAATTTATTAGTTTAAAGATAAAAACAAAAAATAAAATTCGGCAAGCCAAGCGGGAGGCTTACCGTTAAAGTTCTCCTTGATATAGGAAGCTATTTCATAAATGTTTCGGATCTTAATGGTTGCGATCAACCGATCAGAGAACCCGTACGATTTATTATTCGACGGTTTCTTGGCTATTGAAACATAAAAGTAAACAAAAACAAAACTATAAAAACGAAATGTAATTGCGCGTCATTTTCATGCTAATAAATAATGAGTCTAACGATGAAAAATAAATAAATGTTAACGAAATCAATAGATCGATTTATGTCTACTCGGGAGTGCGGCTTACGTGGTATAATGTGCTAATTACACAGAAAAAAGTGCTGTTTAACAATAACGACAATGTGCTAATATCAAAAACGAAATTATTGATATGAGATGTGGTAATTTGACGTACAATCGAGCCGCTTCCGTAGCACGCACCAAGCTAGCGCTGCGTTTCCGTAATACAATAGCACAATTAATAACGACTTACATTATAATTTTAATTTTTTTTTTGTTCTTTCATTTTTTATTAGTTTTATCATTTGAATATTATCGACGCTCAGCCCTGATAGCTTCTTTACACCGACCAATAACCAATGTAAAATAGAATAAAGCAATATTGATATCGCTGTACGTGAATAGTTGTTAATTCAGGATACGCCGGCCGACGCTGGTAATTTTCCGAGAAGCAATTTTTGTGTTGTTTGGTTCTCTTCGAAAATTTACTTCGGGTCATGTGATACTTAAAGGATATCGTTTTAGTGTGCAGATGAGATCCATCTTAATAATTCCTCCACAACACAAAAATTACTACCTGAGTTATTAATTAAAAAATGATGTTAATGTGGCGTAATAAGCAGTTTTATCGATTTTTGAAGAGAGTATTTTCATGTGATTGATCTATGCGTCGTGTATCGAAGTGGATAACTCACCGGGTGATAAGAAATTGGGATCGATAGATTTCGCAGAGTCGTTACACTCCTCCAATTCTTGATACATCGTCAGATGTGACCACAGAGCGCTCTTTCCTTGTTTATTCTGGAGTCCGTGACTCCACACGCGTTCAAGCAAATCGCAGAGACTCGCGACCAGCGTATTCTCCTCGACGTCGGAAAGCGATTCGGTACCGTGTCCCAGAGCCACAGCTTCAGAACCCATTTTTTCCACCAACATTCGTTTCGTTTTTGACTTGCAGTCCTGAAATACAATTGATGGAGAAAAGTTAAAGAAAAGTTAAAAGTTAAGGAGGGAGAAAAGTTAAAATCGTAACAGTCGTAGCGGAAATTGAGATTTCGAATAAATTTTGAATATTTCCTAATGGATTAGAAATCTGTAAAAAATCAAATATATTAAGGTCCTAAAAAGATTAATTTTGCATAATAATAATAATGTCGAAAACTCAACAAATTAGTTTAAAAAAAAAGTATAACGAATCATCAGGTATCTAACTTTTTTTAGCGACAGTTGATTTGTCAATTTTTCCGAATAAATATGAATTTTTTCTAATTTTTGAAAATCCCGTTTTTGAAAAAATCTTTTATTGATATTTACGAATATGTTCGATCGATTGCCCGGAAAATGTTTGAATGTAATCCGCAGCGTTTCTCCGAACTCGTATCGAAGATTCGTAACTCTACTAATTTATTAACAACTTTTTGAAATTATTATGCAGACTTCATGTTCTTATTTTTTTTTGTATTATTGATTTCTTTCAGATTTTTATCCCATCGGGAAGTCTTCGAAATTCTATCAGAATCTCACGTTTCACTGGGAATGTAACGATGCAGCCTCCTTAATTAACGACGTCTAGACGTTTCTAGAAATACGAATACCGCGATAATGATTTCTATCGATTTACCTTGAGCAATTTCTCAACGAAAGTCCAATTCGCTTGTGCAATGAGCGCTGGACTCATATCAGCCGAAAGCTTCGTCTGTGGCCTCGGCGACTGAGTCTCTTGGGGCGTCGGTGGTTTGCCGTTCGTCTCAAGTGATTTCATCTTATATTTCCACTGTGTCTGACCTCTTCGACTACTGCAGACGATAATTAAACAAGTTTAATCGACGATTCTATAATTATTCATAGATAATTTTGCGATTAAAGCGAATGGTACGGAACAACATCGAGGAAAAGTTAATTCTTTGGATCAATTCTTACCGTAGCATACTATTGGTTAAGCAGAAAATATAAAAAAAGATGCATGTTAGAGACAATGTCGTTTTGCTTTGTACTTAAAAAAGTCGATTTTAAAGAGGAATAGATATAAATTACCTTTGCGCCGGTTCTTTGTTCATCGCGACGGTGTCCAATAGTGGAAAGCTACGGAAATAAGCCGCTCGATGCGGTACAATTTCCACCGGTGGATTAGCTTCGAAATCAACGTTGTTTAGCTTATTCTCCAATGTCTTTTGGGATTCGACGACGTTATTCGAAACTTCGTATCTCGTCGAGCGAATAATTCCCTCACCGACTTTTTTCCTGAATTATTGAAAAAAGTTGGTCAGTGACATGACGAGAATGTCATTCATTCGTTGAAGCGGGGAGGAAAGTTACTCACTTTATCTGAGCGATTCTCAGGTCGAAAACTTTGATATTGAAGTCCAATTCGCTCCACGATGACATAACTTTATTGTCGACGAGGGAAGCGAACATTTGAGTCTCGAGGAATCTCGACAAGAAGGGCAAATGTTGGGCCGGCTGATCGGACAGGAAAGTCGCTTTGTCGAATACATGCATACTGTCCCGATTATTCAACCACTCGTCTTTGTCCTGCAGGAGAAAATTAATTAAAAAATTGATAAAAAATTAATAAAAATAAATTAAAAAATTGATAAAAAATTAATGAAAATAAATTAAAAAATTGATTAAGAAATTAACGAAAAATGGATAAGATAACATAATGAATTAAATTATTATCTAAGTTAACGCAACTGTAAATCAATGATTTACTTTTTGTTTATGAAATAAAACACAAAAAAAGTACCTGACTGGGATGAATGACGAAATGATCGTATCCCGAGAAAAGTTGTACGAAACGATTGAGAAAAATTTCTCGTACGGCGTTGTTAAATACGAGAGTATCCTGATATTCCTCCTGAGTCGTCAGTATCTTGTCCTTCGTCACGTTCTCCACGGAGTCGATATCGTCCAAACTTATACCTGAAGCATTCGTTTTGCAATTAATCTGAGGCAATTTCTTTCTATTGAACAGAGCAGAGAATTTTTTCTCTTTCTTTCCAAATGAATTTACCTGTTTTCTTAACGATATCAACTATTCTCTGAAGAGCGTCGGATTGCGGCAATGTTTCGGGTCGATCCCAGTCGAGAACGTCGTGCAACGAATGTTTTCTTCTCCCCAAATGAAATCCTGCGCCCGGGAGGGTTAAGCTGGTTGACATTATATCACCGTTGAGATAATTGATAACCATATTGTCAGTCCTGCAACGAGTTTCGTATCTTGAATCATTCAAAACGAATTTATTAGAAAAAAACTCCATGACTATAAGTCGCACTTTTCTTCGTTCATAAAAAAAAAAACAAAAAAATGTTTATACTCACTTCTCCGATTGTGGTACTTTGTATTTGTTTAAGAGACTTCTAAGCTCAGCGATGAATTGGATTTTTTGAGGAAACACTGGTAACTCTTCCGGAAACTGACTACTTTGCTTGTCTATATCAACGTAACAGAGATTCGCCTGAAAAAATACATTTTTTTCCATTAAAAAAGAAATAAAAAAGCATTGACGACGAAAAAAAAATGCTTATTTGGAATTTTATTTATGAAAGCAGAAAGGGGCACTCACTTCGCTGGCAATTTTCAAATTTCCACCTTCGCTGTTGGCGTGCAGACCCATTATAAAAGGCACCGGCGCGTCCAAAAAATGATGAAGACTCGCCGGTAGTATGGGGACGTAAACGTGTTGCCACGAGAATGGGAAGAGCAACGCTGTTATACACTCGGCGACAACCATCAATTTGTGAAAGTCAGTGCTTCGCAGAAGCACCTGATTCTCGAGTAATACGCAGGTGAACAATTGTATGACTGTTTCGGCGCCGAGCCAAGTGAATACGTCTCTCAATGCATAATCCAACATCGGTAGTTCCACCGACGGATTTGGATGAAGTATCACAAGTTCCAGCGGTTGCTTTGCTGGTTCGTCGTTCGGCACGAAGAATTTTAGGGATTTACCGGGCAGTGGCACCGGCACGTTGTATAATAAATTGTACACGTAGGATTCCAGGCTTAGTCCGGGTCCGGGGTGTCTAGGAACACATCTAAAGGGAAAAAAAAAAACACCAAAATAAGTAAAATTTAATTTACGAAACGTGTATCGCTACAGTCGAAGCTAAAAGTGAAATTCCAAGCGAATTTCGAATACTTCCCAATGAAATAAAAATCCGAATAAAATCAATCATACAGAAGGTCTTACGAAGATTAATTTTGCACAATAATAATGTGCAAATTTTTGAGAAAAGTTATTAACAAATTAGTTAAAAAAAAATTCACCGAATCATTCGGTACTTTTTTTTCAAAACGAATGTTCTCAGGACCTTCTGTATGATTGATTTTTTTTTCAGATTTATATTCCACCGGGAATCGTCGAAATTCTCTCCGAATCTTCCTTTTGGCTGGAAATGTAGCGATACACTCTCCGTAACCATAAACCCGAAGAAAGCAATGAAAAAACGTAAATTAGATAAAAGTCAATTGGCAAATTGCAGCAATTCTAAAAAGAAATATATTCTGAAAGAAGTGAAATGTTATTTAATCATAGATGAGAAGAGTACAATGCCAAAACTTAGATGAGATCAAAGATAATAGGCAAATTGCAGCAATTGATGAATAAAAAATGCAAACGGATGAGAAGAGTCCGAGTTCAACGACACGGACCTCCTTCGCAAACTCACTTGTAAAGATTCGTGAGGAACGTTCGTGCCGCGTGGAGATACGGTTGTTGGCATAGCAGAGATATCGATTTGGTCACTAGGAGTTTGTCTTTGGTAGAGTCGTAGTAGGCTAACGCGGCTCCGGGCGAATGTGCCGATAGCTTGAAGTGTCTCGGCAACGATCTCGTGCTGTGGCCATCCTGACCCCTGCGAGGTCTGCAAAACGCATTGCACACGTGGAAGCAAAGAACAATGGACAGAGCTGCATTCGTCATCCGTGCGACGCGATAACATAAATCATAGGAAACTTACGCCGGCGGTGTGCCGTTCTGTCCACTGCTCAGCTCTGTGATAAACATTGCCTGCAGAGTTTGCATCGCTGCGCATATCTTACGATTACGACATTCTTCGTAGAACACCAAACTGAAGCCGTACGTCCTGTGGCCGTCTTCCTTCGTCAGGACGAACGAGTGAAACGACGGCTCGACAGAGTGCTTCTGCGTTCGAAATCGCAGACCGCTCGGCAGACATAGCTAATATTTTCGGAATTTTTTTTTATTAATAAGATTCTGTCGATCTTTTATACAAAAAGAAAAAAAGAAACGTAATTTGAAGTTTCCTGACTCCTTACTAATTAGTTTTTGTTAATAGAATTCCGCTAATTTATAATTAGCTACGATATAAAATTTGTGGTCATTAACTCATCGCACATGAAAAAAAAGTATATCCATTCGACGTTATTATATAATTAAGGGAGGTGTATCGTTACATTTGCCGCGAAAAATAACATTCGGGGAGAATTTAAAATAATTTCCTGTTTTTTGCCAATTTTTTTTTATTATTTTTCCTGTTTTTTTGACGATTTTTTTCAAAATTTCTCGGAATCTCAATTATGGTTGGGAATGTGGCGATACACCTTATTATATTTATCATATCATTTGTTATACATTTAGTGACATATATTTGCAGAAATATATTTTACAATATATCCGTAATATACCATTTCTCGACGAAAATATATTAGATATATTGTAGATATATATTTACAACACTCTTCACCACGTGGGACTCATTGTTATCAACGTTATCATATTTGTTTATTTTGCTCCTAAATAAGCGATATTTCGCCCTTAATTTTTCTCTACAAATCCTTATCGAAATTTGAGTACAAATTCCAGTGATTCGATTTAAATGTTTTACAATACATTTGACTGAACAATATATTTACCATGCAAACAGCATGTTCGTCGAATGGATTCCATGGTACAGAGTCCGGATAGTGTCCGAGAACTTTGCTCTTGTACGCTCGATCCAATGGTGTACATTGCAACGAGTCACCTGAATAACGAAACAGAGAAGAAACACATGAAGATGAGTGGAAGAAAAGAAATAAAAAGTGAAAAAAAAAAAAAAAAAAAAAACAAGAAGGAAAAGAAGAAGAAGAAACACAAGAGAGTTAAGAATCGGGTGCAACGTCGGCAAGTAGTTTTATTGAGTACCGCGTGTGGTATCTCGAAGCTCGCGACCTGAATGAGACTGTTGTAGTCTTGGCAACGGTCCACCAGCTTCGAAGACCTCGAGTACAGTGTTCCTAGCTGACTGTAACGAACATATCGATAGTGGAGAAGAAACACAAGTGTCCTTCTGTGTCGGGTTAATCGTTCGGCTATTGAAAAGCTGCTAGACTCCGATAAAGTATGGCACGGCACTCGTCTACCAACAGATTTCATACCGAAACTCATCCCAACCCGACTACCGCTCGATCGATAATGTAACATCGAATTTTTACCGTGAAATGCCTGCCGCACGTGCGCTCGAGTAAAAATGCATTTCCAAATGACACTACGAAAAAAAAAAAAAAAAAAAAAAAAAAAAAAAAAAAAAAAAAACCGATGTGCCGTACAGGCGAAAAGAGAGATCGGAAGTTGAACGGACAGATTTACGATCTCTAATTACTCGAGTAACAGAAAATTACACGTCGGGTCTACATCCCGGACCCGGTTGGGTTCTTAATCAGTGGCAACCGCGCCAAATGCTGCACCGGCCCTTTTATTCTTATCCCGCATTCATTTATCCAAACTCCAGCGAAATGCTCGAAGGGCTACACAAGCGTTTCCACACTTGGCATCGGTGTGTGTTGCCTGTTTGATTAAATGGATCTCACGCCAGTGCGAGTCCCGAATCGTTATACATACCAACACCCGAATGGACAGACGAGACACAAGAAACGGACGTTTTATTGGCATCGGCTCGAGAGGAAACAGTGCGAAAAAAAAGACCCGGTGGCAGCTTGCAACTGCAAGTAAGATTGATCGTCCCACACTGTGTATCTATACAAAATACCGTACCTATAGCCAAAGTTGAATAAAAAGAATTTACCGAAGTACGGCTTCTGCATATCTATATCGCGTCTGGAAGTCCTTACGAGAAACTCGCCGCATTCAACTATGATAAATTATTTTCGCGAACGATGCGATCCATCAGATGTCTGGCAACGCTTCGGGCATTTTTTTTTTTTTTTTTTTTTTTCTACTAAAGAACAGAGTATCTCTTAGCAGAAATCTTGCAGTATTGTTACAATTTCGAAGGCGTCCTTTCGAGTTTCGTGTCCCTTTCCAGACCGTCGGTTTTTTAACTGAAAAGGCCGATAACCCGCGCGGGAATTTACTTTCCGAATAATCGCGTGCGGGAAGCTACGACAGAGTCGAAATTATTTCACGAAGAAAGTTTTCGAGTGTATGAGGTTTCACGCCGCTCACGCAACTCCATTGTATCCTCACGTATCTCAAATTCCGGTGTACAACAACAATTAATATTCGGTGCTTTGAGTAAATCGATGCGACACCAAGAACAACGTTCACCAGTGTGAGAAAACGCGTGTAACGTCGCCGTGTGATTCAGCGCACTTTCCATAATTTATGAAACCGTGACGAAGGAGTCTTTCGTCTCCGTTCGATGTCTTCGGCATTCGGTGTGTGTTAGCCATGCAAATGTAGCTGAAACGTATTTATCCGGGGTCGCCGGTCGCTACGAGCGACTCTACTCGATCGATAGTGAATTATTCGATATTCGCGAAGCCAACTCACGGACTTTAATTACACGAGGATGGAGTGGTTCTATCGTCGAGCGAGCAGAGGTCAATTTCCTCTTGATAATTGAGTCTTAGCGACGATCAAATGATGTCGCGAACGAGCTTTGCGATAATATAGCTGCTCCGTGAGACAACGATTTTTCGGAGCAGCCGTGACAAAGGGGAACAATTGAAACTACGAGATACCTGTATACGTTTTGCGCGCAAATAAATATTGCACGATGCAATTTCCTCGAAAACGGTTACATTGCGCTCGACATTCGGCCGAAGATTTTTTTTTTTTTTTTTTTTTCGTATTAAAGAATTCATGGGCGCCGCGGTGTATTATATGAAACGAATGTCGGAGAGACAGTAAAAACTTGAAAACGAGCGCGTAGGGCGTACAACACCGTAGCGAGCGTAGCTTGTCTTCGTCTTCGCTCTTCTCATGGCTACTCTTCTTGCCTCGGAGGCAAATTACTTCGCTCAACGTGTTTAATTGACCGTCGCCAATTGTGATGCAATTTCTTGACGAGTTAAACGATCTATATGGCTATAAACATTGTCGTGATGTTATAATAATACGTTCGGAGCGACGTTAGGATAATGGAAGGAAGAGGCAGGACAGATGAGGAAGTTTAACTATAGGCGAGGGTCGCGATGGAATCGAATTTATTGCTGCGACACCTAAGGGCCGATGTAGTTTTGAAATATTTTGTCGTTATCGTCGTAAAAAAATAAAATTATAATATTACTATATGTATAATATATAATGGATATATTATTTGTTTTTTATAATAATTATCGATATCCTTTTTATTGTAAAAAAATTTTTAAATAAAAATTGAATGTATTGAAATAAAAAAAAATCACTAACAGTTTATTAATTAATTAGTTCATTTTATTTACTATTTTTTTTTGTTCGTATTTTTGTAAAATCGTAGTAATATTTTTTATTATTATTATTTAAATAATTTTTTTACTTCAACAATAAAAAATAATAATAATAGAAAATATTAACATGACTTACGTAGAAAAAACAAAAAATAACGATCGATTATCAATAATCGATTGTTGAACTTTTCGAGTCTTAAAATTGTGAAAAAAAAAAAGAACTAAAAAAGCTACGAGATTATTGGTATACTTCAAATAACATACGAAACAAGTATCGAAAATTCGAACCATCGATATCTGTATTCGACAGAACGTCGCTTTGAATGTACGTATCCGCTTGTATCAGCATCCTGACGTTAACGCATTTACGAGATATAACTCGACAACCGACGGGGGAGAAGTTGATCGAATATCCTTTATTTTCTATAGAGAACGGGGGACGGTATATCCGATGGGAATAGACATCGACGTTCGATCACTCAGTTTCGCGATGTACCGCTATATCCAATCCGCGTATATCTGTACACATCTCTCTGCTACATCGTTTCGAATTTTTCTAATGGAATAGAGAGCCACCGACAGGGAGTGGTACCGCCTCGAGACCGTGAGACAACATCGAGGATATCTATAACAAGCTGTTCCCCTTTTTTTTCATGTCAAGCGTGTCGATTTCAAGGCTATCGATGGAAATTAACTGCACGGATAGATCGAAACTGTCGACGAAGTGTATACCGAGCGCGAGGTATATACGATTTCGAGGGTTCGGCGGCCTCGCGTACGTTTATATATCTCGAATATATACCGCGAGAGGCTTTCACCCTTCGCTGCTGCTCTCTCCGGTCCCTTTTCGACTTTCGTCACGCCGCGTAAAACGGCAGTCGAGGGACTCTTATCTCGGTTCTTCGCTTCGGGGTAAAACTCGCGTAGCGTCGCAGCAGCAAAGTAGAGTGCTTCGCGGGATGCTGCGGGGGCGTGTAGAGGCCACGGTCTCGCGCCAACGCGTAGTATACTCTCGTGATAGTCCCGGAGACCAACGTAAACAAACACGGAAACTTCTGCGTAGTGAGAAGCTTCCGCGGATGCTGCCGAGACACGAAGGATGTATGAAAAAATCTCACAACCGCGCGACTCACACGTGTCTTTGATCACGACGTTCGTTCCCAACGGAGAAACACTACAGCAAGAGGCACTTGCTACCGGCAAAGCTTGTATACCCTTCTCATGCTGCTAAAACGGAGCTCGAGGCCTTCGCAAAAAATCCGTCAAAATATTACGTCGTTTTTTTTTGTCTCTTGAACTCACGAAAAAAAAAAAAAAATTCTCACACAAAGCTAAAAATATCATCGAAATTGAAGCTTTCGTAAAAAAAAAAAAAATAACCTCCGAAATGGAAAATTTTCACGAAAAACTCGTGCTATCTGGGTAAAGCCTCTTTTTAAAAGTCCGGGTTTCGTTATTCGTCATCGGGGGGCTGTGTGCTCGCGCCGAAGGGTAAATGAAACCCGCGGAAAGAACTAATCGACCGAAGAGGCCCGCAGGGGCGGTCGAACGTGGCCACTGGGTTCGAATAATACAGGATGATTCAGAATCATCATCAAAGGGCTTTTCTTTCGCTCACCATTGAAAAAAAAAAACAAAAAAAAACGTTAATGAAAGTTTCTTCTTTTTTTACCATTAGACACATTGGATACAACAATACGAACATCTCATTTAAGTTTCGTATTTGTGGGTCAATTCTTTCGCGTCGTCTAGTAAAATAATAATAACAAATACAACTCAATCAAATTTCAATTTACTGATAATAAAAATAATTTATTTAATTTAATTATTAATTTATTATTTGTTAGAGTCATAACTAACTAAAAAAAAATAATTAAAGCATTAAAAAAATAATAATAATGAGAAATAATCATTTTGAGGTATGAAGTCAATATTAATCTGTATTTTGTTGTAATTTAAATTTGATTTCGTCTTCCATCGATTAAAATGAAATGTAACGCCTAAAATTAAACATTACGCTGTTTTTTTTTTAATTCATATATTTTTATATACGAATTTTATTGTTCGGAGTTCAAATTAAGTTTCAAATATAATTCCACGGGGTTCATTCCTTTGATTCTGTATCACGCTGTAAGGTATATGACCGACCTCGTCGAGACACGCGGGCGAGGGTATTGATTTGGGCATTGCACGCACCCGAGACGGCGGGACAAACATTTTCTACGAACGTTTAAGTACGTGATCCGGTTAACGTACCGCAAGTACGCGGGTTCGCGTAGCCGGCGAATTCTGCACGCGATATAACTCGCGCACGCACATCGAATATATATGTCTACGCATTTATATTTCGCGAGGATTGTATGAAACGCACGTGTTTCTCGGCAACGCGCCTTTTACCTCGGCTACCAATTTACGCGGTTGCCGAACTACGAGTGGTTTTTTCTCTTTACACAACGTGGAGAACGGAGTTTTTTCGAGTAGATATATAGACGTATACCTTACAGACGAGTGAGTCAGACGCGGTTCTGGTTTCCTACTTCTCGTTCTCCACGTGTTACGGACACACTGATGTGTGACCGACGCTTTTCGTATACCTATCGAAAGCGCGCAAGAGAAAGAGGCGAGTAACCCTAACTCGATGTTTCTCTCGCGCCCTTCTCGCACACTGTATACCCGCGATGTCGTCATCCATAGGGGTCATTCTCACATAAAGGGGTCGAGGCTCTCTCTCTTAAGTAAGCATTTAAAGGGACGGATGTGTGCGGTCGGAAAAGGGAATTAGCCTGGAAACTCATTGCACTGTTGCAGACTACGAGTCTACGAGAACCCTTGAGATCGATAATAAATGTTGTGATAAAGTATATCGATTGCTGAAAAACTGAAAGGCCTTTGCCATAGAAAGTTTTACAAATAATTAATTAATAATAATTAAAAAGCAATGAAAAATCGTATTTTTTTTTAAATAAAAATAAAAAAATTTATTTATGTTTATTTATTTATTTTCGATTTATTAGTATTGCGTTGTAATTAAATAAGAAATGAATAACAGCATAAAAAAATTATAATTACGACTGTGCTGAGAAACAGAAGTGTCTTTGCTATCGTAAGTTTTACATGTTGGATGGTGTTGGATGCACCCTTCTGCGTTCTAGCAATCGATATAGATATAGATATATATACATTATAACGAATATGAAAAAGAAAATCGGAGAGTAGTGATTGAGAACTGATCCCTCCGTTCTCGAGAACGAACGAGAAACCCCCCGAGAGTTACTCTCGTTCCCCTCTCACTGCTCCGTCTGCATTCGTTCAAAGTTTGAGCGAACCGAACTACGGAAATGACGGTGGAAATGCAGCGGAAATCGAGAGAGAGAAGAGAAAGGAGGCGAACGGACCAGCGACGCGCTGGGGATTTTTCCCGGATCAACGAGTCAGTTTTTTTTTTCTTTTTCTTTTGTTCATTTCGAATTTACGGACCGTGACTCGGGGAAAAAAATGCAATATCGTTATAGGAAATGGAATAATCGCTATTCATAGATCTTGTCAATAAAATTCGGCAAAACGTGCTGTACACGGACCGCTCCGATTAACTGCCCTATTTTTCTTTAATATAAAAAAAATTATTGTTATTTTTCAAATTGTATTTTTTATTCACGATTTCACGGGTGATTTCGATTTAAAGTATACATGAAATTAAAAAAAAAAAATCTGGAAACATACGAATTAACAATTATGACGATATTAATTTTAAAAAACGCCCATTTGCAACAAAATAGAAATGCGCCTATACGCTAAAAAATATTTTTTTCAAAAACGTTAAACTGTCTGCGATTTTTCGTTTAACAGATATCGATTTAATTGAAAAATTAACAAAGAAATTAGTGGACTTTCTTGAACAACATTTTTTGCAAAATTTGCAATTTCTTTTAACACTTATTTTTTTTTTCTTCATTTTTTTCGAAATTCTTAAAAAATTCATGAATAAGAAATACATAATACATAACAAAATAGAATAAGAAATGTACAACTTATTTCACGCGGGAGTAATATTCTGAACTTTATCCAAATAATTATCGTAATTTAAAGGAATTTAAAAATATTTACCGACTCGTTTATACTTTCTTGCGCGCTAATGACGAGACTCTATCATTAACTCAATTGCAGAGCGCGAAAGATCGTCACGAAAACTCTGGAAAGGTCCAGAGAGCATCAGCATCTCTTGTGGACTAAAGAGCCGATTCCACTTGCGCTCCGAAGCGTCTCGAAGGTACAGAATATTTAGAGCAAACCGCTACGCGTGAGAAAGTTTGCCGGGTCGCGTCTTGCAACGCGTATAAATAGCGTAGATCAATGCTCGATTGAATTTCCATTCCCAATTCCCATTGCTCGCTCTACCGATATCATTGTAAGAATCTTTTATTTTTTCGTCCCGAGAAAATACGCTTCACGTTATTGAAATTCTGTTTACCGCGCTGTGAGTTTGTGTCGCTCGACGGGGAGACCTCGCGAGTTGACCCCTCTGGTTATCATCTGGACCGTGAGTTCTACGCGTTTACGCGTTTATCGATGTGTTACGGAGTCCACGAATGCCACGGTGCGTCGTGGAAACAACGCGCACAGGCCGACTGTACATATCGAGAGCGCGAGACCTCGTTTGCCTATTGTATACGCAATTCTGTTTGTTCGGAGATTCTGGAATATTAAGCGTGTGCCTCAACCGCGTTCCCATTGTTTCGATATTCCGATGAACCGAACGGATTATTCACAGCGACTACAACGGCAAAACCGTTTGGCTGTATACGAGAACGAAGCACTTAGACGAAGAAAGCTTCACATCGTTTTATTATCCCCTTAACTTTAAACAATGCGTAATGGAGGTTTCTGTATTTACACCAAAACTCTCTTCGCCTGACTGCGACACCGAAGTCTCATTGCGGCATGTTAATTACGACGGAAGACGTTTTCTAATAAGCTTAATTGCAGTGGAAACACAACCGGGAGATACCCTCAGCGACGACGACTTCTGTTCTTTCAACATTCAGCTTCATCTTTTTTTTTCTCCACATGCACTTCAGCTCGAGTCAGCGAAAGCTTGCAGAGCTTTTTTCATTAAACGCTCCTGTGTTTCATGCACGGCACATGCTCTATTTTTAGTTGTCGCATCTTTAAAGCTGAGAAAGCATCTCGGGTGAGATTTTTTATTTTTTCAGTCTTATCGTTTCGCTTTTCTTGAAAATAATCGTTATTATTATGACTATCATTATTATTGACCTTTTCCCAGTGATATTTTTTTTATCGAGAAGCTAAATATAATTGTTGGAAAATATACAATTATGACATTGGAATCGATGTTGGGAGACCCTTTCTTTTTATAATTTTTCGATCAATGATTCGGAGAAAATATTTTTGTTTAAATCAATTATTCTCTGTTGTCGAGAAATAAATGGACTGCCCTAAGACATTTTTTTTTACTGTATATATGGTGTCAATAGCTTTATTTTTTATTATAGAAAAATATT
Organism: Cryptus armator; assembly: GCA_963971235.1. NCBI lineage: Eukaryota > Metazoa > Arthropoda > Insecta > Hymenoptera > Ichneumonidae > Cryptus > Cryptus armator. The sequence goes on from OZ020236.1 coordinate 13,332,908, forward strand.
GTCTTATAACGCGACTTTATGCAAAATATGGAAAATATTAATTTTAATAATTTTTCAAAATTAAAGCATCAAATAAAATATTTTTTTTTTACCATTATTTTCTTATAAAAAAAAGTGCTGCCCAGTGACCATTTTTTAATTATTACTATTATTATTATTAGTATTTTGCCAGTGATTTTTTTTATCGAGAAATAAAATATAATTCTTGGAAAAATGATGATATTGCGATCGATGTTGGGAGATATTTCGAATTATATTCAATTTATCATATATAATCTTATCGGAATCAGAAAAGAGGCTGAGAATTGCCGACCGGCGAAGGTCGAATCGCGATGTATATCGAAAAAGTTTTTCGACTCTTTCGGATCTTGTGAACGAGCGAAGACCTCGATATCGCCAAAGGGCCCCCCGAGTTACGAGAAGAGAGTTTACGACGAGAGACGGCAAACGGAGCGACGATGGTTCGCCAACCCCTCCGCGCAAAGGGACTCCAGCCTTAGGGGGTCGAAGCCCTGAAAGGCGCGTATATTCATAAGACCAAACGTACCACAGGCGCGATAAAGGATCCGCACAGCACCAAAGAAAGACCAGTCTTTGGCAGTAGACGAAAGAATATTGCTTCATGGGCAGTATACGCTTCGCCGGGGTATTCCGCACTGACAATGCCGGCTACTCTATCCACTTCGTTGAACTCTTGACGCGGTAACGCAATCTTTGGACTCGAGGCATTTCAATGCCGAGGCTAACAGCGATAAAATTTCCCACAGTCGATACACGACATCGTAGTTTCGAGGAGAAAAAATGAAATTACGAAGATTTTTGACTATCGAAGTATTTCTCTATAATTCTTACGAGTCTATTAAAAATACCAATTTTAATTATATTTAAATCAATAATTTCGATAAAATATATTTCTCTAAATCAATTATTCGGTATTGTCGAAGAATAAAATTACTACCCGGCGACAATTTTTTGTATATTTCTATGATTCATATTTTTATTAATATTTTTGTTTTATTTGAGACTTTGCGTAAGAAATCGAAAATATACAAAATTTCGATAATTTTATTTAAATCAATATATTAAATAAAATATATTTCTATAAATCAATGATTTTCCACGTCATTGAAAAATAAGAATACAGTACTGAGGCATCTTTTTTTTTTTCGATATCAATAGTGCGAATATTATAAAATCGTTATTTGAGAAAGTCATTGCGTTGTATCGCAACTTTACGTAACTTATCGCGACGATTGCGGAAATGGATGTTGGATTCTATTGTTACAAATGCACACGCGGCAGTTTGCCAGAAGCAATGTAAAACGCGGAAATAGATAAGATTCTCAGGATATTCAAACGCTCAGTTAATTCCAATGGGAGTTTGACGAGCGATAACTTTATCGAGAAAAGGTTCCAAAAGCGATATCCGGGTGTTGACGAAGGGAGCGAAGGAAAAAAGCGTATGCAGCTGCCGTACCGAGTAGTGTATCTTTAGACTAATACCAAGCATCGCAGCCGCGTCGTCAAGAGTTCCCCCCCGTCGTCGGGCAAACGGTTTCTTTGTGACACTGAAGCTTTCATTCCCGAAGCGCGAGAAAGGTTTCTCATCGTCACGCAGTCCTATTTTTCGCGCAAACCGTAGGCGGGTACATGAACGCGTTTATTTTTAGAGTTTTCATTGGACGCGAGATGCAAGGCGTGTACTGCATTATAACGCTTCTTCGCCGCGTTTACAGGTCCGCAAAATTTTCTCGAGAAGTTTCCTGAGACCCCATTTCCTTTTCTCGTCGTTTTCAATGTAAATTCTACCCGGAAACGACGGGTAAAGTCCCCGTCTGTGTGTTTCGAGAAAAAGTGTAAAAGCAGTCGAAACGATTCATTCAAATTATCATTCGTTACTCGGACGATGTTTGCACGTTTGAGCGACGCATTCGAGAATCTCTTAAGCATCTCGGCGAAATAATGCAAAGCTTCTCAACTCGATCAAGGCGCGTCTTTGTCCGTTTTTCCATCCTCTCTCGACCTCATTTCTCATTTACAAACAACTATATTGACACTCAAGCAAAGGAATGAAAGCGGAGTTTGAAACAATGTAACCCTTCACTTGCGGAGTGAGGTCTCCACAAACCTCTCGCGTGTTTTGTTATACATCGATGTATTATTGCAGACATTTTTGTAAACCAAAAAAAAAATCGATTTTCAATTATTTTTCATTCCGGCAGTCGACGAATCGGAATTCGGATAAACGCGCGGCGTGAAAGTAGGCTAACTGCAGAATTAACTGATTTTTTTTTTTTCGTGAATTAATTAAAAAGGTCATTTCATAATTCCTAATTTCCGCGATTTTAGATACTTTTATTTAATTCACATGAAAATAAAACGAAATTGCATAAACGCGAGAATAATAAATCGAAACTATTGGGACATCGAAGCGTCGAGATTTTTCTCCGATTTATATGAAATTCCGTGAAGAAATTTTATTTTCCTCGTTATCAAAGTTAGGAATTCGTGCGACAATTGTCGGTCTCTCGTAACAGTAATTTTCTTGATTGTTATTTATAACCCTCAAGGCGCGATTTCCGCGGGGCAACGAGCGCAGCGTCGACATTGTCAAACGACCTGTGCGATAACTATAATCGCGTTAATAATCCCGTCGCTAGCATTGAATTCTCGACACGTGTAGAGTGCAACGAGCGTGTGCTTTCGAAGACCGCAAGAGAAATGGCCCGCACGGCCACTGGATACGCTACTTGAGAATTTTCATGAGAGAAGGGAAGTTGGACGGACGGGTCCAACGTTTGTAAAACGATCTTTTCAGCGTGTGTGCATTATATAGCTCTTGTTCGCTCTTTCTCTCGTTGTCCGTCACGGAAAAAGGAATATATATATCGTCCCCATCGGGGTTTTGCTGTCGTCCACCACCGACGAAGTTTCTCAGGAAGATCTGTTGCTTCCTGTGCACATTGTTCGCGTATAGCCCGAGAGGATCCTCGCTCCCTGTGCGCTCTCGAAGAAAGCCCTGACCCCGACAAAGAGACAGCGGTGTGCTCGCGGATAAAAGGTTTTTCGATACAAGAAAACTCGAGAATAAAAAAAAAAGACCTTGCATCGATGTTACAAGGCTACAGCGAGAAAAGCAGCATTGATCTTGAAAGTTGTAAAGATTTTTACCGGGAAATAACGCCGCGAAATCTTTGTGAACAAATCTCTCGTATTCTTTTTTTTTTTTTTCAACTCTACGAACACGAAAAACTATCGAGTTGGAAGTATTTTTCGAGTAACGAATCTTCGAGTGTTATGTTTCGTCGGGGATAAGCCTGTACGCTCGGCGTTCTTTCAATTAACAACTAATTGAACGACGGGGACGAGAGCGAAGGGTACGAGAGCTTTATTCGTTCGCTAACTGTCTCTAATGCGTGCTCTTTATATTATTATTTTTACCGAACACATGTTACGAGTGTGTTGATACTGCGATCGATACGCATGCGGCCAATCGATAAACGGGCTTATCGCGTATCAACAACGATGAATCACAATGAAATTTTTTTTCGTCTACTGAGCATAACATTCAAATAAAATGGGAAAGTTTGAGAATAAATGTTTACGAGATATTGATGTTTAAAAAATAATCATTATTATAACTCATCGATGATATACAAACTCCTTCTCTCCTTGATTCGAGTACACGTGACATTATTTGCAATAGTTTGTAACAAAAGACAAATTAACGTGCTTTGCGATCTATAAAAATAATAATTGCGTGCCGAAAACATTCCACAATTTGTTTTCATGTCAATCGAAACGATAATAAAAATAAATACATGCTAATATCGATGTATACACAATGTAAACAAAATTTGATATACCAAATGCGATCTAACATCGCGATTCTGTTTGACAGTTTCGAACGCTTTGAAAAAATAATAATTTTGTATTTTTTTAAGCAAAATTTGATCGAAATATCACGCCTCTTTCGGTTCGACGAAATTTCTGCGCTCCACACAGTATACGAGACCGAACTTCTCTTGCGCAATCTCCCTCCGTTTCGCAAATTATGCAATGACTTCTTTCTCCCTCGTATGGATGAAATTCACAATACAAAATAATTCTACCGTATTCGCGATTCGTAATAACAAATTGCCGCGACAATGACAAAACAAAACACGTGCGCGTGCCTCGACGAATTTCTTTTGTGCATTCTAACTCACCAAAATATTTATCTGGTTCGAGACCCGAATCCTTGTCGAGCCCGCAGATGACAAAATAATCCGCGAATCTCGTTGGACGTTGCTCGGGACCGCGAATTATTCCAATACTTCCGTTCATCGTTACACATGTATATCGTGAATCTTACAAATCTCAATATATCATAAAACTCACGAATTTAACTTCGCGTTTACACTCTCACGTGTGTAATTTACGTATAAAACACATTTTAACAACTGTCATTTTTTTCCTTTCGTGCGACTCTCGGAGAGGCGAAACAAACACACAGCTGATGTTGACGCAAACGGGACGGACCTCGCTCTGAGAAATAATTGATCTTTACCTCGAGTAGCTTGAAGTTGGCTGCGCGCAAGGTCAACCGCTGTGAACGAGAGCGGTTCACGAGATTTTCAACGTACGACGCGACATCTTGCGATGAGATAACGCAGAGATTTCGCTCACCCAATCCAATCGCCTTGGTCTCGAAATCAACTGAACCTTTTACGGCAGCAAATTATCTTTTTTTCCAAGCTCACGGCTATTAGATGTAGGATTAGATCGTTTCTCCCCACCTAGATAATCCACGAGCTGTGTAGAACGACACCGAACACGAGTTACTACGAGGCTCTTTATCTTTATCTTTTATCAATCGTATTCAATGAATTCGATGCATGACTCTCCCTCGGTGTCGGAGAGATTTGTAGTGAAACCGTGTTTCAGCGTCTGACGATTACTGTGGAGATAAATAGTTTTCGTTGGATCGTTATTTGTACGATCGTGAAAATAATATGTCTAAACGTTGAGTAATACATCGTAAGTTTATTTATTAATATTTACAGCAATTTTACGGTCAATGCACTTGTTCAATACCTCGAGTTTACAATTGTAATACATTGTTTCTTCACTCCTGTCAAAAATAGACAGTTCGACAACGCGTTGCTGGCATTGATTGGCCAAACAATTCATTGATTGTTTCGAAAGATCCGACAGCTGCCGTTTTTTTTTGTTTTTTTTTATTGGTGTCTAAGTGATTCCTTTTTCAGATTCGTCTCTCTAAGATCCGAGATCTCGAACAAAAGATGTCTTCGGTTCAGCGAGCGTTCGCTCACAAGCTGAGTAAGCAGCATGCTGCCGATGTCAGACGACAGATAGCCAGTTCCACATCCTATTCAAGAGATTTATCAAAGAGTGGAAGCAGCGTTTCTGGATTTTCCTCTACGGTAAAATTAATGCGAAACTTCAATCAACAAACATTCCATAAAATGTTGGATTTAATTTATAACACATCTCGTTTTCAGATGTCTCTTTGCGAAGTATTGGAACCCTTGGATTACGAAGATTTTCTTGTTCAGCATCAATCGGTTCTCGATAGAGATCCGCTTCGCTCAATTCTTGATTTTCCTCCGGGAGACGTGGAACTGAGAGTTGTTAAACGTAAAATGAGAACCGAAGAACCTGTCGTTCCGCTTGAGTCGCTGTAAGTAAATAAAAAAATTTCTTCATGATACGCAATGGTAATAGAGTCAAAGAAGATACTATATAGTTATAGAGAATTATTGACATGGATTATAGCTTTTGAAACAAACCGAAAATTACACATTCTGTGCAATTTTTTATAAACCCCCTATCATGGTACCTAATGGTCCTGAAATCCCAATATCCCAATATTTTTTTTTGTTCGGAAAAGTTCCAAAATGTCCGTAAATTTCTTTGCTAGTTTAAAAAAAAAAAAAAGTCCCCTTAAATATGGACTTTTTTAGACTTTTTCCCCTTAAAATTTCACTTTACCATTTTTTATAAATGTTTTCCTAAACATTTTTCAAAATCTTTCACTTTATTTCGTCCCTTTAATCGCTTAATCCTGTAATGCACACTGAGTTATTAATATGTTTCATATTAATATTTATTGTTTATACGATATACTTAAATAACGACAAATTGTTTCTTCAGAACTTTTTTGAAGTACAAAAATAATAACGAATATAAGCTTAAGGGTCAACGGGACGTCGTCAATATTTATTAAACTCTCTTTGAATCTCTAAATAACTACAGTTATTATTTATAATGCGTTAACAAAACTGTAAATCGTTACTTCCAGCGACACGGTATCTCCGTACGTAAGAAGATGCATCGAAAGTTTCACCTCCGATTGGGTGATAGTTTATAGAAAATTTAAAGGCAGAGCGTCACCGATAGCCAGAGACAGATTACTCCAAGATACGCCTCGGCAAGATTTCGAAGTCGATCAGGAAGATACGAATGGATCTGGTTCTCCGAACGAAGAGGAGGATATGTCGAATTCGAGTGAAACTCCTCGCGGTTCCTGGGCGAGTTTGGACCTCCGTCATTCCCAACACGATCCGCTGCTTCCCGGTCTTCTCGATCGCGTCTGTCCTGAAACTATCGATCAGATGAACGAGCAAAAACGTTTGGAAGATCGTCAAGTGCGTATCTCATATCTACAAATTCCAATACAACTTTATCAATTATTAATTGTATTCATTTCTATTTTTTTTTACATTTTTTTTCAGGAAGCTCTCTTTCCATTATACTCTCCGCCAACTTCTCCGGACGACGAATGGCAAGAGATAAATATCGCTCCCGAGCCTTCCGAGCCGTTCGCTCACAAAGTTCTCGTAAAGTGCCTACAGCTTAAACTCGAATTGGAAGTTGAGCCAATATTCGCTTGTCTCGCTCTCTACGACGCCAGAGAGAAGAAAAAAGTATCGGAAAATTTTTACGTCGACATGAATTCGGAGGGTTTGAAACGTATGCTTGAGACTCATATCGCCTACAGTGACACAAGTACGTTGGCTCGTAGCTGCGTTCTAAGCATCAGCAAGCCAAGTCCGGATCTCTTCCTCGTTGTTAGACTCGAGAAAGTACTTCAAGGCGATATATCCGAGTGCGCTGAGCCTTATTTACGCGACGACAAGAACAAGGATAAGGTAAGTCATTAATACTAACAATTTGCTTGAGTGCTGACGAGAATTATCGAGGTGCTTCGGGGGATGTTAACGTTAAGATTTATTATTCATCAGGTAAAAGCTGCAGCGGTTATGGCTTGCGAACGTCTGGGTCGTTATAGAATGCCTCTTGCATGGACCGCTATTCACCTCTCAGGCGTTATCGGCGGCGGCGGTGACACCGATAGCACCGGAAGTGCCGGATCTTTAGACAGAAAGTCAGGTGGTCTCGAACAATGGCGAAAAAAGGTCGAACAACCAACGAGGCGTGGTTCGCTTGAACGACGAAGTTCCGACAAAAGACGCAGCTGGTCGCCGGACGATTTCGCCAATTGTCTCGACAGCTTTCGTCCGATAACTCTCACGGTATCGAGTTTCTTCAAACAAGAAAGTGAGCGCCTCAGAGACGAGGATCTTTACAAGCTTTTGGTTGAATTGCGACGTCCCGGTTCGAACCTCAAACGACTCAAGTGTTTGCCGGGAATTCTAAAGTTGGATCTCAGTCCCCGACCCGACGATTTGCCGAGATGCTTGGATCCCGATTTGCGAAGATTGTCGCCTTATCCCGACGAGAAGAATCGTCCGGTCAAAGAGATTCTTGAATTTCCAAGCGAAGTTGTATCGCCGGATTTGACTTATCGAAACTTGTTGTACGTTTATCCGAAAGAGGCGAACTTTAGCTCGAGAACGGGATCGGCTCGTAATATCGCTGTGAGAATACAGCTGATGGGTGGAGAACAAGAGGCCGATGCGTTAACCGCAATTTTCGGTAGATCCTCGTGTCCAGAAATGACACACGAGAGTTTCACTTCCGTGTCTTATCATAACAAAAATCCGAGCTTTTACGACGAAGTCAAGATGCGGCTACCCGCCGATCTTAGCGCCAAACATCATTTGCTGTTCACCTTTTATCATATCAGCTGCCAGAAGAAAGCCGAACAACCGAACGTCGAGACGGCAGTTGCCTACACGGTAAATTATCAATTGCGATATTAATTGATCGAACTATTGTCCGTATATACCGGTTGATAACGGATACCGACGGACAAAACTCCCGGAAAGAAAAACCACGAAAAACAACCCCCCGGAAGAAAACTCCCATTTTACCATTTTCGTATTTTCCGGGAACTTTTTTTCCGTCTACCGTTCCAGCGGCTTAATTTTTTAGCGGTAAAAAAATCCGGAAACGAAACCCCCATTTTACCATTTTTGTATTTTACGCTTTTTTCTTCCGTTTACCATTGATAACATACTTATTTTTTCAAATTCACAACAGTGGCTTCCACTTCTGAGAGACGGTCATCTGCAATCCGGAGAATTCAATTTACCAGCGATGCTCGATCCACCGCCAGCTAATTATTCGTACATCGCGCCCGATGTTCTTTTGCCCGGTACTCGATGGGTCGACGCTCACCGGGGCGTTTTCACTGTAATATTGGAACCGGTTTCCAGTGTTCACGCACAAGACAAGTATATCGATAGGTATTGTATCAATTCTCATATCTATAAAAAAAAAAAAAATTATCGCAATATCGTACAATCGAATAACAATTTTATTATTAATTTTCTCAATTTCACATTTACAGATTCCTATCGCTCTGCGGTTCACTAGAAACAGGTCAAGTGCCCCCGCGAATCGGCGAGGCTGGTATGGAGTCCGAATTAAAATCCGCTCTTCTCGAACTCGCGCGCGCCTCTCACAGTGCGCTCGTTCGTTCGCTTCCGCAATTGTTTGATCAGTTGGTATCTCTTCTCGTCCGTCCGCCTACATTACCGTCACAGCCGTTGAACGTTGCCGCGACGGTTTTCGAGGCTCTCGGTCTCTTGGTTCGTAACATAACGAATCTTCCGGACGGTCAATTGGACGCTCACGGTCGTCACGCGCTTCTCGCTACTTACACAGCTTATCAATGTTCACTACCGACGGTTTCACAATCACCCGGTGTGATACGCGCGCAAAGTAATCCCGATTTGCCGGTTGAGGATTTAGAAATGGAGATACATTCTCGTGGCTTGGATAGGACCGCTTCAATGCGACAGGAGTCTCCGTCGATAAACAGTCAACCTGCTAGAAGGCTGTTGCATGAGGAGCTCGCGTTGCATTGGGTCGTGTCGACAGGCCAAGCGCGAGAACTCGCGATAATTCATTCGTGGTTTTTCCTCGAATTAATCGTACGCTCGATGGTCGTTCATCTCTCGGAAATCGGTAGTCTCGAATCTATGAGAAAATCACGATTTTCGCCGCAATTTAGCGACGACGTAGCGACATTGACCGCCGCATTGACATCCGAAGTGATAAATCGTTGCGGTAAAGACGGCAGAGTAGCGTCAAATTTGATCTCTAGTCTCGGAAACTTTCTCTCGGATTTGTTGTCGGTTATGGATCGAGGTTTAGTGTTAACGTTGGTTCGCGCGACTTGCTGTTCTCTCGCCGATGCCTCGATGCACGTTCAAGACTCGGCGGCGCTTTTCGCGCTAAAGTTGGATCTCGTGCGTACCGTGTGCTCTCACGAGCACTATGTCGCGTTGAATCTTCCGTTTGGTACCGGTTACACGTCGGGTTCGGCGCCCGCATCTCCCAGTCCATCGACCGGTAGCTCCGGTAGTCTTATCTCGACTCTCGTACCCGGTGAACGCGCGCGATTTTCCGAACTCAGCCAAGAATTTCGGCAGCAACACTTCCTCGTTGGTTTGGTTCTGTCTGATCTCTCGAATACATTGGAGATACCGAATCCGATGCTGCAGAACAAAGCGATCGGTACGGTTAGATATCTGATGGGATCGCATGACGTTGATCCGCGATACACTGATCCATCGGCGAAGGCGAGAGTAGCGGCTCTCTATCTACCGCTGTTGAACATACTGATGGACGCTCTGCCGCAACTGTATCATTGGGATTTTAAGGATAAGAGCGTTTATCCCGACGAGACGGCGTCGATAACGCAATCCGTTGCGTTGGCTATCGCTGGCGGTGCTTCGGCCGAAGTTGCTGGTTCGCAGTGTCGCGTTTCTCTCAGTTCCGAAGCTACGAGACATCTATTGATGTGCTTCCTTTGGGTACTGAAAGGACTCGAACGCTCGGCACTCGCACAGTGGTGTTCCGAACTCAGCGCCCGAAGAGTTCTCAGTCTTCTTCAAGTACTCAATATCGCAACGGCGGCTTTTGAATATAAGGGCAAAAAAGCGCTGAAACGATTGCCGCCGCAGGCCGCGGCTACGAGCGATATAAGATCGAGACTCGAGGATGTTATTCTCGGACAGGGAAGCGCAAGAAGCGAAATGATGTTACGCAGAAAGGAAAGAATCTCCGGTGATAAACTCAGGTGGAGAAAAGATCAAATGCCGTATCGGTGAGTTATCACTTTACTTTTATTCGTAACGTTTTTTTTTTTCCGACAGACTATTGGCAACTATATTTGATATTTTTTTAATAGTCGAATAATTTATAATGATTTACAGATTGTCAGGAATGCGATTAAAGATTTTGCTCTTTTATTCGTTCTTAGATCGAACGAATATTAATTTTACTTGCAATCATTTTTTTTTTTATGTAGCCAATGATTGCATTCTTATTTCATACTCTTCGATAGCCATCGCATCATTTTTTATGAGATAGACGCTTTATTATTAATTTGCAATATCTGTTTTTGTTAGTCGCCGTCGAATAAGTTGTAATGATTTATGTTTAGTGCGGAACGCGATTTAATCTTTTGCCTTAAGAATCATTTTTAAACCGAACAAAAATTAATTTAGCGCCATTTTTCGTTTTAATTTAGCTAATTATTACTTCCGTATTTGATATGTTATAAGTTTTGGCACTCGTCAGATAATTCTACCGATTTATAGATTGGTGGGAACGGAATTTAATGTTTTGTCTTTTGATTCGTAATTGGAGTGAAGAACACATTATTTTTAATTGCAGTCTTCTTTGTTTCTAAAAGTAGTCACTTATATATTATAAGTACAGTAGTCCTAGTAGTACTACTACTACTAGTAGTTATTATAAGTATTATATTCGTATTATATACGTTTCGACGCACGTCGAATAATTTTTTTGATTTATAGATTGGTAGAAATGCGATTTAAGCTTTTGCTTTTTGATTCGTTATTAGAGCGAACGAACAACCGGAGGGTCGAGCCGTGGAGCAGGACGCACACATCGAGGGTGCGCTTGCCGCCGAGGCATCTCTAGTGGTTCTCGATAGTTTGGAATCGGTGGTGCAAGCAGACGGTGGAGGAGGTGAGCGAAAGATCTGGACGTTTCCCCTCCCGTTATAGACGTAATTTCAAACCATCCAAGAGACCTATTAATCGGGCCTTGTAATTGACCCAAATTCGTCAGGTGCCGTTGTCGGAGCTGTGCTCAAGGTTCTGCTTCGCGCATTGGCGAGAAATCAGAGTACCTCGGTGTTACAACATATGTTCAACACTCAGCGAGCTCTCGTTTTCAAGTATCATAGCGCTCTCTTCGACGAGGAGAGCGAACGATGCGGTGATCTTTGCCTCACGCTACTGACACGCTGTAGTTCACCATTAAGCGCGATCCGAAGTCACGCCGCTGCCAGTCTTTATTTGCTTATGCGACAAAACTTCGAGATCGGCAACGTGAGTTCTTCATCGTAACCTTCGAACTTTCAACGAGAATGACTTTGTACTATTTTTTTTTATGTTTCTATCGAACTGTTCCGCGCTTACAGAATTTTGCGAGGGTCAAGATGCAAGTTACGACCTCGCTGTCTGCCCTCGTAGGACGCGGCAGAGCTCCCAGCGAAGGAGCTCTCAGAAGAGCACTGAAGACTGTTCTCGTTTATGCCGAGAGAGATACCGAACTCGCTGATACCAGCTTTCCGGAACAAGTCAAAGATCTTCTATTTAATCTTCATATGATTCTCTCGGATACTGTTAAGATGAAAGAATTTCAGGAAGATCCGGAAATGTTACTCGATCTTATGTACAGGTAAACCATCCGGCGCATCCGCATTAAGGCGGATGTATCGTTATAGTCGAAAAACTAAAAGTGAGATGCCGAGCGAATTTCGAATACTTCCCAGTGAAATACAAATCTGAAGAAAATCAACCATATAGAAGGTCCTAAGAAGATTAATTTTGCATAATAATAATGTCAAAAAGCTATTAACAAATTTGTAAAAAAAAATTGTTCGCCTAATCATCCGGAAACCTGTTTTTTGCAGAAATCGATACGTTAATTGAAAACATAGAATTTTTTTTTTTATTTCAGAATTTTCGTTTTTTTTTTTTCTGAATGAAAATTCACGCATTTCGGATAGGAGTTTCAAGAAACATTGCGCATTACAGTGAAAAATTTTCCGGGCAATCGATCGATTTCCAAAAACGCAATTTAAAAAAAAAATTTTAACTAATTTGTCAAAAACTGTTTGGAGTTATTATGATGCTAAATTGATGTTCTTAGTACCTTCTGTATGATTGATTTTTTTCAGATTTTTATCGCATCGGGAAGTCTGAAATTCTCTCCAAATTGTACTTTTTGTTGGAAATGTAACGATACACCCTTCTTAATCCTATTCTACCCTCTTATTTCGTTTTGTTTACATCATTTGCTTTCTGTAGAATCGCGAAGGGTTATCAAGGTTCGCCAGACTTAAGACTCACATGGCTCGCGAATATGGCGCAGCAGCATATGGAGCGAAAGAATCACACGGAAGCAGCGATGTGTTTGGTTCACAGTGCAGCGCTCGTTGCCGAATATCTGCATCTCTTGGAACCCGGCGGCGGCGGACGTCCCGTAGGTGCTGTCGCTCTGAGTCCGGTGTCACCCAACGCTCTCGAAGAAAGCGCTGTCGGCGACGACGTTCTCGCCAGACGAGAGGAGGGACTTTGTCTCGGTCCCGACTTTTCCGAAAGCGGATTGGCGGGTTTGCTGGAACACGCTGCTAACTCCTTTCACGCTGCCGGAATGTACGAAGCTATTCCGGACGTGTATCGGGTTTTGTTGCCGATCGCGGAAGCCGCACACGATTATAAAAAATTGGCAAACATTCACGGGTAGGAATTTTTTTTGCACTTTATTTTCTAGAATCCGCGGTATCATAGTTTTTTTTCGGAAAATAATTGAATTAATGAATCGAAAAAAAAAAAAATTGCAGAAAACTTCACGAGGCTTACACGCGCGTCGAGCAACTCGCCGGCAAACGTGTATTCGGCACGTACTTCAGGGTCGGTTTTTACGGCGCACGTTTCGGCGATTTAGCTGGCGAGGAGTTCGTGTACAAGGAGCCAACGCTAACAAAGTTACCGGAGATATTTTCGCGTTTGGAAAATTTCTACGCGGAGAGATTCGGCACGGAAAATATAGTTATAATAAAGGATTCGAATCCCGTTGATCCAAGCAAACTGGAGACCGACAAGGCATACGTGCAGATAACGTACGTCGAGCCGTACTTCGAACCTCACGAATTGCGACATCGTCCCGCCGTTTTTCATCGAAACTTCAATATAAGTAAGTGAAAGCCTTTGATTGCTGTTTCTTTCGCAAAAAACTTGCTGATCGCGATTTCATTGTAATTTTTCATTTGTTTATTCGTAGAACGTTTCGTTTACGCGACTCCCTTCACACCGGGCGGCAAAGCACATGGCGAACTACGAGAACAGTGCAAACGCAAAACTATACTGACGGTCGCCACTCATTTCCCGTATTTGAAGACGAGAATACGGGTAGTGGCGAGAAAACAGATTGTATTGAGTCCCATTGAAGTGGCGATAGAGGACATACAGAAGAAAACTGCCGAAGTCGCAGCGGCAACTGCGCAAGAACCGCCCGATGCGAAAATGTTGCAAATGGTACTTCAAGGATGCATCGGTACGACGGTTAATCAAGGACCGGCGGAAGTCGCTGTAGTATTTTTATCCGGTGTTCGCGAGCAAAACGCTCAACCTTCGCGACTGCAGCACAAGTTGCGTTTGTGCTTTAAGGATTTTTCGAAAAAATGTTTGGACGCTCTGCGTCGCAATAAGAATCTCATTGGACCCGATCAGCGCGATTATCAACGCGAATTGGAGAGAAATTATCAAAGATTGACGGAACGTCTCGCACCCCTCATAGTTTGGCGATAATTCGTAAACAGATATATATCTATTTTTTTTTATTTTTTTTTTTGACGCGGTGATTGAAGATTGACATCACTCGACGTTGACGCTTACCAAAGAGATTGCTATTCAGCGCACGATTATGAAAAAAAATAATATACAGTATACGCTATAATCGACGATTCACCATTTACCCGAATTATAACTTACATTATATATATATATACACGACACATATAAAATTGAAATATTTATGTACTCCGTATTTATAAACATGACTGTATTTTTTACTCGATGCGAGTAATTTTTTTTTTCTCTAAGCCTCCAGCGCCGGGATATCGAAGAGACTCGCGATCTCTAGAACACGCTTCATCGAGATCTTCTTATAGGTACTTTATTGTACGTGATACGTAGTATTATAGGCTAACGAAGTTTATCGATAATTTTTTTTGTATTGATCAAGCGATGCTAAATATATATATATATGACAATTTTGTACATCTACGATCGCCTGTTTATTTTAAATACCTCGTATTCCCTCATATATAACATTACCGATAAAACGCTTCCACGAGCGTTAATTATTTGAGCGAAAATCAATTTTCATCATAGATCAATAAAACTTTTTCTCCCTCTTGACGCGGGACATTCGAAGGAGCGAATGAAAAGCCGGGGATCCCCATCACATGCAAAATAACAATTCCTCATTGGTCGCTTTAAATAACGCGCGTCGAGTGAGAAGAAAAAATTTTAGGGAGATTTGATGGAAATCGTGTTTTTTGCTGAAAAGATTAACGTTCGTGAATGCTACTAACTCCAATCGGTTTCACCAGTAAGGGATTTGTGTAAAATTAACGTGGCGTTGTTCTTGATGAACGAAAAATTATTTACGCGAACAAAGATTCGGTTCTTTCGAATAGTTAGCGATCATTGCGGTTGTTTTTCCGCTAATTGTTATCGCTTTTATTGTACCTGACGCCCATTGTGAGATTTAAATTTAATGATATTTCAAAGTAAATTGTGCGCACTTTTTTATTTACTGATCGAAATCGAAGGGGGTGATGGGGGGTTCGATTTGGCAACGAGAACCATTAAAAACAATTAATCGATGATTTTGTTTCGAAGAGAAATCAAGAACTTGTTAATAAATCAGTAACGTTACAAAATCTATCGATTGGAAGCTTATTGAACACAGTGCAAACAGTACCGGATCATGCAGTGCATAACTAACTTGTTGGCTGTCAATTCCTCGCTTCAAGTTGTCGGTACTCGTGAAACTTTGACCGTTGAAACTCTGACGGCGATAATTGGAACTACTGTCGAAACCACAGTTCGGTAGTAGGAACAGACCGGCAGAGCGTGAGGTCTTCGCGCTTTTATGAAACTTTATTCAAACTTCTTCGGTTTTATTATTATTGTTCAAAGATTGTTACAAACGCTCGAATAACCGATGATTTTAACCTAAACCCTCGGAGAAATAATTCACGTGTAATACATCAATATTGTTGGATAATTTGTCAAACGCAAGTTTATTAAACATAATACAGACGTTTAGTGTAACCGTGCATAACTCGTTGGCTTTCGATTAATTACTCGAAAAGTTACGCGAGTCTCGCGAAACTTCGATCAGCGAAACTACGAACTGCGATAGTTGGAACTGCAGTCAAAACCGCAGTCCGGTAGTAGCGACCTACCAGCAAAGCACTGAGGACTTTGTCTTGCGTTACGTTGTTGGTACACAAAGACCGTTCAAGTGTCGAATATAATGGCAAATGCGGAATCACCGAAGTTTCATCGGTTTTGGTGAGCTCTCCTCTATTGACCAGTACAATGCATAATAATCCAAACTCTTACCGGTTGGACATTCGATGTTTCGTCGAAGAGACCACTGCGACAACAATACACGGAACTCCGTCTAATTAGGTTAATGCTCGGTAGAGTCTCGAAGGTGCATTCTCGAGAGTGAGTTCTCTCGCAATTTGCACTGTTGACGGTAACCCTCGGGGTTTTCCACTATACACTATGTCTACCGTACTATTCCTTTCATTCCCCCTCCTCGACTCTTCACGTATACGACGTACCGCGAGTTTTGTGTTTTGTTTTTTTCTTTTTTTCGGTGTTGTGTCGTCTTTTCTCGCGTATATCCATTTCTAGGCTATGATTCTCTCAGCTGTTTTGGTGCTCGAATGAGGAAAAAAAAAATAACACCACGTGTGTTTGCCGCGTAGCATAAGACAACACGGGAAACTGTTTCGTTTTACTGTCTCCCAACGTGATCCGATTTAAAGATTGCAGTGATGTTCTCTCGTGTCCCATCGCTTGCCCCTTCTCAGTCACAACTTTCGTCGTCGTGACAAAATATCTAGTTATGAAAAAAAAAAACACTAAAACGAATGAGAGATACTCCAGAAGCATCTCATCTGCCTCCCTCGCGAAACTGTCCCATCAAAGACAGCGATCCCGCGAATTGCAACGAGGAAAAGTCTTTTCGTAGCAACGATAACAAGGCATCATTGTAGTTCCGTTGGTGAAGCGGGATGAAAAAAAAGTCTCGACGACTGATTGCTTTCCATCTTGAGAAAAACTGATGAGAGACTCCGCGAAACTCCGGCCGTTGTGGGCGTTTGTCGCTTATTTCTTCACTCTTCACCGACCATTTATTCTTTACCCACTTCGCTTTAGTGGAAGAAACATTTTCATTTTTTTTCCATACGTACGTTGAAAAATCATAATGGAAGGTAAACTCTTCGTAAAATATGTGAGAAATTTCGAATGCTCGCGTCGACAATCGATTCCGAGGAGCTTTACAGTAATCGGATGTTGAAAAGAAAAATATACATAAATCTTAACGATAATAAAAAGGGAGGCGACTCACGAGAACTTGCGTATGGTAATGCAATCGGATTTTTGCCCTCTTTTACTTTCTCTATTTTTAGTTTTTTTTAAATCTTTTCCTTCCTTTTGCATAGACGCTCACGTAGATTTGCGAGCGATGGTAAAAAAATTTCTCGGTACGAAGATTCCGAGACGGTAAGAAAATCGACTAGAAGGATAGGGACGCGATAAAGGGAATCGCTCGGAAGTTTCCTTTTATTTTCTCCCCACCGAACGCTTCACATTCACTTCATTCGCGATGTTTTTTTTTTTTTTTTTTTTTTTTTTTTCCATCCATTCGTTTTTGAACGTGTAGCCAAGGCGTTCGGCGGCGCGGGGATAAACGCATGGTAACGCTAAAGTTCCTTTTTCGCCGTGTTTATTTTATCCACGGCCCATTTAACTCTCAAATGCGCAAGTGATTTTCCTCTGTTTCACTCGGTACCACGTTTCTCCATTGGGTTCCACCCTCTTTTATTCATTTCCCGATTCGGCGACCAAAGAGCGTCGGTAGAGCGATCGGGAGGGGGGTTCGGGGAGCAAAATCGTAGGGAGAGAAATCCTCTCTCTTCTCTTCTTCACCGAAAAATCAGATGAGAGAGATCCGAAGGTATTAGAATCCTGAGAGTATCCACTCGCCCGGCTATCATTCGGGTCACCGAGTCTCGAGGATTCCTCATCTCGGATCTTCTTCAACCGTTACAGCCTCCGATCCGCCAACCGACTGAAGAATTCTAATCAGTGAAAATCACCCCGGATCATTGGTATACCGAGTAGGGAAGAGTGAAGAGTCACAAATGAATGAATAGTTGAGGAGTTTTCTACATTCTATTATCATACGGTAATTGGGCAAAAGTCGTGAATATCGATAATCGTTTTTTCATGATTTTTACACGAAAAATCGAATCGCGATATACAGCATTTTTTTTTTTATAGTGAAAATTAACAAAGCAATAAAGAAAATATCTTTTATTTAACAAATTAAAAATGAATATCTTAATTTTCAATTCAACTATTATGATTATTATTGCATATAGTGATAATAGGGTAAAACTTGTGAATACTAAGTATTGTTTTTTTTATAGTTTTTTCATGTTAAATCGAATCGCGATGTTCAGAATTTTTTACTCTGTGTAGTGAAAATCTACAAAACGAAAAAAAAAAAAAATCATTTACTCAACTCATTGAAAATTTGCCTTCTAATTTTTAATCCATCAGACGATCAGACGATAATTATACATAATACGGTGAAACTCGTGAATACAAACCATAGTTTTTCCACGATTTTTACATATTAAATTGAATCGCGATATTCAGAATTTTTACTCTGTACAGTGAAAATCTACATAGCGAGAAAAAAAAAAGAAAACTATTTACTTAAAAGATTAAAAATTTGCCTTTCCATCTTCAATCCAGTAGTTGATTATATATACAAAGATAATAAAGTAAAACTCGCGGTTGGTTTTTCCATGTTAAATTGAATTGCGATTTCAGCATTTTCTACGCTATGTAACCAAAAACTGCAAAGGACAAAAAAAAATCACCAACTTAAGGAATCATCAATGTGACGGCCATAAAAATTGCTGATTTTCGTGAATTTTTTTTCAATGAAATTAATAAAATTCGCTAATTAGTCCGATTTTTTTTGTTATTTTAAAGCACTCATAATGAACACAAAAAAAAATTAAATCGTTTATTTTTATGGTTTTTACAAAAGTTTTCGACGGTACAAAATTGTGCCGAAATATTGCCGGAAACAAAAATTGCAAAAAGATGATTAATCAGTATGAAAAACTCTTATTGAGTTATATTTTTCGACAGTTTTTCGTTCAAAAACATGAAGTTCTAAAAAAAAAAGCTTCCATAGCGCCCTCAGGAATGGCGTGAAGAATGATGTGGCAAAATTTGAGACGAATAGCTTGAAACTCTTCCTTGAAGAGTGTCAACCGTTTTGAAAAACGATGTTTCGAGAAAAACGCGTTACAGGGATCATTTCTTAAAAATAAACGATTAAAAATTTTTTCTGTTCATCATGAATAAAAGAATGCTTTGAATTATCGAAAAGAAAAAAATATCGGACTAATTATCAAATTTTATTAATCGAAAAAAAAAAAATGCATAAAAATGCGCAATTTTTATGTCCATCACATTGGGATAATCCTGTAACACATTGAAAACTTGCCTCCTTAATTTATAATCCAAGGAATCCCTAATAATATCAAATTCAAGACTAATGTGCAATTGTGAAAATAATTAAAACTAAACGAAGTATATATCCATTTACCCGCACGTCTATCAATACGCGTCTATCAATTCCGAATACGTACGGCGGAAGCTTAAATAATCATTTTCGAATAGCAATATAACTGCGAGGCAAAGCTTTACGACCCATCCTTGCGTAGTTCGAAGTATCGTTGTACATTGCATATAAGTGTAGCGAAGCAAGGAATATCTCAAAATTTACTGTAAAGTAATCTTCCGAGACGGTTGGACCGCCTGGCGCGCGGCTTCGGAGACGTTCACTGAGTAACGACCTTTTCCCGGGTACGACAAGACGTCAAGCGGATTCTCATGGGCAAGAAGGAGGTCTATATTGGTGTGAGGGTTGATCGTAAAGTTCGGTCCCAATGGGCATAGGAAGGAAGCTACAAGAGGTAAAGGTAGCGAGACCGACCGAGACGTAGAGTTACGATCACGCGTGTCACACACGCGTGTCCCCGTAGAAAACGTCCCGTAGTATCCACGACGTTGCGCCCGGGATGGGGAAAGACGAGGTAGAATTCCGACACAGAAAGATAGATAGAGAAGAAGATAGAGAGAGAGAGAGAGAGAGAGAGAGAAGAGCAGCCTGCGTCCGCGTATTACCGCGGCTCTACCTATCCCTCTATACCTACACATCCAGAATACGTACTGCCTATACATCCCCTACGTATATACCCGCTGCATAAACGACCCGAGCGAGAAATACGTCGTACGTGAAGTATACTGTACGAGTGTTACGTGCAGATGGAATATCAAGAAGGCGGAAGTAATGTATACCTCTGTAGGTACTCCGAACTATGTACTAAAGTATACCATATAATATGCGCACATATATGAAGGACACCGTAGTAAGCGAGTGAGAGAGATCGACGTGAGAGGTGAGACTCAACTAGTCATGAGACACTCGCATATTCTCTCTCCTCTACTTCTGCCGTATTCTTGGATGGTGTAGGGAATTCCCTCTGCGTGTCCCGAAGCTCGGCACGTTGTGGGACTATGGTACTTCGCGAAAACGCGTTCGTGACCGTACCGTTACTCGTATACACGGTACAAACATATTCTCCGGCTTTAAGAACACTTGGAAGACATTATTTCGTACTGTGCGATCTTTAGCCCAAGTTTATCGCGTTTCCTATCCTCCGTATAGCGTATATACAATGCTCTGGTGTGCACAACAGTAGCGAGGATGCAATGGAATAGAGCCGTGAAGAAGGGTCTACGGGATAGAGGTGCCCTGAGAGAGCGAACGGGCGTGGAATGCGAAGAAGAAGAAGAATCCATATGATATAGTCAGAGAGGTAGGGAACCAGGTAGGGAAGAAGAGCTAAAGAACGGAAGGAACTTGGAGCTTGCGAATGGGAAGGGGAAGAAGAGGGTATCTCTCTCGATTCGCGAGAGATCCCATACGGTTTCGTGTTGGAGGATGAGGATCGTAAAGACGTTCACCTTCGGAGAGTAAGGTAGAAAGCTTCGAGGGTCGAGAGCAACGGTTCGCACTTGGGTCCTTTGCCCCGGCCTCTTACTGGCATCGCGCGAGGAGAGGACAGCAAAGTCTCTTGGGCATGTATACGATCCACGCGACTCTTCGGTCTAACGTACGAGACAGCGTTTAAACATTTAGGAGCATATATATACGCTGAGGCCATAGTTTACTCCCGCATACATCCGGCGGAGTGTACAACAACTACCACCGTCACTACCACTACCATCTCTTGTCTACCATTACCGGTTCTATGCGCGATGCTACACTCGCAAACTGTGTAGAAATGCACGTATGGCACGTATACCACCTCCGGAGACCTAAGTAAAGGCGGTTAAACTTACGGATAGAGAGCCTTTGATAGAGCTACTCTCGAGGTATAGTTAAGTCTTTGGTGGGCAGTAGTACGTAAAACTGCCGGCATTTCAGTGAAGATCACTTCAACTTTTACGGAGTATCGTTTCGCAAAAAATGTTGGAATTTAAGAATTAAAGTAATTAAGACGAGTGTATCGTTGCAGTTAAAGCTAAGAGTGTTATTCAGACATAATTTCGAATATTTTTCGGTAGGATAAAAATTTGAAAAATTTCAATCATATTTTAGGTGTTATTAACATTGATTGTCCATAATAACATTGCAAAAAGTAATTAAGAAAATGAAAAAATGTTTTAACTAATTAGTAATTTTGTTGCAACACTGTATTCAAAAATCGTAACTTTTCATTCATAAAAAAAAAATATCGAAAATCAGAAAAAATTCTTCAACAATTGATATGTATTCGTAAAATTAAGGAATCAATTTGTGTTAAGAAAAAGTTTGGTTGTCGATGATTTATTGTTTTTTCGCTGTTATTATTATCTTTTTGTCATTATTATGCCAAATTAATAGCACCTTCTGTATGGTTGATTTTTTTCAGATTTTAATCTTTTTTCGAAGTATTTAAAATTCTCTCCGAATCTCACTTTTGGGAGAGAATGTAATTATACGCCCTCCTCAGATAATAAATCATTTGCATGACATAAACAACCAACAGCAACAACAATAAGCAAAGAACAATAACAACAAGTTTCAAATTTCAATGACCTAAATTTCGAGTCCAATTCGCGAGAACAATATTTTTCAAATGTAGATTTACCATCCGGCGTACCATTAAAAAGTACATCCAACAAGATCCGACCGCAGAAAACGCTTCGCAGCGAAATCAGGTTGCCTCCTTCCATCGTGTCGTAAATAGCGAAAGACCGCGTAAGTAGAGAATCCCCTTGTTATGGTCAGACACCGTGTTCTTCCGAGTGTTAACCCCGAGTCCCAAACGAGTCTCGGACTCCGATTGCAACACAAATTCGTTTGACAACGCCTAACGTCGACGTCCAACGAGACCGTAGGAAGATTACGTTCGCCAACCGTTTGGAACAGCCTGACCTCGAAGCTTCGCCCCACAATATCCGGCGAGTGGCAACGCGTAGTGCAGGTATTACAACAGCAGTGATGGGGGAGGTTTCGTGATACGTTGCCTGGCGGCAGTAGTGAAACTCGATCGTAGTCGGCCAGTAGAGAAGGTTCTCTCGTAGTCCGACACCGTAACGATCAGCTTCTGTCTTGCTTCGTCCATCCCAGTCACCTGGATCAGCTTTGCCACTCTCGATGGCTCCATACTATCTCGAATATCTCTCTCCCTCGTGAGTTCTCGAATCCCTGCGCGTATACCTATCGTCATCCAAGCCATCGCAGTGCAACGTTGTACATCCACTACTGCGAATGGTTATATTTCGCCACCCGTTACTTCGTGAGCACTTCGTTACCTCTCTACGACGACGACATCCGACTTGCCTGGGATTAGGTTTGCTGAGACTTTGGGAAGGAGTCGACGGCGTTAGGGGGAACGGAAAAGGGGAATAACGGTGGGCGTAGACGTCGTTCTTGTTCCCGTTGAGTTGGTGTTTCGGCTTGTCTTCCATTTCGGTATGGAGAGTATGGTCCTGAGCTCCTTCCTCACCTTCCTATTGCTCTCACCTCTCTCGTGTACCGAATGTTACGTACCGTTTCCTGTGTGCACACATCGACCACTGTAAGCACACGTAGCGCATGCACCACTAGCTTCGCCTCTCCTTTTCGCTACGCTTGTTTCACCACCGTTGAAGAGCTTCCTGTCTCTATTCCGCATGTAACTATTCCCCGCGTATTTCAGCCGATTTCGGAGGATTTAATCATTCGGTTCGAGACAATGCGTACACCGCGAAATCACACAATCGTCGCCTCAAGTGCCTCAAACGTTGTACTTTCCATCTATTGGAAGATTCATCAAATTTCGAAGTTAGAGTGTTATGCGAAACTCGGGTTGGTTGGGATTGAAGTAAATACATTTAAATTAAACCATCGGCCATATGCAATCGCAATTAAGCGATTCTGTTCAGCGGAGAGATAATTCTTATGGAGTTTCCGTAAGAAGTTGATGATAACAATCAATTGCGGTTGTGGCTTCTGTTTTAATTCGGAAAAGTTCTTTCGTCACGTTTAAACGGAGGGTTTGTTGCTATTTATCAATTTAAGTGTACCACCAGCCCGCGAATAGATATAACGCCCACGCGTTCAAAGTACCGCTACAGCCCGAGTCATACATATCCATGACTCCGGCGTCAGTTAGCACGTGTTCTCGTTTGCCAATGTACTTTTCGGGCAGAAGGGTCTCCGCGGCCCGGGCGTTTAGCCTCGTTTTGCGTTTCATTTGACGAGGGTTCGCGACCGTGGAGAGTTTTAGCTGTCTCCGGTTGAAGGAAACTTTCGCGCAAAAATATGCTTGAGAAAGCGCAGGGGTGGGTCGAGGCAAGAAGGACGAAATACTCGAAGGAGAGACACGGACAAGAGAGTACGAGCGTAGCGCGGAAGGTTACACTGCGGGACTTCGGAGAGGATTTTCCGTGTTTGTCCTGTCTTATTAATTTACAAGGTAGACGGGCACCGGGCGGAGAATGCTGGCTACACGGCTACAACGAGGAATATGAGAGAAGCCTCTGGTAAATGAGACGGAGAGAAGTAGGAGAAAGGATCAGAGCAGTTTGCGAAACGCTGATTAAATATATGAAGAATGAAGGTTTCGTTATTCGTGGACAAAGACGAAATTCGGTCGCAGGAATACCAGAAGACTCTGCACCTATACTTTTGTTTCTTCGTAGGGAAAGGGGGGGGGGGGGGGAGGGTACGGGGGTAGCTTTTCCCAAAAGTCGTTCACGAAAAAGGTGGAACAGGGGGGAGAGAGAAGTCCTCCGCGAAATATCCCTCGTCGCAGACAGTACAATTCCCTTGTTTAATTTATTTCGACTAGCGAGGATCGGTGGCATTAAGCCGCCTTACCGCGAGATCCCTCCGCCTCTTTCTCTTGTGTCCGCTATGTCCGCTCTCCTTTTCTCGTTCTGCTCTTTCACAACGTTCTCATATCTCTCTTTCGGCTATTCCATCTCCGCTCCTCCACCCACCCGCGTGAACACGCAGCGATTCTCCTTTTTCTTTCTCTCCGCGCTCATCCCGCTCCCCCGCGCACTCTCATCCCCCCCACTCACCTCGTTCTTCTTCCTATTTGCCTTGCATTTGTCACGAGACTTTGCTCCCACGTTCGCCTTCTGTGCTCCCCTTCTCCCTTGCTGGGAGAGGGAAACGGAATCGTACGAGAGAAGGAACGAAGGGTATAAAGTTTCTTCTATATCTCTCGCTCCTTCGTTCAAAGTTTCCTCACTCGCGTTTTACTTTGCCATCCATAGCTACGTCACCGTCGCCCCCCCCCCCTCCCTCCTTCTTCTCACCCCGCGATGTTGGTTTATACTTTTTTTTATTTCGCAATGGTTTCTTTGCCCTATGGCTTGTTTTGAAGGAAGAGATCCGCAAATATGGGTCATCGGGTCATTAGAAGTTAAAAACAAATATGGAAAATACCGGGTAAAATTTCGATAGGACACAGTTTCTGGACGTTACGCATCGAAAAAATGATGAGTCGAAAGAATAGTTAGTTGGGAAAACTACTTTTGAACAAAAAAAAATGGGTTGTGTTAACTTACTGTTGTTTCTCTCAAACAACTGTTGGTTCGGCCAAATCAGCATTTTTTTCACGTTACACGGGTCTTGCAGCGTAGGGGAGACCGAGGGAAGTCGGAACAACGCTGTAAAAAAAATCGGTGGTTTCCCGCAGTGAGATTAGAACTGTAAAGGCACTGTACACGGTAAGGGCACCGTAAGGGTTTATAATACGCTACATACTTTCGGAAACAGTTATACTTGCTACGTGCCGTCTGCGATTTTCTACTGCCGTTGTTTCGAGTTCCCGTCGTCTTCTTTACACGCAAAAAAGATTAGATCGCTACTGCCAAAAAGTAGTTGCAGAGACCAATTTTAAGGATACCGTTTAAACTAAAAAAATAATTGGTTGAGAGAAGAAACGGCTGTTAGTCAGACGTAAGGTTTACTAATTATTGTAGCAGGCGACACTTTCCTGATGAGTTAACTACCAACCGATTAGTTGCACGCCGATTAGTTGACCGATTCCTCGTATAACTAACCGATTCTATGTAAACATTGACCGTATTAGTTGCCGCAACTAATGTAACATTGCCGAGAAAATCAATGATGTTATGGCAACAATTAAAATGATCCGTGCAACGAATGTAATGCATCTAATTATCCATTTTTTCCGTGTATAATAACTGACAATTACACGTGTATCCATGTCTTCGTTAATGAAATTTTCATCGTAACGGACTACAATGAAATTTGTTTGTAGATCTTCTGAAAAGGAGATGCAGAAACAAGTAAAACGCTCGATAGCTTTGTTTCGATTATTAGTATCGAAACGACTAACCTATTTTTTTTCTATCGATGTTATAACTTTAATCGATGCCCGTAGTTTAGCAAAATTTTGACATTAATAGAACAGTAATATGAGAAATATCGACGCCGGCTGCGGTTTTTAATTATCGCGATTTATCATCGGTCCAGTTATTCTCGTACGCGAAGAGGTACGATTTGGGTCTCTATGTACGTATGTACGGGCAGACGATAGCGAACGATGAACGTCACACACAGCGGTCAATGAATAGCCGACGCTTGGACATCGGACGATCCAGTGCTCGCGCTACGATTTGAAGGTTCTCGTGTGTTAATTAACCGGATCATCGACGCCGGTGGTGGACGAGAGCGGCGTTATATGGCGTTAAAAGGAAAAATTATTGAGTCCCGGTGGCGTCGAGCGCAGTCGAACCGGACGGACAGGCAGACTCCAATGGTAATTTCCCCGCTCGATGAGACATCCAACCACCGAGCGATAATTTTATGATTGAATTATCTTCGCATTCATAATTATCTTCTCGCGTTCGATAATTCCCGCATTAGCCGACACGAGCGTAAGAATAATTGATCGATAATTCTCGAAATTCGTGCGTTCGAACTTTGGACTAAGTAACCCACGATAGACCGCTGTTAAAGTAAAGAAAAGCTTTTGAATATTGTGCATAGAAAATAAAACAAATATTGAATCAATTAAAAATTATTTAGAAAAATATTATATAGTATATAATCATTATATTATTATTAAATATTAATTACGAAAATTTATTTAATTTTTATTTTTAAATAAATTTTCTAAAAAGATTTTCAATACAAAAAATTGGCTATTGTTAAATATCGAAAAAAATCGGAAAAAAAAAAAAAATAATTTGATAACCAATTCCGATCGTATGCCACATGATTGCAGATGATAAAAAAAATACTCGGAAATGTTGACTCTCTTCACATATACACCAATAACCAATATCAATTTTCGCTTACTTTCAATTTCAACTATCGTTTCGAAAAATCGTCGATATCGCAAACGACGAGACATGTTTTATTATTAATTACCGTTGACGCCCCGGAGGCGAGGTCGTTGTAACAATTGCTATTTTATTCTGTATCGATTAAACATTACATAGATTGCATGCAACGTGAAATGCTCGAGGCACCGTGGTATCGATGTATTAGCGATGGGGTTTTGAATTTCTGGTGTATGGGTTGTCTACTATGTGTAGCAGAGACATAACAAACCGAACGGAGACAGGATGTTTCACATTGAGTCACCCGTTACATAGACCGAGCCGTCATTTCAGTTAACACGTACCAACACTTCTATACTCGATAAATCCCGTACGTGTTGCATCCTCGAGGGTAGGCGGAGGCAGGAGACGCGAATGGAGGGCGGCTTGCCGCACACCACGTGCTATATACACTGTATATACATATATTTATATATATGAAAGGTTGAGTGCAGAAGCAGTAGCGTAGCTGAGAGACCCTCTAATCAAAACTCAGCCTGATTATGATTACCTCGAGTTAACGTTAATTTGCTCTCCTATTAATTTTTGCGCTGAAAAGTCCCCGTCTGTCGTCTTCACAATCTTTCGCCCCACGAGACGACCCGAACCCGCTACTGTTTTATTCTGTCCGATTACTCGATATGACTACCGAAAGTTATTAGTAACGAGGATCATGAGGGGAACATCGCGGAGATACGCTCAATGGCTCAACCCCATCGCTGACCTTCTCTTGACGAGATAAAGCATCAGCTTTTAGTACCTTTAATTGCGGCCTACTTAAGTAACGGCCCACGCAAACTTTCCCCCGTTGCCCAACGTTTCGCTACCGACGAACTTTAACGACCGATCGAGTAATTATTCTTTCACTCGGCTAATCATCGAACTTTTTGTTTTAATCTGTTTTGTTCGTAACGAAAGTGAAAGAGAGAGAGATAGAGAGGGAGGGAGAGGATCGGACTTGAGGAAAGCAGCTCGAGGCCCATAAGGCTATATGAATATTATTTCTCTTTCGTCCGATTGTATTTGCCTCCGCCCACGATTTTTTTTTTTTCCTTGGTTCGTATTTATTTCTCTCTTCGGATCTCTTTGTGCTCTCTTTACTCTTTTCCCATTGCCCGTACCCCGGTCAATCTCACTTGCTCTTTCCCTCGGGAGAACTTATCTCGAAGTTATTACAAAAGTGGCGCGAGACACCGAGGAAGCACTGAGAGGAAGAATGAGGGAGAGATGAAGAAAAAAAAAAAAAAAAACACAACTTTGGGCCAAAACTTCTTAACGAGCGGTAACAACGAGGGGGGCTCTCGCAACGTGCCCGTTCTTTATACGATCTCGCTAACGGCGAATAGAGGGCGAAGATCTTGAGGAGGTGCACCGTTCCTCTTCTTCCTTTTCCTTCTACTAATTCGATTAAGGCTTCGGGGGAAGAGAGCTCCGGTCTTAGGTACGTCGTCGAACGCTCAGTAATAATATAACGACTATACCTACTTATACTTATATATATAGCCGCGCGGCTATTCGAGACTCGGGCTAATGTAAAAGATTCAGAGGGTAAAAGAAAAGATCCGACGCCAGTGAAAGAGAGTCAGCTATAAATTTTCGAAGCAAAGAGACTGCGGATCATCGAAAAATTATCTCGCGCCTCGTTGGCATTCTTTATTATACCTTCTATTCGTTAATCCTTTGTTTCACGAACATAATATTTTTTTATCCTCTGTTTGATTCCATCGCCTTTCTGTTGAAATACATAGAAATAGGTTCATAGAATTATAATAATGTTATATTACATACATTTTATTTTATTATTATTTTTTTCATCATATTTTGAAGCGAATTCATAGTTTTTGAAATTTTTTTATCTCTGATAAAGTCTCTTGGAACTCGGAACAGAAAATTATTATAATTATTATTAATTAAATTTATTAATAATGATAATTAATTTGTTTTAATTTATTTTATTATTATACATTTTATTATTACGATTTTTCTTTCGCCGACGTCTGAATATTGCTCGACTTAATTTTGTACACCGTGTTATCTGAGCTCAAAGGTGGTTAATAACTTAAGAAAAAAAAAATGCTGAATAAAATTTTTCTTCGATGCAAAATCTCGAACGTAAAATATATCAGTAAAAGGCTCTTCCGGTTTGGTTCTTCATAGTACGCACCAGACTGAAAAATAAAATGAAATATATATGAAGATATATATATATATAGAAGATTCTTTCGGAAGGTTCTCCCTTCCGTCTCGGATCGTTCGTCCGTATGAAATTCCCCTTCGACACGCCAATGGGAATCATTACGATAATTGGCTGCACAGTTCGATCCGCTTTACCGATAGTTCGTCTCCGGTTCTCTATCCCGTGTTTCGCCTTTGCTATACCAATGACACTACAGTACCTCTAATACGCTATATGGTATATACTATATACGTAGCGGTCACAAGCGTTTCAACCCTCGTCGCCGCGCTGCCAACCCATAGCCATCAGCTTCGTTTTGACCCTCTCTTCGTTCGCGTCCTCTCCATCTCCGTGTGTCCTCTCTCCGCTGCGCGCTATAAACTTCCCTCTCGCCGCATCCCCCTGTTAACCACCGTCTCATTCGTCGCAACTCGCACGCGTTTCCGATATATTGGACCGTAGACCGCCACGTAGGCATCAAGCCCCGCTGTCCTGTAAACCGACGTGTAATTGCACTGATAGGCGTTGGACTCTCTCACACGACGTGCATCGAGCTTCTCTCTCCTGGTTTCCTCGCTGTGTTTTGTCCCTCCACCCTGCAACCCCCTCCTCTCTGACACAAACGAACTCTCGAACGCGCGAATAATGGGACGCGACGGGGACAAACCCCGGATTCCGCTCTGTTTTACTCACTGTCAGTTGCGGTCTCTCGGATTACTTCCTCCTTCTCGCTTCCTCCCAGCCACACGTCCTATACGTTAAATTCGCTGTTTCTCTCTTCCTCCCGCCATTTCTCAGCTTGGCCTTTGGATCCTTCTCCCCTCCACTCGAGTCTCGTGCTTCCGCAACCCTCTACGTTACCCTCAAACCCTTTCTCATCCGTTGTCCTGTGAACCGAATGCTGCTGAACAGTCTCGCGTCTCTTATACGCGATCGCTGCAAGTGACATCGCTGCCAGTCTACCCGGTCAGACAGCGGCAGGTCCGGACACCGATGTTGTCGAGTATCGGCCAAGCAACGACAGAATCACGAGAGCAAAGGCATTTCATCTGATTTCTTTACCCTCTCGAATCGTCTATGAAGCTCTTTAGAAAGCGCACAAAAAATATATCGAAGAGTCATCCTTCATGCTTTTGTTTTTTTATACTCTCGATCGATTGTGTTTAGACGATTTTTTTTTTTTACGATATTTAGAATTTTCTCTTTGGGTATTTCTATATCTCAGTCAATTACCAATCCTCGCAGAATCCAGCACACCGGTACAACGTCATAGCTTCCCGATACAGGCTCGTTGACTCGAGTAATCGCGTTACCGCACTCTCGCGCGGAAATCCACCCTGCGTACGAGGGAGCGTTTGCCCGCCCGTCCACCCGCCCCCGCCTCTCGCTTCATCCACTCTGACTTTCCCTCTAATTCCGATGTGACGCTCTCTGCTGTACTGTACTACATGCCTGAATGAGAACGAACTCGCGCGTGTGCGTGTGAGCCATTCGCATCGGGGCCACACACGCAATGGGGCGTGCAGGATAATACACTCACCGCATGGCTATGTGCGGCTACGATAAATAGCGTAAATGTCTAATACGCGAATGCACATATCGGTGATCCTTTCGACTACGTAATACGACCAGGATGAGCCGCATTACGTTATTCGTGTCATGGTGTAGTCAATGTAATTGATGCAATTTACGATGAAAATTTGGGTCAATTTTTTTTACGGCCGTTCCGTCGGTAACAATGAAAAAAAAAAAAAGAAAATGTCTGAAGCGTCGGTGGGAAAGCCTTTTGGGTCGATTTTTTAGCGAACGGAGATAAAGGATTTTTACATGACGAGATTCTTCTTTTTTAAGAAGAGACGAAAGCGTGTAGGGCTCTGTTGTTCGAATTCGCGAGGTTGTGAAGGAATGAATTTGTGGGTAACGCTTCTACTGCTCATGTTTATTCAATAGCAGAGTGTTAGTTGGTAGTTGCAACGAGATACGGAACGATACTTGCGTTGATAAGAGGAAAAAATGGTAACGAATCTTTGAAGTTTCTGGGGAAAGCAGAATTTGAGAATACAGGAGACTCGGTGTAAAATGAATTTTTACGTCGCTTCATCATTGTGTCGTCGATCACAAAGCTTTATGCGACGAAGTGTTGGTCGTTAATGACTTCGTTGGAGAAAAAACTTTCTTTGGTATGCGCGCATTGTTATGCACTCCAACGAAGTAACGAGTAGCTAATGATTCATTTGAGTAAAATTTTTAACCTGATAGTTCGAAAATTATAACTATCGGGCGAAAAAATCATTTTTGACAAAATTCTGAAATTTGATGGAAACTGTAAACATCGATAACTCAAAATGTTCCCCGATAGTGTAACCGGAAAAAAGAATAATAAAAAATGTATAAATAAAATTAACGTTTATTTTTTCCGAAAATGATTTTCACGTTTTCATCAAAATTCCGGAAAAAAAAAAACGAAATTTCACGAAAACTTTATACGAAAAAAATGAAGGGTCGCAAGAAAATCGTAAATTTTTTTTTAGGTCGATATTCTATTTTGATACGACCATTATTATATCATGTCTATCCATCATATATGTCTCGATTAGGTCTCAATATATTGTAGAGGAGTTGCGAACGTGTTTCATTGACGCCTATATGTGCTCCGCTATCCCCTTTTTGCACAATGTACGTCCTCACGCACCCTCTTTATCAAGATACACTTTCGCGAAAGTTACCACCACGTATTATCCTCCGACATGTACGTAGAGGAGAGGAGGAGCAGAGTGATGACGCTGCTGAGCTTTATTGCCCTTATTTACGGTTATTATCATCGTACCGGTGATATCTCACTTCTCACTTAGGTCACTAGCTTCCCCAGTACTCTAAATTCGATATAGTTTCGTTGAACGAGCGACAAAATTTCGTCGCGAAGTTTAGATCGTGTAGACGTAAAAAGCGATGAATTTTCTAGAAAAACTTGCAAATCTTTCTTAAAAAAAAAATTAAACTCCGAAACAGTAAAAAATAAATATTCCATTAATAATTCGAAAATAATGGAAGATAATAAATTTCACCCCTCTGTCATACATCGTCAAAAAAAAAAAAAAAGGCAAATGAAAATCTGAGGTAAAAGAATCGTTTACACTTTTGCGATATAGAATTTTTCTGGGATGGGCTAACCTCGGATTCTTTCAGCACCGAAGAATATAGAGCCGGAAAGATTGGCTCGTGAGAGAACACGAGAATCGCGTCGAAGCTCCCCCGGCTCTCGCGAAAATCCCGTCACGCGCGAAATACTTTCTTTCTATACTTATATATATCTCGTTCGAGTCGGCTACCGATATTCTTTTTTTTTTATCTCCAATCTATAGTGTGCATAGATGTTTTTTTTTTTTTCAAATCGTTTGCCATGAATCCTCTATCTTTTCTCCTTTCACTCCCATTCAGTTTATTTTTCATCTCCACCGCGTAATCTCGAAGCGTGCGTAGTCGTGATTATTCGTCTGGACGTTTAGCGCGTGTCTCCACTCCGGTATCTTCCCTGCGTGAATAACGCAGCTGAATAATAGATGCCTAAATGTATGAGTGTACGTACGCTCGTCGGAGCGTACAGTCGTTCGCCGATGCGAGCGTGAAATTCTGTTCGGAGGCGTTATACATATAGTCGGTTACCCGGAGGCGATCGGAAAATCACTGTGGGGTGGTTGGTGCGCGTGGGGATAACCGAGAATTGCATACCTATATGCCCCCGAGGCACTCGGGCTCGTCGACACACGACGGGGACACTGCGACGACAAGCGAGAAAACGTGACGAGTTTTGCGGATAAACAACTTGGTGACAAAATTTATTGATAAAAAAAAAAAAAAACAAACAATAGTGAGGTAAAAATGACTAAACGGTGTTACACGGAAATCGCTTCTGTATCCTCTGACTTACGGGATAGAAGAATTTGCGGAAGATGAAATCGTTGAGATCCTATTCAACGTTCTTCGTGCTATATAACCGCCCCTTCCCGACCCCCCTTAAGGCTCACCGAGATCTATCGATCGTTCTCCCGGGTGCTCACCACGCGAATCCGCCAATTGGCCCGGCGGACATCCGACGGTGATAGCGGATTTCCTCGGAGGCGTTTATACCCTCCGCTTCGTCGTCCCGAGAGATATAGGGGCTTGTGGGAGTCTGATGTGCGCCTTCTCTACTTGCTCTCTACGCCAATAAGGAAACTTTGCCATACACTTGGGACAAAGTAGTACGAAGATTTTATAGAGTGTACGTGACTGTTTTTTTAACCCGAATCGAATTTGCAAAAAAACAACAGTTTTTTCGAATAGTTTTTTGGCCGAATAAAAATAATTAAAATTTAGATCATAGTGATATAACGAAAGATAATCAAAAGTAGGCATTGAAATTAAGTACAGTATGTCTGAAAAAAAAAAAAAATCGGATCATTTTCATGGATAAGCAAATTATCTCGAAAGATAAGCAAAAGAAAAGCGAAGGATTTTTTAAGATAAACAAACGTAGAAGTTATGTGAAAACACCATATTTTGTGTCTAAAAAAAAAAAAAAAAAAAAAAATCGGTGGATTTTTGTTTATTTCATATTTTGCCTAATCTAATCAGATGTAATAAGAATAAAAAATGATACATTTAAATTCTATTGAAACAACGAATTTTATACCGCGAATTTTTTTTACCAAATTAGGATCATTCGAGAAATAAGTCATAATAATACGAAAAGACAATAACGGAGGCATCAGGATAGCAAAGCAAGTAGCGAACGCGTTCGAGTTCTCGGCACAGTGAGTTGAAAAACGTCTCCGACTGCGAAAGAAACAGCAAAGAAGTGCCGGTAGTATACAATGCTATAGGAGAATAGTTCTCTCTGTGTGTCGAGAACTCTCCCGATGATGGGAAGTCGCGAAGGAACAACGCCCGAGGGAATCGTCTAGCGGTGGCATCGAGCTCTCGACCGTAGAACAACGGGCTATATACAGTTTTCTTTTCCAACGTTTTTCTTTACTTCTTTCTTTCCTTCGCCGTCGTTGTCGTTCAGAGTTGCACGCACGGTCCATGCTATACACACACGCAGTGTCTCTATACTGTAATACTTTCTTGTTTTCCCATTTACGTCTCTTTCGAATATACTTATACGAGTATATATAGCCAAAGAGTACCTTCACTGGTTTCCTATAGGATCTCCTCTCTCCTCGTATCCGACGAGTTGCACCTATAAAAAAAAAAGACTGAGCAAAAAGTAGTGACATAGCAGGCATAGCTATCACACCCTTCGGTCTCTAACTCGTCGCGCCACTTTTACCGATAAATCGTCCGATAGTTACATAAAAGCGGTTGAAATGCTTTCGTCTATCCGCGCAGTCGACGAGAAAAAGGTGTAAAAGTATGTAAGTTATGTGTACATAAATATACCATAGCGAGAAGTGCTATAATACAGAAAAAAAAAAGTTTCTCCGCGAAATAGAAGTTTCACACGATCCTTATGCTTCTTTTACTTTTGCTTATTTTCGTATATTTCAGTCCTTTACTCTTACATCCCGGTGTATTTTTTTCTTTTTTTTTTCTATTCAAAAGACTATAGTTTCGAGGCACGGAAAGCACATTCGAATAATTTTCTTTCGGAGCAGTAAGAGTTCGCTTTGGGTATATGCTATACATACGTACATATACATATATTATATATATATATATTTATCTCGGATGGTCTCATCCCCGTGTCTTTGGTAGAGCTTAACTTTTGGTTACGTCATTGCCCTCTCGCTTTTGCAAAGACTAGCATTGGATCTTTCGCTTCTGTATAGACGCGGTCAACAGAAGCTCCGCGGCCAATAGAGACGAGAGGCTTTCCGGTTTCCTCGATCGTACCGAGAGGAACTCTCACCTCTCATGCTCTCGCAGTTTCTTATTCTCTCTCTAGCCGCAAGCTTTCGTCTATACATTTATCCATCTCGGTTCTATCTCTCTATCCATCTCTCGAACCAACTACCCGCGGCAATACTTCGCCGCAGCGAAACATCCCTCGTAAGAGAAGGGATGTCCCTCGCGTGCACGAACCGAACTTCTAATCGAATCAACGGCACCCCAGCTACGATTCATCCCTGTGCTGCTGCTTCGAGAGAGCGAGAGTTTGGCAAGGTTCGAGCGAAGACTGAGGGAGTATATAATACATATATATACGTATATGTACTTCAGTATAGTATATAGTAATATAAGGATAGGAAACAGAAGTCTCGATGGCGATCTCTCCCCGGTACGGAGCAGCTGTTACGAGACCTTTGCGTTTCGTTGCTGTTCACCGCAGTTTCTCGTCTTTACTTTCTCTTACTTTTTCTACCCCCTCCGGCTTTTACGTTCGCGCCGGACGAAATATTATTTACTTCGAGTGTGCGGTACAACCGTTAAACGAAAGGGCGTCGAACGCCGGGGAGGAAGAAAGAAGAATTGCGGAAGGATATCTTTGCCGGTGTTCCTGGATACCTCTGGTCTCTTTCTCGCGCTCATCGCCACACCGAGCAATCGCCTCTCCGCCTCTTCTGGACGATACTCCCAACCACATAGATATATTGTTTTCTTCGTCGAGGCTTCGCAACGCAAACGGCAGCCGCTCTTTTCTATTTCATTCTCCTTCTAACGCTTCCGCGTCTGCTTTTTCTCAACTATTTTTCTCCCGTTCTCCATTCCACTTAAATTCCATCCCTCGAATCGCCCATCCCCCACCACACCTTCGAGCTTTTGCTCAACCTGCTATCTTACAGAGATCTTTTTATCGTGTTACCCACGCTCTATCTATTCCCATCTCCTCTATCCCTCTTATCTCGACTCTCGATTCCTCTTGAGATCTATTTTTTTTTTTCTATTTTCGTCGATGATTCTCACCGTTGTCGGCATCTTCATTTCGACGGTACATCGAAACGCCTCGGGTTTTAGTCGCGATTCGAATTACGCCGGAGCTATGTAAACCGTTATGTACCCCCGAGAAGTTCGAGGACTTTCGAAATTTGCATTTATTCAAATCGAATATTATTTCTAGTTTCCCGGATTTTATTATCTCGGCCGCCCAGAGTAAACGAGTCTTTTTGCGATCGCTTTTATTTTTTATTTTTTTTTTACTGTTGGATGATTTTGCATATATACGCGGAAAAATTGTAGAGCGAATACCGGGTAAATGAGATTTTTTTTTCCGAGTCTCTAATCTCGATTATTTATCACTTGATTATTCATTTGAACCGACGAAGAACTTGCTTATCGCAAAAATGAATACGAAATAAATGCATTGTCTTCAGCCACTGGAAGAAAACCAGCCGCACCTCAATTTCGCAGAAAAATGTATATACATCGCGTAAGAAAGTACAGTCATGAAATTAATTTACAATTTATTAAAAAATTTCTTCGCACTGCTTTCATCCGTTTTATCTTTCTGCTTCCGGACGAAGTATAGTTTTTTTTCTGCCTTCGAAATTTTGAAACGTTAACATTTTTTATCGTTATGCTTTACAATTTTTCATTCCACGTATCCGTTCCAATTTTTATGCCTCAATCTTGCACTCTATAATATGCACGAGTATTTTCCGATTACATTTATTTGGCATATTTGCGACGGCATTAAAGTCATGACGACTGTATACCGTGCAAAATGAATATGATAAAAGTTTTTTCACCAACGGTTGAGATCACACGAGACGAGATTCTCTTCGAAATTCTCTTCGAAATTTCGGGACTTCAAGATCCGACGGCACTCATACCGATTTTTATGTCATTCGTTTGATAAACCGTTTACAATAATTTTATTTTTATTTTTTATTCTACTCTCTGCAATTTTTACACGTTTTATTTTTACATTTTCCGGTTCCAATATATTTGATATACGCGGAGAAAAAATGAGAATTACGATTGTAAATACCGTGTAAAATAAATACGAGATAATTGTGTTGCCTCCAGCCAACTGTTGAAAATGCGAATCGCAACTCAATATCGCATGTCTTCATCTTCGAAATTTTGAAACTTCGAAAAATCTTCCGACAGTCGTGACGTTTTTTTTATTTATTTATTATTCCACGTACCCTTTGCAATTTTTACACGCTAATCCGACACACTGTGGTATGCATGAGTATTTTTCGATCGCATTTATTCGGTATACGTGAGATGACGTTAAGGCCACGACGGGTGTGCAGTGCACAGGTCTTCCGGCACCCGGAATAACCAGGTGAGAGAAGGGCGCGGGAGGGAGTGAGACTTCTCCGTCGTCATTCGGTTGGTCGAACGCGGAGGGGATGATGTCTCTTCCGATTTTCTCCGATCCTCGGGTCGATCGATCCTTCGACGTGTAGTAGTTTTTCGTCTCGGTATCTCGACTACGATATCTACTGACGTGTCTGCGCGTTTGTGTGAATCTTCGCCGGGACCCAAGATATCGTAATCGATATATCGAAGCCGATTCCTCGCTCTCTACCTCGGTATCCCGGAGTGAAGGCAACCCAAACCCCCCCTCATCTCCCCCCCAATAATCTGACGTGAAATATTGCATTTCGCGAGTGTGCGACGTCGACCAATAATATACGAGTATGTCGGGGGAAGACGACGTCGAGTGTCGAGAATGCTATATACTATAGTATAAGTATTACAGTACAATCTTGTTGAATATATTCGAACATCGCAACGTTCCACTTTTTCTCTGTCGTTACTGAATAGCAAGTCCCATTCAAAAACAATCGATATTCCGCGGTAAAAATTTTCAACGCAACACTATATAACGGTTATCTTTCGAAATAACCAAACTGAAGTGATAAAAATATTGTTTGAAAAAAAAAATAAATACATATATAAACATTGTAGGTGACGAAATTTTGTCGTGCGAAATATGGAAATATTGTGGGCGATTTTTGCATCGAAAATATACGAGTTGAAAGCAACTGGTAGATCAAATAAATGATATATGTACGATGAATAATGTACACCGAGCGAAAGGTACGAATGAATACAGTGGGAGAGAAAAACATCGAAACTGCTTCAGGGCAACGATTTTCAAATTCTCTCGGATGGTTGGATCGACGAAGCATCAGTTCTCCGGCACCGCACCAAAGGCATATATATGTATATAACCTTTCGCTGTGGAGCAAACCGGAGCTTTCACACAAGCGCCACCGGTGCATTCGGCAGGTCGACGCCGAGCACTCGACGTCGCACACAGGATATTTGCTTTCTCTCAATTTTTCATAAGCTCCAGCGGGCCTCACGTTCGCTTGCTTTTGCACCCTCCTCACCTTCTGTTACTGCCCGGCAGTCTCGTCACCGTCGCTTCGCCTACGCGAGCCTCGAGAACCGCGATGCTTGAACGCCGCGTTGATCTACCCTACGGGCGTATATTCGAAAACCGAACAACATGATGACGGAAGCTTTTCAAATTTTTACAAAAAATCATATATTCGAACAATTCTATGGTTTACCATTGTTACTTTCGCAATACGAATTATTTCGTGAATTTTGAAAAATTTTATTATAGTCACCAGTTTTCACCTATAAAAAAAAAATAATCGATAGATTTTTACTTGTATATGAAATTGACGTGGAGGTAATGTAATTTTAATGGAATAAATTAATTTCATTTCCCAATTTTCCAATTACAAATTTCTTTATTAAAAATAATTTTTTTTACTTTTCAATTTTTAATAATAATAATACTAAATTTTATTATAGTGAATTATTATTTTTATTCATTTTTTATTTTTTTAATTCAATATTTCTTATTTTCACAATGAATAAAAATGTTTCTTTTTTCATATTCAACGAACTTAAAATATAATTGAATCAATAATTTATCACAGTAATTACATCTAACGAATTTTCCGACGAAAGCCGTACGACTAATATTGTGAAAATTTACGTACCGTTTAAATTTGAATTCGAGAGAAATTCCTTAATGTGTCAATACGTGCGAAACTCGTCGCGTGCTCTGTTTACGCTGTTGGGACGGAGACTCAAAGATTAATTAACTTTGCAGTCGCGCAGAGAAGGGAGAGAGTAAATTTTCCCGTAAGCAAACGTCGCCGCGTATACACACGTATCGTTCTGCATTACAAATACAAACACTGTTTGGTACTCTCGCCTCTCGTTGAGTACGAGTCGTATAAAAAGAGGGGGCGAAAAGCGTGAGCGTTCATATGTGAAAATATGAAACATTTCGCGATGGATAGTAGCGGGATATATCTATACAGTAAGTATAATAAAATACGTACCCCTGAGTGCATAGCTAGAGGATGAGAGAGGATGACACATGCAGCCGGCAGTGTCATAGCGGAGAGTCTAGTCGGGCCTATCGATCGACCAGTAATCACCAAGGGGGTCACTCCCCATATATTATTTTTCCTCGCGCGACTCCCCACGGTGCTATCCCTCGTCAAGCCCTCGTGGATGAATCGTGTACAGCACCGGTAGCAACAGAGCCGGAGAGCAGAAGGTTGTCGGTGGGGTTGTTTTGAGAGTGGATGGTAGCCACGCGAGGGTAGCAACAGCGCGAAATGCTAAGCCCCCGAGGTGTACCCTTCATTTCGAAGGTACCTAATAGCCACGAGATCCTCTCGGTGTTTGTGGCCGTAAGACCAATAAGAACGCTTCTATACCACTTTTTCGGTATGTATACCGTTTTCATTCCGACTGATCCTTCGCTATTCCAAACTCCATGGAATAGAAGACACACGATACATATATTTATAAAAAAATCTCTTCTCGAGCCTCGAAGGGAAAATTTTCACTCGAGTATAAAAAAAAATACGAAGCTTTTGTAGCCTTGAAAAACATTTTTTTTTTATTCGCGAAGCGATTACAACGATGACGAAAGAAACGCGCGCGGATCGTTAAGAACTGCGCAATCATTTCCGCAGCGGTAAACAAAAAAAAAACGGATGAAACGAGGATCGAGGAGTCTGTCGATCATATATGTATAGTGGAAGAGGGGTGGGGTCGGTCTGATGCTCGTAGGGGTTGTTGGATCGCACCCAATGACTAGACGAAATTATACAAGAGCCCTCGATCGGTTGGTGATCGAGAGTAGCTATACATCCGCGGTAATTAAGCAGGAAGTGACTGCACCGGACACGTGCGTTACGTAACACGGTTACGTGGTAGAATTTGTAGATTCAATGGATATACGGCTATATATTGCAACACCTACACAACCCCGGGTGGGCCTCGTCGAGACTGTTTATATATTACGGAACTTGGCGGGGATCCCGAATCGAGTTACTTTGCACTTGTATCTGATACATCGCACGGTTACCCTTTTTCCAAGCGCCGTTAGTGCAAAATTGCATTGATAAAAAAAAATGTAAAAAATAATCCTGAATATTATAAAATTTGCAACATATTTTTTACTATTTCCGGCTTTTCATAAAGGAAGCTTTGTGAGAAAAAAAAAATGAATGAGGAAGAAATGTGAAAATCCACGAGATTTTTTTGTATATCTAAAATTATAGACTAAAAATATGAATCTATGTTCTCACAAAGTCGCGGATTGAAAATTTGTTAAGTTTCGTCAATATTAAAAATCAAAATGTTCATAACTTTTGATTGCTTTTGCCTATTTCGCCCGATTTCAATATTTCAAAACATTGGTGGTTATTCCACTTTTGTACCAAATATCAGTTCGATAGCTAAAAATTTACGGCAGCTACAGTGTTAAAGTCCTTTTTAGAATAAACACAACGGACATTTTTTCTAAATATGATTTTTCGATCCTTTGGAACATTCTGAATACGTTAACATCAAAATTTTGAAAAACAATTTTTTCACGAAAATAAAGCGAAATATCGAAAATACAAAAATAAGTTTGAAACAGTCAGTGGTCCCAAATTTTGCCTATAGATTTGTCTTTCCCTCGTCAAAATTGAACTAACGAAACTCCAGGCTGTCCAAACAAGAACCGAACTTCCAGTTTCGTGATTGAATCATAACAGGTTCTTCCAACAATTTGCCTATCCGTTTCTCATTTTTTTTCCTCGTCTCCGCCGTTACCAATATCCATTCGTCTATTCGTTTCAACCTCAGTATGCCAGTCGTTACGCAGAGTGGAGAAACGACCCTAATCCATTTACAACGTCGAGATCCTCTACCGATGACGTATCGGGAAGTTCGGATTTTCGTAGAGTTAGACGAGTTCCAGTCGAAGCCTCCCGCACGTGGGGATTCGACGCACGGGACCCGGGGTGCAACCGTTGCAATTAAGCCGGAAGTGAACGGGAGAGAAGGGGTCATAGACCGGAGACTCCGGCTAAAACGCGAGCCGGGGTGCTGTTCCGCGACCGTCCTCGGGATGGACACGGCGCCGAGGGTCGTTAGGCACTGTAACAACGCTCCGCATACACGGTCCTCTCTCACCCTCGTTTCGCGATTCGTGCGCTCATGGCTAAACTCCGATCTCGTTTCTCTCCCATATATATATATATATCCATCCACGATAGCCAGAGAGACAACGGATACGTGCAACTCTCCGTAATTCGCCGGTTAATTTATTTTACCATCTGCACACCCACTGCCCGCGGTTCCGTTGGGCTCTATGGTACAGATGACTGCTATTCCTATAGTCCGGAGTACACTATGTGGCTTAAAAAAAAAAGAAAAGTAAAAAAAAACGTTCCGATCTCCTGCGCGTGGTCCCTGTGCACTGTGAAAAAAAAATCGATTCCATCATCCCTGTCCTTTTGCAAGAGAAGGTCGCAACGATATCGCAGATAGAGAAACAAAATAGAGGAAGCCTCCGTGCCCACGTGCTCTAGCCGCGCGACGCCCCGATGGTTTTCGATTCCCGCAGGATCGGCGAACCTCTCTCGCTCTCTTCATCTCTCTGTTCGATTTGCGCTCTTCATCCAACCCCCACTTCCCTCTCAATACGCGTATTTCGAACTCGATCTCTCGAACCCCCCTTCGCTACGTTCTTTCTATCTCGTTCTCTCAGCCCATCCTCGCTCTCGGTCTCATATCCTGAATTCGCAAACTCTCTCGCGTCGAACCCCGTCGGTTTCACCATTGCGCAAAACCATTCCTCGCAACACACCCTTCGTCCCACTCTCTCGCTCCTTTTACCTTTAACGTTGGGGGAGATGCGCGCGTGGATCCCCCCCTACGTTTGACGTTTCGCGTTTCCCGTTACCGACATCCCCCGACGGGATATTCCGAGAGAGCGGTTCTGGGTTTTCCGTGCCCGGAATTCACCCCGGGATATCCGCTCGAAATGGATATCGTTCGCTTGGGATGCGGCGAGGAAAGAGAGCGGTAGGGCTGAACTGTTGTCGCTGTTTCTACTGGTGCTCCTGTTGTTACCATTTCTGCTTCTCGATGAAGCACGATTGTAGTATTGCTATAGAAGACAGAGGGAGATAGAGTTTGAATCATCGTTCAAGAAAACGATAGCGAATGGAAAAATTCGGCGAGGAAAGGGGAGAACACGAAACAAAAGGGAGAAACAGTGACGGAAGGGAATCACGAATATCGCTGGATTAGTATTACAGTCCGGGTCGACGGATGGCAAGTATATATTATTAACAGAAGTCGGAATAGCCCCGGACTTCAAGGCCCTCTTCGTTTGGTCCCTTATCCATATGCTCCTCCCAAGAGATCTGTATTCATTCATGATATCCACGACCCTGCGATTCTCGTCAGGTTGCACTTATGATTATTATACTGAAGCGGATATATCACAATCGAACCTGAGCCCCTTAAATTCTGCTGTTTTGTTGCTCGGTTAACTAAATTTCGTATATTGTCTTCTTATTAATATTTCCCATGAAAATTCTTGCGGAATCGGGACGCAAACATTTTTTTCGATGAATGACGAAATAATCGTCTCGACACTGAAAATTATGTTTGTTTGAGTGGACCAATAGTTAGTTAGGACAACCACTTCAAAAAAGAAATGGTTTATCCCAAAATTGCTAGTTTTCCCAACAAACTATTCATCCTCCTAACTAATCATTTTTTCCATTCGTGATATCCTTGAGTCCTCTATTCTGTTATTCTTGCATCTATGACTATTGTACACAAACAAACATCAACCCCTTTGACTCCTTCAATTCCTTTGTTTCGTTTTGCCTGGTAAAGTTTCCAATTGATCTCCTTCCCATCAATATTTTTCATGAAAATACTTGCGGAGTTTGGAAGGTGAGAGTTTTCGATGAATTACCAGATAATCCTCTCAACACTTGATACGATATTTCTTATACGGTCTCGAAACTTGTTAAGAGTTCGATATCTTCGGAGGTTGTAGTATATTCCGTTTTGTATATACCGCGCTTTCTATAGATATATATATATATATAATGCAAAAAGGGGTTGGAGGAAGAGTCTCAGGGACGAAGAGATCGAATATGCATTTGCATAGAGCTGCGAAGAGGCAGAGGTAAGAGAAGTCGTGGAGTGAGAATAAGCGAGGGTGCGGTATACCAAGGGATGAGTTGAGCTCAGTCACCCGCTATAGTGAAAAGGGGTTGGCAGCAGCAGCAGCAGCTCCTCTTGGTAGCATAGAGTAAGAAGTTCGACGTGCAAGACGAAATTTCATAATCCTCGGTACCCCGGCACGTCGTCACAGACGGTTGAAGAAGAGGAAATGCGAAAGAGGTTGGGACTGAGAAAAGTAGCCTCGCTGTACCACCTAAGATACGTGCCACGCTAGGATATGCCATAGGAATCTTTTATTTTTCACAGGCAGAAGGTAGATCGACGTGTTGGATTACTTTGAATCTACACACAGACAGAAGAGATGCGAATATGTGTAACGTGTATTATACGCTACGTTGATCGTTGTATTTGCTCTTTCGACCTTTTCGCCTGTATAGTTTCCCCAAACGGCTCTTCCGCGGTGTGCAACTTGCTCTTTGGTTTTCCTCGTAACATCCGCTCACCAAAATTTGGACGAGTGAACTTTGCATTCGTACTCCGTCTTCGTGGTTTCCTTTTGATTCGGTGTCTATCTGTACCGATCGATCGTGATGAAATAAATGATCAAACGCGTTATCCAGAACGCTGGTGGGTTTCATTGGTACTCGAGAAACAAGCGTAGTTGGAGTATCCAACTCGATCGATTATGGAACGAAAGAAAACAGAAGAGATAAACTTTCAACGATCATCGAGTTGAAGGTATACCGATCATAATTCTCATTTGCGGGAGGAAGGAAAACTCCAAGGGAAGTTGAAAATTTTATAAACCGAGATAAGTTG
Source organism: Cryptus armator (assembly GCA_963971235.1). Classification (NCBI taxonomy): domain Eukaryota; kingdom Metazoa; phylum Arthropoda; class Insecta; order Hymenoptera; family Ichneumonidae; genus Cryptus; species Cryptus armator. Next base: position 13,376,984 of record OZ020236.1, read on the forward strand.
AGCTATCGTGACGAGAGTTTGAGGGTTGTGTGTGCAGCTCGTCGACGTTGCACCCCGGAAGAGAGATCGATGTCGAGCACCTTCAATGCCTCCTCCCAACGTTGACGGGGGAGGAACGGGTGTAGACCCATTTCAACCGATCGTCTTTTCCTCTCTCTACCACTCTCCCGCGTATCGTCATCCCCTGAGCTATTCGCTGTATACCCCATTCTCGTGTTCCTCGTCTTCTTCGCCCTCTTCTCCTTCAGCTACTTCGTCTCATGGATTGGCCATGTCTATAGCCTTTCGCGTGCCTCTCCCGCTCGTCTTACATCCCACCTCGGCACTCTTATTCCCGGGGTCTATATTTATAGCTATCGAAAGAGAGGCCTTTCTCGGTGAGAACAGTTCGGTATATCGTCGTCTACGGGGTGTCTCGACACCGGCGTTCCTAGTTCGCTCAAGGATAAAGGAACGCCCGTTGCCACTCTTCGGCTATCCAACGAGAAAGGAAAAAGATATCGCGACGGGGTGGCGATGCCGAGCTTTTCCCGGGACCAGCAGGCAGAGCCCATCCGTGAAGCCCAGGACGGGATGTGCTGCTGCTTCTATACGCCGTGTGGATATTATGTATTCGCTCGTATCTTTCAGCTCGATTTCGTCGGATATTCAGATATTCTCGAGGCTCCCGCAACGCCAAACGTTCCATCTCGCATTCTCCGCGACGTTGCACGGTAGCGTTGTCCTCGCTCGTCGCGCAGCTGGGTTCTTTCACTTCCGTGAACACGAATTTCCATTGACCACCCTTGCTTTTCTCTGTTTCGTATACTTTCTTTTTTTCCCTTTATTTTTCCATGTATAAAAGGTCGCTTCGTATCTGTCTATACATACATATATATATATATATTTGTCGATGGGGTACGAAACGCAAAAGTGTTACGTGAGAGAATTATTTATTCACGAACTCTTGGCGTGAACTTTGGCATTCATTTGTTGTTGGATTCTTCCGAAGATTTTTCCGAAGCAGGAAGCTTAGAATTTTTTTTGTTTTCAACCAAAAACATTGTTGTGATATTCACTTTTTTGAAATATATTTTCGAACGGTTCCCGATCACCCGTTACGTTAAGGGATGGTGCGGAGGATGCCGTGGCTGCAAATAGGCGAAGAGGGGTTTCTCTATAGGTACGAGGACGAGGTATAAGGTGCGCCTTCAGCCCTCCCAAAGTGCAGTGGAGCGTACACGCGATAAGGGCCACCCTCCTCCCTCATCCCGAGAAGCGAAACCGAGAGAGCTTTGCGTGGTACGTCTCCGGTGCGCTGCTGCTGCTGATGCTGATGCTGTACGACGACACCGAGGGTGCAGGTCGGCGTCTCAGAGGGTGGGCAGGAGGTATGAGACGTTTCACCAAGGAGCTCTCCCGCAATTTATTCCGATATTTAGACCGCCGTCGAGCGAGGAGGGCGGGCTTACCCTCCCGGTGAGCGAAGAATTAGCCCTCTGCCCGAACGGCGATAGGGGTAGGTACTCTCTGCACTCATCTCGTTGCCTCTCTCGTCTTCCCTTATTCTGGTTTCTCCTTCTTCTCCGTCTCTTCAGCGTCGTCGTTTTCATCGCTCTGTTTTTCCCTCACTCCATTTTCTCATTACAACTCCTGGAGAGACACAGAGAGATGAGAGACAGACATACCAGACAGACAGACATCACATAGCTATACGTATATATACGTATACTATATATTATAGTACATAGTAGCTATATAGATAGTTGCTTTCGTTTATCCTTGGAGGATTCTCCGATTCTTCGACACCCCCCTATCGGACTTTCAACGACTCTTGCATTTACGATTGCAACCCGATCGCGATTCGAAGAAACGACGAGAGTAGCAAGAGCTTCGGGAACAGTCCTGTGCACTTCGGGCCTCTCCCCGATGTCCCGAGTAGTTCCTTTTTGGGGTCTTTAAGATTCGATCGAGGACGACCAGTCGGTACCATAGTCTACAGAAGCATCAAGCGCGACCTCCTTCCCTTCTTCTTTCTTCTTCTTCCGATCAGTGCATCCACCGGCTGCAATGGCTACTCCAACCCTACACTATCGGTACCTCCCACAATCTCCACCTTCTTCAGCTTCCATTCTCATTGTCTCACTTCGATTCTTCGTTTTTCGGTCGAACCTCATCGACGACCCTTTCGTGGTCGGTCGCGGGGAAACAGAGGAATCCTCTTACCGGTCGCCCGATGCGGCATCACCTTTGAAAGCTTCATACCGGCTCTTCCTTTTATTTATGTCTTTCTCTCTCTATCTCTCTCGCCCGCTCTTCTCTTCGACTCTCTCACACATCTGCACTGATGCACAAACCAGTCTTGATGCACCCACTCGACGATCTTTTTTACTCGAATTTCATCGAGTGAGAACTCGGGTTGAAAGAACGATGAGACGGATCTGAGGCAAGCGTTTGCCGATATTGAAGATAGGCTTTGCTACAAAAATGTTAGTGTATGTTGCTACGTAGAGTAGTACCCATATCGTAATATTTGCCGTTCTGTACAGACGTATCCATTATATGAATAATTTTCAAAACCTGAATCAGAGAGCTACGCTATAGAATTTCGATGAGAACTTATTTTAAAAAATTGTAGATGTTGAACATTTCGATATTCATTCTCTATTTTCAGATTTACTCATTTGATTATATTTTCAGCATTAATGATTATCATATTTTACCAGATAATCGATATATAGGTATATAATTTCTATGTCTGAATCCATCACTACAGTAATCACAGATTCAAACCATCAATTGACTTTTTGTTTTTAAAAAATTAATAAAAAATCGGCAATGGCGTCGATTTGGATGCTCATCCTCTGTTTTCAGTTTTATTTATTAAATGAAATCTTAAGCATCAATGCTTCTCATATTTTCCCACATAATCGATATATAGCTATAGGATTGTTATGTTCAAAAAATATATCACTGCTGCAAGAACAGATTTCACGGTTGATATTTGTTTTAGAAAGATTTATCAAGAATTTCCGAATGTCGTATATTTCGATTTTCAATCTCTATTTCTAAACATATTCATTCATTACATTGTTACAATCCGAATTTTTCGTACTGAGACCTTTATTTCTTATGATAGAGGAATTCTTTATTTATTTCTCGTTGCGTTGGTTCAAAGAACCTATTGATCTCTTTTTGATCGATGTCCTCCGTACGTCCTGTGTTTGGTAGCCCCGTAGGCACTCACATGAACATTCAGAAGAGCAAACATAAACTGAGGGAGAGTTAGTATCACCGTCAGAGTTTGGAATTCACTTTGGTCGAGCGACTTTGTCATCGGAATTGGCATTTATTGCTGTGACTGTACGCCACGTACCAGCCGACATGTATGCCAACGGGGTGTCGCGTTCCAGCGAACGAGAGAGAGAGAGTGCTCCAGCGGCGATACAAACCCCTCGCGCGTTTGCTTACGCTCGATGCGGCCCTAATCAATTTCTGCTTCGACTCCGGGTACCCCACTCACCCTCAGTCACTCTCTTCCTCTCGTTTAACCTCTCTCTGCCTTGCATACCATACAGTTCCTTACAGTAGATCTTGCAGCCTTCGCGAAATCACTGAGGCGTCTTGGTATACGACGTCGTCTCGTCTACGAGCTTTCAGCGATACATATATAAGCTGCGTTGCTTGTGCTATATATTGTGCTATGTGCTATATATAACACGAAAATTCGCATCTGCGAGGCAAAGGCGAAGGCGCCATAGTGCGAACGCAAACTCCTCTACCCCTTTAACCGTATACCTTCTTAATCTCAGATTAGAATCTAATCGCAAGAATTTCAGGGTTGAGAGGGGGTTGGTTGGTGAGTGCAGCAATTGTTTAAAATTCTATAGCTCCAACCGCATAGCTCCAGACCGGTTGAGGTACATTTTCCTTGAAAGGACTTTCAAGGATCACCAAGCCTTTCTGAAAAGTAGCTTCGCCTTTTTTTTTCCCTTACGATCGCGCGATCGTAAAAAATTTTAGCTCGCGGTATACTCGCCAAGGATTATTTTTCCTCCTTTTTTTTCATTTGGTGGTTGAAATAATCGAGGAAAGTGAAGGAGGGAGGACGGCAGGAGCAGTAGAATTCATTTTGTTCGGACTCGATGTTTGTTTTAACCGCTGTGCGGTGAAGCTTTTTTTTTTTTTCAACGAGTGCAAAGCAAAGACGAGAGGTCGGGGCTCGTGTAGGTTCTTTTTTTTCTGTTGGAAAAACGCGATCGCGAAGAACAGAAGTGAAAGCGCACCCCGTTTACAAGGGAGTAAAAGCCGCTCGAACAGAGGCCGGGTGGAGCCAGAGACCCCGAAATACCGCGGGATCGCCTAAAGCAAGGGTGGGATATGAATACAGGAGGCCGCTCCTCACACTCCCCTCCTCCCACTCCCCTCCTCCCACTCCCCCTTCTCCTATTTCTCCTTCACCCGAGAAACGCGTTTCGCCAGACTTATTTATTTATATCGTGCCACTAAATCTCGGCGCCATTTAACCGAGATTTTCTTCCACCAGCCTTTCGTCTCTCACACGGCTTCCACTCTTATTTTCTAGTGTACCTATATACCCACGCCGTTCTCTCTTACTCTTTTTTTACGGCGTTCGCGTATAACCCGGCACCACATTCTACTCTCCAATCTTCAACGTCGCCCACTGTCTTCGGGCTTTTATCAGAGTTCCAACCGGCTTTTATATCTTTCCGACGTAACCGCGCTACTATCACGGGTTTCGGATATTTCAGTCACTTTGAGTTTAAGGGCTGTTAGTCGTCATTCATCTGGATTTAAGAAATATCACCGATTTTTGCAAATTTCGGGGAGCAAAATTAATCGTTGTTTCAAAGGGATGAACAGTTAGATATCCTCCAATCGATTAATTCATTGGGTGAACCACAATTAATTGATTGGCTCAACGAATTAATTGATTGCCTCACCCAATCCAGCCAACGAATTGGCTGATGATTACCGAATATACTGGCGTAACCAATAAATTAGTTTAACCATATTCAACCAATTTGTTTCTCAAGCCAATGCATTATTTTTATACCTCAAGCAACATTTTGTTGACGGACCGATTTTACGAAAAACACGCGACTTTTAGGTATTTTTAGGTAGCGATATTTTTACTTCGCGTCAGAATATGAGTAGAAAGAAGTTGCCTATCGCATCGTACGGGAAAATGTACACAAGATAGGGTATGCGACAGAGTTTCAAAACCGTTTTTCCGAGCGATTACGGGGGGTTGAAAAACATTTTTAAAAATGCGATAAAGGGGTTGCAATTTTTTGGGTCAAATGGAAGCTTATAAAAAGCCATGATGCGCATGTTTTTTTTTTACGTTGAACACGGAGCTCGCAGCAGTTTTTGCCCGAAGATAAGCGGGATATTAGTAATTGCAAAAAAAAAACAATTTTTTTTGTTAGTTTTTTCATTTCCGGCGAAATCCAGCATTCGAATAAAATTAAAAAAAATGCTTTTCTGAATTCATTGAATACACTATACTGATAGTCATATAGATAATCGATCATCTCGAACTCGAATCGGATTTTGGAAAAGATTTTAGTAAATATGATTGCACTGTCATCTGCTGGCCGTGACCTTCCCGAGAACTCGTGCCGTTACTATAATAAGTTTATCTTCATCTCATAAGATATTCCCTACCGGGATTGTGTATCGCGGGGTATTGTAATTCGTGGTAAGGGTTGTATAGGTCGTCTACGGTCTCTGGGGGAGGGCTGCCGGCAGCCCTACGGCGTAAGGCTTTGCTTCCATCGATCGAGTACCTATATCCGGTCGTTGTTCAATGTATATACATATATATTGGAAACCGGATATTGAAGACGCGCTCTCGCTTGGGAGTGCCTTCTTGACGGACGGATGTCTCCGTCGAGACAAAGTTGTTCCTGGATATTGTGTTTCGCGAGTGAGAAAGTGAGATCGCAAGCTCACGATAGACAGATTGTGTCACAGAGTCAATCTCGCGTCAAACCATGGAAAATTCAACGAAATCGTAATCCCTTCGATTGCACAAAAATCGCAACACCTGTCTCTCAAAAAAAAAAAAAAAGTTTCGTACAGATAGATTTGATAGAATCAAATGGAGAATATCAATCTCACGATAGGTACAAATGAAAATTGGGATAAAATTTTGAATATAAAAACGAAATTGTAATCCATCGATTGCAGGAAAAATCGCAACATCTGCCGCACAAAAAAAAAAGAATTGTACAGATAGATTTGATAGAACGAAGTTGAAAAAATGAATCTCTCGATAGATACAAACGGCAATTGAGATAAAATCTCGAACAAAAAATCATTTTCTATCATATTTTTCGATTCTATATACATCGATGGAATGAATTTTTTGACGTTAAGATTGAAGGGTATGAGATTTAAAAAAAGAAATAAAAAAGAACTGAGAGCAATCGAGAAGAGAATTTTCTTGCTTAAGGGTGTACGCCGTGGTTTCCCTGAGTCCATAATGTCACCGAGAACGTACGTCATCGCGGAGACCTGGATCTCCAGTCCTGCTGAACGTATCTATACGCTCTCTCGTTCTTGATAAGACTCCCGTTCGTCCGTCTTCGGCTTCTTCTTGCCCGCTGGCCGTAGTAAGACCGAAGTAAGAACTTATCGGATCGCCCGGGTGAGGCATAGAGAGACAGAGAGAAATCTTGACGGGACTTGCGCCGTCCCGTGTGTCTCTCAAGTCGAGAGGAGATCCTAGCCGCGGCTTGAGGCCACTCACCACGTTTATATCGCTGGGTTCACCGGTTATTCTTATCAGATCGGAACGATCGTAAAAAGTTTTTCGGCAAACGAGTACGCTACTCGAGGGGCAAAAAGGTTATTTGGAGAAAATGAAGTCTCGCGTTGCCGTGCGAACAACGACCTCGCGTTGGATAGTCGCAACTTCTCTACCTTTTTTTTTTCTTTTCATTTTTCCTTTTCTTATCAAAAGTTCCCTAAAAATTTTCATTGCGATGATTTTTTTGAATTATAGGTGAAAAAAAAAAGATTCCGTTTTTTTCAATATTCTTATTCGTCCCTCGCGAATTCACTCATTTTTTCCAAATCGTTAAACTTCTTTATAAAAAAAAAAAAAAAAAAAAAATGTTCGTCCCTTACGAATCGAATAATGTGACGATCCTTTCACGCGCGGGTGAGTGTCTAGCAGAGGTTTCGATCGAGTGAGATGCGACGAGAAAAGAACAGATGGAGAATAGCACACGCAGCGACGATATACTTGGATAGAGATGGACTTCGATATCCGTGGGATCGTTTATATGTATACATACATATATATATATATTCTTGATATACGTGTATGCGTGGGTTTCCCAAGGGGTAAAAGGCAATGATAAAATAACTATAAAATTACATTTTACGAGGGTGAACTGGTTTATTGGCCAGAACCGTTTCACTCTCTCCTCTCGTTCACCCTCGCAGAATTCTCCGATTCACGTGTCGATTTTCCTTCTCCTTCTCCTTTCATCGTATTTTTTTCGTCTCTCTTACGCTCGCGAAATTCTTGTGCACCACCGACGAATCTTCCACGATTTTCCAGTTCTCGCGGATAGATTGTGTGAGCTACCGGCGTGATTCTCGAGTATTCTCGTCGCAGAGGGACGTCCCGAAAAAGGGTGTGCGTGATCCGGCGATGCGGGGTGGAGATGGCCGGGAAGGGCGGGCGGTGGGGGGTGGGGGGGGGGAGGTGAGGTAAAAGGATGATTCGTGAAATATCGTTTTCCAACGCCCACGGGAATTGCTCACAATCATCTCACTCGTATATCCCAGCATCCCGACTGTTGTGTCTCGATACATTTTTATCGCGAGGTTCTTGACACTCAAACCGGAAATCCAATCTTTGTATACTGAAAAACTTTACACTTGCGGAAAACATGTGTATTCTTTTGTTCCTTCGCGTTACACAAATCTCCGACGGTTCTTCGATTCGCGTCAATTTTTTTTTTTTTTTTTTACAAGTTCACACGTTTCTTTCGATAGAATTGTAAATTGTACGGTATCATTCGAATAATACGAAATAATATGAAATAAAAATGGAGTTATTTCATATTAATAATAAACATAAAAAAATTTAATGAAAAGCAACCAAAAGTTATACAAAAAATCCCCGACGGAAAAGAGGAAAATAAAAACGTGAAATAATTTTGGAGTTAAGCAAAAAGTTTTCGACAGTTGGGTGAATGCCTGTTGAATTCTTTTATTCGCGTTTTCTAACTCTATCGGAAACTTTTTCGTAGACAGTAAAATTATTACATTTTTATTTTGCTTCTTATTTAGCTGTCTGTCGGAACACATATTTTTCATTCCGTTTGTCTGCACATTAGGCATTTGAAGTCGTGGTTAGTCTTTCGAAGTATTCCGAGTTAAAAAAAAATAAATGTATTTGGATATTTTTCATGGTATCTAATTCATAATTCACTAATTGCTTAAGTCAGATATTAAAAACATTTTCTAATAAAAATTGCAACTTGTGGACAAATAAAAAAAAATTTTATTTCCGTCCCTTAAAATCCCCAGTTTGCTGACGGACGTTTAATAACACTAAATACAGTGATAATTCAAATTCTGGTACTTCCGGTACCAACCGTTGTCGAAATTTCCAAAAAAATAATGACCGCGACGATTACTGCTAATTATTTCGCCAATGTTACCCTCTCAGGCGCGCAACTTAGCGGTCAGCAATTCTCCTTTTATTTTCGCGCGAACGCGTTCACAGATACCGCGATCCCAGCCTTTCGTATAACCACGAGCCTCTATAATGAAGCCACAACAAAGTGGTATTCGTGTATAGACTCGACCGTTTCTCCTCTCTCTCTCTCCTCTTTGCGATTCTGTTGACTGAACTCGCGACGCTGCTGGTACTGGTGGGTTTATAATAGTGAGCGCGGGATACTTCGCGAGAGAGAAAACTAGTCTTTCCGGGGGTGGCTTTGGGCACACGATCCAGCCGTTGGCGTCGTATCTCGTTGGGTAATTCCCAAGGAATAATGGAGTGGACCTCGGCTCGTTCAAAAGTCCCATAAATTCCCGGAGGTAACGTGGCGAACGGGGTGGGGTGGGAGGGGTCGCCACCCCCGCCACGAGAGAATCAGCTTATATACGTTACCCGTGCCAAAGGATAGCGGGAATATCGCGGGCGGTGGACGAAAGGCGGTAGATTGCCCTAGAAACGCGACTTGCTCCTACCGCTGCCGTTGGTCGTGGATGGTTTCACGAAATTCTATAGAAGGCCAAGAGCCCGAGTTAAACAAGCCGGAGGCTACCAATTCCCTGGCTGCTAACTGCCTCTGCAGCGTGCGCGGTACCATACACATAATGTACCATATCGTCTCCCGCTCTCCCTCCCCCCTTTTCACCCCTATGTGCAACCTTCTCGCTCCGCATCCCTCCGGCTTTACATACAACACATTGAGCGCTATTGGCGATGCAGGTAAGCCAGAGCTCCGAACACGGGCTCTCGACAATGCGTACGTTTCGTATAGCGTTGCCGTCCTCCACATACGCGTAAATTCAATGTGTTGGAACCGATGCAGCGGCGTGTTCGGGGAATACCGATGAATTTTGATAGGGTCACTTCAATTCTGAGTTCGTGACACGCGCACGTCAAAGGGTCATGACCTGTGTTCCATTCGACAAATCGTGCCACGTACGTTTTATTATTATTTTTTTTTCGTTTTTTCATTCCGTTTTATTCATACGCGAATAACGTGATTTTTATTTTAGCTTTGCAACATATAGCTTGTTTCAAATTGTAACTCGTTTGTGTCATAGAATTTTAAATGACTAAAGAAAAAATATCACTGTTCATGATGTATGATGTGTATACCGCTATTTCGAACGCTGGATGCGGTCACATGTTTAATATCGTAGATGTCGACGAGTTGAGATGCATTTTTTTTTATTTTATGTTCATTTGACATATATCTACAGCATACTATGGGCATTCATCTGTTTGGTGGTTCGAAAAACGAATAAATTTTTTTTTTTACTTACGTGTATTGAGAATATTACGAAGAAAATTGTCACCAGATATCGAAAAACATATATATGGCCACCGGAATACATGTATCTTTCACAAAAAATAGTAATTTTCTTATTTTTTTTAGTATTTGATAAAAACAATTCATAATTTCACTCGGATTTCGAACCGAACTGTTTTATTTTTTGTTTTTCATTACATTTTATTCAGTAAGTGAGTTACGTGATTTCCATCATTTCGACATTCGCAACAGTACACATTGCTTGTTTCGGATTGAATTTCGTTTTTCTCATACCATTTTAAATTACTAATGGAAAATTGCATAGTGTATGCTGCATGTACTCGAGTTTCGAACGCCGAAAGGGGTCGTATATGATTATTTAGATGCTTTTTCATACGAATCTACACAACGCTCATATATAAGAACGAGTAGCGATACAACATTTTAGTTTTTTGTTTCTTTTTTTTTTTTCATTGGATTCGTACCCACAGCTGTTACATCATTTTTTGTTTCACCAGCGCAGCGGTGAAGCCAAACAAAAATGGTTGATTCTATACATAAGCTTACGTATCCCACGAGCGCGCTGCCTCAAGCGTTTTTAATGTTTATCTTTCAATTTTTAATAGACAAAACGCGAAGCGCCTATGTAGCTGGAACTTTGGTTTCGGAGTCGCGACGGTTACGCTACGCTATGCCACGGTGTAATTCGAGCGCATGTTTTGGCACTGCGCGTAGTATAACAGAGGGACGATACGTGTATGCATATGCATATGCTAGAAGCCCGCGAGCCGCGTATAATACACACACGGTTTGCTCCAAGCGTTTTCGCATATTCTCCACTCGGTGGGCTCTCTCTGGTTTTCTTTTTTTTTTTTTTATCTTGGTCCTTCCCTTCATATCCATTCGAAGCTCTCTCTGTAATCCGAGGCAAGGATGCAGAGTCACGTAGCCAGGGCTATGGCTCCAGTCTTTCGAAGGAAAGAGAGGAGAGAGAGCTTCAGCAAGGATAGCATACCGAACCGATTGTTCATGGAAAATAGAAAAAAAAAAGTCTTTTTTTTTTTTTCGTTTGCTATCTCGCGCGGGACATCATTCATCGAGAATGTTTAAACGGTGACAGGGAGAGGGTGCTTGCGAGTTATCGGGAATCTAGCAGCTCGAACTCCTGTGTACACAAGAGACGATACGGTAAAAATTGCAAGAAAAAAAAAAAAAAAAAAAAAGAAAAAATTCGCTGCTTGGACGAGATCAATGATAGATCTTGTATAACTGAAGTTTCTGGCATTGGTCGCGCGTACGGCAATCGGGAGATCGTAGTTCAACGGTATCACATGATGATCCTTCGCGATACAGAGAAATCGCGCGAATTACTTTTATTATAGTACAGAATAAGTTGAGCGGCGGCCGTCGTCTCGTCGGTGTTCTCTCAACCCTCCCCCCTCCCCCGTCCACCTCGTTCATCCCGGGACATCGTAAAGGAACGTAGAGACGACGCGATTTCAATTTGGCGAGGAAGGCTCTCACGGGCGCGCGAACCCGAAATCCCCGAAGCTGTAAAAGTCGAGCCAGCAGAGTAGCAATAGCAGCAGCAGCAGCAGGCCATCCCCCGGTTGAATTCGTGAGCTGCCCGCTCGAGAGGGCTCAACGTTTTTTTTTTATCCCCCCCTTTTTTTTTTGATCCTAGCGCGTTCCATCTCACCCCTTCTCTAACGGCCTCAATAATCTCGTCTGCCATTCTACGTGCTTTGCGTGCTTCACGCTATATACCTTTCTGCGACTATCATTACATGTATAGTACAGAGCTTTCGTGGTTCATTCTTTTTTTTTTTTTGAAGATCCGAACGAGCAATAGGGTTAATTTGAGTTAACGATGAAGAGGATTACGAATCTCTTTAACAATGAATGGATTTTTTTTTTTTTTTTTTTTTTTCGTATCAAACTCACGCAGAATTCGTCAGAGTAGAATACTAAATTTATATCATTGTGAGCGATAATAATTGTATGAAAAGCGATCGCGAACAAAAAAATATTCATCAATTGAAAAATATATGAAAGATGTATCTTTATATAAATCGTCAACAATTTCTATATCTTTAATATATCTACCGGATATGTAGAATATGTATGTAAAAAAAAATATATACGAATAACAAATCACGCAGCAAAACGTTCGATATTTTGTATTAATATCAGTATCTATATACTTCGTTTTCATGGAGGTTTACGCAAATCATTGGAAACCTCGTCGATTGGGCGGTTTGGAAATCGGGGAAAATGTTTGATGTTTTTTTTCAAAAACTATAGGAGGTAATGAAGTTATTCCTTTTTTACTGAAAAGTACAAGTAAATTGAATAAAAAAAATTGTCTTGGGATTCAAACGGTCCGGTATTATCTGAATCCACTTAACAGACAACATTTAAGATCGTAGAAGTTACGAAAGAATCCTAATTCTCTTCGATCCTCGAGTGCAATCGTATCGTTTTTGTGTCCTCGGGAATTCCCCATCTATTTGGAGCGATAGATTTCATGCCACTGCACCTCATTCGATGGCAAAAGCTCGACTCTCTCGATTGGCAATGTAAACGCTTTGTCGTTAGAGCGCTGGGAAAAGGAGGACTGCCGGAGATGAGGCTCCATGAATATATCGATAACCCATTAGAAGGGGAGGGTTTTCGGTCCTCTCGCGATCTCGGTCCGTTAGCATCCAATGGTTTCTCTGCTATACCCTGCCGCGTATATACCCCATTGCCACAGAGCCATCGGTCGTGTCCAAGTCCTGTTCGATGGCCCCCCGGATGCTGGCGACCTCGTCGACCGTAGACTGTTTAAAGAGCGAACGGTATAACGAGAAGGGCGCGAAGAGAGCGAAGCGGAACTGAGCGAGAAGAGAAACCACGTTCTGCCTCTGTGTGTATTGTGAAAGCCAGCGGCAGTCGGCGAAGCAGGGCTTGCGAGGGAATAGTTGATAGCCAGTAGGGAAATCGGGGGCTTGCAGTGATGCCTGAGCGGGATGAGTCGGTTGGAAACCGTTCGTGGAAGAGGATCGAGAGTTGAATGAAGGAGGGAGGTTTCGAAGCTGATGCCGGCCAGAGAGGCTGAAGCGGAGATCGGACGGGACCAGCATCGGCTCACCGCATCGGCTCACACCATCGTCGTGAATCCAGTACCAGCATCAGGAGTAGTAGAAGCAGCAGCCACCGTTGTCCTAATCCCGGCATTAATGCCACGGCAGGCAACCGTTTCCCTTATCCATTTTGCTTCGCCGACACCTTCGAAACGCCACAGGGTAAGACGAAGACAGTGACCTTAAAGCGAGACGAATAATAGAGGACGAAGCAGGAATGATAGACCCGAGATGGGATAAATGCAACGTCAGAGTATATGGAGCGTGGTATACATGGTCGTGAAAGAGGAGTTTTATATTCAGCTATTGCACGAATACCCGCGAAGCGCCGAAGCACGAACGGCGGACGATTCGCTAGTGGATACGCACTGTAGCGCTCAGACATAGGCAATGTACGTCGACCCGCAGCACGCCCGCCGTCGACCTTTATCTATCCGGTGAACACAGCGGCGGCAACGCGCGTTCACGGTCGTCTCGCCTCGAAGCTTATACATTGTGCCACGCCGAGGTGGCGCGAACCGCTTTTGAACTCTCTGCGGTGACCATTCCATTATCCAATGCACTCGGATCGTTTATCTACTTAGTCTATCAGATCGTTCTCAATTAGTACGTATAATGGATATGAAACGGTTTTTCAATTACTCGGCAATGCAATTCACAGACTATTATCGCAGTTGAGATAAAATTTTAGTAATTCGAATCTTGCGATAATTAAGTGGAAAAAGTATTTAATAACGGGACGAAAAAAAAAATGCTTCGAAAGGATTGTAGTAGAGTTGAAACGACTTTTTTTAATCTGTAGCTACTGGATAATTGATCTCATAATTCATGACTGAGATCTATCCATTTTTACGAGCGAACTATCATACTTTATTAAGTAGGGAAGACCGAGATTAGCTCAGACGCGGTGCATCACAATAGATCGAAAGATATTAAATTTACAACGGTAAATCTCACGACGAAATCAAAATAAAACAGAATATCCGCGGCAACATAATTGAAAACAATATGACTAAATATCGTGTAGACGATAGTGTATCATTATAGACGGCTAAAACGCCGTCGATGTCCATGATAACGTTTAACACCTTCTGCACTTGTAACAAAAATGTGTCGTAAAATAGAGGGAATAGAATGATTTATCTACAATATTTAACGTAAAATCAAGTAACGCTGATCTCAATGTCTCGAATTTTTGGCTTGTTACGCTTTTGGTTTTCTTCATTTTTCGGAATTCGTCGTTCTCTGCTCGAGGTTCGCATTATTCGGCGTTTTTTGTAGCCGCGGTGAAAACAAACGAGCGATCGTCACATCGAGGTGATAAGTTTCTGGTCGCGTGAACGAGGATCCTAAGCTCATTTCTTCTCGTGGCCAATCCACGGTTAGTAAACGCGAATCGGGCAAAGAGTCGCGCGGGAGGAAGATGAATTCTTGACAGCGTCGGGGGTACTTCGGACAGAGTCGAGTTTTGTGAAGATGAGTGAGAGAATACGGTCGTGGAAAGTGAGAGAGTATCTCGACGTAAACGCGGGGGAGTTTGGGTAAAAGAGAAATCGAGGGAAGAACCTGGAAAGCGGAGCCTCGTCCGGTTATCCGTTAGCCGCGATCTCCCATGGGCTTTACGAGCGGGTTAACGACTTCGCGTATAAGCGCCTCCATGCACGTTGTAAAAATGGAGGCAACCGACCACCCGAGAGTTTCACGTTCCCCGCTATCCACCACTATTCTCTTCATTCAACCGACGATCTCCCTCTCACACTCCTCTTTTTTTTTTTCCTCAATGGGGGTGCGAAGGGTCGAGCGAGACTGGCTGCTACCGCTGCGAAGTACTAATTAACTTGCGGCCTGACTGCCGCGACCGACGTTCCTGTGGTGTGAGGATGCGAAGGGAGAAATAAACTAAAAAAAGAAAGAAAAAAACGTACTATGAGAAGAGGAAGAGACGAGAGAACAGTACGTTGAGGTGAAAGAGTTGAATAGCGGGAGGATCCGAACACAGAGCAATGCTGGAAGAGAACGGAGAGTGCCTCTGGTACAGAACAAGAGTGAGAGTACGTGGTGAGGAAAAAAAAAAAAAAAAGATCGCAGAGAAAGCAATAGGCTCTCCGAACTCGATCTATAGAACGAGAGAAAAAAAAAGCGTGAAGCGCAAACGCATACGTATACGAGCCGAGTGTCAGAGAGTAAAATGCGGCAGGTCAGTGCACAGAAGTACAGCGGCACGACGCGTGCATGCGAAACAACTCTTGTCGGCTTTATTGCATGCGTGAAAAAGGCTACGGGAATCTCGTCCAACCCCCTTTGTACGATTCCAATGCCATAAGTACTTTGTGCGGCTAACACTGAGAGCCTCAAAAAAATTCGACATTCCTGAAGGGTTTTTTTATTATTGCTACGGTCGCTGTTTAAACAGTAGCAATAGCCACGTCGTCTGATAAGAAATACAAAGGCCGATCCGAAATTGTTTCACGAGTAAAATCGCTTCAGAGTTCTTTATGTTCTTTAACGCTCGATATGATTAACTAGTATACGAGTAAAGCATCACGGGATTAGGTGGAAGAGAGCGCTGTCCGCGAGGCAAAGAGATGGGAGAAAGAGCACTTGACGAGAATTCTGTGTGCGCTTTTTGGACCGCTCGTCATAAAGACCTTGTTGTCCAGAACAAGTTTTCCGTACTGCTGTTGCAGTGCAAGCGAATCCTCGGGACAATGCGGCTTGTGAGACTGACGACAAAATTAATCCACCATTCCCATCGTCTATGTACTTCTTTTGTTACGAATTCTCTCTATGCTCTTGTCAAGTTTCAACGAAATTTTATTAATTACTTTGTATTACGTGTTAAAATGACGAAAAAACAATATCGCGCAGAGAGGAAGACAATTTAAAATGATATATGGTATTTCCGGAAATTCCGTTGGACGAACCAAAACCATATCGTAAATATTCTGCTCATCGGAACCGCCGTCACGGTCGTTTGAACTACGCGCAATTGTCCCCCTCGCGCGCGACCCCCGTCGGAGGATTAAATTCGAAACGTATACACGAAAGAGATTAAAGTGACGGGATAACGCACTGTGGGTTCCCGAGCGAGTTAGCGTGGCAACGAAATTAAATTACTCTTAGTACGCCGGTAGCCACGAAGCCACGTATCGAGAACCGCGGTATGCACCAGTGTGCGCTCACGCGGATATATACGTATATTTCAGTTGTTTGTTACGTATTGCGAGTACGTAAAGTACAATATCGATTTTAACGCACGGGGTTAGGTAACGCGAATAATTTTCCTGCAGCGATCTTCTTGTCTATCGCGTTCCCTTCAATGCGAACATAATTGTAAGCTTAGCTTTGTACGAACTTTCGTAGAGCTTCCATTCCATTTCGCTCGACTCCGAATACACCTTTGTCTCTTCCGCGAAATATGCGTTTTCTAGAAATGAATTTTATCCGCGGGGATATATGGAATACCGTGCGCGAGTCTTTGACAGTTAAAAAAAAAATAGTAACGAGGAAAAAATACGAAAAGGAAATGTGCGGAGGAACTCATTTGTTTTTAAAGTATCAGCAGCGTCGCGATGTTTGTCGGTGAAGAGGAACCTATCGCAAACGACAAACTACAAAGGATTTCATAATCAAAGTCAGGATAGGAAATTTTATATTTTTTTCGTTTTTGATCGCTTTTTTCTTTAATAATATTAAAGAAATACCGGAAATTCACGAAAATGAAAATTATGTTTTTGCTTTTGTCGAGAGCTTTCGCATCAATTAGTAAATCGGTAGCAAAATACAGTGCGGATTTGTGATGAACAGAGAAAAAATACGTCGAACACAATCTCGCAACGATAACCGGTAAATACTTGTCGTTCGAATAATTTTTCGGGAAAAAGACGATTTTCGGTATTTTCGGAGTTGCGATATGTTTGCTTTTTCCGTGTAATATCGGAAACATTCAGTTGCCTATCGTGTTTTACAGAGGGAAAAATACACACACGATAGGGTATTTGGCTGAGTGTCAAAAGCGTTCATTTGAAGCGTTGCGGGTATCTAGAAAAACGCAAAAAAAAAAGTGTATCAGCGGTCCCTTTGCAACTTTTCGGGCAAAAGGTCATAACGTCGAAAAAAATCTTCCCGAGCATTTATTTCCATTTATTTTTTTATGTCTGTTGTAACAACGGAAAACTGTCCGACGAATGAAAAGACACCATTGCCTTTCGATTATACCGATACAATTACAAGTTAAAAAAACTTTCCATATTTTATTTGACATTCTTAAACTTCGACATGTGAAGAATATTGTATGCAAATTAAATTTTGAAACAGAAAACTCAAAAGGGGGTTTTCTATATATCCCGAAAAAATCGAACGTTAAATTCAATCTATTGCCATTATATAAAAAAAATGAAAAAAATCCTGTGACGCAACGCTTTTAACATTATATTTTAAGAATCGGTTTGATTTTTTTTTATTTCCGGTCGTCCGACTGGTTAGTTTCGTGTAAACGGCGTCAAAACTTTACAGGCAATACACTTTTTTCCGACCACAATAGCGGCGCTTCCGGTCAACCAATTTACACCAAAAAATGGCACAGCAAGCTATTTATATATAGTTTCCAACTTCAAAAAACCCGGAAGCTTCCCGATCCTAAATCTTCGAAAAAAAAAAAAAATCTTAATTATTCCCCACTTTTCTGTTCGTCTGCTCACTTCAGTTAACTTGCCTCAAGTATCTCTCAACGAAACATCCGCGATATCTACGACTACATATCGTTAGTCCATATATTATATTCAGACGCCTATAGATAGTCTGTTAAGAGTGATGACAAGGGTTCTCTCCAGAATTGGTTGCGTCTCTGCCAGATTATGTTTCGCCGATACGCTACACGATGCCACGTACCAAATTATAGAAATGTGTGTTGTTCCATTCATCCGAAAATGTCTCTCTCTATCTCGTTACCATTACGTTACGCTATATCCACAATTCTCGCGTATATACAATTATAGCCTTAAGGCACGTATATGTATGTATGTATCTACGTACGCCCGTTGCAACACACAGTATCGTTCAACTGTGTAAACAACGGTAACGAGAGGGTAACCGGAGGGTACCCGCACCTACGATTCCGTCCACATACGGATATGTGCATATCCCACAGTATTCCGTAATGGAGCAATGTATTAACATGTGAAAGGCTGAAAGGAGCAGAGTAGAACGCGAGAGAGCGAGAGCTCCTCGTTGGGCAAAGGGGGTGGTTTTCGGTGTGCGGCTACAGTAGTGAAACTGAACGGCAGGGTGCGAGCCGGAGGGGATTGCACAGCCGCGAACTGCTTAGTCGAGTGGTCTAGACACACTCTCTCTATTTCGTGTACTATATCCCTTCGGTCTTCGCTGTGCGGCGCGTTATCCAGCGGGATGTAGACATACAGCTAGAGACTTCGTAGGTTTCCATAGGACTGCGGATATGCAACACGCTTGCAGCATCAGCAGCAAAAGCAGAGGTATCATCTCTAGCAAGCGAGTCCGGCAGGTGTATATGCGAAGCAAGGTTTGCACGACTAGGGATACATGTTAGAAGAGCGAACCGATCTACGAGGGTACCCACCAGGCATGAGAGTGTATATATAATGTTGGTACATCGTAAAGCTCGTATATATATCTATACGTTTAGCATGCTTTGCCAGTAACAGCAGAAACAGAAGCGGGCAGAACTACTACGCTAAATACGACGATACACACATCGAGGCGGTGGAGGTGGGCATATCCTGCTTCCAGTTTACCATCCCTGTCCCTCGCTAACTCAACTCGCACTCGATTTCTCTCTCATTCTTGTTGAGTTTCCTATACAATGTGTATAGGATCTCTCTTGCACTTCTGCACATCCGGCCGGTAATGCGTTTCTCCTCTTTGCATTGCCACCCAACGTTCTCTCCTCACCTCGGCTGTACAACGTGTATCATAATGAAATGGAACTCGTGTCCTGTTCACGGTAAATTCGTGGATTATTCCCTCGATGCGTTTGTTAAACACTATATACGTATAGGCGGCCCATGGCATGTTATACCGTACAGAGAGTACACCGGATAAGTGCAACTGGATAATTAATTGAATGGATGGACGTGTTGATAACTGGAACTGCGGGAGGGTGGCGGGGGGCGACAAACGTGAGGGAGGAATCAAATTTCGTGGAGATCGATAGTTTATATCTATAGTTCTTATCGATTTCATTATTTATTCGAGAAACAGTCGTATGAATAATACAATATTTTTTTTCAAATAATCATCCAAAAAATGGTGTATTTAATGATGCGGTTAACTTATACCACTTTTTTAACGTATGAAATTAAATTAAAAAAAATTAATAAAAAATTTTATCGATGTTTTTTTTTTTTTTTCATTACATTTATTAATCGGTTATTTGTTTCTGATGAGATTTTTTTTTATTTTAGTCAATCACTATTTAATATCACATAGGAAAGTGCGTACGCACTGGAATGAGATGTTTTTCGGGGTCCGAAAGGCATTCGTTGCATTACACAGGATTAAATCTGAAATGTTCTCGATCGGCTTCCGCCTTTTTTTTTTCTTATCTGTTACGTTAATTCGATTGATAGGACGTAGTTACAGTGATACATAGTTTCTCGTTTTCGTTGATTCTCTATTGCCGGAGTCTATGAGAACCTATCCAGCCGTCGATTTATTAAATTGGGGAAATGCGGGGTTACGATTTCCTGAGCCCCATCATTGCCAAGGTCAGTGCGGGCGGTCCGTGTCGGAGTTGGGGCGATCGAGAAGAATCTTTCGTTCCTCGATCTATACTTCGCGATAGAGGAGAGAGTGAGAAATCGTCAGGGTTGATCCCGGTTCGAAGGGTCAGCGAGAGTAATTGTCGCTCCGTCGACTTTTCCTGGTTTCAATGAAACGCGCAGCATGAGAGGGGCGCGAGAGCTGTGCTCTGACTGCTTCCTCTTCCGTACGATCGCACCCGCACCACATTGCTTTCACTCTCCGTCCGGCGGATGTCCCATCGAATACTCTGTCGCTTCCCTAACGCCTCTTTCTCTTCGTATATATATATACATATACATGTGTGTATGTATGTTTCTACGTCTCTCTCGGGGTCTCTCTCGATTCGCATGAAAGGATTCCCTTGTACGTGGGAATGCGAGCGCGACACGAGGACGAAATGGAACGAACGAGAGAACTCGCGATGTGCCGGTGCTCTGCTGTTGGTTCACTGCGGGTGTGGGAGGGTTTTGCACGACCGCACAAACGTGGTTCGACCCAGAAAACCCAGGATTCGCCTCACGGAATAACCAGAAGCTACGAACACCCCGATGGGATTCACGGCACACCGTAAAGTCGATCACCTGTTACGCTCTCCACAACCGACAAGAACTCTCTTGGCATCGTAACGCCCGAGATAACGTCTATACGCGTTTCGTCTCTCAGTAAACTCTTTTGCTTTGAAACTAAAAGTTACAAACACGATTCTTCACGCCTTACAATCGTACATCGTAATGTATAGTATCAAATGTTCATTCTATCTGTTGCATCTGTTAGGACTCTAATTACATTTCGATCTGCGGTAGGAAATAAGATATCATTTATCTTTTCACGTCCAGTGGAGAGATAACGTCTCATGATATTGCATTTTTCAACGATTTATTAGAGAAAAAAAATATCGTTGCCTATTTATACTTCGCTTGCGTGGAAATGCTTTCAGAAATGTTGTGTTTCGATCGTTAGATTTTTTTCGTCAAATTTCATGAACCAAAGAAATTTGAAAAAAAATTCATTTCCGAGACGTTTATTTGTCCGGTCTGCTGCCCCATTTTTTTCGGCGTCCTTTTTTTAATTATTTTATTAAAAAATAAAACACTGCTTTATTATTCTCAATCGAAATACATCTCGCGCAGTTGGCGGTAACGTGAAATAAAAAGATATCTCGTCGGTCGCTGCGAGCGCAATGGCACACGAGGCACGCGAGACACGAGAGATTCGTTGTGGGCGAACATACGCTCCGGTTATGAAAACGAGTGGATGCGAACGCGGAAAATAGAAATGGTATATATGTACACAAGGGTAAGAGGAGTTTCGGTATGTACACCCAACGGTAGTGAAATGAGGACAATCGTGAGTGGCAGCATCGTCAAAACCGCGCGGTGCGCCTGAAGAGGAAACCCGTTTGCATCGTGTTCTCCAGCATCCGACTATACCGCTGTGCGATCCCGGCACTCGCATTCGTTGTACGGCCGACTCTTCGTTGTGTATCGCACCGTGTGTCCCATCGACGGGAGGACAATGCGAAGCGTACATAATATACGAGTGAATCGACCCTTAGCCTCAGCCCTCTTAACTTCCCTTGTACTCTCGTCTCTCGCATGTACCACGAGAATTCATTCACCAAATATGTTTTTTTTTCAATTATTCACGAAAATTCAAAATGTATCGTAGTTTCTCCGTGAAATATCAGAATTCGCTATCGCTATCGGCGTTTTCCGTTAAAATCCCCGAACGAAAGATAAAAATTTACATCGAACGAAATTACATCGTTTTAATCCGAATATTCATATCTATCTGCAATTTCTTCTTGTAACGAGATTTTTACATAATGTACGAATTATCGTAACGGAGCGCCAGATAAGATCGAATAAACGGTGAATTTTTCAATCTTCGTAAATTGCATGATTGAGAATAAAGATTAAGGTCACTACTTCGTTACGAATCGATACTCGACTATTCCGAAATTGTCGGCAACGAGATTTTCCGATGAGCATTGAGACAGTAGATTCGAACATATATATATTTTTTTTTTAAATAGATTTTTCAATGGTCGTCAGCTTTGTTCTCGATGAGGAAAGAAAGGAAAAAAAACCTGAGAAATCCGTCTCCCGATCGCGTTTCCAAGACGAAGTTATCGAACCCTCCGCTTTCGTTTCTTCTTCATCGTTCTTGTTCTTCATTTGCCTCGTTGGCGAATGGTTAACAAACAAAGGCAACTTGCGTTCTCTTGCAACGGTGATAACAATACACGGGCCATAAAGGGGACAGAAACGTTGCGAAGCCCCCGTAGAATCCGAATATCATCAGCAAAAGCTGTAGAAATGGATAGAGTAGGAAGACGCGGGAGTGTTTGGGAATATCGTCGAAGACGTCTTACGAGAAATCGATTTGTCCGTTGGCTTCTCGAACAACGATCGTTATGCAGAACTCGTCAAACGAATGCACTCGACCCAGTTGAAGCGCTGCTCATCGATTCCGCCTATTAAATGCCCCGCTGTCCCCCTCGTTGATGCTAATTAATTTCTCAATCTCGAGACTCTCGAAGGATAACTATGGACTCTCAGCGAATAGATCGAAAATCCTCATTTCTGCATTAGTCGCGACCCCAACTTTCGATGTGAAAGTAAAAAAAGTAATATATCTTTTACTTACCTGGAAGTTGTCTTCGAATTCTCATTCGTTGGCATTAATCGCAAATATTAATAATTTTTATTATTATTTATTATTATTAATGATATTAATAATAAATTAATAATAATTAATGTAATTTCGATGAAAATTGATTGTTTCTTAAGACAGTTTTTTTTATGGAAACACTTATTACTTCAATTATCTTTATTAATATTTCATAATCACAATTCTAGTTCGACCAATCATACACTATGTACACATCACCGCGATTCATATTTGTCTCATGTGCCTCGCATATCGTTCGATTCTCTCGAAACTTACTTTGCTAGTTGGTTTTTTTTTTTTTTTTTTTTTTTTTTCTTTTGGTTTCTTCATTTTTTTTTTGTTTTTCACATTTATATGTATTGCTATCGCGATCTTTTTTTTTTTCCTTCGTTCTGCTTCCACACACGTACAGTTATTCTATTTCGTTCGTTTCTGCACATGCTGACGGTTCGGAAATGATTTTTACGACGTGACGGGAAGCACAAGGTGAAAGAGAGTTATCGCGAGTGTGAAAATACGAAGGAAGTTAGATTCGAAATTTGCTGAAGCCGCGGCCTTCGGAGGTTCCTGCGCGAGTCTCTGGTTACTCGCTGCAAGGGTGATGACTGCCTCCGTCTTCCAGACCTTTGCGCTCGGCACCCCGGGAAGGATTGATCGACAGATTAGACTCAGATTTCCACCGGGAAAATGATCGCGTTCGAGTTTGAACGATATACCGAGACGCGTCGTCGATACAACGCTTCCCTCGATGTGTCCGACGCTCGGCAGTCGTTTTGTCAAATTTTCGCTAATCTGTCAAAGTACACGAGGATTTCGATAAATTTCCGTCAGAATTTCACGATAAAACGCAATCTTAATATCCGATACACCGGTAAATATCATGAAAAACATTAATTTACAGTTTTTTATTTCATTAAATATTTAAAAAAAACGTAAAAAATAAAATTCAATCGATAAGGATGGTGTAACGTTATTTTTTCAGCTAAAAAAAATTAACTATTTAAAAGGTATTAAAAACATAATTTTACATAATAATAATGCCAAAAAGTGATTAAAAAATTATTTTATGGAAAATTGTTTAACGAATCATTCGCTAATTTAATTTTTTTAACAGAAATTGAACCGTTAACACGTAATGAAAGAGATGCAATTATATCGAAAAGTTACGCGGAATTCGTATTGCAATTTAGCGCGTCAAACTGGAGTAGTTCTCCCATTGCGGAATTTCGTAGCTATATGAAAGCGATGCGCGGTACGCGTTGTTTATACGCAATTTTATCAAATTAAGCTGTTGATTAAATTTTCCGACACACGCGAAATACTGTTTGATTAATATAGTCAATCGAAATCACAGTTACAATGTTGAAAAATTCGTATCGCCAACGGGTATCGCGTCAAGCGAATCCGAGGCGTAAATTTATCATTCGATATGAAATGTTCTCATCAACGATATTCACCGGTGACTGCGATCAAAAACGATGAAACACAGTGGTAATGAATATTTAATCAAATGTATAAATCGCGCGATATCGCGATGCATCGACGGTGTTCCATTCTCCTCATTCCGGGCGCTTCAGCATGATTTTGGTGTTTATAAAAAACAAAGATATGTATATATATATATATTGTATATCCGGTCAGTCGTTCGTGTTATTCTGGGAATTCGCTTTTACCCCATTAAATTATCTCTCCTCCCCGATTTATACGATATATTAATTGCGTTTCATTGTAATCGATCGAAAAATTCGTTTTTTTCTCTCATTTCCACCGAAACGTTGTGAAGCCATAGATTGAATTTGTTTTCGCCAATTTCATACAAATGCGGCCATCCGATCGCCGTTGGCGAACACATTTGTCGAATTGCCGAGCTATGAGAATAAAGCTAAAACCATCATCGATGCGCGTTTGTCCAGCTATTATCAGCGTCTCTATTGCCACTTCATGCGTATTGGTGTTTTTGTCGAATGTACTCGTTTGCGCCTTTATGATATCGGGAGATTACCGATCGCGTTTAAAATTATCGTAAAGATTATTTTCGCGCTAATTTAATCGAATAATCAACGCCGAGCGAATGGGAAAGTAATGACACGGTTTTTTCGATTATTTATATTGCCGAATATGATTTTCAAATAAAATTATTGTGTAACCGAATAAAAATTTATTAACGCGGTTTGTTCGATCTATTAACGAAAATTTTATTAAAATCGATCGATTAACGAATGGCGAATTAAAAATAATTTTATACTGACCTCTTTGTGGTTCAGGAGGAATGATAAAACAGCAGGCGGATAACTCGGTGCTGAAGTGCAATTTACGTTGAGATTGTCACCGACGTCATAATGCGTCCGCAGTCTGATACCTTCGAGCGCCGGGGCCTGATAAGGCAGCACAGCTACACTCATGTTTGCCGAATCGAATGCCGTGAAATAACTCGGTGCTTCGACCGATACCTCGCAACCGTAAGTACCAGCGAAATTAATTGTTTCTGCGGAACGAAAAATATTATCGTACTTTCGACGGTAATTCGAAAAAAAAAAAAAAACGGTTCCGATGCAAAAATAAGTGAGTTGCCGAACACTATGCAAAAAAATTGCCGAATCAATTAATTCGGCGTTCACTTTGCATCGGAAAAAAAATTGTAAAATTAATGTACAACAGTAATGAAAAAAAGTACCTTTACAGTGAAATTACATTAAATTCTGAAATTCAAAGTATCTTTTTCGTAAAATTAAAGTGGATTTTTATTATTAAATTATTATTATTAAAAGTAAAGTATCTCCACGATTTTTAATATACCGTACATTAATTGTTCTTTGTAATTGTACATTTAATTTAACATACCAGTTAATTCATAGAAATTTTCAGTATCAGTACATTAAAATTCCAGCAAATTTTATTTACAGTTTAATCGAAATTAATTTTTAGTTGTTGCCACACAAATTTTTATTTCCGGAAACATTTTTTTTATTAACTGATGCTATAAATTATTCACGAAACTAATTCGGTTATACGAAAAAAAAAAAACAATATCCATGAAACGAGTTAAAAGATCGATTTAGCAAAAACAAATTTTTTTTTTTTTTAAGTAAAAGGATCAGTTTATGGAATAAAGAAATAAAATTGAAAAAAATCATTGCTTACTTGTCGGGGAGTGCACTTTTCCGAGTAGTATGACTTGTTTGCTGTCGCTTCTTCCCACGTCGACCTTAACACCCTCCACGTCGTATTCGCGTCCTGGTGGCATCACCGATGGTACAAAGGTGAAAAATTCGTCACCATTCTTGTACCACTTCACCGAATACAATTCTTTCCCATCGAGATCATAGATACAGCGCAGAGCAACCTTTTCCCATCTGGGATCGACCACCTCCGGCACTTCGAGTCTCAAAAGTCTTAAACAGTCTCCTGAAACATACGCACAAAGCATATTAATACCCTCAATGAAAAATTAATTAAAAACATCGAGGACTTGTTGATTAAAAAAAAATATCCACTTAACAGGACCAGCGATGTAAAAAATAGCGTTGATAATAATAATAATATTAATAAAAATCTCTCCAATTTCGAATTCGTTTCAATGCATCAATCGACATTCATAAAAAAATCGACTGAACTGAATTATAAAAATTATTATTAATGATGATTAATAATGGTAATAATAATAATAATTATTATTATTCAGTTAAGTCGATTTTTGTAATCGATGTTTTGTTTATTGAAATGATAAATCGATGAATGCTTTGAAACGAATTCGGAACCTCGATATCTCTCTGGTATTGCCTTGTGTAATATTTTTTTATCATTAACATACGCCTGAATTTTAACTTTCTCCGTTGAATATCGGCATTTGCAATTAGCCAACAATGCTCGCGATTCTCGTCTCTGTTCCCAGCGTGTGTGCCAATCAATTTATTTATCGCGTAGTCGCTGTGGTTACGCAACGTGACTACTCGTCGAGGGCTCCTCGCGTTCATGTGATTAAAAGCGTTCGGTAACGATGTTCATGCAATAACGATGATTATTTGGTGGGGGCCTCGTTTTCGGCGCTCGGAATCCTCCCATCGGGGAATTTTCCATGAATTTTGTATCACCCATCGTGCGAGTTGTGTTGCACGACGAAAGAGAGAACGAGACATACGTCGAATGAGGGAAGGTTTTCGAAGCCATTGTCCACGAGAATTTCCTTTCCCGCTTTGCTCTTCGCTCTTTCCGACTTCCCTCGGGAGGTCAGCGCGCACTCCCTTTTGAATAAATCCACCGCGACGATTTCTCCTAATTTCACGCGCGTCGACGGTCTGTGAACCACCCCCCCCCCCCGCCTCTTTTTCTCTTGTCTCTCGTGGCACGTTCCTCTCGTCTCTCCGGTTGCTTCTCCTCGCTTCGTCCCTTTTTCCACGGCGAGAGGAGTCTCTGTACTCAATCTAAATAATTCTCGGTCCTCCGAGCATTCGCTCTAAAATCATAATAGGCTGCTCTCTCTCTCTCTCGTAATTTCTCGTCTCTCATCCATACCCATCGTACTCACTCGGGCGCAGCTTTCGCTCCTCGAGATTCGAGTGGCATTCGAGTGGTCGATTCGATTTCTGAGTGACGCTTCGAGGACTTGTCCTCTCTTTCTGCCTTTCACTCCCCGCAACCCTACCGCTGCGCGCGGCACACGCTAGTAAAGGGAATGGAACATACGCGAGTGCGACGAGAGAACGGGGAGAAACAAAAAAAAATTTATTGAGAGCCCCCGAGACACGAGAAACATCGCGTACCGCACTGTTGAATATCAAACCCGCATAATTTGTCTGCCTGCGCAGACGAGGAGAGTGTCGTCGTTCGACCGTCGTTCCGATCTCTCTTATCTTTCACGATTATCTATTTTTTTTTTTTTCAATATTTTTTTCCATTGATCCCTTTCAATTTCTCACTCAATCAATTACTCGGCTCTATCTCCGGCCTTTCGATTCCAACTCTCGAACAATTCGTTTTTTCCGACATTTATATAGACGAAACGGAGGGTTTCCGATGAATTTTCGGTAGAAGGATCCACCAAAGCCCCCCCCACCGTCCCTCTCCGCCTCTTACCCCTTTGTTTCTTCATTACTCTGTTGCCGCATTTTCGTTTCGAGTATTGTCTGCGCCGGTAGGGCCCTCCGAGTGTTTCGAAAAGTTGAGTCCTCTCGCACTGGGAGGGATCGCCGAGCGAACGAAGCGTCGGGGATGCCGCGGATTCCAACTAAGGGAACTAAAGAGGGGTAGGGCGACACAATAACGAAGCTTTTTAAATAATTTCTACGGTGCTTTTAGGCGAGTTTCAACCCTTTGTATTCGGTTAAGCAGTAGTTAACTGTCGTACAATGGGTACAACCCTTTCCGCAGTCATACCCTCGTTGACTCTTCCCCTCTACCATCGCGTTTCTCTCGTTGTCTCGCAGTTTTTTTTATATTGTATCCTCCGAGACTAACATCCGAGGGTTCCCCGAAGTCCCGAAAACATACAAATGCCGTGTCAACAGTACGCTCATTTAAAAAAAAAAAAAAAAGAAACAATAAAAAAAACGCTGAAACATGTGTCTGGAGTGAAATTAATGAAATCCCATGGGCCTTGCAATGCACTCTTTATTTGTTTAATCTTCCGGAACATTTGTACCATACGATATTTGTGCACACGAGGGATATTTGCTTTTTCAATTTGGTAAAAAAATACGTGCAGTTTCCGATGCCCAATACTTGTGAAATTTGCTGTACGACAATTGTTGCCCGGCAGGTAGAGCAATCAGAGAAAAAAAAAAAAATCCCGAAGAAAAGAAAAAGTACGAGTGCGGAGGGTTAAAGAGTCAAGCGAGGGATGGAGAAGGTGGGAGGCGGGGGTGCGTTCGTTATACGAGCTTTGTAGCTTAGCGAGTTCACGTCGTCGGTATCCGTCGTACCAATTAAGCTGGCAATTAGTTTAATAATTACCAGATTAATTAATAAGGCTCGGTTACGCAGGGCTTTAAGCAGCTAGTGGCAGCGCCGGTATTACTAGCCGTAGCATATCGTGCACTAGCTTTTGCTCTGTGAGAGGCGGTACTGCCAGACTCGGAAACGAGACAATGACTACTAGCGCGGCATTGTGTCGGGTACCACAAACCCTCAGAGCTGCTCTGTATACTTGTGTATTTTTTTCCTCCACCGTGTATTTTTTAATCATTCCTATTTTTTATTATTTTTTTTTTTTTTTTTTTTGTAACCGGAACGAACCTCCCGTAATCGTACAATACGAAAACTCACAATTCCGAGGAAAAAAAAATACCTTCTGACATATACCGCAGGTAAAAAAAAAAAAAAGAAAGAGTTGAAATAGAAATAATCATAACATCCCAAAGCATAGCTCGGGCTCTCGCGCTTTGCTGAAATTCATATTTTATCCAACTGCTTCGTTTCTTCCCGTTTTTTTTACTTTGTCCAAGTGAACTCCCCGCGGAGGAGAAAAACCGAAAAATTTCATTTGTAAGAAAAAAAAAAAAAAAAAAAACCCACAATTTTTCGAAACAACTGGAACACGTCGACAATTGTGCGATGAAATCAATGTTAAAGCATGTCGGACCTTCGATTTTAATGGTGAAAGATATTCGTCCATTGCGACGATATTCGACCGCGGGGCAGCAGATCGAACGATCGTTACGCGTTCGTTTCGCCGGGGGATTGAAGTTGCATTGGTCGAGACAATTTATTACACAGTTTTCCTCCCCCAACGGAGAATGGGATCCCGATAGTAATTTTTTATTCAGAACCTCGAGTAGGATCGAGTACGGGGGAACGTACGAGAGGTCCAGGGACACGTCGTTTCCAGTGGGCAGCAGTCAACCAGCCAGACAGGCAGGCAGAAACCGAGAGAGGGTTTACATTGTTATATATATACATATATATATACCAACACAAATATATACATATAGATATATAACAGTGGCAAGCGAACGTCATGATGCGAGAGGTCGCGAGAGAACGACGGCCCGGTCCGGGGGTTTTGCGGATAGCCGGCGGTACCCGTGCCACGGGTAAACACGACAATACCATCGCAACCGCCGCCATTAATCGTGTTATTTGTCCGCTAATTAAGCGAACGATAAATTCGGACGGCCTCGCCACACCGCACGTACGTTTCTCATCCCCTCCAATGCACACCTATGCGTGTGAGCGGAGCTTGAGATTGTATTCTACCGCGAGTTTATTCCACAGTTATTTATATTTCTGTTATAGGTATATTGTCTATTGTTGCGTTTCTCTCGGGTGTATTTTGTCGATTTCCAACACACGCATATATATATATATATTTTTTTATATACATTGTGCAACTCGTTCATTTCGTTTCGCGGTTTCACCTTTCGTCCGCGATGTTTATACCCGTCCCCCGGTACCCCGCGATATTCTCCCCCATTTAAAAATGTATCTCGTAACAAAACAAATGCAATTTTTTGCCACTCTCGCGTTATTGGGTTGTTGAATTATAACGTGTAATTAGAAGAAATTGAGGCAAATTGTCTCGTAAATTTTTAGCTTGTGATATATATTAAACGAGACAAGGGTTCTTATTATACTTTATCCCATAAAGGGATAAACTTCTTCTCTTATTTTCTGATCTCGTGAGTGAACGCGTACTTTGTTCCTCTCACATCTGACTGCTCAGTTATTCCCTTTTCTGCGTTGGATCTCATCTTCTCCGGGTCCGATGCGGCCGGATTCTCTCGGGACGTTGTGTGGAATATGTGGGTGGGTCACGAAGTCAAGTGGTCAGTCGCCACTCGCTTCTTTCCCTTTAATACGCTATATGTATAAGATATGAACTCGGTATGCGTCCCGCGTGTACGAAAGCGAGCAATGGCACAATTGTAACGAAAAGGGCCGAGAGAGAGAGAGAGAGAAAGAGAGAAAAAGAAAGGGAGAGAGAGAGAGAGAGAGATACGAGTGCGATAAACTCGCTTGCGCGTGGAGTGCGTAGTCTCATCTTTTCCACGAGTATTTCTCGGCTTCATCTTCGTCTATGTCCGGGCAAATGCTCCACGACACATATAAGACTGAGAAGATAGTCGGTACGTGAGTAACATGTGCAACCGCAATTGGGTGAAATTGGCTGCGAGGGTAAACGCACGCTCAACCGCCTCGCTTCGCTTTCTTCAATTCTCGTCTCTTCTCTTCGACTGCGCGGAAGCACCCACACGCTTCCGTACGTCGATCTATGTGTGTTAAATGTGTGTATATATATATATATATATATATATATATATGTGTGTGTCGACCACACATTCACAAGTTTATTCTACCAGCAGTTGGAAAGGAAAAGATGAGGGGAAGACGGATCGAATGAGAGAGCGAGAGACTGCCTTATCGCTCCATAATACGCCGACGTTCACTTCTTCTCATCCCTTCCTACGTCTTCTTTCTTCTTTTCTATCGGGTGCATTGCTCACAATAGCTCTTCCTTCGATCTACCATACCGATTTTTCGCAGAGTCGGACGAAAAATTTACCATTCTCAATTTCTATCTCGTTTTCTCTATATCACTCGGGTAAATGGCCATCTCGTGTCTGGGGTTCTCGTAACACCCTGACTGCGCCCACGATGAGAGGGGATAGCGAAAGCGGGAGCGCCAAATGTCTTTCATAGAACTCTAAAGGCGCCAGATATAACTACGCTCTCTTTTCTCTTGTGCCGGCCGCGGGCTTTCAAGCATCGTGGATTCCTTTATCGCGAAGTTATCGGTTCATTGAACTTACGGATAGATAATTGGTTACTAATTCGCGTGGATAATAGACCGGATTATCCGTACGGCTAATCCTTAGCCAATTCGTATTAGATCGCTCCCAACTATAGCTCTTACATATACATATATATATATCACGGCTCGATATCACAAAAAGGCTCACAGATCGTACGAATTCAATGTGTGTCTCGATTCGATTGATTTCAATCGAACATTTCCAATACGTCGATAAACCCGGTAAATTCTCACCGATTCAACTTTCGCAGTTTCTCAAGTGTCCGAAATCGAATTTCGCTCGATACGTCGTAGAGCGGAACAGTTAGGGCGCACGTATAAGTACGTTCGTGAAGATCGTCTCTACACCCGCATCGAAAGCAGCAACAAGCCGGGCGATAAGCCGACAAGAGTTATAGGAGCGTAAGGGATAGAAACAGAGAACGAGAGAGGGATACGACGTCGCGTCGCTGCCTCGCAAAATTAGATTTGCCTCCTCGAAACTGCGACGCGTAGGATTAGATAATCGTTCCCATCCACTACTTGCAGTCTCGGCCCTCTCTCTTCCAACCCTCCTTCATCCTTCAACTCGCCCTCGCGCTCTTAACTTCCCCTGTTACATCGGCTTCTGCCTCATCTATATATCTATATATACATATATATAGTGCACACCCCCTCCTCCCTCTCGAGCTCTCGTTCTTCGAGGCACATATATAAGGGATTGGAGGTAAATGGTGTTGCCAGGGAAGCTATAACGGTGGCTGAGGACGAAGGCTGAGGTGTTGCAGAGAGGAGAACACGACACGGTATACGGAGGATCGTTCGATAATTGGTTCTCAAGTCGACTCCAAGTCTGTCCAAGACTAGCCACCATCTCGCTACCGCACGAACCGTTGCTGTGTCCGTTGCCGAGCAGCAACGGTATGCTAGCCACGGGGGCTATGCATTAATTCGGGAAACGATCCCGCGGGGGTGAGCGAGAGAAGGGACAGAGGGCCGCTACAGCATCAAGCAAGGCGAATAAGGAATTCCCTGACTGCAATAACGTATTCCGGAGCAACGGCATGTTGGGACCGTAGCCCGTTGGGTACCCCACAATCGTGGTGCCACTAGCCTAACTCTCTCTCAGGATAATTGCTTACGCGAGTTTAGACCGGCGTGACCATGCAACCCCGTTTACCAATGTTCTTCGGAGTAGCGGTATTGGCGTGGCGGAATTTCCAGTATAGGAAGTTCACCAACGAACCGGGAGATACCCGGGTTCAATCGGATAAGGAAGTTTTAGAGACAGTGAAATGGAGTGCTGACGATTTTTTTTAATCTTTCTTCCTCAAGAAGCTTTCTTTTAGTGAACATTTTTTTTTTTTTCGAGATTTTCATGTCAACGTGTTCAGAATATTCTAAAACGTCAAAAATTACATTTAGAAAAAATGTCTGGATGCATGTATGTGTGTGTGTGTATGTATGTGCGCATCGTTTGACCTCATAACTTGAAAACGGTTTGAGATATCAAGCTGAAATTTATACCACATTTTGGGGGGGTCAAGCCCCTTCTTTGGTACAATTTTTGACAAAATCTATGCAGGTGTTCAGTTTTCACGCTATTTTGAGTTTTTTGAAAAATGTCTGGTGGCACTCTAGCTGCTACTTTTTTTGAGATATCGGGCTAAAATTTGGTACAAAGTTGGAATATTATAATCCAATGATTGGTATTGAATTTGGGCAAAATCTATGCAGAAGTTCAGTTTTCACGCAATGTTGAGTTTTTTGAAAAATGTCTGGTGGCACTTTAGCTGCCACTTTTTTTTTTGAGATAACGGGCTAAAATTTGGTACAAAGTTGGAATATTATAATCCAATGATCGGTATTGAATTTGGGCAAAATCTATGCAGACGTTCAGTTTTCATGCAATTTTGAATTTTTTGAAAAATGTCTGGTGGCACTCTAGCTGCTACTTTTTTTGAGATATCGGGCTAAAATTTGGCACAAAGTTGGAATATTATAATCCAATGATCGGTATTGAATTTGGGCAAAATCTATGCAGACGTTCAGTTTTCACGCAATTTTGAATTTTTTGAAAAATGTCTGGTGGCGCTCTATCT
Source organism: Cryptus armator (assembly GCA_963971235.1). NCBI lineage: Eukaryota > Metazoa > Arthropoda > Insecta > Hymenoptera > Ichneumonidae > Cryptus > Cryptus armator. The sequence continues at coordinate 13,410,405 of OZ020236.1, forward strand.
TCCACACTTTTTAAGATATCGATATATTGACTCAACTTGATATATTGACAGTATTGATATCTCAATATTGAGTGTGTGCGTAGATATTTACATAAAAAGTAACAATTAAAGTAACTAATCACAAAACAAAGCTTCTTGAAGAGGTCAATGATGGAAAACGCACTTTCCTACAAACGGAGGTTGGAAGTCTGTGTCTGTGATAAAAGAAAGAGTTGTGTGACGTTGGCACCTGTTGACATTATACAACGGGAAAGTATCGAAATATCGTGTGTAGGGAATTCACAGATGAATAAAATGCTACCCGGGGCCACTTGAATAAGAAGATTGTAGACCTTCGATTGTATTGCGGCTATATACAAGCTATCGAGTGCTGACGATTTTTTATAAATTTCGATCGATATTTGGAAGGGTAGCCGCGATCTATTATTGACCGATGACGTTGACACGCGTGGATATTATACAAGGATAAAATATCGACGGCCCCGAGAGCAATGAAAGCCGAACCAAACGATTGAACCACAGCGTCCGATGAAACGATAATACTAATGACAACGATAAACGTTCTTATTAGTAGCGACGGGAGAAGAATAATGGTCCCTCTCCCGTGAAGTACAATAACGAGATCGGAGAGTAGCGGTACGCGGTCGAAGGCATCAATCGACGAATCAGGGTAGCCAGAGAAGAGGGAACGATCCCAATTAATAACCAGAGCGTTGTACGGAAGATCGACAACCATAGAATCGACGAATCCGAAGAGCTACAATATTTAACTGATACCGAAAGCATTTTCATAATGATAGCGCTACGAACGAGCGAAATATTATTCAACGTTTTATCGGAAATACGAAGCCCTTTCTCGGGGTACGGAGTGCGACTTTGGGGGAGTTGGGGGATCCGCTCACGCAGAGTTTTATTCAATTTATAACCATAGCTGCAACTACGCCTCTTCCTACTGTTCGTTTTCGTACGAACGAGAGAGTATGTAATTCTTTAATAATATTTTGGCTCTTCCGCCGTCGACGACGCCCTCCGACTGGCTCTAGCGCTTCAGTTTTCCGCTTCTCTCTCTCTGTCGTTCGCTCGACGATGCTGATGCACGTACAAAGAGGCTAACGAAGTCGGGTACCGGCGCCAACGCGAACAACGCCAACGCACGCTAATATTACCTTACACGCAAGACGAAGGGAACGAATACACAATTAACGGGTCTGCCGGTTACTGCTGTGTTGTAACGTCGCCTCTGAAAGCTTGGGGACGAGCGAGCGGCGCGTTTCGGAGCTCGTAAAATCTCAACTTAACTAGAGAGAAAAAGCTGCCATCGTCTATTTCACGTCGGAAAAGCCAGCGGATTACGAGTTCATTTTTCCGCTGCTGTTCACCGAACGAAAAAAAAAAAAAAACAAAATCATAAAAAAAACCGGTCATGTTGCAAAATCGCAACGAAAATCATCCGCGAGGTGGAAATAATCGAAAGGGCAGAAATATTCTCGAATATTGCAAAACTCATTCTCGTCGAAGTTAAAAAAAAAAACGACGCTTTGCAATCTGAAAAAAAAATTTCATTTTACAAATTCCATGAATAAAACAAAACATTCAGAATCCATGCGCGAATGAAATTTATTTCTTCCGAATTTAAACGAGAGAACAAAAACATTGCGATTGCGTAATATCCGGTATTTGCCTCGAATATCACGTATTTGCCTCGAATACACATATGTATCTCCGAGCGTTATAAAAACTATGGTCAGATGTTTTGTAACGAAGCATCCTAGAAGCGGCAATGAAAACATAAATCTACGGATTATCCCTCTGAAGCTACTGCTGAGGAGGGGCTCTCGGTAGCTCGCGCAACCACTTGTTCGATTCATCAAGTGGAGATTCCACTGGCGCGGTTATAAATTCGTGCAGCACTCGGGGATGTTGTTTATTAATCGAGGCATAAAGAATGAACGTTGAGAAGGGGTAAAGGAGTGGGTGGCGGAGGGAGGAGGAGGAGGAGGGGAGTTGGTTGGTTGAATTCAATTATTTCGTACGAGCAAAACAAAGCGGGTAAAGAATAATGTCTCACTGATGTATACTCCTACATTCACACTATATTAATACTATACAGCGTTAGTATATTGTGTATATAGAAGGTCGACGCACAGAGAGTTGAGTAACCAGTGCGCTCGAGTAACCGTCAAGCTTCAGAGTCCTCTAATAATTGGGACTAATGAATCGAGAGTCGGAACCGAGCAACTGGCGGGGACCGACTGGTTCCTCTCTCCCTTCCATTTCACGAATGTGCCGACCATAGGCTAACGAGCTGCGACGAGAATCGGGGTAACGACGACGTTGAGTATATAGACACAAAATGAAGCCAACCGAGCATCAGCCCGAGAACATTCGGCCGCACGATTCTGTCACCCGTTTGCCATACGGGGACTTCCCCGATGCAGTTAGCCATACAGAGAATGTGCGATCAACGTCCGCAACGAAATTCTCGTCAAGTTTATATATTTTTATCTCTCTCTATATATATATATATACATATATATAGAGACACTTCACTGTAAAATATTTACGCTTTAACGGATGCTGGTCAGTGGCGGCGATGGGCCACAAAATTGCCGTCCGCAATTTAAAACCTAACTGACTTATACGAATATCCATATATGTATACATATAAATGTAACTGTGATATAGTCGTTCCGACCGTTCCGAGGTGAAATCGCGAGAGCGCGTTATTGCGCTGCGTACCGAGGCATAAAAAAGCACCTACATGGATAGACACACAGACAAAATCACCGGGAAACGAAATGTTGACGGGCGTCCGTGGCACGTTATCGGTGCGAATCAACGCACCACAAAATCACCCGAGTTATATATTCGGGTAGACGAGAGGGAGATATATAATAAAACCCTTTTCCCCACCGTTGGCAGCGTCAATGGCACAGAATGGAAACGTTGATGGGTTATATGCAGGTGTATTGCCAGCGGCAATATGCAGTGATTCGCTATAAAACTATATTGCCACTAGACGTGAAAGGGTTGAATGCTGTTACGGGCCGATAGAAGGGCTGTAGGCTTCGGTCACACGGTAATGTGTGCACTTACAACGTGGAATGATGGATAATACGTGGTCTGTTGATATACGTATAGGTGAATAGGATTCCGGAAGGATTGTATTATTATTATTACGATATTACCGACGTCCGTTTGAAATCACCTGAATGAAATATTGAGATATCGATAACTCGGATGTAACTCGCTACAATTCGGATATAGTTTCGTATTCAAATTGATACTACTACTACGATAATATTGATAACTCGAGCTTCGGTACTTCGGATCGGGATTGGATAATTCAGCGCTTGTGGGATACAGATATACAATATGGCGAAATGACGATAACGCCATAACGCATCAATAGTGAATTAGAATCTGTGGAGATCGAACAATTGGCAATGGGGGAGCGTCAAGCCGCGACTACATAATTCGGGGCTTATACGCCAGAAGAGCGGAATGAGAGTGACTGAAGAGTAGCAAAAAAAAAAACTCATTGCTTCCGAATAAATACGACAAATCCGCGTCCTCTCGACTGAGTCGCGGAGGTTTTTTTTTTTTTTCGGAACATCGTATCGGAATAACAAAAAGCAGATGCATCATCGATAGACCCATCTATCGTTGATTCCTCTCGGCGGATGGGAAAAAAAAAAAAAATTCGAGGCCGTTGAATGAGAATGCGAGACGAGAATTTCAAAACATAAAAATGAGATAAAAGGGTTCTGTACGAGTGTACGCATCACATATTTTGTCATAGTTTCTCGGAGTGGAACAAAAAACGACATAGTCAAAGCGTATTTATACAGGTAAAATATACGATATTCGGCAATATTTTTTTATATACGAAATAAAAATCGACAAAAAACAAATGACAAGTTACTATCCATGTGACGACAAACGCCGAAAGCGTATTGGTATAAAAAAGAATTCTAATAGATCGATATACGAAAGATAATACTCAATAATTAGATTTACATTTTTGTATTTGTTAAAAAGTTGTTAAATAACTTTTCAATCGCGAAAAAATAATAATGAATGCTACTAATTAATTACGCAAAGTGTTTAACAATATCTATCGAACGAACGTTGCGGTGTTTCACTGTTGGTGAGCGCTTTTTCAGTGGCATCACAACAACCAATCGATCTCGCGTGTGGGCGATATATGGCAAACGGGTCGAGATCGAGAGTGATCGACAGCTGAAAGTGGCGTATTGGCGGACTCCACAACAACAAGTAGGGTATATCGTTCGTGGCGTCTCGTGTTCGAGTACCGATCTGCATTGTTCTGCAATCATTTTCCAACTTGTTTTCATTGATGAAAAGCAAAGAAAAAAAAAAACACTATCGCTCCATCAAATCTAATTTTTATTATCCGTTGACGATAAAGCGCCGATGATAAAATTGAATATTTTGGAACGTCAAAAGCAAAAAGATATGAGAAAAATAAGTGAAAAAATTCGCGATCGGCGAAAAAAAAAAAAAAATCGACAATAAGTCCATAATGACGAGTGTCAAAATGTTCTATAAATTAATAAACAAGAAAAAATAAACTTCTAACAATGAATATAATGAGAAAACAAGAACTAGAAAAAGTTAATAAAAATTAACAAGTCTTCGAGATTTCAGAAACGTTCGCAACACATTTTTATTTAATAATTTTTTTTTATTCGGATAAAAATCGTTAAACTACAATACGCGCACTTATAAAATCCAATCGTCGCGCATTAAATAAAAATATTTGCGCATATATGTTAAGCGAATCAATCCAAACGGTACAAAAATAACTTAGCGATTACGCACGATCGGTCTTATCGATGCGTATATATATGTAACTTGACGATCGACGTGCGGCTTAACCACGGCAATCAACGAGCCGCGATTACGCATCGTCGAGTACAAGCGAAGTTCCAGTTATACGTATACGTAGGAAGCGGCAATGGAAAACGAGCGACATTAGCCACGTTTCTGTACGAGACGCACGACGATCGTACCGAGTGCCCGGAGCTACGATTCGCGTGCATTGCCTTTCGATGAATGCACGTCCGTCGTCGACACAATGACGATTGGTCGACGACTATAGTAACGGAATGCCTCAATTACGATTCCATTGTTAATTATTGCGCCGATGGTCGGGCGCCTCTATTGTTCGTGACGGTAGGCTGCCCTCTCTCTTCCGCGGACTCACCCCATCATCCTTTCGCTCTCCGCGTATCCACGTCGAGTTCGTCCACACAGTCGCTCATTGTTTTTCTCATATAGAATGTATGCACGCTGTTTTGATTGTTGTTTCTTTTTTTTTATTTTCATCTTTTTCGCGTTCTACCGCGTCTCTCGTATCGTTTGTTTTCTGGCCAATAGTCTCCGCAATCATGGACCCGCAAATTGGCTGTGTGCATCGATAATTATACAAAAAAGAACGATATGGTACGTCGAACAAATGAGATTTCATTCGATCTCGACGTATCGGTATATCGAGAAATTCACGCCGGAAGTGAACACGAAAAATGCATTTCTCGATATACACGCGTATCGTTTGTTTGCGCGATTCGGTGAGACCCGACATCATCAGGTGCTTCAACGAGAAACGTGGTACTCGAGCCCTTGAGACATGCGATATTATCGTTCGCTTCTCAGAAACGAGATTGAGAGGGCTCGATGATGTTTTGTCGGGAAAACACTTGTGTCAAGTGTACCTAAAACCTACCTAACCTACGATCTTTTTATTTTATTTTTTTATTTTATTTTTATATCAACGATCCACTCATTTCAATTGCTGTTCGAGTGACCGCAATGTTATGCCATTTTTAGTTCGCGATACAATAGCATAAAGTATCACTTCAGTTCCGATTCAAAATGTTCGTAGTTTTCGACGTTGTATTGCAACGTAATAATGCATATCCCAATTTTCTCCGGACAACATACGAGCCATGCATAGTATAGCTTAGCCACACAGAGAGAGTAAGTACTTTTGCATCTCGTTCTTTTGTCTTGAGCAAACGAGGCCAACCAAACATCGTTTATCCTATTTCCACACGCGACAGCGTCCCGGCAAAAACCTTTTCATTATATCGCAATGCAATTAATAACGATTACTCTATCGCGAACAACGCGATGCGGGGTTGTGAGGGGATGTAATATAACTGATGTAGCAGCGCAGCTTTTCCACGTATACTACGGTTCAAATTATGAATTCCATTGTTCGGACTTTACAAAAGCGTTGTTTAGTTAGCTCGAGCGTCGGGTTTATACAGAGCCCGACGTTGGGTCTACCTGCGCAGAGTCAATATAGTCGACATATTACTTTTCGTTTGGACGAACTATGTCCGACGTATATAGAGGCATCGGGGACGAGTTTAACCCGTAAACTATAAAGCTTCAACGTTCAACTCGATTTCAGGTCCGGAATTGTGAACAATATAAAATGCTTGTAGTTTCTCGGTGCTACAACGTCAGCTTGAGCGCGCAATACGAGAGCGAACTTTTGCATCATCGATCAACATAAAATTGCATTATAGACCGTGTATTCTTTCCATTCTTACCGCGCGATTCATGCAACAGTGCTTCGTCTAAAAGCTGCCGAGATATACACTCATTTTTTTTTCTTTTCTTCGACATAATCTTTCACGGGGTATTAAGCTTTTGACGTGAGAAAGCGAAGTCTTTCGCGAAAAGCGAGAGATAGGGGACCGCGAGATAGAGGGGAGCTGCAAATTGAGTTAAAAATCACTTTTTTTAATTCTTTTTCTTTTTAACCCCTTTTCGTCTTTCGCCCTTTCACCCTCCGCGCAGAATATTCATTCCGTTCTGTGAGAATAAAATCCTGTTAATTACGTTGGCGTCGAAAGATTCGAACCAACGGTAAAATTGAAAATTCGAACAATACGGCTGTAATTATCGCTAAGTTAATTTTCACGCGACTTATTAGTATCGTGAAAATCATTGGAAAATATGAAAAAAAAAAGATTTTATTTTAGTACATACGATCTTTTCCAACAATTTTTTTCGAGATTTTGATGAATATTTTTATTAATTGGTATTTGCGAATATGTTCGACCAATTACCCGAAAATTTCTCGGGTGTAATACGTGTGCAAAATTTTTCAGAAATGTTTGAAAATTCGTAACTTTTGATCCATAAAAAAAAATTCGAAAATTCAAAATAAAATATATACACAATACACGTATTCAGTAAATAAACGGATCAATTTCTAATAAAATAAAAGTTATGTTGCCGGATGATTCGTTGAACTGTTGTGTTTTTATAATGTTTATAATTTTTTCGCATTATTTTTATTATGCGAAATGAATTTTCGTAGTCTCTTCTATACGGTTAAAATTCTCATTTTCAGCTTTTTATTCTATTGGGAAGTATTCAAAATTTGCTCTGTACCTCACTTTTGCCTAAGAATGTGACGATACAGTCTCCTTACATACCGTTAAAATTCTTGCGTAAAAGAAGAATATGTCTCATCCTCCATCGGCATTGTTATTGCTGCCGACGCGAGGTGAGCCTTCGATATAAGTTTTCACGGTACCGAGCAATCGTTCGAGCTGCTCGACCCTTTTCTCCTGTTTCAATATAATACGCCTTCGTCCTCTCTTTCTCGCCGCGCAAAACGACAACGAATCGCCCTGGCGATACCATTCCCGGTTAAATCCCGAGACAAATGTGAGAGTGCGAGCGCGAAATTAAAAATCAACGCGTGACGTTTATCGATTGGTATACTTTATATGTATTACGTGACCCGTGGAAAGCGTGGAAAACTCACCCGTGTACCGGAGAAACGTTTTTCGTGTGTTTTCGCGCACTCTTTCGTCGTCACGTGAGCCAACATCGCGATTTTTCCCTCGATTTTTCCTGTTTCTCGTGTTCTCACCGTAATACCCGGGACCCGCACACCCGCAAAAGTACAGCAGAGAAACAACGACGTTGTTTCCCCATTGATCAAAACCAGGAGGCCATTTCTCGGCAACGAGAATATACCCATCTGTCGTATTGCCACCCACCGGCTTTATACCTCCTTCGGCTTTCTCTTTCATTCTCGCGATCGTCTCTCACCACCGTAGTGCGCCGTGTGTGGACTTTATAGCCCTAAAAAAAAAAAAAAAAAGAAAAGAAATACACCCACCAAAAATCTGTAAGGACACACCTCTCTGCAACTTTTTCGCAATTTTTTTCGTCTTTTTTTCCGCTCTTCATCTTCATCTTCATCATCCCCTTTTACACATATATCGCGCCCTGTTTACCTATGAAAATGATGCACTCCGGAGAATAGCTCGCGTTACGGACTCCGGTGATGAGTGTCATCACGAAGGTTCAACCGCGAGAGCACTGGAAATGCGAGAAGATGGATGCACCATGCATGACCTCGGAAAGGTACGAGACAAGAAGCTCAGTTTTCTTACAGATCCGATGAGAGAGGAACCCGCGCATAAAATGTACAAACGCGCGCATGCATGGTAATTATTTTCCGGTATGTAATGCCATGTAATTCTCGTTACCATTGCGAAATTCTACGGCTGGTATTAGTCGTTGAAATCTTAGTAATCCGGGGAGCTTGTCGTACGCATACGCGACTGTTGCAACTCGCTTACGAAATGGGTACAAAAGGACAAAAAATATCTCCCGGTAGTTTCGTTGTTATGCACCCTCCTCTCGTTCTAATATCCTCCCCCACACTGTACTTATACTGTGGACTGCGAAAATTCGCCTATTTCATATATATATACAGTGTTATATACATGTATACACTCGCGAGGTCTTCGCGGATGCGTAAGCTGTAGAGCAAAAACGAGAGAAGAGCACCGGGCACGGGAATCCTCGCCTCTCCTCGTACTCGCCGAGGATTATCCTCGGCTGCCCTCGAAACGCCCTCAAGATACACTCTCGAGAGAACCGAGGACTCCTATGAGATTTTCCACAACAGCGGAGGGATATCTCTCGCATACGTTATATATATGTATCTCTCGGGGATTAAAATGCGTCGAGGGAAGGGGGGCTCTGTACTTTAGACTGAAACGTGGTGAAAATTTCAATGGCGTATAGCCTGTGCGCCTCGTAATATTTTCGACAATGATAACAAAGATATAAAAAATATAGTATTGTTTTTTTCTTGTTTTTTTTTTTTTTGCAAAATATAATTCCTAAGCCGATGAGAAATCGAAGGTCGAGTGTGATCGATAAAACGGGGGATTTCACGTGGACGCGAGAACGATACAGAGTCAACGAGAGACACAGAGCGGTGTGGGAACTCGCCGCGGGACTGGGCATGAGGCGCCAGAAAAGCGGTGAATAGCTCTCGTGAGCTTTCGCTCCGGTTGTGCGTTCCAGCTGGTGCTGTATCTGCCCTTTTATATTGGAAAACGCTACGATCGACAACGCTCGCTCGCGGTTCCAATGTTACCGTCCCTGATAGGCAGAGATAAAGCTTACCGGAGTAGGTACTAGTAGCCCCCTTCTCCCGGTCGAGATCCCGACGCGAGCCGGAGAGCGAGGAGAGCCTTCCAAGTGGTCTCGTCAATCCGACGTAAAAAGCTCCCCTCGAGCCTCTTCCATTTTGCTCTTGGAAAATTTGTACAACAATTAGTGAAAAAAAGAAAACCAAAAAAAATCAGACGAAAGCTCGTTAAAAATTAATCCAACTTTGAATCGTCTGAAAAGGCTTCTCGTTATATTTGTTTTAATGAAAAAAAAAAAAAAAAAATCAACGAAAGTGAGGGACCCAACGTTCAAATAGATGGAACGAGAAAGTCGCGAATTCAAATGAATCATTGATAGGGTTAAAACGCTTTTCGATTTTATCGAACCTTTTTCGAGGTACAGAAAGGAAAGTGCAGCGCAGTCCGCGAATTTTAAACGAGCATCGAGCAACCCTCTCACGATGACGATCGACGAATCGTCGAGGGGGGAGAGAAAAGTGCGAGAGAATGAGATAAAAATAGTAAAGTCAGTATATACATATACCGCTTGTCCCATTTCAAGATCCAAAGCGCGCCATGGGTACCGTACGATATTCTAATGGCTCGTCCCATTCGTATAAGCGCGCGCGGGGCGATCGCGGAGAGCGGCCTCAGCGTTTACAGGGAGAACGGGGGTAAAACTGCGGTTATTTGCGGTGCACTTCAATCGAATTGGCTGCAGTTTGCATAATCCGCAACGGCGACCAGAGAGGAGAGAAGAGAGCCCGATGTTGGTGTGATAGTGAGGTGGAGGCGCACACGCGAGAGAATGTACAACGAGGAATATACGTGTGCGTAATGGCATTCGTGTGACCATATACGACCCTCTTGGTGAAGCAGAGACCCAGAAGAGGCACGAACTCCGCCTCGCCAGCACGACGAGCTTTTCCTCTTTTCTCTTCTCTCGACTCTTCTTTTCTCCTCTTTGCTTTATTTCCTCTCTCGTCTCTCTTTTATCCTCATTTTCCATCTTCATCTTGTTCTCGACGACCGCACCTTTAGTTTTCCATCGTTTTCTCGCGATCGTATACCGTCCCGATATACCACCGTCCAGTTCTCATCCCCCTGTAGTTCGATCTCCGTTGTCCGCCCAACCCCCGCGATCCGCGACTATCCGCCGGTCCGATTGGCAAAACGTTCGGCTTTCGCTCTATCTGCAACCTCTTGGCTTTACCTTGTTCCAGTGGAAAAAGGGCTTCGCAGAAGAGGGAGGAGGTCAGCCATAACTCTTTACCGGAAAGGCCATCGCGGGTCAGTCGCGAGGCAAAACCCGGGGACTCCGATATGCGAGATATTCTCGCGGCGGTACGATCCGTCGATTTTTATGCTGCCGCTGGTTATCCCTGCAGTTCCCAGCGCGGCTATAAGTATCGAGAATATTCGATACTTACGAGACATTTTCGTATAGATTTTTCCCATCGCAATCGCAATACTTTGTAGTATTCGGAAGCAATTTTCGTCGTCTTCGTAAATCGTACTTAACATACATCTTTATCCGGATAAAGCCCAGTGGCAGGGCAATTTTTCCCGAAGGCGCACTTTAGGTCGAAGAAGATTCGCTTTTTCCATCTTTATTTATTTATTTATTTTTTTTTTCGTTTGAACTTTTTTCCTTTTAGGTTAACGAGTGTCGTTTGTCATTGGCTTATTCATTCATTTATATGCAATGAAATAAAATTTCTTTCATCCGAAAATATGTTATTTTTAAAAATCTAATTTAGTCCCAAATGTTTTCGGGTGCACAACAGGTACATAATCCGTGATGTCCCATTCATCGATTGAAAAATAACTGATAGATCCAGCGAGTGTGTCGAAATTTGATTGAAAAATATTCTCCGCACTCGACTGGGTCAGCGTTAGCCAGTGGCACGTTTTCATGGACTCCAGAAGAGCAGAAAGTGAGTCGAGTGGTGGTTGTGTCTCTATTTTTTTTATTTTTTATCATTTCCGTGATACGCCTTTGAAGCCATCCAGTGCTTTATAGAACTCTCCTCTTACGAGCCGAAAAAAAAAGCAAAAAAAAAAAAACAAAACAAAAAGAGAGAGCGTCGAGTGTTGTTTGCATGGTGTGTGTATATGTGCGGTGGGTGAGAGAGCATAAGGGTGAAAAAAAAAGGAAATGAGAGTAAAACACACACGGCGAAGACCGAGCGATAGAAAACTCGGTAAGAGCCGAGAAGGGGTTCCCCGGTAGGTGTGTGTGCAGCCGGTGTGTGTACACGTAGTAACCACAGAGAGATCCAACGAAGAGATTAAAGCTCTCTTACCTGTCGTCAGCGACGCGTACAGTAGCGCAGTCAGTAGTAAGAGGCGCATTGTAGTCAGACACTGCACTCGAGCGGTCCTAGTAGCTTCGTTGTACAACGACGAAGGATAGACGGAGCCGGAGAAACCGGATTTACTTTGCGAAGTGACGAAGCACAGCTTTACCCTCTCGCGGTTCATCGTTCTCTTGACATTTTACACGACCGAAGCGAGTTCACGCACACTTAGTCCCAAAAGATTGGCTCGAGAGGCGAATTATATAAAATGATTTTGCGGAATCGTCTTACAAACAAAAAAAGAAAAATGTTCTCCGATAAGGATAAGGAATTTTGGCTCTTTCGATTCTTCCTTCCTTTCCTCTAGTTGCGGATAATTATGTTCCGATAATTCATCAAATATTTGATCTCTTCTTATTCCACGGAGATTGATATATCCTCGAGTGTAACTCAACGGAAGTTTGAAGCGATCGTTGAGGATTCGAACGATAATGAATCTTATGGATGGATCGCGAGAGCCTCTAGAGGAGCTTTTCCCTCTCGTCGTCGCGCACTCGGGGTCTTCGCCTCGGTACTCTTCTTTCCTCTCTCAGCCGTTCAGTATACAGCGGTAGTCTGCTAATTGGTACGACTCAATTAATTTCCGACTGCGACCGAACTCTCGTGGCCGGAACCGGGCAGGAAGAAGCGAAGTACTCGTTCCATCGAATATCGCTGAGAGGAGTCTCCGGATGGTGCAATTTACTTCCCGCTCACTCTTCACCGGTCTCTTCCTTCTTCCTAATGGTATATATGTACTCTCGCCTCTCTATTTTCTCGTGGAAAACTTCAAAAACACTGAGAAGTATCTCGGGGTGGGAGCGCACGCGGGCGGACTGGCTTAGGACACTTCAAACTTCGTGGAACGGTGAACCAGCGCTGGCGGTGTCGTTTCCGTTTCTCTTCGCACTCTCACCATCGGAGATCAAGCTTTCTCCCCCATTTCGCGGAACAACCTTCCCCCTTCACTCCCACTTGATATACTCGAAAGCGCGAAAGCGCTCTTACTGTTCGTTGAATCCTCCTCGGTGCCTTCTGCTTTAAATTAAATTTTAAACTCCCCAAAGCCACCCTCCGATTCACTTGTGTGTCACCGGGTAACCCGTTTTTCCCCGCTGATAATAATTCGATTTTTTTTTCCTTTCTCTCAACACTGAAAACTTTGCGAAGTAAATGCTAACATCGACGCTTTTATTCACGCGCCAAATTATTTCACCGGTTCGTCATTTCACTTCGTCGTCGTCACGAAAAAAAAAAAAAAAAAATTCACCATAACGAAGTACAAAAAAATCCCTTTGGCGTAGAAGTTTTTTTATAGAATTTTTTGTTTTTTTTTTTTTCACAACTCCGCGCGCAAAAGTTAGATATTTTATACCTTTTCGTTTGGACTTAGATAAGGTAACGATGATTAAAAATTCTTTTTTATTCAAAACTTCTCGAAAGCGCGAAGTTCGCGATGCTAGGAACCGAGAACCACGAGTGTCTGTGACGATTCTGTGTGTACGCCGCGGCGTTGACAGTCAACCGAGGGCACCTCGTGCTCTCACAGCAGTTGGAAGTTGACAGAATGCCTTGGCGGGACAGCGTCGACGAATACGCGGGCCACTCCCACCCGCGCATGCTCTCGCACTCTTCGTGGTTCTCGGTTTCGACCTTTCTGTCTCTCTTTGATCGTCGCGCAGTTTGAATTCTCTTGCTCTCTCGCCTCCCCCGCCTATTTACCCTCACTCCTTGGAGCGTTCTCTTTGCTCTCACGGGCGCGCGAGTTATTCTCCCCTCTCTATCTGTAACCAGCACGTCGACAAAGTTCGAACGGGACACGTGTACCAGCAGCACCCTCCTCGTGGGGTGTCGAACGTACCGGTGGTTGGGTGGTAGTGGTAGCGGTTGAATTTAGTGCTGCTGATGCTGATGGTGGCCCGATACAGAGGTAGTGGTGGAGCATAAACCAATTAATTCGAGTAATAAGCAGCCGGGGACTAACTTTTATGACCCCGGCACGTACGAAGGCAACGTTCCTACACGGCCTCCGGATCTATATCTTGAGAGACGATCACGGACCTCTTACGCCAACCCCTTAATGAAATCGAAAACCACACTATCTTCCACGCTTTGAAACAGTTTTTGGCTTTCGTTTATTTTAAATACTTTTGAGGGCATCGCTCAATATAAAAACGGCAGTGAGAAAAGAGTTTATTTGTAGTTAACAACGTATAGTTATGGTGAAATAAATTGTGATTCATTTTTCCCAAATTTTAGGTGAGCCAAATACGTTTTTTAACTATTAAGGATGAGTAATCGTTACATTCCCAGTGAAGAGTGAAATTCCGAGAAAATTTCGAATACTTCTCAATGGGATAAAAATCTGAAGAAAATTCAGCGATATGGAAGATGCTGAGAACATTTATTTTCATAATAATAATTCGAAAAAGTTAAACGAACGAAGTTTTTTAAGAATTATTGAACAGATCATCCGACAAACGAATTTTTTTTATAAATTTGTAAAAAAAATTTTTAAATTTAGAAAAATCGGATTTTATTCCTATTGGGAAATATCAAAATTCTCTCGGAATCTCAGTTTTTTCTGGCAATGTAATGAAGTAAGCATTCTTAACAAATATACAGCTTTATTTGCCCCAATCAAGTATTATTTATCTCAACTGATATTTGTTAACAATAAGAAAATATTTATGTAACGATATCCAACTATAACATTTGTTAAGTACAAATAAACGCTCATCTCAGCGTGAAACAGCGTGAGACAATGGAAATAGTCGACGATTCGAATATCAGGGATTCATTGTGAGATCCCGCGATATTTCCATCGGTCCAGACGAGTAGAAAGAAGTGAGACGTAGAGCGATTATTAAAAATACCACAGACGTTCGTCCTCCGAGTCAATATTTTAGTAGTGTCGCAATATAGCTCTCGGAGGGAACAATCCTTCGGCGATTGTCTGCCGGCTAATTAGACGGTTTCTTGCGTGTTGCATTCTCGAGTGAAAGATCTATAGATTTAGGTCGTCATATCTATTGTGTCTTGTGGTCATTATTCTTCCTCATCGTCTTCTCGTTTTTACATTCCGTTTCCGTATATTTGACCGTTCGACCCTACCGAGCTGTTTATACGATCGACGAAATATAGGGTTAAAGTTGGAAGGATTTGAGGGCAGAAAGGTGCATGCATACGTGTATTTCATGGACGGAGGTAAAGTCGAGAGTGGATTTATGCATGGTGCCGCGGTCGCGTCAGTGGCCACCGAATTTACGGTTACGGATTCACGAATGAAGCGATTAATTCGGCCGCGAAGCCGCCGCCACAACTACTACCAAACTGTTCTCGCTATAGCCTCCAACAAACATAGAAACCGTTAGTTACGATCCCTTCTCGTTGGCCGGTTCGCTTCCTACGACTCTTTGTCCACGTCTCGCAATCGTCCGCGTTTCAGTGCCTACAGTCGTGTGTACAACTCCCGCACGTATTCGATATACGTCATACTACACGTGGGCGTTACGTACACATCGCGGAACATTGACAGTTCGGATAAGTCAGATTTTCGATCCACCGAATACTTCAAAGTAGAAACAAAATAACAAAATATATGATGCTTTAATTTATCGTAAGAGAAATGATAATAATAGAAATGCGATCGGTCTTTCTATCCTAACCTTACTTAATAAAATAAATAAAATAAATTCATACTTAAGGCGCATTGGCGACTTACCTGTTGCCACCCACTGCAGCTTCCGCTCATAACTAATAAGTAATGGCGCGTGTGCTATTTTCTCTTGCGATTCTAATATTCATAATTAAGCTGTATATTTAGTAACGTTTGCCGCCAACTCTGTTTATCGTTTCTGTTGCTTACGCTGATAAAAATAACAATAGATTAAAGTATCTGAGTTCATAAGCTAATAGAAAATAAGCATTAAATGAGCGTAGGGAGTGAGCGCTCGCGTTTTCTCGCAAGTAATATATCGCTTGATTAATCGAGAAATAAATAATTATTGTTAGGAACATTTGCCAAGAAAGTAAATGTTTAATAGTCCATTATAGAGCACTGAAATACTTGCAATCAAAAGAGTGCTTTATCAGATAGGATTTAAAAGGATTAAATGCGGGACACTGTTGCCTCCCAGGATTTCTGGTATTATGAGAATACTGAATAGTCAGAGAAAGCACGAAGAACGCCGAGAATTAAAAAAGAAATACGCGAATAAAGTGAATAGGGGGAGAAATCAGGTACGAAAGTAGGTGCACAGTTCACGAGATAGTGAACATCGGAAAGTCGATGGAGCACGAGGATTCGTTCTCTACATTGATAAAAAAAAACACGTAATCGGGGTTAAGCAGCATTCACTCGAACGCGTAAAGAGCTGTAAAAGCTTATTAACTGAATTAGGAAAACCTTAACTCGGTCCGAATCGATCGAAGAATCCCATGAACGCGGTAAAAATTAAAGAGAAGTAAAGATGGGATGAAGGAAAACGGAAGGGAATGAACGAGAAGTCCATAGAGGTTCCTTTCTAACCTTTCATTCATTTCCTCCCTTTCCTCTCATTTCATTTCATCGGATCTCGTCCCACGCTCTCGAAGCTCTACTCCCACCATTCGCGTTTATCGGTATATTTCATTTTTCTTTTCTCATTTTATTCTCACAGTGATCTTAACAGTTATCGCAAATTGGTCCGATATTCTGAGTTTCACTTTTGATTAACAAGCGTTCGAGAAAATTTAGTTCCATCAAACCGGATCGTCGAGTCTATTTGCTGCGTTATCGCTTGTATCGTATACCGCTTGCCATATCGTTGCCTAACAGTTTTCTTAGTTTTATCTTCCGGACTCAAGTCTCTTCCCGTACCGTGTCTAATCGTTACGTCGGGAGTGAAATACAGTGAGTAGAGAAGAGGGAGGGAGTGAGAAAACGCCGAGACGAAAGAGAGGAGAGAGGAATATCCTCTCGTTCCGTCCGCCTTGACGACGTTCCTCTATTTCGCTGCGCTAAAGACTCATCTCTCCGCACCATTCGAGGAGCTCATTTAGTATCCTCTTACCGGGGTCCCCTGCCGCGGCTTTTTCCTCCTACGCCTTTTCTTCAACTTTCTCGTGAATATACCTCTATATATTTCGCCGGAGCTTTCAACCCTCTGTGTAGCATATCGTGTTCTTAAATATCACGTCGAGGAAAAAAAAAGAAACTGAAACACGTGCTGATGGTGCGTATATATACGGCGTGCATCACTACCAGCGGCTCCCTAAACACCCCCCTTATCCGTAATGGTCCGTGACACCCGTCCGAGATTACCCGCGGATTTCGCTTTTCAATTTATTCTTAATTATTTTCGTTTGGATAAACGCTCAACCTTCCGGAAAAACGCTATTTTATATCCTTTCGGCATCAATTTCTTGACTTCCCGTTAATTACACTTTGGAATAAAGTAACTCTAAATAAAAAAAAAAAGAAAAACACTTTTCGAACCATTTGACGCACGTTACCGAATTGCACAAACATATTTATATAATGAAACGAAAGAAAAAAAATGGGTTTGGAGAACTAACAGTTAATTGAGTGAATACATTTAAAAAAAAAAAAATAGGTTACACCAATTTTTTTTTTTCACGTCAATGCAAACTTTTTTCAATATATTGTTATTTCATAATAAAAATAATAATAATAATAACAATAACAATAATAAATTGTTAACGTGAAAAACAGTTATTGATTGTTTTGTTATTCGTTGTTTGTTTGTTATAATAATAATAATAATTTGTTATTTAATAATGATTTTTTATTTCACTCTTATTTTTTAATAAAATTTGTTTATTACACATATTTTCTAAATGGGATTTTTTAAATTTTCACACAATTATTTTTTACGGCGTTAAAAATTATTAAATCGTTACGTCCGCTGTGTACTATAAATCTTTGTAGTAGACGAGCCTAATATATTCGGCGTCTAGTATCTCCCACTTCCACTCGGCGACGCGCAGAACATGATTTTGCGTCTGTATTCGCTGCTAAGAGCGTGAAAATTTGTGAGAATTCGCGTATTTCGTCCTTTCTGTTCCGCTATCTCGTCGTGGGCTTTTCGAGTTACGAAAGAAGAATCGTACGCGTTCGTCCGAAGCTGTGGGGCTCGCGGCTGAGAATATCCAAGATGTTTTTTTTTTCCCTCGTTCGATAGTACGACACACGGGGAAACCCCGATACACGAGAGTGATTTTTATTTCTCTCGTTATCTTGGCACCGCTCTCGTTGCGAGTGGTAAAGTCGGCCAGAGGGAGGGTTGAGTGGAGTAACGAGCCTATAGTATATCTGTACGCTGCCGATACCGAGCCCCCTCCCCGCGTCCCGCACGCCCCCGGAAGTTACGGTGAATTGATGCAAAGCCGCGTTCGCTTGCTGGCAGCAAGATGTTCGACGAGCACACAGAGTCAAGCGGAGCCGCCCTCTCCCTTGTTATCCGTCTCCGCGGCAGCGTTAATCCCAAAGCCCTTCGACAACGTAAGCTCATCCACGGCCGAGTCGAAGCGCGCGGAGAACAAGACGGAAGGGATGTAAAAAAACGGAACATATTGCGAGAAGAGACGGAGAACAGAAAAAAAATGAAAAAATAAAGAAGAAAACATGGAAAGAATTAGCAAACGAAGCGCGGAGGAACAGGACAGAAATGCGGGAAAGCTAACGCGTACCAATGGTAGTATGCAGCCAGCCAGCCACACGTAGAGAAACTAACGTAATACGACGAGGCCGCGCAGTCCCGTAACAAAATTTATTTCCAGACTTTCCGTCCTAATTCCCCTGATTATTCCTCGCGTTCGGCCTTCTCACCCCGCTTATTCGGACATAAATTTTACGAAATAAAATCCTCTACCAGGGCTCGCGAGCGCGCGGGCGCTCGCGCACCCCCCGAGCTCTCTGGCGCGAAAACCCCGGTGTCGGCCTATCCGAAAACGACTATCCTCTTCGCCTCGTTTCTCTTCTCGTGATTTTATCGTTCCCTATATCCGTTAACCTTTGGGGCTATCCTCAATTTAATAAACCGCTCCAACTCTCTCTCTCTTGCTCCCTCTCTCTCTCTCTCTTTCCGACGCTCACTGCTCTTAATTTATAAATATTCATTTCGTATAGTCTCCGATGGATCGTGAAAGATGAGGATAGATTAAAGAAAAGAGGAAGAGAATATAAGACGGCAGAGAAGCGAGAAGATCCTCGCGAGGTTTGTCTTTAAAAGAACCCGAAAGTTCGAAGAAGACGCTTTGCATTTTATTTTCATACGAAGACAGGAGGGTGGTGGAAAAAAAAAACAAAAAAAGAAAACTTCTTCTCGACTGACCGTATCTCCCGTTTTTGCTTTCTCGTGGGACTCAGGTTTTCTTTTTTCTTCGTGTATTTTTTTCATATATTTTTTTTTTTTTCGAAACTCGTAATTTTTTTCATTTTTTTTTTTTTTTAATAATCCCTTATTCGATGTGGTGCTCTTTTATCTTATTGTATATTCCCAAAAGTTCCCAAGAACCCGAGCGCACACGCCAGATGGGGAGACGAAAGAGAAGCGGGAAGAGATCATTGGTAGAATATGAAGTCGTAAAATACGTTGACTCAATAAAGGAACGTTCACACCAGTTTCATTGGCGCGATGCTTTCGGTGCCTTCTGGTTTTATTGACTCGAAGGGTGGGCCGAAGTGTACTACATATACATATATATATAGTATAATAGTGTATACAGACGTATGGGCCTCTGGAAGAACGTGCGTTCGGACATACCGTGCAAGAATGACCAACGATCGCACACGCACACGAGTTCTCAGTCACGATCATCCCTTATTATTCTTCGCGTGTATGTGCGTTTTCAACGTAAGCCACTGCGCTCCCTCGCGAAAGATGAAGCAGCGCTGTATAGAATCGCCCCACAGCAGAAGCAGAAATGACCACATAATCCCCGTGACGATCGAGGGGAGAATCCCTTCTCAATGGAGAGATAAAGAGATAAAGAAATAACGCGAGCGCAAAGTCGAAGAAAATGGGTATTTCAACATAAATCTTCGCGCACGAAGGCGACATAAACAACCTAACGATTTCGTTATTAAATCTTTTACGAATTACAGTACGTTCTCTATTTCATCTTCCATCGATATATTTATCGATTTTTTTCTTCTACTATCGGCTTACACCTCGATGAATTATACTGTCGCGCCTGTTCGGAATTACCGAAGAAAAAAGAAAATGATCAACGACTACGTGTCACAGAAAAAAAAAAATGTCAAGTTTCGTAAAAATGTACGATTTTATTTTTTTTAATTATGAAATAAAAATATAGTTATATAAAAATTCAAAAATGCATGAGTAAACCATTATTAACGAAAAAGAGTCAAATAACAAATTATTCTTCGCATATAATACTACGGAGTTCCAACACTTTATTACGAATAAATCTCTTGACCTTAATATACGAATAATTATTTAGTATTTCTCTCTTTTTAGTTAAGACAACTTCTTTTTCAGTCGAGAGGTTTTGTTTTTTGAAAAAAAAAAAAAATTCTTTTCACCAACGGGTCAAACTCTAATGAAATATTCTGTGTCGCCCGTTCCGAATTAGCAACGAAAAAAAGAAGATAACTGACGACTATAAGGTCATAAAAAAAAATTCACGAAAATTCTCGAGTATCGCAAAAATAGTTCGCGTTATTACGTCGATAGTCCTCGACTTGAGTAATTTCCTCTTTCTCGACAATCCGTGACTTCCAAAGCGAGTAGAACTGCGCGAAGCCGCGAGGGATGGTGTACCTGGCATCCTACATTGATTCCGTCGTTCGCAGTAATTCTTTTTTTTTCTCTCATCGTATTTCTGGTTTGTTCGGTGAGAAGGGAAAAGAGATCGTCAACGATAAACCTCCGGATTCGTCACACCCCTCACGCCACCCCCCTTCGTCCGACATGTTCGCAGTACTGATTCCACTTTTCCCCCCTCCCGCCCTCCCTCCGCTCTCATTCAGAACCGCACAACGCTCAGTAGAAGCTTCGACTTTTCCGATTTAAAGTTTACACCGCGACTACGACGAAGTCGAGAACGAGCCCTCTGTTGTGTTACCCTCAACGAGAATTGAAGTCGGAGGTTGAAAAAAAAAAAAAACGGCGCTGGACTTTTCCGCGATCCGGTGCCGCCAATTCCAGCTTATGCCGATTCCCCACTTCCCAATCCTAGAAAATTCACTCTCATTTCTTCCTCGTTAAAATATTATTCGAAAGTATAAAGCCGGATAATTCGTTCCGCGGTAGTTCGACTTTTCAGCTTCGTGTCTCGTTGTATAGATCCGCGTATGCCGGGGAAATTCGGTGTTATCGAGATTAACACGTAGATCCTTGTTATATATTTTAACTCGAACTCGGAAACCACTATTCCCGCCACCCTCCCCATCGGTGAGTACACGTTTCGCGGTCACGTGCTTTCGCAAGTGTTCGTCGCGTCGTCTATCCGCACCGGTTGGGATAGTTTTTGGCACGCTGTTAGAATCCGTATGTACAGCCCTCGATCGCGTGTAACATTGTAACTACGATAGACGGGGCCAATGGCCACGTGACTGCCAACTGATATAACTATTAATACAGATATACTGCAACGATATTGGTTGCTATACAATGCCACCCTATTGTAAACAAACATCCCGAAGCCGATTGGCCATTTCGTGATACATAATTAACGATCGATACATCAAAACACAATTCCAGCCTCAGTTCAGTTAATCCGGTACTGTTGCAATAACTCTATTGAACAATGAATCGCACGTGCGTGACACGAGCATAGTAATCAAAAACGGTATCACAGTAGGAAACGTCTATAAACAGTGTTATGACGCCCGAGAAAGTAACTGTACACGTTAAGGATATATGATAGCTACGCTATTTTCTAGATTTGCGACTGAAAATCTTAGATGTTGCAAAAGAATAAATAAACTTTTTCTTAAAGAATTTTTAAGAATTAAAATTTTTTTTCTACGGTAATGTTATAGTATTAGTATGACACCGGAGGAAAAAATTGACAAGTGCCTATGTATTTTACTAGATATGGTGAATTAATAGTGTCGATATGTCCCCTTTTTTGACTGTCGGTGAGTCATGTTGCATAAACTTAGCAACGCAGCAATCAACAAAATGGCCGACGCAGAGCGCGTAATGCAAATGGCTGTCAGCGAGAAGCCTCTTTCGCCGTCTCCGCCATTTTCTTGGTACCGGTCGGCGTCTGATAATTACCAGACTCATTGCTACCGATGTTCAGGCGTTACAGCGTTGCCAAGTCGATGCTTCGGAAAAATAACAGCGTAACAGTCGTTTTAACTACAAAAAACTATAAGAATATTGATTGCAATTATTCGTAAACTACACAACGGATATTATTATACCAAATTCTTTGTTTTTTATCATTCCGCAATTGGCGTCAAGAAAAATATGTATCGCATCAGCAATTAAGTTGACGCCAAAAAATCGAAAAAAATCAGTTCTGTGATATATCTGTCGAATTATAGAAGACTATGAAGACTTTATGACGCCAATGCGCGCTATACTTATTTTAATACACGTTATAATAAAAAAATTTAATGTACTAGCAACGCACTCGCTTCGCTCGTACTTTTTCAGGTTATGTTCTCATCCCATAGCTTATTAATCGTGAATACGCGCGAATTTAAGTGGATTCGGTTGGGTCTATCTTAGTACTATCGAAATGGCTGATCCTCCTCCCTATTGGCTACGAAAACAGGCTTCACACGATTTCGATACAACATCGATATATATCGCAATGTCTTTTTTCATAAAAGATTCATAAAGGATCAGGTTCGGTTGTGCACCGACTTAATAGTCGCTATCATGTATCCTTAAGCTTCAAAACAGCTCTCCGTATACATCACAGTATCTCGGTACTCGGCTCAGTGTAATGTACATTATTATTGTACACGTGTGTATCTTCTCCCTCTGCGCTAAGGATAATTAACGCTCGATATATCTTGAAAGCTATTGTTACGTAATTAAACGTATACGTGAATGCTGCAGGAATAGTACAACTACTTTGATGTATAAGTCGTATGGATGTACTTAACGTCATAATGAAAACAAAACACACGCGCGAACCAACACGTTGAAAATTTTACGTATTACATTTCTATTGTAAAGCGAAATAAGGGTTAAAATTCATACTGGAAAACCTCGAAGTATAATTAGTGGATATTGTGTGTGTGTTGGACGGGTAGCGCGTGAACAGACGCGACGAATGGAATTTAAGTCCCGTTAACAATGCTACACGGAGACCCCAAAAGTTCGAATATTTACAAGAAAGTTTATCGTTATAAGGTTCTCGTTGGGAGAGAGGATAGTAGACGTGACCCCCCGTTGAATTTCGTAACGCATCGAGGGGTTCCAGTGGCGTGTTACTTGTATTATACACGTACTTTATAAAGCGTACAAGCAATTCGATGCTATATTGCGTTAGTAATATTCACTGTGTAGTTGTTACTCCGAAAGTTACGTAGATCTATATAGTATATATGAGCAGTGAACACAGGACAGCGGGAGCCGCCGCGATTGTAAAGGCAAATATGTATTCGCGGGAGGTACATTCCGCGAGAGAGAACCGAAAGGGCGGGTGGGGATTTCTCTGTAGTCACAGCATCGGAGCCCGAGAACGCGGTAGCGGCGTAACGACGTCGAGGTTTTGGCTTTATATGCGTAGAGGTTGTATATCGTACAGCACAGGTACACGCCTAAGGGTCGCCCGTTTCGGTACCGGCGCAGCACCCTGGCGTGCGGGCTTTACGGGTTGTTATTGAATTATTAATTAAGCCGGTTAATTAATAAACGATAGCAGAGCGAGAGAAGGGGATTGAAAGTGCGGCAATAGAGGAAGAAAAGCGGCGGTGAGAGAGTCAGTCGCCGAGGATAGAGAGAATGCCGCGCGTCGGGGCAACCAGCCAGGAAACGGCGAGCTATGCCACTATATGGTAAGGATATATGTACGTATATTGTAGTATTATATACACAACCAATGTTCCGTCGGTCGCGGCAACTCCCTGGTAGTTTTTTTATGGCCCTTCGAAATGGTCTCGTGTACAGGAACGCTAACACCCCGTTCTACACGTACGACTAGTCCAGACTCTCCTCTCTCCTCTCTCGGCTGCGATCAGCGGGCGAACGATTCTCTTGCATACGAGAGGGAGAGAAAGCCAACGCGGAGCCCCGGAGGTCGATTGTCGGACCAACACGAATTTATTATCAAGTGCGGGTCGACACACTGTATAATATCCGTGAATTTTCACGTTATATTGTTAAGCGGTTATTATCTCGAATATAATACAGATATTTCATTTCATCAGCGCGATGGCTAATCGACGATGTGGATTTTAGCTTATTTATGAAAAAAAAAAAAATTACATTTTTTTTTTTTACCTTATTACGAATAAT
Source organism: Cryptus armator (assembly GCA_963971235.1). Classification (NCBI taxonomy): domain Eukaryota; kingdom Metazoa; phylum Arthropoda; class Insecta; order Hymenoptera; family Ichneumonidae; genus Cryptus; species Cryptus armator. Next base: position 13,434,660 of record OZ020236.1, read on the forward strand.
TTGGAATATTCACGAGTATATCAAGTTATATTGTTTATCGGCTATTATCACGAATATAATGTAAATATTCCAATTTATCAACCCGAAGCTAATTAACGATATAGAAATTAACTTATATATGAAAATTATAAAAAACAAATAGAAAATATTTGATTATTTATAAAAAAAAACAAAAATAAATTATTTTTTTTGTCAATCTCATTAGGAATTATTTATAGTATCCGTGAATTTCAGGTTATACTGTTTATTGGTTATTATGACGAATGTAATGTAGAAATCGAATTTTCAGTTTAAGTTTGTAACAGAATTATGATTTACGAAAAATAAAAAACAAAAATTGTGTATAACTTTTTAAAACTCATCGATAAATAACATAATATTTTATGAAAAATTATTAATACTTTATATGAAAGCTCCGATGAGTTGATCTGCATTTGATCCGCCGGAAAAACCAGCTGTACGATATTAACAATATCATTTTTGACGCGAGAATAAATTACGGTTTGTCTCGTCACAGTTAATTCGATAAGTCAGGATAATATTCGCATAATCTTTCGACCCCTCGGGTTATACCTAAGTATGATGATCAGGTATACAGTATGATATCCCATCCGTTAATACGACCGCGTTCCCGAAACGCCGTCGTCAGTTTCGTTTGCGATGAGCTTTCTCTGTGCGTCTTTGGTAGCCCCCCCCCAAAGATGCCAAAAAGCTTCTTCCGCGAAGGAAATTTGAAAATTAGCTCGCACGCGACGCGCCGCTTTATCTCGTCTGCCGTTCGCTATTATACTGCCCGAAGGTCGTTAATCATTTCCCTGAGGCGCGAGGGATGGCGATCGTCGACGTAGGGCTGTCGACTGTTATACCCCGTGACGTGGCTTCGCCGCTTCTCTCGTTCTCTCTCACCATCCGGCGCAGCGCAACTCTCGGTATGCTTGCGTACACATTATTGTTACGCTTTTGGACCGAAGCGAAACGATGGAGAAGGAGAATACACGCGGAGCGAACACCGAGAAGAGAGGAGTAGCTGTGTTGGAAAATTTCAATCAGCAACGACGGCCCTTTTCAGTGCCGCTTCTCTCGAGGAAAATCAACTCAATCTCTCCCCAGGAGCTTATAATTAAAACAATATTTCCTCATTATCTTATCACCCCCGTCTCGCACTACGGTGTACCTAAGTAAAAAATCACAAAAACGCAAACGTTGAAGGAACGCGAAAGATGACTCGGTACTGAGCGTCCAATACGCGAGTGTAGTGTCCAGCAATCTTTTTTATATTCTGATGAAAGGTTATTAACAAAATCGAAAAAAAAAGAGTAAAAACAACAAATTTCTCGACAATATAAGTTTTTTGTAGCGGAAATTGATTCGGTAATTTTTCCGAATGTATATTAATTTTTTTAGAATTTTTTCTTAATTAAATTTTGTTTTCTTTTAAAAATCAATCTTTTTAAAATCATAAAAAAAAAAAAAATTTATTATTCTAATTTTAGATGCGTTTATGCAAAAAGATTCGACTCAAAAAAATTCCGGGTGATTCATTAAACATATTCGCAAATACCGATTTTCGAAAATTAGAGGAAATTCTAAAAAAAATTATATGCATTCAGACAAATGAACTTATCAACAGCTAATGCGAAAGTTCGGTTGTCAGATTATTTGTTAATAATTTTTTGAATTTTTTATTATGGAAAATACATGTTGTACCCTCCATGTGGTTGAAATTCTTCAAATCTGTATGCCATTGAGATGTATTTAAAATTCTCATTAACAAGAAAGATTATTACGAAGATAAAGAAGAAAAATAATAAAATAATATTCTCAAGCGACCCATACGAAAATTTAATTAGTCACGACATATTGCGTGAGTATTACATTTATGGGATAATTCTCGTAAAGTAGAACACGCTGCTGTTGTAAACGAAAATATCTGCAAAATGAAGCTTTTACGCGGCGTTCGATCGCAGCAGGTACAGCAAACGTTTACACGGGATTTACCGATGTGTGCATCGGTACACACTATGTACCTATATCCTTATCCTCCGTTACGCGTCCGCAAATATTGGTGGTAAACCGCGTGTAACACGCTTCGTACGTACATTTTTGCATGCCGGTTTACGTTACATACCCACCATCGATTTATCGTTTACACAACGTATGTTGTTCGGATTAAAATTCGAATTTTTGACAATGAAACTCACTCGCTTGTTTCGCAAACACTGTTACGAAATATTCTGTATTTTCGCAGACCGCACATTGCGCTTTTGTTTCGCGAGATACAACATGCGGATTCTATTTTTCAATATTTTCCACGTAACAATTGTAATCAGGTTGGTATTTTTATGGAATACCAGATACCAAGCGACGTACTCGTCCGACTTGTTGCAGAAAACGAATCTCACATATTCGACGAATACATGAGAATTGAGATATTCGGACGAATGGCGAGTGGTGAAAAGTGTTACAAAAAAATCTCGTTTATTGTGGATAGAATCGAATTACGCAATACGAAAGAACAAAAAAAAGAAAGAAACTTGCAAAAATTCTCTGCTAAATGGTACGTTCTGTGAAAGGCGCAATACTCCGTTCCGTACTAAATAACTACGAAAATGTTATCTTTCTCAAATTTCGATATGTTGCGTACGTCCTGCAATTATTCGATAATAATAATGGTATATAAAAACACTGTACACCCGATACACCAAACATTTTCGATTTAGTTGATTTATTTTGTTACTTTTTTAACTTTTTTTTCGCCGTCCTGCACTCGTCCGTTATACAATACGAATAAATCGTTAAAAAAACGCTTCTCTACCATTATGATGTTCGACCGATTAATCGGCTCGATCGTTGCCAAGCAACGATCATCCGCATCATGCATTGTGCTTCGAAACAAATGAACCAAAAAAAAACGTTCCCCGCGATGATGACGAAAATTCCTTTCTGAATTAATCTCCTCGTGCCTACGTAGTCTATTAAAAATTATGACTTTCCATAGGATTTCAAAATCTCTCGTTGTCGCGCGTGCGCGCTATCGTCGAGCGCGAGGTGGACTACACGCAGCGATCGAATTAACTGCTGTCACGCGTGTCCACTTCATGAGAACTAACAGGTCCCGTGCCGTTCGGCACAGTGTACACATCGCGTAAAAAAAATCAGAGCATTGTATCTTTCGTGTATAACTCACGCAATGTACGCCCTTCTGATTTTCGTGGGGGCAATGTATTTTTCATCGCATACACTCGATTATCGTTTCGAACGAAATTTACCGTCGCAAAACAAGTATCATCGATGTATATTGCGCTCGAAACAAAAGCGTACCATGGTAATCAAAATACGCCAAGTGTGTGCTTCGCAAATACATTTTTCAAAAAAAAAAAAAAGAATTCATAGAAAAAAATGTGCCGCGATCAATACGAACGACGATCCACTGTCGAAATACCAACTCTGCAGTGTGTAACGTTGAATAACAGTTGTAAATTTAAAAAACAACATTATTTTTTCATATGCGTCAGCGCGATTTTCGCTTTTATGTAAAAAAAAAAAAAACAAAAGTGGATGGAAAAATGAAAAAAATGCATTCGAGCGATTGAAGAACGAAAAGAAAAAAAACATCGAAAAATGCGCAGTCGCGTTTTTAATTAATTATTGCTTTTTTCGTAAATGGCCAATTACTGTGCGCGATGTGCGGTGTATATTTATGACAAAGGGCGATGCGTAGGCGAGAGAACTATAGTGTACGTATTTGGGGTGCGGATACCCTCTTTCGGCGTTTCCCAAGGTCCCAACAGGCTTTCAGAGGGTTCGTCGGACCTGTTCTGACTTTTAGACTTTCTGCTGAGGCTGTAGGAATGCGACGATGCTACGTGTGTTGTGCGAAACTCGCTCCCGACTCCGGGCGAATCCCTAACTGAGAGACTCCTCTCCGGGGAAATTTTAAACTCTCTCCTCCGCATCCCTTTCCATCTCGCAGACCCTCTTCCCGCCCCATCACGAGAACTGCTGCTAACTCGCATCTTCGACTACTCTACGCCATACCTTTCTGCATACTGATTCTCACTGGCGATTCAAGTATGTAGCGCGTTCTAACGTTTATGCTCCGGTAGCATAAGAGCGGAAAAATTTCTCCTTTTATCCTCTGCACATCTCCAAAAAGATGACCCCGCGCTACTGCACGTTCTCTCCGCGGCTATCATTTCTCTTATTCCCCGAGTAACTCGTACCGTGTTAGGAAGAAAAACTATCCAGTAAGAAGGTATCACTCCTGCGGGAAGAAGGATTGCGGACAGAAATGCTCGGTTTATAATGCGCTCGGTGTGGGAGCGGAGTGAAAAGATTCCGCTCAACAAAAAAAAAAAAAGAAAAATCTCGAATGGCATTAATGACGATTGATTTAAGTTGAATTGGATAGATTTTTGGTTCATCAAATTTTTAACATCGATTGAAAAAAAATTCTGAAAATCGTAAATTTTTACACCGCTTCCTCATTAATTCCATCAATCCCGAGGGTAATATGATTCATCTAAATATTTGTCAACCTGATTTTACATTTTATGTTTATTCGTGACACGGAATTAGATTCGGTAAAACTGACCATCGAACAATTTCAACAATAAAAACCTAATCTTTGCAATGTTTTACGAAAAAAAAAAAAAACCCACGAAACTTTTTTCAATTTGGAGAAAATGCCTATCTCTCCGATAAAAAGAAATTCAAAAACTCGAAACCCACGTAATGTTGCAGTGGGCGAGACAGCAGCGAGTTGCAGTTGGTCGAGACTAGTGAATTGCCAAGGGGTTGAAAATAAATATAAAAACGCGATCGCGAGCTCCATACCGAGTTCGAGAAATTCTACGGCCGATAAATGCGCGTAGTACAGCGGAGTGGCCGGAGTTACCTTGAAAAATTAATCGGTTTCATCCTCGCCGCGTCTCGTGAACTCGTGGGGCTTAGATATACATGTAGGAAGGGAAAGAGAGGTTGTAGCCTTCGCGTTCACCGTGCCAAGTAATTCCGTAAATTGTAACGAACGGTCCGGCATTAAAATTAATGACAGGGGCGTGACAGCGGGGGGGTTGCGAGTCTCTCGGCATGGTAACCACACGGTGAGACGTTCATCGAGGAGAGAGTTCGGGGTGCCGGAGAGAAACATGGGAGAGAAAGAGGGTAGTCACGGGGGCCAATAACGCAAACAGACACGCGATAATCCGAGAACCCCTCGTTAGCCAGTAGCTCTCTTGTCTCGCGACGCAACATCGCCGTCCCCCGTAATGTACAAGCGAACAGCGGCGTTACTCTCGACACGCAAACAGAGACGTTGACGTCGTCGGGTCACGGGTGCACCCCGAAGTTACCCGTGAAATGTTATGTTTTGTTCATATTTAATTTTCCAAATCACTAATCACTTTAGCAGTACATTATTTTTATTACCTTCATTTATATATGTACGTGCGTTGCGAATAGAAAATCGTATTATAAAAATTATTTCCACAAATAATGATAGTAATCGTTATTATTATTATCATTTGTAATATAATAGTACGTAATACCAAATAATAAAAATGACTGATAATAATAATGTTGATAGTTATTATTATTCGATTATTAATAACCAAATTTTCTGAACAATTCGTTTTTCTATAATACGAATCCGATTGAAATAACAGCGAAATATCATTGTTATTAAAACAATTGAATTGTTTTGCGATAATCCGTAAGGTTCGATCTATAAAATCGAACCACCGACATAATTCGATTCTTCGTAAAATTCGTAAAAAAAAAAAAATGAATAAATAAATAAATTCTTATTCGAAGGTCATTCATCCAATATCCAATGCGTGTGGGCGTTTCCACAGTCAGGGTGTAGAGGACAGGACGTGATGTCGACGACGGGAAACGTTATGAATATTTTTGTCGCGTGTAATTCTCGTTATTCAAAATTAATATATCGCGAGAGAACGTGACTGGAATAGTACAGAATGAAAACTCCGGACAGTCTATACGTAGTCTTGTTACAATGTTTCAAAGGGAATGCGATCTATATGATAAAGGGAAACGAATGAAACTAAAAAAAAAAAAAAGAAAAAAAAAAAAAAGTTTCCAAGGACAAAGAAAAAATGACACATCGCGAAGGGATTATAAGAATAAAAATGTGAAAGAAGCGAATAGGGGTATAGGGTAGAGATACAGAGAAATTGTTGAACGAGGTGGAAGCTATGATGCAACGAAGGATTAATAGCGTCGAGAAGAATATATCCCAAGCGTCGTTCCTTTTATCGGGAAAAACCGTGTGCTCGTCGTTGCTACATAGAGAAATGAGAGAGAAGGAGTAGAGGTCGACGCCGGGTCAGGTGGGCTGCCATTTTTTCGAAAGAGTGGGTACAGAGAGAAAGAAGATGAGGAGAGAGAGAATGCGAGACAATTCGGGAGGGTTGGAGGGATAAAATTCTCCCGCCACGCCGATAGCAGAGGATAGAAAAATCGTTCGAAGAATGGCATCGAGAGCGAGAAAGGAGAGATGATCGGGAGAGGTTGAAGTTGGCAATGGAAGAAAAAACAAAAGGAACAGAGGGGCTGCTGGTGTCGATTAGGAATGCCGCGGTAGCCTCTGCCAATCACCGCGAGGCCGACGGTAGCATACCAATTTCCTATTATAGTTATGTACTCTGTGTACAGATCGCTCCGGACCTACGTATATATGTATAATGTGAGCTCCAGCGTCAGGGTAAGATCCCCGACAAAACCTTCCCTAAGATCAACCCTCACGGTATATTCGTTCTTTTATCGTACAGAGCCCTTTGGCTTTTCATCCTGATGGCTCATTCTGATGATCCATTCGACATCGCTCTCCATCCCTCTGATAGCTCATTTCGATCGATTTGTTTTTTCTCATCCTTCGAATAGCTCATACACTTTTCGAATTTTTTTTTTTTTTCAACCCTCCGATAGCTCATTCTCATCCTATTTTCGACTTTTCTCTCAAACATGGCTATCGCGGTTTCTCGTGGCTCTGCAAGGTCTATATACGAGAGTCCTTTTGCACACGAGCGTATAAGGGAGAAAGCGGAAAAGGCCGAGCGGAGCAAGAGCGCCTCTCGCATCGCGAATATATCGTCGCCCGGAGCCACCCTTATCTCTTACGGGGTCTTGGCGCTCGCGAAAACAATCGATGATATATTACTCCCGTTGGTATATTACGTGGCATGAAACGCTTCCCGGTATCCGTGGGCTTTCCAGAGTTTCTCGTTTCTCTGTTAGATATATATAGATTATATTCTACGGTGTAAAGTGTATATAGAAAACGTGGGAGATCGGGTAGAGCGCGAGAGGACGACTCGAGGATTCAAGGAAATTCTTGGAATGGAGAAAAGCGCATCCAGCGTCAGAGAGGGAAGAGCGAGAGATCGGAACGCGAAAAGGCGTTATAGGGGTTGCGATGTGTGTGTACTTTCGACACGAGAGGCTTGAGACTACTTCGAATCTCTTCCACAGGATCGTAGATCATTGACGAAGGGATATGTCTCACCTGAACTATGCACCGAGAATCTGCGTCTACAGTATGATTCATAATAAATATCGGCATTTTTTTGTTTTTCGTCAATTTTCACAAAAAAAAAGATTCTATGACGACTAAGATTCGAATTTTTTAAAACTCTGATTATTAATTGACTTGATTTTCATTTGAAAAAATTAGTCTTTAAAATAAGAATTAATTTTTTTTAGTGAAAGTCAAGTCATTAATGATTCAAATTTTTCGAAGTTAATGCTATTATTATTATTGCATTCAGATTGCGTATTCGTTTTATCTTCTCAATAAAATTCTCCCTAACAGCCGCAGCACTGACCAAAATCGAATTTTCCATCGTTTGATTCACGAAAAAACCCCTCGATAACTTCGGAATCAATTTTTTAAATAAATATTTACAAATAAAGATTTATTTTTATCGAGTTTCGATGCTTTTTTTTTTCCTCCACTATTTTTATTTATTTTTTCATGAAGCATGAATATTCGATGTATTGCTTGACTCGACTAAAGATTCAGGTATTGTGTACACCTCAATCTTGATGGATCCCGAGACTCTCCCCTCCAGCATCTTTGGCTTTCTCATCGCGAATGTAACAACCGATGAAAACGTCGAATGTCCTCATCTCGCGCGAGAAGCTTCGAGCGATGAGAACGGGGGGGAACGTCGATCCTCGGCGTGTCGCGCGCTAAGACTCTCGGGTCGCTCAATCATTCATAAAATGCGCGTTTTAAAGGAATCCTCCTACCCTCGATCCGCACGACTGGGATTAAATATTCAACGGGCCGGCTAGCGCAAGGATGCCCCAGCTCTCCGGAGGGGGTGGCACGGGGATGGGGGGTTTGTCCCCGCAGAGACTTCTTTACTTAGCTCGGAGCGGAACGAGCGATATACGTATAACTATAGAGTGAGGCGAGGAGAAGCCACGACGACGGCTTTTACGCGGTGGAACGCGAGAACACCCGAACGAGTCACGGGCTATGATGCGAGGTCGCGGCGACTAACACTCCGCGATGCTCATAAACGTTCGCCCTCCTTCGCTCTACTGCGTGTCTAACCTTTTTTTTTTCCTTTACTTTGTTCTTCTCCTCTCGTAAGATCAAACAAAACAAAACTTTCTTTTTTCCTTCATCACGATAGTTGTATTTAAACTCAATAATTGTCAATTTCGTAGGCAAAAAATCTCGCGAGTCATATTTTACGTCAAGATTTTCCGCGAGATTCCAAGAATCGAGCTACCGGTACGGAAATTTTGTTACCCCTGACGATATTTTTCCACCGTAAAAAAATGCGTCGAAGCGAATTACCTCCAATTAAGAAGGTTTATGATGCTGCAAGGCTACTGTATATTACAGGCGAATGCGAATGCGCCAGTGTTGCGCGCTATACTTGGGAAGGGGGCACCCGATGGAAGTAAAGCCGAAGTATGTCGACGAAGCTGGGGTGGCGAGGCAAAAGCCACCCTCTTTGCTGCTGTTTATATTTAATGTAGCGCTCATCCTGGCCCCGGATGTGCCCCGCCCTTGGAACGTTCCCATTTTCCACCAAGAGAACCTCTCACCCTCTCTCACCGCTCTCGAATATCACCCCATCTTTCTTTACGCGACCTCTCCCGACTCTTCATTCAGTCCGGCAATCTTCGACGTCCCTGAGATTACGCACATCCCCTTAATGTGTTAATTTGTCGATTGTAAGGGAATGAAAGTCAAGAGGAAACGAATCAACGTTCGACCTTACAATGCGCAAAGTTCAATTTGTCAAAGACGTAGACACGCGTTTTAAAAAATATTTTTCATCGTTACTCTTGGCATCCAATTTGAATTCATTTCGCCGACTACACGACATAGAGCGCTTGATACTTTAACGAAATAAAATAACGAAGTATAAGTCCTTCTTTCCGCTTCTCCGTTTCCTTTTTCTCGTGAATCCCTAATGGTCCAGAATGCGTTTTTGTATAGATATTTATATATATATATGTATATATATGTAGTTTTTTTTTTTCTTCAGCATCACGAGAACCATATTTCTTTATATATTTTGATGTTCTTTTTTACGATGCTTTTTCAACTCCATTACGCCTGCTTTATACAGGCAAAGCTCTTACGATATATCAATATACTTTTCCGACGTTAATTTATAAGTCTCGCGGAAAAGGGACGCATTGATCCGCGAATTGTTGGCGAAAAAAGATTTTTTTCGCGAAATCGTTTATTTATTTTTTTTGTTTTCTTGAACAGCGCGCGGTGGAAGAGAAATCTCGAAACTTTGTCGTCTCTGTTCGCGCGTATATATAGCGAGCTTAGTGGAAACGTTGCAAAAGGATGATAAGTACGAGGAGATATGCTACCTTAATTATAATCCGGATGGAATAAGGAGAAAAACGTTGGGATGAGAAGAAGAGAAGCGGCGTAGAAACGATGGAATAAGAGCGAAAAAAAAGGGAAAAAAAAAAAAAAACGATGAGGAGGGAAACGAGCCGAGGAACTTCCAATATCGAAAATTTCCTCGTCGCACACGAGAAGCCTAGGAGACTAGGCCCGCGAATAGAGGTCGGCTAAGTGCTCGAGCATAATATCCCTATCTACGTGAAACACGCAAGAGTGTAGAGTGAAGGGTGGTGGGGCGTCCTTTCTCGGGTAACCCAGAGAGATAGACACAGGAAGAGAGCGAGCGAGAGATGCGATGCTCTTCATGAAGCGGAGACGAAGTTGGGGGGGTCAGGGGCGGCGTGGGGTAACCGCTATGCCGTACAGTTTCCTCCTTGAATTCCCAGGTATCGATCGTAAGGATCGTAAGGCTTTACGACGATCTCACAAGAGTCCCAGGGCAAGGAGAGAAAAATATACGCGAGGACGTAAACGTGGTATACGCGAACGTAAACGGCTGTACGTATTTTATGTCCTTAAAAGGAACCTCTTATCCCGCCAACGTGTCCTGTACATCGGAAGGTGGAAAGTGGGAGGTTTCAGGACAGAGATGCTTGAAGCAAGAAACACCCCAACACCCAACAAGGGGGTATCTTGCAGAGAGCACGGGCGACCGAATTCGCTGTTTCTCCTTCAGGGACAAACGGGCAACTATGGCGAGAGGCACAGTAGAGACTCTATGTCTGACTAGCGGTTGGTTTCTCTGCTCGTGGCATTTGTCACCGCACTTAAAGTCGCGCGAGGCGATTGTTTCATCTTATCGCAATTAAGAGGACGATATATATATATATATATGTATATATATATGTATATATAAACTTAGTCTGTTGTGATGCTATTCACGTTGATGGATCAACTCTCTCCGGTTTTTCTCGTTTCCTCGGAGGGTTTAGCTTGATTAAACAATGCAGTATGCATGAAGCTATAAAATCGCGAATAGAGGGAGAGAGACAATCGAGTTTGTTGAATCTTTGCGAATTGTTTAACCCGCAAGGGGAATTGTTAATCCGCAACCTTTAGATTTCGTAGGATCCCATGAGAAGCGTCGATATTAATTAGCGATATTATGTTGTTATATGGAAATCAAAATTTGATTGGATGATCCGATGTATCATGCTTCTCGGGATAGTTTAATAGTGTTTGTCTTGAAATAGATTGAAGGCTCGAGGTAAGGATCTCCCGGCTCTTGGACTTTCCATAGTTTACGTATATGTATGTCTTGAAAGCGTATGTATACAGGTATATGAGAAACGTTGGTTGGGTACGATCAACGCTGAAGATATATAGGAGACGAGCCTCTATTAGCGCGACCACTTTGCGTGTCTAGGCACCGTAACATCCCCCGGGGGCTCGGGGGAGAGATAGAGAGATAGAGGAGAGAGACGAGGTAGAAGTGGCAGCGTGCCGCCGCTATGACCATAACTTATCTTTGCGTTGATTGGTGGCCGTCGAGACGCGAGGGTATATTCCATTCCGCTTCCGGTGGTACGGCAATGGGTATAGCGAAAGACCCCTTTCGCCACACTCTCCACCATCGACTTACTCTCCACTCTGTTTTGCCAAGTAATAAGTGGTATTCGTGCACGAAAAATGGGAGTGCCTCTTAATTTTTTCAACCTTTTTTCTTTTTTTTTTTTTTTATTACCGCCAATTTAGTCGCTAACAGAGTCCCGTTTTTCATCCATCAATCGATCTCGGAATATTAAATGTGACGATTCTATCCGACATGGGCAACCGGAGAATTGAATTTCATCAATATATTTTCTTTTTCATTTTGAAAAAAGAAATGTTTAACATCGTAATAAAGAATATGATTTTTCCGACAATAATACGATATTTATTTGTCGTCACTGATATTATTGCGAATCCGGTGGATATATGGAGTAAAAATTATATTTGTAGAGAAAAAAAAATGTTTTATTAATGTCGATATCGCTTTAATGGATTTCCAATAGACGACTGCTATTAAGGTATCTTTCGATGTAATAAAAAAAGATAACAAAGACACACACACGATGGATCGTTAAGCTGTATCGGGCGAAGCTTCTCCAATCGTTAAGTGGTTGCGTGGCGGGTACAGGTAAGACATAGACGCAAAGGCGCGTGGGCAGCGCTAGCGCGGTACGCCACCCTCTTGTAAAATGTGGGGTAAGGAGGAGGCGGACGCGAGACAGACGAGGAAAAGGTAGAGGCAAAGGCAACGAAGCGTTGAAGTTTCCACAAAGTACCATCAGGCACGCGACTTTCTTCCTGCTCAGCCGAGAAGGAGTGTCTTTCAAGAGGGTTCTACGTCTCGCGTTAACCACCATTTATACCCTGCAGTATCTCTATGTACCAAACATATATATATATTTATATATACACCCAACTCTCTGCGGTAGAAAATCTACTATCGAAAAATCTATCATTTACGTCGTAGTCTTCGATTTATCGAAACTACGCGATAAATATACATCGCCCTCCTTTACCCTCCATTCGCTGATATAATAACTTCGTGAGTCATTAATTAGTCGCGTTCGATTCCGGCGAATAATTAAATAAGTTTCGCCTCACTCGCTCGGGCGGATGGGGTAGTGGGAGGGTGTAACTCTCGCGGGAATCGTGTATCCGTGTGTACGCATGTGTTCACCGGTTATATAGGTTTACCACGTTAAACTGCCGTTATCGCATTCGCGGGCGGAAGCTGCGGAGGATTGATTGCGGGTAGATAGGTCGGGAGTAGCGTGTTTACGAACTTTAGGAGAGTTTTAGTCTTCCGCGGTTATAGCCGAGGCTTCCCAAAGTACAAGTATACTTACAAGCGCATCGCTCTCGTCCGAACCGCGTAGAATCTCCGATTCGCCATATCAGACTCGCGAGATTCTCACGAACGTTGGTAACAAACACCAGTGCAGAGAAAAACCGCGCAAAGTGGCAGCGATTGCTATCGAATCGCGAGCCCCGATGTTTATACCGGCTATAAGAACGATCGCGGATAACTCGACAACGTATAGAAACGATTCCGTGTTTCCTCGCTTTCGTTCGATGTATATAGTGTATATTAGGTACTATACTTTAAAGCGTGGAAAAGCACGTAGCAAGAGAATGATAGTTCCTTGGCTTGGTGACAGCGTCCAATCTCCGGGAAACCTCTTCAGTAGAGAAAAAAAATAACACGCACACACACAGGCGCGAGAGTTCGTTGAAAACGAGAAGGGAAAAAGGGAGGAACGAGTATGAGACTAAAGCGAGAAAGCTTAGACGATCGGGAGAGGGATGAAGAGAATAAGAAGTAAAAAAAGGCCGAAGAAGCGATTCTTCTTTCGCGAGTTTTCTCCCGCGACCCCTTCATTCTATAATCTAACCACTACCGAAGGTCCTTCACCCTCCAGCGGTCTGACGTTACAGAAGACGAAGGACGTACAACTACCACCCTCTTTTGATGAATCGGCACAGAACTCCGCTCGGCATACGTATACTACAGCGAGTTTGCGAGGAGAGGAGAGTTTGAGGCTGCAACTCCGAGAGGCATCGTTGAGGGGGTCGTAAGGCTCCTCGTTTCTAAAGTCTTCTCATCTCATCCCTTCTCTTACGGATCTTTATTCGTCGCCGGATACCACGAGACCTGTCGTCTTCTCATTCTAACTCGTCGGCTGAGATAATCGAGTAAGGATTTTTCTTACGGTATTCACGTGAAGGAACATCGCTGAATGGATGAGATGAACTTCGAGACTATTCGACCCTACAAGCCATTATATTCATTGTTTTTTTTTTCTTTTCTTTTTTTCGCTTTTGTTTTTCCTCGAGAGAATCAGCTAACAGCTTCGTTTCATTTTAGATCGATTCATTCGAATTGTTATCTTGTTTAATTTATTTTTTCTTAACGCCCAATTGAATAATAGAATTGTCGAGAATTTGACATTGAAATGAAATTTTAATTCGGCGCTCCGTTGATATATCTCAATTCTGATTGTACAATGTCGTGAATGAAGTCAGAACGACTTCATCTCCTGCGAATAATTGAGATTCACGACGACACTCGTACCATCGTGGATGCTGAACATATCCCAATGGAAGCGTTTGTTCGTTCCGGAAGAGAAGGAAGAAAAACTAGTTGACTGCTTCTCAGTTGGTCTCTGGAGGAAAGTTAAAGGCTGGCGCGGGGCTAGTGCGATGGAGGTGGATGGGCAAGAAAGGTATAACAGCCTCGACGTACAGCAATCTCGATCCTGACGTCTTGGGGTCCCGGAGTCTCTTACTCTTTCTTTCGTACAAACTACCAAACGGGGCTTCGTATTCTTGCGCACAATTCTCTCGCTTTCTCTCTTTTCGTCTTCTTTTCTTACACTTGGTTTTCATTCTTCCTCATCTTCCGCGTACGCGGGGGTAGTCTAGCGGAGTTCTACTCTCGACCGGTGGCACACACTAAGCTGAGATGCTATACCCTTAAGCCCCATGGTGCGCCCCTGTAATTTCCGCCCGCCACTCGGCCCATTCTTATTTCCCGTCACGTTCTAAGCGTAGCACACACAGCCTCCCGTCGTACACTCTCGCTTCTCTCCTTTCTGTGGAACTCTACCATCCCCCTGGCGGCTCGTCGGCGCTCTCCCTGCCCGGTATCCACGTTTCACCTCTCTCTCGCCGCGCTCGTTCATCCCCCTCGGTGTAATGGACCCCGAGAAACAGATAATTACCCTCCCCCTTGACTACTCTCTCTCTCTCTCCGTTGGTTTTCACTGCTGTTGGTCCTGCCGCTGCCGCTGCTGCTGCTACTGCTGCTGCTGCTGCTTCTGTTGCTGGTACTATAGCTTAGTTTCACTCGAAGCAGCAGAGACTAAGCAACTCTCTATGCCGAAGGTTTTAACCGTCAACCGAGACGCGGAACTAACTCTCTACTTTTCTATCTCACTCGAGCCCCAAACTACTTCGAGACGGTCTCTGGGGAACCCTTAAGCCTTCTCGACTCCACCTACGTAAAAGCTTCTTCTCCGCAACGCCCGGAGTTAATAACCCAGGTGTAGAAACGTGTCGAGGTTTCTGTTATCTCTCGAATAAAGCATGAGAAAGAAAATGAGACAAGTTCATCCCCGTGGGCTCCCGAGGGTTGTTTTTCATTAACTTGACGCGAGAAAAAGAGAGAGAGATTACCGTCTCCTGTGGATTTACACGATCGTTACATCGACGATCGATCGACACGGTTGATTACTTCTTCGTCAAATATATTTTTGCGATTTTTGATTGCGCAGTCAATTTTAGCGTTTCGTATACTATCCAATCTAATTATACGGGATATCGTTTTTTCTATTAGCCGATCTCTGATTGTTTAGACAATTTTAGCGAATAAAAAATACGATATCGATCGATCTGCAATATCGTAGTTAAATTTTTCGTTAATGAAAAGAGACGTCGTTGCCATCCTTAGTATGTGTTAAATGTGAAAACGATTTATTGTTGTATTTTTGCGATATTTACAATGAACATAATTTTGACGAAAAAATGTATTAATTTTTTTCTAAGACTTCGAATACATGTACTATTCAGTAAAAAAGTTAATTATCTTGTACAATTTTTCCGTAAAAAAAAATTAATTTGATTAGAATTTCGACCACTACACCACTCTAAAACCTTTTTAAGGTAATTCTGTTGCTTCCCATTCATTTCGCATGAGTTCGAGAAAAATTAGAGAAAATTGCAAATACTTCTCGATAGTATAAAAATCTAAAAAAATTCATGTATATTAAAGGTACTGAAAAAATTAATTTTGCATATTAATAATCCCAAAATGTTATTAACAAATTGATGAAAAAATAAATTGGTCAACAAATTTCCCGGTAACACATCTTTTTTTTTTTATGAAAATGATTCGTTTATTTTTCTGAATACGTATACATTTTTTCAGATTCTTCAATTTGCTTTGAATTTTTTTTTATGTGGAAAGAATGTGTGAAAAAAACACAAAATTTAAAGCAAATTGAAAAATCTGAAAGAATGCATACGTATTCAGAAAAATGAACGAATGATTTAAAAAAAAAAAGTTGGTTTTCCGGGAAATTTGTTGACCCATTTATTTTTTCATCAATTTTTTAATAACATTTTGGAATTATTATTATTCAAAATTAATCTTTTCAGTACCTTTAATATGCATGCATTTTTTCAGATTTTTATACCATCGAGAAGTATTTGCAAAATCGTCTCATTTTTCTCGAACTTATGCGAAATAAACAGGAAGCGACAGAACTACGTTAATAGGTAGAGACGAGACACTTCGATTTTGTACCAATCGATTATTGGAAAAACTACTGCAACCCTATAAACCCGATGTAGTGAGCGCGTAGTAAAAAAAAAATAGATGTGATAAGCCACAGTGAAGACTCTGAATCCTATTATCAAACTTCGATCGATCTTAAGTATCGTAAGTAGTTGTTTGAAACGTAGCTAAGGCGATACGGCTATTAACGAGACTACGATCGTTCTGTATCGTTTATACATATTATGTGTTGGTCACACTGTAAGCTCACCGAGCTACTGACGATGCTGGCTTTGCTCCTGTGGTCGGGAGTACCGAAGCAGACAGAGGGAAAGTCTCCTTCAACTCTGATCGACAAAGTTCACAAGGAGGAAGCTTCCCACTGCATTCGGTACTACCGGCCACTGTACGTACGCGAGGAAGGAAGTTGGCGCTGAGACACGAGGAGGAGCGGTTGCGGTACGAGGAGAACCGGGCAACCATACGAGAGACCCAAGGAGAAGGTATTCCCGACACAGACGAAGCCGAAGGTACCATACCGCTACGGTATCGGTTCCTCCAACTCTACGAACTTTCACGTTAAGATGGGGTAACTTTGATAAGATATCAGTTTACCCTTTCCCTCGATTGATTATCTTTCTTCTCTCGGACCAACCTGTGTCCCGGGAGGGTCTATCGTACCTGAACTCGTCTTACAGACGGCATCGCCATGATTTGAGTTTTACTCAGGGATTCAGTTGTCCCCCAGTTCTCTATACGTGTCTACACGAAGCTCTCTCTACACACACCGCGGAAACTCGGCACTGGTAAAAGCTTTCGAAGGTTTTGTGATCTTATTTGGACGAATGTGAATTCTCATGCTAGTAATAAGATTATTATTGTAAGTATTCGTGACTGGTATTTCTATCGCTATGTTAATGGGCTAATAAATAATTCGGAATAATAATAATAATAATAATAATAACGGGACGAATTCCTTTCTTGTACTTCGTTGCATCTAGAAATACCATCCATCATATTCCGTACCAACGGATTGTACTCCGAAAAAGCTACACGACTAGTTATTGATTTTTAATTTTCTTTTTTTATATCCGCGAACTTTCGGATCAGATATTGAACGACAAATGAATCGGGTGGCAGATTCGTGATCGGTATCCTCGCAATTTTTTTCCGTCAAAGCGTACGGTAGCAACACGTTTTATTTCATATATTTCCGTTTTTTTCCGCGGTGAATAGATTTCGAATCACTTTTTTGTCCTAAACTCGAGCGGCACAGTGATAATCGCAACAAAAAAAATCGTCATCGGGACGAATGAAATTTTTTATGAATAGTTTTTACCCTCAATTCCGTTCGATAGACGCCAATCGCCAAATGCATAAAACGACGAAACCTTTCGATGTTTGAATTTTTTTATAATATTGATTCCTTTTTTTAAACAAGAGGTTCGATACGGTTTATACAGATTCTATCGAACACCCAAAAAATTTAATTTTTACAGATGGGAATATATTTTTACCAACAAAAATAAATATTCTTTTATTTAACCAGTTTTACTTTGTAAATAAAAATATATTCCTATCCGTAAGAATTCACTTTTTTGGTTAAAGAGAATTTTCTTCTTTTTTTTTTACAATAAATACGATTGATTTTTTTTTTTTTCAATCCTCACGATTATCATCGATCCAAAAACCTTCGTCAATGTCGACATTTATTTCCCGAACCACCTGTCCCCAAAATAACTACTTCTAAACTTATTTCACTGAGTCACTCCCAGTAATTCGTCGTACGAAAGTTACGAGAAAGATAACGAAAGCCTGTAATAACGTTGGCCGTGTAAGCAAAGTGAAAATACGATAATTTCGGTCGAACGAAGATCGCGAAGAGTTTCCCATATATAGTAATATATCCAAAGCGACGTTCGCCAGTTTCGCAACGTCCACATTCGTTAAGTATTATAATACGAAAATTTCGTATGATAAACAATTTTACGGATAATACGTAGCCGTAGGGCTCGTAGAGGATAGCGAGAGAGATAGAGCTCTCGGGTAGGAAAGCTTGAAGCTTTCGGTGCCTTCGGCCTTTCGCGCGCGAGAGAACGCTCTCTACTCTTTACGGATGAATATTCAGGAGGTCTCTCGCGTAGCGAGTTTTCGGATCCTGCGGCTTTGCGGCTCGGGGAAACCCTCTAAAATCCATTCCTCTCATCTCGCTTCCTCTTACTCCTTCGTTCTTCTCGACAAATATACATACATACATATTATATATATATATATATATGTATCACTCTTAAGCGAGTGAGTTTACGCCGCTTGAATCACGAGCGCGTAGCTAAGGTTACATCGCGTAAGTCGAGTGAACGTTCTCGTACCGAATATCGCAAGAACGCGTACAACCGTCGGCACGTACGGGGTACTTGGTACCTAATACGCAAAGCACAGTTGAGAAACCTTCCACCGCGAACCCCCGCGTATTTATCGACCTATATACGCGTCTTCTCTATAGGTACAAACCGCTTCGCTAACATTTCACCGGCAGTGCAGCAGCCAACCGAGACTTCCGATTGATAATAATCAAAGTCCGTGGTTTGGGATTTGGATAGACGAGTAGTAAGTGTGTGTATATGTGTACGCATCCCGGTTGCATCGCGATGCAACTCTCGATGAGGATGAAAACGGAGGGGGATGAGAAGGAGCGATGGATGGAGAGGTGCGCGCGCGCGCTGTAGGGACCGACACACATAATCGGTATATCTGTAGATATAACAGTAGATAGGTACGGAGAAACGTGTCGGAGAGAACGCGGAGAGCGTGAGAGAACTTGACGGGGTGGGAAAGGGGTGGTTGAGTTTGCGATTAAACGCGATTATAATTAAGGATAATGGAGTTTCGGTTTTGGTAGTTTCCGTCGAGTAGATTCGGCTATCGCATGGCCTACCGAGAGACTCTATCTCTATATCGGTACCTTCTCCTCTTCTTTCCTTCAGCTGGCAAAGTTACACGTGTATCGCTTCGCGAGTCTTTCGATGCTACGAGAAAACGAGAAGAAAAAAGAAAGGGATGAACGCGAAAGTGAGGGAAACGGAGACGAAGGGTATGAGAAACTCTTAGGCATTTCGCCGATCGAGTGAAGCGAGTTTGCCAAATTCTATCGACAGTCGACTCGTTACAAGGGTCTCTCAAGGATCTAATGACTGGGGTGGATAGGCAAGAGCTATGACCGCTATATCAGCTTCTTCGGTTCTCCTTTAGCGATCTTTTCTTTTTTTTCTTTCTTTTTTTTTTTCTTTTTTATTTCGTACCCTACGAATCGTTTACTTCAGATTCGAGATATTCTTCTTTCGTTTCTTCCGGCGCGTTTTAGCCTCGAAGCGAAAAGGACGAATTTAGACGGGAAAAGAGAGAGTGATGTTGAGGTTTTTTTTTTTCTTCACCGTGTTAACTGTGCGCAGTGTGTTATTGGCTTACCGAACGCCTCGAGGAAAACTGGTCTACGACATTATTTATCAGTAGACTACCGGAATCTCGCCTTTCCCTCACTCGTTATCGCCCGCGTTTTCGCGTCGAGCCAAAAGTCGAGTTTCTTCCCTACGCCCCGGATGTCTCCCATGGGCCTCACCGTGATTATGTAGTTAGTCGCTACGTTCCGGGGGTCGTGCCGCGTTATCTTCACGTCGCCGGAGAGTCGTTGCCGTCCTATTGAGTCAACCACCCCTCTCGCTACCCTCGAGTACCACGAAAACGTCCTGCTGGACTATCCCGCGGCAATGCCGCTATGTCAGTTACAAAGTGTCGGAAGTTTTTTTTTCTTCTTTTTGCTCCATCACGACGCTAACGCTTCGACCAATGGAATCCACGAAACCGGCAATGGTGCATTATACTTTGTCCGCGAATATCCTCGGGGAATTCATTCTAAGCAATGCGAAATACACTCCTCGAAGTCGAAAGATCGCGATCCTTTCTTTATCTCTCCTCGTTGCGTGTGCGAATTTTTTTTTTTTTTTAGTTCCTCAAAAAGAAAACTTCTGGATTACACAAAATCTCGTCTCTCGTGTATCGTGAAAGTTTATACGATGTTTGTTACGAGTTTGAAAAAAAAATGTTCCCAATCGATGATTTTTTGCAGTTTCGTTGGTGTTGAGAAAAAAAAAGGATTTTGGGAAATTGTATTAATGCAATTTGTTTTATTCTTTCGAAAGTTTAGAGGCGCTGGCGATTACCTCGAGGTAAGCGCATCACTGACGAGATTGAAGAAGGAGTTTTCGTACGAAGTCGATAAGTGGTCCGGAGTTTCGCGGTCCTTTTGCCGCGAGCCGAGTATCGACGGTGGAAGTTTGAGTCTCGAATTCGCAAGTGGCAAATGTTCGAGAGCCAAATGTCCAAAATAGCAAGAGGTCCGCGTGGCATCCGCGCTTTGTTCGTCGAACGGTGTTACGCGGAAATACCATCAAAGATCGTAGAAACAACGACGGTGTGGAAACGCGCGGCACTCTAATAGCGCCCTATTGCGCTGTTCGCGATGTCTCGATTCGGACAAAGGCACAAGATTCGCGTTGGTACAATCGTTCCGGTAACCGAAGTCAACGGAGTGCGGAATCGAGCGTTCGAAGTCCGAGAAACCACGGGATGGACAGGAATTTGACAAGGGTAGCCGTACCTCATACCATTGCGGAAAACCCCCTTTTTGGTCGGTAGCGCGTTGCGAAACGCGGTTACGAAACTCTCTATCCGTTGTCCTCGGATAGATCGAGTTGAATACGGAAATTCGAATATTGTGAATCAACGAGGCGTACTTCCGGAATGGAATTTACGAAATGTCCGAATGGATCCTCAGTGACGTGGATTTCTCAAACTCTAATATATTTGCAGTATTTGATGGACGAGTTCGGACGTACCGCTCGTCAGAGTTTCTGCATCGAAAATCAATATTGTCGTATATTTTTCATAAAAAACTAAAAAAATTCGGCTTCGAACCAAATTGCTTCGAAAATCACCTCAACGGGTACGAAATAATTTTTTTTATGTATTAGAAATCGAAAAAAAAAAATAATTAAAAAAAAATCAATCAATCAATATGAAAAATATTATAGTAAGAATGTTTTATTGGCGAATACTATTTTTTTTCGATCGCGATAAATGCGACGAGCATTTTGCTTATATAATATCTTTAAAGAAACGTAAATGAGCGAGTAAATTGCGATTTGTATTTTTTTTTGTTTGTTTTGTACTCTCTACGGAGGGTTGATACTCAACTTACGACATTCGTCATTGTCTGTTGAGCGAATAAATCCGATTGCACGGCATTGATGAACATCGGTACGCTGTGTTGCATCTGTAAATGACGCTCGATGAGAGTGCCGAGAGTCGCGGAAAAAGGGGTCTCCATCAGATCGACTCCTCCCTCGCCGACGTGAAAGAAGAGAAAATCGTCCGGAGATTCGGCGTAAAGACTGAAGAGTTTGTACTCTCCTTCCTTCGTTCTGTCGACTCTCCAACCGAACAATTGATAACACGCCTGACGATACTCTTGCGACGAGACTCTGAAGGCGTCCTTAAGTCTGGCGATTTTGATTTCGTGGGTTTTCTTCAGTTCGGATATTTCTGTGGGCAAAAGATTGAATTTGGTATAAAAGTAAAAAATTAAAAAAAAAGAGACGAAGTGATTTATTTCACGAATTCTCATGTCGTAACTGTTACTATTTTTGATTTTCTCAATTTAAGTACCCTGTGCGTGAAGCGACGAAGCGCCGACGACGGAACTTCCGCCTCCCATCTCGACTCTCGTTCGCAGTTCCTCAACTTCGCGAAGCAACGCCTGTTGCTTCTCCTCCGCGTGTTGCGACGCGATTGCCGCGGGATTCATCGAGAAATGCAGTATTCTCGCGTTACAATTAAAATCGCCCTTTAACGCGCGATGCTCCAGTTCGCCTTTGAGTCTGTCGACTTCCTCGCGAAGTCTCTGGCACTCGTCCTTCGCTACGCCGGTCTCGGTAACTCCAAGATCAGCTTCGAGTTTCGAGACGAGATCTCTGAAAAATTCGAATAATATTAATCTACCGCCGAAAATGAGTCAAAAGTTAATTCTGTTAACATTGAGAATTTTTGTTGTTGTTGTTTTTTTCGGAAATTTCGTACCTGTAGCCTTCGAGGGCGCGTTCCAGTGCCGGAATTCTCTCGGTCATCGCATTGTTACAATCCACCGAAGTTATTTCCTTCTCATACAAGTCGAGCTGTTGCCTGTAGCTGTCTCGTTCTCTCGTAACGAGAATCATTTTTTTCTGCAATCTGCTGACCAGTTTATTGAGTCTCTCCGTCGACGTCGTCATTTCTGTCGCGATTTTCTTCGCCTCTTCGTATTTTTTAGACAATGTTTGATTCTCGCGTTGTAACGCACCGACCTTCGAACGTAGCTGACCCTCTTCAGCGGTGAGTATCGCTTCCGACTGTTGCAAACGGTTCAACTCGCGTCTCAGCGCCGTCGCATCACCGCCGAAGCTTATCGACTCGTATTCGGCAAGTTTACGCAACAATTCGTCGCGATTCGTCTCGAGAGCAGCCAATTGTTCCTCGACTTTCTCCATGTGTTCGAGTCTCTGTCGCATGTTACACATCTCCTCCTCGAGCAACAACTTGCCTCTGATTGATTCGCGCATCTGTGATATCGTTTCGCGCGACGCATTTAACTCTTTTTCAAGATCGCTCGCGCGCGCCGCTCTCGCGGTCAACGTTTTTCCTTCTTCCCAAAGCGCTCGTTCCGACTCGAGACTCTCGATCTTTATACGCGCGTTCTGTAGCTCGATGCTCTGCACCTCGGCGTCCTGCTGAGCGGCTCTGCTCTCCTTTAATTTGATCTCGAGCTCCGCAATTCTACCCTCCGCGGCGTCGAATTTCATCCGCAACTCGGAAACGACTTCTTCCGATTCTTTGGGCGCCGAAACTATCGCGTTTTCGGCGGCAACGGCGTGTCGTTGATTTTCCACGAGTCTGCCGTTTTCGTTCATCAGAGACACGATCTTTTGCTCCAATTGCGCTCTGATGAGAGACAATTCTTTTTCCGCCGCTGCCTGAGCTTCTCTCGCCTCCTGAGCGTTTCTTCTCGCCGCAGTGACTCTCGCCTCCAATTGCTTTATTGTTTGTTTGTCGAGTTCAGCTTGTATTTCCAAAATGCTTTTCTCCCTTTCAAAAAATTCCTCCATCTCTTTTCTTATTTTGTGCAACTGTTGAACATTGGCATCCTTATGCGAGAGTTGAGTGCGTAGAGATATGAGTTCTCCTTTCAAACGTCTCAACTCCCAGGGACTTCCAGGCACTGCTTCGATTGGCAATTTATTTTCGCTGGAACTCACCGACTCGTCGAGCCTTTTACGTTTCGGAGGCGTGTGAGAATCGCTTTTTTCCTCCATCAGAGTCATCGGTATTGCTGTGCCGGAGAAACGCAACGAAACTCCGCTGTTACGACGATACGGACCGGAAGACGATTTCATGTCTTTTATCATTTGTATGACGCTTGTTGGATCGTTGTCGTCCATCTGGAGCCAAAAGAAACGAAATTTTTAACACGCAAACGATATGTATTCGTTTTTTATTGATTCGATTGTTTTCCCGATAAACTTAACCTCGCGATATTCATTGGCGAATAACTCGTGAATTTAATCATTATAAATAAATTAATTAATTTGCCTAAATGGTACTTACTTTGTTCCAATACTCGCTGTTTCGTTGGCATTCACGATCTAATTACTTCACGTTGCGTATATTTTTCACAAAGACGCGATAATCGTAAACAATCGGAGCGACCGGTCGTGTGCACCGATACCACAAACGACGAGGTGCGCAGAGGTGCGCGAACTGTGCGCTCCGAGAAAAAAAAAAAGCTATGCGTCAGCGCAAACTCCGAGTCTCCCCACACGAATTCGTGAATGGCTAATCGAAAATTAACCTCAAATCATCGTCGAACCGATTCATAGGATATTCCGTGGACACATAGAATGTCCGCGACATATATTGTATCATAAACATTCAAACTATCGTAATTTTTTGTTATCATGACAAACTAGAGGTGTTCGCGTAGGGGGAGAATAAGTTACTGGTTTTTTGGTTTTTTTTTCAGTATGATAAGTACGGCTTAGTATTTCGTTATTTATTACTTGCGTCAGTACTCGTTCCGAAACGAACGATTGACAAGATTTATCAGAAAAATGTACCTGTTGTACGTGGCTACTTACGCTCTCGTTGGACTGTGTTCCATTGCTAGTGCTGTAAGTAAAAACTATCGTGTTTAAAGAACAAAAAAAAAAAAAAATTACAAAAAAAAAAAATTATTAATTCCACAATTCAACAGAGTGAATTGGATTACGACGGATGGCTAAAGTTGAGATTATGGCACGCACTCAACGACGATCCAGTTCCGATTTTCGAGGAACGAGGAAACATAACGGTATCGAGCGTTCGCACTGGCGCCTCGATCGTAGGCCAAGCGGGTCTGAAGTATGATCAACTCGTAAATCTTCAGAAACTCGCTGAGAACAATAGCAAATATCGTCTAAAAATCATCGCCCGTAGTTCTTCCGGCACCGAAACAACTTTTTACACCTCAGTGCCAGCGGTGGGTATTACATTTCGCATTGTTGTTAAAAAAATATATATGATGGATTTATTTATCTATTTATTTATCAACGGGAAAAAAAACCTTTTACCGTATTTAAATAGCATAGTTTACAAAAAAGAAGAAAAAGATTCTGTTAAAAAAAATGTTTCCACTCTGCAGTGTCATTTGTTCGGCACGGATCTCGAGGACATTCTGACCATCTGGTTGGACAGCGTCGGCGAACCTGTATCCGTGAATCAAGTATCTCCCGGTCCTTGCAGTTTGGAAAGACCGACGACTACCATGTGGACGACTAACGTTCAAGTAAAATATCCCGACGGCGGTCCCGTACCGGACACCGCTTCTTACATCTACAAACTCGAGAGAGAAAAGGAAGCCAGAGATCGCGGCGAGACAAAAGACAATCGTTCTTTCCTCGCGAAATACGTAATAAATTTATTTTAATCTCAGAAACAAAAAAAATGTTGCATTTTGTTCGACTCAATAATGTCAATATTATTTTTTTCAGTGGATGTACATCGTTCCCGCGGTGATATTCGTGGTTCTTACGTCAGCGGCGAATCCGGAACCCGGCGCAGGGGGCGGAGGCGGAGGAGGTGGAAACAGTGTTCAGAGACAATAACTTATTTTATTTTAAATGAATCATTCAAGTGGTATTGTCAAATTGCGCGATATAACGATATATCGTGGATCCGAAGCTTCGTATTAAGTTACATTTGTCACAATAATTGAAATGTAATAAAATGAAAATGTATCGAAATAAGGAAAGAACTGCATTCACGTTTTTACGTTATTTATCATTTGAAAAAAAAAAAAAAAAAAAAAAAAAAATGCTCGTTTAATCTTTCGGCTTGATAAAATTAATGCGTTGGTAAGAATCGATTTGCATTTCGTAGGTAAGAAACACGTGAATAGTGTGAAGTAGAAAATCAATAATTCGCTCGGCAGTGACCCGAGAGAGCAGGTGGTGAGAAACAGGTGGATGGTAACAGTCCGGGAATAGGGAAAACAATTGTTTCGTTACGATGCTCACGGAATGGCCGCGTTTACGTTAAATTTGCAGAGAAAAGTGGAACAAGGATTAGTCGGTTGTGGAAAGTTCGATGGATCGCACGCTTGTCTCGTCGCGGCTACGTCGTCAGGAAATGTGTTGGTGCACAGTCCGCACAGGCAGCCCTCGGCGAAAAATGCGGAAACGGGAAACGAACATTTGGGAGGTCGATTGGCATGGAGTGGAGAACTCGCTGAGCTCCAAATCGGCAGACAGGTAAAACTCAATACTTTCGACAAAAAACGTGCCGATTTTTTATTTAATTTCTTTTTCTCTGCTTTCAAAGTATTCATTATTGTAATTTTAATTCCTGTATAACAGGTGATCTCGATATGCACGGGACGCCTCGGCGAAGACGAAAGAGATATTCTTCTTATCGGAACGCTGACTCACGTTCTCGCTTATCAGGTCGAAGAGAATGCCGATCTTTTTTACAAAGAGGTAAAGTATCACAATATAGTGAATTTTTTAGTTGATCGTTTTTACAATTATCCGATTGAAATTTTCGAGAAGATGCCCGACGGAGCACATTGCATGGCTATTGGTAAAATTGGATGGTTACCAAATTTGGTAGCAGTGATCGGAGGAAATTGCTCGGTAACCGTTATCGATGCCGAAGGCACCGAAGTTTTTTGGACCGTTATGGGAGACGTTGTTAAATCACTCACCATATTTGACTTCGATGGCGACGGTGAAAACGAGGTTTGCGATACTCTATTCATTTCACTTAAAAAAAAAAAATTTGGATTGCATTTGGCGTAAATCCATAAAAGTATTCAAAACGTATGCCATTTTACGGTTAATTAAAAAAAAATCTAAATCGCGCGATATATAAGATATCTTTTTCAAATAAAAATCACAAGATACGAACTGTAATACGAATAATATTTGAAATTCGGAATTCATCGAAAATTGATTTTCTTTTTAAATGTTTATTTTCGTTATAATTCTTAAAAATTTCGACATAATGGTCTGAAATTTTCTGAATATCTCTATTCCATTATAGTTGGTCACCGGTACCGAGGATTTCGAGATCAAAGTTCACAAAGACGATACCGTTCTATGGGAGACAAAAGAAACGGCACCGGTGACAATTCTCGCCGGACTTCCGGAACGACAGTTCGTCTACGTGGTCGGCAACGGTACAGTGGGTATCTACGAGTCCGGTCAGCGATTATGGAGGATCAAAGTACGCGAAAATACCATATTATTTCTTCGAATCTCAAATGTTATGAAAATAATATCGTTTATCATCGTCGAACGGTCAATTTCAGTCTAAGCATCGAGTCGTATCGGTTCGAAGTTACGACATCAACGGCGATGGGATTCTGGAACTTTTGACCGGTTGGTCGAGCGGCAAAGTCGACGCTCGTTCGTGTCAAAACGGCGAAGTAATATTCAGGATACAAATGAACGCAGCGATCGCGGGGCTCGTTGAAGCTGATTACAGAAGAACGGGACGAGCGGATATCGTTATGGTATCCATAGCCGGAGAGGGTAAAAAAAAATGATCTCCAACTTCAGGAGATGAATATCACGAAAGTCTTCATAATCGAAATACTTTCAGTTCGAGGATACGGATCGGGAACGGCAATGGAAACACCAGAACCGGGTGAAGCGATGAGAAATTTATTGGCGAAAAAGCAAGCGCTCCAAGTTGAACTTCGTCAACGCAACGCGTCTTTTCCGAGTGGATATTTAGGCACGAGATTGGCGGTCAGTTTATTCTCTTCGAGAGGAGCCGCGAGACTCGCTTTGGCCTCTGGACCCGGTCTGTTCGTTCATTGCGCCGTGGTGTTCGCTGAGGGTGTCTTCGAGGGCGAAACTCTCGTTTCGCATCCCGGTAAACCAACAGGCGAATTGGAAATTGAATTGAAACCACCGAAAAATGGTCTCGTAGATATTCACGTTAAAGTTTGCGTCGGACCACCGAATACCGATTTGATGCAAGTCTTCGAATTGACGCGACAACTGCCGCGTTTTTCAATGTACGAACTGATTACGCAGCCGGAAGATTTGACCGATAGTCCTAAAGATTGCGGAGTTGTCTTCGAAATCGCCGAGAGACCGCAACGCGTAGCGCTCTGGTTGAATCAAAGTTTACTGCTCCCGGATGATTTGGAAGTTCCCGAAGAAGGGCCACACGCCGGTTTCATCGAGATATGGCTTCGCTGTCTTCGAGACAATGGGATTCATTGTTTCAGAGCGAGTAGCATCGGCAAAGCCAGCGTTACAACCGAAGATCCGGCTTTTGCCGGTGATATCGTACAATCGTTGGCGGCTTATCTGGGAATTCGTGAATTAAACTCCGAGGCGAGATTTCCGAAGGAAGAAGTCAAACTAACGGAGGCCCTCGAGCGAATCAAAGGTTCGAATTCAACAGTTTACTGTTAAAAAGTGTTTACTGTTTACTTATTGGATTTGAAGTATTTTTCTAGTGAAATATTAATATTAAAGTATCTTTATGGTTTTTAATATACTATATATTAATTTTTCATTATAATCGTACATGAAATTCAATGTATCGGTTTATGCATACAAACGTCTAGTATCGATACAGTTAATTTCCAACAATTTATTTTTTCACGGAGATAACCCTTGAAAACCGTATATATTTATTCACCTTGTTACGCGATACTAGAAGACTCCCTGTCTTCAACATGACGAAATTTTGCTAAAAAACAATATTTTCAAGTTAAATTATACTGAAATCGAAACGCTGGAATGTAAAGAAGCTGCTTGTCGAGGCGTTATATCGATATCTTAAATATTGTGAAAGTAACACACTTTTGAAAGAAAAGTAAAAATCGCAAAGCTTTAAGAATTCCATATTTTCTTAAACAACTTCAACAGACTTTTCTGTGGTCTAATTATAGAGTTAAGGTAGTTGGAGCGCGTGGTGTTCATTTCCCCTAAATTCGACGAAATGGAAAGGGAACTGCAAACACTTCTCGATAGTATAAAAATCTGAAAAAATTCATGCATATTAAAGGTACTGAAAAGATTAATTTTGCATAATAATAATTGCAAAATGTTATTACCAAATTGATGAAAAAAAAAAATTGTTAAACAAATTTATGGTAACTCAACTTTTTTTTTTATGAAAATGATTCGTTCATTTTTCTGAATACCTATGAATTTTTTCAGATTTTTATCTTTGGTTTGAATTTTTTTTTTTATATGGAAAAAATGTGTAGAAAAAAGAAACCACGCGCTCCAACCTCGTTAAGTACCCTCACAAGATTATTTCTTTAAGAATCTGTTAAAACTTGACGTACACATTATTTAATGCATTATAGAAATATCCATCAAATTTGAATTCGATTTACCGTGTTAAAGCCGAAAGATTTACTCTGAAATTTCATTGCATTCCGCCGTCTTGGATCGTCGGAAAAAAACTATTAAAGAAATTTTAAAAAAATAACGTATGCTAAAGAGGGATTATGCGGATACTGAACAAATTTTCGGATAATTTGCCGTCCCGTTTCAAAGACATGCGATGTTATTGATATTAGACATACGGAAAAGTGAATAGTTGGAGAAACGCGCAAAATCCTGACGCACAGCACAGATAATTCGGGCAAAAAGTTTTTTTCCTCCATTCTAACGAAAATAGTTAATACAAAAAGTATCACTGCAGTAAAGAACATTCCTTGTTTTTTTATTCGCGATTATTAGGATTGCGCGAAGTCGAGACGAGACTGCAGGCCGATACCGCTGGTGGTGCTGCGCTCCTGAAAAATTTAGTCGTTCGTCTGGAAGACGCTAGAATCCTCGAGGATGTGGAGGGGATGAAACGACGATTGCAACAATTGAAAACTGTAAACGGTGATCTCATGAGGGAACATGAAATCCGAACAAACAGCAGCAAGGAGTTGACTGTAACTCTGAAACAGCTGAATGTCGGTGTGAGACACGCTGCCAGACTTCGCGGTAAGGGGAAAATAATCATCCAAAATATTGTTTGTTTTTTTACGATGAGTAATTCAGAATATTGATAATCTATTTATACAATTTTTGTATCCTTTTAGTCGGCAAAGCATCGACTAACGCCGTCAACAGGTGCAGATCAGCAATACAAGATGAAAATTCAAAGGCCTTAGTTCTCGCGCTCAGGAATGGATAATTGTTTGTGATTCTTGTAAAAAAAAATGTATTTTGACAACGAACTACAATTCTTGAAATATATAAAATTATTTGAAACTGCTATCGCGAGATTTTTGGTTTGTGAAAACATATGCATTCAAATGGTTTATACCAAAGCGTTTGCGCCGATTTTCCCCTCAAATAGATTTCTTCGAAAACGTTACGGTTTACCTTGCGTCGAATTTACGTTGCTATCCTTGGAACACCGATAGTCCAAACAAATTCACGTGCTTCTGCCGCGACGATAATCGTGATGATCCCGTTGAAGTTAGAAATATCCGCGAAGTATTCCAATTATAACTCTCGTCTTGTAAATCAATAGCGCGTAAACGAGACGATTCGAGAATCTTGTAGAAGATAAACTAAATGTTCCTCCGAAATTATATTATTTGTTACATGATTTTACGCATTAACTGACAAAAAAAAATTTGCCAAACTTGGAACCCGGAACGTGAAATTTATCTTTCGTTTTTTTTCTTCTTCTCCGATTGCATGTATTTACGCGCCTTTGAGAATAAACAACATTTGCTGAATATTCGTTAAAGTTCATCACGATTAAAATATCGTTGACCCGTTACACAATTCGACACTACGAAAGATTTGAAGTTATCATTCGCAAACTAGAAGACTCCACGTAGTAATAAGATATAGAGACATAGTAAGGTTTTTTTTTAAATTGCCAAACTTTAAGGAGGGTGTATGTTGCTTTCCCAACCAAAAGTGAGATTCTAAAAGAATTTCGAAGATTATTCGACGGAATAAAAATTTGAAAAAAAAAAAAATCAATCATACAAAAGGTACTAAAAATATTGATTTTGCATAATAATAATTGCAAAAAATGTTCAACAAATTTGTTAAAAAAAAATTGTTCACCATATCATCCGATAACCTAATTTTTTCTTTAGCGAAAGCTGATTCGTTCATTTTTTCCGCGTACTTACAATTTTTTTAGATTTTTTTTTTTTTTCAATTTTCAATTTTATTTTTTATGGATAAAAAATCAAGAATTTTGGATAAGAGTTCGAAAACGATGCGAATATTGCACGAAAATTGGAAGGAACAATGAGTATTGTTTTCTCAATATCCATCACATATATAGATTGCAATTTGCTCCATTCGGAAACTTTATAGACATTTTTTCTAAAATTCGACAAATTCAAACGTTTTTTGAAGCTGACGATAGCTTGAAGCAAATTTTTCTTGTTTACAAAAACAAAACTTCGTTTATGACACATTAAAATTCCGTCGTTCTTCAACTTCACGAAAATTGCGGGCATAAGAATCTAATTACGATAAATCGGTATCGGCATCGAGTGCAATTATCACTGCCAAGTTATCAGTAAACTGCGAGTAATAATTGCACTTTTATTTTCAATTGCACTGCTATGCATCGGTGAACAATAGATAATTGCGCTTTTATGACACAACGAAAATAATAATCACTGATACTGACTTGTTAATGGTACTGAATATTCACTGACGTTTATCAACTACAAGCGAAAAAGTTGTGAACATCGATGTGGCCGCGAAATATTGTAAATTATTGCACTTGAACTCAGCATTTATCCGTTGCATACATATTAAAATGGTACCTTCTGCTTATATCGGACTGATATGAAGGAGCACAACCCGCTTATTTTCAAATCGATGGAAAAAATTGAACATAACCGACGGAAAAACGATTCAGAATCTTTCGCTGAGTATTCTCAACTCTTTAGTCATTGTTCGGCGCAAATATTTAACCCGACAATAAAAGGCACTAAGAAAGAACTATTACAGTGGAACCGTTCGTATTTGACGCAATTCGGAGACATCGTCAAATGTGGGAGTAACCAATCAGATGCGCGTAACGACGGCGGCGAGTGTATCTCGTAGCTAACAGTTTTCCTCTCCCGGTCGCCCATGCAAAGCATTAGCCAATAAGCTGTGTTCTCGTCAAATATGAGAAGTTCCACTGTATCCCCTTCTCAAAAACGACGTGCCGGTCAATATATCGAAACAATTGAAATCGCGAGACCGTTTATCAAAGACAACAACAATAGCTATATGTTACGTAGGCAATCCGTCAATGTTGGTCATCGAAAGAACATATAAGTAGCACGTTATCTACCCTAATTAAGGCTTTCGAAGCATAATTATCGCACAGTTTTCATATACCACGAATCCTGCATCTGCATTGTCTTAGTTCGTTTCGAATAGTTCCAATGTTACGTATGTCTATCATGAAATTCTTCGTTATCTATCTGTCTTTGACTGTTGGCGGAGCAATTGCGAAAGTACGTTTCTGTTTCAACGATTGAAGATTTTTCTCGAATATTAATGTATAAAGTCCTTTTGTATCAATAGGCGCAATCTGGCGTTGGAGGACCTCCTGGTATGGGACCAAGTTTTGGTGCACCTGGTGGTGGAGGACCTCCTGATATGGGACCAAGTGATGGTGAACCTGGCGGTGGACCAAATTTGGACGGAAATGTAGTAATTCCCGGATGTCCGCCTATGCACGGCGAAGTCAATGGGGGGGTTGATCTTAACACCAATGGTCAAGGTGGTGGTGTCTCTGGAGGTGTTAAGGCCAATGTGTCGGCTCAGGCATGGAAGAAATATTGTAAGTGTATGAGAAAACAGCTCTCGCTATCTGGGAGCGCCAATGTCGGAATCAGTGCGACAGGAGTCTCAGCAAGTGGCAATTCATCGGTGAGCATTTAATCGTTTTTTACGCATGACAAAGATCGATTAAGACTCTTGTCTCATTCTTCCATCGCGGATGCATGAGTAATCATTTCATGGATTTTCTCCCTAAAGATAATGGGACCAACGAAGAAATGCAAAGATCCGTACGAAACGATTACGGAAGAATCCGGTTACTCATACACGATTTCTCCAGAAAGAGGCGAAACGAGATGTTTGGCGAACACCGGTATAGAATTAAGATATATCACAGAAAAGAGAAATGACCAAAGCCACAAGAAGAGTCAGGATATTACGTACAACCAGAAAGTGGATGCTGAACACCCACTTTACGTAAGAATGACTCTTTAAATTATTGTGTGAATTCTCTTAAGACAAAGGCACCGATTGTGACCATTTTCATTGCAGAGGGTTGTTGAATTGTCGTTTTCCCACGTTTCGATGTTAATAGATTGAAAGTATTCATATAAATGTATAGAATTATCAACCCTCCCGTCAACTTGATTTGATTTTATTCAGAGTTCTATACTTCCGAATATTGTCGCCAAAATGGACCAAAAGTGGTTAAAAGCGGTACCTCTACTCTAAGTGATACTTCTCCCACATCTAAAGTCATCATATCATCATAATTTAGAAAATATATTGGAGTTCATTTATTTGGAGATCATAAATGTATAACTACTGTACACCGATTATTACTTTGCGCTGCAGTCGACATATACACAAGTGGACGACGATGAAACTTTAATAGTTAATTATAATTTCTGCGTTATTCATCTCTCTCACAGATCGACGGGACAGTGTCACACGAGGATGTCCCTGTCTACGAGATACCAAGATCAGCGCCCATAAGTACTTGTGACAAATACGATGAGGGGACTTGGGAAGACGTGGTAATTACAATTTGGAATTTAGGACTTACGCAAAATGGCACATGTCCTCAAGCTAAGGTAAGGCGACGTTAATTCACTCGTTAAAATTATTTTCACTCATTACTATGGCCGATTTTTAATGCCATTTGATACGCTCAGGGAACCTTCAACATTCAGCAGCAACTGTCTTCTACAACCATAAAGTTTCCGGAGAAGGTGCCATGTGGAAATTATACTATAGCGACAGACGCCGATAACGCCGCAAGAAAGTGGGCCTTCCGTATAAAATGGTACTTCACTATTGAAGACGACGGTACCTGCATAAGTGAGAAGTCTCAGTCGAGCAGCGAGTCGTCTCAGTCGAGCAACGGGTCGTCTCAGTCGAGCAATGAGTCGTCTCAGTCGAGCAATGAGTCGTCTCAGTCGAGCAATGAGTCGTCTCAGTCGAGCAACGAGTCGTCTCAGTCGAGCAACGAGTCGTCTCAGTCGAGTAATCAGTCTCAGTAGAGTAATAAAAATAATCAGCGTTCACAAAGCCCCTCTACGAGAAATTCAATAACGAAATTTTGAAATCCTCATCATAGAGGGAGCTTTGTGAACGCCGATTTAAAAAATGAGGAAGCGACGTGCAAATTTAATTTGCATCTTTTTTAAATGACTTGCGCCAATCACTAGCACAACAAAAAAAATTGCACGGGTTATTATGCATTTCTACGCTTTTGAAAAAAAAAATAAAAAAAAGCAATGACTGCGGAAATTTTAGTGGAATTGACAAGAAATAATGATTATTTACCCTTCCGTATAGGTGATAAATTTCTTAAGTTCTCAAGTTATAGAGGTTTACTTTGTTTTCGGCTGATACACAACACGCATATGCGTCCAGACATTTTTTTGAAGCGCGTTGAAAGTTTTTTTTTTTTTTTTTTCTTCGCCGGTGTTCTCGAACGCCGGACCACCGGCTTTGATCATAAGAAGGTCGATACTCGATCCTCTATATTCAAAAAAACCGTGTCGATTGGTAAGTCGATCAAATCATATCGGGAGGATAAGTTTCTGTTTCTTACCGGACACCATTGAGTAGTATCCAGCGGCAGCCCAAGTATCCCGGTTATCGCGAGTTTGTTTACGCCTCGACGATGATCACGCGTAAACGTAATGGCCACTCAGCCACCGCTGGACAAGAATGAGTTCTTCTCGCCAATGGGTAAACAGGCGTCGCAACGAAACAAGAATAAAGTTATATTAAAAAAAAATAAAAATAACTTTAAGTGCATAGGGCAACCGTGAGTGATGAGTGAGAGACACCAAAGACTAGTATAATACTATCTCTGCCTTTTTCGTATGTATATATATCAATAACGATACGGTCTAAATATATTGGTACATACGAGTATCGTTCGTCTTCCGATAGTCCGACCGGCGACTTTTATCCTTCCGCAACACACAGTGAGAAGGATATTCTTCGAGCTGACGACGATAAGATCGGAGAATTGAATAATATTTTCGTTGTAACTCATACGGGGAGCATGAGGGAGGAGGGGGTCTTTTTTTTGCTTACGCACGACTAAAAACAAATTTACTCGATGGTTGGTTCATTAATCATTTTTTTTCCCTCTCGATATATGTATGTATCGACTTTGTGAAACGAATTCGCGAGTCTAAAATTTGTGTCTAATTAGAGGAGCAAATCTATGTCTGTGGAATGACTCTAAGGATTTGCGACGATAAGATCGAAGTAGAGACACGCGGGTCGTTCGTTCGGCAAACAGCATTTGTGAAACGTATGAAAAGTCTCGGAAAGACACATCTGTCCAGTATTTTGCTTGAAATTCGCAACGCTCGACAACATTTTTCCTAACAATACATAGAATATATGCTATACATTTGTTCGCACGCCTCGATCACGATACGGAAACATGTAATGATGCATAACGCAACGTTTATGGTCATCGTGAACTTCTTTTTGTTATCGTTTTGTTTTGCGAATTGCTAATTCAGCGATTGTGGTTAGTCATCGTTTAGAATTATCGCATTCACCGAGTGACGATGTGCGAAATTAAGTTCCAAGAAATTCGCGTGCCGTAAATCGTCGAGAGATGTAACTATTATTACGAACGCGAGACATCGACGAGAGATCAACGGATGTGAGGCTCGTTGACCACCGCCGAGCCGAGCTGCGGGAGGTCAAGCAATAAAACGCATTCTTAATTAAACGATATGTAATTATAAATATAACACCCAAGTTTTATATTGTATGTTTTATTTAGTATGTGTGTTTTTTTTTTTCAAGACGTTTCTGCGAAGTTAAATTTTTGCTTACAATTTTACGATATCGGAAATGACCTCAAATATAAATTAACGTGCGTTTATTTTGCGCGCAATTTACTTCAGAGAATGCGCGTATAGCTCCGTGCCGACGCTGCGTCGAATGCATAAATCGTCCGATGAACGTTCATGCAAGCAAACCAAACTATAAAATTGATGTTTACGCATCCAGTGAATTCGCTCGCGAAATTCAGTTTAATAGCATGATCACCAACATCACACGCATCACTGCCGACATTCGACAGAGTACCATAATTTCATAAAAGACCCGATCTGATATGCTATTAAAAAAAAAAGTGGCCTAAGAATATTCAGCGGGAATTATTTATTATTTATTATTTATTATTTATTATTTATTATTTATTATTTATTATTTATTATTTATTATTTATTATTTATTATTTATTATTTATTATTTATTATTTATTATTTATTATTTATTATTTATTATTTATTATTTATTATTTATTATTTATTATTTATTATTTATTATTTATTATTTATTATTTATTATTTATTATTTATTATTTATTATTTATTATTTATTATTTATTATTTATTATTTATTATTTATTATTTATTATTTATTATTTATTATTTATTATTTATTATTTATTATTTATTATTTATTATTTATTATTTATTATTTATTATTTATTATTTATTATTTATTATTTATTATTTATTATTTATTATTTATTATTTATTATTTATTATTTATTATTTATTATTTATTATTTATTATTTATTATTTATTATTTATTATTTATTATTTATTATTTATTATTTATTATTTATTATTTATTATTTATTATTTATTATTTATTATTTATTATTTATTATTTATTATTTATTATTTATTATTTATTATTTATTATTTATTATTTATTATTTATTATTTATTATTTATTATTTATTATTTATTATTGTTCTCGACATTTGCCAGTTAGAACTTCAAACAGTTCTGAAAAATCAACGACCTATTTATGTGTGCTAAAAGCAACGTAGGGTAAGTATAACTCGAAAAACGAAAAAAATGTGTACATGTAACTATCGAATTATTGTGAGCAAATTGCTCGCGTGTGTGAAAGAGATTGCTTATTTGATCGTTTTCCGTGAATTGGTATATCGTGCTAACTATTGAAACTGGGCGCTGAGTAATATGTAATTAAAGTGTGTTCCTCGTTGTTATTGCTCTCGGATGGTCGGTAAGATTACTATCCTATTCTCAATTGCTCACACGCGATGAGCAAAGTCCTCACGCTACTTCGAAGAAATTCAGTCTTTTTAAAACCAAAGAGCAAAATCGACGGAGTTAAAACAAAACAAAAAAGAAAAATTAGTTCAACCTTTTGCTCAAAATGTCAAGAAACGAAAGATCGTTCCCTGCAATCGTAAATCTGGGAATGCATCAGGTGTTTGGACTCGCCGATTATAGTTTGCAGAATAGGCAGTAAAGAGCGTGAAACTCGAGCTGCTGCGAAAATAAGAGAAAAAAAAAGCAAAGAATGGCATTCTCGGGTTCTAATCGCCAATTGGCATACCTGCATTCCCGCGGTTCGTTGCATCACGTCGGGAATTCATCGGGGGATCAACGAACAGCAGTTTCGTCTCGGCATAATAATCGATTTCTAATTGCGCGTTGCCCTCGATTGAAAAAAATAAATAAATTAAAAAAAAAATCACGATGATTATTTTTACGACAAAGATTGCTGCAAGGCGCAGTTACATGCAACAAACGTATCATATACATTGCCAGTACTTACGACGACGTCAAAATAAACGGAGAACTTGCCGGGAACGATAAACCACCAGACGCCAAGTCCGCTCAATGCTATCACTCGCAATACGCGGTTGCATGCCGCGATTTGCAAACATGAAGAAGAAGAAAATTCAAAGTAATTACAATGTTGACGAGGTGGGGGACGCTGTACGGCGCCCACGAGAAATTACTCTTCACCGGGAGCGTATTACAGCCGCGCAGAAGATGCATATCACTCTTCTTACTGTTTTCTCGTTTTTGCCATTTTTTTTCACGTTTTTTTTTCTATTCTTTTATACTTTTCTCGATTTTCTCGCAGTTGCCGACACACCGGCGCATCGCGAATAACCTTATCCCCTCGTGAACGGTTCGATGCTTCCATCGACCCTCGTACCCCCGACTCTGCGGGTGTGTAACTGTACTATGTGCCGCGTACCAACGCAGCCGTAAATTATCGGAGCTCTCGTAAAACTCAACGGTTATAGGAAATAGCGAGAGGCCGTTGCCGCGCTTTTGCCCCCGTGCGCTCGCAATAAACAAGAAAAAAAATCTTTTCTGTCGTATCCGCGAACGGCGCGAAGAGATTCGAATTTACGATTTATCGCGTTGACGCGAAATTGACTGAGTTACATGCAATTTCTTTAGCCGATATCGTAGCGGGCCTCACAGCGAGTATTTGGCGCCAAGATGCATCTTGTTTATTTACTTCCAATGCTCGATTAACTTTTTCCCCTTAAGCGCGTAAAATTTAAAACAAAAAGTAAAATATAGTAATAGTAATAATAATTTTATTATATTATAATAAATATATTAATAATAATATTTATTTTATATATCATAAAATATATAATATTATTATTAATTATTATTGTTATTATTATTATTATAACAATTATAAAAAGCTGCAGTCGGAATTGAAAAGTGAACAGTTGTTTACACGATTGATTCTTATTCGTTTAACCCTTTGAAAGTCGGGGGTCAATTGACAAATCGTTCGTTTGTTTATTTTTTTAATTTATTTTCCAAGTCGAGAACGATATATTCGCAAAGGCCGAATTTCGCGATTTCTTAGACTATATCGCGAGTCACAGTCCGTTTGCATGCATATCAATAACCTGTGATCCGGTAAACATGGAAAATTTCTCCCATCTCCGGCAATTATTTCCGTTTGTGCCCCCCTCCGGCGTGAACAGTTTTCTCCGGACGTAAATTATCTTCGTTCGTCTTTACTTATTAAAGAATTTACCGATCGAATTACTCGGCGACCGCAGGGTCGCGAGAGACGGGGACATCTGTTTTCTTTTTTTTTTTTCTTCTTCGTTTACCTTTGCCTGTTTACGGCAGATAATTCGTCACCTTTCGTATCAACGACCCCAGCTGTAACTTTATCCTATTTTTTTTTTTTTTTTTTTTTTTTTCGATTAAACTCACGTGTATCGTAGATAATTTTTGTCGAAAAACATGTAGGCCTTCGTCTCTCAAGAATCCAAAAATAGAAAAATCTCTCGTCTTGTTCACGATGGTTCCGGTGAACGATAAATATACGCGATTATGCACCGTGAGAGCAAGCGAGACATATATAGATAGAGGGAAGAAAAGCGTGCCGTCTATTTGTTGACCTCCAGTCAGCGAGGAGCCGCACTTCTAGGGTTATCGTTAGAACCGCGGCATCTTATCTATCGTGAAATATACATGCAAACGTTACACAGAAGATATGTGTACGTCGCTATACATTTTTTTTTTTTTTTTTTTTCTTCAATAGTCAACATACTCCAACGACGAGAGATTCGAGTGGGAAAAAAAAAAAATGTAGGAATTCTCGTGGCCGATTACCAACGGTGTCGGGGGGGACTTGCGAGACGCTCGTTTATGCCGGTGGGATAAGATAAAGATGAGAATTCGACAGACGAAAGAAACAGAGAGGCGCCGGGTGGTTCTTGTTTGGCTATTAATTACAAATTTCGTCATCGAAGCGCGCAACATTGTTTTTTTTTTTCACGCCGAAAAAGACAGAGAAAGAGATCGTTCTGTGGTGTACTTGGATCGAAAACATAAAAAAAAAATTTCATATCCGCGGTATCTATTAGCTCGTTGACAAGAAGTTCAAAGCATCTTCGATATATGATAGGAACTCCTGTAATAAACTATTACACTTTACGATTGTACAACGGGGTTGTAACCCGAGAGTTATCTCAAATCTCAGCGGCAATTTCCGCTCGTTCTTGAAATAAATATACGAGATAGAGAAAAAAAATGTTAGACGAAAAATAATAAAAAAATATGTTGTTTACTGTGTAAAAATTCGGTCGCATTTGAATTCACGTGGCGTAATTGCCGGGTGGGATACTTTTGGCTCGAGGACGATGTGCGTATACTATAATAATAATGCGTGAGAGGAAATCTGTCGCATTTACGCGCGGTTAGTCGCCTGTGATCAGTGACCGCGAGTCGTGCTAAATTTGGTATCCTACAAACGAACCGAAAGTATTTCGCGTGTGGTACGGTATTTTTTTTTTTTTTTTTTTTCTCATCGCAACACGCGTCTTTTCCAGATCGGAACGGTGCTTGTGGGTTTTTTTTTTTATTTACACATTCTTTACATTTTTTTAAAAATTCTTTAAACGCTTGTGAACAAAAAAACTGCGGGCACGTGCCACACGAGCATTAATCATATTTAAAATGTATTGCGTTATCGGTTACGAGACACTCGATAAATTATTCTCTCGTGGCGCATATATAATCACTTTTGCACGTTTCAAGAGTGTGTGCATCTCTACGTTGCGTAGTTGCAAAGAAAAAAAAAAAAGAATCTTCGAAGGTCTCGTTGCGTGAGATTGTTCTTAGACCCATATAACAGAGATAAACGCAACCGGAAAGTCAACACTTTGAGGATAATTCGTAATACGATAAAACCGCACGAGATTGATGCGAAATTTTTGTTTTATAGTATTGTGATAATTTTTTTAACGTATATCCTGTCCGCTTCGGGGTCAAGTGACGCATAACACAATTTCGACTTTAAATTTCTTTTATTTATTTTTTTTCAAAACTATAAATATAATTACGCGGCTCGAATATCGGTAAAACTAAATATCGCGAGCCATCGAACTTTGGCAAATTACCGAACATCCTAATTTTGACGCTGCGACGTCGGAGTGATCGATTAAACTATGACTCGCGGTTCAATGAACTTTCCCATCATTTAAAAAATGCTATTTTCTTCTCAAAGCAGTTTTCTCAAATTTAATTTTATTCGTTGCTTCGTCCTTCAATTAAAATTATTTTATCGTCCTGTTATATACAGACAGTTTGGTTAATTTAGTAACGGAATATAAATAATTTTAAAAAAATCGCGTTTCCTTGCGAACGAATCGTTGAAAAAAAATTCTCAAAGATCGACAGTGTCATTGACCCGATACGTGTACCTTTGACAATCAGTTCATTAACTCCGTTCAATCTTCGCTCATTGTTGAGACGCAGATTAAAAAAAAACATAGCGATTAATTAATTAATTAATTAAAGAAAAACGCGCTTCCTCGCGTATTTGCGACTGCAATAAAAATGGATACCGACGATGAACTCGTCGATAATCTCACTTCGGATGACTCAAACCGTTGGCAACACTCGCCGGGGGCAGTCTAATTGTTTAGTGTGAATGTCCTTGATTACGAAAACCAACGGAGATTCCGAGACTGAATAATCGCAAGTCCGGTTATAGCGTCGGGGTTAATATAACTTTCTCCGCTATTGAATATTTATTAATAGAATTTCCACGTAACTATATTTATATTCTTAATATATCCGTAAGTAATACGAAGAGTTCAAAAGTCTTTCGAAGCCGTAAATAGATATTGTTGTGGTAGAGAGAGCAATCGTTGCGCAAACACAGTCGAGAAAACTTATATTCTATAATGTATTTGTGAGACATGTAAACTACCTATATCTCGTGTTTGCGTCTGGGGAAAAACGTTGGGGAGTATGAAGCTCGCGCGCGCGCGCGCGCTCGGGCTTTGGCTCCAGTACTCTCACTTTTATCGCCAAACCCATGTAATACACGAATGACCGCGGCGATCTTCGATATTCTTCAGACCACAAAGAAATGTAATTATTTTTCACAAGGAATTATCGTGACTAAGAGACGCTCTCTTATGCGGATGAACGACCCCGTTTCATTCGACTTGAATACCTATATTTACGTGTGTCATTGTGCAGTTAATGTTCCACCAGTATTTTCCGAAGTCGAAGAGCTAAAGATATTAGTCCCGTTCGGTATAGAGTTCAGTCGCCCGGTAGACGCCCTCGTAAAGCGAGAGGGGTGATTGAATTAAAGCGTCAACAACATTGAACATTAAATTACATTATGCCGCGCGGTTGATAGTAGATAAAACAGTTGGAGGTTGCAGATCGAGGCAAAACGTCAAAATCCCCCCGACGAGCGACGACCCCGCGACTTCGATTTAGCAAGAGATATTAACGGAATCGAAGTAAACATTGTATACGAGATATTTCGCACTTTGTAACTCGCGGCACGACATTACATCGTGATGATGATTGAAAAAAATATATATATATATATATTTTTGTCGGAAAAATAGATTTTGCTGAAGTTTATTGCGAAACGCAATCGTTTTTGTCGTACAGGAGAAACGACGGAAACCCTGAGGAAAATTTATTTTTGAATTTTTGAGGTAAACGCCGCGCGCTATAAGAGAACATGCGACCTTAGATTCTCAAGATAGATTCTTCACTCGCCGACTGCGCTAATAAAATTATCCGATCTAAGATATTACACGTTTGGGTTACAGGGACCTGAGTTCGCACTATTCCAGGGCTTTGACTATATATTAACGTTCCCAATCCTTATCCGATTGTTTATACGATGGACGCGATCTTCG
The DNA here is from genome assembly GCA_963971235.1 of Cryptus armator. Lineage (NCBI taxonomy): Eukaryota > Metazoa > Arthropoda > Insecta > Hymenoptera > Ichneumonidae > Cryptus > Cryptus armator. The sequence continues at coordinate 13,477,179 of OZ020236.1, forward strand.
TAAAGTATAATTTGTGAAAATCGCTTCGATTGCTGTATAGAGATTAGGCAAATTCTGTTTCGGTAAAAAAACAAACAAAATATAGAAAAAATTTATATGCCGGAATACGGAAGTTATCCACGAGGAACTTCCGTCGTAGAAAGCTCCGCTTGAGTTTCGAACAAAACAGCTGTTAGACTCGTATTCAGCGCGAAAAAGTAAAGCAGATTATCACATTTTTTAATCGATTTTGATCGTTTTATAAAAATAAAAAAAAACTATTCTGAAACTTCGTAAAAAACCCAATTTTGTATATTTCTTCTTGTTAGAAGGTGATAAAAACACTTTCCTTTTCACTTTCCCTTTCCTATTTAAAAAAAAAATTCGCTATAAATATACGTTACAATAATTTTATTTTTTTCATTGTTTCAGGATTATGTATTTTACTGCTAATTCGAAATATTCGATATGTAAAACTCTTGTCATAAAAAAAAATAGGCTGTAGTCTCAACTTACCAGGTGAAAATTATTTATGAGCTCCGATTCTGCTGTTTGGAGAAAATTGAACGTTTCGCCTTAATCGCCGAGTCGAGAATAATAGAGAATAACGTAACTTACCGTACAATTAATATAATTCAATTAACTCGCAGAACATACGGGCGACTCGCGAGAATCGTTATTACGCGTAAGTCCTCGTAATTATTACAATTTTTACGTAAATGCGGGAAGCGTAGCATAGACGGTTGATCCTTGACCCCATTTTCGAGTGGCGAAATCCGAGCGTAGTGCGAAAAAAAAATGGAAAAAAACATATATATATATAATATAATTATATATACATATAGTTGAAACGCATAGAGAGCCGCGTTTCTCCTTCTCCTCGACGGGACTCACGGCTCGCCGCGAACTTAACCCCGTTCCGGTGTCGAAGGGGTCGCGTCTAGGAGTCACACACAACGAGAGAGACCCGCGCGTTGCTACACGTGGACGGGATAGTCTCGATATTTTCCAGTGTGTCGACAAAACTATAGACTGTTTTTCTCAGATCGAAGTTTAGTTCGATTTCCCGGCGATAAATACGTTAGACATCGCGGTGTAGGAGGGGAAAGACAAGATAACGCGCATCGTACATATATACCACGGAGGAAGCTTTCTTTTCTCTCATTGATAATTCAGGCCGCGGGGCTCTCTCGCTCTCTCGGAAAATACATTGCACTCTCGGTGTCAAATCGGAGATAGGGACACGACTCGTTATAATAGATCGAGGAAAAAGCGGATAATGGACACGAAGAAAATTGTAAAAAAAAAAATGTATATCTCGGTACGAAGTTCTCACGGGATTGCCGCTCGCTAAAAGACACGGCCTCCGTTCCGAGATATGAACTCACTGCATTCGTCCAGTACACTCCCAACTCTAAGTGGGGTACCCGTTATCCGATTTTTTATTTATAATTCGCGAGTTACAAACCGATATTACCATTTTTTCTTAATTGGATATAAATGGGTATTCGAGAGCGATGAGAGACGAAGAGATATATTGTACAGTAGATAAAAATAGAATCGACCGATTTGTATGAGACCCCTCCGACGAACGAGAAAAGAATCCGACTAGTCTTATAGAAAATCTATGTTGACCTGAGACCTAAATATGTCTGACTTTCCTCGTCGGCAATCGCTAACCGCTGACTTGTTATAACCAATAATATCAGCTTAATTGGACATCTCATTAATCAATTCCGCGTATGAGATCCACATGAGGCACGAGAATATTTTTGTACATTCTATTTACCGACCTCGTGGGGAATACGTCTCATCAATCGCGGCGAAAGGAGAAAAAAAAAATGGGGCAAAACGGTCCAACGATAAAAATTGCTTTTTTTATCGACCCTTTTTTAGTTCTGTCCTCAAAATAATATATCAGAAGAATCATACAGCGAAAAAAAAAAAAAAAATTCAAATTCAAAATTAATTCAGAATTTATTTCAAAATATTTAATTTTGTTTTTTTTTTCCGAGAAACCGACAATATCTGTATGAGTCTTCGGTATCGATAAGTACGGAACGACCAGAAAGCTGCGATAAACACGTTTTCTCATTGCCCTTTTCTTTGCTACGCATAGATTTTTTAAAAAGTGGGGTAAAACGGTCCAACAATAAAATCATTTTTTTTTTTTAAATCTTCACTTTCTATTTCTCTCCTCAAAATAACATGCAAGAGAAATTGTACAGTGAAAAAAAAAATTGAATTCTAAATTCAAAATTAATTCAGATTTTTTTCCGAGAATCTTAAATTATTTATACATTTTTTTTTTTTTTTTCAGAGAAACAGCTAATGTCCACGCGATTATTTCATATCACTAAGTACCAACGCCCAGAGAGCTGCAATAAACACGTTTCCGTATATTGCCCCTTTTCTCCTATACATCTATAAAAAAAAATGTGGGGTAAAACGGTCCAACGATAAAATTTGCTTTTTTATCGACACTTTTTATTTTCGCCCTCAAAGTCACATACTAGAGGATTCGGACAGTGAAAAAAAAAAATGTATTTAAAATTCAACATTAATTTAGAATTTTTTGCGAGAAATGTATTTTTTTTTTTTTCAGCGGAACAGCTAACGTCCGCGACAGTCTTCCATATCGCTAAGTACCAACGCCCAGAGAGCTGCAATAAACACGTTTCCGTATATTGCCCCTTTTCTCCTATACATGTATAAAAAAAAATGTGGGGTAAAACGGTCCAACGATAAAATTTGCTTTTTTATCTACACTTTTTATTTTCGTCCTCAAAATCACATGTTAGAGGAATCGGACAGTGAAAAAAATATTTTATTTCAAATTCAACATTAATTTAGAATTTTTTGCAAAAATCGTTTTTTTTTTTTTTTTTTTTTTTTTTTTTTTTTTCAGTGGAATAGCTAATGTCCGTGCGAATCTTCCATAGCGCTAAGTACCAACGCCCAGAGAGCTGCAATAAACACGTTTCCGTATTGCCCCTTTTTCTCCTATGCATGTATCGCGTCCCCGTTTTCCTATGTTTCCTACATCGATGCGCGGTTTATCGGAGTATTGTACGTGCTTATGCTACTTGTTATGTTTTGTTATGGCACGAAAGGCCATAGAGCTGATGCAACTCGTGCCCGGCGCGCATCTATCGACGTTGATCGATCGATGCGAAGTGTTGCCGGCGTCAGAACGTCCAATCAACGTTGGTATTAACGTACTTTCACAAGAGTGCGTGTTGTCCCGCGTGATTTTCTATTTGATTTTTTATCCCCTCCCGTGTCCCTCTCCCGTTCTTTATGCGTTATAAACCTCATTTTTTTTATTGTTTATAAATAAATGCATCGACGCCCGAGCGTAGAACACCGTCGTGTCGTCATCGACACGGACGAACGGCACGCGCGAACGAAATCATCGACGTTAGTGAAACGTCGTGCCGGTCGTACGGGAGTCGATAAGGTAACTGTGTATTCGCGTCATTCGACGCGATTTCGTTGCTTCAAATCGGTCAACTGAACGTTTCGTTGTTTACGGAAAAAACCTGATCGCGTACGTGTCATCGAAGCAAATCTATTTGTAACGGCTTTACACGTTGCATTCGTACGCAGGTTATTCTCGGGATTTGAAAAAAAATAAAAAATGATGATTCTTTCTTCCGTTCTAATATAGTGCGCATTGCGGAGGCGCAAATACGACAGCCAACGGTTAACCGACATACGTCGTGCGAATATCGTGACGCTTTCTATGCCCGCAATTTTGCAATTTTTATTTCCCGAAATTATTATTATTATTATTTTTTATTTAAAGCATTTCGAATTCTCGGAAGTATGTCGATGGGATATGAGTAAAAATAATTCGAAGAAAGTCCAGGAAACAGTCGGTATAAACATCGCTTACGTGCGATTGTAACCGATGGATGCGACTAGACGAGACGGCGAAACCCCCGCGGAACCGCGAATTCAAATGCGTGGGTGCGTTTTTCTCAAATAACAAAAAGCAGCTAATTTTATCGATTTTTTTTTTTTTTCGTTTTTTTATATCGCATACGAGACGTTATATTCGTCTACGTTTTGTCAAAAATAACTAAAACTATAAAAACTCAAAGGAAATTGTGGAAGTATGCGATATTTTTTATATTCACGAATGCGTCAGTTAAATCGTTAAATGGGTCACTGGGTCAACGATAATCGTAACGCGTATACATGACCTGCGTAGCGTCCCTTCTTCTCAATTGTATCCGACAATTAGTAATAATTCTTCGCGCGACCCTCGGAGGCTGAGTGAAAAAAAAAGAAAGATAAATACTCATGACCTATACGCGAAAAATATTTTTCAACTAAAACAATCAACGATTGGGAGATATGGACCTTAGGTAATGCGAATTTTTTTTTTTTTTTTTTTTTTTCGTCGTAAACAACGGTATCGGAATTTTTCCCATCGGTTACCGCTAACTTTTGATTTATTTTTCCTTATATCGAACATCGATGGTTTTCGGCGATTAACCTAACATTTGTGGTATTCGATTTTCCGCGAATAATAAATTTTTCTCTTTGTTTATTAAATAATTAAATGAACTAATGGAACTGCCCGGTCAAGGATCCGGCTTTTCCCGGATCGCTCGCCGCTCCACCATCCCCGAGCTGTTTATCCCGAGTTATTATGCTCGTACATCGATATCTCGAAAAACCCTGCGGTCTGAGCTTCCAAGCTGTGTATTATCTATCGTCTCGTCGCCCGCGATCTTTCTGTCACTCCCTCCACATTATTATCGCCGAGCCGCTCGTATATCCGTGTCTCACTCTCATTCTCTCTCCGTTCCTCGCATTGACGAAGAACGTACGCGAGAAGCGGCGAAGAAAGCGAAACTGTGCGATCAGTTCGAGCGCGGAGTGCGCTACCAACGGAGTGCCCCACTACACCACGCCGTCTCGCCACACTTCGACCGCTCCGGCTAACGCTTTAAAACCTCGCGTCGCGAAGGATCAAGTCAGAAGATCGATACGAGCGACCTTCGCGAACAGTTCATCGTCATCGGCTTCTCTGTGTTATTTTGTTTTGTTCCTCGTGACAAGTTCGCGAATAAACTCCCGCGAATAAATCCGCAAAAGGTTTGCGCATACAAACTGCCGAATTATTTCACTCCGAAAGACGGAAAGAAACTGAGAGACTTTCGATCGATAGTTCGAAACTTGAAACTACTTAATTGCGCGAAAGTAAAAAATAAAGATTATCCGTTAAAGAGTAAAAAAAAAAAAATAAAAATAACGAGCCAAAAGTGCCGAAACGAAAACTTTGAAGACTGAAGAATATCCATCATTTTAATTTTACACGAAATCAAAATTAATAAATTTAATATTGTTATTTAAATAAAAATCAAAATCGTGATAATTTCGAAAAAAAAAAAAACAAGTGCCTGTCGCTCTGCGAACGAAGTATTTTGAAAGAGTTGGAAGAGAAAAAAAAAACTGCGCAAATTGCTACCGCATCGTGTTTTGCGGAATTATTAAAAAAATCTGTTTAAAGACGTACAAGCGCTTCGTTACGTTACGAGTCCTTGGAAACGTTAATACGTTTTATTTACTCAAACGTTACAAGGCGAAGTTGAAAAAAATTTCGCGGTTGCGGGAATCCTTGCGACGATTCGAGGTCCTCCCACTACTCTGCTTACTCGTCGTGTGCTTTGCTGCATCCACCTACGTGTCTCCACCTCTTCGTCGTAAGTCGGTATAAAAGCCGACGCGATGCTCGCTGACGCTCGGTCGTTTACGAATTCGTGGCGAGGATCAACGACGACGACGACGACGACGACCGCAAGAAGAATGTCTTTCACTCGTACGTTTCGTCTTACGCTCGTCATCCTTGCCGTTCTCGGACTTCCGGTATTAATGGTCAACGCTGCGCCGCACGCTCGGGGACATCAACGAACCATAAGATTATGTTCGAAAAGCCTCAGCGACGCTCTTTACCTCGTGTGCCGCGATCGCGGTGGTTACGCCGAGCCCTTCGCTTACAGCGGCGAGGAAGACGCGAGAGCACCCTCCGGCCCCGGGTTGGTCGAGGAGTGCTGCTACAGGCCATGCAGTCTCGAGCAACTCGAACAATATTGCAAACCCGCGCCGGACGACAAGAGTCCCAGTTCTCAAGACGGAATGTAAGTTCATGTAGGTTCGATCGAATTTTTTTTCTACTTTTTTTTTTTAATCATAATTTTTAATATTATCATTATCTTTAATTTTGTTTTTTTTCTTTAATTTCTTTTTTCGTGTCAATTCGCGTGCGTATTTGCGTTTCTAATGTTATTGATAAGGTCTCGGAGGGTAGGCAATCATTTTTTTTGGTTGGGTACCTTGCGCTCCGAAACTGTTAACTCGATTTATCAACTAACTTTGTCACTTTTTTTTTTTTCGTTTTTTTTTTTTTTCGCGCGGGAATTTACGGTGATTATATAATTAATATCGTCTTAGAGAGTCCGCAATCTTCTTTTTTTTTTTTTGCAACCCTGCGCTTTGAAACTGTTAACTCGATTTATTATGCAATTTTATTACATGGGATTTTAGTTCCGATCGCAAGAAACTCGACGTTCTTAAGACGAATATTTTTTTTACACGTTATCGCGAGAGACACGGAAACACGAGTTTATTGGTTAACAAATGTCGTTAACAAATGGATATGACGAAATAAAAACTTCGTTATTTTTTATCAAATCTCAGTAGAGTCGAATAAGATTTGTGAAGCATAAAAAAATGGTGAATTTTTTCGGAGCGATTTAAGTATTACGCGACTCAAATGATATTTGTTAATAATACCGATATACTTATTTCGTCATATCCAACGATACGTTTGTTAACTAAAAATAAATTATTTTCTCAAAGCAGTAATAATAAAATAAATACCGAGCGAAAAATGCCGAATCGAAGAATCAGATTTTTTTGTTTCTTCGAGAACTGGAAAAATTCGAGTAGAGGAAAAAAAAAACATCGGACACGTGGTAACGGGGGGGCGGATTTGATCTCTGCGAACTATACGGGGGTCTTCGCGGTTCGATCGAAAGACGCGTAACCCGAGAGCCTACAAGAGCATCGCGTAGCCGGAACATCGTAGTTTTGTCAACCGCGCGTTACTCGTTATCTCGGAACCCCGAGCAAACGAATACACATTCTCTATCAGTTTTGCTTTTCGTAAAGTTCACGGCTATGTACCGGTCCGTGAAGAAAGCTGTCGGTTTCGTCTCTCGCCGAGTCGATGATAAATAGTTTCGCCGTCTTCGCCGCTTTATCGTAACCGCGTTCGGCATGAATTCCTCGTCGTAGATACAGTTATGTGACTTGTTTTTTCTTCCAAATTCGTTTTTTTGTTTTAATCGCGTATACTTACAACACGGAAATCTGTTACCCGAGTATATAATTCGTGAATGTAACGCATCGCATTGTCGCGCGTAAGAAAGACGCGGATATATGTTTGGGACGGAGGCTCGCGCGATGCATCGAGAAGTGTACGAAGTCCATAACAATCTTATTTCCTCAGTTCGATGTTTACGTGTTTTCATCGGTACGCTTTTTCGTTATCTCGCGATCGTTCCCCCGACTTATTCTTTTTTTTTTTTCGCTTAATTACGTAATTAATAATTTAACGATTATTAGTTTATCGTATATTTATTATTATTATAATTTTTTTTTTTTTTTTTTTTTTTTCTAATTTCAGTGAGGAGTCATTGAGAATCGTTAATTTGCCGTACTCTTCGACGAGGGAACTGGTTACGGAGAGACGGCCGAACGTTGTTGCCGCTGCTGGCGAGAATAATGAGAGAACGACTAAAAGTAAGAATCGCGATAGTTCGAGATTACGAAAATTGGATTGTAGTACGATGCGAGGAAAAAAGCATATACGACGGGGTATGAAAGGGACGAAGATTAGAAAAGCGGAGAGAAGGCGGACGGAACGAATCCGAGAACGTCGAATCGACAACCGTGAGAATCATGACGACGATGACGTTGTTAACGATGACGTTAGTGAGACATCGAGACGCGAGTGCCGACGTCGACGTCGATGGCGTCGTCGTCGTCGGGGAAAGGTGCTTTCATTAATGAGAAAAAAAAAAACGAATTTCTTTGCACGCAAAAGTGTAACGTTATTTCTCTAAGCACTTTTTTTTCTCTCGCTGTCTGCAATTCTTTTTAAAAACTCTCACTACTTCCTCTTTCTCTCCGCACTCACGTTACAACTGTTTCGCAACACTAACGAATTTACAACTCTCTTCGCGGCCTCCCCGCTGTCCCTCGTTAGACGATCATTCATTTTTTTAACGTCATTAACATATGATTATTAAAATTTACGTCAATCACTGAAAAATAGAAAAATGTACTCAACACGCGAAGACACGTAAAAAAAATGATATAAATTATGTTTTTCCGTTTCTCAAGAGCCGATGTAATTTTTTCAATGATCGATAATGTTTTTTTTACATTATTTCGTTGTAAAGACACGAATAGACCGACGTGACGGAATGTAAATGACAATTGCCTTTTCTATTACGGGATATCGATGCATTATAAGACCACTGTAACGGTCACGTAACAGTACGACTGCGAAGCATGGTTTGCGTTACGATTCGTTTTGCATGCAAAATGTAAATCAATTTCGTCAAGGAACGAATGCCGTATCGAAAATATAGCTGAGATAATAGCGGTGTATATATTAAGATTCTCGTAGAACTGTGTACTGCATGTACTGTTGTTCACTTTTGTAGAATTGAGATATTTCTTTGCACCAATGACATTCGATTATAAAAAAAAAAACTATTAAAAATTTTTATTCGTAATAATTTCAATTAATCGAACGAAAATGCAATATTTTATCGGAATATTTGATATCGGATTGTTGGAAGTAAATCGAAAAAATGTATCGAAATATCGGAATATTGATTTATCGGAATTTTTTTTTTTCTTCGATTTATCGAAATTTATCGATTATCGCCTATATTATTTTTCTCGTTTTCTCGATTTTTCACTGGTGCATAAAATTATTTCGATCGATTTATTATATATTTTATAGAAATAACTAATTTTTTTTCTCTCTTTATTTTCAGGCTCTACGTGAAAAAGCAGCGGCAATTGTACCGGATTTCAAGGTCGGAACTACCCTCCCAGAGCCAAAGGACTCTTTACTCTTGTTTCCGTCGCGAACGAATCTCGCTTATCAAGAATTATCCAAGAATCTCCCTGGTATCGAAGAGTTCGAGGCTCTCGAAAGATTCAACGCCCTCGATGTGGACGATATTTATCGTGACGAAGATCAAGAGACGAACCGCACCCCCGTTATCGGACAACAATAGAAGGAACTGCGCGAACAAGCGGAGCAGAACATCGCTAGTTCGTTGCGTGAAAAAAACGAAAAACAAAAAAAAAACCGCGAGAAAGTGTCGAATAAAAACGCGATTGTGATGTTTCGTACGCGGATGTGCCTCGACGAGGGTTTCGCATTAATTTTCTCCGAGATAAGGACGAGAAAAATAATCTTCAATAGACTCGCACGCAGTTGAAACGAAAAAAAAAAAAAGCGACCTTTATTCGACGAGATAGGCTCGTGACGCAGTGCGCATAATTTCGATTCGACTGTAATAAAATTCGCGGGAGGACAGTGAACGTGAGGGATGACGCGATCTCGTCACTTCGTAAAATCGGAAATTGCGAAAAAAAAAAAAAAAAACGGTTAAAACAATAGAGAGACTAATATCCTCGATGAATTGATTAGTCGTATGGAATAAAGTAGAAGCTACAGAATTTCTGTGAGCCTCGAAAGTTGCCGGTGGTTAAGTAATACACGTTAATACGCCCGCATAACGCGCGGCGTCGACGACTGATGATCTCACTAGTATTAATCGATTATTAGAAATATTATTAGATAACTCGAAACGATTGCTAGCTAATAGGCGTACGATATAGAAACGACGGCTCGCACACGTGTACGCGACAAAAATTAAACTATATATTGCAATATATAAGTAGCACGAGAAAAAAAAAACGAAAAAAAAAAAAATGTCTCCAAACTCGTAATTGTATTGTTGACGCGATAATGATTGTAGTATTGGAATCTATCCGAAGATATTATAAAGATTCGACTACATTTCGACGACACGAACGCTGAATCAAGCGAATAAATGATAACGAATTTATATACAAAAAAATATTGGATATATGTTGTTTGTGTACCATTCTACTGTCCTACATTAATTTCCTCCGAGATATGTCTTTGCACGCGATAAATGAGGACTCGTGCCGATGAAATTGATTTAATGAAAATAACTGCGACCACAGCTGTTGGGGATAAAATAGGACTTACCACTTTCCGGAGTTGTTCAACACGCCGCGCCGATACTTTTGCGAAAGGAAACCGGAAACCATTATGAAATCAGTGAATTCGATTATTTAACTTCTGTCGCGGTTGTTTCGTCTAAAATGAGTCCATTTGCACGATTTGAGATATCCTCGATATCCTGAAGTAGCAGAGAACCACGAAATTAAGATATAATCATTTTTATTAATATTTTTTTAATTTTTATATCAAATAAACGACTACGCTATCGCTATATGCGCGCGCATCGCGTGTGACATGATGATGCCGGTATATTTTAACGGCTATCTAACCTCTTTTTATTAATTTTTCTTGCAACTTGCATGCATTTTAAGTTTCGACGATTTTACACCGTTAGAGAAAATGCCAGATAACCTTTAACTTCTTGTTTATGGAGTCGTACCTAAATTGAAATTTTCGATTGGCGGGTTGTTGATAATGCGCGATCTTTTTGATTGAGAGTTTTCGAACTCGTCTTTGCTTATTGTTTGCATTCGTGCTAACAACAACGATCTACTTTCACTCACTCAACTCATGATTTTCTCGAACGACTCATTATCGATTCTCGGCGACTTCGACTTTGTATTCGCGAGTCGCGCACTGTACGAGGCACTTTCTATCACACACGCACGGTAGTACTTTGAAAAGATTTCCACGCGATACAATTTCACCGGGTTAAGGACGGGTTTATTTACACGCATGCGACTCGGAGAACGCCCGCGGTCACACTGATTACTCAAACGACCGACGCGTTTGCATTCCGCTGACACATTATGGGTTTTTCCACAATTGTATATCACTATACGCATTGTTTGTTTTTTCACTGGTCCATTCTTTCACGGATACTGTTTACTGCTGGCTTCGGACTTTTCGCTTTAGTATTAAAATTCGAACTGTATTCCCGCAGGAAATTCGAGCCCCCGAGTCGCGCGCGCGCGCTGGTGCTGCCATCGCGGCGTCTCGGAAACACGCGAATCGATCGAGAGTCGAACACACGTTGTTGATATCATATCGACCGTACTTTTGTTAGAAAAAAAAATTCTCTGTATACATATTGTCGCTCTCTCGAGCTTCCTATACGAATTTATCCTTATTTCGCCGAACGACGTGCTCCTCTCGCGTATCTGAAGTAGCGATGGTTCTTTAGCGAGTTGAAGAAAATAAAAAAACAACGAACAACACCCCCGACGTTTTTACTCCGTCTCTCGTTGCAATTGTGCCGTGTTGCCCGCTGTGAATACCCAGTTCCAAACGGAATCCGGTATTTTTTACGCATCAGCCATATTTGCAAGCCGATTTTGCAAACAAAACTGTTTTATATTTTAATCCGCGATGGCGGAGACGAACGGGGCCGCCAATTCAAACGCTAAAAATGGAAATTTCATCTGCGGCGTTGTCGAAGGTATCGTGAATCACGCTTTGACAATCGCTATCCTCGATTGTTGTTTAAACGTATTGCACTTGCTGCCCCAAAGTACTTCGCAATTCCATTTGGCCGATTTGTTGGTGTTGGTTTCATGCTTGCGGCTTTTTATTTTCCAGGCTTCTATGGCCGTCCTTGGACTACGGAGCAGCGCAAGGATTTATTCCAGAAGTAAGTACACCTCCGCCCACTGACCATTCATCGGACCAATGTCGACAAAGCCATCGAAACAAAAATGTTTCATTTCGAATTCTGACATTCTTTTTTGTTCATTTATTTTACTTATTTCCTAAAAATAAAAAAATAAATCAAAATTTTTTATTAATTTATTATACTTTACCGCAGGATGAAAAAATGGGGAATGGATTCGTATCTTTACGCGCCTAAGGATGACTACAAGCATCGGGCGTATTGGCGAGAATTATACACAGTGGAAGAAGCCGAACATCTGACTGGACTCATAACGGCGGCACGCGAAAGCGGAATTACATTCTACTATGCATTATCGCCGGGTTTGGATATCACTTATTCAAGTGTAAAGGAAGTTACGGCACTGAAAAGAAAATTGGAACAAGTTGGACAATTTGGCTGTATAGCCTTTGCTCTACTGTTCGATGACATCGAACCGGAAATGAGCGAAGCGGACAAAGAGGTTTTTCAATCCTTTGCGCATGCGCAAGTAAGTAAAAAAAAGTTTTTTTTTGTTTTTTATTGACATAATACAAAAAAGTTTTTTTCCACTTTTTTTAGTTATAGTAATGCAAAAATATGTATTACATTTTTTTAAGTTTATGAATTTCATTAATGTTATATTTATTTATTATTAAGTATCTATTTGTTAATTTATTATTCATTTTTTTTTTCGTCATTAGCATTGAGTCACAAATTTTCGAAAATCTTTAATAAGACTATTATTTTTCGTCTGTTTCTTTTTTTCACAGGTTTCCGTGACCAATGATATCTTTCAACATCTCGGACAGCCGAGATTTCTTCTGTGTCCAACGCAATATTGCGCGACCCGGGCGATGCCGAACGTACCGACGTCCGAGTATCTCAACACTCTCGGCAGCAAGTTGGCACAGGAGATCGACATAATGTGGACGGGACCCAAAGTAATATCGCGACTATTGACCGTTGAGTCGATCGAGGAAATAACTGAGGTTCTTCGACGTCCGCCGGTTATCTGGGATAATTTACACGCCAACGATTACGACCAGAAACGCGTATTTCTCGGACCCTATTCTGGTCGTTCACCCGACTTGATTCCAAAACTTCGCGGAGTTTTGACGAATCCCAATTGCGAATACGGGGCAAATTTCGTTGCGATTCATACCCTCGCGCAGTGGAGTCGATGCAACGTCGATGGCAAAAGAGATTTAACTTTAAGTACGTGTCGCCGTTTTGCAGATTCGTCTTACTGTTATAAAAACAAATTGCTTCTAATTTCCTTTTCGTCTTCCAATCGATTTATTCTTACGTAATTAACACGCGATTAATTACTTATTTAATGCCTCCCGTTTCAGACGACACAGTCTCAGCCGATATAAAGCTGGAAACCGAGACAGAGGACGGTGTAGTTGGCGAGGACGTTCCCTCGACACTGTCCCCAAACATGTATCATCCGCGACACGCTTTGAAAAACGCGATAAACGATTGGCTACCCGAATTCAGTAAAAAGCGCGTAGCATGGGGCGTAATAGCGAAGCCCCAACCTTGCGTGGCTCCGACAATCCCAATTCCCATTATACCTTCCGTGAACACTTGTATGAGTCTTACGACGACGACGAGCACAACGGTCTCGACGACACCGACAACCACGACGAATTCTAACCATCTTCAGGCTCTCGCCGAGGTGTGTTCCACCGTAACGGGTCTCGATAGTTTCGCCCAACCGCTTCCCGGTCCGGTTATGAATTCTCTCGTTTCCGAAACTAAAGTAATCAGCGAGCCGGTGATACCGATCGTCGACACTTCGACGGGAAACAGTTTAGTGTCCCAAGTACCCGCCTCCACCGAACCCATGGATTGCAACACAACGCCAAGCAATTCACCGGCTCACGCGGCAAAAATCACCACCGAGGACGATGCTATGGTAGAAAATACATCTGTGAGTAAAGAGAATCAATAATTTCCAAAAAAAACTCTGAAAATTGTAAATTTTTAGATCGCTTCTTCATTAATATCTTTTACACAGGAAGCTTTATAACATATCAATTAAATTTTTCTGAATGTGATTTTTGGATTTTTTTTGGAATTCCGAATACGTTGACATGAAAGTCTCGAAAAATGTGTTTTTTTTTTTCTTTTTGACGAATATAAGAAAATTTAATTTTCGTTATTAATAAATATGGAATCTATTTATCGCAGACATGCAGCGGAGCTTCGGGAAGCATGCAAGTCGAGATCGACGGTACATCGCCGACGATAAACGGCAGTCGAATGATCGTCGAGAACGACAACGATAATCACGAGAACAACGAGAACGCGGATACGATAGACGCGAAGGACGAAGATAAGATTCTCGCCCACGAGGATCTCTCGTTACTGTGCGATCTTTTTTATTTGCCCTTCGAACACGGCGGTCAGGGTATACAGTTGTTGCAAGAATTCAATTGGTTGAAGAGCAACGCCCACGTTGCTATTAGCAAAGCGAATGAGGAGAATCCCAGTCGCAAAGCTGATGTACGTACCGATCTTCCGTAAAGCATTAATTTTTATGCACAATTTGTCATCAAGGCGATTGTTTTTACAATATTTTTCGCTTTATTTTAGATCGACGAGTGGCACTCTCGTGCGGCAAAGATGAACGATATGTGTAACGCTGTGAACAGACTATTTCAACGTCTGACATACTGCAACAATCGTGAATTATTGTACGATCTGTATTCGTACGTATGGGACATGCGGGGCGTTGTCTCGTTGTTGAACAGCTATGTCAAGTGGCTTGGTAAGTCCGCGCGAACGAAAAAAAAACAATATTTCTTTTTTATTTCACAAAGCAGCTATGTAGTCGTCAGTATACGCGATGCAGTTTTTTAAAAATGAAAATCCTCCGAGGAATATAAGATTTTGTATTAATTAACGAACTGAGAAAGCAAAATCAATTATTCATGATTTTACACTGGCATTGTGATATATATTGATTTGAAATACGTGAAAAAAAAAAAAAAAAAACAAACAAATTTTACGATTGTACATTCGACTCGCGGTGTTTCGAAATTTTTTGAAAATCAACTTAACAGATACGCCGACGAGTTACGAGTGCTGTTGTTCATCATTCATACGAAACTATTGTAATTGTCTTATACTTGAATTTCAGAAGCGAACTGTTCGCGGTATCGGTAAGTTTCTATTTATGTTGTATTTTTCAACTCTCTGTTTGATCGAATTTATTGGCGCTGCGCGATTGCGAATGTTTTTCTAAACGTATGTAAAAAATATTTAAAAAAATGATCGAACAGAGTGGCGAAGTTGATGTCACGTGAATGTTTAAAGTTTAAACGCAATAGCGAATTACCGCGAACGAGTAGAAGTCGAAAAAGCACGTGACATTAACTTCGCAAAAGCATTAGAATGCGCGGCGTGTGATTTTGTTTTCGTTGAGTAACAATCATTGTCCTCTGTCGATTGTATCCTTATTTTCCACGCGCGAAGTTTCTCATGTGTTCGCAATATTCTCGATTAATCGAAAGTGCGATTGAAACTGCAAACAACGTGTTTGTTTACTTCTGCGCTTTAGAAGTGAACGCAACACGATCGCGCGATTACTGAATTCAGAGAGCCGAAAAAATGGAATGTACTTGAAGTAATCTTAATATTACTCGATTGCGCATGAGCTCGCGATTCAAATTGTATTTATTAAATCAGTTAATTAAATTTAATTAAATTTAATTAAATAAATTAAATAATGAATTCTCCGAGTGGCTTTCTGAATCAGAAAAATGTTATTGCTAAGACGACTGTGAAATACTTAGGAAATTGTTCAACAGCAACTCTACCGAAGGCTACGAAAAATGCACCCAAACGATGTTATCCCACTGCCAGTTACGTAACATGTTTATAGATTTTGTTTTTTCAGCAAGAACCAGGAAGGAACTTACGCATCAGTATTGCTTTGTCAATCGTTGAAGCCTTCGAGGCTTATCTGTTACGGACGCGATAACCACATTCTTGCTGACCGATATTTTCCTTCCTCGGTACTGTGCGATGGCGGGTGTGAGGCACTGGATCTATCATAATTACTAATTTGGACTTTATATCTTTTTGTTTTGTTGATAGCGTTTGGCAGATTCCCGTCGACGATGACAACGTTTACCCAGGGCAGCTACACATGTATGCGACTTACTTGGCTCTGAGTAACTCACAGCAATGCGCGGCGCGCGCGAGCGTTCCCGATCCTAATTCCCTTCAATTGCAAGCTTTACGAGACGAAGATGTATCCGGTACCGAAGTTTCCTTTTCTTTTTAGACACGGAGAGTCCTGGTACCGGTCGTGTTCGATCGTAAAATCAATCCAAATCCCTGCGCGTAGATTTGGAAAGATAACTTCCAACAAAAAATCCTTAGTGAATTGCGCGCGTCCTGTAAATTTTCCATCTTTTATGGATGATTTTTAACACAAAACATTAAGTTAAGGAGGGTGTATCGTTACAGTTCCAGCCAAACATAAGATTTCAAGCGAATTTCGATTACTTTGCAATGAAAAAAAAATCAACTATATCGAAGGTCTTAAGAAGATTAATTTATAATATTAATAATGCAGAAAAGTTATTAACAAATTAGTTAAAGAAAATACATTTTTAACGAATCATTCAGTAAACCAAATTTTTTTTCTGTAAAAATTGATCCGTTAATTTTTCTGAATACATACAAATTTTTTTTTTTTTTTTTTTACTGAAAAGTCACGAATTTCGGATATGAGGTCAAAGAAACACTGTACATTACACTCAAAAATTTTCCGTGCAATCGATCGAACATATTCACAAATGTCGATCAAAGATTTTTGCCAAAAACGGAATTTTTAGAAATGAGGAGAAATTCTTTAAAAAATATCACATTTATTCGGAAAAGTAAACGAATCAATTTTCGCTAAAAAAAATGAATTACTGGATAATTCGTTGTACAATTTTTTAAATCTAATTTGTCAACAACTTTTTACAATTATTATTATGCAAAATTAATGTTCTCGGCACCTTCTGCATAGTTAATTTTTTTCAGATTTTTATCCCATCGGGAAGTCTTCGAAATTCTCTCGGAATCTCGCGTTTGGCTGGGAATCTAACGATACACCGTCCTTAATGACAATTCAGTCCTTTCGTGGGTCGTTACAAACGCAAATGTAAATGTGTAAATTCTCGTACATTCGGTAAGAGAATTTCGGTGCACGAATTTCACCCTTCGAATTGGCAGAATTCCAAAAAAAAAAAAAACAAAAAATTGCAAATCAAAATCAAAGAAAAATGTTATGTTCATAAACTCTTGTTTCCTGTGTTTCTTTCGATTAATGAATTAGGTCGTTATCGGTCAGCAAACGTTTCTTCGTTGTAATGCGATTGCTACCGGAAGAGACCCAAGAAGCCAGTAACCAGTTCCAGTACAAGAACAGCAATTTATTATCTGTTTATGACGACACGTTAAAGTATCTCCTCCATTTACATCCATCAGCCTCTGTCGCACTAATTTATTTTGCTTAGTTACAGAAACCGTTACACATTTTTTACAGGTTGTAATACAAAATTTTATTTCAGGCGCATTTTTTTCTTTGGCGTAACGAAAAAAAAAATACAAAAAAAAAAAAAAGAAAAAGAAACAACAACCCTGTTATCCTGACTCCAGTCTGATATCCTATCCCGTGCCTCTCAAGAGTTTATGACGCGCGCGACAATCAGGTACAACATTCTTCTCAATGAATGAAAATGAATCGAGAATATTGTATCTTTGACGAAAATGGAACGATGAATAGTATTCATTTTTTTTTGCAAATTTCTCTACTCGATTCGTTGTTTAAAACTTCGAACTAATCTACGAATCTTCATTGTCCCGTTGAGTCAAATTTGCATGTTGGTAGAAGGAACAAAACAAAACAAAATTATTGCCGCGAGCAAAGCGCGCGCTATTGATTTTAGCGTTAATTAGGAAGAAAAACGAGTAAAATTAACGTTCTAACGAGTATCAATGGTTTCTACGGGGAGTAGGGTTCTCGAATGGATGGAAGGAAACTTTCATGAGCGGAGATCAGGAGCCTTGGGTCTTCCGCGGTGGTCTTACGGCTGATTTACAGGTTCAATTTCCCTGTTATAGATGATATAATGATGTATATAAAAAAAAACAATATTATTAACTTATTTCGCAGACATATTGATCCCATTTTTTCTCGAATATTTCAGCGTTTGATACCGGTGGATAGTGGTAACGATTTGTTCGTTTACAAAGCTCCCGAAGTGCCAACAAGCAAAATATATACGATACGTCCGTATATGCCGAGTGACGAGGATGCGATTTACGCTGTTTGCAACAGAATTACCGGCGTCACTGGAACTTCCGCAGTGGCGGATAGGTATGTCTTCTTTAATTCGCCAATAATTCTCCCGCTTATAAATAATTGTTTATTGAGGTAAATTATTCTGTTGCAGACTCGTCGGTGGTTATTTGACTCTGAGTCCCGAGCTCTGTATGGTCGTCGAGGACGAGGACGGTATCGTCGGATACGCCGTTGCTGCGTTGAACATCAAGACGTACAATCAAAAAATGGCTGTGTCGTGGATTCCCGAGTTGCAAGCAAAATATCCACTGGAAGAAATCACCAACGACGTATCCTCGAGTGTACAGGTGCGTAGTCAACCATTGTTACTTTTTTTTTACACTTTTATCTAATATCGCACTATTGCGATTAATCTTAGTGGCGCCATAATCATTAATAGTCATTATCAGACTATTAATTTTCAGGAGGCAATACGATACTTTCACTCGTTCACTCCCGACGTATCGGAACAACTCTGTCGGCAACACGCTTCCCAGATCTACTGTTCGGTTCTACCAACGGTCACGGATCAGTCTCTACCTAAACGATTGATCACCTGTATCCTCGCGGCTTTGAGAGCAAACGGTTTGTCGAAAACTTCTCTGACACTAAATTTAACAAGTCTACGATAAAGTTACTTCGATAATATCGTAATTCTGCAAATTTCAGGCTCCTTCGGTGTACACACGACGATGTCGCCGATGGATAAGGAGACTCACGAGTTTTACAGCAAATTGGGATTCGTCGATTTTAATCAAGGAGAGGATGAGACGCCGGGAGTCGTGACGATGTGTAGAAGTTTCTAACAGAGAGCTAATCCATCGGTGATATTTGTCAATAAGGTTTATCTTCTCGGACCGCTGACGGAAGCAACGGCGACGGTTTAGAGATAATGCGAATTATTAAATTTGAACTATTAAATTCCCCGGGGTAAGTGAAACGCCGAACGGTGGCGCAATTAAGATGAAAAATTGTCGAACGCGTGAGTCTGATTGACGAAATGTTGTGCCTCGCCATATCAGTATGAGGTTCAAAATTGTACAGTGATAAATTCGAGTGAAAAATGCTAAATTCGACAAAAGTATTGATCGATTTTTCAAAACGATGCAATCTCGAGGTGTGGATCATCGGTAACAAGAGTTCGCGTACGCTTAGCGAAACGTATAATGGTTCGACGATTCGTCACGACAAAGCGGTCTAAATTTGTAGAGTAAAATTCGTATAGGTTGAGTTAAGGAGAGTGTATCGTTAGTCGCAGCGAAAAGTGAGATTCCGAGTGAATTTTGAATACTTTCCAATGGAATAAAAATCTTAAAAAAAATCAACCATATAGAAGGTCCTATGAAGATTAATTTTGCATAATAATAATGCTGAAAAGTCATTAATAAATTAGTTTAAAAAAAAAGTTCAACGAATCATCCGGCAACCCAAAAAACTTTTTTTTGTTGTAGAAACTCATCCGTTCATTTTTCCGGAAACATACAAATTTTTTTCGAATTATTTCTAAATTTCAATTATTATTGTTTTTTTTTTTTCGAATTTTGCATACAAGTTCGGAGAAACACTGCGTATTACACTGAAAAAAATGTTCGGGCAAACGATCGAACATATTCGCAAATATCAAAGATTTTTCCAAAAACGGAATTGTCGAAAATTAGAAAAAATTCTTAAAAAATTAATATGTATTCGGAAAAACTAACGAATCGATTTTTGCTGAAAAATTATGTTACTGGAATAATTTTGAAATTATTATTATGCAAAAATTAATATTCTCAGTACCTTCGGTATGATTGATTTTTGTCACAATTTTATCCCATCAGGAAGTTTGCAAAATTCTCTTCGAATATCACTTTTCGCTGGAAATGTAACGATGGACACTCCTTGAAATGAAAATGAAGAAAAAAAAACGAAATAACACTTGTAATAGAACATTATTGAGTAGTTACGAAAAAGCTCACCGTTATCCCTTGAGTCGTACACAGATCTTTGCACAAATACTGTTACACAGTAATCGTCGCTGCGCCAAGGCTTGGGATGCAAAAGCATACCGACATGAGCTGTATTTTTATCGAACGCTTGCTTAATACGACTTTTATACTGAAAAAAAAAAAAAATACATCCTGGCGATGAACGCGTTGCGAAAGTACCAACGACGATATCGAGATTACTGAACAGAATGGTATCTTCTATCGTATTATAAAAAAAGTCGAATGTACTAAAATTGCAACAGTTTTATTACGATGGATTTTAAGCACAAGAAATGATTATTATTGACTATTGAAATGTCGATTCGGTATCGTTGCAAAAATGCAATATCGCCAACATTTTTCGTCGAAATAGAACGATACGAAGTTCACAATAATCTCGATATCGTAATTATACCTATGATACAATGTACGAACTATTAATCATACAACATAAATTGTGATTATTATCGGTTTATTTAAATAAACGCGTAAAGACTGAAGAACAGACGTACGATTTGTCTCAATGGCTTTTTTTTTATTTTTGTTTCTGTTTAGATAATAATAGATGGCGGAGGTTTGTATGGATGAGTTGCCGGTAGCAATGGGGATCCTTCGAACGGCGCTGTGCTCATCGCGTTGTGTCGTTGGAGATTCTGAATTTCCTCCTGTAATTCCGAAAGCTACGAAGAAAAGAAAAATTAATTAACGGTATTTTTTTTCGTGAATTCTTACGAGAATCGTCACCTTTTTTATTTGATTCTCTAAGAGCTTTTGTTCCGATCGCGGAGTCACGTTCTCGGACTTTCTGATTTCTTGCAGGCGATTTAACGATTCGTAAAGTTCCATCATTTTGTCGTTGATATTTCTAAACAACGAAAAAATATCGTCCGTTAGTGTATTCGCTACTCAAATATCTTTAATTCACTTTACCTCGGCGGTGCTGAACGTCGTTTTCTCAATTTTCCGTCTCCAATCGGCATTTTTAATCGATTCTTGAAAATCGCAGCGACATCTTCAAAGTCGATAGCGTAAGGAATATCTTCTGTGAATACATAGAAAATATTATCAAATATTTTCGTATCTTGTAATCGATCAAAATTCAATCGATTTTAAACAATACCTTCGGTTCTATTAGCCGCTCTTTTCATACTTTTCTCGTAGCTTCTTCGATCGCGTCTCCAATCGCCCAAAGCGTCTCGATCTCTGTTTTCAATTATTTCCATTAAACATCGAATATACCGCTAACTTTTCACCGCCTACCGAGATATTTTTGTAACACGATATTACTTAATTTTCTGCAGTGCGATAGTCTGTTTGGTGAGCATTTCCTTTACTTTAGCGATCCACAATAGTCGAGTTTCCAATTCTTCGTTTGCGCCGCGATTCTCACATCTGAGAATTAAAGATCACAGGTACGGGATATATATTTTTTAATCCATTCAAAGCTTCGCAAATGAATTATTTATTAACGATTGGCTCCCGATACCAGAGAGCCACAAAAAGTTAAAAATTGAAATACAATAAAAATCTATTAAATTCGATGATCGATCAATTCCTCTTTTGTCGCGGAGGAAACCAACCCATCGGTCGTTTTTTAATGCCGAGATAATTCTCTAGAAACGCCAACATCCGGTCGGGATCGTTGAGACGCATGGGGCATAGTTTCTCTATAGTTCTGTCGTTAGTTATGATATCGAATACTCTTTCGCTCGCCGTAATGTTCTTTCGCGTTTTTTCGAAGGACAAACATCGCTTCGAATCAATTTTTGGTAACTGCACTTTGCTCGGCTTTAGCATAGCGGTCAGATCGTCGATTTCGGTCGATTTCTGCATCATTTCGGCATTTTTCTTAATTTTTTTTAAACAAGAATCGCATATGATAGGGTCGACTTCTTTCCGCTGATTTTTCTCTTCGGGATCTATGAGATTTTTTTTATTACCGCCAATCTCGTCGTACCTGTTGCTCGGTTTGTAATTTTTGCTTTTCTCTCTAACAGAAATTTTGCTCTCCGAGACATGGCCCGTCGATGAGCTGCCGAAGAGACACGTGGACTTTGAACTCGTGCGGGAAACCGGTGGATCCGAACAAAGGATCGTCGATGGACGGGGCTTTCTATCTCCTGCAAAAGAATTTCGATCGTTGATTCTCGTCGATCGATGTTTAGCATTTTTTGCTTACTTTCCGGCGATTCGACGATTTCGTCGGGATGCGACTTGTTCCACTCGGTTCGCAGATAATTAATCGTCGCTGCGAAACCGAGAGAAAGAATATCCGCTGGTGGAAATATCAATGGATTTCGGGAAGTTTGAAGCCCTTTCAAGTTCGGGAGTAAACCTGAGATGCACGGGATGAAACGTCGATCATTAATTTATCAATTCATTATTTTATCAACTTATTATGTTATTCATTTATTTTTTCATTTACAATTTTTACTTACAAAGCTCCATCGGCAATTTTTCAAAGACGTTTCCCTCGAGTAATATAGTCTCCAAAGACGGATGATACTTTATAGTATCGGGTAAGGTCGTGAGCTCGTTGTTCCTCACATCCAACCACTGAAGAAGTCGTAAACTAGAGAACAGCTCTCCCGGAAGTTCGGTCAAAGAATTGTTTTCCAAATAGAGCATCTGAAACATTATTATTGGATTCACGACAATAGTCGCGGAATGTAAAGGATTTCTCGAAGTCGTGTTTACCCGCAAATTCGGTATATTTCCTAACATATTAACAGGAAATTCTGTGAGATAAAGATTCGTCAGATCGAGAAAAACGCCGTTGCATGCCGGAAGTTTTCTGGGCGGTGGTGGTGGCTGTGAAACTGTCGATACCGCGGTAAGAGCGCTTTTCTTCCTAAGTTTTTTCTTCGTTGGTATCGATGAAATATCGGAAACATTGTCGAGGAGAACATCATCGACGTTTCCTGATGGAGAATCTTTTCTATCGGTCTCTTCGGACTCATCGGTTATTTCGATTTTTTTCGGCGTCAAGAGATCTTTTCCTTCGGAGATTTTGCTCTCTTCGCCGGGCGAACGGTCCTTCTGGGGAGGTGATAATTCTAGCAAAGTTTCTAATTCGTTTACATCGCTATCTTCGTCCTCCCAGCTTTCGTCATCGAGAATCGCGCGTGACGATCGAATGACTCTGTTGTCAACGGTATCTCTCAAAATCGAATCTTCCAATTCATCCTTTAAAGTCTAAGAAAATCATTTTTTTGGTAAAAAATAAATATGCATTTTTTAAATTAAAAAAAAAAAAAAATCAATGTACTTTATTTGATATTTTGATATAAAAAATAAAAAAAATTGTCAATTTTTGAATGTGTACCTCGCTGTTCGTACGATGACCGGAAGTCTCCGCGATTGTTTCGATCTCCGACAGATCTGTTGTCTCCGACGATCGATAAAATTTGCTCGGGTCGTAGTTAGCGCAGTAACTCGAAACGAATTTTTTATTTTCCGCATCAACACCGAAACCGTAGTACTTCGTCAAAATAAGTTCCGTTATGTCGGACATTATTTTTACTATCGTAGATTAACTTCGTGTGCATTGCGGAAAATAGTTGTTTGCTCATCGCCTTGGCAATGTGCTTTGTGCATTATTGATCGTACATTTCTAGACCTCTGTTCCCGAAAAGCAGAAAGTACGATATATTAAGAGAATTCACGATATTTTTTTGCAACAGAGATTATAGTATTTTCGAAATCACAGAAAAATATTCATTCTATTAATTAATTGTGTAATAATTAAAACAATTCAGCGTACCGTGAAACGCAGATAATAATATAATCGAAACGCCGGCCTTTTCAAATTGTGTGTCGCTGCGCGCAAACTTCCGTCTCGTTATATCGAATCTCTCTCTCGACTATCGAGTAACAAAAATTTCGATACTTCCGGTTTCGGTTATACGTGGTTACGGGAGAGTCGAGAAAGAGTGAGAGAGCCCCCGAGTTGTTGTACCGAGTTCGTTCGTCCAGCGTGTTAGTGTTGCGCGTGTGTTTGCCATCGCTCGAGAGGATCCGAAAGACGTGAGGGAAAAAAAGAAGTTCCCGTGAGTATCACCGTGAAACGTAAGTATATTTTGACACCAAAGTTTACATCGAATATAGAAAAAAAAAATGACCTTCCTGGGTCAAACATTGTTCTCTCGGTTATTAGCTCGAAATTTCGAGAGAATTCTCAATACAAATTCAACTGTCGAATTGACGAGCAACGAAACCTTCCTCTCTCTCGTAGCAATCATGTTTCGTACGAAATGGTAACGTTTCATCGCACGCCTAAAATTTTCGCGTTTTTTTTTTTTTTTCCTTTCTTTTTTTTCCTACGTTTTTCCAACGTCGTTTCTGTTATTATCGATACAATAACGAGGGGTGAACGAATTATTTAATTACTTTATTCCTTTCTCTTTTACAGCAAAGAGCACGATCACTCGGAATTTTATCAATTCTTGCAAATGGAGCCCACACATAAAAATAACGACTGCTACTTTTTCTACTATTCTACGTGCACAAAGGTAAGTCAAAGTTATTCATATTCCTCGATCTATCGTTGTTTTCGCAGTCGCGAACATTGCTCTTCGGTTAATTTACACGCGATACAATTCCATATTGCATGGCGATGGCGTAAATTGTAAGGTTAGAATAGCCATATTGGAAGGGTGATCACCTGTAGGCCCACGAAAATGAAAAACGAACTTTTCGAATTTTCTCGCTTTATCGACAAATTTTCATGGATTTTTCTTGAATTTGTGCATCAAATGGGCAATTAATGAAAAAAAATTATAATCCTTGTATCAAAACATTTCCATAACAACGGTTTTTATAGTTTTTCAATTATGCCGCAAAGCTGAGAATGTTGAACTCTATAGTAGTATAATAGCGGCGCACGGCCGTCCGCAGCATGGAATGATTGGCGTTCTTAATTTTTTTTTTCAAATTTAACTGTTATAAGCCGAATGGTATATCGGATGATAAACGATTATTAAATGCTTGTAACGCATTTTACAACATCGCATTTATAGTTTATCTCAATTTCATTATTGACGAGTATCGCGAAGCTTTGGATAATTTTATTGCAACGTGTGTCAATGAGATGCTAGCAGCAGACACCTTTTAGCACTAAAATCCCTCCATAACCCCTTTTTGATATTGGGAGTTAAACTTTCATAAGTTCAATGGTATGTTACACTGGAAACGATTATTAACTGCTTGTACACTTTGTGAACATTCTTTGAATAGTTTTATCGCAACGTTTGTTAATGAGAAGCTTGAGAAGATTAAAGAATGACAAACATTTTTCATTAATATTGCGAATGAATATTATGAATATTTTAAACAAAAAAAAATTTTATGAATATTGCCACTGAACATTATGAATATTTAAAAAAAAAGAATTTTCTGAATATTTCGAATGAATATTATATACATTTTTCACAAAAGAATTTTATAAATATTGCAAACGGATTTTATGATTTTTTTTTCCCAATTTTATTCAACATTTCATTGAATATTATATTATAATAAAATTTTTTTGTCAACAGGGCGACGCCTGTGCATTTAGACATGAACCATCCGCATTGGGCTGTGAGGTCATGTGCTCCTACTGGCAGCAGGGTAACTGTCTCAATGAGCATTGCAACTTTAGACACATGGAGCTGAAGGTAATTCTACGATTACACCAATAATAAATTTAATATCCACGAAAAGTAAAACAAGTTCCCCATTAACAATAAATTTTATTTAAAAAAAAAAAAATTACAAAAACAGAAAAATCGCAAGTCGATTCCTTGCTTCTGGGAATCGCAACGCGGTGGCTGCAAAAAGCCTCATTGTTCATTCATGCATCTGGGCAATCGCCCCGTGACGAATCCGGACGCCGCGAATCCCATAAAAACTGCCGAAGTGACATCAAAGCCGGTCACTCAAGAATGGTCCAATCGTCCAGGTAAGAAATCCCTCGTAATTTCTCGAATTTATTGATAACAATCCACCAAAAAAATCTTAATTTCGTTATAACATTACAATGTTTCACAAAAAAAAAAAATTGGTTTAAAAAACAAAAAATCGAAAAACAAGATAAAAAAAAGTTTAAAAAATGTTCTATTTTTGAATTTTTTTTTTCTATCTTAAAAACAAAAAATTATAATTAATTAATTAATATTGAAATAAAAAGGGATAATATAATATATTAGATTTATTAAAGTTAATATAATGTATAAAATATATAATATTTTAATTAATTAATTAATTAACAAAAATTAATGAGTAAATTTTTGTATAGATGACGGAAAGTACGACGGCAGCGGCACCGAATCAGATCAGGGTCGGGGCAGCAGCGAGGCAGGGAGTTTCATCGGCAGCCCGGCTGTCGATCCTCTTATCGTCAACTTTGACGAAGGTATGAGGCTTTACTAGCCCCCCCGCCGTCCATCTTTCAACGTACACTACCTCACGCCAGGCACTCTATCCCTACCGTCTAGTCTACGAACGAACTTGAATCTCCGCAATACCCTGAGCATCAGAAACGGTTTGTCGATACCGATCGATATGCCGACGAGCCTTAATATTCCCGGTGGCGCGAGTGGCGTCGCGAGCGCTCTAAATGTTTCTCAAACGAGCGTTCAAAATTTGCAACCAAATCCTTGCCATCACGTACCCTCGCAGTACGCCGCTCATCAACCGAATTTTCACACACACACCCATCCGCACGGACAGACAATGGGACCGTTGCAAAATCAAGCGTCGTCGTCGTCAGCGTCGTCGTCGCATCTACAGCGTTCCCCGTACCCGTCCTCTCACACGGAACAAACCGCTCAGCAACAGAGATCGAGATATCCCTTTCCGTTTCTCGGTTTCACTTCGTACAGAAGATATTAATCTGAGATTTTTCCATCTTTCCCACACGATTCCCCCCCAACTTCGTAGGTCTAGAATTGGTAGGCGATAAAACACGAATTATAAAGCCTGGCGATGAGAGTGCACCGTCGCATAACTATCGGAAACATGTCGAGAATCAAATCCTTTTTGACGAAAAAAAAAAAAAAAAAATAGAAACAAAGAAAAAGGTCTCCGACACTCCCTCTCTTCCGTTCGATGTGTGAACGAGAGGAGAAAACTTCGTCACGATCATTGGGTTCGCGAAGATAAAACCGGACTGTATCTTATTTGAATCGTGATGAACAAAATTCGAGGGCAATATACGACAAAAGTAGTAGAAGAAAAGAGGAGGTAAAAAAACACTCGAGAAAAAAAAAAAAAAAAAAAAAACAAAAACGGAAAAATGTTTCGTAATACCGCGACTTCGGGATTAGTTTCGCGTATTTACACATCTTCGTCGAGTTGACGAAGCGCGTGAGAATCAACTTTCGATATTTTCTATCGACGAATTAAAAAAAAAAGAAATAAAAACTATTGCAGTCGCGAAACGGATAATGATATCAAGCGTGACTTCCGCGGTCGCGCGTTATCTATAATTGCAGCCATCCCATTAAAAAACGGGGGCTGATAATAATAACTATAATAACATTTATATATATTTTCTTTTCTCTTTTTTGAGTAAATCAAGATTAGCTAGAAATTTCGCACCTTCATCCTCGATAATCGAGAAACTTACGCTGGTTTCGTTCGTAAACTCGAAAAAAAAAAAAAAAAGCTCACGACACTTGTTATACTCAAAAAAACGATATATTATTCGGCTTCTATTTTCTCGTTTCACTTTAAACGTTTTTTTTTTTTTTGTTCTTTTTCTTTGTCTTTTATCATTTAGGTATAACGTTACTTGTACCTTCTATTATTATTTTTTTTTTCTTTGCATCGGCATCTGTATACCCAAATCAAAAGAATCGTTTGAATGAAAAAAAAAAAGAAAAAAAAAACGAAAAAAAAAAAAAAATCGTGTCCGATATCTCGGATTATTTAATAGGTAAAGATTACGTACTAAACAATTTAGTCACCTAGTCACGCTCGGTAAACACGACCGATCTAAATCATAATTCGGCTCTCGAGCGTCGAACGCTATCCTCGGATATTAAATCGAACGCTCGGGATCCCCTCGAAACTCCGATAACGCGTGGCAAAGCCACTTTGTTTATTCGATTTCACTCGTCGTTGCGCAGCTTTCTATGCAATTTTGCGATTCAAACAAATTGCCGGGGTAATGACGAACCCGTTGGGTATTATCGAGTATATTTCATAAAAGAGTTGTTCGACGATGTTGTCACGCGTAACGCGATCCCTCCTGATACCCCACCCACCTGAATCACGTTTAGTATCGGTCGACACTATTATAACGCGCCACATACCTTTGCGCGAATATGCCTTCATATGTTTTGGCTTTTTACACGATTTTTAGCAAACGCACGTGAAACGAAAGAGTTGAAAAAAAAAAAAAAAAAGAAAGAAAAAGAAAAAAAAAAAGCATACGAAACGATTGATTGAAAATCGCAGGCGGGAAAATAATTCAAATGCGTAACTCCCGTGGCTCTAAGCGTCGACTCGTATAAAATCAATCATATATTATATTGTCGGTTTTGGTATAGTGTAGAAATTGAATTATAAGTTAACTAGATGATGGATATTGGCGAGAGGTGTAAGTCGTGTCCACTATAAGTAGCGAGAGTTAGAATTCGAGTTTAAACGTTTCTCTTCGTGGACGATAATTTCATTCGTCCGGATACAAGAAAAAACAAAAAAAAAAGAAAAAAAAAAAAAAAACAAATCGCTTGAATTCGTAATTTTTTTCGCGAACACAATCGCGAAAATGAACTATCGAAACTCTACCGAAAGTTTTGACTGACTTACAACTCCACACGTAACGTAATTTATAGCATTGCTTTTATATCAGCATTCGATCGTCATGTTTTCAAAAACGAAGATGAATGAAAGAAAAAAAAGAAAAAAAAAATACGAAACGAATAGATTTTGAAATTATAGGCATAATATAAAAAAAATAAAAAAATCGGAGAGAGGAAGAGAGAAGGACCCATAGACTGTAGATAAACGTAGAATCGCGGCTGAGTCTTCCTTTTTTCTTTTTATCCTCTCTTCATCGCGTTTAACACGATATAGCTAATGTTTTTTTTTTTTTTTGTATAGAGAATTTGTAAATTATCAGCCATATAATAACCACCGATTAATTTACAACAAATGAAAAATGTTGGTTACGAGTGGTTTTGTGTCCGAATTGATAACGCCGAATTATTAACTGAGACACAAACTCTCTTTCTCTCTTCTTCTTCACATTTCTCCCTCCGCCTCTCTCCGTTGCTCTTAGGAAAAAAAAAAAAAAAAAAACGAAACGAAGCAAAATAAACTTATTTCTCGAAACTTTGCGACCCGATCGGTGGTCAGTGCGTTGAGAATACTGGAGACAGGCCGACGGAGCAAAACACATGCAGAATACAGCATCTATTATTAACAAAAAAAAAGTAATAATAACTTTCGATAATTGAACGAGAGTCTGAAGTTTCGTTAATTGTTATTGCATTTTTCACAAATTTAATCGGCTTTTCCGAAAGTTCCCGCTCCTTACACTGGTCTTTCACGGTTTACATCACATTACCACCACCCACCCCCCCTGCGTCACCCGACCCTATTTAAGTTTTGTTTATTAATTATTTTTTTTGTTGTTTTATACTTTTTCAAACGTTTAATCCTACGAAAAAAAAAGAGGAAAATAAAAAAAACACAAATTTAATCATCGAATCACATTTATGATCCCGGCGGCTCGTTGCACTGCGTGTACCTTGCGCCGAAAAAAAAAAAATTTCTTACCGCTCAATCATGAATTTATTTCTATAATATATATATAACTTCTTTTTTTTTTTCTTTCCTGTGTGACGCTTTGCGAAGCGAAGCACGATAATCGTCGATGTAAAGTTGTAAAACCCTCGTAGTGGCATTTGCATTGGTCTTGGAACGTTCTTCGCGTGATTAGTATGAAAGATATTTAGCTACGCGGTCGGAGAATCTCGCGACAGTTGAAAAAAAAAAAAAAAAAAAAAAAAAAACAGAGTAAACGATACGACACACCCAGTTGGATGTTTTCAACGCGACTCTAGAATCCGTGTTTACCATGTCGATCCATGTCAAGCAATCGTAGATTTTTCCTTCTGGCAAATGTAACTGCCGTTGCGACGGTTCATCAAGATATTTAATAACAAACTAAAAAAAAAAAGAAAAGAAAAGAAAGAAGAAAAAAAAAAATGTCACTCGTGCTATCCAAGGGATGTACCGAATAATGCAGAGCAAATCAGATCTGTGTATATGTGTAGACGTATATCCGTATATACGCATATGTGCCTATGTATGCGTGTATAGAAATGACGTACACATACGTATATATGTAAAGGAAAAAAAAAAACAAGATAAAAAAAAAAAACATAAAATTATATGGAACAAAAAAAAAGACAAAAAAAAAAAATACCACACAAACATTAACAAACTATTGAAGATACGCTGATACGCAATGCGCATTTATTATATGATCGATGTAAGCGAATGGAAATTAATACTTACGTTGAGATGATGTTTGAATTTCAATAAACTTCATACCACGAAAAAAAAAAAAAAAAAAAAACGACCAATTCAATAGTGAAGGGAGTAACTAACGAGATTCGGGACGAATCGCTCATCTTACCGGATTCCATAACCCGTCAAACCCTTGCAAATTCTTACGATTTTCTACCGCCTCGTATTTCTTCCCTCCCGAATTATCGCAACTGGTATAGCTTTGTTTTTTCATTTCTCCCGCAAATGTATCCTGTGACTCTGTTTTCTTACCGCTCTCTCTTTTTCTCTGCCTAAAAATCGGTTATTGTTTCTTTTCGCATCTCCAGCATTAGCGATATTTCCTCTATGATATAAAAAAAAAAAAAAAAACCCAACACCTTCCCTACAAGCGTATGTTTCAGGCTTTGTCCGGTGATCCGTCGATACTCGGCTTGTCGAACAAGAATCCTCCTTTTAGAAGAAAAAAAAAAAAAAAACAAACAAACATTGCTACTTCTTTGGAGTTCACTAAGTGTCGAGTAAACGTGTGCGAAAATAACGAATCGGTTCGTTGTCCGAAGAGAAGACTATACCGCAGGTCGAGGGACGCAAGATAACTCACAGGATCCGAAAATGCTATAGATAGGAAGAAAAAACGAAAAAAAAAAAAAAAAGAAACAAAATCGAAAAATCGAACAGAAAAATTTGTAGATCAAGTGAGAGAAAGAGAGAAAGAAATATATATATACATGGAACGTTCTACTGCCTGACATTATAACGAAACTAATGTTCTACTACTGCTACCACTTCTTTGAAAGGAAAAAAAAAAACAAAAAAACTAAAACAAAAAAACGGGAGAGAGGGAGATTGTGAAAGAAAAAAACGCCAAACAAAACATGCAAATGCCGCAAACGAGAGAAACAGCGACGATGCATCCATCGGTTAAATATCGTGTCGAAGGATAAACATCAAACTAATCGGCTATTTCGATATTCTTTCCCGTGTTCTTGCAGAATCAGACAGCGAAAGCGCATCATCGCCGGTAAAGCCTCACACAGCGAGGGTTCCATATTGCAAGACGTACGAGGAAATCAGATTGGAGGAGATACAGGCAGAGAGTGCGGCTTACTACTCGTATGAACCGGACGACTACTTGGGAAACGTTGGCGGTGGTAAGGAGAAGAGAGTAACATCGGTTCGAGCGGCAAGACGAGCGGTACTGTTGTATTCCCGTGAAAAACCCGCATCGTCGACGACAACAGCGGCAGCGACGACGGAGACGACGACAACGACAACGGGAGAGAGTTCATCACCGGCGGATTTCACGATACTCACCTTAGACGAGATTCGTCGTCGTCGAGCGGCCCAAACGGCTCCGAAAGACACGGGAGACACGGGGCTCTCGTCATGTGAAGATATCCCGAGAATACCAGCGAAAAGAAAGGAATCGTCGGCCAAAAGCGACGACAGTGGTAAAGAGTCCGATAATTTTTTGAAAAACGCTATAAAGACACTCGCGGAGCTGAAGGCAGCGAACACGACGAAAAGTATCGCTGCTCCGACGGTATCGCGAAAGCGCACTTTGGAAAAAGCCGATCTCTACACAGCTGAGGAAGAGAATGAAATTAGTAGAATAAGTAAGATAAGTAAAGTACCGCCTGTGAGACTTCGTCGTTCGCCGAAACGTTTCGCGCGCAGCGACAGAGTCGTCGCCGGCGAACAGACCGAGCAACGCGCGCCGACGAACGCTTCGCGGACGGAAGAAATCGAGGTGAGGCTGTGCGACAGCAGCACGTCGGACGACGTGCAAACGTTGACGATAGAATCGACGACCTCACCGACGGACGCGAACGTTCGCGATAGCGACGTAAATTCTATACCACCGGTAACGCCGGATTATCTTAAACTAGAAGAACAATTTTGCGACACAAATCTTAGCGCCAATGACGACGACTATCTCTCGACTGTCGATCAGGCATCGGACGATATTCTTAAAGATATCGATGCGTTGCTAAAAGAGAAGTCTAACGTTTGAACAAAAATCCCGAAGATATCGAATAATTGAGAAAATCGAGATTAATCACTTCATTTTCGAAGCGCAATTGCATAATAATGTGAGAATATAAAATGGCTATTAACGGCGTCTCGTTTTCGGCAAAAAACGAGTCTCGAGTGTCCATTAGTCAAATCAGCCGAAGGCCCAAGACAATCGAAGGCCTCAAAGATTCACAATTGCTGGTGGCTCAGTACTCTAAGTTTTTAAACAAAAAAAAAATGAAAAGAAAAAAAAAACGATTCGCGTTGAACCGCAGTCACTGTGTAAATATAAATATATATGTGTAAAAAAAATAGAATATCGGTAAAGTTCATCATCATAATGGCCGATTGAAACAAAATAACTTTCTCTCTAATTTCCATACAAAAACGAATAATAATAAAAAAAATGAATCAACGACAATGGGAGACACGTTTGATATTCCGATGTTGGACGCGGTCAGTGATACAACCGTTTCGCAAGAGAAAACCGTCCACGAAGAACCACGGGATCTCCCTGCATCGAAATTTGCTACGCGACGGACGATAATCCTTAGTAAAAAAAAAAAAGAAAATAAAAAGTTGCGTGATTCATCGATAGACTCCGAACGTCCGTGAGAGATCGGTGTCGAGACCGGCGATGCGTTAAATTTTATTCTTATCACTCTCCCTTTTCTTTCGTAACGGAATAACTTGATAGTTGTTTTTTTTAAATAACGAAATGAAAAACACATTATTCGCCCCCCCCCCCCTTTACGCATAATTATCTTCATCTCTTCAACGATTTCGCGCACCATTGTCACACCATTGTAATCAAAGTAGTTGAAACTTTATTCTCACTACGATCTCTTATTTTAATTTTTTTTTTTTTTTTTTTTCGATGACGAGTAAAATGCCTTTCTAACGAATATTGTACGTATTATACAGTTCGACGCCGAGATTTGGATCGATCCAACGATTCGCGTTTTTTCGTCGAACGGAAAAAAAAAATTCTACAAACGAATTATTGTTCGGCTGAAATATACAATTGTTACATTTTCGATGATATGTGCCTCGTATACTTACGCATACCTCTCGTTCTCCCGCTTCCTTTTGACGATTCTTGGAGAAAAACGTTGCGGATGAATTTTTTTTTTTTTTTTTCAGATGTAGGATTGTTGAATTTTCCTCGGAGATAAACGTTGCGGATGATTTTTATTTTTTTTCCAGATGAAGGATTTTTTAATTTTTCTCGGAGATAAACGTTGCGAATGAGTTTTTTTTTTTTTAAATGAAGGATTGTTGAATTTTTCTCAAAGATAAACGTTGCGGACAATTGTTTTTTTTTTTTTTTTTTTTTTTTTTTTCAGATGAAGAATCGTTGAATTTTTCTCGGAGATAAACGTTGCGGATGATTTCTTTTTCTAAATGAAGGATTGTTGAATTTTTCGCGGAGATAAACGTTGCGGATGATTTTTTTTTCCTCTAAATAAAGGATTGTTGAATTTTTCTCGGAGATAAACGTTGCGGATGATTTTTTTTTTCCTCTAAATAAAGGATTGTTGAATTTTTCTCGGAGATAAACGTTGCAGATGATTTTTTTTCTCTGAATAAAAGATTGTTGATTTTTTCGCGGAGATAAACGTTGCGGATGAATTGATTTTTTTTTTTTTTCAGATGAAGGATTGTTAAATTTTTTTTCGGGATATCGTCGATTAATTTCACACGCTATCTATATTTATTTAGAATGTATAATTGTACGCTTAACATACCTGGCCTAAGAGAAATCACAATCGGTCCTCCGTCAACTCAACGACCGTCACTCCGCGACGTTGTACAATTGGAGACATATATATAATATATATATATTTATAATATTTGTAATATTTATACATAGCAAATTCGACGCCGGGTAAGTAATTAATATTTTGTGGGTTTTTTTTTTCTTTTTAGCAATTATAATAATCAACTATATCTTATATGCAAAAAGACTGAGTGTGGTGTGTGAGGAAGGAGAAGGGAGGGCATCGGTGGGGGATGAAAGTCAATGGGATACGTACGACAAATTCATTCATCGTCAACCCGAAATTTTCGTCTCTCATTTTCGTTACACGAATATATAAATATTACTTGTAATATCGACTTAATTGCTAAATTTCTCATCTCAAATTACAATTCATTTATTCGTCATTTAACTAAACGCGACTCGCCTAGGTGGGGGATAAAGTGAGTGTTCTATGAGATTCTTTTTTCTTTTTTTTTTTTGCTGTTTTGTAATCGCAAATAATTTTTGTTTTTTTTTTTTTTTACAGAAGAGATAAACTTAACGATTTCGTCTCTCGCACGAGTAGCGACGATTCAATTGTTTTGAGAAACGCGTGTGACGCGGCGTCTTATTATTGTCGGAGTATCTTCGCGATACGCGAAAATCAACGCTCGATGGGTGACGATTACAAAAAAAAAGTGCGCGAAGAAGGAAAGGAAAAATAATCGACAATTGCGCGGGTCGTACGAGAGACCGAATGTGATGGCAGTCAATGTGGTTTTGGAGACTGTGCAGAGTTGCATCGCGGCGGCAAACGCGTCTTTACGGCGAGAGCCATTGATATTTTGTTTTTTTTTTTTATGTGTTTTATGTGTACTATAGATCAGTCACGAAGACCTCTTCCTCCAGCATTGATGACGTCCTCACTGGCGCTGAGAACTCATTCGCTCGGGTCTACGAGGTCGAAGTCGACGTAGACGACCACCACGGTCACTGGAGTCTCGGTGACCAATACTGAGCCGCCATATCCGGTGCCGGTTGTCCCGGTACTGCTATCGGCACACTCACGCCCGGTGATATCAAACCTGAAATCACAATCACGAATGCGTTTTAGCATACAAATCGACGACTCCGCGCCAAATCGACAATAGGATAAGCAAATCGCCACGCAAGTTAATCGGCAAAACGCAATAAATCGACAATAATCGTGAATCTTCAGATCAATTAAACAAAAGTAATTTGAAGATTAAAATGATTATATTACTGTACAAAATTGATTACACTAATTGTTGAATAAGATACAAAAATTTCACTTCCAGCAAATTACCGTACAGACGGTAACGTCACGTTACCTTCAAAAAGAAAATCTTTATCAAAATACTTAACGTCGAGACGCTATCGTGTCTCTCGATAATACACTATAAAAAATAATCGTAAATTTAACAAATAATTATTGTCAAAGAAAATCCAAATTTTTTTTTTTTTCGTCATTTTTATTACAGAATTTATATGTGTTTTGCGAGAAAATGTAAGTAGTTTAAGGTTTTTGTAAAAATATTTATCTGTGTGTAATAGCGACAAATTTTTCACTCGGCGACCGTTGGAAAGAGGACTCGGCATTGAGACATCGAACAGATCGAAAAAAATGTTTTTTTTTTGTTGTTGTTGTTTTGTCTTTAAAATAATTTATACGTGTTCCATTACCGATTCAAGGAGACAGAGTTTCAGCGTTGCGGATTCAACTCTCTCATTCAATAGTGGTATCCACGCGCGTGATGATAGCCGAGTCCCACGATCGGCTAGAGCGCGAGCAGCGAGTGCAGTGAGTGCGGTAGACACTCACCGGTCGAGCTGGCATTCTGGTTGTACTGATTGAGACCCGCTGTGTGATAAGGCTGCGTCGGGCTGCACGTTGGTCTCGCGCCGTAACCGAGATGCAGAGGTTCGTAGCTCGGCGGTCGTGCGACACCGCACGAGTATCCGTTATCCCGCTGATGAAGACACGCGCCGGGACTCGGGCCAACAGTCATGCCGACAGTCATACCCATCGGTCCCATACCACCCCCGCCGGTCAACGACGACATGCTGCTCGTGTGTTGCTGACTCTGCTGACCCGACATTGTGAAACTCGGCATCGAAGTCATCGGGCTGCGGGGACAAAAAAACAAATCCATTGTAAATTGACAAAAAATATATTATTATTATAATAAATATCGGGACAGATAATCAAAAAACAAAAACAAAAAAAATTGAATTCTAATCTAATCTAAAGGTTTCTCAAGATTTTTTCTTAAAAATCCAAAAATTTTCTAAAAAATCCAAAGAAATACGAATGATCTGCAGATTATTTAAAAAAAAAAAAAATGTTGTTAATCATTTTTTTTTCTAAAAAAAAAATTGTATATTAAATTTAATGGTACTGTAAGTTTTTATGCGTCAACTGGTACATTAGATTTAACTTTCATTAGTGATAGAAAGTAAATAAACTTTTTACGGTGAAATTCAAGTGAATTTGCTGTAAATTCATTAATCTTTCGATACAAATTTATCGAGTTATGATTTTTTTTTTTTTTTTCTGTGTTTTAGCCACTAATGTGTAATTCAAATAAAATAACTGAAAGATTTGAAAAAATAGAAGCCGCGTTAATAAAAATGAATTGATCGATTTGCGAGTAGAAGAAAAAAGTAATTTGGTAATTGGTAATTCACCTGTACGAGTCCGGCATACTGGGTATTCCGGGATAGACGCCGGTCGGCGCGAAGCCGTGATGAATTCTTGGGGGCGACGGAGCTTGAGGGGGCGGCTGACCGCCGTGAATTCCACCGGTCGGTGGCGGAGTCGGATGACCACCGACGAGACTGACTCCACCGTCGTGCTGTTGCTGTTGTTGCTGCTGTTGGTGTTGTTGCTGTTGTTGTTGCTGCTGCTGCTGTTGTTGCGGATTGTCCCTCTGTTGGGTTCGTAGTTTCTCCTCTCGTCGCCACTTCGCCCGACGATTCGAAAACCAGACCTGAGTTAGTGGAGCAAAGAGAGAGAGACACGTAGAAACGAATTGTCCAAATCTTACATTTTTTTTTTTTTTTTTTTTTTTCGTAACGAATATTTATTTTAATTTTATTCTTTGTGTTGCAAGACGAACTTTTCGAGATTTTTGTGATATGCGCGATATATATTCGACGAAAATGCTTTGGTATAATTACCTGTATCCGGGCTTCCGGTAGACCGATCTTTCCGGCGAGTCGTTCTCTCGCGAACACATCGGGATAATGAGTTCTCTCGAATTCCTTCTCAAGCGCCTCGATCTGTTCGTTCGTGAAACTCGTACGATTTCTCTGAAGCTTTCGTTTCAGACGCAAGCGCGCCTGATCGTCATCACCGCCGCCGGATACGCTGCCGGCGTTGCTGTTGTCACCGCCGCTATTCGTCTCGTCGGAATGTGCTCCGCCCTCCAACTCGGCTACTGTAACACAATAAGGTTTAAAAATAATTAAATATCAATTAATCGCAAACTCCATTAATATCGTTGATTTAATTCTAAATTTACGAAATAAATCCGTAATCTTCGGAAATCTCAGTTGAGTCAAATGAGATTTACGAATTATTAACAAATGTTGTTAACCTTTATTTGGGCCGATGAAATATTAATTGGTTACTGATATTAACAACACCGAAATATTTATTTCGCCATATCAAACTATAAAGTTATTAAATACTATAAATTAACTCTTTTCTCAGTGTAAAATCTTTCATGGATTTTTCATAGAAGTAGTTACATATTTGATAAAATTATTAAAAATTATTAGATGGGATGACGATTGCAAGTTGTACCAACAAATCATTAGTTCGCGGAACTAATAATTTTCAATCATTTTTTTTCTTCGTCGATTTCGCGATCCGATATAATGTCCGTTCCTCCGCCGCCAATATGTTTGCGTAGCATAAAGTCATTGATACGATGTATTATTTTCTCGAAGTTATGTACACAGTGTCCATAATGAAATCCCTCATAGTCGAGGCATGTGCACGAAATATAGATTGATGACGAAACGAAGTGACGAAGAGGGTAAAAGCGAGGAGGGTGAATTTCTGGCTATACTGCGAGGGTTGATCGCGAGTGCGTGGGGATACGTAGAGAGTGTGCGGAGCATTGGTAACAGGAGAGAAGGCAAAGAGGCAGAGAGAACCATAGAGAGTGAGAGCCCGGCGTCGCCCAGCCGCGGCAAACCTTATCGTCGGTTTCTGGGTGAGCGCGTCCGAGCGTCAGTGGGTTTTAGCTCGACGCCCGAGGAGCGGAGTCGTCGGAGGGCGAGAGAAGGTGAAACGGTGGGATAGCGGGACGAACGACGGGGTGGTAGCGGCGGGGTGCGGAAGAACGGGTCGGAGAGAACGCGATAAGATGCCGAGCGTCCCGACGCCACTAGGAAGCGTCGATGCAGGTGGCCCGTGTGGCCAACCCTTGCTACGGTACTCCTGCTCTCTGTCATCCATAAGAGCGAAGAGAGATATAATACTCTCTCTCCTCTTTCCTTTCTCCTCTCCTCTCCTCTCTTCTCTCCGTTACGTATACTTTTCCTCCCCGAGTTTCTCTATATTCTCGTCATTCTCGGGATGGTCTCTCGTCGCCTCTATATAGCTTTCTCGTGCTTTTACTATATATCGGAGAACTGCTAAGGGCGCTACCGCCGCTACCCCCCGAGTCTCTTCTATCTTGGTTGATGCTGCTTCGCTCGCGAACTTTGCACGACGCGCTTCGGCATTCGTCCCGGCGCACTGGTGGTAATGGAAACCTGATAACGACCACCCAACCCCCCGTTTGGCTTGCCATCGGGCCTCGCTACCCGATAGCGAGATATACCCCCCGTGCGCCTTCGCAACGAAGGAATGACGTCGAGCAACCAACCTGGGAAAACTCGACGGCCGAACCCTTCGGGACGATCCCTCAAACGCACACATGCGAATTTCGCGGGAGAGAATTTCTAAGCTGTCTTTTCGGAAAAGTTGGATACGCCGACTGTTGACCAACGTGGATCCATAAACGACGATGTAAAAGTAAATACTTTTTTTTAAATATTGAAAAAAAATTTAAAAATTAGTAAGCAAATAATTACTTTGCGTACTAAAATTCTCGAGTTTTGCAATTCGAGTTATTAATTGATAATAATAACTGTTAAAGTAATGGTTATTTTAGTCATAAAGAATATTCATTGAAGTCGAAAGATACAAAAAAATGAATCGTCGAATAAAATTCTTTTTTGGTACAATTCATTTATCAATTACATGTTCGCAAGTTGGACTTTATAATAGGAGTATCAACACGAAAGTTTAAACTCTCAAAAGTTTCGAACGCAAGTGGCGAAAGTAATTTTTTTTTGATACCGCGAACTCTCCTCGAAGTACAGCGTTACGATAAACTCGAGCGTTTCGACACTCTAGTTGCGTTCTCCAAAACTATTATTACGGTACTGCGCTTTACGAACTAAGATAACTCGAGACTACACGGAAAGGGAAGCGAAGCTTCGTGGCGTAATGCCGTATACACGCACGAAGCTTCTTACTTCTTCGCGAAGCGGAGGAAAACAGGCAACGGATATAACACGGTAACACGATGCGCATGAAACTCTTCGTTTGGCGCGAAGCATTCGCGAGATAAGCCTCCGACACAGCGGAGGCTCTATATACCTTATTCTACTCTCGCCGGGGATGATAGTACATCGGTATGTTGGTGATGTTGAAACTCCCCGATCTTCAGCACCGTTTTCCTCTCTCCCCCTTATTCTCGTACCCGTTTCTCCGGTGCTCTACTACGCTTTACCCGCTTCAACTCGAAGATACGTGTATACCTACTGGCAAGCAGCCACGACGAAGGCAGTAAACTTGCTCGCGGATTATACGAGCACCAACTCTGCGGGAGAAGTTCTCTCTTCTGTAGTCGGCGTGCAGCACACCAAAACCATCCTCCCCTTTACTCCCTAACTCCCGTAGCTTTCTCGCCGTTAAACGGTGGTACGCTCGCGGCGCTCTCGGGGAGAGTCTTCGCCGGGTACCGTCTTAGCCTACGCGACCTCTCCTGCAAGCCACATCGTCGGTGCGGCTGCAGACAAGCCGCGATGGTCCCTCGTCTTACCCTACTTCTCTATCGTCTCGTGTACACGTATGTGTATACATACAGTACAGAACTGAGTTCCAAGGATCTCTCTTGGATCTCTCTGTTCGGTTAACGCGACGACGAGGATGAGGGGGCCCTCCTTAAGCGGCAATTAAAACCACTATTCCCCTCCGACAACTCGCGAAGCAAGTTTCTACTCTCTGCTTCTCTACCAAGGATTCGCTGCTCAAGCTGATCTGCTACAACTACCGTAAACATATACATACAAGGGAGAGAAACTGTGTAAGCTTCTCCCACAAGCTCTGCGTGACTTTGACTCGTCGGGTCTTAAAGTTACACGGATGCTTTACGTTCTTCGGGAAGCGATGAGCCAACAATCCTTGTTTTGCACACGTAAAGAAGTTCTTTGTAGAATCTCGAGAAATATTCATTTGAAATATATAAAATTCGAAGTTTTTATATAATTAATATATTAATCATATATTCTGTGATTTTCTTCGCGAAAATGTATTGTTAAATATATCGATAATATACCAATTTTTTGCGAGAATATATATCATAGATATATTCGGCGATTTAATTTTTTCTATGCGGGATGCACAATTATGCATTACGCATTTGAAAAAGAAAAGAAAAAATAAAAAATTTGTTTTTACTTTGGAAGATCGAAGTCTTTCGGGAATTTGTCGAATTGTTCATTTTTTTAAATTTACGATTGTTTTAGATGAGAAAAAATTCATAAGATGAGAATCATTTTCAAAAATTGTTTATATTTTTTCTTTACACTATATAGATATTTTTATTGCATTACGAATGGATAAAAATAATAATAAATGAAGATTCGAATAAGAACGTCGATTTTACTACGAGACATTGAAAAGTTGTTCGCAATGGATTTTTTTTCTTCTACTATATAGTTGAGAGGCGCGAAAAGCCATTTTTACGACGATCAGAAGGACCCTTTTGATGTATCTTTTTGTTTTGTTTTGTTTTTCTCCCTTCATCCTGACGTCGAGGCAGGGATACAGAGAGTCACCGGCTGCGAGACTTTGCCCGGTAGGATCTCATATAGTTTCGCTAGAGGTGGAGGGGGAAAATATATCGAAGAGCTTCGGTACCAGTGTAGCGCGGTCGTTCGCACATCCCTGCTGTCTCCTCCCTCTATTCTTTCTCGACATTTTCTTTCTCCAATCTCCAATATTCTCTCGTTCTTCGACGTACGTTCCGCGATGCGCTCTTCGCGTTCGTCGCATTATCCGCCAACCGGACGACACGAGACCAGCGCATCGGGCACAGCCTCTCTGCGGACCGCTCGAGCGTAATGGCGGGTAGAAGTTGCCTCGGAGCTTTAGACGCACTCAAGAAAAGCTCGAGAGGACATCTTTACCCCCCCGAGACTGCTAGACTTTACGCTACCGAGTCTCGCGAAAGAATAATAAAGAAAAAAAAGAGGAAGAAAAAAAAAATAGAAGAAAGAACTAAGCGAAAAAAGAAGTCGGAAAAAAAGGCGACGGTCAAGTGCGCGCATATAGAAAAGCGATGCATGTAAAAGGAGCGTCGGGCGTTAAAACGACCAAAACGGTTAAAGACTGACCGAGTCACTCGCGCGGAAAAAAGTCTGCTTGCTTGTTCGCTCTCTGCCCTTTCCCTCCCTCGCAGATTTCTCGTAGAAATAGCGAAGCTCTCTTGTCGGGCATAGAGCTCTGCGAATGAAAAGGAGAAAGCGAGCGACGGTATAGCGAGAGAAGAAAGAAAAAAAAAAAGAACGACTACGGTGCCGACGAGTGGTAGCTTGGCGTGCTTCGCGCGCGCGAGCTTTATATTAAATTCGATAATGGCCCGTCGTTGCACTTAGCTAAACGTCGAAGACTCGACGGTGGGCCCCTCCATTGTTCCCCGGTCCGAGA
The DNA here is from genome assembly GCA_963971235.1 of Cryptus armator. Lineage (NCBI taxonomy): Eukaryota > Metazoa > Arthropoda > Insecta > Hymenoptera > Ichneumonidae > Cryptus > Cryptus armator. The sequence goes on from OZ020236.1 coordinate 13,519,696, forward strand.
GTGCAACAATGGCGGTTGATTGCATTGTCGAGTAGAGACGGTGAGGAACGATTTAACTGTATATAAGTTTCCTATCGCTATAGTTTATTTTCGATTGCCAGAGAGGCTCATTATGACGAAACGCACGCGGGGCACGAGAGTACCGCTGGCCAACTCGACGTTGGTACAATTACTCGAGTACACAAAACTGTATTATTATATATATTTTCTATAGACGTTGAGAGAAGGGCGCAAGATATTTTTAAGGGGATTTCAAGGAGGATTCAGAAGTTATATGCTTCCCTCTCGACGTTAAACTACCCGGCAGTTCACCTTTCGTGAATCCACGTGCCAACCATTATCGAACGATATTATAACTCATAAACCCCTCGCCCCCTTCCCCCTCCTCCTTCGCACAGACTTTGGCATATAGTTGCAAAAACCCTTCGACACTTGAGTGACACACTCGACTCTCGCTCTCTTGAAGGCCCCGTTTCAGTTGCGGTCAACGAGACAGAATAAAAAAATATATATAATAATGAAACAATGAAACGGTAACCGCACTCGGCTACACTTTTGTCAAGCGCAATATCCGTGGTTGGGTATAGCATACATTATAATAATAAAAAAAAAAAATACAATTGCACAAGTAGCGGGATCGTGGAGCACGAGCTTCAAGAACGCGCGTGCTGGGCAACTGCTCCTTTTTTATTTCGCTTCTGGTATCAAGGAGGCGAACGAAAAATCGTGTATTATATCGGTTAATGTGTATTCACTATGGTAAAAAAAAAAAAAAAAAAAAAAAATGAGAGAAAATGAAATGGAGAAATATGAAGGGGATGTAAGAGTTCGATGAGGCGTAAACGTCATTTTGGAAAAATGGCCGTACAATATGTCCTTTTAGTCAGAGAATTGACGTAGCTATACGCCGGCGGTTAATCGACGTGGATAGGTACGCGCAGAACTGTTCGAAGAAGAGAAAGAAAAAAAAAAGAGAAAAGAGCGAGAGAGCAGATGCGTACGGGACGAATCTAACAATGTCACGAATGATACAGATGTTAAACAGCGGAAAAAAGGGCCCTCGGTCCTCGACTCTATGGTGCGGGTATGTGTGACGCTTGTCTCTTCCCCTCTCGACAAAACGGTCGCTTATTATTATTAGGGTCGGCTAATAATGTGTAATACGAGAGGGAGAGAGAAGGCGACGTGAATTCGTGCGGTAAGGCAGACATACAGGAGTTTCGTTTTCACGCGCGGCCATAGAGCGATGTATTTTTTCGGAGGGCGAAGCCGAAACGAAGAGGAAACGACCGCCTCTTTGAAAAAAAAAAACAGGGGAATCCCTGAGGTTGATAGGTCCCAGGATCGCGAGAGCGCGTGCATCGATTGGGGCTCTTGCGTTCCGGTGTGACACCTCGCACCCTTCGGGAAGGGGCCCAACCGATTATCATTCCCTTGTACCAGCGTCATGTGATGAGGGCTAATAGAAGAGCCTTGAATCGCATCGGCAGTGCTAACGCCGGCGATAAATGGTCGGCCATCATGACGAGCCTCACCAACGGCCATCATATATATTTCAGGTACACGATGAATTAGAGGGATGTGGAAGAACGAAAAAAAAAATGATAGAAACGAGAGAAAGTAAATTCTTTAATCCAACATGCGTGCGCGTAATTCCGTTACCGAACACGATTACATTAGGATCTTTATAGAATATCCGCGGTAACGAATAATCGGATGATACGATTGGAGAAACAACGATAATCGATACGGAAAGTTTAGCGTTGAGCTTCGCCGAGCGAGAGTTATCCCGGATATTTCGGATCGGGAATCGTTGTAGCGACGAACATTGGGGATAGAGATCCGAAACGTATAATCCTGTACGGCCTAATGCGTCTAATCCCGGTTGCGAGAATGAATCTCTATTGCCATTCGAAATAGGAATCCCCGAGGATTCGTTGTCCCAGTAGTAACGCGTCGTAAAGATCAGACTGGGAATACGCTTCGCGTCACGAATGCCAAGTTCTCGAAAGAATTATTTCTTCAGTCAGTTTTGATTCATTGGGAAAAATAAACGCGAGACACGCGAGACCCGGGAGATACGACGAATAAACGAAATAATGAAGGCGAAATATTGGAAACTTCATTAGACGATGCGAGAGAGTCGAGGGCATCGAGCCGTACGAACCCGTGCAAGTTATATATATACAAGGGGATGGGGGTGGTTATTACGCGATTCATTTGTAACTCCCCCGCGTAACTCCGGAGCATACAGAAGGGGGGCCTCTCGTGGACGACGACGGCGACGAGTGATGGTGAGAGAGCCAGAAGCTTCTCGTTGCCGCTTTTCTCGCTCGATTCTCCATGGATTCACCGACTCCACTCCCGCGAGAAACGAGCGGCACAATCCTCTTTGCCAACAAACGCTCGAACGAGTTCCCGCGCGGGACCCAAATCTCCTTATGTGCGCAACTCAATCAAATTCCGTCGGCATTTGCCCGGTTTGCCAGCCACCCAGTCCGTCTTTTTCTTCCCTTTTTACGCCTCGAAACTACCCCCGTCCATACGCTTTCTTCATGCCTTTCATCTTTTTTTTATTCTGTTCGTTTTCACTTCTCGGAAGATTTGTTTGTAATTCGAAACTCGAAGTTCCGAAGTTTTTTCCTCACTTGGAATTTTTTTTTGCATCCCGATTCTGTCATTTTGTTTATTTTTTACATTTATATTTTAATATTTTATTTATTTTTTTCTATTTCAATTTTTATATTTAAAGTACACCAAACAATGTATTTCATCTGCAATTCAATAAAAGGCTTTTTTTGCTTGCTGTTAATCTCGAGAGCATTTTTTTTTCTTCACGCCTATAAATAAGAGACGTATTGAAAGGATTAAAGAGAATTCACGATGGCATAACCCACTAAATAATATAAGGAGAAGCGATTGCATAGAACGTCCGCGACAAGCTCCCTTGGGCTCTCGCGGTGGGTGGCGCGGGTCCCGCAACGACGAGCTCTCGCGGGCGCGCTATTACTTCCGGCCTCTTGAGTCGCGATGTACTTTTGCAAGTTTCGCTCTCTCCTACCTCCCATCCCGACCCCCTTCGAGAACTAACCCGCGCGGCACGATGGCACCCATCCCTGGAATCAGCGTGGAGTGTGAGGCATCGTCAGCCCCGTGTTTCGCGGAGGTTGCGCGCCACTCCCGCGCGGCAAAGCACAGGCTCTCCTGCGGCACCCAGACCCTTCTTAAACCCCTTTCCTTTCCGCTAGCTGGCTCGCTGCTTCTCCCGTCGCTGTGTGTGCGCTTCACCGTCGAGCTTCTCGCGGTTAAGCTCCGTTTACGCCGCAAAGTTTCCCTTCCGATTAGCTCGCGCGCGGGCGAACTGTGCTCCAACCCTACAGCCCTCTTCTACCTTCGCTAACTCGCGTATATACCGCTCTTCTTACTGCTCTTCTTCCACGGCAAGGAAACAACTAGCGGAAACCTCGTATACATATGCCGGATTAACTTTTAACGTCATCGGCAAACCTATAGTCGCTGTCGTTGTAACACTGGTGATCGAGTCGTTGAACTAATAAACATAATTGATATTATCAGTGTTATCCACGTTCTGATAATTCGCGTAATGTTTAGTTGTTTTTCTTTAATTATGTTATTGCACATTGCGGATAAGAAATTTTTTAATGGAAATTGGCGGAAACTGCTAAGTAAAGATAACGATAACATTAGATAACGATTTCTTATGCCGAGTTTAACGACTTTTCTGCGATTCGATAAGAAGGATTCTAAGTCCTGAATTTTCGGGATTTCGTCTCTCGCTCCTTACCGTAGTAAATTAAACCGTAGCGAGTACGGAGACTCTCGGGAGCAACAGTGGTCTCGATGTATAGAGAGCTTACGGAGAGACGCGAGAGCGCGGCGCTAATATCTCCAGCAAACACCGAGAGCCCGATGCACGGTTGGTTAAGCGCGCAAACATTGACTGACGGTACCCATCTCCGCTCACGCCTACCGTGTCGGTTTAGGCGCTCTCTCGCGGTGGCATCTCTACTGTTGGCTCCAACTACTTCACTGTAGTCATTCACTACTGCGTAACTGTTTGATTTACGCACTCGCGTTGACCAGATCTCTTCACCGATTAATGATACAAAAAAAAATGAATTGCGATTCTATTTTGGGACGAAGTCACGTAGAATAAAATGTATTAGAAGTATATGAAATCCGGCATTTTTACGTATTTAATATGTAATATCTGTAATATATCATGTTTCGATGAAAAAAAACTGTACATTCACTGTACAATTGTCATGAAGAATTAATGTACTTTCGCAGTGAAATTTAAGTGAATTATCAGAAGTAAAGTATCGACTATAGTTTATAATATTAACATTAATTTTTCATCATAATCGTACATTAAATTCAAATGTTTTTATACAGTTTATGCATAAAAACTTTCACTACAATTACATTAAATATTAGGAAAATTATTTTGACAGTGAAGAGTTTTAAAACAATGTCGGAGAGTCGTTAATGCTTCGCGAGTTCCGAATGGTTAAATAGGTAGTACGACAAGAGGACAAGGCGAACCAACGCATCGAGACGTGTTGGCGATTTGTCAGGCTTGACACGCGTCTCAATTATTAGGTCGTCCATTACGCGAAACTTTCGTAATTCCTCGGCTTTAGTGGTTCGAATTCGTGCCGATTAACTGTGAGATCGAAAGATTATCGTATACATCGGAAAATGGGTTTAACGACTTATCATTAATGGTGAGAAAAAAAACAACTCATACAATTATTACGATGGGTAATATCAAAGGGCTCGTGAAGTGATCAAACGAATTAAACTACCGGTGCCGCTACTGATGGTTCAATGTTATTTAATTGATCATCCCTCTCGTCGGAGGAAATCGATCTGGAAATCAATGTTGGGCCGCCGCGGTATCGGCGGAGGCCTCGCGAGAGAGTCTCGTACATTGAGATACAGACACGTTTTTTTCCCCCCTTCATAGACGATTAATCCAGTTTACATGCAGACGTTGGGGCCTCTATAGCGTAGAGCTCCATGCGGAGAGAAAGGAGAGTGCACCCAAGGGGGTAGTCCACGGGCGCGTAAGCCGAGAATCCGCACAACCGTTCCCGCCCGCTTAAATATATTCAATTACCGGGATACTCGAACCTGCTGCCTGACTTTACCTCGTACACGCGTTTATATGTGTATATCTCGCCCGCGTGGCATTGACCGGAGTCAAGATATCGGTAAGAAAATCTGTTTTTTTTTCATAAATTAAATAGCAATCAACGATTTTTAACAATAAACAATTTTTTTTTATTTTTAATGCAAATTGTGTTCAGCCAATTTCTGTAGCAAATTCGTGGAAAGTACTGAGTGACGAAATTTCCCAACAGCTATATATATATATGCGATTTCAGACGGAATAACAAAAAAACCGAAAAGTTCCGGGAAATCGAGTGTTCTACGACGAAAAAATACGATATAGGATAATTAACAAAGTTTTACAATCGATTTTTCAGCACGTGTTGGTATGATGAAAAACGTAAAAAAAAAACATGAAAAAGGGTTATAGCCTTTTTTTTCGTCAAATCAAAGGATTTCAAAAACAATGTTTTACCCTGTATACTTCTATATAATGTTCCCTGCTGAATACATTTTTTCATCATTCCGTTTTCTATCGTTCCGTTCCATTCCGTTCCGTTCCGTTTCCGTAATCTTTTAATTTTATCAGTTCAACAGTAATGTGAAAATTGCTGTTTCTTCGGTCCAGAAAATGGAGTTTAATTAACACCGTATGAGTTTTGATTTGGCTGTTAGTAACTCTCCATAGATGAGAGGATATTGACGATTAATTTCAACGATAATTTTTTTTAAGGGGGGAGGGGGGTTAGGGCCCGGAGCGGCGATGAGGATGAAGATGACGCGATGATGATGACTGCGGGGGACTCGGTATTCCAGTTGTTTGAGACTGACACGGGGGTTGAACCCGCGGAGTGTGGAAGCGAGAAAGGAAAAAAAAAACATCCAAGTGAGATAGGGGGTTGAAAGGAGAGTCCGGAGAGGGATGGAGAGTTAAGCCGGGCGAGCGGGGTAGGCAGGCTGCAGACACAGAGGAGGCACACTGCAGGAGCAGTGGCAGAGCAACCCAGCGGTCTCAGTATAGCGTAGAGAGCCGGGCATTGGCATAGCAAAAGCGAAAGCAGAAGGGAGACAGGCATCTCGCCCTTCTTTTGTCCCTGGGCCTCGGCCCGATATTGAAATGGAGTCGTTTGAGTGTGAATAATTTGCTTTGCCGGCGAGCCGTAGCACACACCCCACCCTTCCCTTCTTCGTTCGTTCTCCATCCCGCTCTCTTTCACCCCTCGTCTCTATCGGTTCTGTCTCTCGACAGCCTTGACGTACAAACCCGGAGATCCGCACGCGTTCTCCCTCCGCTTATACTCTCGCTTCCCAAGCTTTATCGTTGATTTTTTTCTCTCTTTCGTTAAAAATTTCGACAGATTATATCTAAGATAGGCTCGTATCTCAAGACACGTATACAGCCCCATGTCTACGATCGCGTGCAACTTTTTCCAAGAAATTCTCCGCAGTCAGCGAAAATAAATTCGTAAAATTTAGTCGCGCGCAGAGACTGAAGGTAAAAAGAAATAACAAAAAATAAGACAAACTGCTATAGCGATAAATTCGAAGAAAAATGATTACCGAGTCTCCTTACAACATAGACTTCAAGGCTCCACTCGTAGGGGTGAATTATTCCCAATTTGTTCGTCTGGATAACGTTGCAGGACTTTAGAGAATTCTTACCTCGGAGGATTACATATTCATCGTGAATAATCGTACGCGTCCTCGATGAGAGACTCGCGTGTCTCGATAGGATGCTGTCTCCGATTGAGTACACGTGAATTTATTAACGCGAATCGAGAGAGATGTGAGTGGCAGTGGCCGTCGGGTGCGTTCCGCGGCACAATAACGCGAAGGATGCCTCCTCGTTGACTTCGTGATTTGAATGACAAATCGTTGGACGATACAGTACCGGAGTTACTGCACCGAGCCGGACAGCACGAGTCAACGGTGCGTATCGATGAAACACGCACACCATCTTGTAATGGGGATTTAGTATTCGGCGATCGGTGCGTTACGGCTGTTAAGGTACGTGGCGATGACGCCGCGAAAACGAAATAACAACTCCGATTCTATATTCGATATACGGTGCGGTAATCGTACGTGCATCCGATCCGCGGGCACGAGGACGATTTCGAGGGACGTTTGCACTGTCGGTTTATTAATTATGAGTTGCTATGATATCTAATGTTTGCGATCTGATCGAAACACAAAAATCAACACCGGAAGGGCATAAAAAAAAGTATATGCAACAACTATTTATTGCCCTTTTATAATTTTTTATATAGGGGTTTTCAATAATATCGATATCGCGAAAAAAATTCACGATGGGACAGTCGAAAAAAATGGTAAATGAAATTTCCAAAAAAAGAAAGATGGAATTCGTTGTCAAATTTTTCTGGAGAACTTTTTTCGAAATTTTATCGATCTAAACATAAAAACTTTGATTATTTATTCGTTGACTCTTTGATTCTTGGCGGATTAGCGTTTAATCGAAGAGGGAGGATTCGCATTAATCGCGTCATCGGCCGAAAAGCCGCGCAAAACGTACGCGACGCGTCGCGATGAGCCAACGTCGTGACCTCAGTTTATTCAGCATTGCTTTTTTTTTTTTTTTTTAAGAGGGCCAATGTCACTGGGGAACCCGGGACACGAATCCAGGGCGTGTAGCAAAGAGAGGGGAGATTATGCGGACTGACAATAGTTCCTACGAGACGCGGGACTAACCAACTCTCGTATATAAAGAACGAACTGTGGACAGTGGAATATCAGTCAATCGACAGTCAATACAGCGGAACAAATCATTCTTACGAGAATCATGAAGGTATTCCGCAATTCGAAAAGATCAAATTATTATTATTTAATTTTTTTCATAATTCAGAAATTCAATACTCATTAATAACTTCGAGAAAAGAAATGCAAAATATAACATTTTATTATTGTTAATTGATCGACTCTTTAATCGTAATTGAAAATTAAGTGGTTGTTGTCTTGTTAACGTTTGAAGAATTTATCAAATACTCCCGACATATCTGAATAATAAACAAAACCAATTTGTTTCATTAACCCACAGGTATTCCTCAGTCTCTCCCTCCTCGTCGCTCTGACACTGGCGGAACCCCCGAGGTATCGTCAGCAGTATCAAGGCGAGAGGAATCAGTACTACTTCGCTCGTCAGCAGCAGGAAGCTGAGACACCGGCGGAGCCGGAGGCTGCAGCTCCTTATCAACCATCCGGTTGGAAACCCGCCGGTCCGTCTTTTGAACTTCCGCAAAGACAGCAACAGCAACCGGCAACTCCTCAGAATCAGTACGGAGCGCCCCAAGCTGCGCCTCAGCAACAATACGGAGGACCGCAAGCTGCGCCTCAGCAACAATACGGAGCACCGCAAGCTGCGCCTCAGCAACAATACGGAGCACCGCAAGCCGCGCCTCAGCAACAATACGGAGCATCGCAAGCCGCACCTCAGCAGCAATACAGAGCACCGCAAAGACAGCAGTATGCAGCACCTTCGGCACCTCAGCAACAGTACGCAGCGCCACCAGCGTCTCAACAACAGTACGGAGCACCGGCCAGTAGTCCTCAACAACAATACGGAGCACCAGCGGCAACGGCACCGCAACAGAGTTACGGAGCACCGGAAGGAGTAACCACAACGGAAGAACCAACTTCCCCGGACTTTGAGGACTCCACCAATGCTCCCGGAGCCACCGAATCTCAGGTAAACTATAATTACGAGAGCCGTTCTTCCGTAAACTCAGAATTAATGAGTCCATTTGGATTCAGGAGTCACGTGCTATACATGTGAATATTTTGGATTTTCCATACTATTCTATTAATATTATTTCATTATTTATGAGATGAATTTTATCCCTTTGCAATTTATTATCATTATTTTTTTTTTTATTCTAATCGATTAAACGCTATTTTTTTTATTGACTGGAATAGTCATCGTAGTTTGAGATTTTTATTAATTCTGTTATTATTTATGGGATGAGTTTCTTTCATCCGTAATCTATTATTATTACTCATTTTTATTCAATTTTTTTTTTAATCATAAACTCGTAAGCGAGATTTTTTGATTCACTGAAATAGTCACCGCAAATTTAATTAATTTAACCGATACATATTTTTTGAGAAAGCGCGCAACGTCCATTGCATTCATACATCGGAAGTTATGTTCTCACTTTCAATTTTTTGTATCTCCTTCTCGTCGCTTCTTCGCCGCCCGAGGTGGGGGGAGATTTTTATACGCGCCGGTACGATCGGTGGAATTTAAATCGTCGTATCAATTCGTCTTTCCCTCTTCTATCCCCGGCGTTTGGTATTCACGACGTCGTTTACTTTCGATCACGACGGTAGCAATGATGGAGGGGAAAGGGGGGCAGACAACGCGTGCCGTAGCTCTTCTCTGCACTGGCCGATCGGTCGAATTCAGTGCGGCCTCGACGCGCTACTGCCATATATCTTCTAACACCCACACAGCGATGTATCATTTTTTTTTTTTTTTTCATTTTTTTTCTTTCGATTCAAAGGCTGAACCCGTCGACTCCGTTAACGAGCTCGACGATGAAGGCGAAGTCGACGAGCAGCAGAGACAGTCCGGCGAGTACTACGTCGCTCTTCCCGACGGTCGCCTTCAGCGCGTGCAGTACATGAGCAGCCAGGACATCGAAGCAATGAAGTACTTCGCCAAGATTCGCGCCGAGAACGTTGAGCCCCTTCGCGGACCAATCTACGCTTACGCTCCGCTCCAAAAACTCGAATTCGCTCCGGCCAATCTACAAGTCGCAATTGCCGATCCCTACGCCGCTGCAACACCCGTCGTTGCAATCCGTGAGAACGCGCCGAATGCCGCTGGCAAAAACACCAAAGCTGCACCGGAAAAACTGCAGCAATCGCAGAAGCAACAGCAGCAGCGACAACCCTTGGCTGCCGAGGTACGCTACGAGACCCCCGCTGCCATCGTCGGACTCACCGGCGCTCCCGCTGCACCCGTCAGCTCTTCGTACACTACATACACCGCTAACTACCAGGTGCCCGCTAACGAGCAGAGGTACCTTATTTCTTTTTAGATAAAAAAAAAATGAAAAATAATCTCGACGAGAATCAAAAAGTTATACAGCTCGTGGCGAGATTTTAAGTCAAATCATTGCTCTTGTAAATAATGCAAATATTCGTTCTATGTACAGATATTACATCGATAATAAAATGAAAAAATCATTCGCAATCGTAACAATTTTTTGTATTTGTTTATAACCCTCAAAAAATGAATATCATTTTTTTAATCATTTTCTACGTGAGACGAAGAGAAAAAAAATTTGCTAAGACCAATCAAATTTATATTTTAACTCGTCAATTATGAACATCAAAAATTACTAAGTTCGAGGTGAAAATTTAAGACGAAGTATTGCTCTTGCAAGTGATGCGAATATTCGTTCTATGTACAGAAATTAAATTGATAAATAAATGAAAAAAAAAAAATCATTCGCAATCATAACGATTTTTTGCATTTATTTATATTCATGATAAGAGACGCATATTCGGTTTAACGATGTTATTTCTTTTAACCGATTTTCACATGAGACGAAAAAAAAATTGCCGACATTAATTTGATCGTCGATATCTCAAGCCATAGATATACGATCAATTCATTCGATTCCAATAAATATACGAAGACGAGAGGAGGTATGAAACTCTGGCATGCGTACGTCGATCGCATGACTAAAGTAGAAGCAGTTGAAGAACCCATTGGAGTAGAGAGAGTCTAGCAACGGAGATTTCGTCTCCCCGACGGCGCGCTACACGCCGTCTTACCGCAAAATTCCAGAAATTTAATATCGCTCTCGCCACCCGGCGCGAGAGGTGGAACACGCGCGCGCGCGCTCCCACGTTTCATAACTTCACTTCGACAGCGGCGAGAGAGGGAGACTGAGAGAAAACGAATTTGAGAGGCGGTGATGCTGCTGGTCCGAGAAATCCAAGGAACCCCCACGTTCCTGCAAACACCCCATTGGACCAATCTCTCCAGAAATATTTTCGTCCATTTTTTCCGCGTTTCGGCGGCGACTCATATCAAAATCTTTTAATTGCGAAAAAAAAAAAACGGTCACCTCGAATCTTGAAAATTTCACTCGGAAAACAAATTAGAAAAATGTTATTCTTTTTTTTCTTCCGTTACGGAACAACCCCCACGGAAATGAAATATATAATGCGGTAAATACAAGATGGCGAAGTTTTGTTTTTGTTTTTATGGATTTCGATATATAATTTATTTCTATTTGTTAGTACCCTTAACAAGTATTGGTTAATTCGCTTTCATTTTCTCCACATCCCTTTCTACTTAAACTCTCTTCCCCCCCACCTCCGGTCGAGCTTCCGCTGGAAGCGATCGACAGCGAATCAAGCAGCAATTAGTTAACCCTGCGGTCAGCAGATGAAGACCGGATAGTGCAAGTGAGAAGATCGAAGGGGTTTCGTCGTAAAGGGTTAGCCAGTTTGATCGAACCAATTAATTCGCAAGAACTGACCGTTCCTTCCGCGAACTACCGACCGCAAGAGAATCGTTACAGTTCTAGCCGCGTTACTTCGATCCACGATGTAGTTTTGCGCATCTCCTCTGTGCGCCTTGATCGGCGCCAACGTAACTTTCGCGTCCGAGTCTTCAAACGCTTCGGGTGAAACTTGGCTCCTTCGACTCTCTCCACGACGGTAGAGGCGAAAACCTCTTTTCGAAAACAAAGTTTCACAGTTTCTCATCCATCCCACGGGGGAGGACGGGGGAAGGTTTACTGCCGCATCTATACTGGATACACAGCTATCGTTATACAAAAGCTTTTGGGGTATATGCCCCGCGTGCGCCGGTAGAATTCAGCATCCAGAACTTGGCGATGTTGCCGAGGAGAAAACGAGTAGAGCGTTCCCCATTGGCTAAGCCCAACACTTGAACGTACACCCAGCCACCAGCCGGTGCACCCAGCATCCGAGCCATCAGCCCTTCGCTTCCTTCCTTCAACCCTCTTTCCCTCGGGATATTAATTTTTCCGGAAGTTACCTCTCCACCGGCAGCCGGGGCTCGGCGACCCTCCGTCGCTCTTTGCCAAGAGTAAAAAAAAAAAAAAATACAAACGGGGCAAAAAAAAACGGTAAAGAAAAAAAAAAGATGATTCAAGCGGCTAGAGCTGCGCTATTTTTCGCGTCGATTTCATTTTAGGAAAATCTCCGATAAACTCATTTGGATCTGTCGGGGGTATGGATCACACGATTGCGTTCTCTCGGCACTGGTATCCGTATTAACGAGATTAAAACCGTCGAATCTTTCTCCATCCATCCTTTCATATATATCTTTTTTTTCCTTCAAATTCTCCGCGACTCATCTCTCGACGTTCGTTTCACTCTTTTTATTATTTTTTTTTCTCATTTTACTTTTTAACGAAAGCTATTTACGATTTTTTTTTCTTCGTAATACGGCCATTGTCGGTTTTTCGCTCGAGATACTTCACCGGGGGGATAAAGAAATCGTCGTGAAACTCTATACCGATTTTCCGCTTTTTTTAGTATCTCTTGCGAAATCGTGCAACTGCGAGCTCGCGGTTTACGTATGACTAATTAATTTCACTTGAGCCGCGCATCCGGATTAGGGCTTTGCGAGCTCGTTAACGCGAAATGCGCGAGGAATAACAAAGAGAGGAATCTGATTGGACGGTAAATGCGCAACGATGTCTATCAGCGATGAACAATCTGTGTCGGGAGGGGAACGCTTCTCTTCTCGGACTTTCAGGAATCACAAACTCGGTGTGACGAAGTGTAAGATCAGAAGCTTCGAGGTCAGGGGTGCGACATCTGGGCAAAGAGAAAGGAGCGAGAAACGAGAAACTGTTAGAACTGAAACGAAGAAAGGGAAACGGAGCAGAGCAAAGCAGAGGCGAGAGGGTGGTTTTCAACGATTCGCTGAGAGTCCCGGGGAGTCAATCTCGGCGCCGAGTCATCCGGAGCCTCTCCGGAGTTGTACCGGCAGCGCCCGCTCGCGAAGGGCTAACTTTCAGCAGCAAGGGTTGGCTTCCCACACTCCGTCCGAATTCACCGACACTCGGGCTTTCGTGTTTCCTCGTTCCATTTACTTCGTTCGTCTCGCGTTCGTTCCGTCTTCTCATACCTCCACCTTCGTTCGAATCCGACTCTCCACTGGCGAACTCCCGTTGTTTTCCTGTCGTTTGTTTCCGTCCACGAAGGGCGCGGGGGTCCGAGATTAAGAAAATACGCGGACGGCACCCGTGGTGCGTTCGCTGACGGATTGTGGGAACTCTCACGCAATCTCGGGAATCCGGCCAAAAGTCTCGATTCATGTACGGAAAACGTGTAAAAGGCAACGACTACATTTTTTTAGCGAATAGTCAACTAATATATTTATTTTTTTCTTAATCGTCAACTGCAATTATTAAATTTGTCAGAACTCATATGGCAAAGAAATGTAATATATTTTTTTCATATATATTTGATTTCTTTGAAAGGGTTCTTTGAAGGGTCGATGTACACTTTTTTTTTTACTTATAAAAAAATAACACACGAAATTATTAATTAAAAAAAATATGAAATATGCGCGCGATGAAGAGATGCGCGCGATGTTTTTTGCAATTTTCAACATTCCGAGTTGACGAATGTGGCGCGCCGGTTAGGATTGAAGCCCCCCGTGGTCCGCGTCCTTGCAATTCTAGTTGACGCTATGTATACAGTCGATCTCATTCGCTCGTTCTAATTTCGCATCGTTCGCATCTCTTCCGACGTGCAGCACGGCACCTGCTTAGCACGTCGAAGGCTTTTGTGCGACACAGAGGGACCTCCTCCTGGGCGCTGATATAGTCTCTTAGCCCGCTCGCCGACGAGAGAAGCTATATTCCGCATACATCCGAGGGGATCCGGACGAGAGAGGTAACCAAGCAGTACCAGCAGAAGCTGAGTACGTCACAGACCATGTCAATAACGCAAGGTATACGCTGTTCGTAACGAAAGAGGGTTCCCACCCCCCTCCCTCCCCCAGCGGTACAATAAGGTTGTTATACCCGCGAATGCGAGACTCTCGAGGATATACATGGCTCACGTATGTGCTGAAGCGCATACCAACCCCTTTACGTCTCGTCGTCGCACTGTGGCTTTGTCCGCGCAATGGGAGAGTGCACTATGACTTCCTCTTTCACTCGGTCTCTACGCACCGAGTGTACTACGAGATGTGTATTATTATTACGCGTAGCGCGATTGATATCGAGTCTAATAAAATGTGGAATTTATAATCCCATCTATTCTCTCGTGAAAATTCCTCGTAAAAAACTCGGAATTCCTCTGTACTCTTAGAATAAATTAAAAAATTCCATACCGAGGCGTGGATTAATAGGGATAAATTTTGAAAGTGTTGAAGGGTGAAAAATTCGAACCCAATAATTCCGGAGCTGATCCTGATACTTGGCTGCAAAATATCGATTGGCATTACGAGGCAAGATCGTTCATCCCCCATCGCTGAATTTTCATGGAGGGGATTCGTAGAAAAATACGAGAGACACACACACACACACATATAGTTCGGGCGTTCGCTCGGTTCGGCCCTTATATTTTGGGCTCGTGAACGTCTCGAGGAACTACGAGAAGCGAGGGAGAGATTGTAGGAAAACGAGTCGACAGGAGGCTATCAAGAAGAGGCTGAGAGAGACTCTTCCGGTCGGTCGAACGGCTTACCAACTCGCGAGGGTTGCAAGCTGTTAGGAAAACGAAATGACCAACAGGCGCTCACTTACATTATCATAATATTGTAATTTTTCTTCTCCACGCTCTCAGCTTTTCAGATAATTTTCTTTATCATTTTTTCTTTTCTTTAAACGCCATTTTCTTTTTTTTTGTACGATTGTTGATTTTTAGGAATACGAGAAAAAAAAAATTGATATGGTTTTCAGAGTCAAGAAATCGGAGGGTTATTTTCGGATAAAGGGTACAATACGTTATTGTAACATATATCATCGTATATTATATTATAAACACGATGAAAGTACCGAGCGAAAGCTCAGCATCGTCAGTTTCTCGAAAGCTTCGACAGTTCCGCGTGTTGCGATGAGATTCCGCTTTGGCGATTTAGAGCCGACGAGCATAGCGGCAAAATATCGCGGGGGCAAAGCGGATTATGAGCGGATTGGATCCGAATGGATTACCGATAAATGCCACTCTCGGCGTACCAGACTCACTCCAACCCTCGTGAGAGTGAGCGACGCCCTCACTCGCGAGTTTTCGTTGTACGACTGATACCGTATCGCGAAGGGAAAAGGTTCGCAACGTCGAATATCCGACGACAACGAAAATAATGGAGCTTTCGCTTCCTATACTATTACTTGTTATATATATTGGATATCGGCAATAAAATCCACAAAACTCCACGGATAGTTAAGATCTTCGACTTCGTTGCAAATTTAGAAGACGACGAGAAATCTCTGCAAAATTTCTCGACGAAAAAATGAAATGATCGAATATTATTATATTAAAACAAACAAAAATATAATTTTTTTTTAAATATATAAAAAATATATCAAATATATTTCTAACATTTACTAAAGCAATTGAAATGCGATTCAAAGTCACGTGTATAAAATCCGTCGCAATCGTTTGAATTATTTTTGAATAATTAAAAACTCATTAAATTTCTTAATAAAGTAATACCAATAAAAAAAAATGTCTTCGTAAAATGAGAATCCACCCTATTCTTCCCCGATAAAAATCAACCGCACGATCGAAAAAAAAATACATGAAAACAGCCGGCATATGTACTATATATACACGTCGATTATATTTATCCTGTCGTCGGTCGGTCGGCCAAGCCTTGTGCGTCATTATCTCTGTCGCAACTATTGTACAAGCCGCACGACTTCTCGATCTCCTCGGCCACCTTGTAACGTTGATTTTTATCCTCATCCAATGTGCCCCGCGCCTTGCCTCCTCGATCCTTATACTCGTGTTTATAATATAAAAATATGTTGAAGAACAAAGAAGTCGACGGGGAATACTATACGATATATGGGTGGAGTGTTCCCGCTAACTCGCTGCTGTTCCCGATGTTATACTAAACTGATGTTTGTGCCTTCAGCGCACATTGGCTCGAATGTCGGAAACTCCAACGTTCCAAACTATGTGTACCTCTCTTGAAAACGCACACATGCGTGTGTGTGTGTGTGCCGCGTTCGCGTCCACATCGTCGACGCTGTCGGCGAGATAGTGTCGCGATGACGATGACGGTGGTAGCGCGGTGGGTTCGCCGTATAACGCGAGGCGGGTATAGAGGAGCAGCCCGCGGTAACTCGATACACGACGGGGAGGTCAGAGTAGATTGACGAACGCGATAAATCGGACCCGGTGACACGCGACGAACGACGCGATGCGACAACTCACTGACCTGCGAATCCAATGCATAGCTTGCTATCCTCTCTCTCTCTCGTGTATTGCCTGCTGCAGGACACTCGGACATCGTCGTGTACCTCAATCTCGTGTTGACGATCGCGCGCAGCACCGGGGAAAATAATGATTTGCTACGTAAAAATAATCTGTTTATGTATCGCGAGACCTGCGAGACAAGACTCCTTATGCATTTATGTAGGTGCAGCTCGCGATTGCGTAGGCCCTCGAAAATCGCGCTTTATTATCGATTCAACGATCGATCTTAAGCAATAAATTATGAGTTGCTCCGCAGATTTTCCGCGTGTCGTTTTCCTCGCGGAAATCATTGATACACCGGTGGAAAGTCGATATTCAGTTGGACAAAAGAAGAAGAAAACATTCTTGGCTTTCGGCATACATTTGCCTTTATGTCTTTTCTACAACGTTCAACTCTCGTGTTTTTGTGCGTTTTTTTCGTTCTCTATACCTATTTGTACTCTTTATCTCTATTGCGGAATACGTCTGTATACACGTAACAAAACGATAATGTACAGAGAGACACACAGAGGATAACGGGAGTTTAGTAGAGTCGAGCATTGTCTCGATCGACGATAAAGGCTTTCGAATCGCGGCGATGCTATATCCATGCGTACGTTTATATAGGATATATATATGTATATATATTTGACGATAGGTAGACGGTGTACCGTAGAGACGGAAGATGAGAGAACGAGAAATCGCTGGAGAAAAGGCAAAGCTAAAGAGACGAAAGAAAAAAAAAAAAACGAAAAACAACGCGAAGCGAAAGAAAGATTCAGCGCACGAGATAAAAAGGTCGACTATAATGGGAACCTTCGTGCACCCTGGTCCCTGAGCATCCGACGCGTCACCACCATCATCAGCTCGAGTCCTATCCTAAAGGAAGCCATTACATTGTTTTATCTCGATATACAAGAGACAGAGATCAGCGCTCGTCGTCATTTGATCAAAGAGAACAGAAGAAATAGTAAAAAAAAAACATAAAAAAAAAATCTAATTTGTCAAACATCGAGTCTCGATTTCGAAAAGTCGTGAAACAGCGGTATTTTGCTATATTAAATTCTTACCGGTTTTCATAGCGAAAGCATAGACCATTATTAAAGTCCTAGAAAGTCTCATTCACAGCATTCGCAGTTTTTTTTTCTTCCGTTTCTTTTTTTTTTTTTTTTGCGTTGGTGAATTGCGCACCCGTGCGGGACCTCGGAGGTGAAAAAACAATGGGTACACGAGAGCGACCCGAAACCCTCCCTTCGTCGTCGTTTCTCTCGATCACAAAACAGAGACAGTGAATACTACTACTACGCGCCTACTTCGTTCTATTTATGATATGTAATGCACGTATGTATGGATGGAGATACAGCTTCTCGGTATTTTTCTTTTCCCTTTTTTTTTTTTTTTTCACGAGTCCTCTAGCGTGTTTCTCCTCGTGGAATTCTTCGCCGGATGGAACTCGCTAGGCAACGTCGTTCTCTCGCGTAAAGGATTGCACAATGCAAGCCTGGTACCCATTGTCGATGTCACCAGACAACACCCTCACGAGAAACAGCAACAGCGGAAGAAGTACTATGCGCTGTGTCGTTCCCCTACGGGGAGAGTACGACGGTGGTGAACTACGAGCGAATTCTTTTGGCTAAAGAAGCGTAAGACAGCCCATCCATCTCGCGTTTCTTCATTTGTTTCTCATTGGAAAACACATTTTTTTGTGATACGATACTTTTTACTGCAATTTTTTAAGTTCATCCAATGTTTCGGAAAAATTGATAATTAAACAAATTTCCAAATTCGACTATTAATAAATCGAATTATTTATTGTTCGTCAAATACCGTTTCTATTTACGATTTTTATTAGTCCCACAACGTTTAATACAATGATTGCTTGTCCTACAAAAAATGTATTCATTCCGAGTTATTTCACGGTATAGTCTTTGAACAATCGAAGAAAAGAGGAACGAGTAAAATTGTGTATGTATAAGCGTACGGGTGTGGAATCGCACGGGCCGCGCGATGATTGCGACGTAATCTGCTTTGCTTTGCTTCTTTGGGGGTTCGGGGGTTGTACCGTTGGCGTTCGAAGGGTAGCGCGAGAGATCTCTAGCCGGGGGCATCCTTGCGGCTCTCTTCTCGTCGACCCTATATCGTTTCGTCGGAAACGGTGCGAAGGGGCAAGAGAGACGGGAAAACCTCGACGATGCGGAGGGCAAAAGCGAGAAGGAAGACGGGTCGACCCTACCGAGAACAACCCCTCACGTAGAGGTTATCCTATAAACGGCGCTACCCCCGCGGATAATCCGGCCCCCGGGGCCCGCGTGCGGTTGAGCGGTTGCAACAGTTACCATATTTGATTGTGCCCCTTTCCTATCGCTTCTCCACTCTCCTATAACCCCTCCGAAATACGCATTTATACCGATATAGATATAACGCGCGTTACAGAATACAAATCGCTGATGTATCTTCGCTCCGGAAGGTGAATTGTATTTCCAATAAACATCGCATTGAATTCAGCTATTTTTTATGTTTAAATCAAATTATCACTCAATCACTAACATTTCCAAGTTTATTTAATCATTTGTCGATCATTAAGAAGAATGTAATTTTTTTTCTCGTAATTATTAACATTAGTTATTTAATATCGCGAGCAACTCTCCTCGGATATAATAATTAAATATCTCATTAGATTCTTAAATATAATACATATTGATATGTTATTATATTGAAGCATATTATGAGATTCCGAAATATTATATTTAAGGGTAGTTTCGTGTGAAATCAATATAAAGAAAAATGTTTCAAAATAATAAAAAAAAGTGTTGTAAAAAATGATATTTTTCCTACGAATATCTTAAAATTTATGTATAAATACTGTGATTTTACTGACCATTAAGGGGTTAAAAGTTTTTTAATATTTTTTTTTTCCAGATCCCGAAGTTATTACTGCATATTTCGTGTTTCAATCGATCTTTTGGGTATCGAAGTCCTCCCTTAACGTCGATCGCGTTCTCCATTCTCCCCCCGTGTCGACACGAAACTCTCGCGCGCGATCAAGAGTCTCTGTGTGTTCGTAAGCGCGTAGGATTTTCTCAACTGCTCGCGGCGCACAAAGTTATGCTCTCCCCTCACTCGCGCGCCCGCCGTCACGTTGAAAAATCCGAGCAAAGAAATTTGCGCTCGTTTGATCCGCGCCGCCAAAGGGCTCTGAATGTTATATCGCGCGCGAGCTAAACGTGACCGGGGAACGAGGCCGCGGGGAAATAGTGTAACAGAAGCGAAACGCGAAAAGGGAGAGTTAAAAAAGAAATTTGTAGGGAAAAATGGGTAAAGCGTGATAAGGGTAAAGGGGCGGAAGAGAACGTTGCTTGCCGTATCGAGAATGTGTAGTCTCGATTGCTCGATACTACAGGACCAGCGTGAGATTCGAGAGCAAACTGCACCGCCCTATCGAACGGACCACCGCCGTCGACAAACGTTACGATTATTATTCGCCTATGTGCAGCAGGTAAACGCGATTCCCGAAGGCTGGAGCGAGAAGGATAAGCGAACGCGCGGTTTCCTCTCGTGCATACGTCTCTGTAATATTTCGCTCTCTATACGTGCGGTTTTGCCTCTGTTAGTCGGGCTGATATGGCCTGATGCATGCACACGCGTGCGGCAAACCGCGGGACCACCGCGCACGGAATTACATTGATATTAGTATCGTTTCGGGCTTCTCTCGCGGATTAATTAATTAAAACGCGAGAGTGGGCGTGTTGTGTGTGGCGGGTATGGTCTTCCGTCGGCCGTGTATCCCCCATATGCCCCTCTTTGGTCTCTGTCTATATCTTTCTCGTTCTCGCGAGTTTACCGAGCAACGGCCCTTCTCTGTGTGTTTGTGTATTGGTGTAACTCGCGCCCGAGGGAAACCCCTTCGAGGGCCGACGGAAAACGCGAGGGTGGTAAATGTACGTGTATCCTATGTTCGTGTATTTGCGGACGAACGCTCGGCGCTCTCTCTCTCTCTTTCTCTTGGGATTTCGCACGCAACGGCCATTGCGAGAACGGTCGGTTGGTCGGTTTGCGGTTTCCAGTCGCTAGACTCGCCGCTACACGAAACGGGCGCACGCCAGCGTGTTCGCGACCGATGCCGCACATTGTTTGTCGAAGGAATATATAAAAATAGAAAAACGAGATTCCCGAACGAAAAGGAAAAACGGTGAAAAATTGCTGATGCGAAGGTTCCCGATTTTTCTGCGGTTCGATATCAATCGGGAAACAACGATTTTCTGTATAGTTGTACACGCCGTTCGTAGGGTGTGTACTTTATATTTATTAAATGGCTGATACGTTCTTGTGGCTTTAATTTTTATTAATTTTATCAACATTATTGCAATATTCGGGAATCGTAAAAAATTACAATAATTTTTTCGAAATTTTGACGCGAATTTTTTTTTACCGGATATCAATTTTTTTTTTTCGAAAAGTAACGATTTTCGATAATTTTGAACAGCGAAATCGCCTTTTGCTTATGGAATTATTACAAAATTTGATTGATTATCGCGGAATATGAGAAAAATAAATAGACGAATAGCAGTTTCAAAAAAATTACGAAACGCGAACGCTAACAATTTTTTTTGCATTACATCGATTTTTTTTAACGCTGAATACGAAAGCGATATTTATTTTTGCCCGAAGTTTGATATTGAAAAATGTCGGCAAAATTTTCGATATTGAAGTTTCTCGCGAATAGCAAACATCGATAGTTTCGATACATTACGAGTCATAAATTATTTCAGAGGTGAAAAGTAAAAAAACGACTTACCCTTTTTTGCGTGCAATATTTCCGCAGGATCGGGAGGCAGTGCGGTGCAATGGCTCGGACTGAGACTCGGTTGCAGCGAGGAAAAAGGACTCCCCGCGCCCGATGGATACCTGGAAATATCACGAGAGAAAACGCGCGTTGTGAGGGACAGTTATAATGAGATTTTTTCATTTTTGTTGTCAGTTGTCGGATTAACGCGGATGCATAACTGACGGACAAACATAGTTTCCGTGAAAAGATAATAGATGAAAATTTCGAAGGAATTATATATAGGTGAATGAGTTTTGAGGAATTACCAGTTGGGTCGCGGCCAACCGGTCGTTTGACCGTTGAGTAGCCTTAGCTTGTCGTAGACGCTCTCCGCGGGACTACCGGCGCCCACGCCGACCCCACCGACTCCCTGCTGCTGCTGCTGTTGATGCTGTTGTTGATGCTGCTGTCTTTGCTCCTTCTGTGCCGCCAAATTTCTCAATACCCTGTTTATCGATGATACCTAAAACACAGACAATAACAAAAAAAATCAATATAATTAATAAAATAAATAATAATAATAGTAATATTGTATTAAATAATGAAATTGCAATCACTCGAAAAGGGGAAAAAACCTTTTTTTATTTATTTAATCTAAACTGAAAAAAAAAAAATGAATTGTCGGAATTAATAATTCGATCGAAGTATTTCTAAAAAAAAAAAATTGCCACAAATTATTAGTTCTTCCAATTTATTTTATTTTCGTGTACTTTGTAACTTTTTTTCCTCGAAATCATTTTAAATACCTCTTCAGAAGATTTAAAATTATTTCGAGAATAAAACATCCAGAGATCGGAATTGCGATCGTCATACGATTTTGGAATGCGCGTACAATTTTCTTAATAAAAAATGTTGATATTCATAATACTCGAGGAAGCGCTATTGGAGAATTAATTCCCAATGAATGTTGCATAAAAATTCGTGATAAAAAGTATCGGAATTTTAGTAGATTGCCTCCGAGTTCGACGAGTGATTCAAATCCGGGGTATCGGATAAATCGTATGTAAAATACGTGTCGTTGGGGATCGCAGAATGAAATGGAAAACACATCGGCGTTATAACGCTGAGAGTAACTACAGACTACCGGGTACGGCAATTTTGTGAGCGTAGAGAAGCCTCTCTGCCCGATGAGACGGCAATGGCGTACGCGTACGAGAGAGAGTGAGACAAAGTTAGAAGCACGGGTAATTAAAACGATGCGCGCCGGGGCACCGGGCGCGTGTTCCGCACCCGGAGAGTTAATTACCTCCGTCTTCAATTATTTCCGTCTCGCGCGCCACTCCGAGGGGACTTTGCCGTGCCGCGCGGGGCGGCTCTCGATCGGAGTAACGCCACCCCCGCGAGTTAGTCCCGTTCACGAGGTCTTTCCCTATGTACTATATACAGTAAGTATCATACATATATATTCAACATATCCGACAAGTGCAACACACGAATTCCATATCACGCGTCAATGTATTCGTGTATTCGCGCGCGTATATGTTTATCGATATTTGCATTAGTTGCCACGGATTGATTAAGAAGGGTGTATCGTTACATTCCCAACCGAAAGTGAGATTCAGAGAGAATATCGCGTTCTTCCCAATGGGATTTAAATCTCAAAAAAACAAAAATCACCCGTATAGAAGGTGCTGAGAATATTGGCATAATAATGATTCCAAAAAGTTATTAACGACAGAATTTATTTTAATTTTCGAAAAACTCCTTTTTCGAAAAATTTGTAATTGGTAATTGCGATTATAAAATAATTGCGAATAAAAATTTATCCACAAAAATTAACGGATCAAATTCTTCTAAAAAAAGTTATGTTTCCGAATACTGCATTAAACAATAATTTTTTTAACTAATTTATTGAGAACCTTTTAATTTTATTATTAAGCAAAATTAATGTTCATCGAATTTTTTATATAGTTAATTTTTTTTCCGATTTTTATTCCATTGGGAAGTAATAAAAATGTTCTCTGAATCTCACTTTTGGCTCGGAATGTAACGCGAAGCACCCTCCTTAAGAGTATCGGAATGACATAGATGTTAATAAACAATCATTACGAATCGTAAATTTAATGAAATATCAGACTATATTGATGACCACAAAATCCAGAAATCGATTAATTCTTCTTGTTTCCATATTGATGCAAAAAATTGTACGGATATCGAGTGAAATTGCTGCTTTTCGAAAAATCGCTTGCAGTATACTCACCTGCGCGATGCACGTTAGCTATTCGATATATTGTAGCATAGAAGCATCTGTATAGTATATCTGTGTATAGAACTGTACAACGCGTATGTATAGGTATAAAAAGCCTCTCGGATTACGCGGCCGTGGGATTGGCCGTGGGAGATCTCGTTCCCTGGGGCGAGCGTCGTGTCATGGGGCCCGCGACGTTGAAACGACCTGACGTCTCGGACCCCCGTCGGGCAGCGGCCAACGACGGGCACCTCTATTCCTCGGTATCTCTCCAAAGACTATAGATATCGCGTTCGAATATTTTTCCAAAAATCGCACTCACCAAAATATCATAAAAAAAAAAAAAAAATTGACAATTTTATATATTTTCCAAAAATCGAAATCATTTAAAAAACGCACCAAAAAAAATACAATTTTATATATTTTCCATAAATCGAAATCATTTAAAAAACGCACCAAAAAAAAAATACAATTTTATATATTTTTTTTTTCGAAACGTTCATGAATAAAAATGTATTTCGTTTGCGTGAATAACTTGAAGGAGTTTAGAGAGAATGATTCGAGAATTATTTTCGTACCTTATGTCGTGCAAACAAATCGTAACGGGGTTTGAGAATCGACAGAAGAAAGCTGAGAGTTCGTAATAGATGTGTACCACTCGTATTAGCTGCTACTGGTGACGTTGGTACGTGGCAAGTGGCTTGACAACAATAAAAGCGAGTCACCTCGAACGATCCATTGTAGATCGATTCTCGATTGTGTTATTTGTGCTATGTATGTATGTGCGTGTGTACGGTATACCACGATCTCGTCTCGTACCGACAATGATCGACGCATTGCCGGTGGTTGCGCCGTGACACATGTCGTTTCGCGGGCCTATACGCTCATAGACGGAAAAAAAAAGAAACGGAACGAAGAAGGGCGTTATATGGGACTCCACTCACTCGGCTATATTATAATATACTCCTTGCGGCTTACGAAAAACGACCGAAACAGTTGGACACTCGATGTCACGACGAGGATCAAATGTCGTTTTGACTGGCATTCGGGTCCTCGCCGCTACTTCTCTCGTCGGGATCGGTATTGTCGTACAACCGATCGCGTTCTCCCGCACTCTTTAAATTCTTTTCCTTTCTCCTCGCTTACCTCTATCACCTCTCGTACCTGACGTGAGCTGCAGTTTCACTCTTTATTGTGGCTATACTGGGGCTTTGACTCGATCCACATACACAAACACATCGCAAAGGGATCAACGAGTTACGAGAGAAACTCGAAGAGTCGAACGCGACTCTGACGTTCTTATATATTTTTTTCTATTGTATACCTGCTTCTCGCACCGATTGAAGAAAAAGAAAAAAAAAAAAAAAGAAACGACACACTTCTGTATCCGATGCGTCTATTAAGTAGTCGTAGAAAAATATTTGTTAGTCCTGAGCCTTTGAATGTACGAGAAACTTTCACATGAATGACGAGGAATATGGCAACGAGAGATGTGAGTGCAAACGCGATATTTAAACTTTCTAATCTATCGAATATTTTATTGTTATTCGGGATTCGCTCCCAATGTGATGAAAAAGTATACCGAAAATATATCCATGATATATACAATATATTTTAAAATACATTTGTGTATATATTTGACTTCAATGTAACAAAATTTGACAAAGACAATATTGTGGACGCGAGGGATCGTGAATAAGAAAAGTTCGAACTTTTTATTTTATTTTTTTTCGGAAAAATCGCCAAAAAGTATGAGGAAAATCGCCAGAATGCTGGAATATACGTAAATTGTCGCACAAGTATCGGGATTATGCCAATTTTTTTTCCCCGTGTATATTTATCTTTGATATTGTTCCGGTGAAAGATCCAATGTTAGCGGAATAGTTGACAAGAAAGAACCCTCAAAGAATTGTCTATCTTTCATTCCCAGTTCCCCGAGGATCAATGATATTAACATGAAGCGCGAAGTACGAAGTATTGTGCGCGATAAGGGATGTTAGGGGGACGATGTACGAACGACGAAGAGGGTGGTAGTAGCCGGATAGAGACGTCATAATATTGTCTACCCGTGACGCCTCTCGGTAATAGTGCGTATCCGTAGCCTCAGATCCGGATCATTGTTTGCGTGTGTGTAGCGCAGTCTTATTCGCGCGGCTGTGCGTGTGTGCGTGTGGATGAAAAAATGCGTGTGCGCTTCTGGAAGGGTGAGAGTTTGCTGCGTGGATGGTGTACGAGGGGGGAGATTATCGCGCGAAGAACGGAAGAACATACGAGGGTGTGTAACACACTCTCTGCATTTCTCTCTATAGCCCACTTCCGTTTCGCCCCGTCGTCGTCCGGGGGAGTGGGTGGAAAAGAAGACTCCTCTCGTATATAAATCTCCGCGCACGGCTAACTCTCCCCCCTGTAAGCCGATGACATTCTCGTTTTTATTACGAAAGAATATCCTGAAGTGTCTTACGGTGTAACGGAAGACTGATCTCGAATGGAGACACCGAGAACGACACTGTAACCCTCCGCGACATTTATTTAAGCTTCTCGTATGTTTCTCTACCTATAAGCGTTTATGAATGTCGAAAAAAAAAGCAAAACAAAACGATGCTTTATCACGGTTGTTTCGTGCGTTTGATTAATTTACGGCACTTGCCGTGCAGGTGAGGGTTATAAAATAATACACGTTTTTTTGACGCTTTGCAAACACTTAGAAAAGTGTATTAGGCGCGAACGAGGAGACACGTTGATCGGGGCTTATAAAGTGTGTATTGATATTAAAGCTTTTTGCCGAGTAGCGACGAGAGGCATTTTCTCAATGAGATCAACGGGGGGTGCTATGATACAGGCAGCGCGACACGTGCTATCCATATTCTTTGGCTACCTATAGAGCGTCAAGTCTCGGGATTTATATTGAAACCCGTCATTATCTCACCCCATCGAAGGGCGCGGTATACGTCGAGTCGAAATTGAAGATTTTCTTTATATTTCTTCATATTTTACCGTCTGCGAATACAATTTTAATAAAACGATGTATTGAAGAAAAATGAAGAACGAAATTGCATTTTTTTCTGCGGATATCAAATTGCTATTATCGCGTTTTTATAGCGGCCCACGCTATATCACGCTTTTTTCTGATCGATGCAATAAAATTTACTATAACCGATGTTAACCCTTTCGAGGCACACGTTCGTACCAATTGACTTGTAAATTTCAGTCCACAGGGGTGGAGAAATGATTTTCCCACTGATTTATAATTTCAACCCTCGACATAAATTTTCTCGTGTGTGTACGTTAAATTGGCGTTACATGAAAAATTACGCGAACGCGAGAACAAATGGAAAAAAAAAAAAACGTGCGAAAGAGAAAGAAAAAAATAAATAAAAAAGCAATTTCTCGGCGATCATTCCCAATTACGATCGTAACGAATTACAGTGTAAACTGCGTACTGGCTGTTTGAACGTTTGCCACGACGAGAGAGCCACGCGCCGTTGCCAATAGGGTGACGGGAGATTTTTCGCGTGCTACAAATCTCAACCCCTCGCGAGTTCTCGTCATCTGCACAGTGCCTGGTAGCGGCGGCAACGGCTACGAGTGCGTGTTATACGCGTTATAAAAAGAGTCCGTGTCGCCCCAACGGCCGTGGGAAATGTTGGCGCTTTAGGCCACAGAAAAAAACATTGGCGACACGCGTTGCCAACGACTGACAGCTTCATCATGCGCGACGAGACACACGCTCACGCGTTCGTACTGTTACAACCTACTTAACGCGATCTGATAACGTTCACTCACCGTTCTCTTTTTCATTTTCATCTCAACCCCTTGAACCGTGCGTGCGTCGCATAAGCTCTATATATACGGCATAATATGTGTACAATATGTATATATATATATATATGACGATTGAGATCGGATCACGGTCTGCTTTCAACGCCTCGTATGAAATTCAAGTGTCGTTTCGTTGACTGCCTTTATCCCGGTAACAAGAGCTCAATTCTTTAAGGGGTGCGAGTCGCAATACAAAAGTTAAGATATTACGAATGATCAATTATTAAAAGTGACAAGTTTAAGCGTAAATTCTATACGAAGGGTGTTGCATCGAAAATACTTGTATGAACTATTAGAAATTTTACAATTGTCTACAAAAATATTCAGTTTACATCGTAAACATATTTTTTCTATGTATGCTTTTCGTTAATAGTTTGTCAATGTAATGTCAACGACGAATGACGGAATGTAAATGAAAAGTGAAACGATTAATTTTTCGAAAATTAATTGTACGGAATCTGATCGAAAAAAGTATAGTTTTGTTGCCAATTGATGTCGAAAAATAATGAGTTCAAATTTTTCGATGTATTTATTCATCTCGATGTATTCAATTTCAACGTTAAAAAAATGTGAAAATGAGAAAAAAAATGCACGAAAATGACGGTAGAATAAAATAGAAGTTAACTACATATATATAGATAACTCAGTAAGGGTATTCACTCAAATTCCCTTGCGCACAAAGGGGTTATAACATCCGTGGGGGGCGTCTCTGTTCCGTGTATAACTAACTGTCGTCACGCGACGGTAGGTAGCAAAGAACTCGTTGACGTCGACGTCGAGAATAAGAGTCTCTCTTGTGCTATATACCACCGTCTACTAAACTAAACCTTTACCCGTTGTGCACAATACAGTAGTGTAGAGTCGAGAATATACATAGCAAATTCACCGTTTGCCACCCCTTACCCATCCCCGTGGTACGTTGAAGGTAAACGGTGTGGGGGATGATGTTCGTCGTCGGTGCTCCTCCGCTCCGAGATACAAATTACATTTAAATAGAACTCGTGGAACGTGCGGCATTCGCAATTTGAGTTGGAAAGGGACGAGTAGTGCGAGAAGGTGAAACTCGTGATGTCAGGGATGAGAAAGGACAGAGACAAGGGAGAGATGAATATATATATATATATCCCAGAAAGGGAGAGTAGAAATGCCGCGTGGCGCGTTGTCGGAGTCGGGAGGATAACGGTAGATAGCAAAAGGCGACGAGAGTAAAACGAGAGAACAGAAACAACGAAAAGAGAAAGATAGTAGGGAGAACCCTGTGCTTGGTATCCGCATGTGTAGAAGAGCCCAAAACGAAATCGCGGAAGGGTGGGAGGGGGATGATGTTCGGGTCGCGCGCGTGAGTACCGGAGAGAGTCTCACTCGATGCCGCACGTATAATCACAGCTTTTAATCTGGTGCTTCTGCCGGCGGAACGGTCGAGGGTGGTTTTCGGTATAACCCCGAACACAGTACATATATATTATATACATGTATATATATGCGTATATACAGTAGTGTAGTATATTCTATCCACTGAAAGAAGGGCCAGCAGGGTGCAGAGAGAAAGAGACGATGATAAAAAGGCCCGAGTGTGAGTCGAAGAGAATAGAGGACAGAGGAAAGCGTAGGAGAACCGGAGGCATCGCGGTATTTAGCAGCGAGCCGCGGGGGTTCGCCTCCCCCTCTTGTCGGTAGAAAATAACGGGGGTGGAGAACGAGAGCGGCCGCGCCACGCGTCGGCCGTTATTGCCTCTTACGACGGCGAGAAGGAGAGCAAAGGCTCGGATACCCTTGGCTTACAGCTATATGGATGAGAGAGCGTATCAACCGTTCGCGCGTTTTGCCCCAACGAATATAGTTGCACCGGCATAGCGTGGAGAAGGTTAATGCTTCTGGTGCTGGTGGCTCCTACAAGCCAGAAGGGGGCTCCCCGTCGTGCAATTTTGCATTCGAAACTCTCCGGACGAGAGCTCTTTCCCGCCACCGAAGGGTTCGCCAAAGAGCCTTGAAGACCGGTAGCTCGACATTCGGGATGAAAGAAGATGAAAAAAGGGAAGAACATTTTTTTAAAAAATGATAAAGAGAAGGAAATTGAAGCTATCTATGAGAATCAGAACGACCGATCATCGGAGAATTAAGTTCAGCACGATACCAGCAAAAATGTCGAAGGAATGGAAAAACAAAAAACAAAAAGGGCCGCTGACCGTCGACTCGGGTAAACGATCGCTCCGTTGCATTCGACCCGCGAGCGTCGACGTTCCAACAGAGCGAACTGTTGGGAACTCGAGTTAAAAAGAATGAACAGAAAAAAAAACACACACACAAAAATCTTGAAATATCAAAGAGAAAGGGAGGGTGAGTTGAAATGAAGGAATGTCGGTGAAGCGTGCGGAGAGGCGAGTGAGAGAAAACGTTCTCTCGTGTCTTGTTCTCTTCTCGTCGTTCGTTCTTTCGGTCGATCGATCGAGGTACTCTGCAACGTTTCACTGTTTCGCGCTGCGATGCGATGCTGCTTCGGGAGAGGAGAAGAAAGAAAAAAAAAAATGAAGCAGATAGCCGCGAGAGATCGTCGCGAGATAGGCGCGGGCGGGTTCGCCTTCCAAGAGCGAAGGGCGAAGGGAAAACGAAGAAAAAGATTGAAGGCAAAAGAAAAACAAGAAAAAAAAACACTCGCCATCGCGTCCTTCCCGCGTCTCTCTTGTCGTCGTTCGCTTCTAGAAACAATGAAGCGCAAGAGATGCTTCGAAGGCACGAGACACGTAACACGATACGGTCGCGTCGTCTTCGTAGCGACGAGAAGGAGGATTTTCTTCATCTACCGCTTTTGCCTCCCATCCGGAGACTGGATGTTGTGCGCTCCATGGGAGATCTTTCTCGATATCGTCGAATGTATATCGATATATACATAACTAGGCATATATCTATATATATACGTATACACACAATACTGTAAGCGTAGTATGCGCGTACTCGGTCCGTTGCTCATCGAATCAGACAACTGACCACCGACTAAATTCCGCGCAAGAACAATCTTCAAAAAAAAAAAAAAAGAAAAATGTCTAATATTCTAATACAACCTCTTTTCACGTTAGTCTCGGTCGATTATTCGACCAAAGTTCCTATTAAATAGTGTCCCTTATTCACCGAAGCATCGAAAAAAAAAAAAAAAAAAAATAATAATAATGCGAAGAAACAGAAGATACGGTCACGAGCATCAACTGGAATTAATCTAACGACGTATTTATTCTACTGTCCGTAAGTTTATAGCGTCTGCGGTGTCGTACGTCGGGGATGGGGGTTGGTCGCATGATCGCTGATTAAAAAGGATCCCGAGTCCCCGAGAGTCCGAGGAGCTATCCTTACGAGGAATAGAAAAATAGAGAAACGGTATCCGAAGCTCTGAGTGAGAGGACGGATGAAAAAGATGTGCTGGAAGTGCACGAACGTGAGGGGTGTAGGAAGAGAAGTAGGTAGTGTGGATGTCGTGGCCCGTAGCTGCTTCTGAAAGTGTCGGCTAAGGAACGCTGCTCGCCGATGGTGTGAGAAAAGTGAGAGAAACGAGAGTGTCGTATAGCGGTATATGGAGAGTCACGGGAATGGGGGATGAAGGAAGAAAAAGTAGCGTAAGCTTGGTAAGGCGGGTGAAGGAAGAAAGTAGTGTCGCGAAAGAAGAAGACGAGGAAGAAGAAGTAGAAGAAGAAGGTTGCTGCTGCTGCCGGTTCGAAGACTTGGATGGGGTACACTATACGGTGAAAGTCGACAGTGCTGCTTCGGTGAGAAATACATAATGCAGTAGCCGGACGTCTCCGACACCCCCTAACTCACCCTCGGCGCCCAGCAGCAGTAGCAAACCAGCAGAACCCATGGAGGGAGAGAAGGAAGGAAAGCCGGGAATCGCGACGAGGCCGCGGAGAAAGAGGAAGAAGAACCTCCAGTAGCATGGAGAGAAGTGTAGCAGTAGCACAGAACCCGGCGAACCGCGAGAGCGCAAGGACGAAGGGGGGTGCATTGATTTACGCGGGTAGAGAGAACCCGGCAAAGGGTGTCGCTCGTTCGCTTTTCTCTTCTCGCTCTATCCAACAGTCGTACAAATATAACCCGGTGGTAGCCGAGCCGCGGACGTGGGGCCAACAATTCACTCGACTCGGATTTCTAAGCCCATCCATTACGTTGCCGGCATTGTTGCGGTTACTTTAGCACGTCTATCGAATTCACCGAGTGAGGTCCACGAGGTTTGTGACCAACATCGACGGCTGTGTTTGGCACAATCTATGGATCAATAGATCAATGAAAAAATTATCCTCGATCAATGATGGCTCATTCTCTCGAATGATCAAAGCTTCGCGATATTTCAGTCTCACCAACGATTTTTATTCATCGCTTCACCCTGATCCTTATTTGAGTGATATTTATATCGAGGAGAAGAAGAAGATAGGATGCGATAGAATGAAATGATAGGAGGGGGATCATCGAAGAGATATCTCTGACCCGAAACCACTTCTCTCGGGGCGTGTCCGCTCCTGGAGGTCGTTCGGCTTTTGGCGAGATGTTGCAAGGGTGGGTCCGGCACAGCTTGCGAACTTGTATACACACGATCGTGTGTGTACCCGGGTAGGTATATTCATCCGAAGGGGATGGTCACGCTGACCATTTACGCCCGTACGAATAAGTGGGTACGCGATAGCCAGGCGAGACTATTAATTACCGTGCGACCCTTCGTCCTACTAGTTTCGGGATTCACTCTCGGGCGCTCCATTCTAACGCTTCTGCTTCTGTTACCGATCGACTTCTGCTCCGGGTGACTTGGAACTTTCGCGACGGAAACTGAGTTTTCGCGACATAATGAAACCGAACCGTAGAAATGGTACGGGTTCACGTGTATTTATCGGGAATACATAACACGGCAAGGGGGTTGTTCAGGCTGCGTTATGTCTATGTATCGAGAGAGAAATGGAAACCGCGTGTCGGCGGTCGAGCGGAGGATGAGGACGGACCAAGTGCGAAAGAGGGAACGAGAGAGCAGCTATTCGATATGAAACTCTCTACCGTCGACCCGCGCAGAGAGCGAGAGCAAAGCCCGGCTAGTGTGACCGTACAGCTCTCGGGATGGCTGACTCGACAAATGTAATCTCGTTGAACAGTGGTGCTTCGCACGTTATTTCGAACGATTACGAAGTTCCTGAGGTCTTTCACATCGAAACGAATACACGCGAGCGGATCTTTCGATAGTTAACTTTTTTTTTTAAGGTGATAAGGGGAATAATTGAGGTATTGTTAGGTATGAAAAGGCGAAACAAATATAATTAAAGGAAATAGAATTTTTCTTTTTTTTTTTTTTTTTCTTTTATTTGCAACAGAAAAAAAGATAGAAAAATGAAGTAAATTGTGAAAGATAACGAGGCGATCCCGAGGAAAAGATTTATTTAATTTTTTTACCGAATTTTAGCCGCAATACGAGAACCACTGCTCGTGACCAGTGGCGCGAGTAAACCAATAACGCAGCCGCCACCCCCGTTGCCAGATTCAAATCCGGCGTGCGGACACGTTAACGTCACTATGGTGCCACGTTCACGGGACATTTTGCGGATCTATTCATTCGCGCGTCGCTCGCGTGTCCGGCGACTGTTCTGTTGACAAGTTATAACTTTATATTCCCCGACTCTTTTTTTTTATATATATATATGTAACTATTTTTCTTTTTTTTTTCTCTGACTTTTGAATATCGGGGATTGGATTCGAATCTTCGAATTATTTCATCAACGCTTGCTGAGCTTTGATTTAATTGATACTCATTTATGTCATTTGTTTCACAAACTCTCGAGAGTCCCAAATTTTTATCGATAAGTCTCGAAACTGCGACTGGAGCTCCAACGATAATGAATGTTCCAATTCGCGCGGATAGGATGAAGATGAAGGAATTGAAACAACAAAAAAAAGTAAAGAGAGCACTGCGCTCGGTGGTCCTTCGGGTACTGATTCGATGCCGGAAGGTAAAGACGAAAAAATCGAAGACACGAAGAGGCCAAGAGAAGGCGAGGAAACGAGAAGAAAGGGAGGCGAGAGAGAAGTCAGAGAGCGGAGAATGAGGTGTACCAAGCGTATCCAATTTGATGGCATTACAATAACGGGGGTAATGTCTGAGAATAATGAAATTTCCCTCCCCAATCACCACGACTCGCTTGGAATATGTTTCACGAAGCTGCGGCAACGCGCGTTCTCTCTCTCTCTCTCTCTCTCTTTCTCTCGCTTATCATCCCGTTCTCCCTCAGTGTCACCCTTCGTTCCTTCCCGCCTTATACTCGTCCTCATTCCACCTATCGTCGCTCCGCACCTATTCACCTCTTTCTCTCGTCGATTCCACTCTCCACTCTCGTTTTCTTCATCGTCCTTTCTTTCGTATTCCTCGATCGAACGACAAAAGTTTTTCACGGCGTGTATTCAAGTTCGTGCGTTAAAATTTATTCGAAAAATTGTCTGATTCGCGGCTACGAATAATGTGGAAAAAGCATTTCAGGAAAATTGTGTTTTCCTTTTTTTTTTTTTTTTTTTGTGAGAGAAATGATGTTTTCGGCTTCGTGCAAAAGTGGTCCGTGAGAAATACTTGTTTTCTTTTTACGGGTTTTTTTTTTTTTTCTCTCTATACATTTCTTAATTTTTTCGTAAATTTTTACTCGTACGCGCAATTCTGTGTGCTGTATCTCGCGTTGACTATCGCGAATAGAACACGTTCGCGGCTCTCTCGGTATAATAAATTTTACTCTCGCAGTGTGTATAGTCAACGGTGTTTGGTACGTAATGGAATATTACACGGGCCATTAAAGAAACGTTAATCTTAGCCACAACAAGAGTTCCCGGAGGTTCAAGAGAACGAGAGAACAGCCGGAAAGGCGAACGGGATGCTTGAATCTCCGGGCGGATTAAGCGTGACGCTTTGATCCTTTTCGTGCGCCGGTTCGCCCTCCGGGTAAATTCTCCAAACCAGAGAGGCAGCACGCTTCCTCTTTCTCGTTCGTAACTATACCTACTACATCGCTCCTCTCCTCGCTGCTGCTTCTCGTGCACCTCGAGGGCATCGCACAATTTGGTAAAACAGCTTCAATTCTCATTCTCTCACTCCGCGCTATTATCGCGGGGGGTTCCCCTCTCCCTCTCTCTCTCTCTCTCTCTCTCTCTCGGCGATTTATCAAACGCGAGATTTTCGCGATTTCGGAGCGGAGATTAAAGAGACCGTGGAGAGAGAGCATTACAATTGTTTTTATGTAGTCTTTATAACACTTTCGCTAACACCCAGAATTTTGCTTAATTATCCTACGAGCTCTCAGCTCCGATGTCTGCATTTTTTGTATATTTATTGAAACTCTTATGAAATTTTTGCGAATATATTTTTTTCCGTTTACCTTCGTTTAAAAAATTTCATATTCATATGGAAATAAATTGAATCGATCACAAATTTTTTTCCAAAGCTCGTGAGATTGCGAAAAATTTACTTTCACTCCGATAAATAAATACTGAATTTCGCTGTTTTTTTCTTTAACGAATTTATTATTAAACGGCGAAAAACCACCCTCTGCTCAATTGAATTCAATTAATTTATAGAATTTTGTGATTTCCAATAATATCGTATTTTCATGTTCAGTGCCAAAAAAAATTTGATATTTATTCGCAAGTAAATTGCATCGATTATCGAATTTCGTAAAAAAGTTCGTGAGATCGAAAAAAAATATATATTAATTTTACATCGATTAATAAATACTGAATTTTGTTCGCATTTTTTAAACATTTGCCAACAGGAATAATTCGCAAACGTGTGTATTTCTTCTTTAACGAATTCTTTGACAAATTTATTATTAAAAGATCGAAAAACGCCCCGACGTTTTGCGGGAGCGAACCGAGAAGACCGTGGAGCGAAAGCTCCTCCTCGTAAGGCCATAGGATTTTCGCGGGGTTGCCACCCTCCTTGGGGCTTCCGCGACGTCGAGGGTGACGGCGCGGCCCTTGCGTACCTACTGCTACTACTCCTCGGAGCCATTACGAGAGGCGCGAGGAATAGACGCAGAGGCCCACCCGAGATACGCGGAGCGGGTGCTCTTGCGGAGGGCTTCGAGAAATAAAGGAAGAAGAAAAAAAAAAAGTATGGAAGAACGAACGCGAGAGGGATGAAGAAAGAGACTCCCTTGTCGCGGGAGAGACCCCCCTCCCTCACTCTTTCACTTTTTACGTTAAGCAAGTCGAGAGCCCCTTTTAGCCGACCGTTTATTGGACGTATGCAAATATCCATGGCAACGCGAGGGTCTTGCGAGACTTTCGACTGGAACCGGCGCCATGACACCTTCACTTTCAACTTCCAACTGTACACAATTTTCTCGAATTTACATTCTTCAACTTGTAACTTTTATCTTCGTGAAAAAAATTTCAAACGTTTTTCATTGCGTTGCATCGACATGGTGGGCACTAAAAAAAATTAATAAAATTTCCGAATTTTTTTTCTGACTAAATTATAATTTTTTCCCGTAAAAAATTCAAACTCATAGTGTAAATATGAGTAATTAATTAATAAAGTTCCTAACTAATCAATATCCGCGAAAAATGTCTATAAATTGTGGTGATGCGATACGATATTAATACAATTAGAGTATAAAAATCACTGCATTTTTTTTTCTTTTTGTTTCCAAATCGTTTACAACATATATTTGGTAGTGAATTTCGTTCAAAATTTTTTAAGACCCATCAAAACATTATTTTTTTTCAATTAGAATAACTAATATGTGAAAAAAAAAAATCGTTATTTTGATTCATTTTTTTTTCTCGTCCCGTACTGTTAGTCATTTTTTCCTGACGATTAAAAAAAATCTCTTATAATTCCCGGATTTTCCTGATTGTTTTTTTATTCCCTACATTTTCCCAGATTTCTAATTTTTCCCTCATCAGCGGCCATCATTATCGAGACTCGGTTGATTACGCATCAATATGTTTATTGATTTAACGCAATTTATAATTAATACTCACGCTCGGTATATTGTCGTTCGTACATACGCCTTCCTGCAGCAATCGATCTCTTATTTCCCACGCGAATATCGATGGACATTCGCTTTTGTAGAGGGAAATTTTGCCGACTACTTCGGCGGTTGCGACCCTCGGTTTGCTACCACCTATCGCACGCGGTCTTATCGAACCCGTTTCGTAGTACCTGCAACAATAATAATTTGCGGTTCAATTCAGTAGGGAATAAATGATAAAATACTCCGAAAAGCTTCCATAATTATCAAGCAAACAGAATTAACAAAATTGATTCCTCTGTTCATCAGCGATCAATTAAACACAATGTGGAAACCTTGAACGGACATTTTTTGTTTTGTTTCGTCTTCATCCTCATTCTCGACTCTCGCGTGTCTCGAGATACAGAAATACACAACAACGCAACAAAGGCGTTCAGCCAATCGAGTTAATGCGTTGAGATTAAGTGCGTTATTATGCAAGCGCTCGGTGGCAAAGGAATTCAGGGTGCGCGAGTCGGAAACACGAGGAACTGAAGGAGAACGAGCGAAGCCACGCGTGGTTCGCATTCCTGCGGCGAGTGTGTTTCATTCTCACTGGTAAACTGCGAACCATGTTTCCTTCGTTATTTCACTTTATACTCGAGGAATTTGCGTTGTTTATTTTTCATTTTATCTTTTATTTGTTGTCGTTGTTTTTTTTTTTTAATTTTTGTTTACAAGACTTGCAGTATTTCAACCAACCTGCCGAGGATCTTCGAGACGCAGCCGTTGCTGACCTGAAGGATTCTCGAGATGTCGCAAGGACGGGCACCCGAGTGCGCCAACTCGACGATCTTTTGCCTCGTCGAGTCCGGCAACGGACGACCACCGACGAAGACACCACCCAGCTGATTTACTCCGCTGTGACCTGAAGATTAAAAATATATCATTACGATTAACCGTTTATCGAAAAAAAGAAAAAAAATTCACAACAATAATGTGAGAAAAAAAAAGAGAAATTTTCGTCAAATGTATGACAATAATAAAAATTTTCATAAATACAGATCGATTTTTTCGAAATTTCCATATAAAAAAAAATATATAACACAATATATCTATGATATATCGAATATATTTTTTATAGATTTTTTTAAATTTATTTTTTGCATATATTTTTTTCTATTTGGTTTGTCGCATTTCAAACTACGATAATTAGATGGGTGGGTTTCGAGTTCAGAGAAAAAAATGTTACGCTATATTTCTATTTCTAAGCGCTGCTACAAGACTTGCGAAACCGATGTACTCTCCAAACAACCCCTCCGACTTCCTTTCGAAATATATCATATAATACTCTTCGAGTGTCTATGTTGCGACGTTTTTTTTCTTCTTCACCTTTCTCAATAGTTCGTACAATGGTATACGAAGTCATAGATCACGTGTCTATTTTTCGTCGGGTCGTCGAGAGCGAAGTTTATTCCTTTTATTTCTCAGGTTCGTGGAGCGTATATACAGCGTGTCTGTTAGTCCTACGAGAGCGGAGGTTGCCTTGTGCGCAGAGCTTGTGGAGAGTCTCGATTTTCTCCCCCGAAACCGAGGGGTCCAAAAACGTCAGCGGCGAATCCGTCGTAGATAACCCCGTCTCATTGTGTCGGTGACAAGTCAGACTCGCGCTGAAGAAAATTCCACGCTACTGTCGTTTCTCGTATCTCCCTCCGACACACGAAGAAAAATCAGCTCGACGAGAGTTTCCTTATTCCACGAGAGCGAAGGCTTTTATTCGACGTTCTTCGCACTGCACCCTTATGCTGTATATAGACGATGGAAAGAACTCGTGAAATCGTGGGTAACGCCACGCCTACACTCTCAAAGCCACAGAGAAAGATTCTTCAACGACCACTGAATTGTGACCCTCGATCATTGAGATTTTTCGAGTGAGAATGAAGGGCCCGATGAATAAACTTGTGAATCTATTTATCTATATCGTCATTCACACAGTGATCGTAATTTTTTTTAATTCAAAATCCATTAAACAAAATCGAATGAAAAATTAGAAAAAATTAATAACTCGTGAATTGTGACTTGAAAAATTTCAAAACTTTTAAACAAATGAAAATAAAAAACAATCATTTCGGAATTCTAATAAAAAAATGTTGTATCCATCAAACAAATGGCGATAAAATATTAAAATGAAAACTAATCATTTTTGTGTTTTGAATGCACGTAATATTGTCGGTTGTTTCCATTTTTGCAGAGACCGAGATTTTTTCCGATTTAAGTACGACGACCGTGAGGGGTGCACCGGGTCACGAATCGCGGATAAATTTATTGCCTATATAATCGACGTTCGATCCTCACGCACGATTGAACTCTTTCTCGTTGTGTAAAGAGCGACAAGTAAAATGCAAGGGATGCTACTAATAGGTGTGCAAGCTGCACACATCATAGCGGCATTGGATGGAGAGCGCGAGAGAAAGAAAACGACAAGCGTGTCACTGGAACCGCTCGTAAATTTTCGGAGGATCGAAGTCTCGGGTACTCACGGTTTGTCGTACATTATTTCGTTCCTATAGGGGGTTTTTCTTGTACCTTCCGAAGTTTATTCAATACTCCGTCGGTCGGCAGCTACAAATTCTCAAAGTCATCGCGCCGTGGAAAAATCGTTGAGTACGATGAACCGAAGAGAAAAATTGCAAAAGAACCCCTTCACGTTATAACAAATCTCATAAAGTACATCCCAAAAATAAAATGAATTTTTTGTTGAAAACTTGTTGCACCCAATTTTCGTGTTAAATATTAAGTAAAAAAAAAAAGTAACAGCTTCAGGATTCGAGGAAAAAATACATCGGATACAGTCTTGAAACGGCGACTGAGAAGAAACTAATTTCCGACTCAATTTCCTACGGAAAATCATTTTTTTTTGCGAAATAAAATCCTCACAAAAGAGGGTTCCAAATTAAAAAAAAAAAATTCCCACGAAATACGGATATAATAACGGCGGAAAAATAATTTTTTTGAATTACGGCAATTTCGACATTAACAACACGCATTCGGAGCACATAGGATGTTTAAAAACAAAAGGAACGCACATTGAGAAGAAACTTACAAGATAATCCAATTAAACCGTTTTATAGCAATGTATTAATCATCCCCATTAACGCTCAATTAACAAAGAACATCCGTACTGTCGAGTCTTGTCAAAAGGCGTTAAAGAAGAAAAATACAAATAAAAAGGCAACTCGCACCACAGCGACGAAGGATATTGCGAAAGAATTGTGTAACTCGAGTTATTGTTACGCTGCACAACCGGGGCGTTTAAATAGCTGGCAAAAGAGCGTCGAACACGAATTCATTGAATGGGACGCGTTAACGACTAATAACGAAGCGCGCAAATATAGCGCGAAACCCAATCTTTCTCGTCGAACAGAGTGCACATCAGAAGCGTAGATTTGTATATATATATATGCGCCATTCATTTACAATATTCGTAATACGTTCGCGTAGCTATAATGTCGTCTATTGTGCGATATCCCGTAAATACACGAAGGTATATAAACTCAATGGCGAAGAATACAGACGCGAGGGAAATAAAGCTAAAGGGAAATTCTCTTCTCTCACTCGGGATCGTTGCGCTAACGTTGGATAAGCAGTACCTAAGGCTGTTACCACTGCCCAATATATAGTATAACGTATATGTATTATGTATATATAACTATATACTCACGCGCCGTACGAACTCGTGTAATAAGCTCGACTCGTTATACAACGCGTACAGCCAAAGCGAAGGATGACGAGAGGGGTGCTCGTCGAGTGGCTATTCAGTAGCTTACGTGTTTTGATATTGTAACGTTTGTATTAAATATCAGTCGGGTTTAACCCTCGGAGTTTTTCTCTCGGCTCTCTCCCGTTTATTAGGACTTCATTAGCCCCCAACTAACGAAAAAAAAAAAAAAAAAACCCCTTGATGCCTCCCCTCAATCTTTGACTCATTCTCACCATAGCAGCACCCCGAGCTGCGATTCTCTTTCTCTCGAGCTTCAAGCGACAGATACAAACATTCAATGAATTCGTGCAAAATTTTTTTTTTTTTTTTTTTTTTTTTTTTTTCAAAATTCAAATATGTGATTTTCTTTTTTTTTTTTTTTCATATGGTAAAATAAATATAAATTTTCTTTTATCTAGGCTTCGATGCTATTTTATAGGATAAACTTTTATTATTAGATATTATATTATCGGTGGTCACTATGAAACTTGGTGTAAAAGTTTGTCGCGCAACGTTGAACAAACTGCGCGGACGATGTATTATGTAAAGCGTTGCGATGTGCGGCTTAAGCGGCGTTAATGTACCGTTGTAATATATGAGGATAACAAAGTTACTGTAAAAGTGTGACGAACGATGCGAAACTTTAGTAGAGGAGGCCACAGTGGCACGGAAGCGATCGGCGCGGCGTTAACGTAACGGTGTATATGGTGTTTCGCACAGCGATTATCCGCGATGTAAATGTGCACAGAGCACGAGTGCGAGAACCGGGAGGGGGGGTAGATGAGCGGTGTAAATCCGCGAAGGCTAACATGCGACGATGAAAAATCCGTAGGGCGGATAAGCACTTCGGCGCGTTACGTACGATCGATCGATCGTTATAGATAGTAGTATCAACCAGGTACATCAATCTCTACGCCGTTGAAGCTTATGCTCACGGCGGCGATGCTGTAGTTTATAAATAACCGTTCGGCTCGCGATCATATCCCGATTTCTGTGTAGCAACGAAGCTACGCCATCGGACCGATGTGTGAGCAGTGATAGGAAAAAAAAAAAAAAAAAAAAGAAAAAAAATCGTGCGAAAAGACGAGAAGAGATAGCGACTCGGAGAGACGGCGAGGGAGGAAGGGGGAGGGGTAGTGAGAAACTCGCGCTTACAAACGAGCTACAGAGCCTCGCTGACGCTTTGGCTGAGACGGCACATTCATCATCCCCCTCGTCGTCGTTTCTCTTGGTGCACGCGCGCCCGCGCGCCAACGCTCGATCGTTCGGTTTGCGTCTCTACTTTGCGCTCGCGGGACGAGAGAGAACTGATACCATACGGGTAGCTTTCTTCAAGGCGGTCCTGTCTCTCTATCAAGCATGATAATCGATTGGGACGGATCGCGCGAAAGGAGCCGATCTCTCGCGCGTGACGAGTTAACGGACGAGCTTTGTCCGCGCTGCGTCTCTCTGACTATCGAACCATTTACCAAATCTCATCGTGTATACCGTATCAAATCATTGTTTTGTTTTTGCCGCAAAGCTTTTTTACATGTTATGCAATGTTTTTTTTTTCTAGATTAAGGGCTTTGTAAACGCAACGTTAGTAAGATTGATATCCATATGGAATGGAAAAGAATCGATGTATTTTTGGACTTGAAGACTGTCGGGATTTATTGTGTGAAATAAATACTAGAATTCTGATCTCGTGAAGTTGTACCTTTCGTTTTTGGGACGAGTTGACATCGTTGAAATTTTTTTTTTTTTTTTTTTTTTTTTTTCAAGTACATCTATGGGAGCACTTCGGGGTATTTATTTTTCTTTGACTGACGAAATCTTTGGACAAGAAAGCGATGGAATAGAAAAGACGTACTTAAAATGCCGGTAGAAGGTACCGAGCGAAACTAACAAGAGTGGTTAACGTCGATGATGATCGGTGACCAGCGTGTTCACCTTGAGTCCTTCACAGAAAGTGAACTAAACTCCGAAGAGCTAAGACCTGAGTGAGATGAGAAAGAGAGGAATAGAGAGAGAGAGAGAGAGAGAGAGAGAGAGGTAACTCGGCGTCTCAATCGTCGTCCCTTTCGTAGAAGTGCTTCCGGCGGAATGAATGAGTGAGACGACGACCCCTCCCTGTGCCAGAAGAGCTATTCGCGTTTCGTCGCACTCTATATACTCTCTGTGAGAAGCTGTCCTGAGAGCGAAGGGCACGACTAAACCGCGACCAATTCAGATATGCCCACTTGCCTCGAGTACCTTGTCGTTGTCGGACTACTCACTGACGCAAAGATCGACCTCGATGTTTTCGCGGAATATGCAAATCGACGACAAAAAATTTTAACGCCCAACTAAACACTATTTATATAATCGGAATATCGATTACGAATAACTAACTTTTTTTCCGCGATACACATTTTTTATTCTAAACCGCACGTTTTTTAAATCTCGATGACTTTTATAAAAAAAATCTATAAAAATGAAAAAATTCAGTATATAAACAATATATATAATTTTTATATAAAAAATTAAACAAATAAATTATTTTATTCTGTATAAAAATAAAAAAATTGAATAGTTTTTTTTTTTTTTTTAATCAATTATACAGTTTTTGTTAATTGTAAACAATTATTAACAAAAAATGGACACCGGTTGAGAACGAAAAAAAAAAAAAAAAAAAAATCAACATAAAAAATCGGGAAAAAAAATAAATAGGTTAGAAGTATTTTCATAGAGTCCATAAAGCATAGTAGAGAACACGCGGCAATAACTCTCGACGTGAATGAACTACTTCGCCGCGAAGACATCGGACTTCCCGGCGGCACATAATATAATACTCTCACTTCGTCGCAACGCTCGGCAGCGGGGTGGTAATTTATTAGATTGGCCAGATGCAGTGCCGACTCCGGAACGGGCCGGTGACAAGTTGTTGTGTGTTGCTATGTGGCCTGAGGGTAGTTTTGCTGTTCCTTCTATCTAACACATACCGGACTACTTCACTTCGCCCATTCGGCGATTCCCGAGCTCAATGCTTCTCGCCGAGACGCTGTATTCTCTGCCTATGTATACACTCGAGGTGCCACAGCATACTCCCGCAGAGCCTATTTTATCGGTGAAATTGTTCGATGCAAAAAGGGTCTCTCTATTCCGCTTTTTTCCCAGCACTCGATATATATATATATCTATATCTTCCCGATATAGTTCGTTCTCTCTTCGGAGTGTCGAGTGTATTGAGACGCCCCGTAGGTGACATGACGAGGGTCAGCTCTCTTGGTCTGACCGCCAGGTGAAATGAGAGAGCGAGAGAACCGGAGAAAAAAAAAAAGTTGCGACAAGAGACACGAGGAGAAGAGGATTCTCGACGGTAGTGAGAGGGGAACGAAAAAAAAAGCGAAAAAAAGGAAGAATAACGACAGCAACAATAATCATAATAGCCTCATTGTTGCGGACATGTTTTCAAAATGAGAGAATATTTCCATTTCAGCTCGTTGCTCGGGGGTTTTAGTATATGTATATATATATATATATATGTTCGTTGAGGGTTGCTACTGGAACTGTAGGAGAGACCGACTTGTTAGAGGTATGCCGAAAGCGGGAACAGCATCAACTGGCCCCCCCGGACGAGCACAATGAGTTCGAGTATTTGTTGCTGTTTGTACCCAATCTGCCGCGTGCTTTGACCGATTCACAACCATTTTTTCTTCTTTTCTAACTCCCTACCATACTTTTATCTGTTCAATACATGGATACCCTCGATGATCTCCCTTTCACGTCTCATTCTTCCGTTTAAAGATCGACGGAAAATCTGCTCAAACTTCGACAGTCATTAGAGTTATTAATGGCCTGTCGTTCGATGCGAAATCGGCGACGAAAAAAGTCTGCGTGTTTAAAAAATCTGAACATTGCTGACTTCACAGAAGATTTCCAAATGCTGCAGGAATCGTCGTATGGATCGAATCGAAGCTATCAAAGAGATTATACGGCAATACCGATTGCTGTGATCGTCTACGAGTCAAATCTGACTAATGGACTCTCTGCGTTTGTCGTGATTGACGTTCTGGACCATGACGCATGAAGGTTACGCGGGGGTTGATAACAGAGAGAATGATATCGGAAAAGCAAAGGTAAATCCGCGGGGCATCAGAGGCTCATCGGTACCATACCATTGGTATACATCCTATGCCTCGGGGATGTTCCTCTTCCGGATCGAATTATCCAATTACCCGGGGCTCTTCAACAGGGGTCCAGCTGGGGAGAGGAGGAGAATGGAGAACACGCGGTAGGAAGGCCTGAGTGAGACAGATC